>OY728164.1:0-5000000 GCA_963277665.1 Viscum album
CGCACATCCATCGGATGTGCGGTGCGCGCCGCATGTCCGATTGTGTCTTTTTAAGCAGCGCGGCGCGCGCTGAAATGGCGCGTTGGGGGGTCAAAACCACCCGAACGACCTCCGAATGCCACGAAACCGTACTACAACATCCGGGGGCGTGAATTTTGAAATGTTCGGCCAGACGGCACCTCATTCGGAGGTGCCGTTTGACCGCGGCGGCCGGAAACGCGTTTCCGGTGCCATTAAACACCAAAACGGCGTGCGGCGGTCCCATTCGGAGCAAACGTGCTCCGAACGACCTGAAACCGCACGGGAAGGATAGAAATATTATTCATGTGATGCAGGAGGAGGCCGCACGTCTATCGGACGTGCGGTGCGCGCGGCACGTCCGATTGTGTCCTTTTCAGCAGCGCGGCGCGCGCTGAAATGGCGCGTTGGGGGGTCAAAACCACCCGAACGACCTCCGAATGCCACGAAACCGTACGACAACATCCGGGGCGTGAATTTTGAAATGGTCGGCCAGACGGAACCTCATTCGGAGGTTCCGTGTGACCGCGGCGGCCGGAAACGCGTTTCCGGCGCCATAAAACACCAAAACGGCGTGCGGTGGTCCAATTCGGAGAAAACGTGCTCCGAACGACCTGAAACCGCACGGGAATGATAGAAATATTATTCCTGAGATGTAGGAGGAGGCCGCACATCCATCGGACGTGCGGTGCGTGCGGCACGTCCGATTGTGTCCTTTTCAGCAGCGCGGCGCGCGCTGAAATGGCGCGTTGGGGGGTCAAAACCACCCGAACGACCTCTGAATGCCACGAAACCGTACGACAACATCCGGGGTGTGAATTGTGAAATGGTCGGTTAGACAGAACCTCAATCGGAGGTGACGTGTGACCGCGGCGGCCGGAAACGCGTTTCTGGCGCCATAAAACACCAAAACGGCATGCGGCGGTCCAATTCGGAGAAAACATGCTCCGAACGACCTGAAACCGCACGGGAACGATAGAAATATTATTCCTTAGATGTAGGAGGAGCCCGCACGTCCATCGGACGTGCGGTGCGCGCGGCACGTCCGATTGTGTCCTTTTCAGCAGCGCGGCGCGCGCTGAAATGTCGCGTTGGGGGGTCAAAACCACCCGAACGACCTCTGAATGCCACGAAACCGTACGAAAACATCCGGGGCATGAATTGTAAAATGGTCGGCCAGACGGAACCTCATTCGGAGGTGCGGTGTGACCGCGGCGGCCGGAAACGCGTTTCCAGCGCCATTAAACACCAAAACGGCGTGCGGCGGTCCAATTCAGAGCAAACGTGCTTCGAACGACCTGAAACCGCACGGGAATGATAGAAATATTATTCTTGAGATGCAGGATGAGGCCGCACGTCCATCGGACGTGCGGTGCGCGTGGCACGTCTGATTGTGTCCTTTTTAGCATCGCGGCGCGCGCTGAAATGGCGCGTTGGGGGGTCAAAACCACCCGAACGACCTCCGAATGCCACGAAACCGTACGAAAACATCCGGGGCGTGAATTTTGAAATGGTCGGCTAGACGGCACCTCATTCGGAGGTACCGTTTGACCGCGGCGGCCAGAAACGCGTTTTCGGCGCCATAAAACACCAAAACGGCGTGCGGCGGTCCCATTCGGAGCAAACGTGCTCCGAACGACCTAAAATCACACGGGAACGATAGAAATATTATTCCTAAGATGTAGGAGGAGGCCGCACATCCATCGGACGTGCGGTGCGCGTGGCACGTCCGATTGTGTCCTTTTCAGCAGCGTTGTGCGCGCTGAAATGGCGCGTTGGGGGGTCAAAACCACCCGAACGACCTCTGAATGCCACGAAACCGTACGAAAACATCCGAGGCGTGAATTGTGAAATGGTCGGCCAGACGGCACCTCATTCGGAGGTGCTGTTTGACCGCTGCGGCCGAAAACGCGTTTCCGGCGCCATAAAACACCAAAACGGCGTGCGGCGGTCCCATTCGGAGCAAACGTGCTCCGAAAGACCTGAAATGAGATTATTTCTTGAATCGAAGTTTTTAAATTATTATAGCACAATTATTTTATATTATATATATTATATATATATATTAAAACATTTAAAATATATTATATATATATATATATTTAAAATATTGTATTTAATAGTATATATATGAATATTTATATATATATATTTATATATTCAATTCAATAAAAAAAATTTAAAAAAAAAATTTATACTAGCGACCGCCATAGGCCGTCGCTATAGGGTGCCCGGCGGAGGTCCTTCAGCGACCGCTTGGCGGTCGCTAAAAGCCTCTAGCGACGAGGCAACAGCGACCGCCATTGGCGGTCGCTAAAAGCCTCTAGCGACGAGGCAACAGCGACCGCCAATGGCGGTCGCTGAGCGGCCGCTAGAGGCCTTTAGCGACCGCCAATGGCGGTCACTAATGGCCTGATTTTCAATAGTGTAAATGGAAGATTATGGACATATTTTTATAGATAAATATAGAGTTTTGATACCATCACATACATTTTATACTTGTATCATTATCAGTGACCTCTTTACTTCTTGAGAGAGTGAAGATGAGGCATCTATAAGATTCTGAGGGCTTTGTCCTATGGGAAATCCTTCCCAGGGATGACCCACCTCCTTGTTGGGTTGTTAATGAGGATGAGATATTGAATATTCACATGTGAATTTGGGTTCTAACAGACATCTGAGAGGAGTTGGTGTGAGATTCCCATGACTCTATATGGGATGTGCATCCTAGTCTTACTAAGATTTATCAAGACTTACGCTGTCAATACTGGTAGTTAGGGATAAAGTGGTAGATAATAGGGTTCATTATTAGTGTACCACCTGTTAGTAGGTGAAGGAGGAACACTATCAAATAACTAGAATTTTAAATTATTCACTTATTTCTGATTGAAAATTTAATGACTTCACCATAGATCTCGTGATGGTATTTCCAATATTTCCATGGGATAGTAACACTGTATTGGTGATCGTAGACATGTTAATAAATTTATTCTATTTTCTTCCTATTCAGGAGACACTTTTAGTAGATTATATTGATAGGCTCTAAATTCGTGAGATCATATTCCTTTATGGGGTTCCACATTCTATTGTATCTTATAGAGATGTTTGATTCATGTTAGGGTTCTGGAAGGGGTTATAAAGGGAACTGGGTTCATAGGTACTACTGAGTACATCCTATCACCCATAGACTGATGGTCAGTCTGAGTGTAAGGTATAGGTTTTGGGGGACATGATCTAAGAATATGTTCTTGATTCCATAGTTTCTTAGGATAAATGGTTATCTCTCGATGATTTATCATAGAATAAAAACTTGTAGGTGACCATACAAATGTATCCTAATGAGGCCTTGTACGGTAGGTCATGTTGTTCACCCCTATGCAAGTTTGAGGTGGGAGAGGCAATGCTAATGGGTCATCATATCATTCAAGAGACTTCGGAGAAGGTCCATCTTATTAGGAATTGGTTTTATACATCTCAATATAGAATTAAATAAAACTCTGATCATCATCATTGACCACTATATTTCGAGGTGGGGAATCAGTTTTCTTACAAGTTTCGCCTATACTAGGGAATAGATAGATTCAAAAACAAGGGAATTTATTACCTAGTTATGTAGGTACCTTTGATATTCTAAAGAGAGTCATGATGGTATCCAAATGGCTTTAGTTTCCTCATAGGTATTGGGTCACTCGCGACATCTTCCACATATCTCAGCTTCATCAATATCATTCTGACACATCACATATTCTTCATCTTTAGGAGGTTGAGTTAAAGGTAGAGGAGAATATTATCCATATTATTGATCATAGAATTAAGGTTCTACAAGTATAGTCAGTTGATCTAGTATTGGTGTTATGGCATAACAGTTTTTCATAGCATGAGATATGGGGGCAGGATCCCGACGGATGTGTCTAGTGGTAGGGGTTATTCTCATACAATGTCTGGTCACCCTTAGAAGGAAAATTCATGGATGAATTGATTTAAGAGAAATATTATATGAACCTAACTATTCTATGAGTTATGGAACCTTTTTATTTTTGGTTTAACTCTTTTTTTACCTAATATTAGTGAGGATATAGATTAAATGAGGGTTTTCGGGGCTTGTTTGGAGCTCGGATCCCTGATTTTTGGGAAAAATAATTGGGCCGCATAGTTAGTATAAACTTTGTTGCCCAAGATTCATGGTTTGAGTAAACCATGTATGAATTTTAGTATCATAATAGAGGTTCCATGGTTCTCCCTAACCATGAAACCCAAGCTACATGCCTATGAAAATGTTAAAATGGTTTTGATATAGAGAAAATACATGGTCAGCACATGGTTTGTCTAATCGTCTTCCATGACCGTGCAAAGGAGGCCTTGAGGCAGAGACGGAAGAATGGTTGGCGTATGGTTTGGATGAATATGTTTCCAAACTGTGTGACCCATTTTTAGAGGGTAAATTACCATTTTATCCTTAATGATTAAAATGTTTAATCCCTCTCCCACTTTCCCTTATTACTCCAACATCCAACCTTCCTTCCTCATGGGTGTGATCCCTTGAAGCCTAAGCCTAGTCTTTTCTATAACTCTCTGATCTGGACTTCAATTCTCTCGATTTAAATCACATTAAATGTTTTTAGATGATTTATATATTCATTTTGAACCTTTAAATGTTTTCTTTTCTATCAGTGACATTATTTTGGGTCATGCTTTTATGTCCTATTTTTAGGGTTATCGTCCATTATTCCATTTTCTTTTGATTTGGACTGAATCAAAGGTTGGGAATAGATTAGTGTTAATCTACCAAGTTTAGGTAAGTGGTATATAAATTTTCCCAAAAATTATTGTTATTTATATATTTTTTCCATTATTCCACATGTTGGACCTTCTGGTAAATGATTTTTAAATTGATTGAACCTTGAGTTAAATAATAAAAAAATGTTTGATACATTCCATGACACGATTCATCAACATTGGAGGTTATTGACCTCAACCCAAACTGACATGGGGTGGGTTTTACCTTTTTACCATTATTGTACTTCCCTAAGGTTGTGTTGGGATCACTTTTCATAATTTAGAATTCAATGTGGTATTTAAGATAATCATTTAAGGTTGTAAGTAAATTGTATCACCTTGTCATTTTTATATGAAAGCTATAAATTTGAGAATCCCTTTTTTTGTATATGATTATGAAGGGGTTAATTATATGGTGAATGAATTTGATAGGATTTCTTGGAAATTTATACTCCTTGGATCCCATTAAACTAGAACTCTTGTATGTCACAAATATTTCTACTCCTTGGATTTGATTACTTGATTTTCTTGATATATTAGGATTCCATGAATATTACTACTCCTTGGATCCAATTAACCAATAGGATTAATTGGACATTTCTACTCCTTGGATCCTAGATACATGGATTATATGGATTCCTGGGATATTTCTACTCCTTGGATCCTATCTACTTAGCTTATTTTGAAACCTTTGACATTTATACTCCTTATATCCTATCTAAACTGCTTACTTGGATGCCTTGTACATTTCTACTCTAAGTATTTAGTTTAACTAGTTTAATTGATATGTTAGGATGCCTTGTAAATTTCTAATACTTGGATCTAACTCATTAGGATTACATAGACATTTATACTCCTAGGTTCCTATTTAATTGATTTACATAGATTACTCTGTTTCCTGGTACATTTCTACTCCTTAGACCTTGTCCCACATAGGAATGATACATGATTACATGGTGTAGGTCATTGATGTTGTTATACATGATTTACATATATCCCTTGTGATTTAGTTTCTTGATCATAGTGAAACTTGATAGATTGGATTGAATCACTTATACTTTTATTACTTGTATACCTATTATATATGCACATTGCTTCAAGTTATATGAATATACTATAATTGTTATATACACCCTTGGTGGTGGACTATTGAGTGTTATCATGCACTCTTTTCGGGCCTCCGTTGGGTACCCAGACAAACTTCATGGATATATGTAGGGAAGGGGTCATGTGCCTACTTGCTGATGCTTGACTAGTTGTTGTATGGGATAAGGGGAGAACAAAACTAGGATATGGCTCATGATTTTATCTGTGGATAGTTCCTTTTTTTCTTTTTTTACTTTTGAAACATGTGTTGTATTGGATATTATTTTCCATGTATTACCTATCTCTTGTATAGCATTCCATGATCATAATTTGTATATGACACTATCAGATGAGATTACTTGGTTATTTATATGATGGGTATATTTTATTCAGCTGCTTGGTTATTCATATGATTATTTTATTGATTATTATGATTATATTGTTTCCTACACTCTAGTCATGAGGGTATAGTCTCCCACTATTTTTCCCAGGACCCTCATTGATAGTGGGTAGCCTCTAGCTTACGGGGAGGTGTTATTGAGGCCATGTGGCTAGCCATGTTCGATTAATGTTGATTGAATCGTGTCTAAGAAGTCATAGGTATAATGATATGAATGAGAAGATAATAAATAATAACATTATATATTGTAAAAATGATATGGAAATGTTTTTATACTATGATTTTTTATGATATGATAATACCTGAATCATCACTTCTTTATATTGTGATCTAATGTTGTAAACCATGAAATTTGAAAATAATGAAATAAAGATAACTCTAAATACAAAAGGGGAATGATGATATGTAGATGATGGGATGATATAGATTGAAATTGTGTATATCTATTTGTTAATGTTTAATAAATATTTTCATACTATCAAATATAAATATATATTATGTTTTATGTCATTAATTTCTCAAATGTGATGGTTTTGGTGATATCTATGTTTATAATGTGTGTTATGTTAATGTTATTGACTTTATTATCAAAATAGAGGTTAGTGTTATATTCTAATTTTTATATTGTGTGATGTATAACATACTCACATATTATGTTATGGAATAGGATTTTTGTATTTTCAACACTGGTACGGTTCTTATTATTGTATCCATGGAATTATATAATTTTTATTATTATAGTTGTGTTTTATATGTGTGTGTGTGTGTGTTTATTTTTGTTATTGTAGTGGTGGGAAGTTTTTTTGGATGTTTTACAAGATTGATAGATATGTTAATACTGATATGTGGTAATTAATGTATTTCTGATATAGTGATGTGAAAATAGTAATGTGGTTATAGTGATGTAGATTTAGAAATGAAATTATGGGAATATGGATGAAATAACTTATTAGTGTAAATAATTATTTATATATTCATTTTTTTATGAATAAAATGATTAATTTTATATTAGTCATTCTATGAGGATTTTTTATGATCCTTCACCTAAAATTAGAGTGTTTGGTTGAGGAGATAATTGATTATAATTGTATACTTATCCTATTATAATTTTCTAATATAAACCATATAGGTATGTGAGAATGGTGGTATTAAGAGATGTTATTTCCTAAAAATGGTGATCTATATGGGTGTAGGAAAATTTATAATTCCATGTCCATTTTAGAAAAAAATAGATTATTTTTAATTTTTGTATTGATATACTCAACTATTAGTTAACATATAGAAGGTTGGGATGTTTCTATTAATTTTTATAGATGTAGTTGTTTCTTTTACATTAATAAAAATGGTAATTCATGAAATATTATTATTTTATGCCCTTAGTTTTAGTTAAAACATCATGGCCTATTATAGGTGAGCTTGGAGGTTTATGCTTGATCTCATTATTGACTCAAGAGGATTCCTAATAGGGTCAGGATATAACACAATGGTATCATCATGAAGTTTTATAAAATGTATTTTCTTGTAGGAACATGTGTGGATTATATGGTTTTTTATTAATATAATATTACTTTAACAAATAATATAGATTAGGTTAAGAAAACTGGATAAAGACAATAAAGGAGAATATAACTTTATGTATGTATTTTGATCACCTGTGGATCATTTCTAGAGGAATAGTGTACTTTTATTCTAGTAGTCATAAATTTTAAATCTCATACATCATTTATTATTGGGAATTTATTATTCTCTAACCTATGAATTAAATTATTTCTTATGATAGGTCTTAAGGTAGTGTTATTATAGTTATCCTCATTGACATTGGTCTAATTTTTGTATCTACATATAGTTATGTGGAATTTCCTTCAAAACCATGAGGTGTAGGATGATAGTGTTTATGTGGGACCTTTTTTGGTTCATTAGATTATGGAATCAATAGTTATGGAATCCAGGAGAGTTACATTACAGAAATTTCTATTTTAAAACATATCGGTATATGGGGCATCATTTTTCTGAGAAAGAAATGTATTATTGGTTAGAAGAAGGGGTGATGTCTTTTAAACTTATTTAATCTATTAATGATCACGGGATTCCATTAGTGATGAGTTTTTTGTTTGTGGTGGAATTAAAATGGTTGAGTTTGTGCCTTATATATTGTGTATTTTTAAATATTAAGTTGATTTGGTTTTTTAATCTTCTTCAAGATGGGTTATTGAATATTTTTATTTGATTATAGAAGTATCAAGAGATCATGACAATATAGTAGAGGAGTTCTTGTGAGTTTTATTGTAGATAAAGGTTTATTATCCTATAATGATATTCAAAAAAATTCCTATCTGATGAATAATCAATAGTCTATATTTTTTATAGAGTAATTTTAACATATATTTAATATTATTTATTTATATTTACTCTGATTATATATAATAAGGTACTATGGAAGGTGAATTTTATTGTGAGAAATTTGGTGATGAATGTTATTGCTCATGAGAGAGTTAGGTATAGAATTATTTTAGGTGTAGTTTTGAAGAGGATTCTATCCTCTTCTAGGAAGTTTTTTTTATTATAAAAAATCTCATTATTCATGATTCTATGGAGAAGTTACTTTAAATTCCTTGATTTTGATCATTGTTGTGATATATTATACATGTGGATGTAGTGAAAATTAAAAATTTTTGTGCTGATCATATTTGGGTTTATTTCATGTTTTAGATCATAGTGTAATAATGGATGGGTTTCTCTACCAAATGTAGTATCCACCATTTTTTTCATCATTAGAGAATTAGTGACTAGATAGACCGGTAGTGTAGGGTCTTGTTACAATAATATCACTTATAAATCATACCAATTCCCAAATATAAATGATTGATTAATGGTGAGTTGAATGGATATAGGAAATAGAATGTGGTATATTATTTTTTTTATGGAAAACACTTTATAGTTAAAGTTGATGGTTTGAAGATACCTAAGTTGGTATGAGGTATGATATGTATCTCTTCCTCCCTAGAATCAATATAATTTTATTTTAGAGAAATGAATTAATTTAATACATAATGACTATTAATCATATTGAGGATTCTTCTAAAGAGGATTTATTAAAATCTTGAGTTATCTATTTCAATGGAAAATTGGATTTGGTTGTTTGAGGTGATTTGTGGGTGTGAGATAGTAATGGGGAGTGAAAATATGAAATGGTATTCATTATTGTTACAAATTAAGACTTATATTTTCAATCTTAGTGTGTATTAGCTTCTCTATATAAATGACTATAATGAAATTTTTCAGTGGGGATGATTTATTTTAAAATGATTATATATTTCAAGGAGTTAATTTATTAGTGAGATAGATGAAATAGTGTTAGGATTATTAAACCTCAAATAATCTCCTCAACACTTTCCAATTTAATGATATATACCTCTAAAGTATATGGAAAATAATTACATATGGTTGTAATGTATATTGTTTATGCTTTCCTTGATGTGATTATTAGTTTACCACTAATGTGAGAGATATATTTCAGTGTAGAGTTCTACTCAAGGATGTATCCAATATACATGAGTTTTTATTAAATTGATCCCTCTAATATTTAATGTATACTATTTAAGGTTGATGAAATGTTTTAATGTTTTTTAGATCACCTCAGTGTATCACCATGGTGTTCATTAGTATTTTTTACTAAATAGGTCGATGGATTTTTTTGATCATGTATAGAATAATGATGTGTGAATCATGTTATAGTGTATATTAAATATTAATTTAATTATAGTAATTGGTTATTATATCAATAGAAAGATTTTATTTGGTTTTTTATGGTATACCAATGTTTGGGATACCATTGGATAAGGGTAAAGGGAAATATAATTCAAAATACTACATTTTAGTGTCATTAAAAGAATTTTGATTTTGTAGTAATTATATCATTTAAAGTGTCCAATGGATTGATGCATCAAATGTTTAATAATTATCTTTATTATTTATTGGTTATGTTTTGAAAAATTGTTTTACCTTATGTGAGGATGAAGCAGTATTAAGTGAGGAATTTAAAAAAATTATCTATAACTAATTCACTGATATTAGGTGTATGTAATGTTTCCAACATTTTTGTTATGTATGTAAAAAATTTCACATCTGTTGAAAAAAAATGAATTCCTATAAAAGAGTCACAATATATCCTTCTTTGATCAAATATTTAGTTCCTCATGAAGTTTCAATTAAATATTCTCTCGGGAGTATGTTATGTGAGATAGTTAGATATTTTTAATATTTTTTGGATGATTTCTCTCAAATTGAAAGACCCTTATTAGATCTGATTATGAAGTTTTATGCATTAATTTAGATATCATTATGATAGATATTACCATAATTTAAGTATAATTTTTTCACTAATTTTTATATCCTTTATTTTCATAAGGAAGGAATTATATTTGGATTTTATTGATTTTTTCACATAAATTCTAAAGGTAAGTGTTAAAGTATGAGGGGATTCATATTTTATGGATATAAGAAGATTAATACTCATTATTTTATTTATGATATTCATTATGTGGAGAATAAAATTGTAATATTCACCTTGATATATTATGTATACATTAATTTATTAGAGAATTTTTTTGGTGTTTATAAACCACAATAAGTTACATTATTTATTCTCATAGATATATTTTAACATATTTAATGGTTATCATTTTGTTTTCATCATAATTATAATTTTATGAATTCATATACTCCAATAAAAATGAATTTTTTAGTCAATTATTTTAGGATTAATACCTATGGTGGTGGTGATCAAGAATCAAGTGACTATTTGAGAAAGTTTTAGAAACTTGAGGCCTTGAATTTAGACCTAGATGAGTTTAGCAGTGGAAATATTTTATATAACATGATAGTGTATTCTATATTTTTTAACTAGTATAAATTTATTATATTGAAAACATTGAGGTAGAGGTGTGTAGATATCAAGTAGTCATTAGGGATTCTATTTATGGTTATTCAAAATATAAGGAATAGTGGTTTCAGTTCTATAGTAAGATATATATTTCATAGATTATGTAGGAAATTGTTTTCTGTAAATTTTTTAAATTACCCTTAGTGGTATATCTAAGTGTTAGTGTGATATATAATTCTTTGAATTATTAATTTATGAGACAGGGGATGAATAATTTAGTGGTATTATTTTTATATAGGTGTTGTACTTGAAAAAATTTGAAGGTCGGACATATACTTTTGGTCAATTTTTTATATCTATTTAATATTATGTTGTGGAAATAGGAGGAATTATCCATGTACTTTGTAACTATTTTACTATATACATTGAGTGGGTATAGTTATATATTTAGTATTTTTAATAAATAAAAAATAACTTATTTTTGAACAACTAGGGAGTTAAAATTAGTGAATAATGTGAAATGTTTAACATGGAAGAGGTAGTGAAATTTCATGGGGTTTCAAAGATAATAATTTTAAATAATTACCATTAGTTTACATTATATATGTAGAGTGTGTCACAATGTTCCATTGGTTCATTATTTTGATTGATCACCATATTTAACCCGAAAAAAATATCATGTGCAGTTCATTTTTTGTGGGTTATGTTTGATTATACTAATATCTATCACATATATATTATATTAATTATAAATGGACCATTATATATATTTCCCATATATGTACATTTTTTGGATTTAAATTTTTCTGATATCATTTATTGGACTGTATTTTTTAAATAATAAAATTAATGAAGTGCCTATTATTCAAGAGTATATAAAAGTGGTCTAGAGTCATAAAAAATAATATTATCAATAGAGGAGAAGATCATTAAAGGTTGATATTAGAGACCATATGTTTTTAAAATGTTTCAAAAAATCATAGTCAATGGTATTTTTTTAGAGGTAGAAATATTTATCCAAGATTGATCATTCTTTTTTAGGTATTAGTGGATATAAGTGAGGAAAAATATTAGTTAGGAATTCCACCACAATTAGATATATTTAATGATATTTTTATGTGTCATATATTTAGATACACCATCATGATGACTCTCATTAATTTATTGGATTTATATTCATACTAATGGGGACGTTATGTTTCTTGACAGACTATTCAAAATCCAAGATCATCGAAAGAATTTGTTGTATAGATGTGGTATTCCTTCGGTATGTGTTCAATATAAGCTTTTTGGTTTGGAGGAAAGTACTTGGGAATGAGATTTGAAGTTAAGGGTTCAATACCAAATGGTGTTTTGATCAATGTTTCAAGAAATGTTTCATGGATATATGGACTTAAATTTTAGTATGGTTATTGATGAATTTTTTTATGGAAATGATATATTTGGAACATTTAGGGAAAGCAAGTTTGAATGGTAGTAAATATGATGGTTTAATTTTTTATAATATTAATTTTTTCATTAAATGTTATATGTTTTATATTTTTTTAGACTAGAAATAATTAGGAAGGTATCTAATGTGTAGGATATAGAATTTTTTATTAACATTGTGAGTTTTATAGTCACTGTAGAATAAGGGGTAAGATAAAATAATGGGTTTGGAAAGAAATTAAAACTAGCATGAAAATAACTTCATATAGGGTACATGAAATGTTTTAGCATGTTCTCGATTATAATTTTAACTGAAAATTATTTTTTAAGGAAAATGATATTGAGGTGGTTTCTCAACAACGCTATATGTGAAATAATATATGATATTTATAAATATAACATGGTTTTGTTGGAAATATAGTGGTTATTGTGCATGGTTTAGAGAATATTTAGGGGAAGATATTAGAAATGTGGGTGAAAAGAAACATGAAATGTTTTATTAAAAACATATTATTTCATTTTATGTTCAGATGTTGGGGGTTTTAGTTAAGAAACATGGGGAAAGTGAAATTCCATGACTCTATTATTAGGATTTGTTGTAAATAAACAAAAATAATAATGATATATGTAAACACTTAATTTTAATGAATAAATATATATACATATATTGAATTAAATATGGAAATTTTTTAGAGATTTTATTGAATTGATATAAATGATGGTGAAATTTATGGGTGTGGATTTATCTGATAAAAAAACACCATCATAGACATTGACATGCTTTGGTTTTTTTGAAATGAAGTTACAAATTTTGATAACTTCCTAAACACTCAATTATAACTCTTATAACTTGTCCTTTAATTTATATATGACCTTTAGGATATTTTGAAGACAATTTTGTGGTTATTTAATATCCAATTATGGATTTAATTGTAATAATGATTAGATCAAGGCTTCGATCGATCATAACTGAAATATGGGGTTAATTTTTGTGATTGATATTGTAAAACTAAATCTATCAGTATTTATATTCATGATGAGACACGTCGATGGATGTATCATGGTATTTTTTATCATAAATATAGGTTTAAATCATTAGAGCATGAGATCTATGAATTTTCAAAAAGTTATCTAACTTTAATGAAGTAGTATATTCCAATCACACTCGTTTTCATTATTAGTGGATTCACATAATTTGTCTTGTGTAGTGGTTAAAAAATTATATGATTTATATATAATTATTCCTTGATAACATGATTGATGATTTTATATTAGAAATGTAGAGATTAAATTGGTTTGTAATAGTAGAATAATGGGAAACTATATAATTATGGTAAATCATTATGATGGTAAATATTATTATATGGTGATGTGAATGGGATGATAAAAAAAATATTTAATATAATTATAACAGGATAAATTTTTAAACTTGTTTTGATTTCTTATAAGTTGATAATATATAAAACATAATACTCTATTATTGTTTTATTATGGTTTGAACCATGATTAATGTGAATTATAATTGTGTTCAAAATATTATCATCTTAAGAAATGTGGCTTATATTAAATTTTATGTTATGAGTTGTAAAATTTTCAATTTTAATATGATGTTGGTGTTTATGATATATATTATCATAATTTTTTGGACTTGATGATGTGACAGTTTGGAGGGTAGTGGTATTTCTTGATATTGATGTGTTGTGAGGGATGTTGTGTTCTCAGATGATGATATGGTAGATGGTTTTTTCTACTAACACTAGTATGGATTTTTTTAATATTTTCACAACTGTATATTTATTTTTGTACATATATAGCTCATATATATTTATTAATTCTACAGTTATAGTGAGTTTTGTTCTAAATATAGAACTAACATCATTACTAGTGTGGATAATTAATTTTATTAGTTGATGGGTAGTGGATGTGGTGGTGTGGCTATAGTGATTTGTATGTAGTGATGTGGTTTTTGTAACTTGAATGAAATAAGGAGGTGGTTGGCCTAAATTAATGTTATATTAATTTTTTTGAGAATAAAATTAATAAATATACATATGAAAATTATTTAGGATACATAATTCATATTTATTAGATATAGGATAGGTTGGAGGAGGAACCTATCGGGTACACTTCTATATGCATCCTATTATTATTTGATGTTGTTTAAACTTACATGATCATATAGATGGTGGTGTAATTTTTACTATTCCTTGGATGGTGAGGCTTAATAGACTAATGGGTACTTACCTTGTTTACAAATAAAACCACTACTTTTATGATATTTTCAAATAATTACTCTATAGTCAATCAAGCTAGTTTTTGAGTATTGTTGTGATGGATAACCTCATTAAATGTTTCCCAAGGTGTTCATGTGTAGGGAAAATTCACCAAAAAATAAAATGTTTTGTATTTTGGTTATTGTTGTTATATTGATAAGTATATATTTGAAGATATTTGTGGGATGATAAATTGAATGACATGTGTTTATAAGGAAAATGGTTGTGATGGGAAAGAAAGAACTCAAGTACAATATAGTATGGTAGGTGTTTATGTGTTAGTATTTGGGGCCATGTTTTCTTGGTTATTCCCTTCCTTGTGTTTAATTGACTAGTGCATTAATGAAATGTGTGACCCAAACCTCAGATATGATAAATTACTTAAAAATTGATTTTTTTTAGTTAAAATTTTAATAAATGATTTATATAGAAAAAAAATGTGTATTTTTCAATTGAAATATATCTTGATGTGTGGGTTTAATAAAGAGACAATTTTTATGTTTATTTATTTAATAAATATTAAATGATGATGTGATATTATAATTAATGAATATATTTTTAAATGATGATTTTTTGTTATAAAATCTTCTCTATATCATATATAAATGACATTTTCTTGTTTTGAAAAGTTTAAAAACGTTAAAAAATAAATAAATTTTAAAAGTATTTATTGAAACAATTAAATTAGGTTTTAAATGAGGTAATGTAATTTCCTTCCTTGGTATGAGTCCACTAAGAGGTGCCTAGATTAGGGAAGTATCTACATAGAACTCGTGCATACTTCCTGAGGTTCTAGAGGCTTCCGACTAGCAGTAGGGGTCTAAGGTGTTGTTATGGGTACACTTTACCCCCATATCAGAATGAGAAATAACATAAAAATAAAAAAATAAAATCAATAACAAATAAATAGACCATAAAGAATAATATACAATAAATAAACTATAATAATAACATATAGATGTAATCAGTCACATGAACTCATGTTCATGCCAAAACACAAGACTAATCACCCATTAGGCTTATCATATAAATGAGAAAAATAAAATAATTAGCATTTGAGGCTCTACTAACACTCCTGAGTAGTACCTCAATTATGGTATCTAACTCTATTTGAGTTATATTCTTGGTTATAAAACCTTAGAACTTTTCCTGACATGAAAATGAAAATATTGAGGTTTACCAATGTACCCATGTGCCATGGACACCTGAGAAGGGTGAGATTATGACTCAGTAGGGAAATTATATTTTCAAGAAACATTATAGGGAGACTTATTATAATAGGTTTAATATTTCCTTTAATACTTTTTTATTCTCCTGTTCTATTTTATATTTCTTGGGTTATAACTTGCATGGTTTCTCACTTTGTCCATAAAAGTTTTCCTATAATAAAAAAATTAATTTTAGAGTGATTATAGAAGAATAAATAAAAAAATATTATCACTTCTAGAGTTATAACATGACTTCCAAGATTGTTAACACCTACTTCAACTAGTTATGAAGTGTCTTTATGCATGTCACATGATCATCCTAACTAGTTTTAGGCCCACTACATATTCCTAAGATAAGTTCCTCAGAAATCTAGTAGTATGAGACTCTATAAAAAATTAATAAGATCAAGTCATCCTAAATCCATGTTGAAAAAAAGGTAAATTAACTATTTTCATGATATATTAAATCTAATGGGTTTTATATGATTCTTATATAATCATCTAGACAACCCATATAGACCTGAAAGTTGAATACTAACATCTTGGGGATTTCATGTTGATCCGTAGGCTAATTCTAGGGTAACCACCTATGAAATAAATAGTTTTAGGAAAAACATCTAGATCCTAGGAGTGAATTATATCATCTATTCGTATTAAGATTTATGAATGAGTCCTAGGTGACCAACCCTATGCATTCCTTTTAGAAAAAATGGATGAATCTCTGATAACCACCTTGAGAATTCCACTTAAAGTCTCAAGGTCAGTGTGTCCCTCTTATAATATATCATTTTATAGTTACTACAACTTCAATGGGATCACATAATCCATTCATAAACTACAAGGGTTGGGGGAAATGATATCAATAACATCTACCTACCTGAACTACCCCTCTCTAGGGTCAACAAATCACTTGGTCTCTCTTTGAGGTCCTCTAGATCAAATAAATATCAAGAATCCCCTCATGGATTCTTAAAGTGAAATATAAAATCTTTTTACAAATCTTTTACATATAGAAAATATAATCCTTTTTCTTTATCACAATTATAAAACTTCCTTATATTTCTCTTAGGCAATCCTAGACTAGTTTCACACAAGGGGGAAGTAGGGATGGCCTTAATATCATACCCTTTAAAATTCACTATAGTTTGGTCATCACACACCCAAATTTTACATCAATATACATATGGACTACACTCTCACATAAACACATACCGGATAGGGTATAAACCCATCCCTAAGATTATCTTAATTATCCCTTAGGCTTCAAGTTGTCTCAAAGTTCTCACATGCCCTACACAATACAATCATCCCAATATAACATTGTTCACTATACGGAGGGTCTAAGGAATATGTGTTAAGAGATACTATGTTCACTAATTCCATTCTCACCCTTCTTGGGTCCGTCTTTCTGAATTCACACAATAGTCATTAATCTCTCCATCGTCGATAGCTGCAGCACCAAGCCAGTGCACAAGGATTTTTTGTGGCCCTTAGCACATCACCTATTTTATCCAACTTAAATTAAAAAAATTGACTATATATTTAAAAAAATAAATAAAATGAAGGTGAATCACTCTCATTGAATAGACCACATAACACATTCCACATATTAAAGTGCATTTACAAAAGGGGCATGTCTAAGGGACTACATACCTCAATTTCAAATTTATCCTTTTTAATTCAGAGTCTAAAAACTATATCCTAATATTGTATCAGTATATTGGGAACCTATCCCAAGTCACACCACCTAATAAATAATTATCATAATTTATTATTAATTATTAAATTTAATTATAAAAAATTATAAATTATTTTAAATTAATACAATTAGGAATAATTCCAAGAAACTCTCTGGTCAAACTTTTCATATCAAAATAACAACCAACCACTCATGTAATGTCCATGGAACACTCTCACCATAATCCCATTAAATTAAACTAACAATAAAAACCAGTTCAACAGGCTACATCTATTAATTTTGAAAAAACCCTAAATTAAATCACATGATAATATACCTCCACCGAATCAAAATTTTATGGAATGTGATTATCATCTCATGAGATCATTTATCTATATCAAGGAAATACCACATTAAATTAGGATTATTCTACCATAATCTAGTGGTACTATCAATGAAACCCTAAATTAGTGGGAAAAAATACATGACCCACCTCTGCTGAAACCCATCCTATTTTACTAGAGGATACAGGAGAGAACCTTTATACCCTCCTATAATAGGACCATGGTTGGATAATAGAATTAGGTCCATTTCTCATAATAATAGGTTGCATTTCCATCCTATCTCATAGGATAAAATAATTAAATAACCAAACAATACCCAATAATTCTCATAAAAATATCTAGTGGTACCCATAATCCAATTTCATCTATATGACATACATCATGAAAGTTAAAAATAGATGGTGTAATAACACTAACAATCCTATGTTATACACTAAATATGTCCAAGATACCCTATCAAAATCTCTAATCTCTTGCAAAACTAACATAAAAACACTTGGAAATATATAATGCGGTGAGAACTTTCGATTATTCAGTAGGATCATCCTTTTATTCTCTATATAAATATGAAATATAAATATGATATAGACATTCATGAAATATTTTAAAAAGAAAAGTGTATAGGTAAAACCATTGATTAAAGTAATACTCATATATTATTCATTCTTAACCGCGTCACCTTAAGATGTGTAATCACATTATACCAATGTCTTATCACAAGTGACTATAGGAAATCCCAACTATGATGGATTTATAATATTAAAAGAGTGAGTATAGAATATAAAAATGAACAAACAAGACATTCCAAAAAATATTATCATAATATCAAAATAGTAAATTATTCAGAAAAACTGGAATGAAAAACTCTCAACATGAACCAATAATTACATCTTCATATCACTAATGTAACACCCCGAGCTTCCATGATACGCCTCTCTTTCAATAATGCAATAGCTTGCATTGTATGCAAGTTTGAGTTCTAACACACCACAACTAATCAAAGTAGCCGTTATGAATAGTAATAACCACCTTTTAAATTTATAGAAATTTTATATTTCAAAATGGACTTCATTTTTGTATTCCTAATATTGAAATTAGCCTATGTTGAATTTTTTGTAATTTTCCGAGAACTTCCAAATTTTTATAAATAGTGAAAAATACTTAAAACAACTTTTTTAATCAAAATAATTTATAGTGATAAGTTATACTATTTAGTGGTTTTAAGGTATAATTAGAATATATTTTTACCATTTTATCCAATGGTGGTCATTAGAATTAATTTAACATTGAAATTGGACATAAACAATTGCCAATCTTTTGATATAAATTGTTTCTTAAAAACACGCTATTTGTCGTAACAGCGGGAATTAATTATAAAATTAATTAATGCAACTTATATGTTTGGAATTTTGTAAAATAGACATCATTTTTGAATTCGGAATATCAATTATATCTTAGGGTGAAATTTTGGCCTTGTTCTGAAAAACTTCAATTTTTGATGAATAGTGAAACCACTAAGTGGTAGTTAAATAACTGATTTTTCGTTTAAATGAAATATTACCACTTCTGTGATTTTATTTTCAAAAATCCTACATACATGGTTGTCATTAAGAAGTAAAATGTGGTTCAATGAGATCAAAATAATTTTTTGGTGAATAGTAACTTTTAAGTTCTTAATTGCGATTAGAGGTAATTAGTGTAGTTTAAGGTAAAAATAATGTTTTAATAATATGAGATGAGCTTGAAACTTGTCCTACTCCTACTGGATGAGTCATTGCCGACCAAGACAACCCATGGGTCAACTTGGGGACCCCATGGAGCCACTTTGGTTGGAAAATGACATTAATATATATTTATTTAATGTTAAAATTAAATTGACACAAACATGAGTTGTTTTACTAAAACAGTTCTTAAGTGGGGTTACACAAGTCCAAATTTTGACTATAAATATTCATTAGAAATCTAAAAATATTTTCTACATCATAGTATTTTTTTTATAATTTTTAGACATTAAATAAATTAAATTATTTATGACATCATTATGATGCAGCGATGACCTCGTTATTTAACGATTTAAATAAAATGAGAAGATAATGCAAAATCCAAGGCTTAAACTTGTCCAAAGCCTATTGGATGAGGAGATTTCGAAACCTTATCACCTTATCCTCGAATTATATAAGTGTGGGACCTTTAGAATCCGAAAATCATTGTGAAATAATGTAACATTTCAATCTTTCCAAAAGTGCCCCTCCTCTCCACTTATAAAAGGCCCCCACCTCTCCCACCTCATTTACACATTCAAGCCATTTGGCTCGGCCAACCTCGGCCCAAATACTCTCCCAACTTCCCCCTCTTACTCCTAGAAGCCTCACTTTGGTCAGAACTCTTCTCAAGGAAGCCTTTGGCTCAAATCAAAAAGAGTTACCCGATTTTGAGGTAATGTCTTTTCTAATGTTGTTTTGTATTATTTTTCTTCTCCAACCCCCTAAACTCTTTTTATTCATTTGTTTTGTAACAACACCAGTATCCTCAATATACTAGGATGGTGTTATAATAAGTATTTGAGCTACACTTACACACACCTACATCTAATGGTTAAAGAACATACGGTTTCTGTGGATGGCGAATTTCTGCCTCACGAAACGATGATTGTTCAACACTCATATAACACCTTCAAAGGTGGCCATTAAGATGTCACTATTTTTATATATGATATATAATATGTTTATGTTTTACTTATGCTTCTTTATTTCTCATTTATGGCATACTTTATGATTTCCATTATGGGTAAAACGCGATAATTTCATTTTAGGAAGTGCGGACTACCGCCCCCTCAAAGTGATTTGAATCGTTAATGCCATATGTGGGATGTATAAAGGATGGAGTAAATGGTATTATACACTATATTATACTGGAATTATATTATACATTTATATCATTATGATTTAGTTCCATTAAATATGAAATTGAAATGAAAGTAGCGTTCATGCGTACGTACGGCTTACCGTCTCCATGAACGGTGCATTTCATTTCTTACCTCTAAATGTTACGTAATATTATAAATGAATGTATATACTGGATATATAAGATATATATGACATCTAAATCATGAATATAATTCTGGATATAATGGATATTCTACCACATGAACAACTTGTAATTATAAGAAGTTTATTGTTGACTCAAGTTACCAAAGATCGACAAAACGACCGATATTAACTTAAATAATTACATAATGTTCATAACATTGTAATAAGTGATATAAAAAGGATAATGAAATTGAAAATGGTTCTTAATAAGGTAGATATTAACTCTAGTTTATTATTCAGGAGGTTAAAGAACGGTTGAGTCAAGTCGGACACAAGGTAAGGGAACTTCTTAACCCAACTTCCATTCTTTGGGTTAATCTCCTACTTTCAAATTATGTCATGATATTATTATGTCCTATTTTGTATTTTTACTTTCTTTATGTGTACCTATAGTGAATACACATAATAGATCTATTTTATTTTAAAAATGATCTTTTTAAGGACTTCGTCTCAATCCCCTTTCATTGAGGCATATTTGGTTTTATACACAACTTTATTTTATACGGTGTATAAACCCCTTTGACTTTTACGTTTATTCAAAAGGAATCTTTTTTATACGAAGCGTTTTGCTAAACGACAAAAGGGAATGTTTTTCTTTCCGTACTTATGCGGCGACAATGAATTCTCCACCGACGTGACCATTATTTGAGTTTCAGCTTCCTCTACAAGCCATACCTTCTTTTTAAAAGAAAAATAAATACCATGTTTTACTTTTCTTTTATTTTGGTATTGAAAATGGTTTTGAAAGTATTTTTATTATATCAATGTGTTGTATTGATATCTTGTGATTGAAATGTGGAAATGTTATGTTTCCTTTATCCATGTTTTATGTGATACGATTATGTTATGGTTTATGATATGTTTAAACCTATTCATATGAGGAATGTATTGGACTTAATAAGTGACGGGTGGAGCCCGCTATAGCTCCTCGATGCATCGGTAGGTCTCATGAGACAACTAGACGTGGAATTGGCCGAGGCCCTTTCCCAATTTGATTTATGGTTTTGGCCGAGGCCTTAATCATTTTAGACGTCTTGGCCGAGGCCTTGACAAAATGTTTCAGAATGTCCGGCATTATACATTCCCTCATTATGAAAGTGGTTATTGATATTTCATGTGATTATTAGACCATTAGAATATCCATGTGAAGAATTGAATGGAATTATCTCATTTTACTTTTGCCATGTTATGTTGAAGTTCAAGTTTAAAAGGCTTTTGTTTTAGTTGTATATTGCCTTAAATGTTAATGTTTATTTATGAAAGCTTCTGCAATATTATTATCCTTACTAAGCATCTGAGCTCACCCCTTTCAATGTTTTAATATTTTCCAGGATGTGAAGAAGTATTTTATGAATGACCTGCAGGGATAGTCAGAAGGGGATATGAGTGTGGACTATGAAGACTTTATTATTAGTTTTTCACTTTATGATGTAATGTAACGTTTATGAATGTATCTAGTGTTTCCAAGGCTACTAAACTAATCGGTCTTTCGAGACTTGATCTTTTGTGATCATGCCAATGTTACGAAGTAATGCACCGACTCTCGGTAGCTGGGGTTGGGGTGTTACAGTTGGTATCAGAGGCAGTTTAGTACTAACCTTGGAAGCTAGATTTAGATAAACTCTGATTAAAGCACATAGCCCGAAGATAGACTTTGAGGATTAGTAAAGAGGAACTTCCTAAAATTTTGGTATTATAGAGATGTTTTGAGTTTTCCGAGCAATACATCCCTGTCTGGATACGAGCAGGTAGAGGCGGCTCTGGCACAGATGTACCTAGGGGTAAAACCCGAAAACACCGCTTTGAGCTAGACTCGAACGGGAACTGGTGCACGACAACGGGCCTTGCTGCACTCTTGGTTACGACACTCCCGGGGGATATGCTTAGGATAATTCTCATTTTATTTACAAACCACTATGAAGGGTTATGAGTATATACTTCCTCAAAGAAAACATTTCTTTTTATGATTATGGATTATTTCCATAAATAGTCCAATTTATGTAAAGTGTTTTACAAGTATGGAATTATGTATTTTGATTCATAAACTAATCTAGTTTATGCCATTGTTTAGAAATGGCTCCTAGTGGAAGGAATGGAAACCGTATCAATGCACGAACTCCATGTAGGGATTTCCCTCCTGCTCAAGATAATTATTGTGGATCTGGAGATACAACTGGTGTTGATCAACTTATCACCATACTGGGACAACTTACTCAGGTTATGAATAATAACCTTACCCGTATGGAGCACCCTGATCCACAGCGTGGAGGATCAATGTTAGATCGATTCATGAGGCAGCAACCACCAACGTTTAATGGGGGTACAAATCTGTTAGTAGCTGAGCAATGGATAAACTCCTTAGAGAAAATATTCCATGCCTTGGGGAGTAGCGAAAGGGAGAAGGTTGTCATGGCAGTTTACCGCCTCACTGGAGATGCCGATCAATGGTGGTCGTTGATTCAAAACACAAAGGAAGATGATGACGTATCGAATATGGAATGGAGGGAGTTCAAAGAGATTTTCTTAGAAAAATACTTTCCTCATGACCATCGAGCAGATATGGAAAGGCAATTTCTGAGTTTGAGGCAGAAGGAGGATGATAATGTCGCAAAGTATGAGACTAACTTTACAAGGTTAGCGAGGCATGCTTCCGATTATATACGTAACCCAAGGAGTAAGATTGATCGTTTCTTTGATGGGTTAAAACCATTTCTTCGTCGAGCTTTAGTATCACAATCCTTCTCATCATACGAAGATATTGTCTCGTGTGCTATCAAGACAGAAAAGGAATTATCTAAGTCTTATGACAACAAAGTAAAGCAAGAGAAGAAGAGAACGGTGGAACAAGAGACAGATAAAGGAAAAAAGGGAAAGAAGGATTTTCCATTATGTGATAATTGTGGGAAGAATCACCCTGGTACTTTTCTAAAAGTAATGGGAGTTTGTTATAAATGTGGAGAAAAAGGGTCACCAGGCTCGTGATTGTAAGGGAAAGAAAGAGGCTATCAGAGTTGAATGCTACAATTGTAGAGAAATGGGTCATTATGCAAATGAATGTCCTAAGCGTCAGGGAAACTTACCACAGAAAAGGCCAAGGGATCAAGGACAATCTTATGCTGTTACTACAGTTGAAGCAGAATAACTAATGTATTGGTGCTTTTGGACTCATGGATTATATTCTGGTTATTAGAATAATGTGATATATATATAATGATTGTACTGCAGTACTTGTTGATTTCAGTAAGGTTTTAATATGATTAAGGTAATCATATTTTTAGTATGTGACAATAAGAGAAACTTTACTTTGTTTGGGGAATCTGATAAATTGATTTTGGAATTAAGAGACCTTTTAGAGAAAGTCTGGACAGAGGTATTTTGGATAACTACAATGGTTGGAGTGGATTAAGTTGATCTTTGGATAGTATTGTTTAAGGTTAAAAAATTTATGAAGATTATTTTTGGAATATTATGATACTATAGTTTTAGGAAAAGGGCAACCTGCAGGGTGGGGCATAACCCCTCGCGTCGGACAAAACTGCAGGAATCGAACCCACAACCATAGTGAGACAAGCCTATATTTCCTACCACTAGCCTACAGGAAGTCCCTGGTTATTACAAAATAGTTTTACTAATCTAAATGGTATGTGTTAACATTTTGAACCTTATACAATTAGGATAAATAGAATATTTTTGAGTTCCGTTACCATTTGGAGTAAAAGTTGGGTTTGTGGTAAAAATTTATTAACGAATGAAAGTATACATAACAAGTATGTATATTCCCTTACGTTCTTAGTAAATCTCCTAAATAAATTCCTCAACATTATAAAAGGTAACTTAAAACAAAAATGTTGTCGGTTAACTTTTCCAACTGGGGATTCAATGACCGTTTAACCAATCACAAGTTTCTGATTTTCTTGTGGTTAAACATTCTCCTAATCCTGTTTTCTATAACTCTCCATCAGACCTTGATGGTTTGTTTCTCCTCCATATCCATATTTTCATATAATCCTAGAATGGGCTATATCGGGTGACCTTTGTACTTATCTTGCTTTCTTTTAATGTTATATATTTATTAACCTTATTTCTGATGTGGGTTTTCCTCAAAGGTATTTTCTCTTTTCAACCTTTTATTTTCAAAGAAAAATTTCAAATTGCGAGGACGCAATTTATTGAAGGAGGGGAGAATGTAACACCCCGAGCTTCCACGATACGCCTCTCTTTCAATAATGCAATAGCTTGCATTGTACGCAAGTTCGAGTTCTAACACACCACAACTAATTAAAGTAGTCGTTATGAATAGTAATAACCACCTTTTAAATTTATAGAAATTTTATATTTCAAAATGGACTTCATTTTTGTATTCCTAATATTGAAATTAGCCTATGTTGAATTTTTTGTAATTTTCCGAGAACTTCCAAATTTTTATGAATAGTGAAAAATACTTAAAACAACTTTTTTAATAAAAATAATTTATAGTGATAAGTTATACTATTTAGTGGTTTTAAGGTATAATTAGAATATATTTTTACCATTTTATCCAATGGTGGTCATTAATATTAATTTAACATTGAAATTGGACATAAACAATTGCCAATCTTTTGATATAAATTGTTTCTTAAAAACACGCTATTTGTCGTAACAGCGGGAATTAATTATAAAATTAATTAATGCAACTTATATGTTAGGAATTTTGTAAAATAGAAATCATTTTTGAATTCAGAATATCAATTATATCTTAGGGTGAAATTTTGGCCTTGTTCTGAAAAACATCAATTTTTGATGAATAGTGAAACCACTAAGTGGTAGTTAAATAACTGATTTTTCGTTTAAATGAAATATTACCACTTCTGTGATTTGATTTTCAAAAATCCGACATACATGGTTGTCATTAAGAAGTAAAATGTGGTTCAATGAGAACAAAATAATTTTTTGGTGAATAGTAACTTTTAAGTTGTTAATCGCGATTAGAGGTAATTAGTGTAGTTTAAGGTAAAAATAATGTTTTAATAATATGAGATGAGATTGACACTTGTCCTACTCCTACTGGATGAGTCATGGCCGACCAAGACAACCCATGGGTCAACTTGGGGACCCCATGGAGCCACTTTGGTTGGAAAATGACATTAATATATATTTATTTAATGTTAAAATTAAATTGACACAAACATGAGTTGTTTTACTAAAACAGTTCTTAAGTGGGGTTACACAAGTCCAAATTTTGACTATAAATATTCATTAGAAAGATAAAAAGATTTTCTACATCATAGTATTTTTTTTATAATTTTTAGACATTAAATAAATTAAATTATTTATGACATCATTATGATGCAGTGATGACCTCATTATTTAACGATTTAAATAAAATGAGAAGATAATGCAACATCCAAGGCTTACACTTGTCCAAAGCCTATTGTATGAGAAGATTTAGAACCCTTATCACCTTATCCTATAATTATATAAGTGTGGGACCTTTATAATCCGAAAAGCATTGTGAAATAATGTAACATTTCAATCTTTCCAAAAGTGCCCCTCCTCTCCACTTATAAAAGGCCCCCACCTCTCCCACCTCATTTACACTTTCAAGCCATTTTCCTCGACCAACCTCTGCCCAAATACTCTCCCAACTTCCCCCTATTACTCCTAGAAGCCTCAATTTGGTCAGAACTCTTCTCAAGGAAGCCTTTGGCTCAAATCAAAAAGAGTTACCCGATTTTGAGGTAATGTCTTTTCTAATGTTGTTTTGTTTTATTGTTCTTCTCCAACCCCCTAAACTCTTTTTATTCATTTGTTTTGTAACAACAAAAGTATCCTCAATATACTAGGATGCTGTTATAATAAGTATTCGAGCTACACTTACACACACCTACATCTAATGGTTAAAGAACATACGGTTTCTGTGGATGGAGAATTTCTGCCTCACGAAACGATGATTGTTCAACACTCATATAACACCTTCAAAGGTGGCCATTAAGATGTAACTATTTTTATATATGATATATAATATGTTTATGTTTTACTTATGCTTCTGTATTTCTCATTTATGGCATACTTTATGATTTCCATTATGGGTAAAACGCGATAATTTCATTTTAGGAAGTGCGGACTACCGCCCCCTCAAAGTGATTTGAATCGTTAATGCCATATGTGGGATGTATAAAGGATGGAGTAAATGGTATTATACACTATATTATACTGGAATTATATTATACATTTATATCATTATGATTTAGTTCCATTAAATATGAAATTGAAATGAAAGTAGCGTTCATGCGTACGTACGGCTTACCGTCTCCATGAACGGTGCATTTCATTTCTTGCCTATAAATGTTACGTAATATTATAAATGAATGTATATACTGGATATATAAGATATATATGACATCTAAATCATGAATATAATTCTGGATATAATGGATATTCTACCACATGAACAACTTGTAATTATAAGAAGTTTATTGTTGACTCAAGTTACCAAAGATCGACAAAACGACCGTTATTAACTTAAATAATTACATAATGTTCATAACATTGTAATAAGTGATATAAAAAGGATAATGAAATTGAAAATGGTTCTTAATAAGGTAGATATTAACTCTAGTTTATTATTCAGGAGGTTAAAGAATGGTTGAGTCAAGTCGGACACAAGGTAAGGGAACTTCTTAACCCAACTTCCATTCTTTGGGTTAATCTCCTACTTTCAAATTATGTCATGATATTATTATGTCCTATTTTGTATTTTTAATTTCTTTATGTGTACCTATAGTGAATACACATAATAGATCTATTTTATTTTAAAAATGATCTTTTTAAGGACTTCGTCTCAATCCCCTTTCCTTGAGACATATTTGGTTTTATACACAACTTTCTTTTATACGGTGTATAAACCCCTTTGACTTTTACGTTTATTCAAAAGGAATCTTTTTTATATGAAGCGTTTTGCTAAACGAAAAAAGGGAATGTTTTTCTTTCCGTACTTATGCGGCGACAATGACTTCTCCACCGCCGTGACCATTATTTGAGTTCCGGCTTCCTCTACAAGCCATACCTTCTTTTTAAAAGAAAAATAAATACCATGTTTTACTTTTATTTTATTTTGGTATTGAAAATGGTTTTGAAAGTGTTTTTATTATATCAATGTGTTGTATTGATATCTTGTGATTGAAATGTGGAAATGTTATGTTTCCTTTATCCATGTTTTATGTGATACGATTATGTTATGGTTTATGATATGTTTAAACCTATTCATATGAGGAATGTATTGGACTTAATAAGTGACGGGTGGAGCCCTCTATAGCTCCTCGATGCATCGGTAGGTCTCATGAGACAACTAGATGTGGAATTGGCCAAGGCCCTTTCCCAATTTGATTTATGGTTTTGGCCGAGGCCTTAATCATTTTAGACGTCTTGGCCGAGGCCTTGACAAAATGTTTCAGAATGTCCGGCATTATACATTCCCTCATTATGAAAGTGGTTATTGATATTTCATGTGATTATTCGACCAGTAGAATATCCATGTGAAGAAGTGAATGGCATTATCTCATTTTACTTTTGCCATGTTATGTTGAAGTTCAAGTTTAAAAGGCTTTTGTTTTAGTTGTACATTGCCTTAAATGTTAATGTTTATTTATGAAAGCTTCCTCAATATTGTTATCCTTACTGAGCATCTGAGCTCACCCCTTTCAATGTTTTAATATTTTCCAGGATGTGAATAAGTATTTTATGAATGACCTGCAGGGATAGTCAGAAGGGGATATAAGTGTGGACTATGAAGACTTTGTTATTAGTTTTTCACTTTATGATGTAATGTAACGTTTATGAATGTATCTAGTGTTTCCAAGGCTACTAAACTAATCGGTCTTTCGAGACTTGATCTTTTGTGATCATGCCAATGTTACGAAGTAATGCACCGACTCTGGGTAGCTGGGGTCAGGGTGTTACAGTTGGTATCAGAGGCAGTTTAGTACTAAACTTGGAAGCTAGATTTAGATAAACTCTGATTAGAGCACATAGCCCGAAGATAGACTTTGAGGATTAGTATAGAGGAACTTCCTAAAATTTTGGTATTATAGAGATGTTATGAGTTTTCCAAGCAATACATCCCTGTCTGGATATGAGCAGGTAGAGGCGGCTCTGGCACAGATGTACCTAGGGGTAAAACCCGAAAACACCGCTTTGAGCTAGACTCGAACGGGAACTGGTGCACGACAACGGGCCTTGCTGCACTCTTGGTTACGACACTCCCGGGGGATATTCTTAGGATAATTCTCATTTTATTTACAAACCACTATGAAGGGTTATGAGTATATACTTCCTCAAAGAAAACATTTCTTTTTATGATTATGTATTATTTCCATAAATAGTTCAATTTATGTAAAGTGTTTTACAAGTATGGAATTATGTATTTTGATTCATAAACTAATCTAGTTTATGCCATTGTTTAGAAATGGCGCCTAGTGGAAGGAATGGAAACCGTATCAATGTAGGAACTCCATGTAGGGATTGCCCTCCTCCTCAAGATAATTATTGTGGATCTGGAGATACAACTGGTGCTGATCAACTTATCCCCATAATGGGACAACTTACTCAGGTTATGAATAATAACCTTACCCGTATGGAGCACCCTGATCCACAGCGTGGAGGATCAATGTTAGATCGATTCATGAGGCAGCAACCACCAACGTTTAATGGGGGTACAAATCCGTTAGTAGCTGAGCAATGGATAAACTCCTTAGAGAAAATATTCCATGCCTTGGGGAGTAGCGAAAGGGAGAAGTTTGTCATGGCAGTTTACCGCCTCACTGGAGATACCGATCAATGGTGGTCGCTGATTCAAAACACAAAGGAAGATGATGACGTATCGAATATGGAATGGAGGGAGTTCAAAGAGATTTTCTTAGAAAAATACTTTCCTCGTGACCATCGAGCAGATATGGAAAGGCAATTTCTGAGTTTGAGGTAGAAAGAGGATGAGAATGTCGTAAAGTATGAGGCTAACTTTACAAGGTTAGCGAGGCATGCTTCCTATTATATACGTAACCCAAGGAGTAAGATTGATCGTTTCTTTTATGGGTTAAAACCATTTCTCCGTCGAGCTTTAGTATCACAATCCTTCTCATCATACGAAGATATTTTCTCGTGTGCTATCAAGACAGAAAAGGAATTCTCTAAGTCTTATGACAACAAAGTAAAGCAAGAGAAGAAGAGAACAGTGGAACAAGAGACAGATAAAGGGAAAAAGGGAAAGAAGGATTTTCCATTATGTGATAATTGTGGGAATAATCACCCTGGTACTTGTCTAAAAGGAATGGGAGTTTGTTATAAATGTGGAGAAAAAGGGTCACCAGGCTCGTGATTGCAAGGGAAAGAAAGAGGCTATCAAAGTTGAATGCTACAATTGTAGAGAAATGGGTCATTATGAAAATGAATGTCCTAAGCGTCAGGGAAACTTACCTCAGAAAAGGCCAAGGGATCAAGGACAATCTTATGCTGTTACTACAGTTGAAGCAGAATAACTAATGTATTGGTGCTTTTGGACTCATGGATTATATTCTGGTTATTAGAATAATGTGATATATATATAAGGATTGTACTGCAGTACTTGTTGATTTCAGTAAGGTTTTAATATGATTAAGGTAATCATATTTTTAGTATGTGACAATAAGAGAAACTTTACTTTGTTTGGGGAATCTGATAAATTGATTTTGGAATTAAGAGACCTTTTAGAGAAAGTCTGGACAAAGGTATTTTGCATAACTACAATGGTTGGAGTGGATTAAGTTGATCTTTGGATAGTATTGTTTAAGGTTAAAAAATTTATGAAGATTATTTTTGGAATATTATGATACTATAGTTTTAGGAAAAGGACAACCTGCAGGGTGGGGCATAACCCGTCGCGTCGGACAAAGCTGCAGGAATCGAACCCACAACCATAGTGCGACAAGCCTTTATTTCCTACCACTAGCCTACAGGAAGTCCCTGGTTATTACAAAATAGTTTTACTAATCTAAATGGTATGTGTTAACATTTTGAACCTTATACAATTAGGATAAATAGAATATTTTTGAGTTCCGTTACCATTTGGAGTAAAATTTGGGTTTGTGGTAAAAATTTATTAACGAATGAAAGTATACATAACAAGTATGTATGTTCCCTTAAATTCTTAGTAAATCTCCTAAATAAATTCCTCAACATTATAAAAGGTAACTTAAAACAAAAATGTTGTCGGTTAACTTTTCCAACTGGGGATTCAATGACCGTTTAACCAATCACAAGTTTGTGATTTTTTTGTGGTTAAACATTCTCCTAATCTTGTTTTCTATAACTCTCCATCAGACCTTGATGGTTTGTTTCTCCTCCATATCCATATTTTCATATAATCCTAGAATGGGCTATATCGGGTGACCTTTGTACTTATCTTGCTTTATTTTAATGTTATATATTTATTAACCTTATTTCTGATGTGGGTTTTCCTCAAAGGTATTTTCTCTTTTCAAACTTTTATTTTCAAAGAAAAATTTCAAATTGCGAGGATGCAATTTATTGAAGGAGGGGAGAATGTAACACCCCGAGCTTCCACGATACGCCTCTCTTTCAATAATGCAATAGCTTGCATTGTACGCAAGTTTGAGTTCTAACACACCACAACTAATAAAAGTAGCCGTTATGAATAGTAATAACCACCTTTTAAATTTATAGAAATTTTATATTTCAAAATGGACTTCATTTTTGTATTCCTAATATTGAAATTAGCCTATGTTGAATTTTTTGTAATTTTCCGAGAACTTCCAAATTTTTATGAATAGTGAAAAATACTTAAAACAAATTTTTTAATAAAAATAATTTATAGTGATAAGTTATACTATTTAGTGGTTTTAAGGTATAATTAGAATATATTTTTACCATTTTATCCAATGGTGGTCATTAGAATTAATTTAACATTGAAATTGGACATAAACAATTGCCAATCTTTTGATATAAATTGTTTCTTAAAAACACGCTATTTGTCGTAACAGCGGGAATTAATTATAAAATTAATTAATGCAACTTATATGTTTGGAATTTTGTAAAATAGACATCATTTTTGAATTCGGAATATCAATTATATCTTAGAGTGAAATTTTGGCCTTGTTCTGAAAAACTTCAATTTTTGATGAATAGTGAAACCACTAAGTGGTAGTTAAATAACTGATTTTTTGTTTAAATGAAATATTACCACTTCTGTGATTTTATTTTCAAAAATCCGACATACATGGTTTTCATTAAGAAGTAAAATGTGGTTCGATGAGATCAAAATAATTTTTTGGTGAATAGTAACTTTTAAGTTCTTAATCGCGATTAGAGGTAATTAGTGTAGTTTAAGGTAAAAATAATGTTTTAATAATATGATATGAGCTTGACACTTGTCCTACTCTTATTGGATGAGTCATGGCCGACCAAGACAACCCATGGGTCAACTTGGGGACCCCATGGAGCCACTTTGGTTGGAAAATGACATTAATATATATTTATTTAATGTTAAAATTAAATTGACACAAACATGAGTTGTTTTACTAAAACAGTTCTTAAGTGGGGTTACACAAGTCCAAATTTTGACTATAAATATTCATTAGAAAGCTAAAAAGATTTTATACATCATAGTATTTTTTTTATAATTTTTAGACATTAAATAAATTAAATTATTTATGACATCATTATGATGCAGCGATGACCTCATTATTTAACGATTTAAATAAAATGAGAAGATGATGAAAAATCCAAGGCTTACACTTGTCCAAAGCCTATTGGATGAGGATATTTCGAAACCTTATCACCTTAGCCTCTAATTATATAATTGTGGGACCTTTATAATCCGAAAAGCATTGTGAAATAATGTAACATTTCAATCTTTCCAAAAGTGCCCCTCCTCTCCACTTATAAAAGGCTCCCACCTCTCCCACCTCATTTACACTTTCAAGCCATTTGGCTCGGCCAAACTCTACCAAAATACTCTCCCAACTTCTCCCTCTTACTCCTAGAATCCTCACTTTGGTCAGAACTCTTCTCAAGGAAGCCTTTGGCTCAAATCAAAAAGAGTTACCCGATTTTGAGGTAATGTCTTTTCTAATGTTGTTTTGTTTTATTTTTCTTCTCCAACCCCCTAAAATCTTTTTATTCATTTGTTTTGTAACAACACCAGTATCCTCAATATACTAGGATGTTGTTATAAGAAGTATTCGAGCTACACTTACACACACCTACATCTAATTGTTAAAGAACATACGGTTTCTGTGGATGGCGAATTTCTGCCTCACGAAACGATGATTGTTCAAAACTCATATAACACCTTCAAATGTGGCCATTAAGATGTCACTATTTTTATATATGATATATAATATGTTTATGTTTTACTTATACTTCTGTATTTCTCATTTATGGCATACTTTATGATTTCCATTATGGGTAAAACGCGATAATTTCATTTTAGGAAGTGCGGACTACCGCCCCCTCAAAGTGTTTTGAATCGTTAATGCCTTATGTGGGATGTATAAAGGATGGAGTAAATGGTATTATACACTATATTATACTGGAATTATATTATAAATTTATATCATTATGATTTAGTTCCATTAAATATGAAATTGAAATGAAAGTAGCGTTCATGCGTACGTACGGCTTACCGTCTCCATGAACGGTGCATTTCATTTCTTACCTCTAAATGTTACGTAATATTATAAATGAATGTATATACTGGATACATAAGATATATATGACATCTAAATCATGAATATAATTCTGGATATAATGGATATTCTACCGCATGAACAACTTGTAATTATAAGAAGTTTATTGTTGACTCAAGTTACCAAAGATCGACAAAACGACCGTTATTAACTTAAATAATTACATAATGTTCATAACATTGTAATAAGTGATATAAAAAGGATAATGAAATTGAAAATGGTTCTTAATAAGGTAGATATTAACTCTAGTTTATTATTCAGGAGGTTAAAGAACGGTTGAGTCAAGTCGGACATAAGGTAAGGGAACTTCTTAACCCAACTTCCATTCTTTGGGTTAATCTCCTACTTTCAAATTATGTCATGATATTATTATGTCCTATTTTGTATTTTTACTTTCTTTATGTGTACCTATAGTGAATACACATAATAGATCTATTTTATTTTAAAAATTATCTTTTTAAGGACTTCGTCTCAATCCCCTTTCATTGAGGCATATTTGGTTTTATACACAACTTTCTTTTATACGGTGTATAAACCCCTTTGACTTTTACGTTTATTCAAAAGGAATCTTTTTTATACGAAGCGTTTTTCTAAACGACAAAAGGGAATTTTTTTCTTTCCGTACTTATGCGGTGACAACGACTTCTCCACCGCCGTGACCATTATTTGAGTTTCGGCTTCCTCTACAAGCCATACCTTCTTTTTAAAAGAAAAATAAATACCATGTTTTACTTTTCTTTTATTTTGGTATTGAAAATGGTTTTGAAAGTGTTTTTATTATATCAATGTGTTGTATTGATATCTTGTGATTGAAATGTGGAAATGTTATGTTTCCTTTATCCATGTTTTATGTGATACGATTATGTTATGGTTTATGATATGTTTAAACCTATTCATATGAGGAATGTATTGGACTTAATAAGTGACGGGTGGAGCCCGCTATAGCTCCTCGATGCATCGGTAGGTCTCATGAGACAACTAGACGTGGAATTGGCCGAGGCCCTTTCCCAATTTGATTTATGGTTTTGGCCGAGGCCTTAATCATTTTAGACGTCTTGGCCGAGGCCTTGACAAAATGTTTCAAAATATCCGGCATTATACATTCCCTCATTGTGAAAGTGGTTATTGATATTTGATGTGATTATTCGACCAGTAGAATATCCATGTGAAGAAGTGAATGGCATTATCTCATTTTACTTTTGCCATGTTATGTTGAAGTTCAAGTTTAAAAGGCTTTTGTTTTAGTTGTACATTGCCTTAAATGTTAATGTTTATTTATGAAAGCTTCCGCAATATTGTTATCCTTACTAAGCATCTGAGCTCACCCCTTTCAATGTTTTAATATTTTCCAGGATGTGAAGAAGTATTTTATAAATGACCTGCAGGGATAGTCAGAAGGGGATATGAGTGTGGACTATGAAGACTTTGTTATTAGTTTTTCACTTTATGATGTAATGTAACGTTTATGAATGTATCTAGTGTTTCCAAGGCTACTAAACTAATCGGTCTTTCGAGACTTGATCTTTTGTGATCATGCCAATGTTACGAAGTAATGCACCGACTCTGGGTAGCTGGGGTCGGGGCGTTACAACTAAGAAGATAGAAAATCCATGATCTCGTCATGTACCAATTATCCCATCATTACATCCTTGTACCCAATGAAACCACATCATTACATCTATATACCCCATGTAGCCACATAACCACATCTCGAGACCTTTTATTGACACATCATCACATTTTAAACATCTCTAAATCACTTCCATGTCTCATGTTATAACCTCAATCTGTTACTTCCCAAACAAGACATAACCTTAAATCCATCATAGTCAAAGGAAATATTTACATGTTAACCTTAAACCATTATAGAGTTTAAATGATACACATTTCATAAGAATGAGCTGTTAAAACCCAAATATATAAATATATTATTGTTAAAAACTATGATCCATTCCATCCCAAATCATACAAAAAAATCAATAAAAAGGATAAAAAATTGTTATATAGATAATTTAATCAAGTAAAAGGACACAGACAATCAAGAAGATAAACCAAACTCATACAATAAAAGTAACAAAACACATAAAAAATGACAATACATCGCATAATAAGATTATCCAATAAGTGATCTAGTCACACCATTCTAAGACTAAATAATTACCCTAGATAATTTATCTTCTCACCCATCCTTTGTAAGTTATTCTCTATTAATTATCTAATCAGACCAATTAAATATAAATATATAGGATAAACTAATTGTTATGTAAATTTACTATCCATCATGCTTCCATTATTAATTATCTAGTTTACTATACTTGAACTATAAGCAATAAATTAATATTATGAGTCTATATTAATATGAAAACCCTATTAAAACCAATCATCACAAAATCACCATGCTATAATATTTACTCATCCATCTTTAACACATCACCCTATTTCAATTAAATCATTAAAATTCATTATTAAATATCACTACAAAGAATAGTAATTTACTTCCATTAACTATTCCATTTTCTATTCACTTAATTAATTAGATAATTAATTAAGACATATTATATGCAACCTATTCTTAACACATTAAACTATATTCACTGAAACCATTTATATTATTCCAAGGCTATCTTATTGGTTATACTTACCATTATGTTTAAAACCCCTTACGTAAAGACCCTGAAATTTTGAGGAAAATTTTTTCTTAAATACTTTGGAATTTTACGAGTCGGTGGCTTCTTACAGCACTTGATTCCGAGCCCCGGTGTGCCTGGAATAAATTTCCAAAGTTTAGCTCAGGTACGTTCAGTGAACGAACGAGCGGGTTTTTCTATATTTTGAACCAGTGCTTGGAATTGAAATCTGAGGGCACCGGTGAACTCGTAGTGCCAGTAATTACTTAAGAGGACCTTTATCGAAGATTCATTTTCATGGGAGAAGAAGTTAAATTTTTTGGATTAAATGAGAAGTTAATAAAATTGTGGAACAATTTTATTTTTATATCTAAGGTGGTTTTATCCTATATGGGGGAGCTAGAGAGGGACCCACTATCACCTAACTACCCATGTGAGGATAAATGTGAGGTGGGTCCCACATGATCCCCAACCCTTCGCATTCCCTAAAACTCCTTAAACCCCCTCTTAATTTTGTAAACTCCTCGTTACTTGTGAAACCTTTCCACCTTCTCTATCCCCCTCTTAACTCTTGCCAACACACTTTAATCAATTAATTGAACCACTTAAATTAATTAATTAAGTGTTTGAATTTTTAAATTTCGAATTCATGGCATGATTAAACAAAATAAGGAGAAGCCTTATTTTATTTTTGGTTGGCTTGTTGTGTTGAGATTTTGGGGAGAAAGCTCTTGAATTTTGAAGAACGCTTCATCTCCATTGTTGAAGAATGTCAACTCTCCGACGAAGAACATCGACTCAGTGACCGCAGTTCTTCATCCTCTTCTTCCTTCGTGGCAAGGGAGGAGACACCGACGTGGGAACTCGCTAACGATGGGGCACCTTCTATTCCTCTCTCCGTGACAAAAGAGGAGACGTCACTTCCTCGGGTGCACACCGATGACGACGGAAACGACATCGTCATTCACGACGCTTGTCAACCGAAAACTTCTTTTTGAGGTAGGGGTTTATTCTTCAAATTGGATGTTTATGTACCCCTTACTTGTTGGAAATCGTTGTTTAAATATGGCCAATTGTTATCTTTCTACGTGGAGGGTGCGGGCCGAAGGAACACGGCCCAACAACCCTCCGTTGTTCTTGTTTATTATTCTAGAATCAGAAATCGAAGACAGAGGAGGCACGACACCATCGCGTCGTGCCGGGTACGCGACAAAGGAGACTGACGTCGTCGCGTTGGTTGTGCGGGAGGAACCGCGACCCGCTACACGGGCTGCTTCAGTGGAAGAACCGGACGGTCTATCGGCTGGCCGGGCAGAGGCAAACCGCAACGCCAGGACGGCGTTGCGCTGAGGAACCGGCCGACCGGGCGGAGCTGGACTGAGGCACCAGGAGGGTGCCGCACTGGAAGACCGGAGGCCTGCCCGTGCGGGCCACGTGCGTAGAAGATCGGTCAGTCTAGTCAGCCGGTTTGGGGAAGGGAGGATCCACCGGTGCAGAAACCCCACCCCCCTGTGGAACCTGCTCGGCCTTCGGCCAAGCCCACTAGGCCGCGCCGAGCCGGGCCACGCCGGGCCGCGCCAAGTCGGGTCGGGCCGAGCCAGGCCGCGTTGGGCCGGGCCGAGCCAGGCCACGCCCCTTCGGGCAAAGATTTGTATTTTTTTCGGACTGGTCCGACACCCCTATTGGGTCGGACCCGTCAAACTGGGTCAACCCGACCCGTCGGTCCACTGGGCTCAACGGGTCGGGCCTATTAATCACTTAAATGGGAATAACTTAAAGACCGCGCATCCGATCGACGCGCCCTCTACGGTACTGGGACCCTTTCGATGAGATGGTTCTTTTGAGATACATTAAGTGCATTTTGGACGACTAAGGATATCGACTGGGTTAGAAACAAGTGTATTTCTAACCGGGCCCCTGGAACGGAAAATCCAATATCTCTCAGACCGGGCGTCCGATTGACGCACTGTCTGTTGCGTTGAGTTCCTATTGACGAGATGGAACTTATAGATACATCAAATCTAGACTTCATGACAGTTTATGTATCGACCCCCCTTGGATCGTGGAGTAGACCCTCCCAAAATCGAGCATGTTGTGTGCGAGAACCCTAGAGTTGGCTGCGACTGCGACGATGATGACGATTGTACTTGGATCCTACGTGGGTTCGGCAGCAAGGACGAATGTACTTGGATCCTACATCGGTTCGGCAGTAATGACTTCTATACTTGGATCCTACGTGGGTTCGGCATGGGAGATGATTCAGAGACTACATTTATCATCTCCACCCCTCTTCGTGAGTATTATACCTGTGTGAGCTGAATCTTGACTTTCAATCATTATCATCGAAGTGATTGACTTGCTTTCCTATATGGAATGGGTTGTGATTTATTGTGTGTACTGGGTTGTGCTTTCCTGTGTGGACTAGATTGTATTTGGGCTCGTGAATTGGAGTCGAACTAGAATTGATGACTTAGGTATATGTATGGGCATATACCTAAGTAGATTTGGTTGATACTTTGTGTTTGTATATTTTATTTGTGGTTTATCCTTTGTGGATTTTGGGAGACCTTTGGGGGTCTCGGGGTCCCTACTAAGTATCGTATACTCACCCCTGCACGGGCTATGCCTGCACTACGTTGTGTTGGATGCAGATGACAGACAGCACTGATCGAGGTGGAGTCTTATGGAGCGGGACGGTACCTGGAGGTGGACCACTTGGCGGGATGTACACGGAGTGGACGGCCAGACCCGACGAGCTGAGGAGACCATCTGTACCCACCCTTCAAGTGGTATAGATGGAGGAAAACTCGGTGGTTGCTAATTTACTTTACTACTGCTATACTGTCTTTTCAGTTGTACTGTACTTTCAGTTGGGTTTGTATTCTGGCCCATTTGCTTTTCAGTACTTACTTTTTTACTCAGTTTACTTAGTGTTTACTTCATCTTGCATTCTCTGTTGTGTTTGTTTACTTATATAAAGGCAATGCCTTCCCTTTTATCGTGATTTATGCCTTTGGTGCTAGTCGCCAGCTCATGGCCTATGGAAGGTGGGCTTGGGGTAGTCAGGGCACGGGCTTCGAGGACGGGTTGTGACACCTTATCCCCATATTTTATACATTATATTCATTATTTTATTATCTTATGACTACCCATATGGGTTTTTCATGATGATTTCAAAATTAATAGAGGGAAATATAACAATGAACTTATCTTCCACCAACTGATGTTTTTAAAGGTTTCACTATATTTTAATATAATTAATATGTGGATATTTCATAAATGGTTTACTATACATATTCATAAAACCAAATTAGTTGTTACATTACAAGATTCATGATTTTTCTTCCACTACAGCACATTAAACATAATTCCATGATAATGAGGCATTCAGATGGAATGTTCAATATACCACATGTTCTTTAATTTTATCTTAATATCATTCTTAATTTACTTATCAGTAAACATAGAATTTATCATAGAAAATTTATCATTATGTGGAGACTTTTATAATTATTTATATATATAAAAAATCATATTATTATATATCAACCCATTTCAAATAAAAAAAACACATATATCAAACCATAAAGAGAATATTAATAATCAATATAGTATATCAAGGAAATGTTCCTCTTCCTCTAGGATATAATTTCTATTCTATATTCCCTTTCATTAATTTTAATAATCTTCCCAACTCTAATGGGAAATCACATAAAAATATAAAATATTCCTTATGTAATCAACACATGGAATACAAGTGAAAAAAAATTCATCTCCCTTCTATTTAATATTTTTTTCTATATTATCTTTCCCCCAATTTCAGTTTTCTAGCTTCCCATTCACCATGAAATTTCATAGTAATAATAGCGAACCCATGTCTTGACTATCACAGTAGTATAGAGTAATAGTAAGAAACCATAAAAAAGAAATAAAATAAAATAAATGCATTCAAAAAATCCTTCCCCTAGACCAAATAGGGTCCTTATATAATATTATTGTAGAGAAACAAATAAATAAAACATATACCTCCCCCTATATTTAATATCCACCATTGAGCCTAAGGAGAGAGTATAATAGTAAAAGAATTAATAAATACCAACCCATATTCTAGACCATCTCTTCTTTATTGAGCCCAAGTGGAGATTTAAACATACCCCACTATTTGATGTTAAGTTATGGAAGTCTAACAAATTAATGGGTTTTTTCAATAATAAATGACTAAAGGATATCATGGGTGATTTTCAATCGAGAAAACTAGTAGGATTCCATTCACTCATTCTGAGGTGTAGTCAATTGAGGGTGAATGATGATAATTCAAATAATTCAGTTCTTGAGGCTGATAATATAAGTATTTTAAGGCTCAAGAAGTATTAAAGGTGTGAATAATATATCAAGAATGTTATATTTTAAAAGTTACAAAAAATTAAATTCACTATATAGTAATTTCATTTCTACAAGAAATTATTGTATCCTCCACCAACCTTCTAGGATGTGCTATTGGGTAGAACGAGGGAGACAGATGTTCTCATAGCCTAGAGCTAGTGAGGTTTTGGCCTAGATTTCTTCAAGGTTCTTGGAATTATCCTTTAAAATTTCTCATCATATAGTATTTAAAGAAACACAAGATTCTTTGAATTGGAGTGGAATAGAAAATAATTTACCTATATATTTATTTATTTAATTATTGAAATACACAAAAATTTCTACATATAATAAAATATAGACACACAGTAGCTCAAAAATCACCAAGGTCATTCTTTATTTTACTTATTGACCTCCCACCTAATATCTCTATAAATAAATAAAAAGGTTTTATTCATATTAATTCTCTATATAAAATCTTTCCTCTATGCATGCAACATTTCAAAATAGGAAACTTTCTAGTTCCCAATTAAATGAAACAAAATAATTATTAACTAAAGAATTATATTTTATTAAATAATATATCAGAAAAATGATTTATTGATTGAGGGAATAAAATGTTGATGAAAAATATTAATAATCCCATAGTTTTTATTTAAAATACAATCTAAAATCATAAAAATATGATGTGGTATGGGAAAAAATGTATACATTAATATTTTCCCTTTGAATAATTATAAGGATTTTGAATTCAGTTAATTCTTTATATGATTATTTATTTAATTAATTTAAATCATTATATTATTATTCCATGATTTTAGACATTTATTTCCCCTATTTTTTGTATAAAATTTACATCCCCCCCATATAATCGCTTTGTGGGTCATTACAAGGATGAAGAAGAATCAATTCAGTAAAAGTGATCTGTGTAAGGGTGACATGGTTTTAAAATTATGAATTCGGTGGATCTCATGTTATGATACATCTATTATACCATTATTCAAGATAATAATATTTTCCCTTATGAAAAAGAGGCATGAAATTTATGTGAATATGAAATGACCAAGATGTGGGGCAATTTGCACCTATACAGCACTCAAATGACCCATTTTTAGTGAATGAAACATTAATATGGCCATTATTCTAGTTTAACCATACCTTAAAATAACTTTCTAAATCTATAAGGTACCCCTAAATAGTTAAGGAAAATGATGGATGATCCCAACATGATATCTACTACCCTTATTTCATGGTGGGGGTACCCTGATGCAAGGCTGGACATACCTTCATGCTAAAAATAAAATTCTAACTTACCTTTATGAAAGGATCAAACTAACATCATTCACTGAAAACTAGTTTACAATTAAATTATATCATGATCCTACAAAAATTTTACTGGTATTACCCTTGTGTAGTGAGTGGGGCCTATGCAAGGGTAAGAAAAAAAATTAAAAAAAATATTAAAAACTTAGAAAAAATGAAGTAAAATATTTATCACCCTCTAGACACCTCTAATCCCCTAAAACACAAATTGATAGAATTGAAAGGTGTGAAATTCCATCATATACCTTTTAAATGATTCTCATACTTGATAATTAAAACTATACTAGGAATTAAAATATAATATGCATAACTTTACAACCCTCAAGATACCTCTCAACCCGGGATCTAGTTACTGATGAAAGTAAAACACTTAAAATTTAATGGTTTTAAACATAAATTATAAATTTTATAAAAGTAATTTAAATTTATTGAAAAAAATAACTTAAAAATTATTAGATAATAGTAGAAATATATAAAAAATAAAAAATTTCTTTAACAAATATCTATACACATATCTTTAGTTTACATGAAAACTTAATGGAAGTTATAAAATATATATTAATTTGGAATATCTTTAACATTTTTTAAATTCATTCATGTTTAGAAGAAAAATCCCCTTTAAAAAATTTAAGGTGGTATTATTATTTCTAATTGGTTGAAAATTCCAAAATCAATGTACACCCTTTTTCATTTAACACTCAAAATATTTAAAATACTACTTTCCATTTAGGTAAGGCAATTTTTAATTATCATTTATAGTAATTTTACACACTCCACTCTTCAAATAGAATTTTAAATACATTTTGGTTTTTTATATTAAAGGTGTATAGGAATCAACCTATAACACACTTTAGGCATAAACAATAACCATCAAAGACTAAGAGATGCACTGAATATAAGATATCCCTACCAAAAAACACCCTGGATACAATAAAAAAGAGAAGAACATGTTACATGATTCCAAGAATGATTCATCATCCTTGTCCAAGTATCTATGTATTATCATAAATCATTCCCAATATATCTCAATTAAATCAATAAGGTTAGAAAATATCTCATAAATTACATCAATTAACCCAATTCATTTTTCCAATATAGAATCACAACTAGGGCATGATATATTAGGATATATGGTTGTGTAATCATAACACTAAAAGTAATGAATATCACTAAATAACAACATGGATTCAATAATAAAATGCATGACTAAAATGTTCTTGTGTCATCCACCACTTATCACCATTTTTATTTTAATTAAACCTATTAAATTCTATACCCATATTTATTCATTATAAATTCTATAATCATGTTCTAGAAATCATTAACCACGTACAAAATTGAAACAGTGTCTATAGGAATTAAATCAAAATGAAAAATAAAAAATTTAATCATCTCAAGAAATATAGAAAATAATGGAAGGAAATCATATAAAAAATGGATAAAAAATAAGCTTCTTATTGGTATAAAATAAAAGAATATAGGCTATCAAACAAGACATCGATGATTAACCACCATACGTTTTCTATACCTCAATCCATGCATCATCCTTATCACCATTCCATACCAACCACACCTACCCTCCATAAACCATATCAAATACTTCCAAGGATATAAATATAAATTCTATAATTCTTGATTTTAAAAAAAATTATCAACTTGGGATGATAAATCAACAACTAAAAAATCAATCTCAGGGTTTGAAGAAAATATTTCCTAAATAAGGTATGCATATGGGATATCCTTTTTTCAATGCATTCAATTATCACTCATCATGAACAATAAAATATCAACATCATATTAATTCACTCATTTAAAGTTTATCTTTATTTTAAATTCATCACTTATTTTCCGTATATTTCCTTTTTATGCTTTGATGTTTGGTCAAGAATTACATAATAAATCATATAGAAAATTCAAATCATGTACAAAAAAATCATTCAATGTATTTAAATATTGATGTATCATTTGAAGAGTATAGTTATTAAAATTAAATAACAATAATAAACATGCTACATAATTAGAATTATTTGTGTAACAATAATATTTTTAGTCATTTCTCCAATAATAAAAAATTTATGCATGTCACAGTATATTCTAATTTAATCCATACATCATTTATCCCTTTTAAATACAATGTGTATACTAGGAATTCTTCAAAAAAATCATTTAGTTATTCATTATGTGTAATAAGAATTCAAAATTCCAATAAAATAATCTCATTATTATATCTTTCATTCAATTCCAATATATTTTTGAGTTTTTATATGTTCTTAACACATTAAATAACTTTTATTTTTAATAAATGATAAGATATAATCATGCTATTAAACATCTATTTTCCAAAATATATTAACTTAAGAACTAGATTATAAATTCATGCTTAGAAAAGGTTTCTTTCCAATGAGTTTTCATAAAAACCAATTCTTATAAACAAGATTCATCACTCATAAAATGATATAAGAATTTACTTTTATAATAACACATAAAATTCAATGTCTTTATTGGTTTACAAGTCACATGCATTAATATTCCAAGAATAAATCTTAACATTGGAAATACAATTTGTAGACATGAGTTGAAAATAATTAAATCATACTAGCATATAATAGCATGATTTAAAATGAAAATTAAATTTTTCATCATGTTTAAATCAGTTTATTAATTGAAATTAAATAATTTCATAAAACATAAATTTATCATGGAATATTATGAAAGAAAACTAAACACCTCACCATTTTATGAATTTTATAATATCTTGTTATACTAAAAATCATCAATTTATTTAAATTGGATATAGTGTAATTATTTAAGTAACATCATATTAATATATTTTTATCATATATAAATACATAAATCATAATCACAAATCATGATTTAATATAAATGAAACCTATAACAATGATGCATACATCCCTATAAGATTTTATACTCTTCAGTCAGTTACTTGTCACCTATACATGTTTATTTGGTTATCATAGTACTAGAATTAGATCACAAGGGGGGGATAATTCCTTTTTCCAAGATATTTTATAAGGATTTATGATTCTAGATTCATTCATAATGAGCCATAATATGCTTGTGTACTAACTAGTTCCCCAACTTCACCATATGTTAGGTTAAATATAAAACTTTATCTACTAACCCATCAAAGACTCAGTTGTACCTCAATACACAAACCATATTTACTACCATCTAAAATATTTGAAACCACAATGACATACTAACATCCCTCTATATTTGGTAGAGGACATGAGATTAATCCCTGAAACCTACCTCCAATAGGACCCAGATTGGAAACTAGCACTGAGGGCATCTGTCAAAAGAATTGGAGGAATTACCATCTTAATTACTAAGATAAAATAATTAAATCACTTATCAAAACCAAAATATTCCCATAGAATATATATTTATACCCATAACCCAATGTAATCTACATGTAACACATCATCAAATTAAAAAATACATCTAAAAACAACATTGAAGATTTTAAGTCAATCACTAAGTCCATGAAATATACTTGAACAGTTTCTCCAATATCTCCAAATTAATTTTCAAAACACATGGAAACCTATGGTAGAGTATTAAAATTGTATTTATCAGTAGGATCATCATTCTATGAAATTATTTATCCATAATAAATATAATGTTATGACAGACATGCGTGAAAATATCTTAGAGATATACAAATATTGATATAACTATTAAGGAATGTAATATTCACATAATATTAATTCTTAGTATAATCATATATAGATGTAAAACAACAAGATTTTATGTTATGTCTCTTTTTAAATTTAATCTCTTTGATAGGTTACATTACACAGAACACCAAGATCAAATAATCGACCAAATTATATATGATAATTATCAACTAGACATTGGAATGAAGGGAATGAATGAGATTAAACAAATTATAAAAATATAGTTTTCACATGTTTATAAAATTAACTAATTTTTTACCAATTAATTAAAAATTTAAATAAAAACTAATTGAATATAAAGTATTTTTTTATAAAAATAAATCTATTTTATGCTCATAATGACTGTTTGTCTTAATAAATTAAATTAATCACTAATAGTAAAGGATATTAATAAAATTTATATGTTATATATTCAATAAAATTCTTTTAAATTATTCTAATATTTTTTCTAAGATTAATATAAGAATAAATCTTGTTTTATGCATAAAAAGCTATATTTTTCTAAATGCGGTTTTGTCACCTTTTATTGGTGAACTTGTTTTAAATATATTTTTTGAAAATTTTATAAATTATATTTGAAAAAACAAAATTATTATTTTAAATATAAATATAAAATTTTACTTTAATTTAATTTTTGGTACTTTTTTGATAAGTTTCATGTTTTGATGAATAGTGAAAAATACTGAATTTTAATTAAAAACAACTTTTTCATCTAAATAATTTATAGTGTTAAATTATATTTTTGAATGGTTTATAGTATAATTAGATAACTTTTATATCATTTAATGCATTTTAGGTCATTTTAATCAATTTAATATTGAATTTGGATATAAAAACATTTCAAACTTTTGAAAGTTTTTACTTTATAACTCGTATTCTCTTTTCATCAACGGGATTAATTTTAAATTATTTTTTGCCAAATATGTGTTTTGAATTTTTAAAAATGGTTCTAATATTCTTAATTAGAAGTCAAAAATTTAGTAAATATGTCACTTTTATTTTTTGGAAAATATGAATAGTAACTTTAGTGATTTTTTTATTATCATGGTTAAAGGTAAATCGGATAATTAATGGTAAAAATAATATTATAAATATTATAAAATTGCCCTAAAACTTGTCATAATTTTAATAGATGAGTTATTATCAACCAAAATCATCCTTGGGATGATGTTATGAGCTCTTTGTTCCACTTGTATGAATTTAATCCACTTATAGTATTTTATTCAAAGAAAAGTCAACATTTTCATACTTTTGTTTTTAAAAAGTGAAATATTTTTAATATAGGGATATATAGGATATATGTTCGACTATAAATAGTATTTTGAAATCTAAAATTTTTATATTCATCATGATAATTTATTTTTAATATTTAGGTAATAAATATTTAAATTAAATTCTTGCACAATGATGATGCAGTAAATGTCTAATTAATGGACATATCAAATAAATGTTATTAAAAATATTAGAATAAAAATAATATAACATAATTAATGTCATTCAAAAATTTTATAGATGAATTTGACATGTTAGTGATGGTTTAAAAGAGTTTTTTCAAATATATCATTTGGTTATTATATTTTTTAAAAGTCGTGTAATGAATAGTGTCAAAATTGACATTAATGATATTTTAAAATAAATGATATTTTATTAAATGATATAAAATTTAAAAAAAATATAAAATTTTGAAACAATCAGTATGAGGTTTATAATTTTACCCATAATTAATTTATGGTCTTTTTGTCATTTTATAGTAACTATATTAATCATTAAGGAGTAAAAATATAAGTTGTCATGATAAGAGTTAAAGGGTTTAAATAAGGGTTAAAACCAATAGATAAGGGTAATAATGTTAGATAAACTTTTATGAAAATTATTTTAAGAGAGTATTTATACCCATAATCATCTTATTTTATAAATATCTCACTTTTGAGTCATTTTTAATTGAAAATTAATTTATATTAATTTAGTATTTTGAGAGTTTCCAAAAGTGTCTCTCGCCTCAATTATAAAAGAACACCTCCTACCTCAATTATTCACTCCACTTTTAGCATTATATCTCAACCAAACCCTGAAATTGTTTCTTCCAAAAATCATTACACAATTTATGTATGTCCTTATAGTTCAAAAAGACCTACCCTAGGTCCCTTGAGAGAATTTATAAAGGATCTCCTTCCAAGAAGAGTTAATCATCTTTACTAACTCTTCTAAAAATCTTTCTTCTTCTAATTACTCTTCATGAGTTTTTTCCATGATAAACTAATAAATATATTATAATATATATTCTAATATTCTAATATTATTATGGTACAACCAAATTCCATTTTTTATCTATTCTATAAAAAATTTGAAAGCACCACGTGTGTGTATGTACATCTTACCGTCTCCATGTCATGGAGTAATTTTTTTCATCACCAGTTTACATGGATAGGTATAATAATGTAAATAATGAATATATATAGTAATTATGACATTATATTGATTCTGGATAATTAATATACCATAAAATTCTTTACCCTTTTACTATTAAGGGAATGATATCATCGCTCGTGCGTACGTACAGCCTACTATCTTCATGATGTGATGTGATTCATTTTCCATGTTCACCATTAAAGAATGATTATAAAACTATATTTAATGATTAAGCATGATATTAATAACATTAGTATAATTCTATAGATGACGTAACTATATCCTATGCAGAATAACTGGGACTTATATGAAAAAACTTGCATAAGAAAATGAATAAGTTAAACCTCGAAATATGGGTAATAATGAAATATTGTTAACTAACGGGTGATAAAATTATATAATAGGATCATATAGAATATAATAAATATTATAATGGTTCTTATATAAATTAATAACATTCTTTAAACCATTATAATGGAGTTTAAATAACTTACAACCAAAAGGAAGTGTTGGGTTGGGTTTTTTTCATCTCACTTTTACTTCTATGAGATATATTCCTTATTAAAACCTTATTCCTTGTGTGTGGTGTACATACTGACCTTTAATATATCATATCATGAATCTCTTTATATTTATGGTATTAAATTTTTCATTTAATAATCATTAATTTTTGGGGGAATTCTATTCAACTTATTACAAAGTGGTAAGGGTTTATTTCACAACATCATCATTATTTGGGATTATTTTTGTTTAAGTCTTCACTGGGGAATATTTCTCCTCCATTTCCATGATTTATAAAACAAATTTCAATAATGTTTTTACTATTATCCTCTTATTTTTTAATGTAATAATAACCCTTTTTCACTTTTTACAAAATTATTTAATAGGTATTTTTTTTTCTAAACAAGGTTCTTTGAGAATTTTCCAACAAAAATATGAAAGGAATGTTTTAAAAGATATTTTAATGTTGTTTATATTCATCAACAACAAAAAAACATTATTTTTACTCTAATGGGTATATATTAAAATGATACCATCCTTTTATATCATTGTATATCCATATTTCTTATATCATGGATATGATTATTTCCTAAGTCATATACCATTTTTATATATAGTGTTTACTTTGAAATAGATTTTATTAACTAAGGAAATAATTTTAAATCAATATATTTTACTCTATACAGATATCTATTGATAAGTTATATTGATTCACTAATTAAATAGATTATTTCTATATATGAGGAATGATTTGGACATGAAAGAATTAGTGGGGACCATATATAGAAAATCCCCTCGATGCATCGATAGTATCATGAGATGACAAAGTTGGACAAATTAATTGGGTTTACCCATAATGATTAAAATGTATTGTGAAAGGTCTTAAAATTAAAGATACCATGATGTATGAGATCATTGTGTCCAATAGTAATCATTCCATTTATTAATAATTCATATATTATTTATCAATGTTATTTTCACTATGATATGATTTGTGGATTAAGTTTTCACATAAGTTATTGATGAAATGACATTTTATTTAAATAATTTACATTCTCATAATGTATTTTCCTTATCCTATCATGATATAAATGTTATTAATTAAATGTAATGATTTTTTTGTTATTTATCATGCCATAATTATTATGATTTATTGATTCAATATAGCTTCCACTATATGTTACTCTTATTGAGCATCTGAGCTCACCCTTTTATTTGTTCTCTTTTCCTTAGGTTATGAAGATGAAATGTTTGAATGAGTTAAAGGATGAAAATTACTTCCTTTTTTATTTTTTATTTTTAATTACCAATGTAATAAGGGTACCATGTATTCATGTATATCTTAAAGACTACTAAACTATTTGGTTCTTCAGGATGTGATTCCTTATAATTAATACCAATGTAATTAAGTAACCACTTACTCTAGGTTATTGAAGTTGGGTTTGTTACATTAGATCTCTCGTTACAATAAAAAAATGGATTATCACTAGTGATCATAGTAAATCCTAACTACTAGGGATTTTTAATATTAAGAGAGGGATTCTGGAATATAAAAATGAAGGAAAAAACCATATCACAAATATTTTCTATAATATCACAATGATAAATTATCCAAAAAATTAGGAAATCCTAACCCTCAACCTACACCAATCAATACATAATCATATCTATACGAAAATAGGAAATCCAATCTTCCAACCCACACCAATCATCCAATCATCATATTCATACACCATGTAGAGCAACATCATTATATATATTTACCCTATGTAACCACATAATCACATCCTTACACCCTATTCATCCACATCATTACATCCTTGAACCTCATATATCCATTTGATAACCTATTTTGTATTAATACATGACCTTTTTTAATTTTTCTATAACTTTGGGTCTTCAAAACCCAATCATTACATGACCTTAATGCCATCACATCCATAATAAATTTTTATATGTTAACCATAATCCATTACATACCATAAGAGATTCATATGTCATAACCTTAAGCCATTATAACTAGAATATGTAAATATATTCTAGTTAGAAACAATGATCCATCATAACCCAAATCATAAAAACAACAAAAACTTGAAATAAGTTAAACAAACATTCATACATGAAATTTAATCAAGAAAAACAAACACATATAATCAAGAATATAAATTATAATCATACAACAAAAGAGACCAACCACATGCAATAAAACAAAAAATGAAAACATTATACCTAATGAGAGGAGATAATAATAGAAATATTCATACTATTCCATGATTAAATAATTTCACCAAGTTCTTTACACATCCACCCTTTATATGTTATTACCTTTTAATTATCTAATCATAATTATAAAATATTAAAACATAGAACAAACTAATGAATACATACATTAACTATCTGACTCACAACCCTGATAAATTATTTAGTTAATTAGAATAAACCTATAGGATATAACCTATGCTTATGATTCTATCATAAGATAAAAATCCAATCAATACTAAGTAATATATAAACATTAGGCTGCAATCTTGGATCATCCATATTTCACAAGTTACTCTATTTCAATTAATTCCTTAAACTACAGTTCTAAATATCAATATAAAGATAAATAATTATCCACTATTAATAATCTCATTCCCCATTCACTTAATTACTCAGCTAAATAATTATGACATCTGATTTGAAACATATTCATAACATCTAAAGCTATCTTAACTAAAATACCTTCATAATAATATCATATTATATTCTATTTTATACTCACCCTTATGTTTCTAACACCATATCCCCATATTTTACTCATCATATTTTATATTGTTTTATCTTTTGATTGCACATATGTCTATCCAATGGCCTGAAGGCCTTAGATTTTTTTATTTTAAAAGAAACCCCTTTTAATGGAAGAAGGGGGGAACCCAACAAACTTTATGACATAAAACATTACCGACCCGAAGACCATAGAAAACAGAAGCCAGAATGAAAACTTAGAATAACCCCTCCCCAGAAATTGAACTATGATGAAGCTCTCACCTGATGCAAGACTGAACAGAAAACAGGTTCCCTATGATGAAGCATAATCTTAATCTAATGGTTGTTTCCATACCCTATTACACTTCCAAATCCATAAATCTTACATAGGTAAAATTCCTACTCTGAAACCTTATATGGCCTGAACCTTGTGGGCGAGTCTGGATGTATCTCTGATTCTGAGTCTTGAAATCATTCCAGATAACGAAACATAATCAACCATGAAAATGAGAACCACGATGATGGAATCTAAATCACAGAAGCCTCACCACATTCTCAAGGAACCTCTGCCACCACAACCACATAAAACTGAAGAGGAAGATGAGAAAAGGAGTGTGAATATGGGTCTTCATCACCCAATACTATAAGACCAAACAACATATCGAAGGAGCATCACTGTTGAGGGGATCCAAATTGACCTGAACCAACAGAACCACCCTGGGCATGAAGTTGATCAGGTCAAGGATGTAGAAAAACCCTCCCTGGGTTTCCCAAAGGCCGAACTATAATGACCCATACTTTACATACATTGTTATTACTTCATAATTGAAGCATATTTATTACAACGTATAACAAAACCACAATAGGACCGTATAGGTATAGTGTCTCTAGAAACTGGGACACATAAACAACTGGTTCATAAAGCATCTACATTGACTCCCATTTATTTCATCATATCTAGAATCTCTTTTTGGCATATCCTAATTAATACCCTTATCCCTGACCTGGGGAAAATAAAACATACAAAAGGGTGAGCTCAAATGCTCAGTGAGGGTGAACAAAAGAAATATCAAGCACATCATATTCATAAGAACAAAACATTCTGGAAATCTTAACCTGCAAAAAGGATCATAATTTCATAACATGGGATAAATCATATTAGTGAAATGTAATCCCAATAATCATAACATGAAACTTTGTGGAATACACACATAATCATAGAGAATAATTTCTTAGTAGTCAATACTCATTGCCAAGACTATCTTAGCGGACAAAGTCCGTTTCTGAACTGAGTTCACTCCTCGTTTCAGTCATGTATCACTAAACTGGATTAACCTTCCGTTCTAGCCATGTCTATCTCATGAGATATAAATATTTATCCAATGCATTTGAAGGATATATAGGTCCCACCCATATCATAATGAAACCATTCTTATGTGTGCCACAAGATCATAAATCATACATCATAGCATAACCCATGTAATAAAAATGGGATTCTTAAACTTCATTCCATCATAACATAATCCCTATAAGATAAAAGGACTTCATAAAAATAATTCCATCATAACATAATCAAATCAATGTAAAAATAGGTATAGAAATAGAACCCTATATTATCTTAGATGGAAAATAATTTTGATAAAACACTTGAACTCCATTCTTGAGGAAAATATCCTTTCTACTTAAAAAAAATTTTTCCTTTCTTAACATGTCGTACAATTTTATACTAAAAGAAGTTAATTAAAAATAAACTTGAAAACTTGTAAAGGGGGATTCATGTAAATAATATTATAAAAATCCATTCATGTTGTATAAGTTAAAGAAAAACATTCTTCTCGTACTTTGGCCGGAAAAGTCAAAAAAGTACCTCATACTAAAAACGACAAAAGATTCCTTTCATATCTTTTACTAAAAACTTACCAATGGGTAAAATTGGATTTAAAAAATTTTAGGAGGATAGAAATAATATTACATATTGAGGAAACATGGATGTGGATGATAAGTATTCCCCAGTAAATTCTTAATTATAAACAATCTCAGATAAAAATGAGATTGCGAGATTTTCCCTTACCTTAGGTCTGATTTGCTTTATACGTGTCCCAACCTCCTGTATAATGATTTAAATAACGTTATTGAATTATTCCATAATCTTACTCATTGTTATGATATCATATATGGTCATATTCTTAGCTTCTTATTAGTAATATTTCATTGCTACTTGTTATTTGGGTGTTTATTGCTTTTTGTTCTTATGCGTGTTTTGTCGAATAAATTCTTATTATTATTTTTAGGCTATAGATACCTCATTTCCAGAATGATATTAGCGTAATATATATCATATTTATTCATTAAATTCAGTTATATAATCATTATTCATTTAAGATCATGTAGAACGAGTCGCATCACATCATGGAGACGGTAGGCTGTACGTACGCACGAGCGATGATATCGTTCCCATGATTGTGGAATTGTATTTAAGTGTATATATACTATTTAATAATCAAAATTATTTTACAATAATCATATATATTTATTCTTTACACCATTATACTCATCCAAGTAAGGTGGTGGTGGAAAACATATTACACCACGGTGTGGAGATGGTATTCCGTAAGTACGCACATACGGTGATTTCGTTTTCCGTAGTATGGATAGAAGGTGAAATAGAGTTGTTTCATATTAATAATAACATATAAGTTTATGAGTGATACTTATGTTATTAATTCATAATTAAACAACTAAATAAGAATAAGTAGAAGAAGAAATAAAGTTGAAAGAATCGGTAACGGACATTACCTCTTCTTTGAAGCGCCTCTTCTTAACCTCCTCTTAGGGCACTAAATATGGTCTTTAAAGAATACCATGACCTCTAGGATGTTTCTAGGGAAGTGTAGAAGAGAAATTTTCAAGGTTTGGCCGAGATTTAAGGCTCAAAATGGTGTGAGGAGGAGAGGGAGGAGAATCCCTTTTATAAGGGAAGAGAGGGGCACCTTAGGAAAAACTTAAAATATTATTTTGTAATAAAGTCATATTCGGTTTTTAATAGCTCCAAATTGATTTATTTCGAAGCTAAGGTTGTTATGGGTAGAACTAATCTCAACAAATATATTTTATACAAGTTTAGGTTACTATTATAACCTTATCATTTAGATTTAACTCTAAGTTAAATAATTTAACTTTTACCGTGTCTTCTTGTTTTCTTACACTATATAGTTAATAAACTTACTATAACAAGAAAAACGAACCCCAAGTGGTTCATTATTAATATATATAACCTTATATAAGTCATTTTTCCAAACCTTATATTTTTAGGAATAAAATAACAATTAATAATATAATATTTGTTTTAAAAACTATTTTATGACAATTTTGACACTATTTGGTAATTGATTTTTGTGAAAATCATAACAGAATTATTAGTTAGAAAAAAGTTAATTAAATCGATACTAATATGTCATATTAACCTATAAAATTAGTTTAATTCTTAAAAAGTCTCAAATTACATTTATTTGGGTATTTATAATATCAAATATGTTAATATTTGTTTAATAAGGTAATTACTGCATCATCATTGTGTCATAAATAAATTGAATTTTTTAAAGTCTAAAAATTATAAATAAAATAACATTATGTATGAAATCATTTTATCTTTCTAATGAATATTTATAGTCGAATTTATATTATTTATAACCCTATATTAAAAATATTTTAGTTATTAAACTTTGATTTTAACTATTTTAACTCTTCTTTAAATAAAATAATATTAAATGTCCTAATCTAATCCAAGTGGACCTAAATGGTCATATTTTATTCCTAAGGTTGTTTTTGGTCTAATTAAACTTATCCAATAGAATTATTACATGTTTTAGGGTAATAATAATACGATTTTTACCCTTAATTACCCTATTTACTTTTAACCGTGGTAAATAAAAGTAAAAAGTTATTATTCACCAAAAATTATTTTTATCTTATTGAACCACATTTTACTCCTTGATATTAACATATTCTCTCGGATTTTTAAAATTCCACTCACAGAAGCGGTAAAATTAAGTTTTATGTAAATTTTCAAACTCTCCTAGGAGGTGGGTAAAAGACGATGAAAGTTCAATAAAATTTTTATATATCTAAAATTATTATAAAATGACTCCAATGAATTAATTTGAACATATATAGGCATTATGTATCAATTTTGACCTAAAATAAATTTAAATAAAATAAATAATTATTTAAATAAAAATTCGGTTTTTAAATAGTAACCTAGTGTTTTCACTATTCATCAAAAATTGAAAGTTTTCAGAAAAATACCAAAAATTTACCCTAGGATAATTTATATATTCAAAATACAAAAATGAAGTCCATTTTGAAATATAAAATTTATAAAATTTCAAAAAGTGGGTATTACTATTCATAACGGCTAGTTTTAATAATATTTTAATAGCATATTGTTGTTTAGTGAAACTCGGTATTGCGTACAATGCAAGCTATCTAGGAAGGTCGCGATTGCGTGTAAAGGAAGACAAGCTAGTGTTGTGTGTAGTGAAAAATTACTTTGATGATGTATATAACATAAAAACAAAATATTTCTCATAAAAATCTCGGGTGTTACATTCCAACCCCCTTAAAATGAATTTTGCCCTCGAAATTCGTCACTTTGTAACAAACATATGAGGATACCTCTCCCTCATCATATCCTCAAGCTCCCATGTTGCTTCTTCTAATTGGTAGTTCCTCTATAAAACTTTCACCAAGCGAGTGGTCTTGTTTCCTAGGACTTTTTCGCTATGATTCAGAATCTCTATCAGTTGTTCTTCGTAAGAAAGATCTTGTTCCAGCGGTACAACTTCTGAGCTTAGTACATGTGAAGGATCGGGTATGTACTTTATCAGGAGAGATACATGGAACACATCGTGAACTTGAGAGAGATTCGGTGGAAGTGTCAATCGGTAAGCTACCTTCCCAACACGATCCAGTATTTCGAAAGGACCGATATACCTAGGTCTCAGCTTTCCCTTCTTTCCAAATCTCATTACTCTCTTCCAAGGAGATATTCGTAAGAATTCTTTATCACCCACTTCAAACTCTAGGTCTTTTCTTCGGTTATCGGCATAACTTTTTTGTCTACTTTGAGCTGCTCTTATGTGTTGTTGAATAGATCAGACCTTTTCTGCCATCTCATCAACAAGATCAGGTCCTAATAGCTTTCTTTCCCCAACTTCATCCCAGAAAGTTGGAGTTTTTCATTTCTTTCCATAGAGAGCTTCATAAGGAGCCATATGAATACTGGATTGAAAGCTATTATTATAAGAAAATTACACCAAAGGTATGTTTTGATCCCAACCACCTTTGAAATCCATAGAGCAAGCTCTTAACATATCTTCTAGAGTTTAAATTGTCCTCTCAGACTGACCGTCTATCTAAGGATGATAAGCAGTGTTGAAACTCAACTCTATATCCAGAGTATGCTGAAGACTTTGCCAAAACATTGAGGTAAATCTCGGATCCCGATCAGATATAATGGAAAGTGGTACTCCATGCAATCTTACCACTTCCTTTATATATATCCTGGCAAGCTGATCAAGAGATAAATCTTATCTAATAGCAATGAAGTGTGCCGACTTTGTAAGATGATCAACTATGACCCAGATAGCATTATTTCCTTTGGATGTTTTAGGAAGTCTGGTGACAAAGTCCATAGTGATGTTTTACCATTTTCATTTGGGTATGGGTAATGGTTGTAACATCCCCTTAGACTTATGTCTCTCAGCTTTAACTTTCTGACAAACAAAGCATCAAGAGACATATTCAGCAACATCTCTTTTCATGTCATCCCACCATAAGTACTCTTTTAGGACCCTATACATCTTCGTGCTTCCATGATGAATAGAGAATAAAGAACTATGAGCCTCATCTAGCATCTCCTTCTTTAATTCTGGGATGGGAGGAACACAAACCCGATTCCTGAACCTTATTATTTCATCACAATCAAAGTGAAATTCAAGAAGATTTATCACCTTCTTTTGTAACTCTACATCTTCTTTATGTGCCTCTTTAATCTTCACATGTATAGTTGGTTGAACATTCATTTGAGAAAGATAATATTTTTCCCCTCCCATTATAATTCCAAGATCCATCCTTTGTAAATCCATAAATATTGGATCTTTTGTGATCCTTATCATGGATAATCTAGCAATGTCTTGTCGACTTGATGCATCTTCCACCATGTTTGCTTTCCCAGGGTGATAATGAATTGAGCAGTCATAATCCTTAATCATCTCCAACCATCTTCTTTGGCGCATATTCAGATCCTTTTGTGTGAAAATACACTTTAACCTTTTATGATCAGTATAAATATCACACCTTTCACCATAAAGATAATGCCTCCATATTTTTAATGCAAAGATTACCGCAGCTAACTCCAAATCATGAGTTGGGTAATTTTTCTCATGGATTTTCAACTGTCATGAGGCATAAGTTATCACCATATTGTTTTATATGAGAACACACCCCAATCCCTTCTTGGATGCATCACTATAAATCACAAACCTTTCTCCACTACAAGGCAATGTGAGCATAGGTGCACTGGATAACCTTCTTTTTAACTCCTTGAAATTCTCTTCACACTCCTCTGTCCAAGAGAACTTAACTCCTTTTTGAGTCAACCTGGTGAGTGGATTAGATAATCTTGAAAAATCTTTCACAAAACGTCGATAATATCTAGCCAAACCAAGAAAACTTCAGATCTCAGTTACTGTTGTTGGTCTCGACCATCTTTTGATGACCTCTGTTTTTGCTGGATCCATAGATATCCCCTCTTTAGAGATTATGTGACCCAAAAATGCAACTTTTTAAAGCCAAAATTCACACTTGGTAAATTTGTCATAAAGATTATCCTTTCTCAGGGTCTTTAATACAATTATCAAGTGATCTTCGTGTTCTTCCTTTCTCTTTGAATAGACAAGAATATCGTCTATAAAGACTACCACAAACTGATCAAGATTGTCTCTAAAGACTTTATTCATTAGATCCATGAAGATATCAGGGGAATTAGTAAGACCAAATGGAATCACTATAAATTCAGAGTGTCCATACCTTGTACGGAAAGCCGTCTTTGGTATATCCTCCCTTTTGACCCTTAATTAATGATACCTTGAACGAAGATCAATCTTGGAAAAGTATTGATCTCTGCATAGTTGATCAAATAATTCATCAATGCGTGGGAGAGGATATTTTTTCTTGATAGTGATCTTGTTATGTTCACGATAATCAATACAGAGTCTCATTGATCCATATTTCTTCTTAACAAATAGAACAGGTGCTCCCCAAGGTGATTCACTAGGGCGTATGAATCCCTTATCAAGATTCTCTTGGAGTTGTTTCTTTAATTCCTGCAACTCAATTGGGTCTATTCTATAAGGTGTCTTTGAAATGGGCATAGCACCCGGTATGAGTTCAATTGAAAACTCAACTTCACGATTTGGTGGAAGACCTAAAAATTCCTCCGGAAAGACATCATCAAAATCCTGTACAATGGGAATATTATTAATCGTGAGTTTCTCTCAAACCATTTGAGATAAATAACCTTCATTTAGTGGAATCAAGACCCATAAGATGGATGAAATTTCCACTAGAAAGTTATGTTCATCCTTGCATTGATAGACGATCATAGATTGATCTGGAATATGAAATGTGACTTCCCTTATTTGGAAATTGATATGATCTCCATATAAATAAATCCAATCCATGCCAAGTATCACATCAAATTCCACTATAAGAAGGATCACAATATTTTCAAGAAGCACTTTCCCACAAACTTCAATCGGAGAAGAATTGTAAACTTTTGATGCGAATGTTGTGCCATTAGGGGTTGTCACAGCTAACTCAATATCTAACTACTGAGGTAATATGGAGATACCCTTATAAAATTATTTATAAATAAAAGAGTGGGTGGATCCAGAATCAAATAAAACATTTGCTACTTTAGAGAGGATGGTAAGTGTACCTTTCACCACTTCGTTATCATACTCCACATCGCTGATAGAAATTGCATGTGACTTTCCTTTTTCTTTGTCCTTAAGAGTTTTTTGACGTCGATCATCGTCAAAAACCCTTGGATTAGGGAATTGATTGGTATAATGCCCCATTTCCTTGAACTTGTAACATTGAAGTGTAAGAGTTTCACTCTGTGTAGCCTTTTCTTTGTTCGCATCATTAGACATCTTCTTCCCATCATTGCAGCATTCAAATGCCCGATGACCTTCCTTTCCACATTTGAAACATTTACTTATCCCTTTAAGACAGCTCCCTCCATGTTTCTTTCCACACTTTGATCATAAGGGAAAACTCATCTTCTTTTCAGTGTGGTATTTATATTTCCCTTTGAATTCCATTTTCCTCTTCTTATCAAATGAATATGACTGATGGGTTGCTCCAATCTCCATATCAACCTTGAGAGTACATCGAATGATTTCCTCGTAGCTATTGAAGTCCCTTGTGGCTAACTCCCTTCGAAGACTTGGTTTTAAGCCACTAAAGAATCGATCAATCTTACTCTCAGATTGGATAATAATTACGGAAGTGTACCTTGCAAGTCTTGTAAAATTTGCTTCATAGGTACCAACAGATTCATCATCCTTTTGCTTTAGTTCAAGAAACTCCTTCTCCATCTTTGTTCGAAGAATACGAGGGAAGTACTTATTGAAAAGTAAGTTCTTGAACTCATCCCATTCCATGGACTCAATTTTATCACTTTACCTCGTATTCTTGATAAGATTCCACCATTTATCAGCTTCACCTTTCAAAAGATATACTGCTAAGATGACTTTATCATGTTCAGAACATTGAAGAACTGAAAATATCTTTTCAGTGGCACTGATCCATTTTTCATCCACTAATGGATCAGTAGACCCACTGAATGAAGGTGGGCGCTGCCTCATGAAGGATTCAACAGAATGTTGCTCCTTCCTTTGCTCGTTTGGAAGTCCTGCATGATTCATAGCTTGAGAAAGTTGTGTGATCATGGCTACAAGATTTTTTATTCTAGCTCCCATAATGTTTGGTTGCTCAGGGGGACAATCATTGCATTGCCCGTCGCATTCCGCATTAACACGGTTCCTTTGGGTTCCATCCAATGACTAAAACGAAGAAGAATAGTGTGAGTAACACTAATTATAATAGAAAAACCACATAATCAAGAATAAAATTTCACACTTAAGGTATTATCATAGGTTTTTCATGGCCATTTCTAAAACACTAATATTGTGTTCTATGTTTAGACATATCCTTAGAGCTCTTACTAAGGCTTTCACATCCTAGTTTCTAAATTTTGACTATACATTTCCTCTGATACCAACTATAATAGTCTGGAATTACTTCCAGTGGACTATAATTGATACCTATCAAGGCACTCCATGGGCGGATACACCCCCTAGGCGGGACACACCACCATCTCCAGTGGCATCCATTTCCTCATGAAGCCCTTGGGCGGAGATCCATGCTTCGTCCAACGCTCACATGTGAGAGTTCCCAAGGATCGGATTCATTCCTACCTCCTTTGCCTCTTATGCCAACTATAATGACCCATACTTTACATACATTTTTATCACTTCATGATTGAATTATACTTATTACAACATATAACAAAACCACAATAGGACCGTATAGGTGTAGTTTCTTTAGAAACTGGGAAACATAAACAACTGGTTCATAAAGCATCTACATTGACTCCCATTTATTTCATCATATCTAGAATCCCTTTTTGTAATATCCTACTTAATACCCTTCTTCCTGACCTAGGGAAAAGAAAACCTACAAAAGGGTGAGTTCAAATGCTCGGTAAGGGTAAACAAAGGAAATATCAATCACATCAAATTCATAAGAATGAAACATTTTGGAAATCTTAACCTGCCAAAGAGATCATAATTTCATAACATGGGATAAATCATAGTAGTGAAATGTAATCCCAATAATCATAACATGAAACTTTTTTGCATACACATATAATCATAGATAATCATTTCTTAGTAGTCAAGACTTATTTCCAAGAATATCTTAGCGAACAAAGTCTGTTTCTGAACTGAGTTCACTCCTCGTTTCAGTCCTGTATCACTGAACCGGATTAACCTGCCGTTCCAGCCATGTCTATATCATGAGATATAAATCTTTACCCAATTCATTGGAGGGAGATATAGGTCCCACCCATCTCATAATGAAACCATTCTTATGTGTTCAACAAGATCATAAATCATACATCATAGCATAACCCATGTAATAAAAATGGGATTCTTAAACTTCATGCCATCATAACATAATCCATGTAAGATAAAAGGACTTCAAAAAAATAATTCCATCATAACATAATCAAATAAATGTAAAAATAGGGATAGAAACAGAACCCTATATTATCTTAGATGGAAAATAATTTTGATAAAACACTTGAACTCCATTCTTGAGGAAAATATCCTTTCTACTTCAAAATCATTTTTCCTTTCTTAACATGTAATACAATTTTAAACTAAAATAAGTTAATTAAAAATAAACTTGAAAACTTTTAAAGGAGGCTTCATGGAAATAATTTTCTAAAAATCCATTCAGGTCGTATAAGTTAAAGAAAAACATTCTTCTCGTACTTTGGCCAGAAAAGTCAAAAAAATACCTCGTACTAAAAACGACAAATGATTCCTTTCATATCTTTTACTAAAAACTTACAAATGGGTAAAATTAGATTTAAACAATTTTAGGAGGATATAAATAATATTACATATTGAGGAAACATGGATGTGGATGATAAATATTCCCCAGTAAATTCTGAATTATAAACAATCTCGAATAAAAATGAGATTGCGAGATTTTCCCTTACCTTAGGTCTGATTTGCTTTGTATGTGTCCAAAACTCATGTATAATGATTTAAATAATGTTATTGACTTATTCCAGAATCGTACTCATTGTTATGATATCATATATGGTCATATTCTTAGCTTATTATTAGTAATATTTAATTGCTACTTTTTGTTTGGGTGTTTATTGCTTTTTGTTCTTATGTGTGTTTTGTCAAATAAATTATTATTATTATTTATAGGTTATAGATACCTAATTTCAAGAATTTTATTAGTGTAATATATATCATATTTATTCATTAAATTCATTTATATAATCATTATTCATTGAAGATCATGTAGAACCAGTCGCATCACATCGTGGAGACGGTAGGCCGTACGTACGCACGAGCGATGATATTGTTCCCATGATCGTGGAATTGTATTAAAGTGTATGTATACTATTTCATAATAAATATCAATTTACAATAATCATATATAGTTATTATTTACACCGTTATACCCATCCAAGTAAGGTGGTGGTGGAAAACATATTACACCACGGCGTGGAGACGGTATTCCGTATGTACGCACGCGCAGTGATTTCATTTTCCGTAGGATGGATAGAAGGTGAAATAGGGTTGTTTTATATTTATAATAACATATCAGTATATGATTTATACTTATGTTATTACTTCATAATGAAACAACTAAATAAGAATAAGTAGAATAAGAAATAAAGTTTAAATAATCGGTAACGGACATTACCTCTTCTTTGAAGCGCCTCTTCTTAACCTCCTCTTAGGTCACAAAATATGGTCTTTTCAGAAGACCAGGACCTATAAGATATTTCTAGAGATGATTAGAAGATAAATTTTTAGGTTTTGGACGAGCTTGAAGGCTCAAAGTGGTGTGAGGAGGAGAGGGAGGAGGTTCCCTTTTATAAGGGAGGAGAGGGGCACCTTAGGAAAAACTTAAAATATTATTTTATAATAAAGTCATATTCGGTTTTTAATAGCTAAAAATTGATTTATTAAAAAGATAAGGTGGGTATGGGTCGAAATCATCTCAACAAATAGATTTTAGACAAGTTTAGGTTACTATTTTAACCTTATCATTTAGATTTAACTCTAAGTTAAATAATTTAACTTTTACCGTGTCTTCTTGTTTTCTTACACTATATGGTTAATAAACTTACTATAACAAGCCAAAAGAACCCCAAGTGGTTCATTATTAATATATATAACCTTATATAAGACATTTGGCCTAACCTTATTTTTTTATGAATAAAATAACAATTAATAATATAATATTTTTTTAAAAACACTTTTTTATGACAATTTTGACACTATTTGGTAATTGATTTTTGTGAAAATCATAACAATATTATTAATTATAAAAAATTTAATTAAATCAATACTAATATGTAATATTAATCTATAAAATTATGTTAATTCTTAAAAAGTCTCAAATTACATTTATTTGGGTATTTATAATATCAATTATGTTAATATTTCCTTAATAAGGTAATTATTGCATCATCATTGTGTCATAAATAAATTGAATTTTTTAAAGTATGAAATTTATAAATAAAATATCATTATGTATGAAATCTTTTTATATTTATAATTAATATTTATAGTTGAATTTATATTATTTATAACCCTATATTAAAAATGTTTTAGTTATTAAACTTTGATTTTAACTATTTTAACTCTTCTTTAAATAAAATAATATTAAATGTCCTAATCTAATATAAGTGGACCTAAATGGTCATATTTTATTCCTAAGGTTGTTTTTGGTCGAATTAAACTTATCCAATAGAATTAGTTCATGTGTTAGGGAAATAATAATACCATTTTTACCCTTAATTACCCTATTTACTTTTAATTGTGGTAAATAAAAGTAAAAAGTTACTATTCACCAAAAATTATTTTTATCTTATTGAACCACATTTTACTCCTTGATATTAACCGTGTTTCCCATATTTTCGAAATTCCACTCACAGAAGCAGTAAAATTAAGTTTTATGTAAATTTTCAAACTCTCCTAGGAGGTGGGTAAAAGTCGGTGAAAAGTTCAATAAAATTTTTATATATCTAAAATTATTATAAAATGACTCCAATGAATTAATTTGAACTTATATAGGCATTATGTATCAATTTTGACCTAAAATAAATTTAAATAAAATAAATAATTATTTAAATAAAAAGTCGGTTTTTAAATAGTAACTCAGTGTTTTCACTATTCATCAAAAATTGAAAGTTTTCAGAAAAATACCAAAAATTCACCCTAGGATAATTTCGATATTCCAAATCCAAAAATGAAGTCCATTTTGAAAGATAAAATTTATAGAAATTCAAAAAGTGGGTATTACTATTCATAATGTCTATTTTTAATAATATTTTAATAGCATATCGTTGTTTAGTGAAAGTCGGTATTGCGTACAACGCAAGCTATCGAGGAAGGTCACGATTGCGTATAAATCAAGCCAAGATAGTGTTGTGTGTAGTGAAAGATTACTTTGATGATGTATATAACATAAAAAATATTTCTCATAAAAATCTCGGGTGTCACATGAACCACGAGAAGCGAAGGGCCAACGAGGAGGGAAGCTCAGAAGAAAAAGACTCTGCAAGAACACCATCACACATCCAATGAAACCGCACATACATAAAACTTGAGACCAGATAAGAAACTAATAACCAAAAATCCAGATCCTCCCCCCACCAAGCCATGCCGAAGCCCACGCCTTGCCACCCACGGAAGAAGAGCCACACCAAAATCGACGTCAGTCCGCACCAGCACCAACCCAAAAGAGAAATTGACGTCGATCCCCCAGAAAGAATCGAACCAGATCTGTCGTAGGAACCAGAAATTAGTATCCAGAGCTGCCTCCTGGAAGCTGAAGCTTTCCAGATCTGATGTTGAGCCTATAATGGAGGAACCACTAAGCTAGATACACTTCAGATATAGCGTTGATCTGAGATCGAGATACCCAATGCCAAAACACCACGCTAGGATGTCGTTGAGCTGAGGATGAGGCTACCATGACTAGGATAGAGCTTCGCCGAAAAAACGATCCCGGCCGAAATATAATACTAGGTTACATCCCTTTGTGAATTTATACTTTATAATGAGGGATTTAGTTTTCATGTTCAATATATCTCATTTTCTTTTCTTTCATCATAATTTCATTATTAATTTACTTATAATTATAGATAACATTTATCATAAAAATATGAACATAATTAGGTTTCCAATGTATTTAAGAAGATGTTAACAATTATCACAATAATGTCTGTAATCCTATTTGATAAGTAGCAAACACATATACAAAACCATCAGGAGAATATTAATAATCAACTTAGTACATTAGGTAAACTTTCCTCTTCCTATAGGCTTGAATTTTCATTCAATGTTCCCTTTCATTCATGTTTAGAATCTTCCAAAATAATATAGTAATCACATAAAAATAGCACATATTCAACAAATAATCAACACATGGAATAAAATTAAAAACATATTCACATGTATTACTTTTAACATTTTCATTCCATATTTTTCTCTTCCCATTTTCATTTTCCAAATTCCAATTTCCCATCCAATCACATAGTTATAATAGAAAACCCATATCTTGATATCACAACACTATAGAGTAATAATAAAAACCATTAACAAGCATAAATTAAATTAAATAATTTCATTCAATAAACCCTTCCCCAAAACTTCAAAAGGGCCTATAAGAAGGGTATAATAGTGAAATAAAAAAATAAAACATTGCCCATATACCCCCTCCCATGTAAAAAATCTCCACCATAATGATCTAGGAGAGAGAATAAGTAAATCAAAACCCCTCCCTATGAACTATATAACCTCCACCGAGCCTAAGGAGAGTGTTAAACTTACATCACATTTCAAGTTTAAGATAAGGTATATCAACAATTTCTTGGGGATTTTGAAGAATCCATTTATTAAGGAAATAATATGTGAGTTTCAATCATAAAAATGATGAGGTTTCCCTTTACTTCTTCTAAAGGGCTTGTAATAGAGTTTTAACAATGATAATTACCATCATTCAATAATAGAGATAAATAATCGAAGGATTTAAAGTCTCTATAAGGATTATATATTTTATTATCATATCAATCATGTGATATTTTAAACGATAATGAAAGTTGGAAATCCTATCCATAAGAATGTATGTTTATATGGAAAGCATTATACCCTACACCATCCTGGTGTGATGCACTGTATAGGTATATCAAGGAAGAGATATGTTTGCATGGCCTAGATCTGGTGAGGTTGATCCCTAGGTTGTTTCAAGGTGCTTGGAAGGCTTCTACATCATCTCTCATTATGTAGTGTTAATAAGAATTATAGAGGGTAAGAATGGAAGATAGAGAGGAGACAATTAACATATATATGTATATATATATATATCAAAACACATATAAGGTATCGCACATAATAAAATACAAACAAACAATAGATCATGAACTATATGTATGGTTCCTTTGTTTACTCATTAATTTCTCACTTAATATCACTATAATAAAATAAAGAGGTTCTATATATATTAATTTTCCTTGAAACATGTTACATGTATGTGTTACACATTTATCAATAGGGAATTTTCCAATTCTCTATTAAATGAATCACAATAATTATTAATTCATATATTATATTTTATTAATTAATATATTTTAAATAAAAAAGTTACAAAACAATAAATACAATTTCCATGAAAAAAAATTATAATCCCATTGAAAATCATAAAACCATGATACAGTTTGAAAAAACACTCATATGTTAATATTATACCATTTTCAAAGTTACAAGATTTATTCATGGTGTAAATTTTTTATGTTTCCATTTATTTAATGTGTTTAAGTCATTATTTTTTTATTCCATAATTTTAAAAAATTATTTCTTATGTTTTTTAGCTTAAAATTACCATTAAACCCTTAAAATAATGTTATAGGTTTTTATAGTGGAGAATATGGATAAATTTATCAAAAAAGATCTGTGTGGTGGTAACTTGGTTTTACCCTTACATAACAAATGTATCTCACATGAGCATACTTATATTTTTCCCTTATGAAATATGGGAATCCTTATCTTAATGTGAAAGCACCATGACCTTTATGTGAATATCAAATGACACTGAAATGATGGTCTATAGCCTTAAGTGACACTCAGATAGACCTTATATAGTGAATTAAATATAAATATAAACATTATGTAGGTCATATCTTACCTTTAAAAAGATTTATAAATCTCATTGGTCCACTTATGTAGTGAAGGAAAATGAATGATTATATAGACACGATATCAAATTACCTTATTAGAAGGTGGGAGTAATCTGATGTAAGGTCATAGAGAAAATGAAATCACAACTTAACTTTATATGAGGTAAAAAATTCCTTCATAGGGTCTCAAACCAACTTACCTTCATGTGTGTTAGTGGTCTTGTGTAATGGTAACATAGCTTACCCTTTCACAATGATGGGATTCTATGTAATGGTAAGAAAATTGGTTTAAAAAATTATTTCTAATTAAATAAACTTGTAAATAATTAATATAAAGGTTCCAAAAAACCCTCTAGACACCTTCAAGCCCTGGAAAACCATTAGAATAGGGATTTGGAAGTCTAGGACCATACAATCAAAATTGAATAAAAGCAAATTGGATGAAGGAATGGAGGAGGAGTAGTTAATCACCTCAAACACTACAGAAATAAAAAATATATATAACCCCAAACCAATGGGGATTAAAGGAGAAAAGATGTAATCCCTCATAGGTCAACCATTATTTAGAGAGGAAGAGAGAATGTGGCTCAATCATCTAATTATTGTTTATTTCTAAAGTGGGTATTCCACTGTTTTAGATGTGTATCACTCCTCCTCATTTAAAAACCCACCACAGGATTCACTATAACATGGTATGGATCTTCATTTCCCTTAGGGAAATCCCATCAGGCATTGAGCCCATATAAAATCCTAGGGGCATGCTATTATGGAATAGTGGACCACACCTAGGTGACTCACATTCCCAAGATATTCCTAAACCATTCCTTACTTGGGTTATTCTCCCCACACTTTTTTTACTATAATGGCCTATGAATGCTACCATGGTCACCCAAAATTCCCAACATGAGCATTTGGATCATGTTTCCCATAGTCTGGCCTCCCAGCTTCCCTACTCATCCTAGTGAAAAATCCCTAACCATAATGGTGAGGCCTCAAACTCCTCATAATTTTCCACTTTTCCACTCTCATTGAAGTAGATATTTTTCTTTATATTTTTAATAGAGACAAACCCCCAGCTCCATGTTATTTAAATGGGGATAGACCGTCAAAAATACCCATACACCTCTCCCCAAGTGAGCTAAAATTCCTAGAATCACAATCATGTTCTTTTGGGTGTTTCTCATAGGGAGACCCCTCCAGCTAAAATTCCCAACCCTAGGAAAAAATTACATCAACCTAGTTATTTTTTTTCCACCATAAGGTCCACCATATCATGTTCCTCCATGTTGAGGTTCAACTTCACCCAAAACAACTTCATGTTTACCTGATAATTCTTGTTCATCCACTTGATCACTCAAAATTTCAATTAGGCATCATTCCACATCTGAAAACATCTTTTTTAGATTCTTATCCTCTCATATTTTCAATCGAATCAACGTTTCTCCAAAAAAAACTCTTCTTTATAGAATCAAAAATTAATTCCCCTAGAATTTATCAATCCAAATAGACATGGGTCTTTAAAAACTCCCCACCATAAAACTTCTCATACCTAATAATCCCAAAAAACTCCATATCCATAAATATCTACATACCTAGGTTATTAACTCATTTCCATAAATTGAATTTTATCCCAAAATGACATCAAATATTTCTCTATGTAACTCTAAACATAGGGTTAATTATTCATAAAAAACCTGAACCACTACACATAATCATCATTGAAACACTGATAAGTCACTCAAATAAATTTGTCTATCATGAGACACCATGATGATGTCAACAAATTCATCCATAGGCTTATGGAACTCCTCTCCATAAGACTCAGATCATAAGGGTTGATTCAAATACATATTTATCCCCACTATTGTAATTAACTATTAAAACACATTATCAAAAGTTTATCCACCCACTTGGTGAGATTTCCATTTCACTACACCTAATTATACATGAATAAATTGGTGTTTCACCCTCTGGTTGACCATTCCTAAAAACAATCAATTGCACCCCCAACACACTAGTATATCACAAATTCCAAATTCATTCACTTCTAAAGGCATTTTGAATCATCCAAACACCAACACCAGTGCCTAAACCCAACTATCATTATTATTTCATGACATAATCCATATTCAATCAAATTCACCAACATGTTTCACTCATGACAATCGAGGAAACCTGGTCTAACTCGTGTTAGGATTAAAACTGAACTAAGGCCAATGATAATGCATGGAATCCATCCAATATAGCACTGAAGCCACAAATTTTATGTCCAATATATAAGTATACATGGTTAGATTCAGTATCTCACTGGAATCCAAATTTTAACTCGTCCATCCAATGTCGAGTCTCATCATGCCCATAACCCTTCCATCATAAGGTGCATACCTCTACAACCCACACTTATTTCATCAGTAAATTTAATAAATAGTCATGGTTATCCCACTCATATTTTAGTGCCAACATAAAACATAAACTTCTATCCAATCATGACTCACCAGAACATCTTCCTCAACATTCATAAAAATTCATCTAAAATGAGATTCAGACGATACAATACTCTATATTGAACTCCCCATCATATGGCCTCAATTAAATAGATCATTGAGAACAACATCAACTATTGTTATCATTACAAGTGTACTTCCCCACCCAATCCATTCTCATCAACACCATTAAATTGTGACATAATATCTCCCACAGTTCCACCATTACCACAGAGGTGAAATTTATCAGCAATACATCAAACAACCAAGCATGAATTAATTTTTCTTCTCCATAATTTCTAATACCACACATGGATACTAAATGAATCCCAATTCAAATGTTACAATGTGTAACTAGCATATACCACCTTGATCTTACCCAAATCCAATGAGCATATGCTCCAGTAAAACCCCATCACAAAACCTGACTAATGTTCCCATGAGTTGAATGTCATGAAACCTTAGCACACATCCATAAACCACTAACCATACTCTACATTCATGTTAGCCTCATCATTCTAGAATCACCATCGGTGATCCTATTTAAAATCAAGGCATTTCAAAACACCAAGGTATATCACATGGTCACATGTCATTCTAGAATCGCCACTAATTCAAAATCACCTACCCATGCTCTAAACATATTATATCCAACCACCAAGAATCATAATATAGTATCTAATAGGGAACCACACCCAAAAAAAGGTTTAGTTATCTACTTGATCATGCACTAAAAAATTTACCTTGATAACAAAATAACCCTAAGTTTTTAATATAACAAAAACTCAATTCATCTCATATGCCTATCCCACATACCCAGTAGCACCTCCCATGCATCGATATCACAGATCGAAGCATCTACCCATGATTTAATCAATTAGTGCACTCATAAACTTGTGATAAACCCTATCTTAGTTTACCCTTATATATCACAACATATCTCATCCATAATGTCTAGAATTCTGATATCTTGAGCCATATATCTAAATAACTAGGCTCCCCCACCTTTCCCATAAACCATGTTTCACATAGGTTTTATCTCATAGGAAAAAACCTCTAATACCATATACAATACCACAAGATAACATTCTTTATAAATACCCACTATAGGGTTCCAATATACATATATACATCAGACACTATATGCCAAGTCATTAGCCTACTAGATCATTAATCCTTATTTGGAATCCACATATGATACTACCCCTCAAGAATCACAATCTCATCAATGTACGTATATATACATAATGACATCATTATATGACAATATGTATTGCATATTCCATAGACATATGGTTTAGTTAATTAGAGTGTCATTATGATGCTATATGGTGAAACACTATATAGGTTGTTGTTGAAACATTAAATACCCCAACCAAATTTAATTTTTGGAACTAGTACCATAACAACCCACAAGGGGTTTATCACTTAGGTGTAAAATATTTGCACTGAATTACAAGGATCACTATATATCCCATACATTGAGGTCATCTAAAGTCATCAAGGAGAATATAGTCATAGATCCACATGACCTATAATTAGAAGAAAATATACTATAGTTTAGCTAAGTAGAATTACACCAACATGTTATATTAAAAAACACCATATATGTTGTTGTTCACACTTTAAAAAATTGAACCCTTGTCATCATTAAAATAAATCATAGGAAAGAATTTTTATTTAACGTGAATTAAACATTCAAAATATGATGAATGAGCACTGGAATATTTTCAATGGGCTAAGAGACCAAGAAAATAAAACATTAATCTCCAATAAATAACCTTATCTTCAATTTTAGAAAAAATTAACTGAAATATAATAGAAAAAGAAAGAATAAAATGCTATATCCTTGATAATCTAGACATCCTACTAGAAAAGTGTTTGTGACACACTAGTATAGGGTTAATAAAAATCTCTAACACAACCCTATTCTCTATTAACCATCTCCTCAAATAATATGACAAACCAAAAATCTCTAACACCACATTATAACATCTTCCCCGGGTCTGTGGCCACTGAGTGATTCATATAATAGATAAGTCTCTATTGGGACCTTAGGCACACACCTCCCCTTATGTAAAAGGCTTCTGAATTACATTATGGCTCTAGGGTGTTACCTTGGGGAGACTATACCTTCATATTAAAGTGTAAAATAGCATACATATAGCTAAAAATCCCTAAAAATACTATATTACACATAATTATAATAAAAAATTGTGTTATAATAATACAATAAAGAAGAAAGTAGTCATATAGACTCACTATCATTCTAGCACATAAGATTTATCACTCTATAGGATAATCACATATATGAGATAAATAAATAAAATAAAGATATGGGGCTCTACTTCCATCCTCAAGACATACCCCAATAAAAATCTCCAAATCTATCTGAATTATCTTATCAATCATGAAAATCTAGTTCTTTTACCAATATGAACCTATAAATATTGAATTTTTTTGGGTACCCAAGTGTCATGGTCACCCAAGAAAGGTATGATAATGACTCGGTAGGGAACTACCAGCATGATCCCAAATATCACCAGTAAATATATATCATACATATGTGATATTATCATACAAATATGTAAATTAAGTATACAATAATAAAAACACATCATTGATCATAGGGTTCTAACATGACCCCCTTGATCAATTTTACCAGCATTGACCAATGAAAAAGTGTCTCTAAGGATGTAAAAATATCATTCTAACCAGTTTTAGGCCCACAACCAATTTATAAGAGCATGTACAAGGAAATTTGATAGTATTGGGGTCAATGATCAAATACTAGGAGTAATTATTAGGAAATCTATGTCTACTTGACGTTCGGTTTCTCAGTTTCAAGACTAAGAAAATCTAGTAGTCATAAGATGATTCTTGGGTAATCATTTAGAAAATCCATATAGACTCATAGGATGAATCTTAATATCATATTAATTCCATTTAGACATGCAGTACATAACACATGTAACCACATGGGAAATAATTAGTAGATATCTGAACATATACATCTTAGGATCACATCTTAGGAATCCAATAATATCAATATCAATAGACAATTCCTATTTTACCATCCATAGGCATTACTTTCATACTGAAAAGTCGAATATCATATAACTAGTTAAAATTTTCACATAAAGTCTTAAGTGGAGTGTGTCCCACCCATAATATCTTATGTCATAATTACCATATCCTTGAAAAGATTATAACATCAATTCATATTTTAAGGTGACGCCAAAAATTGACTCCATATACCTACATTCACTACCCCTTTAAAGGGTTAACTAATCACCAGCGAACCCTCTAGGTTCCCCTAGGTCAAATAAACACATAGACACTATTTATGGGTTCCTCAGTCACAATATCAACTCTCAGGATAATCCCATAACTTAGATTGTATAGATTCCCTCTAAATCATCGCTATCATAACAAGACCTCATATGTCACATAGAAAATCCATAATTATTGTCACACATGGTGGGATGGCCTCAAGCCCATCCCCTTTCCGAATTACCCAAGTTCAGTCCTCATGAACACAACTTATCCACTAATATATATAGGGGAAACACACTAAGGTTAACATATGTCAATGGAATTAGAATTCTCACCCAGAGATCATCTCTATTGTCCCTAAGGCCTTAAGTAATATCAATGTCCTCACATGGCCTACATAAGAAAACCATCTGAATCCAACACTCCTTGTTATATGGAGGGTATAATGAATCTATGCTAAATTCCACTACATTCACTTACTTTTTTCAAACACATATATATTCTATGTATCTTATGGAACGCAACCATCATTATTACCTCAACCATCAGTGGCTTAGGTTCCAATTCAATTCATAGGGTTCATCGTATCCCTTAGCACTTATCCTACTTAATGTAATTTAAAAAATAATTTCATTTTATATTTCCTGAAATAAATTATTTTAAAGTCAAATACAATCACCCCTAGTGGTCACAATTCATAACAGATTTCACATATCAAAGTTCATTTAAAAAATAGGTATGTTTTAGGGACCACCTACCTTAATTTTGGAGTTATCCCCTTTAATTCACATGATGAAAATGTTGAGTCAATAAGGTTTTCCTTATGACTTTTCCATTCCTTCTTGTTTTGAAAATCAAAAACACCTCATACTTAAGCAAATATATATTTTACCTCCACAAGGAAAATTTTCTTCTTTAAGGAAATTTACCCTAACCTAGATTTTATTATACATATCAATATTTTTTCTTAAGTACAAAAACCGGATTCATACCCAAAACCCTGGAATCATATATTGTCAAGAATTGGAGTATTCTATTTTTAGGATCTGAATTCTGGATGTGAACTGTAATGAAGTTCCCCTCCGAATTCTGGATGTGAACTGTAATAAAGTTACACTCTGAATTCTGGATGAGAATTGTAATGAAGTTTCACTCCAAATTCTGGATACGAACTTTCATGAGTTCGACTCTGAACTCTTATGAAGTTTGACTCCGAACTTTCATGAGTTCAACTCTGAACTCTTATGAAGTTCAACTCCGAACTTTTACTTGTTCGACTTCGAACTCTGCAAGTTCATATTTTGAACTCTGGTGAAACCAGACTCCGAATTTCCTTAGAAATTCAGACTTCGTACTTCTACAGATTTCAGGTTCCGAATTCCTATAAAACATAATCTGAACATTTGTTTAACATAGACTCTGAATTCCAATTTGATTAGACTCCAAAATTTTATTCACTTACATTCTGAATTCTAGTTTTGCTTATGCTTACACTTGTTTCATTGTAAAACTATGTCGTGCTTTCAGTTACATATGTTTTGTTATAAAACGATGTCGTCCATTCTGTTTCTAATTAACCGTTGGTTTAGTGACACATGTACAAGTCCCTCTAATATTCAAGGAAAATATGACCATTGGAGGAGGGAGTCGATCGTTCCAACCGATCCTATAAATAGGAGCTCATTTGAAAGAGCTTAACAAGAAGTTGATCACTCTAGAGGCCACATGCTGTTAAGGTGATTTTTAGAGAGATAAGATTTTCATGCTTTGTGCATACTGAACTAATCATTCAGATTGCTTCGTGCGACTCCGAATGTTGGTGATTACATTTGAGGGTTTCCGGGGATAGGAAGACATAGGTGACGACTACCTTGAAGTTCGAGGGCTTCCTTGCTGAGGAAGACAGAGGTTCCAACTACCTTGAAGTTGAGGGCTTGCGGGGATAGCAATACAGAGACTCCGATCTTCATATCGAGGGATTACCCTGGTGTGGGTAAGATAGATTTTCTTGAAATTATAAATCAAGGGACCTTTATCCAAGGTTGTTGGATAACCTTCTCTTTGGGTTAAAAGAGTTATTGTTTGTTACTGGTAGTTGTACTACTTGTTTTTCCGCTGCATATTGTATTATAAGGAAAGTATAATCTTCTTATATTTCCTTACACTTGTACTCTGATTCATTTAGATTCTATACGCTTTAAGGTAGAATCTCATATTGTAAACTTTAGTTAAGTTTTGATTTCTGGATCCATATTTCCGGAACCTGTTTTCAGAATCACTTTCCAGATTTAAGCAAGTGTATAGAACTAGAAGTTTGTAACTTCATACCTTATTCCAATTCTCCAATTGGTGTTAGAGGTGTTGTGAATTTTCTTAGTTTAACTTTGTTAAACTTAGATCTTTCCTTGTTTAAGGAAATTTTTAAAGTGTATAATTCACCCCCTCTCTTGTATATTGAGCATCTACATCATTATTTCGATCCTACAATTGGTATCAGAGCAGGTCTCTGAAATACTTATACTCACATATAATTTTATCATGCTCATATTTTTCATTAATCTTCATCCTTGCTTAGAAAGATAGTTTCATTCTGAACTTCCTCATTCCGAACATTGTCATTCCTAATTGTTCATTCTGAATTTTTTCATTCCAAACTTTGTGATTACGAACTTTTCCTACTAACAAATTTGGTTGCCAAAGTTTTTATTTGAGATGTCAGGAATCAACGTTGGTTCTATTGACAATATAAAACCTACAAGACCACCAATTTTTTATGGTAATGACTATGAGTATTGGAGAGATAGAATGAAGACTTTCGTTATCAATACTGGAGTGGATAATTTCATTATGCTTACTGGTGATTATAAAATTCTTGATAAGGAAGTTAGAACTTTCACTAACCAGGAAAAGAAAGAATATCAACTCAATTATAAGGTATGCAATACTTTACTATGTTAAATGACTAGAAATATATATAGCCAAATTTCTTCTTGTGAAGCAGCTAATTGTATCTGGAATAAGTTAGAGGTTACACACTTTGGAACTTCTAAAGTGATTGAAACTAGGAGAGCTATGCTTAGAGGTGAATACCATGGATTCAATTTTCTGTATGGAGAACCAATCTGTAAAGTGAAACAGATATTTATGACTATAGTGAACAGTCTTCAGTTTATGGGATAAAAAGGGTTAGATGATGAAGCCCTTGTGGATAAGATTGTAGATATTATTCCCAATGAGTGGGAATAAAAAAGAACAGCTATTGATGAGAACAGGAAGGTTACTCAAATTTCCTTAGATGAACTATTTGGAACTCTTCGCCAACATGAAACAAGAATTAAGAGAGATGCTAACAACATCAAGAAGAAGAATGGAAATGGGACTGTTGCTTTTACCACAACTTCAAATCATATGAAAGCCAAGACTCCTGAGAGATTAGTCAGATCCAAGTCTAAGAAAGTTATTATCCAATCTGAATCTAGTGAAAGTGAAGCCTCAGAGAATGAGTTAGCAAATCTTGCTCGAAGAATGAACAAGATAGCTGGACAGAAAAATTTCCAATCTAAGTATAAGAAAAAGGAAAGGAAATATAGGAAAGATGGAGAAGTTACTTATTATGAATGCAAGAGAGATGGACATATTAGACCGGATTTCCCTTTGCTCAAAAAGAAAGAAAGGAAAGAAAGGAATTCTGAAAGGAACAGAAAGAAGTATTATAAATCCAAAGCTAAGAAAGTTCTGAAAGACAATGACACCTGGAGTGCCAGTGGTGGTGACTCTTCAGATGAATCTTCTGATTATTAATCTTCAGGACAGAAGAATCTTGGTCTTATAGCCAGATTACCTATTAACAATCATTACTTCATGGCTAAGGTACACAATGCTGAATCATTGACCAATTTTGCTTTAAATTCTAATGATAGTAAATATTATAATTCTTCAGATGAAGAATCCTCTTCTGATGAAGAAAATACTTCACCTACCTATGAAGAAGTTTCTAGGTTTTCTGAACTTCTTGAGATTGAGAATTCCAAACTCAAAAAAAAACTTGATAAGGAAAACTCTAGGAATACTATTCTTACAAATAAAATATCAGATATTTCTAAAGATCTTGATCAGAAAAATACTGATTTTACAGGTATCTCAAAAAATCTTTAGGAAGTAAGTTCTAAGAAGAACAAACTTTCTAAAGAGTTAGAAAACGTAATTTCTAAGAAAAGTGTTTTTGATCCTAGATCTAGTTCTAAACCTAATGATTTTGAAGATAAAAACTTGATTATAAAACTCAAGTCCAAAATTTTTTCCTTAAAGAAGTGTTTATCAAACTTTACCCATGGTAAAGAAAATTTTGATAAAATGTATTCACAAATACAACCTTTAAGAAACAAATCCGGATTTTGTTATACCCATGCAAAACCAACTTTTAGTAACAACTACTTTGTTCCACAAAGTGCCCCATTTTGTACCAAGTGTCAATGTGGTGGTCACTGGGCAAATAATTTCTCTTTAAATAAAACCCAATCTTTAGGTTTTCATAAAGCTTACTTTTCTAAGAAGGTGTGGGTGCCTAAAATTTTGTTATCTAGAAATCTCGAATCCAAACAAGTTTTGCTTCTGAAAGTCTAATTCTTTTCTTGTTTTCAGGAAGATAAAAGAAGTACCAACAACAATACACGGTACATGGATAGTGGATGTTCCTGGCACATGACTGGTAACAAAATTTATTTTGAAAAGATTATCAAGACGAAAGGAGGAAAGGTAACTTTCGGAGATAATGCCCAGGGAGAAATTATTGGTATAGGTAATATTGTTATTCTTGGTAAAACTTTGATTTCAAATGTTTTATTTGTTAAGGGTCTTAATCACAACCTCATTAGCATAAGTCAATTATGTGATGAAGGTTACCTTGTGAATTTTAGGAATGATAAGTGCTTAGTACACAATTCCAAGGAAGAGTTTATTCTCTCTGCCAATAGGCAAGATACTGTTTACACTTTGAACTTAGAAGACCTTAGGAGCCAAGATTTACCTTGCCTTAGTGCAATAGAAGATCATTCTTGGTTATGGAATAGAATATTAGGTCACTGTAACCTTAGGAACTTTTGTAAACTATCTAAGAAGAAACTATTTAAGGATCTACCGGAGCTTAGATTTGATTCTTCTAAAGTTTATGATCCTTGTCAATATGGTAAGAAACATAAATCTAGTTTTAAATCAATCGGTCAAGTCTCAAAAACTGATGCATTATAATTAGTGCACATGGATCTTTTTGGTCCAACACAAACTGGAAGAATTGGAGGAAAATACTATGTATTTGTACTAGTTGATGACTACACTAGATTTACATGGGTCTATTTTATAGCAAAGAAGTATGAAGCTTTTTCTTATTTCAAAAGTTTTAGATACCAAGTTAAAAATGAGAAAATCTTCCACTGAAAACTATTCATAGTGATCATGGAGGAGAATTTCAAAATTCTGATTTTGAAACTTTTTGTAGTAGAAAAGGTATTACTCACAAATTTTTAGCACCTAGAACTCATCAACAGAACAGTGTAGTTGAAAGAAGAAATATAATTCTTCAAGAGATAACTAGAACCATGTTGAGTGAATATTCTATAGCTAGACATTTCTGGGATGAAGCTGTAAGTACTGCTTGTTATACTATAAATTGAGTTTTGATTAGACCTTTTCTTAATAAGACTCCTTATGAGTTATGGAATGGTAGAAAACCTAGACATTCCTACTTTAAGGTTTTTGGTTGAAAGGTATTTATCCTGAATACTAAATATAATCTACACAAATTTGCACCAAAATCTGATGAAGGAATTTTCTTAGGCTACTCCACAACTTCTAAGGCTTATAGAGTTTTCAATAAAAATACTTGTACTGTTGAAGAAACAGTGCATGTGAAATTTGATGAATCTGATCCTTTTGTTTTTAAACCATCCCAACCTACATCCTCAGATGTGTTTTAAAAAACTGATTATCAACCTTTGATAGGAGATCATTCTGATAAGGAAAATGTTCAAGAAGATACTTCTAAAACATTTACCCCAGAAGACTTTTTACCCTATGTTGATGAACAGGTTTTACAAAACCCAAACCAAGTATTCCTTAAGAATCATCCCAGTGATAGTATCATTGGTGATGTAAATAAACCTATAAGGACTAGAAGTTCCTTAATAAATGAATTAGAACATCTAGCATTCCTTTCCCAATTAGAACCAAAAAGCACTGATGAAGCTTTAGGTTATGATGATTGGATCAAAGCCATGCAAGATGAACTAAATGAATTTGAAAGGAATAAATTTTGGCCCTTGGTTGAAAGACCTAAGGAAACCTCTGTTATTGGAGTAAAGTGGGTCTTCAGAAACAAGTGTGATAAAAATGGAGTCATTATAAGAAATAAAGCTAGACTAGTTGCTAAAGGCTATAATCAGCAAGAGGGAATAGACTATAAAGAAACCTATGCTCCTGTAGCTAGACTTGAATCTATTCGTATTTTACTTTCCTTTGCAGCATTCTTTAATTTTAAACTTTTTCAAATGGATGTGAAATGTGATTTTATTAATGGTTATGTTCAAGAGGAAGTTTTTGTTGAACAACCTCTTGGTTTTGAAGACACAAAACATCCTGATCATGTTTTTAGACTTACCAAAGCTTTGTATGGCCTTAAACAAGCCCCACGAGCCTGGTATGATAGACTTACAGGATTTTTTCTTCAAAATAACTATGTTAAGGGAAATGCAGATCCAACCCTTTTTATAAAAACGGATAAGAAAAATGTTTTTATAGTTCAAATTTATTTTTATGACATTATATTTGGTTCAACTCAGCAATCTTTAACTGATTATTTTGCAAGACTAATGAAATCTGAGTTTGAAATGAGTATGATGGGTGAGTTAAAATTTTTCCTTGGTTTTCAAATTTCTCAAAGACCATAATGAACCTATATATCTCAACATAATTATATTAAAGATCTTCTTAAGAAGTATGGATATGACAACACTAAGAGTATAAGTACTCTCATCGGTACCTCAAACTCTTTAGATCTTGATGAAGCTGGGAAACTAGTAGATCAAACATCTTTTATAGGTATGATAGGAAGTCTACTATACTTGATAGCTAGTCGACCAGACTTGATGTTTTTGGTATGCTTATGTGCGAGATATCAATCCAATTCTAAGGAATCTCACTTAAAGGCGGTAAAAAGAATTTTTCGTTACTTAAAGGGAACCATAGATCTAGGTTTATTTTATACTTCTAGAAATGATTTTGTTTTAAAAATCTTTTCGAATGCTGACTTTGGTGGTTGTAGAATGGATAGAAAGAGTACATCCGGAACTTGTCATTTCTTAGGAGATTCGTTAGTTTCTTGGTCATTCAAGAAGCAACATTCTGTAGCACTCTCCACTGTTGAAGCAGAATATGTAGCAACTGGAAGTTGTTGTGCTCAAGTGTTGTGGATTCAACACACACTCATAGACTATGGCTTGAGTTTTACTAAGACTCAAATTTTGTGTGATAACACAAGTGCCATTGCCCTTATTAAAAACCCTGCACATCACTCACGTGAAAAGCACGTAGATATTAGGCATCACTTTCTTAGGGATCACACACTTAAAGAAATATAATTCTTCAATTTATCGGAACGCAAGATCAACATGCTGATATTTTCACAAAATATTTACCCTTCGATAGATTTGAATACATTAAACAGAATTTAGGAATGATAACTGTAACGTAATCCTTCTTCATTAACTTCCTGTTTAACAACTCTCCTTATAGTAATAAACTCTTTTTCATAGGGGGACTACATTTGTGTGCTAGTTTAACCAAAATTTTCGTTGACAGTTTTTTTTTCTTTCTTCTTTTGTAACTAAAATTTTTCGTAACAAGTTTTTGGAAATTCTCGGAATGGAAATTCTTGGAATGGGAACTTTCATAATGAGATTTTCGTACTGGAACTTTCGTAATGAGATTTTCGTACTGAACTTTCATAATGATATTTTCGTACTAGAACTTTCATAATGAGATTTTCGTACTGGAACTTTTGTAATGAGATTTTCGTACTGAAACTTTCGTAATGAGAAATTTTCGTAATGAACTTTCGTAATGAGGTTTTTTTCCCTGTAATGAGTTTTTTCGTTTTTTAAATTCATTTCTTCAAGAAGAATATTACCAATTACGAACAATCTTTCTAGCTAATTCGAAAGGTATGATTTCCTTATTTAAATTTTTGTAATCATATTTTTCTTGCTGGTATTTTCCCGACTTTTAAAATAATTCAGATTCTAGTTTTCCTTAAATCTGAATGTTTTTCTTAAAACCTCAAAAGATCGGAGTCAAGTATTCCTTGAGGGATTTTTCTCAACCGTCAGATCAGATCAAAAAAAATTTCAACCGTTAGATGGCTTTTAAAAGACCAAAGGTCACATGTATCGCCTATATAAAGGGGACCCCAAGACTTGTCCCACATCGGTTTTTCAAAGCTTTCATGTCTCGAAGCCCTGCTACTCTTCTTAAGACCGGTTCCGATCTTTGCAAAGTCGTTCTGAATCTTTCAGATATCTCTGTTCCAAATCTCTGTTTAAGAAACATCTCAAGATATTTCAACTACAAAGCCAATCTCAAAATGGTTAGTCTTCAGGGAAAGTTTGGTGCATCCGGATTTTTACAAGATTGATTCTATTATAACCAAGAATATCAGATTGAATAGTTGGGAAGATGTATTCTTGTACAAGACAGATAAACAGGATCCGGTTTACATCAACTTTCTGATTGAGTTCTATGAGTATGTTTCCTTCCAGATGGAAGATGGAAGAGAGTGGTTTTTGTTTAAGTATTATGGGAAGACTTACAAGTTATCTTACACCAAGGCTGTGAGCTTGGTTGGTTTATCCTATGAAGGGGAAGCTGAGTTTTGCTCACATAAGCTTCCAGATGAGCAAATAAGTTTCAACAAGGTGAAGGCTTTAAAATGTCTTGGACTTAAGGATGATACGACTACTAAGATTTCTCATCTCACTCCGAACAATAAGATTCTACAGCTCTGGGTACAAGGTTTTCTCATACCAAGAAGAGGTGACAAGGATAATATGAAGAAAAGTGATATCTATTTCTTAGATTTCTTGGTAAATCTAAGAAAGATAAATTTTTTTGAGTCATGTCTTGATTACGATCAAGAATATAAAATAAGGGAACTTGAGAGCTCAAATCATTATGTACCCTTCCTTACTATCTAAGCTGATAGTTCGGTGCTTAGAATACTTCAAGGTTGCATGCAAATAAAAAGTCCAGAATTGTAATCTTATACTGGTAAGTGATGATACTTTGAAGAGGATGAAGATGGGTTTTTCTGGTGAATCTGGAGAATTCTACCCTCTATCTGTGGAAGAGGTTGAGGCAGCTCAGAAAGATACACAGACTCCAGAACCATCCAAAAAGGCAAGGGAGAAGAGAAAGCTTAAGGAAGTGGTTGCTGATGAAGAAAATCCAAAATCTAAGGAAACTCAGTCTGCTCCCCCCAAACCGAAAAAAATAAAATCTTATCCTGATGAAGTTGTTGTGAAGTGGATGGAAGACAAAGAGAAGAGGAAAGAAGGGGATCCATAGTTCGGATTGGACCCTGAAGAGACTAAGGCCCTAAAAGAGAGAGCTGCAGATGAATTAGAAAAGCAGACAAAGGAAAAGAAGATGAAGAAGAAGTTGTCTGAAGCTGAACTTGTGCAATCTCTTTTGAGAGATACTGAAATAGCTTCTAAGCAGATTCCAGTTCTAGAAACTTTCCTTACAGAACCTTATTTACCAGAAACTCCAGCTAAGAACTATATCACTCCAGAAAAGTATAAGGGTGAAGATGTTGTTGATGAAGTAGAAAAACAAGTAGCTGGGGAAGAAGTAGAGGAAGAGGTTGAAGAAGAAGAAGAAGAAGAAGAGGGAAGTGAAGATTTGGATGCCTTAATCAAGCAAGTATAGGATTATCAAGATAAGGCAGAATCCACAAAATTAGTTACTCCAGGAAAGGGATTTGAGGAAGATAGTAAGGGTGATGATAAGCAACAAGAAGAAGTAGAAAATGTTTTTTATGATGAGGAAGAATCCTATGAGAAGGATTTTCAAGAGGAAGGAGTAGAAAAGTAGAAACAAGATGAAGATCGGATTATTAAAGTTTCTGAATCCGAGGAAGAATATCCTAATGAGGAATCCGTTCCGAAAGCTGACAAGGGGAAGCAAGTCCTGATGGATACACCAACAAAAGAGATTTTTAGGAAGAAAGAGGTTGGTGGATCTTCTAAAAGAAAACTGGTGCAAGTTGAAGAAGAACTTTCTCCAAGTAAATTATCGGATTCGGAGTCATCAGTACATGGTCACGATTTTGTGGTTGAGTCTCTGAAGAAATCGGTGGACACCATTCCGATTTTTTCAACTATAGACTCCAGATGCTAGATGCTGCAACAGAGTATGAATCAGAAATCGGATTCCTTATCCATGGTCATGGATAAGTGTGTGAAGATTGAAGCTGACCATAGAATCTTTCTTATCAATTATGATGTGCATAGAAAATCTTGTAGAAAAATAACTTTTTGGTCTAAGAAAGTTGAAGAAGACATGGCTGATTATGATAATTTTTAGAATGAGGTAAAAGATGATTTTGAAACTGAGGATAGCAAGATCAAGAATCTTCAGGAAGAGATAATCATTGAGAAAAGCACTCAAAATCAACAGGTTAGAGACCTGAATGGGAATCTTAATTCAGTAGCTTAGAACTGGAAAAGTGAAAGAGACTTCTGGATTGATTTTAAGGAGAAGCTGGAAAAGCAAGATGAATTAATAAAGATGTAGAAAGAAGCCATGGAGGCTCAAGAATAATCCTTGAAAGCCCAAGAATAAAAGGTAAAAGCCTTGGAGAGGTAAGTTAAGGAAGATCAAAGAGAGTTGAAGAAGCTCAAAACCTTGTTGAAGAAGCTGATCCCGAAGGAAAAGGAAGACAAATGAACTCACTCCGATCTTTTGTTGTATTTGTCTTTCTTTGTAAAACTCTTATGAAAATTTGGTTGGTTGTATCTTGTTATATACTAATGTTTCAGGTACCATATTTTTTTCCATTCTCTTCAATTCTTTTTTAAAATCACAAAGGGAGAGAAGGAAAAAGAACTACTCCTAAGGGGGAGAAAGAAAATTTTAAAATGAAGAGGAAAATTTTCTAAGTGAAATATCCTTAAATTAAGGGGGAGTTGCTCACTACGAAGTTTTTCATTTCCATGATAATGAAAACTCCACTCCGGAAATTCAGAATACAATCCTTAGAGTTTCAATTCCTAAGGGGGAGTTAGTTGTATTCACTTTCATCCATGAACAAAGGGAGATAAGTTTTAATTTCAAAGTCTAATGAAATTTTTCAAAGTCCTTATATTCTTTTTCATAAGGATGTTTTTGCTTTCCAAAAAGGTGGAGATTATTGAGTCAATAAGGTTTTCCTTATGACTTTTCCATTCCTTCTTGTTTTGAAAATCACAAACACCTTATACTTAAGCAAATATATATTTTACCTTCACAAGGAAAATTTTCTTCTTTAAGTAAATTTACCCTAACCTATATTTTCTTATACATATCAATATTTTTTCTTAAGTATGAAAACCAGATTCATACCCAAAACCCCAGAATCATATAATGTCAAGAATTAGAGTGTTCTATTTTTAGGATCTGAATTCTGGATGTGAACTGTAATGAAGTTCCACTCTGAATTCTGGATGTGAACTGTAATCAAGTTCCACTCCGAATTTTGGATGAGAACTGTAATGAATTTACACTCTGAATTCTGGATACAAACTTTCATGAGTTCGACTCCGAACTCTTATGAAGTTTGACTCTGAACTTTCATGAGTTCGACTCCGAACTCTTATGAAGTTCCACTCCGAACTTTCATAAGTTCAACTCCAAAATTTCATGAGTTCGACTCCGAACTCTTATGAAGTTCGACTCCGAAATTTCATGAGTTCGACTCCAAACTCTTATGAAGTTCGACTCCAAACTTTTACTAGTTCGACTTCGAACTCTACAAGTTCAGATTCTGAACTCTAGTGAAACCAGACTTCGAATTTCCTTAGAAATTCAGACTCTGAACTTCTACAGATTTCAGGTTACGAATTCCTATAAAATAGAATTTGAAAAAAAATTTAACATAGATTCTGAATTCCATTTTGATTAGACTCTGAACTTTTATTTACTTATATTCTGAATTCTAGTTTTTCTTATACTTACACTTGTTTCATTGTAAAACGATGTCGTGCTTTCAGTTACACATGTTTTGTTATAAAACTATGTCGTCCATTCTATTTCTAATTAACCGTTGGTTTATTGACACGTGTACAGGTCCCTCCGATATTCAAGGAAAATATGACCGTTGGAGGAGGGAGCTAATCATTCCAACTGAGCCTATAAATATGAGCTCATTTGAAAGAGCTCAACAAGAAGTTGATCACTCTAGAGACCACATGCTGTTAAGGTGATTTCTAGAGAGAGAAGATTTTCATGCTTTGTGCGTACTGAACCGTTCATTCAGATTGCTTTGTGCGACTCCGAATGTTGATGATTACATTCGAGGGCTTCCAGGAATAGGAAGATAGAGGTGCCGACTACCTTGAAGTTCAAGGGCTTCCTTGCTGAGGAAGATAGAGGTTCCAACTACCTTAAAGTTGAGGGCTTGCAGGGATAGCAAGATAGAGACTCTGATCTTCGTATCGAGGGCTTACCCTAGTGTGGGTAAGACAGACTTCCTTGAAAGTATAAATCAAGGGACCTTTATCCAAGGTTGTTGGATACCCTTCTCTTTGGGTTAAAAGAGTTATTATTTGTTACTGGTAGTTGTACTACTTGTTTTTCCACTGAATATTGTATTGTAAGGAAAGTATAATCTTCTTATATTTCCTTACACTTTTACTCTGATTCATTTAGATTCTATATGCTTTAAGGTAGAATCTCATATTGTAAACTTTAGTTAAGTTTCAATTTCCAGATCCATATTTCCGGAACCTGTTTTTGGAATCACTTTACAGATTTAAGCAAGTGCATAGAACTAGAAGTTTGTAACTTCATACCTTGTTCCAATTCTCCAATTGGTGTTAGAGGTGTTGTGAATTTTCTTAGTTTAACTTTGTTAAACTTAGATCTTTCCTTATTTAAGGAAATTTTTAAAGTGTACAATTCACCCCCCCCCCTCTTGTATATTGAGCATCTACATCATTATTTCGATCCTACAGAAAACACTCTCCCAAGCTCATATCAACATCCTAAGAACCTAAATAAAGAAACAACACCCAATAATTAAATATACCATTTTATAATTAATTAATAAATTTAATTATACAAATTTATAATTTATATCAGATAAAAAATAATAATTGCAATTTTCTAAAACTCACTAGTTGTCCTATTTACATAGAAACAGTGACCAACTACTCATGAAATGATTATAGAACACTCCCGACATAATTTTTGGAAAAATAACTAGAAATTAGAATAAACTCAATAAGAAAATGCATTTAATTTAGTCCAAAACCCTAAATAAAATCACATAGTAACATGGCTATAATGAATCATCATGTGATTATCATCTATGGATCCCCTCTATCGATGAAAATAAAAATACTCATCCTATTTGGTTGATTCCACCATACTCTAGTAGAATCATCAATGAAACCATCAACTGAGAAAAACCAAAATTAATGAAAAATGAGGAAAAGGGTGAAACATTCATTCAAAATGAATCATTTCTTATCGGAATATAAATTTTTAAGAAAAAATTATTTATAAAAGAATAATTAGAAATGAAAATGGAATGATTCGTAGTAATTTATGAATGAATATGGTTTTTTAATATATTTATAATAAATATATAATTTTATTTAGTAGTTTTGAATGCATATGATGTAAGATAAAACTTGAGTAAAGGGTTTCTCATCCGAATTTTATTTATCTGAGATGTATGCATTATTAAAAAATTGTTTCTTTCATGTGGTGTGTATAATTACCCGGATGGTAATTTATTCTCCTTATCATGAAATTTATAATTATTTAAAAATATGTTTAATTTTCACTCTTTTATGAGATTTTGATTCTAGATTCCCAAATCTATAAGGGTTTATTTTATAATCTCATTTCTTTTTGGGATTTTTTATATTAAATTTTTAGTATGGGGAATATATGATCCTTATAATTTAACCCTATTATATTTTCTTATCCTATGTTTATCCCTATAATTTTCATTTATTTTTACCATTTTCATCACTTTGGTACTTAAAATAACCAATAAAATGTTTTTAATAAAAAATAACCTTATTTCCTCTTTGGTTAATGAAATTTTTCTTCCATGTCCATGTTCTTTAAAAAAAATTAAAGAATGTTCTTTTATATGATACAGTGATTGTATAATTTAATTTTTAACCATATTTTATTTTTTTCAATGGTTTAAAAATGAATTTTTTCAATGTTTTTCTAACTTTTTATTTATGACTTTTTATAACAAGTGTTAAAGTAATATTTGTTTTATCTTATACGACATAAAAAAATATTATTTTCATGACCAGTCTTTATAATCAAGATTGCTTTAAATGTTTCCCTGGTTATTTTCAAGGAAAATAATTTTATCAATGTTTTGTGATTTTTTAGTTAAAATGTTATCAACAAATAATTTTTTCAATATATTTTTAAAGAATGGTTCAAATGGTCTTTTATAATTATTTTTCATCCATGTCATTATCCTTTATGGGTTGTTATGCCTCACTGAGGATATCGAATTTTGATACCATTCACTTTCATTCTCTGTATGGATTATTATGATGATGATGATTTATGGATGATTATATAAAACTCATTTCTTTTCCACATGTTAATTAAGTTATGATTAAATCTTTATGAAACATGTTTTTTTCCATGAGTAATGGTATGATGAAAAGTATGAATGAAGAATATTTCCTTTCCATGAGTTATCATATGATTAATTGATGAATATGTTTATAATCTTATGGAACATTAAGGTTTTAAGGTTATGTGATATGTGGATCTATTTTATCCCTCCAATACATTGGGTAAATATGGATAACTCATGGGATGACTATGTTATATGTGAACCATATTTAATATTCAAAATATTATTCATGGACCTGGTTTTATATCCATAAGCTTATGTGTGGAAATGGATTCATTTCCATACGTTTATGTGTAGACATTATTTAATGTATTTATGTTTATGTGTGGACCTAGTTTCATTTCAAAAAGTTTATCTGGTGAATATATTTCATGTCATCAAATTAATGAGTAAATATTTTAATATTTATACATATTCAAAATATTATAAGGTTATGTTTGTTCCATATTCATATGTATGTGATATTCTCTCATGGTTAATGAATGATTACTAGTGATTCATCACTTTAATGGCATTGTCTTTTTATGAAGGTGTCTTATTTCATGAATCTTGGTTAATGGTATTAAATTTATTGGGTAGGAATTCCTTATGTTTTAACCATGTTCTCATACCCTCATTCTCACTTATGATCATTGATACATATCTTCTATGTTTACCCTTATTGGGCATATGATCTCACCATTTTATATGTTTCCATTTTTCCCAGGTTATGAAGAAAGGTTTTCAATAATATTTGTCTAAGGAGAGTACTGTGATGGAAGAAATTTTTGGGAGATGTTGAATATGATTCATAAAATAAGATTATTATGTATCTAGTATCCAATTACATTAAAATTTTATGATTCAAGGGTATGTATTATTATGAGATATATTGAATATTCATCTAAAATGATGTAATATTTATATATTTAATTCTTAGGACACCTCAATTGGTATCAGAATAGTTTTTAGTTATTTTTTGGAGATCAGGGATAGAAAACATTGATGAAACCCCTTTAGATAAGCCTAAGTATAGGATAACATCCTAAATATTTCGTATTATATATTGTGTGTTTTTCCTAAAAAATACATCCTTGTTTGTATACTGAAAAGTTTATGTGGTTGTATCATAGATAAACCTAGGCGTAACAACTCTAATAGGGGTAGATTTGGTATTAACTCTACCATTATCGGTGCATGCTAAGTGGGTCTAAGGCTATACACCTAGGTATAAACTCCTAGGGGATATGTTTTTGTTAATTTTGATTTTCTTTATAAACCATTATGAAGGATTCAAATAGATATTGACAATGTATGAACTAGGATAAACCTATGGTGTTATAGATATAAAATAATGTGTCATGATTTAGACATCCTATCAATAATTTTTTATGATTATATGATTTCTTAGTGTGATTATTATTTCTAACACTGTGATTTTTGGCTTTAGTCAATGGATTTAACTAGAAGGAATCAAGTTAATGTTGAATATGATAAAAAATGAAATGATTTTCCTTCTGAGAAACCAAATACTATGGGATATAAAATTAGAAATATTATGATTATTACAAATTATCTATTTCTTTATATAATTAATGAAATAAAAATGGGTGATTTTCCTAACATTCCTAATAATAGAAAAATGGAGTTTCATAGAAGTTCAATTGATTAATAATATAAATTAAAAATGATTCATCTTACTACAAGTCATTAATATGGGAATAAAAACACAATTAAATGTATCAAAGGAATGAGAATATATTTTATGTGTGGAAAAGAAGGGAATAGATCTGGTAATTATGGGGGAATGGAGATTTTGTTTGAAGGAACTGAATTTCATCCTATGGTACCAATAATAGATCAATTTTTTATGTGTGAACAACTTGTGAATCATATGAGTCAATTCCCCAATCCAAGTGATAACTCCTAGACCATGTAAGGGCCTACGATATGTCAGTTATGGAAGTGGATCTTGATGATTAAGGAACACATATCCTCCACTCCAAAATTAAGGACTTCATTTATATATTTATAATAATATTTTATATATAAAAATTATTATTCATTTAGTTGAATTTGATGTGATTTAGATATTTGATTATCTCTCATTAATTAAATTCCATTAAAATGTCTATAATAAGGAAATAATATTTTATATTCTAAACCAAGATTTTATTATATTTTAGTGTGAGGATAAACGTGAAATTCTAATGGAAATTACCTCTATTTTATCAGTTTTACTTCTTAATCATGATGTATATTTTTATTGAAATGTTGGGGTGAAATTAAACAATTAAAATATACTTATTACTCAAGAATATGTTGATGTATTTCCAAAGGAAATGACTAGTCTTCCCCCAAATCATGAAGTTGAGTTTTCAGTAGAACTCATACCTGGTGCTATAATTCTTTAAAAGACTCTATATAGAATGGCCACAGTTGAGTTACATGAATTAAAGAAACAACTCAAGTAGACTCTGGATATGGGATTAATTTATCCTAGTTCTTCTCCATGGGGTGTACTAGTTTTTTTATTAAGAAAAAAAGATGGGTCAATCATTCTTTAAATTGATTACCAATAACATAACAAGATCAATATTAAGAAAAATTATATTCTACACCATATTGATGATATATTTTACCAATTAAATAGAGTTCAATATTTTTTTACAAGATTTATATTTGATCTTGATATCATTAGTTAAGGGCCAAGAAAGAGGGTGTAGAACTATAGAAGAAAGAGAGAAATGTTCTATTGTTCAACCATGAATGTGATAAAATGATAAGATTTAGGAATAGAGTATGTGTTCCATCAATATAATACTTAAATAAGGATCCATTAAAAAAATATCATAGTTCATCATTCATTATTCATCCTAAATGCATGAAGATGTATTAAGATCTAAAGGAGTATTTGTGGATAGATAACATTAAAAGAGATTTTGTAGAGTATGTATCTTGATTCTTGGTGTGTTAGAAAGTTAAAGAGGGTATGAATAAGTCTAAGGGGATTCTAAAATCATTACCCAAACCAAAATAGAAATTGGAAAATATTACCATGTATTCCTTCATCAAAATCCACAAAATATCTAAAAATCACAATGTTAGTTGGGTTATATTCATTAGCCTTATGAAATTAGTAAATTTTATTTCCATCAATGATCCAATTATATACATTAAGGAAGTGGTAAGATATAATGTAGTACCACATTCTATCATATTTGGTCAAGATCATAGGTTTACCTCAAAGTTCTGGCAAAGGATTCAGTAAGCTCTTGATGTATATTTGATTTTCAGTACTGCATATTATCCACATATAGATGGTCAGTCTAAGATTTACATTCAAACACTTGAAGATATGTTGAGATAATGTTTTATGGATTTCAATGGTGTTTAGTATCAAATCATTTCTCTAGTGTAGTTTTCTTACTGTAATAACTTTAACTCAAGTATTTGAATGGATCTTTATGAATCCCTCTATGGAAGGAATCACAAAACTCCAATTTTCTTGGATAATGTTGGAGAAAAAAATCTATTGGGAACTATGATAACTGATGAAATGATAGAGAAGGTTGGTTATATTCATTAACAAATTAGGGAAGATTAGACTTGACATAATATATATACTGACAATCATCAGTTATATCTAGAGTTTGAAGATAGTGAAAATGAATTTTGATGAACATATCATTATAAGAAGGTTATGGGATTTAGAAATAAGGGAAGTTTGATCCCAATATATATCAGTCCATTGAAAATTATTTATCATATCTGGATAGTTTCTTATCACTTGCTTCTTACACCAAGTCTCTCTCAAGTTCATGATATGTTCCATGTATCTCTCATGAGGAAGTACATACATAATCATTCAAAATTGCAGAAATTAGAGGTCATACCATTGAATCATGATCAATATTTTGATGAATGATTGAGGGAGATTCTGGATCCAATAGATAACATGTTGCAAAATAAGGTGATTCTCCTTGATAAAGTTTTTTTGGTGAAACTATAAATTTGAGGAAACTATGTGGGAACCCTTGGATGTGATAATACAAAAGTATCCTTAGTTATTTATATTAGAGTGATGGAATTTTTAGGTAAAAAATATTTTCAGGGGGTAGAATTTAACACCCAAATATTTTATGATATATTTCTCTATAAATAAATATAATTTCATTGATATCTTTCATAATACACAACAACATGTTTAAAAAAACTGTGACATACTATTGAATTATTATTATCTTATGTGATAGTTATTGCCAAGCCATGGGATTAGATTGTATGAATAAGAATAATTAAATTTTAAAAATATTTTTATTTCAAATTTATATAATTAATACACTGTTTATCAATTTGTAATAAATGAAAATAATATCATTTTAACATTAAAAGATAATTTTTTTTGAAAAATGTTTTTATGCATGAAATGTGTCTTTATCTAAATAAATTATATTAATGACTATTATGATAAATTTAATGAAATTTTTATTTAATATATTCATTAAAATATGTTAAAATTCATTTAATTATGGTTTTTAGTCAATGAATTTGAATTGAGTCAATTTTTACTTCAAAAATATATTTCCTTCAAAAATGGTTTTTATTTCATTTTGTAAATGAATATTATAATTAATTTCTTATAATTTTATAAATTGTATTATAAAAAAATTAAATAATTTATGAAATCATCATTTCATAATAGGTTTAGGATTATTTTTTGGAAATTTTTGAAAAATATTGATTTTTGAGTGAATAGTGAAAATTACCAATTTTTCAAATACTACCATTTTTACGACATTATTTTGATGTAAGAATGAATTAATAAATTATAAAAACATTTTTCAACCAAGTATATTTTGATATATTAAAATAATTATTTTCAAACATGATTTCTAATTTGGTAACCCAAGCTTGACTTTTCTGAAAGGAAGTTATATTTCATTCTAATTAAACGATATTTTTGGGTCTTTTCATTTAATGGTATATTTGGAAGGTTAAATTCTATTTTGTCTCTATAAATAATTATAAATATATTCCTCCATTATTAAACAAACAAAACAATTTTAAAATATATTTTTAATTTATTTCAATGAAAAAATATTTTTACGCTCAAATCGTGTATTATCCAAAAAACGATTTTTATGAATTTTTTGTTCTTATATTAAAAGTAATTTCTACCACCTATATCAATTGAATATGAAAAAAGGGATTAAAAATTTGTAATCATAATTTCTAAAAAAATATAAATACCCTTTTATTTTTTTCATATAATTATATTATCACAGTAAAAAATTTATGTCATCACATTTAAGGTTATGTTGGGTTTAAAGTTTAATAAGTAGGATATAAGGCTTAAAATGTCTCAAAAACTATCTAAATGTGTTTAGTATAGTTTTTGATAACATAAAATTATATCTATGAATTTTTAGTGCATTAATTCCACTTTACTTGATTATGATATATATTATATTTCAATCATTTAAGTAATTCCTAGTGCGTCCATTGCCTCACTTATAAAAGGGAATATATTATTATCGTTTATTCAAATATATTGAGTAGTATTTATAATAAAATAAAAAAACAAATATTATCTTATCTTTCTTCCCTTCATCTTATATTTTTTGGTCTTCCCTTAGATCATCTTAAGAAGGTTGAAAGTGTAACCCAAAGGAGTTCTCTCAAAGAAGAGGTAATCATCTTACCTATCTATTTCATAGTTTATTTTTTTATTCTAACTCCTATAAATGTGGTATATATATCCTGTCATTATCAATACAATACCATTAATGCACTGATATTTCATTATTATTATGGAATAACTAAGTTTCACCTCTTCTCCATTTAATGGGAAATGAAAGTATCACTCATGCGTATGTGTAGACTACCACCTCCATGAAGTGATATGATTCAATTTCCATACCCAAATTTCCTAGATAGTTGTTATGATGCGTTTAATGTTTATAATGGATGTATTTTTAAATAATTATTCTTCTAAAATTATAAGATCTTATCTACCTTCTTATATTCTCATTCATTGGAATACGCTAATGTCGCTCGTGCGTACGTGTGGACTACCACCTCCACAAAGTAATGTGATTCGTTTTTCATTTATATTTGATATAGATAGAAATAATTATATATTTAATAAATATAATTGATATTTATAATATAATTATTATTCTGTAATGGTGAATTATTTTATACCTTTCTTTCGTTCCATCTATAAAAAAGTGCAAATATTACTTGTACATACTTATGAACAACCGTCTCCATGAAGTGAGGTATTTATTTTTTTATAATTACATTATATGAATGGTTATAAAAGTGTTTATAATGAATTAATATGATACTTATGTCATTAATATAAATCTATATAAATTTAAACCGTGATCAAGGTGAAAATATCAGAACCACTGAACTAAAACATGCATGGAAAGCAGAATAGTTTTCACCTGAATATTAATTTAAAGGAACAAATATCAATAAGATGCTAATTTTAATTGATAAAGGAATTAAACATAGTAATTTTTGAATGTTTATGAATCATTATGGGACTTTAGGTAAGGTTTTATCATCTACTTTTATTTATTTGAGATTTATTCCATATTCAACGCATATTTCTTTTGTGTAGTGTATATAATTCTTAAGAATTTATATTATGTTTCTTATCATGAAAATTATTTCTATTTACAAATCCCTATAAGGTTATCTCTTTTATGATACTTTGAATCATATATTACTAATGATATAAGGGTTCATTCCAAAATCTCATTTCTTTCTTAGATTGTTTGTGTTAAATTTCCCCTGAGGGAAATTATATGATCCTTATACTTTGAGCCCCAAAGATTTTCTTCTACAATGGTAATTCTTGTAAATTTCATGTTTTAGTACCATTTTATAATCTTTGGTAATTAAAATTATCAATAAATTTCTTTTATGAAAAAATTGCATTATTTCCTCTTTGGTTGATGAAAATTTTCTTCCATGTTCATGTTATTTAAAATATTTTCATGAATTCTCTTTTCTATGATCCAATGATTGTGTAATATAATTTTTTAATGTATTTTAATTTCTTATAAATGGATTGGAAAGTAATTTTTATAATTTTTTCTAAATTTTTTCTTAGTTTACTTTTTACAAAAAGTGTGAAAAGAATCATGTTTGACATATACATCATGAATGGATTTTACCATAATCATGAATGTTCTTTTCATTTATTATTCCTTTAAAAACTTCCATGGTTATTTAAAATTAAAATAATTTACTCAATATTATTATAATTTTTAGTTAAAATATTATTAGTTGAAATAGATATTTTACTCATGTTTTCAAAGAAATATTCAAATGATATTTCAAGGGTATTTTTCATATATATAATCATCCATTAAGGATTTTTATTATTTACTATGGATATGATATTATGATACCATTCACATTATTTATATGAATGTACTATGATGATGATGATTCATGGATTATTCTATGGAATCGGTTTCTTTTAAATGAGTTAATTAAGTGTGATGAAATATTTATGAAACATTTTTCTTTTCATGGGTTGTTCTATGATGAAATGATGGAATTTACCCTATTTCTGTTCCATGGGATATGATATGTTTAACTAATAAAAAATTTATTATATTGGGGAAAATTTATTATTTAAGGTTATGTAATAGAGAAGTCCTTTATATCCCTTCAATGCATTGGCTAAATATGGTTAACCCATGAGATAATTATGTTATCTGTGAACCCTATTTTCTATTCACAACATTATATGTGGACCTAGTTTCATGTGCATAAGTTTATATATATACCCGGTTTCATATCCATAAGTTTATACATGGACATAAATTCATGTCTACAAGTTTATGCATGGACTTGGTTTCAAGTCCATAAGTTTATGCGATGACTTGATTTCATGTCCTCGACTTAATGAGGGAACCTATTAATATTTATACATGTTCAAAATTTTATAAGATTATTCTTGTTCCATGTTTCTATGTTTATGATATGCTATCACTTATCTTGATTAATTACTAATGATTCTGAAATCTTATGACATTTGTATTTTCTTATAATAAAGACTTATTCCATGACTCTTGATTAATGATATTTAATTGATTGAATATGACTTTATTATGTTATGATTCCATTCTCATACCTTTATTATCACTTATGATAATTTATTGATATCTCTTATGTTTACCCTTATTAAAAAACTAAGCTCACCCACTCTTATGTTTCCAATTTATTGATGTTATAAAGAAAGGCTTTAAGTTGGGTATGTCTAAGAAGAGTAGAATTATAGAAGAACTTTTTGTGATATTTTTAAGATATTTCATGAAATAATATGGTTATATATCGATTTTCCAAATACACTAAACCTTTACGGTTCTGGGGAATGTATTATTATTAGATGAATTGAATATTCATCTAAAATGATGTAATATTTAGGTATATAATTCTTAGGTTGTAAAGACCCGTAAATTTCAAGGAAATTTTTTTCTTAATTTTTTTTGGAATTTTACAAGAACGCAGTTTCTGACGGCACCTGATTCCGAGGCCCGGTGTGCCCGGAATCATGTTCCAAAATTTGGCTCGGGTACGTTCAGTGAACGGACGAGCAGGTTTTTCTAACTTTTGAACCGGTGCTCGGAATCGAATTCTGAGGGCACCGATGGAATCGCAGCGCCGGTAATTGCTTAGAAATGCCTCTTCCGGAGTTGCATTTGCTCAGGTGTGGTTTTTAATTTTTGGGCTTAAAGTTAAGAAATAAAATAAATTGTACGACAAACTTTATTTTATTTTACTTAATCCGCTTGGAAGCCACTTGAAGCCACTTAAAGAAGCTTAAGCTGAGTTGATGCAGATAGGGTGCTATCCAGAAATATCCTACCCTCTTGGTAGGATATTTGTGAGGTGGGGCCCGCATGAGCCCCACCGTTTCTTTCCGCTAAGTAACGCACCCGTGAAAACCCGTCATTATGAAAGTCAACTGACGCATTTTCTAAATTTATTAACGCACCAATTAATTGGGCAGTTTTATTCGTTGAATTAATTGGGCGGTTTTATTCGTTGAATTAATTCGATGAATTAATTTAATCATTTCTTAACCTGTTTTCAATCCGTTGGCGTAATAATAAAATAAGACCAACGCACGACTTCTGGAAAAATGCTCGTTGAGAGGTTTTGACAACTTTGTGCCTTCATCCTCCTTCATGAAGAACGCAAAGAACGCCATCACCCTCGGAGATTGACGACGCTTCTTCCGAGACGTTCTTCCCCGCAACGATCTCCGATCACCAACTGCTTGAGGTAGGAGATTTCGGGTTTCTTTTAAATCTTCTTTGTGGTTTATAACAACACATGGATTTAATCGATATAATTAAGTCTTCATGTTCTTGAACCTCGGAGTTCGTCGACGCGTCACCGTATTCCGTGACGACGTGACGCCCTTCCGCGACGACGCGACGCCTATCCACGACGACGCGATGCCCTTCCGCGATGACGCGACGCCTTTCCGCGACGACGCGACGCCCTTCCGCGATGCGATGATCGCCTCCTTCCACGATGATCAATTTCGTGAAGAATGCACGTGCGATGACTTGATGAGGTAGGGGTTTTATTTGGAATGATTCTACCCCTTTTATTTCGTGGGTGTTTCCGTTCAAAACAAAGAACCCGGTTTCATAAGAACAATTTTAATTTATTAAAATTGTTTTCTTGTTATGTTTTATGTGTTGAATGTTTTCTCCTGACTGTTATCATCTAACGCGGAGGGTGCGGGCCAAACAAACACGGCCCGACAACCCTCCGCAGTTCTTCATTGATGCGCGGATTGGCAGGCGATGACGAAACATGCCGCAGGGACGATCTGTTGTTTCCGCAGTAAAGAACGGGACCCGGGAGGAGCTTCGGCACAAACGGGAAAAAAAACGGACCACCGGAGCAACTCCGGTGGCCCGCGGAAGCCTCCGGTGGCACGGGTCGCCGACGGCGCCCCAGCGCGCCGCCGAACAGGGCCGCCGCGGCTGAAGCCACCGCGGAGGCGGCCAGCGGACCCGCGGCCGCGCGGGTCCGGCTCACACGCATGGGACGCGGCAAAGGCCGCGTCCGTTGACTCAACGCGACCCCACGCGGGGCCGCAGCACTTCCATCCCGCGGGGGCGGCGCCCCGCGGCTGCCATGCTCGGCCGCTCGGCCGAGCCGAGCCGGGTCGCGCCCTGGCCGGACAGAGCCGCGCTGAACCGGGTCTGACCCAGGGGGGGTTGGGTCGGGTCGGTCCGGGCCCAGACCCCCCGTCTTCGGACCGTTTCGGTCTTTTGACCGTAACTTGAGCTACGGGCCTCCGAACGATGCGCCGTCAGCGGCGATACGATCCTTGGATCGAGACAGTCATTTCGGTATATCGCACTCAAGGTTTCGAGAAACTTTGGGTTAGGCCGGGCTGGTTCGTTCAAGAAACCAACCGGGCCCTCGGAGCGGAAACGCTCATATCTTGAGTTACGGACGTCCGATTGACGTGTCGTCGACTTTGTTGAATTCCTCTGAGTGAGATGGATATTTTGGCTCACCCCGCCCGAGGTTTGGACGCAGGTGGAGTACAGTCGGGTTGGTTTTGCCTTAAAAACCAACCGGGCCCCTAGGACGAAAAAGCCAATAACTCTCAGACCGGGCATCCGATTGACGCGCCGTCTGCGACGTGAAGTTCCTGTTGACGATACGGAACTTTTTGGATACATAAAATTCGGACTTTGTTTCAGTTGCTGTATCAGCCTCTCGGCTCGTGGAGCGGACCCTCCCGAACGAGCTTGCTGTGTGCGGGAACCCTAGAGCTGGCTGTGACTGCTACTGCGATGACGACTGTGCAAAGATCCTCAGTGGATTCGACGACGATGACTACAGCACTCAGCGATCCCTTGTGGGTCAGTGTTACAGGTCCTGTGTGGTCCCGATCCTGTGTGGGTCTGATCCTGTGTGGGTCAGTGCTCAGCGGTTCTGTGTGAGCCAGCGCCTACAGGTCCGGTGTGGGCCCGATCCTGTGTGGGTCTTTGCGGGGGTTAGTTACCTATCGATCCTTTGTGGGTCAGATCCTTTTTGGGTCATTGCGGGGGTTAGTACCTATCGATCCTTTGTGGGTCCGACGACTTAGATGGATCAGTGATCATCTCTATCGTCATTTGAAGAAGTATACCTGTGTGAGCTGAATCCTGTTTACTCTCCTTTGTGGATTGTGTTGAGCTATCCTGTGTGGATTTCACGTTTTGCTTTCCTGTGTGTACTGGGTTGTACTTGAGCTCAGATGTTGGAGCCGAGTGAGAATTGATGACTTAGGTATATGTATGGGCATATACCTAAGCCGTGTCGGATGTTACTTCATGATTGTATCTTTCCTTTGTGGATTATACTTTGTGGATTCTGGGAGACCTTCGGGGGTCTCGGGGTCCCTACTGATTAGCTTATACTCACCCCTGCACGGGCTATGCCCGCACTATGTTGTGTTGGTTGCAGACGACGGACAGCGCTGATCGTGGTGGAGGTTTGCGGAGTAGGACGGTACCTGGAGGTGGACCACTGGGTGAGGTGTACTCGGAGCGGTAGGCTGGACCCGAGGAGCAGTGGAGGCTTTCTGTACTCACCCTTCAGGTGGGACTTCCAGTGGACGGCTCGACGCTGCGGCTTTACCTTTCAGTTGCTGTTTTTCCCCTTTCAGTTGTACTTTACAGTTGGGCTTGTATTTCCGGCCCCCTTTACTTTTCCGCACTTACTGTTGTACCAGCTTTTACTTAGTGTTTACCTTTCCGCTTGCTTACTCTGTGGTGCTTGTTTAATTTACAAAGGCAATGTCTTCCCTTTTTACCGGGAATTACGCCTTGGTGCTAGTCGCCAGCCCCTGGCCTATGGAAGGCGGGCTTGGGGTAGTCAATGCACGGGCCCCGAGGACGGGTCGTGACAAATTGGTATCAGAGGAGTTCGGTTCTACCACAGACTCTAATCTTTCTTCTATGTGAAGCAATAGTGTTAAGCGTATTGAGTGTGGTTATCAGTCCAGGGAGCCCAGTGTTGGTGCGACGGCCGATGTATCCGTACACCAGGACCCTGACTTCTGATTTCCAACTTAATACACGAAAACACTGATTGCATGTGTGTTTTAAGTTTTCTTTGTGATTACTTCATATCAGCTCACCAGGTATACTGTTATGACCATGACGCACCTGTTTCCTTTTCAGGATAGCCCCACGACGGCAGCCAGCTAGGGTTCCGAGAGTCGTACGTGACGACAGCTCTCCGAGTGACGAGGCCTCGGTACAGGGCCCTTTGACGGCGGAGGCACCGGCAGTACCTCTACCCGCCAAGCCACCGATGCTTCCAGCCCCAGCCGCCGACGATGCACGTCGGCTTGGAGCTCTGCACGAGTTCCATCGCCAGCGACCACCTAGGTTCCGTGGGGAGACGGACCCCCAGGCATCAGAGGACTGGCTGGAGGCAGTGGTGCGAGTTTTCCGGCTATTGAGGACACCAGCAAACCTCATGGTGATCCTCGCAGCGAGGCTAATGCACGCAGCACCATGACGATGGTGGAGCTTGATGCTCCAGGTGCACGATGAGGCCTCTCTCATCTGAATAGACTTTGAGGGCCTCTTTCGGTCAGAGTTCGTCCCGGCCACCCTCCGTGCGGTGCGCATCCAGGAGCTTCTTCAGCTGCGGCAGAGCAGCTTGACGGTCGCCCAGTACTCGGCGAGATTCACCGATCTCTCGTGCTACTCGACCGACATGGTACGGGACCCGTTCTTCCGGGCCCGGACCTTTGAGTAGGGATTGAGACACGAGATCAGGGCATCGCTGATCTCCCTCAGTATCCCGACCCAGACAAGAGTACTGGAGCGAGCCCTTTTGATCGAGAGATTTCTTGTTGAGACTTATCCAGCGGCGAGATCTACCGCGGGGCGGCACGTAGCAGAGTCTTCCGCAGCAGGCAGTCGGCGGATGACTCAGGGGTCCAAGCAGACCAGACCCTCTCACAGACGGCCTCAGGACACTGGCTCAGCAGTGCGGGGAACACAGCGCGGAGCCAGTCTTTCGAGAGGCAGGCAGTGCTACACTTGCGGCGGGCAGGGACACATGGCTCGTGACTGCCCGACCCACCATGTCGAGGAGCAGCAGACAGTTGAGGGGCCACCCAGGCAGAGGCAGAGGGTCGATCGTGGCGGTCCGCAGGGAGGAGGCGGACGAGGAAGAGGAGTTGTCCGAGCATCAGGTGGTGGGCGACGCTTTGAGGCTCTACCACCACCACCACCAGGAGGCCCGCCCCGACCACAGGGAGCTGGCGGGTAGAGACAGGCACAGCTCCAGGCAGCGGAGGCCTATGACCACGGCGCGCCCGAGATGATTCGAGGTACAATCTGTGTCTATTCCACCCTTGCTGCAGTTCTTATAGACACGGGAGCAAGTCACTATTTCATAGTCGCTGCCCTTGTTCGGAGCTCGGAGATTCCGACAGAGCTTTTGGCTCGATCCTTACGGCTAGAGACTCATACGGGAGCAGACTCGACGATTACGCACTGGTGCCGGCAGTGTGAGCTTACTCTAGGAGGCGAGAGCTTCGGCTGGGATCTTCTTGTAGCAGCGTCGAGGCCTTACGACGTCATCTTGGGCATGGATTGGTTATCTACAGTCCATGAACAGATTGACTGCATTAGGCGCAAGGTGCGATGTGTACACACCGACTGGAGCAGGTTCACCTTCACCGGTGAGAAGGGATCCTTAGCAGCACAGGATGGACTTCCACAGAGAAGAGGACAGTCCATCACTCATCAGTTGGCTAGCCTCATCCTAGGAGCTGTTGACGTGCGGAGTCCTAGTTTTCCTGCAGTGGTGGATCAGTATGTGGACGTCTTTCCCGACGACGTTCCTGGACTACCTCCTCGCAGAGAGGTAGACTTCCATATTGACATGTACCCTGGGACAGCCCCGATATCGACTCCAGCGTATCGGATGGCCCCCGCTGAGCTTCGAGAGCTACGGGTACAGTTGGAGGACTTGAAGGGCAAGGGTTTCATCCGACCCAGGGTTTCACCCTAGGCTTCGCCGATATTGTTCGCCAAGAAGGCGGACGGGAGCTTGCGACTGTGTGTCGACTATCGTCGCCTGAACCAGGTGACAGTGAGGAACAATTATCCGCTACCGAGGATTGATGACCTCTTCGATCAGATCAAGGGAGCACGATGGTTCTCGAAGATAGACCTCAGGTCAGGCTATCATCAGCTCAGTGTTCGAGACGAGGACGTGCAGAAGACGGCCTTCAGATGTCGGTATGGCCACTATGAGTTCTTGGTTATGCCATTCGGCGTAACCAATGCTCCAGCGGTGTTCATGGGCCTCATGAACAGGATCTTTCAGCCATACCTCGACCGATTTGACGTGGTCTTCATCAACGACATTTTTATTTACTCGACGACTGAGGAGGAGCACGCCTACCACTTACGTGTTGTACTAGACACACTCCGAGAGCACCAGCTTTATGGAAAGCTCTCGAAGTGTCAGTTCTGGATACATGAGTTCCACTTCTTGGGGCATGTCATTTCTGAGGCGGGAGTTGCATTGGATCCTGCGAAGATTGAGGCGGTGCTAGCTTGGGAGCCACCCAGGAGCGTGATAGAGGTGCGGAGTTTCTTGGGACTAGCTGGATACTATCGGAGGTTTGTGCTAGACTTCTCCAGAGTTGTGGCACCACTCTTCGCTTTGAGGAAGAAGGGGAAACCCTTTTTGTGGTCAGACAGATGTCATCAGAGCTTCCGGGAGCTGAGACAGAGATTGACCAGTGCACCTATCTTGAGGTTGCCTGAGGAGGGAGTTGGGTACGTAGTCTACTGCGATGCATCAGGGACCGGACTCGGATGTGTCCTGATGCAGGAGCGGGCAGTGATCGCCTATGGATCACGTCAGTTGAGGCCGCATGAGTAGAACTACGCTACCCATGACCTGGAGTTAGCAGCAATGGTCTTCTCTCTGAACACATGGTGACACTATCTGATGGGAGAGCGCTTTACAGTCTTTTCTGACCACCAGAGTCTCAGTTACATCTTCTCGCAGAAGGACCTGAACCTGAGACAGTGGCGATGGCTCGAGTTCCTCCAGGACTATGACTTTGAGATAGTTTATACTCCTGGGAAGGGGAACGTGGTAGCTGATGCCCTTAGCAGGAGGACGTTCATTCAGCTACTTGAGGAGGCGACAGAGCAGATAGCCGCTTTATAGATATCCTTCATGGATAGAGATGGAGCAGCATTCCTTAAGTCTCTCACAGTCACTCCTCCACTACTGCAGCGGGTCAAAGAGGCACAGCATGGGGACGCCGACTGTGAGATGCGGCGTGCGCAGTTATCCTCAGGACAGGCACCTGATGGCTTCTCCTTTGGAGCAGAGCATGACATCATTTTCAGAGGACGTACCTTGGTACCAGTCGCTTTACGAGAGGAGGTGCTGAGAGAGTTTCACACTTCTCCTTTGGCGGTACATCCTGGAGTGGCGAAGATGTACCAGGACCTTAGATGACAGCACTAGTGGCCAGGCATGAAGAAGGCTATGGCAGAGTTCATTTCTCGATGCCTCACCTTCTAGCAGGTGAAGGTTGAGCATCAGGTACCAGCAGGCTTGGTACAGCCCTTGGAGTTACCGAAGTGGAAGTGGGACGGCATATATATAGATTTCGTGACTGGACTTCCATGCACTTCCAGAGGTCACGACTCCATCTGGGTGATTGTCGACCGACTCACCAAGTCGGATCACTTCTTACCCATCAGAGAGCAGGGCTCAGTGGAGATATTGGGGCGTCTCTACGTTCAGAGATTGTATGGCTTCACGGTGTGCCATCATCTATCATCTCCGATCGAGATGCTCACTTTACTACCCGGCTTTGGAAGGGGTTGCAGGAGGCATTCGGGACGCGGCTACGTCTGAGCACCGCCTTTCACCCTCAGAAGGATGGTCAGATGGAGAGGACCATTCAGACTCTCGAGGACATGCTCCATGCATGTGTCCTCAACTTTGGTCGCAGCTGGGAGGACCACCTACCCTTGGTGGAGTTTGCGTACAACAACAGCTACCACTCCACCATCGGGATGGCACCATACGAGGCGTTGTACGGCAGGCCTTGCAGATCTCCTTTGTGCTGGACAGACCCTGGGAAGTCAGCACTTGTGGGATCAGAGATGGTCTGGGCCACGATAGAGAAGGTCCAGGTCATCCAGGAGCGGATGAGGACAGATCAGAGCCGGCAGAAATCTTATGCTGACAGGAGGCGGAGGCCACTAGAGTTCGAGGTTGGTGACCACGTCTTCTTGTGTGTCTCACCTCGACATTGATTACGGAGATTTGGCCGAGGCGGCAAGTTGTCTCCACGCTTCATAGGACCATTCCAGGTCCTCAGCAGGATTGGCGAGGTGGCTTATCGCCTGGCTCTACCACCTCAGTTGCACCGGGTGCACGACGTCTTCCATGTATCTCAGCTGAGGAGATACGTGCACGACCCGACGCACATCATTGACCATGGGGAGCTAGACGTGGATGATGGGGAGACTTTTGCGGAGGTTCCGGTGGAGATCGAGGATCGACGGGAGCGGGTCCTACGTGGACGATCAATTCCTATTGTGCGCATCAGATGGCAGCACGGGAACCTCCAGGAGAGGACTTGGGAGCGGGAGGCTCAGATGCGTGCACAGTACCCACATTTGTTTCCCTAGTTTATGATGTATCTTTACGGGGACGTAAAGCCCTGAGGTGGGAGTGATGTAAAGACCCATAAATTTCAAGGAATTTTTTTTATTAATTTTCTTTGGAATTTTACAAGAACGCAGTTTCTGACGGCACCTGATTCCGAGGCCCGGTGTGCCCGGAATCATGTTCTGAAATTTGGCTCGGGTACGTTCAGTGAACGGATGAGCAGGTTTTTCTAACTTTTGAATCGGTGCTCAGAATCAAATTCTGAGGGCACCAATGTAATCGCAACGCCGGTAATTGCTTAGAAACGCCTCTTTCGGAGTTGCGTTTTCTCGGGTGTGGTTTTTAATTTTTGGGCTTAAAGTTAAGAAATAAAATAAATTGTACGAAAAACTTTATTTTATTTCAATTAAGCCGCTTGGAAGCCACTTGAAGCCACTTAAAGCAGCTTAAGCTAAGTTGATGCGGATAGGGTCCTATCCAGAAATATCCTACCCTCTTGGTAGGATATTTGTGAGGTGGGGCCTGCACGAGCCCCACCGTTTCTTTCCGCTAAGTAACGCACCCGCGAAAACCCGCCATTATGAAAGTCAACTGACGCGTTTTCTAAATTTCTTAACGCACCAATTAATTGGGCGGTTTTATTCGTTGAATTAATTGGGCAGTTTTATTCGATGAATTAATTAGATGAATTAATTTAATCGTTTTTTAACTTGTTTTCAATCCGTTGGCGTAATAATAAAATAAGACCAACGCACGACTTCTGGAAAAATGCTCGTTGAGAGGTTTTGACAACTTTGTGCCTTCATCCTCCTTCGCGAAGAACGCAAAGAACGCGAAGAACGCAAAGAACGCAGTCACCCTCGGAGATTGATGAGGCTTCTTCCGAGACGTTCTTCCCCGCAACGATCTCCGATCACCAACTGCTTGAGGTAAGAGATTTCGGGTTTCTTTTAAATCTTCTTTGTGGTTTATAACAACACATGGATTTAATCGATATAATTAAATCTTCATGTTCTTGAACCTCGGAGTTCGTCGACCCGTCACCGTATTCCGCGACGACGCGACGCCCTTCCGCGATGACGCGACGCCTTTCCGCGAAGACGCGACGCCCTTCCGCAATGACGCGACGACGCGATGCCCTTTCGTGATGTGACGATCGCCTCCTTCCGCGATGATCAATTCTGTGAAGAACGCGCGTGCGACGACTTGACGAGGTAGGGGTTTTATTTGGAATGATTCTACCCCTTTTATTCTGTGGGTGTTTCCATTCAAAACAAAGAACCCGGTTTCATAAGAACAATTTTAATTTATTAAAATTGTTTTCTTGTTATGTTTTCTATGTTGAATGTTTTCTCCCGACTGTTATCATCTAACGCGGAGGGTGCGGGCCAAACAAACACGGCCCGACAACCCTCCGTAGTTCTGCATTGATGCGCGGATTGGCGGGTGATGATGAAACATGCCGCAGGGACGATCCGTTGTTTCCGCAGTAAAGAACGGGACCCGAGAGGAGCTTCGGCGCAGACGGGAAGGAAAACAGACCACCGGAGCAACTCCGGTGGCCCGCGGAAGCCTCCGGCGCCCCGGCGCGCCGCCGGACAGGGCCGCCGTGGCTGAAGCCGTGGCGGCGGCGGCCAGCGGACCCACGGCCGCGCGGGTCCGGCTCACATGCACGGGACACAGCAAAGGCCGCGTCCGTTGACTCAGCGCGGCCCCACGCGGGGCCGCGACACTTCCATCCCGCGGGGGCGGCGCCCCGCGACTGCGACGCTCGGCCGCTCGGCCGAGCCGAGCCGGGCCGGCCCAACCGGCCGGGTCGCGCCCTGGTCGGACCGGGCCGCGCTGAACCGGGTCCGACCCGGACCCGGGTCGACCCGGTTCGGGCCAACCCAGGGGGGTTGGGCCGGGTCGTTCCGGGCCCAGACCCCCCGTCTTCGGACCATTTCGGCCTTTTTCCTGTAACTTGAGCTACGAGACTCTGAACGATGCGCTGTCAGTGGCGATACGATCCTTGGATTGAGACGGTCTTTTCGGTATATCGCACTCAAGGTTTCGGGAAACTTTGGTTTCGTCCGGGTTGGTTCGTTCACGAAACCAACCGGGCCCTCGGAGCGGAAACGCTCATATCTTGAGCTACGGACGTCCGATTGACGTTCCGTCGACTTCGTTGAATTCCTATAAGTGAGAAGGATCTTTTGGCTCACTCCGCCCGAGTTTTGGACGCAGGTGGAGTACGGTCGGGTTGGTTTTGCCTTAAAAACCAACTGGGCCCCTGGGACGAAAAAGCCAATAACTCTCAGACCGGGCGTCCGATTGGCGTGTCGTCTGCGACGTGAAGTTCCTGTTGATGATACGGAACTTTTGGGATACATCAAATTCGGACTTTGTGTCAGTTGATGTATCAGCCTCTCGGATCGTGGAGCGGACCCTTTCGAACGAGCTTGTTGTGTGCGGGAACCCTAGAGCTGGCTGCGACTGCTACTGCGACGACGACTGTGCAGAGATCCTCAGTGGATTCGACGACGACGACTACAGCACTCAGCGATCCCTTGTGGGTCAGTGCTATAGGTCCTGTGTGGGACCAATCCTGTGTGGGTCCGATCCTGTGTGGGTCAGCGCTCAGCGGTTCTGTGTGAGCCAACGCCTACAGGTCCTGTGTGGGCCCGATCCTGTGTGGGTCTTTGCGGGGGTTAGTTACCTATCGATCCTTTGTGGGTCAGATCCTTTGTGGGTCATTGCGGGAGTTAGTACCTATCGATCCTTTGTGGGTCCGACAACTTAGATGGATCAGTGATCATCTCTATCGTCATTTGAAGAAGTATACCTGTGTGAGCTGAATCCTGTTTACTCTCCTTTGTGGATTGTGTTGTGCTATCCTATGTGGATTTACGTTTTACTTTCCTTTTTGGATTGTGTTGAGCTATCCTGTGTGGATTTCACGTTTTTCTTTCCTGTGTGGACTGGGTTGTACTTGAGCTCGGATGTTGGAGCCGAGCGAGAATTGATGACTTAGGTATATGTATGGGCATATACCTAATCCGTGTCGGATGTTACTTCATGATTGCATATTTTCTTTGTGGATTATCCTTTGTGGATTCTGGGAGAACTTCGGGGGTCTCGGGGTCCCTAATGAGTAGCTTATACTCACCCCTGCACGGGCTATGTCTGCACTACGTTGTGTTGGTTGCAGACGACGGACAGCGCTGATCGTGGTGGAGGTTTGCAGAGTAGGACGGTACCTGGAGGTGGACCACTGGGCGAGGTGTACTCGGAGCGGTAGGCTGGACCCAAGGAGCAATGGAGTCTTTCTGTACTCACCCTTCAGGTGGGACTTCCAGTGGACGGCTCGACGTTGTGGCTTTACCTTTCAGTTGCTTTTTTCCCCTTTCAGTTGTACTTTACAGTTGGGCTTGTATTTCCGGCCCCCTTTACTTTTCCGCACTTACTGTTGTACCAGCTTTTACTTAGTTTTTACCTTTCCGCTTGCTTACTCTGTGGTGCTTGTTTACTTTACAAAGGCAATGCCTTCCCTTTTTACCGGGAATTACGCCTTGGTGCTAGTCGCCAACCCCTGGCCTATGGAAGGCGAGCTTGGGGTAGTCACGGCACGGGCCCCGAGGACGGGTCGTGACATAGGTCAACTCATAAATTAAAGTAAAACTCTCAATAATAATAATTATTAAATATATATGAATTAAATATTAAATTATTGACATGATATAAAATTAAATTAGTTCATAATTGGAAATATGTCTCAAGGATTTAAAATTGAGACCAAGAAACCCTCACCTTAAACTTCTATTAAGTCAGACGTGCTCTATCTTCCCTGTATATTAAATATAAATTTATTATACATATATATAGGATCTATATTTATATTTTTATTACTATATATCACTCACTTATAATTTCTTATTTTCTATTAAGTAATAATTCATTGTTTGAATCAATATTTTTGTGTTAACTATTCAGTTTTCCACACGTGTCTGAGTTAGTAGGTTTTAATCCTTGAACATTTTTCATGTTTTCATAATCTATAGTAATTTTATGTATTTTTATAGTATTTTATTTAAATATTTATGGATTACCATGGTAATTCATGGAACTTATGGTGACAATTTTCATGGAATTCTTAGAAATCATCTTTTATTATAAATTTTGATATCATAAAAACAATTAAATTTATTATTGAATAAAAATTGTATATAAACACTCTATAATCATTAATTAATATTAAATAAGTTAAATATAAATTATATTACATGTATCTAACATTATTCAATCATTTATGACAAAAACATTATAACATCGTTCATGTAGATGGTAAAACTGACCCAAAAAAGAGCCTGTAATAATGATTAAATGAGTAAGAACAAATTATGTTAAAATGATCATATATCTTTTATATAACATTAATTGATTAAAAATGAATTTTAAGAGAAAAAAATAAATAAGGGTTATATAAAAAATATAAATAATAGATAATGGTAAGAATTTATTACCTTTGAAGTTTCTCAATATGCTTGTTTTAGGCGGCTAAATTTTATAATGACTATTAATTATTAATATTATTTTTTTTAAGTTGAGGTTGAATAATATTTTTTATTGAAATAAAGGAACCATTTTTATTGGTATAGGAGACCCATTACATTTACCTCAAGCCTAATGGGCATTAAATCCCATTACATGGCCATGAATCCCCGTATTTTTAGCCCAAAGTCCCACCAGTAAATAGTACTGCTATAGTACCCGAACTGCTATAGTATATTCTACAGTGATACCGCTATTATGGTTCTGCTATAGTGTTGCTATAGTAACATTTTCCCAATGGGTTTTTAACCCCTAACCTTGAAGGTAGATGATAAAAAATGAAATAAGTTATTCGTGAATGTGGTAGTCCACACATAACACGGTGAGACTTTCTATTTCCAATGGATGAGAGGGTGGTCAACAATGATTGTTAAATTAACAAAATAAAATTACAGTATACTAATGATACTAATTTAATAATATTATTATGGTTATAATAGATTTATAGGAGGTATAATTAGAAAAAAACATGAAAGGTCTCAGTTAACTCAATTACGCCTTCCTTTGAAATCCACATTTTTATTGAACTTATGTCCTATAGAAGGAAGGTTTATAGTCAACCTAGGGAATTTTTGATGTGTCATGTGATATTTTTTTAGGTATTTGAGAATAATTTTTAGAGAAAACTAAACTCATGTGTGTCTTTGGAAAGGTAAGACTGAGTCCAATTTTATAGGAATACATCCATGTCATTCTCGAAAATATTCTATCTTTATGGGACAAGAGTGTAATTTTGAAAAATCAAAATTATCCTCTAAATCGAACATATATTATATAATAGGAAATTTATCATTCACATGACTGAATATATTATTTTATATATTTTTAAATCAATAAATAAATTATTTTTTAACATTAAATACTTGTTAAAGTCATTTTAGGACTATTCATATAATTTGACATGAAAGATATCTTAATATCAATGGAATTTCAATATAAAAATAAAAAATACTTATTAAATATCATATAAATCCCTAAAATTCATGAAATTCTTCAGTTGATACAAATATTATAACTTTTTTATTTTTAAAACCATTAACTTTGACTTTTCTCATGGTTGTACAAGAATTGTGTCGACACTGTGTAAGAGTTTTAGATAATTATAATAATATTTAAAATTAAAAATAAATTACTAACATAAATATTATTTATTGATCATAAATACTATATTCTAGAATCCATCGTAATGTATTTTTATTCTTATCCTTGTAATAACATACTTTTAGGATAATAAGTGTGATAATTTTGTAAATATTAACTTCTTATTATAAAATTAATGTCATATTTCGGTAAAGTGGATCAAAAACTGATAAAAATTCAAATGGATAATGTAGAGAACGAAAAATATTATTTAAATCCATTTAAATTTATTTTTTTGTGATATTGTAAGTCTTTAACCATTGATTTAACTCCTTTACCCAATTTAACCCTTATTGAGGTGACTAACTTTTACAGTGGTAACTTTTTTTATTACTAAAAAATATAACTTATTACATAATTTGTGTATTTGGATTCAAAATTAAAAAAAATAAAATATTCAATTTCTCATATTATAAATATTAATTATAATAAAAATACACTTAACATACTAAAAATAGTTTTTAGATCAACTAACATTTTTAAGCATAAAAATGTATTTACCTCAAAATAATTTTCATTATAGATTTATATGATATTTGTTAGAAAATTTTTTAAAAAATAATATTTTTGTGAATTTAAAATAAATACCAAACTTAATGGATCATTTTCAATACCTAATTAATGTAAAAGTACCAAAAAACGTTTTCTTATTTGAATAAAATATCACATAGGTTCCAATTGTCAAAAATCAATCTATAAATTCAAAATCATATTTTTAAATTCATTATTATACTCCTTAGACAAATATTTTGTTGATACAATAGTTTTATAATTTTTAAATTCATTCTTATATCATGATAATTTCATAAAAGCTATGGTATTAGTAAAAATGGTAATTTAAACAATTCATCCAAAAATAGATTTTTTAGAGAAATCCCAAAAATTTCTCAAATATACTTTTTCAGTTTGAATTCAAAATTTTTGTTCACTTTATCAAATTAAAATTTTATATTTTTGTAATTAATATTTTAAATAAATCCATATAATACATTTAAAAATAATTTATTTAGAATAAAACTTATTAATTTTCAAATGAAAAACCATATCATTGATTCATACCTTGATAAAATTATAATAAATAAGAATACCATGAATATAAATTTAAAAAATTATTAATTAAAAAATTATCTAAATAATTTAAAAATAAGAAATTATCTTAAGGAAATTTACTTTGCTTTTAAATAAAACATCCCCTATGAGAAGAAGTGAACTTAATAATCATAATAGAAATATAATTATTTAATTGATTATGTAATATATTTGGAGACATTATTAATCATATATAATTGTTTAAACAATACTTATATATTTATAATCATCAGTATGAATAAACTAATAAAGTGATATCTTATTAATAATACCTATTTTGTTAAATTTATAATGGTTTTTGATGATTCGCAATGATTTAAAGTATCATGTAAATGGGGTCTTTCATGGATTTAATAGTTTATATATATTTTAAATTGTGTTATTTATTTACAATTTAATTTTTCTTTTTAGAGTATATATCATTTATTATTTTAAAAGTGATTTTTTATTTATAATATTTTGAATGAACATGTAAATGATGTTTACATGGTTTAGTTTGTAAATGTGCCCTCGAAAAAATATTGATAAATTGGTTAAATATTTTTTTAGTGGTCTTATGAGATTATTAAACTTTTGATAATATAATTCATTTTTAGGGAACATAAATATATATATGTGTGTGTGTGTGTGTGTTTCATGCTTTTTGAATTCTTATGTTTATTTTATAAATTAAAATATTTTGAATTATGTGATGTTGTTAATGATTTTTGAAATATTACTATTGATTAATCTCGATAAAGGAAAATTTAAAGTAGGATTGTATATAGGAATGATTTTCTATGGTGTGTGATAAAAACATAAATGTGATAATGCATTTTTGGGATGCTAAATTTAATGTTTTAGTTTTATGATATTGTGATATGTAAAATATTTTTTTCTAAAGGCTACATATTTGGATAATTAATGGTAAGCCTTGGTGTAAGATCCCAGCCTTTTCTAGAGTCATCTAAGGCGCATTTTTAGGTACTTTTTGGAAGTTTTTAAGTAACTTTGTTTTGGAGTAGTGGCTTGGCATGCGTTTGGGTGAACTTTTAAGAAAAACTAAGGTATAATGGTTTGTACATGGTTTTTTCATGGTTAGACAAACTTTATGACTAAACCGTGTCAAGAATTCAAACCTAGACAGAGAGGTATGCACATTTTGTACATGGTTTGAAAAACCATGCGACCAAACCGTGTCAACCATGCAAACCTGGATAGAGAGGTACATGCGGTTAGTACACGGTTTTCCTTAACTGTGTGCCCCTACCCAGGAAATCATGAATGTGGGATTAATTATTTGAAAATCCTTTTTAAAACCACCCAAACCCCCGAGACTCCCATATTTTGACCTCGGCTTTGGATTGAAAAATTATAGGTGATCCCAGAGCCTTCTGGAGGGATTCCAAGGTGATCTGAACATCATTCTTCGAATTGAAATCCCATATTGAAGATCCTCTATCTTCCTGGTAAGTGGATTTAATTCCATTGCTTCTCCCATTCATTCCTCTATGATTCCTTTATCTTTTCATGGAAGATCTACACTGTTTCTATGGATCTAAACCTATGAGTTGAGATCTATAACTAGGATTGTGGATCTAGATCTAGTTTTGCAAGATTCTGATGCCTTTGATCTTAATTTTGGTTTATGGATTTAGATCCAAAGATTGATTGATGATGATGTGCCTCTCATATTTTTGGGGATTCTCGTTGGGCTAACATCCATCAATAAACCTAGGTAGGTGGTCTAAATGGAACTACCATAGTCATGGATTTGATATTTGAATGTGAGTTTATGGATTTACTAGCTTCCCTTGATAATTGAATTCCTAAATTGGATTAATTAGGAATGTGGAATTGACTTGTGATTTACTTGGTGATTAATTGATAATTTAATCATGGAACAAATGAAGGGGGGGTTTCCCAAATAGATATTTTTTTGGATATTGGTTATGGGTTGAGATATTGTAATTGAGACATTGAATTGATTGTGTTAAGATAATTAATTGGGGAAAATTGTAACATCCCAAGGTTTTCTAAAAATAAATTGAAAATGCTTGAAATTTTGTTTAAGGTATATATTTATAAGTATCCTTTAAACATAATTTTATTTCTTCTATGTTTTGAATTTCAAGAAACTATCATCTACAATTGTGTTCAGTATGTTATTTCGAGTCTGATGGAATAAACTTGTTTTTTTGGTGAATAGTAACATGCCCTTATGAATAGTAATATGAATAGTAATATGAATAGTAATATGACCTCATGAATAGTAAATAATATTATTATTTTATTTTCCCATGGCAATAGGATAATGGGATCTTAATTAATTTTCCAATGTCACATAAAACTAATTGCACTTCAATTTTGTTATTTTTCGAATTAACTGTGACCTTATTTTAAAATTAAATTAATAATATTTAGAAAATTATTTTTGAAAAATGGAGTTCATTTTTGAATTCTACACGTCGAAAAATGGTTGGGGTAAATTTTTGGTATTTTTCTGAAACTCTTGAATTTTCGGTGAATAGTGAAATACGGTAAAATACCGTATAATCAATTTATCAGTAAAAATGCACTATTTATGACATCATAAGTGATGCAAGGCCACTTTCTTCGAAATCACATGATATTTTCACTAATTAAGGCCACTTGATTTGAGATTATTCATAGTCTTGATAAAAATATTATAATAATAATTAAAATAATCTAAAATACCTCCCCTCCTCCACTATAAATACCACCCTCACTCCCCTCTTCCTCCCACACCTCTCAAGCCTTGAGCATTGTATAATTTCTGCCAAATTCCCTCCTCAATCTTCTTCCCCACGACCTAGAGCTGCTGGTCTCACCAAAAGACCAAAATCAAATCCCTTAAGAAGGATCTCAAGGAGAAGAGATCAAGAGGTAAACATCCTCTTTCATTTTCATTCTTTCCATCCATTTTATGTTATTCTCTTCCTTTCCCTTTGTCTTTTGATGGGATATTTCATTAAATATTTTCCCTTATAGTCCAAATTTTGTATGATTGATGAGATATTCCATTCCTCTCATCAATCTTGTTTTTATGAAATTTTTAGAGGCGCCGTTAGGCTGCCGAATTTTTTGTAATAAATTTCTCATGTTTTCTTTATTTCATGATTCCTTCCACTTCTTTCTTCACCCCCTCTTATCCAAGAGGCATGAAATCTCCAGAATCATGTATATTCTGGATGTTTTCATGTTTATGGAAAATTACAAATCATTATTCCTCTCCTCTTTCACTTATTTAAAGAATCAAAAAACATTGTCCATTTGTGTCGAATTACCGATATCGTGGACGATGTATTTTCAATTTCCATTAATTATTTCAAGTCTGGTCATGAAACCATTTATATGGTTGAACCAGGTTATAATATATGTTTTATGAATCATATAAGGTTCTGTAATTCTTTTGTACTCATGATTCAAACTTATAAGACTAAATGAAATTGTAATTATCAAAGAACCACTTAAATTATCTAAACGAACATAATTAATGTTTTAACTTATAAATCATCATCATATAAGGCACCAAAGTAATGAATGGTATAATTTATGGTACTGGAGTTATGTAACTAATACTCCATTTCAATTCTAGAGTTTCACTTCCAATCAACAAGAACGATTCATCATGAACCGATCGTGAAAATCACAAAAGACCTCACCCAAAATAATGCAAGGAACAAAATACTAACAAATAAGGGGTGAAATGAGGTTATGAAATGACCATATAAGATGTTATAAACATGAACAAGTTTCTTTAAAATCCTATTAACACTCCTTTAACCATTATACAGTAGGTTCAAACAATTTTTAAGTAGGACAAGCCCAAGGTAAGGGAATTCTTAACCCGATTTCCATTCTTTGGGTTAACCTTCTACTTTATAATTTATGTGCTATTTAAATTGTTTGTGTGATGGGTTCTGTTTATATTATGTTTAATTATGTGTATTTACAGAGTATATACATATTCCATCCACTCAATTAAGTATCACTTCAAGTATATGATGTTTATAAGGGACTTTTCTTCTAAAATCCTCTTTTAAAATTCTGTTTTATAAGATTCAAAGGCAATGTTTTTATGCTATTATTTATGTTGAATGATTATGTTTTGGCTATTGGGCATTGTTTATGATGAAGGGTGGGACCTATATTTCCCTCCAATGCATTGGGTATGAGTAAGTTGGAGGTCGGCCGTATGGTTACTCCAAGTGTAACTGTGATGGTTACACAAAGTAAGGTAGCCGTGAGGGTTACAAATTTTAAGGTAGCCAAGATGGTTACAAGATTATGTAAGTAATGCCCCAATATACCTTTATGATTATAATTATGTTTGTATGGATCTTGTGTAAATCTCATGTCACACAAAGTAAGATTTTATGGGTGTAAATCATGTATTTTAAAAATGTTTTCATATGTCTTGTGTATTCATGGACTAATGAGATTTTTCCTTCTTTTTCATACCTTACTGAGCTTTTGTGCTCATCCCAAGTTTTTAAATGATTTTTCACAGGTTAATGGATGAATAATACAAGGAAGGAAGACTTGTTAAATGTTGAAGAATTGTCAAGGAGTCTTGTTTTATGTTTTAATGTTTTATATTCTGAGGAAAATGGAAACTGATTTTATGGTATCCACTATGTAACAATGTGTAATGTTATGAATATTTTGTCTTAATTCTCTAAAGCTCTAAACTTGAAAAGATCCTCAATGTAAAATGAAGTGTTTTCTTGAATAAATTCAAGATTATGTATGAAATAAGTGCGGGTCCTTACAGTTGGTATCAGAGGTCGGTTTAGACAACTTTATGGATTAGGAGTTCTTGTGAGACACGTGATTAGTCCCTATATCTATTATTTCAGTTAAATCCTTATTTTATAACTTTTTTTTCAGGTCAAGTAAAGTCGGTTACGAATGGAAGTAGAAGGATCTCAAACGACATTCCTATCTCTTCCTGATGACATGCTTGCAATAATTATTGCAAAGTCATCTTCGGATGATTGTGAAACTTTTTCTAGCATACAACTCACATGCAAGCAGTTTTTTGAGATATCAAACACCTCCTCTATACCTCGTTATCATCGTGGATCATGGGTTGTTTTTAGACAAATACTATTTTCACAATATTCACATAATTTCAAGAAAGGTAAATATTATCAAGGTATTTTCAAATATTTTACCTTATCACAAGAATTTGAAGCATATTATGATTTTAAAAATGGTGCTGAGGAAGGAGACCCTTGTGCCACCTATTTATATTTGCTTTTAAACTATAGTCTCACATCACATACTTATGGTATTTTAAAAGGACCAATAATAGAAAGTTTCAACTCAATTTCGGTCTGACTATTTTATAGAAATCATGTTTTATCAGATGTTTTGGAATTATATGTCATACATGATTATTTTCCAAAACTGTTTTTCTGTGAACACCCATATGACCCATGTTGTACGAGGTGTATTTGGATGGAGGAAGCAAATGATTTTGAAGGATCTCTAAATCATTGTTGTAATGCATGGGACTTCTACCTACGTGAACAAGATGATGATGAAACCGAGTGGACACCTTGATCAAGGTACCCTCACTTGTTTAATAAGTAAATAAAATTGCGAGGACGCAATTTCAAGAAGGTGGGGATAATGTAACATCCCAAGGTTTTCTAAAAATAAATTGAAAATGCTTGAAATTTTGTTTAAGGTATATATTTATAAGTATCCTTTAAACATAATTTTATTTCTTCTATGTTTTGAATTTCAAGAAACTATCATCTACAATTGTGTTCAGTATGTTATTTCGAGTCTGATGGAATAAACTTGTTTTTTTGGTGAATAGTAACATGCCCTTATGAATAGTAATATGAATAGTAATATGAATAGTAATATGACCTCATGAATAGTAAATAATATTATTATTTTATTTTCCCATGGCAATAGGATAATGGGATCTTAATTAATTTTCCAATGTCACATAAAACTAATTGCACTTCAATTTTGTTATTTTTCGAATTAACTGTGACCTTATTTTAAAATTAAATTAATAATATTTAGAAAATTATTTTTGAAAAATGGAGTTCATTTTTGAATTCTACACGTCGAAAAATAGTTGGGGTAAATTTTTGGTATTTTTCTGAAACTCTTGAATTTTCGGTGAATAGTGAAATACGGTAAAATACCGTATAATCAATTTATCAGTAAAAATGCACTATTTATGACATCATAAGTGATGCAAGGCCACTTGATTCGAAATCACATGATATTTTCACTAATTAAGGCCACTTGATTTGAGATTATTCATAGTCTTGATAAAAATATTATAATAATAATTAAAATAATCTAAAATACCTCCCCTCCTCCACTATAAATACCACCCTCACTCCCCTCTTCCTCCCACACCTCTCAAGCCTTGAGCATTGTATAATTTCTGCCAAATTCCCTCCTCAATCTTCTTCCCCACGTCCTAGAGTTGCTGGTCTCACCAAAAGACCAAAATCAAAGCCCTTAAGAAGGATCTCAAGGAGAAGAGATCAAGAGGTAAACATCCTCTTTCATTTTCATTCTTTCCATCCATTTTATGTTATTCTCTTCCTTTCCCTTTGTCTTTTTATGGGATATTTCATTAAATATTTTCCCTTACAGTCCAAATTTTGTATGATTGATGAGATATTCCATTCCTCTCATCAATCTTGTTTTTATGAAATTTTTAGAGGCGCCGTTAGGCTGCCGAATTTTTTGTAAGAAATTTCTCATGTTTTCTTTATTTCATGATTCCTTCCACTTCTTTCTTCACCCCCTCTTATCCAAGAGGCATGAAATCTCCAGAATCATGTATATTCTGGATGTTTTCATGTTTATGGAAAATTACAAATCATTATTCCTCTCCTCTTTCACTTATTTAAAGAATCAAAAAATATTGTCCATTTGTGTCGAATTACCGATATCGTGGACGATGTATTTTCAATTTCCATTAATTATTTCAAGTCTGGTCATGAAACCATTTATATGGTTGAACCAGGTTATAATATATGTTTTATGAATCATATAAGGTTCTGTAATTCTTTTGTACTCATGATTCAAACTTATAAGACTAAATGAAATTGTAATTATCAAAGAACCACTTAAATTATCTAAACGAACATAATTAATGTTTTAACTTATAAATCATCATCATATAAGGCACCAAAGTAATGAATGGTATAATTTATGGTACTGGAGTTATGTAACTAATACTCCATTCCAATTCTGTAGTTTCACTTCCAATCAACAAGAACGATTCATCATGAACCGATCGTGAAAATCACAAAAGACCTCACCCAAAATAATGCAAGGAACAAAATACTAACAAATAAGGGGTGAAATGAGGTTATGAAATGACCATATAATATGTTATAAACATGAACAAGTTTCTTTAAAATCCTATTAACACTCCTTTAACCATTATACAGGAGGTTCAAACAATTTTGAAGTAGGACAAGCCCAAGGTAAGGGAATTCTTAACCCGATTTCCATTCTTTGGGTTAACCTTCTACTTTATAATTTATGTGCTATTTAAATTGTTTGTGTGATGGGTTATGTTTATATTATGTTTAATTATGTGTATTTACAGAGTATATACATATTCCATCCACTCAATTAAGTATCACTTCAAGTATATGATGTTTATAAGGGACTTTTCTTCTAAAATCCTCTTTTAAAATTCTGTTTTATAAGATTCAAAGGCAATGTTTTTATGCTATTATTTATGTTGAATGATTATTTTTTGGCTATTGGGCATTGTTTATGATTAAGGGTGGGACCTATATTTCCCTCCAATGCATTGGGTATGAGTAAGTTGGAGGTCGGCCGTATGGTTACTCCAAGTGTAACTGTGATGGTTACACAAAGTAAGGTAGCCGTGAGGGTTACAAATTTTAAGGTAGCCAAGAAGGTTACAAGATTATGTAAGTAATGCCCCAATATACCTTTATGATTATAATTATGTTTGTATGGATCTTGTGTAAATCTCATGTTACACAAAGTAAGATTTTATGGGTGTAAATCATGTATTTTAAAAATGTTTTCATATGTCTTGTGTATTCATGGACTAATGAGATTTTTCCTTCTTTTTCATACCTTACTGAGCTTTTGTGCTCATACCAAGTTTTTAAATGATTTTTCACAGGTTAATGGATGAATAATACAAGGAAGGAAGACATGTTAAATGTTGAAGAATTGTCAAGGAGTCTTGTTTTATGTTTTAATGTTTTATATTCTGAGGAAAATGGAAACTGATTTTATGGTATCCACTATGTAACAATGTGTAATGTTATGAATATTTTGTCTTAATTCTCTAAAGCTCTAAACTTGAAAAGATCCTCAATGTAAAATGAAGTGTTTTCTTGAATAAATTCAAGATTATGTATGAAATAAGTGCGGGTCCTTACAAAAATAATTATGAAATGATGTTTGGTTATGTAAGATAATTAATTGTGATAATTAATTATGTTCCATGATGTTGATCAAAGATAATTAATTGTGAGAATTAATTATGAAAAGTTGAGATTTGATATGAATAATTAATTGTGAATATTTAATTATGAAATGAGAATTGTGTTGTTTGATTAATTAATTAATGAATTAATTAATGGGTTATGTGCTTGTTTAATTGTTGAGTTAATTAATGGCCTTTGAAATGTTTAACTAATAATTGGATTAGTAATATAATGATGTGGATAATTCATGTGAATTAAAGAATGATTAAATGGATGATATTTTTGTGGTGTTATACATAGAGTTCTAGATTGATTAGAAGTTGGGATTTGGACATGGTGTTCCTCCCCAATAGTTATCCAATCTTGAGATTTTGGGGTGCTAGGCATGATGACCTACACCAAATGAAATATGGAGTGATAGGCATGGTGACCTACACTGAATGAGATTAGGGTGCTTGACATGATGTTCAACACCAAATGAATGATAATAATGAATATTGATTCAAATGGAAAACATGAATTGATATTGGGCCTAATGTGATGATTAAAGATTAAATAACAATGTGATAACTGTTTAAATTATGCATTGTATTTATTTATTCATAAAACTGCATACACTATATTTTACTGGACTTGTTTTAGACACCGTTGGTTATGGCCTACTGAGTTGTACTCACACCCTATTCAGTCCGCCTGATCGACACCCGAGTAGACTTTATTATTACAGGACATGATAAGGTCAAGGACCTGGGATAGGTTGTTGTTTGGGATTGGAGAATGGGAGAGGGAACCAGACTTGGTTTGGGGCCTTCTTGGGAGTTGTTGTGTCTTTACTTTTAGTTTCATTATAGACACTTGAAATTCGCATTGTCATGGCATGTTTTACCTTTCAGTTGAGTATTATGTTTTCTTGTTTTGAATATCATATGGCATTGTCTTGTTCTTGTTATTTATACGCTTTCCTCACTTGGTTATTGTTGTTTGCTTTCGTTGGTGTTTTATTATGATAAAATAGGGTATAGTCTCTCCAAGACTGACTTACCATACCCTCGCTGCTAGTCATCACCCTCTGGCATATGGGGAGGTGTGCTTGAGGGAATGTGGCCAACTGACTCGGGGCACTGTTTAGTGGCACCCAGGTTGGGATGTCACAAAGTGGTATTAGAGGAGTTTTCTAGAATTTCTTCTTCTTTTGTCTTACTGCTTTAGGAAAGGTATATATGATACTATGAAGAGTCGAGGCTTGGTAATGAGCTTGTGCATGGGAGTTGCAAAACCATGTAAGGGGGGAAATCCAAGTACTCGGATTGGGATTGTTGTGATTGTTGTTTGTTGTTACAGTTGGATATTATTTTACCTTGGGTGATGCACTTGTGGTGTGATGTGATATTAGTTTTGACAGTTGTCACTACTACAAAATAAAGCTATAGCCACAGTTTGGAACCATGGTTATAGGCCCAAAAACCGTGGCTATAGGTTATAGCCACAGTTTCATAAACCTTGGCTGGTATTGGCATGGCTATAGGGTAAAACCTATAGCCACGGTTTTCAAACCGTGGCAGAATCCTAAGTCTGGAAATATATATAGCCACGGTTTTAAACCGTGGCTATAGTCCTTTTGCCACGGTTTTAAACCATGGCTATAGGCCTGTTTCCATGGTTTAAATCTGTGGCTATATGTCCCCCCATTCCATAACAAAAACATCCCCCCTGCCCCCTTCCACAGCACTGCCCCCTACACTTTCCCCTGCCCACTGCAATCCCCCCACAACCCACTGCACACACCCCTGCCCCCTGCCCACTACACCTCCCCCCAGCCCACTGCACCCCCCCTGCACACACACCATGCCCCCAGCACACCCCCTGCCCCCTGCACTTCCCCCCTACCCACTGCACTTCCCCCCAGCCCACTGCAAACCCCCCTACCCCCAGCAAACCACCCCAGGCCCCCAACCCTTCTCCATACCTCCCAGGATTATTTAAATAATGCAGATCACCCCCATTAAAACAAGATAACATCAAAAAAAATACCCACAATGTGATCCTATGGGTACGCCCACAACCTCTAGAAAACAAAACAAACCTGTTGTGACCCCCCAGACTAGGATCCCCCCCTCTCACAGACTCTTACACTTTATTCTTATAGGATGACCACAATAAGATTAATGGGATGAGGCCAAGGGATAAAAAACACCGATCATGTAGTAGGATCACTAAAGGAGTCTCTAGTACTAACCGAATCGCGATAGTTGTGGGCCACAAGCATTCGGCCCAACCGGATCGGGCAACACCAAACCAACATCATAGAGACCCCTCCTCATTGGTGGATAATTCAATGAAATTATGTACAAATCATCAAAAAAATGGGGTGCTCACCAATAATCGCTGGTGGTGTTGGATTTCGTTAAAGAAACCCATAATGCAGATCTAAGGGACTTGGGTTACTCATGCTACCCCTTTATCTAATTTAGGGGATTATATGTGGTGACCCACATTAAAGAACGCCTTGAAAATTTTTTGGGATCATATGAGTGGATCAACATCTTTAAATCTGTTCAGGTTTCTCATCTCCCTTTTACTACTTTTGACCATACCCCAATCCTCATTGATTTCTCACACGGGGATGGGGGACCCATATTTGAATGATCCTTCATATTTGAAGTCTTCTTGGTGAGGTACGATGACTGTGTAGATGTGGTCTACTTGGGGTGGTCAAGAGAATACAATGATGTTAAAAATAATATTTATTAGGGGGCCGCTAAACATAAACAATATAGTTACACAAAATATCTCCATCCAGATATTCAATGTGATCAGATTGATAAAAGAGTAAATTCTCTTATTTCACAAGCCCCCATGGATGTTGGAGTTTCATGTATTTATGAAATGGAATCAGATCTCGATGTTACCCTCAAAATAATGGAGATTTTCTGGTCTTCGAGAGCGAGGGATGCTCATATGAAGGATGTTGATGCAACCACCCTCTATTTCCACCAAAAGGCCTCTGAACATTATAGAAATAACCACATCTTTTTCCTTACTGATTCTGATGGAAGTTCTATACCAAATCATAATGATATGTGTAATAATATTTTCTCTTTTTCCATGACCTTTGTACAGTGGGTTAGTCTCCCATTTCTCCTAATATAAAGAACAACTCAGACTGGTTGTTTTAGAGGAGTTTAATAAGTCGATTATGTGTGATATTACAGATGATGAGATCCTAATGAACTTAACCAGGACCATTCAATGAAAGCACTAGTCTATGATGGTTTCCATTCCTTTTTTTCAAGAAGTTCAGGAAAATTATTGGAAGGAATGTTTCAGGTCTCATATATGTTCTTTGGGTGGGAAATGACTACTTTCACTCAATCAATGAAACTCTTATAACCCTTATTCAAAAAATAAAAAATAAAAAAAAACAACTTTGGTCACTAATTTTAGACTCATCGGCCTCTATAATTTTACTTATATTCTTCTAAATTCCAGTGAATCAGATACGACCATTGCTTCCCTCTATTGTTTCTGAAAATCAAATTTCCATTGTTCCTAAGAGACTCATATATGATAATGCCATATTGTCCCATGAAAATTTTCAATATATGAAAACATAGAATAAATATTAACAATGAATTATTCCATGGAAACATGGCTTGAAAAAGGCTAATAATAGAGTTGAATGGTCTTTCCTAATGTTTGTGTTGACTAAAATTGGATTATTATATCATGTAAGAAGGAGAAAAACTTAGATTCATGCCAACAATCCTTGCTTATATGTAAAAATAGAGGCAAGAAATAGCATAATGGAAGATTTGTCCAAGGAGAATACAAATGTAGGTGGAAGGGGGCTGGTGTGGGCTGGATGTGGCTGGTGTTGAGTCAATAAGGTTTTCCTTATGACTTTTCCATTCTTTCTTGTTTTGAAAATCACAAACACCTTATCTTTAAGAAAATCGCTTTTATAAGGAAAATTGCTTTTATAAGGAAAATCGCTTTTGTAAGAAAAATTATCCTTATCATATTTTCATCCATATTTTTCTTAAGTATAAGATTCGGATTCATTTCTATTTTCTCAGAATTGTTTGAAACTTTGATATGAAGTATTCTGTTTTAGGATCCGAATTCTGGATAAGAACTGTGATAAAGTTTCACTCCGAAATCCAGAATGAGAATTGTGATAATGTTTCATTCTGAATTCTGGATACAGTTTTACTCCAGATTCAGGATACGAATCCTTATGAAGTTCGACAACGAATTCTCATTACGAATTCTGATGATGAATTCTCATTACGAATTCTGATAAAGAATTCTCATTACGAATTCTGATGACGAATTCTCATTCCGAATTCTCATTCCGAATTCACCTATTAAACAGAATCTGATCATCTTTGTTTTATACACTCCGAATTTATTTAGACTCTGAAAATTATTTTTGGTTAGACTCCGAACTTTCATCTTGCTTACGTTGTTATAATCTGTCTACTCTTTAATATTTTTTTCTCACTCCGAACATTCACTCTGAATCTTCACTCCGAACTTTTGAGTTAGATTTTAAACGGTGTCGTACATTCTGTTACACTTGTTTTGTTATAAAACAATGTCGTCTATTCTGTTATAAAACTAACCGTTGGCTAAGTGACACGTGTACAGGTCCCTCCGATTTTTAAGGAAAATATGACCGTTGGGAAGGAGGTCGACCTTACCTATAAATAGGAGCTCATTTGAAAGAGCTAAATATAGAAAATGAAGTTGATTAATCTAGAGACCACACACTGCTAAGGTGATTTCTAGAGAGAGAAAGATTTTTATGCCTTGTGCGTACTGAACCGCTCGTTCAGTTTTTGCTTCATGCGACTCTGAATGTTGGTGATTACATTCGAGGACTTCCGGGGATAGGAAGACAGAGGTGTCGACTACCTTGAAGTTCTAGGGCTTCCTTGCTGAGGAAGACAGAGGTTTCCAACTACCTTGAAGTTGAGGGCTTGCGGGGATAGCAAGACAGAGACTCTGATCTTCGTATCGAGGGCTTACCCTGGTGTGGGTAAGACAGACTTGCTTGAAAGTATAAATCAAGGGACCTTTATCCAAGGTTGTTGGATACCCTTCTCTTTGGGTTAAAAGACTTATATCTTGTTACTTGTAGTTTTTCTACTCGTTTATTTCTGCTGCATTTTGTATTATAAGGAAAGTATAACTTTCTTATACTTCCTTACTTGTACTCTATTTTATTTAGATTCTATATGCTTTAAGGTAGAATCTCATTTTGTAATCTTTTGTTAAGCTTCAATTTCTGGAACCATTTTTCCGGAACCTACATTCGGAATCCCTTTCCAAGTTTTCATTTGGTATTAGAGGTGTTGTGAATTTGCTTAATTTTAACATTGTTAAACTTAGCCCTTTCCTTTGCTTAAGTAAAACATAGTTATCCGTAACTAACTTTAAAGGTTCCAAAGGAATTTTTAAAGTGTACAATTCACCCCCTCCCCCCTCTTGTATATTGAGAATCTACATCATTATTTCGATCCTACAGCTGGAGTAGGGCCAAATCACGGCATTACCGTGGCGTGACCGCGGCGTGTTGGCCTGGTCCAGCGACATCCATAGGGCAGCATTTTCCATCCAGGAGAGAAGGGAGTAGGAGAAGGCTGGAATGCTGGTGGAAGGGGGATGGTTGCAGGTGCTGGGGGGATGGTGCGGGCTGATTCGAAGGTGGCAGGGGGGGCTATTGTGGGATGGAATGTTGGTGGAAGCGGGCTGAAATGAAGGTGGAAGGGGGTGGTGTGGGTTGGATGTGGCTGGAGCAGAGCCAAATCACGGCATTACCACGGCGTGACCGTGGCGTGACCGCAGCGTGACCACGATGTGACCGCGACGTGTTGTCCCGGTCCAGTTTTATTATGTTATTTTATGGGCCTTTTGATGAGTTATAGGGTTTAATAACATTGTTCAGGAATGTTCATTTTTATGGTTTTCTTGAGTGGTTCACTTGTATTCTTAAATGAATTTTCATGTAGAACATGGATAAACATCCAGAAATGATATTTCAAGTTATTAATGATATTCTTTAAGTTTAAATGATCTTATAATAAATAATCTGATATTCCATGTGAATGAATCATTAGATAAGAATTAAATGATGATTGTTTGGGTGGTTTTTTGACCACAACGAAATTGTTTTGATTAATCATTTAGTAATATGTACATAAGATAGTTATAGAACATTAAATAGGTCACCCCCTGCCAATCCCCCCTGCCCTCCTCCCCACTTCCCTGCAGACACCCCCCCCCCCCCCCCGCCCTCTTTCACCCTCCCCATCTGCCAGTTTTCCCTCCCCACCCTGCCCCTGCCTTCCCCATGAACCCCCTGCCCCTACCCATCCCCCCTTCCATACCCCCCACCCCCTACCAGTCCCCCCCAGCCCCTGCAAATTCCCCTCTCCAGACCCTGGACACCCCCCCACTCCCCCCCTTCCCTCCTTCACCTCTCCCCTGCAAACCACCCCCCCTGCCCTCCTGCACCCCTCTCATATGCCCTGCAAACCCTCCCCCCTTGCACCCCTCCCCACTGCCCTGCAGACCCCCCCCCCCCTTCCCTCCTCCCCCCTACCCTACAGACACCCCCTGCACCCTCTCCCCCTGCCAGTTCTTCCCCACTGCCCTCTTACACCTCTCCCCTGAAGACCCCCCCCCCCCCACTCCCCCCTGCCCTCCTCCCCACTGCCCTGCAGACACCCCCCCCCCCCCCCGCCGCCCTCCTGCACCATCTCCCCCTGCCAGTTCCCCCCCTACCCTCATGTACCTCTCCCTTGCAGACCCCCCCCTCCCTCCTGCACCCCTCCCCTATGCCCTGCAGACCCCCCCCCCCCCCCCCCCACATGCACCCTCCCCCCCACTGCCCTCCTCCCCACTGCCCTCCTACACCCCTCCCCTATGCCCTGCAGACACCACCCTGCCCTCCTGCACCATCTCCCCCTGCCAGTTCCCCCCCCCCTGCCCTCATGTACCTCTCCCTTGCAGACCCCCCCTCCCCCCTTCCCTCCTGCACCCCTCCCCTATGCCCTGCAGACCCCCCCCCCTGCACCCTCCTCCCCACTGCCCTCCTCCCCACTGTCCTCCCTCACCCTCCCCCTACCAGTTCCCCCCCCCCACACGGACAGATCCCCCAAACCCAAACAGGACCCCTGCCCCTTGCCTACTGCCACATCAAAATCATCATAAAAATGAAGAAAAATGGATTCTTGAAGCTACTGCATTGAACATCCTACAATTACAGGACATGCCTGACTATATAGACTTTGAGAGAGATTCCCAAGCAGGATTTGCAGCATGAAAAAATAATAGGGACCATACTCAATCAGGAGCATTCCTAAAACCGATGACGAGTGTAGCCCTTCACTTCTACAATACCATAAACTACTTAATAACTAGACAATTCATAACTAAATATTAGAATAATACATGAATGATTGAAGAAAGGGACGGAAAAAAAAGAGGCATAAACACTTACATAATAGGCCATTTAATCATGTGGTAGGTCAAAGAGGTGAGTGACACATAACAAACAAGTTTTTTGGCTTAAAATATCGTTTCATACATAAATATACAACTCACAAGGCCTAGAGGATTTGTATAAAACTCAATTCAAAGTGTAGAATTCACTAATTGTAATTTACTATGGAAAGTGTAGGTGGGTTTAAAGAAATTAGTTCTAAGATTAAAAATAACAAAATCTGGAATTATTCTATCCAACAAGGGGACTAAGGTATGAAATTCATATTTAGAGGCATGAAAAGATGTTTTTTTTTTCATCATATATCTTGTGAAAAAAGTTTCTTGAGATTGGGGGAGTAGATCTGAGAATGAACACCAAATGGGGAGAATTTTGTAACCAAAGATCTTTTGTGTTGGTTTTTTAAAAATTAAAAATTATGTAAAATGTTTAAAGCATAGGAATATATTAATGACATTATAAAAAGAGAATTCTTAAAAAGATATAGATAATTGGTTCACATGGAAGTATATGGATGTGCATGTGGAGGTGGAAAGTCAAATGGTGTTTGATGTTGTTTATTATGTTTATTAAAGAATAATCAGTAGTTGGAAGGATTTGGAGCTTACAATGAATTATCAGAAGCAAGATAAAAGTGATATGGTGAATGAAAATTTCACAACAGCCTGCCCCATTCCATGGTGAATGAGGCTGATAAATTTTGGAGATGGAAATGGTTGGATATTAAGGGAACTAGTTATTAAAAAATTTCCATGCCATGAAGAGGAAGAAACATTCCATAATTCCAGATATGGGTAATGATCAAAATAAAGAACAAAGTACATGGAGTTTGGGGAGTTAGATGAACCATTTTATAAGACCACACAATAACGGACATCACAACACTAATATGAAAAGGAGCAGATCATGGAACAATATCCTGAGAATTTATATGAATTAACAGGAAATGTCTTGAACAAAATAATACATTGTGCCACACCTATAATGAGTGTGGAAAAATTAGAATAGGAGATTAATTATCAAACCTTGAATGAAAGGTGTATGTTGCTGGAATATATAAAACTGATATAGCAGCAGCTATGGAAAATAAGAGGAGAATACATAACATATTGAAAATCTTATTTTTTAGAAGTTGTAGAAAAATAGTAGCTTAAGTATTTTTCAAAAATAGATTTCATAGAATGAAAAAGGAGTTTCACCAATAAAATGTGAAGGTTTACATAAAAAAAATTGTGTTCTCAATATAAACTTTAAACAGAAAGAAAATTAAATAGTTCATACTATTGAGTATGAAGATGGCATTGTTGTAGTACTTGAAACAGATTGTCAAGAGGTTTCATCAGAAGGTACAACCTGTAATACAATTAAATTTATAGTCAGACCACAAAAATAATGATTCATCATATGAAAAATGGGGTTTAATAATGTATTGCTAAAGTTTATTATACTAACAATATAAAAAAACAGCAATGTATAATAATCAAATGTATTTATTATGATAACATCAATTATTGGATGTGAACATAAATGAGTTGGATCAATTATGTTATTAAATCAATGTATAATTGTGATGTATTGTTCATAAAAAACAACAATACATAATAATAAATATACCAACATAATTGATTTGGATCTCTTATGATTAAAATTTCAATTGTAGTTTACAATTGTTGTGTTAACAAACTTGATTTTAAGTTGGTTTTTTCTAAAGAAACTCTAATCAACTCCTCTAATTAAAGAAAGAACACTTCCTTGGTTATTATAAATACATCTGATTATTACATTCTATGTATAATTGATGTTATAAAAACAGTTTAAAATGCATCATTGTATATTAATCACAATGTATTTTTATGATTTCATCAATTATACATTATAATTTTTTAACATACAAACTCAAGTATTAATACATCCTAAAATATTCCCTTAAAATATGTTAACATTTTCAAACTGATAATATTCTTGAATTGAAATTGATTCAATTCAATATGTACTATTTGATTTAATTATGATGTAGTGTTGGTATATTAACATAACTATGAATGTAATATGAAGAGTATTTCATCCTAATTGATTTGGATTTATTCTCTAGATGTACATCTGATGATTTATTTAATATACAAACAATATATCATAAGTATGGAAATAATATAATAACAGTACATCATAATAAATACATATGATTATATATATATATATATATATATATATTATTTCTCTCAAAACTCTTTCTCCTCTATATTTTTTTCTCTTCTATTTCTATGTAAACTTTAAAATAAATGTCTACTATAAATTCACTTACACATATATTGTATTTTTTCCAATATAAATTCTTGGAAAACAAGTTCAAACAGGAACGCACTAATATTAATGCGCTTATTCTCTATATAAGTGCATACTAATACTCCATAGTGAAAAATCAATGCATACAGTAGCTATGTCACACTTATTTTCTATGTGAGTGAAAACTGGTAATGCATACTGGAAATAAGCGCATACCTAAATATGTATACTGGAAAATAAATACAAATATGTAGTTATATAGATAATAATTGCATATAGATCAAAGTAGTTACTATTTATTAATGGCTTATTCTTTGTCAATATAACGTTGGTGTAGAAATATTTTTCACCAAAATAGATATTAAAACCCATTTAAATTCATGTAATTATAAAATTGGTTTTTAGAAAGGAAGTGGTTTTTTAGACTATTATGGAGATAAAAATAATGTATTATGAATAGGTGGAAAAAACATCAAGTTCCAATCAAGGATGTGTTCATCCCATTTAAACGAAGATATCCCAGACTTATAAGAGATTGTGGAACAATGGGATTTCATGCAAGAATTTTAAATGTGATGATCGAAGATGATGACTTGGAGAACAAGAAACGGAATAGAGAAGATACCTTGAATTTCAGCATAAATAAAATGGGAATAATGATGAATGAATAAAGTGATAGGATTGAAGCGATTTCCAAAGAACATTTTAAAGTAAATTTCCATGGATATGGAATTGAAGGTAAGCATCATTCCATTGTGAGGATATTAAAGACAATGTTTTTTATTCAATGGATAGTGTTCCCTATTCTGGTTGAATAAAAATGAAATATTGGAGCCTCTAATTTCCTTATTATTTTGGTTTCATAAATATAGAATATTTAACAAATGAAATTCCTATGTTTTGCTGAGGATGATTAGAGTGGTGTCGAAGCAAGGTAGTGGTATGTCAATTCAAATGTTGCTGTTCGAGATGTATTCACCAAAAAAATATGATTGGTTTTGAGTTAAAATGGTTGGTGGATATTAATAAAGTGGGTTTTTTTGGGTGTTTTGTCTTTTGAAATAATGGATATTGAACTGTGGAGATGCTTGAATTCATGAATGATGCTGACATAGGTTGGAAATAAGGTTTTGGATGATTAAGATGACTTGCGTAAGTGAGATACGTCATGTTAATCATGGTAACCCATGTCCCAAGGGCACTATAGAAGGGTACAAAAAATGATTTGAAAACAAAAAAAGTCCTTAATTTATAATTGAAAAGTTAATTTTGAGGCAAAGCTTTTGATCTTGAGTTAGTGAGTGAAGTTGTTTAATGATTATAGAGATTTCTTGAGTTCCTTGGAGAATGTTTCGGGCAAGGTAAGTCACAATTGAGATCTGGTTAGATGAATAATCTTGGACTTAGTTATGTGCTTAATAAAGTTGTCTATGGCTGAAATAATCTGACATGTTTATTGTTTAGTGATACGTGGAATTTTTCTCATTGATAGTAGGAGAAGTTTCTCGAATTTTTTGTAGAAGTAAAAGAAGTGTGAATTAAGACAAAATTTTATCCAGGTATATCAGACACAATGCCTCAGCCATTAGAAAATGGGGTTTTTTCATTTAGTTAGTAGGGATGAGTTCTTGTCACATGATAGTAAGAGTTCCCAGTTAAGACTTCCATGGAGAGGATGTTGAGGATGTGTAGTGTTAAGGTGGTTTACGAGGCTATGAGCTTGAGAAAAATATTTTAAAGTCAAGAACATTAAAATAATGAGGGATAAGAAGGAATCATTAGATAACACTCTAGAAATCAAGAAATTTTACCTGTCAATATTGACAAATTTTTCTAGATTTCCTAATTAGACAATTTTTATTCATTAGATAATTTTACATTGTGGTTAAACAGTTTCCACTTCAATTCTTGAGTGAGAATGATCTTAGAATGATATCCTTTCTATTCTTCTTGGACAGATGTTCTATGTCTTTGTTTAATCTCTTAGATGAAAAAACCAATTGCAATTTTAGTTTACAAAAAAGTTTATTTTATTGGTTTTAGATGTGATGTGATATGATATGAAACTATAATAGGGTGAGAATTGAAAAATAAAAACCAAAAAAACAGGCATCCTAGTCTTGTTGATGTTGACCAGATGATATAATCTTCCAATCAAATCACAGAACAATAGAGTACAATATAAATCTGTGGTGAATAAAACTATTAGCACTTAAAAATAGTTCATCAAATAGAATGTCAACAATAGAAATTATAAATACAATGATATATAAAAAATAATGTATTGAGTAACAACTCAAATATCCCTAAAGAATATCAATTAACAAAAAAATACAACTATGAAACCCTTAACTTTAAGAACTATTTGACATGTGCTTTGTAACCTAAGCCAAGGTATCTCAATTTTGTCCCCAAGATGTTCCTCGACTGAAAACCCATTGTTATGTATCAACAACCAGTCCTTGTACACTCTATTATCCAAGAAAAAATCCCTTCACCAATCTAAGAAATGAAAAATTTATTACTAACCATGGAATCTGTTACTCTCAATGGATCAGCAGTATCCCTTCATCATGAATTATCATAAAAATCGGGTTCTATACCATATCTATTTGATCTCAATAATTGGAAAAAAATAATTACAAGAATAAATAATTATATCTTTTACAATGTAAACAACACAAGTGGATTCTCTATGAAAATATCCCTAATGAAAATAAAATCAAAAGCACTCTTGGAAACAGGTTATTCGAAAAATGAAAATAGGTTATTAGATATCAATGATCATGAAAGTAAAAATTACAACATGGAAGACAACAGACAACTTACAAAAAATATATCAACATATTTTTAATTTGGTCAGAAATAAATGAATGGAAGATGAGGATTCATATCATTCAAAGAGATGTAATAATTTTGATTACCAATAGGAAGGGGTGAATCACGATAGGAGGGAGCCAGAAGGTTCATTCCCTTGGCAGGAAGGGTTCATCCGCGAGAGCAGGGAGCGGGTAGGGTTCCTTTGACATATCTGTAGAGGGTAGTGTTCCTTCGCCTGAGCCGATGTCACGAGATCAGGGAGCGATGGAGCGGGTAGGGTTCCATTGCGTGAGCCAATGTCATGAGATCAGGGAGCCAATCGAGTCCTTCACAAGAGTAGTAGGAAGGGAAGGGAAGTTCGATCGGGCGGAGGACAGGGAGCCCAATCTCGGAGAGGGGAAGCATCGGCTGATGCACCAGATAGAGGAGGTACACCCGAAGAAGGGTATGTAGGAGGAGAAGAACGCGTGAGGGGTGGAGGAACCGTGAATGGAGATGTCACGAATGGATGAGCTAAGAATGGAGAAGCCGGTGAGGTTGAAGGAATTCCATGCTCATCGCATGAGGAGGGATGGGATTATGATGCATTAGGAAAGGTGAATCATCCTATTCTTATCACATAATAAATCTTATACTTTTCATATATGGAAAGGTAGGGTCCTCTTGTGATCATCACAGAATTCTAGTCATGATTTTAGGTCTAGTGGGGACTAGTCCCCTTATGCTCATCGCATAAGTTTGGTCATGATTTAAATTTCAGTGGGGAATAATCCTCTTATACTCCTCACATAAGACAAATAATGGCAGAATTGTCTATAATATCATCATATAACCTATTCAAAATATTATGGTGACCAACCACTCATGGAAGGTCCATACCAATTCTGATATTTCCAATTTTAATCCCAATTCTGATATTTCCAATTTTAATCCCAATTCATGGAGAATCCCCTACTTCTAGAATAAAAATTCGAATTTCATCAGGATTTCACAACCCATAACAACATTAGTCATTACTTATAAGATATGGTTTGGGAGAGGCATGGGATACCCTTATCTATTTAAAAACATTATTTGGGTTAATAAAGGTTTGTAGTATTCTTTGGGATTATTCAGTATGTAAAGTACATATTGTTATTGTATTATCAAGGATATGTGGATGATATCTATGGGATTCCTATGTGAGTGTGTGTGTGTGTTACACCCTAATATGGACCACCCAAAATGAACCCAAACATGGATTATACATGACCTTAAGTTCACCTAACCATACACCAAATTCTTCTAACTAGTGGTGAGGTCCTCGAATATTCATCAGGACATTATTCTCTCTAATATAAGGCCTGAGGGTCATGGAAAAATCTACTGAAAATTTGGCATCACCCGTCAATATAACAGACATCACAAAAACTTGTAGAAACAAAATAGAGATCCAATTAATCCCCCACATTCTAGACTAGAAATAAATAAATCTATATATTGTAGAAGATTAAAATAGCTTAGAAGAAATAACATAAAAACATAGAATCATATATAAATAAAATGGAAAGATCGTCAATACATGCTAAATGATAACTAAAATAAAATTGGAATATGGACCAACTAACATAATACAGCCTAATAAATCCTTCTCCTATGCAACTTACTAGACATTTACTACATTTACATCTCCAATAAATACTTGTACCCTAAGAGAAAAAAAGAAGGTCTCATCATTTATATTGAAACCCAGGTCGTGTATATGAGTTTGGGTGAGTCCAATGACCTAGGTGGAACCCCCAATTCCTTGACAATACAAATTAGTTGGGCCAACGCATCGTATGGAGGAAGAAGGCCCGAATAAGGGTATGGAGGAACCCTTCTGTCGACGCACCGAATAGAGGAGGAACGCCCAAAGAATGGTATGGAGGAAGGGAGTACCGCTCAAGGGATGGAGAAACCCCAAATGGAGAAGCTGAGCCACGATTGGAGAATCAGCACTGTGAATGAATGAACCGCGATGAGGGATGGAGGAACCGAAGCCGACGAGGATGAGCGATAGAGGACAGCATCGAGGGCGACAGAGGAAAGCCACGGGGGAAGAGAGGAGGGCGCGGTGAGAGAGGCCGTCGGGGAGGAGGAGAGGCCATTGGGGGAGGAGGGCTTCGCGGTGAGAGGGTCGCATATTAGGGATAGAGGAGGAGCCTGACTGGAATCGAAAAAAAATGGGACACATATCGGGGATGGAGGCGGAGCCCGATGGGAATCGAAAAAAGAAGGGAATGGAATAGTGTATCCATGGTTTAAAAAATAAATTGTGGCTATAAACTAGCTATATCCATGGACCTATAAAACCATGGCTATAGGTCTGTGGCTATAGGTTAAATTTATAGTAGTGTGTTGAATTTTAATTTGTGGCCTAAAGAGGCACGATACTTGAGTCTGCATGCATCATTCTAGGCACTCATAGAAAAATGGGTTATGGGTAAGTTGTTGAACTTGAACTGCTTTTCCTTATTGTAAGATTGAAATAATGATGCAAAATGTGAATAAATGGGTTTCTAATGAGAACTTTGATTGATTAAATGAGTATGATTAATTAATTAACTGTTGAATTAATTAATTTGAGATAATGTTATTAATTAATGGTTGAATTAATTAATGAGAATGTATGTTCCCTTATTAACCAAGACCTAAGAGTAGGATGGTTAGGGGCAGTGATAAGGCCTTAGTGTTGATTGTGTGGAAAGAAAAGGGAGAAAGGACATGTTGAAACTTGTTGTGTTAGTTTCTCCTCTTACTTACATGTTATAAGGTTGCATTATTAGACTTAAGAAGTGTGTTTGGCCTTGTAGAGATATGCCTTCACGACACTTATTGAGGGAGAAACCGAGGGGTATGGCCCGGAATGAACTTCTAGACAGGGAACTTGAGTCACCATTGGTGCAAGATGAGGAGTAATGAGAATAGTTCTGAGAGAACTTTGCTCGTTTCATGCAATTCATGGAGAGAGATCCAAGGCGGGTTTTGAAAAGTATGTCTAAGTTGACAAGGGAGTTTCAGCTACAACACCCTCCTACTTTTACTCAAGATGGTGAACCTGAAGGATCTGAATTTTGGATTGAATCCATAAAGATAATACTTGAACATTTAGAGACTCCGACTAGGAGGAGGGTCAAGTTGGCTGCTTATATGTTATGGGGTTAAGCAAAGTGTTGGTGGGACATTCAAGTATGATCTGGATAGACTGATGATATGTTATGGACTGAATTTCTAGAGATGTTCTTGGAGCACTTCTATATAGAGATGTTGAGATAAGAGAAGGATTCATAGTTTATTTACCTAGCCCAAGGAATCATTTACATAATGGATTACTCTGAACGTTTCACAGATTTACATCATTTTTTTCCAGCTTTGGCGCCAGATGAGGCTTCTTTAGAAAAATGATTTTAGGACAGACTTAGGTGTGAAATTAAGTCCCAGATAAATATATTTAGGATGAGGAAATTATCATAAGTGGTTAATTAATCTCTCATTTCAGAGGGGGGCCTAAAGGAGGCTTCCAGTACTGGATAGGTAGCTATCGTTGGATGATTAGGGAGTGTGTCTTCTGAGAGAAGGAAGCGCCATTATGATAACCTTAGTTAGAACAGTGGAAAGAAAGGTGGACATCCAGGAGGAACAATTTCACCAGATCTTACTCATGTGCCTTTCCACCAGTGTGGTAGGCAGGGACACTATCATACACATTCTCTTTGACCACCAATGGAGTTCCGGTTTTGTGGCAAGATGGGGCATCTACATAAGTTCTACAGGAAGCAGTGGCAAGCTAGTGATGAGGGAGTAGCTGCTCAGAGTTAGAGTGTGGGAAGGGGGTCTTCTACACCATATAGGTCTAGAAGTTGGAACTTTACGGGTAGAGGCGGTAGAGGTAGTAGATGTGGTGTTTTAGGGTATGAGTTCCCGTCTCATCAGAATGGTTCTACTCAAGGGAGTCAGACGACACCACAAGGAATAAGGGAATGATAATTACATGAAGTGAAACCTACACTTGTGGAGAGTGAGGTTGGTCCATAGACAGTGAGAGGTACTATTCTAGTTGCTTCTACTTTATCTACTGCCTTGTTTGATACCAGTTCCTCTCGTTCCTTTATATCTACAAATCTTGTTAATGGTTTGATCCTAGAGGTGGAGTTCATAAGAGGAGTGATGAATATCTAAACACCATTGGGAACATGTTCTAGGGATATCTATTTATACAAGGAATGTTCTCTAGAGATCGGAGAGTATCATTTTCTTTGAGATATCTATGTCCTTGATATAACGGGCTTCGACCTGATTATGGGTATGGACTGGCTAGTCACATACCAAGACCACATAGATTGTTACCGTAGGAGAATGATTTTTGTATCTCCTAAGGGTGACCAGTATGTTCATCATGGAGAATGGGATATGCAGGCCGAGTTGGGCCAATTACTCAGCAATTGGGAGGGATCACAACCCAAGTTGCTAGTATTTTGCTGGATGATGGGAGGGCTAGGCAAGACATCCTTCCACCAGTATTAGAACTATTTTAGGATTTCTTTCCTAAAGAATTTTCAGGGTTTCTACCTAAGAGGGATGTGGAATTCACTATTGAGCTCATGTCGGGGGCTGAGTCGGTATATATTCCACCTTACAGAATGGCATCGACTGAGCTCCAAGAGCTCAAAATGTAGTTGGAGGATTTTTAAGATAAAGAGTTTATCCGTCCAAGTACGTCACCTTAGGGAACACATGTTTTGTTTTCAAATAAGGATGATGGTAGTTTACGCTTGTGTGTTGATTACTGGAAGTTGAATAAAATGACTATGAAGAACCAATATCCTCTTCTGCGTATCAATGGTCTATTTGACCAACTGAAGGGGGATAGTGTGTTCTCAAAGATCGATCTGAGATCAGAGTATCATCATGTGAGAGTTCAGACCTCTGATATACCAAGAACTTCTTTTAGAAGAAGGTATGGCCTTTATGAGTTTGTTGTAATTCCGTTTGGGTTGAAAAATTATCCTAAAATATTTATGGCCTTAATGAAAAGGATCTTTCATTTGTACTTAGATCAGTATGTGGTGGTGTTTTTGGACTACATATTGGAGTACTCTAATACTCATGATGATCATGTCCAACACCTTGACATCGTCCTGAGTACACTGAGAGAGCATCGGATATATTCCAAGCTATCTAAATGTTATTTTTGGATTGAAAGGGTACACTTTTTGGGGCATATCATCTTGGAAGAAGGTGTGGAAGTGGACCCATAAAAAGTGAAAATAGTGATTTCTTGGGAGCATCCCAAGAATGTGTTTGATATCCAAATCTTTTGGGGATTATCTAGTTATTACAAGTGGTTCACTAATGAATTTTTCTTGATTGGAATCATTGATTTTAGGTTTGAAAAAGAAAGGGATAAAGTTTTATTGGACAGAAGCATGCAAGAATGATTTCCAGGAGTTGAATAAGTGCTTGACATCGACACCAATTTTGATCTTACCTGATTTGAGTGAGGAGTACACGGTGTATTGTGATGCTTCTAGGATCAGACTCAGAGAAGTGTTGATGTAAGGGGATTGAGTCATTGCTTACAGGTCTCAACAGTTGAGGCCATGTGAATGGAATTACCCTATGCATGACATTGAGTTTTTAGTAGTGGTTTATGCTCTTAAATGTTGGTGACACTATCTTTTGGGTGAAAATTTTACAGTTTTTACAGATCATAAAAGCTTGAAGTATATCTTTTCACAGCACGACTTGAATCCTCAGAAGCGAAGATGGGTAGAGTATATGCATTCCTTTGATTTTGAACTGGAATATACACCTAGAAAGGGGAATAGTGTGGTTTATTCCTTGAGTAGGAAAACTCAAAATCATTAGATATATGATTCGAGTGAAGAGTGGAAGATGATGACTTTGCTGGAAAAAATTCATGTAGTAGTTCAGGAGATTCAGAAGAGGATAACTCTGGTTTTTTTAGTAGTGAAGTCTACACTCTTGAGACGGATCAGGGATAGACAATATGAGGATCTGGAGTGTTTATCCTTAAGGGAAATCCTTGAAGGTGGGGAGACACCTTTAGACTGGATAATAGATGAGGATGAGATCATCTATGTGAAAAATTGAGTTGTTATGCCTACAAGTGTGCGAGAGTAACTCATACGAGAATTTCATGCCTCAAAATGGGTGGTGCATCCTAGGGTGAAAAAAATGTACCATGACCTATGATGATAGTTTTGGTGCCCAGGCATGAAAAAAGAGATAGCAGGGTTTTTAACAAGATGTTTCACCTATCAGCTAGTGAAGGCAGAACATCAATGGTCTGGAGGCCTATTGCAGTCGTTGCTTATTCTGGAATGGAAGTGGGAAGACATGACTATGGATTTTTTGGTAGGAATTCCAAACACAATTAGGAAGAATGATGCTATTTGGGTCTTTGTGGATCAAATAAAGAAGGTAGCACATTTATTTCCTATCAGGGAAACCTTTAAAGTAGAACAGTTGGGAGAACTGTATGTATGAGAGATAGTTCATTTGCATGGGGTGCCACAGACTATAGTTTCAGATCGCGATTCTCACTTTACTTCACACATTTAGAAGGGCTTACAGAAGGATCTTGGTACACAGGTTTTGTTAAGTATGTCCTTCCACCCACAGACAGATGGGTAGTTAGAGCGTACCATACAGGTGTTAGAGGATATGCTACGAGCATTTTTTATTGACTTTGATGGTTCTTGGGATAAGCACTTGGTTTTGGCGGAGTTCGCCTATAACAACAGTTATCAGGAAACTATACAGATGGAACCATATGAGTCACTTTATGTTAGACCTTACAGATCACTGCTGTGTTGGTTAGAGGCAGGTGAGTTAGAGCTGTTGGGATCGAGTCTCATTCAAGAGACATCGGAGTAGGTGTAGTTGATTTGAAAACATATGGCTACGACTCATAGTAGGCAGAAGTTTTATACTGATAGAAGGAGGTGACCCCCTAGAGTTTACAGAGGGTGATCGTGTATTCCTTCAGGTGTTACCTAGATTGGGTCACCATAGGATATGAAGGTAGGGAAAGTTGGCACCCAGGTTTGTAGGACCGTTTGAGGTGCTGGAGAGAATTGTTTCAATGGCATGCCGATTAGCCCTTCTATAGAAATTCAGCACTATGCATGATGTTTTCCATGTGTCACAACTACGGTGGTATCACCCTGACCCTTCTCGTGTGATTTATGTGGAAGAGGTTGACCTCGAGATAGATGCGTCCTTTGAGGATCATCTGATACGCATGTTGGGTCACAGTGAGAAAGTGTTACATGGAAGGATTGTGTCGTTAGTTCATGTGTTATGGAAACATGGAAGTGTTCAAGAGGAAACTTGGAAACGAGAAGCATACATGAGGGCTCAATGGGCCAATAATTTTTTTTTTGAAATCTTAGAGAAGTTCGGGAGTGCAGATCGAGGATGAGATGTTATAAGGTGGGAAGATTCTAAGATCCTGACCTTTTCTAAAGGCATATCGGGTGTGTTTTATGGTACTTTTTGGAAGTTTTTAAGTACCTTTATTTTGGAGTATTGGCTTGGGGTGTGTTTGGATGAACTTTTAAGAAAAATGAATGAACAGTGGGTTATGCCTGGTTTGCGCACAGTTTTACAAACTGTGCGACTAAACCATGCCAAGTGTTCAAACCTGGACAGAGAGGTTCACATGGTTTGACAAACCATGAGACCAAACCATGACAACCATGAAAACCTAGATGGAGAGGTTCGCGCGGTTGGCGCATAGTTTTCTTTAACTGTGCGCCCCTGCCCAAGAAACTGTGTGTGTGGTATTAATTATCTAAAAATCCTTTTTAAAACCACCCAAACCCCCAAGACTCCCATATTTCGACCTTGGCTCGGGCTTGACAAATTCTAGGTGATCTCAGAGCCTTCCGGAGGGATTCCAAGGTGATTAGAACATCATTATTTGATATCAAAATCCCAGATTGAAGATCCTCTCTCTTCTTGGTAAGTGGATTTCATCTCGTTCTTCTCCCATTCATTCCTCTATATTTACTTAATCTTTTCATGGAAGATCTCCACTGTTTCCATGGATCTAAACCTATGAGTTGAGATCTAGATCTAGGATTTTGAATCTAGATCTAGTTTTGCAAGATCTTGATGCCTTTGATCTTAATTTTGGTTTAGGTATTTAGATTCGGAGCTTGATCGACGACACTGTGCCGCTCGGATTTTTGGGGATTTCTGTTGGGCTAGCATCCATTAATAAACTAAGGTAGGTGGTCTAAATCGAACTCCCATAGTTGTGGATTTGATATGTGAATTTGAGTTTATGGATTTTCTATCTTCCCTTGATAATTGAATTCCTAAATTGGAGTAATTGGGAATGTGGAATTGACTTGTGATTTCCTTGGTGATTAATTGATTATTGAATCATGGAACAAACAAGGTGGGGTTGCCCAAATAGATATTTTTTTTGGAGATTGGTTATGGGTTGAGATATTGTAATTGAGATATTGAATTGATTGTGTTAAGATAATTAATTAGGGGGAAATAATTATGAAATGATGTTTGGATATGTAAGATAATTAATTGTGATAATGAATTATGTGCCATGATGTTGATCAAAGATAATTAATTGTGAGAATTAGTTATGACAAGTTGAGATTTGATATGAATAATTAATTGTGAAGAATTAATTATGAAATGAGAATTGTGTTGATTGATTAATTAATTGATGAATTAATTAATGGGTTGTGTGCTTAGTTAATTGTTGAGTTAACTAATGGCCTTTGAAATGTTTAACTAATCATTGGATTAGTAATGAAATGACGTGACTAATTCTTATGAATTAAATAATGATTAAATGGATTAAATTTTTGTGGTGCTAGACATGACGTTCTAGACCGATTAGAAGTTGGGACTTGGACATGACGTTCCTCCCCAATAATTATCAAGCTTGAGATTTTGGGGGGCATGACGACCTACACCGAATGAAATATGGTGTGATAGGCATGGCGACCTATACTGAATGAGATTGGGGTTCTTGACATGGTGTTCAACACAAAATGAATGATAATAATGAATGATGATTCAAATGGAAAACATGAATTGAGACTGGGCCTAATGTGATAATTAAAGATTAAATGACAATGTGATAACTGTTTAAATTATGCATTGTAACTGCTTACACTATCTTTTGACTGGACTTGTTTTAGACACCATTGGTGGTGGCCTACTGAGTTGTACTCACACCCTATTCGGGCCGCATGATCGACACCCGAGTTGACTTTGTTGTTGCGGGACAAGATAAGGGCAAGGACTTGGGATAGGTTGTTGTTTGGGATTGGAGCATGGGAGAGGGAACCAGATGTGGTTCGGGACCCGCTTGGGAGTCATTGTGTCTTTACTTTTAGTTGCATTGTAGACACTTGACATTCGCATTGTCATAACATGTTTTACCTTTCAGTTGAGTATTGTATTTTCTTGTTTTGAATATCATATGGCATGGTCTTGTTCGGGTTATTTATACGCTTCCGCACTTGGTTATTTTTGTTTGATTACATTGGTGTTTTATTCTGATAAAATAGGGTATAGTCTCCCCAAGACTGACTTACCAGACCCTCACTGCTAGTCGGCACCCTCTAGCGTACGGGGAGGCGCGCTTGAGGGCATGTGGCCAACCGGCTCGGGGCACCGTTTAGTGCCACCCGAGTGAGGACGTCACACTTGGGATAGGCTATAATATGGATAATGAACCCATTTTTATGACCATTTTATCAAGAAATAATGTGAAAAGATCCTTGTGTTTGGTCAAGCGATGAGTTTGGTAATAAAGTGAGCAAATCCAAGTGTTTGGTTGGGTATGTTTTTAGCAATATTGTAGGCTATATCTTGTGTTTAGATATGAAATGATTGGAAAAAATACCGAGTAACCATTGGTATTGGATAGAGAAGGTAAATAGTATATATTAGTGGCTTAGTATGTGTGTGATTGTTTGATGTGTGTGTGCGCGTTGATTTTATTTGATTAAATGTATTAAAATGATTTTGTAGCATTGCATTTTACACAAATGATCATGATACAATCCAAGAGGTGCAAGGGGTATCTAAAGGCATCCTATTATGACATTATTCACACCATGTACATACACACATCATGTACACACACTCTCCATTTGTTGTGACATATCTAAGGGAAATATCCCTCAATAGACGATGGATGATAGATGGTGTTGTTTTGGGAACACATTCTAGTGGTTTTTAGATCCATGAAGTGGTGTTGTTTTCTATATTTTTTTTGTTATTTTATTTTTAATGCTTCATTTTTTATGTATGTGATTTCTAGTTTTTATAATATTTGTTATTGTAAGTCTTAGTAGACTGGTGTAGACAACTGAGAGGGGGGTGAATCTGGTGTGGCTAAATTCTCTCACCAAATTTCAATTTCCCATTTAAGAATTAACCCCCTTTTGTCTTTAATCATCCATTTCAAGTTAAAATAAATGGATATGACTATTTTTTACCAATCACTCATCAACCACATGAAAATCAATAAGGGAATGTAAAAAATGACACATAATGTTTTTACAAGTTTAAGCCTAGATATGGGGATCCTACTCCTTTCTATGTCCAATTATCATCCTAAGCCATAGATTTTCCACTAATAATTTTATGATCAATTACAATGGGTTGGGAAGAGAATATACTTTACCCAAGTGTTTTCCAAAAACTATATAAGGAGTCGGGTATCATCTTGAAACCATTATTCATGATATTACACAGGTGAATGAATGTCATTCATGTGGTTTCTTTATTCTTACTCCCTTTAGTTCTCTATACTTCCAACATTTGAATTATATCTTCCCTGATTATGGGATTTCACTTTATCTGGAGAATCAGATGTCCTTCCTCAACTGAGATTCTTCAACTTCTTGTAAATGATTTAATAAATTACATCCAACTCAATCTCTATTATCTATCATACCTCAATCGTGAGTTTATGGGACTGTTTATGCTTAAGTCTCAATTGGGGAAACTTTATGTACTTTATATCTTAGACCCAATATATTTTCATATCCTCTGAATATTTATAAATAATACATGTTTCCCTTTCGTTTTTATCACTTTAAGTACTCAAGAGATTGAAATAAGTTTTTAAGGAAAAACCGACTAATTCTTTCTTTGATCGGAAATCCTTTTTCTTCTATATCAATGTTCTCTAAAAAAATCAAGAATGTTTTTAATATTATTAAAATATTATTTAACATCATTTTTACTCATGTTTGATATTTTAATAACTGTTATACAAAGAATATCCGTATCATTTTATATAAAAAAAGATACTTGTTAATGAAGGATTAAGTAGAATATTTATTTTAATTCATTGTGGCATTTAAGTTTTTCACTTTAAAGATTTCTTTTTGTCCACTGAAATTGATTAAATAATTGCTTGAAGACAACAAATAATTAAGTGCGGTGGAATTTGATGTTGTTCATATTTTTTGCATTTTGTCACATCATTTTTTGTTTTTTAATGTATATTTCATGTTTAAATGGGTATTTAAGTGGTTTATTTTAGTTTCGTAATTTATTTGTTGTTAATTAATAAATTAGTGATTAATGTGTTAAAATGTGAATATTGTCGGTGTGAACTTTATTTTATTTTATTAATCCATTTTCAGTTCTGTTTAAAAATATTAATTCTATGTTTTGTAATTTAATTCTTATGATTATTTATTCTCTTTAGTTCAAGTTAATAATTTAATTTTTAATGATTTAGTTTTTAATTTAATTTATCAAGTTAATGACTTATTGTAGTTGAAATTTTAATTTTAAGTGTGATCTTCTTTTAGAATTATCATGTTTAAATTATATTTCATTTCTCTTAATCGATTTACTTTACCATCACACGTAAGATAAAACGTTATTTGGAATTGTGTCGAGGAGTTGTGGTTGGAGGACATGCCACTGCCGAATCGAGTGGGTTCAAACCTGTTCGCATCCAGGAAATTCAAACCAGGGTATCCGATTCAAACCGAGTTCCCGAGGATGAAGACGAACCAGGTACCTCCTTTGTGTTTGATTGAAGTTGAGAAGCGTCGAGTTCCGGTGGAGGTTGAAGGAGTTGACGCTCAGCCACAACCACTCGAGTCGGAAACCCGAAGAAGACATTACCTAGATTTTGGGTTGTCGATTCGCGAACAACCCAACAGATGTGCGTTGTTCATGCTTCGAGGGCTGTTTCCACCGATTCTAACAAAGTTTGAGATGGGTTTTAGGTCTCGAGGAATCCAGATTTGCAAAGAACCGAGGAAGATCAGAACCCTAGTTTGAAGAACCCGACCGAGCCACATCGCCACATTGAAGAGGCACCGCCATTGAATCCGGTCGAAGTTGAGATGGGGTTTGATTTCCCGGGTTGACGTTTCGAAGGCGGATCTCTGGCTTTGACGCTATGTGACTTTGAAACCGAGGTCTTTCTTCATCACGTGAGATATTCTTTGGACTGAAAATGAAGAGGGTTGAGATGCGAACCTGGTTCGAACCGAAGGAGATGACTTCAGCCTTCAAGCTAAGGGGAAAATATAACTGAGTTTGGGTGCAAGAGGCTTTTCGATTTTGGGTGTGCCAAGCTGATGTTTTTCTTAAGACTAATCAGGGGTTCAACGACTCGGGTTTGATGGAAGTGGATGATTTGGATCCGTGAGAAGACTTAAGGGTTGAGAGTGGTTTGTTGTTGATCATTTCCTTGTTTGCAGGTTCATGTTTGTTGTGACTTTAAGGTTTCTCCAACCCACTGTGACTGCCAATTGGCTGTTATGCACAGGAGGTGCTCTCCGAATGACTTTGATTTCTTATTCAGTCGAAGATGATGAACTTGGGTGTTGCAATTTGGCAACAATGATTTGAGTTTGGATGATGTCAGTGGTGTTAGATGAAATTATTAATTGTCTGAGCATGTGTCAAAGTTGTTGTTAGGAATTATTAAAGTGACAGGGCTTTCGTAGGAGGCAATAGTAAAAAATATATTAACAGTGACGACAGACATGTTAACTTCCCAAATCAAGGCCGTGCAATGATTCATTGTGAAGGATTTACAATGCTGAACTCATAAGAATTTAGGGACTTAGTCATATTTTTGAGAGACACATTGGGAGACGAAGACTGAAACTTTTGCTCCAGAGCTAGGGCAGGAGATTTCTTCTAGAGCGTGAGCAGAAGCTTCAACATGGGGGGAAATTGGAGATAGAGTGGGAGGAGATGAAATTCGACTCAAGTGAGAAGATTTTCTATCTTCTTTATTTTCTTTTGAATCTTTAATTGTTTATGTTTGTTCTTTGTGCTTAATTTCTGCATTTTTGTGTTGTGTATAACTGCTTGAGGGAATTTGCTTGATCTTGCTTGATAATCAATTCATGTTCATGTTTTCATTTCCTTTCTTCTAGCTCTACAACTCGCTTTTCTTTACCTTCATTATTCCATTTGCATTATTGATTTTACTTGATGTATTCAAAGATGAAGAGTAACTTTTTGAAGGTACTATGGTAATAAATCGAGAGATTGAACTGTAGGAGTAGTTGAGTGAGCATTCATTGATGAGTGAGAGTTCATTTAGTGAATGACCTTATGGTTTTCATGTTCTGTTGATTCCTTATTTTCATGAACATCATCCTTATGATGAGCATCATCAATTGATTTTCCCTTTATTTCTATTTCTGCATACTCCTACTTGTTAACATAGGTTATAAAGAACACTTCTGTTGCATCTCTTTTTCTCTTCATTTTTATTTCTTCTTTAGTTATTTTCACATACATCCATCTCTTTTCTTGTCCCTAATTCTAGTAGTTTTGATTAAAAATAAACCCCTTAGAACATCTCGACCTCCTTCCCTATGGTTCGACCTTGCTCGCCACTCTGCTATGACTATGAAATTATTAATGATAGTTCGACGAGGAGTTCTCAATGACGATGTGATCACTCAACATCTTCATAATATTTAGATTGTATAATCATAAAGGATTCTCTGTCTGATATATCATAAGAACTTCTCCATCTGGTAATTCTCCATCTGGCTTCTCTTTGTGTGCATCCCCTCTATCCGGAAACCTCTGTCTAATAAACTCAAGTTTGGAGTTTATAAACCTGAAGTCTTACCCATCCGATGAATTCAAGTTTCTTCATCTAGTGTGCTTCGGATTTCTCAATCTGATGATCTACACAGGTTTCCTCCATCTGATGATGTTTATCTGATATACTAACAAGATTTCCTATTTCTTCCATCCGTTCAGCTTTTAGTCCAATGAAGTCACGTTCCAATGATCTTCATCTTTCTCTGTTAGGTGAGCTGCACAAAAGTTGTTTTAATAAAATCGTCTTCTCTATCATGTATATTAAGAATATTTCCTCCATCCAATCAGCTTTGTCTGATCATGTTGATCTTCTTAACTCTGTTCGGTGATATTTCATAGGTTTCTCCATCCAATCATTCTATGTCCGATCATAACTTCAGCTATCAAACTTTGTGTATCCATAATTCCATAACTTCATAATATTGTACTATCTGAAACTTCATCATTTTATAACATGAACTTTGTAAAGACTTTCTTTCTGGAAGCATCATGAGTGAACTCATCTTAAACAATGAGAACTTTTAGTATTCATGATGTTAGAAACTTGAGGACCAGTAATGCATCATTTGACTTTGTATGAGAAGTAACTCATACTTCTTAGGAAAAGAAAAAACCCATTTTTTCATGAAACACAAAATCAATCATAGAAAAAATGATAACAACAAATAAAACAATCATTACAAAATCATCTCAAAGGATCTTCATGGTCGATGGCAGAGGATTCATGGAAGAATCAGGCATACATGAGGATAGGATTTCTTAGGAGTGGATAAAGTCAATTCATGGATTTCAATTTAAATCCAAAAAAAATGATTAAATCACTCAAATTTTTAGCCATTAAACAAATAAAGTGCATATTTATAAAATGTAACAAAAATCAATGAATTAACATGGTTTTAATTAAATTTGGCGGTTATAAACAATGAAATGTAGTTTAAAAATTTGTATAAATTCAGCTCACATCAAAGTATCTATGATTTTTTTACTGATAGCTACAGTAAATTCTTTTAGAGGGTTTTATTGTCTGTTTTCTTTATTTTTTTTTCATTTTGAGATTTTTCTAAAAAGTATCTATGATTTTTTTTTTCATTTATTCATACGCTTATACAACTCATCTTCTATTTTCTCAACATTATCCCTTTATCTAGTTATGTAATGTTTTATCTCTTATACCAGACTCTATACCTGAATCGGAATTTCACATGACCTCCAACGCATTCTACTTCATCACTGGAGGATTTCGAGTTTTGGATAAGGTAAAATATACCCCCATGGTGGAATATTTTTCTCTCAATTACGAACTAGTTCCCGAGTGCAGGGATTTAAAAAATATGATATGGGGTATCTTCAAGACAAATAAATCCAATACCCATTAGACAAACAAAAACATCTCCATGGTTGTTTTTTAATTAGTCCAAAAAATTCCCCAAGTTTTCCTTTAGGGAGCTTATACCTTTAACAATAGATTTAAAGAATCATACATACTAGGTTCCACTAACACAACAATGTATAAATAAATACACAACAAATAAATAAATAACCAATTCCAGCCAATGATACAATTTATCATGATTTAAAATTAAAATAATAAAATAAAATAAAAAATAAATTACCTAAGTGGGCTGTGACTCCCTAGAGATGGAATTCCAATCAGGACCAATCGATAATCTCAAACTCCCAAGGGAGAGACATTTATAGTTTTCAACCATCTCTACAAAAGTGAATATTCATGGGGTATGTATAACATACCAAATACGATTTCTCTAAAATACTCTAATGGTTTCACATGCATACATAAATGTATTATCATTCCATGAAAAATAAAAAGAAAAATAATTTATTTTAAAAAATATTTCACTTTCCTTCGAAAAATATCCTTTAAAATTTTTAAATTAATGTAACCAAAAAATATTTTATTTTTTATAAATGAAACTAACTCAATTAATAACCTGCACTAACTCACTCCTATTAAAACATTTCATGGAATATACCCAAACAGTTATAGGTATGATTCCATAGTCAACACACCCAAATCCACACATAAGGGAAACACCATATTTTATTAGCTCTAAGCTGAAAGCGCTGATAAAGAAGGAGTCTTTATCAGCGCTAGATAAAAGCGCTGATACTTGTATCCTTTATCAGCGCTAAGAAAAATGTCAATAAAGAATACATGTATCAACGCTATATTTAACGCTGATAAATGTTTTTAATAATTTGTATAAAATTATTATATTTATATTCAAAAATAATATTTATTTGTATACATTAACTAAAAAACACATGTTTATAATTAATATTTTTTTAATAATTCAAATATATAATTATATATATATATATATATAAATAATTATAAGATTATAATAAATTTCATTAAATAATAAATAGATTTGTTAGATTTGTTAGATTTATTGGATTTATTAGATTTATATGATTTATTGGAATTATTATAGATTTATTAGATTTATTAGATTATTAGATTCATTATATTTGTTATATTTAATATATTTAATATATTTATTTTATTTATAATTAATATATATAAATACTTTTTAAATATATATATTTATATTAATTATTAAATATAAATATGTTTCCATTGAATTTGGTCAATAAATATATTGATCATGCGTGCATATATTATGTATCATAATGTTCATTTATACATTACACTTTTTCTTATTATTCATGGTGTCCATTGATGACTCGTTTTTATTATGTATATTTACTAGGTATATGATTAATTCATGTTACCCATATATATTATTATGTTCTCAAAAATACTTATAAAATTACATTAAATATATTTAAATAATAAATATACATATTATATTTATAATTATTAAATTTTATTTATATATAAATACTTTTTAAATATATTTATTTGTAATTATAATTACAACTATATATATATATATATATATTTAAATAATTATAAAATTACAATAAATACATATATTATAATTTTATAAATAAATAAATAAATATTTATTTATTTGTTTATAATTATTTACAAATATTTATAAATATATTTATTTATATTTATAATTATAACTATAAATAACTATATATATGTAAATAATTATAAAATTATAATAAATATATTTATTATACTACTTATAAAGCTATAATATAATTAAATAAATATATATATAAATATATACAAATATTTATAAATAAATACAAATATTTATAAATAAATACAAATATTTATAATTATAATTCCTTAATTGAATATAGATATATTTACATAATTAAATAATTATAAAAAATATATTAATTATATATATTTATATACAAATATTTATAAATAAATACAAATAGTTATAAATATAATTCTAAATAAATGTAGATATATTTAAATAATTAAGAAATTATAATAGATATATTTATATATATTTATAAAATTATAAATATATTTTTTATAATTTTATAATTATTTAAATATATATATATATATATATATAATTACAACTATAAATAAATATTTATTTGTTATAATTTTTAATTACAAATAAATATATATTTATTTATTAGTTATAAATATAAATAAATATATATTTATTTAAATAATTATTAATTTATAAAAAAAATATTTATTATTTTCATATATAATGTTATATGTAATTAAATAAATATATTTATAAATATATAGAAATATTGATAAATAAATACAAATATTTATATTTATAGTTATAAATAAATACAAATATATTTAAATCATTATAAAATTATAATAAATATATTAAATATATATTAATAAAATTATAAAAATTAGAAATATTATTTTTTTATAATTTTATAATTATTTAAATAAATAAATATATATTCATTTATAATTATAATTATAAATAAATATATATTCATATAATTATAAATAAATATATATTCATGTAAATAATTGTAAAATTAGAAGAAATATAGTTGTATATATCTGTAATCTTATAAGTATATATAATTAATATATTTATTATATATATTCTAAGATTATAAATATAATAAGTATATTTCTTATAATTTTATAATTATTTAAATTATAATTTTATAAGTATAAAGATATATATATATATATAGTTATAATTATAGATAAATAAATATTTATTTATCATATATATAATTTTATAAATATATATATTAATATAAATAAATTATGAACATAATATCTTTATCAGTGCTAAACAAGCACTGATAAAGAGTGTTTTTACCAGCGCTGATAAATGGCTCTCTTTATCAGCGTTGATAAAAGATATGTTTTATGAGCGCTTTCTATTTTAGCGCTGATAAAACAACCCTTTATCAACGCTCATAAAAGGTTCATTGAGTTTTATAAAAACACCCTAACAGTCTCCTTCATTCTCGTACTCCTCAAACTCTCACGGAAGCTGACCCCTGCGTCAACAACCTTTGCATTGCCCCAACCCCAGCACCGCCACCGCCGACCCCTCCTCCACCACCGCCTCTTCCCACGCCGCGAACTCCTCCTCCGTCGCGAACCCACCTCTACCGTGAACCCTCGTTTGCCACTCCTCCACCGCTCCTCCGCTGCAAACCCCACTTCCGCCTCGAACTCTCGTCCGCCGCGAACCCCACCTTTGCTGCAAAGCCCTCCGCTGCCACTGCTACCTATCCCGACTCCACCGTCACCAGACCCTACTGCTGCCACCAGAAGGGTATGCCATCACTTTATTAAAAAAAGTTTCATTATAATTTTATCACGCTTACTAGGAAACGCTTGAGTTAGTGTTTTCTATAGGTTATTTCCTTTTTATAGGATGTGTATTAATTGCTATTATTTGATGCTTGTATGATGTTATTGATGGATATTTCTTTAGAGGGTGTTAAAGGCGAGATGAGGTTTATTGCTTATGTTTTATTATCAATTTATAAATTGGTTTTGTAAAATTTTGCACACCAAGTGTTTGCAAAAATAGTTGGTTGGTCTTTGTGAGTGATTATGGATATTTAAAGCATCGCTTGGCTTTGTAAATGAAGTTATGACATTTGAAAAGATGGTTCGGTTTTCTTGAATGATTTTTCAAAGTGTTTTTGAATAAAAAGAGGTGTGTTTTTGGCTTATGAAAATGGTATTGCATGTGATGACAATATGTGGTCCGTTTCGAATCTTATAAAAGTTGCTTGTATTTTTGAATGTCACGCGAGTGATTAAAATAGAAATGATTAGAGGAAAAGAGATGGATTTGAATTATTGAAAGTACACACCTAACGTGCCACTGCTCTCCTCATCACTGTTGACCATTGTGATGTCCTCCCCTCCTCCGGTTCCATCAGACCGACCCACCTTCGGTGGCCTCCGGTGCTGTGCCTCAAGCCTCACAATCTTATTGGAAGTAGACACTCCTTAGTTCCCCCCTTGCGATGTGCAAATGAGCATAACCTCTCCCTCTACAAAATGGCATAAGAACAGATCTATGTTGTGATGGATCTCTCATACCCCCTCCTCCACTGATTCATCTTCAGGATGGGGATTCGTTGGAATGGAGGCACACTATCATCTTCCCCTTAGTGCTCCGCTTCTGCACGCACAGTCACCTAATCGGTCATTCGATATCATCTCACAGAAAGTGCTCCTCCTCTCACACTTCTAGATGAGCGACGAATCGTGCGGTTAGTGCTTCCCCGACGGTTGTCCCTTCAGATGATGTTGTGCCAGAGACCGGTGAATTATCCAGTGCTTCCCTCAACTCGTCTCAACTTTCTCCCCTGCCCCACTCAACCCTTCCCTTTTTCTAATCCATCATCCTATAAGCCATACCCTACCCACTTCCCCTTCCCCTTACTCCCCCCCTCCTCTACCCAACCCCCTTGTCTTGCCCAAATTTACCCAAGATTTTAGGGTTAAGCGGTCGCTTGTAGTTTAGCTTGGGTTGTCGAATCCTCAGAGACCTAAGAAGTAACCTACAGAAACGTACATTCTATAGATTGTTTTTGGCTATGAATTTGCCAACTTTGGGTTGATTTTAGATGGATTTAAAGGATCACTAACAGATCTAAGTTAATTCAAATTAAGATAATGAGTTGATCCTAAGTTATCGCTCGGGGTGGATTGGATGAATTCCTTTTTTAATGATTTCAATTTCATTAACTCAAGAAGGATTCATTCAATGAATTCAAACTAACCTCATCACTTACTGGTTAAACACCTTCACAAACACATGCTAATCACCTATACACTTGTAGGATCATTTTTGTGATCACTCCAAGGTAAAAGATCTTATTAGCACATAAAAGTGGGGCGAATAAATTCAATATAGAAGAGGAAGAGAGAAAATCATTGAATAAAAGAAACTCAAATAAAATAAATTAATAAACATTTAGAGAGTGAGAAATAATATCCAATCCAACCCCTTGCTACTCCCTTGGATCAACCCATAAAAGAGTTATCTCTCCATTGATGACATGTTCTCAACAGAAGCGGGAAGTAGACTTACGAGGGTGGAATTGAAGAAGTAAAAACAACAAAATAACGATCACTCCACCGTTGTGTGATAAATTTCACAAGGTATGGTGTGAATAAATTCACACCTTGATGCAACGATATCAACGTGATATGGATAAGAACAAAATAAGAGTAAAGGAATAACTTTTATTAAGAAACTAAGGTGAATTGAACAACTTACATGATAAAGAAATGCAATTACAAACACAAAGCGGCAACATAACACTATAATGAAACCAAGCACCAAAGATCCCCAACTCCTCCAACAACACTACCTTAAATAGGTATTTTTGAATCCCTAGGTCAAGCCTCCAATAGTACAAGTCTCCTCAATTAATTTTGGTAGGCCATAAGTGGGTGGAAAGTTGAGGGAGAGTTGATTTTCCACCCTTGACAAACAATCCGAGCCAACTTGCATGACTCGACAAATGTGTTCAAACGAGCATTTATATAACAGAATTTTGGTGGTCCATAGAAGAAAAAAAATTAAGATATGGATTTCCCCTGATATCCTATAAAATTTCAGTTCAAAATAGTTTATTTTTTACGATAAATGATTAAATTTGTGGGCTGTTTTTCTGGGCTGCATAATCTGGTCCAATATTACATCTTCAACTTGGGTTGCTTGGAACTCCATTCAAACATCCGAATTAGCTTTGGATAATGTTTAATGAAATGTTCCCCTTGATGTCCTCTGTCTTCAGTTCAAGTTTTATAATCATTGGGCTTGGATATTGGCCGCTACAGTCTCTTTATTGGGCTTTTTCCCAGTTTATATTTCCCAGAATGTGTTGGCATGAAAGCCCATTTTGGTGGTCTTCCAATGTGAATCTTCAAGTACTCCAAAATCATGAATTGTTACTTATAGTATGAGAGACCTGAAAATAAAATATGAAAATAAAATCAAGTCCATTTTTTATTTTAGGAGGTGTTCAAAAATGTACCATGTAATAGTGTATTTTAAGAGGGAATTATAATCATAATGTGAATTAATGTTCAAAGTATAAAATACACTAAAATAGTGTTTATGAATAATAAAGATCACGAATATTATATATATTAACAATAAATATTATCCTTATTCAGTGTCTAATCACACCCACAGACTTGAATTTTGCTAATCTTGAGAAAAATATATCTCAAAAATGTGAAATTTGAATTCCCTTTTCCAAAACATTTTAATACACAATGATCACCAAAAAACCATTATACCAAACAATCAAGAAACCCATAAAAATATTTTAATACAAGATATTTTCATAAGAATATCCCAATCCCAATCTCATTCCTTTGTTCAAATTCATCGTCATATTTCATCCAATATCAATTAAGCATGATGAAGTGTTGTGTATCACAATAGAAATGGAGGTTCATCTTTATTCATGGGGGAAATGATGGTAGCGCTAGGTGGAATCAAATTTCAATATTAATATGAGTATTCAATTATATATACATATATATTGTTATTTTTTCAATTTTCCCATGGTAATTGAAATTGAACTCAATAGAGTCAACCCATGTAGCGAGACTTTTCCGATGACTACCAGGCTCAAAGAGCTTAGGGGACAAAGTGAATCCCACATACTCGGGCATTATCTCGAGTTAACTTAGTAAAAAAAAGTCAAATTACCACAAATAGAGATAAAATTACTAACTTCGGGCCAGACAACTATGGAGTCATGATCCCCAAGTGCTGAAAGCCACACATTAGGTCATTTCATTGCTCTATGTGAAAATTTATTGTTTTTTATTGAATAATAATATTAGAACTAAAATGATAACAGAGCCTATGATATTTATTTGGGGGACCCCATGAACTCAAACTAATACCCCACAATCTAGAGGACGTGCATTGTGTTTTTTTGTTATTAAATGGATGAAAATATAAATGGTGAAAAATCACATTGGACAACCACACTTTCCAAAATCTATGCACATGAACTTAAAATTTCATTAAAATAATAATCAAAGCATCCAAAATGATTTGATATTCAATTTCAAAGCGTGCAATGTGTATTATCATGTTCAAGGTTAAATGAACTTTTCCTTCCATTAAGGCACATTTTTTTTAAATCAATTGTGTTGCACACAAAAGCAATTTTTTATTTCATCTCCCCCCCAACTTAAAATAACAATGTCCCCAGTATTTGAAGAAAAGAAAATTTAGATGGGGGTATAGGTAGAGAAGGGGAGTTCAAAAAGGAAACTGAAAATGAGGATCATGAAATGAAGTCACATGGTGGTTGAAGTTGAAGTTCTGGCTGCTCTCTTTTAATCCCTTTATCTCCATGTCACTCAGAGAAGCCTCATCAATGATGATAGTTTGTGTTTATATATCTTTTATTTGTCTAAAAATCCATCAAATCAGCATCCCCTAAATCTCAAACACCAACACAATTGGAACACAATGGAAACCCTTTGAGGTCCCTTTAAATAAAAAGAAGGAAAAGAAAATAAACACACCTGTTTATTTAAGCATAACAAAGAATGATACTAGGAACAAGTAAAAATTAGAATAATATATATATATATATATATATATGTGGATATATAAATTTTAAAATATAAGTATATATATAAATAAAATATAGTAAGGAAACACTATAAGCTGTAGGTTAGTGGTAGGCGCACTCCCCTATCTCCCTTCGGTCCTGGGTTCGAGTCCCCACGACTTCACCGGTTGGGACGGGGTTTTCCCCACGACCTACGGCGTATCCTTTTAATTTTTTTAATTTTTTTTGTATTTTTATTTTAACCTACAAACACATAAAAATAAAATAAAATAAACTGATGATACATTGTCTTCTTTTTAAATTTCTGGGTAAGGCATTACTCAGGGATCACACCACGTGACACGAATAAATATGGAACTACCCTTTTATACCCATCCATACTCATAATAGAAAAATATGTCAACAGTCTAAGGTACTATCATATTATGAGTTTATTGATTAATTATTTTTTTAAATATCAAATTGATTTATTAATCCTATTTGAAAAATAAAGATGATTCACAATGATTGGAACCATGAAAACCACGGGTTGCCTCCCATGAAATGCTTTTGTTTAACATCATTATCCCGAAATAGATCCTAAATCTATCAATTTTTTCCTGGTTCATTGGTTGGCTCAGTTAAATCAACCTCTGTTTCCTGTTTATTGAATGATTCAATGAATGGTTTTAACCTATGACCATTGACCTTGAAAATGCGTCCACTTGTGGGATCCTGAATCTCTACTTCCCCATGGGGGTACACATGATGCACTATGAATGGACTTGACCATATATACCTTAACTTTCCCGGGTGTAAATGAATTTTTGAACTATACAAGAGCACGAATTTTCCCTGTAATGGCCCGGACCTCTCCGGCCCATTCCTTTGTAAAAAAGAAGGCCACAAAGTGTTTTGGAGGGTAAGATGGACTTTTCCCACACTTTCCAAAATTTTGAAACTACACGCCATGTAGTTTGAGTACACTCCGTGTACCCCCTTGCCGGGTATACCCCGTGTTGAAGGCCGTGTCCTAGCCATGTGAAATAAATGGGTACACACCGTGTATCCAATACTACACGCCGTGTAGTCTCTCCCCGTGTACGCGTTACCGTGTGTTGACCATTCAACAGTCGTGTGCCATGTTGGAGCTGTGTGAAATAAATGGGTACACGCCGTGTACCCAATACTACACTCCATGTAGTCCCTCCCCGCGTGTGCATTACCTTCAAGCCGTGTGTTGACCAGTCAACGGCCGCGTTCCACATTGGAAGCCGTGTTGGAAGCCGCGTGGTGACCGTGTGAAATGGCCGAGTACACACCGTGTACCATAAAGTACACACCGTGTACTTTTTCTTTTCTCGCCTATAAAAGGAGGGGTCCCCTCCTCCTTTTCAACTCACCCCTATCCTCCCCATTCCTCTGAGCAGAGTTCTCCCAAGAGACACGAAGGCTCTTTCTTCCATAACTTCTTCATCCGAGATCCGATTTACGATCCGTCAGCGGACATGGGATCATAACGATGAGGCAAAACTTCCGAGCTTGGATCCGTTGTCCCTCCTTCGGCCTTTCCTTTCTGAATTCCACCCGAGGAGGTTTTTCCGGGACCCGACAGAAGTGACGGACGCCGACGGACGTCTTCTAAAGTTGATCCAGGGGAGCGTTGTGATCAGAACCTGTTGAGGTAGGGATCTTACCTTCGTCTCTCTAATTTGTGCATCATGTGGGGTGGGTATCCTCTTGTTTTCATGAGAAACAGTTGAACCATTAAATAAAGATAATAACTGGTTAAAGAACGAGGACATGAAAGTTGTTATGTTTATCTTTGTTTATCCTATTGATATGTTATGAATTGAATAGGATTATGCCTACTGAAAATCATGGCCATTGGGGGACTTTGCTTGCACAATTAAATATTTCCCTATCTTCTAGACCGTTTTTGTGAATGGAACTTTGTTGAATGTGGAATTTGGTTAATCATGTAAAGTTGAATGATTTAAATTCTGGAACCCTTGTGTGATCACCCTGGTTGAACAAAATGGAATAATTAACATGTGGGTGTTGGCTCAGATACATGGAATGCGATGGGGGTGTTTTGTGGGCTGTTGTGGATCGGGTGAGTAGCGGGGCTGCGGTTGACTTGGTTGTGGGTTGGTGTGAATTCTATGTTAGTGATGGGCAGTGGGGCTATGATAAATGGTATTAAAGGGATAATGATGTATGAGTTCGGTGTGATTGTGGTTATGGTGGTTGGCAGTGGGGCTGTAGGGATGAGTTGGAATGTGAACGGACTATGGGTTGTGAATAATAAATAAAAAGTGGAATATATAATGAATGGTGGGGAATGGTAACGGAATGGAAATAATAATCAATGGGGTTGGTTGGTTCATAAGAAGGGACTTGTTTGTGTTGCTTGTGTTTTCCTAACTTGATTTTTGGATGGCAGGGATATTCTTTACGAATGATCGATGTGGTTGGTTGTGGATAGTTTCCCAGTAGTTAAGGAACTAATAAACTAATTCTGCTGAAATGTGAAAACCTAAATGGGGTTGGGGTTGTTTGTTGTATGCATGCTTCGTAGTAGCAGTGCTGATGCACATGCTCAGTTTCTCTATTTAGAAGCCATAGGTTGGGCTGTGTGTTTGGTATACTTATATATATCTGTATCTTTGTGTTTTATCGCACCCCACCCATGTTGAGCACTTAGTGCCGAACACTCCCATTTTATGGGAGAGGGTGTTTTCCCCTTAGTTACTAGCTCCTTCCTACTCCTTCTTCCCTAGGCTGTGATGGATTGAGGCGACCTTACACCTAAGAACCTTCAGGTAGGTTTCGATTGGGGTGGTTCTAGCCCAAGACTCTTCGGGAAGGTTTTACTGTTTCCCAAGAATCTTCGGGATGAGGCCCAGGTGTGTGCGGGTGGGATACGTGGTTGTGAGGCCCAGGTATGTGCAGGCGGGGCGAGTGTGGCAGCGTCAGGACGTTCGCCGTTAGTAAGAACAACTAACTAAAGGTAAATGGTGTGGGGTACCCAATACTCTTGTTCTTATCTATTACTACCTGTTGTTCTGTGTTTTGGTGAGCATGGTTGGTGAGGTTGGGTGGATATAATTCCTTGCTAGGTTTCTTCTGTTGTTCTCACGGGACATTAGGATGTCTCCCCACTTGTGCACGAGAGATTTAGGTATCCCTACTGAGTATACTTGTATGCTCACCCTACGTTTACTTTCAGGTTTCCTAGAGGACTACCAGGGCCATGCGGGACCCTACTTTTCAGATAGTTAGAGTTGTTGTTGTTGCTTTACACTTGTTTCTTTTGGTATTGTACTTTGAGCTTTCTTGTACTTGCACCTTGTTATAAAATTGTTTAAACATGCATGTGGGCTTGGTTTGGATTTATTTATATACACTTGTTCTTTTCCTTTTTGGTGGTTGCCTTGTCCTATTTCCCAATCTTAAAATAATAAAAGGGTAATGCCTCCCATATTTGTGAAAACTCATACCCTTGGTGCTAGTCGCCAACCCGGGGCCTACTGGAGGCGGGACTCGGTGGTCATTATCTCCTTTTCACCATTTCCAGCTCAAGAGGGGCATCTTTGGTGGGAGGGGGTCATGACAGAATGGTATCAGAGCTGATGGTTGAGAGATATGATGGAGTCTGGAGTTAGGCACAATGAGGATTGCATGGGATGGTAGGGAAACTGTGTTAGTTAATCTTGGTGCATGACATAGTCTAGGGAAGACCAGCTAGGACACATGATTTTAGGCCCCCCCGTGATCCGATGCAAGGACTCTGAGCCTACTGAATGACCAAGTGAGACTACATTGATTGTAGGGTAGAGACCCTAGGGAAGGTACATGCATCATCATGATTGTGTTTTACTTGATTTGGGTGTTCTGGGAATGAAATTGAAATAAAATGATAAAATAAAACCTTGATAAATTTCCTTACTACTTGGGCTTAGGTGATATTTATTTACCGTACATCTATGGCACCTGGACATTGTCCCCGGGTGGCTCAGACGGCCGAGGCCCAGCAGATTCAGGCGGTCGATCAGTTGAGGATTGACCAAGAGGAGGAAGATAGCCTGTGGCAGAAGACTCTCCGTTCTTTCCAGTGGTAAAACCTCAAGAAGTATGAGGGTAGTACTTCAGATACAGAGATGGAGGGGTGGCTTGAGGAGCTAGTGATCTCTTTTACCTTGATCAGTGCTCCGAGGGAGTAATGAGTTCCCCTAGCAGTCAGTTAGCTAAGAGGTGTGGTGCGACAGTGGTGGACGCTCTACCTCAGAGAGAGGATAGAGGCAGAGGTTCCATGATCTGACTTTGAGAAGGAATTCCGAGAGGAATTCCTTTCTTCCATGATCAAGGCGGAGAAGAGGCATGAGTTACTCTCCCTTCAGCAGGGGAGTATGTCAGTACGAGAGTTGGGGATCAAGTTCAAAGATCTCCTGCGCTTTGCTTCGGATCTCTTTCCGGATGAGGAGTCTCAGGTGAGACGTTTGGAGGATGTGCTTCGTCCTTCGCTCCAGTATGCTGTTACCCCCTTCACCCTTCTGACATACTTGGTAGTACAGAAGAAGGTAGAGGTTGTAGAGAGGATGCACTCACTGGGAGGTGCACCACGAGAGGGGATCCAGCTGGGCTCGTCGAAGGGGAAGGCAGTCAACAGCAGGTCTCCTGCGACAGGACCTTCCAGGTTCAGGCCAGTGGGGAGCATGCCCCAGTAGTTCCAATTCAGTTCTTCAGGTCCTCATCCCTTTTTCACGAGCCCATGACCAAAGTGTTTTTCTTGTGGAGGTTTTGGGCACATTCAGAGTCGGTGCCTGACCCGAGCTCAGTACGGTGGAGGTGGGTAGGTTCAACGCCCACCTCAGCAGCACCAGTTGCCAGCGAGGCCCTTCCAGCAACAGCAGGACCATGCTCCTCCGAGGGAAGACTTTGTGGGAGGAGGCCAACCTCAGGGTGCTCCTCAGGGACCTCGAATAGGGTGTGTTCGGGGAGGTGGACAACATTAGAGAGGCAGAGGAGATGGGCGTGGATAGTTGCACACAACAGAGTTGACAGCTCTGGCAGGACCAGAGGTGGTGCGAGGTACGATTTGTTTGTTCAGCACTCTTGTTTCTTCTTTGTTCGATTTGGGAGCTTCACACTCCTTTTTTGCACCTGGTCTAGCCCATGCTTTGGGACTAGACGTAGAGAGACTTTCCGTACCACTGGTGCTGAGTACACCAGTTGGAGGCTAGACCAGTGTATCTTGTGTTTTCCGGAGATGTGGGCTGAAGTTGGGACCACATCAATCTAGTGGGGACCTTCTTCTGTTACAGATGCATCCATATGATGTCATCCTAGGCATCGAATGGTTGTTTTCTATTAGTGTCGTTATCGACTGCTTTCGGAGAAGAGTCGTGTTCTCCTACGTGGATGGGCAGCGCATATCTTTTGTTGGTGAGAGGAGCTATCAGGTAGGAAGTCAGCATGTGAAGCCTCTCCTTTCCTTGTTAGGCGGGTTATCAGTGGTTCCAGCTGATACAGAGATGATAGATGTCCCGTAGGTTGTTGGGGAGTTCCTCGATGTTTTTCCTGAGGAGGTTTAGACTCTACCCCCCCGACGTGACGTTGAGTTCGGGATAGACTTACAGCCTGGTGTCCGTCCGATTTCGATGGCCCCTTATCGAATGACACCTTTGGAGTTGCGGGAGTTGCAGATTCAGATTGACGATCTGATGGAGAAGGGTTTTGTTCGACCTAGCGTATCGTCATGGGGTGCTCTAGTTTTGTTCGTGAAGAAGGCAGATGGTGGTCTCAGGCTATGCATAGACTACCGAAGGTTGAACCAGGTAACGGTTAAGAACCGCTACCCCCTTCCAAGGATAGATGATCTCTTCGACCAACTGAGGGGAGTAGGTTGGTTTTCCAAGATTGATCTATGATCTGGATATCATCAGTTGAGGGTAAAGGACAGTGACATCTCGAAGACAGCTTTCAGGTGCAGGTATGAGCACTTCGAGTTTGTGGTGATGCCGTTTGGAGTTACGAATGCACCGGTTGTGTTCATGGGACTTATAAACTTTGTCTTACAAGAGTTTCTGGACCGGTTCATCATTGCGTTTATCGATGACATCCTAATCTACTCAAGATCAGAGGAGGAGCACGTTGAGCATCTCAGGGCAGTCTTGGAAGTCCTTCGACACCACCAGCTTTACGGGAAATTTCCGAAGTGTAAGTTCTTAGCGCAAGAAGTACACTTCCTTGGGAACATGGTGTCTCAGCATGGAGTGTCAGTGGACCCGTCGAAGGTGGAGGCAGTTGTTTCTTGGGAAGCACCCAAGAGCGTGGCAGAAGTTCGTAGTTTCTTAGGGTTAGCAGGTTACTATCGGAGGTTCGTTTCAGACTTCTCTCGAGTTTCTTCTCCATTGACAACTTTTACTAGGAAGAAACGGGTCTTCCTATGGAGTGAGCAGTGCCAGAAAGCTTTCAACTACCTGAAGGAGAAGTTGTTCAGTGCTCCCGTGCTCAGGTTTCCAGAGGAAGGGTTGTTGTATGAGGTGTTTTGTGATGCTTCTGGCCTTGGTCTGGGGTGCGTGCTGATGCAGAAGAAGGGAGTGATCTATTATGGGTCTAGACAGTTACGCCCTCACGAGCGTAACTATGCCACCCATGACCTAGAGATTGCATCAGTAGTGTTCGCACTGAAGTTGTGGCGACATTACCTCTTTGGGGATCACTTTGTGGTCTTCTCAGATCACAAGAGCCTGCGTTATATCTTCTCCTAGTGTGACCTAATCCTGCGGCAGTGGAGATGGGTCGAGTTTCTCCAAGACTATGACTTTGAGATCTCTTACACTGAAGGTAAGGGCAACATTGTGGCTGATGCCCTGAGCAGGAAGTCGCATAAGGAAGTGGTTCAGGAATCCACTGATGCTTGGAAAGCGATGGGAGAGTTGGCCGCCTTGCACTTGGATGCTAGGGTAGAAGGTGTTAGAGGCTGTTTGTTTCAGATGACGGTGCAGTCCTCTTTATTACAGCAGGTGGAAGAGTCTCAATGGGGGGACTCCAAGGCAGAAGTGTTGCGGGATCATGTCGATTAGGGGAACGCTCTAGAAGGATGTTCAGAGGACAGCCGACATCAGATGCTTTTTCATGAAAGGTTGTTTGTCCCGGAGACAATGCGTGAGGGAGTTCTCTGTGAGTTCCATATATCAGCCTTGGCGGTATATCCAGGAGTTTAAAAAATGTACCAAGGCCTGAGGGAACAGTTTTGGTGGCCCGGGGTGAAATGGCCTGTGGCAGAGTTTGTGGCTAAATGCCTAGTGTGTCAGCAAGTGAAGGCTGAACACCGTGTTCCCAGTAGTTTGTTGCATCCTTTAGATGTCCCCGAGTGGAAGTGGGATGACATCTCAATGGACTTCGTCACAGGACTACCCAGAGCTCAGGGTGGTTATGATGCTATCTAGGTAGTGGTGGATTGACTGATGAAATTAGCTCACTTCTTAGCAATTAAGGAGTCAGGCCCGGTGAGTACCTTAGCACAGAGGTATGTAGACTAGGTGGTGCGTTTGCATGGGGTCCCGAAGACTATCGTCTCAGATCGGGATACTCAGTTTACCTCAAGAGTCTGGAGGGGGTTACAACATGCTTTTGGAACCCAGCTACGCCTTAGCACTGCTTTCCACCCCCAGACCGATGGGCTGACAGAGCAGACTATCCAGACGTTGGAGGACATGCTGCGAGCATGCGTTCTAGATTTAGGAGGATCATGGGTACGACACTTTCCTTTAGTAGAGTTTTCCTACAACAACAACTTCCACTCTACTATTGGCATGGAACCATTTGCGGCTTTTTATGGAAGACCATGTCGTTCACCCATTTTCTAGGAAGAGGTTGGTGAGACAGGTGCTCTTGGGCCAGAGGTAGTGCAGAGCACCACAGAGAATGTCCAGCTTGTACGTGAGAGGATGAAAGCGGCTCAGGACCGACAAAAGTCTTATGCTGATCGTCGGAGGAGGCCCTTGGAGTTCAAGGTGGGAGATAATGTGTTCTTGAAGGTTTCCCCTCGACGGGGGCATCAGAGTTTTGGGAAAGGGAGCAAGCTCTCACCTAGGTTCATCGGACCTTTTGAGGTGCTGAGGCGAGTCGGCGAGGTGGAATATCAGCTGGCCCTGCCACCTCAGTTGGAGAAGGTTCATGATGTCTTCCACGTCTCCCAGCTTCTTCAGTACTTACATGACGACTCTCACGTTATCGACTGGGGAGAGTTAGATATGGGAGATGACGTGACCTTCGAGGAACGACCAGTCATAATCGAGGATCGTAAAGAGAAGGTGCTCCGTGGACGAACTATTCCTTTGGTTCGTGTGTTGTGGAGGCATGGCGGCCTCGAGGAGAGAGCTTGGGAGCGGGAGACCCAGATGCACGCTCAGTACCCGGAGTTGTTTTGACTTGTGTTTTCCCTTGTTCTTCTGAGCTTTATGTTGATGTTATACTCTGTACCTTTGATATATGGAATGATTGGCTTGTCAGTTGTGAGACCTTTTGTTTCCTTGTTCCTTTATAATGTGTAACATGTCCGGATGTGTGGGGGAAGGGAAAAACCTGATCCTTAATCGAGACGCATTAATGAGGATGCGATTGAACCCGTGTGGGCGAGTCAGTGCCGCCTAAAGCAGATAATATCTCGACATAAGAGAAGGAATTTTTCCCCAAACCACATGTTCGGGCAGTGTGTTGGTTGTGTGGTGTTGGGGGTAGTGCAAGTTGGAAAATCCTAATGTATGAAAGTGGGAAGACCCAATTCTTAATCGAGATGCATTAATGAGGATGCGATTAAACCCGTACAGGCAATTCAATGCCGCCTAAAGCGGATAATATCTCGACATAGGAGAAGGAATTCCTAACACATATGATTAGGGTTGTTGGTTGGGTTCCTGTTATAACGAGAACCCTAAGAGGTATCTTTTTGGGTTCCTCTAGGTGGGTTTTTGAATTCATGAGGACGAGAATGTTTTAAGAGGTATCTGATGTAATGGACCGGACCTCTCTGGCCCATTCATTTGTCAAAAAGAAGGCCACGAAGTGTTCTGGAGGGTAAGGTGGACTTTTCCCACACTTTCCAGAATTTTGAAACTACACGCCGTGTAGTTTGAGTACACGCCGTGTACCCCCTTACCGGGTATACCCCATGTTGAAGGCCGTGTCCTAGCCGTGTGAAATAAATGGGTACACGCCGTGTATCCAATACTATACGCCGTGTAGTCTCTCCCCGCGTACACATTACCGTGTGTTGACTAGTCAACGACCCTGTGCCGTGTTGGAGCCGTGTGAAATAAATGGGTACACACCATGTACCCAATACTACACGTCGTGTAGTCCCTCCCCGCGTATGCGTTACCTTTAAGCCATGTGTTGACCAGTCAACAGCCGCGTTCCGCGTTGGAAGCCGTGTTGGAAGCCGCGTGGTGACCACATGAAACGGCCGAGTACACACCGTGTACCATAAAGTACACGCCGTGTACTTTGGCTTTTCTCACCTATAAAAGGAGGGGTCTCCTTCTCCTTTTCAACTCACCCCTCTCCTCCCCATTCCTCTGAGCAGAGTTCTCCCAAGAGACTCGAAGGATCTTTCTTCCATAACTTCTTCGTCCGAGCTCCGATTTACGATTCGTCAGCGGCCACGGGATCATAACGACGAGGTGGAACTTTAGATCTTGGATCCATTGCCCATCCTTTAGCCTTTACTTTCCGACTTCCACCCGAGGAGGTTTTTCCGGGACCCGACAGAAGTGACGGACACCGACAGACGTCTTCTAAAGTTGATTCGGGGGAGCGTTGTGATCAGAATCTGTTGAGGTAGGGATCTTACCTTCATCTCTTTAATTTTTGCATCATGCGGGGTGGGTATCCTCTTGTTTTCATGAGAAACAGTTGAACCATTAAATAAAGATAATAACTGGTTAAAGAACGGGGATGGGAAAGTTATTATGTTTATCTTTGTTTATCCTATTGATATGTTATGAATTGAATAGGATTATGCCTACTGAAAATCACGGTCATCGAGGGCCTTTTCTTGCGCAATTAAATGTTTCCCTATCTTCTAGACCGTTTTTGTGAATGGAACTTTCTTGAATGTGGAATTTGGTTAATCACGTAAAGTTTAATGATTTAAAATCTGTAACCCTTATGTGATCACCCATGTTGAACAAAATGGAATAATGAACATGTGGGTGTTGGCTTGGATACGTGGCATGCGATGGGGGTGTTTTGTGGGCTGTTGTGGATTGGGTGAGCAGCGGGGCTGTGGTTGACTTGGTTGTGGGTTGGTGTGAATTCTATGTTAGTGATGGGCAGTGGGGCTGCGATAAATTGTATTAAAGGGATAATGATGTATGGGTTCCGTGTGATTGTGGTTATGGTGGTTGGCAGCAGGGCTGCAGGGATGGGTTGGAATGTGAACGGACTATGGGTTGTGAATAATAAATAAAAATTGGAAGAGATAATGAATGGTGGGGCTTGGTAACATAACGGAAATAATAATCAATGGGGTTGGTTGGTTAATAAGAAGGGACTTGTTTGTGTTTCTTGTGTTTTCATAACTTGATTTGTGGATGACAGGGATATGCTTTATGAACGATCGATGTGGTTGGTTGTGGATAGTTTCCCAGTAGTTAAGGAACTAATAAACTAATTCTTCTGAAACGTGAAAACATAAATGGGGTTGGGGTTATTTGTTGTATGCATGCTTCGTAGTAGCAGTGCCGAGGCACATGCTCAGTTTCTCTATTTAGAAGCCATAGGTTAGTCTGTGTGTTTGGTATACTTATATATATCTGTATCTTTGTGTTTTATCGCACCCCACCCATGTTGAGCACTTAGTGCTGAACACTCCCATTTCATGGGAGAGGGTGTCTTCCCCTTAGTTACTAGCTCCTTCCTGATCCTTCTTCCCTAGGTTGTGATGGCTTGAGGTGACCTTACACCTAAGACCCTTCAGGTAGGTTTCGATTGGGGTGGTTCTAGCCCAAGACTCTTCGGGAAGGTTTTACTATTTCCCAAGAATCTTCGGGATGAGGCCCAGGTGTGTGCGGGCAGGATATGTGGTTGTGAGGCCCAGGTGTGTGCAGGAGGGATACATGGTTGTGAGGCCCAGGTGTGTGTGGGTGGGATACGTAGTTGTGAGGCCCAGGTGTGTGCTGGCGGGGAGAGTGTGGCAGCATCAGGACGTTCACCGTTAGGAAGAGCAGCTAACTAAAGGGAAATTGTGAGGGGTACCCAATACTCTTGTTCTTATCTACTACTACCTGTTGTTCTGTGTTTTGGTGAGTGTGGCTGGTGAGGTTGGGTGGATATAATTCCTTGCTAGGTTTCTTCTATTGTTCTCACGGGACATTAGGATGTCTCCCCACTTGTGCACGAGAGCTTTAGGTCTCCCTAATGAGTATACTTGTATGCTCACCCTACGTTTACTTTCAGGTTTTCAGGAGGACTACCAGGGCCGTGCGGGACCCTACTAGTCGGGCAGTTGAAGTTGTTACTGTTTTTGTACACTTGTTTCTTTTGGTATTGTACTTTGAGCTTTCTTGTACTTGCACCTTGTTATAAAATTGTTTAAACATGCATGTGGGCTTGGTTTGGTTTTATTTATATACACTTGTTCTTTTCCTTTTTGGTGGTTGACTTGTCCTATTTCCCGATCTTAAAATAATAAAAGGGTAATGCCTCCCATATTTGTGAAAACTCATACCCTTGGTGCTAGTCGCCAACCTGGGGCCTACTGGAGGTGGGACTCGGGGGTCATTATCCCCCTTTCACTATTTCCATCTTAGGAGGGGCATCTTTGGTGGGAGGGGGTCGTGACATTCCTGGTTCAAAGTGTTTACCTTTGATATTCATAGATTGGTAGTCTTGAACTCTAGCTTTATTTATCCTTGAATTTTCATAAACCTCCATCCTAAGTTCCTCAAGTTCATTAAGATCTAATTTACTCTTTTCTTTGGCAAAAAAAATGTCAAAGTTCATTTTTTTGATTGCCCAAAATTCCTTATGCTCAATTTCAAAAAGTAAATGGAGTGATTTTCCATAAAAAAACTTATATGGTGACATACCTAGGATGGTTTTGAATGGTGTACAATATTCCCAAATAGCATCTAAGAGTTCCTCGGAGCAATCTTTCCTAGAGGGATTGAAGGTTTTTTCAAGAATTTTCTTAATCTCCCTATTCGCTAACTCATCTTGACCATTGGTTTGTGTATGGTACACAATGGAAACTTTATGAGAAATCACATACTTAGAAATGAGTGAATATAATGGGTGGTTGTAGAAATGGGTTCCTCGATCACTGATTATAGCCCTAAGAATTCCAAATCGAGAAAATATGTGCTCTTTCAGAAATCAGATAACAACATGATGGTCATTGGACTTGGTTGGAATGGCTTCAACCCATTTAGAGACATAATCAATAGATAAGAGGATGTAGAGGTATCCCCTAGAGTTTGGGAAAGGTCCCATGAAATCAATTCCCCAACAATCAAAGATTTCAATGACCAGAATGGGAGTGAGGGGCATTTGATTCCTTTTGGTAATGGATCCTAATTGTTGACACTGAGGACAAATTTTTTAGAATTGGAAGGAATACTTAGTGAGGTTAGGCCAGTAAAAACCAATTTGGATGACCTTTTAGTGGTTTTCTTTGTGGAAAAGTGGCCTCCACATGCCTCTCCATGAAAAAAATTTTAGAATAGACTCTTGCTCAGACTCGAGAACACATCTCCTAATGATTTGACCAGGATATAACTTGAAGAGGTAAGGATTATCAAACACATAGTGTTTGAAATCATACAGGAATTTCCTCTTAGCTTGGGTCCCTAAGAATTTTGGAATGTTACCTGTCACCAAATGGTTTTCTATGTCAGCATACCATGGGAAATTACTCAAAGAATAGAGGTTCTTGTTAGGAAATGAATCAGACATAGAAAGGCGATGTGAGTTGTCTTTGAATTCCATCCTAGAGAGGTGATCAAATACAACATTTTCAACACCCTTTTTATCCTTAATGGTTAAATCTAAATATTGAAGAAGGACCCACCTAATCAATCTATCCTTGGCATCTTTTTTTTTGGAAAAGTTATTTCGGGGATGAATGGTCGTTGAAGACAATGATAGGTGATCCTAAGAGATATGACCTAAATTTATCTAAGGAAAATACAAAAACAAGCAACTCATTATTATTGGTGGTGTAGTTTATTTGTGAATCATTTAAAGATTTTCTTTCATAAGAAATGACACATGGGGTTTTCTCACACCGTTGTCCTAAGAATTATCCTACAATGAAGTCACTCACATCACACATGAGATCAAAAGGAAGTTTCAAATTTGAATATTTCATGATAGGTGGAGAGATAATATATGACTTGAGTGTAGAGAATGATTCCTCACAGCTTTATGTTCATAAAAATGGAGCATCTTTCACCAATAGAACACAAAGTGGTCGAGAAATGGAGATGAAATTCCTAATAAACCTTCTATAGAAACCAACATGTCCTAATAAGGAACTCACTTCCTTAACAGTTTTAAGAGAGGGAAGGTGGCGAATGATGTCAACCTTAGCTTTATCAACTTCAATACCTCTACCAGAGACCAGATGGACTAGAACAAGTCCTTTATTTACCATGAAATGGAATTTTTCCCAATTTAGGATGAGATTCTTATCCTCTAATCTTGAAAAAACCCTTTCAATATTCAGAAGGCATCCATAAAAATTATCCCCAAATATGGATAATTCATCCATGAAGACCTCTAAACAATCTTCCACCACATCCAAGAAGATTCCCATCACGAACCACTGGAAGGTACTGGGGGCATTATATAACCCAAAGGGCATACACTTGAAGGAAAAAGTGCTGAATGAACAAGTGAAGGTTTTTTCCCTTGATCCTCTAAGGAGACCTCGATTTTATTATACCCTGCGAATCTATCTAGGAAGAAATATAATCGATGACCCGTCACTTGCTCGAGGACTTGATAAATAAAGGGAAAGGGGAAATGGTCTTTCTTGGTATAATAGTTGAGCTTCCTATAGTCAATACAGACTCTCCATCCACTACTTACCCTTGTGGGGAGAAGGTCACCATCCTCATTGGTGATAAAAGTGATTCCATATTTCTTTGGGACTACTTGAATTGGGGTTACCCACTCACTCTCAGTAATGGGGTAGATGATACCTGCTTTCAACAACTTAAGAAGTTCTTTCCTTACCACATCCATAAGATTTGGATTGAGTCTCCACTGAGGTTGAAGACATGGTTTGGATTCAGATTTAAGAACAATACTATGAGTTCCAATGAGTGGGATAATCCCAGGAATATCAGAAAGGGTCCATACAATTTATTTCTTATGATTTCTTAGGACATCCAGAAGCATCATCTATTGATTGGATTCAAGAGAGGAAGAAATGAAAATAGGAAAGGCTCGATTGTCCCCTAAGAATACATACTTGACTGATGAAGGTAGGACCTTAAATTCGAGATTATATTGGTTATCAATTTCCAAGAAAGGACGGGAATTTTTATTGAACTCAGTTTCTTTGTTCACATTTCTTGACAGAATTGGTTTCTTGTGAACAGAATTTTCATCCACTAAATTGGCCAGATCAGTTTCATGAATGGTTATGGATTCAATGTTATTGATTTCACCAATGTTATCATTGATTGGTGATTCGATAAAATCATCAATAGAGCTATCTGAAAGAGATTCAATCCAAGGAGAAAAATTTTCCTCATGTGAACAAAGAAAATCAATCTCTTATTGACTTAAAAATCCTTCATTAATCCCTTGATGTTCCTTAAGTTCACTATCAACACTAACAATCCAATTAACCTCATATATCTCTTCATCATCTCCAATTTTAGAGTTTTCATTATATATGTTCAAGTGTAGACTCATGTTTCTAAAGGTTATGGTCATGTTCCCATTTCAGACTTGGATAATAGAGTCGATTGTTGCAAGGAAGGGACGACCAAGGATGATTGGGGTTTGATCCCTAGGACCTAAGCTTGGGTAATTTTCAAGGAAAATGAAATTATCTGGGTAAATGAAAATTTCAACTTTCACAAAAACATCCTTTAATACCCCCTTAGGAACTCGAACACCATGATCAACAAGTTGAAGAGTGACAGATGTGAGTTAAGAGTTCTTAGAGCCCTAACTAACAATACATGGCATAAAGAATGATGTTCACACTAGCTTCTAGATCACAAAGGGCTTTTACAACTTTGTTCTCTCCTAACTCAACATTGACGTATGAAAATCCTGGTTCTTTCAACTTTGGAGGAATGGTCCCTTTAATGGTGGTGCTCACATTAGCATCCAAAAGGACTTGGTTTTTATGTGAAAATTTAATTTTAAAAGTGAATTATTCCTTAAGGTACTTTGAGTAGGAAGGAATGGTTTGGATTTCATCGAGAAGTGGAATGTTCAACTTAACCTTAGAGAAGATTTCCCTCAAATTTTCATTCAGTTCTAGTTTAGATTTTCCTCTCATACGTTGAGGGAATGGAGCATGTTGTTTGATTTTTTGGTGTGGTTGTAGTTCCTTCACATTCTCATTGGTTTTTTTTCAAAATCTATGGATGTTTCTTCATTATTTTCATGCATTATTGAATGTTTTAATGGTTATGGAATGAATTGTTTATGTTTTTCAATGGATTTACCACTTCTTAAAATAGTCACTAATTTGAGTTGTTCATGAGAGGTTTTTGTGTAACTGGATTCTCCCCTTAAAGTTAAGGATGGTACTACCTGAGTAGGCATGGGTTCCTTATCAGTTTTAATGGTTTGTAGTTCATTTTTAAGGGACGAGAATTCTGAGTTCATTTTCTCTATTTGTTTACACAACTGCTCAAGGATTGGAAGAGGGACAGATTGAGTAGGGGATTGTGCTAGTTGGTTTATCCCAAGAGGATACTTTGGTTGTTTCATGGGTTGCTGAATGAGTTGTTGGTATTGGATATGAGGGTGTTGGTATTGGATTGGTTTTTGTTAGAACTGGTTATGGTTTTGAGAATTTTGTGGAGGGTATGGGTTTGGTTCTTGTGGATGACTAGGTTGCTAGTTGGGTTGTTGGTTATCTTTCCAATAGAATCCTAGATAGTCATTATACCTTGGATTGAAAGTGTTTTGGTACTGTGGCTTCTAAAAGTTCAGATAATTGACCTCTGCTGGTGTTCCCACTACTACAAAAACGGGCAAGGGAAGCGCTACCCCTTTATCAGCGCTTCTTTTAGTAGCGCTAATAAAGGGGGGATTTATCAGTGCTAAAAAAATTATATTTCAAAAAAAATCATGAAAAATAAATTATTTTTATATAAGTATATTTATTCATATATAAATATAATATATATTTTTTAAATATGTTTTATATACGTATAAATAGACTATTACATTTAATATATAATAAATAGTGTAAATGGATTTAAAATATTTTAAAAAATATTATTAATTAATAATTTTCTAATTATTATTGATTAAAAATAATTTAATAACAATTTGAAGACACAAAAAATCAAAACAATTAATAAAAGATCTAAAATAAGTTAAAAATGTAACTCAAAATTCAAACGGCCATAACTTTTGATCCGGGTGTCCGTTTGAGCTCTAAAACATATCAAATCAAAGCTTGCGATGAGGTCTACGCTCTAGTGACCTAGGTAAAGCCTATATCACATTTTAGAGGCCAAAAAAGGCCCAGAAGGCCTCCAAAACTGAGTTTTTAGTCAGGATACCCCGATTTGTTAACATTCATACAAGTATAACTTCTGATACGGATGTCCGTTAAGCCTGTACCACATATCATATCAAATATTGTTTCATTTTCTTCGATTTGATAGGTTGTGGAGTTGAAACGGGCTTCTAGATTATAAGTTATGATCATTTTAACATTCTATGGCTTTTCAAATACACACACACATATGTATTTATTCGTAAATATATATGTGTCTGTGTGTGTTTGTGTCTGTGTGTGTGTCTATGTGTTATATATATATATGTATGTATGTATGTATTTATTTATTTAATTATAAATACACATACATTTTTTTTCATAAATCTATTTAAAACCAATCATATAAGTATATATTAATATACAAATAAATATACAGATAAAAAATTATAATAAATATATATATATAAATAAATAAATATAAATAAATATTAATATATGAATGAATATATATACTAATATATGAATAAATATATTTATATCAATATGAATCTATATCAATATACGAATAAATATAACTATATATAAATATATATAAAAAGATATATCATTAAATAGATAAAATAACAAAATAGATTAGTGGTAAAGGTGTAGCCGCGAAATGGGGAGGTTGCAGGTTCAAGTTCGGGTGGAGGCAAAGGTGGTGCGCGCGTATGAGGATGCGCGGGAAGGCCAGCGCGCGAGAGACCTCCTAGCACTGATAAAGGGGTGGTTAAGTGTTGATAAAAGCTCTCCCCATGCATTATTTATTTATTTATATTCATTTTTAATTTTTTTGACTTTTATCAGCGCTTTTTAAAAAGCGATGATAAATTCCCCTTTTATCAACACTAAAAAAAGTGCTGATAAAGGGATCTTTTATTAGCACTTATAAAAGTGTCCTTTATCAGGGCTTTTCGGAGCACTGATAAAAAGGACCCTCCTATATTAGCGTTGAGCTTTACAACGCTTTTTTAGCACTGTTAAAGCCCGTTTTGAGTGCTGATATAGGCCGTTTTTGTAGTAGTGTCCTCCTAGAAGAACATATTTAATAGAAGGTATGGTTGGGCAGTTTTCAGTCTTGTGTTCATGTTTGTCACAAATTGTGCAAATAAGGTCAACATTTTGAATTTCATGGACCTTCCTAAGATCGATCTCCTCTACCTTCCTAGTGAGTGCAACAAGTTTCACCCTAAGGCTTTCCTCCTCTCTAAGTGTGTAAATTACACCATATTTGGGTAGATTCTCATAGTAAGGTGATGTTCCCCATGTTTGGTTTTGTTCAGCCAGTTCTTCTAGATACTCATAAGCATCATTTGGGGCTTTGTTTTTGAAGGTTCCATTACACATTATGTCAATGAATTGTTTGTTTTCCAAACCCAAACCTTCATAGAAAATTCGAACTTGTTATGGGTTTGAAAATCTATTGTGAGGTACCATGTTGAGCATGTCTTTGAACCTTTACCATGTTTCATAAAACGACTCCCCTTATTTTTCAAGAAAATTTGGATTCTCTTTTTAAGTGCAATTGTTTTGGAATGGGGGAAGTATTTTTTGTAGAATTATCTTTGAAATTGGTCCTAGGAGTAGATTGATGTAGGTATCAGATTTTTTATCCAATTCTTTTCTCGATCCTTAAGTGAGAAAGGAAATATCATCATCTTAGCTGACTCAAGTTAATGTGGTGGGCACATGGTTTTAACAATGTCGTTGAACTCTTTGACATGAAGGTATGACATTTATGACTCCATCCCATGGAAGGTTGGAAGGTGGTTTAGGACATGAGGTTTGAAAACATAGTGGGATTCTCCTAGGGTATCATGCCTAATGCAAGAGGGTGAATTGGTCTAGGTAGGTGTGAGGTATTCTTTCATGGTTTGATCGACTGCATTCCCCAAGTTTGGGGCTACCTCATTTGGATTTCCATTTTGGTTCCCACCCGGGTTTATAAGTTGATTTATTTGAAGACCCTCCATTTAAATTGGCTCAATTTTTGAATCCGGAGTGTTAGGAATATTTGGATCTAATGGGAAGATACCCCTAGGTTTTCTTGAATCCCCAACCCCAAGACTTTCCACCCTAACTAATCTATTTGAGTTATCATGACTGTAGGTGGACATGCGCCAAAATAAAAAAAATGAGAAAGGGAAAAGATAAGATAATTTGGGGTGAGAAAATAGAAATGTGGGAGAATATAATGGGTATTGAGATGAATTAATTTTGTCCCTAGAAACGGCACCAAAATTTGGTCTCACCCAAATTTACCCAAGATTTTAGGGTTAAGTGGTCGCTTGTAGTTTATCTTGGGTTGTCGAATCCTCAGATACCTAAGAAGTAACCTACAGACACACAAATTCTATGGATTGTTTTTTTCTATGAATTTTCTAACTTTGGATTGATTTTATATGGTTTTAAAGTATCACTAACATATCTAAGTTAATTAAAATTAAGATATTGAGTTGATCCTAAGTTATCACTCGGGGTGGATTGGATGAATTCATTTTTTAACGATTTCAATTTCATTAACTTGAGAGGGATTCATTCAATGAATTCAAAATAACCTCATCACTTACTGATTAAACACCTTCATAAACACATTCTAATCACCTATACACCTTTAGGGTCATTTTCATGAGCACTCTAAGGTAAAAGATCTTATTAGCACACAAAAGTGGGGCGAATAAATTCAATAAGGAAGAGGAAGAGAGAAAATCATTAAATAAAAGAAACTCAAATAAAATAAATTAATAAACATTTAGAGAGTGAGAAATAACATCCAATACATCCCCTTTATACTCCCTTGGATCAACCCATAAAAGAGTTATCCCTCTATTGATGACATGTTCTCAACGGAAGCAGGAAGTAGACTTACGAGGGTGGAATTGAAGAAGTAAAAACAACAAAATAACTATTAATCCACTATTGTGTGATAAATTTCACAAGGTATGGTGTGAATAAATTCAAAACTTGCGGAAAATGTATCAATTTGATATAGATAAATACAAAATAAGAGTAAAGGAATAAATTTTATTAAGAAACTAAGGTGAATTGAACAACTTACATGAGAAAGAAATGTGATTACAAACAAAAAGAAGCAGCATAACACTACAATGAAACCAAGCACCAAAGATCCCCAACTCCTCCAAAAAAACTACCTTAAATATACATTTTTGAAGCCTTGGGTCAATACTACAATAGTCCAAGTCTCCTCAATTAATTTTGGTAGGCCATAAGTGGGTGGAAAGTTGAGGGAGAGTTGATTTTTTCACCCTTGACAAACAATTTGAGCCAACTTGCATGAATCAATAGATGTGTTCAAAAGAGCATCTAGATGGAATAATTTTGGTGGTCCATAGAAGAAAAAAATTAAAATAATAATTTTCCCTGATATCCTGTAAAATTTCAGTCCAAAATAGTTTATGGCTTATGATGTATGATTAAATATGTGGGCTGTTTGTTTGGGCCGCAGAATCTGTCCCAATATTTCATCTTCAACTTGGGCCGCTAGGAACTCTATTCAAAAATTATAATTAGCTTTGGAAACTATTTAATGAAATGTTACCCTTGATGTACTCTATCTTTAGTTAAATTTTTTATAATCATTGGGCTTGGATATTGGCCGATAAAGTCTCTTTATTGGGCTTCTGTCCAGTTTACATTGCCCAGAATGTGTTGGCATGAAATCCCATTTTGGTGGTCTTCCAATGTGATTCTTCAAGTACTACAAAATAATGAATTGTTACTTATATCATGAAATAACTGAAAATAAAATATGAAAATAAAATCAAGATCATTTTGTATTTTAGGAGGTGTTAAAAAATGTACCCTGTAATAGTGCATTTTAAGAGGGAATTACAATCATAAAGTGAATTAACGTTCAAAGTATAAAATGCACTAAAATGATGTTTATTAATAATAAAGATCATGAATATTATATATATTAACAATGAATATTATCCTCATTCAGTGGATAATCACCCCTATCCTCATACAAAGACCTTGTCCCCTATATTCCTTGGGCTCTCTCCCCTCCTACATTTTCCCCCGGCCGAGCCATCTAGATTTCAAAAGGTAAGGGGATTATTTGTGCCATTCCTTCTCAGCCGTTCACTTCTATATGAGCCTCTAATTTTTAGTTTATCCCTATTTCTCTATTGAACTACTATAGTGTATTAGTGCATGTGCAGGATCCTCCCTCCCCCGTTTGGATGTCTTGGTTTAACTTTTTCCCTGACCACTAGGCTTTAAAAATTATTCCCAATTCCTATCCTTCTATCTACTATACCACTAGTAGGATGGGCACAAGGAATTAGACTAGATATTTTATTAGTTATTCAACAAATAAAAATAGTAGGAACTCTTCTTCTAGGGCTAGGTCTAGGTGATCTCATTCCTAATGTTATTAATGATAATCTAGAATACCTGAGGACTCAAAGCCTAGGTTAAATCGGACATTATTTATAATTAATAAGACAAGAATAATTCCTCTCTTATGGTGTTTCATGAGCCAAATAAAAGTTCAACCAAGATTAGGGAGTTTTATAGTAGATCTAGGATACATTTTTATATGCATTGTGAGCAAGAAAATCATAATATATAGTTATTCCATTAGCCCTCAATCTTGTTTGTGAAGTGGGAATTTTCTGATTAGCACCCGTTGGTTAAGGTGGATGCATATAATCATTCCTTCTTCATCTCCTTTGTATATGAAAAATGTGATGCGCATCTTCATGAGAAGATTTTGATTGATCTCAAATCCTTCAACCATAGGGAAGAACCATTGCTGGTGGGTGGTGACTTTATGTCTATTATGGACATAATTGAGAAGAAGGGTGGGAGCTCTTTACTGTACAATGTCAGGATCCAATTCTCCTTATTTTATAGCCCAGTAGGGGCTCCATGACATGGATTTTTTTGGGGACAGGTTCAATTGGTGTAATAACCAATGTAGAAACCAAAGGACTTGGTGCATATTGGATCAGTGCTTTTGGAATATCCAAACTATTTTAGACTTCCCAAATTTGGAGGTTATTCATTTGATCAGTTCATTGTCTGATCACTTACCTCTTATTATTAACCTCATGTATGGTAATTCAAGAGGGTACATATTCTTCTTCTCCAAATGTTGAACGTATCACCCTAAGCTTCTTTACATGGTGTTACACTTCTCGGATGTCCTGATCCAAGAGAGATATTTCTATGGCCTCCAAAATAAATTATGGCACCAAAAAAACAATCTCCTGGTCTAGTCAAGATCCCTCCCTCATGTTCATCAATCTATGGGAAACATCAAGAGATACATTGAGAATGAGAAGCTGATATTATAAGAGTATTAAGATGATGAGAATATTGTATCCTTTGTTCTAAAAAAACAAACAACTCAATGATCTATTTCTGGAGAAAGAGAGATATATTCACAAGCTCTCTCAGACCACCTGGCTCAAGGAAGGTGATCAAAACATGAAATACGTTTACACAAGTTTGAAAAAGAGGCAATGTTTCCAGGCTCCGAATATCTATCTTGAAGATGGTTTCCTACAATAGTGATTTGGATATTATAGGTTACATGGTTGGTTCTTATTTTAAATATTTTATTTTTACTACTAACCTTGAATGGAAGAATGGTTATCCTCGAGATTAGGAATCCATATTCTGTGTGGTTGAAATGGTTTTATCTACTTGTATCAATAAACTCCTTGAGTGTGAACCTATTTAAAATGAGGTGTGGGACTCTATTACCTCACTGAATCATGAGAGCGCTCCCAGGCTTGAAGGTTTCCCAAGGTCTTTCTTTATGAGTACCTAGAGTGTTATTAAGGATGATCATGTTGGTTCCATCTAGGATTTCTTCTATGGGGGTGGGATTCCTCAGGTTCCTAGCACTACTACATTGACCATCATCACCAAATTGTGTGATCCCTCACCAATGTGGGTTTCATAGGGAGGATGTGTGGTTTCTTGAAATCGGTTAGTTTAGTACCATAGTTCTTTTATTATTTTGACTTGAGACATGATGTACTTAAAAGGATCAGGAAAGAAACATAGTTTCTTCTAGTGATGAGTGACATAAGTAAATTCTTTGTGTGAAAGGAATGACACTTGATAAATTTTTGATTATGTAATGGTTTTATGCTTATATATTTTCTTAGGTGTATTTATAAAGTAAGGAACCAATAGTACTTCATGTGAGAGACATATACATTGTTTTTGGGGTATAAAACCAATTGATTTGGTGTGATCCAAGGATAATTGGGATACTGTAGTGTTTTTATTAAACTGGAACATGAGTGTTTCATGGTTGAAAGTGTGGTCATTGACTATGGAACATATCTGTTGGGACTCTGGTATTGTGGTAAAGGATAATTGATATAAATAGAAAATGGAAACATGGATAAGGGATATCCAATGGTGGGGAGCACAATATAAAATGATTTTGGAAAATATTATTATTACACCTACCTTTGGAATAATGTGATGGAATCATACAACACCGATTGATTTGGGATGAATCGAGGTGTTTTCTATGTATCTTTTATAAAGTGTCTATATTGAGATCTATGTATTTGTGAAAATTTCTAAGTGTATATTTTAAAATGATTCAAGTGTTTTGAAATGTTTCTTAGAGGGATGTCTCTTATTTTAAATGATTAATATTGTTGGGTCATGAAGTTGTTTTGAATAATTAAAAAAAGGAATTGTGATTTTGTAAAAGAGTGTTTGAAAATGATTGATTTATTTTAAAAAGGTCATGTTATTTTAAAGATAAATTTGTGTAAATGGTTTTTTTAATAGGATTTCAACTATGATTTTTTAAATAGTTTTCAAAGGATATTTGAACTATAGTTTTTTTATAATATTTTAAGTTTATACTTTTATAGAATTAGGAAAACCATTACATTATATCAATATTCTGTGTATTTATTTTGTTAACTATCACCGAATCAAATAGGATGGATATGAATAAATATTAGATGGATTCTAATCATTTGACAAGAGAGTATAAAGATGGAGTGAAATAGTTCATTAACATTGCAAAATATCATGAATATGACCCTTATCAAATCCTTTGTCCATGTTTACACTGTTGTTATTCAAGAAAATTTAGTCCAGAGGAGTTAAAAGAACACTTGATCTGTCATGGAATAGATCAAAGTTATAAATGTTGGAATAAACATGGGGAAAAAGCTAATGTAGCTAGTGGCTGGGATAAAAATGTATTTTTTGGATCATCTAATATGATTACAAATGTGGAAAATGAAGAAGACCAAATCGAGGATGTGATTACATATGTGAATGATAATGAAGATTGTATTGAGGAAATGACAAGGACAGTTGAAGATGAACTTCGTGATTGGCCAAAATTGTTTGAGAAGTTAAAGAGTTGTGGAAAGATGCCTTTGTATGGTGGTTTCACTAAATATATAGCATTGTTAGCCGTACTGAAGCTGTATAATTTGAAAGCTGGAAATAGATGGAGTGATGCCAGTTTTATAGAATTACTTGCTCTCTTGAATGACATGCTTCTAGAAGATAATGATCTCCCGAGCCAAACATACAACGCCAAAAAAATTCTACATTCATTGGGTATGATCTTTGAATGAATACACACCTACCTTAATGACCGTATACTATTTTGTAAGAACCAAAAATCACTTAGAGAATTCCCAAAGTGTGGTTCTTCTTGATACAAGAAAGATGAATCCGGTCCTATGAAAATTGTATAGTACTTTCCAATCATTATAAGGTTTAGGCACCTATATGGAAGTGAAGATATTGCAAGGCAATTTATGTGGCACACAGACAAAAAAAAATAAAGATGGGAAACTATGTCCTCCGACATAGTCTCCTCAGTGTGGAAGAGAATCGATCATGAATATCCTGATTTTGGAAATGAGCTAAGAAACCTTCATCTTGCATTATCTATATATGGAGTGAATCATTTTGGTTTTCAAAGCAGCACTCCTAGTACATGGCTATTTATGTTGTTAAATTATAACTTTCCACCATGGTTATGGACGAAATGAAAACACATCATGCTATCTATGCTTATATCAGGACCAAAACAACCAGGTAATGATATTGATGTTTATTTGTCTCCGTTGATCGAGGATTTGAAATTATTGTGGGATTTAGGTGTTTTGTTGTATGATTCTTATAGAAATAAAGATTTCATGTTGAGAGCCATGTTGTACGGGATGATAAATGACTTTCCTACTTATGATATTTTTTCAGGATATAGCATTAAAGGAAGTTATGGGTTTCCTATCTTCAAACAAGGTACATAGTAAATTAAGTCAAAATATTCATAAAAAAACCATGTTTCTAAGACATCACAAATTTCTACCCTGATGACATAAGTACCGATCTTGGATGACATCATTCGATGGAAGTTTAGAATAACGTACAACACTGTCTCCACTAACTGGTGATCAACTGTTTTAGAAAGTAAAAGATGTGGACACTGCTTTTGGTAAACTATTTTTGAAAAACCTTATGAAAACTAGTTGGAAGAAGATATTAGTGTTTTTTGAATTACATAATATAATTTTCTATATTTCAGACACTTTATTGATGTTATGCATGTTGAAAAAAATGTATGTGATAGTGTCATCGACATGTTACTAAATGTACCCGAAAAAAAGGATGAAATTAAGGCTAGGTTGGACATGGTTGATATGGGAATACTAGAAGAGTTGGCGCCAGTGAAGGGTGAAAAATGAAATTTTATTTCTATAGCTGCTTATACTATTTCCAGGAAGGGGAGATATCAGTTTTGAAACTTCTTGAATGACATAAAGGTTCCAGAGGGGTATTCATCAAATATCAAGAACATTGTGTCAATGACCGATTTAAAGTTAAATGGTATGAAATAACATGACTTTCACATTTTGATGAAAGATCTAATTCCTATATCTTTACATTGAATTTTTCCCAAGAATTCATGTTATACGATAACAAAGCTCTGTTTATTTTTCAAAGCTATATGAATCAAATTTATAGACCTGACAAAATTTCCAAGTATGGAAAGAGAAATTGATGTCATATTATGTGAATTGGAAATGTTCTTCCTTCCAACATTCTTTGATATGATGGTTCATTTGATAGTTCACTTGGTAAGAGATATTTGACTATGTGGTCCTATACACTATAGATGGATGTACCCCATTGAAAAATATATGAAGATTTTGAAAGGGTATTTCAAAAATAGAAGTCAGCCAGAGGGTTTTATTGCAGAGCGATATATTGTTGAGGAAGTCATTGAATTTTGTACAAAATACCTATCCAGTATGAAAAGCATTGGTCTAATGAAATCTTGTCACACTGGGCAGCTTACGGGTGAAGGAATTTATGGAAGATAGGTTGTCACAATCAATATTATAGATCAGTAGTAGGACCACCTTTACATTTTTCATAACAGTTTAGAGGTTGACCCATATGTCGAAACCAAAAAAGAAATTATTAGGCATTTGAATCCATCAAGGGATGAAAAATGGATATCAAATACACAAAATATATAGTTTATAGGATGGTTTCAAGACCATATATTTAAGGAGTGAGATGAAAATCCAGACTCAATTTCAAAACGACTTTGATGGATAGTCGGATGACCAAGTGTGTTTGTATTATCTTACAATGCTTATGTAATTAATGATTATATATTATATAATAATGAACATGATGAAGACAGTACCATGAAGAATAGTGGAGTTACACTTGTGGCTGAAGTGATGCACGTTTCTGGTGCTAAGAATAGAAATCCAATTTATGAAAATATGTCATACTTTGGCATCATCAAACAAATATGGGAGTTGAATTATACAAACTTCCAAGTGTCGATTTTTCAATGCAAGTGAGTTAATAACAGGAGTACTGTTAAAATAGATGAGTTGGGATTCTTGAAATTTGATTTTAGTAAGGAAGAGTACAAAGATGAACCATTTATAATGGCATCACATGCAGTACAAGTATTTTATTTTTCAGATCCTGCAAACCAAAACTGTTCAATTATTCTGTTATCCACCAAAACCACTGAAGGGTCAGATGAAAATTAAATGGAGGATGAAACTTTCATTAGGAAATTACAATAATTTTGTAGTGGTCCCAATGTAGATGGAATTTTGTATGTTAGAGGAGACCACAATGAAGGGATTTGGATAGTCGATATAGGGGTCAAATCTCTTCATCCTTTTAAAAAAGAGAGTTCAATAATCAGGTTATATTTTTTTGTAATATAATTCATGTTACCTTATGTTATTATTTGTTCAATGCTGGTTTTATGTAATATAAATTAAATATTAAACTACTTCTGTAGATATTGACTTCTATAAGTGATGATGCTCCCAATACCGAGGCACAACATGTCTCTCAACCTGTTGCTACTCACAGTATAGAGGACCAACAAGTTTCTCAACCTATTGCTACTACTTCTCCCAGTGCAAAGGTACAACCACCATCTGCACATGCTGATGCTAGAAATCTAGAGGAACATATTGATGATGTTGAAACTGAGGAAATGGTAGGCAATGAAACACTAGCATCACATAAAAAATAGGAGTGCTATATTTTGGTGGTGTTAGATGAAATCCTTAAGGAAAAAGTGAAAGGCATCGAATATGAGATCAGATAGAATAATTAGGGCCAAAATTTTAACCCCAACAAGGCCATGTTCAATAGTTACATTGGAATCATCACTCGACAATGCGTATTGATTGATGTACAGTCGTGGAACCATGTTGTCACTAGGATTAATACACCATTGTGGGGAGATATTACGGTAACATTATGATATCATTTCTTTAATTTACTAAAAAATAAAATAATAAAACATTGACTTACTCTTCATCATCAATTATAGAGTGCATTTATAATGGATGACTCACATAGGGACTATGTATTAATGGTTATTGGAAGGATTCACAAAGGCTTTCTCACAATTTTAATGAAATGTTATCTTAAATATACTGAAGGGAAAATAAACCTGCACCACCTCCTATTTATGCACACCTGATAACCCAAGGAGCATGGGATTCATTTACTACCCATCGTGTAGATCAGTCTTTTTAGGTACATTGTGTTTGGAAATACATTTTTTGATGATACATGTATCCATAACTTTGATTAATTTTTTTTTATTTATGAAACAACATCTGAGTGCTGAAAATAAGGAACGAGCAGCAAAACAGCGTACCCCTATTATAAAGCAAGAATGGGGTACACTTCACTTAAAAAAAATGGTACGTATTTAAATCTACCATAATACTTTTATGTGACATAAAACAACACCATAACTATGTTCCTCTATTTATATACAAATTGATAAATCCAAATCCAATGTCACTTTCATCCCACACCATGTGCTATGGAAGGAGGTGCATGTAAATAAATATGGGATGATAATAGATGAAGACACACAAATAGTGTGGGAAACATGTGTAAGTATGACATAATAAATATTTGTTACATAACAATGATTACTTATTTTCCTATATTTTCTATCTGACATATTCATAGGAATCAGAAACACCCAAACTAGATGCGGACATACTTTTGGTGGCCTTGAAGTAGCTAGAAAAGTAAGACCGTGTCAGAGGTGTGGGTTTTGGGGTGACACCCCAAACATTTTTTGTGAAAAAAACAAGAGTAGGATCAAAGTGAAGAAATAAAAATGATGAGATAAAGAATATCTATCATTGAAGAACATATAAAATTGTGGAGAGAGTTCATGGAAAATATGATGGCGAGGGGGGGGGGGGAAACAACTCAAGAACAACCAACGCGTGGAGATCCCGCCCCACCCCCACTAGCTTTGAAGCGATCCATTCCCCTCAAAAACCTGTATTATCTGAGGTAATCAATGTTTTAATAATTTTTTTTTGTGAATTGTGAATTAGATAGACATTGATACCTTTCCTGTACTGATATTATATAGGGTGAAAATGACTGTGATTTAAATCTATCAACACCCACCCATCACCTTGTAGCAAGGGCTACAATGTTCAATATCCAGAATGGCATGATACATAATAGACCACTTCTAACAGGTCATGTAAAAGTATTGATTAATGAAACCCATGAGCTGAGCGCCAAGCTACATGTTCCAATTGATGATAAAGATATTCATATGGATGAACAATCTCTTGGAACATTCATCGCATGACCGTCACAGCTTGTAAAAAAACATGTCAACAAGGAGGTATTCATTTACAATTTATTTTTCAAGATAAACCTTTAAAATTTAATGAAAAAAGGTCTGAACCGATGAATTTTATTACACGAAGACACATGGAAGGGGTGAAAAGAAATAATGGCTCAAAACCATCTCAAGGATCAACCAACCAATAAAAACTATTTACCGAAAGCACCTTAAACCCACTCTTTCTATATATGAATTTATTATCATTGCAGACTCATGTGAATACGAAGTTGAAAGATGGCGGGGTTCACACAATTCTTTTTTATGAAAACATGTACAATGGGGAAGATCTAGATTTCATTAGTGTTGACAATGTAAGTAAATTTTGGGAGCATGATTGGCTAGGCAGATCAGTTGTAAATGTATACATGAGGTATGTTTTCATGATTTTATTTTCTAAAATCTAATAAACTATAATAATTATGACTAAATACATTTCATATTTTTCGCAGGCATATATATGAAAAAAATTGAAGGTATTTCCCTATGAATAAAAATTTGGACTCGTTAGCCATCATGTTACCTCTATAGAATAAACAAATATAGAATCCAAGAAAGTGGGTGAAATAGTGTCAAACTTGCTCAAATCGTTTAATAGAAAAAATACGGATGACATAATCTTCTTAATACCAATGATGTAGGAGTAAAACTGTACAATTTAATCATATAAAATATATTTTAATTTGTTTCATTACTTATTCTTTTTTTGTATTTTTAGGTAGCATTGGATGCTCAATGCAGTCAATTTGGATACTCCAAATATTTATTTCTTAGATTCAATGCATGGATATAAAACAAACCGACCACAAATAATGGTGTTTTTCAATTTGTAATACACTACATCCAACATTTTAGAACTAAATATCTAGTTATATAATTTATATTATCTTTTAATGAGAATTCTGTTATGATAGGGTGGTGCATGAATATCGTCTACATCATGGAATGAGGCTAGGGGAAAAGGACAAGAAACATCATAAGTACTATGACTAGATACAAATTAGGGTATATATAATAAGATTTCACTATCCAAACAAATATAAAAAAATTACTTATTTTTCCCAATATTTCTACAGTGTCTAAAAAAAACAAATGATAAATACTGTGGTTATTATGTTTGTAAATTTATGGAATAAATCATATTCTATGAACAAACCAGCATCCCTGAAGAGGTATTTTCGAAGATAATTACTATTTTATTTAAAATATTTATTAATCCTTTGTGTATTTATATTTTTCAATACAACCATGATTTTCAAAAATACTCATATTCACAAGATGAGATATATTTGTTTATAAATGAATGGGAAATATACCTGATGGAAGAATATACATAAATATCATGAAGATGTGACTAGTATGACTCAAAGTGTCTATTTTTATTTAAAATTATCATTATTTTTAGTAAAAAGAACAAGTGTCATACTAAAAACTGATTAAATGCATTAGGATTGTTTTGAAACTTTAGTAAAATGATCCATAAGTCATTTGTGACATATAAGAATCAATCTCATTTAAATCCAACAAATTGTGTTACCGTTATGACTTTAAGTGTGTATTTTTATAATAAATTAACAATAAATTTAGCAAAAAGAACAAGTGACATACTGAAAACTGAGAAAATGAATTCATATTTTTTTGATACATCAGGACAATGATCCATTAGTCATTTTTGACGTATAGGAATCAACCACACCTCAATCCAAATAATGGTGTGACCGATATGACTAAAAGTTTCCGTTATCAGTTTAAAATCAACATTTTAGCTCAAAACATGTCACTCACTGAAAACAAAGAAAAATCACTATGATTGCATTCATAATTTAGGAAAATTATTCATAAGTTATTTGTGACGTGTATAAAGCATTCTCATGTCAAACTGACGCACGATGAGATTAGTATGACTCAAAATGCATGTTTCCTGTTTTAAATGATATTTTAGTAAAAAAACACAGATGACATACTAAAAATTGAGAAAATGAATTCATATTGTTTTGATACTTTAGTAAAATTATTTATAAGTCATTTTTGATATATAGGAATAAACCTCACCACAATAAGATGCATGGTGTGACTGGTATGACTCAAAGTGCCTCTTTTTATTTAAAGTTGACATTAAATTTAGTAAAAAAACACAATTGACATAATAAAAACTGAGTAAAAACATTTGGATTGTTTTAATAATTTAGAAAAACGATCCATGATTTATTTTTGACTTGTAGGTATTAACCCCAGCTCAATACAATGCAATATGTAATTGGTATAAATCCAAATGTGTCTTTTTATTTAAAATTGACATTAATTTTAGTAAAAAGAACATCTGACATACTGAAAACTAAGAAAATGCATTCATAATGTTTTGATACTTTAGGAGAATGATACATGAGTCATTTGAGATGTTTAAGAATCAACCACAGCTCAATTTGATGCAAAATGTGACTGGTATGACTAAAAGTTTCTGTTATCAGTTTAAAATTGAAATTTTAGCTCAAAACGTGTCACTCACTAAAAACCAAGAAAAATAGATATGATTGTCTTCATAATTTAGGAAAATGATTCATAAGTTCTTTGTGACATGTATGAAGTAGTTTCATGTCAAATTGACGTAGGATGTGATAAGTATGACTTAAAATGTGCGTTTCCAATTTGAAATGATATTTTAGTAAAAACACACAATTGTCACACTAAAAATTGAGAAAATGCATTCATATTGTTTTTTATACTTTATTAAAACAATCTATAAGTAATTTTTTATGTGTAGGAATCAACCTCACCTCAATCCAACACATGATAAGACCATTATGACTCAAACTGCCTCTTTTTATTTAAAGTTGACATTAATATTAGTCAAAAAACAAAATTGGCATACTGTAAAAGGAGTAAACACTTTAATTTTTTTTTGATAATTTAGGAAAATGATCCATGAGTAATTTTTGAAATGTTGGAATCAACCCCATCTCAATACAATGCACTATGTGACCGGTATAAATCAAAATGTGTCTTTTTTATTTAAAATTGAAATCAATTTAAGTAAAAAGAACAAATGACACACTGAAAACCAAGAAAACACATTAGGACTATTTTGATACTTTAAGACAATGATACATGAGTCAGTTTTGATGTGTAAGAATCATCTGCACCTCAATCCGATATACAGTGTAACTGGTATGACTAAATGGGTCTGTTATCAGTTTAAAATTTACATTTTAGCTTAAAACATGTCACTTACTAGAAACCAAGAAAAATATCTCCAATTTTCTTCATAATTTAGGAAATTTATTCTTAAGTCCTTTCTAACGTGTATAAAGAAGACTCGCATCAAATCGATGCATGATGTGACTGATATGACTCAAAAATCGTGTTTCTGATTTGAAAATATATTTTAGTAAAAAAAACACAACTGATATACATAAAACTGATCAAACACATTTTTATTTTTTTATACCTTATAACAATGATCCATAAGTCATTTGTGATATGTATGAATTAACCACACCTCAATCCGTGTGACTGGTATGACTCAAAGTGTCTCTTTTTCTTTAATGTTGACATTAATTTTATTAAAAAAACACAATTGGCATACTGAAAACTGAGTAAACGCTTTAATATTATTTTTATAATTTATAAAAACAATTAATGAGTTATTTGTGACATATAGGAATCAAACCCACCTCAATAAAACACATGATGTGACTAGTATAAATCCAAATGTGTCTTTTTATTTAAAATTGACATTAATTTAAGTAAAAAGAACAACTAACACACTAAAAACCAATAAAATGAATTAAAAATATTTTAATACTTTAGGAAAATGATACATGATCCATTTTTGACATGTAGGAATCAACTGCACCTCAATTTGATGCACAGTGTGACCAGTATAACTAAAAGTGTTTGTTATCAGTTTAAAATTGACATTTTAGCTCAAAACACATTACTCACTAAAAACCAAGACAACTAGATTCTATTTTCTTCATAATTTAGGAAAATTATTCATAATTTCTTTGTGACGTGTATGAAGATTCTCATTTCAAACCGACGCATGATGCGATCGGTATGACTCAAAATGCGTGTTTCCACTTTGAAATGATATTTTAGTAAAAAAACACAATTGATATATAAAAACTAAGAAAACACATTTGGATTGTTTTAATACTTTAGTAAAATGATCTATAAGTCATCTGTGATGTGTAGAAATCAACCACACCTCAATCCGACACACGGTGCAACCAGTATGACTCAAAGTGCCTCTTTTTTTAAAGCTAACATTAATTTTATTATAAAAATAAAACCGGTATACTGAAAACTGAATAAACGCATTTGGATTGTTTTTATAATTTAGTAAAACGATCCATAAGTCATTTGTGACATGTAAGAATCAACCCCACCTTAATACAATGCATGATGTGACTGGTATAAATCTAAATGTGTCTTTTTATTTAAAATTGACATTAATTTAAATAAAAAGAACAACTGACATACTAAAAACCAAGAAAAATAATTCATCCTATTTTGATAATTTAGGAAAATGATACATGATCCATTTATGATGTGTAGGAATCAACCACACTTGAATCCGATGCACGGTGTGACCTGTATGACTAAAAGTGCCTGTTATCAGTTTAAAATTGACATTTTACCGCAAAACACATCACTCACTCAAAACCAAGAAAACTAGATTCGGTTGTATTCATAATTTAGGAAAATGGTTCATGAGTTCTTTGTGATGTGTATGAAGCAGTCTCATATCAAATTGATGCAAAATATAATCGATATGACTCAAAATGTGCGTTTACAGTTTGAAATGATATTTTAGTAAAAAACACAACTGACATACTAAAAACTAAGAAAACACATTTTGATTGTTTTGATACTTTAGGAAAATTATCTATAAGTCATTTGTGATGAGTAGGAATCAACCTCACCTCAATCTGATGCACGGTGCGACCGATAAAAGTTGACATTAATTTTAGTAAAAAAACACAACGGGCATACTGAAAACTGAGTAAACGTATTCAAATTGTTTTGATAATGTAAGAAAATGACCCATGAGTCATTTTTGATGTGTAAGAATGAACCTTACCTCAATAAAATGCACGATGTGACAGGTATAAATCCAAATGTGTCTTTTTATTTAAAATTAACATTAATTTATATAAAAAGAACAACTAACATACTGAAAACCAAGAAAACACATTAGGACTATTTTGATACTTTAGGAAAGTGATAGATGAGTCATTTGTGACATGTAGGAATCAACCACACCTTAATTCGATGCATGGTGTGAACGATATGACTAAAAGTGTCTGTTATCAGTTTAAAATTGACATTTTAGATCAAAATGCATCACTCACTAAAAACCAAGAAAAATAGCTCTGATTGTATTCATAATTTAGAACAAAGATTCATAAGTTTTTTGTAACTTATATGAAGTAGTCTTATGTCAAACCAATGCACAATGAAATCGGTATGAATCAAAATGCGTGTTTCTAGTTTGAGATGATATTTTAGTAAAAAAACACAACTAGAACACTAAAAACAAATAAAATGCATTCAGATTGTTTTGATATTTAAGGAAAATGATCTATAAGTCATTTTTGATGTGTAGGAATCATCCAAAACTCAATCCTACACACAGTACAACCAGTATGACTCAAAGTGCCTCTTTTTATTTAGATTTAACATTAATTTTAGTTAAAAAACACAACTGGAATATTGTAAACCATGTAAACACATTCATATTATTTTAATAATTTAGGAAAACAATACATGAGTCATTTTTGACATGTAGGGATCGACCCTTGCTCAATACAATGCTCGATGTGACTAGTATAAATCCAAATGTGTCTTTTTTTTAAATTGACATTAATTTAAGTAAAAAGTGTTGGAGTTGGTGGCCTAGAACCAACTGCTTTTTACTTTATGATAAATTTTTATTCATGGATTCGAATATTAATAAACACCTTATCACATCTTCACTGTTCTTATTTATGATAATTCATGTGATAATGTCCTAATGATAGCTGTTGCACTAAAGGTTCATAGCGGATCCCTGCTATAATGAGAACCGAGAAGTTCCATAAAAAAATTGTTGAATATATTTTCTATGACCGAATGATGTTATTTGAGGGACAACAATAATACATTTTATTAGGGGTGATGACTAATAAAACTTTGAGGAACCTTCTCATGGTGTGTTCCCTTGGTAATATCTAGGAGGATATTATGAGAGCGAGACCCGCCAGTAAGAAATCCATATTTCATAGTGTTATTGGATGTTCCTATTTTTGGATGTGTGTATTGGTCCTTAGACATTAAGATTATTATTAATGGGTATTTGAAATCGTGCACTTAGATGTATTGATGAAAACTGTGATGACACACTATTCATAGTGAGTTTGGATATGTTGGGTGTGTCATGAGTAATACTATATTAATAGATAATGTAGGAAAGGATTTTTCCCTTCTATTCCATAATGAAAGTTGATATCTCAGGCCCTTTGATGGAATTTATGTAGCCTAAATAAATCAATGTCCATAGTGAAGAATGGGTGAGTTCAATTCCTGGAAGTCAAAGAAAGAGTAATCAAGCACATGGGTTGATGGCACTAGCATTCAACCTACGTGATTCGAGATATTGAGGAAAATGGATTACATTACACGTTAAGCATTCGTAGGAGGTGACATGTCATTACGACATTAAATTATTTCTCTATGGGTGCCTTTGCGTGTTGCTAGACGCTATCCCTGGACTTTAGGTAGGCTCCGCCTAATGCCACTGAGAAAGAGGTCGAGTGGGTCACACACTAAGTGTGTCCAAGTATCTCAGTTGAATATTCATTTAACAAGTTGAATAAAGATTATTCCGGATTATGGTTTAATAATTATTCAAGGATGCCTGATCTCATTTATTTCAACACTTGTTATTTTAGAGAATATATTGTGGAAAAAATAACATATTTATTAGTGAGTAATGAAGTGATATTTATTTAAGAAATAAATAGTCATTATTCAAGGTCTAATAAATGTGGTGGAGGAAATAAAGAAAAAGGAAAACCAAAAGTACACACTATGTATATTAATATAAACACCGTGTAGTTTTTCTAGGGATTTGTGATAAATAATATTATTGATTTAATTAAATAATATTAGGTGTAATTCACTAGGCGCATGTCAAGTTATAATAATAATAGTCAAATGTTATTATTAGACATGGGGTTTTACTAAGAATTAAATGAAATGAATAAATGCCTTTAGGTAATTAATTCATTTTATTATTCTAAATAATATAAATCCCAATTACATTATTCTCATTTTAGATCTAGACATTCTATGTGGTTGTGCACAAAGGATCTTGAGAAAGATCTTAAGCTAAGAGAAAATTCCTTTCCTCCAAGAACACTCTCAAGTTATGAGAGAGATCCTCCTCCACTAGATCAAGGAGAGTGCTTTGGAAGTGGCTCTCAAGGTGATCGAAGGTGGATATCACAAGCGAAGGATCTTATGCACTATCACTTAGAGACCCATTCAACAACATCCAAAGATACGTGGAGCACGTGTGGATCACTGCTAGAGGAATCATACACTTGGATTCTACAATGCAACGATGGATCACATTGGACCGTGATCAAAAACATCAACGGAGAGAGAATTCCATCAAGTTAAATATTTTCCTTTAATTAAATTAATTATAACAAACATATGATGATCCTCTCTATGGTTATAGTACTTCTCTCTTTCCTTTTGGTTCTTCATTCTATTCCAAATAAATGGAATTTTATTATCTTGATGGATCTCAGGTTGATCATTGTTAATGACAAAATTAAAGTTGGGTACACCCATCCACATGCTTCCACTACACCCAGAACCTACAAGTGGTATCAGGGGGTCATATCATTGATTATAATTATTTAATTTTTCATTGATGATTTATGCATTTAATAATTTAGTTGTTTCAATTCATGTTAATCATTCTATAAATCTGAATCTCGAGATCTGTTCCTCCTCTTTCATTTCTCGTTCACCTTACAGAAATGATCTTTTATTTTAATTTTGATTAAAATAAAATAGAGGATCTTATCCAGAGGTTCCAAAGGTTCCTTTCCATACAACACCAAAACACATGGCGTGTATTCAGTAGTACACACCATGTAGTCAAGGTACAATGCATCGATATTAGTCTGCCAAACCAAGTTGTGCCATTTGAGTTTGTCTAAGTCTTAATGGCTCTGTGTGTTGACTAGGAACAAGTGGAACATGATTTTCAGATTACACGCCATGTGGCCCAATGGAAACAACATGTAGTCCCTTTAGGTTAGGGTTGGACCGTGTACCCCATACATGGATTGCCTGGTTAGAGACTGTGTAACGCGGATACTACATAGCGTGTGGACCATTGGATATGCTGTGTACTCCGAAGATTTCTGAATTAAATTTACACGCCGTATCCCTAGGCATGTACTTCATATGGACAATGAAAGATAGCACACACCATGTAGATAGAACTACACATCGTGTACTCATCCAAATTACGCAGATTTATTAAAATTTATTGTTATATTATATAAAACCTTGAGACATGTACCATGGTGTGGGCGTAAAGTTGAGGCACAACACATAATAGGTGTTTTATGAATATGTGTTTAATTTAACATATGCGTAATGTTCATTTCTACTAATTGAGTAGTTATGAATGGGAATTCATCGGGTTTCCTCCAAGGTACAAGTTATGTACAAAGATTATCTTAAATAAATTTACTCGTTTAAAATTATGATGGATGATAATATCAAGGAAATTCAGAAAAAGGGTTTAAGATAAAAGGATTGATTAATTAAAGATAATTAATTGATTCGAGCATGATTTATCTTAAACAAGAATAATTAAATAATTGAATGCTAGTTTTATTTATGTGTAAATATCATTTCATGTATAGATGATCATGATCTAGACCAAGACCTTTGTACGTGGATGGTTTCTTTTAATTTATTTATTTCAATTTAATTTGTTGGCCTGCGAGCCTTCTACTCATTAATATATAGGGCCTATGTGCCCAAGGTTTATTTTATGTAAAACCAATTTTACCCCTCACCTGTGTGTGATATAAAAGCATATGTAATGTATGGAACTCCCAAGCTAATGGAGGCGGTCCAATTTAGGAGCCCAAGTGAAACCAACCCAAGGAGATATAAAGGTGGAAAGTTGGAAAGCTGTAAACATGAACCCAAAAGGTTCAGGGTGTTTCTACTCTAGGTCTTGGGTTAGTTTATCAACCTCTAGATAAACTAACAAATAGAACAAGATCATGTTCATGTCATTTATTTTATTTCTGTCAGTTTCATGGTTTATTTATTTTGAGTGTGTTGTCGTGATCACACAATTAATGAATTGAACAAGCATTCAAGATGGAACTAAAATAATACTGGCTTATGTGTAAATATTATCTTAGACATGGTTAATCACTTAAGTATATCCCATTTCATATTAACAAGCATGTAATAAAGATAATAAAATGGAAATTTATGTATAAGGATAAAATCCATAAAAGAAATATTAAGTCAGTATAGCCTTCCATAATCTTGATTAGAATCGAACCATAGTTCAAAGTGCTTGACCAACCCTAGTTGGGGTGCTTTCAATCATCAAGGAATTATAATTCAAGGTTTTGGGTTGAATTGACTAGGTTCACATCAAGGGTTGACTACCACAACAGGACTTGGTATGACCAAGAGGCAAAGGTTGAGGAAATCCAAAATAAAAGGATTTCAGGATTGGGGAGTCCACTCAGTGGATCAAGGAGCTGCGATTTAATGAATTCGACATTTGGAATGATTAACTAAAACTTTTCAAGATTCTTGAACAACCCTAGTTGGGGTAATTTGAAGGGAAATATGGATCCTTTCCACTAGAATATTTTGGCAACAGAATATTACAAAGTCTATGGTGAGGGCTATTGAATTTCGATAAAATGGTGGGAGACTAATAAGTATTAATTTATTTATTTGTCTCAGCTTTATCATGATAAATTACAAAATCTTTGATCATCTTAATTTTTAGGAATATAAAGAAAATGACATCAAACATATCATTTTGAACCATACTCAAGAAGAAAAAACTTCTCACTGACACCAATTTCTAAGAGTGGCAGAGGCGTTTACGCATCATCCTTTTCCACGAGAGGAAATTGTATGTGTGGGAGGAGCCTGTTCCAGTTGCACCTAGAAATGAGGCCAGTGATGAAGAAATATCTCTCCATATGAAACATTTGGATGATTCCACATATGTACAATGTTTCTTGCTATCGGCCATGCCTAATTATCTATTGAAGCAACATGAAAACATGGACGCATATAGCATGATGTCTCAAATTAAGGATCTCTATCAAGAGAAGTCGGGACATGAGAGATATGAGATCTCCAATGCTTTGTTCACAACTAAGATTGGAGAGTCTATGCCAGCTGGGCCTCATGTAGTCAATCTTATTGGCTACATTGAATGTCTGGACATATTAGATATTAAGTTCCAGGATGAGTTGCGTATAGATCTCATCCTATCATCACCGCCCAAGACCTTCTCTAGATTTATTTTCAACTAAAATATGAGAAATAATGATAAGAGTCTATCAAAACTTCTGAACTTGATTCTCCAGGTAGATAAGGACATGAGGCATGACAAACTTACAGTCCTTAGGTTAATAAGAAGAGGAAGGACAAGGCAAAGGGGCCAATGGTTTATGAATGGTCTGAAGCCCCCAAGCACCATCCCCACAAGAATGGGAAGATCTAGAGATAGAGAAAGGAATGGGCGGTGGTGTGTTTTTCATGTGGCAAGCCAGGCCACTGGAAGAGGAACTACACCTAGAAGCATGGGGATACTAAAGGTGCATTCATTATTGAGTGTAATATTTACATTTCTACACATTGGGTATTAGATACACCTTTTGGGGATCACATATGTATTCAAATGTAGGAACCAAGTAGATTTAGAAATATTTACAGAGGAGAGGTGGATCTTCAAGATGCCAATAGAGTGAGGCTGGCTGCGTTGGCCATTGGCGATTACCATCTCTCATTACCAATTGGTATGATTTTGATTTTACATAACTGTTATTATGTACCTAGTGTTACCAAAAACATATTTTTTTGTATCTTTTTTGGATATGGATGAATTTATTTTCAAGTTTGTAAATAAGGGTTGTTTATTTTATAAGAAAAATGTATGTTATGGTATGGAACATTTAAATAATGGTTTGTATGTATTAAATTACAAAAACCAAGTATTGGCAATCGATAACGAAACAAATTCACATGAATCATACAACACCCAGTTGTTGCATCACCATCTCGGTCATGTAAACAAGAAGTGCTTGATAAAGCTCTTCCAAGATGGTTATTTGGACGCTACTGAGCTAAAACCACTTGATAGATGTCACACTTGTTTATAAGGGAAAATGACCAAGCCTCCTTTCAGTGGACAAGGTGAAATGGCCACATAACTTCTAGTATTGGTACACACGGATGTGTGTGGACCATTTCTAGTAGAAACTAGAGGTGGATATTCTTACTTCATTACTTTTACTAATGATTTTAGTAGATATGAATATATTTACTTAATGAGGTATAAGTCAGAGTCCTTGGAGAAATTTAAGGAATTCAAGAATGAAGTATATAATCATCTTGGTAAGAAGATAAAGAATATTCAATCAGATTAAGGTAGAGAATATCTGAAATAAGAGTTCATTGACCTTTTACGGGAGTTTGAGATTCTATCACAACTAACTCCTCCTTATAAACCACAGTGGAATGATGTTAGTGAAAGGAGGAACAACACCTTGTTGGACATGGTGAGGTTGATGATGAGTCATGCAGATCTTCCATTATCCTTTTAGAGATATGCATTACAAACTACAACATACACATTAAACCAAGTACCAACTAAGTCAGCAAATAGAATTAACTATGAGTTATGGAATGAAAAGAAATCCATTTTTTCACACACACATGTATGGGGATGAGAGGCGTTTGTTAAGGCCTTATACAGAAACAAACTAGCACCTCAGGGCATAAAATGTATCTTAATAGGATATCCCAAGGAAACAAAAGGATATTACCTATATAACCATTTAGATAAGAAAGTGACTGTCTCTAGACAAGTTGTCTTTCTTGAGAGGGGGAACATCCTCAAAAAGGATAGTGGGAGAAAGATTGACTTAGAAAAAGTTGATGCTCAAGATACACATGATTTACTACAGGAAAAGGTTCCATAGATCCCCATGGAAGAGGTTCTAGAAACACAAGTATTGCACAGGATCTCAAGAGAGGTAAGGGAACTAGGGATATTTGGTTTCCTACTCACCAAGGATAGTGAATAATTATTGTTGGACGATGATGAACATCCACCCTTTAAGGAAGAAGTAAAGAGATCAAAAACTGCAAGATGGAAAGAAGATATGAATTTTGAGATGGATTCCATGTATCAAAACCAATTCTAGGTTCTTGTCGATGAGCCAGTTGATGTAAATCATATTGGATGAAAATGGGTGTTCAAGAGAAAGCTGGACATGGAAGGTCAAGTTAGCACCTATAAAACAAGGCTAGTGGCTAAAGGATTCAAAAAAAAATCAAGTAATTGACTATGATGAAACCTTCTCACCAGTTTCCATGTTTAAATCCATAAGAATCATACTTTACATAACAGCTTACCATGACTATGAGATTTGGAAAATGGATGTCAAAACAGCATTCCTTAACGGAAACCTTCAGGAATATGTCTATATGACACAACCAGAAGGGTTTGTGACACCAGGTGAAGCCAAACGGGTTTTCAAGATGCAGAAATCCATTTATGAATTAAAGTAAGCATCCAGGTCATGGAACATTATATTTGATGAATCCATAAATGAATTTGGTTTCATTAAGAATGAATGTGAGCCATGTGTTTGTAAGCAGTTTAATGGGAATGCGGTCATTATCCTAGTATTATATATTGACGACATATTACTTATTGGAAATGATATACCAGTCTTACAGTCACTTAATGACTGTTTAAACAATTATTTCTCCATGAAGGACTTAGGTGAAGCAGAATACATTCTAGGGATCAAGATCATTCATGATATATCCAAGAGGCTACTTGGACTAAGTCAGGGTACATACATTGACCAAATACTAAATAGATTTAGTATGGAACAATCCAAGAGGGGATTGGTTCCAGTGTCACATGGCTTAAATCTTTCTAAAAGAAAGTGTCATCAGACACAATAGGAGAAAGATAGGATGATTAAGATCCCATATGCTTTGGATATAGGATATAACATATATTCCATGTTATGCACCAGGATTGATGTTGCCTATGCACTGATTATGGTAGGTAGATATCAATCAGATCTAGGATAACAACATTGGACTGCTGTTAAGACTATTCTTAAGTATCTGAGAAGAACTAAGGATATGTTCTTGGTGTATGGAGGAAAAGAGGAACTTTTCATAAGAGGGTATGCTGATGCTAGTTTTCAGATAGATCAGAACGATCTAAAGTTGCAATCAGGATATGTTTTCTATATCAACGGAGGAGCTGTGAGCAGGAAGAGTTCAAAGAAGCCAATTGTTGTCGATTATATAGTAGAGTCTGAATATATATCATCTTCTGATCCAGCCAAGGAAGCCATATGAATTCATAACTTTGTCTAGGAGCTTGATGTGGTGCCTAAAAATAAAGATCCTATCACATTGTATTATGATAATACTACAACGGTGGCTATTGCAAAAGAACCAAGGTCACATCAACGAACAAAGCACATTCTCCAGAAGTATCACCTCTTGAGGGATTTATATCAAAGGGGTGAAGTAGCAACGAGAAGAGTGTCTATATAAGAGAACGTGGTAGACCCCATGACTAAAGACCTATCTCAACAGAAGTATGAATATCATGTGAGAGTTAGAGGGTTTAATGTTGTTAGAAGTTGTCTCTAGTATAAGTGGGAGTCTGTTGGAGTTGGTGGCCTAGAACCAGCTACTTTGTACTTTATGATAAATTTGTATTCATGGATTTGAATATTAATAAATATCTTATCACATCTTGATTGTTCTTCCGTGTGACAATGCATGTGATAATGTCATAAAGATATTTGTTTCACTAAAGGGTCATAGCGAATCCCTACTATGATGAGAACCTGGAAGTTCCATAACACTATTCTTGAATATATGTTATATGGTCCGATGATGTTATTTTAGGGACACAAATAATATAGGCAATTATGGGTGAGGACTCATAAAACATTGAGGAACCTTATCATGGTGTTCACCCTTGGTAATATTCAGGAGGATATTATGATAATGAGACCCACCAGTAGGAAATCCACATTTCATAGTATAATTGGATGTTCCTATCTGCGGATGTGTGTATTGGTCCTTAGCCATTAAGATTATTATTAATAGGTATTAAAACTTTCAAACATAGATGTATTGATGAAAAATGTGATGATACACTATTCGTAGCGAGGTAGGATATGTTGGTTGCATCACGAGTAATACTGCATTAATAGATAATGAGAGAAAAGATTTTTCCATTATGTTCCATAACAGAAGTTGATATCTTAGGCCCTTTGATGGAATTTATGTAGCATAAATAAATCCATGTCCATGGTGAGGAATGAGAGAGTTCAATTTCATGAATTCAAAGAAAGAATAATCAAGTACATGGGTTGATGTCACTAGCACGCAACCCACTCGATTCGAGATATTGAGACAAATGGATTACATTACACAGTACACATTTGTAGGAGGTGACACATCATTGCGATATTAACTTCTTTCTCTTTGGGTGTCTTGGCATATTTCTAGATACTAACATTGGACTTTAGGTAGGCTCCACCTAATTCCACTGAGAAATAGGCCTAGAGGTCCACACACTAAGTGTGTCCAAGTATCTCAGTTAAATATTCATTTAACATGTTGAATAAAGATTATTCCTAATTGTGGTTTAATAATTATTCAAGGATGTCTGATCGCATTTATTTCGACACTAGTTATTCGAGAGAATATATTATGGGCAATATAATATATTTATTAGCGAGTAATGTAGTGATATTTATTTAAGAAATAAATAGTCTTTATTCAAGGTCTAAAAAATGTGGTGGAGGAAATAAAGAAAAAGGAAAAACAAAAGTACACGCCGTGTATATTAATATACAAACCATGTAGTATTTCTTGGGATTTGTGATAAATAATATTATTTATTTAATTAAATAATATAGGTGTAATTCGCTGGGTTCATGTTAAGTGATAATAATAACATTAAAATGTTATTATTAGACATGGGGTATTAATAATAATTAAATGAACTGAATAAATGCCTTTGGGTAATTAATTCATTTTATTAATCTTAATAATATAAATCCCAATTACATTATTCTCATTTTAGATCTAAGCATTATTTGTGATTGTGCACAATAGATATGGAGAAATCTCTCAAGGAAAGAGAGAATTCCCTCCAAGAACACTCTCAAGTTATAAGAGAGATCCTCCTCCGCCAGATCAAGGAGAGCACTTTGGAAGCAGCTCTTAAGGTGATCGAAGACGGACATCACAAACGAAGGCTCTTCTGCGCTAGCACCCAAAGATCCATTTGGCGACATCCAAAGATATGTGGAGCATGTGTGGATCACCAATATAGGAAGCCTTCACTTGGATTCTATGGTGCAACGACGGATCACATTGGATCATGACTGAAAACATCAACAGAGAGAGAATTCCATCAAGGTAATTCTTGTATTTTAATTAAATTAATTATAACCAACATATGATGATTTGATCTATGGTTCTAGAATTTATATATTTTATTTTCATTATTCATTTTATTCTGAAGATCCGATGTTTTATTATCGTGATGGATCTCAGATTGATTGTTGTTAACGGTAAAATTAAAGTTTGATACACCCATCCATGCACTTCCACTGTGCCCAGAACCTACAAAAAGAACAAATAACATATTGAAAACTAAGAAAAAACATTCATATTATTTTTATACTTTAGGAAAATGATACATGAGTCATTTGTGACGTATAGGAATAAAGCACACCTCAATTTGATGCATGGTGTGACCGGTATGACTAAAAGTGTTTGTTATTAGTCTAAAATTTACATTTTAGCTCAAAAAATGTCACTCACTAAAAAAACAAACTAGATCTGATTGTCTTCACAATTTAGGATAATGATTCTTAAGTCCTTTATGATGTGTATGAAGTAGTATCACATCAAATCGATGCACTATGTGACCGGTATGACTCAAAAAGCGTGTTTCTAGTTTGAAATAATATTTTAGTAAAAAAACACAACTGACATACTAAAAACCAAGAAAACACATTCAGATTGTTTTGATACCTTAGAAAAATGATCCATAAGTCATTTGTGACATGTAGAAATCAACCAAATATCAATTCAATGAATTATGCAACCAGTATAACTCAAAGATCCTCTTTTTTTATTTAAAGTTGACATTAATTTTAGTAAAAAAACACAACTGGAATACTGAAAACCAAGTAAACACATTCAGATTATTTTTATAATTTAGAAAAATGATCCATGGGTCATTTTGTGATGTGTAAGAATCAACCCCACCTCAATACAATGCATGATGTGACTGGTATATATCCAAATGTGTCTTTTTATTTAAAATTGACATTAATTTAAGTAAAAAGAACAACTGACATATTGAAAACAAAGAAAATACTTTCTTATTATATTCATAATTTAGGAAATTGATTATTAACTCCTTTCTGACATGTATGAAGTAGTCTCACATCATATCAGCACACGATGTGATCTATATGACTCAAAAAGCATGTTTCCAGGTTGAAATGATATTTTAGTAAAAAAACACAACTGACATACTAAAAACTGATAAAACGCATTTTGATTGTTTTGATACATTAAAACAATGATCCATAAGTCATTTTTGACATATAGGAATCAACCACACCTCAATCTTACGAATGATGTGACTGGTATAAATCCAAATTTGTTTTTATTTAAAATTGACATTAATTAAAGTAAAAAGAATAAGTGACATACTAAAAACTGAGAAAACACATTAGTATTATTTTGGTACTTTAAGAAAATGACCCATGAGTCATTTGTGATATATATGAATCAACCACACCTCAATATGATACACAATGTGATTAGCATGACTAAAATTTTACGTTATCAGTTTAAAATCGACATTTTAGCTCAAAATGTTTCACTCACTAAAAACCAAGAAAACACCCTCTTATTGTCTTTATAATTTATGAGAGAAATTCATAAGTCCTTGGTGATGTGTATGAAGTAGTCTCACCTCAAAATGATTCATGGTGCAACCGATATGACTCAAAATAGGTGTTTCCAGTTTGAAATGATATTTTATTAAAAAAACACAACTATCATACAAAAAACCAATAAAACCCATTCATATTGTTTTGATACTTTAGAACAATGATATATGAGTCATTTTTGATGTGTAAAAATCAGCCACGCCTTAATCCGATGAATGATACAATCGATATAAATCCTAATATTTCATTTAAATTTGATATTAATTTTAGTAAAAAATAAGAGACATAATCAAAACCAAGAAAACCCATTAAAATTGTTTTTGATATTTTAGGACAACAATACATAACTCATTTGTGATGTGTAGGAATCAACCCTACCTCAATACAACTCACGATGTGAACTGTATAACTCGAAATGTGTATTTTTTTATTAAAAACTGATATTTTAGTAATATATTCTTTTATATTAATGTTTAATTTATTTCTTTATAGTATTTCTAACATAATATTTGTTTTCTTATATAGGTGAAACCTTTTGATTGAGTTGGGATGATTTTTTCAGAAACTAATACCATAGTCAGACAATTTTGAGAGGGGATCATAGTTTTCAAAAAATGAAACATTAATGTTTTTAACTGCTTGTTGGATAATTGTAAATTTAATTATATAAAAAATTGTTTGAAATGTCTATATCATTGTTTTAAAAACCCTTATGTGTGCTAATTTTTTCTTGTGTTCACTATACAAGTGCTGTTTTGTATAGGTGGTGTGTGTGCTATACAGGTGCAGGTGCTATTTGTGAGTGTGTTGTTATATAAATAGAATATCACAGGAAACTAGGCCTTTATCAGTGCTATTTTGAGCATGGATAAAGTCACCATTTATCAGTGCTATTTCAAGCATTGATGAAGGCACCATTTATCAGTGCTAATTAAAGTGCTGATAAAGTAGTCTTTTTTCAGTGCGAAAAATAGCATTGATAAAAATGTCCTTTATCTGTGCTAAAATAGTGCAGATAAAGGGGGGCCTTTATCATTGTTTTTTTAGAAAGGATAAAGGGAACCCTTTATCAGTGATTTTTTAGCACTGTTAAAGGGGACCCACCTTTTATATTTGTTGAGATTAACAACGCTTTTCTAGAACTATTAAAAGTGTTTTCTAGCACTGATAAAATCACTATCTATAGTAGTGATAATCCTTATTTTGGATTTATTTTGTATATCAAGAACCAAAAATAGGTCCCTAAAAAGAAATTTTGAATCTATTATCCTTAGTATCACAAAAAAACTTGGTTTATCTTGACCCAACACCTAAACCGATCTATGGAAATTCCTGAAGGTCATTCCCAATCTCCATGGGCTGATAACTAGTTCTTGGGCATCAAGGATACTCTTGAGAAATTTTTAGCCCACTAAAAATTAATAAACCCAAAAGAAAAATTTTATAGATAATCCAGTATGACTCATCCCAAAGTTGTACATCCATGAAAACCAAATAAATTGTTTTAAATATAAGACAATTAAATAAGGCATAAATCTAAAATTAAAAAAATCCAACCCACATATATAAAAAATAAATAGATACAAAAAAACTGAATAGGAATCCCAATATAGAAGAAGAATAAATATAAAATACATAAACAATATTACCAAGTAATAAAATAAAGACTAAATAACCAAATAAATAGTCTCCTCATGAATCAAGGTCTCCATTTGACAATTTCACCATAACCCGCTCTATGAGAAACCAGATAAAAGAATCCCACATGAAGGAACTTTACAAGAATATAAACCTATATAATTCACTCAGTCCACAAACAGTAAGTGGTATAAGTATGGTGTGAATAAAATTTCCTTATAGGATTTCACAAATAATAGTTTATATGATATTCCTTTCATAATTCATTCCATTAATGCTAGTGATAAAATAGTGTTCATGAAATAATAACTTTTTAATATTTTATGTACGCCAAACCACATCAGTATAATCCAAAATTCCACTTTAATAAAGAAAACTATGAGAATAAGGTCCCTATATTATAGAAAATTCCCATAAATCATTTTTTAAACAATGTATAGAAATAACTTTAAAACCATGAGAGTTTTAAAATTGAGTTTAAATCCCCACTTTGATGAACTACTTCTAAAAAATCTTTGTAAATTGTATTGTTAATATGATATGAAAGGAATGAAACCAACTATAATGTGTGTATATATATAAATTATATTATCACAATAAAAATGGCTACTAAAAGAAAGAGAAGATAACCAATAATATCATATAATAAAGCATTGTAAAATAGAGTACATGAATATAAACATAAATAAAATACCATAAACTAAATAAAGAAAAATGAATCATGTGAGTAACACTAGGGAAACTGAGATCAAGGAACCTTAGGATCCTCATAATATCTTAGTGATCAAACCAATTATATTTATCCTAATGTATGTTCCACTATGGAGAACAATGTCTATTCCCAGTGATAAATCACATCCATACCATAGTAGTGTTTTAGTTAGTGTGGAATAATATAAGGCTAAGTAGAACAGATTAGCGCTTATACTTACTTGTACAAGTCTTACAACTTATGTACCTGGGGATCTCATGATCAATTAACTATATACTAATAAACCAATAATAAAACCAAATACATAAAATGTGAATCTAATAGAAAAAAATCCCATAACCTAGCTCTAAATACCCTTCACAAAAAACAACCCCTTTATCAAAATACAAAACATTCCACATCGAACCGTCATTTTTTACAAAACCATCAAGTTAAAATTATAATAATAATCTAGGGGTCCAATCCAAAATACTTTTCATAAAATTCTAATTGTCCCTTTGATATAATTTTAAGATCTCAACTTACGAAATCCCATTAACATTTTTCCAAATAGTTCTTAAATCCTTAAACAAAGTTTCAAGATAGAAAAATCCATTTTAATAAAAGATATGAATCAATACATAAAAAAAAGCACATTCAATATAAAACTAAGTATGATTCTATGTTATACATTTCCATCACGGATAATATGAAACCAAAACATCATTTAATATGTCATTACTTATTATAATAATTAGTCCAAGAAGTAATAATAAATAAATGATTGTAAAAGAACACTAAAGATAAATAATGATCAAATATTTTTAAAAAGACTCCATTATATTAACAAAAAAATGATGTTCTCATGATTTATTACTTCTAAAAAAAATTCTATTTCATTAAGTATCTTAAACATCCCTTAAACAAATTATTTACATGAAAATACTATAAGGAATTTCCACAAACACCAAGAGTATATTAAAAATCGTTTTATTAATACACCACTAAAATCCTATTTATTTTAGGACATAAAACCAAAAATATAATAAAATTAGTTGTATCATCATTTTAACTGATCATAATCCAACACTCTATAAATAAAGGGTTTTAGAAAACAGAAGAACCCAAGGCCTATCAATGAAAGAGAATAACATAGAGACAACTACCATAATCCAAAGGAATCATTCTGCCTTTGATGTTAAATGCTATATTTGGTCACCAAAGTATCTTTACTAGTACTATACATCAAAAAAAAAAAATATTAGGTCATTCCCTCATCATTTTTTTGTATCACCCCTAGTTTTAAGCAAGTAACCCTTTCTTTATGCTTTTTAAGAATGTAGAGTGTTTGGTTGAAGTTTGGGAGGGTTTTTAATAGTTTTGGTATATTTTGTGGGATTTTTTAATGGTTCATGGTTGGTTCATGATTTGTGGAAACTTTGAAACTCCTATAGGAAACCATGTACAGTGAGATATGGTCTAAGAGGAAGGCACATGATTAGGTACAAATTTTTTCCAAACCGTGTAGCCACCTAGGAGAAATCATGAAAAGTGGGACATTAAAATTTTTCATAGTTGGAACATGGTTTTTCTAACTTTGTGGGCCAATCGTGCGAGGTACTCCTTGGGGAAGGGGTTTGTGCATGGTTAGCACATGGTTTTTCCTAACTGTGTGACTAACCATGGTTGGTTTAAAAATAACATCCTAAAAAAGAGGTTCTAGGTCAAGATTAACCTTTAAACCCTATTTTTTTATCCATTTAGATATAACTATAAATTTATTCCTACCAAAGGATTTTTAACCCTTTCCCATAAAATTTAAAGTGCTCTAGAGGCGTTTCTTGGTGCGTTGAAGCCTGATTCCATTGGTAAGTTCTCATTTTTGGTAGTTTTTCATGGGCTTTTCTTAGATTTACTTTCTTCTCTCTCTCTAGGTTTCTTATATCTAGTCTGATGAAGATATATATAAGGTTTATTGATGATAATCAAGGTTATATTTGGCCTTATTTATGTTAGGGGAAGATATCTAAGGAGGATTTTTAGAGATTCAACTCGGTTTTGTTGGCATTTTTGTGATGTTCTTCATTTTCACCATAATTCCTGAGGTAGGTGGCTTCAATCTCGACTCCTATATTAGAACATGAAGCAATAGTTTCAAATTGATTGTTTTGATTGAAATTTATTTTGAAATGTTTTTTAATTGGTTGATGGAAACCTTATTTGGTGATGGTTTATGAAATTGTGAAAATTAGGTGTTTTAACAAAAAAGTGAATTTGGTAATATGATTATAAAATGATGATTTTAAAGTGGTTGTTTGGTTTTGATTCATGGAAAATAATTTTCAATAAAAGGATGGTATATTTTAAGTTGTTTGGAAAATATTATTTTGTAATGTGGTTTTATTAAATGGTTAAATGTTTGTGGAATGGGATAGATAGTGGTCATGAAGTACCACCATCAAAGGGACAAGTTATGGATGTGATGTTCCACCATAAATTGTAATACCACACTTGTGAGGTTGTGTGGTTAAAAGTGTTCATGTTTGGTTATGTGAAATGGAATGGGTTATGCCAACATGGAGATTAAGAAATGGTTAAATGAATTGTTTGGTTTCTTTCCTTGGACATTGGTTTATTTGAGAAAACTTTTTTGGTATAGAATTGTTTGGATTTTTTTATAAATTTTTTAACCATTTTAAATGGTTTTTTATATAAATTGTTTTATATAAATGTGATAACTTTTTCTATCCTTGGGGTATGAGTAGGGGAGTCATTTGGCGGAAACCTAATGAGTTTCATTACTCACCCCTTCTTTGGATCGTTGGTGCTTTTTCAGATGTTGTTTACTAGGATACAAGTAATGGTAAATCATCACACTTCTTTAGTGGTGATTCATGATACTTGATCATGGAGTTGGATTTGGATCTTGTAGTTATGTCTTAGAGTCTTTGAGCCTTTTCAATTTTTTCTTCCTCTATGTACTTTGATGTTAGTAGTCTTCCAATGTGGTACTCTATTGTAGTTTGGTTTTGATATCAATGGTATTACTTAAAGTTGTTTTATATTTTTATCACACATCATGTAGTAGTATTCTGTTATGGAGTGTTTTTTTGGGATGTTTTATTTTCTCAAAGGTAAAATCTTCCCCCACTTGTATTGAATCCCTTGGCATTTATTGCCATCCTTTGGATCCTTGGGATGTTGCTTAGGCCAAGTAACAATTCTGCCTCAACTCAAGCTAACGAGGAGGGGCGGGATGTTACAAGTGGTATCATCTTGTTTGGTCCTTGAATTGAAAGTAGTATCAGTATTTTTCAGTCCAATTTTTTTTGGAAAAAGGGTATTCATTGTCAGTATTGAGTTGATAATCATTTTGGTTCATTTCTTGAGTTGGGATGGTAGAAAGGAGTAGGATTTTAGGGACTTCAAATGTAGAACATAAAAATACATAGCTAACCTTTTTATGTTGAACTTCAAGTTACTATGGTGTTGGGTACATAAGTGTTTTATATACACTAATAGGATTTTTAATCTCATTTTAGGGTTTTAGCCAATGATAAGATCATGAAATGTATTGTATAAATGAATTCTCGCTAGGCATACATATTTCATTTGGAGTAATGATTTATGATTTGGTAAAAAAGTGTTGATTTTTTAAAAATGTTGAAATTATTTTCAAATGTGAGATTTTGAAAAGGGAATGGTTGTGATATTTTGAAAATGGTTTGATTTTCAAAAGATTGGTGGAATTTTAAAAAATGGTTGAATGTGGAAAATGTTTAATTTTGGAAAGCATTGTTGTGATAGTTATGATTTTGTAGAATTTGAATTAGTTAAGCCTTCAATTTCTAGAGAGTGAAAATTATGGAATCTGTTGTGTTTATAGAAAATGTAACCTGGTAGGCATAAAATAACCCAACTAGAAGAAGCTATAAATAATGTGGTTTCACCTGAATCATAGGTGAACCAACATTTGGTTCACAGTATCGTCCAAGACTTTCAGTCTATGTATAGAGGGAACCAAAGGGATAAACCAAGGAAAGTTAATCATTCCATTCAGTTCTAGAAGAAAAATCCACCCATCCTTCAGGGTGATTCGAAAACAGAGAAGGAATATGTGTGGATGAATATGATGAATTTAATCTTCAATTTCCTTAGCACACTAGTAGAGTTTAAAGTCAATTTTTTGATGTATATTCTAGAAGCTCTTGCAATCTGGTGGTGAGATTTAGTGGTTTAGGCTAAATTAGACCAAGTAATTGATTGAGAGGATTTTGAAGAACTTTTAAAAAAAAATTCTATCCTCATACGTTCATAATCCAAAGAACAACTCACTTCTTCATTTTGAATCAGGAAAAACTTGCAGTGACAGAGTATGCTACTAAATTCATGAATTTAGTCCTCTTTGAACCCGAAGTTTCTACTAGTGCATCATTGGAGGCATGATTTTTTTAATTAGGAATGAGGCAGGAGATTATCTCAAAGATTGGTATGCTCTGTATAATGGATTATATAGAGATGTCTAATAGATAGAAGGTGGTAAGAAGTTACATCTTAGGAGATACAGTTGGAGGAAGTATGTTGATACCTATGGAAAATGTTGGGAACACTAATGATGGGAGAAAGCGGAAGAGGGACATCTATTTCCAAGGTATGACGATGGCCCAAAATCAGATAGTGGGATTGGTAAATCTTCCTCCAAGGCCCAAGAGAAAAATAGAATTTTCCAATATGGATCTTTAGACCATATTAAGTGATATTTCATGAAACCACCTATATAATGACACAATTGCAACCATATGGGACATCTTTAGTGCTATTGTCATGGTGCTCAAAGGTTAGGTGTTCAAGACACATCTCATGCGTCGTAGAAGTCATATGCTTTGATGGGGTGTGGGTAGAAGAATACCTCTCATCATAAAAATAGATCTATCCATGGCGATTCTAGGAATACCATGACTCCTTAATAAGGGAAATACAAATAGGGAAATAAAGAACAATGTGTAGAGAGTAAGCAGTTATATGGAGTTGGGAAAGTTATTATGGATGATCAATCTAGACCATCGACCATGAGAGGCAAAATTGTTTTGAATTCTACCCTTATAGAAGATTTTTTTGATATGGGAGAATCCCATTCCTTTATTACTTATCATGATATTGATTTTCTGGGTTTAAATATTTATATGACGCCTTCTGTGTTGAAACTACAAACTCCTATTGGTTAAAGAGAATGTTGAGCCTTTATGTGTAAAGAATATTCTATAATGGTTGATGGAGATGAGATAATATGTGACTTATCTATGCTTTAAATTAATGTCTATGATAAAATAATAGGTATGGATTGGTTGAAAATGTGTAAGGATCAAATCGAATGTTATACCTGATGGTTTAGTTTTATGACTGATGATGGCATCGAGAATCTTTTTAGAGGAGAACAAAATGTAATGGCACGTGCAATGAGCTTGTTGGAACTAGCAGTTGAAACTATCTTGAACCACTTGGCATATTTGACTTTGGCATCAATGGAAGAGATGGAAGATAGTAGTTTTCCAATGGTTTTTGATATATTTATGGATGTTTTACCAATAATTTATTATGGTTACCACCTATAATGGAAGTGGAGTTTACGATTGATCTCCTTCTAGGGAGTATTCATATTTCCCTTCTATATTATCGGATAGAACCAACATAATTAAGGGTGATGAAATTTTAGTTGGAAGAGATAGAAAATAAAAGGTTCATTAATCCTATCACATCTTCATGAGCATCACCCATATTTTTTGTCAAAGGGTGGATAGAACTCTTCAGTTGTGTGTGAATTATCATAAGATTAACCAAGTTATGATAAAGAACAGATATCCACTTCCACACATTGATGAGTTTTTCAATCAATTAATGGGATATCAGTGGTACTCTAATATTGAGTTATGATTAGGATATCACCAATTATGGGATCAAAAGGAAGATATTCCAAAAACAACTTTCAAAAGTAGATATGGACATTATGAATATGTATTTACACCTTTCAGTCTTATGAATGCACCAACGGTCTTTATGGAATTGATGAATCAGATATTTCATAGATATCTAGATTATTTTTGGTGGTATTTTTGGATGACATATTGGTGTATTTAAAGAAAATGGATGAGCATGAGAAACACTTGACGATAGTGTTGGTAATATTTAGAGAACATTTTATGTACAAAAAATTTTCAAAGCGCGATTTTTGGATAAAATAGGTACATTTCCTTATACATGTAATCTATTAAAGAGGGTTTTCTGTGGATCCAAAAAATATAGAGGCTGTTATATTATGGAAAACCCAAAATAATGTCTTTGAGATATGCAGTTTCCTTGGTCTAGATAGTTATTATTGACACTTTTTTCATGATTTATCATGGATATTTTCACTTATGAAAAATTTGAAAAGGAAGAATCTTCCATTATAATGGAATGAGGAATTTCAAAAGTCTTTTCAAGGGCTTAATATTCACCTTACATCAACATCAATCTTGATTTTTCAAGAATCAGGACAAGGGTACATGGTGTATTATAATGCTTTGGGATCAGGTTCAGGATGTGTTCTCATGAATAGACACCATGTCGTTGGTTATGGTTCAAGATAGTTATAGTTTTATGAGAACTACCCAATATTTAAAGGTAGATCCTGTAGTCCATGCTTTGAAGACATGGCATCATTACCTCTTTGGTGAGAAATTCATAATGTTTACAGATCGTAAGAGTTTGAAGCATATTTTCTCACAATGGGATTTGAACATGGGACAATGAATATGGATTGAGTATCTCCAAATGTTTGACTTTTACATGTTTTATACACCGGGTAAAGTAAATATAGTGAAATATGTATTAAGAATAAATTCATATGATCATTTGGAAAAAGAGGATTTAGATCAGTGGAAGTTGATGTCGGTCCTAGTTGACATGCACATGGAATGAGAAGACCGAGGTGATGTTGTGGTTTTATTTCTAGTTTCATTTGTTCATAATTTGAGGGATACTGTTAAAGAGGCATATAAATATGATTCAAAATGAATTGTGATGAGGTAAAAACTCAATGGTGGGGAGACCATTGAGGGATAAAAGTTGGACGAGAGTTCATTTTTGTGGTTTTAGGATCAGATGGTCATACCTATAGTTTTCTAGGAAAAACTTCTTCATGATTAACACCATTCGAGATGGGTTGTTCATCTTGGAATAAAAAATACGTATAAGGCATTGAAATCACAGTTTTGGTGGGTTGATATGAAGAGTAATGTGGTTGAGTTTGTTTTGAGATTCTTAACTTGATAGAAATTTAAGGCAGAGTATCATCGACAAATAGGTATGTTGTAATATTTACCTATTACTATTTGGAAATGGGAGCAGATGGTGATATATTTTGTAACAGGTCTCCCAAGAGCAGTTTGGAAATACAATTTCATATGGGTGATAGTGGATCGTCTCACAAATTCATCCCATTTCATTCCATTTCATTCCAATTCATGAATATCATATGGTGTAATATTTATCAAAAATATATAGTTGAGAAGTGGTAAATAGGAATGTTGTACCAGTTTAAATAGTGTTAGATAGAGATATGAGGTTTATGTATTGTTTCTGGAAATCTTTAAATAAATCCCTTGGAAATCAACCGACTATGAGTACAGTGTATCATCCTCAGATGGATGGAAACTCTGAAAGGACAATACAAATGTTGGAAGATATGTTGAAGGCTTGTGTAATTGATTTTGGTGGCTTGTGGGAGTATCAAGTACCATTAATGGAGTTCTCATATAACAAAATTTATCATGACTTGATACATATGAATCCTTTTGAAACATTTCATGGGCGCCCTTATCATTATCCACTTTGTTGGGTGGAAACCTGTGAGACTTCAATAGTTTGGTTGAGACTTTTCCAAGAGACAATGGAGAAGATTCAGTTGATCATGAAGAGAATAGAGACAGTTTAGAGTTATCAAAAATCATATGTGGATCATCATTAATGTATTTTTTCATTTGAGGTGAGTGATCATGTGTTCTTGAGAATCTCTCTATGGCTTGGGAATCGTTATTTTAAGAAGTAGGGTAAATTATCTCCTAGATACATAGGCCCTTTTGAGATACTAGAATAGGTTGCTGAGGTGGCATATCGGCTGGATTTTCAACCATAGTTCAGTGCAATGCATAATGTGTTTCATGTATATTAGTTGAAAAAGTATCAACATGATGTTGAACATGTGATTTTATAAGATCACATTGACCTAGAACTGGATGCTTAATTGGTTTATATGCTGATACAAATTGTGGATAGGCAAGAGGAAGTCTTGGAAGGGAAAAGCATCACTCTAGTGTTAGTTTTGTAGCAACATGGTCAGATTTAGGAAGAGACATGGGAACGAAAGAAAGAAATAGTCAATCAATGGACCAAAATCTTTCAAGGAATTGATTTTTTTCTAATTTATGGGGATATAAATTCCAATGGTGGGTATAATGTAGCACCACTATTTCAAGTAAGTAACCCTTTCTTTATGTTTTTTAAGTATGTATAGTGTTTGGGTGAAGTTTGGGAGGGTTTGGAATAATTTTAGAATGTTTTAAATATTTTATAAAGGTGCATGTTTGGTACATGGTTTGTGGAAACCATGAATATCCTACAAGAAATTGTGCATAATGAGATAGGGGATAATAGGAAGGAGTATGTTTAGGCATATAGTTTTTCCAAACCGTGCGACCACCCTGGAGAAATCATGCAAAGTGGGACAATGATCTTTTTCACAGTTGTCACACAGTTTGTCTAACCATGTAGGCCAACCATGCAAGGTGTCCCTTGAGAGAGAGGATGGAACATTGTTAGTGCATAGTTTTATATGATTGTGCGACTAACTATGCACGGTTGAAAAACAAGATCCTAAAAAAGTGGATATAGGTCGGGATTACCATTAAACCCCTTGTTTTTTATCTATTTTATACCTAACTCAAAAATTATTTCTCCCAAAGGATGTGGAACCTTTCCCTATCAAATTATAAGCGATATGGAGGCATTTTTTGGTGCGTTGAATCCTGATTACCTTAGTAAGTCCTCATTTGTGGTAGTTTTTCGTGTTTTTTATTAGATCTAATTTCTTCCTATCTCTCTCTCTCTCTATCTCATTTTCTTAGATCTAGTATACTAAGGATATATCTAAGGTCTATTTATTTCATTCATGGTTATATTTTGTTTTTTTTGATGTTAGTGAAAGAGATCTAAGGTGGGTTTTTTAGAGATTCAACCCTATTTTGTTGGCGTTTTCATGCTATTCTTCATTTTCGCCATAATTATCGAGGTGGGTGGCTTCACTCTAATCTCCTCTATTTATAATGTTACATAATGGTTTAAAATTTATTGTTTTTATTTAAATTTATTGTGATTTTTTTTGTAATTTATTGATGTAATCCTTATTGGGTGATGGTTTATGAAATTGTGGAAATTGAGTGTTTTGGTGAAAAGTGAATTTGGTAACATGATTTTAAAATGATGATGTTAAAAAGGTTGTTTGGTTTTGATGCATGGAAAATTGTTTTCAATAAAAGTATTGCTTTATTAAAATGGATTTGAAAGGATTATTTTAGTATGTTATTGGATTAAATGGTTAAGCGTGTGTAGAATGAGATGGATAATGGTTATGAAGTACCACCATTAAAGGAACCGATTAAGGTCACGAAGTTACACCATCAATGGTAACACCAAGCTTGCATGGCTACGTGGTTGAAAGTGTGAATATGTGGTTATGTGAAATGGAATGGGTTATGCCAACATGGAAATTTAAAAATGGTTAAATGACTTGTTTTGTTGATTTCCTTGGAAATTGGTTTATTTGAGAAAACTAATTTGGCATTTAATTGATTGTATTTGTTATTAATTATTGAACTATTTTAAATGGGTTTTTATATAAATTGTTTTATAAAAATGATATAACTTGTTCTATCCTAGTAGTGTGAGTAGGAAATTTATTTGGGGAAAACCTACTGAGTTTCATTACTCACCCCTGCTTTGGAACATCGATGATTTTACATATAATGTTTAACAGGACACAGGTAAAGGTAAAGCATCATGATTCTTAGTGGTGCTTCATGATGAATGAGCATGGAGTTGGAGTCATGTCTTGGAGTCTTTGAGCCTTGTCATTTTTGTCTTCCACTATGTACATTTATATTATTAATCTTCTTTTGCGGTAATATCTTATAGTTTGGTTTTGATATCAATGGTATTACTTTGACTTGGTTTACATTATTATCATGTATCATGTAGTATTATTTTGTTATATAATTTTGGTTTGGATGTTTTATTTTCTAAAAGGTAAACTCATTCCCCACTTGTATTGAATCCCTTGGAATTTATTTATAGCCTTCGGTGCCTTGGGGATGTCGCATAAGGCCAAGAAAAAATTCCGCCTCGATTTAAGCCAATGAGGAGGGGTGGGATATTATAGGGTTTCAACAACATATACCATGCTAATCAAAAGGGAAAGAAACTATGATAAATTAATAAGAACAAATAATATTATAGGGATGGTATAAGATAATTTGATTCACTAACTTGAGAAATCTTCTTAAAATTGAAGAATAAGATTCATGCATCCATATAAGAAGAAATAATAGTCTCTATGAGGGATCTAATGGATAATATGTGAAAGTGAGGGGAAAATAAAATCGAGTAGGGTATTAATTGGTTAAGTATGGAAAAATAAATTCATAAAAATAAAATCTATATGTAAAGACATTTCAACATAACTTATTGAAGGATCCAGACGCAGTGGAAGCATGGCGGTGGGTAGGGCCTAACTTTTATTTTTCCATAATCGATGACCAATATAGGATCAATACGATGATGAATGCCGGAATCCATGGATTGAAATCAAATATTTATACAAAGAGAATAATATAACCAAATCCGAGAAAGATTATCCTACACATCATGTTTATAATTAATTTAATAATTTCTAAAGAAATTAAATACCTGGGTCTTCGGTACTTTCTTCATTGATGATCACTAATCATCCGGAATGACCCTTTCAGATTTCCTTCATTGCACTTGTGAGGATCAAAAGTAGAATCCCTCTAGTAGTGATCCACATGTGATCCAATGGTCTTCTATCAACGACACTCATTATCTGGGTGCTAGAATGGTAAAATGAATGTCTTGCATCGATCGTTCTTGATCGCTCGTTCTACAGTCTTTAATAACTTTTCTCATTATTGAGATGGAGAGATGAGAGGAGTTGAGAGAGAAAATTTTTGGCTAAAAAATTATCAATTCACCGGGGTTTGGAATAATAGACGCACCTGCCTATTATTTGACATAGGGTTTTAGTTACAATATGTAATTGCAAAACAACAATTAAATACAATTATAACTGTTAGATAAAACGCATGCCATGAAATAAAAATAACAACACAATTATTTGTGGTGTGCCAACTTGCGTAAAATAAAACAATAAATGAAATACCGTGCCACAAAATGATAACAATATTATTATTATTTCTTGTGCCAACTGAATAAACATTATTTACCAACTTGTAAATAATTAATTTATCAACGGACATGGTCTTGGTATGTTCGAACTCCTCTTCCATTTATTGAACACCCAAATAAAATATTTTATTATCTTAAATAAATATTTTTATTTTCAAAATAGTAAATAAATATTTATTAAATGTTCAATAAAATAAATAAATATAATTTATTCACAATCCGGTGAATAAATATTTATTTAATTTATACGATCATTTTAACTTGAATAAAATTATTCCTTGGTCTTGAGAATAATATTTTTTCCATTAATTAAATTTAAATAGAATTTAATCGAGACCACCAGAAACACTTAGTGTGTGACCCTCTAGGATTATTTCTCATTGGAATTAGGTGGGCTTGCTTAAAGTCCAAGATTACTGTCTAGAAACGGGTCAAGGTACCCAAGAGAAAGAACTTAAAGTCACAATGATGACATCCACATACGAATGCTCACTATGCAATGTAATCCATTTTTCACAATATCTCATCAAGAAGGTTTCATGATAGTTTCATCAACCTATATTATTGATACATCATTATTTGACTACCTAAAATAAACTCATCGTTACACCACGACCATGTAATTTAGGCTAACGATTATATTTCAATCAAAGTGATGAGATATCAACTTCCATAAATGGAAGGGACAAATACTTCCTCGACTTATCCATTAATAGCATGTCATTCATGACACACCCAACGTAGCCTACTTCCTGCCAACATATGGTGTGACAGTTTTTGTTAGAAAATATAAGTGCGTGAGTCATGACACATATTAATGGTAATCCTAAAGTCTAAGGAAAATTACACATGCTCGTAGATAGGAATATCCGATGGTACCAAAACATGTTGAATTTATACTGGCAGGTCTATTCTCATAATCTCTAATCTTGGAGATTACCAAATGTGAACTTCATGAGAAGAAGTCTCATCTGCTTATGAGTACTCACACCTGACGGTCCATATACTATGTGTCCTATCATAGTATGTCATCCAACATGAGAACTATATTTAAGAATATTGTCATATCACTTCAAGGTTCTCATCATATCAGGAAAATTCTATGACCTTATTAGTATAAAAATACTCTAGGACATTATTACATTATAGTCATGAAAAACAATGAAAAATATATAATAAGATGTTTAATATTTAAATTAAATAAATATTCATGTAATCAATGTAAAAATAGTTGGTTCTAGGACACCAACTCCAACAAACTCCCATTTGGACTAGAGCCAAATACTTACAACATTTAGTCTGATAGACCTCACATGATGATCATGTTTCTGCTGAGTGAAGGATTTAGTCAAGGGGTTTGACAAATTTTCTTTCATAGAAATACTACTCACTACAACTTCACCTATCTGAGAAAAATCCCTCAAGAGATGATACTTCCGTAGTACGTACTTCGTCCGCTAATGTGGCTTAACTCTTTTGCGAGAGCCACCACTGCAGTATTATCACAATAAAGTGTGATGAGATATTTACTTCTAGGTACCACATATATCTATTAGATGAAGATATGCATCCAAAATACTTCCTTATCTACGTTAGAAGCTATGATATACTTGGACTCTACTGTAGAATATGTGACCACACCTTTCTTTGAGCTCTTCCAGTTCACAACACCTCTATTCAAAGTGAAGATGTATCCTGTTTGTGAATTCATGTCATCTAGATCAGTCTAGAAACTAGATTATGCATATCCTATGATGACTAGTTCCTCATCTCCTTTAAAAACCAAGAAACATATCCTTAGTACAACATAGATAATTAAGGATAGTCTTGATTGCCATCCAATGGTAGTCACCTGGATCAACTTGATATCTTCCTACCACACTCAATGAGTAGGTGAAATATAGCCTAGTACACAACATATCATACATGACTAACCCAATCACTGATGTGTATGGAATACTTTCCATTATCTTTCTTTACTCATGCATATGAGGAAACATTTCTTGGAAATATGAATGCCATGTGACACTAGAAAAAATCCACTCTTGGATTGTTCCATACCGAATCTCTTTAGTATCCTGTCAATGTATGTACTTTGACTTAGGCCCAAAAATCTCTTAGATCTATCACGATGGATCTTGATCCCAAGAGTATATGCTACCTCGTCCAAGTCCTTAATGGAGAAGCATTTATTCAGCCATGCCTTAATAGACTGTAAGATTGTTATTTCATTTCTAATAAGTAATATGTCATCAATATATAATATTAGGAAAATGAATGCACTCCCACTAAACTGTTTGTAGACACAAGGCTCATATTAATTATTTATAAAACCAAATTCTTTTATGGATTCATAAAAATGAATGTTTCATGACTTAGATTCTTTCTTTAATCCATAAATGGATTTTTGCAACTTGCATATCTTTTTGGCATCCTTTGGAGTCACAAAACCTTCAGGTTGTGTCATATAGATATCTTTCTAAAGGTTCCCATTAAGGAAGCTTATTTATACATCCATATTCCAAATCACATAGTCATAGTAAGAGACAATGTAAAATAGAACTATGATGGATTTCAACATTGAAACTGGGGAAAAGTTTTCATCATAGTCAATGCCTTAACACTGTTTAAAACCTTTTGCAACCATTCATGACTTATAGGTACTGACTTGTCCTTCCATGTCCAGTTTTTCTTGAATACCCATTTGCAACCAACAGTATTTAAATATATTGGAGGATCTACCAAAATAAAGAATTGGTTTTGGTACATGGAATCCATTTCAGAATTCATGGATTCTTGCCACTTGGTAATGTTTGTGCCACTCATTGCTTCCTTGTAGGTTAGAGGATCATTATTATCAACTAATAATGAGTCACCATACTTGGTAACTATAAAACCATACCATTCTGGTTCTCTAACCTCTCTTGTACTCCTACATAGTACTTGTGTCTCTAAAACTGATCTTTCATCCATAGGGATTTGTGGAATCTATTCCTGTACCAACTCTTGTGTACCTTGAGCCTCAAATTCATCGAAGTCTATCTCAGTACCACTATATCTTTTGAAGATGTGGCCCCTCTCAAGGAATATGGTGTGTATTTCCACTATAACCTTTTTATCTGAGGGTTCTTATAGGTAATATCCCCTTGTTTTCTTGGGGTATCCTATAAAGGTACACTTTGTGCCTCAGGGTGTGAGTTTGTTACCTGAAGAGTCCTTAACAAACTCTTTGCTTCCCCAAACATGTAAACTCAATAACATGGATTTTCTTCCACCCAAAAGATTTTATGGTATACCATTTATCGATTTAGTTGGTACTTGGTTTAGTATGTGTGTTGTTGTTTTTTAACGCATATCCCTAAAAGGATAATGGAAGACTTGCATGATCTCACCATGTCCAACAAGGTGAAATTCCTCTTTTAGCTTACACCATTCCACTGGGGCGTGTAAGGAAGAGTGAGTTGGGATAGGATCCCAAAATCTTGTAAGTAATCAATGAAGTCTTTATTAAGACATTCTCCACCCTGGTCTGAGCATAGTTTCTTAATATTCTTACCAAGCTAGTTCTCAAATTCATTCTTATATTCCTTGAACTTATCAAAAGAATCCTACTTATACCTCATTAAGTAGATATATCCATATCTACTAAAATCATTACTAAAATTTATAAATTATGAGTACCCACCCCTTTCTTTAACTAGAAATGTTCCACACACATCAGTATAAACCAATTCAAGAAGCTCTTTGGCTCTTTCACCTTTCCAACTAAATGGAGATTTGGTCATTTTTCCCTATAAACATGCATGACATACACCAAGTGGTTTTAGTTTTAATGAATATAAATACCCATCTTGATGTAACTTTTTCCAGTGTTTCTCATTTACATTACCTATCCAGTGATACCAAATTTGGGTGTGATATGAGTCATGTGAAGTAGTTTCATTATCGATTTTCATTACTTGGTTTGTGTAATGAAACACATAAAGAACATTATATAAACACGTCTTACCAAAACAAATGTTATATTTATAAAAGAAACAAAATTCATTTCCAAAATTGAAAATAAATCCATCTGTGTCTAGTCTGGATACAAAAATAATGTTTTTGGTTATAGAAGGAACATAATAACAACCTTTTAATACAAAGATCATCCCAGTTGGCAATGTGAGGTGGTAGTCCCCGACAACTACAAGAACAAGTCTATCTTTGTTGGATGATCATAGATCTACCTCCCCTTGGTCAATTTTATTGAATCTACTTGGTTTATATATTTGGATATATATGCAAGCACCATAGGCTGTATCTAATACCCAATTTTTAGAAATAGATAAATTGCACTCGATAAAAAACACACCTGAAGCTTCCCCTTGCTTCTTTAGTTGGGTGTAGTTTTTCTTCCAGTGTACCTTCTTGCCACATGCAAAACAAATATCTTCTTATTCCATCCTATCCCCCCTGATCTTTCTTTTCTTGTAAGGGCATGATGAAGATTTGGTCTTAAAGCTCTTCTCCTTCCCTTTCCTCTTATTGACCACAAGGATAGAAGGCTTTTTGCACTTCATGTATTTGTTAACTTAATGAAGGAGGATAAGAAGGTATGGTCAATAATTCTCAATGTTTTTCATATTAAAATTCACACCAAAATTGGATAATATCATAGGGAGTGATGCAAGAATGAGATCAGTACCCAGTTCTTCAGAAAGTTTAAATCCTAGAACCTCCATACGCTCAATATAGCCAATGATCTTGACTACGTGAGGCCTAGCTGGGGAACCCTCTCCAATATTACTCAAAAAAGAGTGCCTTAGAGATCTCAAATTGTTCCTATCTATCTCTCTCTTGGTAAAGACCACTGAGGTGCTCAAGAATTCTATAAGCATCCATGTTTTCGTGATACTTCATGAGTTCACTAGACATTGATGATAACATCAAACATTAAATGTAAACCACATTGTTCATATGTTTTTTTGTAGACCATGAACTCTTCATCACTCACCTATTGGGTAGGAGAATCAGGTAATGAGGAATCCAACACATAAGATTTCCGTTCATGGCATAGAATGAATCGAATGCATCTAAACCATTCCTGGAAGTTATTTCCAGTAAGGATGTTGTCTATATACAGTATTTATTACAGGGATAGTGTGGTTGCCAAGTTTTTTATTTTTATTATACAATTAAAAGAGAATATAATTAGTACTTTCTTGATAACATTTTATGAGAGATAATAAATTAATTTTATTAAGTCTCCCACTATTTTATCAAGTCCAATGGCCCTCACCATTGAACTCAGAATTTCTAGTTTATTGGATATTATAGTGGAAAGGATCCATATTCCCCTTCACATAACCCCCAAAAGAGTTGGTAAAGTTATTTTAAGGTATTTAGGTAGGCAAGTATTTTCCAATTGTGGGCTTCTAGGTCCTTGATCCGTTGAGTGGACTCTCCAATTCTGAAATCCTAACTTGGATTTCCTCAACACTTGCCTCCAATATTACACCAAGTCTATAAAAGGATACTTATCTTGATGTAATATGGTTAAGTCAACCCAAAACATTCATAAGGGATTCCTACATAAAAGTAAGTGTCCCAAAAAGGGTTGTTCAAACACATAGTTTTATTGAGTCTTGCCCTTAATCAAGTAACAGAAGTCTTAGTCTGACTTAATATTTTATTGAGGGATTTTTATCTCTTATGAGTAAATTGATTATTATCTTTATCACATGCTTGTTAATGTTAAGTGGAACTAACTTAAGTGATTAACTATGTATTAATAATATTTACGCATAATCCTGGTTTATTTTAGTTCCATCTTTCATGCTTGTTTAATTCATTAATTATGTGATCGTGAAAACACATCCATAATGATAAACCGTGAAACTAAAAGAAATAAAATAAATTAAAGGGAATGATCATGAGATTTTCTAATGGTTATTTTATCTAGTAGTTGATAAGATAACCCTAACCTAGGGGAGAAACACCTTGAACCTTTTGGGTTTGTGTTTTCAGCTTTCCACATATCCACCTTTGTATCTCTTGGGATTTGTTTAGTCTCGACTCCAGCTTGAATCACCTACATTATCTTGGGAGCTCCATCCATTACATATTATTTTTAACTCACACATAGGTGAGGAGTAATAAAGGGGGATTACATAAAAGAAACCATGGGCATGCATGCCCTACATATTAATGAGGAGAGATGACACACAGACCAGTAATTTAATTTAAAATTAATTAAAAGGAAACCAATCAGATGCAAAAGTTTGGTCTAGACCATGATCATCCACATACATGAAACAAATTACTCATTTAATAAAACTAGAATTCAATTATTTAATCATTCTTATTAAGATAAATCCCACTTGAATCGAATAATTATTAAATTTAATTATTCAATCCTTTTATCTTAATCCTTTTCTGAATTTCCCTGAGATTACTATCCATAACCATATAGGTAACACGATGAACACCCATTCAAATATACATGATATGTAATTCTGAACATTACACAAACATTAAATTTTTAATTCTGTGTAATTTGGTAAAGTACACGACATGTAGTTCCGACTACATGACGTGTACTTCCTTCACCATCTTATCTAAAGTACAAGCCTAGGGACTCAGCGTGTGAGGCATACTTCAGAAATATTGGAGTACACGACATGTCTAGTGGGCCACACGCCATGTTGTATATGAGTTACATGGTTACCAACCGACTTAGCTATGTATGGGATATGTGGTTTGGCCCTTGACCTGAAGGTACTACACGCTGTGTCTAGTGGGCCATATGATATGTAATCTGGATGACTGTGTACCTGTCTATCTTGGTCAACATGTGGTGTAAGAATTAACTACACTACATGTCATTAATACACATGACTTGAGTAATTACTGAATTACTGTCAATGCACTAAATACAACTAAACGGTGTGTAATCTGTATTACACAACATGTATGGAAGATTACATGGCATGTAACTCTGAATACACGGCGTGTACTATCATGTTACCTAGATATAATTTCTGGCACCTCTTGATGAGATCATCGATTTAATTTTAATAAAAAAATTATTCATTTCTGTTAGATCTTTGAGAAGTGAAAATAGGAAGAAAAAATATCAAAATTCATATTACAAGAACGATTAAACATGAATTGAAAAACTAATTTATTAAAGTATAAATCATCAAAAAATTATTTAAATAATTACAAAAGATGATGTGACAGCTTTGATACCACTTGAAGGATACAGACACAATGGAAGCATGGCGGTTAGTAGGGCCTAACTTTTATTTTTCTGTAATAGATGAAAAAACCGAGATCAATACAACGATGAATGCCAGTATACACAGATTGAAATCAAAGATTTAGACAAAGAGAAGAATATTGTTGGATTTGAGAAAGAGGATCTTTCACATCATATTTATAATTAATTTAATAATTTCTGAATAAATTAAATACCAGGGTCTTTGGTAATTTCTTTGTTGACAATCATTAATCGTCCGTGATGACCCTTTCAGATTTACTTCATTATGCTTGCGAGGATCCAAAGTAGAATCCCTATAACGGTGATCCAAATGTGCTCCAATGGTCTCTGATCAATGCCAATCATTCTATAGATGCTAGCACGGTGGAGTGAATGTCTTGCTTCAATCATTCTTGATCGCTTGTTCTTCAGTCTTGAAGAACTTCTCTCATTCTTGAGATGGAGATATGAGAGGAGTCGAGAGAGAAAATGTTTGGCTCAATAATTCTCAACTCACCGGGGTTTGGAACAATATATGTACCTACTTATTAATCAATATGGAGTTTTAGTTACAATATTTAATTGTGAAATAACAATTAAATGCAATTATAACTATTAGAGAAAAACCATGCCACATAATAACAATAACAACACCATTATTTGTGGTGCACCAACTTGCGCAAAACAGAATCATAAATGAAATCTCGTGCCACATAATGATAAAAATATTATTATTATTTCCTGTTCCAACTAGATAAACATTATTTACTAACTTGAAAATAATTAATTTATCAACGGACACGGTCTTGGTCCATTCGAACTCCTCTTCCATTTATTGAACACCCAAATAAAATATTTTATTCTCTTAAATAAATATTTTTATTTACAAAATAGTAAATAAATATTTATTAAATATACAATAAAATAAATAAATAAATTTTATTCAAAATACGGTGAATACATATTTATTTAATATATGCGATCATTTCAACTTGAATAAAATTATTCCTCGGTCATTAGAATAATATTTATTCTATTAATTAAATTCAAATAGAATTTAATCAAGACCACTAGAAAAACTTAGTGTGTGACCCTCTAGGATTCTTTTTCATTGGAATTAGGTAGGCTTTCCTAAATTCCAAGATTACTGTCTAGCAACGGGTTAAAGTACCCAAGAGAAAAAACTTAAAGTCACAATGATGACATCCACATATGAACACTCACTATGTAATATAATCCATTTGTCACAATATATCAACAAGTAGGTTTCATGATAGTGTTATCAACCTATATGCTTGATATGTTATTATTTGACTACCTGAAATAAACTCATCATTACACCATGGACATGGAATTTAGGGTGATGATTCTATTTAAATCAAAGGGTCGAGATATCACCTTCCATAAATGGAAGGGAAAAATCCTTAATCAACTTATCCATTAATAAAATTTCATTTTTGATGCACCCTAATTCTTGCCAACGTATTTCATGATGGTTTTCATCATCAAATCAAAGTGATCAAGTCATGACTTGTATTAATGATAATCATAAAGTCTAAGGACCATTACACACGCTCATAGATAGGAATATCCGATGACACAAAAATATTTGGAATTCCTAATGGCAGGTCTCTTCTCATAATCTCCCATATTGGAGATTACCAAGTGCGAATTTCATGAGAACAAGTCTCATATGATTACAAGTACTCACACTTGATGGTATGTATACTATGTGTCCTATCATAGTATGTCATCTAACCGAAAAACTATATTTAAGAATATTATCATAACACTTAAAGGTTCTCATCATAGTGGGGAAATGATATGACCTTATTAATGTAAAAAATACTCTAGGACATTATTAAATTATAGTCATGAAGAATAATGATCAATATGTAATAAGATGTTTAATATTTAAATACATTAAATATTCATATAATCAATGTACAAAAAGTTGGTTCTAGGACACCAACTCCAACACTTATCTCTCCCAAAGTGAAGCAGAGTCACTACCTTGATACCAAATTACACATCATTTTGTGACCCAACATTCGAAACCTGATGAAATATCGAGGGATGATCTTCACAAGTTGATAAAATTGTAAGGGAATACCACCCAAACATGACCCTCACCCACATCACCCCCTTCACATCAGGACCCACACACTCATCATTGTGTGAAATTTTAACACATGGTTGTCTCAATATAGAAGCCTGTGTCATAGCCTAAACCATTTTATCAGGACATGAACTACTCTTCAATAAAAATTTCAAAAACATAATATCCCTATGCACATGATTCCCAAATAATAGAGTAAATTATTTTACTCTTATTTATGGGTCTTATCCATTTCCTGCTAACCCAAAACCAATCATGGTGTGACCTTCCTATGTAATTGTACGACCTAATGCTATCCTAAAATTGAATAACTCCAAAAATAAAAAAAATGATAAATAAATAAATTTATAAATTGAATTAAAAAACAATAAATTAATTAATTAATAAGATAATGAAATCATGGGGTAAAATAATTCTCTCCAACATAAAAATTTCTACCCCCAAAAATCCATTGAAGATAAAGGGTATGATAGAATCATCCTTACATAAAACATACAAAAATATTCACTCATGATGAGAAGGAAGACCAGGTGGTACAATCTCTAAAATATTATGAATTAGGGAACCCAATAGATTAAAATAACTCTCTAATTCTAAAAATTACACCCAAGCATCCTAATCCATAGAAGAACCAATAAACCAATGTAAAAATTTGATTTAATTAATCAATATATGAGACCAAAATAGGTCTATATTCCATTTAGGGTTGACATAAACATTTTGTGTAAAAAAAGAGTAATTTCAATGAAAATCACTACAATTCATGACATAATCTGTATAAAAAAAGTGGTGAAGGAAACATAGAAACTCAGGAGGCACACCCAAATTCCTAGGGAAACACATATAAAATCCTCCAAGAACATAAATTCTAAAAAATAAAAAAGATAGATACTCTGAATAATAGAATAACCGCATGGAATGAATAAATACAAGAGATTTAAAAAAGGAAACATCTCTAATAGGCTCCATTAATCTACTACCAGGGCCTAGACTACAATTCACCAATTCACATTGCATCCAAGGATGTCTCGAACAACAATAATGATGAAGATTCATTTAAACATTCCTAATATCTGGATTCGAATGACCAATCATACCACTATAATATAATACATGGGATCTACCATTTATATGTGGAATGAAAATAGGATTGGAATATTTTTACAAAACATCTAGACTCTCTAGATCAGGTTCATCCTACTTCCTCTTCTCATAAAATAGAGAACTCTTACAAAAAATTAGTAAAGGTGTAACTCATCACATGTTTCATTAATGAAGTCAACACTATTATTATGGGCATGTCGACTATATCCCAAATTATATTTAGACCAAATAAAGAAACTTATAAACTAAGGTATGAATGAATTATAAGAAAAATGAGTGAATTCTAAGTCAATAATTACTAGGAAAGTCCCAAGAATTGATAAGGGTTCAACTCTACCACTCAATATGGACTCTATGTAATGTCAAAAAATAGAAAGACCACATCTAAACCAAGATATATATAGATTTTATGAACATATACTAATACATACATCTCCCAATCCATCAGAAAAATTTCTAGGTATCGTACATTATATAATAAGGAAACATAGACCTAGTTAGAAAAAAAGATCATATATAACATATGAAATTTTCCCCACCATGAAAATCAAACCACCTTCAATGTAAAAATATTTTCAAAATAAAGTTAATAATGACATAGATTTATTTCAAAACAATAAAACCCATATTTAAAAATAAATTTTCAATTTCACATATAATTTTATAAATCCACAATGTCTAGTGATTATCAAATCCTCTTAAGAAAATCATTTATTAGTTTAAAAATATTATTACATAAATAATGTTTTCCAACAAAAATAATACCAAGTAGAAAAAATTGATCATCTAAAGAAACCTATAATAAAAAAAGGGTTCAATATAAAAATTTAAAGGAGTTAATTATAATGAATGGTTGGTCTGAACATGCACCCACCATCCAGTTATCAATGAGATATTCTCAGAACCAAATGCTTAGAATTTTTATGGTTTTTAGGAATAATAAATCTGACCATTCACCACAATTTATTCTATTATTTCCACTTTAAATAATGCAAAATATTTGAATAACCCGCATGATATTAAAAAAATATAGAAAATAATTAATAAAAATTAAAATAAAATCGAAGTAAATGATGAAATGTCACAAAATAATGATGTGAAACCTAATTATCCATGGTAACTCAAGGATATGAATGAGAAAAAACTATTTGGAATTTCTCCACACCAACCTATAAAGTTATAGTAGTCTTATTTCTAATATAGCATTACTTACCAAATAATAGAGGGCATATTGATACCATTTTTACAAAATCCAACAGGGGATATCATGACTTAACACTCAAGAAAGTCCAAATAAAATATATAAAGGCATTCCTAATCCCAAAAAATATGAAACTAGGGCTAGGTAATCAAGGATACACTCTTCAGAATAGTCTATGACAAACCATGTCTTTTATAAACTTTAATTAATGATTTGTTACATAAGGATACTAATAATATAATATTAGAAGATTGAGAGGCCTATTATCATTGAGAAATTAGATAAATAACATTATAACATGAAATATGGATACAAAAAAATTATTTAAATAATACACAACATTCCATTAAAACCAATCTTCCTTCGTATACTTCATGGGATAACCTGGGGATATAAATAAAAAGGGGTATTTTAAAGCCCAGTAAGGGAATAATAAAAGAATAACATAAGATAAATTATTAAATTAGAGTCAAGAGGAATAAAATAATTACATATCAAGGTGAGAATCATAACCATGAACATAAAAACATGGTATAAGTTTATAACATCAAGGAAACATAAAAAATGTTGAAAAAACATAAAAACATAAAAATATTTCAAGGATAACTACTAATAAATTATAACACATGTTATTATAATAAACTATTGTGCGCTATAAATGGAATCTCATGAAATAAAAACATTACCCAATGCATTGGATATCTATATAATTTTAGGCCCACCTGTCACATTCATATCATGTACATGCATTTGTGTACCACATAGACTATACAACTTAAAAATGTTATTCATCACATTTATCCCCATGATTAAGGATTATATGTTATATAAGTGGAATTAAACAATAAATTAAGGATATGTACATCTAGGTGAATACCCTTGAGTGTAAATGAGGATGGCTATTAACTACAAAAAAATTTGGCATGGAAAATAGAAAGATAATTTTGGCAGCATAACGGGTGTGCATAAGGATACATGGATGGGTTTAATGAGAGTGAAAGGTGGTATCTAATTACTTAGAAATCATAAGTAAATTAAATTTATGTGTAAAAATAAATCAAAAAATGGATAATTGGAAATTAAAAGTGAATAATTCAAAGATAGTATTTGAATAAAGAGGAGGAGAGGATTCCTTTCCTTGAGAGGGCACTTCTAAAAGCTTGGGAAGAGCTTATTAAGATATTAAGAACACCTTGGGAGGGAACTGGAGAGGGAAATAAAAATTAAATTAATTCTAAAAGGGTTTTTAGTGAAGAGGAATGAGAGGTTATATGGGTTTTTATATAAAAATAGAGGGGAATTATTTATTAATTTATTAACATAGGTTTCAGACTCTATATAATGAAATAATAAAACCCAAAAACCTTCCATGATTTTTCCAATGATTTCAGCCAAAGTGTTGTGTTTTTCAATATTTTATAAGGAAAATAACCTAACACATTAAAATAATACCCTTTGTGAAGTGTAAGTGAGTCATGTTCATACTTAATTAATTTGAAAACATTAAAATATAATATAGGTTTCAGAGGATTCATTTAGGGTTTTTAAAATTGATCACAAAAATTCAAAAAAAATTATATTAAAGGTGAAACATAATTTTGGTTATGGATACTTGTTATAGTATTTATTAAATAAATTTTAGGATATTATGTTTTCATAATACATACCATATATTTATACCATATTTAATTTTTACCCAAAAAATTGACTGTCTTAGAAAATTATGAAAAAATCACCATTAGCTAATTTTAAAATAATTATTTCAAAAATAATTTGTTTTTTATCAAAATAATTATATAAATATGAGAAAATAAATTTTTAAATCAAAATCCCCATTTATTAAAAAAATATTGGTTTTTACGACAATAATAGTTTTCTGAACCTTATAAATATTATATTGGACATCATTAAATTATAATATTATTTCCATTCAAATAAATATTATTTAATAATATATTTTTTATTAGAAAAAAATTTATTTAAAAAATTATTGAATTTAACAAAAATAGTTTTTTAATTTAATCCTAATATAATTTTTATTTCTTCATATCAAAATTTTATTTTTTTCAAACTCATTAATCATTTATAATGTGATGAAGAGATAAATATAATAATTATTTTATTTAAAATATAATAAAAAAATTCATTCCACTAAGGTCTAGGTGAAAGAAATTTTATTACTCTAACATATGCCCTAAGGGTAAGGTGTATGATGGAGACACATTCTTAGGGTGGTTCTACGAACATGGTTTTGGTCATTATCTCGATAATATTGAAATTATCCCCTAAATAGTTTTTCTCATACTTTAGTTATTGAATCTCAACTTAGGATTCACAAGGGGAAATACTAGTGCTTCCATCACCCTTAGAATCTTTGATAAATGATATTCATAGGTTATGATCCTACTAGTCAATGTCATCAATTCTTTCATCCGTGTCAATTGAACTTTATCAAAACCATTAATATATAATAATCTTAATAGTTAATACAAAATAACTATATTATAAACAATTACGATTCTTAATGGTATTTTAAATCTAATAGTATATAACATATAAAAATCCAAAATAAACAAAATAGTTCATGTATTTTATATAACTTCATTATAAAACAAGGCATTTATTCATTTTAAAGGGGAATTTCATTTATAAATATTTTTTTAATTACATTATATGACCATTTAGAAATTTCACCCCTAAAATTTTACTTGATACTCTAAAAAAATGAGGGTACTTCTATTTCATCACTTCTTACAATTCTCATGTTGCTTCCACAAACTTGCGGTACCCTCACATCACTTTTACTAGATGAGTTTTTCTATTTTGTAGAACTTTTTCTCTATGATCTAAGATCTTCAACAACTGATCCTTATATAAAAGATCACTCTTCAAAGGTAACACATATGGATTTAGTACATGTGACAGCTTTGGTATGTTCATCCTCAAGAGGGATACATGGATCACATCATGTACTTGAGATATGTTTTTTGGGATTTCTATTCTATAGGAAAAAACTTCAATTTGATCAAGGATCTCAAAGGGGATGATGTATCTTGGACTATTATTTCCCTTCTTTCCAAACCTCATGAATTTATTCAAAATAAAAATATGAAGGAAATTTTTTTCCTCTGACCTGAAACTATAGATCATGTATATGATTTTTCTTTATATATTCTCTATCAAATTTTTTAGGATTTCATATTAACTTGAATGGGTTGAACCTTCTCTATAATATCTTAGGAAAGATTATGTCCCATCAACTTCCACTCCCCAAATTCATCCCATCATGTTAGAGTCTGACACCTCTTCTCATACAAAGCCTGATAAAGTTTCATTTGAATTATAGAATAGAAATTATTAGTATATAAGAACTCCACTAGGGGAGGGTGTTGATCTTAATATCCTTAGAAATAAATTGAACATGATCTCAACATATTCTATAGAGTTTTAATGGTTCATATGATGTTGATAAGTAGTACTAAAACTCAACTCTATATCCAATTATTGTTGAAGGATTCTACAGAACCTCAAGGTAAACCTCATATCTCGATCAGATACAATGGAGAGTGGCACTCTATGATGTCTTTACACTTTTCTTATGTACATCATAGTGATTTTTTAAGATATAAATATTACTTAATAATAATTAAATACACTAACTTTTTAAGGTGATCGACTGTCACCATGATGGAATTATTTCCTTTAGTTATTCTGGGGAGTCCTATGAAAAAGTCCATGGTTAGTTTTTCCCATTTCTATATTGATATAGACAATGGTTGTATCATACCCTTAAAAACCTATCATTTAGAAATGAATTTTTGGAATACCAAGCATTGAGATAAAAATTATGCAATCTACCTCCTCATATTATCCCACTAGTAGGTTTTTCTTCTCATCTTTATAAATCTTATTGCTTCTTGGATAAATAGAGTAGGATGGGATATGCGCATCATATATAAGTTCCCTTTTCTTATCTTATTTTGATGGGACACATATCTGGGTTCTAAAATTTATAAATCCATTTATAGAAAAGTTGAACACCAGAATATTCACTACCTTTTTGTGTAACATCTCATCCTCTTTTTGGGTAACCTTGATCCTCTAAATAACAGATGGTTGAGAAGTTATTTGATAAAGGTTGTATAAAGTTACTTTTATTATTCCCATGTTGATACTTTGAAATATCGAGTAGATTGGATCCCTTGCAATCCCAGTCATGAATATGGTTGCATGATCCTTTCTACTCAGAACATATTCCACTTTTTTTTACCCTCCCATCATGGTAATGAATTAAAAAATAATAATCCTTGATCAACTCTAACCACCTTCATTGGATCGTATTGAGATATTTCTGTGTGAATATATAATTACGGATTTTATGATCCATATATATTTATTGTGTATCCACATAGAGATATTGTCAAAATATATTTAATTATAATATCACTACATCCAATTCTATATCATGAATTAGGAAATTCATCTCATGGATATTTAATTGGTGAGAGGAATAGACTATATATTTTTCATCTTTCATGAGTAAACAACCTAATACCTTTTATGAAGCATCATTGTAGATCAAAAATTCTTCCCCACTGGTGGGTAATGTGAGACCAGGTTCAATGATTAGCCTCTCCTTTAACATTTTAAAGCTCTCTTCACATTCATCAGTCCAGAAAAGCTTGAATCCCTTCCGTTTTTTCATGATAAGTGGACATGAAAATTGTGAGAATTTTTTCAAAATTCAATGATAGTACTAACCTAATACAAGGAAACTATGGATTCATATGATATAATTTATTCTAGGCCATTGTTTAATTTTCTCAGTTTTTGAAGGATCTATAGATATCTTTTTATTAGTGAGAACATGACCCAATAATGTTACTTTCTCTATATAGAACTTTTAATTACCATACTTCGCTTATAAATTATTCTTTCAAAATTTATTTAGTACAAAATTAAAATTATCCTCATGTTCCCCATTTATTTTTTAGTAGATAAAAATATCATCTATAAAGACTACCAAAAATTAGTTGAGTTAATCCGTAAAGAATCTATTGATCATGTCCATAAAGATAACTGAAGCATTGTTCTCCACGTAGGTGATCAAATAATTAATAAATCAATTGAAGAGGATAATTTTTATTTATTGTGATATTTTTAAGCTCATGATAATCAATAAATAGGGGCGTTTATATGCACTTATACTTAATGAAAAGGTTCAGTGTACCCCACGGTGAAACACAAGGTCAAATAAACCCATCATCCAAATTATCCTGTAGTTGTTTCTTAAGATCTTAAAGTTCAATAATGGTTATTATATATGGAGTCTTGGATATTGGGAAATATCTGATTATAAGTTCTATTGATAACTCAAACTCTCAACTATGAGGAAGACCAAGAAATTATCTGGGAAACACATTAGTGAAGTACCTCACAATGGGAATGTCATCAAGGATGATCTTTTCATTAGTCTCAAGCATTTTAGCTAGATATAATTGGTCAAATGGAAATAATATCCATGATTTAGGTGACTATACCAAATTAGATTCATTCACATCCTTGAATTTGTATATAATCGTAGGGTGATTTATGATATAGATTTTGATTTCTTTATCTTGATAATTTATGTTGTCTCTAAATAAGGAAATCCAATCCATGTACATAATAGCACTAAATTCTACTAAAGGTAGTATCACAAGGTTTATTAAGAAGTTCAGCCCAATTTTTTTGATATGGGATGAATTATAAACTTGGGATGAAATAATTGTACCATTTTACATCTTCACCAATAATTTTAAATTGATGTTTTGTGGTGGTGTTTGAATAGTTCAAATAATCTTGCATGATTTGAAAGAATGTGTATAACTAGAATAAAATAATATATTCATTATCCTTGAATGAATAACTAGAATACCTATCAATTGTGATGGAATAATCTCACCCTTGATATCTAGGCCTTAAAGGGTTTTGTCATCAATTTTTATAAAAAAATATTGAATTAGTGTATTGATTCTCATAGTTTACTTATTCCTTGTAATGGAAACATAGGAAAATAGGCCGAGGGTTGACTGGAACATTCTTTTCTTCCATCATGTTGGTGGGTTTCTACCATTTTAATTCATTAGGTAGGTGCCTGTAACACCCCAAGGATTTAAAAAATAAATTTAATGAAATGCATGCAACACTAAGTCTCTACGAAACAACAATTTGTTAAACTGAAATTTACCACTTATATGATTTGAATTTTGAAAAACAAACATACACGGTTGTGATTAGTAAGATATTTAGAGTTTTATAGGATTCAATTAATTTTTAGTGAATAGTAAATTACCATTATGAATAGTAATGCTACCCTTATAAATAGTAACATGAACCATATGAATAGTAAAACGTCAAAATGAATCATAACCTTACCCATGAATGTATAAATAAAATTTAGGCATCTTTTAAATAATAATATGATCATAGTATAAGTATTGTTATTTTTATAAGTAAAAAATATTTAATTACAATTTTTTTTTTAATTTAATAATTTAAATGAAAATTTATTTTCATAAAATGTAATAATAAATTATTATTTTGTTGTGCTATGGTTATAAGATAATTTTATGAGACCTTGATTAATTTTTTCAAGGTGTTATAAAATCAGTTATAGTTTTAAAATTATTATTTTTTGAATAAATTATGATATTAATTAAAATTTAAATTTTCCATATTTAGAAAATTATTTTGATAAAATGGAGTTAATTTTTGAATTCTAAATTTCTAAAAATGGTTAGGGTGATTTTTTGGAATTTTTATGAAATACTTGAATTTTTGGTGAATAGTGAAATTCAATAATTTTCAAAATATGATAAATAAATGATTTCTTGCATCATGATTGAGTCGTAGATGATGAAAATGGACATTGGTTTGAACTCAAATTCACTTATTACTATTTTTTAGTCATAATAACCAATAATATTCCTTTTATTAATAATGATTAATAACCAATAAATTCTATCCAATAAAATTACCAAGGATATTTCCCACTTCCATGACCTACTGGTCTCACCAAAAGGCCAATACAAAAGGCCTTAAGAAGGATCTCAAGGATAAGAGACCAAGAGGGAAAAATCCTCTTTATTTTTCTTTTACTTTATTTTCAATTATTTTTCTTTTCTTGTACTCTATTCACCTAACCTTATCAAATAGGCATTAAAATATATAGTATCTTATATATACTTTAATTTTATCATGTTTATGAAAAAATTAATCATCATATTTATTCTCCTCTCCCTCTCATTCTAAAAATAAGAACACTGTCTGTGATGTGTCGACTTACCGACATCGTGGATGATGCGTTTTTAATTTCATTTAATTCCTTTAAATATGGTTATAAAACTATTTTAATGGTTGAAAAATATTTTAATTTTTATTCTATAACCTATTTTATGTTATGTAATTAACAAATATACATAATATTAAGTTATATAACAAAACTAGTTCATGATTATCGAAGAACCGCCTAAATGATCTAAACGAATATCATCAATGTTTTATCAAATGATTCATAATAATATATGAAAAAATGATTTATAGTCTAATTTAATATTATATAAACATATTAATATCACATCATTCCACTTATAGAGTTTCTCTTCCATTCGACATGAAAAATCCATTATGAACTGACCATGGAAATAATGTAAAGAACGCACCCAAAACAATGGAAAGAACAAAGTATTATTAATAAATGGGTGGAACGATATTATAAAATGATCATATAAGGTGCTATAAACATGAATAAGTTTCTTTAAAATACTAATAACTCTATTTTAATCATTATACATTAGGTTTAAACACATTTTAAGTAAGATAAACCTGAGGTAAGTGAATTCTTAACCCAATTTCCATTCTTTGGGGTAACCTTCTGCTTCTTTGATTATGTGGTACTAAGATTATTTGTTTAATGAATTTTTTTATATTATATTTTATTATGTGGATTTAATTTTATACACATATTCATTTCATTCTATTAATTCTCACATCAATTATATGATATTTGTAAGGGACTTTTCTTTAAAAATCCCCTTTTAAAATTATATTATATAAAATTTAAATGAAATGTTTTTATGAAATTATTCATTTTTTTATGATTATGTTCTAGTTATTGTGAATTTTTTAGGATTAATGAAGGGACCTATATATCCCTCCAATTCATTGGGTATGTTTAAGTTTAAGGCTAGCCATATGGTTACTCAAAGTGTAACTGTGATGATTTCACTATAAGGTAGTCGTGAGGGTTACATTGTAAGGTATCCATGAGGGTTACAAATCATATTATATTCATGAGGGTTACATTTGTATGTAATTAATTCCCCATTATACCTTTATGGTTTTATTTATGTTTTATATGTTTTATGGAAATCACATGTTTCACAAAGTAATTATATGATACTTTATGGCTGAGAATGATGTATTTGTGAAAATGATTTCATATGTTTATAAGTATTCATAGACTATCAATTTCTCTTGTTCTTTTTATATCCCTTACTGAGCATTTTATGATCATCCCAAGTTTCCAATTTTTTTCATAGGGTATAAGTATGGGTAAGATAAAGGATGAAGAAAAGATGAATGTTGTGAATTTTTTTATCAAGGAAAAGAAATCATGTTTTATTTCAAATGTTTTATATTTTGGAAAAAGTGGATACTATTTTATTAGTAACCTCATGTATGATTATAAGATGTTACGTATGTATTATGTCATATTTCTCTAAAACTTTAAACCTCATAAGATCCTCAACATGTAAGAATGTAAGTTCTTGACTAAAACTCAGGATAATGTAATGTTTAAGGCTGGTTCCTTATAGTTGGTTTTAGAGCATGGTTTAGATAACATTAGGGGTTAGGATGATGTTAATTTAATAACATAACTAATTTTTACCTTATGTTTATGATGAAATTACATATCATTTGAAGATTAAAATGTTGTTTCATCTAAGATATGTCTATTCAAAATGGTTTTCCATAGAAGAAACAAGGAAGATGAAGTTATAAGGCACCAAGAGGATGATATCTTTCCGAATTCACAACCCAAAATGGTAGGGATTGGAACCAAGCAATTTGTGACAGTAATGGATCAGTTGACATAGGAAATAAATAGAGGTGTAATCCATATACGAGAACAAGCAGATCTACCATAAAAAACATGATAATAGTGTAACATTTTATAAGGCAACACCCTCCTTCTTTCAATGGATCTTCTGACCTAGTTGTGGCTGAAGGGTGGATTATAGCCCTTGAAAAGTTATTTGATGTCATGGGGTGTTCAGATAAAAAAGTTTAGTATTACCATTTATCATTTTGAAGGTGAATCTAACCAATGGTGGTAAATGGTTAATAATATAATGGATAGTGATGATATTGATTCCTTGGATTGAGATTAATTTAAAAATATGTTCCTTGAAAAATATTTTCCTAAGGTGGTTCAACTTAGGATGGAAAAACAGTTCCTTAAATTGAAGAAAATAGAGGAATATTCAGTGGTTTTTTATGAAGAAAACTTCACCCTATTGGTAAGTTACACTCCAAATCTTATTCGGGATCTTGATAGAAAAATTAACCATTTTTACTTAGGGTTGAAGCCAAGATATAGAAGGGCATTGGCCTATTGTGAATTCAAAAGTTATGAGAAACTAGTATAATGTACTAAGAGGGCGGAAATAGATGTTTCTGATGACCACATGTAATTTTAAAATAAGCATAAGAAGAGGTCGATATGAAAATATATGGGTAAGAATCAATCAAAGAAATACGAAAGTAAGAAAGTTTAGTTTCCATTTTGTGAAAAGTGTGGTAAAAAGTACCCTGGGGAATGCCTTACCAAAACTGAAAATTGTTTTCAATGTGGTAAATTTGGACATATGGCCCAAGATTTTAATGAAAATGATCATAAGATTAATCATTTTAAGAAAAATATAAAGTGTTTAAAATGTGGTGATATGGGTTATTATGAAAATACCTACCCAAAGAAATATTCAAATGACGGAAAAAAGCTAGAATATAAGCAGAAATGTATAGTGAGATCCTTCATGACCACATTAGCAGTTATCGAGCCATCTAATTAATTTGTATTAGGTACTTTGTTTGTTTACTCATATTTTTCTAATGTCTTGTTTGATACAGGGTCTATACATACCTTTGTTTCTAAGAAATTTTATAGTAAATTGGAAATTTCACCTCAATAAATGAGACTAGAATTTATGGTTAAAACATTAGGGGGGAATATTATAGCAAAAAATAATTATAAGAATCTTTATGTTGTTGTTTATGGAAATAAATTACCTACAAACCTTATTGTTTTTCCCTTAGTAGATTTTTGATGTTATTCTAGGTATGGATTTGCTATCTGCTTATCCTGTTAATATTGATCGTAGAGATAAAAAAGTTGTTTTTTATAAAGAGTTTATATTTTTGTACTAGAATCAACCCATAAATATGTAAATGAAATTTATCTTACTCATATTGTTGAAAATAAGGGAACTATCCAATTAATGATGTGTTAGAGGTAAATAAACACCTCTATGTTTTTCCTGATGAGTTTCCCAGTTTTATACCTGACCGGGAAGTTTAATTTACCATTGAATTAGTTCATGATGCTAATATAATTTCAAAAAACCCTTATCGAATGGCTCAAATGGAACTTCTTGAATTGAAAACTCATTTGTAGGAGTTTCTTGATAAAGGCTAAATTCTTTCTACCTCTTTACCATGTGGTGCTTCTATTTTGTTCATTAAAAAGAAATATGGTTCTGTGATAATTTTTATTGATTATAGATATTTTAATAACATTACTATTAAGAATAAGTATCCTTTTCCTCATATTGATGGATTTTTTTATCAGCTCCAGGGAGCTTTGTATTTTTCCATGATTGACTTGAGATCTGAGTATCATTAGCTGAAGGTAAAGGAGGATGAAATTACAAAAATAGATTTCTATACTAGATATGAGAATTATGAGTTTGTTGTTATTCCCTTTGGTTTGAAAAATTCCCCTGTTGTATTAATAAATATTATGAATAGAATATTCCATGAATATTTGTATACGTTTTTTTGTTGGTTTCATTAATGATATTTTAGTATTTTCAAAAGTTTATGATGATCATGAAAAACATTTAAGGACTATCTTAAAAAATCTCAAAGAAAAGAAGTTATACATAAATTTTAGCAAATGTGTTTTTTGGTTGTAAAAAATTTATTTTAATGGGAACATTGTAAATAAGGATGGAATGTCAGTTGATCCTGCCAAAAAAAGTGGTTGATGAATGAAAAATACCTAAAAATGTTACAGATATTCATAGTTTTCTCATATTAGTATTCTATTACCAATGGTTTGTTAACAACTTTTCATGGTTATTATAAGGCCCCAGCCTTAAACCTTACTTAATATTGAATTAAATGAGTAATTCACATTGAGGATCTTTTCAGGTTTATAGTTTTAGAGAATTAGGACATAACTATTACATCTCTAAATATTACAAAGTAGTCGCTTCTACTAAATTTCCATAAAATAAAAACACTTAAAAAGAAACATGTATAGTTCAATGTTTTAGGTAGCATGACTTTACCTTGATCCCATCCTTGACCCTATTCCACGCTAAGTCCTGTGAAAAACATTTCAAAAACTTGGGATGAGCATAAAAATCTCAGTAAGGGATACACAAAGAATGAAAACTGTTAGTTTTTCAAAACAACAAGTAAACCATGTATACTTTATCAAAGTAATACTTTTCACCTCTTCGAATTAGTAAAAACTCTTCGCTGAATAAAAGTTCATTACTTACCCTTTTGTAACCAAAAGATTACCATAAAACCCATATAAAGAACACATAACATATAAAGGTAACTTGGGACATAAACATACTTAAGTGGAATAACCATACGGTCGAATTCCACACATATCACTTAATAGAATATCCATTCGGACAACTTCCATACATACTTAATGGAATAGCCATACGGCCGACTTCCATACCCAATGCATTGGAGGTTATAACGTAACCACCCGTCCTGATATTCACGACACCACCCATTATATGGTTTATCACGTAACCACCCGTCAAATGTCCAAGTACCAATATAAAATCATAAAACATAAAACCAATATAAAGGAATGATAACATTTCCACATTTCAATCACAATATATCATAATATAATCCTTTATCAAAACCATTTTCAATACCAAAATACATAAAAGAGTATATGGAATTTATTTCATTTTAAAAACATTACGGCTTGTTGAGGAAGCCAAAGACCAAATAATACTCGCGGCGACGGAAAAGGTCGTTGTCATCGCGTACGTTAAAAAAAACATTCCTTTTTGTCGTTTAGTAAAACGCTTCGTAGAAAAAGATTCCTTTTGTATAAAAGTAAAAGTCAAAGGGGTTTATACACCGTATAAAAGAAAGTTGTGTATAAAACGAAATATTCCTCAATGAAAGGAGATTGAGACGAAGTCCCATACAAAGACGATATCCTTGGTTTAAGGATAAATCAATTACATAATTATGTGTGACAAATGAATACACCAAATATAAGTGGATATTAAGTGTAAAATAATCAAAGGTCATTCACACATATTCAAAGGATGACATATTCAATAACTACATGTTGAACCCAAAGAAATTGCAATTGGGTTAAGAAGTTCCCTTGACAGCCTAACGACATCACATCAAAATGAGTTGATGAGAGATAAAAAAGTGTATCTCATCACTTGGATATAAAATTTACATCAATAAGGATATATGAGAACATATACCAACATAAAAATATGTAAATTAAAAGACCCAACAAAAGAAGTCTTTTAAAAAAAGGAGGGTGAAAGGTTCCCTTACCGACTTGGGTATCTTTCAAAACATACACCCCATGAAAGAAGGACAATAAATCATTGATGTAAATACTCATAAAGGAAAGTATATTACACAAAGAGTATAATAATGGCAGTACATACACCACTCAAAGGAAATTGTGGAAAATGTATCATAAATCTCACGGGAATAAATGTGATATGAAAAATCCCTTACGAAAACTCGGCAGCCTAACGGCGCCACATAAAACTTCCAAAAATGGATTGATGAGATCAAATAGGGTATCTAATCACATTACAACAAAATGTATAGCAAGAGTAATATGAAATACCATCCCCCATCATAACAAATAGGAGCTTAAAAGAAGTGACATAAATGGGAGTACTTAAAGAGAAAGAGAGAGGTTAGATCTCTTACGAAAATTCAGCAGCCTAACGGCAGCACTCGAAACTTCCAAAATGGAATGATGAGAGAGAATAGGGTCTCTCATCATATGAACATAAAAATTACAGTAATAGTGATATAAAAGAACATCCCAATAACAATAAATATGAGCTTAGAAGGAATGACATAAAAGAGTGTACTTAAAAAGAAAGAGAGGAGTAGGATCCCTTACCTCGGGTCCGACTTGACTCGATCGTTCTTTAATCTCCTGAATAATAAACTTGAGTTAATTTATACTTCCTTAAGAACATTTTTAAAGTTAATTATTACTTTTATATCACTTATTACCATGTCATAAACATTATGTAATCATTTAAGTTAATAATATTTGTTTTTCCGATATTTGGTTCTTAAGTCGAAAGTGGACTTCTTACAATTACATGTTGTTCGTGTGGCCAAATTTTTATTATATCCAGAATTGTATTCATGATGTAGATATCATATATGTCATATATATCTAGTACATGCATGCATTTATAACATTACATAATCATTTAGAGGTAAGAAATGAAATGCACCGTTCATGGAGACGGTAAGCCGTACGTACGCATGAACACTACTTTCATTTCTATTTCGTATTTTATAGAATAGAATCATAATGATATAAAGGTATATTATAATTCCAGTATAATATAATATATAATATCATAGTTCCATCCTTTATACGTCCCACATATGGTATTTAACGAATCAAATCACTTTGAGGGGGCGGTAGTCCGCACTTCCTTAAATGAAGATATCGCGTTTACCCATAATGGAAACCATAAAGGTATGCCCAAAATGAAAAAAAAACAGAAGATTAAGAAAAACATAAACATATTATATATCATATATAAAAATAGTGACATCATAATGACCACCTTTGAAGGTGTTAAATGAGTATTGAACAATCATCGTTTCGGGAGGCAGAATTTTTCCATCCACGGAAACCGTATGTTCTTTAACCATTTTATGTAGTTTTGTGAGAGTTTAGCTCGAATAAATCTTATAACAACATCCTAGTATATTGAATATACTGGTGGTGTTACAAAAGAAGTAAATAAAAAGAGTTTAGGGGGTTGGAGAATCAAAATAAAACAAATGAACATGAGAGAATGAATTACCTTTAAAAGTGTAACTCCTTTTGATTTGAGCCTAAAGGCTTCCTTTGAAAGGATTCTGCCCAAAGGGAATCCTCTAGGATAAGTAGAGGAATGTGGAGAGAGTAAATGGGTAGAGTTTGGCAGAGCCAAAGGCTTGATGAGGGTGTGAAATGAGGTAGAGGTGGGGGCCTTTTATAAGAGGGGAGGAGGGGCACTTTTGGAAAGTAAGAAATATTACTTTATTTGAAAATGTGTTTCGGTTTTAAAAGGTACCACATTGATATAATTCGTGGATAAGGTGGTAAGGGTTCTAAATCCACCCATAAAATAAGTTTTGGACATGTTTAGGTCATAGAGTTTACATTATCTTCTCATTTTATTTAAATTGTCAGATAATGATGTCATCGCTGCATCATTATGATGTCATAAATAATTTAATTTATTTAATGTCTAAAAATTATAAAAAAATTATTATGATGTATGAAATATTTTTATCTTTCCAATGACTATTTATAATAAAAAATCTGACTTGTATAACCCCACTTAAAAATTGTTTTAGTAAAACATATCATGTTTGTGTCATTTTTACTTTTACATTAAATGAAAAGTTATTTATGTCATTTTCCAACCAAAGTGGATCCATGGGGTCCCCAAGTTGACCCATGGCTTTTCTTGGTCGGCCATTACACATAAAATGAGGTTAGGACATGTGTAAAGTTCATTTCATATTATTAAAACATTATTTTTACCTTAAACTACATTAATTACCTCTAATCGCGATTAAAAACTTAATAAGTTACTATTTACCAAAAAATTATTTTTATCCCATTGAACCACATTTTAATTATTAATGAAAACCATGTATGCCGGATTTTTGAAATTCAAAACACAAAGATGGAAAATTTCATTTAAATGGAAAAATCAGTTTTTATAAGCACCACTTAGTGGTGTCACTATCATCAAAAATTGATGTTTTTCAGAAAAATCCCAAAAATTCACCCTAAGCTATATTTGATATTTCGAATTCAAAAATGAAGTCTATTTTACAAAATTCAAAACATATAAGTCACATTAATTAATTTAATAATTAATTCCCGCTTTCATGACAAATAGCGTGTTTTTATGAAACAATAAGTATCAAAAGATTGACACTAGTTTAAGTCCGATTTCAAAGTGAAATTAATTCCAACGACCACTATTAGATTTAATGGTAAAAATATATTCTAATTTCACTTTAAAACCAATTCAAAAGATAATCTAATCATATAAATAAATTAGATTAAAAAGAGGTTTTGAATTAAAATACAACATTTTACACTATTCATTAAAAAAAATGAACTTTATCGAAAAGATACCAAAAATTTACACAAAGTAAATTTTGATGTCCCGATTCTAAAGAAGAGTTTTATTTGGTCCAAAAGGATGTATAAGAGTGAACAAAACTATATTTAATGACGGTTCTCTATCAAAAGGCGATAAGTGAACCTTTAGTGAAAACTAGGGCATATACGCCTAAAATTGAATTCTTTTCGTATTTAAGCCTTTATCTTTTATTGGATAATTTTAAAAACATTTAAAAACATATATAATCATATTTTAGTTATTTCTATCCATTTCCGCCAATACAACGGCTACCTGTTAACTGCCATTTAAAATAATATTATTTTATTATTAGAGTGCAACGTAAGATTCCTAAGAAACTCGTTGTTATGTGTTGGGTACGCCATCGAGCATAGCGTCCCCTTTAAAGTCATATCAATATTTTATTCACAAATATGGATAAATATGAAAATGTCATATTCTTTATTTACCTGGGGTGTTACAGTTATCTGGCCCGCTAACATAGTTAACATGAAAAGGGGTTAAATTTATTTGTATAGAACAATATGATGTTTGTTTTCAATAACTGAAGAAGATATTGTTGAATGCTCTAGTCTTGTCCCTGCCTTCCAGAAATAGTGAGTTTTTCATCTACAGTGATGCTTCATTTAAGGTACTTGGTTGTGTTATGATGTAGAATGATAAAGTAATTTCTTATTCTTGAAGACAACTAAAACCTCATGAGTTAAATTATCCCACTCATGATTTGTAATTAGCTGTTTTAGTTTTTTGATTTGAAAATTTGGAGGCATTATTTATACAGATCCAAATGTAAAATATATACTAACTATAAAAGTTTGAAGTATATATTCACTTAGAAGGAATTAAACACGAGGTAGATAAGATAACTTAAACTAATAAAGGATTATGATTTCATGATCAATTACCATCCAAGAAAAGAAAACAAAGTGGAAGATTAATTGAGTAAAAAACATCATGCATCATTAACCATGTTACGTTTGGAACATGACCCCTTGATTAATGATTTGATTAATTTTGGCTTAGAAATTGTTGGTGTAGGAAATTCATCTGTCTTGTTTCAGGTGTCAATGCAGTCATTTCAATCACAAAGAATTAATAAAGCATATAAGGAAGACCATGAGTTACTAAAAAAGGTATAATTGGTTAAAAGGGGTAAGTTTCCAGAATTTAACCTTGATAAAGATTATGGTTTAAGATTTGGGAAGAGATTATGTGTGACTTGTGATTCTCAACTGAAGAAAGAATTGTTGTATGAAGCTTTAGATCTCTATTTTTAGTTCATCCTAGTAGTACGAAGATGTACATATACCTTTGGCTGTATGGTTACTCCAAGTGTAAGTATGATGGTTACACCATAAGGTAGCTGTGAGGGTTACATTGTAAGGTAACTGTGAGGGTTACAAATCATGTAGTAGCTGTGAGAGTTAAAATTTTAAGTAAGTAATGCTCCAAGATACCTTTAAGATTTTATTTATATTTTCTATGTTTTATGGAAATATCAATTTTCACAAAGTAAGTATATGATACCTTATCGGTGAGAAGCATGTCTTTTTGAATATGATTTCACATATTTATAATCATTCATGGTCTATAAATTTCTCTCCTTATTTTTATATCCCTTACTGATCTTTTTTTCTTATCATAAGTTTCCAAATGTTTTTAATAGGGTATAGGGATGGGTAAGAGAAAGGATGAAAACAATATAAATTTTGTGAATATTTTTATCAAGAAAAAGAAATCATGTTTTATTTAAAATGTTTTACATTTTGAAAAAAGTGGATACTATTTTAGTAGTATCCTCATGTATGATTATGGGATGTTATTTATGTATTATGTACTATTTCTCTAAAACTCTAATCCTAAAAAGATCCTCAATGTGTAAAAATGAAATTTATTTACTAAAACTCAGGATAAAGTAATGTTTAAGGTTGGGTCCTTATAGTGCCCTTCCACCATGTACCTAAAAAAATTATTATCCCCTTTAGGATATTTTTAGGATTCTTATTATAATAGTCTTGAAAACTATGATTTTGGAATTTATTACCCACTTTATATTACCCCATTGATCCACTAGAATTATACTCCATTCTTCACTTCCAATCTCAAGACCTATGGGACCATTGAGATTCACTGATTTCAATCTTAACATTGAGGGAACATCATAATATTTCTTTAGAGCTATCAAAATATTGAATTGCCAAACCATTTCATAGAATTATCTATTTCACACTAAATAAGAAGTCAACTTTATATTCATGGTCAATGGAAAATATAGAGGTGTAACATGCATGTATTTTGAATTTTTACTTGTATTCCCTGATGAATCCATCATCCTTTTTCTTAAGGATAAGTAAATCCTTCTCTATTTTATATTGGAGAGTGTGAGGAGAATATTTATCAAAGAATATTTTCTATAATTAATTCCACTCCATAGCTTTGATATCCTCATTCAGATTTGTATTTCTAATCAAAAACCACTATTTAGAATATTCTCCCTCCATATAATAAACAGCCTATATGAACTTCTCTTTTTCATAGCATTGAATGATGGAGAAGATCACTTCAATGGATTTGGTCCATTATTCCATGATTAAGGGATCACAACTTCCATTTAAATTCTTAATCCTTTATTTCAGAAAGGTCTCAATTGCAACTTTTTCTTCCTTAGGGGGTGTGGATGTTCCTATTAATTTATGTTTTTATTCAAAAAATTATTTTATTGAGAAATTATTGTCTTGAAGTTCCTTAATATTTATCTCATTGGGTTGGGAATCTCATTTGGGCAGTCATCACATTGCCCTTCACATTGGTTGTTGACATGATTCCTCATATTTCCAACCATTGACAAAAATAAAGGAAAAAATTAGGGATGATAATTTTAAAACTATTAAATGCATAAAATTAAAACTATTAAAATTGAATGGATACATCATAAAAGATATATATTCCTTAACCTTTGAATTTTTAGGTTTCAATCTAAGACAACCATGGTCTATTTCCTAATATAAAATTTTATGGTCATTTTTTATATTCATAATAGTTCGTAAAGAGCTTGTGAATTTAGAAAAGTATATCACCTGGGAGTGTCAAAGTAGGTGTGCAGCAAGGCCTCTTTTTTATGTAGTACATTATTATTGAGTCAAATCCTAATACACCCTTTTGGGGATTATTACCACTAGTTACAATTATTCTAAATTAATATTAACTTATATTATCTAGACATGGATTTATTTTCTTGGAAACCAATTACTATATAATTTATTAAAATTTAGGCATGTATTACTATGTTTAGTCTTAACCATAAGGATTTCAATAGGGTTTTCTAATACTAATTTCTAAAAATAACTATACATTCCTCTGATTCCAACTATGACAACCCATGTCTTCTATACACTTTAATTCATGATTTATTACATAAATACATACATAATACAATCCCAAAAGACCAAGAGGCATAGTTTATTTATGAAATTAGATATATAATATAATAACATGAAAAATGATACAACATTTTTTTTAAAACTCCACAAAATGCACTTAAAATCCATCAAACTTCAAATACTGCTTTGGATAACTTGGGAAAAAATATAAGAATGGGGTGAGTAATAAAGCCCAGTAATGGAATAATCAAAGAATATCATAAGATGAATCATTAAATGTGAGTAAAGAATACCTAAATAATTAAATAGAATAGTAAGAATCAAAATTATGAACATTGAATCATGGTATAAGATTATAACATCAAGGAAACACAAATATTATAGAAACAATATAAAACATGACATCAAAAACATGAGTTAAGGATAACCACTAAGAAATAATAACACAGTGTGCTTATTGTAATCTCCCATGCACCATATATGGTATATCATGAGACAAAAACTTTACCCAATGCATTAAAGGGCTATATAATTTCATTCCCACCCATCACATTTATATTATGTACATAGATTTGTGTGTCACGTAGATTATTCAACTTAAGAACATATTTCACCACATTTAACCCAATTATTAAGGAGTATATTTTATATGTGTATAATTACCAAATAAATAAAGGATATGTACATCTAGGTGAATAAAATTATGTTAAAATGGGGATGGGTATTCACTAAAAATATGTTTGGCATGGGTAATCGAAGGATAATTTTGGCAGTGTAATGGGTGCACACAATGATTCTTGGAAGGGTTTAATGAGATTGAAAGTTTATCTATAATTAATTGGAAATTATAATTATAGTAAATTTATGTGTAAAAAACATTATGATAAGGATTGTTGGAAATCAAAATGACCTAATTCAAAGGGATTACTTGAATAAAGAGGAGGAGGTAAGGATCCCTTACCATGAGAGGTGCTTTTGAAATCATGAGAGGAGCTTCTTAAGAACTTAGAAACACCTTAGGAGGGATATAGATAGGGAAAATGTGGATTAAATTCATGATAAAAGGGTTTTTAGTGAATAGGAATGGGATTATGGGTCGTTTTTAATATCAAATGTGTGGGTAATTCTTTATTAATTTCCATACATAAATTTTTGACTCTATATGATAAAATAATCAAAACAAAAAACATTACCATGTGTTTCCCATATTTTATACCAAATAGGAGTTATATGAAATATTATATGAGTATAATAACCTAAATCTCTAAAATAACACCCATGGTGATTTGAAAGTGAGTCATGTTCATAAAGAATTATTTTTAAAAAATTCAAATATAATATATGATTTGGAGGATTCATTAAGGGTTTATAAAATAAATAAAATAACATAAAAACACATTATATTAAATATGAAACATAATTTTGTTCATGGATACTATTTATGGTGTTTATTACATCTATTTTAGGATATTATGATGTCATAATATATACCGTGTATATATATACTGTATTTAATTTTCACTCAAAAATTCAATTGTCTAAGAAAATTATTAAAAAATTATTTTTGGATAATTTTGATGTGATTATTTTATAAATAATATTTACTTTATCAAAATAATTATCTAAATATTATAATTTAAAATTTTAAATCAAAATACCCATTTATTGAAAAAGTACTGGTTTTTGTGATGATAATAGTTTTATGATCCTTATAAAGATTATATTAGAATTCATTAAATTATATTATAATTTATATTTAGAAAAATATTATTTGATAATAATAAATTATTAAATTTAACAATTTTTTTAATTGAATCCTAATACAATTTTGATTTCTTCATATCAAAATTTATTTTTTATCAAAATTCTTAACCATTTTTAATGTAATAACTTGATAAATATAATCATTATTTTATTAAAAATATAATATAAATATTCATACCATTAGGGTCGAGATACCTAACCCCTTATTACACCAGCATACATCCTAATGGTAAGGTGTGAGATGGTGAAACTTCCTTTGAGTGGTTTGGAAAACATGTTTTGGGCCGAGATCTTGATAATCTTGAACTTATCATATAAATGATTTTTATAATGATTTAGTTTTTGAATATCAGATTGGGTGTGGTCAAGGGAAAAGATCAGTGGTGTCATCTCTCTCAAAAGATCTGATAAATAGGCTTCATAGTCTATAATCCTACTGTTCAAGTCTATATTTTCTTTTATATGTGCCAATTGGACTTTATTACAACCTTTAATATATACTAATCATAATAGTAACTATATAATGACTATATTATCAATAGTTATGATTCTTAATTTTCTTTTAAATATGATAGGATATAATTTATAATGGGGTAAAATAACCAAAGTTGTGCATGTGTTTTGTATAATTTCATTAATAAATAAGGAATTTATTCATTTGACAAGGGAATTTAATTTATAAAATTTCATTCACAACAAGTTTCACCCACTAAATATTAATAAACATGTAGTGGAATTATTATTTATAATATAAAATTACTCATATGTAGATTGGTCATCCATGAAAACCAAATAATCTATTTTAAATATAAGAGATCCAAATGAGGAAAAACTAAAAAAATACATCCTACTCACATAAATAAAACATTATCAGATAAAACTACCCAATAGGAATCCTATGATATAAACAGATGAAATGGAAAATTGACACATGGTATGAAAAATAAACAAAATAAAAAATAATATACCAAACTATCAATCTTATATTGTCTCAAGGTCATAATATAAAAATGTCTCTATAACCCACTCCATCAAAAACTCGAGGTAAGAGTCCCATATGAAGAAACCTTTCACAAAACTAAACCTGTATAATCTAATCAATCTATAGTCACTAATTGGTATGAGTTTGTTGTGAGAAAAATTATGTAATCAGATGTATCCAATAAAAATATCTATTTGATTACTTTCATAATATATTCCATTAATGATACTTTTAAAATATATTTCATGAAAATAATATATTTTTAATAATTTTAGTAAACCAAACCACATGGGTAAAAGATAAATTTCCCTTTTAAGAACCAAAGAACTCTATAAAGAGAAGACCTATGAGTCTAAAAAAAATCCATTAAAAACCTTTTTTAAGGAATGTGGGGAAATGCCTTTAAAACCATGAGAGTTTTAGAATAGAGTTTTAATACACACAATGCCAATTTATTTTGAAAAAAAATTCATAAAAAAATTCATTAAAATGTTAAAAAGGGCAGGAAACAAAATATGAAGTATATATATATATATTAGATAATCATATAAAAAATGAATACTAATATAAAATGATGATAAAAATCAATATAATTCACTCATGTAAGGGAAAATAAATCATATTAATATAAATAGATATATTATACCCTCAATGATCAAAATATAAAAAAATTATAGGAATGGTTATAGGGTAACTAAGGTTAAAGATCCATGGGATCCTTGGGTTATCTTTTCGATCAAACCAATCATATCTATCCAAATGCATAAGACACAAGGTTCAAAACTGTAAATTCTATGTATTAAGTCACATACATATCATAGTAGTGTTGTAGTTATTGTAGAGTAATCCATGGATATGTGGAGAATGTCAATGCCTAACAACATAATCTTAGTTTTCCCACCTAATTAATTTGGGTTCCCATAATCAATTAATCAAATTTGATTAAACCAATTATAAAATCTTTTCTATAAAATTTCAATGAAATGTAAAGAAATAATTTATCTCACATTTAAAAATATTTTATAGAAACAACCCATTTTATCAAAACATAAAACATTTCACATCGAAATAATATTTTTCAAAAAATCATCAAGCTCAAATTACAATAAAAAGAAAGGGGGTCAGTCCAAACCATTTTTGAGAAATTTATAATCAAAACCTTGATACAACTTTGAGATGTAAAATTAATAAATCCTTTTATCATTTTTTCATATGGAAGATAAAGCCTTAAACCATGGTTCAATATTTGGAATTACTTTTTAAAACTAAAAATAGGACAATACTTTGAGAATAATATATTCAAACAAATAAGAAGTCTGATTTCATGTCAAAAATATTAATCACACATAATAAGAAACCCAAATATCATTTAAAATATCATTATATATTATAATATTTATATCAAGAAGTAATAATAATAAAATGATGACTAAAGAACACTAAAGGTCAATAACGATTAAATAAATTTTAAAACACACCATTTAATTTGTAGAAAAAGTAGTTCTCTTAAGTTATTATTGCTAGAGAAAATTCCAAGTCATTGGTGTCTTAATAATCCTTTAAAACATTTTATTATTTGAAATTTTATCTAAAGAATTTCCAAAAATGCCAAGGGTTCACTAGAAAATAGTTCCATCAATACACTATTGATAACTCATTTATGTTAATACGTAAAAACTATAAAGACAATAAAAATAATTGTATCATAGTTCTAAAATATCATAATTAAACAATCCATAAATGAAGAAATTATTTTATAAATTCAAGTATCCAAATAATTTCAAAGAAATATAATATGTCTCTAAATAAATCATGTCTCATTTTATGAAAATTACTCGACTAGGTATCCAAATAATATTTAACAACCCTAGAAATGAGAAACGGCAACATTATGAAACACCATTGGCATATGGTTCAACCAAAATAGAAAATTTTTGTAGGAAGAGGAAGAAATAAGAATAAGTGAAGAATATGAAACATGAGGAGAGAGAGGGGAGAAGAGGAATCAATGCCTTTATATAAATAATATCCTAAAAAATAAAATAAGGGTTAATCATCCATGGAATAACGAAGGAGATTCACTCTTATGAATCATCTGATTTAGATACACATGTTAAGGGAAAAGAAACATGGGTGGTGTTTTAAATTTCAATGCTATAAAAGGAAAATCATAAAATTAAAATTTGGACACAAACATATCCTGGTGTGAGCCCCATGTTGCAGTGAGAATCATATCCAATGAGGTGAAGTTGAGTCAGGGATTCACTACCTGGGTTCACATCACAATGTTATAATAAATTTTTAGTATGATGATATCTTGAGGTAAGACCTCCATGGTGTGATGACATCATGAGGGAAGACCTTTGCGGCGAAACTCTTTTGCATAACACCCCCTTTTTGTCACAACACACATACACACTCATAATAGCACATACATTCTCTATAGGGATATCTTAGGCTAGAATGATAAGCCATTGTATAACCCACATTATCATACCATGAACTATAATTCACTTGAAATTTTATAAACTTAAAATCCTTATGTACATGGTTTCTAAGTGTAAATTATTTTACACTTTTCTTTGGGACGTAGTAGTTTTCGGAAAACTCGACACCCATCATAGGAATCATTTTCTCTATTGCGACCAGACTTACTTCCAAACTATAATTTTAGAACTTAATAAATATAAAAAACTATAGTAAATTAAAAAATATAAAAAATTGTATAAAAATAATATTAAAATAAAAATAAAAAGAAAGGGATGGATGTGATGCTATGGGTGTGACTGTTCCTTATTATCGATTTGTCTCCCAATTTTTTTAAGTAACACATTATAAATCCAACACCATTATTATGTTATTTTTTATATAAATTTGATTCATTACACACACAAAAATATATCCAAGTTAAAATAATTAAACAAAATAATTTACAATTAAATCAAATAAAATACGTCATTTAATTTATTTAACCAATTATCAGTAGAAAAATAATTTCTAAAACATTTTATATTGTTAAAGAAACATTATAAATAAATTTATAAAAAAATATTATATGATGAAAATTAATTTCAAGTCCTAAATTTTTTAATTAAAAATATAACCACTAAAAAAAAGTGATTAAACTCACAATGTGTAAAGACCAGAGCCACTTAAATCCTTATACTTTTAAAAAAAAAATTGCCAATGCATCAAAATAATAATTTCACTTATCAAAAAAATAATTAATTATAAATAAATAATTTAGTATTATAAATGAACTATGTATATATTTCGTATAGTTCCAAAAGAAAAGAAAAATCACCAAGAATATGTAAGAAATTAAAAAACCTCTAATGAGGTATTCTGGCCTACAACTGAACCCCACTAAATTATTATAACTAAATCACCATCCCCCGGTGGGTTTTTTACATGCCTCAATGTAACCCACACTCCAAATATCCCAATACATGATCCCATAATCCTAAAAAGAGAAATAATAGAAGAAGAAAAAGAAGAACAAGAATAATAAATTGGGTGGAATTGAAGATTTTACCTTATATCTAGTGTGAAAATTAGTGAAAATTATGTTTTAATGGCCCATAGATAATATAATATCAATTGAAGAGAGAGAAGTTCTTTCCTGAGATAAAGTGGGGATAAGAGTTGATAAATATTATAATGGTACAAGTTTATGTTTCTAAGCAAGGAGTGGCTTCTTAGCATGGTTTACAAAAAATTAAACCAAATGTTAAATTATATATTTTTTGGAAATTAAAATTATTAGCTGAAATATTTTTAAAATTATGCACCAAAACCTTCTTAACTCAAAATACTCCATTTATTTAACCTTTTCCTTAGCTTCATCAAACATCTCTTAAATTACAAATAACCAATCCTCAAATTCATCCTATAATTTTCTAATCCTTAAATTCCATTGAAATAATTATCACTCAATTGTTATACTAGATAATAAAAATTATCCATCATTATTGATTCATTACCCAAAAGGCATGCATTAAAATTTATTACTTATTCTATTTTTAAATTTATTTACTTTATTATTTATAAATATAATTAAAATTTTTATTTTGATATTATAATATACAGATTTTTTTCAATTTTTTTTCTCATTGTAACTTCTTTTTTTTTTCAAATTGTTTATTGAAACAACATCACTTTATCTTTATTTATCTTTATTTTAAATTTATTGGTGTTTTTTATTACCATATTTTTATTAATTGATATATTATAGAAAAATAGTTATGTCTATAAATAAATCATTATTTTCGTCTTAACTGCCTTCGTAATCTAGTTATATATATTAATCTATAAAGTATTCTCATATATATTATTTTATAGTTATTCCTCCTTTATTTATAGTATTATCCTTCTTTTTTATTTTCCACATAATTTTCTTATTGTCCTTCATTTTATCTGCCACGAATTTCCTATTCTTTTTCACCATCCTTTCCATTTTACACTTACTCACTATTCTATTTTTCTTTATCCTCTTTTCATTATTCTAAAATTTTTAAATAGTTATTTTTAATATCAATGTAATTTTTTATTTATAAAATATATGTTTTTGATACTTTTTTAGATTTGATTAACATTTTATTAATGCACTCATAAAAAAATTATTTTTTGCACAATATTAGGTTAATGGATAAAGTTTAATATTTAAATCTATATTTTTAATAAGTATAATATATATATATACCAATTATATTTTCAAAACAAAGTACAAATATTATATAGAACAAAGCCAAATTTAATATTTTTGTCCTTTATTTCCAATAATTACAAAAAGGAATATGACATGTCTATTTATTATATTTTAATTAGTTTTTGGAGAAATTTTTATGTTAATTATTTTAATTTTATGAAATTAAATTTATGTTAAAATTAGTTTTTGAGGAAATATATATGAGAATCTATATTTTATGTTTTATTTTCTTAATTAGGGGATTTTTTGTGAAAAAATATGAAATTTAGTTTTTCTTGAAGTTTATTTATTCAATTAATAATATTTTTTTAGGTTTAATTAATAATTTTTCAAGTAATGGAATAATTAAATTTTTTTAGGAAAAAATTATATATTTACTAAAATATTCAATGAATTTTTTATTAGGCACTAAACTTGTGTTTTTCCTAGTAAAGAATATTTCTTTGTTATGAATCGACTATATTGAAAATAATTCAAGTTATGTTTTGTTATGTTTTTCTATTATTTATTTCTAATTGAATATATTTTTATAACTTCGTTACTTACATATAGTATACATATTTCAATTTATTAAAAATCTAAAGTTCTTCTTAAATAAATAAATGATAATTTAAGATATGTGATATTTACTTTATTTATTTAGGATATCAATTAATAATAATTAAATTTTGAAAAAAAATATCATATAGTATAAATTGATAAATAAATTAATTTTTTTATACATTAATGTATTATCTCCCATTTAAGGAGTCTCAAACTTGTCTTATTTATCTTATGGAATTTATGAAACACCATCCAACAAAAATAGAATTAATTTTACTAATTTTTTTAGGGTAATTCTTGTATTTTGATCTATTTAATATTATATTTGAAATACATTTTTATTATTTTATCATCATTTTAATTTAACATATATAAAATATTGATATTATAAGGGGCTGATTTTTCAAAATCCTTCATTTGTGTTTTTTGAGTATTGGAGTTGTCGATAAAGAGTTTAAAATTATTTTAGAGGCCTAAACGTTGATGTAATTTCTCCACACCATGGGGGTAGACATCATGATGGTCAAGACTATTTTTAGGTGGTTGAAATGGTTTTATATGAATGGAGGATTAGTCATTTTGAAAATATGAGAATTATGAGCTTTCATTGACTGAATCCAATACAGAAATTTTGAATTTCTCCATGACATGGTGTGGTATTGGTGGAGTTTCTTTATAAATAAGGGTTTTATGATATTATTAATTCAACCAAATTATTCTCTCTTGATCCTTAAATATTTTTAAGGATTTTATTTGAAGCATTTATTCATCACTTTAAGGATCATATCCATATCTATTTGTGGAGTTAATCATTATTTGATCCGAGGTGTAATATTCATATTTTTTCCTTATACCTCCCTATTACTTCCTCCATGATAGAGGAATCAATTTTTCTTCTTCATTATGGTAGATTTTTGTTGATGGATTTATGATTAATTTCATTTTAAAGGTTTAATAAACTTCTTTTAGATTCATTAGTGATCAGATTCAGTTATATCTACATGGAATTGAATGAATTCCTTAAGGGTTAGGATTTTATACCATTCTTCTCTTTTATAAAATTACATTTTTCTTGATATATTGTGGAAACTTATGAGTTACCCTTATTGAAACATTAAACTTATCATTTTTAGGTTCTCAAATAGATAATTAGAGTTTTAATCATTCTACTTCAATTATTTTCCATTTACATGAATGGTAGGTACATCCATCATTCTCTTTAATTGAAATAAAACCCCTTAAACATTATAATACATGAATTCATGTATCACTTCAATCCTTAATAATCATATGACACTATAAAATACTTCAGATTTGGTAAGTTATCACTCTCTTCTAGATCTCAGTAGATATTGTTTGGTTTGAGGGAGTAGTTGTTTTTCACTAATGGGTTTCACTATCAAACTCTTAACTCAGGAATGGTGATTCTACAGTAGTCCATAAGAAGGTTTATTGAATTCTTTTCTTACTTATATATAACAATCCCTTATCTTGGTCTCAGTATTATTGGTTTGGTCTGGGAAATGGGGATGTTTTGTGTCTTACAATTTATTTCTTTTCTTGAATAGTTAAGCATCATTTGATATAATTTTGTTCTTAGAATTATAATAATATTTTCTTTTAAGTTTTTATATTGGTTCCAAGAAACTACATTATATTTTTCTACCCCATTTTTTAAATAAGATTGATGGAAGAGGTGAAACTAGATAATAATTGAAAATGGAAAGGTGGTCAATTTGGTTATCTAAATCTTTATTTTATGTTTAATATGACTGTTAAAGTTTTTTTAAAATACTAATGCATTGATATTAATATATTTTTCTGAAATACATATGGGATCTTGGTATGAGGATGATCATTTAAATATGGAATTAATGTTAACATGATACAGGGAACACTAGAAATGGAATTATAAAATGGGTTAGTAACCTGGATTTAATATCAAATAATGTTTAAAATAAAGTTATCTAGTGATTATATTGTTGTTTTGACTCTAATATTGATAATTTTGATGTATAATTCTAAGATATTTTCTTGGGTTAGAGTATAGGGATAATTTATGATTATATTATTTAGATCCTTCTATTTTTTCACAATTGGTTATTTATGGATATGTTTAACCTATAGAGGATATGGGTTAATTTTTTAATAATACATTCAAGAAAATTTTAATGCCTTATATGCATTTACTTTCATTAATATGTCCTCTTGAATCCGATGTATTTTAGTGAGAATCTAGAGGACCTTTAGAGAAGTAATCCTAGTGCTCCGTTTTAGGTTGGTATTTCTAGTTATTATTGTAATAATATTTAAGTGGTACTTTAGTATAGAGGGATGTATTGGTGTGTTTTGGGTGATATTATTTATTTGTAGTTGGTAGTTATGGTGTGTAAGTTGGGAGTGGGGCTTCTCCCATGGGTTTTTACTGGTCAAGTGAGTTTGGTATGTTATAGTACTATAAGGCTAGTTTAATGATTATATTTGGAATGGTATGTTTATTTGGATGTATGTATTAGTCTTCTAAAGTTATAGGATGAATTTTAATAGTAACTAAATTAATATAGAAGTGTAATATCAAGATTAGTTGGATATATAATCGCTTGTTATGCTTATAATAAATTAATTAAGTTGTAATGAGAATAAGGGATGAATTAACAGTAGTATGATTAAGGATTAAATAATTAAATGGTATTTTTTAATAATGTGATATTTATAAAGAAATACTTAATTGATAACATGAAGGATTAAATTGAATAAGTATGTAATATTATTAATATAATGAGGAAATTTTAATATGATAATTTTGATAGTGGTGAAAATATTTCCTTGATTTTGATATCTTTTTTATGTAGTGATAGTGATTTCTGTTTTGATTTTTTTAACATGAAACCAGGTTAATAAATGTTGTTTATAAATTTTTTTGATGTTTTCAAATTTTGTGGAATGATATTGTTGTGATGAACTACTTAGACTAGGTGTTTTTAAGACACATGGGAATGAGTTATGCTAGATTAAGGATTTTGTTACAAAATTATGGATGATGGGGGATGCTTATATATCTGAGGCTATATAGATCATCATTGATGATAATGTCGTGATAAATGGAAGGTTATTTGGAATTATTCATTGATATTATTAATGTAATTTTTTGTTGGAAATCATGTAAAATTTGTTGTTGTTTCATTCTTCACCTCTTGGTTAATCGGTGAAGGTTCCTCCTATCAGATCACTGCTAGTTTTAGTTGAAAGGGACTCATAATAAAAAATGAAAGTGGTTATAATTTTCTGATCCCTTTTTGTTATATATATATATCATTTATATTTCTCCATTTTCTTGTTGGAATTGTTATGTTGTCAATGAAAATGGTTATAGGGAAGGCTACTAATGGATGAGATTATGATATCCTGGTATGTGGGATATGACCCTAGATTTTATTATTATTTGGATGTGGAGAATTTTTATTTATTGTATTTTCTATTGAGATATATTACATCTATTTTTATTGTTATTGGTAGTATCATATTCATCTTATTTCTATCTTTCCTTAGTTTTTCTCACACATGTTTATCCCAAAAAAATTATTTCACATGGATGTTGATTTTATTTTAAATATGATCTTATTGAGTTATACTAAGTTATCACCCCCTATATAGTGTTTGCTGTGTTATTTTATATGATATCTCATGGTCAAATTGGGATAATACTATTTTGGTAGATTGAATAAAGCATTATGAGTTCATTTTTTCATTCACCTTGGTTTTATTATTATATTTAAAGTAGTTATTATCAAGATTGGGTAATGTTAACTTGCATATATATATATAGAGTTGATTGATGAATTTTCTATATTTTCTTTGGAATTTATGTGTAATGATTCTCATACTTTTGATAGATACCCTATGTGTTAATTGTCAACCAATTTTCTATTAGAGGTGGATTTCTATGGTCTTTTTAATCTCTATTATTGACCCAAGAAGGGTTTCAAGGGGTTGGATTATAAAAAATATAAATACAAGTAATGTTACTAAAAAACACATCACATTATATGGTAATTATAGTCCTAAATGAAATATATATAAAACAAAAATAAATTAAGTCCAACACTTAGGATGAATAAAAGGTGGAATAAATAAATAACAAAAATATGTACAATGTCTTCATAATCAACGTTCATTCTTTTTTTCATTGTCAAAAAATTATTTCTTTTAGATTATATTCATTTAAATAAAAGATATTACTAAATATGAAACTTAAAAAATGTTATATTTTTAATCTATAGGTATAAGATTCATATATTTCCTAATTTTCATTATATATTTCATACATTTGAATGATGAAATCAATCATATGTGTATGTTTTGAGTTTGTAACCTTGAATGAACTTACTATTTTATTATTTTGATTAATGATACACACTATTGATAACATATTAAATTTATTTTTATTTGATGGTATCATATTCCCAATGAAGGCCTTGAAAAATTTACAAAATGATGTTTTTCTCAATTTTAAATATTGATTCTATTATATTTTATTTCTTATTTCATAAAATCATGAAAAAATCATAATATTTTTTATTTTTTTTCTAAGGGACATATAATTGAATGTTTTTTTAAAAATCTTAATAAAATTGACCATTGAGTTAGTAAAATAGAATTTTATAATATAAGATTAATAAAAAAAATTTGGTTGGAGAAAACATATTTTTATATTGTATGGTGTTTTTAAGTAAAGTATGTTTTTTATGGTAAAAATTTGGTAATTTATAGAATACATAATTATTATTTTATTTTAATAAATTTTTTTATTTTAAATTTTAGGCGTTATATTTTATTACCTAATATTATATGACCTATATCAATTTAGATTTTAAAAACTAATTTAAAATTATGCAAAGTGACTTTATGAATAATAAAAATTTATTCAAAAAGTTTATTCTTTATTGTCATATGAAATCAATAGAATATTTTGATTTTATATTTTTTCATTTTTATTTTAATTAAAAAAAATCTATATTATAATTTTTTGACACTAGATATTTTCTCTCTCAGTTTTTTACTTTTTTTTTGTTTTAAAAAAATTATTTGGAAAAATATTTGAATCTATTGATTAGAGACAAGTTTTTATTGACTTTTTTTTAACTTAAAATGCATTTTATGTGTAAATTTATATTTAAGTAAATGTTTACAATAGTGAAACACGATTTCTTAAATCACAGAACTTTTGTTTCGTGATCGATCTATGCTTTAATGGTATTTTAATGTAATGAAAATATTGAAAAATTATTAATCCTCATTTCAAAGAATAAAATATTCACATGATTCATTTTTTTGATGTAAAAAATATTTTCTCTCTCTTTTTGATTTTATTTTTTAGATATATATAAAACTTATAGTTTCATAAATAATTGAATCTAGTGAATTTTTTTAGTTTTTAATAGTATTTATTTTCATAAAATATATGTTTTATATTGTTCTGGTTTTTAATGTGTACGAGATGGATAAAGATGAACTTTAAAATTATAAAACATTTTTTCATATACATGATTGATATTTGGATATAATGGTTACATTAGGTTATTTATTTATTTATGATATTTTGATTTAAATTTGTGAGTATTGTGACAATGAGATTTTTTATGATATTATTGAATTTTTTTTTATTTAATTTATATTAATCTAGAAAGTGATTTATAATTTTATAATATTTTTTATCCAAACACATGTTTTATTATAAAATTTAGATATAAAAAGTGTTTGAAAATGAAAAAAATATTTTATGAGGGTATAATTTTTTTGTAATATTACTTATTGACATTATATAGTGTAGAAATTATGGTTTTTTTAATTGAAGTATTTAATAAAATTTTCAAATATTATCTTAATTTTAATTTTTATGGCACAAAACACCTAATGACTCATTTTTGTTATAATTTTGTTAATATTTTTCTAATTGTTTTGAAAGATAAATGCAAATAGTGAGTAATTTATAGTTATTCAAATTTTTTCCTCCACCATATGTTATTTATTAATTTATTTTAAAAAACATGTCTAAAAATGTAAAATGTGACTAAGTAAGGTAAAAAAAAATTATGCTTATTGTTTTTCTTTATTAATATTTCGATGTGTGAATGTTTTATAAATACAATAGTGAAGGTTGTGTAGTTTCTAGTTCCCCTTTCCCATTTTTTACTTGAGAATAAATAGGTTAATTTTTTCTCATTTAAAAAATTTGATTTATATATTTGGAAAATATTATTGAATTCATAATACCATATTTTTCCTTGTTTATGATTTTGTTTTTCATTATAATGTGTTTTAATTTTAGATTTCATGTCATCCTAAATCAATTTTTGGGATAGTTATGGGTTTCTTAGACTATAAATAGGCCTATAATGGGTTGATTTATATAATTTATTCTTTATCATGAATTTTATCTCACTATTGTTGGAGGAAAATTAAAGGAAAATTTCACATTTTTTAGAATTTTGGGACTATGGTGGAAAATGATTAATCCATTTTAGAATTTCTAGAAGGATTTGATCATGTTTTTTAATTTGAGGGAAGGCGGCGAGGTGGAAGAAATGTTATTGGTTTTTTCATCTAGATTTGTTCATCTATTTTATGGTTTGTGATACCATGTATTATGTTTTTCTTTATGGTTTTATCCGGAATTAGTTTTTTATAGGTATAAAATAAGTCTAGTTTATCAATTATTATTTATCTATTTTTTATTAGTATGTTTCTCCATTTCAATTTTATTTGCGTGTCTTCATTTGGACTGATAATGGTGGGCCCTGGTGGTAGTGTAAGAAGATGAGATGAAAAGACAATCTCTTAGTTTTATTTGATTATATATTGTAATGGCCCGGACCTCTCCGGTCCACTACTTTGTGAAAATGTGGTGTTGGAGGTGTTCCAGGAGGTCAAGGTGACTTATCCCCCAGCCGCACCCTACCGGTAGCTCGGTCTATCGGTAGCCGCAGCCTACCGGTAGCTCGGTCTACCGGTAGCCGCAGCCTACCGGTAGCTCGGTCTATCTGTAGCCGCTGCCTACCGGTAGCTCGTTCTACCGGTAGCCTCACCCTACCGGTAGCTCGGTATACCGGTAGCCGCAGCCTACCGGTAGCTCGGTCTACCCGTAGCCGCTGCCTACCGGTAGCTCGATCTACCGGTAGCCGCAGCCTACCGGTAGTTCGGTCTACCGGTATCCGCTGCCTACCAGTAGCTCGGTCCACCGGTAGCCGCTGCCTACTGGTAGCTCGGTCTACTAGTAGCCGCAGTCTAGCAGTAGCTCGGCTAACACTGCCAAATTTCTAGTTCTGTGAACAGTGTTTCCAGTTTTATGAACAGTATCGGTAGGTGAACATTTTCAGTAGGTGAATAGTATCGGTAGACTTGAATAGTTCTATCGGTGAGGATCTATCGGTAGACTTGAATAGTTCTATCGGTGAGTATCTATCGGTAGACTTGTGTTTCTATCAGTGAGGATCTATCGGTAGACTTGTGTTTTTATCAGTAAGGTTCTATCGGTGAGCTTTTCTTTCCTTTGCCAATTTTTTTTAGTTCTGTGAACAGTGTTTCCAGACTCCTAAGAGCTACCGATTCCATACTTTGCTAAATTTCATGAATGAACAGTGTTTCCAGACTTCATAAGAGCTACCGATTCCTTTGCCAAATTTCACGTTTGAACAGTGTTTCCAGAATTCTAAGAGCTACCGGTTCTTTCCTCTGCCAAATTATGAGTATGTGAATAGTGTTTCCAGATTCCAACAGTTTCGCCCCTTTGACGTTTTCTTTGACGTAAAATACATTTAAAGCCTTATTTTAAGGTATTTTAAGGCCGTTTAAAATGCCATAAATCCTATATTAATTATTCCTAAGGCCAGGATGTATTTACTTGGTCAAACCACGTGGGTTAATGCGATCCGTTTTTAAAGGAGAATTAACCGGATCTTAAACTGTCACCCCATTAAATCTTCAAAAAGGGACGAGATATCATTCTCCCTTGTTCTTTCCCTTTATTCTCAACTAAGAGGCACTAGAACCTTTCAATCCTTTCCGTAGGAGTTGCACAATCAATCTTTACTCCTAGGATTGGTTCTGCTCTGTTTTGGATGCAACCGAGCCGTGTCGATCAATCTTCGATACAAGGTATGTTGTATCGTCGTTCTTTTGGGGTTTATCTTCTCCTATCCTACTTTCCATAATTATACCATGTAATTTCCAAGATTCTAATGGGTTTTCTTGGGGTTGGTTGGTACTGTCGTACCGCAGCATCCTCCAGTGGATGCAGTTGTCGCGAGGGGAGGATCTTGACCTGTTGTGTGGATAAAGAACGTGAGGAACTATTTGAGGTAGGGGATTCATGGCTTCTCTAATTGTATATGTGCAATTGTAGAATTAGCATGATTTAGTCCTTTGGATCACAATGAAATTGACCTAATTAAATACTTGAACCGGATTAAAATAATTGGTTGATCGCATGTTGTTACTTTATACTGTGGTAACGGTTTGCCTCATGTTTTTTCTAGATAGAGTGATATCTATGTTTTTCTTTGATTTGTTGTTCGTTCATGATAGAAATTGATAATGAATGTAAAGACGGAATTAATTGTTAATTAATTGGCTAAAGATAAAGAGGCATGTAAATTAATCTGGTTATTGCCGTTGTTGTAGTTGTTCTAATTTGAGGATAATCAAATTAGGGAAGGAAGCATGGTTATTTAATTGTGATAGCTTGCTGATTAGGTATCCGTGATTGGAACCTACGAATAACAAATCTTCCAATTCAATATGGATTAAAGAACAAATTATGTGGGAATTTCTAAAGGGGTTCTGAGTTACCCTCTTGTTTGCTAAAGGGTCAAGAGCCCATGGTTGTGATTGTTGTTTTTCTGCTGTTTGTGCTGTGATGTGAGCCTGGATGGATGTTGTGATACGTGGAGGCCTGGAGGCCTTGTGGTTGTGGTAGCGGATGACACCTAGAGTGGAGAGATGCATCAGTTTATGCATGTGGGTGTCGGGGAGGACACCGAGGGTGATGGAATGGGATGGATTTGGTTGTTGGATTCTTGTGGGTTCTTTGAATGTTTATCTGTTTTGTTTTTCCCCACTGCTCAAGGTAGCTGGTCTTTCTTGACCTTCTTCTGAAGGAGGTGAAGACGCGTGGGGTACGCCACGTACTTTCCGTGTTTAGCCTCTCGAGGGAGAATGGGTCTGTGCTCTTTCTATAGGCGGCAAAGACTCGACGGGTAGTACATCTACTCACCGTGTTGAGCCTCCTTTGTGTTTAGTAGCATAGGATGCTTTTCTAGAATGCCTGGGAATGTGGGAAATTAACTCTATAATGAATGTTTGATTAAATGGTGAAAATCCACGGGGATGGAGGTGCTGGAATTTAAAGGAGATGTGAATCTAAAAAGGAGCAGTTGATTTTTGAATGTCATGCCAATTCAGTTTAATGTGGAATTGTTCATTCTTAATTAATGTTTACAGAATTAATTAATGTACAGTGGAACTGATAAAATGAGAATGGAGTAATCTAATAAATCTCTTCAAATGTTTGTGTGCCTATAGGATACCTAGTCTTTGAAGTAGCAGCCTAGAGTCTGAGAGACGTTAGCTGCAGTTGTATCTAAGACTAGGTAATGCCCATAGTGTGGATGTGAGTTACATATATATTCTGTACTTTTTGTGTTTCTATACGCTAATCCACCCTTTCGGTAAGGGCAACTGACACCCCGGGGATTCTGAGCCCTGGGGGGGTGTTTTCCCCAACATTCTGATGGAAGGTTGAATGGATGACTACCCCCTTTGACCCCGCTCTCTTCTCTTGGTAGATCTTGGTGCTGTTAGGCATAGTGGTTAGTTTTACCCATATATGTGTGTAGAGGGCTGTAATGGCTCGTGGTTATTTCACACACATATATTCTGGATGTAGTATCCTATGGACTAATATAGGTGTAACGTGTATAGGCTGTGATGGCTTGAGGATCCCTACTCAGTGTATGGGCTATAATGGATTAAGGTATAATACCCGATGTATGATGCACGTTATGCGGGCTGTGGTGGATTCCAGAAACTACCTGGTTACTTTTGGTTGTGAGGACGGTGTGGTGCTTCACCCAGGTTTCTGCGGGCAAGCCTATGTGGTGCACGAGGTGCAGATTGTGGAGCTTAGTCCAGGTGTCTGCGGGCAAGCCTTTGGAGAGAGATGCACAGGACGTATGTCGTTGGGGAAAAGCGGCAAACCAGTGGGGAAGTAGTAGCGGGGTACCCTTGATATTCTTTACCATATGCTATATTCTTGTATGCGTTACTTGGTGAGCGTAGCCATGGTGAGGTTGGGAACTTAGTATACCTGTTTAGGTGACGAGTTAGTTTCACTTATGGTTCACTGGGCTTTAGCATGCTTTCTTTACTTTTGCACGAGAGGCTTGGGGAGGATCCTACTGAGTATACTGTTATACTCACCCTATGTATATATAAACTGTTTTTCAGGTCACTTGGAGCAGGTTCAAGATCAAGCTGGTTACTACTAGCTTACAGTTGGAGGAGGAGCTGTTCGGGCTTGTGGTCGCTGCCTTTTTACTTTCTTTTGGGTACTTTTAGTTTCTCCTTCCAGCTGTAGTACTTTTGCATGAAATTTCATATATGTACTTGGGTTTCTTTTATATTTCAGTTCTGAGTTGGAGTTGGTTGGAGTCTATTCTATCTCTCTCTTCTGCATGTGTTCTCTTAGAGGGTAATGCCTCCCATTTGTATGTTTATTATACCCTTAGTGCTAGTCGCCATCCCGGGGCGTACTGGAGGCGGGACTCGGGGGTCATTATCTCTCTTCTCACATTGCCGGCCCAGGAGGGGTACACTTTGTGGGGAGGGGGTCGTGACAGAGTGGTATCAGAGGCTCTGGTTGAGGGATAAGATGAAGTTTGGAGTTAGGCACAAGTGAGGATGCATGGGGTGGTAGGGAAACGGTGTCATTCATGTTTAGCAAGTGGGGTAAACACTGGAGACCGACAGAGACATAGGCGTTCAGGGCCCCCTATGATCTGTTGCACGGACCTTTAAGTTTACGATGGCTACTAAACAAAGTGATACTGGTTGCAGGGTAGAGACCTAGGAAAGGATCATGCATCATTATTCTTTGCGCCTGTGTTTGAATGGGTAGACCTTGGGATAGGTAACCTGAAATTAATAAAACAAAACAATTAATTAAGTAATGTTGAGTCTTCTATATTTCGGGCTTAGGAGTTCTAACAGTTGTTATTTTACAGGTATGGCTCCAGGTCGACGTCCTCGTCAGGTTTGCACAGAAGATGCCTAGCAGGCTGTTCCAGCAGATCACCGCCGAGTAGAGGTTGGCGACGATGACACTTGGAGGAAGACACTTCGAGAGTTTCAGTGCCAGAGTCTACAGAAGTACGAGGGATCCGTTTCAGATGCAGTCCCATAAGACTGGTTGGAGGAGATCGAGATAGGCTTCAGTTCGATTTGTGCTCGGAAGGAACACTGGGTGTCCTTGGTTGTGACGATGCTGCGTGGAGAAGCGAGGCAGTGGTGGTTCTTGTTCCTCGGTGATCATGAGGAGTCAGCAATCTCATGGGAGGAGTTTCGAGATAGGTTTAGAGTCGAGTTTCTTTCGTCGACTGCGAAGGTGTCCAGTCGCCAGGAGCTTCTCACCCTTCGACATGGGAGCTCCATTGTTCGAGAGTTTGGAATCCGTTTCAGGAACCTTCTACGATATGCTTTAGACCTGTTACCATATGATGAGGACAGGGTGAGGCATTTCGAGGAGGCTTTGCATCCAGAGATCCAATGCCGGTCACCCCATTTATGCTGAAGACATATCTTGAGGTGCTGGTGAGGGTAGAGGTTGTTGAGAGGACTTTTCCCAGGACTGGATCGTCACGAGAGGGGAATCGTCATGATTCCTCACGAAGCAGAGTTGTGGTCCGGGGTTCCCGGTTTTCAGGACAGAAGAGTTTCTGTTCACCTGGGGGTAGGTCCCAGCCCTTCCCATCTCGTTTCTCCGGAGGCAGCAACTCTCAGGCCTATGCCAAGGGATCAGGCATTTGTTTTTCTTGTGGTGGTCGTGGTCATCAGCAGCGGGAGTGCCCGAATTTTTAGAGCAGTCATCGTGCACCGGGCGCTCCACTCCAGGTTCCTCCATTGAGGCAGTTCCATCCGAGGAAGCAACAATAGGTTGCACCAGCTTTAGATCACCCGAGGGTAGATGGAGCAGGTAGAGGACTGCCCCATGACGCTCCCCGTCCTCAGAGAGCAGAGCGCGACCGTGGTGGTGGTCGTCATTAGGGTCAGAGAGGCCGTGGAGGTGGTCGTGGTCAGCTTCATGCTCTAGCATTGCCAGCCCCAGGCAAGCCAGATGTCGTTCGAGGTACCCTTTGCTTGTTTTCTACCTTGGTGTATGCCTTGTTTGATTCAGGAGAAACACACTCCTTCATATCACCTACCCTTGTCTATGCTTTGGGACTTGAGGTAGAGAGGCTTCCAGTGCCCTTGGCGTTAACTACGCCAGTTGGAGGTCGAGCTGACTTGTTTGAAGTATGTAGAGACTGTGAGCTAGTGTTGGGGCAACACCGCTCTTGGGGAGATTTCCTATGTTTGCGAATACAACCATATGATGTCATACTCGGCATGGATTGGTTGTATTCGGTGCAGGCTGTTGTGGATTGCTACAGGAAGAAGGTCGTTTTCCTTGATGCAGATGGAGAGAAAGTGGTGTTTGTTTGTGAGAGAGATCCTCGGATGAGTCATAGACGAGTTTCATCCTTATCATCCATGATGGCTGGGATGATACTGAGTTCTTCAGAGGTTCAACAGTTGGTGTTTCCTAGGGTCATAGAGGAGTACCCTGACGTCTTTCCAGGAGAGGTTGTATCCTTACCCCCTCGATGAGAGATCGAGTTTGGGATCGAGCTACAGCCAGGAGCGTCCCCTATCTCTATGTCTCCATATAGGATGACCCCTTCTGAGTTACGAGAGCTACGTATTCAGCTTGATGGTCTGTTGTAGTGTGGTTTTGTTCGGCCAAGTGTGTCACCTTGGGGTGCACCAGTTTTGTTTGTGAAAAAGGGTGATGGCAGTTTGCGGTTGTGCGTTGATTATCGTCGATTAAATAAAGTGACAATAAAGAACCGATATCCTCTTCCACGAATTGATGACCTATTCGATCAACTGAAGGGTGCAAGTTGGTTCTCAAAGATTGACTTGCGGTCAGGATATCATCAGATGCGTGTAAAGGATAAGGATATCCCAAAGACTCCTTTCCGTTATCGTCATGGGCATTATGAGTTTGTTGTAATGCCATTCGGCGTGATGAATGCTCCAGCTGTTTTCATGGGGTTGATGAATGCTGTGTTCCGTGAATTCTTGGACAAGTTTGTTGTGGTTTTCATCGATGACATCCTTGTGTACTCCACATCTGAAGAATAGCATGCAGAGCATCTACGAGCCGTTTTGGGAGTTCTTCGCCAACATTAATTGTTTGGGAAGTTGTCCAAGTGTGAGTTCTTGGCCCGAGAAGTTCGTTTATTAGGGAATGTTGTGTCCCAACAGGGAGTAGCTGTGGATCCATCGAAGATAGAAGCAGTAGTGTCTTGGGAATCCCCCAAGACCGTGTCAGAGGTGCGAAGTTTCCTTGGTCTCGTAGGCTATTATAGGAGGATTTTAGCCAATTTCTCCTGAGTTGCGACTCCTCTGACAGCTTTGACTAGGAAGGATCAAGAATTCATATGGACTGATCAGTGTCAGACAGCTTTCGAGTATCTAAAGGAGAAGTTGGTAAGTGCTCCAGTCCTTTGTCTTCCAGCAGAGGGAGTCCAGTTTGATGTTTTCTGTGATGCTTCACATCTAGGGATAGGCTGTGTTCTCATGCAGCAGAGGTCAGTTGTTTCTTATGGGTCTCGGAAGTTGCGTCCCCATGAATACAACTATGCCACCCATGACCATGAGTTGGCAGCCGTGGTGTTTGCTCTAAAGTTGTGGATACATTACCTCATTGGTGAGCACTTTGTGGTTTTCACCGATCATAAGAGTTTGAGGTATGTTTTCTCCCAACGTGACTTGAACTTGAGGCAGCGTCGGTGGATGGAGTTCTTGCAGGAATACGACTTTGAAATATCATATACACCTGGAAAAGGGAATGTTATAGCTGACGCACTAAGCCGAAAGACACGTAATGATGTTGTGCGTGAATTTGGTGATTCTTGGAGAGTGATGGAAGAGCTATCAGCTTTGCATATTGATATGGGATAAGTTGGGGGTAGAGGTTGTCTTTTCCAGATGACGGTGTAGTCATCCCTAATGTAGAAGGTGGAAGATTCTCAGTTGGGTGATCTAGAGGTGGAAGTTTGGAGAGACAGAGTTGTTTGTGGTGAGGCCCCTGATGGTTGGTCAGAGGATGAACAACACCGAGTGTTGTATCATGGCAGGCTTTTTGTCCCCTTGGCGATGCGCGAGACAGTTCTCCGAGAGTTCCACAGTTCACCCTTGTCAGTACATCCTGGTGTGACGAAGATGTACCGATCCTTGAGGAGTCAGTTTTGGTGGCCTGGGGTGAAGCATACGGTTGCAGAATGTGTGTCTCGATGTTTAGTCTGCCAGAAGGTGAAGGCCGAACACTGTGTTCCAGGTGGTCTTCTCCAGCAATTGGAGATTCCTCAGTAGAAGTGGGAGGACATCTCAATGGACTTCGTTACAGGTTTACCTCGAGCTCCGGGAGGACATGATGCTATATGGGTGGTAGTGGTTCGTTTAACAAAGTCGGCCCATTTCATAGCGATCAAGGAGTCGAGCTCAGTGGAGGTTTTGTCGAGACAGTATCTGGAGGAGGTGGTGAGGCTTCATGGAGTACCTAGGACGATCATTTCTGATCGAGATCCTCATTTTACCTCCAGAGTGTGGAGAGGTGTCCAACATTCTTTTGGCTCTCAACTATGCCTTATCACTGCTTTTCATCCTCAAACGGATGGTCAGACAAAGCGAACCATCCAGACTCTTGAAGACATGTTGCGCTCTTGTGTTCTTGATTTTGGAGGTTCATGGATGAAGCACTTACCCTTGGTAGAGTTCGCTTACAATAATAGTTTTCACTCTACCATCGGTATGGAGCCGTTTGAAGCCTTGTATGGCCGGCCATGCTGTTCTCCGTTGTGCTGGACTGGGGTCGGAGAGTCAGCAATTCTCGGACCAGAACTAGTGCAGAATACAACAGAGATGGTTCAGGTGATTCGTAAGAGGATGAAGACATCACAGGATCGTCAGAAATCATATGCTGATCAAAGAAGGAGACCGTTAGAGTTTAATGTTGGGGATCATGTGTTTCTAAAGGTGACTCCCAATCGTGGGCAGCGAAGGTTTGGTCATGGAAGTAAGCTTTCTCCTCGGTTTGTTGGGCCTTTCGAGGTGTTAGCTCATGTTGGAGCTATGGCGTATCGAGTAGCACTTCCCCCTCAGAAGAGTCAGATACATGATGTTTTCCATGTATCACAGCTCCATCGTTACCTTCATGATGAATCTCATGTTATCTATTGGGGAGAGATCGATATTGATGATGATGCAACCTTCGAGGAGCGACCTGTGGAGATCCAAGACCGCAAGGAGAAGGTGTTATGTGGGCATTCTATCCCCTTAGTTCGTGTCTTGTGGCAACACGGTGGCATGGAGGAGAGTACATGGGAGCATGATTCACAGATACGTGATCAGTCCCAGAGTTGTTTAATGTTTAACTCTTTTCATGTAATGATGTTTGCTTTATGGTTAGACCTTTCATGTCTTATTTATGTACCTTTTTTTGTGATGTTATGATTGAATTGTTTGGATATGGATTGTTTGTTTCCATATTCTCGGATGTCGTAGTTTTGTTCCAGCTTTCAAACAACTCATGGTGGTTTCCCCCTGAGAGGTATCTTATGGGGTGGTTGTTCGGACCCCTCTTTTCTTCTGAGTTGGTTTTTAATTCTCGAGGATGAGAATGTTTTGAGAGGTATCTAATGTAATGGCCCAGACCTCTCCGGTCCACTACTTTATGAAAATGTGGTTTTGGAGGTGTTCCGGGAGGTCAAGGTGACTTATCCCCCAGCCGCACCCTACCGGTAGCTCGGTCTACCTGTAGCCGCAGCCTACCCGTAGCTCGGTCTACCGGTAGCCACTGCCTACCGATAGCTCGGTCTACCGGTAGCCGCACCCTACCGGTAGCTCGGTCTACCGGTAGCCGCTGCCTACCGGTAGCTCGGTCTACCGGTAGCCGCAGCCTACCGGTAGCTCGGTCTACCGGTAGCCGCAGCCTACCGGTAGCTCGGTCTACCGGTAGCCGCTGCCTACCGGTAGCTCGGTCCACCGGTAGCCGCTGCCTACCGGTAGCTCGATCTACCAGTAGTCGCAGTCTAGCAGTAGCTCGGCTAACACTGCCAAATTTCTAGTTCTGTGAACAGTGTTTCCAGTTTTATGAACAGTATCGGTAGGTGAACATTATCGGTAGGTGAATAGTATCGGTAGACTTGAATAGTTCTATCGGTGAGGATCTATCGGTAGACTTTAATAGTTCTATCGGTGAGGATCTATCGGTATACTTGTGTTTCTATCAGTGAGGATCTATCGGTAGACTTGTGTTTCTATCGGTAAGGTTCTATCGGTGAGCTTTTCTTTCCTTTGCCAATTTTTTTTAGTTCTGTGAACAGTGTTTCCAGACTCCTAAGAGCTACCGATTCCATACTTTGCCAAATTTCACAAATGAACAGTGTTTCCAGACTTCATAAGAGCTACCAATTCCTTCCTTTGCCAAATTTCACGTTTGAACAGTGGTTCCAGAATTCTAAGAGCTACCAATTCTTTCCTTTGCCAAATTTTGAGTATGTGAATAGTGTTTCCAGCTTCCAACAGTTTCGCCCCTTTGACGTTTTCTTTGACGTAAAATACATTTAAAGCCTTATTTTAAGGGATTTTAAGGCCGTTTAAAATGCCATAAATCCTATATTAGTTATTCCTAAGGCCAGGATGTATTTACTTGGTCAAACCGCGTGGGTTAATGCGATCCGTTTTTAATGGAGAATTAACCGGATCTTAAACTGTGGCCCCATTAAATCTTCAAAAAGGTACGAGATATCATTCTCCCTTGTTCTTTCCCTTTGTTCTCAACTAAGAGGCACTAGAACCTTTCAATCCTTTCTGTAGGATTTTCACAATCAATCTTTACTCCTAGGATTGGTTCTACTCTGTTTTGGATGCAACCGAGCCGTGTCGATCAATCTTCGATATAAGGTATGTTGTATCGTCGTTCTTTTGGGGTTTATCTTCTCATATCCTCCTTTCCATAATTATACCATGTAATTTCCAAGATTCTAATGGGTTTTCTTGGGGTTGGTTGGTACTGTCGTACCGCAGCATCCTCCAGTGGATGCAGTTGTCGCGAGGGGAGGATCGTGACCTGTTGTGTGGATAAAGAACGTGAGGAACTGTTTGAGGTAGGGGATTCATGGCTTCTCTAATTGTATATGTGCAATTGTAGAATTAGCATGATTTAGTCCTTTGGATCACAATGAAATTGACCTAATTAAATACTTGAACCGGATTAAAATAATTGGTTGATCGCATGTTGTTACTTTATACCGTGGTAACGGTTTGCCTCATGTTTTTTCTAGATAGAGTGATATCTATGTTTTTCTTTGATTTGTTGTTCGTTCATGATAGAAATTGATAATGAACGTAAAGCCGGAATTAATTGTTAATTAATTGGCTAAAGATAAAGAGGCATGTAAATTAATCTGGTTATTGCCGTTGTTTTAGTTGTTCTAATTTGAGGATAATCAAATTAGGGAAGGAAGCATGGTTATTTAATTGTGATAGCTTGCTGATTAGGTATCCGTGATTGGAACCTACGAATAACAAATCTTCCAATTCAATATGGATTAAAGAACAAATTATGTGGGAATTTCTAAAGGGGTTCTGAGTTACCCTCTTGTTTGCTAAAGGGTCAAGAGCCCATGGTTGTGATTGTTGTTTTTCTGCTGTTTGTGATGTGATGTGAGCCTGGATGGCTGTTGTGATACGTGGAGGCCTGGAGGCCTTGTGGTTGTGGTAGCGGATGACACCTAGAGTGGCGAGATGCATCAGTTTATGCATGTGGGTGTCGGGGAGGACACCGAGGGTGATGGAATGGGATGGATGTGGTTATTGGATTCTTATGGGTTCTTTGAATGTTTATCTGTTTTGTTTTTCCCCACTGCTCAAGGCAGCTGGTCTTGCTTGACCTTCTTCTGAAGGAGGAGAAGACGTGTGGGTTATTCCACGTGCTTTCCGTGTTTAGCCTCTCGAGGGAGAATGGGTCTGTGCTCTTTCTATAGGCGGCAAAGACTCGACGGGTAGTACATCTACTCACCGTGTTGAGCCTCCTTTGTGTTTAGTAGCATAGGATGCTTTTCTAGAATGCCTGGGAATGTGGGAAAGTAACTCTATAATGAATGTTTGATTAAATGGTGAAAATCCACGGGGATGGAGGTGCTGGAATTTAAAGGAGATGTGAATCTAAAGAGGAGCAGTTGATTTTTGAATGTGATGCCAATTCAGTTTAATGTGGAATTGTTCATTCTTAATTAATGTTTAAAGAATTAATTAACGTACAGTGGAACTGATAAAATGATAATGGAGTAATCTAAAAAATCTCTTCAAATGTTTGTGTGCTTATAGGATACCTAGTCTTTGAAGTAGCAGCTTGGACTCTGAGAGACGTTAGCTGCAGTTGTATCTAAGAATAGGTAATGCCTATAGTGTGGATGTGAGTTACATATATAATCTGTACTTTTTGTGTTTCTATACGCTACTCCACCCTGTCGGTAAGGGAAACTGACACCCCGGGGATTCTGAGCCCTGGGGGGGTGTTTTCCCCAACATTCTGATGAGAGGTTAAATGGCTGACTACCCCCTTTGACCCCGCTCTCTTCTCTTGGTAGATCTTGGTGCTGTTAGGCATTGTGGTTAGTTTTACCCATATATGTGTGTAGAGGGCTGTAATGGATCATGGTTATTTCACACACATATATTATGGATGTAGTATCCTATGGACTACTATAGGTGTAACGTGTATAGGCTGTGATGGCTTGAGGATCCCTACTCGGTGTATGGGATATAATGACTTAAGGTATAATACCTGATGTATGATACATGTTATGCGAGCTGTGGTGGCTTCCGGAAACTACCTTGTTACTTTTGGTTGTGAGGACGGTGTGGTGCTTCGCCCAGGTTTCTACGGGAAAGCCTATGTGGTGCACGAGGTGCAGATTGTGGAGCTTAGCCCAGGTGTCTGCGGGCAAGCCTTTGGAGAGAGATGCACATGACGTATGTCTTTGGGGCAAAGCGGCAAACCAGTGGGGAAGTAGTAGTGGGGTACCCTTGATATTCTTTACTATATGCTATATTCTTGTATGCGTTACTTGGTGAGCGTAGCCATGGTGAGGTTGGGAACTTAGTATACCTGTTTAGGTGATGAGTTAGTTTCACTTATGGTTCACTGGGCTTTAGCATGCTTTCTTTACTTTTGCACGAGAGGCTTGGGGAGGATCCTACTGAGTATACTGTTATACTCACCCTATGTATATATAAACTGTTTTTCAAGTCACTTGGAGCAGGTTGGAGATCAAGCTGGTTACTACTAGATTACAGTTGGAGGAGGAGCTGTTCGGGCTTGTGGTCGCTGCCTTTTTACTTTCTTTTGGGTACTTTTAGTTTCTCCTTCTAGCTGTAGTACTTTTGCATGACATTTCATATATGTACTTGGGTTTCTTTTATATTTCAGTTCCGAGTTGGAGTTGGTTGGAGTCTATTCTATCTCTCTCTTCTGCATGTGTTCTCTTAGAGGGTAATGCCTCCCATTTGTATGTTTATTATACCCTCGGTGCTAGTCGCCATCCCGGGGCCTACTGGAGGCGGGACTCGGGGGTCATTATATCTCTTCTCACATTGCCGGCCCAGGAGGGGTACACTTTGTGGGGAGGGGGTTGTGACATATATAGTCTGAAGATAGATAATTTTATATGGTTTCTATTATATAAATTTATCCAATTATATTTCATTATGTTTTTTTAATGGTGAGAACCCTCTAAAGGTTCATTTTAATTTTGTAATGGCCCAGACCTCTCCGGCCCATTCCTTTGTCAAAAAGAAGGTCAAGAAGTGTTCTGGAGGGTAAAATTGAATTTTACACACTTTCTAGAATTTTGAAACTACACGCCGTGTAGTTTGAGTACACGTCGTGTACCCCCTTCCCGGGTATACCCCGTGTTGCAGACCGTGCCCTTGCTGTGTGGAATAATGGGTGCATGCCGTGTGTCCAGTTCTACACGCCGTGTAGTCCTTCCCCGCGTACGCGTTACTAGTCAACGACCGTGTTCCGTGTTGTAGCCGTGTCCTTTCTGTGTGCAATAAATGAGTACATGTCGTGTGTCTAAACTACACTCCGTGTAGTCCTTCCCCGCATATGCGTTACCCTCAAACCGTGTGTTGACCAGTCAACGGTCGTGGAGCCGTGTTGGAAGCCGCATGGAGACCATGTGAAAGAACCGAGTACACGCCATGTACCATAAAGTACATGCCGTGTACTTTTTCTTTTCACGCCTATAAAAGGAGGGGTCTCCTCCTCCTTTCAACTCACACCTCTCCTCCCCTGTCCTCTGAGCAGAGCTCTCTCAAGAGACTCGAAGGCTCTTCCTACCATAACTTCTTCGTCCGAGCTCCGATTTATGATCCATCAGCGGCCGCGAGATCGTAACGATGAGGCGGAACTTCCGAGCCTGGGTCTGTTGTCTTTCCTTTGGCCTTTACTTTCCGACTTCTACCCAAGGAGGTTTTTCCGGGACCCGACAGAGGTGACGGGCACCGACGGACGTCTTCTAAGGATGATCCGGGGGAGCATTGCGATCAAGAACCTGTTGAAGTAGGGATCTTACCTTCATCTCCCTAATTTGTGAATCATGCGGGGTGGGTGTCCTTTTGTTTACGTGAAACACTTTTGACCCGGTTTAATAAAGATAATAACTGGATTATATAACGGGGATGGGAAGTTGTGATTGTTGTTACTTTATATCCTATGATATTATGTTGTGAATTGAATGAGCTTCTACATACTGAAAATCATGGTCGTTGGGGGCCTTTACTTACGCAATTAAATTTTTCCCTCTCCTTCTGGATTTTCCTATGGGTGGAAACCTTGTGGAATGTGAAATTTGGTTAATCACGTAAAGTTGGCTGTTTAAAATCTGGAACCCTTGTGTGATCACCCCGGTTAAACAAAATGGAATAATGAACATGTGGGTGTTGTCTTGGATACGTGGCATGTGATGGGGGTGTTTTGTGGGTTGTTGTGGATCGGGTGAGCAGCGGGGCTGCGGTTGGCTTGGTTGTGGGTTGGTGTGAATGTTATGATGGTGATGGGTAGCGGGGCTGTGATAAATGGCATTAAAGGGATAATGATGTACGGTGCAGTTGTGGTTATGGTGGTTGGCATAGGGGCTGCAGGGATGGGTTTAAATGTGAACGGGCTATGGGATGTGATAATAACTTAAAAATTGGAAGAGTTAATGATTGGTGGGGCGTGGTAATGGAATGGGTTTAATAATAATCAATGGGGTTGGTTGGTTGATAAGAGGGACTTTGTTGTGTTGCTTATGTTTTTCCTAACTTGTTTGTGGATGGAAGGGATATGTTTACGAACGATTGGTGTGGTTGGTTATGGATAGTTTCCCATTAGTTAAGGAACTAAATAAACAAATTCTTCTAAAACGTGAAAACCTAAATGGGGTGGGGGTTGTTTGTTGTATGCATGCTTTGTAGTAGCAGTGTCGAGGCACATGCTCATTTTATCTGTTTAGAAGCCATAGGTTGGGCTGTGTGGTTGGTATATATATATATATATATATATATATATATATCTGTATCTTTTGTGTTTTATCACACCCCACCCATATTGATCACTTAGTGCCGAACACTCCCATTTTATGGGAGAGGGTGTTTTTCCCCTAGTTACTAGCTCCTTCCTGCTCCTTCTCACCTAGGCTATGATGGCTTGAGGCGACCTTACACCTAAGACTCTTCGGGTAGGTTTCGATTGGGGTGGTTTTAGCCCAAGACTCTTCGGGAAGGTTCTACTGTTTCCCAAGAATATTCGGGATGAGGCCCAGATTTGTGCGGGCGGGATGCATGGTTGTGAGGCCCAGGTGTGTGCGGGCGGGGAGAGTGTGGCAGCGTCAGGACGTTCATCGTTAGGAAGAGTAGCTAACTAAAGGGAAATGGTGCGGGGTACCCAATACTCCTGTTTCTTATATACTACTACCTGTTGTTCTTGTGTTTTGGTGAGTGTGGCTGGTGAGGTTGGGTGGATAGAATTCCTTGCTAGGTTTCTTCTGTTGTTCTCATGGGACATTAGGATGTCTCCCCACTTGTGCACGAGAGCTTTAGGTTTCCCTACTAAGTATACTTGTATGCTCACCCTACATTTACTTTCAGGTTTCCAGGAGGACTACCAGGGCCATGCGAGACCCTACTAGCCGGATAGTTGGAGTTTTTGCAGTTGCTGTTCTCTTGTTTTCTTTTGGTATTGTACTTTGAGCTTTCTTGTACTTTTACCTTGTTATAAAATTGTTTAAACATGCATGTGGGAATGGTTTGGGTTTATTTCTATAAACTTTCCCTTTTTTCCTTTTGGTGGTTGAATTGTCCTATTTCCCGATCTTTAAAAAAATAAAAAGGGTAATTCCTCCCATATTTGTGAAAAACTCATACCCTTGGTGCTAGTCGCCACCCCGGAGCCTACTGGAGGCGGGAATCGGGGGTCATTATCTCCCTTTCACCATTTCCAGCTCAGGAGGGGCATCTTTGGTGGGAGGGGTTCATGAAAGAATGGTATCAGAGGTGATGGTTGAGAGATAGGATGGAGTCTAGAGTTAGGCACAGTGAGGATTGCATGGGATGGTAGGGAAACAGTGTTAGTCAATCTTGGTGCGTGACATAGGCCAGGGAAGACCGGCTAGGACACGGGATTTTAGGCCCCCCCCCGTGATCCGATGCAAGGACTCTGAGCCTACCGAACGACCAAGTGAGACTACATTGATTGCAGGGTAGAGACCCTAGGGAAGGTACATGCATCATCATGATTGTGTTTTACTTGATTTGGGTGTTCTGGGAAAGAAATTGAAATAAAATGATAAAATGAAAGCTTGAGTTTTTCCTTACTACTTGGGCTTAGGAGATCCTTGTTTACCGTACAGCTATGGCACCTGGACGTCATCCCCAGGTGGCTCAGACGGACGAGGCCCAATAGATTTAGGCGGTCGATCAGTTGAGGATTGACCGAGAGGAGGAAGATAGCTAGTGGCAGAAGACTCTCCGTTCTTTCCAGCGACAGACCCTCAAGAATTACGAGGGTAGTACTTTGGATACAGAGACGGAGGGGTGGCTTGAGGAGCTAGGGATCACTTTTACCTTGATCCGTGCTCCGAGGGAGTACTGGGTTCCCTTAGCAGTCAGTTAGAAGAGAGTTGCGGTGCGACAGTGGTGGATGCTCTACCTTGAAGAGAGGATAGAGGTAAAGGTTCCATGGGCTGACTTTGAGATGGAATTCCGAGAGTAATTCCTTTCTTCCATGATCAAGGCGGAGAAGAAGCAGGAGTTACTCTCCCTTTAGTAGGGGATGATGACGGTATGAGAGCTGGGGATCAAGTTCAAAGATCTCCTACGCTTTGCTCTGGATCTCTTTTCGGATGAGGAGTCTCGGGCGAGATGTTTGGAGGAGATGATTCGTCCTTCGCTCCAGTATGCTGTCACCCCCTTCACCCTTTCGACGTACTTGGAGGTATAGAAGAAGGCAGAGGTTGTAGAGAGGATGCATTCGCTGGGAGGTGCACCCCGAGAGCGGATCCAGCTAGGCTCATCGAAGGGGAAGGCAGTCAGCAGCAGGGCTCCTGCGACGGGACCTTCCAGGTTCAGGCCAGTGGGGAGCAGGCCCCAGCAGTTCCAGTTCAGATCTTCGGGTCCTCGTCCCTTTTTCACGAGCCTGGGACCGAGGTGTTTTTCTTGTGGAGGTTTTGGGAACGTTCAGAGTCGGTGCCCGACCCGAGCTCAGTACGGTGGAGGTGGACAGGTTCAACGCCCACCTCAGCAGCACCAGTTGCCGGCGAGGCCCATCCAGCAGCAGCAGAACCATGCCCCTCCAAGGGAAGACTTTTCGGGAGGAGGTCGACCTCAGGGTGCTCCTCAGGGACCTTGACCAGGGCGTGGTCAGGGAGGTGGAAGACATCAGAGAGGAAGAGGAGCTGGGCGTGGACAGTTGCACGCAGCAGAGTTGACAACTCCAGCAGGACCAGAGGTGGTGCGAGGTACGATTTGTTTGTTCAGCACTCTTGTTTCTGCTTTGTTTGATTCGGGAGCCTCACACTCCTTTGTTGCACCTAGTCTAGCCCATTCTTTGGGATTAGACGTAGAGATAATTTCCGTACCACTGGTACTGAGTACACCAGTTGGAGGCCAGACCGGCGTATCTTGTGTTTTTCGGGGATGTGGGCTGACGTTGGGACCACATCGATCTAGTGGGGACCTTCTTCTGTTATATATGCAGCCATACGATGTCATCCTAGGCATCGACTGGTTGTTTTCTGTTAGTTCCGTTATCGACTGCTTTCGGAGAAGAGTCGTGTTCTCCGACGTGGATGGGTAGCGCGTATCTTTTGTTGGTGAGAGGAGATATCAGGCGGGAAACCGGCATGTGGAGTCTCTCCTTTCCTTGTTGAGAGGGTTATTAGTGGTTCCAACTGATACAGAGATGATGGATGTCCCAGAGGTTTTTGGGGAGTTCCTTGATGTTTTTCCTGAGGAGGTTGTAACTCTACCCCCCCAACGTGATGTTGAGTTCGGGATAGACTTACAGCCTAGTGACCATCCGATTTCGATGGCCCCTTATCAGATGGCACCTTCAGAGTTGCGGGAGTTGCAGATTCAGATTGACGATCTGATGGAGAAGGGTTTTGTTCGACCCAGCGTGTCGCCATGGGGTGATCCAGTTTTGTTCGTGAAGAAGGCAGATGGTGGTCTCAAGCTATGCATAGACTACCGAAGGTTGAACCAGGTAACGGTCAAGAACCTCTACCCCCTTCCAAGGATATATGATCTCTTCGACCAGATGAGGGGAGAAGGTTGGTTTTCTAAGATTGATCTACGATCGGGATATCATCAGCTGAGGGTGAAGGAAAAAGACATCTCGAAGACGGCTTTCAGGTGTAGGTATGGGCACTTCGAGTTTTTAGTGATGCTGTTTGGAGTTATGAATGCACCAGCTGTGTTCATGGGACTCATGAACTTTGTCTTCCGAGAGTTTCTGGACCGGTTCGTCGTTGTGTTTATCGATGACATCCTAATCTACTCAAGATCAGAGGAGGAGCACGTTGAGAATCTCAGGGAAGTCTTGGAAGTCCTTTGACACCACCAGCTTTACAGGGAATTGTCGAAGTGTAAGTTCTTGACACAAGAAGTACACTTCCTTGGGCATGTGGTCTCTCAGCATGGAGTGTCAGTGGACCCGTCAAAGGTGGAGGCAGTTGTTTCTTGGGCAGCACCCAAGAGCGTGGCAGAAGTTCGTAGTTTCCTGGGGTTAGCAGGTTACTATCGGAGGTTCATTTCAGAATTCTCTTGAGTTTATGCTCCATTGAAAACTTTGACGAGGAAGAACCAGGTCTTCCTATAGAGCGAGCAGTGCCAGGAAGCTTTTGACTACCTGAAGTAGAAGTTGGTCAGTGCTCCTGTACTCAGGTTTCTAGAAGAGGGGTTGTTGTATGAGGTGTTTTGTGATGCTTCTGGCCTTGGTCTGGGGTGCGTGCTGATGCAGAAGAAGGGAGTGATTTGTTATGGGTCTAGGCAGTTGCGCCCTCACAAGCGTAACTATGCCACCCATGACCTGGAGCTCACAGTAGTAGTGTTCTCACTGAAGTTGTGGCGACATTACCTCTTTGGGGAGCACTTTGTGGTCTTTTCAGATCACAAGAACCTACGTTATATCTTCTCCCAGCGTGACCTGAACTTGCAGCAGTAGAGATGGGTCGAGTTTCTCCAAGACTATGACTTTGAGATCTCTTACACTGAAGGTAAGGGCAATGTTATGGCTGATTCCCTGAGCAGGAAGTCACATCAGGAAGTGGTTTGGGAATCTGCTGATGCTTGGAAGACAATGGGAGAGTTGGATGCCTTGCACTTGGATGCCAGAGTAGAAGGTGTTAGAGGATGTTTGTTTCAGATGACAGTGTAGTTCTCCTTGTTGCAGCAAGTGGAAGAGTCTCAGTGGGGGGACTCCGAGGCGGAAGTGATGCGGGTTCGTGTCGATCAAGGGAACACTCTAGAAGGATGGTCAGAGGATAGCCGACATCAGATGCTTTTCCAGGGAAGGTTGTTTGTTCTAGAGGAAATTTGTGTGGGAGTTCTCCGTGAGTTCCATATCTCATCCTTGGTGGTACATCCAGGAGTTTCAAAAATGTACCGAGGCCTGAGGGATCAGTTTTGGTGGCCCGGGGTGAAACGGGCAGTGTCGGATTCGTGGCTAAATGCCTAGTGTGTTAGAAAGTGAAGGCTGAACACCATGTTCATAGTGGTTTGTTGCATCCTTTAGATTTCCCTAAGTGGAAGTGGGATGACATATCTATGGACTTCATCATAGGACTACCCAGACCTCAGGGTGGTTATGATGCTATCTGGGTGGTGTTGGATCGACTGAAGAAATCAGCTCACTTATTAGCAATCAAGGAGTCGGGCCCGATGAGTACTTTAGCACAGAGGTACGTAGACGAGGTGGTGCGTTTTCATGGAGTTCCAAGGACTATCGTCTCAGATCGGGATACTCGGTTTACCTCATGAGTCTGGGGGGGGGGTTACAACATGATTTTGGCACACATCTATGCCTTAGCACTGCTTTCCACCCCCAGACCGATGGGAAGACGGAGCGGACTATCCAGACGTTGGAGGACATGCTGTGAGCATGCGTTCTGGATTTCAGAGGATCATGGGTACGGCACTTGCCTTTAGTAGAGTTTGCCTACAACAACAGCTTCCACTCTACTATTGGCATGGAACCATTTAAGGCTTTGTATGGAAGTCCATGTCGTTCACACATTTGCTGGGCAGAGGTTGGTGAGATAGGTGCTCTTGGGCCAGAGGTAGTGTAGAGCACCACAGAGAAAGTCCAGCTTGTACGTGAGAGGATGAAAGCCACTCAGGACCGACAGAAGTCTTATGCTGATCGTCGGAGGAGGACCTTGGAGTTCGAGGTGGGGGATCATGTGTTCTTGAAGGTTTCCCCTCGACGGGGGCAACCGAGGTTTGGGAAAGGAATCAAGCTCTCACCCAGGTTCATTGGACCTTTTGAGGTGATGAGGCTACTCGGCGAGGTGGCATATCAGCTGGCCCTGCCACCTCAGTTGGAGAAGGTTCATGATGTCTTCCACGTCTCCCAGCTTTGTCGGTACTTACATGACGACTCCCACGTTATCGACTGGTGAGAGTTAGATATGGGAGACGATGCGAACTTCGAGGAACGACTAGTCAGAATCGAAGATCGTAAAGAGAAGGTGCTCCGTGGACGAACCATTCCCTTGGTTCGTGTGTTGTGGAGTCATGGCGGCCTCGAGGAGAGCACTTGGGAGCGGGAGACCCAGATGCATGCTCAGTACCCAGAGTTGTTTTGACTTGTGTTTTTACCTTGTTCTTCTGAGCTTGTGTTGATGTTGTACTCTGTACCTTTGATATATAGAATGCTTGGCTTGTCAGTTGTGAGACCTTTTGTTTCTTTGTTCCCTGGTAATGTGTAACATGTCCAGATGTGTGGGAAAGGTAAAAACCTGACCCTTAATCAAGACACATTAACGCGGATGCGATTGAACCCGTGCAGGTGAGTCAGTTCCACCTAAAGCGGATAATATCTTGACATAGGTGAAGGAATTTCCCAAACCCACGTGTTCGGGCAGTGTGTTGGTTGTGTGGTGTTGGGGTTAGTACGAGTTGAAAAATCCTAATGTATGAAAGTGGGAAGACACAATTCTTAATCGAGACACATTAATGAGGATGCGATTAAACCCGTGAAGGCGAGTCAGTGCCACTTAAAGCGGATAATATCTCGACATAGGAGAAGGAATTCCAAACACATATGATTTGGGTTGTTGGTTGGGTTCCTGTTATAACGAGAACCCTAAGAGGTATCTTGTTGGGTTCCTCTGGGTTGGTTTTGAATTCTCGGGGACAAGAATGTTTTAAGAGGTATCTGATGTCATGTCCCGGACCTCTCCGGCCCATTCTTTTATCAAAAATAAGGTCAAGAAGTGTTCTGGAGGGTAAAATGGACTTGCACACTTTCCAGAATTTTGAAACTACACGCCGTGTAGTTTGAGTACATGCCGCATACCCCCTTCCCGGGTATACCCCATGTTGTAGACCGTGTCCTTGCTGTGTGGAATAATGGGTGCACCCCGTGTGTCCAGTTCTACACGCTGTGTATTCCTTCCCCGCGTACGCGTTACCAGTCAACGGCCGTGTGCCATGTTGGAGTCGTGTCCTTTCCGTGTGCAATAAATGAGTACACGCCGTGTGTCTAAACTACACACCGTGTAGTCCTTCCCTGCGTATGCATTACCCTCAAACCGTGTGTTGACTAGTCAATGGCTACGGAGCCGTGTTGGAAGCCACGTGGAGACCGTGTGAAAGAACCGAGTACACACCGTGTACCATAAAGTACACGCCGTGTACTTTTTATTTTCATACCTATAAAATGAGGGGTCCCCTCCTCCCTTTAACTCACACCTATCCTCCCCTCTCCTCTGAGCAGAGCTCTCTCAAGAGACTCGAAGGCTATTCCTACCATAACTTCTTCGTCCGAGCTCCGATTTACGATCCTTCAGCGGCCACGAGATCATAACGACAAGGCAGAACTTCTGAGCCTGGGTCCGTTGTCTTTCCTTCAGCCTTTCCTTTCCGACTTCCACCCGAGGAGGTTTTGCCGGGACCTGACAGAGGTGGAGAGCGCCGACGGACGTCTTCTAAGGTTGATTCGGGGGAGCGTTGCGATCAATAACCTCTTGAAGTAGGGATCTTACCTTTGTATCCCTAATTTGTGCATCATGCCGGGTGGGTGTCCTTTTTTTTTACGTGAAACACTTTTGAACCAGTTTAATAAAGATAACAACTGGCTTATATAACGGGTATGGGAAGTTGTGATTGCTATTACTTTATATCCTGTGATATTATGTTGTGAATTGAATGATCTTCTACCTACTGAAAATCACGGTCGTTGGGGGAAATTGTTTACACAATTAAATGTTGCCCTCTCCTTCTGGATTTTCTTACGGGTGGAAACCTTGTGGAATGTGGAATTTGGTTAATCACGTAAAGTTGGCTGTTTAAAATATGGAACCCTTGTGTGATCACCTCGGTTAAACAAAATGGAATAATGAACATGTGGGTGTTGTCTTGGATACATGGCATGTGATGGGGGTGTTTTGTGGGTTGTTGTGGATCGAGTGAGCAGTGGGGATGCGGTTGGATTGGTTGTGGGTTGGTGTGAATGTTATGATGGTGATGGGCATCGGGGTTGCGATAAATGGTATTAAAGGGATAATGATGTACGGTGCAGTTATGGTTATGGTGGTTGGAAGCGGGGCTGTAGGGATGGGTTTAAATGTGAACGGGCTATGGGTTTTGATAATAACTTAAAAAGTGTAAGAGATAATGATTGGTGGGGAGTGGTAATGGAATGGGTTTAATAATAATCAATGGGGTTGGTTGGTTGATAAGAGGGACTTTGTTGTTCTACTTATGTTTTTCCTAACTTGTTTGTGGATGGAAGGGATATGTTTACGAACGATTGGTGTGGTTGGTTGTGGATAGTTTCCCAGTAGTTAAGGAACCAAATAAACTAATTTTTCTAAAACGTGAAAACCTAAATGGGGTGGGGGTTGTTTGTTGTATGCATGCTTTTTAGTAGCAGTATCGAGGCACATGCTCAGTTTCTCTGTTTAGAAGCCATAGGTTGGGCTGTGTGGTTGGTATATATATATATATATCTGTATCTTTTGTGTTTTATTGCACCCCACCCATATTGAGAACTTAGTGCCGAACACTCCTATTTTATGGGAGAGGGTGTTTTTCCCTTAGTTACTAGCTCCTTCCTGCTCCTTCTCCCCTAGGCTATGATGGCTTGAGGCGACCTTACACCTAAGACTCTTCGAGTAGGTTTCGATTGGGGTGGTTTTAGCCTAAGACTCTTCGGGCAGGTTCTACTATTTCCCAAGAATATTTGCGATGAGGCCCAGGTGTGTGCGGGTGGGATGCGTGGTTGTGAGGCCCAGGTGTGTGCGGGCGGGATGTTTGGTTGTGAGGCCCAGGTGTGTGCGGGCGGGGAGAGTGTGGCAGCGTCAGGACGTTTGTCATTAGGAAGAGCAGCTAAGTAAAGGGAAATGGTGCGAGGCACCCAATACTCTTTTTTCTTATATACTACTACCCGTTGTTCTTGTGTTTTGGTGAGTGTGGCTGGTGAGGTTGGGTGGATAGAATTCCTTGCTAGGTTTCTTCTATTGTTCTCACGGGACATTAGGATGTATCCCCACTTGTGCACGAGAGCTTTAGGTTTCCCTACTGAGTATACTTGTATGCTCACCCTACGTTTACTTTCAGGTTTCCAGGAGGACTACCAGGGCCGTGCGGGACCCTACTAGTTGGACAGTTGGAGTTGTTGCAGTTGCTGTTCTCTTGTTTTCTTTTGGTATTGTACTTTGAGCTTTCTTGTACTTGTACCTTGTTATAAAATTGTTTAAACATGCATGTGGGAATGGTTTGGGTTTATTTCTATACACTTCCCCTTTTTCCTTTTGGTGGTTGACTTGTCCTATTTCCCGATCTTTAAAAAAATAAAAAGGGTAATGCCTCCCATATTTGTGAAAAACTCATACCCTTGGTGCTAGTCGCCACCCCGGGGCCTACTGGAGGTGGGACTCGGGGGTCATTATCTTCCTTTCGCCATTTCCAACTCAGGAGGGGCATCTTTGGTGGGAGGGGGTCGTGAAAAATTTATTATACTTATTCTATTTTAAGAAGTTAGGATTTTTCAAAGGATTTTTATTGCATTAGTTTATGTATAGTGGAATTTTGAATGGTTTATGGATGTGATGAAGTTTAGTTAGGTTAAAAATGAGGGAATTCCCACAAGGTGTGTCCGTTTTCTTTTTGGTAGTTTCTCAAACAAATAGATTTATTTTATGGATAATAATTCTATCTTCTTATTGTTTTCTATACAGTCTTTTGGCCCTAGGATTATGATGATTGTTTATAGATGCTTCTAGAGAAAATTTTCTTGAGGTTTTTATGTACCCAATTTAAAATATTGAAACCTTACTTTTAAATTCTGGTCTAATTCTCATATTTGGATGTTAGAGATTCAATACCACATGGTATGTGTGATCTAATAAGATATTATAAGAAAATGGGATCTAGGTAGACCTGTAATTGTAGTTCTATATAAGGTATAGTGGTTTAGACCAACTTATATATTTTAAAGGTGTTATGTTTAATTGATATATTATGAATCATAATGTTATAGAAAATATTTTTTAGTAAATAAAGGAGTGTGTGGTAGGTTTTTGGATAGTGGGTCTTAGATTGATCCTGGTATATGTTTTTTCAGATGGTGTAAACTGATATGTGTGGTTTCTTTCTTTTTCCCCTAATTTTAAATATGGATATTCCCTTAGTTATATAATTCTCATTTCTTATTTTTTGGATATCTATGGTTCTTAAGTAGAGTATATTATGATGGTTCAATGGGATATTTGATGACTTATCCAAACTAATTGGGAATGGGATGTCAGTTTTTTTGAATGATGTGTACCCTAGTAGTTACTGATATATATCTCATGGGTGTGGGGATATGTTCTCTGATTGGGGGTATGGTATTTTTATTATCTTATTGAATGTTTTTTAATTTCCACCAATGGTGTAGAGTTATTCACTACAAAAAACACTACCTGGGTTAGAAGGGAATGAGTGTGACCCAACATCCAGGTAGACGATAGACTACTATATGGACAATTTATTAGGAATTTATCCTTTCTTAAATTTTGTATTTAAGTAAATGGTTATAGATATGGATATGGTTTAAAATACCTGGTAGTTGGTTGTTCTATGTTTTTTTTAATTTTTGACCAGGTTACTATTATGGTGTACATGGTTTTTGGGAGAACTTTATTTTGTTTTTTAGTCTCCATGGTGTAAAAATACACACACATATTATGATTTAAGGAGTGTGCATGTGTTGAGATATATGATTTGTCTTATAGTTATGGACTTTAGAAGGGTTTTGATTGGTTTCTATTGTTTAGTTTTTATACTAATAGATGAATCATCTTGATTATATCACTCTAGAACAGTTGGAGGATAGGGTAAAACCCTATTGAGTATGCTTATACATTATCCTACTTCTTACATGTTTTCATACACTTAGGAGAATTTTTAGATAAGATTTTTAGAGATCAATAATTTGGTGGATTGATGGTTCAAGTAGTTTTTACATATATACCATTTTTAAATTATACTAGGGGATATTTTTAGTTTCTATTAATTGGGTTTTTAGGATTATATTTTTTACTGATAGATATTTCATAAATTTATGGCATAAAAAAAGTATTTCATGGTTGTACTTGAAATTTATTTTGGTGTACACATTTCATTAATAACCTATGATATAAGGGAAATTCCTCCATTTTTTTTGTATTTTATATTCTTTTTTATGATAATTGATGTATTATTAGACATATAAAAGTAGGGTCTCCCTCTATCATGTTATTATCCCCTGGAAGGGTCTCAAGGGGGTTAGGCTATGCCTAAGTTTTATCATAGAGAGGATTTAGATGGTGTTTAGAGTTGGAATGATATTATTATTTAACTGGATGATGTGAAAGTATTATTCATAAATTTTTTATGTGATTTAGGCCTAAGAAACAAGTTATGAATGTAGAGGGTCCCTATGATCTTGCACAATGACTTTTATTATCAAATGATCTTATCTAGATGAGTTTTTACTAACAGTATATTATTATTTATGGTGTAGGATATACATTATCTTGTTGCATATAGGTCATGATGATTGTGGGTTATTACATAGTAATAGTTCAAATGAGGTGGATAAAGTGAATTGACTCTATATATATTCACCATATCTATATCATTACTTTGATCTTAATTTTTTCTTTAATTTTTCAGTTATTCTATATTGTAATGATTTAAGGATTTTGTGAGATTAAAATTTGTAACAACTCCAATTTTTCCATGTATTATTTTGGAATATTTTATGGATTAGTTTTAGAGATATGCGTGTATATGACATGAGATTCTAAGGCCTAGTGTGCCCAAAATTAATTTTTTAAATATATTAAATATATTAAATGCACATGAAATTAGTTTTCCTAAAAAAGTGAAATAAAAAATCATAAATGGAGGTTCGGATCAGGAATTTTAGATCTTTGATGATTTTATAGAATGAGTTTTACCCTAGGCATGATATTACATTTTTCAGTGTCAAAATGTTCCATAAAGTTTCAATGCAGTAGAATTAATAAAATAAATAAATAAAATTATTTATTTTATTCAACATGCCATAGTGAACTAATATATTTATATAAATACGCTACTATGGAAAATTTATAGGGTTATCCCTATACCCAAAAAATTTTGAGGAGCCATTGGATAGTGTTGGAGGATATCATGATATATGATGTCCTACTAGATCATGGATTGTCGATCGGCATGCAACGAGATTCGAGGATCTCACCAAGGAAAATGACACAAATTTATTCTTCATCAGCAATCAATCCATATTGAGTTAGTATGTTTATATATATATATATATATATATATTTATCCCCATTTTATTATTCCTACTATAAATGTGAATTAATCAACTAATGAATTGATTTTCATATCATCCGTATTATGGGTATGAGATAGATTTATCTAGGGATTGAGGATTTTCTTTGTGATTATTTTATTATCTCTTCGTTTGTCATTGAAACAGAAATGAATCTAGGCCAACATGAACATTGGATGAGGTTCGTTCCTTGTGTTTATGGTTTGTTCTTTTCCTTCCACATTCTTCATTCATTATGGGAAATTACTTTGTCCCGTGATTTAAAAAATATCAAATAAACAATTGTTGTGCACCTATTTCTTGGTGAAAGGGATTATTAATGAAGATCCAGGTTCAGTTTGATGATGGTATCGAGATACGATGACAGTGATGATAGATTAGGATCATACTAAAGGTTTTTAAGCACGAATTTTAAAAAATGGAAGAGGTATAGTTTCAGGTGGCGATTTTTGGTGAATGGGGAGCCGGAATCTGGCCACCAGTAATGGTAGGGTCAGTCAAAATCTAGATCAAAATTTCCCAGTGAGAGAGATAGTGGCAGTATAAAATCTAAAAAATGCATGGATCTTATTCTGGTGCTTGAAAATACCACCAGTAGATGGAATGTATTGGAGAGTTGCATGCCATGTGGGGCCCCTGGCATGGTTCTAGGGTTTCTGTGAGAAGATAAACATCGCATGGTGTGTGACCCCTGTCACATGGCATGTGACTCGATATGGCCACTCAACGTGCACCTTAGAGGGTACATAGACATGTCTAAGAGTACCCAAGCTTAGACACTCTATGTAATTCAACATAGGCATGGTCAAGACAAGTGTACATAGGTAGAGCCATGTACTCGGACACAGTTAGGAGTAAACGGGATCAAATATGTCATGTGCTCTAACACGGACATGGACATGGGAACATGTTGGGATACACGGGTAGGACATAGTGTCGAAGGAACATGCCATGTACTACCATTATGCATTGTGTACTTATTCAAAGAAGGCTTAGAGACCTTTTCATATTCATATTGGACAAGTTTAATTAGGGAGCATTCCCTTGATCCATTCCCTAAGAGTTAGTATGTAATCACATCCTACACATAGGATGGTGACCCCTTTAATGTAACTTATTTGATAGAGTTTTTGGAATCCTTTTGTGAGGCTCATAGTGAGATCCTCTATCATTATATTTCTCAAGATGGATTTTTGGTATCATTGTGACCAACTCTATGTGGGTGGTGATCATATACTTAGTGAGTTATTCCAAATTGAGTTGTTGGTATACCCAATGGACTTAGGCTTGATCCTCATCTGTGTGTCATTATATTCAAACATCCATTGTATACAGCTTATGGTGAGACCTAATGAGCATTACATCTCAAAAAAACACTATCAATGTTATCTGACTTGTGGACCATGTTCTCCTGGATGAGTTCTATGTTGAACCTTCAAGCATGATTCCTAAATTATCATTCTAGTTGTGACTTTTCCTTGAGATTGTGTGAATTTGTTGAGTATATCTTGATATTCTTATTATATGTGTTTTAGACATATACCTATGTTAATCTGAATGTTATTCTTATTGTTATATGCTTAGTGATTTCGAGGTATCATACTAGGTATTGTTATACTCACCCATGCATGAGATTTTCCCTCACATGTCATGTCTTATAAAAATGATCAAACTTTTAATAGATTCCTAGAGGGACTAGGACCAGACATATCTTAGATAGCTAGATTGATCGAGGTGTATTCTGATAGTTACCTTGACATCAGTCCCCTTATATACTTTTATGTTGGAATTGATTTCAGCTTCATTATAGTGGGATTGTATTTGGCCCTTTTACTTTACAGTACTTTTTATCATACTATGATAGTGGGATTTTGATGTATGAGTGCATGTTTTATCATTTTTTTACATTTCATCATTTTATGGGCTAAGAGGTGTGTGTGTGTGTGTGTACAGGTATATTAGGATAATCCCTCCAATGTGAGTGATATGCCTACTTGGAACTAGTCTCCATCCCCTAGCCTATTTTGGGTGGTCTTGGGGTTGTTCCGATACAATCCCTATTGGGATGGGTCGTGGCAGAGTGGTATCAGAGAAATCAGTTCTACCTTAGGACTAGATTATAGGAGATTGGTTTAGGGAAATAGTTTTAAGTGAATTGAGTTCATCTTTTAGGTCAGAGACTCTTGTGTTGGTTTAGTAGTTAACGTATCCATAAAATAGGAATTTGATCACTTTATTTTTGACTCGGTACATGTGGAAACTAGTTTTAGGGAAAACATTGGTACATGCATCATATAAGAAGGGGTTGTAGTTTCCTTGTCCTTCTTGAGTCATCTCTCCAGATATATCCATTGACCATAGTACATCTTATCTATTTCCAGATGCCTCCATGACATTTTATAGCAAGGATTCAACATTAGGATCATGGGGATCATCCCACTAGTGATGATGAATTGATACAAGTACTTGTTCCAAAGTTGTTACCTCTAGGTTGTACACTAGTTATACCACAACCTGTTGAGCAGTAGATGGTACTCATCATACCAAAAGATGAGGTGCACAGTCTGAGCATTCTTCATGATTCTCAATGAAAATGACCCCTAAATTTCTAAGAAGATACTGACCCATAACTGGTTGAGGATTGTATTAAGGTGGTGATGTGAGTTTTCCATCATTTCAGGACACCATAAGATCATATGGTGGTCTTGGTAGTAAGTCTTCTCTTTTTCTCTACAAGTCGATGGTGGGGTTTAGTGACCCAACCTTATGATGAGGAGACTCTATCATAATGAGAGTTCAAGTGCCACTTCAAATAGGATTTATCTATAGCTATGTTGAGATATGTGTGCATCCTAAAGATTCTATGTATTCATTAGGTTAGTACAATAATGACTGAGTATTCATCAAGTTTCACAAACCTCTCTAGGTACTCGATGGATAAGGTTCATGATCAGTTCTTTTGGGCTCAGATCTTTGAGTGAGGACTGTGTAGAGACATCAAGGCTAGAATTATAGATCTATGAATTCTTACCTATGATGGTTTGTTATAGAGTGAATTGGTGGTCAATATTTTTCTAGATGAGTAGACTCAGATAGTTGTTGTCGGCAGTGGGAACAAGGAGGTAGAGACTTCAGCAACAAGGAGATGGCATCATACTCAGGGACTTGTACGGCCAAGATGTTTTAGGAGAAGATCCCGTGATATAGGTTATATAGTTTAGGGATCACATTATGGGTATATTAATCCCAATTATAGGTGATAATATTCTTGTAATAGCGGGGGACATCTTGCATGAGATTGTTCGACTCATTTATGGGTGATAGGGAGACAGTGGATTGGAAACCTAGGAAGAGGTAGTGATAAGATCAGATGGGTTTGTAGGTAAGCATATGTGGAATAGGATATGAGAGAGTATCTAGAGTTTTTATACATTTTGACATGTTACCACCATCATCCCCAGGTGGTCCACGCTAGGCTTAGGGGGCTAGAGGACCAGGGAGGGGGAAACTGCAGGGGGTAGAGGCTTATGACCCAGAGGCTCTAGGGATGATATGAGGTATGATATTTGTCTTTTATACCTTATTTATAGTATTTATAGACACATGTTTGATCCATTACTTTATTTCCACTTATCTAGTTTGAGACTTATAGATTTAGGTTGAGACCTTGGCTCGACCCTTATGTGTAGAGACTCATACAAGAGGTGACTCAGTGATCACACACTTCTTCTGATGATGTGACATGAATATTGGAGGTGGGAGTATCTATTGGGATCTCTTTTTAGTAGTGATGTGGCCTTATAATTTCATCTTAGTTATGGTCTGGTTATATGTATATCATTCTGAGATAAACTATTTCAGGCAGATGATGTGGTGTGTCTACAACGATGGGATAAGGTTTTCCCTTGTGGGTGAAAAGGAAACCCAAGAAGTGTAGGATGGACTCATGTATAGGAGGGTGCTGTTGATTACTCATCATTTGGATATAATTACCCTTAGTGTAGTAGATTCTATAAGATTTTAGCTCTCTATAGTGTTGGCGGAGTATAAGGAAATATTTTCTAGGGACAATCCAGGCCTACCTTCCCAATGGGAGATAAACATATTCATTGATCAGAACCCTATAATGACTTTGATATATGCACCATCATATTGGTTGGATCCTATAGAGATTCGTGAGCAGAGGGTTCATTTGGAGGGATTATAGAGGAAGGGTTTTGTTAAACCCAGTGTTTCACCCCAAGAATCCATTATATTGTTAGAAAAGAAGGTGGATGGGAGCTTAAGGTTATGTGTGGACTGCCATCACCTAAATCAGGTGAACATAAAGAACAAGTTTCCAATATTGAGGATCAATGAAATTTTGATTAGTTTAGAGGGGCATGGTGGTTCTAGATGATTGACATCAGATCAGGCTATCACCAGTTACAAGTATAGGTTGAAGATATACCAAAGATGACATTAAGATGTTATTATGATCACTATGTGTACTAGTGGTTCCCATTGGCATGATGAAATCCCCAGAAGTGTTCATGGTACTCATGAACAATAACCTTCATCCTTTCTTATATTGGTACATGGAAGTATTTATCGGGGATATCCTAGTGTAGTAAACATCTGAGGAGGAGCATGCGAGACACTTAGGGATGGAAATGGATGTACTTTGGGATCACCAAATTTATAAAAATCTCTCAAAGTTATAGTTCTAGATTCATGAGTTCCACTTCCTAGTACATGTTATCTTAGTAGATGTTGTGGTAGTGGACTCAGCAATGGTCGATGCATTATTATCTTGGAAGCCACCCAAGAGAGTATTGGACGTGTGGAGATTCCTTGGGTTGGAAGGAAATTATTGGAGATTCATACATGAATTCTATTTGATATCTAAGCCCTCAAAATATTTGACCCAAATGGGGAAGCATTTAGTATAGATGGAGAGGTTCCAGCAGGCTTTCTAGGAGTTGAGGTAGAGATTGAAAATCATTCCCATATTGATATTACCAGAGGAGGGTGTTGAGTATGTAGTGTTCTGTGATGCATCATGAAATATGATTGGTTTTGTTCTGATGTAATGGAATATTGTTATTGGATATGGGTCACATAATTTGAGACCACATGAGAAGAACTACATAACCAATTATATTGAGTTATCATTGGTTGTGTTCTCACAAAATATGTGGTGAAACTAACTGATGGGTGATCTATTTATTGTCTATTATGACCACAAGAGTCACAAGTATATATTATGTCAAAAGTATCTTAACTTGAGACAAAGACAATGGCTAGAGATTCTTTAGGATTACAACTTCAAGATTTTCCATACTCCTGGGAAGGGGAACATAGTATCATATTCTCTCAGTAAGAGATCTTGTTTGTGGTTTCTGAGTGACGCGTTAGAGCAGTTGGCCTCATTAAAGATGTCCTTTGTAGATAGGGTTAGAGTAGCTTACCTTTAGTTGATACTTGTTACCCCTTCGCTTATATAGTGAGTTAGTGAGTAATTACTTGGGGATGCCATCTATGAGACCCTACGTACTCAGATATCCACTAGACATGATCCTGATGGATTTTCTAATGGTGGGAAGCATGTCATTCTTTTTAGAGGACTTATGATGGTACCGATGATGTTATGAGAGGATATTCTAATAGAGTGACATACATATCCTTTGGAGGTATATCCAAGTAAAACAAATATGTACCAGGACCTTAGATATTAGTTTTGGTGGATAGGAATGAAGAAGGGAGTTTCAGAGTTTGTCTCTGGATGCCTTAACTGTTAAAAAGTGAAGACTGAGCACCAGGTTCAAGTGGGTTTAGCTAAACAACTTGAGGTTCTAGAGTGGAAAAGGGATGAAATATCTATGGAATTTGGGATGGGGTTACCATGTATGTACAAGGGACATGATTCCATCTAGGTGATCATTGACCGACTCACCAAGTTGACATAAATTCTAGCTATCTGAAAGTAGAGTTTAGTAGAGAACTCGGTACACCTATACGTGCATGATATTTTCTGACTCAATGGTGTTCCCTTGATGATCGTTTATGACCATGATTATCACTTCACATATAGATTATTTAAGGGGTTGCAGGAGGCTTTTGGTACTCATATGTGTTTGAGAATAGATTTTCACCCCCATAATGACATCTAGAATTAACAGAACATTCAGGTCTTTAAGGGTATGATGTGATCTTTCATGTTAGACTTTTTCCATAGTTTTGAGGATCACCCACCATTGGTGGAGTTTTCATAAAACAACAGATTCCATTGAACCATCCATATGGCACCATTCGGGGCATTGTATGGGAGAAACTGCAGGTCACCCCTATGTTGGACTGACCAATGAGAGTCAACACTTATGGACCCAAAGTTTGTGAGATCCAAAATCGAGAATGTAAAAGTCATATAGGGATATATGGGGATTGAAAAGAGCCTTCATAAGTCCTATGTGGACCGATGATGAAGGTCGTTGGGGTTTGAGGATAGAGATTATGTGTTACTCTGGGTTTCACCTCAACATTGAATACATAGATTTGGTTGGGGTAACAAGCTATCTCTAAGATTATTTGAAACTTTCCAACTAATTCATAGAGTTAGAAAGGTGGAATACTATTTATCACTAATGCTGCAGTTAGATCGAGTGCATGATGTCTTCCACATGTCACAGTCGAGGAGGTATGTACACAATCCATCACATGTTATCGATTGGGGAGAGCTGGACATCAAGGATGAATCTACCTTTTCTGAGTACTCAGTATAGATTAGGTATCTAGAAGATAGGATCCTTCATGGGTGAGTGAATCCTTAAGTGCGTGTCTGATGGAATCACAATAATCTTTAGGAGAGCTTCTGGGAATGAGATTCCCAGATGCATGATCAATACCCACATCTTTTTTTACAGCCCTTTTGTTTTGTATTTCAAGGACATAAAGCCTATAGGTGGGTAGAATTCAATAAATATAATTTTTCTATGTATTATTTTGGAATATTTTATGGATTATTTTTGGATCTAGGTGTGGAGATGACATGAGATTCTGAGGCCCAATAATCCCAGAATTAATTTTTGAAATATATTAAATGCACACACACACAATTTTCTTGAAAAAGTAAAATAACTCTTAAATAGGGGATTGGACTAGAAATATAAGGCCTCCATTGAGTTTAGAGTGTGGGTTTTACCCTAGGTAGTACATAACCTTTGTCGTTGTTGTGAGTTTTCATAAATTTCCATTGTGGGAGAATTAATAAAAATAATAATTAAATTATTTATTTTATTCAATGTGACAAAAATACCTAATATCCTTATTTAAATAATATTATATTGAAAATTTATAGGGTTAGTTGAATAAACCTAAAAATTTAGAGGATTAGTTGGAGAGTATTGGAGGATATCTTGATAGATTACATCGTACCGGGTTGTGGATCGTCGATCAACATGCAAAAAGATTTAAAGATATTTCCAAAAACTATGACACAAATTCATTCTTTGTTAGTGATAGATCCATCTTGAGGTAGGTAATTTTTTTATTTGTATTTATCCTCATTTTATTATTACTATGAAAAATGTGAATCAATATACTAATGAATTGATTCATGGATCATGTGTATTGCGGGCATAAGTTAGATTTATCCAGGAATTGGGGATTTTCATTATTATTATTTTATTATCTATTTTTTAATAATTATAATAAAAAAAAATTGATGCCAACATGAACATTAGATGAGGTTTGTTACTCATTTTTTTGGTTTTTTATTTTCCTTCCCAATTCTTCATTCATCATGGGAAATTACTTTGGCCCACAGTTTTAAAAATACCAAAAAAATAATCATTGCACACCTGTTTCTTGGTGCAACATATTATTATAACAGATCCAGGTTCTGATTAATGATGAGATCAAGCTAGGATAATGGTGATGATGGATAAAGACTAAATTGAAGGTGTTCAAGCGTGGGTTTTGAAAAATGGTGGAGGCATAGATTCAAGTGGCGATTTCTAACAAATCGAAATCCATAATCCTACCACTAGTGATGGTAGGGTCAATCAAACTCTAAATTTTCATTTCCTAGTGAGAGATATGGTGGTGGATGAAAATCTGGATGATGCATCAAGATTTCATGGGTTCTGGAAAATATCATGGTACATGCATGTATTGCGGAGTTACACACTGCGTGGGACACATAGTTTGGAGCTTGGGTTTTCATGAGAAGATAAATATAAAATGGTGTGTGAACCCTATCACACAACATGTGACCCCTATCACACGACATGTACGTAGGAGGGTACACAAACATGGATAGGATTACACTGGCTTGGACACAACTTGTACTCCGACACAGAGATGACCAGGATAGATGTACGCAGGCAGAGCCATGTACTTAGACATGGTCAAGAGTACACAAGATCAGACACACCATGCACTCTGAAATAGACATAGACATGGGCATGTTCCGTGATACACGTACATGAATCAGTTCCGAATGGAAACATAGTGTACTTATTTAAAAAATGATAGAGCTCTTATCCTCTTAAACGTGGAAAATTTTCATTGGTAAGCTTTCCTCGATCCATTCCCTATGGGTTAGTATGGAATCACATCCTACACGAAGGATGGTGATCTATTTAGTGGGAATTATTGGATATAGTTGTTGGAATCCTTCTATAAGGCCCAGAGTAATATTCTCTATCATCATCTTTCCCTAGATGGATTTATTAGTATCATTGTGACCAACAATATGTGGGTGTCGATCCTTTACTTATTAGGTTATTCTAGATTGAGTTTTGGTATACACCATGGAATTGGATTTGATCATAATATTTGTAACATTATCTTCCGTATTCTAGATTATACAACTTATGGTGAGACCTGATGAGAAGTACTTCTAGGGAGGACACCATCAGTGCTATTTGAATAATGGATCATGTTCTCTTAGACGAGTGTTATGTGGATCCTTCAAGCATGATTCCTAGATTGGAATTACAATTGTGAATTTTCCTTGAGATAGTGTGCCTTTGTTGAGTGTATACAAATATTATTGTTATATGTGATTTTGATATATACCTGTGTTGAGCTGACTGTTATTCTTGTTATTATATTCTTAGTGATTTCATAGTGTCATAATGGGTATTGTTATACTCACCCATGCATGGTATTTGACCACACATGTATTGTCTTAAATATATGATTGACATTTTTATGGATTCCTAGAGAAATTAGGACCAGACAGAGCTAAATGAGACATAATTTCCAAGGTGTATTTTGGCGGTTACCTTTATAGAAGTCCTATTACACCCTGAATTTTAAAAATTATTTTATTTTACTATTTTTTATTTGGATATTTCTGACAGGGTTCGAGCCTAGTCCCTATTGTAATTTTTGTGTTATTATTGATAAATTAATGTTTTAGGTTGGACAACATCCGACGCATTGGCAGAGCATAGTCAAAACTAGGAGGCTTCGCCCAGGCCACTGTGTAGCCTTCCTGGTGTTAAAAAAAATTAATTAATGAGATGATTAATAAAATGAAAAAAAATTAATAAAAATAAAATGAAATAAATAATTTTATTAATAATAATAATAGTGATAATATTTTTTAATAATACTATTATTATTATTGTTAATATTATTATTATTCAATATTATTATTATTATTATTTAATTATTGATATTATTATTATTATTATTATTAGGATTACATTATCTTTTTAGGGTTTTGTTCCTTTTTTCCTTTTCTTTTTTCTTTTATCTTTTTTTCCTTTTCCTTCCCTTTTCTCTCCTTCTCCTCCCCCTCTCATACCGCCGCACCTCCCTAGGTGTGCGTTGTTCCTCATCCTCTTGGCTGGAACCCTACTCACCCTCCAATGACCTCCCTCACGCTACCTCGATCTCCCTCACATCGCCCTCATGCTTCCCTGATCTCCCTTCTGCATCCCTCATGATTCCCATTAGATGATCCATTTCTGTACGCAACACCACTTCCCATGCTCCCTCTCTGGCTTAGATTTAAACAAGTTTTCCACTAGATTTTGGTTCGATCCTTCAAGGTATGGGTTTATCCCCTCTTCTCCTTCCATTTCTGGCTGATTTAAGGTATCCCCGTCACCCTATCCATTCAACCGAAAACCCTAGTGTTAGGATTGTATCATTTTTGTGTTTCTTCCTTCTATAGGTTGTGCGGATGGTCCCTCGAGACCTTTGGGTTTGTGTTTCAGAAATTTCCACTGAAGGTGAAGTGCTTCACTTCGATTTGGGATGCTTCCACTATCCAAGTTAAGGGTTTTCATCTGTTTTTTGGTTCCACTCAATTTATTTTACATCTTTTGGGTGTTTTAAGGTCCCTGGTATTTATGGTGTAGGGAGTTGGACTCTTTTTTGTGGTTTCAAGTTGCTGGGTTTAAGGTGACTCGCCTATGTGTGCATAGGTAAGTATATATATATATATATATATGGGTTCCCCCATTACATGTATAATCATCCATGGTAGTGAATATACAAATATAAGTCTAGGTGTTCCCATTTATATATCTAAAAATGAATACATCGGTGAGTGGTGACTAGTATATGCATATAAGTATATATGTAAGGATCCCTTTTCACATGTTCATGGCCATTAAGATGTGTTCATAGGGGATATATGTCCTTATATGTAGGTAAAAGTGCATATGATTAGTGGGGGAGAAACATCTTTTAGTTAGAAAGCGCAAAGGGCCGAATATTCAGTTTGGTTCCACCCGAGGTATGTCCCTTATGTCCAGGACTTTAATTTGAATTCCTTAATAGCTTGAATGATTTAAAGAGTATTTTTAATATTAAATAGTTCATACATGCTATGTAAAGTGATTATAATTTTTGGTGTTGGAATTTACTTTATTTTTATGGTTCACCTTTAGGTTTTGAAATGTATAATCTTCATTCAAATATGCTTTCTTTAGAATTTTTGACACTTTAAAGTCTTAAAGGTGTTTTAAAAAATGGTTTTGGGTGTGCGGTTGGTATTCCCACTGATGTTTTGTGTTGTGAATATTAGTTTTGAAAGATTAATTGAGTGAACATGGGTTTTTGTGTGATTTTAAAAAGGAAAGTGGAAATCTCATGTTTTGGGATGTTTAGAAAGGCGCATGGGTTTTGGTGTGAATTTGAGATTAATTGATAGTTTTACTTTCTCAAATGGTTTTATTTGGTTTAGGTATGATTTCAATATTTTTTTAAGTGTGTGTTACCTTGGTGGTCCAATTGAGAATTTAAATGATTTTTCAATTAAAAGTATTGGTTAATTGTGTTTCCTAAAAATGAAAGTATTCCTTGTAAAGTAATGAGACTTGTTTGGAACCTTGAAAATGATTTTTGAAAGTGAAAACCCCCTCTTAAGGAATTCCTCTTAATTTTTAAAATGTGATGCAAGTGTTACTGTGTGATTTGTGATTTGTTCCTAGTGTAAAGGCTTGTGCACTTTTGTGTCTAGGGGGTTTCCAAAGGGAGAGGGGGTGGGGGTGGTGTTTGGGGAGGGTGGAGGGTGGGGGGGGGGGGGGTGTCCAGGGGGTGAGTGGATTGTCCAAGGGGGTATGGGGTGTCCAGGGGGTGGGGGTGTCCAGGGGGGTGGGGGGGGGGGGCTGTCCAGAGGGGTTGGGGGTCTATCTACGGGGTGGGGGGGATTTCCAAGGGGGCGGTTGTGTCCAGGGGTTTCCAAGGGGGTGAGGGTGGTGTCCAGGGGAGGGGGTGTCTTTCTAAGGGGTGGGGGTGTCTAGGGGGTGGGGTGGGGGTGGTTTCTAGGGGGTGATGGGGCTGTCTAGGGGGGTGGGGGTGTCTAGGGGGTGTCTAAGGGGGTAGGGGTGGGGGTGGTGTCCATGGGGGTGGGGGTGTCTAGGGGGTGGGAGTGGTGTCCAGGGGGTGAGTGGGCTATTCAAGGGGGGTATGGGGGTGTCCAGGGGGTGGGAGTGTCTAGGGGTGGGGTGGGGTGGGGGTGTCCAGAGGGCTTGGGGGGCTGTCCAGGGGGTGGGGGCTATCCAAGGGGGTGGTGGTGTTTAGGGAGTGTCCAAGGGGGTGGGGGTGGTGTCCAGGGGGGGGGGGATTTCCAAGGGTTGGGGGTGTCTAGGGGGTGGGGGTGGGGGGGGGGAGGTGGTGTCTAGGGGGTGGGGGGTTTTACAGGGTGTGGGGGTGTCCAGGAGGTGTCCAAGGGGGTAGGGGTGGGGGTGGTTTCTAGGGTGGTGGGGTGGGGGTGGGGTGTCCAGGGGGTGAGTGGGCTGTCTAAGGGGGTATGGGGTGTCCGGGGGGGGGGGGGGGGGTTATCCAAAGGGGTTGGGGGCTGCCCAAGGGGTGGGGGGGTGGGGGGATGTGCAAGGGGGTGGTGGTGTCCAGGGGGTTTCCAAGGGGGTGGTGTGTGTGTGGGGGGTGGTGTTCAGGGGATGAGGGTGATTTACAAGGGGGTGGGGGTGTCCAGGGGGTGGGGGAGTGGTGTCCAAGGGGGTGATGGGGCTGTCCATGGGGGTTGGGCTGTCCAGGGGTGTGGGGGTGTCTAAGGGGTGTCCAATGGGTTAGGGGGTGGGGGTGGTGTCCAGGGGGGGTGGTGTCTAGGGGGTGAGGGGGCTGTCTAGGGGATGAGAGTGTCTAGGGGGTGTCCAAGTGGGTAAGCGGTGGGGAGTGGTGTCTAGGGGGGTGGGGGTGTCTAGGGGGTGCGGGTGGTGTCCAGGGGGTGAGTGGGCTATCCAAGGGGGTAGGGGTATCTAGGGGTGGGGGGATGTCCAGGGGGTGGGGGGTGTCTAGGGGGTGCATCCTAATCGTGTGTAGTGCCTGAGTTCTTTAAAAATATATTTTTTACCATTTCCCCTATCAAATTTTAACACCAAATGCCTCTTTATCCCCCATTTGAAACATGAAACCCTTGGAGTATCCTTCTTCTCTTCTCCATGACTCTCACCTTCTTCCAATGGTGATTCCAAGTGGTTTCTACAAGTTTAGGGGTGATTTTTCCATATAATATCCTCCTTCTCCCTCTTCTTCCTTCTTACATTTTCTTCTTAGTTCTTCTTCTTCATTGGTTCCTTTGGTCTAGGGTTATTGTTTATTTGTTTCTAAATTTAGGGGTTTTCCTTGTTACATCTCTTCTTGGTATTCCTTGCTCATTTGGACCTTATTGAAGCCATTTTGAGTGGTCATCATTGAACGTATCTTGGATTGAGGTAGGTTTCCCTATGTATTGGCCATTAAATTTAATAATCATTGATTTATTGATGTTTATACCTTGATTTGATGCTTGTTAAAAATATATAATTTTTTGAAAGATTACTTTAATTAAATCAAGTTGCATTCCCATTGAATTAAATTTTTTGGAATTATTTTACACAACCCTGCACAACAAGTGTTTGATTAAAAGCCCAGTTGGTCCTTATAAGAAGTTTATGATTTCCAAATGATGTTGTGACTTTTCAAATGTGTTTCAAATATTTCATGGATTCGTAAATGGTATGTTTGTATACTTTTGAAAATGTTTTTCTTTTAAAAGAATGGGTGTGGCCTAGTTGGCACTTTTAGAAAGTGGGTTTTCTTTGGAAAAATCTCCTTGGAATTTGTCTCTTGCCTTATCATTATTAAAAGGAATGGGAATGTCCTTGGTATGTGACTTCCATTGTGCGTTGATGTCCCTGAGGTAAGGGGACTTGCTTGGAGTGGTGTTCTGGGGTGATTCTTGTGGGTGTGTGGCTTCTGTGTGTCTTGTTCTTATTCTTTATATATGGTTGATTGTTTGATACTCCCCGGATCAACCCCATTTTATACATAACATGGTAACCTAGAATTGGTAGTGGATAATTCAAGAATTCTTACTTCACTAGTTTAAGATTATTCTCTTGCAAATTGACCCTTAGTATAAACATGCTATTCTTTGGGGATGGTTCCCCTCATGCTTTAGGGCTGTTCGATTGCATCAGGCATGCCAAAAGGATGTATTAGGTTACAATATGTTATAGATTTTCCCCTAAGCTCCTAGGTATTACCATGTTCTCTGACACTTGTTTATTCTTGGAGGATAATCTAGGTGCCTCATCTGGTATCGTTACTTGAATACTGCTTACCCATTGACCTCATTATGTCATCATTGATTATACTCCCTAATTGTGGTGTCTCTCTTTGGTAAAATTGATTTCTTGGTTTTAAATGTTTTCATGAGGATTATTTTTAGAAAACTATGTTTTTTTTTCTGTATTTAAAACTAGCAAAAAATGAATCTTTTATTTAAATAAAATGCATACGGACAACCCCTACCCCCTGGACAAACTTACCCCCTTGGACACCCTGGATAGCCCCTACCCCCGTGGACAGCCCCTACCCCCTTGGACAGCCCCCACCACCCCCTGGACAACACCTACCCCCTTGGACACCCCCTTGGTATATATATATCCCAACAGTTTCATTGAAACCCATGGAATATTTTAATTTTAGGTAGTCTATACTAATGGATCCTGTAGAATCGTTGGTATAGGGCTATTGCAACAACCATCATGCCAACGATGTGTGAAATTGTTGGGGTATTCTATCCCAACGGTTTCAGGGGTTATCCCAATGGTTTCAAATCATTGAGATATGTGTAATTTTCAGTAGTGAATGTATACATATTTTAATATTTACACTTCAAATTTCTTTTTTACGGAAGAGTGAATTTGGTATCTAGTTGCATCAGGATGTATTCTTTGTGTACCTTAAGAAGAAAGGATCCAATATGAATTTAATACTATTATATCTAACTATATTTTTTTTAAATCATATTCATGAATATTTTTTTTCAAATACGCATAGATTTGTTTTATATTTAAAAATTGTTTTACATTCAAATTATGATATTTTTCATATAAATATATATTTGTCTTATCTTAACAAGATGTATAATTTTGATATTTTTTATAGGTAATAATGATTTGAAGTTGGATTACAGCACATCAAATGAGTAATGAATATGAGGAAGGTGTTGATGCCCTTTTGGAATTTTCTAAATGAAATGTTCCAAGTAGTGACATTTTTTTCTATCCATGCATGAAATGTTTGAATATGAAGAAGTTGAAAAGTAGAGAGATCAAAGATAATTTGATTTGTCATGGTTTTAATCTGAGTTACAACCCTTGAATTTGGCATGGTGAAACTGGACAGAATGTCAGATCTACTAATGATGACAATTTGCAAGATGGTAACTCTGATGGAATTGAAGAAATGATTCGTGATATTGTAGCAGAACAAATTGAGATAGAACCGACAGTTTCATGTCTATATGGTGATACTGAAAAACCATTATATTCTGGTTGTATGGATTTTATAGTTTTTTCAAAGGTGTTAATATTGATTAACCTGAAAGAAAAACATGGATAGAGTGACAAAAGTTTTACAGCGCTACTACAATTGTTGAAAGACATTCTTCTAAAAGACAATGATCTTCCAGATTAATATTATAAGGCCAAGAAAATATTATGCCCGATGGGATCGAGATATAAGAAAATACATTCATGTATGAATGACTATATGATATATAGTAAGGAATATGAATTTCTATCAGAGTGTCCTAAATGTGGGACATCAGAGAATAAGTTGAAAGAAAAATCACAGGCTGATGTGAAGATTACAAAGATCCCTTTCAAGGTATTTTGGTATCTTCATATAATTCATCGTTTGAAACGTTTATTTGTTAATTAACATGATGAAAAAAGTTTAAGATGGCATGATGATGAGTGGATATGTGATGAAAAAATACATCATCCAACTGATTTTCCACAATGGAAGAAAATTGATGAGAGGTATCCTACATTTGGAAATGAAATTAGAAATCTCAGACTAGGGTTGTTCATAGATGGAATGAATCCATACCGAAACCTCAATAGTACACATAGTTCATGGTATGTTTTATTGGTAATTTACAACCTATCTCATGAAGTTTGTATGAATAATAAATATGTTGTGTTTAGTATAATGATCTATGGTCCAAAGCTACCTAGAAATGATATTGATGTTTTCTTGTCACCACTGATTGATGATTTTGAAACTTTTATAGGAGGATGGTTTTAGGGTGTATGATTCTTATAAAATGGAATATTTTCAACTACATGCAGTGCTTATGTTCACTATAAATAACTTCCTAGCATATGGAAATTTTTCTGGATATAGTGTTAAGGGGCGTAAATCATGTCCAATTTGTGAACAACAGAATTCATATTGTCAATTGCATCATGGGAGGAAAACAGTGTACATGGGTCATCGAACATTTTTTCCTATGGATCACTCTTATAGAATACTAAAAAAGGTATTCATGGATCACAAGAATTTGATATTGCTCCAAAACCTTTATCCACTGATGAGTATTTTGAGAGGGTGGAAAACCTTGACGTGACATTGGGATAGACACAAAAATCTTGTAATAATAAACATATTTGGAATAAAAGGTAAATATTTTTTAAGCTACCATATTGAAGATATCATGAAGTGAAACATAATATTGATGTCATGCACATGGAAAAGAATATCTGTGAAAGTTTTATTGGAATATTGTTAGATATTAAAGGAAAGAAAAAATATGGGTTGAATAGAAGATTAGACTTACTATTAATGGGAATACTTTTGGAGTTAGCTCCCACTCCAAATGGAAGACATACATTTCTTCCCCTGTCTTGTCATACATTATCCAAGAGGGAGAAAATTAGATTTTTTTCAGTGTCTCCATGATATCAAAGTGCCTCAAGGTTATTCTTCAAATGTAATTTTTTTTGTCTCTTTGAAGGATTTAAAGTTGATAGGTATGAAATTTCATGATTGTCACGTCATGATGCAACAACTTCTACCAATTGCATTGCATGGAATATTGACCATATATGTCATAAAGACTATAATAAAGTTGTGTTATTTTTTCAATTCAATTTTTAATAAGGTTATTGATGTGAATGATTTGAAAATTTTGGAAAAGGATGAAATTTCTATACTTTTTCAATTATAAATGTATTTTCCTCCATCTTTTTTTGATATAATGGTGCATTTAATGATTCATCTGGTTCAAGAAATAAATCTTTGTGGACTTGAATATATTCATTGAATGTATCCTTTTAAAAGGTATATGAAAATATTGAATGGGTATGTTAAGAATCCATATCGACCTGAAGAATCCATTATTGAAAAGTATATTTATGAGGAGGTTGCGGAGTTTTTTACGCGCTACTTGGATATGGAAGAGCACATAGGTTTGCTTCCATCTCTCCATGAACGAGTTAATAATGAGGGAAAGGGGATTCATGGATTGAAAGTCAAATAATTTTTAGCTGAATAGATGAAGAAGTTTGAATTATACATATTGATTAACATAGCTGATGCTCAGCTGTATATCACATTGCATATTAATGAGTTGAAACAATGTCATCCAAAGAAGAAAGAAATTTGGATTTTAAATGAGCACAAAAAAACATTTTTATCATGTTTTAAAAAGACCTTGCTTGGTAGATCATATGTATCAGAGACATTAAGATGGTTAGTGGGTGGTCCTTGTTTAAATGTGATAACATGGTCTGGTTATGACATTAATGGCTATAAATTTAATATGAAAGCTCAAAACAAAAAAAGTGCAGTTCAGAATAGTGGTGTATTGGTGTTTGTAGAAGAAATTTATTTTTCGAGTTCTAAAGACAAAAACCCAATTTCTGCATCAACTGCATATTATGGATTCATTGAAGAAATATGGGAGTATGATTACTTTAAAATTAAAGTTCATGTTTTTAACTGCAAATGAATTATTGGTAATAACAGTGTCAGGCACGATGAATTTGGAATGATAGTTATTAATCTAAATAGATTATAAGACACATTAGATTCTTTTATAATGGAAACACATGTAAAACAGATTTTCTATGTAGTTGATCAATCAGATATGTAGTGGTCTGTTTTTTTACAACGGAAAAACTATATGTTGGTGAGGATCAACTTGATGAAGATGATTTTTTACGTGATATCCCTAATTCTATGGAAATATTAGTAGAAAATAATGATGAGCATGTTGAAGACATTTTTTGTGCCATAAGGAATGATCATGATGAAGGAATTTGGGAAAACAATCTATTCGTACATTCCTAATATTACAGGTAACATATGTTTATTTCTTGTTTACATTTATTATTTTCATAAAATTTTAGATATTGTAATTTTTTTCTTTATTAAAACGCGTATTAAAACAAATAATTATAAGTTTTTGTTTATTTTAATTTTTTTAGTTTAGTTTATCATGTTTACCATTACGTAAATCATATATCTATTATTTTTGTTGAATGAAAATTACTCTACCATGTTTACCATGTTTACCATGTTTACCATTTTTACCATGTCTACCATGTCTAACGGGTTTACCATTTTTACCATGTTTACCATGTTTACCATAGTTTACCATAGTTTACCTTTACATAACTTATATATTTGTTGATTTTGTTGAATAACAATTACACTACCATGTTTAACATTGTTTAACATGATTACCATATTAACCATGTTTACTATTATGTAACTTAGTTAAGTTTTCCATTTTTTGTTTACATTAGTATTATAGTATTTGAATTTGTATATTTGTGAAATAATATTTGTTTTTTTTATTTGAAGGATAATGATAGATCAATTAGTTGATCAACCACATGATTATGGAGATGAGCATAATGATCATATATCTGGGGAATAACATTCACATGCTCCTCTTGATGTTCCCCAATCTTCCTCATGTGCTCCCATAATGACAAAGAAGAGTTCAAGAGTTGGTAAACGTGGGTGCAAATGTTTACCAAAATTATCACTTGAGTGCATGCATGATCAGAGGATACTCATTGAGTTTGATGAGAATGACATTCCTAGAGGTCCAAATGAAAATGATTTTAAGAGTTTTGTATTAACTCAGGGTAAGAGCAAAGTATGAATTTTGTATGATGATTGGAGAAGTGTGGACAAAGTGATAATATCTCAATTGTGGGAGATGATTTTGGTAAGATCTTTTACTGTTGTTTTCCTATTCTTTAAATGTTTATAGTATAATATATATTTACCTCTTATTTATTAAATGACATTTGAAATTCTTGACACTGGAGGGGTTAGAAAGAAATTCTTATTGATGGATGCTAGGATATAGAGGGATTTCAAATCAACCCTCACATCTGATTTCATTTTTGGTCATAGGAGTCATGACAGTCCATGTCATATATATCCTTTCATAGATGAAGATACATAGACACAGTTTGTTGAAAGTAAAAGAAAGATTCATTTTTGGTAAGGGAAATGTAAACTTTTATAAGATTTCTTATATAAATGATCTTATTAATGTTTTGTTAATGATTTATTATTCTTAATTTACAAAAAACAAGGAAATATCATTAGAAGATCCAATCCAAAAATGTATACCCTCATAGTTTATCTTGGGGAGGGTATACATTATTGTAAGAACAAATGATGGCAGAAAAATTACAAAAAACTAAGAGCTGAGTCTTCAAGATCTGGAGAGGTTTCCCTTCCATCCCCTCCATCTAGATATGAAAAATGGAAGAGTGCTCGGATGGGAAAAAAGGGGCAATATCTTTCGGAAGATTCGAGAATCATATATGAGAGGATTGTAAGATATTTATTTTATTTATTTAAGTTAACTATATTCTTTATATAATTTGAATCATTACAGAAATGTTCAATTGATTAATATATGATCATCTTGAGGATTGGAGATCACAAGGGGTATTTACAGCTGCTGGGAGGCAAGATATTTTATCTACAACATTGGGAAAGCCCGAACATCTTGGTAGTGTATGAGGATATCCGACAAGTGTATCAGTAAGAAAAGTGTTGCCACATTCTTCAACTTCTTCCATTGAGGGTGTTTATAATAAAATAGAATCCTTGGAGGTTGACATTCATAATATTAATGTGACGATGGAGGATAAGATTAGAGCTTTGGTATAGTCTATTTTTGCAGATATGCAACGAAAATTTTAGACTGCAGCTCCCATTCCTACACCTCCCATTGTAGACCCCATTATTTATCCTCCACCTCCGCTAGTAGCTCCCACTCCCCCACCTCAGCCTGCAGACCCCATTTTATATCCTACTCCTCCTCCACAACTTCCTACTTATTTCAAGTTGTATGTTAATGATCCTCAACATCATATAGTTGCATATGGGATAATATATTGTATAGGAGATATTGTTCATCATCAACAGTTAGAGGTATAGCATCAAAGGGTCATTGTACAGGATATTATAGATAGATAATCTCGAGTACCATTACCTACAGATGAGGTAACGACAGTTGGACATAGTATCAACCATTTTTTAATTTTTCCATCCAGACTTCTGCGACTCATTACCATAGAGTTATGTATGTTATATCTTTTATTTTTTTTATTAAAGTTGTTTTAATATTTGAAAACTAATATATTTTTATATTTATTTTTACAGGAATACTTCAAAGGTAAAGAAATACTGTATAGACTAAAAAAAATGGCTATGAAATCATATAAAAATTCTAGTAGTCTTGACAGATTGTCAAGATATTCAAATTTTTTGGCAGATCATTATGAGTTTCCAATAGAAGCTCATGTTTTTGGATGTTTAATAAATGTGGGGATTATGAAAAATGATATCATGGAGCTTGTTACTGGAGATAAGTTGGGAATCAACGTGGTGAAAATTTTTTCCATGTAAGTCTTAACAACTTTTCCTTGCATTATATTTATTAAAAATGTATACTTATGTCTGTTTTATATTAGGTATCTATTTAAAATGTGTGAGAGGAATGTGCTGATAGATGTATATGGATTCGTGGACCCACATTTGATTTCCCCTAAATCACATGCATTGTATGAAGAACAAAGAATGATTTATATTGTTGAAATATTTGAACAGAATATAATCACATGGTGTTGGATGATGCCTTTTTGTGAGAGGTATGAAACATATCTCTAGTAAAGAGTTCATTATCTTTTAACAAAAAAAACCACTAACCTTAAATTTTCTTTTATCAGTGATCATTGGATGTTTGGTGTTTTTTCCCAAGGGATAAAAAACTTTATTGGAAATGCTTTTTCAATGGCGATGTGCAGGAAGGTTTTAAGAATATATTGGAAAAGTAAGTTTTAATTTCTTAATAGTTTTATATATTATAATGAATTTTAAATTTATCCCATTCGTGTTATTTTCTAATAGGGGATGGGTCTATTTTCGAAAAAACACAAAGAAAAGAAGTTCCAAGATCAAATATGTAAAATTAAAGCTAAATATCCATTTATAATTTGTACTTTTTGATGTATTACATAAAAATAATATTTTGAATTTACACACATTTAAACAGAATTTTCATGAACAAAAAGGCGTCGTCGAATGAAGATATTATGTGTTAAGATTTATGTATGAAATAATTACAACTAGAACACTTGTGCACTTTGACCTCGTAAGATTTACTTTTAAACTTTTCCATAATATTTCATTTGATTTTTTCATTATACATGTTAACTACTATCGTTTTACTTTATAGCTATTTTATGACCCTCAACCCTATAGTGCTCAAGATTTCAAACACTTACAAGTGGAATGGTCAAATTATTTTACAGGTTTGATTGGATTTTAGTTTGTTTGTAGTGTAAAATGTAATTTTGAATATTTTCATTATAATTATATATTTGGTAGTCGTTTAGGTTGGATTTCAATTTTTTTAGTTGACATTGTAAGTTTTGAATGTTATATATGTGAATGTTTAATTTTTATATACTTCTTGTTTTGGTCTAGTTCTGATAGTTTTTCTAGTATTGATTCTGGTCTGGGGGGGGGGAGGGAGGGTTTCCAAGGGAGTGGGGGGGGGGGGGGGGTCCAGTGGGGTGGGGGGGGGGGTTCAGGGGTGTGAGAGAGATGTCCAGTGGGGTGGGGGTGTCTAGGGTGTCCATGGGGGTGGGGGGTGTCCATGAGGGTGGGAGGCCTGTCTGGGGGAGTGGGGGATGTCTAGGAGGGTGGGGGTGGGGTGGGGGGGGGGGGGCTTTCTAGGGGTGGGGGGGTTTCCAGGGGGTGGGTGGGTGGGGGGGGGGGTGGGAGGTTTCAGGGGTGTGAGAGGGCTGTCTGGTGGGGTGGGGGGGGGGGGGGTGTCCAGGGTGTCCATGGGGGTGGGAGGGTGTCTAGGTGGGTGGGAGGATTGTCCAGGGGGTGGGGGCTGTCCAGACAGGTGTGGGGGGTTTATAAGGGTGTGGGAGGGCTGTCCAGTGCGGTGGGGGGGTGTCCAGGCTGTCCATGGGGGTGTGAGGGTGTCCAGGAGGGTTGGATAGTTGTCCAAGGGGGTGGGGGTCTGTTCAGGAGGATGGGGGGTGGGGGGGGGGGGGTGTCCAAGGGTGTGTGTGTGTGTTGTGGGGGGGGGGGGGGTGTCCGGTGGGGTTGGGGGGGGGGGGGGGGGTCCATGGGTGTGGGAGGGCTGTCCAGTGAGGTGGTGGTCTCCAAGGTGTCCATGGGGGTGGGAGGGTGTCCAAGAGGGTGGGAGGGCTGTCCAGGGGAGTGGGGGGGCTATCCGGGGGGTGGGGGTGGGGGGGGGGGGGCTGTCTAGGGGGTTTTTAGCGGTGTGGGTGGTGTCCAGTGGGGTGGGGGTGGGGGGGTCTAGGGGTGTGGGAGGGTTGTCCAGTGGGGTGTAGGGCTGTCCAGGAGGGGGGGGGGGGTTGTCCAGGGGGTTTCTAGGGGTGTGTGGGGGTGTCTAATGGGGTGGGGTGGTTTCCAGGGGTGTGGGAGGGTTATCTAGTGGGGTGGGGGTGGGAGGGTGTCCACGAGGGTGTGGGGGGGGGGGGCTGTCTAGGGGATGGGGGGAAGTCCAGGAGGGTGGGGGGGGGGGGGTGTCCAGTGGGGTGGGGGGTTTTCTAGGGGTGTGGGAGGGCTGTCTAGTGAGGTGGGGGGGGGGGGGGGTCCAGGGTGTCCATGGGGGCGGGAGGGTGTGAGGGCTGTCCAGGGGAGTGGGGGGCTGTTTAGGAGGGTGGAGGGGGGGGGGGGGGGGGTGTCCAGGGGGTTTTCAAGGGTGTGGGAGGTGTCTAGTGGGGGTGGGGGGGGGGGTGTACAGGGTGTCTAGGGTGTCCATGGGGGTGAGAGGGTGTCCAGGAGGGTGGGAGGGCTGTCTTGGGGGGTGGGGGGCTATCCAGGAGGGCAGGTGGGGGGGGGGGGGGGTTGGGGGGGGGGTGTTTAGGGGGTTTCCAAGGGGGTGTGTGTGTGTGTGTGTGGGGGGGGGGGGGTGTTTAGGGGGTTTCCAAGGGGGTGTGTGTGTGTGTGTGGGGGGGGGTCTAGTGGGGTGGGGAGTGGGGGGGGGGGGTGTCTAGGAGGGTGGGAGGGGTGTCCTGGGGAGTGGGGGGCTGTCCAGGAGGGTGTGTGTGTGTGTGTGGGGGGGGGGTGTCTAGGGGTGGGAGGGGGGGGGGGGGTGTCCAGTGGGGTGGGGGTTTCTAGGGGTGTGGGAGGGCTGTCCAGTGAGGTGTGTGTGTGTGTGGGGGGGGTCCAATGGGGTGAGGGGTTTCTAGGGGTGTGGGAGGGCTGTCCAGTGAGGTGGGGGGGGGGGGGGGTCCAGGGTGTCCATGGGGTTGGGAGGGTGTCATGGAGGGTGGGAGGGTTATCTAGGGGGTGGGGGCTATCCAGGTGGGTGGGGGGCTATCCAGGGGGTGTCCAGGGGTGTGTGTGTGTGTGGGGGGGGGGGGGGGGGGGGGTCCAGTGGGGTGGGGTGTTTTTAGTGGTGTGGGAGGGTTGTCCAGTCAGGGTGTTCAGGGTGTCTATGGGGGTGAGAGGGTGTCCAAGAGGGTGGGAGGGCTGTCCAAGTGAGTGGGGGGGGGGGGGGCTGTCCAGGGGTGTGGGGGGTGTCTAGTGGGGTGGGGTGGGGGTGGGGGGGCTCCAGGGGTGTGGGAGGACTGTCCAGTGGGGGGGGGGGGTCCAGGGTGTCCATGATGGTAGAAGAGTGTCTAGGAGGGTGGGAGTGCTATCCAGGGGAGTGGGGGGCTGTCCAAGGGTGGAGTGTTGTCCTGGGGGGGGGGGTTTCCAGAAGGGTGGGGGGGGGGGGGGGCTATCCAGGGGGTGTCTAGGGGTGTGTGTGTGTTCGGGGGGGGGGGGGGGTGGGGGGTGTCTAGTGGGGGGCGGGGGGTTTTTAGGGTTGTAGGAGGCCTATCCAGTGGGGTGGGGGGGGGGGGGGGTTTCCAGGTATTCCATGGGGGTGGGAGGGTGTGCAGGAGGGTGGGAGGTCTGTCCAAGGGAGTGAGGGGCTCTCTAGGGGGTGTCAGGGGGTGTGGGGGGTGTCTTGTGGGGTGGGGGGGGGGGGTCTAGGGGGTGTGGGAGGGCTATCCAGTGGTGGGGGGGCATCCATGGGGGTGGGAGGGTTGTCCAGGGTAGTGGGGTCTATCCAGGAGGGTGGGGGGGGGGGGGGGGCTGTCTAGGGGTGTGGGGGTGTCCAGTGGGGTGGGGGGTTTCTAGGGGTGTGGGAGGGCTGTTCGGTGGGGTGGGGGTGGGGTGTCCAATGTGTCCATGGGGTGAGAGGGTGTCAAGGAGGGGGGAAGGGCTGTCCAAGGGAGTGGGGGGGGGGGTGTCCATGGGGGTGGGAGGGTGGCCAGGAGGGTGGGGGTGGGGGGGACTGGTCAGGGGTGGGGGCTATCCAGGGGGGTGGGCGGGGGGGGGGGGGCTGTCCAGGGGTGTGGGGGGTGTCCAATGGGGTGGGGTGGTGGTGGGGGGGGGTTTACAAGGGTGTGGGAGGGCTGTCCAGTGGGGGTGGGGGTGATTTGGTCTATTTCAGGTTTTCTTTTTTAGGGAATAATTGTGGTTAAACGGTTTTATTAATTTTTTTATGGAGGTTACTTTATAACCGATGTAAAAAATACATGTTTATGGTTTTTAACGTCAATTATTTCAAAACCGACGTAGAAAATGCATGGGAATGAATTTTTTATGTTGGTTATTTCATAACCGACATAATAAATGGAATGAAATAGTTTTTTATGTTGGTTATTTTATAACCGACGTTGTATATATTTTTTCACATTGGTTATTATTTAACCGATGTGAAAAACGCTTGGCAGATTGGTTTATAATGTCGGTTATGAATATAACTGATGTGATAAACTCTTCGGAGGCACAATTTATTATGTTGGTTATTATATAAAAGATGAGAAAAAGTAGATACCACATCATTTATTTAAACACCACCGTAATAAATCCCAACTCTGAAGTGTTTTCCATGTCGGTTTTTGATGAACTGACATGAAAAACGCTTCAAATTTTTGGTTTTTATGTCGGTTGTAAAATAACCACCATAAAAAACAATGTTTATAACATCTATGGTAATAACGTCAGCCAAAACCGACGTAAAAAATAAAAAATAATCGCCGAAAAAAATGTTTTCTGCACTAGTGTCTTTACATTTTAGAAACTCCTGGATACACCATCAGGGGTGAGATATGGAACTCACAAAGAACTCCCTCACACATTTCCATGGGAACAAATTGCTTCCCCTGGAACAAAATTCTATTATGACTATCCTCTAACCATCCCTCCAAAGCATCACCTTGGACAACGCGATCACATATCACTTCAGTCTCGGAGTCTCCCCATTGAGACTCCTCCACCTGCCGCACTAAGGAAGACTAAATGGTCATCTAAAATAGATATCCTATGCCACTATCCACCCCAATATCTAGGAACAAAGCATCCAACTCCTCTATTTCCTTCCATGAATCTGTGGATTCCTAAACTACATCCTTTTGCGACTTCCTGCTTAAGGAATCAACCACAACGTTCCCCTTTACTGAGGTGTCATAGATATCGAAGTCATAGTCCTAGAGAAACTCTATCCACCTTCATTTTCACAAGTTTAGGTCTTGCTGGGAGAAGATATACCTCAATCTATTGTGATCTATGAAGACCAAAAATAACTCCCCTATGAGGTAATGTCTCCACAACTTTAGCATTAATACGACTACTACAAGCTCCAGATCATGGGTGGCATAGTTACATTCACGAGGATGTAATTTCCTAGACCCATAAGAGATCACTCCCTACCGCTGCATCAACACACATCCTAATCCTAGATTAGAAGCATCACAGAACACTTTGAATTTCACCCATTCCTCTGGAAAGCTAAGCACTTGAGCACTAACCAGCTTCCCCTTCAAGTAGCTAAAATATTACCGACACTAATCACTCCATATGAAAGCCTAGTATTTTTTGGTCAAAGATATCAATGGAGACACAACTTGAGAGAAGTTGAGTACGAATCTCTAGTAATAGCTCGATAGACCCAGGAAGCTACAAACCTCTGCCATGTTCTTGGGTACTGCCCAAGAAACAAACACCTCGACCTTTGATGGGTTCACTGCTATCCCTTGCTGAGATAACACATGTCTAAGGAAGTGCACCTCTTGCATCCAGAACTTGCACTTGGAAAACTTCCCATAGGGATGGTGGTGTCGAAGTACCTCCAAGATAGTCCTCGGATTCTCAGTGTTCTCCTCCTATAACTTTGAGTAAATCAGAATTTCATCAATGAACACGATGATGAACTAGTCTAGGAACTTCTAGAAGACAGAGTTCATGAGCCCCATGAACATGGATGGTGCATTCGTAACACCTAAGGGCATGGCCATAAACTCAAAGTTCCCATACATGCACTTAAAAGTAGTATTTGGTATGTCACCCTTCTTCACCCTCAGCTGGTGATATCCAGACCATAGATTGATCTTAGAGAACCAAACAGCTCCCCTCAGCTGGTAAAAAAGATCCTCTATTATTGGGAGAGGGTAATGGTTCTTGACCGTTACCTGAATTAGTCGCAGATAGTATATGCACAACCTCAGGACATCGTCTTCCTTCTTCACAAAAAAGGCTATAACACCCCACAAGGACACACTCATCCAGATAAAACCATTTTTCATGAGGTCGTCAACCTGATTCCGCAACTCCCACAACTCAGAAGGTGCCATCCGATAGGGAGCCATTGAAATCAGATGGGCACCGAGTTGTAAGTCTATTTCGAACTCAATATCACGTCGAGGGGGTAGAGACATAAAATCCTCTGGTAAGACATTTAGGAACTCTTTGAAAACCCTCGGAACCTCCACCATCTCTATGTCTACTGATCCCCCTAACAGATCAGCCAATAAGGATGGAAGAGCATCCACACATCAACTACCCACCTGAAAACCCCACCCACCAATGAAAACTACACATTAGATATCCACACCTGAAAACACGACTCTTATCTAGAATTAGTCAATAAAATCATTCATAGAAAAAACTATCTGATTCCTAGGATGACATCATACAACTATATATATAATAGAAGAACATTACCACTAGACTTATGCGGCCCCAACATCAGTCTACATCCCCAACAAACATCAAACAAACTGGTCGGACCTCTAACTAGCATGCTCAACACCAGGGGCATGGAAAGTCTCTCTACTTTTAGTCCCAAGGCATGGGATAGTCTGTGTGAAACAAATGAGTGAGAAGATATTGAATTAAACAAGGCACATGCAAGGATACTAAACTGACTGATCATACCTCGAACAACCTCTAGCCCCACTGGAACTACTGCCTTGACAATGTGAAACTGCCCACTCCCAGCTCCTCTACCTCTTTTCTATTGAATGCCTCCTCGACCATGCCCTGGTTGAGGTCTCTGAGGAGCACCCTGAGGTCAGACTCCTCTAACACTTTCAACCCTCGGTAGAGTGGGATCCCACTGCCCCTGCTATTGGAAAGGTCTTACCAACAACTGCTGCTACTGAGGTGGGCGTTGAACCTACCCGCTCCCACTATACTGAGCTCAAACTGGGAACTGGTTTCGAAGATTCACACAACCTCCACATAAAAAGCACCTTGGTCCTGGTCCCATGTGGAAAGGGAGAGGACCAGGAGAGCAGAACTGGAACTATCGAGTCCTACTTTCCACTAGCCAAAAACTGGAAGGACCTAACGCTGGAGACCTACTGCTGACTGATTTCCCCTTTGATGAACTTGGTTGGCTCCCCTCTCACGGTACACCTCCCAACGAGTGCATAATATGCACTACTTAGGAATTATTATGAACTTGTAAGTACGTCAGTAGGTTAAAGGGAGTGACAGTATACTGAAGAGAGGGTCAGAGAGCCTCCTCCAAGCGTCTCACCCGCGAATCCTCATCTGAAAAGAGATCTGGAGAAAAGCATAGGAGATCCTTGAACTTGGTCCCCAGTTCCCTTATTTAAATACCCCCCTTCTAGAGGGAGAGAAACTCCTACCTCTTCTCAGCCTTCATTGTTGAGGAAGGAAACTCTTCCCAAAACTCCTCAAATTCAGCCCATGATACATTGGTCTCCTTCCTCTCCCTGAGGTAAAGCATCCACCACTGACGCACTTCTCCTCACATCTGGATCACCTCCAGAGGAACTCAATACTCCCTCATAGAACAAATCAAGGTAAAGGTGATTTTCAACTCCTCAATCTAGTCCTCAATTTCTAAGTCTGAAATTTTACCTTTGTACTTTCCCAAGGTCTGCCGCTGGAAAGCATGAAGGGTCTTTTTAAACAAGTCATCTTCATCATCTCGATCATCCCTCCACTAATCAACCAATTTAGCCTAATAAACTTCAACTGCTCGTACCACATGTGGGATAAGTCTGGGTGTCATAGATAAAAAGGTTTAACAAGTAACTCTTAAGCCTGGGTAGTATAGAAATTTTCTTTTAAATTCATTTTAACCGTTTATTTATTTTAAATTCCCAAAATGACCAAGATACACAAGAACACCAGTCATTATGAAACATGTACCTTTCCTAGGGTCTATACCATGAAATCAGTGTAGCCTCACTCTGTTGTTTAGAAAGTCTAGAGTCCTTGCATCGCATGATGGGGGGGGGGGGGGGGTCCTAAAATCCTGTGTCCTAGCCGCTCTTCTCTGGCCTATCTCACACACCAAGATTTCCTAACACTGTTTCCCTATCATCCCATGCAATTATCATTGTGCCTAAATCTTACCTCCATCCTATCCCTCAACCATCACCTTTGATACCATTCTTTCATGAATTTCCTTCTTCAAGATGAGGGAAGGGACAACAAACTTTCACTCCATTTCTTCTTCAAGATGAAAAAGATATAATGACCCATGAGTCCCTCCTTCAATAGGCCCCATAGTAGTGACAAGCACCAAGGGTATAGAATATCAAAAAAATGGAAGACATTTACCTTTTTAATTAAAATAGGATTGAGAGATATGATGATAAAAATCCAAAACAACACCAAACATTTATATAACGAAAACCAAAATCCAACCCATGAAAGATTTAAACACAAATTGTGAAAAAATTACAACCAAAGAACCAAAGAAAGTACCAAAAGAAAGGGACTAAGAAGCACCACAACAACTATCCCAATTCCCAAGATAGTAAAGTACATCACAGTCCTCAAATTCTTCTTGGAAACTTGAAAATAGTTTTAAAACGTAGGGTGAGTATACAAGTATACCCAGTAGGGAAACTAAATCCACCTGTGCATAAGTGGAGAAACATGATAATGAACCTTTGAGAGAACAATAGAACCTAAAAGAACCTACCAAGAAGTACTAACCATCCTATCCTCACCAAGGCATACTCACCATGTAACACAATCAACTAAAGTAGTAGTATAAGCACATCGACATTTGGGTACCCTGCACCACTTTCCAACTGGTTATGTTCTCATTACTAATGGTTAACTTCTTGATGCTACAACTCTTCCAAAAAGTAGCTTGGATACCACAACCTGTACGCACATACCTAGGACTCAAACCACATGAAAATCCTGTCCGCAGACACCCGGGCCACAACAACCACGCCTCTCGCCTGAAGACACCTGGGACTCATCCCAAAGACACTTGGGAAAACCATCATGTACTGCAAACACCTAGGCCTCTCACCCAAACCACAACCTAATTGAAGGATCTTGGGATATTGTAAACTTCAAGCCATCATAGCCTGCCCGGATATACTCAAGCACTAAGAACCCAAAAGAGGGTGCGAGGAAGAAAGTCAGTAACTAGCCATCCATCCTCCCATCGGGATGTTGGGAAAGACACCCTCCCCCATTAAATGGGGGGTGTTCAGCACATGGTGATCAATAAGGGTGGGGTGAATATGGAAATCACAAGGAAATAAAAGTTTATACATATAGGTAAACAAACACTCAACACAACCTATGGGTTTCTAAACAAGCAACCAGCCCACAAAAACCACATTTGCTACTAACCCTACATGAAAAACTAGAGCATAAACCCAACCCATTTTTCATTTAACCACTTTCCATTCATTAATTAAGGGGTTCACTTTAATTTATTCCAGCACTACCTGGGGAAACTACCAAGGACAACATTTGAAACCATTATTAGAAAGCGAAGAGCCTAATTAACTAAACAAAAAGAAACCAACCCACTTCGTTCTTCGGTACTGCCAACATTGAACAAGAGAAGAGGGAACAAGGTAAATCATTTCCATTTTAACACTCATTCATAAAAACAACAGATAAAAACTAACCTGCAGTCCCACTAACCCCCTATTCTTCCTAGAAACCCGTTCAACCATTGTAAACTATCATTATTCAAAGTTATGCCGCTAAATGATTCCCTCAAAACCATACCTGGTAGCCCCGTTTTGCAACAACACCACACCCAACACACCTATAAACAATTAGTCATGACACAACCTAGTTTTAAATCCCCACTACCCAAACATTTCCCAAATTCATTCCCACTGCATAACAAGTTCTACGTCCATGACATAAACCAAAGGCAGTCCCACTGCCTACAAGTTTATCCATTCCATAATCAATCAATCTCTCAAACTAAGATACCAACACACTTACCTTACCACTACATAAACAAAGCCCTCAAAAAAAAACCACCAAATAGATGCCCCAATATACAAACATACCACACCCTTATCACGGAACCAACTTCTCTGTACACCCCTATACCCATAACTGTGCTCTCAATAACATCACCACACAACCCACAAAAAGCCACAAAACCTAACAGAACACAGCACAGAACCACACCTATCAAACATGATGTATTCAAATTTGTTAAAAACTATTCATTAAATCCACTTTGATAAACAGGGGTAATCAAACAAGGGTTTTCATCCTAGGGAATCCATTTCATTTGACCAGGTACACGTGATTAATTAGATTGATATTTACACCGATTATTCATAAGAAAAAAAAATAGTTATAAAGAATCACCCATGCATAGGAAAAGACCACCAATAACCATGATTTTCAGAATTCATACTACAACAACAGATCACATCATCAACAAAGATAAAAAAATAAAACAGGAGATCAACATCAATCCACTACCATCTCATTAACAAGTTCGTATTAGAATTCATATTTGTTAAAAGTTGGATTAATAAGTTTTCAAAAAATAACTTTACTATGCCCATATCGCATGATACACAAATAAAGGGAGGTAGAAGAATCCCTACATGAAACAACATGTGACCAAAAATCCTCTTTACAGTAGAACATAGGGTTGCGCAAGAAGTAAGAAAATCCAAGAAAACTAAGAAGGAGGGGGATCTAGCATAGGCGCATGACTCATATAGAGAGACAGGATTTAGGAGCACCAAGCGAAAAGAGAAGAGAGGACCTCCTATTTTAGATAAAGAAAACCAGATCTTATATTAATGGAATGGGAAACAGTTTCAAAAGTCATTAATGTGGGATCATGGTCAAGATCATGCGATTTGAATATATCAAAGTCCCATGAGTATTATGATATTAAAGATATACTTAATATCCTTTGAAATTCCCTTTAAAACGCCCAAACAAGGCTTTAAACTCGGTTTACGTCAAATAAAACGTAAGAGGGGCGAAACTGGAAAAACTCAGAAAACTGGAAATTTAGTAAAGGGTGAGACTCCATTTTGGTGTGTCACCATCACTATGACACCATTATGATGCTTCTATTACGGTGCCACCATTTTGGTGTGCCACTATTACGGTGCCACCATTTTGGTGTTCCATCATCACGGTACCACCCTTATAGTGCCACCATTTTGGTGTGCCACTATTTCGGTGCCACTATTTTGGTGTTTCCATTAGAGTGCCACCATTTTTGTGTGCCACCACTTCAGTGCCATCGTTTTCTTGGAACCATTTTGTGAAACTAGATTTATGGAAAACTCCCAAAACAAACCACTGTGACCCTCAAGAACACCACAAGCACTATATTTTCACAAAGTAAAGGCCTGGGGATATCCGAGTTATTACATTGGTAATCTCAAATGGTTTGATATACCTCGATTTTAGCTTTCCTTACTTACCCAGTTAATGATGACCCAAACAAGGTGCTACTTTTAAGAATACCTAGTCACCCACATAAAAATCTAAATCTTAGTACCTCTGATTATAATATGATTTATAACAAATTTAAGCTACCAAAAATCACTTCTTGATTAGCTTAACTTTATTAGAAGTCTCTTTCATAAGGCTTAGTCCTAATAATGAGGTCTCACCCACCTCAACCCAACACAAAGGTGACCAACATGGATGACCATAAATCACCTAAAAAGGATCCATTTGAATTGATGATCATTAATTATTGTTATATGAAAATTCAACCAATACCAAATGGGTATCCCAAGAACCTTCAAAATCCAAGACACATGCCTAGATCATGTATTCTAAAATCTAATTTTCTTGTTTTGTCTGACCATATGTTTGAGGATGGTATATCATGCTAAACTTGACCTATGACCTCATTGCCTTTAGAAGGCCTTCCCAAAAATGAGAGGTAAAACAATGGTCCCTATCAGAAACAATTGCCAATGGCACACCATGAAGCCTCAAAATCTCATGAACATTCAATCGACCCAACTCATCCACTTTGGTTGAATCCATTATTGGAATGAAATGGGATAACTTAGTCATATGACCAATAACTACCCAAATAGAATTCATCCCCTAGGGTGTATGCAGTAAACTAACAATGAATTCAATGGAGATCTCGTCCCACTTTTAGGTAGGAATAGGTAGTAGCTGAAGAAAATTGGAGGGTCTTTGGTGCTCTTCCTTAACTTGATGACATGAATAACATCATAATATGAAGTTAGCTACATATCACCTCATACCTGGCCACCAGAACTGCCAACACACATCATAGTACATCTTGGTAGCACCAGGATGAATTCCCATTGAGACTGGTGGCTATCCTACATCACCTCTATTCTCAATGATAACGACACCATGTAGTGACCCTTAAAGCATAATATTTCCTCTATATACAATGACCAATCACAAGGTGTCTCCCCACCATGAAGAAACAACATCAAATGCTGGAACAACTCATCTCTCAACTACTCTTGCCGAATTAATTCTATAAGAGAAGGATTTAGGTACACACTAGCCAAGAACACACCTCTAATATTATTCTTGGTCTCAAGGTGAATCTGAGAAAAAATTACCATCAATGTAAACTCATCTTACCTTATTCAACTTCCAGTAATCTATGCACAAACAGAGAGATACATCAATTTTTTTTGCAAATAGAACCAGGGAGGCCCACGATGAGACACTCGGGAAAATGAATCCTTTGGATTCCAAATCATCCAGCTATAACTTTAATTCCCTAAACTCAGTGGAGACCATAGGGTATGAGGGAAGAGATATCAGTTATGTTCTCGACACCAAATCAATAGAGAACTCCACATCTAGTTCTGGAGGAAAACCTGAAAAATCCTCTAGGAACTCATCCACCATAGGAGGTAATCCACCCTTAAGATAACCAACATCATCCTCCAACATGAGTGATGAGATCTGATAAACATGATTACCCAAATCTAGAAGTAGAGATCTAGCATGACCTAACAAATGATCCCATTCTCCCTGAAAAACATGGGTACTACCATCAGGTTCCACAAAACTCAATCTCCACCTATAACAATAGATTTTCACATGAAAACACACCATTCAATCCATACTTAGGATCATGTCAAAGTGGTCCATCTCTAAAACCATAAAATACCATTCCAACTCAACCCTTGACACGGTGAGTGCACAATATGGACACCTGAAACCCTTCTCTCACTTCTTACCAAGTGGCATTACCAACTACATCATGTGCAACATAATCTCGGTTGGAAACTTTAACAAATCAACATGGAGGACAGAAATAAAAGAAAATCAATCACCTATATCAAAGATAACAATAACTAAAGATGATTCAATAATAATGGTACCGCAAATTTTTTATGCCCTACATCAGATTACACTGGAACTCAATCCACCAAATGAAATTTCCTTATCTAAACATGGGACTGAGAATGAACACTATCCCAAATATCTTCCCATAACTAGATCTACCCTGATGATAATCCATCCTTGCTTCCACGACCTCAAAATCTAGAACCCATTGTCCTAAATGGTTCTGGCCAAGCTGTAATCCCCTTCGAAGCCACAGATACTGCACCACTTTTATATGGGAACTCCACTTTACAAGATCGCTATATGTATCCCATAACTCCACACTGAGGAAAAGGTCTGGGTGGAGATTAAAACATTTTCCATGTGTGTCCTACCTTCCTGCACTGATGGCACACCACAGAACCATCATCTGAATATAAAAACACTCCTGATAAGATTTGGTATGGAAAGAAGATCAGGTGTGATCACTAACATGTTTTTGGTTGTAAGGATTATATTTATCTTCCTAGAGATGAGAGATCCATGTTGGATGGTAAGTCATGATAGTGTATTTTTATTGGCTATGGACACTTTGAGTTTGGATACAGGTTCTATGATCTTTCTTTGAATAAAATTGTAAGAAGTCGTGAGGCAATGTTTAAAGAGGATCAGACTATTGTATATATTTATAAGGGATAAAAGTCTAATTATCTATATTCCAATGGATTTTTCAGTCTTGATCCATGTTATGATTCACATTTACCTTACATTGTTGACTCTGATGATCATATTGATGCGTAGAATGATATTTAGGGTGAATAGGTTGGATTTTATATTTCCGATGCACCTTTTTTTTCTAATGATCTAGTTTCAAAGGTTACTAATGAACCCACATTTCCACTCCAGTAGTCATATCAGCATCATACTGTCTCTACTCGGTATTCACCTGATGAGTATGTGTTCCTCATTGAAGGGGGAGAATTAGAATCTTTTGATGGGGTGATGGAAAGTGAATAGAAGGACATGTGGGTTTTGGAAATCATCGATGAAATGATATCACTTCACAAAAACCATACATTTTAGAGGAAAAATTACCTATAGGCAAGAGAGATTAGAAAAATAAGTGGATTTATCAGATTAAAAATGAAGAATCCGGTTCTCTTCCATGATACATGGAATGGTTAGTTGTTAAAGGCTTCTGTAAGAAGAAAGATATTGATTTTGATGATATTTTATATCATGTTGTCAAAATGTCTTCTATTCGGGTTATTCTTGGTTTGGATGCTAGATTGGATCTATAGATTGAGCATATGGATGTGAAGACAACTTTCCTCCATGGATATTTAGAGGAGGATATTTATATGGAGAATCCATAGTGTTTTTTTAAAATTGGTAAAGAGAATCATGTCTATATGTTAAAGAAGTGTTTGTATGGTTTGAAGTAAGCACTGAGGTAGTGGTATAAGAAGTTTCAATCTGTCATTTTTCATTGGGGTTTCAGGAAGACATCTTCTGATAGTTGTGTTTTTGTTCAGAGATTTACTAATGATGATTTTATTATATGGTTACTTTATGTTGATGATATATTCATTGTTGGTCATGATACTTTTATAATTTATGGATTAAAGAAGGATCTTTGTCAATATTTTTCAATGAAAGACTTGGGGACAGAATGAGAGATTCTCGACATGTCGATATCCCATGACAAGATGGATAGAAAATTGTAGTTATCTCAGGAGATATATATTGATAGGGTTCATCAAATATTTTCTATTGATAGAGAAAAAACAGTTAGAACTCCTCTTACTTTTCATTTTAATCTCAATACCAGTCAGTCACCTTATACTGATGAAGAGAGAGGCGATGCAACACATACAATATTTATCTATTTTTGGATGTTGGATGTATGTGATGGTATGTATTAGAACTAATATAGCTCATGCAGTTGGTGTGGTTAGTCGTTTTCTATCTAATATGGGTAGAGAGAATTGGAGAGTAGTGAAGTATATATTTCATTATCTATGTGGTACTTTTGATCCGAGTTTGTGTTTTGGAAAAGGTTAACTTATGCTTCGTGGCTTTAAAAATTCAGATATAGAAGGAGATATCGATTCGAGAAAATCTACTTTAGTCTATTTGATCATTTTTAAGGGGATTTGTATCTTGGTAGTCTAGATTGTAGATATTTTTTGTTTTATCTTGCACAAATTCAGAGTTTATTATAGCTACAAAGGCATGAAAAGAATTATTATGGATGAAAAAATTTATTTGAGAGATCAATTTTAATAAGAATAGATATTTTTTATTTTTCAATAGTTGGAGTACTATTTGTTTGGGAAAGAATTCTACTTTTCATGGTAGGTCAAAACATATCGATGTTTGGTATCATTAGATCTAGAATATCCTTGATTTAAGGAAGTTAGAGATCAATAAGATCCAAAATGATGATAATAGATTAGAAATTTTAACCAAGAGTTTACCCATAGGTAAATTTGAGACTTTCTGATTGATTGCAGGGTTGGTAGTGATCCTCACTTGATTCAGAAGGGGTGTTTGTTGGGCACCTCCTCAATTAGCACATGTGAGTCAAATAAGTGTTTTGTGGGAGTTGCGAATTTTACTACAGTTTTTTAACACGATACATTTTTTCTACAGAGACATATTTGTTATAAAAGGATCCAGTTCCTAGTTTATTTTACACACCATCAATACGAGGAGAAGATTCAATTTTTTGATCATTTTTGACCAACAAGTAGTTTTCTTCTGCTATATAGGAGAGTCATTATTTTGAGATTCATTCCATTTTTTTAGGAGTCTCTACCATATACTCATTTATTTTAGTGGTACCCTCTTTCTGGACTAGGTTAGTAGTTTTTCAAAATTAAAAATTCATGGTGTCAAAATTTATTTTCTACACATATATTATTTTTTCACTATGTATCTACATAATTTTTTCAGGTTTTTAAATGGAAAAGAAATTATTTTTTCGCTGTGAATTCGCTTTAATGCTTTTTTGTGTGTTCAACACTTTCCATATTTCCCAACATCTGGTATAAAAGTATTTGTTTTTTACTTCATATTAATTATGGAATTCAATTACAGTTGAATGGTACCAACTACCATATGTGGAGACTAAAAATGAAGGATCTTCTTTTTTTCAAGTGAATGTATCTTTCGATGTTTAGTAACAGAAGTGAGAAAGAATTTCAGATGAAGAATGGGAGTCTGACATGAGATGGTTTGTGGTTTCATTCACCAATGGGTTGAAGATAATGAGACAAACCATATTCTCAACATCTCTCATTCCATAACTTTGTGGGAGAAGCTTGAGACTACATAGGCTTCCAAGATAGGAAACAATATATTTTTTTATTCTCAAAGAAATGATGAATTTGTGGTACAAAGAAGGTAAATATATATCTTAATATTTGGGTGAATATCAGGGATGTTTTGATCAATTTTCTAGCATGGGTATTAATTTTGAAGATGAGGTTTTTGCGCTTTTGTTTTATAACAATTTACCCAATTCTTAGAAGAATTTATGTGTTACTCTAACTGGTTCTGCACCTAATGGTGCTGTGACATTCAATTTTGTTATGTTTATTATTTTGAATAAAGATGTTAGGAAAAATACTTAGGAGAAATATTATTTAGATATTTTAGTCACTAATAATAATGGGAGAAGCTAGGAAACAAATCTAGGACATAGCAATTGAGGTAATACAAAATGCAGAAGAAAATCCAGATCAAAGCAGAGAGAATTTGAATGTCATCATTGTGGTCAGAAAGGGAATGTTAAGAAGTTTTTTTGTCAGCTAAAAAGAGAAAATAGAATTAAGGAAAATCTGTAGAAGAAAAATAATGATGGAGATGACCGTGTCACCATTTCTAAAAGGGGTTCTCTTGTTATTTTTTATGACTCCAGTAATATTACTTCTAATTATTTTTGATGGGTTGTTGATAGTGGTGCCTATTTTCATGTGACATCAAAGGAGTTCTTTATATCTTAAAACCCATGTAATTTTAGAATTTTGTAGATGGGTGATGATGGCCATGCTGATGTTTTAGATATCAAGACTATTTGTTTGGAGACTAGTATAAGATGTAAGCTGATTTTGAAGAATGTTTGAAATTCACCTCATGTTTTCTTGAATCTCATTTCTATAAGATTTCTTGATGATGGAGGGTTTATTAGAACTTTTTGTGATTTCCAATGGAATATTTCTAAGGGTTATTTGATTATGGATCGAGGGAAGAAATAGTCATGTTTGTACTGGACTAGATATTCTATTTCTTGTGATAATTCTTGTGTTATTGAGTGCAGTGTTTTGTCCATATTATGGGATAAGAGTCTTAGTCACATTAGTGAGAATGGATTGATTGTTTCTCCAAGAGAAATATTCTTCCAAATTTGAAGAGTGTCAAATTGGACACATGTGATCACTGTATGGATGGAAAATAGAGTAGAGTGAGTTTCATCAGTCATCCTCTGTATAGGAAGTCACATATACTAGAATTAGTACATTATGATATTTGTGATCCATTGAAATCTAAGACCTTTAGTAGCATTATTTATTTTGTGACATTTATTTATGACTACTCATGTATGCTTTGGGTTTATGTTTTAAATGTCAAAAGTTAGGTTCTTAGTGTTTTTAAGAAATTTCATGTTTTTTCTAATATAAAATATGGTAAGAAATTGAAATGTATTTTCACTGACAATTGGGAATAATATTTTTGTCTTTTTGATCAGTATTGTAGGCCGGATGATATTCAACATTAGAAGATGCTTCCCAATACACCTCAGTTTAATGGTGTAGCATAGCAGATGAACAAGACTTTGTTGGAAAGAGTTTGTTGTTTTATTTAGGAAACTAAGTTATTTGAACATTTTTGGGGAAAGAATTTATTTACTGCTCTTATAATATCAATTTATAACCTATGGTTTCTTTGCAAACAGACACTCCTGACATGTTTTGGTTGGAAAAGAGATCAGGTACGATCACTTACATTTTTTTAGTTGCAATGTTTTTTTCATGTTCCTATAGCTGAGATATCCAAGTTGGATGTTAAGTCACACCAGTTTATTTTTATTGGATATGAACATGATGAGTTTGGATATAGGTTCTATGATCCTGCATCAAATAAACTTTTCAAAAGCCGTGATGTAGTGTTTAAAGGGGATCAAACTATTACAGATATTGATAAGGGAGAAAATTATACTTTTACAACTTTTGGTGGATTTTCAGTCTTAATCTAGGTTATGATTCAAATTTACCTCATATTCTTGAATCTGATGATCATGTTGATGTGGAATTTTTTTCATGGTGAACATGTTAGATTTTATATTTCTGATGCACGTTTTGTTACTGATAATCTGGTTCTAGGGGTAATTAATGAACCTGAAATTCCACTATAGAGGTCAACTCCACATTGTACCTTTTATATTTGGTATTCACTTGATGATTATGTGCTCTTTGATTAAGTTGGAGAAATAAAATCTTTTGATTAGGTGATGAAAAGTGAATAGAAGGATAAATGGGTTGCAGAAATAGATGTTGAGATGACATCATTAAACAACAACCATATTTTGAACTGGTGAAATTACCCATAGTTAAGAGAGATTTGAACAATCGATGGATTTATTCGATTAAAAATAAAGAATATAGTTTTATTTCACAATACAAGTCAAGGTTAGTTGTTAAAGGATTCTGTTAGAAGAAAGGTATTGATTTTGATGAGATTTTATCATATGTTTTCAAAATGCCTTCCATTCGGTTTGTTCTTTGTTTGGATGTTAATTTGGATTTACTGATGATGATTTTATTATACTTTTATTTTATGTTGATGATATGATCATTATTGACCATGATGCTTCTAGAATTGATATATTGAAGAAGAATATCTATCATCATTTTGCGATGAAAGACTTGGGGCCAGCATGACAGATTCTTGGCATGTTGATCTCCCTTGACAGGAAGACCAGAAAATTATTGTTAATTTAGGAGAGATATATTAAAAAGGTTCTTTGGATATTTTATATGGATAGAGTTAAAGTTATTAGTATTATTCTTTATTTAAATTTCAAGCTCAGTACCTATCAGTCACCTTCTATTAATGAAGAGAGTGAGGAGATTCATCACATGCCTTATTCATCTATTAGTTGTTTGATATATGTGATGGTATGTACTAGACCTGATATTGCTCATGTAGCTGGTGTGGTTTGTTTTCAATTTAATCATGATAGAGAGTATTTGAGAGAAGTTAAGTATATATTTTGTTATCTTCATGGTACTTCTAATATGATATTGTGTCTTGGAAAAGGGGAACCTATGCTTTGTGGTTTTATAGATTCAGATATGGAAGAAGATATCGATTCGAGAAAGTATATTTCAAGCTATTTGATCACTTTTATAGGGAGGTTATATCTTGATAGTATAGATTTAAAACATGTGTAATTTTATATACTATAGAGTCAGAGTTTATTAAAACTATAGAGGCATGAAAATAATTATTGTGGATGCAAACTTTTATTCGAGAGATAAATTTTAATCAGGAAAAATATGTTTTATTTTGTTATAGTCAAAGTTATATTTTTTTGGGAAATAATTCTACTTTTCATAATTGGTCGAAAAATATTGATGTTCGGTATCATTGAATCTGAAACATCCTTGATTTGAGACAATTAGAGTTAGAGAAGATCCACACTGATGATAATGGTCCAGACATGTTGACCAAGAGTTTTTCAAGAGGTGCATTTGAGACTTGCCGACTAATTATAGGGTTGAAAGTGATCCCAACTTGAGTCAGAGGGGTATTTTGTTGGGAGTCTCCTCAATTGGAACACACAGGTCAAAGAAGTGTTTTTTTGGGAGTTAAAATTTTTAAATGTGGTGGTTTTCACGCAAACCATTTTTTGACATCTTTATTATAAAAGGAGGTTATGCCTAATTTCTTCTACACATCGTCAATACAAGGAGAAGATTCAATTTGGTGATCAGTTTTGATCAATGAGAAATTTTATTATAATGCATCAAAGATTCATACTTTTGAGATACATTCTATTTTTGGGGAGTCTTTACCATGTACTCCTTGGTTTTAGTAGATCCCACTTTCTGTACTAGGTCCCATGGTTTTTATCTTTTTGGGTTTTCAAAGTTAAAAATTTTCGGTGTCAACATTTATTTTTTTCAGATTTTTTTTCTCGTTGTGTATCTTCTTAATTTTTTCAAGCTTATTTGAAGGGAAAAGGAATTTTTTTTTCTACGTGTTCACTTTGGTATTTGATTGTGCGTTTTTTACTTTCTCTTATTCCCAACATTATGATCCATCTTGAAACATTATACTACAAGGTTATTTCTCAAATATCTAATGGGATTGATGAGAATTTTCCTACATCACCAAGATATTTGTAATGTCTAACGGAGGCTCCTAAAATATCTTATTAATAGACATCAAAAGTCATATAAAATTTATCTTCAAATTGAATCAAAATACAATGATTCATACAAAATATTTGTTCTAATAATAAATGTACAAATAAAAACATGAAACACAAAAATGATTAATTCTAAATACTATGACCATTTCAAATTTTATATTTCAATTAAAAACACAAAAAATACTTGTTCATAAAACATGTGAATATTAAAAAAAATAATGTTTAACAATAAAGCACTGAAAAAATCAATTTCCACACAAAAAATATAAATAATTAAAATTTCAATTCCAAAATGAAAAAGATTCAAAATATAATCAAGTAACACCACTTAAACATGAAAAATAATAAAATTTCAATGAAATGATGTGGAAAACATGATTTATTTTGAGGATTCAACACATTATCCCACACATAAGTCATTGTTTGTCCATAATAAACCAAATTTTCAATTTTAGTGAAAGAAACGTAATATCACGATTGAAAAAATGAAATTCCACAAAGAATTTATTTTTCAAAATATTTTTTCTTATAGACCCGCTCAAGTAGTAAATATTATTTTCCTCACAAATTTAAAAGTTTTTATTTCAAATTTAGTTTCATGTTTTACAAAAAACGATTGAATTTGAAGATTTTAAAAAGAATATAACACACTTCAATTTTAATCCAAGTAGAACATCCAAACTTCTCTTTTCTTATAGTAAAACAGACACACATAATTAAGGATTTCAAAATAATTAGACATATTATTAGATAAACATGATATAATAAATAAAAACACATAATAAATACCACATATAATAGTTGAATAATAAAGAACAAGGAGAACAACCTCTATTAATATTTTTGTTTCATATCCCTTTTAGATACATATAATATTATTTTAATTCAAATCAAGAAGCTCAAAGTCAATGATAATTGTAAGTAATAATTTTTTTTTCTAAAAGAGGGTTGTTTTAGTGGGAAATAAAATTTTGTACCTAATTAAATCAATATAGTGTAAAAACTTAACCTTATCAAAGTGTAAAAATGACCATCATTCATTTAAAAAAAATTAAATTACTAAAAATTCTAAAGTGATCCTTGAAAACATGAAAAATTTGAAAAATTACAAGGCATTTTTCTATATACTACATGAAATTATAGTTTAGAAAATTCAAGAACCCTCCCCAAAACATAAAAATCTATATTGTCCTGAAAATTGAACTTCAAGAAGGAGTAAACATTTTGAAACAATTTTAGCTCAAAGTGGTTTTTTAATTCAGCAGTTCAAGAGGTTGATTAAAGGTATAATAATTTATCTCATAAATCAAACAACCACAATTTCAAAAAAAATCAAATGATAATTTTAAAATATACATGCTTTTTTTTCTTTAAAAATAGAAAAATAGATTTACAATTGAACAGGAATAGTAGTTTTTTTAAATAACGATTCTAGAATATAGGAGAATTTCTAAAAAGGTTTTAAATCAAACAAAACATTCAAAATAAATTTCTAGGGTATAAAAATAGGGATTCATTATTTTTTTCAATTATTTTAAATAAAACTAGACCAAAAAAAGTTAAGAAACCAATAATTAAAGATCAGACTTAGGAGAAATAGAATTAAATTAGTTGAAAAACAAACACCTAATCCCCCCATTGAGGCTTCTAGAGAGATCAAACTGATCAACATAAGATTACAATTATTGAAATCCAAAAACATAAAACCAATTATAAAAGTGAGAGAGTGATCTATAAATGAGGGTTCCAAGGATTTGTTTTCAATATTTCCATATCTATTTCTGAGTAAAAGTGAACAAGGGGATATATAATTGGTGTATGCACAAGATAAAAAAGGATGAAGGATTCTTATTTCAAGGAAAAAAAGCATTGGTTACCTACCAAGTGGTGCTAGTTTGAATGTTCCTACCCAAAACCACTTAGAAAACTAATTGTAATCACCAGGAGGGTGTGGTTTCATGATGAGGAACAACTAAATGTGTGATAACTAGGCATTTCTATGTTATAATTTATTTTTTCTGGCCTCAAAACATTTCAAATAAAAAAAAACCTTCAAAGCTATACCAAACCCCTTGGAACTCTCTTTAACATTGAAGTAATTCTCAAATAAATCGCCAAGTATAGCATAAAAAAAATGATAATGTTCCACCTCCTTTGTTGTTTCTAGAGATTTAGGAACATGTTCAAGAGGAGAGACTCCTCAAGATCTTCCATGAACCCCTCAAGTTCATCAATTGAAATCCTATCCATTGAATGATTCATGGCAGTAGAAACAGAAGTGTTATCCAGGTCTAGAATTAATTTAGATTGGAATGATTAAGAATTTTCATGAAGGGATAGTGGAGAATTAAGTACTCCTAGCAATATAAAATGACCCTCAGAACTTTCTTCCTTATTCTCAATCTCAAAACTCTCTAAAACAATGGTGTAAGTGGCTGAGTTTAGAATAATGATTTTAGGAAGTGTATTTTCCAAGGTGTTTTGAGATGATTTTGAATCAATAACAATCAAAAGGGAACCATCTTCTAATTGTATCACATCTTCTAAATAATGTTTAACAACTAATTCTATTGAGAAAAACATTTATAAACAAGGAATAACAAAATTTTGTTCATAAAAAAGTTAGATTTCACCATATCATGAAATTATCCAAAAATTTCATTGTCTGAAAATAGTCTATCATCAATCACTGCTTTCCAAAATAAATTTCTTCTTAGATCATATAGTGTGTGCTCAAGTTTCCTTTAAAGTTGAAATTCCATTACATTATCTTTTAAAGAAAATTCAGTCGAATGTTCCAATTGAATTTTAGGGGAGAAAATATTTAGCTGAGTTCCATGAAATTTAGACCTAAATGATTCTAGAATAAAACCTTTTTATCCAAAATTATCAACTTTAATCTCCATTTTTTTGAATAGATAATTAGAGTAATCCTTAGTGATTAAACAAGGGAGTAAAATTTCATTAATTAATGTTTTCACAATGTGCACTCCCTCATCCAAAACATCAAAAACCATTTTAAAATGCAATAGGTTTTCAGTTTCAAAACAAGGAAGTTAATATTTTAAATCTGTTTCAAAGTATTCGAAATCATAGAATGCCAGTTTTTATTTTCTTCCATATTTATTTCACCTTCTAACTCATGTTCATTTCTCAAAATTTCATAATTTTTTTGAAGAGTCTTTAAAAATTATATTCTTATTGCCTAATTTTTCATCAACCCATACATACATTGGTTAGAAACACATAAAATTTTCAGGTTTAGATGGTACTTGAACAACTGGTTCTTCTTCTTCTTGAACCCTTGAAATATATTTGAGTTCAAAAAAGAGTATTTTATAGAACTTGTTTGGAATTTTGTGGAATTATATTAGAGAATTGGAAAGAAACATGCCCATTGTAGCTACAACGAACACAATAATTACATTACAATTGATACCAAGCCCCATATAGTACCATTTTTAAGGAAAAACAGAACAAAAGAAAAAATTTTAACACTAGAAACAACCGAAGTGGAAAAAAACATCCATGATTTCAAGATTAAACACACTCCAAAATGAAATAGTAGGGTTAATATATTTAGCTGCTCATGCCAGTTTAAAATGTAATATTTTTTTTTGATTTTTTTGTTTTTTTTAAACCCTACGATAGGAAATGCACACATTCCCCAACAACAGTGTTATATTTTGAAAATTTTCTTTTTGAATTTCAAAATAGAATTTATATTTCATACTCTCACTAGATAGTGGCGTGCATGGTCTCGAACCCAAGGGATTGTGGGTGAATATCAAATAGATTATAATAATTCATATTCTACTTAAAAAATGGGTAAAAATATGGGTGGAAAATTGTTTAAGTTATAGAATGAAAAGGAGAGTGAAAGATTTCAAGAAGGTTGGACCCTAATATAATAATTTTGGAAGTATGAATGAAATAGGGGATTTGAGAGGAAATACAACCGAATAAGTTTGTTGGGAAATGAAATGTTCAATAAAAAATAATTCAATAATGCTACAGTCTTAAGAAGATAATTATAGAATTTTTTTGTATATATGTGAATGACCATTATTTGAATCCCAGCAAATATTATGTTTCTGTAGGGGATTTACATTTAAAAAAAAATTTAAGGGTGATTTTAATTTTTCAATACATCAATCGAAATCAAATAGAATTGAAGGAAAAAATGAAAAGGAATAATGAATCACACCAAAAAAGTGAAAGAAATCAAGAACATGATTGAATTAAAAAACTATAAGAAAATAATTTTTCTGACAAATTTATACATAGTGCATTCTAAATAAGGGGAAATGGGAGAAGGATTAAAGTAATTAATCATGTTTTTAAATAAAGGAGAAGAAATTATTCTCGGTTGAAGGTGGGTATCCACTCCTCCATCAATAGGCTGCCTTCTCCCTTCATGAATTGTTGCTCAAGCCTCCAGGTCCTACACCCAAATCCCTCTCCATTAGTTACAGTTACCATCACTGACCAATAATTAATCTATCCAAATAATTATATGATCTTCCGATGATCATATCAGTTCTCAAACTCCCACTCTTAAATATTTTCCCCTCCGACTTAACATTCCAATTCCACCGAATTAACATTCTTATTCCACTATAGTCCTATAACTTAAAGTCATTATTAAATATTTAAAAGATTATATGGGTATAGGTGAAAAAATCCCCTTATTTGTTTTTGCAACATCACCTATTACTAAACAAAAACTCCCCTCAACAACTTTTTCCACTAGCCTATGTGATTGATTGCAGCAGCTTTCATGGAAGGAAACATGACATGATCATCTCTATTGCCTCTAAAATTAATAACTTATTCTTCCTTTCCCTGTCCATAGTTCCCCCAATACACCTTAGTTAAGACAATCATAAAGAAAATCAGTTAGTGTCTTCTTCTTGTATTCGGCATCAACTTGGTTCATTTTCAACACTCTGCTTCAGATACAAGCATGGGTTAGAAATTGGTCTCCAACCAGATATCCTCCAATTTTAGAACTAGAATAATTTTTTTTGAAGAAAGAATGGATTAATTAGTATCAAATCACTTGGTAATTCCGTATTCAGTTTACCACCAACCTCGATCAAGGATTCACATAGAACCATCAATCTCAGGTTTCCATTTTGGACTCTAATCCTATAATAAACAAGGTGCTCGTGAAATCAATTATTCAAAGTAATATCATGAATTCACACCAATGTGGGTAAACCCAAATCCACAATACATATCAAAACTCACCGCTAAGGAATCACATCTTCAAATTACTATACACCTAGTGTGCATTAAAGCTCACTCGTTTTTTTTACGTTTTCTGATTTTTTTAAAAATGGCATAGGTTACTTTTTTTTAAAAATATTCCACAAAGGCAGCATCAATGATTTCACCTTCCATTCCCCACACCTATAGCATCCCGCCATTTTATAACATAAACTTTCATTACATTACACAAATCTGAGGATCGTTAAGGTTTAGTGTCTTGGAAACAAGGATCATAATACATAAAAAAAAACATAAAAACATTCTTCTTAAACACTTGCAAGGCGTCTCCTTAAGTTCATTCTAGGTTCATTACTGCATCTCATAACCTGGGGACATACATCAAAAAGAAAGGGTGAGCAGAAGGCCCAGTAAGGGAAACAAGAGGAACATTTTACATGTGAACATGAGATACTTCAATAAGGACATGAAAAGAACTTTAAGGCATGAGAAAGAAATCATGAGGCATTTCATAATAAAAATAACATTTTTCATAACTTGAAGATGTGGCTACATCATTTAACATAGAAAATCATGAACATATCACCAAGGTCCATCCCCAAGGTGTCATTTGAAAATTACCAAGGTTATTCACCATGGTATCGTGAAAATTGTAATCTCTAGTGGTTACATCATTACCCAATGCATTGGAGCGCTATCAGGGCGCACCCTTAAATTTGCCTTTATTATCATGTGAGCCACATATATCATCATCAAACATTTCATAAATAACCCACATAGCATAAAATAAATGGGTTTCATTTCATAATCATAACATTTTAAAAACTGCTTTAAAGACATGATCTTTACGTCACTTTAAACCCACGGAAAGGGAAAGCGGGTCTCATGTATGTAAATCCCAGAATTTAAAATGGAACATTTTGATATATATGTGAATACCCTTGTAGAAATAAGAGCTTTGAGTATTCACTTTATAACATAAAATAATTTTTGAGAAAAGAGAGAGGCATTTTGAGGGGAAAATTCTGCAGCATAACGGCTAAGTTTTGGGGTTTTAGAAAACGTTGAAATGAGAGGGGACATGGGTCACCCACTCATAAATGATCCATAAAACAGTATGGTGAAAGAATAAGAAGGACATATGGACATGGTAACGAAATTTTAGGGACATACCATTTGAAATGAAAATCATGGAAGGAAAAAGATTAGATTTCTCTTATGAAAATTCGGCAGCCTTACGGCGTCACTTAACTTCAAAAGAAAATGATTTGACAAGATCAAAAAGGGTCCCTCATCATATGATCATAAGAGATCAGTATGATTGATATAGAGATCATACCCCAACATAATAAAAATGAACTTGAAAGACTTGACATGAAAATTGAACTTGAAAAATGAGAAGGGTGAAAGAATCCCTTAAAAATTCGGCAGCCTAACGGCGTCACTTAAACTTTCATAAAACGAAATGATGAGAGTAAGAGGGGATCTCTCATCATATAAACATGAAAGGGCAGTAAGAGGAATATAAAAGAACATCCTCTCACATAAAAACATGGAGCATAATAGGAATGACATAAAAGAGATTTCATGAAAAGAAAGAGAGGGGTCGGATCCCTTACCTTAAAATGTGACTCTTGAAACTCAAAGGATTGGACCTTGAGGGCTTGGGGGAACCTTGGGAGGACTCCTTGGAGGGTAAGAAGACCAGAACTTCGTTGGGGGAGAGTTGGGAGTGAAAACTAAGGGAGGAAAGGGTGGGTATTTATAGGGAAAGTGAGGGGACAAAGCATTAATGGCCAAGGGACACCTCACATTTGCTTTTCTCAAACCCATGTGCTCTCCCTTGGCACTTATCATGGAGTTAGGCCACATGGGGCCCCCAAAACAATAATTCATCACCCTTGTCCGGCCAACCCTTGAAAAAACTCATGACATCATCATGACACAGTTATGATGTCATTAAACATACCGAAACCCTAAAACTGTATTTTTACTATTCACTAAAAATTCAACTTTCTCAGAATAATCCCAAAATTTCACCTTAATCAAATATCAATGATCTGATTTCAAAAATGAAATCCATTTTATAAAAATAATTTTCTAAATATTTTTAATTTAATTTTTAAATAAAAACACTATTCATCGAAAATTCATTTTTTTCAGAAAAAACCCCAAAAATTACCATAACATAATATCGATGCTCTGAGTTCAAAAATAAAGTCATTTTTATAAAAATAATTTTCTAATTATTTTTAATTAAATTTTTAATTAAAAAACACTATTCATCCGAAAAAACTAATACTTGAATAATAATTTATGAAACCGTTATTTACCCATTTTATTGAATCACATCACTTAATCTAGGTGTCTAATTTATATTAAAACTTTCTTTGAGTGAAATTACTAATCCATTTGGTCACATTACTAATCCTAAGCGTAAAATCACTATTCATAATTTACTATTCATCAAAAATTAAGTTGATCTTATTAGACTCCAAATTCCTTACTGAACACTTTTGTAGAAGACCATTTTTTGAAAATCATTACACATCATTAGTTATTTAGGGTTTACATAAATATTTTAAAATATCCTTTTTTCGAAATTCATCAATAAAATACATTCTAAAATTATCTAGACATTTGAAATTTCACAAACATTACTAAAGGAAGAAATCTCAATTTATTCAACCGAAAGGATTACACAAGGAAACTAGGGTCTCATCACATAGCCCCTTATAACACTGGCATAAGACCTAAGTGTAAGGTGTGCTATGGTGAGAGAATCTGAGGGAGTCTCAGATAACATTGCCCTAGTAGCAATCTCCACTAACTTGAACTTCTCCTGCAAGCGTTTTCGTTCAAGCTTGACACGCTGGAGCTCGGCTTGGGCTTGGTCCAAAGCGAAGCCCACAGATGCTACCTCCTTCCCAAGCTCTGATAAGTGGGCTTCATAAGGGTTGAGTCTACTGGATGAAGCCATCGACTCCTCTTTCTGCATTAACCATTAACATCTTATTAAATAAATAAGAGTAAGTTAATATACTACTCAAAAATATTGGGTCGTTACATTCTTCCCCCCTTAAGAAATTTCGTCCCCGAAATTTATACTTGAGGCCTAGTTGAAAAGGTGAGGGTACTTTTGCTTCATCGTTTCCTCAGGCTCCCAAGTCGCTTCTTCATATTTATGATTCCTCCACAATACTTTCACAAGGTGGGTAGTCTTGTTTCGTAGGACCTTGTCTCTACGGTCCAAGATCTCCACTGGCTGCTCCTCATAAGAGAGGTCATGTTCAAGTTGTACCACCTCTGGGTTCAGTACATGCGAAGGGTCGGGTATGTACTTCCTCAAGAGAGATACATGGAAGACATCATGAACTTGAGCTAGGTTCGGTGGAAGTGCTAGACGATAGGCCACTGCTCCTATGCGATCAAGGATTTCATAGGGGCCAATGTACCTAGGGCTGAGCTTCCCTTTCTTCCCAAACCGCATGACTCTCTTCCATGGAGAAATTCGAAGGAAGACTTTGTCACCAACACCAAACTCCAAGTCCCTTCGACGATTGTCAGCATAGCTCTTCTGCCGACTCTGAGCAGCCTTTATGTGTTGTTGGATGGCATGAACCTGTTCTGTCATCTCTTGCACAAGATCAGGCCCAAGAATCTTCCTCTCACCAGTTTCATCCCAACAAGTAGGAGTTCTACACCGCTTTCCATACAGAGCTTCATAGGGTGCCATCTGAATACTCGCATGGAAGCTGTTGTTATAGGAGAACTCCACTAATGGGAGGTGTTGATCCCATCCACCCTTAAATTCCATTGAGCATAATCTCAACATGTCTTCGAGTGTCTGAATAGTCCTTTCAGATTGGCCATCAGTTTGAGGATGATAGGCCGTACTAAAATTCAATTCAGTATTCAGAGCATGCTGAAGACTTCTCCAGAATTTTGATGTGAATCTTGGGTCACGATCAGATACGATGGATAGTGGTACCCCATGCAGCCTTACCACTTCCTTCATGTATATCTTGGCAAGCTGATCCAGAGAGAAATCTTCCCGAATAGAGATAAAATGGGCTGTCTTGGTGAGACGATCCACAATAACCCATATCGCATTGTTTCCTTTGGATGTTTTCGGGAGACCAGTTACAAAGTCCATAGTGATATTATCCCACTTCCATACTGGTATGGGTAGCGGTTGTAATACCCCCTTAGGAAGTTGTCTTTCTGCCTTTACTTGCTGACACACCAGGCACCTTGTAGTGTAATCGGCAATCTCCCTCTTCATGTTATCCCACCAATAATGATCACGAAGGTCTCTATACATCTTAGTGCTTCCCGGATGTATAGAGAAAGTAGAGCTATGGGCTTCATCCATCAGTTCTTTCTTTATCTCCGGAATAGATGGAACACATAGTCTTGTACGAAATTTCAATACACCTTCTTGATCAATATTGAAATCAGGGAACTTCCCATCCTTTACAGCCTCGAACTTCTCCTGTAGTAAAGGATCTTCTTTTTGAGCCTTCTTGATCTTCTCTAGTAATGAAGGTTGAGAAATCATTTGGGATAGGGTTGATGATGCCCCTTTCCTTATAATTCCCATGTCCAGTTTTACTAGATCTTTAATCAAGGGATCTCCCAGGATCCTCATTGTTGCCAGAACAACAGGATCTTTCCTGCTTAACGCATCCGCGACTTTGTTTGCTCTTCCAGGGTGATAATGAATTGAACAATCATAGTCTTTAATAAGCTCCAACCATCTGCTTTGTCTCATGTTCAATTCTTTCTGAGTGAAAATATACTTTAGACTTTGGTGGTCAGTGTATATATCACATTTCTCCCCATAAAGATAGTGCCTCCATATCTTTAGAGCAAAAACAACTGCCGCCAGCTCTAGATCATGCGTAGGATAATTCTGCTCATGAATCTTCAACTGTCGAGATGCATAAGCAATTACTTTGTCATTTTGCATGAGGACGCACCCAAGCCCTTTCAGAGATGCATCGCTAAAAATAACGAATCCTTCTCCGATAGAGGGTAGTGTTAACACAGGTGCAGTAACCAATCTCCTCTTCAGCTCTTGGAAACTTTCCTCGCATTCCTTTGTCCAGATGAACTTAACCCCTTTTCGAGTCAACTTGGTTAGTGGATTATAAAGCCGTGAAAAGTTTTTCACAAACCTCCTATAATATCCCGCTAAACCAAGGAAACTACGAATCTCAGTTACTGTTGTGGGTTGAGGCCACTCCTCCACAACCATTGTCTTTGCAGGGTCAACCGAGATTCCTTCATTGGTTACGATGTGCCCCAAGAAAGCCACTTGTTGTAACCAAAACTCACACTTGCTGAACTTCCCAAAGAGCCTCTCCTTCCGTAGAGTTTTCAAAACAACCCTCAGATGATCTTCATGCTCCTCCCGACTTTTTGAATATATCAAAATATCATCAATAAAAACTACCACAAAGTTATCAAGGTAGTCCTTAAAGACTCTATTCATCAAATCCATGAAAATAGCAGGAGCATTAGTCAAGCCGAAGGGCATAACAGTAAACTCATAATGCCCATATCTTGATCGGAAGGCAGTCTTTGGAATATCTTCCTTCTTCACCCTCAGTTGATGATAACCAGATCGAAGGTCAATCTTAGAGAAGAATTGAGCCCCACGAAGTTGGTCAAATAAATCATCAATTCTTGGAAGAGGGTATCTGTTCTTCACTGTGATCCCGTTCAGTTCTCTATAATCAATGCATAGCCGCATTGATCCATCCTTCTTCTTCACAAAGAGAACTGGTGCTCCCCAAGGAGACACACTCGGTCGGATAAACCCCTTCTCCAACAAGTCTTGGAGTTGTTTCTTTAGCTCCTCTAGCTCCACATTTGCCATTCTATACGGAGTCTTTGATATCAGTTGAGACCCAGGTACGAGTTCAATGGAGAACTCAACCTCTCTTTCTGGGGGAGGTCCAGGTAACTCCTCAGGAAATACATCCATGTATTCCTGAACAATCGGAACATCTTCAATTTGTATGCTCCCTTTCCCTTCTTCCTCATCACCGATTAACTCCATAAAGAAAGCTATAGGAGGTGCTTCTAGATAGGGATCAGTTCGGGATATCTCTCCTCGGAAGATAACTGTAGGTCGTTCATTCAAGACTACTGAGATTTCCTTACTTCTGCATTTGATCTTAGCATTATACTTTGAGAGCCAGTCCATCCCTAGTATAATGTCAAATTCTATCATGGGAATGACTACTAGATTTGTGATAAGATTGTGCTCACCAAAGTAAACACTAGAGTCTCTAAACACTGTTGATGCATGGATAATCCCACTTGGAGTCTTGACTGACAACTCTACCTCAAGCAATTCGGGGATTGATTCTATATTCTTTGCAAACTTGGAAGAAATAAAGGAATGCGTAGAACCAGAATCAAATAAAGCACTTGCTAGTTTTGAGAGGACAACAAGAGTACCTGCTACCACATCGTTCGGAACTTCAACTTCAGTTGTTGTGATAGCGAAAGCACGACCTTGCTCCCTTGGCCTCTGCTGAGGTTGATGGTGATTCCCCTCCACCGCCCTCGGATTTGGACATTGATTAGCAAAGTGCCCAAGCTGTCCACACTTGAAGCATGTGACTTCGGGTAGGGCCAGAACCATCTTTCCTCTGTCGTTAGTGTTGGGAAGTTGAGGCTTCACATCACCACGACAATTCCGAGAAATATGGCCTTCTTTTCCACACCTATAGCACTTGCCACTTCCGATCAAGCAGTTCCCCGGATGCTTCTTCCCACATTTATTGCATGTGGCATGTTGCATATGCTTTCCACCTCTTTCCTGATCAAAACTTCTTCCCAGGCTTGGTTCTAGAGTTCTCTTCTTCTCATTAGATTTGTGAGACCACTGTGTCTCTCCAAACTCTAGTTCAACTTTCATAGCACTTCGAACTATTTCTTCATAGCTATCGTAGTCCCTGTTGGCTAGATTCTTCCGCAGATGTGGTCGTAGTCCGCCAAAGAATCTATCAACCTTCCCATTAGGGTCCATGACAAAGCTTGAGGTATAACGGGAAAGCCTTGTGAAGTTCATCTCATAGCTTCCGACAGATTCGTTCTCCTTCTGCTTCAGCTCGAGAAACTCTTTCTCCATTTTCGTTCTCATGGAACGAGGGAAATACTTGTTAAAGAAAATTCCCCGAAATTATTCCCACTCCATAGCTTCCATCTCTCCTCGTGGCTTCGTGTTTTTGATCAGTGACCACCACTGATCAGCTTCTCCCTCTAGGCGGTAAACAGCAAGGGTGACTTTTTCTTGTTCCGAACAATGAAGTACAGAAAAGATCTTTTCAATGGAGCTTATCCATTGTTCCGCAACCAATGGGTCAGTAGATCCACTGAATGTTGGCGGTCGTTGACGCATGAAGGACTCAACAGAAAGTTGTTCCCTTCGTGGTGAGGTCGGCCTCTCAGCTTGATTCAAGTTATTACTCATAACTTGAGTTAGTTGGTTCATCATCCGCATGAATGTTTCCATTCCGGCTTCCATCGGAGGGCCGTCAACACATGGTGCATTGCGGTCACCATCGGCACGGTTTCTCCTATTTCCCGCCATTTTCTAAAAGAATAAAACCTTAGTGAGAAACTTATTTCATTTATGAATCTTTTAACTAAGACTTCGTGCTTAGAAAATTATAGTTCTCTATAATTCCTTCATAATGATTCATAAAAAGCATGTGATTAACCAAACATATCCCCCGGGAGTGTCGTAACCAAGAGTGCAGCAAGGCCCGTTATCGTGCACCAGTTCCCGTTCGAGTCTAGCTCAAAGCGGTGTTTTCGGGTTTTACCCCTATGTACATCTGTGCCAGAGCCGCCTCTACCTGCTCGTATCCAGACAGGTATGTATTTGTTTGATAGACCACTTACTTAATACTTACCAAAATACCAGGAAGTTTTCCTATATTTAAACTTTTCTATAGGGTTCTTCCTAAAGTTTTTATATCCTAATTTCCACAAATAACTAAACCATCCTTTGATACCAACTATAGCATCCCGCCATTTTATAACATAAACTTTCATTACATTACACAAATCTGAGGATCGTTAAGGTTTAGTGTCTTGGAAACAAGGATCATAATACATAAAAAAAAACATAAAAACATTCTTCTTAAACACTTGCAAGGAATCTCCTTAAGTTCATTCTAGGTTCATTACTGCATCTCATAACCTGGGGACATACATCAAAAAGAAAGGGTGAGCAGAAGGCCCAGTAAGGGAAACAAGAGGAACATTTTACATGTGAACATGAGATACTTCAATAAGGACATGAAAAGAACTTTAAGGCATGAGAAAGAAATCATGAGGCATTTCATAATAAAAATAACATTTTTCATAACTTGAAGATGTGGATACATCATTTAACATAGACAATCATGAACATATCACCAAGGTCCATCCCCAAGGTGTCATTTGAAAATTACCAAGGTTATTCACCATGGTATCGTGAAAATTGTAATCTCTAGTGGTTACATCATTACCCAATGCATTGGAGCGCTATCAGGGCGCACCCTTAAATTTGCCTTTATTATCATGTGAGCCACATATATCATCATCAAACATTTCATAAATAACCCACATAGCATAAAATAAATGGGTTTCATTTCATAATCATAACGTTTTAAAAACTGCTTTAAAGACATGATCTTTACGTCACTTTAAACCCACGAAAAGGGAAAGCGGGTCTCATGTATGTAAATCCCAGAATTTAAAATGGAAAATTTTGATATATATGTGAATACCCTTGTAGAAATAAGAGCTTTGAGTATTCACTTTATAACATAAAATAATTTTTGAGAAAAGAGAGAGGCATTTTGAGGGGAAAATTCTGCAGCATAACGGCTAAGTTTTGGGGTTTTAGAAAACGTTGAAATGAGAGGGGACATGGGTCACCCACTCATAAATGATCCATAAAACAGTATGGTGAAAGAATAAGAAGGACATATGGACATGGTAACGAAATTTTAGGGACATACCATTTGAAATGAAAAGCATGGAAGGAAAAAGATTAGATTTCTCTTATGAAAATTCGGCAGCCTTACGGCGTCACTTAACTTCAAAAGAAAATGATTTGACAAGATCAAAAAGGGTCCCTCATCATATGATCATAAGAGATCAGTATGATTGATATAGAGATCATACCCCAACATAATAAAAAGGAACTTGAAAGACTTGACATGAAAATTGAACTTGAAAAATGAGAAGGGTGAAAGAATCCCTTAAAAATTCGGCAGCCTAACGGCGTCACTTAAACTTTCATAAAACGAAATGATGAGAGTAAGAGGGGATCTCTCATCATATAAACATGAAAGGGCAGTAAGAGGAATATAAAAGAACATCCTATCACATAAAAACATGGAGCATAATAGGAATGACATAAAAGAGATTTCATGAAAAGAAAGAGAGGGGTCGGATCCCTTACCTTAAAATGTGACTCTTGAAACTCAAAGGATTGGACCTTGAGGGCTTGGGGGCACCTTGGGAGGACTCCTTGGAGGGTAAGAAGACCAGAACTTCGTTGGGGGAGAGTTGGGAGTGAAAACTAAGGGAGGAAAGGGTGGGTATTTATAGGGAAAGTGAGGGGACAAAGCATTAATGGCCAAGGGACACCTCACATTTGCTTTTCTCAAACCCATGTGCTCTCCCTTGGCACTTATCATGGAGTTAGGCCACATGGGGCCCCCAAAACAATAATTCATCACCCTTGGCCGGCCAACCCTTGAAAAAACTCATGACATCATCATGACACAGTTATGATGTCATTAAACATACCGAAACCCTAAAACTGTATTTTTACTATTCACTAAAAATTCAACTTTCTCAGAATAATCCCAAAATTTCACCTTAATCAAATATCAATGATCTGATTTCAAAAATGAAATCCATTTTATAAAAATAATTTTCTAAATATTTTTAATTTAATTTTTAAATAAAAACACTATTCATCGAAAATTCATTTTTTTCAGAAAAAACCCCAAAAATTACCATAACATAATATCGATGCTCTGAGTTCAAAAATGAAGTCATTTTTATAAAAATAATTTTCTAATTATTTTTAATTAAATTTTTAATTAAAAAACACTATTCATCCGAAAAAACTAATACTTGAATAATAATTTATGAAACCGTTATTTACCCATTTTATTGAATCACATTACTTAATCTAGGTGTCTAATTTATATTAAAACTTTCTTTGAGTGAAATTACTAATCCATTTGGTCACATTACTAATCCTAAGCGTAAAATCACTATTCATAATTTACTATTCATCAAAAATTAAGTTGATCTTATTAGACTCCAAATTCCTTACTGAACACTTTTGTAGAAGACCATTTTTTGAAAATCATTACACATCATTAGTTATTTAGGGTTTACATAAATATTTTAAAATATCCTTTTTTCGAAATTCATCAATAAAATACATTCTAAAATTATCTAGACATTTGAAATTTCACAAACATTACTAAAGGAAGAAATCTCAATTTATTCACCCGAAAGGATTACACAAGGAAACTAGGGTCTCATCACATAGCCCCTTATAACATTGGCATAAGACCTAAGTGTAAGGTGTGCTATGGTGAGAGAATCTGAGGGAGTCTCAGATAACATTGCCCTAGTAGCAATCTCCACTAACTTGAACTTCTCCTGCAAGCGTTTTCATTCAAGCTTGACACGCTGGAGCTCGGCTTGGGCTTGGTCCAAAGCGAAGCCCACAGATGCTACCTCCTTCCCAAGCTCTGATAAGTGGGCTTCATAAGGGTTGAGTCTACTGGATGAAGCCATCGACTCCTCTTTCTGCATTAACCATTAACATCTTATTAAATAAATAAGAGTAAGTTAATATACTACTCAAAAAGATTGGGTCGTTACAACACCACCTTTGGATTGGATCGATGACATGGAAAAGGCGAAGGGGGGGAGGGATTATACCTTTCTCTTCTGGGTAAGGTGAATGGCAGCACCACCGATACTACCTTTTTCCTCACGCATAGGCGAAAGGTGGCATCAGTAATGTCGCCTTTGCCTCATCTCAATATAAAAGGAAATCTCCCTATTCTCCTCACTTTATTTTTCCCTTATCTCTCTTAAATCCACTACTTCTCTCTCTAAAAAAATTCATTTTCCGTGCAGTAGATTCGGTGGTCCAAATGAAGGTGGTTTTTTGTAAAGCATCATTTAGAGGTATTCTTTTTATTTAATTTAATGTTTTTTATTTATTTAATTGAATTATTTTTATTATTAAATATTTAATTTTTAAGTAGTTTAGTTAGTTTTAAATATTTTTTTATTAGGTTGTGTAATTATTTATATATAGTTTGGAATAATTATTATTATTAGTAATGATTAAGTATAGATTAAGTATAGATTAAGTATATATTAACTTAGGATTAACTTAGGACTAAGTATTGTGAAATTTTGGAAGCATAAAGATTATGTGATTATCAAATCAATCAAATCTTTGTCTGGATACAAAGAAGTGGATGTGGCTCTGGCACATATGTACCTAGGATTAAAAACTCATACAAGGAGTTTTGGGCTTGACCAGGGGTATCCTGGTACATGAAAACGAGCCTTTCTTCACTTGTCGTTGGACACTCCCATGGGATATGCTTAAGATGATTCATATTTTTATTATAAACTACTAAAATATCTAAGAAAGGAAAAATCAAATTAGTATATTTATCAATGATAAAATGAAAATTATGATGTTATAGAATGAAATATGGACAAAAGAATTAACGAATGAAAGTTATTATTAGTAATTAAAGATGTTATGTATTAAGTAGTTTAATTAGTTATATATAGTTTAGAAATAATACTTATTATTAGTAATGATTAATTATAGATTAATTAATGATAAATTAGGATTAAAAATGAATACATATGATTAGTTAATTATAATTAACTAATGAATATAATATAATTAATGATTAAAGAATAAATAATTAAATAATAACTTAATAATGATTAACTAATGATTAAAGAAGGATTCATTAGTTAAAAACTATACTAAGAAAATCAGTTGATAAAATGAAAATTATGATTATAAAAAATGAAATGGAGAATAAAATGTTTTAAAATGTTAGTATCATAAATATTATATAGTTTAGTAATAGTAGTTATTATTAGAAATGATTAATTATAGAATAATTAATAAATAATATAGGATTAAAACATGAATCCATATAATGATTTGCATATTTTAGGGTATAAAAATGCGTCCTAAAATTTCATTCTAATAAATATTATATGGTCAACCATCATTTTTAATATTTGCCACACAATCATAATTTTGATGAAAGAAACATTTTTGAAGTAGAGAGTCATGTTTTCCTGTGTGTACTACTATGGGGAGGTTATTCAAACTGAGCAAGGAGCTTCTTACAATACACAACCAATAACGGTAGTTAGTACAATTTATTGTGTTACCATAAGTGACCTTCATGAGAGAATTCTTAGTTCCTTAAATATGGGACCTAATCAAGAGATCAAGTCTATGAGCTATATAAATTTTTAATTCCTGGAAAAACTATGGCATCTAGCTTGTCCATTGGTTGCTGATGCACAGTGGGTCCAAACAATTAATTTATTTTCTCAAAGGTCAGATGGTACCATGATGGATTTATATGTTGATGTTTCTACTGTACAAAAACAACGTCCAATTGTATGAAGATATAGACTTACAAGAGTGGTTTAAGATAGTCCACCCCATGAAATGTAGTCTATTCCAAATGATGTAGAATAGGACAACCTAGATGATCTCCTAGATATACATGTCAATCTGACTTTTGATGAGGAGTTTCGTAATGGCAGATTTGATGGTGACAACAGTGCTGATGAGGAGGGACCAATAGAAGTTAGGGAGAAGGTTTTGAGAAATGAATTAGTTGTACATAAACATCTACCAACAAAATTTCATACACCACTCTTTGCATCTTGGTCAGAAGAAATGAAACGTGTTCCTGAATTTGACAATAATGTTCTCACACAGGCAATTGAGTTCCCCAGAGTTGTATCAAATAGGTTTAGTGAGTTAGAAACAACCTTATATGTTAGAAGGAATTTTCCAAATAAAGATGAATTAAAAATCACACTAAAGACAACGAGCCTGTACCCGAGTGGTAAGGGCTCCTGATTGGAATCCATGAGACCCAGGTTCAAAACTGGGTGGAGGCGAATTTCTGGGGTACTGTAGCAGTACTGTATCAGCTAGAACTATTCACTTGATTTGGCCTTCGGGCCACCAGTTTGGGCCTACGGGTCTCCGGGGCCTTCGAGTCATCAAAGGTCTTCAGTCCTCTAGAACTTCGGGCCACAAAGACCATGGAGTATCCCAGTTCACATAGAGCAGGCCCTAGAAGAGGATCAGAGCAACAAGATTAGCAGTCACCAGAAGCAGAGCTACCAGATTGGAAGAATGAGAGGGTATGGATACCACCATCAAGACCAGGCACCGTGCAGCTTTATACGAGGCAATTCTAGCTGATCAACAATGAAAGGTGGGGAGCTAGGTGATCGATGATGCAGAAGCTAGGGGAGGGGAAGTTCCTGTGGGTTGGGCCTATGTGTCATGTATTAGGCATTGTATGCCTCTGGGCCTTTGGGTCATGTATTTCCTGTCGTGTTGGGCCTTGTTCCTTGGGCTTATGGGTCATGTATGGGTTCCCCTTCATCCTTTAAAAGGGGTATTATCTATAATAAAATAAAAAATAAGGCCTTTGGGCCATTCGGGCTAAAAAGTACACTAAAGAGATTTCACATTGAGAGGAAAAACATCTATATAGTTCACAAATCATGCCATAGTAAATATGTCATATGATGTGAGAAGTATGGGGATGATTGTAGATTTTTTCTTGAGGTAGATTCTGAACATTTCATTTGGAGGTTTAAGAATCTTGATGATTGAGGCAACTCATACTTGAGTTCAACCAAGCCTGACACAAGATCATGCCACATTGGATGAAAAATTTGTGTTATCTATTATTGTTGAGATGATTAGGACATGCCAAGATGTTTTGATAGCCCTTGTGCAAGAGAGGATACAACAAACATTCGGTTATAAGATTTCCCATAATAAGGCATGGATGACGAAACAAAAAGAAATTGTGAAGGTCTATGGTGATTGAGATGACTCATATCAGGTGTTAATGAAATTTCTATCCATACTGAGGCATTATAACCAAGTTGTATTCCATCTTGATACAAACGAACATGTGTCTCATGATAACTGACTTGATTTATCTCGTGTTCTATTTCATTTGTTGTTCTGAGCATTCCTCCCTTGTATCTCCACATTTCGTTTTAGAAAATAGTTCATTCAGATTGATGGTATGTTTCTATAAAGAAAATACAAGGGAATATTTTTAATTTTGGAAACCCAAGATGGAAACCTTTCACCTCTTCATCTTTCCTTTTCCATTATAGAGAAAGAAAACTATGAATCATGAAGTTGGTTTCTGGCATGTATCAACTACCATTTCACCAACATTTGGGGTGTTTGTTTGATATCTGATCGCCATCGGGCAATTAATGAGGCAATAAATGTAGATCTTGATACATGGTGATACCCAAATGTATATCATCAGTTCTTCATTAGACACATTACTAGCGATGTGCATAAAAAATTCCATAATAATCTGATGAAGAAGGAAATCACGAGGCTTGGTACGCATTGTATTTGTTATTTTTTACTATTACAATATAAAGATAAAATCAAATTATGTGAAATATCATCTATTATGTGTAGAATATGAGTTAGATCAATGGAGTTTTGAAGAATTCTTTGAACAAATCTGCCAGGCTAATCAAGAATTTTATGATTATATGATGAAGATTCCAAAAGAAAAATGGACATTAGCATATGACTGGGGGAAGAGGTACAGACACATGACCACAAAAATTGTGGAGTGCATCAATGGTGTCTTCAAATGGATTCTCAAGCTACCTATAACTTCCCTAGTTCAGGATAAATTATATCGAAGCGTGAAGTACTTTGTTTATAGACAAAAACTAGCATCAGACAGAATGAAACAGGGGCTAAGGTACGGAAGACACTTTCAATGAGAGATTGAAAAGAATATTGAAGAATATTCTGGTTATCATATCTTCCTTTTTTGACGATAAGACTCTTGATTTTAAGTTCAAGAGCGTTTAGACACCATCACAAATCGCATCAATGAAAAAATGGTGGTATTACTAGAAATGTTTCAATGTCAATGTGGAAAATTTCAGGCCTTACGGTTTCCATGCACACACACCATCACAACATGTGCCTCTATGAACATATCATGGGAAGTATATGTTGATCCCATGTACTGGATAGACACCATTGCTAATTGTTATAATTCACCATGGATGCTTATTGGGGGGTATCATTACTTCCCGATGACCAAAGGCCAGCTGATAGTGATACCTGACATCAATAGGTTGCAACCTCATGGGAGACCAAAGGCCAATAGTATGCGTAATGAGATGAAATGGCTTTAAGAACAAGGGCAGAGTTTGAGGTGCACTATATGTCATAAAGAAGGTCATAACTGAAAATGATTACCTAACATTGTTGGGTTGATTTCACACCCTCAACCACAATAATGTATTATCTTCATTGTGATATTATCATATTTTAAATTATATGTTGTTATCTATTATTTTTTCTCAGTTTTCTAAACCCCAAAACCCAAAAGCAGAACACTTAACCCAAAATTTATAAACCTAAAACCTAAACCCTAACCCAAAATTCATAATCATAAATCATAAAACTAAACCTAAACCTAAACCCAAACCTTAAAACCTAAAACCTAACCCAAAATTCATAAACCTAAACCCTAAAACCTTACAAAAAATCCAAAAACCTAGAACCAATAGAATTATGGTCCTTTATTTTTTTATTCAAAGAAAAATGTTATTCCTAGATTGAAAAATTGTGTTAGTATAGAAACAAGATTTTTCATTCCATATCCTATAACATTCCATTGCTCAGGGAGAGAATCAATGAATTGTCTATCGCATTCAAAATTAAAATGATTTCTTTTGGTTCAACTAATTGAATAAAATAATAAATAATAGAGTGAAAAACAATGATCATAGTGGTAGAGAACATAATCATGGAAAATCATTCATTGGATGTCTAAATCATGAAACCTTCTTCAATGAAACCTTGTGTTTATCAAAGTTATTCTTAATTGTTATCAAAATAAGATGGAATTATCCTATACTTGTAATTATTCTCAGGGTTTTCATATATGTTAGCACATCCTATTATCCTATGGTAAACTAAACCTTTATCATATAAAAACTATAATGACAATTAATTTTCGTATAAAAGTATAAATTCTATGTTGAATAATGTTCATTAAATAATATAATGATCTATTCCATAATCATACCGTTCTAGTGAATTTGGAAACATATACAATTAAATAAGTATTTTATAAAGGATCTACATAGATAAGAAATGATATTACAATACAAACCTCATACATTACATTATTCTTACAAAGATAATTTCATTAATAAAATTATTTCACAACATATTTCTTGGATCAAAATAAACAAGAATAACAATCATTCCACTTCAAAAGTATCAATAACATATTATTTACATTAGTGTCTTATATTTTTTTATGATATATTCTATTAAAGCATATATCAATGTTTTTGCTTCCACAAATATCATATGTGGGGAAATTCTTTAATATTAATTTTACCATTATCTATTTTTCTCTTATTTTCTCTTATTATCTTTATTTAATTAAAAAACAAAAGACTTGGAGAATTATATTTCTTTTGGTAAAAATAACTTCATAAAAAAAATGTGAATAAACATGACATGTCTTTCATTCTACAAGTCATAACATTATGCTGACCATAATGTTATATTTATATTTTACACTTACAACTCATTTAATTTGTTTATATGTAGATGGATGATACCATACTAAACACTCAATATCATGTCCTTACTTCCCAGGTTTTGTTAGAGGGTAGTGTAGATCGATCGATCTGGGTGTATCGAGCACACCATTTTCATCATAGGGAGCCTCTACATGCCATTAAACCATACTTACACAGTGCTAGATTCTATGACCTTGTTGTATCAGATTTCACATTTGTATACCATCACATGCTTGCTGCCCGAATCACGCCTATCGTGGGGCATGGAAAAAAAATATTTTATTTACCTAAGTATAGTATAGCAGTTTATCCTTGGTAGTCTCATGAAGAGGAGTGCACACAAAACAAGGTTGTCACTTTTTGTTGGTTTTCTTAAAAAGATTGGTTTTAACAAATGATAAAGACAATGATCGGATTGGGTTCGCCTAGACCAAGTGTTGTGCCATCATGGTTTCCAAATTTATCTCTTCTTCTTCCTTAAAATTGTAAGAGAGATATTCATCTACCGAGTCCTCTCTCTCCCTTAGTCAGATAGATGTGATGAGAATTTTCCTTTCTAAAACCTTAGATTAGTCTATCCTCCTTCCAATGTGCTTAGGGTTGTTGATGGTATCTTGATTAATTAGAGAAATCCCAAACCTGGAATTGTTGTTCCCTAATAAACCAAGATTTCGACATATAATCCTACACACGTGCTTGACAACCGCCGAGCAATCACCACCCAACCCTAATCTTGTTCCACCGTATACATATTAGAATTGGGTGGAGGGAGATGTGATCATCGACAAAAGCAATTTATAATTTCAGAATCAAAAACTTAACACTACCACATTTTCAATTTAATACTTAATTAAGAATTTAAACCATTATAAGAAAGAAGAATAAAATTTATTCATTTCACGCACAAAAACTCAAACACAACACATAGGTCCGGCCTCCCCTCTTTTCGATCACTCAAATGAAACTACCCCTCCATGGATGGGGTAAGCGAGATGATTGGGGAATAAGAAGGCATAAAAAAAACATGAAAAAGAAAATAAATAAAATAGAAAGCTGAAAATATCATCTTCTTGGTGTCCCGGAAGGAATGGGATGGAGAATGAGATGATTTGAGAGGGTGGAGCTCTCCTTCTTTTATAGCCAGAATTTTTCCCCTGGATGTTGATGCGTTGTAGCCCCATTAAATGAAATCTTCACACATTTATCCCTTCTTTAATGTTGTTCATAATTCACTTGGACATGTCCCCTCAAATGCTCAATGGATTTGGACATGTATTCTAAGAGTTATGACCATTTTACTATGAGCATTTATTCTATCCAGTTAGAATCTCCAAAACGGAATCCTTCGAATTAGGGTGATTTAATGACCCCATAAACGGCCAATTAACTCAGTGATTCCTTCATAAAAGATGCTTCAAAACTCCTTTCGCGTCCACCCACCGAATTTCACAACATTTGGGCCCACCATGGATGAGTTATGGAGCCCACACCAAAACTAGACAGAACTGCAAACAGTTTTCTTTCTCCCACTTCTGAGCTTATGTTGAGCTTCCATATGGACGATTCAGCTTTTAGTCCAAAAATAGTAAATGAATCCCTGTATGTTTATAATATTAAAATAAAACAATTTTTCAATTTGGATCAGTGTATATAATCTTATGGCTAAACTAAAGAAATAATTAAAAACTATTAAAAATCCAAAATGGTCAATTTTTACTATTCCGCTCAAAATAAAACCATTATCATTAAAATGAAACAATTCATCTTAGAGGAACAATTTTGTGGATTTAAAACAATGATATTCAATATAAATTAATTGAAAACATTTTCTCAATCAATTCCCCCACACTTAGCACTTGGACTCCTGGACAAGTAAAAATCAAATCAAATCAAATCCAAAACACATATCAATGAGATCTATCAAATAAATTCCAAGAAACAAAAATATATAATGCCTCATCAAAAACAATTATTTAAAGTTCTCCATTTTAGATTTTAATATATTTCCACTTCATTTCTTATCCCATGCACACAAAACACTTACCTCAAATGAATTTTCTCTCATCTCACAAATATAAATGCTGAACAAGGCTTTTCTCATCCAAACTCACACAAGAGTCACCATAGGCTTAATAAATTTATACTTCTCCACTCGATGTGAGTCAAGGACATGTGTTTCTCATGAGGACTTTTCAGGGTTGTTCTGTGGATTCTGGTTGATAGGATTTAGATGTTAAAAGTTCTGAGGCGGAAAAAGGAAGGCTTGGCTCTTATTGAAGCAAAATTGCAAGATTCTAATTTTCACTCAAATATGGTCTCCTTCACTTCCCCTTTGTTGAAAATAGGATCCATAATCATTCAATCAGCTCAGCAGAAAAAATTTCAATCTTTTCAAACATGATTTTTTTAAAGCTCCAGATAGGCACAACTTTCTTTTTACATTGGAAGCTCTAGAAAGGCACACCTTCTCTTATCATGAAAGCTCCAGAAAAGGAACAACTTTCAACAGAATAATTTTTCAGCATCACACGCATCTCTTCCACAATTTATTTTCCACCCAAAGTATCAAAAAATGAGATAGTACACCACATGACATCTTCCCCCACACTTATGTTCAACTAGATCATGCAATTTCACTACCAAAGCAGGTAGGATAGGGAAAATTGGCTTGTAATGTGGCTAACCTAACAGGCAATTCATGACTACTAGGGGATACAATGAAGGATAAATGTAAAGGTGGGCCATAATGGAAAGGATTATTTTGAAAAGGGGGCTTCAAACCAAATAAATTCCTCAATCATTTAAAACACACGTAACCCAAACCCTCAAGTTTTGAAAGAAATAAATCAAATTCTGGTTTAAGAAAGCATGGTCTGGTTCTCTCAAGAAATGAGGCGAATAAAAAGAATATGATAAAAATGGTTTAGAAGCCTCACAAGAAAGTGATTTCAATGCTATAGACATTGAAATATGGCATGGGTTTCAAAAATCATTTTACTTTTCATGAAATTCCAAAAGATTTGAACTTGAAACAAAGTTATTTCAGCATTTATTTAAACTGAGTTTCATGGAATAGATTGGTTCAATCATTGACATGGGTTTCAAAAATGGTATTGATAATCATTTCAAATCAAAATTTTTAAAAAAATAACAAAAACTAAAAAATAAACACACACAAAAAATTATTTTCTGAAAAACAAACACAAAATTAAAATACTAAACTATAGAGGTTCTCTCCCCCACACTTAAATGATGCAGTGTCCTCAATGCATTCAAGTGTATTTAACATGTATACTAATTTTAAAATGAATCACAACAGTAATAAAGTATAAAGGACTGGTACAACCTGACTTATTGGCAATGAAACATTGAGTTAAGCTCCTAAGTGTCGCTCTTTGAAAACCTAAAAAAGTAAAAAAGTTAATATAAGAAATTTATTAAAAGAAATTAAAATGGAAATTGAATAAGAAAATAAGGATAAATCTTTGTTTAATCCCCCTAGTGGGCCCTGGGTTTTGACTGCCTCCAGAGGGGAAGTTCTAATCAGTTATCCCCAATCTGATGGTGGGTGAGGTTTCTTGCTCATGAACCAAAAAAAATTCTTCTTTCCAACATGTACTTTTTCCTTTCTGAGGATAATTCCATGTATAGAGTACACCAGATATGCCCCCTTCACAATTATAAACCTCTTGCATGGCGGGGGTAGGATGAATTATAGAACCACCTCCTCTTTAGTTGCTACTTGTGCAACGCCTTCTTCAAAATATAGTGGTTTCTCCAGATGCGATGCATGAAAAGAATAAGCAAAGGGAGATTCAAAAATTAAATTTTAAATATTAATTTCAAAATCTTCCCTTTTAAGGTAGGTAGCTTTTAGATTTGGTTCTTCAGGCATAGCCACTTGTATCTCTTCATGGACTTCCTCAAGTAGATGATCAATATCTTCAGGGAGCTCCATGTGTTCCTCAACATGTGAATATTCATTTTCATGTTCTTCTAATGCAATGTAAGGATTGACCAAATCTGAAAATTCAAAATTATAAGGAGTGATGCTCAAATCAGATTGAATGAAATCAGAAAAGGTAGAGTTCATGGAAGGATCATCTCCCGGAGTTGGGTCTAGTTCAATCACTTCTTCAATTTAATGCGCATCTTGGATTTGATTATCACTGGATGGAGGGAGGTAGTCGGGCTCCTCCATATTGAATTCAAATTCCACCAATTGGGTGGTGTCTTCCTTCCGCGGTGCTGGCTCTTCTTGTTTACAAGGCTTGGGAAGATCAATAAGTTCCTCACATTCATTCCAAAATTCATCAAGTTCTTTTTTATCTCCCACATGTAGCTCAGTAGGGAAGTCATCTTCTTTTTCATCTATCTCGGGTAGAATTGGTTGAGTGATGATGGATGAGTCTTCAGGTACCTCAAAATTTACCTCCTTCAATGATGAGTGGTAAAATTTCTTCCACCACTATCTCAAGTTCTTGCTCCGTATCAGGGTCGGGTTGCTCCATCATTGCACGAACATTGTCCAATTCCCATTCCATTTTTCTACCCAAATCATCTAAATTATTACTAATCCTTTCAACCCGGTCATTGAGATCACGATAATCAATTTATGGTTCTTGATATTGCACCTACGAGTAATATTCCCATGCATAAAAATTTGAATTTGAATACATCATGGAAAAAAGATTTTTTTTAAATTTATTTTTAAATTTGAAAACGTAAAATATTTACAAATAAGTTGTGGCACTTCCTCCCCAGAAACGGTGCCAAGTTTGACGCACGCCTGTCATGGGGAATGGAAAAACAATATTTTATTTACCTAAGTATAGTATAGTAGTTGATCCTAGGTTGTCTCCCAAAGAGGAGTGCACACAAAACAAGGTTGTCACTTTTTGTTGGTTTTCTTAAAAATATTGGTTTTAATAAATGATAAAGATGATAATCGGATTGGGTTCGGCTAGAAATATTGTTGTGCCATCATGGTTTCCAAATTTATCTCTTATTCTTCCTTAAACTGGTAAGAGATAGATTCATCTACCGAGTCCTCTCTCTCCCTTAGTTAGATAGATGTGATAAGAATTTTTCTTTCTAAGACCATAGATTGGTCTATCCTCCTTCCAATGTGATTAGGGTTGTATATGGTCTCTTGATTAATTAGAGAAATCCTAGAACTATAATTTTTTCCCATAATAAACCAAGATTTCTACATACAATCCTACACATGTGCTTGACAACCGCCGAGCAATCACCACCCAACCCTAATCTTGTTCCACCGTATACAGATTAGAATTGGGTGGAGGGAGATGTGATCATCGACCAAAGAAATTTATAATTTCAGAATCAAAAAAATAACACTACCACATTTGGAATTTAATACTTAATTAAGAATTTAAACCATTATAAGAAAGAAGAAGAAAATTTATTCATTTCAAGCACAAAAACTCAAACACAACACATAGGTCCAGCCTCCCCTCTTTCCGATCACTCAAATGAAACTACCCCTCCATGGATGTTGTAAGCGAGATGATTGGGGAAGAATAAGGCATTAAAAAACCATGAAAAAGAAAATAAATAAAAAAGAAATCTGAAAATATCATCTTCTTGGTGTCCCGGAAGGAATGGGATGGAGAATGGGATGATTTGAGAGGGTGGAGCTCTCCTTCTTTTATATCCAGAATTTTTCCCCCGGATGTTGACGTGTTGTAGCCCCATTAAATGACATCTTCACGCATTGATACCTTCTTGAATGTTGTTCATAATTACCTTGGACGTGTCCCCTCAAATTCTCAGCGGATTTGGACATGTATTCCAAGAGTTATAACCGTTTTACTATGAGAATTTATTCTGTCTAGTCAGACTCTCCAAAACGAAATCCTCTGAATTAGGGTGATTTAATGACTCCATAAACGGAAAATTCACTCAATGATTCATTCATAAAAGATTCTCCAAAACTCCTTGCGTGTCAACCCACTTAATTTCACAACATTTGGGTCCACCATGGAGGAGTTATGGATCCCACACCAAAACTAAGCATAACTGCAAACCATTTTCTTTTTCCCACTTTTGAGCTTATTTTGAGCTTCCATATGGCTGATTCAGCTTTTAGTCCAAAAATATTAAATGAATCCCTTGATGTGTAGAATCTGGAAAAGAAATAATTTTTCAATTTGGATTAGTATAGATAATGTTATGGCCAAACTACAGAAATAATTAAAACTATTAAAAATCCAAAATGGCCAATTTTTACTATTCAGCTCAATATAACACCATTATCATAAAAATGAAACAATTCATCTTAGAGGAACAATTTTGTGGATTTAAAACAATGATATTAAATATAAATTAATTGAAAATATTTTCTCTCAATTCCCCCACACTTAGCACTTGGACTCCTGGATAAGTAAAAATGAAATCAAATCTAATCCAAAACACATATCAATGAGATCTATCAAATCAATTTCAAGAAAAAAAAGATATCATGCCTCATCAAAAACAATTATTTCAAGTTCTCCATTTTAGATTTTAATATATTTCCACTTCATTTCTTATCCCATGCACACAAAACACTTACCTCAAATGAATTTTATCTCATCTCACAAATGTAAATGCTGAACAAGGCTTCTCTCATCCAAACTCACACAAGAGTCACCATAGGCTTGATAAATTTCTAATTCTCCACCCGATGTGAGTCAAGGAAATGTGTTTCTCATGAGAACTTTTCAGGGTTGTTCTGTGGCTTCTGGTTGATAGGATTTATATGTTAAAAGTTCTGAGGCCGAAAAAGGAAGGCTTGTCTCTTATTGAAGAAAAATTGCAAGATTCTAATTTTCACTCAAATATGGTCTCCTTCATTTCCCCTTTGTTGAAAATAGGCTCCATCATAATTCAATCAGGTCAGCAGCAAAAATTTCAATCTTTTCAAACTTTATTTTTTTAAAGCTCCAGATAGGCACAACTTTCTTTTTACATTGGCAACTCCAGAAAGGCACAACTTCTCTTATCATGAAAGCTCCAGAAAAGGCACAACTTTAAACAGAATAATTTTTCAGTATCACACGCATCTCTTCCACAATTTATTTTCCTCCCAAAGTATCACCAAATGAGATAGTACACCACATGACATCTTCCAGCATACTTAAGTTCAACTAGAGCATGCAATTTCACTTCCAAAGCAGGTAGGATAGGGAAAATTCGCTTGTAATGTGGCTAACCTAAGAGGCAATTCATGGTTACTAGGGGATACAATGAAGGATAAATGTAAAGGTGGGCCATAATGAAAATGATTATTTTGAAAAGGGGGCTTCAAACCAAATAAATGCCTCAATCATTTAAAACACACGTACCCCAAATGCTCAAGTTTTGAAAGAAATAAATCAAATTATGGTTTAAGAAAGCATGGTCTAGTTCTCTCAAGAAATGAGGCGAATAAAAAGAATATGATAAAAATGGTTTAGAAGCCTCACAGGAAAGTGATTTCAATGCTACAGAGAGTGAAATATGGCATGGGTTTCAAAAATCAGTGTACTTTTCATGAAATTCCAAAAGATTTTAACTTGAAACAAAGTTATTTCAGCATTCATTTAAACTCAGTTTCATGGAATATATTGGTTCACTCATTGACATGGGTTTCAAAAATGGTATTTATAATCATTTCAACTCAAAAGTTTCAAAAACATACCAAAAACTGAAAAATAAACACAAAAAAAAAATATTTTCTGAAAAACAAACACAAAATAAAAATACTAAACTACAAAGGTTCCCTACCCCACACTTAAATGATGCAGTGTCCTCAATGCATTCAAGTGTATTTAACATGTATACTAATTTTAAAATGAATCACAACAGCTAGAAAGTATAAAGGAGAGGTACAACCTGACTTATTGGCAATGAAACGTTGAGTTAAGCTCCTAAGTGTTGCTCTTTGAAAAACTAAAAAAGTAAAAAAGTTAACATAAGAAATTTATTAAAAGAAATGAAAATGGAAATTGAATAAGAAAATAAGGATAAATCTTGGTTTAATCTCCAAAGTGGGCCCTGGGTTTTGACTGCCTCCAGAGGGGCAGTTCTAATCAGTTATCCCCAATCTGATGGTGGGTGAGGTTTCTTGCTCATGGACATACAAAAATTCTTCTTTCCAGCATGTAATTTTTCCTTTCTGGGGATAATTCCATGTATAGAGTACACCGTATCTTCCCCCTTCACAATTATAAACCTCTTGCATGGTGGGGGTAGGATGAAGTATGGAACCACCTCCTCTTTAGTTGCTACTTGTGTAATGTATTCTTCAAAATATAGTGGTTTCTACAGATGCGCTGCATGAAAAGAATAATCAAAGGTAGATTGAACATTTAAATTTGAAATATTAATTTCAAAATATTACCTTTTAAGGTAGTAAACTTTTAGATTTGGTTCTTCAGGCATAGCCACTTGTATCTCTTCATGGACTTCCTCAAGTAGATGATCAATATCTTCAGGGAGATCTAGGTGTTCCTCAACAGGTTTATATTCTTTTTCATCTTCTTCTAAGGTAATGTAAGGATTGACCAAATCTGAAAATTCAAAATTATAAGGAGTGATGCTCAAATCAGATTGAATGAAATCAGAAAAGGTAGAGTTCATGGAAGGATCATCTCCATGAGTTGGGTCTGGTTCAATCACTTCTTTTGTTGAATGTGCCTCTTGGATTTGATTATCACTGGATGGAGGGAGGTAGTCGGGCTCCTCCATATTGACTTAAAATTCCACCAATTGGGTGGTGTCTTCCTTCCGCGGTGCTGGATCTTCTTGTTTACAAGGCTTGGGAAGATCAATAAGTTCCTCACATTCATTCCAAAAATCATCAAGTTCTTGTTGATCACCCACATGTAGCTCAGTAGGGAAGTCATCTTGTTTTTCATCTATCTTGGGTAGAATTGGTTGAGTGATGATGAATGAGTCTTCAGGTACCTCAAAATTTACCTCCTCTAGTTCTTCAATGATGAGTGGTGAAATTTATTCCACCACTATCCTAGGTTCTTGCTCCATCTCAGGGTCGGGTTGCTCCACCATTGTACGAACATAGTCCAATGCCCATTCCATTTTGATACCCAAATAATCTAAATTATTACTAATCCTTTCAACCCAGTAATTGAGATCACGATAATCAATTTCTGGTTCTTGATATTGCACCTGCGAGTAATCTTCCCATGCATAAAAATTCGAATTTTAATACATCATGGAAAAAAAGAATTTTTTTAATTTTTTTTTTAAATTTGAAAACGTCAAATATTTACAAATAATTTGTGGCACTTCCTCCCCGGAAACGGTGCCAAGTTTGACGCACACCTGTCGTGGGGCGTGGAAAAACAATACTTTATTTACCTAAATATAGTATAGCAGTTGATCCTAGGTAGTCTCCCGAAGAGGAGTGCACACAAAACAAGGTTGTCACTTTTTGTTGGTTTTCTTAAAAAGATTGGTTTTAACAAATGATAAAGATGATGATCAGATTGGGTTCGGCTAGACCTAGTGTTGTGCCATCATGTTTTCAAAATTTATCTCTTCTTTTTCCTTAAACTGGTAAGAGAGAGATTCATCTACCTAGTCCTCTCTCTCCCTTAGTCAGATAGATGTGATGAGAATTTTCCTTTCTAAAACCTTATATTGGTCTATCCTCCTTCCAATGTGCTTAGGGTTGTAGATGGTCTCTTGATTAATTAGAGAAATCCCAGACCTAGAATTGTTGTTCCCTAATAAACCAAGATTTCGACATACAATCCTACACACGTTCTTGACAACTGCTGAGCAATCACCACCCAACCCTAATCTTGTTCCACTGTATACAGATTAGAATTGGGTGGAGGGAGATGTGATCATCGACCAAAGAAATTTATAATTTCAGAATCAAAAACTTAATACTACCTCATTTGGAATTTAATACTGAATTAAGAATTGAAACCATTATAAGAAAGAAGAAGAAAATTTATTCATTTCAAGCAAAAAAACTCAAACACACACATAGGTCCAGCCTCCCCTCTTTCCGATCACTCAAATAAAAATACCCCTCCATGGATGGGGTAAGTGAGATGATTGGGGAAGAAGAAGGCATTAAAAAACCATGAAAAAGAAAAGAAATAAAATATAAAGCCGAAAATATCATCTTCTTGGTGTCCCGGAAGGAATGGGATGGAGAATGGAATGATTTGAGAGGGTGGAGCTCTCCTTCTTTTATAGCCAGAATTTTTCCCACAGATGTTGACGCATTGTATCCCCATTAAATGAAATCTTAACTATAAGGCCCTGGCCTTAAACCTTACTTAATCTTGAGTTATTACAAGATTACACATTGAGGATCTTTTCGGGTTTAGAGTTTTAGAGAATTAGATCATAAAACTTGAATTACATTCCACATATAAACAAAGTGGTTACATAAAGATAGTATTCTTCATTCCCATCAATGGCAACACATTTAAAATAAAACATGGATTATTTCTTGACACATCCTTGACTCTATCATCTTATCATGTACCTTTCCCTTGACCTGTGAAAAACATTTCAAAAACTTGGGATGAGCATAAAAACTCAGTATGGGTTATAAAAAAAACATGGAAAGGAAACATGAGTTCATATATACATAAGAATGAAATCATACTTTACCCATAAAACATAGGCACTTTAACATACCTCATAAAATCATGAATAAATCATAGAAAATCATAAGACATAAAGGTAACTTGAGGCATTCATAACATTCTTACGTAGGGAGTAACCCTCTTGGTTACATTTGGAATACCCATCACAGTATATTCCCTAAAATCTCTTCGGAGAAACCTTAACGTTTCACTCGTTCACGTTACCCAATGCATTGGAGAGCTATAACGGGCTCACCCGCCCTTAGTTTATCACGGAACCACCCGTCTTCATAATAATGCCCAAGAACCATAACATAATCATATCACATAAAACATGCATAAAGGAAACATAAAATTTCCACATTTCAATCACGAGATATCAATACAACACATTGATATAATAAAAACATTATGAAAACCATTTTCAATACCAAAGTAAAACATGGTATTTATTTTTCTTTTAAAAAAGAAGGTATGGCTTGTAGAGGAAGTCGAAACTCAAATAACGGTTACGACGGCGGAGAAGTCGTTGTCGCCGCATACGTACGACAAAAACATTCCCTTTTGTCGTTTAGTAAACGCTTCGTATAAAAAATATTCCTTTTGAATAAACGTAAAAGTCAAAGGGGTTTATAAACCGTATAAAAGAAAGTTGTGTATAAAATAAAATATGCCTCAATGAAAGGAGATTGAGACGAAGTCCCATACCTCGTATCCGACTTGACCCGACCGTTCTTTAATATCCTGAATAATAAACTTGTGTTAATCTCTACTTGCTTATGAATCTTTTTCAAGTTCATTATTCCTTTTATACCATGTTATGAACATCATGTAATCAGTTAAGTTAATAATGTTCATTTTGTCGGTATTTGGTTCTTAAGTCAAAAATAGACTTCTTACACTTACATGTTGTTAATTTGGTCAAAGGTTCATTATATCCAGAATGGTATTCATGATGTAGATATCATATATGTCATATATATCCAGTACATACATGAATTTATAATATTACATAATTATTTAGAGGTAAGAAATGAAATGCACCGTTCATGGAGACGGTTAGCCGTACGTACGCATGAACGCTACTTTCATTTCTATTTCATATTTTATAGAATGGAATCATAATGATATAAAGGTATATTATAATTCTATTATAATATCATATATAATATCATAGTTCCATCCTTTATATGTCCCACATATGGTATTTAACGAATCAAATCACTTTGAGGGGGTGGTAGTCCGCACTTCCTAAAATGAAGATATCGTGTTTACCCATAATGGAAACCATAAAGGTATGCCCAAAATGAAAAAAAACAGAAGCTTAAGGAAAACATAAACATATTATATATCATATATAAAAATAGTGACATCATAATGGCCACCTTTGAAGGTGTTAAATGAGTATTGAACAATCATCGTTTCGGGAGGCAGAATTTCTCCATCCACGGAAACCGTATGTTCTTTAACCATTTGATGTAGTTGTGTGAGTGTGTATCTCAAATATATCTTATAACAACATCCTAGTATATTGAAGATACTGGTGTTGTTACAAAAGAAGTAAATAAAAAGAGTTTAGGGGGTTGGAGAAGCAAAATAAAACAAATGAACATGAGAGAATGAGTTACCTTTAAAAGTGTACTCCTATTGATTTGAGCCTAAAGGATTCCTTTGAAAGGATTCTGCCCAAAGGGAATACTCTAGGATGAGTAGAGGGATGTGGAGAGAGTAAATGGGCAGGTGTTGGCTGAGCCAAAGGCTTGAGGAGTGTGTGAAATGAGTTAGAGGTGGGGGCCTTTTATAAGAGGAGAGGAGAGGCACTTTTGGAAAGTCAAGAAATATTACTTTATTTGAAAATGTGTTTCGGTTTCAAAAGGTCCCACATTGATATAATTCGTGGATAAGGTGATAAGGCTTAGAAATACACTCATACAATAAGTTTTGGACATGTTTAGTTCATATATTTTACATTATCTTTCCATTTTATTTAAATCGTCAAATAATGATTTCATCGCTGCATCATTATTATGTCATAAATAATTTAATTTATTTAATGTCTAAAAATCATAAAACAAATACTATGATGTAGGAAATATTTTTATCTTTCCAATGACTATTTATAATCAAAAATCTGATCTTTATAACCCCATGTAAAAATTGTTTTCGTAAAACATTTTATGTTTGTGTCATTTTTACTTTTACATTAAATAAAAAGTTATTTATGTCATTTCCCAACCAAAATGTCTCCATGGGGTCCCCAAGTTGACCCATGGCTTGTATTGGTCGGACATGACACAACCAATAAGGTTGGGACATGTGTCTAGGTCATTTCATATTATTAAAGCATTATTTATACCTTAAACTACACTAATTACTACTAATCGCGATTAAAAACTTAATAAGTTACTATTCACCAAAAAATTATCTTAATCTCATTGAACCAAATTTTACTTCTTAATGAAAACCATGTATGTTGGATTTTCAAAATTCAATACACATTAGTGGTAAACTTTCATTTAACTGAAAAATCAGTTTGCTTGATTACCACTTAGTGGTTTCACTATTCATCAAAAATTGATGTTTTTCAGAAAATTACCAAAAATTCACCCTAAGCTATATTTGATATTCCAAATTCAAAAATGAAGTCTATTTTACAAAATTAAAATCATATAAGTCACATTAATTAATTTAATAATTAATTCCCGCTGCCAGAGCAAATAGCGTGTTTTTATAAAACAATAAGTATCAAAAGATTGACACCAGTTTAAGTCTAATTTCAAAGTGAAATTGATTCCAATGACCACCATTGGATAAAATGGTAAAAATATATTCTAATTTCACTTCAAAACCAATTCAAAACATAATCTAATCATATAAATAAATTAGATTAAAAAGCAGTTTTGATGTAAAATGCAGTATTTTTCACTATTCATTAAAAAATGAACATTGTCAGAAAAATACCAAAAATTCACACGAGGTAAATTTTGATGTCCCAATCATAAAGGATAAGTTTATTTTGACAAACATAGTTTATAAAATTGTCAAAATATAGATTCAAAAATGGTTTTCCATCAAAAGGCAGTAAAACAATCTTTTAAGAATATTAGTGTATTCCATGCATAAGATTGTATTTATTTTCATTTTAAGCCTCTATAACACTATCTTAATAATTAATAAACATAGATAAAAATATATATTATTCATTACTTACTTGGGATGTTATATCCTTCCCCCCTTTAGAAAATTGCGTCCCCGCAATTTATTTACTTATCGAATAAATGGGGGTACTTATCCCTCATTGCATTTTCAGATTCCCATGTTGCCTCTTCAATCATGTGTTTTTTCCACAAAACCTTTACCTAATGAATCACCTTATTCCGTAACACTTGATCCCTGTGGCCAAGAATCTGGACCGGTTGTTCCTCATAAGATAGGTTCTCTTCCAGCTGAACTACCTCTGGACTCAAAACATGAGTTGGATCTGGCATATACTTTCTCAACATCGAAACGTGAAAAACATTGTGTACCTGAGATAAACTCGGAGGTAAAGCCACTCGGTATGCAACTGATCCAACTCTCTCTAGAATTTCATATGGTCCAATGAACCTTGGACTCAACTTTCCTTTCTTACCAAATCTCATCACACTTTTCCAAGGAGAAACCTTGAGAAAAACATGATCACCTACCTCGAAAGATAGATCCTTCCTCCGATTATCCGCATAACTCTTCTGCCTGCTCTGAGCTGTTCTCATGTGGTTCTGAATCAGCTGAACTTTTTCTGCCATCTCTTCTACCAATTCTGGTCCCATCAACTTCCTTTCACCCACTTCATCCCAGAAAGCTGGAGTTCGACACCGCTTTCCATATAATGCCTGAAATGGTGCCATCTGTATACTGGAATGAAAACTGTTATTATATGAAAACTCAACCAAAGAAAGATGTTGGTCCCAACTTCCCTGATAATCCATAGAACAAGCTCGTAGCATATCCTCCAATGTCTGAATTGTTCGTTCTGACTGCCCATCTGATTGAGGATGAAAAGCTGTACTAAAATTTAATTCAGTACCCAACGACTTCTGAAGGCCTTTCCAAAAGTTAGAAGTAAACCTTGGATCACGATCCGATACAATGGAGATAGGAACTCCATGTAACCTGAATATCTATTTAAGATACAAACGGGAAAGTTGATCAAGAGAGAAATTATCTCGTATAGCAAGGAAATGAGCAGATTTGGTTAAGCGATCAACAATAACCCAGATTGCATTATTACCTCGAGATGTCTTCGGTAATCCAACAACAAAGTCCATGGATATATTCTCCCATTTCCACTCTGGCACTGGTAAAGGCTGAATCATCCCTTTCGGTAACTGCCGCTCTGCTTTAACCTGTTGACATGTCAAACACTTCACAGTAAAATCAGCAATATCTCTTTTCATTCCATCCCACCAGTAATACTCCCGCAGATCTCTATACATCTTAGTACTGCCCGGATGAACTGAAAACGGAGAACTATGAGCTTCACATAACAACTCTCTCTTCAACTGTGAATCACAAGGCACACACAATCTCTTCCCAAATCTCAAAACACAATCATTATCAATGTTGAATTCAGGAAACTTACCTTTCTGAACCAGCTCTACCTTTTTCTGCAACTCACTGTCTTGCTTCTGTGCTTGCTTGATTCTATCTGATAGAGAAGATCTCACTGATACCTGAAACAAAACAGAAGGACTTCCTGCACCAACAACTTCTATGACAAAGTTCATCAAATCCTTAACCAAAGGATCACGTTCCAAACGCAACATTGTTAATGAAGCATTACTTTTTCGACTCAAAGCATCAGCCACTTTATTTGCTTTTCCCGGATGGTAATGAATTGTACAATCATAATCCTTGATTAATTCTAGCCATCTCCTCTGTCTCATGTTTAACTCTTTCTAAGTGAATATATACTTTAAACTTTTGTGATCGGTATATATTTCATACTTTACTCCATACAAATGATGCCTCCAAATTTTTAAAGCAAAAACAACAGCAGCTAATTCCAAATCATGTGTAGGGTAATTTACCTCATGAGTTTTCAACTGTCGTGAAGCATAAGCAATTACCTTATCATTTTGCATTAGGACGCAACCAAGTCCTTTCAATGAAGCATCACTGTATATAACAAACTCACCATTCCTGGAAGGTAGTGCCAAAACTGGAGCATTCACCAATCTTCTTTTCAATTCCTGAAAACAATCATCACATTATTTTGTCCAGATAAACTTAACACCCTTCCGAGTTATCTTAGTCATTGGACTAGATAACCGTGAAAAATTTCTAACAAACCTTCGGTAATAGCCCGCCAAACCAAGGAATCTACGAATCTCGGTTACATTTGTGGGTCTTGCCCATTCTTCCACAACTTTTGTTTTTGCAGGATCAACAGTTATTCCATCTTTAGAAACAATGTGACCAAGGAAAGAAATTTGTTGCAACCAAAACTCACACTTGCTGAATTTCCCATACAGTTTCTTTTCTTTTAAGGTTTGCAAGATAACCCTTAAATGTTTTTCATGCTCCTCTTTACTTTTAGAAAACACCAAAATATCATCAATGAAAACCACCACAAACTTATCCAAGAAATCATGGAAAATTCTATTCCTTAAGTCCATGAATACAGCAGGTGCATTGGTTAGCCCAAAAGGCATTACTACAAATTCATAATGGCCATATCTCGTACGGAACGCGGTCTTCGGAATATCTGCCTCCTTTACCCTTCAGCTGATGGTACCCCGATCTCAAGTCAATCTTTGAAAAAAACTGAGCTCCCTGGAGCTGATCAAACAAATCATCGATATGAGGCAAATGATATTTGTTCTTAACAATGATATTATTCAAGGCTCTTTAATCAATGCAAAGTCTCATAGAACCATCTTTCTTTTTAACAAATAAAACAGGAGCACCCCATGGTGATGTGCTAGGTCTAATGAAACCTTTCTCTAATAAATCTTGCAATTTCTCCTTCAACTCTAAAAGTTCAATTTGTGCCATTCGATAAGGGGGTTTTGAAATTGGCTTAACATCAGGAACTAAGTCAATAGTAAACTCAACTTCCCGATTTGGTATTATTCCAGGCAACTCATCAGGAAAAACATCAGGATACTCATTTACCACTGGCACATCATTAATCTGAATAGTTCCTTTATTTTCAACGACGTGTGCAAGGTAACATTCATTTCCATCTTTTACAAGTTTCTCAGCCTCTTGATATGTTATCAAAAGTAAGGGTTCATTCTTGTAAACAAACTGAAAGTATTTCTAAAAAGAAACTTCTTTAGCTCTAAAGTCAATCTTAGCATGGTAAATAGAGAGCCAATCCATACCCAGGATAACATAAAACTCTACTAGAGGTAGAACAATAAGGTTTGCAAGTAGGTTCTTTCCACAGATAAGGATAGGAAGATTCTTATAAATTCTTTTTGCCTCAACATTTACCCCAGGTGTTTTTACCAAAAGTTCAGGAGTCATTTCTTGAGATGGTATTCCCATTTTACTAGAAAAGGTTTCAGAGATGAAAGAATGTGTAGACCCCGAATCAAACAACACACTGGCATAATCTGAAAAAACAAACAAAGTACCTGATACAACTTCATTTGATGGCCCGACATCTGCTGAAGTAGTTGCAAAGGATTTCACCACCCCTTTCTGCTTGTAGTCTAACTGCTTCCCATCACTCAATCTCCTTGTCGGACACTCGTTTGCATAGTGACCCATCTCATTGCACTTATAACATTTCACTAACTGCAAATCAAATTTGTTCTTACCTTCACCTTGATCCTTTTCAGTGCAATCACGAGCCTTATGTCCCATCTTACCACATCGGTAGCACTTCCCAGAATTCAGAAGACATTCCCCAGCATGCCTTTTTCCACATTTATCACAAACTGGAAACTTAGTTCTCTTACCATCAGACTTTTTTGAAGAATTCTTACCTTTCTCCTGCCACCTCGGTCTCTTCTTCTGATGGTTGTTATAGAAAACTTGGTCATCGGCAAACTCCATTTCCACCTTCTCAGCACATCGAACAAGCTTTTCATAACTTTTAAACTCACGAGAAGCTAATGACCTTCAATACATTGGCTTTAATCCTGAGTAGAAACGATTGATTTTACTATCAAGGTCCCGGATAAAATTTGGAGCATACCTTGCCAATCGAGTGAACCTTTCTTCATAGGCAGCCACTGAGTCTTCCTCTTGCCTCAATTCCAAGAATTTCTTTTCCATCCTAAGTCGAACAGCCTTAGGAAAATACTTCTCAAGAAACATACCTTTGAATTCATCCCAGTCAAGAGCATCAATCTCATCGGCGTCCCTGATATTTTTAACCATAGACCACCACTGATCTGCTTCACCCTCCAAACGGTAAATAACAAGACTAACCTTTTTATTGTCTGAACACCCCATGACATCAAAAATCTTCTCCAGTGCTTTAATCCACCCTTCAGCTAGCACAGGGTCAGATGATCCTCTGAATGATGGTGGGTGTTGCCTCATGAAATGTTCCACCACTGACATGTTCCTCTGTGGTTGTTCTGGCTGATCTCGTGCATGGATACCACCGCCATTTATCGCTTGAGTCAACTGCTCCATTACTGCAACAAACTGTTCAGTTCCAATTCCGACCATTTCTGGATGCTGATTCGGAAGGTTATTTCCTTCTGTATGCCTTCCTAGCACTGCTTCCCTGTTTCCTCTGCGGAAAACCATTCTGAACAAACATGTCTTAGATGAAGAAACATGGTAATCTTTAAATGCTATATCATTTCGAAAAAAAAAATATTTTTGGATAATCATTTAACAGAATTCTAACTCCTAAAGTTATCTAAACCGACCTTTGATACCAACTATAAGGCCCCAGCCTTAAACCTTACTTAATCTTGAGTTATTACAAGATTACACATTGAGGATCTTTTCAGGTTTAGAGTTTTAGAGAATTAGATCATAAAACTTGCATTACATTCCACATATAAACAAAGTGGTTACATAAAGATAGTATTCTTCATTCCCATCAATGGAAACACATTTAAAATAAAACATGGATTATTTCTTGACACATCCTTGACTCTATCATCTTATCATGTACCTTTCCCTTGACCTATGAAAAACATTTCATAAACTTGGGATGAGCATAAAAACTCAGTATGGGTTATAAAAAAAAATATGGAAATGAAACATGAGTTCATATATACATAAGAATGAAATCATACTTTACCCATAAAACATAGGCACTTTAACATACCTCATAAAATCATGAATAAATCATAGAAAATCATAAGACATAAAGGTAACTTGAGGCATTCATAACATTCTTACGTAGGGAGTAACCCTCTTGGTTACGTTTGGAATACCCATCACAGTATATTCCCTAAAATCTCTTTGGAGAAACCTTAACGTTTCACTCCTTCGTGTTACCCAATGCATTGGAGAGCTATAACGGGCTCACCCGCCCTTAGTTTATCACGGAACCACCCGTCTTCATAATAATTCCCAAGAACCATGACATAATCATATCACATAAAACATGCATAAAGGAAACATAAAATTTCCACATTTCAATCACAAGATATCAATACAACACATTGATATAATAAAAACATTATGAAAACCATTTTCAATACCAAAGTAAAACATGGTATTTAGTTTTCTTTTAAAAAAGAAGGTATGGCTTGTAGAGGAAGCCGGAACTCAAATAACGGTTACGATGGAGGAGAAGTCGTTGTCGCCGCATACGTACGACAAAAACATTCCCTTTTGTCGTTTAGTAAATGCTTCGTATAAAAAAGATTCCTTTTGAATAAACGTAAAAGTCAAAGGGGTTTATACACCGTATAAAAGAAAGTTGTGTATAAAATAAAATATGCCTCAATGAAAGGAGATTGAGACGAAGTCCCATACCTCGTATCCGACTTGACCCGACCGTTCTTTAATATCCTGAATAATAAACTTGAGTTAATATCTACTTGCTTATGAATCTTTTTCAAGTTCATTATTCCTTTTATACCATGTTATGAACATCATGTAATCAGTTAAGTTAATAATGTTCATTTTGTCGGTATTTGGTTCTTAAGTCAAAAATAGACTTCTTACACTTACATGTTGTTAATTTGGTCAAAGGTTCATTATATCCATAATGGTATTCATGATGTAGATATCATATATGTCATATATATCCAGTACATACATGCATTTATAATATTACATAATCATTTAGAGGTAAGAAATGAAATGCACCGTTCATGGAGACGGTAAGCCGTACGTACGCATGAACGCTACTTTCATTTCTATTTCGTATTTTATAGAATGGAATCATAATGATATAAAGGTATATTATAATTCCAGTATAATATCATATATAATATCATAGTTCCATCCTTTATATGTCCCACATATGGTATTTAACGAATCAAATCACTTTGAGGGGGTGGTAGTCCGCACTTCCTAAAATGAAGATATCATGTTTACCCATAATGGAAACCATAAAGGTATGCCCAAAATGAAAAAAAACAGAAGCTTAAGGAAAACATAAACATATTATATATCATATATAAAAATAGTGACATCATAATGGCCACCTTTGAAGGTGTTAAATGAGTATTGAACAATCATCGTTTCGGGAGGCATAATTTCGCCATCCACGGAAACCGTATGTTCTTTAACCGTTTGATGTAGTTGTGTGAGTGTGTAGCTCAAATATATCTTATAACAACATCCTAGTATATTTAAGATACTGGTGTTGTTACAAAATAAGTAAATAAAAAGAGTTTAGGGGGTTAGAGAAGCAAAATAAAACAAATGAACATGAGAGAATGAATTACCTTTAAAAGTGTACTCCTTTTGATTTGAGCCTAAAGGATTCCTTTGAAAGGATTCTTCCCAAAGGGAATCCTCTAGGATGAGTAGAGGGATGTGGAGAGAGTAAATGGGCAGGGGTTGGCCAAGCCAAAGGCTTTAGGAGTGTGTGAAATGAGGTAGAGGTGGGGGCCTTTTATAAGAGGAGAGGAGGGGCACTTTTGGAAAGTAAAGAAATATTACTTTATTTGAAAATGTGTTTCGGTTTCAAAAGGTCCCACATTGATATAATTCGTGGATGAGGTGATAAGGCTTCTAAATCCACTCATCAAATAAGTTTTGGACATGTGTAGTTCATATATTTTACATTATCTTTCCATTTTATTTAAATCGTCAAATAATGATGTCATCGCTCCATCATTATTATGTCATAAATAATTTAATTTATTTAATGTCTAAAAATCATAAAAAAAATACTATGATGTATGAAATCTTTTTATCTTTCCAATTACTATTTATAATCAAAAATATGATCTTTATAACCCCATGTAAAAATTGTTTTCGTAAAACATATTATGTTTGTGTCATTTTTACTTTTACATTAAATAAAAAGTTATTTATGTCATTTCCCAACCAAAATGTCTCCATGGGGTCCCCAAGTTGACCCATGACTTGTCTTGGTCGGCCATGGCACAACCAATAAGGTTGGGACATGTGTCTAGGTCATTTCATATTATTAAAGCATTATTTATACCTTAAACTACACTAATTACCACTAATCGCGATTAAAAACTTAACAAGTTACTATTCACCAAAAAATTATTTTAATCTCATTGAACCACATTTTACTTCTTAATGACAACCATGTATGTCGGATTTTCAAAATTCAATACACATTAGTGGTAAACTTTCATGTAACTGAAAAATCAGTTTGCTTGATTACCACTTAGTGGTTTCACTATTCATCAAAAATTGAAGTTTTTCAGAAAATTACCAAAAATTCACCCTAAGCTATATTTGATATTCCGAATTCAAAAATGAAGTCTATTTTACAAAATTCAAATCATATAAGTCACATTAATTAATTTAATAATTAATTCCCGCTGCCAGAGCAAATAGCGTGTTTTTACAAAACAATAAGTATCAAAAGATTGACACCAGTTTAAGTCTAATTTCAAAGTGAAATTGATTCCAATGACCACCATTGGATAAAATGGTAAAAATATATTATAATTTAACTTCAAAACCAATTCAAAATATAATCTAATCATATAAATAAATTAGATTAAAAAGCAGTTTTGATGTAAAATGCAGTATTTTCACTATTCATTAAAAAATGAACATTGTCAGAAAAATACCAAAAATTCACACAAGGTAAATTTTGATGTCCCAATCATAAAGGATAAGTTTATTTTGACAAAAATAGTTTATAAAATTGTCAAAATATAGATTCAAAAATGGTTTGCCATCAAAAGGCAGTAAAACAATCTTTTAAGAATATTAGTGTATTCCATGCATAAGATTGTATTTATTTTCATTTTAAGCCTCTATAACACTATCTTAATCATTAATAAACATAGATAAAAATATATATTATTCATTACTTACTTAGGATTTTACATTCACGCGTTGAGACCTCCTTTAATGTTGTTCATAATTACCTTGGGCGTGTCCCCTCAAATTCTAAGCGGATTTGGACATGTATTCCAAGAGTTATGACCGTTTTACTATGAAGAATTTATTCTGTCCAGTCAGACTCTCCAAAACGAAATCCTCCGAATTAGGGTGATTTAATGACCTCATAAAAGGCCAATTCACTCGATTATTCCTTCATAAAAGATTCTCCAAAACTCGTTGGGCATCCACCCACCGAATTTCACAACATTGTATCCCACCATGGATGTGTTATGGAGCCCACACCAAAACTAGGCAGAACTGCAAACAGTTTTCCTTCTCCCATTTCGGAGCTTATTTTGAGCTTCCATATGGCCGATTCAACTTTCAGTCCAAAAATAGTAAATGAAGCCCTAGATGTGTAGAATATGGAAAAGAAATAATTTTTTTTAATTTGGATCAGTGTATATAATTATATGGCCAAACTACAGAAATAATTTAAAACTATTAAAAATCCAAAATGGCCAATTTTTACTATTTAGCTCAAAATAACACCATTATGATAAAAATAAAACAATTCATCTTAGAGGAACACTTTTGTGGGTTTAAAACAATGATATTCAATATAAATTAATTGAAAATATTTTCTCTATCACTTCCCTCATTGAGAGGTGGATACCAGAGACACACACATTCCACCTGCCTAAGGGAGAGATGACTATCACCCTCCAGGATGTGGTAGTGCTTCTCAGTTTTCATATCCAAGGGAGACCCGTTATTGGAACCCCTCGTGTATCTTGTCCAGACATTTCTCAGTTCTTGTTAGGCATTGAAATTTTTTCTAACTGTAGGTCTATAGATGGAGAATCCATATCTATGCCTTGGTTGTAGGTGCAGATTACACATTTAACCAATGATGCTGACGAGAAAACAGTCATGCGTTATGCCCATGCATATATATTATAGATCATTGGTGGGACCATGTGTACTAATCACTCAGGGATGCATGTTAACATGATGTATCTACCCCTACTAGAATATTTTGATCAGGCTAGGATGTACACCTGGGGATCAACCTGCTTGCTATACATGTACAGAGCATTATGCAGGCTATCCCGCAGGGACCGCACAGGTCTCAGGGGATTCTTCATCCTTATTCAGATGTAGGAATGAGAGAATATCCTTGCATTCCTCCCAGAGCTTGCTGGTCCACTGATCGAGATGGAGGTGTGACATGATTCTCCGCATGGATGCTAGTATAATCAATCATTCCTATTGGTTTTTTGATACTACTAGGAGTTATTGACTTTAATTTCTCATTATTTGTCACTATCGATGATGTATTTTAGAGGTGGTGTCAGTGATAAAATTTCGACGCGGTTTCGAGACACCATTTGGGCATATATCAGCTCAAGTTGGACTATCTCTTACCTAATCAGGTATGTATATACAATCTATCACTGTCTAAAAAATTTAATAATAGCATCAATTTTGGTTTTTAGTTAGGAGATTTTTTGAAAAATTCAAATGTCATTTCAGATTTCATGGCTTCCATAATGGAGTATTATGGACCAATTTCCCACATAATGCACTGTTGGGCTTGAGGATTCTATGGATATAGTGTATCTAATTTACTTCCATATTATTGAGTGGAAACAGCCTGAAAGAGCTGTGAATTGGTTTTTCTATGCTCATCTGATTCCAATGCCGTCGATACACACAAAGGAGCTTCATGGGATGAAGCTCACAAGGAGGCAGGATGCAGTCTGGCTTCGAGTACATGGCTGCTTTATCGACTGCTGGTATAGACGTGTAGAGTTTCGTATTCAGGGTGTACCTATGAATCAATTATTTCTTTCAGAGTAGGTTGAGTATGATCCATGGTATAGACTGAAGTATATACTATATCTTACCTGATATGGTAGAGAGATGCAGAGGATGGTAAGTCAATAAATTTCCATTAGTTTTTTATTGAATTATTTTCTAATTCAATTTGAATATCTTTACAGGGATTCCACACAGACCAACTTGTTTGCATGAGTGATAAAGAGGAGGAGGGGGTCTTTAGCCGAGCAGCTGTCAATGCTGTAGCGCTGGAGGCAAGGGAATATTTTCACATGATTTTCGAGAGCATCTTTAAGCGTCTAGCTCGGAGAGAGGAGGTTACTACCCCATAGGAACATCCTGAAGCTGGTGCTAGTGATGAGGAGCCATGACCACGATGACGTAGATAGCGTCGTGCTGCACGTAAGGCCTCACCTATTTCTTAGACAGAGGTTGACCCTTTAGTAGTCCAGGTTCAGCCGATTCAGGATGTTCCTCAGGTGGCATGAGATGCATCTTTCTTGACATGATATCCACAATTCTCTCCATCTTGGGTTCTAGATCCATCACAAACTTGGGGTCTAGATCCATCGCACCATTGGGATCCAGATCCATCACTACCTTGGGGTCTAGATCCATTGTAGCCTTGGGGTCTAGATCCATCACAGTCTTGGGGTATAACCCCATCGCAGCTTGGTTCCCCACTATAATAATGGCAGGTCCTTCTACCACCCTAGTAGGAGAAGAATCCAGAGGGCAGTATGATATGCAGTTGATAGCTCCTCCCACTGGAACACATATAGGGGATGCGACAAATGACGTTCCAGTGCCCGAGGACCATTCTTCTCTAGGTCATCAGACTCCACTGCGCACTCGACGCGGACGTCCTATTCACAGACCACCATGTGGGATATAATATCCGCTCTATAGACACATGCATTGATTATACATATTCATTTATATGTTTTATGTATATTGAAATTAAAATGCTATTATTACTATTATAGCTTATTATATGTTTATAAATTATTTTATTTTTCAATTATATTTTAGCCACAACTTATATTTGACAGCTTTCAAAGTCATAGGAATAATCATTAAATTTCAAGTAAATAACTTTAAAAGATTATAAAATATATAGTATAAAAATAATTTAAATAAAATTTAAAAGATAGCCTAAAATTCTAAAAAGTTTTTAAAAATAAATAGTTTCATAAAGAAAATAAATAAATGATAATGAAAGGAATGTAAGAAAAGTAACTCAGAAGTGAGAGTGAAAAAAATGAATGTCGAGGAGGATATTAAGCCACCTAATTGAATTTGAAAGCCTATAAAATATAAACAATAAGACCCATAAAAATAAAAATTAAAAATTCAACTACTTATTATATGTTTAATCAATGTTTAAAATTTCATTCATTTTGGTCTTATAGATTATATTATATAGGATAGCAAAGGCACATACTTGAAATTTTTTAAGTTTCAATTAGGTGGATTATAAAGATTATAAATTATTTATCATCAAAATTTTTCAAGAAATTATTTTTATTTTTAGCTAATTATTATATTTTTAATCAATGTTTAAAATTTAATTCTTATCAATCTTATAATTTATATTGTATAGGCTACTAATGTCACATACTTGAAACAAATTTAAGTTTCAAGTAGGTGGATTAGAATGCTAATAAATTATTTTTCATCAACATTTTTTAAGAAATTATTTTTATTTTTGACTAATTTTTATATATTTAGTCAATGTTTAAAATTTCATTAATATTGGTCTTATATTTTATATTAGATAGGCTAACAAAGGCACTACTTGAAACATTTTTAAGTTTCAAGTAGGTGGATTAGAAACTTATAATTTATTTTTCATCCACATTTTTCAAGAAATTATTTTTATTTTCAACTACTTATTATATGTTTAACCAATGTTTAAAATTTCGTTCATATCGGTCTTATAGTTTATATTATATAGGTCAGCAAAGTCATGTTCTTGAAACATTTTTAATTTTTCAGTAGGTGGATTAGAAAGATTATAAATTATTTTTCATCAATTTTTTTTAATAAATTCGTTTTATTTTCAACTAATATTTATATATTTAATCAATGTTTAAAATTTCATTCATATAAGTTTAATAGTTTATATTTTATAGGATAGAAAATGCACGTACTTTAAACATTTTTAAGTTTCAAGTAGGTGGATCAGAAAGATTATAAATTATTTTTCCATTAACATTTTTTTATAAAATAATTTTTATTTTTAACTACTTTTTATATGTTTAATAAATGTTTAAAATTTCATTCATATCGGTCTTATAGTTTATATTTTATTTGTTAGAAAAGTCACGTACTTGAATAAAAGATAAATTATGTTGAAACATTTTGTTTTATTTATGTGTGTGTGTATATATATATATATAACCATAAAATAATAATAATAAAACATCAAAATTTTAAATATATAAAAAATAATAATTAAAATCGAAGAAAAAAATCTATTGTTTAATAGTAAATGCGACATCAGCGATTCCACCTTTAAGGATTAATTTTAATTTTTTTTAAACCTATGTGTTTAAAAAAAATTCTGGAATGTGTACAAAAAAACTCTACAACCACAACACTCAAAAACATGAGGCCCACCATCTTCATCATTTTGATCATCAACAAAAAGTAGTGAACATAAAACATCAATCCAAATTCAACATCTCATCTTCTTTAATCTGTCACAACATCAGGTGTGAAGCAGGATCTTCAAGCTTGAATGACCTAGATTCGATCTAGTATTAAACATCGGTGCTTGATGCAAAAAATCATATAAACCCATATTCATCGATACTTGCAGCATAAATCAGTTGTCTTAGCTGATGGATACACAAGAATAGAAGATACACTTCCTTACATTGGAGTTAGCTTGGGTCTTCATTACACTTTTCCTCTTCAGCCTCAATATCAAAATTTTTAGTTCTTCCTCATGGAAAATGTTGAACAAAACTGGACTTCCTTCAGTGGATCATTCTCACATGAGATCCTCTCACTTATAAAAAGACTTGGGAGTTCTCTAGTTATAATGCTCGGAATTAAATCGAGCTCAACATCTCTGACCACAACTTAAGTTTTAGCCGCAAGCATTGGTCTACTTTAATCACGATATTTCAGATTTAATCGAGTTAAGCAGCTCCTGATTGTGGAAAAGGAATTTAAAATATTGGAGGAGAAATTATCTTACACACAACTTCTGTAAAATCTCTTTCAGAGTGTCTTACTAAATTATCTCGTGGCCTTTCCCTCTAAGAAGGGGGTCTATGGAAGCACCTTACGGTGCGATGAAAACAAACACTCTAATGATATGAGTTTAGATTGTGAGACCATCTCCAACCCAACAACAAAATGGGGGAGAAATTCTATTTTAGTGCAAAATACAAACTCCAATCCAGCGCTATTTACTATCCTAAAATAGCATTTTGATACAGTGCATCGCCAAATATAACATTGTACTGTTTATGTGACAAATCAATTTTTGGTCTTTTTATTTTATTTATGAGAATATATGAGTTGAGATTTGAGTTTTAAAAAAACAAAAAACACATTTTTCAATCATAATGTAGGATTTAATGCAAAAAATGAAGTAGTGGGTTTGAGAGTATTTTACTGTAGATACTTCATTTTGAAGAAGAATTGCTTCATTTTAGCATTTTGGGTTGGAGATAGTCTGAGGTCAACTAGGTAATAATTGTTCCATGAACTCAGCTTCACATTATTAGACCACATTTTAAGTGGGAACCTCAACGTTATTGAGGTCATCACTATATTCACCTAATTTCATGCCTCTTACACAGTTCACCTGGTGGAGGACCCCATGGTCAACATCATAGTTCATTATGTCCACCCTGTAAGACATTGACATTATATATTTTGAGACATTTATTAAAATATAAATCTCAAATTGATTTGACTCCCAGGAATTTGGTTCATTTTTTTGCTCGTCGGTAGAAGGTGAATCTAGAACAAGTTTCTCAAGCTTCCAATTATAGAAAATCTGATATGGTTGATGGTATTGATGCGTGATGACATAAAAATGTTTTTTTGAAGCATACTATTCTTTCAGATTTGATAGGCTTGACCTTTTCAGAGCTCATTTGGAAGTGTATATATGGGAGGAAAAGAAAATAGTTGGAATGATTGAAACTCATATCCCCTGTTTGTGTTGGGACTCATCACATTTATTGATGCAAGAGAAAATTATATTTATAGAGAGATTTATTGAAACATTAATTGAGGATTTTTCTCCCGACAGTAAAAAAATATTTAATTGTCAATATTAATGGATAAAATTAGATGTTAACTGCATTAATTGGTTATTATGGACTTAGTGTCAATATAAATAGGATGAAAAAACATATTTTTATGGGTGTTCCAGTAACATGTAGCCAGCAAGGGAGTCCCGGGAAGGGGTTTCTATGTTTGCGGTGGCCCCTGTGACACAATGACGACGACACAATTATCTTGTATGTGTGGAGAGGTTCTTGGAAATATGTTCAAGATGTCATCCTCCAGGAGAAAGACTGGGGATACTGAGTTGGTGGTAGAATGTGAGAAACATCAGTATTTAATAGGTTTGGAGTAGTGGCGACACAATTGATGATCATGGCCACGTATAGAAAGTCTTCCTGATAGTGGTGATCAGGTGGCGTTTCCTGATTCATGATCGATGATACACCATGATGGAGAGATCATGTGAGAGAGAGATCCTTCAGGTGTCGCAAGATGGTGCGAGGCTGAAACATATTCAGATGAATATCTCCGAGGTTGTAATGGTTCGTCAACATAAGGGTAACATTTTTGTCACAAATTGATCTTTCGATACATGGCGTTGACATGATGTTTTTCAGATAGAATATGGAGGTGTATCGGGCTGTGGTTTTCACACAAGTTTTTCCACATCATCATTTTAATTTAAGTATGGGAATTACTTGAATTATTTGTATTCTCTGATTCATAGTAAATATTTTTTGGGAATCACTTCATGGTTTTTTAATCCTCTACATGGGAGGGTTTTTTCAACGTTAAAAAATCATGCGTTCTTATTTATTTATTCTGCTTATATTACTTATATATTTTGACATTTTTCTCACGATATTTTTGGTAAGTAATTTTTAGTATGGAATCGATATTCTCCCTAAAAAGTGGTATAAGAGAAGGTTGGTTCATTCTTGTAGTTTAACGTGTGAATTATGGAAGATTCTGAGAGGACTGCCGATGAGTGTGCAAATAAGAATAAGTTTTGGAAATTAAAATAGGACGAGAGAGGTGATACACATGTCTACTTAGGGGATGTTGAGAAAGGGGAGAAATTTTTTCATGGACATGCTCCAGATTATGTGGCGATAATGATTATGGGGGAGTTAGATGTTTCTAGTTCTTTTCTTGTTCAGTAGGATGGTGAAAATGCATATTTGATGAAGATTTCAGCATTTGGTTTTCTTTTTTTCATGGGGAGATGATATTTTTTTGGTTAGAATTTAAAAATGACGTCGTCATATTTTATATAGTTGATGATGATTGATTTTACACTGACTTATTTTCTTTCAATTGGGTTTATTAGACTTTTCCATTCATTAATGTGATGAAGGGGAAGATTGTTGGGGTTAATCACATTTATTGATGAAAGAAAAAATTATATTGATGAAGAGATTTATTGCAACATTAATTGATGATTTTCTCCCAATAATAACAAAGATTTAATTGTCAATATTAATGGATGAAATGGGATCTTGACTGCATTAATTGTTAATTATGGACTTGGTATCTATATAAAGAGAATGAACAATATATTTTGATGGTTTTGACAACAATATGTAGTCGATAAGGGAGACTCGGGAAGGGGTTTCTGTGTTTGCGGTAGCCTGTGTGATACAACGACGATGACAAAATTATCTTGTATGTGTGGAGAGATTCTTGGAATGATGTTCAAGATGTCATCCATTAGGAGAAAGAAGAGGGATACCGCGTATGCAGTAGCATGTGTGACATGTCGACATTTAACAGGTGCGGAGCAGCAGTGACACAATTGATGATTAGGGTCACGTATCAAAAGTATTCCTGATAGCAGTGATCATGTGTCATGTCCTAGTTCATTATCAACGATACATCATGATGGTGAGATCATGTAAGAGGGAAATCCTACAGGTTTCACAAGATAGTGTGAGATTGAAAAATGTTCGGATGAAGATCTTGAATGTAGTAACAGTTCATTGATAGAAGGGTGACATTTTTTTCATAGATTGATCTTTCGATACATGATGTTGACTGGATGTTTTTCAAGGAGAAGACGGAGGCATATCAGACTTTGGTTTTCACACAGGTTTTTCTATGCCATCATTGTAATTCAAGTATGGGTATTACTTGGATTCTTTGTATTCTATGATTCATAGTGGACATTTTTTAGGAATTTCCCCATGAGTTTTTAATCCTCTACATGGGAGAGTTTTTCCACGTTAAAAAATCCTACGTGATGATTTATTTATTCTACTTATATCGCTTCCATATTCCGACATGTTTTTCATGATATTTTTGGAAATCAATTTTCGGTTTGGAATCGGGATTCTCCCTAACCATTTGGAATCCCTAGACTGGAGGGAGAGAAATGATTCAAAAAGAAATGGAGAGAAATATTTCTCCCCAACTGAAGGTTTCAAATCACCCAAAAATCGGGTTGATTTAGAAGGAAACCAAGCCCCTGTATGCCATTTTTTTAAATTTCCTATATTATCCTTATGTATAGAATTTATTTTATTCAATATTTTTTTGAATTAATATTTAAATAAATGATCATATTTCTTATTATTTATAATAATAATATTTTCATGTGTATACAATTTTTTTAATGTTATTTGTAAATAATTATTTTTATTACTTCAACGTAATTTATAAGTAATAATAACAAAAAATTATAAAAAATTATATTTGTGAATAATTTTTATTATCTTGAATTAATAATTTATTTATATAATTTATATACATAATTTAAAAATAATTTTGAATTAATAATAATTTTGAATTTATAGTTTTTGAATTAATATTAATTTTGAATTAAGTATTTATTTTGAATAAATAATTTTGAATTAATAATTATTTTGAATGAATAATTTTTAATTAATAATAATTTTGAATTAATAATTTTGATTATCTTTAATTAATAAATTTAAATTTATAAATTATATAAGTAATTTATAAATAATTTTGATAACCTTTAATTAATAATTTTGATTGTGTGTATTTTAATAATTTTGATTATTTGTGTATAAAAAATTATATAAACAAATAATCTTGATTATGTGTATATAAATATTTCATTCAAAATAATTTATAAATAATAATAAAAAATAATTATAAATAATTTTCAAATAAATAAATATATGGATTGTGAAAATGATTTTAGTGAATATATGAAATCAATTTTGTTTATTTTTTTAATTTTTTTTTAAATTTCTATTAATATATTTTTCTTAGTTTAATGTTTACTTGATTATGGGGATATAAAATACAATGATTGATTAAAATCAAAATTATTGTTTATATAATTTACATGATATAAAAATAAAATAAATGATAATATTTTTTTTAAAATTAAATGTCTATATAACTGACATATTAAAAAAAATATACAATTTAAAATTATAATATTTTTATTTGAAATAATTGAGTATTGAAAATCTATATTTTTAAAAAATATTACCTGAACCCACCCAAATCAATGATCATATAATGATTTCAAATTTAATTTTATTATACATTTATTTATAAATATATTTTTATCTATAATTATATAAAGATATTTATAAATATATATTTATAATTATATAAATATTTCTTGAATATATATATATATATGTGTGTGTGTGTGTGTTTCTAATTAAATATTTACATATAAATATATTTTTAAATATATATTTAATATATTTAATATATATTTATATAATTTATTTTATAAATATATATATATTTATGAAAGCATATTTGTATAATTATAATACAAATAAATATATTTATAAATAAATAAATATATATATAATTTTATAAAGATATTTATTTATAGTAAATAAATATATTTATTTAAGAAACAAAGATACAATTTAAGATTATAATATTTTTTTATTTGGAATGATTGAATATTGGAAAACTATATTTTTTAATAAGGGTTATTTTTTTCATATTATCACAACATTTCTTTTATTTTCTTTTAAAAATTTTCACCAAACAAGATGAAGATAAATTACAATCATTTCTTTTCTTTTACTAAATTTTGCATCCAAACAAAATGAAGAGAAATTAAAATCATTTCGTTTCTTTTATTTTCTTTTATGAATTAGGAAATCATTTATTTACTTTTACTAAAACACAACCAAACATAGTTTTAGGAATATCTCGAATAGGATACCCCATTCATGGGATTTGATTTCTATATGAAGCACCAATTTCAGCCCCATGATCTACAATTTCTCCAATCACCCAGATTGTCCACCATAGGGAGATGATTCCAAAGAATGTTTCTACAAGTAGTAATGTGATCGAGGAACTAAACTACTCTGACAGGTTCAATCTAGGGTATTACCCATCGTCTATGGAAAGGGAGAGATGCACATCAGATGAAGGAACTCACAACTATTCATCGATCATAAGGAGGTTGATGGAAGATCATAAGTTGGGTTGTGCATCCAACTCAAACTTCCAATCTATTAGTTTATTTGGTGAGGATCAGGGCTGAAACTTCTTGGTGGATTTGAGCTATATCAAATTTTAGAAGGGACTCAAACCTGTCAGATTATATGTGGCAGTATGGACATAACATGATTTCAACCACATAAGCCATTTGAGTCTTCCATAATTTCTCATCCATTGGATTCTGAACATGAATACATTTGATATGATGAATGGAGGTTGGGATAAGCCTATGGGACGTGTGAATGATTAGTGAATCTATGATCATAGGGAACATCTATGATGAATCCTCCCACCCCCACTTCAATATGGGATAATATGCAAAGGGATCCTCCACTAGTAAGGGATATACTAAAGATGGCAGAGGACATATTTGAAGGAGAACCCTTCCCAAGGATTGATATATCATTCACTTCCTAGGGTAGAAAATTCATCATGTCCATTGTTCTGGAGCCTAAGTCAAAGATACCAATGAATTTATAATCCTATAACTTTTGTGGTGCTCTAGGTGCATATTGTCCCACATTGGAAGAATGGAATTGTGAAACATGGGGTTAGGAATCCATTTCAGGGGTTGACCAATTCATCCATTTTTAAGATTTTTTCTTTATGTTCATCAACAAACATCTTCTCCCAATGTGAGAGTCTCATTCCAGATTCAGAGTTGGGATATTTATGATAGTCACCCTGCAGGCCACAAGAAGGCGAGTTAACTTGTTTGTGCCAATATTTTCCAAGTTATACCATCATCTTGGTTATATTCATAGGGGGAATCCCTCTTTCAAGATTTTATGACCATTTAAAATTCTATATGGATAGATTATGGTGCATATTAGAGGCTATAAATTTCTCAAAAACCAAGAAATATCAAACACATGATTCTGACCATATCTTTGCTATTTGGGTGTGGTCATGACTTTTGCATTGAATAAACATGATATCAAATTCATGATAAATTGACACAATTTTTTTTCCTTTATTACAAATTATACACCTATTAGATCAATTACCAACAATGCATCTGTAACCCATGAAGATAGGGAATATCATATATCCCTGGGAGATAGTGTATTGACTATGTGAATTGATGGGGAGATCGTCTATTAATGATATTACCCTTTAATATTTATTAAGAAATTTGTTATGTAAAAAAGTGACACCCTACATCTCCTTGAAACATACGAGGGGAAAACATCTCATGGTTTCTCTCTAATTATGGATGATATTCATGAGGGAGGTGAAATGTGATCAGATTTCTATACACCCTAATAATGTTGAAATTTCTTTGAGGACCAATTATGCTCACACATGGATGAGGTCTTATCTCGATTGACATATAGTTACTTTCATACCTCATTTGAAGGGACTTCTAATGGCTGAGATTGAGGAAGAAAGAGAAAAACCAAAAGTAGTGGGGAACTCGTCAATAATGAAGAGGCCAAAAGTGGTGAATATTCTTAGAGAAATGGATATTCCTGTAACATTGAAGTGTCTTGGAGGAATATTTAGTCTATGAAATCCTTATTTTTCTTTTATTTCAAGGAAATGGGCCTCATACAAAAAACAAACAGTTCATACATAAGGATACTTCCAACTCGACATACAGAGTGGTTCCTTGATTGGGGGTGGCTCCCTAACCATATATTCCTATAGATGTGACCTTCCTAGACTCATTTAGGTAATGGGACTCATATATGAGAGAAATTAATCAACTAAGGAGTCACAAGAATTTCTTCAAAATGATTGAATAGAATCACACGGTACTTCTATTTATATCTGAACCCATGAACATCTTTTGGAAAAATATTTCTTTGGAAGTGAATGCCCATTTTTGGGACCTCTATCCCATAATTCATTTTATAAAATGAAGGTTTTCAATTAATTGGAAATGGTTTCTAGGTTGATGGCCCAAGAGGGTTCATCCTAAGTAGCGGGAGGCAACCATAGTACTTAAGAAGAGTTAAAATATATGTCAAATATTTTTCTTTACTTTCTATGTGGGTTATTTTCCTATCAATTAATAATATCCATTACTCTCTTAGGGAACTAAAGTGGAACAATTACCCATTTATTCTCTAGAGTAATGATATGGAGGCAAGTTGATTGGTGTTGGTTCTAATCCAGATACCAGGGTTGAGTAGGGTGGTTTCCCAATATATCAATTCCAATTGAGGCATTAGCCTCCAGTGCTCCATGATATTTAGTGACAACATTGGTGATCCTCCCAAAGATATATCCTTAAAGGGTATTTGAATGGTGAAGCAACAAGTAAACTGGCTACACACATTCTTTCGGGGTGGAGTATTTGTTCACTCACCATCATTTTATTTTCATTTTTAAGTCACTTTGTTTAGATACATGATAACTCATTGATTTATCCAAGGATTATTAGAGGTCATATGAGTATATGAACATCACGTGTTGGAATGTGTACCACCCCAAAACTTTTAGTAGGGACATCCATGGGTACATTGATTGATAAGTACCAAAGGAAATGAGAGTAAATATCCCACGCGAACATATCCATTATTGCTCTTGTGGACTTATGGCTAATGGGTAGTCTTGTAGAATCTTCAGCCACTATTCCTATAGATCCAAGGAAATATGGACATATCATAGGTATTTTAGACTCTATGGAAACCACATATCAATTATATATAATCCTTGGACGTTAAGTTGGAGACCATATAGAAGTGCCTCCTATAGAAGTGGTAGGGGTAAGGCTCTAGATGTTTCCAAACTAGTTTTCAACAAAGATACATTAGATACAGTCCACATACCTTTAAGAATGGAGTAGGATCTATTAGAGATTTTAATTCTATACACCTATTCTAAATCACAGCTCACCATCTTCTACGTATTATTATTGGAATTCACATTGCTCTGAGATCAACAATATTACCTTGGATCATGCTAAATAATGTTCATTTGGTAACCATTCTTGATGAAAATTATCATTCTTGAATACAAGGAGTACCATCTAAATTGGTGTCTCTAAAAGTGGACATTCTTTTTCTATAAGAAACTTATACTATCACATTTAGTGAAGCAATGGTGGAAGATTATACCAACACCCCCTTATATTGTGGTGATAATTTATAGCTCTCAAACTGGATGCATTATTATATTCTTTCAGTAAAATGTCTTACATGTTTAAATTTCATAGATTCAATAAGAGTTAAAAAGTTCTAGGACATAGTTTTCCCCATGATCCAACAAATGAAGATGGTATGAGAAAAAAATTACTCGATATTGGATCCACGAGATAATGTCAAGGTTAGACCTTCTCTGGTTGATCTGGTACCAGTGTGAACTACCCTATCATAGATTGATTATGAGTCTAATCTTTAAGTTCTGGATTATAATCTATTCACAAACAAGTGAATATGAAATATTATCCAAAACTAATTTCTTAATCTCCTCTGGTTGAACTACTGGAGAAGCTACCTGAGTTTTTCACTTGATCACAACTTTAGGGCATAGAGAGTTTAATTATCAGGTGATTCATGATATAGTGAATGATATGACATGGACATGAGAGCATGAATATGAATTGTTTCTTAATATATCTACAATATAGTAATTAGAACAGACTACAAACCTCTAGGTTGTTGTGATCCAAGAATTCTCTCAACATGCGACGATGACAGTGATTTGGGGACACCAAATTATCAGTGAAAGGCATTTGGATCATAAATTTAAACAATAGTTTTCCATTATTCATAGGAATAGTTCTTCCATAAATAAGGACAATGAGGATATTCAAATACTAATTGAGGATGTGGATTGATAAATTAAGGATTATGATATGAAGATCAAGGAACTACTTCCTCATGTAGAGGAAAAAACTATCAAGATGAATGAACTCCAAGATCTCGTCAACCAATAATATAATTCTATTGGGAATATTTATGAATCAATAGAACATGGATTATGTCATCCCCTTTCCCATTTTTTTTAAAACAACAAGAGAGTCTACAAATTGTTGAAGTCCCTCCTTTTATCCAATAAAAACACATTTTGTTCCCCATCATTTGTAAAATTTCTTTGACTGCCATTCCAATTTGTTTTCCAGATCATTTTCACTTGAAAATTCTTTAAAGGATAACATCACAATAACTTGAATCCACTAAATCATTGAACTATAAGTTAAATAATAACAATATAGTTGGTATACATATATAGGCAAGAATATAATCTTAGTAACACTATAGTTGGTCCATTCAGATAAATTATTTGACTCAAAATGATGAGGATCATAAGGATAAATTTGGAATCATGATTCTAATGTTCAAAAGGGGTTCATGTACCATGATTAAATTTATGAATGCTAAAAAAATTTCCAAGGCCAAGGGGCATAGATAATACATCTTTAATTTTGTTACGAATATATTTTAGACCCCATAAACTTTGATTCTTTTCAATTGTCACCTTAACATATTGAAAAGATTTATATGGGAGAGGCTTAGTAGTTAGGAACTATACTTTATTTTGGACTCTCTTTACAATTTTTTTTACCAATTTTTTTGTCCCTTTTCCATTTAAAATTCTCAATTTTTACAAAATAATGCATGATTCATGTAAAGATGGCGGAGAGTTTAATTTTACCCAAGCCTGTCTTTGTGGATTTTTAACCTAGTGATTTTTAAGTTTCTTTACTTAAGAAGATTTAATCTTATAAAAGTGATCCTACAAGGATGATTTTTTAGGTCAAAAAAATGATCAAAGAAAAGGTAAGGTGATTTCTGTAGTAACACATGGAAGGATAAATCAAAATGAATGTGGACCCAGTGACATTAGATATATGGATAGGTGCATGTTTTTTATGGTCATAATTATTAGACTAGTTGTTTCTAGTGTTTAAGTCATACTAAATTGACCAATGAAAAGGTAGGGTGGTCTGCACTGTAGAATGAGTGTGATAAACCAGATATAAATAGGTAAAACCCAGTACTCTATACCATATTGATCATAGTGGCCATTGTTATTAGTAAAGTTATAATTTGACTCTCTAAGAGTGTTCTGAAGCTTGATTGTGCAATCTCAATAGGTTAATGGCGGACTTTCACTCTCTGAAAGTGATCCAAAGATTTCTTTTGTGATCCAAAGAAGTGTATGATTGACTAATACTTATTGAGAGTTCTGTAGAGCCTAATTGTGTGATCTTAAGTTGTGAATGGTGGACTTTCACTCTCCAAGAGTGTTCCATAGATTTATTGTGTGATATTAAGAGGTTGATGGTAGAACTATTCTCTCTAAGAGTTTCCTAGAGACTTATTACACAATATCTGGAGGAAAATGGTGGAACTACACTCTGTAAGAGTGTACTAGAGGATTATTGTATGATCTTGAAAGGTGGATAAAATTTTTATATTTTCTATGGAGAAGGAAAAAAACAAACATCCCCTTTTGATGCATAGGGAAAAAGATTCTTATATTTAATATTAGAAAAATTTGGCCAAATGAATAGAGTAGTCTACATTGTAAGGTCAAAGATAAAATGACATAGATAGAGGTTCAATGCCTCCATATACTATATTAAGACTAGTTGATCATTTAGTTTATGGTCATGAATCTTATACAATTATGTCATGGTTTTTAGGGTCATGTGATAAATAATATTCAAAAAGGATAAAGTATGAGATATCAAATCGCTAGATGAATGTGAGAATGATTCATAAGTGTGTAACATCATAATAAATATAATTAAATAATTGGATTTTGGGTTATGTATATAATAACATAATAATTTTTAATTATGGGTGATGAGATGAGACACATATGTCTAGGATGACCACTAACCACATTCGAATGGCAGGTTCCAAATAACCGTTCATGGGCATGTAGAAATTAGAAGATCCTACCCTTAGAACATATATTCCTATAACTAACTATCCATATTGGGGGTACATATATAGTTCCATATTGGGGTCATGTATGCATAGTGAAATAGAGGTGTCACTAAGGGATAAATATTCTGTTTACCAATAGAAAACAATATTTTTGAGGATATAAACACTTACGAAATGAAGGAGTATTATAGAAGAAATAAATGTTCAAGAAGGGTTCTAGAACCCTATAGGTTATACCACTATGTAGGGAATAAACAATTTGGGTGAATAGATATGATATTTAATCACTCTAAATTTTAACCAAACTAGTGGGTCTATCATGAATCGCTCAACTGTTTCTAGGGCTATATAGGATTCCTTATAATATTTGTGTATTTTCCATTCCTTTTTTGGTATAAATTTTTAATAAACCTTAAAATTTAAGGGTATTAGTGAGAGGTGGAATCCATTTTTATCAGGCTTCCCTTTATGGGTTTTTATCCTTCATGTTTTATGTCATTTCACTTATAGTTTAGTGACTTATGGTTTGGACCAATGAGGGATAGATATTATGATCATATTGTTTTGACTAACATGTTTTGATTTTATATTCATACAAATTTAATCAAAAATCAAGATAATTTATATATAAAGTACTAAGAAAAATCTAATGTAAATGATATAATCTTTATTGACACAACCTATCTTGAAGAACGGTGCACGTAGTTTAAGACCGAAATACAGGAACCAAAAGGTTGAGGTAGTCTACCTTGAAAGGGAAAAGTAAAACCTGACGTGAGTGTGGGAATGAGGATATTAAGAAATATCTTGTGGAGGGTGAATATATTTTAAGGAAATTATTCTTAGACCAATGTATGAAGGGAAAATGTAACACATTAGCACAATATGGTTTGAAGTGCTAAGAATTATCTGAAACCTTTTGAAAAATGAATTATGATGATTTAAATCATGAGTTGGGGATGTTTTTGGAGTAAAATGATGGGAAATGTATGATGAGGATACCCATTAATCATGTTTAAATAATGGTCTTCAATTCAATAGTGGTATAACATATTAATAATAGAGGGCTAGTTACATAGGACTAAAACATACTCCTGGTTTGTATCCCAGATTGTAGCACATATTCAAAGACATATTGGGGAAAATATCTATATTAAAATAGAGGATTTCATTAAAACCAGATGAAATTGTTACCAATATCCATAATGTTTTGTGTCAATAAAAGAAACCTGGGACATGAAGTGTGATTTTTGGGAAGGGATGTTTAGAAAAGGTGACGGAGGTCTTCTGGACCTATTTCACCATGGCCAGGTTATTATGGTCCTTTGGAAAAGGGTGAAAATATGTAATAGTCTATATTTTAGTCCTAGATATAGAAAAAAATATCACTACATATCTTGAAATAATAATAATCATGCCACACATTTTTCATATAGAGCCTCTACACTGATCAAAATCATGAGCAAGGAGAGATGATTAGGTTTCACCATAAAGTAAGGCCATCAAGAAAGCTCAATGTGGTTGGGGAGACCCAAACATTAAGGTGAAAATGGTATTTATTTGAGTCCTAGATATATGGGAAAAATATCACTACATATCTTGAAATAATAAGAATAATGCCACACATTATTCTTATAGATCCTCTACACTGATCAATCTCATGAGAAAGGAGACATGATTAAGTTTCACCCTAAAGCATGGTCATTGAGAAAGCTCAATGTAGATGGGGATACCCAAACATTAATTTGAAATGGGTATTTATTTGATGATATAATTTCTAGTTGGTCTTAGTATATAATATCTAGTAATCATTGCATATCCTTAAAGAGTAGAAATCAATCCACACATAGCTCTTGATAAAGTAATTTCACAAAAATATAGATCATTGTACCCAAAAGTATTTACATGGATTAAGATCTTGTATAAGGGAAAGGGTTCAGAAAAATAACTCACCTCATGTGGTTTTGAAGTCATGTATGATGAAGCCTATGTTGTTTAGTTTAACATCATGTGATTAGGAATGCTTTCCCAACCTTTAGACACATCACATATCAACAAAACCAATATGAGTGACCCACTAAGACCTCTAAGATCACATGAATCATGCTTATTGTGAGAAAAAATAGATAACTAGGAGGTCAATTAGATCACATTTTAGTGCATGATAGGGGTTAAATAAGGGGATTTTTTTATTAATGTGAACAATAATTTCTTGACAGATTTGGATCCTGTGTATGGGAAAAGTGGTTGATAACGGTAAATATTCATGGTTGAGTTTAGAATAAAGGAAAAGAAATCACTATGTATCCTACAATAATAGGAATCAAGAGACACACAGTTCTAATATCACAAATAATAGACATCAGTATGTTATCCTGATGCTTTCTTAAAGAATCACCCCATTTTGGGCTCCCTTACCCGAATCTTTCACTCATGCAGGGAAACTGATCCATGTTAGCATAAAACTATAAGATGTTCATGACCATACATGGTAGACTAGATATAATGTAGTTTAATATCATGTGACATGGACCTAGGTTCCATGAAGTTAAAGGCTTTATAATGGGGATACTTATGTGATAGATTTCAAGCTTCTTCAAAAAATAATATGACTTTATCTTATTATGGAATCCCTAGAGGGAAAATAAATGTGAATGAAGTTGTCTAAAAACTAGGATAAAGTGGGGGTTTGATGAGAATATGTAGTTAGACCTATGATAAAATATTCACGTGTCAGTACTTATCTTATGATAACATGAATCAAACTACATGTAGTTCTTATATAGTAGTGGATATTTCCTATCGTAGGATAGGTGAATCATGATATAAGGGTCAAATGACATATCTATAACCATATATTTTCCAAAGTATTTATAAATAACCCATGTATAGATCTCCGTGAGTGATGGAGAAATTTCCTCTGTGTATTTTAATATTTTTCATAGGGGATAATCATTTTTTAGTGCGGGTTCACATATGAAGAATTCCAAAATAAAATCCTTTACATATATTTGAAACATACATTGGAGAGGAATAATTTTTATTAATACATAGAAATTTTATGAGAGGATTCTTCTTCTCAGAATGGATTAATTTACAGGGGATAAAAATTAGGATTCACTTTAGTGCACTGCCATGAACTAAGCGAAAGAAGGAAATTTTCTTTGCCAAAATTGCATTTGGTCCTAGGTAAGGAGATTTAGGTTTCACTAAAGACCCCTAAGTAATATAAATCAATCCATATATACATTTGGAATAAAAATTTCTACATATATCTAGTTCATATGTAGGGGAGAAGAAAATTTTATTTATTTTAATTCATTATTGATAGGATTTAAAGCTAGGTCATGGATTGAGGATCCATGCATCACTATGTATCCTACAAGAGTAGGAATCAATAAACACATAGTTCTCTAATGGTATCTCCTCTATATGAATAAGTCTCAAATATAGGGTTAATTTCTTATTGGGGAAATTTATGGCTGGGTCTATGATGAAATATAGGTGTCACTCTGTGTCATGATAGGAATTAGGGCACACATAGTTCTTGAATGGTTCCTTATATAGATTGTACTCATATATATAATGGAATTTATTAGTTTTATTTTAAGCAATTTCATGTAAGATACCATGAACTATGAATTCCCACATTGATGGAACTCTCACATAAGGTAATAAAGTTGTAGAAAGTGGTCCACTTTGAGTATCTTAACATCATACATAATGTACTTTTGGGGGAGTTTAGTTTAGTGTCACAATTATTTGACCAATGTCTTCTCTAATTTAAGCTCATTGGATAACAACCTACACTATATAGTTTAATTTCATGAAATAAGGATATTAGCTATGTAGTTTAACATCTTATATAGAGGAAGATATTCCATGAATCTTTGAGGTCATTCGAGGAGAAACGATTCCTAGTAGTTTAAAGTCATTCAGAATAGGCTGAGTATTTTTATAGTTTAGGGTCATGCAATAAAGAGTTAGGTTTCATGTTGTTTAAGGTCATGATACATGGACCAAGACTATAAAACCATGTAGTTATGATGTGGCGAACTAATGTAAAATAATGATAAATATTTATTGTGAAATATTTCATTTTAAAGGGGAATGGTGCATTATTCATTCATCACAATAAATGATTTAACTCTACTAGAGTAGAACTGTTGTATAACATAAGGCCCCTCCCACATTGTTTCAATTTTTGGAGACTTATCCCCTATTATCATAGGAGTTTTTATATACAACACAAATTCTCTTTTCACAAATGAATAGAGGCATATGTTCTTATTGAAGATGAGGGATATCAAATTATAATGGATTTTGAGGTTTTGTAAAATGTTAAACCAATTATGATCAATCATATATAGTTTATTAAGTTACTTTGGTGAGTGTTCTTCCTCAACTAGTTTAATATAGATGGAAAATCAAAAGATAAGGAAATTCTACCTTAATGTGAAAACTACTTTTGTCCCGTACATGAGTTAATATAGTGTTTTTTTGCATAGGGGTGTAAGTTATGATGTGATAATACCATGTAGCATGTATTAGTTTATCTGTACATGAATTTTTATCTCTATCTATTATCTTTTAAGGAATGTTGGATATTTTTTTTTAAATGCCACTATTTTTTCATTTACCTCCACATTATATAAGGACAAATGTTTGGACTATATATTGTACAATTCGTACAATCTTTTTAACTTAAAAGTGATGAAATTGGTACAATTTTCCATTATTATATTGGGAAAGATTTGGAATGTGGGCCCACTACTAGTTGATTGCAGGGATATTCATAAAATCATTGTCTATTTCCACTTTAAGATGTAATGACATATTTATAGAATGTGGGTAGGAATATAGAACTATTCATTAATTTCCCCTAAGATGACTTAACAAGATTATATTATAGGAATGGGAATTTATACATTCATTATTCCTTGGGAGTGGGAATATATCCCACTATTTTCCTCTAATTTATATCAAGATATTCTAATGAAATTTGTATATAGGGTCCAAGACAAGGGTATTCCCCTTGGTTATTGCTGGGATATGCTGGAATGTTCTTGATGATGATTTAGAATATACTAACAAGCTTAGAAATCATGATTAGGGATTTGGGCCTACTCTTCCAATAGTATGCACTGACAAATCTAACTTGGGTGAACAGAAACATGGACCTTTTCCTAGTGTCCTCAGGTTGACTATCCTTGGTGAGACCTCCTCGATGGTTTCCAAGTATAAGTGGATAGTTCTAAGATACCATGGAATTTATTCTCTATGTAAATATATGGAACTAAGGCCACATGGTATTGTTGGTGGATGTGGTGAGTGGTAGGATCCCTACTAGATGACTCATAAAAAACAGTGAGGTCATGGACAACCCCTAAATACACCTCCCTGAGAAAGGGAAGGTATTGAATTTTTTCTCTAGGTAGAGGCTCCAAAAGTGGTTAGAGGTGGTTAGAGGTTCCACAATATTTTATTCATCATTCTTCTATAAGGATGGGATTTTGGGTATAAATTCCTAGGGTACTCGTGCACAACTTCTGGGGTTAAAATGGTACAATTCTAATGATACACCCACACAAATTCATTGACCACTTTTCACTGGAGGCATTAGGTGTGTGAAGTCATCCAACTAGTTTTGGGGCTCTTAAATTTCATAGTAGTCAAGGAACATTATAATCATCTGGATAAGAATGACATCACATCAGGTTTTAGGGGGCTCTTGAGAGGGGGTACCTATGGCATGTAAACACAAAAAAAAGATCATCCATAAGTAAAATAATGAAACTAAGAACATGTATGACTAATAATTTTCATATTTTTAAAGATGAATATTAGGTATAACATCTTTGTTTGCATGTAACATGAGAAAATAATGAATTGAAACCCTAAGAAACTCAATTATTATTGGATAATTAATGATTCAATTAAATTTCACCATTTTTTTGGAAACATCCAATGAATCCCACATCCATGAAATTAAATGTCAATACAAACTTGATTTATAAAGGTTGTTGGTTGATGGGGTTTCTTACTAGATGTGTAATTTAAATTCCTTACATTTACCTTATTGGTTCATGATCCTTAGTTTAAATCCAAATATCTAGGAATTATCAATGTTTTCACTTCTCAAGAAGGTAATCGATGTTTGTGATGTTTTAATAATTCCGATGAGAAGGGATTCATATGAATTATCTTGAATAGAATCAAAACCCAGGTATTTTGGTTTTATTTAATGGGATATGTCATACCTTTTATGTTCATGTGATAAGGAATGATCGATTAATTTTAATGTCATGCATTATGTATGATTTAAAAAAGATTCATAGAGATGGTTTTTGTGGGATATAAAGATATTTGGTCCCCCTCTAGCTGAACTCTATGTGAATATGTTCTTATGAGGTTAAGATTCATGGGGAATATAATGTAGTGAATGATATGTAAAGACAATTACAAGGTATGTGGATCTTTGAGTAGGGGGAAAAGATTTTATCAAGAATATGGCATAATGAGAAAATGATCCATAGGGGTTCTGGCACTGATGGATGAAATTAATGTCTCAGAGGGAATATGGTTCAATGAGTTAGGATTCATAGAATCCTAGGGAATATATCTCAATAAAGGGTGAAATAAGTGGATTCATGAGGAATATAGCCCCATGGGAATGAATATGAGGGGTTGGTGATGTTGGGTTTAAACCTATAAGGATATTTCCTAAGTATATTGTTTTACTAGAATTAATTCCCATATAGTTTGAGTTGCACAGTTTAAGGTTATGTGGAAATACCATGAATAGTAGATTAATGTTATATGATATATAGGTTGATGTTTAGTTTTACATCATGTGACAAGGAAACTGTATATGAAATTTAGCATCATGTTGTTGGGACACATGCATCATGAAAGGTGTGACAATAAAGGATTGAGCCATGCAAACACATTGGGATTTCTCCATGTGTGGATCAATAACAAACCATTATGATGAATTCATTAATGAGGGAATTATCGGTTTGGGAAATATATCTAAGAATGAGGCCCAAATTGGAGGCATTTTGCTTATACTGATGACACAATCAACTAAGACCAACTAAGTATTTCTCATTGTTAGAAACAAGTGACAATGGAATATTAAGAAAATTTCATGAGTTTTTACAATTATATTTGAATGGGGAATACATATCATGGCCTCCTAGAGATGCCTAACCTAATTCGTGAATTATGAGAAGGCATGGAGGGTTAGTTCATACACCTTGTAGGATTCCCATAATCCTATGTTCCTACCTATTAGCAGGAGGGGATAGATAAAAAATACCCACTCCTAGGTAGGGGGAATGAAGGGTAATTTCAGGTCCTACAAAAGTATTGGGTTCCTTTTAACTAAATGGATTCAGGAATACACCAAGTTCCAAGATGATCAAATTCAGGCAAAGGATAGCTGGATTAGAACCCTTGTGGGAATAATGGTCTCACCAATAACCCCACAATGTGGTAACTTATTATCAGGATAATGATTGATTTAAAATTTCTAAAGGGACCTACTAGTTATGTAGTAAAAGTAAGAGAAAAAACGTAACATCCCCAACCCAACACTCCCCCATGGGACTGAATCAGTTGGGATATGTGACCTCAGGTGCAACTCCCCTTACACCAGAGTCTACCAACTACTAGTGGGGGTGTAAGGAACATAAAGGGAAGACTATAACCCAAGGTAATTAGTTTCAAAAACAACATAATTATATAACATAGTAGCGAAAAATAGTGGAAACAACTATAATAAACTAGCATCCATAGCAGAATAAAGAATAAATCAACAATCTAATAATAATAGAATCATGTGATGATAGAATGAATATAACTAAATATCGTGATGAAATTAATAGACGATGGTCCTGAACCCCATGTCGATCACATCTCCAAACTCTAACCCATCATGTACGAAATCAGTAACAAGGTTCTTTTCCCTTTTATAAAACCACATACATGAAATATTCCCAGGTACCAAATAGTGGCCCGAATAAGGTGTGAATAAAACTCAGTAAGTCAACACCACCATGTCTAAATAAATATAGTCTATATAATTAGTGAATTCAATAAAGTGATGAAACAAGGGTATTAATTAATCAGTTAACATTACACATAAAATATCCCACTGACCATTGAGCTCTAAATAGAAACCCAGGGTTAGCCAAACCTACATCGGTGCCATATTGAATATATCTTTCTAAGGATGGATCCTCTTGCATCATGAAATATCAACCAAGTTAGTTGAGCATTCTATTATCAAGGATGAATCACACATATAATATCATAGATACGTAGACCCTTACCTTAGGCCATCAAACATCTCTCCCTTAGGCATCCAATATAATCATACTCCTCTCCCTTAGGCATCCAGTGACTGTGAAACTTACCCACAGATGGTTTTTATCCCTTTCATATTTCCCTAAGGTGGACCATGATGCATGGAGCTTTCACAAAGATATAAATGTAACAATGAACCTTTCCCTTAGGCATTAAATATAGTTCTATCATGAACCTATCACAATTACATGTCCTGAGAATCAATAATCTAAAAAAAACATATGACAACCAACCCTAAGGCATCCATCACGGAAGATTCAATCCAAGACAAAACAAGAAAACAAAACTCATGGCTAAGAACCAATAATATCATTACATCATCATAACCCATAAATTAAAATTCATCCAATTACCATTAATATTATCTAATTATATTTCATTTATCAATATAGCCAAAATCCATTAACTTTCCAATTAAATTATTTTATTCTAGGTGATTCCATCTCAATAAAACACAAAAAATTACATACTATTCTAATTAATAATATCTAAAAATTTCACTATTCACATTGTTAATCCAAACCAAAAATCATAATTTTAGGTTCATTAATAATTTCAAGGGTATGATCACCCCACAGGTGGTTACAAGACTAGTCTCAACTTTAACAGATCCAACGAGATCTAATGGGAGGTATAATCATAATATTACCATCTAGCAATGAATTATCCAATTAGTTGAATCACACGCATAACATGCCATCATGAATCAAGGTCATTTCACATAATTAGATAATTAAAATAGAACTTAGGTATTCATTCTAGACCACCTACCTTAAAACCAAAGTTAATGTGAACAATCTCATCACCCAAGGTAAAAATGAATTCCTTATTCATGCCATTCATTGAGAATGGGGGATGATGCTAACACATTCTCATCAAAACAAGGGTTGCTGCATGAAAAAATAGATGAGATGAGATAAGAGGATAATGGTCAATAATTTCCTTAACTCTCATGATCTAGAACACAGAGATTCAATGGTATCATACTTTTGGATCTAGTGAAATTCATATTCACCACCATTGGAGAGTGTACAGTGAGAGGGGGAACACATCATGTGATTATACAACTCCATTGTAGGATTTATAATAGGTGAGAATGAATTAAATGGGGGATTTACGTCATGAATTCCATGATTCCCAAAAACACCAAAAAAATATGTTGTCTGGAATTAAAAACTAACTTAAACAAATATTACATCACATATATATATATATTATAGTGTAAAACTTCAATTTATAACTTTATTGCTGAATAATTTATGTCATAAAGTGATTCTATTAGGTCGTCCTTCTTGGAAAATTTATTTCATAAATTTTTCATTTATGCTATAAATTCATTATTTAACATGAAATTCTAGAACCTCTACAACAGTTCCCCATAAACCATTCATTTATAGTCCTTATAACCAAAGCTCAAACAAAAAATGACACTAGAATAAAAAAGGGTTATAAAAACTCAAAGAGGGATATACTTGAAAAAATAAAGGATCATACAACCTTCCTAATGTATAACAACTCATCCCTAAGCTACTTCAAGCATAACTATGGGGGTTTTGGTGAAAAATTCTGGGCACTATGTTCAAATATCAAACTCCTTATCTTAGGTATCCTTTTCCACACATCAATTTTCCCACTGCACTTGCACTAGATGTACGATTCCCCCCCAAATATTCTTCTCACTGCGATCTATAATCTGAATCAGATTCCCCTCAAAGGATGAATAACATCAAGACAAAAATCATAAATGTCTATAACATGAGAAGGAACAAGATGATTTCTATGAAGATATGATATGTTAAACTCCTCATTTATGACATTATAGTGCTATGGAAGGGATAAATGGTATACCACTGGACCAACCATTTTTACTATCTCAAATGGACCAACAAAATTAGGCGATAGGTTTCCCTATTTACTAATGAAGCATTTCCCTAACCTAGGTGACACCTAAAGTAAAACATGTTGACCAACCTCAAACTCCATTGGCTATATTTTATGGTCATCATACAATTTCTGGTGACTCAATGGGGTCACTAACCACGTTTTGATCAACCAAACATTCTCAGATGTCTTCTATACAAGACTAGGTCCAATGAGTGCTAACTCACCCACCTCTATCTAGTAATAAGTCGAACGAAACAACCTTACATAAAATGACTCGAATGGTGCCATTTGTATCAATTCTTGGAAGTATTTATTATAAGAAAACTCTAGGAGTGCCAAATGCTACTCCCAAGAACCACAAAAATCGAAAAAATAGGATCATAACATATCTTATAGAATCTAAAACTTTTGTTCATATTGGCCATCAATATAAGTATGACAGGCTATACTAAGAAGAACCCAGAATACCAAATAATTCTAAATACCCTTCCAGAATTGAGACATGAAATAAGGATATCAATCAAAAATGATACTCCTTAGAAAACTATATAGCCAAACTATCTCTCACACCTAGATATTACCTAGATCATCGATGTTGAAGGTCTACCTAATTGGAAAGAAGCGATCTACCTTCATTAGTTGATCCAAAATTACCCATAATTCATCATTATTTCAGGATTTACTAGGTAATATTGTCAAAAAATACATAATGAAATCATCCCACTTCCACACTAGAATGGGAAGAGGATATAATAGATTAGCAGGCCTATTATGCTTGGCCTTCACCTACTGACTGGTGAAACATCTCACCAAAAAACCTACTATTTATTTCTTCATTCCTAGAGATAAATATTTTCTATAGAGATCATTATAAACCTTTTTTCAGAACAAGATTTACCACCCATCTAGAAGCATGTAACTCACTCATTATCTCTATGTGAAAACCTATATGAAACCATAAAAGACCATGGAAAATAAGAACACCACCACTTCCAAGAGACCATCCCACTGGTGGCTACCCACCATATAAGTTTCCTATCAGATCTAAGCCCTCCAAATCAGATAACTACTTAGTCTTGATCCAGTCTAAAAGAATGGGAATAAACGATGTTGAATTCAGATATAACCATCCATAAGACTCCTAACCATAAGGATTCATGTCTACAAAGAGCACCATTAGACACCACTCATCCAAAGTCTCCCACACTACCTCTATCAACATCATCAGACTCTAGGTATTAATAATTAAATTACCATTTCCTAATTTGTAATCCATATTGAAGTCAAAATAATGCAAATAATCAACCCACATCCTCTATTAAAGGTTAAAGTATCACTAAGAATAGATATAATTGAGTCTATCATGGTAAATGTTCACCACAAACCTCTCACCCATCAGATAACATCTAAAACATCTCATGGTGTGTACTACCCCTACTAACTACAAATCAAGAGTAGGGTAATTCCTCACCACTAGTCTTAGCTATCTGAAGTTATAATAAACTAGTCGGTCCTCCTATACCAGAACTTAACTAATTCTAACTCTGTTTTCATTATAGTACAAGGTATAATTATTGCCTATCATAGGAAAATCAAGGATCAGTGTCGAGGTCAATATGCTATTCAGCTCCTGAAAGGCCCTATAACAAACATCCGACCAAAAAAAATTCAACTCATTCATGGTCATCCCAGACATCGGTGCTACCAAACTAGAGAAGTTGTGGATGAAACGTTCATAATATCATACTAAACCCAAAAATATCTAAATCTCAAAGAAATTATTGGGAAACTCCCAAGATACCATAGCTAACCTTATTTGGGTTCATCTCCACTCTAGCCTTTGAGATAATAAGGATCAAGAATAGTACTTTATCAATCTAGAAACTATATTTAGATTTCTTGGTGTAAAGATAATGCTCTCTCAGTGCACTGAATAAAATTTTAAGATGTTGGTAATTATAATCTATTGACTGGGATTAAACCAATATTTCATTGAAAAACCCACCACAAACTGATATAGAAAGGGTTGAAAGACCTGAATCATCAAATACATGAATACAACCAATGTGTTTGTTAGACTGAAAGACATAAACATGAAATTTTATATTCCATACCTGCTTCTAAGAGTATCCAGAGGTGTGTCAGAAGGTCTCACCCTCAACTGATGGTACCCTAACCTGAAGTCTATATTAGATAAAATTTTGGAACCTATCAGTTTATTGAATATATCATCAATTCATAGAAGGGGATACCAGTTCATGATAGTCATATTGTTCAGTCATTGATAATCTCTACATAAGTGAAGGGTCCCGTCAGAATTTTTGGTGAAAATGACGAGATAAACCCATGGAGATGTACTAGTCCATACGAATCTCTTTGCTTCCAAATCTTCCAACTAAATTTTAAAATCACAAATATCTTCTGGTATTATCCTATATGGTGGAATATAAACTATTTCATCTCATGAAAACAACATGATCAAGAACCTGATCTCTCACTCATGTGGTAGGTTGAAAAAATATTCATGAAAGATATCCTAAAAATGGTCCACCACTAGGGAAACAATTACCTAATAAATTCCACCATCATATAGAATAAAGATCTCTAATTGGGCCATGATGAAATATAATATACATTAAATTGGTTATGTACAACTAATATAAAGATTCCATACTCACATTGGTTAGAATAACTACCTCCTTCTAGAGATAGAAAGGTAAATTTCCTCTGGTAACATTCTATATAATCCTGGTACAAAACTAGCCAATTCATACTAAGAATGAAATCCAAACCTATAATTTCCATTACAAATAACTCCCAAAGGAAATGATAGCCACCAATTTCTAGAGAACACTCCTTACAATGCTTGATACCCTTTAACTACACTCCCAATGATTTTCAATGGTCATAACACCATCCATGGTCTCCATAGGAAAACCTAAACCATATGAAAAAAGTGAAAATATAATAGAACATGATTCTACTATATCAAATAAAAACCAAGATAAGTTATATGATACAAGAATCATACCTCCAATGGTATAAGGTCCTATATGTAAACCAGTCAGAGAAGACTGTATAACTTGAATATGGATGACCCCTCTACCCGGGACTCCAGTCTGACTCCAATGTGTTGTTCCCTATGAGTAGTATTTCCACTCGGGTACTGGGGTACCATGTCCTCTGCCTCTTCCTGAACGTATGTAGAACTCCAACTACTTTTTTTCTAAGGGTTAGTTGAGTCTCTATTATAATATAGTTCTTGTCCTAATACCCTTCCATTTTTCTACAACTTAAAGTTCCTATATAACCTCTATAGATGACCCAATCTACCGTAATAATGACACTCCACTATGGGGTTAGGACACTATGGCTACTTGTGGACCATATTTCCACTCTGAAATCACTATAATGGAACACAATTTTGAGTTGGATTCTCACTACCCTATATTCTCTTCCCACTACTACCCTGGTGATAACTTTTATAATAATGATTCTTTCTACTAGGTGAAGAAATCCCATATCACCTAACTCAAACTATCTAAACACCACTTAGGGCCTCTCTCAAATTCCCATACATATAAAAGTAATGTTTATATATAATGTTTATATATGAATTTTTGTGTGTATTAATAAATGGATACCTCAAGTGTTATTATTTACTCAATTTTTCTTTATATGGATACCCTTAGATTTCAATATGGGTATCAACACATCATACATTTATATTTTATGTGGTTTTTATCACATAATTTCATTATGGTAATCTATGAATTTGAGTCCCCTATTGTGATGTGAGAGTTTTTTTGTTTATCCGATAACATGGAATTCATAGTTCAAAGTATGAATATGTTAATGCAATATTTTTACAAAGTACATGCATCTATTAACCCATAATCCTTAAAAAAATATTTTTTTTCATTGAAATTATAGTTATCCATTTGGATTCATAAAAAAAGGTGGTCATTTTATCCACTGCACATTTTTAAATTTCATGTCACAATTGTTTAATCGTCAACTATGCTAATTTTTTTTATTTTTCTTACTGATGGTGACACCCATTTCATCATGGTGGTTGTGATAGAATAATTTTTATCTCTAGAAGGTTTTAGGGTCTCTATTAGTAATTTAATGCTCTTGTCACATCACACCAGCAGGCTGGTGAAATGTAAGTCTATACCTTGATGAATAGTCATGTTTTGTGGAATTTTTATTTAGATCATGATATTTTATTGGTGGAGCCTATCTAGAATATATGTTTGTTTAATGTTTCTATGTTTTTGTTAAATTCCCCCCTTAGGGTCACCAACCTTCATGTCCCCATAAAGGTTTTACCTTGGTCTTTAACTAGTAAAACTAAATCATTTCTTGAAAGTATGTGAATATGGATGATAATGAAGTCATTGAGGATTTTATTTACTTTTTTTAATGAGATTTTAAGTAATATTAAAATATTTAGAGAGACTTTGGAGGATTCAAAATTTTTTAAGAATATATTAAGTATTATTTCATGATATAATTGACTCCAAAGTATCACTATTTGAAGATAAATACATGAATAAACTATATTTTGATGAGCTACATAATATAATTTTTTTTATGAAATATGAAAATAAATTATTCAAAAAATAAAATTGATGAGGGTAAAGAGGATTGTTTCATTCTTGTGAGGAATATAAAACCCAGGAAGAAGAAGTAATTTTAATCTATAGTATCTGAAGAAGATGAAGTGAAAGGAGAGGTATTTGATAAAATTATATCTTTTATTTCTAAATTTTTTATAATGAAAATATAATATATTATTCTAAAAAAACCATGATATATTTTAGATACGGTTTTATAAGATATTTTTAAAATAATTATCAATGAAAATAACTCTTGAAATTAAATATGTTTAGAAATAATAAATTATTCCAAAGAATAATTCAAATAAATACCTTATTTCTATGAAGAGTAAAAAATATTTTGGTAGGAAGATGAGATTTTCATAAAAAGAATAAGAATTATAATTAGAAAAATAGTGGAAGGAACCAATTCAAAAAAATAAATGAGAGAATAAATGGGTTATTGAAAAAAATAAATAATATATGGATCATATTAAGAAGTAAGAAAATTCTTTTAATATTAATGGAGAACATGAAGAAAAATATATAGAGTATATGTTGAAAACTAAACTTTATGCTTTTATTAATCAAAATTACAATATAAAAAATTAGATCATGATATGAATGATAGATATTGAGAATTTGAAATAAAATAAATCGAGGTTACTCAAAATGAAATTTGATAAATCCATGTTCTCAATATTCTTAAAGTTAAAAATATTGAACAAGACAAAATTGAAAAAAATCTTAAAAAAAATTATAATTGAAAAGAAAAATAATAACGAAGACTAATAAATATATGAAGACATTTAAGGAACTTTTTAAAAAATAAATAAAATAATCAATAATGATTTAAATGTAACATTTTAATCATCTCAAGATGATGTGATTTATAGCCTAAAGAAAATATAGGTAAAATCTACTCTAGAAAATTAAAAAATTGTTAAATTTTTTTGACTAACAATGTTGGTGTAAAAATAAATTGATGGGAAATATGGGTTGAGAAAAATAATGATAATACCAAACTTACTATAATTAAGGATGATATAAATTACAAGAAATTGTTTTCCCAAAAAACAAATAACATGATACTTATTATGATACAATACAATAAAAAATTCACCCATAATAAAATTTAGATCAATATGAAAAAGAAAAATTTAATATAAACTATTTATTCAATGGAATATATAGACAAAATTAATATGAATAATAGTTAAATATGAAATTTTCATGGAGATAAATAAGGTATGAATTTATTGTCAATAACTTAATGATTTTAAGAAATTATATTATGTTGAAGAAAGTTAGGGGGAAGGATAAGAATTTAGATATGTACACTCAAAATAGGTTTTAATATTTAGAATATGTATATGAATGATGTAATAAATTTATTCACTATGATGATATTTTTTTAACAATTCTATAATAATAATAATAATAATAATAAGTTTTTTTGAAGTTAATAACATTTAAATAATAAATAATTAAGAGAAGTCTTTTATTTGTTGATGTTCACCTAAAAAAAATAGGAAGGAAAACCCATGGATACTAGAAAATAGAAATTCATATCATATAACCTGAAGAATAAAAATTATAAAGTATATTGAAATTCATGAAGGTGGTTCAATATATTTTAGTAATTATAGTTCACTAATTATTTAAGGAGTTGTTACTATAGATATAGAATCTCAAAAATGTTATTCTAAAGATGTTTTTTGATGTTATTAAACATAATAATTTTAATGTTAGTCAATTATATGATAATGTAAATGAATTTATTTTAATTAAAAAACAATTTAATTATTAAAAATTTAGAAGGTAAAAATATATATAAAAAAAGCAGACATAACTAGTGGTAATTTAATTCAGACAGGAAACAAAAAATACATGTTTTCTCAATTTCATAGATGATAATACACATTGATATAGAAGATTTTATCATCTTGAACATAAGAGAATGGAATTTTTTAAAAAAGGTGAAATTTTAAGAGATATTCATATATTGAAATGGGTAATACATTACATTTTTGAAAATTATCAAAAAGTAATGATTCTAGAGGGGACCCGTAAAATGATGGAGATACAATTATCAAGGACACTGTAATTAACTTCTTTTGATTTTTATGAACCTAAGAGGCATCAGTAAAATGATAATGATCATTTATTTATTAAAATTATTTATGATTTAATTGGTATGACTAATATTATGTTCATGAAGTAGATTTCAAAATTTATATGAAAATTTAAAATTATAAAAAGTGATGTTGAAATAGTATTTAGTTTGTTTACCAAGAAACGAAATAAAGATAATAGAATGGAGTATATGGGTAATACCATTGAGTGTTATCTAATTAAACATAGTATTTACCATGATTATTACACTTCAAATTCATATTAGAAAACTAAAGTTATAGATTTAATGAATAAAAGTTTAGTTGAAATGATATAGTCCTTTATTGCAAAATCAAACCCCTAAATTTACATTTGAAGAGAGGATTTTTCTACCGATTCTCACATTCACAATTGATGATTTATAAGACTTATATGAAATATTTTTTCCTATTATATTTTTTATAAGGATAAATCATCTATAAAATATTTCAAATTGTTTGGTGGCATATATTTTTTGAAGATAAAAAATCTAGATTTTTGAAAATTTGAAACAAATATACTAAATAAGGTATTTTAATGGGTTATTTATTCACCAAAAGAGGGTAAAGATACCACAATAAAAAATAAAATAAAATTATATACTAATTTGATGTAAAATTAATTTTATGTAAATCCATTTTGAGTGATATTTGTGGCACTATTAACAAATGATCTGATGAAAGTGATCTGTAAAATTATGAATAGATGAGTAATGAAAAATCTGGAAATGAATCACATATTGATAATGTAATTATAGTTCATGATAGTGATGGATAATATTTTAATAAAAATGAATAGATAAAGTCGTCAAGTCTAAAGAAACATTTTTAAACATAGAAAATTATTAGAAATATGAAGTAGTAGTTCTAACAATAAGAATAATTAGATTAAAAAATCCAAGAGTTTTGATTTTGTAATTTAACCCACATTCTATTGATGAGTCAATTGAACAAAAAAAATGGATAGTTTCCTTGAATATTGTGATAGAGAAAATTATGAAGAATTCTACTTGGAATCTAGTCCATAGAATAATACGATAGAATATAATTATGACCATGTGGGTATTTAGAAACCAAAATCATGACAATGATGAGATTGTAAGAAATAAATCCATATTAGTGTTAAAAGGACACTCTCAAGTGAATGTTATTGATTGTATAAACTTGTTTTATTATATTTAATGAAATAATTTAGTTATAATATTATTATATATTATTATACAAAAACTATAAAATATTTACCAAATATATCTACATTCTTAAATTTTTCTCTCGTAGAAGAAGTTTTTTTTTGAGTGATGTAACACCTCGATATTCTGAAATATATTTTTATCTAAATTAATTCTATGTTCAATATCTTTCTCCACACATAACCAAAAACTAAAAAATGGTTCAAAATATTATATGAATATTTTTAAGAAAAATAAAATAATAATAAAACCTCTCATAAATAGAAGATATCACTCAACTAAAATTTCGTACATGTAGAGGGAAAATAAAAAAATGGTTTAATACTAAAATGATTTTTCTTTCTCAAATAATTTTTTTGAAAAGTCTTATATATTTTATCCTAAAAAAATAAATTTACTACTCTTAAAATATTATTATATATTATCTAATATATTAATATTTTTAAACTATAAATTTATACAAAATAATATCGAGAACACTTAATGTTTAAAATCCATTTTTTTCAATAAAAATTGTTTTCTATATTTATTTTTCTTTAATAACCTAAAATTTAATTATTTTATAATTTTAATTTAATAAAATGAATTTAATTTTTGAATCCATAATTTCAAAAATAGCTTATAGTAATTTTTTTGGATTTTTCTTAAATAATTATTTTTTAGGTGAAGAGTGAAAAAATATAGTTTTTACCAAAATAGTACACTTTATGACTTTATCAATATTAAAAAAAGACCTATAAGTGTATACCAAATTTTAATTAGTGAAATATGTATTTAATAAGTAAAAATATATATTTCAGAAATATTATGTTGAATTTAGAAAAATAATTATTAATATTTTCAGGACTTAGGTAATATTTTCTAATAAAAATAGTTTTTGGTCTTATATTTTAATTAAATATTATTTTTTGAAAATTAGTTTCCTGATTTTTTTTAATCTAAATAAATATAATTTTTTATAATGCACCAATTTATGTTTTAAAAATGAATATTTTTTTTAATTTTTTCCTACACATAAATTTTATGCATAAAAATACACTCATGCGCTAATGTTAAAATTAAAATTTTCTTACTCATTGAAATTTATTTTAAAAAATTATATTTAAAATTTAGAATATATATATATATATATATAAATTATATAAAAATACCAATTTTATTTGTATGCATTAAAATTAAATTACTTTTGAAATAATTAATTACCATGACAAAAGTAAAAAATTATAAAAGTGAAAAATCTAAGAGTAAAAGACATAAAATCATGTTTAAAATTTGATTATGAATCAATTTAAAATGTATTATAGACCTTAAATAATACCATACTACACTATTTTCCAATTTTTATCCACATTCTTTGTGAAACATGTTCCCTTTTTTAATTAAAAATTAATATTAAAAAATAAAATTCCCTTTGCCTATAAAAGGGGCTCACCTCCACCCCATTTATCCACTTATTATAATGAATTATATCTATAAAAAATATACCCTAGTATCTACTCAACTCTATCCCCAAATCTTATAATCCTTTTTCTTTCCAAAATACCCACCTAAATAACCTTAATGTGCCACCCATGAGAAAACATCTAAAGGGATAGGTAATGTTCTCATTCGAGCTCTCTTAATTTTTTTATTCCTTTAACCCATAAATTTTTTCTTAAATACATGAATGTATGATAACATTAATTTTAATAAAATTATGAAATATTTTATATAATAATAGAATATTATTTTTTAACCTTCCACCAAAACCATTTGATAAATAAATATGTCATCACGTGTATGTACGAACTACCACATCCGTGAGTGGTATGATGGATTTTTTATCACTGTCTTACATATATGGTTATTAATGTCTATTTAATATATTTAAACAATATTTATAAAATTATTATGATTTTTAAATTATTAACCATTACCTATCTTTATTCAGTACCATGAAAAATGAACATGTCGCCTGTGGGTACGTGTTAACTATTATCTCCATGAAAGTGACATATTTTGTTTTTCACTCTAGTATTTTATTATATATCCAAATGACATAAAATATGACACCCCATTTTAAAAAAGTCTAAATAAAATCATTATACTTGTGTAATAATGATATTATACAAAAATATCACTTTATTTACCATACCCACCCATAGATTATAGCTAATTCTTGTTTAGGTCAGTTTAACCACCTACTTGAAAAATGCTATAAATTTATAACATTAATTACTATGAAAAATTAACTACTTATATTATTATAAATTAATGAGATATTAATGTTTGGTTTATGTTTCTACAAATATAAAATTAATATTTAACTTATTATTATTACACCACACTTTTTTTAGCTACGAAATTACTAAAATAAGCACTCCACCAACTCTTCCATCACGAATCATAAAAAATTACTTAAGAAATTAAGTTAAAAAATTATAAATAATTGTATAACATATATTCAAATATATATAATAATATTTTAATAATTAAATTAGAATATATAAATATGAACCGACGCCGCCATTATGAAACTAGTACAAAACAAACATTCAATGCTAATTATATCTGATTATGAAATTAAAATATAAATAACTAATATATTTTAATAAATTATTATAAATTATGTTTTAAAATTTTATATATTTGAATAATTTTATAAAATTTATTATTATGATATTTATTAATCATAGACAAGAGGTTAAAGCATGTTCGACTAAATGGGATTAAAGGTAAGGGTTTTTACAAATCAATCTTACTTCATGAATATAAAATTAATCATAACAACTTTTGAAATTTATATATTGGAAATGGGTATCTATTACTATAATTTTTCATGAAATATAAGGTATTTAAAAATACATACCATGTTCTACCTTTCATGGGTTTTCAATATGAAAGATAGTGACAGTGTAAGTGTTTTTTTGTTAACTCAAACCCCCTTTATTTGAGTTGTAATCTCTCATCTTGAACTTCATACTTCTATGATTTGTTTTTCCACCATAATATTTTATATTTTACACTATATTTCTACCTGGGGAAGATGGAAATTTTCTCCCAATATTCCTCTTTAATGAATTTCTTTCCCAAAAAAGTATAACAATTTTATGAATAATACTTATCCTCTTGAGTAAGGATTTTCCATCCATGTTCATATTTTGCCTTACATTTAGTGTTCAACATCATATTTAGAAAAATAATTATGTGTTATCTCATGTTGAATTCATATTAACTTTATCCACTTTTTAAAAATATTTTATTTTCAACTTTTACGATGAGGAATTTCAAAATATATATTTTAAAATATTAAAAGGGTTTTTCTTTCATGTTCATTTGATTTATATTCTAATTTATATTTCCTTGATATATTATTTAAGTATTTTTTCAAGGCTCTCTTATTTAATTATATTTAAAATTAAATGTTTTCAAAAGATTTCCCTTCACCTTTTTGAAAATAACTTTTGAAAGAAACCCATAGATTCATCATTTTATGATAAAGTTAATAATGTTCTCTAAAATAACTTTTAATGTTTTTACATTTAAACACATTGATTTCCCATAATGACCATTATTTTAAACAAATCATCAATTCAATGTGTAAAAATTTATTTTTTAATTAATCTTACTTTGTTAATTATTTTAAAATGAAATGGTGTATTTCCAATTATTTTTTAAGGTGATTTAGTCAGTGATATTGAAAAGGTATTTTTCATTAATTCCAACACCTTTAATGATCATTATGTTACACTCTAGATATATTATATTACCACCATCCACTATTTTTCTATGAATGTATTATTGAATATTTTATTATTTATTTTGAAGAAAACCATATCTTATCCTTGGGTTAATTAAGTGATGTTTGATGTATGAATTTTTTCATTTTCTTATGGAACACATTTGTATTGAATACTATTATCTGATTTGTGGGTGCTGTTTATAAATTCAATAAATTGAGTAAATAATTAAATATAATGAGATAATTATGGGGATATAGTATTGATTCTTTCTCAACTATGGGTACCAGAAAGTGATTCATTCTCTACTGTGTTATGGTAATAAAGTAGTAATGATTTCTCCACTATGTTTATGAGAATTAGGTAATAATGCATGAAAGACTGTGGGAATTAAAAAATTATTCATGCTTCACCATATTATGAGAAATGAGTACTGATTAATGTGCCACTATTTAGGATTTCTAAACCTAAATTAGTCCTATATTTTATTATTATTATTTATTTAAATGACATGCCTTATCTTTATGTATATGACTATGCTCAAAGTATCTTGATTATTATATCATGTTTCCTCACTCTAATTACATTTTATGTGTTTTCTATTTTGAGATTATATGTCTTACTATCAATCATTAGGTACAACTATTATTGTTATGTATTATTTTTAATAATATATTTCTCCCATTCCCTCATTTTCTCATATGATTACGACCTAACCATTACTGACTTGTTGAAATTTTTTCCCTTATTGATCATTTGATCTCAAACCTTTATTATGTCTCCAAAACCCAGGTTATTAAGATGAGTATAACTTATTATAATTCAATAAGGTGGTCTAGCATGACTCATGTATATTGAAATGTTCAAAAGTGTTGTAAAATAAGTTGTTTATATAGCTGGCCATCAAAGTAACTAAAACTTTAGCTCTTGGAATTGTGTTGTTGTTTTGAGATAAAAAATTTAAGTTATAAAAGTGATGTAAAATATATGCATATTAATTCTAGTCCATCACACTTTTTATCAAATCTAGTATTTTAAGAAAGTGTTTTTACCACAGGTTCTGGGAGATCAGGTATAGGGCACCTCAGTTAGTATTAGAGTAGGTTTAGTTACTTTTTAGTATTAGTTTAGTTATTTTTAATGATTAATTTTGTTTTTTAGGACTATAATAAGATACATTTTGTGAAAACTGTAACATCCCAGGTAAATAATTAATACTAAATGTTAATATATATTAATATTTGTGAATGAAATATTAATATTACTTTAAAGGATATTCTATGTTCGATGGCGTACCCAATACACAACAACGAGTTTCTTTGAAATCTTACGTTGCACACTAATAATATAATATTATTATTTTAAATGGTAGTTAACACCTAGCCATTGTATTGGAATTAATGAATAAAACTAACTAAAATATGATTATATATGTTTGTTAAATATTTTTACATTTATCCAATAAATTTTGGAGGCTTAAAATGCAAATGAATCCAATTTTAAGCATAAATATTCTAATATTCTTTAAAAGGTCGATTAACCTATTTTTGATGGAGATTTTTTTTTAAAATACACTTTTTGACAATTTTATATGTTATATTTGAGAAAATAATATCCTTCTTTAGAATCAGTACATCAAAATTTACTTTGTGTAATTTTTTGTTATTTTTCCGATAAAGTTCATTTTTTAGGAATAGTAAAACATGCTGTATTTTAATTCAAAACCTCATTTTTATATAATATATTTATATGGTTAGATTATATTTTTAATTGGGTTTAAAGTGTATTTAAAATATATTTTTAACATTTAATCCAATGGTGGTCATTGGAATTAATTTCATTTTGAAATTGGACATAGACAAGTGTACATATTTTGATAGATATTGTTTCTTAAAAACACGCTATTTGTTTTGACAATGGGAATTAATTATAAAATTAATTAATGAAACTTCTATTTTTTGAATTTGGTAAAATGGACATCATTTTTGAATTTGGAATATAAAATTTACTTTGGATAAATTTTTGGTGTTTTTTCTGACAAATGTTCATTTTTAATGAATAGTGAAAAATACTGCATCTTACTTCAAAACTGATTTTTCATCTAATTTAATTATATAGTTAGATTGAAGGTATGATTTAATTATATTTTTATCATTTAATACAATTTTGGTAATTGTATGTAATTTCAATTTTAAATTGGATGTAAAAACAAATCAATCTTTTGATAGATTTTACTTCTTAAAAACTCGTCTTTCATTTTGACAATGGGAATTATTTTAAATTAATTACCACAATTTCAGTGTTTGGAATTTGATAAAATGGATTCCATATTTTTAATCAGAATTTATAAATTAGGTAATTAATACTCTTTTGTTTTTGGACATTATGAATAGTAACGACGGTAATTATCTTTAATTATCGTGATTAATTAGTAATCGGGTAGTTAAGGGTAACAAAATAATATCATAATAATATAAAATGACCCCAAAATGTGTCATAATGATATTTTTTGTGTCATATAAGAACATGGGATTCCTTGTTCCAACTTAGGGACCCCATGGAATCACTTTTGGGTGATAGTGACATTTTATCATTTTATTTTTTAAAGAAAGGAAAATATTACAAAAGTATGTAACACCTAAGCAAATTTTTTTTAAGTTTTGTCTACATAAATGATCTATTAGAATATAAATAGTCATTGGAAATCTAAAAATATTTCCTATATCATGGTATTTTTTATTATAATTTTTAGAAATTAAATAAAATAAGTTTATTTATGACACCATGATGATGTAATGATTACCTCATTAATGAACGATTTAAATAAAATGAAAGGATATGCTAAAATCTAAGACTTAAACTTGTATAAAACCTATGGTATGGGTTTATTTCTAACACTAATCACCTTATACTCTAAATATATCATTTTGCGACCTTTAAAATCTGAAAAGCATTTTATAATAAAGTAACTTTCCAAGACTTTCCAAAAGTGACCCTCCTCCCTCTTATAAAAGGCCCCCACCTCTACCCCCATACCAACACATATCAAGCCCTTGGATCTTCCAAACTATGATCATATTGAATCTCCACATCCCTCTATTAATCCAAGATGCCTCACATTGGGCATAAGTCTTTCCAAGGAAGCCTTTGGGCTCAAATAAAAAAGAGTTATCCGATTTGAAGGTAATGTCTTCTCTTATGTTCTTTGTTTTATTTTGCTTCTCCAACCCCCTAAAATATTTTTATTCCTTTATTTTGTAATAAAACGAGTATCTTAAATATAATATGATGTTTTTATGAGAATTATTCGAGCTACACTCATACACACCTCCATCTAATGGTTAAATAACATACTTTTTCTGTGGGTGGCGAATTACTACCTCACGAAACGATGATTGTTCAATATTATTTTAACACCTATCATGGTGGCCATTAAGATGTAAATGTATTTATATATGATATATATATTATGTTCATGTTTTCCTTATGCTTCTGTATTTTTCATTTATTCCATACCTTTATGGTTTCCAAAATGGGTAAACGCGATAATTTCATTTTAGGAAGTGCGGACTACCGCCCCCTCAAAGTGATTTGAATCGTTAATTCCATACATGGGATGTATAAAGGATAGAGTTAATGATATTATATATTATATTATACTGTAATTATAATATACCTGTGTATAATTATGTTTTAATTCCATTAAAGTATGAAATAGAAATGAAATTAGCGTTCATGCGTACGTATGACTTACCTTCTCCATGAATGGTACATTTCATTTATTATCTCCAAATGTTATGTAATATTATAAGTACATATATATAATGAATATATATTATATATATTACATCTAAATTATAAATATCATTCTGGAATTATAATTTATATATCCCTCATTTAGTTTTAATTCCATTAATATGACAAATAAATGAAAGTAGCTTTTATGCGTACGTATGGCCTACCGTCTCCATGAACGGTGAATTTCATTTATTTTTATCTCCAAATGTTATGTAATAGTATAAAATGAATATTTACTGGATATATATGATATTTAAATCATTAATACTATTCTGGAGATGATTTACTTATAACTACATGTATAATTATTTTCAAACAAGTTCATTTTTGACTCATGCACCAAACATCGACAAAAACATATGATATGAACTCACATAATTAAATAATTATTATAACATTATAATATGTGATATGAATTGAATAATGAAAATTTAAATGAGGTCATTAATAAATTATAAATTGAAAAAAGTTTATTATTCAGGAATATAAATAAAATGAACAAGACAAGTCAGACTTGAGGTAAGGGATCTTACCTCTCTCTTTCTTTTCATGTATTCTCCTTTATGTAATTTATTTTAAGCTCCATGTTCTTATGTTGGGGATGTTATTTTATATTCATCATAATTTTATTTTTATGTTCGTATTATGAGATACCCCCTCTTTCTCTCTTCAATTCATTTTAATAATTTTTAAGTGGCGTCGTTCGGTTGCCAAATTTTTGTAAGGGATCCTTTCACCCTTCTCATTTTCAAAGTTCTATTTTCATGTCAAGTATTTCAAGTGAATTTTTCTCATGTTGGGGTATGATATCTATATCCATCATACTTTCCTTTTATGTTCATATGATAAGAGACCCTATTTTATTTCATCAATCCATTTTTGGAAGTTTTAAGTGGCGTCGTTAGGCTGCCGAATTTTCGTAAGGAATTTCTTATATCACTTTTAATTCTGTGAGATCTCCACTATTCATCACTTATTTATTGCATGTGGTGAATTTACTTCCCATGATTGTATTCTTTGTGTAGTATAATTTAATTTATGGTTATTTACATCTTCATTGTATGACCCTTCTTTCATGGGGTGTACGTTTCAGAATGTTACCCAAATCAGTAAGGGAACCTTCCACCCTCCTCTTTTTAAAAGACTTATTTTTGTTATGTCTTTTAATTTACATATTATTATGTTGGGATATGTTCTTATATATCCTTGTTGATGTAAATTGTTTGTACAAGTGATGAGATACCATTTTCTCTCTCATCAACTCATTTTCTGAATTTTAATGTGACGCTGTTAGGCTGTCGAATTTTTGTAAGGGAACTTCTTAACCCAATTTCAATTCTTTGGGTTAAAACTCTAATTCTTGATTATGTCATTATATAAATATGTTTGAATGACCTATGATTTTTTACACTTAATATACACTTATATTGGGTGTATTTATATTTGTCACATATAATTACATAATTGATTTATCCTTAATCTAAGGATACCGTCTATGTAAGGGAATTCATCTCAATCTCCTTTCATTGAGACATATTTTGTTTTATACACAACTTTATTTTATACGGTGTATAAACCCCTTTGAATTTTAATTTTATTCAAAAGTAATCTTTTTGTACGACGCGTTTTACTAAATGATAAAAGAATATTTTGTCTTATGTATGCGGCGACAATGACTTCTCCGCCGCCGTGACCATTATTTGAGTTTCAGCTTCCTCTACAGGGCATAATTTTTTTAAATGAAAAATAAATACCATGTTTTACTTTTCTTTTATTTTGGTATTGAAAATGGTTTTGATAATTTTTTGATTATATAAATGTGTTTTTGGTATCTTGTTATTGAAATATGGAAATGTTATGTTTATTTTATACATGTTTTATGTGATACGATTATGTTATGGTTCTTGGGCATTGTTTATGAAGATGAGTGATTTCGTGATAAACTAAGGGTGGGTGATCCCATGATAGCTCTCCAATGCATTGGGTAACACAAAGGAGTTAAACGCTAAGGTTTCTCTAAAGAGATTTAGGGAAATACTGTGATGGGTATTCCAAACGTAACCATGAGGGTTACTCCATACGTAAGAATGTTATGAATGCCTCAAGTCACCTTTATGCCTTATTAATTCTATGAGTTATACATAAATATTATGATTTCAAAAGGAATGTAATGATTGAAAGTTATGGTTTCACTTATTTGTATTTATTAGTGGGTTAATGTTTCTTTTCATTATGTTATAACCCTTACTGATCTTTTTATGCTCATCCCAAGTTTTTGAAATGTTTTTCACAGGTTATAAGGAAGGGTAAGATAAAGGAGGTATTCAAGAATATTTATATAAAGAAAATAACTCTTCTTTTATTTAATTATTTTTTATTGTTGCGATTCATTGATTATAGTAGTAGTGTCTACTTTATAATCCTTTGAGATGTAATAGTTATGTCCTAATTCTCTAAAACTATATACCTGAAAAGATCCTCAATGTTAATTATTCATTTAATTCAAGATTATGTAATGTTTTAAGGCCAGGTCATTATAGTTGGTATCAGAGATCCGTTTAGATAACTTTAGAGGTTAGAGTGTTGTTTAAGCATAAGTGACAAGTTGTGTATAACCACAATGGTTAGTATATTAGATGAAGGTATTGTTATTTTTGAAAGTTGGAATGAGTTTGAGATAACTTGGATAATTATATCTTAGTGTTTATCTTCCTCATTAGTACATGATGATTTTGTTAATATACTCACACTGACATTTTTGGTTTTAGTAAATGGATGGATCTAGCAGGAACCAAAGTGACAATGGGTTTGAAGGAAAATCTGGTGGTTATCTGATTAAGAGACTGGATGAAATGGACGATTCAATGAGAAATCTCATGGTTATCCTAAACCAACTATCAGGAGTAATGATTAACCACTTGAACCTTGGTGAGTTCTCTAATGAATCATGTATAAGATAACAAAATCGATGTGTAAGTTCAGGTAATAATTATAAAGGTAACCATTAGGGTTTATATGATCCTTACTTATGAGGTAATTATGGATTACTATATGTTATGATGGAAAATGAAAGGCATGAGATAAACTTGATCTTAAATTATGTTATGGTTATTTTTGAAGATTTTATCTCTTTTTGGGGAATGTTTTAAGAATTATATAGTTTTGGAAAAAGGGACAACACGTAGGCCATGTGACAACCTGTCGCATCAGACCAAGCTGCAGGAATCGAACCCACAACCAAAGTGCGACTGGTATTTATCGCCGACCACTGGACTACGTAAAGTCCCTGGTTAGTATGAAATTTGTTTTAGTTAGATGATTTTATGAATCAAGAATAAGTTGATTTTGGGTTATCTATGGAAACTATTGAACTATCATGGAGGATATGTGGTTAGGCTAATTACTTTTCAGTATGTGACTTTAAGAGTAATTGATGTTATTTGGAGATAAATGTTAATATTTACCTTGGAAGACTATGCGATTAAATCCTTCATAGATTTGGGTTTTAATATTAGGTTGGTTTATTTTTGATGAATTTTAAGGTAAATTTTGTATTGAATGGTCTTTGATGAACTTTGGTTTTTGTTGGACAAATTTTGGAGACTAAAAATAGTATTTCTTTTTGTAAAGGATTATCCTTTTGGGGATTATCTAATCTTGTACTAGAAATTTTGGTTTTGGTTAAGGTATAATGACATGGGAAGTATATAGTTCATCTTTTGTAGATTATGTGATTCTCTATAAGTTTATTCTAGCGCTCTTAATGTGAACAAGTCATCCTAAATACTCATCATTTGGAGAAAATAAGAGTTTTTGTTAGAAATATAGTAAGAGATGGAGGTCTACATGACAAGTAAGTATGTTTACCTATGTTTTAGTTAAGATCATAAATAAATTACTGAATGAAATGAAACTTAAAACAAAAACATTGTCTGTTAACATTACCTACCGGGGAATCAAATATCGTTTAACCTGTCACAAGTTTGTGGATTTCAGATTGTTTACTTTCTCCTGATTATGTTTTCTATCACTCTCCATCAGAACTTGACCCTTTGTTTTCTCTTCCATATCTATATTTTCCTACATGTAATCCTAGTATGAGTTAACTAGGGTGACCATTGTACATATCTTTCCTTCTTTTAAAGTGATAGTTTTATTGACTCCTTTTCCGATGTGGGGCTTTCAATGAAGTTTCCAAGCCCAATTTTAAAATTGCAAGGACACAATTCCCAAAAGGGGGAAGGATGTAACATCCCAGGTAAATAATGAATATGAAATGTTCATATATATAAATATTTGTGAATAAAATATTAATATTACTCTAAATGATATTCTATGTTCGATGGCGTACCCAATATGCAACAATGAGTTTCATTGGAATCTTACGTTGCACACTAATAATATAATATTATTATTTTAAAAGGTAGTTAACACCTAGCCGTTGTATTGAAGAGAATGAATACAACTAACTATAATATGATTATATATGTTTGTTAAATATTTTTACATTTATCCAATAAATGTTTGAGGCTTAAAATGCAAATGAATCCAATTTTAAGCATAAATATTCTAATATTCTTTAAAAGGTTGATTAATCACCTTTTGATGGAGAACACTTTTTTTAATCCACTTTTTGACAATTTTATATTTTATATTTGACAAAATAAAATCCTTCTTTATAATTGGGACATCAAAATTTACTTTGTGTAAATTTTTGTTATTTTTCCGATAAAGTTCATTTTTTAGGAATAGTAAAAAATAATGTATTTTAATTCAAAACCTCATTTTAATATAATTTATTTATATGGTTATATTATCTTTTTAATTGGGTTTAAAGTTTAGTTAAAATATATTTTTACCATTTAATCCAATGGTGGTCATTGGAATTAATTTCACTTTGAAATTGGACATAAACAAGTGTCAATCTTTTGATAGATATTGTTTCTTAAAAACACGCTATTTATTTTGACAGTGGGAATTAATTATAAAATTAATTAATTCAAATTCTATGTTTTGAATTTGTTAAAATGGAAATCATTTTTGAATTTGGAATATAAAATTTACTTTGGATAAATTTTTGGTATTTTTCTGACAAATGTTCATTTTTAATGAATAGTGAAAAATATTGCATTTTAATTCAAAACTTCTTTTTCATCTAATTTAATTATATAGTTAGATTTAAGGTGTAATTTAATTATGTTTTTATCATTTAATACAATTTTGGTCATTGTATGTAATTTCAATTTTAAATTGGATGTAAAAACAAATCAATCTTTTGATAGATTTCACTTCTTAAAAACCCGTCTTTCGTTTTGACAAAGGGAATTATTTTAAATTAATTACTGAAATTTCTGGGTTTGGAAATTGATAAAATGGATTCCATATTTTTAATAAGAAGGTCCAAATTCGGTAATTAATACTCGTTTGTTTTTGGACATTATGAATAGTAACAACGTTAATTATCTTTAATTATCATGATTAATTAGTAATCGGGTAGTTAAGGGTAATAAAATAACATCATAATAATATAAAATGACCCCAACATGTGTCCTAATGCTATTTTTTGTGTCATGTACGACCATGGGATTCCTTTTTCCATCTTAGGGACCCCATGGAATCACTTTTGGGTGATAGTGACATTTTATCATTTTATTTTTTAAAGAAAGGAAAATATAACAAAAGTATGTAACACCTAAGTAAAACAATTTTAATTTTGTCTACATAAATGGTATATTAGACTATAAATAGTAATTGCAAATATAAAATGATTTTCTATATCATGGTATTTTTTTATAATTTTTAGACATTAAATAAATAAATTTATTTATGACACCATAATGATGCAGTGATTACCTCATTAATGAACGATTTAAATAAAATGAAAAGATAAGGTAAAATATAAGACTTAAAATTATTTAAAACCTATTATATGGGTGTATTTCGAACCCTTATCACCTTATCCTTGAAATATATAATTTTTGGACCTTTAAAATCAAAAACTCATTTTATAATAAAGTAACTTTCCAAGACTTTCCAAAATGACCCTCCCCCCTCTTATAAAAGGCCCCCACCTCTACCCACTTACCCACACCTCTCAAGCCCTTGGATCATCCAAAATCTTCTCATATTTACTCTCCACATCCCTCTGTTACTACTAGAAGCCTAACATTGGGCATAAGTCTTTACAAGGAAGCCTTTGGGCTCAAATCAAAAAGAGTTATCCGATTTGAAGGTAATGCCTTCTCTTATGTTCTTTGTTTTATTTTGCTTCTACAACCCCATAAACTCTTTTTATTAATTTATTTTTTAACAACACAATTATATTAAATATATTAGTATATTTTTATGAGAAGTATTCTATCTACACTAATACACACCTCCATCTAATTGTTAAAGAACATACTATTTCTGTGGGTGGCGAATTACTACCTCAGGAAACGATGATTGTTCAATTTTCTTTTAACACCTCTCCTGGTGGCCATTAATATGTCACTGTATTTATATATTATATATATATATATATTATGTTTATGTTTTCCTTATGCTTTTTTATTTTTCATTTATTCCATACCTTTTTGGTTTCCAAAATGGGTAAACGCGATAATTTCATTTTAGGAAGTGCGGACTACCGCCCCCTCAAAGTGATTTGAATCGTTAATGCCATATGTGGGATGTATAAAGGATGGAGTTAATGATATTATATATGATATTATACTCTAATTATAACATACTTATGTATCATTATGTTTTAATTCCATTAAATTATGAAATAGAAATGAAAGTAGCGTTCATGCGTACGTACGACTTACCGTCTCCATGAACGGTACATTTCATTTCTTATCTCCAAATGTTATGTACTATTATAAGTACATTTATATAATGAATATATATGATATATATTACATCTAAATAATCAATATAATTCTGGAATTATAATATATATATCTCTCATTTAGTTTTAATTCCATTAATATGACAAAGAAATGAAAGTAGCGTTCATGCGTACGTACGGCCTACCGTCTCTATAAATGATGAATTTCATTTACTTTTATCTCCAAATGTTATGGAATAGTATAAAATGAATATTTACTGGATATATATGATATTTAAATCATTAATACTATTCTATATATGATTTACTTATAACTACATGGATAATTCTTTTCAAACAAGTTCATTTTTGACTCATGTACCGAACATCGAAAAAAACATATGATATGAACTCACATAATTAACTAATTATTATAACATTATAATATGTGATATGAATTTAATAATAAACTTTATAGGATTTACTTAAGCAATTATAAATTGACAAAAGTTTATTATTCAAGAATATAAAGAAAACGAATAAGACAAGTCAGACTTGAGGTAAGGGATCCTACCTCTCTCTTTTTTTCATGTATTCTCCTTTATGTCATCTATTTTAATCTTCATGTTATTATGTTGAGGATGTTGTTTTATATTCATCGTACTGTCCTTTTTATTTTTATATGATGAGATAACCCCTCTTTCTATCATCAATTCATTTATTAATTTTTAAGTGGCTCCATTAGGCTGCCGAATTTTTGTAAGGGATCCTTTCACCCTTCTCATTTTCAAAGTTCTATTTTCATGTCAAGCCTTTAAAGTCACATTTTATTATGTTGGGGTATTATATCTATATCCATAATACTTTTCTTTTTATGTTCATATGATTATAGACCCAATTTTATTTCATCAAACCATTTTTTGAAGTTTTAAGGGGCGCCGTTAGGCTGCCGAATTTTCGTAAGGAATTTCTTATCTCACTTTTAATTTTGTGAGATCTCCATTGTTCGCCACTTATTTATTGCATGTGGTGTATTTAATGCCCATGATTTTATTATTTGTGTAGTATAATTTAATTTATGGTTATTTATATCTTCATTTTATGACCCTTCTTTCATGGGGTGTGTGTTTCATAAAGTTACCCAAATCGGTAAGAGAACCTTCCACCCTCCTCTTTTTAAAAGACTTATTTTTTGTTATGTCTTTTAATTTACATAATATTATGTTGGTATATGTTCTTATATATCCTTATTTTTGTAAATTGTTTTTACAAGTTATGAGATACCATTTTATCTCTCATCAACTCATTTTATGAATTTTAATGTGACGTTGTTAGGCTGTCGGATTTTTGTAAGGGGACTTCTTAACGCAATTTCAATTCATTGGGTTAAAACTCTACTTATTGATTATGTCATGATATGAATATGTGCGAATGACCTCTGATTTTTTTACAATTAATATCCACTTATATTGGGTGTATTTATATTTGTCACACATAATTACATAATTGATTTATCCTTAATCTAAGGATACCATCTTTGTAAGGGACTTCTTTTCAATCTCCTTTCATTGAGGAATATTTTGTTTTATACACAACTTTATTTTATACATTGTATAAAACCCTTTGACTTTGAATTTTATTCAAAATGAATCTTTTTTGTATGAAGCATTTTACTAAATGATAAAAGGAATGTTTTGTCTTACGTATGCGGCGACAACGACTTCTCCGCCGACATGACCATTATTTGAGTTTCAGATTCCTCTACAAGCCATAACTTTTTTTTAAAGGAAAAATAAATACCATGTTTTAATTTTCTTTTATTTTGGTATTGAAAATGGTTTTGATAATGTTTTCATTATATCAATGTGTTTTTGATATCTTTTTATTGAAATGTGGGAATGTTATGTTTCCTTTATGCATGTTTTATGTGATACAATTATGTTATGGTTCTTGGTAATTATTTATGAAGATGGGTGGTTCCATGATAAACTAAGGGTTGATGAGCACCTGATAGATCTCCAATGCATTGAGTAACGTGAAGAAGTTAAACACTAAGGTTTATCTGAAGAGATTTAGGGAAATACTGTGATGGGTATTCCAAACGTAACCATGAGGGTTACTCCATAAATAAGAATGTTATGAATGCCTCATGTTACCTTTTTGTATTATGAATTTTACGAGTTATACATAAATATTATGATTTTATAAGGAATTTTATGATTGAAAGTTATGGTTCCATTGATTTGTATTTATTGGCGGGTTAGTGTTTCCTTTCATTATGTTATAACCCTTACTGAGATTTTTATGTTCATCCCAAGTTTTTGAAATGTTTTTCACAGGTTATAAGGAAGGGTAAGAGAAAGGAGGTATTCAAGAAAATTTATATCAAGAAAATAACTGTTGTTTTATTTAAGTATTTTTTTATTGTTGTGAAAAATCGGTTATATTAGTAGTTTATAATTTTTAATACTTTGAGATGTAATAGTTATGTCCTAATTCTCTAAAACCCTAAACCTAAAAAGATCCTCAATGTGAATTATTTATTTAATTAAAGATTAAGCAATGTTTTAAGTTAGGGTCCTTATAAAAACCATAGAGATAAGTCTATGAGATAATACTATATATAGGATTACATTATGTATTTTTAAAGAGTTTTTGATTCTATGGTTCTACTAGAATTTAAATACCTTTTTGGATAATAAAAAATGGATACATCTATGGAATAGATTCACCTTGGGGAAATCACCCTGAAAAGGAATGGTTTTGTATCAACTTGATCTTCACTCATTGCACAATGAGTTATTCTAATACTGTACATTTTTCTAGAAGCTCTGAGGGTGTATTCTTTGGTTAATTCACATTCTGTTTATAAACCATTATGAAATATTTAAAGATAATTTGAGGATGTTTTACATAACTAGTGTGGTTAGAAACTCTAATAAGGAAATTACCATGAAAAAAAATGTTAAACTAAAGGTGTGATGAGTTTATCCAATTATATCATTGTTGAACTGAAAGTATCATAGGTTGAAATAAAGGTGGAATTGGAAAAGAAATATTAGGATTTACTTTTCATATTCAAATGTTTATTTAATCAGATTTTATTGGATTTTATTATAACAATTTTGGTTTTTTTAATTGGTTAGAGATATGATCATAAAAGTGAATTAGTGAAAGGTTTATCCTTAGGAACTCTTATAATCAATAAAGGAAGCATAATTGGAACAAATTTTTGAAATAAAGTAAAATATAAATACACACATATTATGAGGGAAATTATGAGTCTCCTAGTATATAAGGTGGAAAGTTTTTTATCAAATTATAAAATATATCATGATAATATTATGTATCTCTTATTTATTTTTCATATATATATGTGATAATTAAAATTGTAAGGATGAAATTTATTTAAGGGGGAGAATATAACACCCTGACATTTTAGAATATATTTTTCTCTAAATTAATACTAAATTTAATAGATTTATCAACACACAAACCTAAACTAAATCATGATACTATAAATTAGATTAATATTATTTAGAAAATTAAAAGTATAATAAAACCTCGAGTAAATTTAATATATAAGTAAACTAAAACTGATTTATATGAATGAATATTAAAAAGGATTGTTCCTTATCAAATAACTTTCTTTAGTGTTGTATATTTTATCCTAATAAATTAAATTTAAAAAATCTAAAATATTATTATATAATAAGTAATATATTAATATTAAATAATTTAGAGATTTATATGAAGTAATATTAAGAACACATAATACTTAAAAACACCATTTTTCAAAATATGCCCTTTTCTTTATATTTTGTATTTTAAATTAAATATAAAGTTATAAATTTTAGAATTTTAATTTTATAAAATGAAATTAATTTTTGTATATAGAATTTTAAAATTATATTAGGGTTATTTTTTTATATTTTTCATATATAAGTAATTTTTATGTGAATAGGGAAAAAACTTAATTTACCAAAACTGTAAATTTTACAGCTTTATAATTATATAAGAAAGACCTAGAAGTTTATAAAACCATTAAATTTGTAAAATATTTATTTAATATATAAATATATACATTTTAAAAATATTATGTTGAATTTAGAAAACCTATAATTAAAATTTTATGAACTTAAGTAATATTTTCAAATACAAACTTTTTTTGGTCTTCTATTTTAATTAAATATTATTGTGTTAAAATTATATTCTAGATCACTTTAGAAGAAACATTACTATTATTACTTTTATAATAAAAAATTATAATTTATAAAAATAAAAAAACTTTATTATTTTATCACACACATAAATTTTATGCTTAAAAATACACTTTTTCCAGAAATGGATTCTTACGCATTACATGTGCTACTGTTAAAATTAATTTATTCTCACATATATAAATTTTATTTGATAAAATGAACTTTATATTTGGAATATATAGGTCCAAAATATGTAATTAGGCCCATTTTTATTCATTGAAACTAAATTTGATAGGTAAAAATTAATTACCTTGGTAAAAACTAAAAATGGTAAAAGTGAAAAATCCTAGAGTAAAAGACTTAACATCATAGTTAAAACATGCGTGAAAATGAATTATTGAGGGATTCTCAACCTTAAATCATCCCTCGCTCTATTATTTTCCATTTTTCTCCACATTACATGTGAAACATGTGCTCTCTATATATTTAAATGTTATATTTACCAAAAATCTATCCACATCACCTATTAAAAGAGCTCACCCTCACCCCATTTCTTTATTAATTATAAATCCATATGTAATGTATTGAAATGAGTGAAACTAAATGTTTTCCAGATCTGGTGGGTCATATGGCCTCAAGCACACCTCCCCATACACCAGATACTGGCGACTAGTAGGGAGGGCCTAGGGTGTGTATGTGGGGAGACTATTCCCTCGTGTTAGAGTGTAGAACAATAATAATAATAATAAAAATAAAACAGTGAAAGAAAAAAATACAGAATAACAGATAGAAGAAAAACATCCAAAAAACTATAATAATAAATAGATAAATAAGGAATATACAATATGATGATCATGTCATGCATGTATACAAAATGTCAAGAAAAATATGGAAACAAGAATCCCAGTATAGTACATGTATTAAAATACAAAAAAACAAAAAATGAATATCTCCAGCTAGACTGTTGAACCAAGATCAGTCCTGTAATCCCCTACTCTTAAGAAATGATCTCATCAAGCATCGAATAGTTGGAACTTGTCCAAGTCCCTACCTACATCCATGAAGTCTGTCTAGGTACCCAACGATGGCCTAAACATGGTGTGATATAACACGTAGCAGACCACCAATAACAATGTTTATAAAAATCCCAATATATGTAATATAAATAGAAGAAATTTAAAACATATCATAGGTAAAACAATAATGTAAATAATGTTTCAAAGAAAAAATGATCCCGTCAATCCAAACATTTATCCCTAGAAACAATAATAAATATTTCATAAACAAGGGAATCTGTAATGCATAAAAAGAAGGCATGATACTATCTAGTCTAAAAACTATAATCAAATACCCATACTAGGGATATATATAAGATTAATAGAAATATCCACACTAACCACACTGTGTAGTCAAGTCTCAACATCTACAATGGCCTATGTTGTGTAATCCAGTTTCTGACCATGAAGGTCTATATCTATGGTATGGATGACCAAGGAATCCTCATTTAGTCCCAAGATCATCTCAATGGAAACACATTAACAACTTGGGTGGAGTCAAAGGAGCAAGTCAATAGTTCATTTCCAAGTGTGTCCAAGAAAACCAGATCCAAGGGAAAGTAAGGCCCTTAGAATCCAATGGAATCAGGATCCAAGGATTAGACATTTTTAAGTCATCCAATACTGTAATCAAGATCTATTGAGTAGAAATGTCCATATAATCTAATGGAACTAGGATCCAAGGAGATCTTACAAGACATACACTACTGTTATCAATCCATCATCTCAATTCATTCACAACCAATGAGTTGTTTTAACCCATTAAACATTTACATATAAACCATTTAACCATTTTAATCAAATAAAATCACATGAAAAGGAGAAAACAACATTTTATTATAAATTAAATTAAATTCATTCTTTTTATTTACAAATGAATAGGTAAAATAAGGCGTTCAAAAACATAAAAAATCCATTCAATTATCATTAAGGCTTCCAAAAAAATTCGAGATCACACACACCTAAAAAGGTGGTATAACATAGGGAAGATACTAGGGAACACCCCATGGGCGGCCTAGGTTGGGGCTAAAAACCTCCAATAATAACAGAGGGACTAAGTGAAAAAAATAATAAGTTTTGACTAGTTATATCAGGATTCTCATTTTGTTTTAGGGGCAATACTGGAAGGTCTGGTGTGTGGAACAACTATAACAAGCTATAAAATAACTAAACCATATGGGAAAAGGTATATACCACCTAATGGATACCCATGGTAGAGTAATAATACAATATTTAACTCTAATTCAGGCCAGATTGAAAAAATGAATAATATATGAAAAACCTAGAAATAGAGAATTTTATCTTGCACTTAAATAACTTTGTCGATATGAATTCAAATGAAGAAACACACAATCTGAATGAAGGAATCACCAATGCAAATCCAATGAGACCGACTGTTGGAGAAACAAAGTTTGTATGATGAATCAACACCCAATCCTACCTCATGGAATGAATAACTTACCAATAGTAGAATGAAAATCCACCGCTGGAGGAGAATAGAAAAAAATATGAGGGTTTAAACATTTCGAGTCATTAAGTGAAAATGGTCATTTTGTTTCAAAATACCAGGTTACATGATTTGGGCACATGGTTGGCCAAATTGTAGACCAACCATGGTCCCTCCTATACCTCAAGGGGGACCTCGCATAGTTCATGCACATTGTTTGGGAAACCATGTGAAAATTTTGCTTTTTCCTCTATTAAAAATTATAGATCCCCTATATGGGCATGTGTCCCTAGTTGCATGGTTTCCTCAAATAGTTTGGCCCCCCTACTACCCTACTTCCAACTATGAATGGGAATGTAACCCTTGTTTCATGATTTAATTGAACTTTTCTTCCTTGGACAGAGGTTTTGACTACCTTTTATAGTTTCATCAAACTCTGCAGTTTGGGATGCATAGTTTCTACTAAATGTGTGGCCCAACTACCTTCTCTAAGAATCGAGTCCTTGGGCTCTGAAGAAGCCTTAAACATCCCTAAAACTCTCATGATCTCATTAGTCACCCACATAAGGTCAAAACAAAATAGGTAAAACAAAATTAAAAACATCCATACCTTATAATAAAACCTAGGATCTTACAATCTTCCTCTCTTAAATAGCCACTGAGCATGTACATTAGCCTCCTTCTCCAAAGTCTCATCCTATAAATATCATGCTTCTATAACACCCCTACTAGAGGAACTAACCAACCTTAGATATCCTTCATAATACTTTTAATGATAGGTATATGATTCTCTTTAAATGACACATCTACATGAAAATCTACCTCATTCAAATGCATAGTGTGTGATAGGTCTAAATGATAATGGTTCAACTGAGATACATGGAAGATTTCATGCATGGATTTGTATATCTAAGGTAACTAAAATAGATAGGCTATTGGCCCAACTCTCTCCACAATCTCAAATGACTCAACATATCATAGTGAAAGCTTACCCAATCTCCTAATCCGCCTGTTCCCCAGACTCGATGAGATATGTGAAAAGACCCAATCCTCAATATCTGACTCTAGAGTTCATAAAAAATTATTAGCATAATTTTTTTTTCTAGACTGTGTAGCATCCATCCACTTTCGAATTAATTGTACCTCTTTTGAAGTCTTCTGCATGAGATGCGGTCCAAGTAGCACATCCTCTTCTTCCTATAACTAGAACAGGTGTGATTGGCATGGCCTAATGTAAAAATATTTATAAGGTACCATATGTATATTTTTCAGATAGATATTTTGTAGGAAAATTCAACTAGGTCTATATGCCTCTCTTAAGATCCCAAAAATAAAGGAATCATGATCTAATCATGTACTCAATCACCTGGATCGTGCACTTAGATTGACCATAATTATAAGGGTGGTATGATGTGATATGAAACACCTATATACCCAATTCCCTATGAAAACCCTGCCATAATTGAGATGTAAATTGGGTGTCCCTATCTAACACCATGGTCTGAGGAACCCCATGAAGGTTCATGATCTCATGATTATAAAGTTTACCAAGCTTATAAATTGAGAAGGTCTCCCAGATTAGAAGGAAATGGGTCACCTTTGTGAGCCTTTCCACCACAACCCATATTAAATCACTACCTCTTGGAGAACTCAAAAACTTGATCATGAAATCCTCCATAACATCATACAATTTCCACTAAGGAATGTGTAACTGCTATAAAATCCTATCTAGTTACTGGTGTTATATCTTAACCTACTTACAGGTGGAACAACTCATGAAAAAAACTCCCTCCTCTCATTCCATACCTAGCCAATAGTTCTGACAGTGTAAATCATGACACATATTGGAGATAGTAGGGTGTAATTACCAAAATGAGGAATGAATCTCCCACATTAGCTCCTCATTTATGTCTATTGGAACAAATATGTGACCGCGATTGCAAATAATTTCATCCTTTCCCACAGTACAACTCAGAGGTGGGTCCTCACCTACCACACTCTCCCATATAACTAAGAACTCAGTATCATATAATTGTATCATCCTCAATATATCCAAAATAGTGGATTACACTATTAATGATCAGATAATGGTTTGAAATTTTTTATCCTACAACTCAAAGTAAATATCTAAAAACAAGGACATAAGTTGACACACGCTACTGGACTCCATAACTGCTTTCATCTAAGTCCTCCTACTCCATTCATGGGAAATTGCATTTGCTTCACTAGGAATATAAAGATATTAAAGTCAAAAGACTATTGGTACACCACCCACCTTCATTGCATAAAATTCAATTCATGTTATTTAAATATATACTTGAGGTTTTTTTGGTTTGTGTACACCAAAAAATTATCTCCCTATAAATAATTCCTCCAATAGTGTATGGTGTGAACAAAAATGGCTAACTTGATATTTTTCATCTATTATTTCCACTCATTTGGCCTCAAATGTCGATACCCATATGTCATGACTCACTCCTCCTACATTAGAAATAATCCTAACATAATACCTAATGCATCATAGTATAAAATATATCCTTTTCCTAGATCTAGAATAATAAGGATCAACATTGAATTCAGTCTCCCTTTTATCTCATGAAAGGATTTCTTACTGGTATCTGACCATATAAACATTAAACCCTTATTATTCAAGCCTGTAAGAGGTGATTCTAAGCATGAAAATTACATTATGAAATGTACTCAATAACTATCTAGACCCAAGGAACTCTATATATCAAAGACGTTCTTGGGATGATCTCATAAAACCACAACTCTCACCTTTTATGGGTCAATTGATACTCATGTATCTAATATAATATGACTGAAGAAGTAAATATTATCCATCCAAAATGGAACTTTACGATCTTAAAATATAACTGATTATCTATCATTGTATCGAAAATAATCTCCGTATATTTGGCATGGTCATATCGATTGTGAGAATATAGTAAGATATCATCCATGAATACCACAAAAAACGAATCTAGATAAGAATGAAAAACCTCATTAATGAGTGAAATGAAAACTTATGGTTCATTCTTGAGAATGAATGACATAACCAGATACTCTTATAGACCATACGTACTACAAAAATATATACAAGGTATGTATACAAGTCTAACAAGTACTTGGTGATAACTCAAACAAAAATCAATCTTTGAGAAAACCCTAGATCCCCAGAGCTGGTCAAAGAGGTCATATATCTATGGAAAAGGGATACCAGTTCATAACTATAAATATGTTCAATTTCTGATAATCCACACATAACCTAAGGTTTCCATCCACTTTTTTTTTCAAAAAGGAATGAAAACACCACAGATAAGTACTGGGTCATATAAACCCTTTGCTACCAAGTACTCTAGCTACCTATTAAGCTCCTAAAACTATATAGTATCCATCCTACAAGGAGTAATGGATACTAATGAAACTCTTAGAACTAGATTGATAGAGAAATATGCCTCTCTATTTTAAGGTAAACTAGAAAAGTTTTTGGGGAAAACATACTTAAAATGATCAACCACTAGAGGAATGTTCAACTGACACATTTCCTGATCATCTAGATATAAAATAGCAATCTAGGATGTCATCCTACCTAGCCCATGATGCTCGGGCATAGATCAAATTGCTTGTACATCCAATTCAACCTTGTGAATAAAAACTAAACCCTTTGGTGATGTGAAGGTCCGCCTTTAGAGATAGTAATCAACACTGACTCAATGAGAAACTATCTAGTCGATCCTGAGTATTATGTCAAACACTATCATCTGTAGGATAAATAGATCCCATAAAAAGTGTCACCCACCCATTTAAAGGGGGAATACCCTAAAATGGCATAAATATTGTATTTTAATTCCCAATAGAGTATCAAGAATCATAATTTCATCATAAAACTAAACAATGTTCCAGAGGATCTATAACAAAGGTACATATATGAAACTATGTGAAGCACCTATATCAAAAAAAGAAGATACTAGAGTAGAGACTAATAAGATCATACCTCTCACTATAGATGGATCTAAGCTTTTTTCCTTAGGTGTAGGATGTAAAAAATATATCTGGACTGAAATTTAGACTTATGAAACAACCTCACTACTTGGAGTAGGCCCACTCCACTATCGCGGTCCAACTGGTTCTTAGCTGCCACAGACATGACCACCACCTCGATCTAAATGACTGGAACTACTCCAACTTCCAACCAGATACGGAGCTATGAATCTTTATCCCAAACCTAGACTTAGATTCAATACCCTTCCATTGACTTCTGGAGGGAAGGTCTTGTAGAATCGCGATACATAGCCCATCCTTCCGTATGCTCGACACTCAACTAGGTATCTATCACACCAATTACTCATATATCGCCACCTCCCACACTGATAGTAGAATACAATGATACGAAAACTAATAGTACGGATGATAATCCCATATCGAGAAGCCTTAAAATAACAATTCCTACTAACTATCACCGAACTACTAGGTCGAGAGGCTAAACTTCCCTACTATGTGCCCCTAGATTCCCTCAGGTTCCATTCTGTAATAAGCACCAAATTAACTATCTCATTAATAGTAGTCAGTTGAAACATGTTTACCTATGATAAAATGACATGATTAATACTTTATTCAAATCATATATACCTTGATGGATCATCAGCTAGATAAATTAGCGTAAAATGCTGATGCTTTGTAAAGAATGTCAAATACTCCATAACAATCATCTATCCTCACTCCAAACGCATAAAATCACTAGATCTTTAAGCTCTTAGGGTCCTAAGAACAAAGTAATCATAAAAACTAGATTGTAAATACCTCCAGAACATATCTTGAAGCACATCAGCCTGGTTCAAAACATACCATCAGTACTTAGCTGCTTCCTGAAGTATATAAGTCATGAGATTCACTCTCCTCTCATTAGGTGTCTACAGATGCTCAAAGATAAAAATACTATATCTAGACATATATAAGTAGATTATGGACCTCTATACCCTAAAAATGTGGGGATGATGCAATTAAAACACACTCATAAACTCTTCCATAGATGAGGTAGGCCCTGGGGCTACCTAAAAGGTCTATATGAGGCATAAGAAACCCTCACAGAACTGGGTATCAACACCCATATCAAGAATTATGGGAAATTACCCAAGTGGAACTACTAGAGGTTCTACCAGTATCCCATGGCCCACCAACTCTAGAGCATGTTCATTTCCACCATCATAGAATATGACAGGAGGTTGTTGTGGTGAATGTATCTACAATGCTTAACAAACAACTCATAAAAGATCGATAACAAGAATATCCTAGATAAAAGAGTAGGACATATCAATGCCTTTCTATAAGAAAACCACACTCCTCTTCTTACTCCTAAATCTAGTACTGAGTAACAAAATTAACCTTAAAAATCTCCAGAGACACTTCCTACTACCCACTCTAATGTTGGGTCAAGGTTAAGTTCCCTATTTTTCGAATTACCATTTCATTCAAATTCATAATCATTTTATAATTCTTTTTTAATGGTTAAACTAAATGGGTCACCAATTTCGATCCATACGGGCCCATACACCTCATGAACTGAAATATGACATTAACTTAATCCAAATAATAACATGTTGTAGTCTATACGACCAATGGTCTATGACTCAATGTGCCATAATTGGCTGCTTAGGGCATCTACTGTAGCCTATATAGGAAATTTTTTTTTCTGTTATTGCATAAAATCTACATAAAACTTATGTTTCTCAATTACCTATATAAATTATTTATCAAACAACTGGTATATCACTCAAGGATCACATAATAATACCATCCAATCAAGCAATACATCCTGATGGCATAGAATAATGCATCACATGTGAATCATAACTGGTTCCTAAAATGATGCATGAGATGAACTACACTCATCTAACAAAAAATTTTTAAATTCCATAATCATAAGGGATTTGATTCATCAAGTGTGTCACCCAACTATGGAATCAAATCACTTGTAAAAATAAAAATCCAGATAACATGTCTTGTTTTAGGCAATATGGATTCTTCCTATATGTGGGTTAGCTACTTCCAGGAAGAACTCATTACCAATTTCCAACACTTCCTAATCACTAATCTATATCTAAAAATAGTTAATTAAAAAAAATCCTCTCATTGCACTTTGTAACACCCCAACCCAGGATCCACTAAACGATACCCTAAGCGGGTGGGTCACATAGCCTCAAGCCCACCTCCCTTTGTACTAGAGGTTATCGACTAGCACCAATAGCCTAGAGGGTGCATGTGGTGTGAAAATTCCCTCATGCTAGAGTGTAGTGTAATGGTAATAATCATAACAATAAAATAGTGTAAGAACATAAAATTATGATTAAAATACAAAAGGTAAACATCTAGAAGACTATAATAATATATAACCAGAACACTCATATAAAATATAATGATCATGTCATGTATCTATACAAAAATGGTAGGAAAAACATGGAAAAAGCATCCCAGTACAATACATGTATCAAAATAAAAAAAATACAAAAATGACTATATCCAGTCAGAGTCACGATCCTAGCTCGATCCTGTGCTCCCCTACTCCTAAGAAGTGATAAAATCAAGCATCGAATAGTGGGAACTTTCTCTAATACCTACCTACATCCCTAGAATTTTTCTATGTACCCAAAGGCAACCTGAATAAGTATGATATAACACTCTATAGGACACCACCAGTAGTGTCTATGTGTAATATAAACAACATTAGTGCATTATATATCACAGGTATAATTGTAATATAAATAGGGTTTCCGATCAGTAATGATCCTATCTAGTTAAACATGGCTCCCTGTGAACAATAATCAAACTCCCATAAATTAGGTTATCTATAATGCATAAAAAGAAGGTTTGATACTATCCATCCTAACAACTGTAATCAAATACCAACACCAGAGATATCTATAATAATAAAAAATATCCAAAATAACTGCTCCGTGTAATCAAGTGTAAAATTACAAAATGGCCCATGCCATGTAATCCAGTGTTAGACCCAGATGGACCGAATCCTAGGTAGGGAAGAATAAGACATCCTCATAAATTCCTAGGAGTATCTTGATGGAAACTCAGTAATTATTTGGTTGGATTCTAAAGAGCAAGTCAATAGAGCATGTTCATTATGATTCCAAGCAATTTGGATATAAGGGGTAGCAAGGCCCTAGGAATCCTACATAATTAGGATCCAAGGAGTAGAAATGTCTAGAGCATCCACTACCATAATAAAGATACATGGATTAAAAATGTCTTTGGAATATAATGGAATCAGTATCTATGGAGATCCTCCAAGGAATACACTACCATTATCAATCCATCATATTGATTCATTCACAACCAATGAGTTATTCCAACCAATTAAACATTTTCCATATAATATGTTTAACCATTTTTATCATATTCAATCACATGAAATGGAGAAAAAAACCTTATCCTATCAATTAAATTCAATTCATTGCTATAATTTACAAATGAGAATGTAAAACAAGGTGTTCACAACCTTAAACAATCCATTAAATTCTCATTAAGTATCCCACTAAAATTGGAAATCTCACACTCACCCAATGGGATGGTATAACATAAAATAGTTAAAAGGGCACATCCCTTGCGTGGCCTAGGTTGGGGATAACAACCTCTAATGATGAAAAAGGTACTAGGTGGAAAAACTAAAACATTTCAAAAAATTATATCATGACATTCATTTAATTTTAGTGGAAACACAGAAGGTTTGGTGTGTAGAACAAACACAAAAGATTTTAAATAACCAAATCATACGTGAAAATGTATAGAACACCTACCACATACCCATGGTAGAACACTCATCCAATATCAATCATTGATTAAGTCTATATTAAAATAAAATTAAGAATGGATGAAAACCCTATAAATAGGGAATATTTGATTTTACCTATATAACTCCATCGATATGAAGTCAAACAAAAAAAGACACTAGATGAACAAAGGACGCATTGATGAGGATCCAACAAGATCGATGGTTAGAGAAATAGAGTTCATATGATGAATCAGAACCAAATCATACCTCAACTATTAAATAACACACCAAATGGTGAATGAAAATCCACCACTGGAGGAGAATACAAAAATAAGTGGAGGGATTAAAAATTTTAATTCATTGATGGAAAATGGTCATTTTACCTCAAAAGAATTGGTTGCATGGTTTGGCCACATAGTCGGTCAAACCATGTTCCAACCATACACCCTCATCTTTCTCAAGGGGGAAATCACATGGTTAATGCACACTATTTAGGAAACCATGTGCAAGCTATTATTTTCACCTATGCTAAAAACTAAAGATCCCCTTCTTGAGCGTGCTACCCTAGTTGCATGGTTTCCTTAAACTATGCAGCCTCTTGCTACCCTCTATCTATCCCTATAGGGGAATGCAACCTAGGTTTCATGGTTCCCTTGAACCATGCATCCCTGGATAGATTCCTGGACCACCTAGTATGTTTTCATCAAATATTGCAGTTTGGGAACACAATTTATAATAACTATGAAGCCCACCTTCCTTTTCCAAAAACCTGGATTATATTCTTTGAAAAAGTATTAGAAACCCCCAAAACTCCCATGATCTCCTTAGGCACTCACATTAGGTCAAAACCAAATAGTTAAATCAAAATTAAAATGTTTTGTACCTCATAAGAAAATCCATGATCTTACACCATAGATTGAACAAAACGTAGAACTAGTCTCTCCAAAACCCTCTCCTCATATCCTAGAATCCTTGGTATTGCCAAAATACTAACCTAAATAATATTAATTTGTTCCCCAAGGGAGAACATCCAAAGGGAGAGGTAATGTTATCAACTACGCACTCTTAATTCGTTCCTTCATTTAACCCCTCAAAAATATTATATCCATGAAATTGGGGTGACATAAGTGTTAATAATATGATGAAATGTTATTATAATTGTGTAATATCAATTTATTTACCTTCCTCCCAAACCATTAAAAAATAAAGACGTCATCATGTGTATGTGAAACCTATGACATCCATGAACGACATGCTTTATTTTTTTCACTGCCCTACATGTATGGTTATATGGGTATATTTAATGGGTTAATATTATATTTATAACAATAATAATATTATTAAATTATAATTCATTCTCTATCTTCATTGATTTATATGTAAAATGAATACATTATACATGTGTATGTGTTGACTACTGCCACCATCAAAGTGATGTTTTTCATTTTCCACTCGATCTCTTAAAATTAGTATAAAAAACTTAAAAACATATAAATAATATCATTATTATTATGTAATAATTATATTATGAAAAAACATTCTCTTTCTTTACTGTACTCACCCATAGATTATAGTATGTTCTTGTGGGGGTCATTTTAACTACCCACTTGAACATGCTATAACTTTATATCATGAATGAATATAGAAACTTAAATGAAAGTTTTCTTAGTAATTATTTATAAAATAATGTTTGTTTTATTTATTTTTATAATGGTTATGTTTATATTTAACTTATTATTATTATACCACCCTTCTGTTCATTAAAAATTACCGAAACAAGCTTGTCAACAACTCTATTGTTGTGAATCATTAATAAAATACCTATGAAATGAAATTAAAACATTATAGATCATTATGAAACATATATTATATAATTTATAATTATATCATAATGATGAAATTTTAATCTTTAAACAGTAATCTGTACTACCATTACAAAACTAGTACTAAATAAATAATCAAAGATAATAACATATCATGATAGAAGTAAATTAAAACTAAATAATATATTTGAAATAAATTATTATAAATTAGGTTTATAAAAGGTAATAGGTATGAATATGGTTATTAAATAAGTGATTATGATATTTATTTTTATTATGAGGTTATATGATGATTGGAAAAGTGGTATTAAAGGGTTGGGTTTTTTCATCTCAATTTTACTTCATTGAGATATAATTCATATTCACCACTTGTTTCCTTTTCATAGTGCATATATTGTGTTTGGATTTTTTTTCATAATTTTTTTCATAAAATATTAGTTATTTAATAATATTTATCATGTTTTACCTTGAATGGGTATTCAATTCTCAATATAAAAATGATTTAACAATTTTTATTGTAAACTCAAAGCCCCATTCATTGAGTTATAATGTCTTATCTTAAACTTCCTACTTTTATTCTTTGTTTCTTCTAACCAAAGATATTATATTTTACATTATCTTTATATCTAGGTAAAATGAAACTTTGGATTCTAATCTTCTTCCTTGGATAATTTCTTCCCTATAAAAGTATATCATTGTTAATAATAATCCTCGTCCCCCTTAATGAGGATATTATTCCATGTCCATATTTTTCCTTCCTATAAATGTTATCCTTTATATTTAGAAACCAAATTTTTTTATCTCATGTGGCCATTATATTTACCTTATACCCTTTTTAAAAGTATGTTTTTTATATCTTTTCATGATGTGGGATTTCAACATATGCATTTCAATGTATTAAAAAATATTTATTTCATGTTTGTGGGTTATATATTCAACTCCACCTTTCCTTGATATATAATTTATTTATTTTTAGGGATCATTTATTAAATGTAATTTTTAAAATTAAAAGTTTCAAAAGAATTCAATTCATATTTTTAACAATAACTTCTAAATGTGACTCATATTTTAATCATTTTATGATAATGTTAAAATATTTTTTTAAAATCACTTTTAAGGTTTTTTAATGAAAACACACTGTTTTTCCATAATGAACATTAATTTAAATGAAGCTTCTATTCCATGTTTAAAAATAATTTTTATAAATAAACCTATTCCATAATGATTTTAAAATGAAAAGGTGTATTTCCTCTAAATTTTAATGTGATTTAATCAATGATATTGAAAATGTATTTTTGATTTATATCAACATCCTTAATTATTTTTATATTAAAGTGGGGATATATTTTTATAACATCATCCAAATAATTTCTGTGGATGTATAATTTAATGTTCTAGGTAATATTTTCATGAAATCTATCTCTTTTTAATGGGTTAATTAAGTGATGGTTGATATATGAATGTTTTCATGTTGTAATGGAAAATATATGCATCGATTATTATTATATATTGGTAGGGTTCTATTTAGATCTATAATTAATTGACTAAAGCTTTAAATATCATGAGATAATTTTGGGAATCGATTATTAATTCTCACTCCAGTATATGAATCTTGAAGTGATGCCTACTCTACCATGTAATGGTAATAAAGTAGTTATGAATGATGTACTTTGATTTTGATAATTAAGTAGTGATGCCTACTATAATATGGGAATCAAGTAGTGATTCTTTCTCCACTATGTCATGGTAAATTAATAGTGATTCATGATATTTTATTTTATGATTTTAACACCCAAGTTAGTGCCATAGTAAATTTTAATGATTCATTTCCATACAAAATATATCATTATGCATATGATTATGATCAATAGATCATGTTAATCATTTCAGGTTCCAACACTCTTATTACATGGAATTTTTTTTCTCTTTTGAGATTATATGCCATGATATCATGGATTATAAACAACTCTTATTGTTTCATGTTATTTTTAATATGATATTTCTCCCCTTATCATGTTCTATAATATGTTTATAATCTAACCCATGATTACATATTGATAATTGTTCCCTTAATGAACATTTTATTTCACTTTTTTCTTATGTTCCCAATCCCCAGGTTATACATATGATTATAAGTTAAGAGAATTGTAAAATGGAGTCTTGTGTGTATCAAGTATGGATAAATGTTCACAAGTGTTATACAATAATTTTCTTATAGTTATTTCCCTCTAATATACTAAACCATCAGTTATTGGGAGATTATTGTCATATGAAATGCTTAATTTATAAAAAAATTGAAATATACATATATTTATATTGAGACATATCACTTTGTATGAATGAAAATATTTAAATAAAGTGTTTTTAGCATCGGATCTAAGAGTGCAGACCCCGGGAACCTCAAGTGACCTAAAGGATATATACTTGAAAATGATGGGACTAAAGTTTAAAGGTTGAATACAGAGTTTTATGGATTGAAAAAGCAACCTAGAGTGTTATATTCAGTGAAGAATAAATATTTAAATGAGTTAAACTTTGTTAGAAGAAAATTTTATATAAATTTGGATGTAAAGGGAATAGTTATATGTTACCTCATTATGATTGTTTATGTTATAAAATATTTTTTATATTTGATAGGTAGTGTATATATACTTAATCTATTAAAAAAATGAAGAATAATATTTTGAATCAAATTTTATGAGAAGTGAAATTCATTTTTGGGATTACGTGTTGTTTAAAGGAAATATTTTATTTTTTTATCTTAGGATAAATTTACTGATGAATTGTTGAATAAGTTTGAATGGAATATTAAAAGGTGGTTTCTATAGCTACACCTATTTGTTTTAAATTGAGTAATGATGCTATAAGAAAAATTTAAATCAAGTAGATTACAAGAAACTATTTTTAATACTAATGTACTTAACAACATCCAGAACAAATATTGCGCATGTAGTGAATTTTTATGAAAGACATTAATTTGAACTAAATAATCATATATGAAGGCTTATAAATAAATTTTAATATATGTCAAAGGGATTGTAAACTATGGAATTCTGTCTGTAAATGGTTGTTTGGATATACTAATGTTGATCGGGTAGTAAATAATGATGAAAAAAATAAACATCTGGGGAATATTTTTATTAGAAATATACATGTGAGTTTGTACTTTAAGATGAAAAATCTAGAAAATCATAGAAATAAATAAGTTGAGTATGTGTATACAACATAATATTATTCACTAATGATTAGGATAAATGATCTAATAGATGATTTTATAGTGAAAGTTGAAAAACCATTGATAATTAGTTATAAAATTCAATATGTAATAAATTTTATAGAGAACCTAGTGAAACACTCCAGGTCAGTACATATTGGTATTAAATATCACTTTATTAATAGAAACATTAAAATAGGATTTTTAATCTTTAATATATTTATATAGAAAATAAAATTTTAAATATTTTAAAAAATCCTTTACCAGAGGATATATTTGAGGGGTTATTTATAAAAATGAATCTTTATCTTTACCCACTTAGTCGGGGCATGTTGGTATGGCTAGATTATTATATGGATTTTATTGTTGAAGAGAGTGATTAAAAATAACTCATGTGATATGTTAGTTATTTTTGTTTGGAATCCAAGCCTAGTTTTATAGATAATTAGAGGATATAAAATTAAGATAATGAAATAGAAATAAGGTAATATTTTATTCTCAAAATACACATATTTTCTTGTCAATGAGGGATACAATTAACTAAAAAAATTATATAATCCCATGATTTTGTGTCAAGAGTTTACCCATTAAGAAAATACTATGAACTGATATGAGTTATTGGAATGAAAAAAATACAAAGGGGGATATTGAAGAACCTAATTAATTGTGATGAAGTTTGTACTTTATGTTATAAATTAAATTTTAAAGGCATTTAATTCCTTATATTTTTTTGAGATAATTTTAGTTGTTCTATAAATTCGTTAATTTTTTTATTATAGCTTAATATTTGAGATATGAAAACTTCACTATCTATATAAAATAAAAAAAAATTTAAAAGGCTATGTATGAATGGATCATAATCTAAATAATTTAAATTTCATGTACTGTAATTTTGATTTAGGAGTAAAGCTTGTTTTTTTTATGATTGAGAATGAATTTGAAGCTATGTGAAAGTGAAATGAAGAAATATATGAACAAATTTAGATCACGTAATAGAATATTGAATCTTTTTAGGTGTTAAAATATGTTAAGCAAGTTAAATATATTTAATTTATGTGAATTTTAAATTCTTTTACAAGAATGTATTTTGTAGAAGTTAATGGAGAAAAATATATGGATATTTTGAGGGATCGTTGAAGTAGATTTGTAAATATTTAAGTGAGGTAATTTGTTTTCATATTTCAATGATATATGTTGTATAACGTTTTATAGGAATTTAGTTTTAATTTATGGAATATATTATGAAGGTATTGGGGTTTAATTTCATCATAATTAGAAATCTTCAAAATTTAGAAGTATCCCTGAAGATATAATTGATGATTTTAAGAAAATGTTAATTATAAGAAGATGTAGTTAGAGATACTTTGAATGGTGATGGGACTCTAGAGAATATGGGAATATAAATGTTTAAAATAGAGAGTACATTAATTATTTTTGAATTACCGAAGTCTCGTGAGTTACTTGTAATAAAGTGATTCTTTGTCCAATATATTTTGAATTTATTTTATATTTATATTTATCCCTTAGGATATTAAAGAGATACATCTATTGATTCCAAATATAACTGATGTGTAGCAAATATTTTTTTCATTATTCTTTTTTATAATCCATTGTAAAAAAGTTTGATTTTATACAAGCTTTTCTGGAGACTAGGAATCTTGAAACATTAATTGTTCAAGGATGATACATTATCATTATTCAAAAACTTTATAAAATTAATGGATCATATATGACTTGGATTTTACTAATAATATAAAGGAAACAGTCATACACTTTATGGGAGAAACTTAAAGAATAAGTTTTTATGAATTTTGTTATATGGGTGAGGATGTGTTTTAAGGAATTGATTATATCCATACCTTAATGTTAAATAGAGGCTGATTTAAAAATATAATATAATATTACATAACCCTAAATAAAACCCATGTCAATTTTATAATTATGAATTTTCATGGGTATCCCACCCATTAAAAGATTTCTTCAATGTAGATTTGATTGCTTTGAAAAAAATTATAATTTTTGTAGGAGTGGAGTTTGGAAGATAAAAATGGTTATAGTGGTTCCAAATATCTTTTTGGGTAGTTTTTTTAAAGGTGGAGCTTTGGTAAACAGACCAAAGAAATTTTATTTGCAAAAAAGAAAGGTTAGATAAGTTGAAAAGACAGAATCAAATTATAATCTTTAACATGAAAAGGAATTAGGTTTTATGGGAGCTCCTCCAGCCAAGTTATGACCTGAGAAACTCCTTTATTGGAGAGAAAATCCACAACCATATTTTCTTCTCGATAAGTATGGGTTGAAATATAGTTGACATCATGGAGAGATTGAAGACAATTCATCCAGCGCGTAGTAAGTGGCCAAGCTAAATGAAACTTTCCCTTCCAAATGGCCTGCAATACAGTAGAAAAATCACTTTCAATACAAAATTTGTTCCAGCCTTGGCATAATATAAAAGATATGGCATGAATCACACTCAGCATCTCAGCTTCCAGAGAGGTTGCAGTACCATAACCTTCAAAAAATAACCCAATGATGTGACCAAGATGATTTCTGAAGATGACGCCACACCCAGTGGGTCCTGAATTTCCTTTTGAGGCACCATCCACGTTGATTTAAATCCAACCTAGAAGTGGAGGTCTCCATAAAACCTCAAAATGGAGTTTCAGTTGTATGAAAATGGAATAAACTCAAATATGTCTCAATATTATAAAGTCTTCCACAGATTTGTTACAATTTCGTTTCAGAATCAACACAGCTTCCCAAATAGCGATGATATTTCTCATTTTACCTGCATTAATGTTGTGTGAGCAATTATTGTGAAGAATTGTATTTATATCATACCAAATCACATGAAGAAGATATGCAACCCCAGCAAGGAACAAGTTTCTGATTTCTATGAGTTATCTATAGCAACACGACGATTAATATGCTCATCGATATGTGTGGGGATTTCCCTATTTGGGTTTTTCTTGATTATAAGTATGGATGTGACCTTGGTTATGTGATTTATATTTTTATTCTTCTTATAATTTTTGTGATTCCTAGGTGGAGGGTTATATGATAGATTGATAAGAAGTTTCAAAATTAATATAAAATCATTAGATTTGTGATATTGGAATTGTGTCTAGATAAGTGCCCTACTATTATCCCTTGGAGATTAAATGTATTGTTTGATGGTATTATCTTAATTAGGGAATGTTATTTGTGTGTGTGATAATGCATGTTTTTTTATTTGAATTTATACCAAAAAATTATCAATTACACAAATTCTGACTTGATTTTGTGAGGAAGTTGTGTGACTTAACATCAATGTAGATGAGAGGCTATTAGATGGCTAAATGATTGGGAGTTTCTCCCTACAGAAGTTATTGGTTCATTAAGATAGTTTTGGGTATGGGTATATTTTAACACTCTTAGTAGGTGGTTTCATGAAGAATGCTGTAATATTCAGGTTATTAGTGTTGGGGGATTGATATTTAGGGGCCTTTTTTTTATTTTTTGTGTTTTTTATTACATATAAAAATATAGATTACGATTTGGGAAGTATGTTTGGTGTGGGAAATGGGGAAGCTCTAGTACTTATTAAACATATCATAGCATGGATTAATTTTTCCTATTTAAATTTTACAATAAAATATATATTAGTTTCCCTAGTCACAGTAGTAATTTTGGTGGATAGAGGAGGAATCTATTGAGTATATTTATACTCACCACCACTTATAAGGTATTTTCAATAATTTGAGAGAATTTGGTTGGTGCTGTTGGAAATTATCATCTTGAGTAATCATTTTAATTCAAGTGATAAATGCCTATAGATGTATATTATTTCTAAGGTATATAATGGAATATTTTGGGATTCTTATTTTTATGGGGTCCATTGGTTGTATTTCGAAATTTCATACATTATATAATTTTATATAGTGTTTTACATTCATATAGTGTTTACTTAAAAATTATTTTAGTGTTAACGTTTCATTCAAAACATGGAACTAAGTGAAAATATTCCCATGTTTATATATATTGTATCTTTAGACTTTTACATTATTACTTAACCTATTGGAAGATGGACTAGAGTGTCACCCTAGAGTTATTTTAGTCCGGGTAAGGGTATCAGTGTTGTTGGGTCATAATATTAACTATTATGAATATTGATATTTTAATTTATTTTATTAAATATTTTCCATCCATAATATATTATGGAAATTAGTAAATTTGTTTTGAACAAAAAGATATGCAGGATTCTAGTTAGACAATAATATAGAATGATTAAATTGTTTTTATTGAAAAATACTTTTATTTATTTATATTTACCTTTTTATTTGTATATTTTTTTCATCACAACACATATTATATATTTCATACCTGATTAAAAAAAATTAAAGTACATTAAAATGTATTTTTAATATGAATTATTCATTTTTTGTGTTTTTAACATTTCATAATGATAAAAAAATAACCATTTGATTTTATTCTTTAACTATTAAATACTTGAATAACCAATTATTCAATAATATATCATTGGTTAAATACTATAACCTTATAGATTTCTTTAACCCATAACATTCCTTATTTTTTTAGATCATACTTTTTAGATTCCCTAGAATATTACTATGTATTCTCTTTATGTAAACTTATTTTTTCAAATAACTATTGGGAAGTGATAATTTATCATTTATTTTGAATAATTTAAAATCCATCTTGAATAAAAATATCTAAGAAGATCCATATTTCTTTCAAATATATAATGGGGGAGAATGTTTTATCAACACCCACTTCTTTAATTTGAGAGTATCCTGTGCATACTAATATGACTTGGTACCATAAAATAAATCCATATTCATTATATATTTTAGGAATACTAATTATGTTTAATGATATTTATATGTAATTTCCTTTGAGAAATATCCTATGTTAAATTATTTTCAATTTTATTGAGATATTTATTTATATCCTTTACTAAGATTCTCTTTTTCACTGTATATTCAAATTTATTTATCTCAACAAAGGATATTAATGTCATTTGTTATAAATTGTTGTTTCTTCTTATTTTAATTGATGTTATTATTTCTCAATCTTAGTTTTCATCACTAATTCATTTTTTTAATTTATTTTTTTCGTAGCATCATGAATTTAATTTATATCAAATTATTAATTTTATTGAGAATAAAAATCTAGATCATTATCTCACTATAGAAAATAGGGGAAATTAGAATGGTTTTTAACCATTGGTATAGGCTGTAAAACCATTGGTATAGGCTATACCAACACTTTTACAAACTATTGGCAGTTTGGCCATTGGTATAAACCTATACCAATAGTTTTCTATATATCGTTGGTATAGTACACATGGATATTCACTACTACAAAAATTTATGTATAATCATCGGAATAAACCTATATCTATGGTTTGGAAAATATTGGTATAAGACACATGTATTTAAACAATACTAATGTTTGGAAAACCATTGGTATAGAGTTCTCTGACCATCCTATCCAGCAGCACCCCCACATTGGATCAGAACACCATCACTTTCAAAAAAGAACTACACCGTCACCTGTAAAAACATTACAAGAAAAAACCTTCACAAACACTACAACAAAACACCTATAAGAAAAACTACATTAGTACCTAAAAAACCACCAGACAGTGGCTGCAAAAATGATACTAGAAAATATTCCTAATTCTACAAACTAATTAATACATTCAACCAGTGACACCACACATTTAAAAATTCAAATATGTTCATTCACATCCAATCATAAAACATCATGTGTCATAAATATCAATAAAAAATGTAAAGTATAAATATATCTCTCATAATGACCAATACCATCACCTCCACCACCACCACCATCATTATCATCCTCACCATCAACCTCACTATCATCCTCACTAGTATCCTCATCGTCATATTTAGTATTTCCATCTCTAACAACATCATCATCCTAACCACCATTAGGACTATCACCTGGTGAAACTTATAATGTAATCATAACTAAAATATATGTATCACAATATGCATTAGAATATGGTAGAAGTTATGGACATAAGGCTAACATTAATTTCATAAATTCATTATTGGCATTTTGATTCTATTCATTCTTCTGCATGACCATTTTTTTTGCCTCTTCTTCCTTGGTAAGATCTTGTACTTACTCTTTGTGAGATGTTTCAAACTTGGAGCTACCAGAACTAGAACTTATAGTGGACCACTATCTAGTGGGGATAATACTCTTCCCTGGTCAACATCGTACTCTCTATGGTGCTCATCTCATAATACCTGATGAAAATGATCATTTGGACCAAAGATGTCAGCTTCCTTCTCATAAAGGGCCTCCAAAGAACACTATTACAAATATAAATGAACTAATTTGTTACAAAATAGATATTAAAATTTGTCATAAGAAAAATTAAAACTTACAATCTGTTTTTGTGTTTATTCTTTTACCGCACTTCAATTTTTCTTCTTTTTTCTTGAGAAAACATTTTTACTCGAGACATAGGTCCTTTAATATTGAAAATCATCTTCTATAATAACATTGAATTTAGAGTACCATTATTCAAAATAGGTTATTAATAATTAATTTTATAACTAAAATAAAATGGATATACTCGATGATGCAATATTATTTTTTTATATAAATTTATTAATTTATGCTATTATGATATGAGTTAGATAACAAAAAATCTTACATAATAAATTGGAAAATTTGAAAATATGATTAAATAATGATTTTATAAATTAACATAAAGTGTAATTTAAGTATTATTGTATCTATATATTATTTCCATAAATATAAGATAAATTTAATTATAGAATAATGGAAATGGAATGTCTTTATTGAAAAAAACTATTTAAGATTAAATACATGTATAATATGGTAAAATGGAAAGGTAAAATGTATGTTAGATGTGTATTTATTTGGTTGTTTCTATGTTTCTAAGATTTCTTTTGAAAGTGGTTAATATAGGGAAAAGTATGGTAAATTTTTCATTGTTGTATATTGATAAAAGTTTATAGTCAATATGGATTTTATGTGTGAATTTTGAGTCTGTTGAAAGTAAATTCCATTTATTTTTTGTTATCTGAAAAAATATTATTCTAATGATTAGTTTTACAATTTAGTTGATTAATGGATGCTTGAGGTATGTTTAAATAAAAATTAAAATAAATCAAATGAAATTTATTTGTATCAAATTTTATATTTATTGGTATAGAATTTTAATAAATTCATAAATCCTAATAGTATCAATTATGTGGTTTACATTAAGAATATTTTAGATATAAAAATTTATGAAAATAATTAGTTATAAAATAAAAATTTGAATAAATAAAATCTTAATGTGGAAATGTATGATTTATATTATGCATGAAAAATTCATAATTGGAACTATGGTTTGTTTTTAAAGTCTTATTTACATGATCAAATATTTAATTATTATGAAAAATATGATAAAAGGTATTTGTGTTTATTTTAATTAAAAATACACATTAAAAAATTGGATTTATTGTTTATTTAAACAATGCTAATGTTTAGTTAACATGAGATTATATAAAATTCAAATTTTATGTTCTATCATGTGTTTCGATTGGGGATATTTTATTAATCAAAAATCAATTAACATGGTATGATTATCTTGATAGAGGGAATTTTAAAGTGAAGTGATTAATTTGAATAAAATTTTATTTTGTTGTGTTTGTTTTATTCTCATAAAAATCATGATTATGTAAATGGTTGTATTGGTTGAATCAAACTTTTCTTAGTGATTTTTTTGTTTTGATGTTTCTTTTTTATTTGTGATGAGTTAATCCTGGATTTAAATTGTAAAATTTAGTAAGGGGATAAATTTGGTTTTATTAGAGTACTTTGGAAGATAATTTAACCAAATTTAATTATTAGTTTAAGTGATTCTATGATTTATGATTCTTTGTTAGTTTATTTTAAGGATTAGTGAGGTGTACATACCATGAGTTGGGATAATGATTTAATGAGTTTTAAATGATCATGATTTTGAGTAATTTTAGTTAAAAAATTGAAAATTAGTGTGTGTAGATCTAGTATGATGATATTTTTTGATGAATTAAACATTCACATTGAATTTTGACTATGTTTTACTTTGGTGTAACACATTTACATGATGTACTGATACTCTTTTTTTCTCATGAGGGAAGTGAATATGGTTGATTATTCATTTTATATGGTAATTTCTATTAGGGTAAACTTGTAAGGATTTAATTAAATTGTGAGTATGAGATATTTGAATTAGTATTTGAAAATATAAAGAAAATTTATGTCTCAAGGACATAGTTATTTAGTGGATATTCTCAAAGATAGTTATCAAAGATGAGAAATATTATGGTGGACAGATTACAACAACCCATTGTTTTTAGGTATGAAATGATTTTTATTTTTATGTATTTGAAATTATTGTAAATCTATTTTTTGTTGTTATTGGGGTTTTAGAGTAGAGGAATTGCTTGGGAGGAGGGATTGGTGGTGGTTGATTCCGAAACATACTAGAAAAAATCACCAGGAACCTAGTGTGGGTACTGATTTTACAGTAGAGTATATATAAAAGGAGTATTCATAGGTTGACCTCCAAGTACTCAATGGTCAAGGACTGGGTACATGGTGGAATTCTTGGAATTTCATTTTTTCAGAAGCATTTCCATCATTTTTATCAAGTGATTTGAGTCTCGATCTAATTTTTATTATTCCAAAGGTCATTTGGGAAAAAGTTTCTCTATATAATCCCTCTTAGACTCTTTGTAACTACTCTCAATGATTTATCCTTCATGTCTAGGAATACTAACAATATGTTTGTTGTGTTGAAACTAGGATGATATGTATATTGTCTTCCTTATGGTTTAGGTAAAAGGAAAATAAGTTTAGTTTCTTTTATGTTTTAATTCTTCTTTTTTTAGTTCTTAGTGAATTCATGATATTTTGTAATTTGAGTTGGAATTATGGGTGTAATCCTTATGAGGAATGATAACATACCTTGAGGTAAGTGGTTGTGAAGTTCTTTGAGCTTATAATTAACAACTCTAGTGTATTATGGTTAATCTGATAATTAAATTTAGTTTTTTATGATTGTTTGATATGAAATTGGATAATTATTCAAAGAGGGATGTCATAACATGATTTTTTATTGATTTATAATGAGAACACATGATAATTATATTATGTTTAACTTAGAATACTATAGGTTATTAAGTATGCTATGGAATAAAAATACTTGTGTAATTTAGAATAGATCTTAATGGGAATAAATTTTTTTATAATGTTTTATTTTATTGAATTTATACTATGGAAATTTTATAATCTAGTATTTAATAATAATTTCATGTGATTTAAAGGGGTAAATTGGTGGGATAATGTTAAAATGCGATAAATGTGTCTGTTTTTGACTTAATAACACTAAATCATATTGATGTGTTGGTATTCTTTGTTTTAATAGTGTTATTTGTGGGGTGAGTGATCATTAATGATCCATAATGATTTGTTTAAATCATCATGTGGAATGTTGACATTTAAAAGGTATTTTACATGATGTAGATTCTTGTTTGGGTTGAATAACTTGTTTGCATTTCTAGAATTTAATTAAAACTTGAGATTAAGTGTGGTATAGGTGAATAAATCATGTGGGAGTTTTAAGGGAGATAGTGAGTTAGTAAATGGGAATAAGAAGTTGTTTAAGTGAGGGTTTAATATGGAAATTTTTACAATGTTCAATACTGTAAAGTGAGTAATTACATCATATAATCTTATATAAATTCCTTAAGTCCACCTTTGATTTATAAATATGTTTTATAAATTCTTATGGTAGTTTATCGAAATAATTAATATGAGATTGTTTGAAATTAATAATGGTTATGGAATAGTAATATGGTTTGAAATTGATGATTAAATTATTATTTAATAAACTCAAGGAGATGATTCCAAGGTTGGTGTGTTTGGGTGTTGGGGTATAAATTATGATTAATTTTTTAGAATTAAATATGTGTTCGGTATGGGGTTAGGTAAACATTAAATAATTAATTGAAGTGAATACCTTGTTTTTAAATGAATTTAATTCATTATTATTAATAATTATTGTTTTAAAAATGATGATTTTGATTTTATAACCTCAAACAATGAAGATATCTAGAGAATATGTTTTGGAGAAGTTTGACATGGTTTTGGTTCTTGTATTTTGTTTTGTTTTCAACAAAAAAATCATGTTTGAACTAAAGTGATATATTACGATCTATTTGAGATGATGTTCATTCCAATATTTACGAAGTGATATAGGATGATTAGAATCATTTTTAAAGAGTTTGGATCAAATCTGGAATTATTTTGATATGTTATGGTTTTTTTCACCAAGTTATAAAGTTTCTAGGTATAGAGGTGCATATGAGTTACATTGAATGAAGTAGGGTATAATTTTTATATTTAATTAAATTTAATCTAATTTATTTTATTATATTGTTTTATCACGTGTCAAACACACTAGTTTTACCTCAAATAAAATTATATATTTGGTAATTATAACCATATGAAAAAACAATAGACAATTTCTACAAAATCTTTATTAGGAAACGTTGGTTATTCCTCAACATAAAAAGGAATATTTTAGGTTTTGGGTTCCTCCTCTAATAACCTATTAAAGTTTTCTCCCATTAAATATATAGGTTCTATCTATACTATAAAAAATGTTTTATTGAGATGATGATTCTATGCATGAAAAATTCATATTTTAAATACTTCTTAATATCATTCATATTGGGAGTGTCTATTGTGGATATCTATACAATTTTTTTATGAGAGTCATCAGTATTTGTAGTATAATTTGGATTTGAACTAAAATAATATTTCTTATAATAAATAAACTCAATATTAATCCATATTCCTAAGTCTAGTAATCAACAAATGATAAAATATATTTTTTCTTATAAATATATTATAATGTTTATAAATTCACATGTACATCAATATAGTTATTATGAAAAAATTATAATGAATCTATAGAGTTTATTGTTGAAAAACTTTTATTTCCATAATTAATTTAAATAGAAATATTAAAAATGAGTGTCATATCTGCTTCCCCTCATGTTATAGCATCTTCTTCCTCCCTAAATAATGAAGGTGTTTTGTTGTATCTTTGTTTTTTTAATTCATTCTAAAGCTTCCTCAATAAGAATTTTCAAGAATAAAAAATTGAGTATTAATGTAAATCATCATAATTTTCATTCAAAAACCAAAAATTTTATTAATAACTTAAAATCTATACTCTTCCAATGAGAAATAATATCCTGATAATGTAATGCTAGACACTCATTCATTATATGTATAGCCTTTAAATCTATTCCGACTTTAGTGACCCATCCTCTATACAACTCATACTTACATGCTCTCGACAACAAAACTGATTACATGAGTTGTGTAGTACTCATATCCTCACCATTGGGAAAATTATGATGAATATGGTAACAAAATATTAATTCATTTAAAAACAATAATAATATAACATTAAATATAATGAATTTTATTACCCATATTTTGGACCAATCATTATCCTTTACTTCATTTTAGAGGCGTCTCTAGGAGAGTGTCCTGATGAGAATGATGTCATATTATTTTAAAATAATCACCATAAAACTCATATATTCTCTTCCTATTTTTATATTAATTTTATTATCCTCATTGTACTCAACCATCATCAGTGTGTGGAAGTTCCACACCTCATGCATGTGTACATTCCCATGCCCTCTAGTGGAAGATGCAACTACAAAATGAAAAAAAAACAAATATTATAACAATAAATATTATAATGAAAATAAATTATGGTCTAAAAAATTTACTAGGTTTCTATAAATATACTTAATCCAGGATGATTAGTGGGTACCAGTGGATCCCTAGGCTCTAAGAGATCGTTAGCTAGTATAGTAAGAGTGGGATCCAATATCTACTTATGAGGCTTAGAATGTATTGAAGTAGAAGCCAGAGGAGAAATAATGTAGATTTTTGGGGAGAAGGAAGTATAAGGAAAAGAAGATGGAATAGACATCTATGAAAAAGTATAACATAGATGGGAAGTTGGATCCATCATCAGATAAGGGAAGGAAAGATGAGAAGGATCAGATATAAATTTTGGTAGAAATATTGGAAGCCTAAATATCCCATGTGCCTCTAACAAAAAATTGGGATAAGAAATTGTGGTGGATGGTATATATGATGAATTTATAGAGTGTGATTTGGTATTATGAGGGGTGTGAGTAGCTATAGTACTATGCCTTGAATCATCAGGTCGAGCACCACTGCCACTAGGTTAGTTAAAGAAAAATTATCTCCTGGGTGGTGGATACTGATTAAAAGTTAAAAAAATAATCAAGTGAAATTATATATTATTGATCTATATTTGAAATAAAATACTCACAATTGGAACCAAAGTATTAATTCCCAGCTCTATCATGTGATTATTATTATCTTATATCCTCTTATTTTGTACCTCTTAAAAGCTTTTCATTTCATTTCATTAAAAAATTATCCATTTAATTATGAATTCATAACAAATGTGTAAGAAAAACAAGAAAGAATATGTGACATGACTTAATTAAGTATTACCAATTTTCAAAACAAATATAGGATACACAGTGACATAAAAATATCATATTACATTTAGTGGTAAGAACATGAAAACCTAATATAAATTTCATAGAAAAACTAACATATTCAAATTATCATGTTTAGCATGGGTATGATATAGTTTTCTTACTTTATTCTCAATTAAATCTGATTTAGTTTTGGTTGGGTCATTTGGTCCATTTTGATAAATTAATTAGGCCATTTGTCCATTTTTTAGGTCAGGTCATTTGATTCACATTTTTGGGTTAGGTAATTTTGACATTTTTGGGTTAGGTCATTATTTTCATTGGTTTTCATTTTCATTATAATTAGTTTAATATATTTTAGTTCAATTCATATTATTTTTTATTCTAATTGAATTATTTTAGTTTTATTTGGTTTGTTAGGTTCTAATATAGTTCAATTCAATATAAAAAATGCAACTCAGAGAAAATCACAACTAATATATATTAAAAATGCAAATGAATTTCAAGTTGGATAGAAAATATTTGTAATGAATAGTAAATAAATTTGAATAGTACCAACCTGAATAACCCAAATTGAGCTTAACCAAAAAATCTGAGAATATAGATAGATGATTCTATATATTTTCCACTACAACTTTAGGTTCAAAATAAACTCTGAAAATCAAACTATCAGAGTCATCATAAGTAATAAATTGATTGGGGATAATGGGTGAAGTGATAGTATAAATTTCATCCTCACAATCATAAAAAATATGTATTGGGATTACTTCAATAATGAAACCAAATTTATCCCATGGATGATCTTTCACATAAAAAACTTGTTTTGACGATAATGCCAATATATATGGATCATCAGTAGTAAGAGTGTGAGTCATGTTAATAACTTGAAATCCACAACCATCAATAAATGTGACATGTCTCATTATCAAAGGAAACTAATTTCATTTCATCATAGTGACTCGAACATGAGAGTAATAATATGATATTAGTATTTTCTCAACGACTCCATAATATGGTACATTGAAAAATCAAGGTCTAATATCTGATGTACTGGAACAACTATATGTTGTGGTATTGAACATAATACCATCATGTTGTGTTCTCATATTTAGTGATAATAAATATGGACCCATTGATCACAATTTATTAACATTCATGAACCACATAATTAGGACCAAAATCCAAAGATATTATTTCCTCAGAGATAGAGTTAGTAAGAAAACTCAATACCTGAAATATAAATGAATCTTAAAATTAAATAAATATTAATTTTCTTAATTTATTATTGTAATACTTATACATTAAATTTCAACCAAGAAGAAACATATTGGATATGTAAAGACTGTCTCCTTATCGAAGATAAAGAACAATTATTTCTATTTATAATTTTTTTTATGTTAACTAAAGAAAAAATAAAAATAGTTTAATAGATATGTACAATTAAATGAGATGAGATAACATATACATGTTCAATTTACTTACTTTATGTATTCATGAAACAAATCATAGTTAAACAAAGTAGTGCAATGTACTATCTCCCACTCTTCATGTATTAATGTAGTCAATGTATATGATCCAATAATTCACCTTATTTGGAGAAGAAATGGAAAACTTGGTCCAATTTTCTCATACCACTCTTTTTCATTTCTCAGTGGTCTGTTCCATCTCATAGTCACATCCAAAAAATACATTGAATAGAAATATACACATTATTAATCCAAGTAAACTTTCACAATATAACTTTAGAGATGATTCTTATTTTAGAAATAATACATAAATGTGTACATATTTATTTTAATTTGATATATCAGAAGAAAAGAAATAGGTCCTCTAAGAAGTATTTTAGTTGTAATATGGACAACTCGATGCATCTTGCATGTAAAAAATTATGGAGGAAACATTTTATCTAAATCACACAAAATTAATTTTGTATCTTATATAATTTATTGCAACAAAGACTTGTATAACCTGTTATCATAGATATATCTATAAAAATAGAACAATTTAATAACTACCAACATTACATTATTGGACAATAGAAGATAAATTTATATTGGAATTGACTCATAAAGAAAAATGTGATAATCACAATTAGTCAAATATTTTAGCTTTAACTCTATTATATTGACTCGTCTTGATATTTTTCTTGAATAAACATCAAGATAATTTATAGTCTATAGTACTTAGAAAAATTCTTTTTTTTATAGGTGTCATCACATAATAAGTACATTGAACTTTACATTTTTTTCACTGGTACACAAATGATACAATTTTTGTCTGATACCCAAATCTACTAAGTCATAACATGATTTTAAATTTCTTTTTTCTTTTCCTTGAAATTTAGATTAATTGAAAGCAACATTTTACATATATTTTTTTAAATGTGAATTATTTCTATGAAATTATGTAAAAAATTGGTTGACTAATAAGGAAACTCAATGAAGTTAGTTTTCTTCTTACAATTATAATTAGATTCTATAGAAAAATTATTCATATTTCTAGATTTTATTTGAACATTTCCAAATGAAAAACTGACATCCTAAAATTCATTAATCGCATCAGTTCCAGTCAAACACTAAGATGAATTTTCTGTCTCTATGGTATTTTCAAACCTTTGAATATTATTACTTCATGGATGATCCATTGGAAAGAATCGTCCATGTTCTTTAAAATTAAAACTATGGAGATATCTAATTCATATGAATCATGTATTATTTAGAAAATAGGAAATGAAAGTTTTCCCTTCATTCTATAGCCAGAAATCATTTCATAAGCAAGAAAAACATTCATCATCCACTTAAGCACATCACACATCTGAAATATGTCTTTTTAAGAAGCATCATATGAGTACACACCCAAATTCCAAAGAATATTAAGCTCTTTTATCAAAGGTTTTATTTATAAATATCTATCATTTACAGGATAATAACTTCCAAATATGAGTATATTCATGAAAGTGAAAGGTTTTTTTCATACACATCCATGGAGAAAGGTTATAAATGTGTAGAAAAACTGTCCATGTGATGTGCAAAGTAAGAATCTACCCAAACAGATTAAATCCATCTCATGATAGACCCAACCTCACATTATGTATATCAACTGCAAAATTATGATATTAAGCATCAAATGTTTTCCATGATAATCCATCTTTCATATGAATGAACTCAATATTGTCCTTCTTTCTCTTAGTATCATGTCATTTCATATTTATTGATATTTCATCAGACATTAAATTATTTGGGAGTTTTAGAATCAATAAAAGGTACCAAATTACTTTCTTTGGTAGAAAATATAGAATTCTATTAGCATTTGGATTCCATTTGGATGTGCCACATTTTATACACTCATTTCATTTAGCAATTTCCTCCCAGAATAGGCAGTATTATTCTAGGAAAGCATGAATTTTGTTTTTATAAAATCAATGTTCATCAACTAACATAGAAGACATATAATGGTTTTAGGGAATATCTAAATCCCATAGAAGTAAGTCATTCAAAATTTATGGATATAATTAATGTTAGTATTAGAAGTCCAATACATGGTTTTCCCATTAAACAATTAGATTAAACATTCTAGCTATTTAATTTTACCACATTTCTGATATACTAGAATAATGTTAGCATAATTCGATTTTTTACCCTATTAACATCATCATTTTTATTACAAGCATCATGTGTTCTCATATTCAAGTCTTATTGGGTTGTAATCATTTCTTTCTCATGATGAAGAATAAATGGAAATCGGTCATCTAATAGATTCTCTAATCCAGTCCTCTCATTATGATCATGAATATTTTGAGATTTCTTTTTCTCCCCATTATGATACCAAATATAGTAGTTTGTTTGAACACCTTATTTAGTTATATGGCAGCAAACATATTCATTCCTTAACCAAGATCTTTCAATATAATTATAACACAATCAATGTATAAGGCCTATATCTGAATCATTTTTAAATGAAAAATCTAAAAATATATAGAAGTTATTTTAAAATTTTTTTGAGATCCAATTAGTTTCATACATCAAAATATTATCCATTCTGTAAAAAAAATTATATGTCATGTCATAAAATAAATGAAATAAGATTCAAGATAAATTGAAATTTTATTTAAATAAATGTTAATTTTTAACACACTAATATATATGAGAATAATAATATAAAAGACAAAAAAGTACTATATATGTAACAAAAGTACTATAAATATAAAACCATGACATTAAACTCCATTATATCAATGAGTAATAAAAATACATAATAATATACAAAATTATTTTTATAATTTTTATTTTTTTATTTTTCTATTAACTTTTGAACTTTTTTATTCTTATTCTTTAAATTCATGTACAAAATATTACTATTTCTAGGTACGCATCTTCTTAAACACACAAAAATTATGTTGTTAGGTTGGATAAAGCCATAATTAGTGTTTTATCATATTGAGGGATGTTAAAGTTATTCCTTTTGATATTTACTAATCATACCCCATGACTGTACTTTTAGATATCTAAGAATTGGTAAATACCCCCTTTTTGTTGAATTTAATATTTTTTTCAGTATATCCAGTGGTTAAATGTTATCTTTAACAACAAATTTATGTACAAATTGAATTTTAGGATGTACGATTATGTTATAGTTCAATAACACTAATATGTAATTTTAATATGCAGTTTCAATATGACTTCTTCATTACAGTATGAAATTAGTAGGCTTTGTAATGTTTAGTTTGAATATGATTACATTTAACTATGAAGTTTTACCATGTAGTATCACATGCTTCTATAAAAAATATATTAAAAAATTTCAAGTAGAAGTTGGATTTGGGATGAGTATGGTAACAAAACATATTAGTGGATGTGTGTGTGATAATGAGTGAAAGTGTGACATAGGTGATAAAATAGATGAAAAGTATAAAATAGTGGCAAAAATAAATAAAAATTTTGTGTCACACAAAATTTGGGAAGCAATGGGAAATTATGAACAATGGGTTTTTGAGATAAAATAATGATCAAGTGAAAGCAATAATGAAACCATTATTTAAATCAATGGAATTATTCTAAGGTGGATATATTTTATTTGGTTTTCTTGAAATGTTTTTTCATACATAAGTTTTTATTATTAGATAAATGATCCTCTTCTAAAGTGTTAGGGATCTCCATCATGATTCTTCAACCAATCAATAAATATCCAAGATATTTTCCAAAAAATAAGTCTAACTAGTAATAATAATTTAATTGATTTGAAACTGCCAAAAAAATTCTATATTTTCACATGAAATTATTATAGTTCGACTCACTAATACAATGTTGGTCAACTTTTAAATTTATTACTCATGAAGAAAACCATTAGATTATTTAAAATATTTTTTTCTCACACTATACATGTCAGTAGAAAACTGAAAATAAAAAATAATGAGTGGAATAACTTCTCAAGAGAGTAAAATTAGGTGTCTCATATCAAAAATGTAAGGTAGATAATTATAGTGAGAAACCCATCACTAAAGAAGTACCCTAGAGGAACTGAGCATGGAAAATTATCCATTGAAAAACTCTAATTATATAGATCGTAGTAGTCCATGTAGAAAATAAGATAAATAAAAGATGAACTACAATAAAATTAATAATTTTTCCTTCAATATAAGCATGAAAAATCCTTTTTTCAATGACACACAAGAAGATTTAGACATATCAAAAGAAAGTATATACAGAAAACATAAACTATAGCGGTGTTTTATACCTCGAATAAAAATTAAATTGATGGTTGATAAAAGAGATGAATGATTTTTAAGTCACTGATTTAATATTGAATAAGAATGAAATGAAAACACAAATAGATGAGATATCGCCACATGTGGGGAATAAAATTGAATGCCGAACACTACTAGGGTATTCTAAAAGAAAATGAGATAATAGGAGGGGATCCTACACATACTAGGTAGATGAAGAAAGGTCATGCCAATGGTTTTTTAAAACCATTTTTGTAGAAAGATCTATACTAGATGTTTTAAAAAACTGTTGGTATAGACATATATATCCCAATGGGTTTTTTAAAACCGTTGGGATAACCTTGATATAGAATTACTATACTAATGGTTATGTTGAACTATTGGAATAAGACCACCTATACCAATGGTTTTTTAAAACCATTAGTATAGGTCTGTGGGTATAGAACACTTTTCCACTAATGTATTTTTATTTAAAAACATATAAAAATTAATTTCACTATCATTGTATTTATTATTTTCATTACAAACATAACAAATAGTGTTCACAAAGGGAAGGAGAGCTCAAAAGAGGTGATGTGGATCAGTATTTTGAGACTCCCATTGCCCTATCAGAATGGTTCTTTATTTAGCTATCAGAGACTCCATTAGATGTTTTCTCTACGTAGATGATTGTACCAGGAGTGTCATATATCTCTTAGACAATCGTATGTTCATTGAACTCGATCTATATCTTCCCATTATAGAGAAAATATCTATGAAGGTCTAGGGTTTAGTGCTGTGGAACCAAGTAATTGTTTACTCGATATTCCCCTTGTTCTGTTCTTCTTACCTTCTCCAAGGGCACTCCTCATAGACGTGAAAGAGGCACTATCATGAAAACCTCCAGAGAGAGGGTGGTCTAGCCTTGGAATTGGAGGATACCCCTTGAGGGTCAGATAGTTCCTCATTATCCTCAGTCCAGGAGGCCCCTTAGGCCTATGCCTTGCTCATAGATTAGCCTGACCCCCCATGCATCCTGGTCTTCCCTCTTGCTCAATCCAGAGATTGTTCACTCAACAAATCTCTGGTTATCCTCTCTTAAAGGGTTTACCCTACTTGGGAGGATAAGATTATATTTTGGGAATTGGGTCCCCACTAGGTTCTCTCTGCGGGCAGGTTACTGGAACTCTTTATGCCGCTTCCTATGGGCAAACGTGAGGTCAATTTTCCTCCCACCGTTTGTGTTGTGTCTTCTTCTATAATCGGGCTGATAGAGAACAAAGGTAATATTTCTAATCCCCTTAATAGGTCAAGTGTAAATGATGTGGTTATATTGGATGGTTATAAAGATTTATGTACTAAGACACCATGAGAGAAGGGTAAACGACTAACTGAATAGTCTCTCCCAGTGTCATAAGAGGAAAGACAATCAAGCTCCACTCTCACTTGCAAACGAATTCCCCAAATATCTTGAACATAAGTTCATAAGGGCGTACTCATGTGAAATTCAAACAATAAATGTCATAGTTTAGGGAGTCCCTCTCTCACCACCATAAGGAGACCATGTTGCCTGGGGCCAATGCTAGGCCAACGATTTATCTATGATACACATATTTATATGGAACTCTCATGGACTCGGGGCGAGGTTCAAAAATTATTTCATAGATTTAGAGACCAAGAAAAATAAATCTCTAATTTCTTATATTTTGGAACCTAAACTGGACCTGGAAAAGATAGGTGATTTCACCCACAAGATAAAAAAGCATGCATCCATGCATGCAAATCCAATAAACTGGCCCATATTGATCTTTTGGAGGAGGTATATTTTAGTGGACTAGATATAGGTGGTGGACCAGACCATAATGATGAGGGTGAAAATGGTGTCTGTCACTTTATTTCCATCCTTCGTCTATATTAGTGTTTAAGAAAAAATTAGTATTTTTTTGGGTTTTGACAATTCAATATTGATATTCATATATAACTTGTGTTTAAACTATTTTGTGAATTAATTTATACCTAAATTGGGAATTTTAAACTTTATATATTGAAATAAATGGAATCAGGTTATATTATAGATTTTAATGATATTGGATAAGATTATGATATTTAAATATAAATCACACCATGGTTTATATAACCAATCCATTTTGATAAATCATGGTATATAAAGGATATTGGATACATTAGATTCATGGAGGATAATTACTAGATGTAATATAACAATATACCATAAACAAATTCCTTATCATTTTCATTGGCCATTATTTTTTTATATAATTTTAAAAGAAAGAATTTATTTAATTAGATGAGAATATAGAGAAAAATATTTAAGATCTTATAAATGAATTTTTTTTATAGATTATTTCATTTTATAATTACGATCAAGGTCTATCAAATAATTTATTAAAATAAATTAATGGAGATGATGTAAATTATTACGATAATTTTTTTTTTCATGAAACCATTTTATTTGTTCATGGTTATGGACATTTAATTAGTCATTTCTTTGATAAGATAATTCATTTTGAGCAAGAGGACGATTTATTTGATGTAAGTGGAAGAAATGTTAAAAATTAAAATTTTCACTCAAAATGTTATTGTATTAATATATACATATTTAAAATAGTGATAAGCTAAGGAGAAAATTTAGAGATCTATTTTGGTTCTATAAATATAATATTTAAATATATATAAAACATGTCTCATTGGAATTATAGATAAAAGTTGTTTTTAGATATAATATAACTATAAATTGAAGGATCTAGTTTTTTCACTATTGGTATCATTAATAACAAATTTTGGAGGTTATGGTTTTTATGTGTAGTATAATTTACTTCTTAGTAAGTTTTAAATTTATAGGGATGTAGATTGTTAATGTTAATTTGTTACATTTATTCCTTTTTATGAATATTCACGAAGTTATGAGTGGTTAATTATTTTATGTTATGGTAATAGTGAAAATTATTTGAGTCAATGCTTTTTTTATTTTCATGATAATTGAGTTGTTTTTAAATTCCCATTATTTATTTTATATTTATTTTATTTTTTATTTCATAAAAACATAAAATTGACTTATGAATTATCATTAAACATAAATATTACATTATTTCATTATTATCAATTTAATATTTAGGCTAAAATTATATATGATTAAATTTATATTTATATAACCAAATTTTTGAATTATTTTTTCATCTAGTCTGAACAATGGATTAATCCCTTAGTTGGAGTTTAAATGTTAATCATGGAAATTTTTTATGATTATATCATACAATAATGAAATATTTATCTATTTATTTTAATCTACCCAATAATGATACTAAAAATTATATCCTTTGCATAATTTTCATTATTTTTATTTTCATTAGATTAGATTTATAATGTACAAAAAGTGCTCAATATTGGTTATTATAAATTTTGAATGAACGAAGTACTATATGGGTCATCTTATCTATTGGGATGAATCCAAACTATACATTTTTACACACTTTTATAGCTAAGTTAATAAAGTAGAACCACAATTATAAATTTATAAATTTCATATGTTCATATAATTAATGTTGTTTTAAACATGCTTAATGTTTTTTGGATTCATTTTAAAGGAAGTATAGAGTATCTTAAAATGGTTTTAAAGACATTTATGAAGTTTATAGGTATGTTTTTGTTATTTTTTAACTAATAAGGTGAAAAATAATTCATCCAAGTAATAAACATGTATATGAAAATTCAACCACATAATTTATCTTAAAATGGGGTGTTTGTTTCATTGTTATAAGATTTAGTTTTAGTTCTTTTTGATTCATTGCGGTGCTTAGTGTAGCATATGGGAGATTAAACCTATAAATATAGGCTTAGGGATATTTTAATCACATTTTTATCTTATATGTATATATATATATATATTTTCATTATTGAGGTTATTTATACTGTATTATTCAATATAAAATTTATCCTATTAGATTTTATATGAGATTTTTGTTCGATGATGCTCAAAGGGAGAAACTTAATGAATATTTTTAAACTCAATAATAATCAAAAAGTTTATTTTTACTTACATGATCACTGTATACCTATATTAAAAAGTTATTTTTGGTTCTAAAATAAATTATCTTGTGTAGTGTAAGAGTTTATAGGAATACCAAATATTAATCTCTTATACCATTTCTAGATGTATTGTTATAGGTTGTACCTTATATTTCCTATTTCAGTGGTTGTGGTTATTTAGATATTATTAGTTCTGTTTCGATTAGATTTATTTCAATAAATTCATTAATAATATAAAAATTCATTATTTTTATTTATCATGTATATTTATATTTTTCTTATAATTATTTTCACATTATTATTATATTTTTTAGTCATCAAATGCAATGAAACCTACATTTTCGTGACTCTACCCTAGACATTAATGAAAAATATATTTCTCCTTTCTAACATAAGGTAGGGTATCTTAAGGGAAGGTTCATGTTAGTGTAATCTCATTAATGGGTTTATGATGGAGTTTTTATATCCCTTATAACTAATTCGTTGGATTTATTTGTTTGATGTATTATTGATACTAGCATGTGATGTAGGAAAATGAAATTTGGTTATAGAAGTAGAAGGTCCCTATTATTCTATATAAATAATCCAATGGTGTATATATCATTATTGGAGAAATGTATAAGGATTACAGGGAAAAATAAATAGTTTGATACATACATCATTTATTTGTGTATAGGTTATCAAGTTTTTGTGTATTAATGAATTAATAATGGTAAAAATGGGTAAAACCAATGAATAGAAAAAACATGTTTATATGTATCAATACTAGGGTATTTTTATTAACCAATTATATTTTAATTTTTGGTGGTTATGATATTAGTTATTTATAAAATTTATATGCATGGAGATATACAATTGGAACATTTATTTATTCAATAGAGGTTCTAGAGAGTAAAACCAATATAAAATATATCTATGGATGAGGGATTTAAATATTTTTTTGTTGATGATATAATATATCTAATAAGAATATGTTTGTGTTTAGAATAATAATAAAAAGTTATAGGAGGTGGAAATAACATTTAAAGTGGTTCCACATTACCATAAGATCTAATTTATTTTAAAATGATGTTGTTATAGGTGTATCTCTATAGTAGTTGATTCTTTCCCTAATTGACATAGATGATGCTAAAATTAAATTGATCTATTTTTATGACCAATTTATAAAGAAGTTTCTTTCAAAAATGATCATACTTGAGTGTTTATATTTTTTATTAATCATATTGGAATATAGTTCCAATATTCAGGGGTTTGGAATGAGTTTCATATTTTTGATGTTTTATTTATAGATATTATAAGGAGGAGAAAAGTGATAAATTTTTGAGTAGTTGCATCATCTTGATTATCAATACTAGATCTATACTCTAATATTGAGAAAATATATTGATTTGGTTGATTATATAGGGATGAGTGAGTAATTTATGGTTTTTATTTTTTCATTTTTAGAGGAAATTCACTAGAGGAGTGGCTAGTGTGGGGTTTGTAGTTAGAACATCTATTTTTCTAGGGAAGTTGAGGTTCTCATAGATTGAAAGGTTTAACACCTTAATCAATACTTGATTTTAGGAGTAGGAAGTGTGTGAATTATTTTTGGTTTCAAGGTATTTACTTACCACTAATGTGGTTATTTGGATTATTTATGGGCTATGTAGCCATTTTTTATGAAAACTAGAGATCCAAAAGAGGTTCTTCAAAGAGGAGGTAATCGTATTAACCAATATTTTTCATTTTAATTCTCGTTTAACAACATACAATTATTTGTTCAACAATTAAATATTATAACAATAGTATCTACATTATACAAATATATTATTATGTTAATGGAATAATATTATTCATTACCTTTTCCATCACATGGGATAAAAAAAATTCATGTATGTGTGTAAACTACCACCTGTATAAAGCGATGTGTTTTGTCTTTAATAACAATATCTAATGTATAGTTATTATGATGAATTTAAAATATATATAAAAGTTTCATGACATAATTGAGACTCTATAATTATAATATATCATCTATATTCATACAATTACAATCATTAAAGACATAATCATTGCATGTGCGTACGTATGACTGCCATCTCCATATAGAAATTTAATTTTTTTTTTCAAAAATTACTTATCATGGATATTAATGGGGATGAATTTCATGAAAGTATTTTATGTTTATAAAATTATAATGATTCTTTAAATATAATATTTTATTTTATTTAATGATCTTCAATCCAATAAAAAATAAATATATTGCTAGCGTGTACGTTTGGACTACCACATCATGAAAAGATGTTTCTTATTTAACTAACTTTTCATTGATGAATCTAGAATAGTATTATATATATAAAAACAGTAATTATTTCATAAATAATATTCTAGATATTTTGGAATAATAACCCCATTAAACATGGTCAACCTACCAATTTCATTGTGCAATTATGTACCAAACATCCAAGAAACACCCGAAATGGACTTAACTTATTAAGTAATAAAATATAAAATTGAAAAAATGGTTTAACAATATTGGAATAAAACTATAAACGGTTCATAAATAGGTAAATAATTAATATAATTTTATTATATAGGATTTAATGAATGTACATAGCGAGTTAGGAGATGAGGTAAGGGGTTTCTTAAATCAATTTATTTTAACTCAGTTATATTACTTATTACTTATTTATGTCATGTTGTTTTTATATGTGTATTTAAGTATAATTATTTTAGGTTTTATATATATAATTTTTTATGTATATTTATAATTTTTACACATAATCACTTCTTTAATTAATACTCACTTAAATGTTACAATCTTCTTCAAGGTTTCTCATCTCACTTTTGTTTTTGAGAGACATATACCATATTCACCACTTCTTTATTTTGGGTTGTGTTTATACTACAAATTTGATATTTAATATAATTAATCTCTTCATATTAATTTTATTTAATGTGTTATTTTGAGGTTATTTCTTTCAAGGGTGTTATGATTAAAAATTTACCAATGTAATATGCGATTAATCTATAATCTCATTTTTATTCATAATTTTTTATGTTTAAATTCCAACTGAAGTAAATTATTAAATAATTATATTTTAATATCAATATAGTTTCTTATACATTGGTTATATATTTATTTTAAATGTTTTCCTTTCATTTTCATCTCTTTGGTACTTAATAAAATTAACTTTTTTTTGTGTGAAAAGTTGACATTATTACCTCTTTGGTTGAAAAAAGTGTTCTTCCATGTCCATGTTTTCTATAAATACTTAAATAATGTTATTATTTAAATTTTAATGATTTATTATGTTAATTTTAAACTATATTTGAATTAATATAAAATGTTTTAAAAAGGAATCATTTTAACATTTCATGTATGGAACACTTTGAATTTCTTTATTAAGTACAAAATTAATGTATTTTAATATACATTAGATGACTTAATTTTTCCACCAACATAACTATACTTTTTATTGATTATTACATTAAATTTTCCATGGTTATTCTCAATGAAAATACATTACTCAATATTTTTGAAATTTTTATGATTTTAAAGGTATACAAAAATAAGTTATTCCCCTTGTTTCCTATGAAATATTTTAAATGTTATTTTAAAGGAATTTTTATCTTTATAAAAATACATTTATGATTTATCTACTTCACTATGAATATGATCTTATGATAACCTACATATTTTCTATTTGGATAGATTATAATTATTATTTAAATTGGATTATAAAGAAACTATATGTTTTTCATGGTTAAATCTACTTTTAAAGTAATGTAAGCTGTTATAAAAATATTGATAATAAAAATAGATAATTCAAAATATTATATTCATGGTATACAGAAATTGATGATTATTATGAGTGAGCCCTATATTGATAATGATTATGGGTGATCAAGATATATATTATATGATTGTTGAGCTTGATATATCTCTCCAACTCATTGGGTAATTCACTTTCTAACCAAAGGCAATAAGGAGTTGGTTAACCTTGGTGGTTTCTCTTATGGATTTAGTTGGGTTCTAGTTATTTCTAACACAAGTTAACCCAAATGTTGATTATAATCATCCATGATACCAACATGTTTTTTCTATGCTTACTATGAGTTTAATAGTTATTTTTATCAATATTGACATCACATGGCTCATGATTATCAATTCTTATGACACTTGATTTTTAAATCATTATACCATGTCATATTTTTATTTATCCACAATTTGATGGGTATGAATTCTATTTTTTTATTCTCCTGAACTTTTTTACATCATCATACCCTTTTTCTCATCTTATACTCACTAATGTAGTTCATTTGTTAATACTTATGTTTACCCTAACTCGAAATTTTTCCCCACCCTTCATATATATATTTACTCTGCTTATAATGTAATATTTTATGTAAGATATGTATAGAAGGGTTTTATGTGGGTGAGGATAAAGACATAACATATAATAATAAATTTTAAGAATAGTTGGAAATGTACTCACTTAAAGACGTGGGTAATTTTATATAATATTTTGTCTTAATTATTTACAACTCTATACCACAAAGGTCATTGGTAATTTAAGTGATATAATTTTTTAAATTATATTTTAATAATTGGATGAATGAAATTCAGTAATGATTATTGGTGTCAAAGATAGAAATGTAAAGTTTTTGTTTTTAGCACTGAATTTAGGAGTGTGGGTTTAAGACTGTTATACACACAATGAAATAGACCCCCTCTTCATCCACATTATTATTAACCACATGTACTGAAATGAACCTCATTATACGCACTCTTTAAAATATAGTTTCTACTTGAACATCGTTTTTAAATAGCTTCACTAACAGTAGGGATCCAGGAAAAATGATTGGACCATTTTATTTTTTATATGCGTTTGTTTTTATGTATTTATATATAAAATAATCTACCTATAAAAATGGATTAATATACATATATTAGTATACACATTCTCATGTATACATTAATATATAAATATATATATATACATGTTAATATATAAATTAATATAAATATACTTATGAGTATATATGTTAAACAATAATTAATATAAAAATAATATTTAAATTTAATATATATAAATAAATAAATTAATATATATTAATGTATATATATTAAAAAATGAATACACATATATTTATATATATTCATATATTTACACACACACAAATAAATTAATATAAAAATTTATAAAAAAATATTACTCACACACACATATATAATTGAAATTTGAAATATTTTTACAAATATATATTCACATATATATTAATATATAATGGTAAAATAAATAATTTAATTTGTGTATGCATATATATATATGAATTTAATTATTTATGATTTTTATTAATTATTTTTTATTAATGACCATTTATTATTGTTTTATTGATAAATTATAATTATATTTTAAATTTTAATTAATAAATATTAATTTACTCAATTAATATATATACATAAATATACTTATACTTACATTCATACATACCTACACACACTCATATAAATATTTACATAGTTAGGTGTGGGTGTGAAGATTTTATATAAGTATTATTTATTTTTCATGTTATGTAATATAACTTTATATGTAATATATATATATATATTTATTATTCATATATCTTATTTTTAATATTATATAATACTATTACATATATAGACACATAAAAACACGTAGATATATATTAAATAAAATCATTGAATGATATATTATATATGCACACACATATTTTTTATTATTTAATTAAAATTCCAATTAAAATAATAAATTATTATGATTTTATATATTATAATATATATATATATGTATGTATGTGTTTGTGTGTGTTTGAGTTAAATATGAAAATTTTATAAAATAATATATATATATATATTATAAATAATTGTATTTTTACATAATTTAGGCCTATTTAAAGGTAAAATAAAATTTATCTATACTTAAAAAACATGATAAAATGTAAATTAAACTTATTTTAAAAAAAATGCCAAGAAACACATCTAAATTAAATTTTTTTAAGAAAACTTGTTTAAATTAAAAAATTTGATATGTTTTTTTTATTAGTTATGGAATTAATTATTTTTAAAATTATTTATTGGACTATTGATATTTATGAGGAATTCATGTGTTTTTTAAAGTGGAATTTTAATTTTTATTCACGCACATATAATGTTTTTTGTAAAATTTTTAATTTTAATGTCCCTAATATTGATTTTAGATGATTTTTTAGGGAAATATTTTTTTTCTTTAGTGTTTTTTACGTTGTTTCTCATTTAAATTCATTTTATTTTTTCTAACTTAGAAAAAATATATCAAGTGCGAGGATTGTTGTTTTATTTTTTAAATTGGAGTTGTGTTTTTTGTAAAAAAATTAATTTATTTGGATATAGTTCATTAAGAATTTGTTTGTGTGAATACTCTATAATAACACCAACTTCAGCAACCCAAAGTCATTGGTCACTACATTACATTGGTATAAGATACAAGTGATCACATCACAAAAGATCACACTATTCAGTGTTTTGAGATGCTAGATACATACATGATTGTCACATTACATTAAATAACATAAAATACCACATAAATTTCATTGAGGACTTTATTATTTATTCAATAAAATCACTAAAATCATTCAAAGTTCACTATTAGGTACCTTTAGGGTAAGAAAAAAATAAAGGGGTGAGATGGTATTGTTAGTAAGGTAAAACTTGTAGTGGAAGATATAATAGAATAAATAAGTCATGAGTGATATGGTAGAGATAAATAATTATTAAAATTTTCATATATATAATATAGTGATAGTGGATTATATCCATGGATGACATATCAATATAAATAATGAAAAAGATAGAAATAATTGTTTTTATAGTGATATAATGAATAATTTTGGAAATTATAATCATATCGTCAATGCCTCATGCCAATGCATCATGCATAAATAAGAATTAAATATTCCAAATACCTAAGCTAGTTTGTCTAATGAGAGTTACCGATGATTTGGGGGGCTTTGTAATTTTGGTCCCCACCTTATTCTAAATCATCATAAAAATACTGTCCTAACCTTGACCAAGTAATTAAATGTATGGGTAGTTATAAAAAAATAACTGATCTTGTTTGTATCATGAGAACTACTAATGAATTAAGGGGATATATAATATCAGGCCCCACCTATCACGTAATATTTCCTATGAATTCACCATAAAAAATAAATGAATAACAATATAATTCATAATCAACATTCCTTAGTTTTCAATAAACATCTCTATTTAAATAAAAACATATTTGATTTTCATACTTTCCCTAGTCTATAATTGAAATAAAATGATCATAATAAATCCAGAAAAATATGGTGGATGGTATTATCAAATCATGTCCTATAGGGGAAAGAAATGGGTTTAATTAAAACTTATTTAAAACATCATCATTATATGCCATCAATAAAAATAACGCGGATGATATCATATAAAAAAATCCCATGTGTAACATAATGAATTTGAAATAATGGTGACATTGATGAATAATGAATCCATTTTAGGATTATTGGACAAATCATGTTGAATAACTAGAATAAATACACCTTTTTAAATTTTTTTGAAATCAATTAAAAAAATTTATCCTTTAAAATGAAATACTTTAATCATGATAAATTTTAAAAAAATACACTTTAAAACCAAAAATTTGTCTAAAAAAAATATTCTAAAATAAATATTTTTTTTTTCTAAAATGTTATTTGAGAAGACATAAAATTTTTGAAGATTTTATTCTTAAAAGAAAAGGAATATAAAATCCATTTAAATTTAAAGTATTCCTTTTTAAAATAATAATTTTACTATTGAGAAATTAATAAAAATTTCATTTTCTTTTCAAAATAAATATGAATTAAAAAAATTTGGAAAAATTTCAAAATATGGAAAAGAAGATTCAAGAATAAGAATTTCTATAATATAAAAATAATCTTTTCATGTAGAAAACATTAAAGGATATTATTTTGTCAAAATGATACATATGAAAAAATTTTAAGAATTTATTTTGAAACTATTGTAAATAAATTAAAATTGTATAGAATTAAATTATTTTATTATTGATGAATGGATAAGGAATTCTATAAAATGAGTTTTGGTAGTGAGGAATAAGTTTCCTAACTGTAATTAATAGGTTGGTTCAGTTTCACATACAAGGGTGACATTTGATAAATTATTCAATGCATGAAATGAAATATAGAGAGGAAATGTAAATACGAAATAAATTTAGAGGATAATAAAATTATTATTTTCTTAAAATATATAAATATTATAAAAATTCCTCAGATACAGTATCACTCATAAGAAATATAAATTTTAGAATGAGATTAAAAATTGGATGCTTTCAGCTTCGGTATCCTTGAATCAAAACCCATGAAAGATATAACATGATATGGATATTTAAATCACTTTTAATTAAATAATTTTTGATAAAAACTCAAAAAAGTATGTATATTGTCCAAAAATAAATAAATAAATCATTTGATATAACATAAGTCTCAGAGAACAAAAATTGAGACGAGAAACCCCTTAGAAATTTGTTAATAGTTGAATAAAAATAATTAGAAGGATGTATTTCTAAAAATAATATTAAATCCCAAGAAAGAAACATATATAATTATAATAAAATATATTGGGTTAGTAGGTTCACCATATAAAATAAGTAAAGGTTTTTAACTTGAAAACATCCATACATGAATGGAAATTGGGATAGAAACCCTTAGCTTTACTCATGACTTCTGTGGATGTGATTTATGATATTTTATTATTAACATAACAATTTTAATCACCTATTTTATAACCTTATTAAAATATAATACAATTTACAACCTTTACTTATAATCATTCCTTAATATTTCATTAGCATGGAAATTTTTATTTTCATCATTATATGTTAGTAGTTCTTTTACTTCGAACATGTTTTGTAATGATGAATTCGATTTATATTCTCTTAAAATATTATTTCATCATTCCCATATCAATAAAGATACTTGATAATGATTTTTAAATGATTTATAATTTTTTATAATCATTCCCTGGTCATTTTATTTATAATATATAAATATAATATTTATAATAAGACCGTATTGAATTTTTTTACGAGTAATGGTTAAAATATTAATATCGTGTCAAATAATAATATAATAATTCATGAAAAAATTAATAAAAAACATTATTTTATTATTAATTTATAATAATAACTTTAATTATGTTTACATCCTTACATATAATATAAATTTATATCATTGTTCATATAGGTGGTAAAACAGACCCAAACAAAAACATATTATAAATGATGGGAGAGTGTGGTTAAGAAAATGATTCTTTTTGAATAATATTTTAATTACATAAGAATAATGATATTTTTTATATGTTTTAAAGGTGTTGAATTATCTTTTAAAAGAGATGTAAAAAATAGACTATATGAAGAATAAAATGTGTTACTTCATGAAGGTATTAGGCTGCACATACGTGAAAATGATGTTTTCATTATCCTTAAAATGGGAGTAAGGTAAAAAAATTGATTACATTTTTTATAATTTTATAAATTTTATAAATACCATATTATGAAATTAAATAAAAATTTTTACCATCTTTTTATGTAGATAAAGGAAAACACAACATGTTACTTTTTATGGATGGTAGTCAACACATATAAAAAAAGACATTTTCATTTTCTTAGAGAATTTTTTTAACAACATATCAATATATAAATAATATAGATTTCATCATGTTTTAATGGATAAGATATATTTGTAGGATAAATTTAGATAAGGAAAAATATTAGATTGTGATTTGTACTTATATTGAGAATTTTAACTTTTTATTAACGCACTTCTTAGAAATTAAGGATATACGACAATTTCTTGTGACCAAAAGCCATGGGATATAGAAGATTATTATAGTGGAAGTTTATTTTCTATTGGTTTAAGCGATCTTAAAAATTTTGTAGTGGATTTTAAGTGGTGGTGGATGTCCCCTTTTATTAGTGAAGGGAATGAAAATGTTGTAAATATAAACTCTTAATATAAAAGGAACACATGGTTTACATGGAAAATGAATTATAATGTAGATAATAATAGGTATGAGATATGTTTTGGTTGATCCACACATTAATCACTAATTTTGATACATGTTTTTAACACGTTTTTGTGCTTTTACATTTTTCTAAACTCTTTTTACCTTAATTATCCTTAACTACAATAGTTATATTTTTAACCTCAATAACTATGTTTTTTGAATAAAAATGAAATGGAACTAATTAATTTATTTGGTCATTCTAATTTTTAATATGGAAACTATTTTATCAAAAAATATTTATAAAAATAAGAAAAATAAATTTTAAAATCAGTGCACATTATACGCAATTTGTTTTAGAAAAAGTGTACTTTTAAGTAGAAAAATAGGTTTAGTATTAAATTTTCAATGTCATTGGTTTATATATAATTATATTTATTATTATTTTATAATGATTATTTTATCATATTTCAATGATATCTAATCCCAAATTCCACATTTGTGATTCTAAGTGAAAATAAATGTACTAATTTTTTTTGTTAAAATAAGTATTATTCCAGTTTCAAAATGTTAAAATGGGTTTTATAAATTCAAAATAATATTTTTAAATGAATAATTTTACTTCTTAAATGCATATATTTTTTAACTAAAATTATTTATAAAATTATATATCTTTCTTATGTAATGATAAATTCATAACTATTATAATATATATAAAAACAATATTTTCCACTATGTACGTAAAAATAAATCTTTTTCAGAAACATCAACAAAATTTATCATAAGATAATTTTGTCATGATAAATAATAAAATTATGTCTATTTTTACAAATTAAAATTATTAAATTTAGGAATTTATCTTTTAAATGGAAATATAAAATATAATGAAAAGTGTTTTAATTCAAAAAGTTACTTTTTAGATTTTATCTATTTTTATTCCAATTTATTTAAAATTACCAACTAAATTAGTAATAATGTATTATTTAAATAAAAAATATATATTTTCACCATTAAACATCAATATATTTATTTTATTAAAATAAAAATACAAATCACATTAAAAGTATTTTAAAAATACATTTCTAATTATATAATGATATTATTAGTTATTTAACTACTCTAATTTAATTTATCAATGAATTTGTATGAAAATTAATATTTATTTTTTCCTTTAGAAATAAATTCAAAAATGTGGTTACTTTAATTAATTCCTTCTAATTCAGTGACTACATTATAATGATCTCATTTGATACATATAATAATTTCTTTATAAAATGTATCATTGTTTCATTTTAGTTCGCTATTGTTAGTGAAACAAGCTATTCAATGTATAATTTATTTAAATTATAATTACATGTTGTATTTTCGAGGTGATACCTTATGATCCTCTTAAATATTTTTTTCCTTGAAATTTAAATTATTACACACAAATAAAAATAAAAAAGGTAACCATAAGATAGACAAGACTCGAGATACAATTTTTATTTTGATATCAGCCTCACTAACTATGTTAAGACAAAGAAACTAATCTATTACTTCACAATATAAATATCCTAAATATTGAAATTTTTACCAACCATTTGATCCAATATTCACCTTTTACTTAGTATCAAGGCCCATATTATATGATTTTCTTCCATAAGGACTTTATTATCATTCTAGAATTAATATATTATCATTGGTTGAAAATAAATTTTATTTTATTATTATAAAAAACTATTTATCCTCTTTTTAGTGAGAACCAATCCACTTCCAAGGTCACATTATATTCATCTAAATGATTAACAATAATATTTATATGAATCAAATTATCATAAACCTAAATTTAGGATACATTAATCATACAACTTGATGTTTTGTACCATATTTCAATACCAAAGAAATAGAGGGGAAATTTAATACTTTTATAAAACATCCTAGATTTACTAGAGTGGTAATAATAAAAATCCAACAAGACATCCATAACTTCGGAGTGAAGTATATGTGTACCTTAACTATCTACTCCACATTAGCGGTTTTCATAACATAGTAATTTTCTTATTACAATAGTCTAGGATATTTCAAATGCTTATCATTATTGTTAGTCCATAGATTAGAGGATCGATATGGATAATTTACATGTTCCCTGCATTTAATAAATTTTACTATTAGTTTCACCATATGATAAAATTTATTTACCATATTCATGTTAATTAAACTCTTCATTTTTTCTTCACAATTAGTTTCTATATATACTAATTTCCCACCTAAAAAATATATTCTTTTTACTTGATGACATTTCCATGGGAGGGTTTTCAAAAATTCTTGAACCATATGAAATTGAATATTTTTACCTTAATCATCATTGTAATCAAACATGCATGAGAATCCATTATTATCTTCATTGGTGTGTTTGGGAACTCAAATATGTTCACATTGCGTACCATAATTATTGATAGTTGGTTTAGAAGAATTAAATAATTCCTCACTCTATCTCTTATCTGTTTTGGTTTATCATTAGGATAATCAATACATTTTCCATTTCATCCATTGTTAACTTGATTTCAGTTTCATCAATCATTACTTAAAAAAAGGAATTTTAAGGTATGAGAAAATTAATAATTTCATAAAAGTGTAACTATAAAAATATAATAATTAATTAATAAATGTCATGAATAACCTAACTTAAGAATATCTATGTTTCATTATAGGATATAAATGGTCATTCAATATCATGATCCCTAACATAAATATATTAAAATCCCATATATTGGTTCATAATGATCATGAAAATTAACTAATGTTTATACCCTATGAGTTTAAAACAATGTATATAATTATTCATATTTTTTATGCACTAGATAGATATCAAGTTATTACCCAACCAAACTTTTTAGTGTTATTATCCCCAGGTACATATTTTCTAGAGCCTGTATCCACTTATTTGTATCGAGACAATGATTTTATTAAAAGTAAACCACACAATAACCACTTTATCAAAATTCAAGGATTTTATTTTATACTTATACATATCACTAGAGTCATACATAAGTTTTATGTTCTCTAATATATGTTTTCGTAAATATAGTTCTCATGGTCTCTATAAAATTTTCTTTGATACAAATTGTAAAAACCTTGGATCCAGTAACCTAGATCCCATGGTAACTACCTTACAATGGAACCATATATAATAGATCATATCACATAATATCATATAAATTTTTAATCTTGAGAGGCTAGACATGTACATGATTATTACATTACATTCAAAAACATGAAATACAACATACATTCTAGTTAAAACTTTATCACCTCCTCTAGACTATATGTGAAATAATTCAAAGCTCAGTTTTGGGTACTTTGGGGATGAAAAACATAATAAATGGGAGATCTCAGATTCCCAGTAAGAGAAAACATACAATGAAACCTATCAGATATTTATTTATGAATAAATAACATGGAAGAGATAAACAATAAACAAATATTTTATATAATAAATTTCATGAATATGGACTATATCCATGGATGAAATATAAGCAAAAATAATCTCATGGATATTAATAACTATTTTCATTATGATAGGTTGAAAAACGGTGCTCATCATAATCTTAATTTAAATGCCTCATGCCAATTCATCATACATAAATTGTTAAGTAATACACAAAATTACCAAATTATTTTGTCTCATGTGACTTACTAATGTATGAAGGGGCTATTAATTTCTGGACACCATATATCACTAAATTATTAAAAACATTATGTCAAGTCCTTGAAAAAGACATTAAATAAATGGGTAGGTATATAATAAATAACCAAGATATTTTGTGTAATGAAAACTACCAATTCATTGAGAGACAAACTAATACTAGGATTAAATTATAATTTATTATACCCAAGGAATTATCCACATGAATGATATAAATAAATTTATAATTCATAATCAACATGCCTTAGTAATTTATAAATATTCTTATAGAAATAAAAATACCTGAGATATAAATATTTTTCCCAATCTATAAATTATATGTCATTATCGTAATCCATATAGATAAAGAATGTGGATGGTATTATTAAATAATATACCATATAATAAAGAAATAGTTTTCAAGAAAACTTACTTGAAAAACATCATGATCATATTCCATCTAGAGACAAAAGGTGGATGGTATCATAAGAACATATTGAAATTGTAACAAAAATAATTTCAAAGGATGTTGAAATAGAATAAAAGAACCATTTAAGATTATTGGATAAATCAAATTGAGTAAAAAGAATAAATATATATTTTTAAAAATGATTAAAATTTATTTAAAAATAATCCATTTAAAATCAAATACTTTTATCTTTATAAAACATTATAAAAATTACCCTTAAAAATAAAAAAATTATAATTTTTTTGAATTAAATATTCTCTCAGAAAAATTATTTTAGTATACATAAAAACATTCATGTTTTCTTTCCTAAAATAACAAGACCATAAAATCTAGTTTAATGTCAAGTGTAACCTTTTTTTTAAAAAAAATACTATTGAAAAATATAGTAATATTTTATTTTTAAGTTAAGAATCATTTATTATTTAAATCATTAGGAAAAACATTTTAAAACATGGAAATAAAGAATCATAAAGAATAATTCCCATAATTTGGAATGAATGTGATCACATGAAAAACATTCAAACAGATGATTTTGTCAAAATAATTCATGTAGAAAATGTAAAAAAATTATTTTAAAACTATTTTAGTGAAATAGAAATATTAGTAAATGACTATAAAAATCATTGAATCATGTGTGAGAACATCAATAAAATTAATGTTGATATAGTGGGGGAAGTTTCTCGACCATAAATATGAGGATGAGTTTGATTCACATAAAAGCATTATATTAGGTAAATTATTTACCAAGGGGAATTAAATAAATAGGGGACATGTAAAACCACGAAAATATCCATAGTATAAGAAAATGATAACACTTTTTTAAATAGGGAAAGATCATAAAAATATCAAAAAATGGATTATCACTCTAAAACTATCTTGATTTTAGAATGATATTGGGAATAAAACCCTATTTGATTAGGTAAACCTAATTCAAAAACCATGAAATTTAGAACTTGATATGGATATGTAATAATTTATTGACCTTAAACATTACACAATATTTATTTTTAAGCCAATAATTCGTTATCTTACATTTTAGGATCATCATGGTTTATAATTTTATTTAATTATACCATCACCATTATATAAATAAAAATTACATCCCGAAGTGGATTCTTCCATTTAGTACCTATTTTACCACAAAGAAAATTTTATCATATAGAAATTTTTATTTTCATAACATATATTTACAATTTTAATCTTAACATCATCCTTATCCTTACTCATCCTTATAACCCTGTGATTTTTTTAAGTTTGGGATGAGCACAAAAATATCAGTAAGGGACATGAAATAATAAAGAGACTTGTTAGCCCATTTAAAAAAAACATAGAATCATAAAATAGAGATTTCCATTAAAATAAAAATATTTGCGATCAAATAACTATTTAATTACACATGAAATCAACTTCATTACATAATATTTTTCATAAAACAAATTATAAGAAAACATAAATAAAAAATCATTGTTATGGGGATTTATTAGAAAACATGGGAATCCATGAATTATTTTTTCTAAAAAAAATAGAAAAAGTTAATAAAACATCCTTTAATACAAAATACTATTATATTACCTCTTGAAATTATATTATCTAGTTTAAAAATTATTAATGACTAAATAAATTCCATGAAGTTACCAGGAGTTTTAAATTTAAATTCTTCTTGAACTACCACCAAATATTAAATAACTATATGTACAAAATTACATAATTATATTTATCAATTTTTTTTATGTTAATAACACAACCCCTTTATATCTTCTATATATCCTATAGAAAACCATAACATTGCTTGTGCATACGTATGAATTCCGTCTCCACATAGTAGTGTAATTTATTTTTCATTATTGCTTTACTTGGATGGTTATAAATATGTATTTAATTAATATATATTATATTTATTAAATATTTATCATTCTATAATGTTATGGTAACATCTAACTTCTTAATTTTCCATTAGTTAGAAAATGTTAACGTCGCTCATGTGTGTGTTTGGACTACCACCACCATAGAGTGATGTGTTTCATTTTTATATTACCAACATGCATGGAAGATTATAAAATAATATATAATGACTAAAAATTATGTTCATAGAATTATTAAAATTATTGAGATAATGGATAAATTTCATAACACCTTTAACTATGGAAAATATACTGATGTAATATTGGAGAAATTAACTTAACACCTTTAAGTGGTTTACGTAAGGAATAACTATTCAATGAATGAATTTAAAATTATTATAAATTGAACTTACCAAATGGAATATGGATGAAAAACGTTCTTATAAAATTATTCAATAAATATAAAATAATTATATAGAAGGATCAAACATGTATGACTATGTGGATACCTAGGGTAGTGTATTTATGTTCTAATATCATTTTGTTTTGAGATTTTTTATGTTCAGACTTACTTTGGGAAATTTATATGATCATAATCACTTAAAACCAATATATTTTATTATCCTATAGTTATTTATGGGTTTTACATGTTTATAATCTATTTATACTCGCATTATATCAAGAATAAACAACTATGTTACTTGTAAGTGAATTTTTTAAAGAAATCCATGTTTTAAAGTTTTCCTTCCAACTCATTTTCTTCCACATTGAGGATTTTTAAATGTTTCAAGAATGTTATGATTGAAAATTCAATGATTATATGAATTCATATTCATCTATATATGAATTTATTTACAAATTTTAAATGGAATATTCTTTTTATTTTCTGAATGAGGTACTTCTTGAATTTTTATGAAAAATGTAAAAGGAATCTTTGTTTTATCATTTTCAACATGACGTAATCTTACCATCTTCATAACCATACTCAATATTAATTATTTATTTAATATTTTCCATTTTTATTTTCAATGAAAATATTTTCCCAATATATGGTGAAGTTTTGTCTAAAATTTTATCAAAATAAAGTGATATTATTTTCTTAGAGGAATGAAATTTTTTTTGAAAGTGATTTATAACATTGTTGTTACAAAAATTTATAATGAAGTTATATTTAATTGTTTTCTTCTATTTTTTTATATTTATAAAAGGAATTTTTTAAATAAAAAACCTTCATTTATTTTTAATTTATGTACTTGTTTCATCCTTTAAAGATTCATTCATTTGTGGTCATAAAATTCTCAATGATCACATTCCCTATCACACACTATTATTTTATTAGAAATTATTTTCTTTTCCATGTCCATATTTTATGTATCAAGGATTTAAATGATATGATTTCAACTAAATTGATATTGTATTAAATATATACCATTTCAATATATGGTGTTATTTATATAAATCTTATTAATAATGTTATTTCATTGACATGGGAAATATTATGTATTCTTGACTCAATATAGATAAATATTTACTTATAAGGAATTTTTAGTATGATTTGTATTGAACATTAAATATATGAGGAATGAATAAGGAATGTAAGTGATAGATGGGGATAATTTATAGTACCCCCTCAATGAATTTACATGTCCCATGAGACAGAAAAAATAGTCATGAAATATTAGATGGGTATGTAATTTACACCTACCCATTTATTTATATTGTCTTATTTGAGGACTTTATAAGAAGATCCATGATATCACGGTTGAGGTTGTAATTGTAAGATCATGAATGTATAGAATTATGAATCTCATTTATTGAGAAATAATTTTAAATTATTCATGTTATTGTTATGTTGATATTATCATTTTATAAGTTTTGAATTTTTTTGATTGAATGATATATGTTTTGATTATCCACTATTCTATATTGATTATGCCTTATTAACTCATTATATATTTTGATGTAAATAACCCATACTGAGTATATGAGCTCAAAATTTATTTAATTTTCTTTCTCTATAATATGAATAACGATTAATTGAATGGTTTTAAGGATACAAAAATTTTCCTAATGTTATATTTTTATATTTCCAATGTAATAGTAGAATTATATATGTAACAGTTTTCCAAGATTGATAAACTAGTCAGTCTTTTATGGTGTGTTTTGTTATATCTTGAGCCATGATAATATAGTAATCACTAGATCACTATTATTGTAATGAGGTTCTTTATAGAGTTTGGATTATTTTTCACTATCATATTCATATACATAATTAGTATTTTTATTTTTAGTTGTCTTTCACTTTTCTATTCTTAGTTTTTCTTCCTTTTCCTAATTTTTTATTTACTAGGTTGATAAACAGTTAGTATTCCATTAATCTTGTAATGTATCAATATTATTATTCCAATATAAAATATTTTGATGAATTTATATCCATGGTAAATCAATTACATGATAAAAATTCAACTGACCAAAAATAATGTCCCAAAGTGTATGATGAAAAGGAGGATCAAACACCCAACATGGATGATATAACAACCTCTAACATAATAAACCCATAATTACATGATTTATAATGAAGTATTCAAATTAATAATTTTCTAGGATCATTTTTGTTTATAGTTTCATAGAATTTGGAAAATTATTACATTAGAAATTTGACAATTCAACAGAGGGTACATTTTCCACAAAACAAATTCTTAAATTTACAACACTATTTCATGAAATTCACTTAATATTTTAATATGATTCACCATTGTGAATATATTGGAATTTATATTCATAATCATCCTTGGATCCTATAAAACAGATATTAAAATATGATATAAGAAAAACAAAGCTTGGTAAGGTATATAAAAATAATTTAATGTTGTTAGTCCAGTGAAAAAAATGAAAACCCATGGAAATGTTCACATTTTTCCCAATAAACCTTGATTACATAAATAAAAAATATCCACATGGTAAAATGAATATTTTGTTATTGAAAAACTTTGAAACCTATTATCTGTATAAATAATCTTGAATGAAACATATTATAAATGAGAACTCATAAGAATATTCATTAAAAACAATCAATTCACTATTAAAGGTTTTTAATGTTTTCTTACCTCATGAAATACAAATATTTTTATAAAAACCCTTAGAATCTATAAAATAATAATCTATAGGAATCATATTCATAACCCATGTTCACTCATGTTTAACTTGTGTGAAATAAATGATGCTATGTTAATTTCATAGGAGCAACTTACAAGGTCAACTCTCTTATTTTTTGCTATTGAAGACTAATCATTACCCAATGTATTTGAGAGATATATCGAGAAAAAAATCATCATGAGATATATCAAGATCACTGATCAACATCTATAATAGTAAAGTACTATATCATAAACAATTTTTTTTAATATTTCAAACTTCATCATAAAATCTTTGAAAAACTCATTTAAACTAATAAGAAAAATCATGATCCATTTATTCAAAAAATGCGGAGAAAAATTGATTTCATTTGAAAACACATTAAGAGAAATATTCTTAGAAGAACAATAAAATAATATTGATTGAAAAATTCATAAAAAGTGATATAGGGGGATTTATAATGATTAGTGACTATGATGTAGGGAAATGGTTGTGTAACACCCATGGATAGTGTTAGTCATCACTTCTAAGGCCATAGATATCACATGGCCTTTTGTGAGCCTCCCAATATTCCAAATATTTACAACTAGTGGTGAGGGTCTAATCTATATAATGGGGATACTATACCCTCAAATCAAACACACACATTAGTGAAAAAATAACCATGCATCATAAACAACATATATAATAGATTATGTGATATAAACAATAAACATATCCAATAACACACATGATTCTCCCATATTAGACATATAATAGAAAAACCATTGAGTCAATCCAAAATAAAAAATAAACTAAAATTACAAAACACACAAACTAACCATACTACTATCAACGAGCCTCATCACAGTCTCCTAATACCCTTGAACTTCCATAACCCAATCCTCTACACAACCTATGCTCTAATTAGAAATACAAACATAAGGTCTCCATGAACACTGAGACTTCCATATAGGGTGTTAGTATGTAAGTTAGTAGGGTATCACCAAGAACCCCCAATATAAAACTTCATATGTATGTGTATTCACTAGGAAAATAAATACTATTAAATAATCATGTTAATCAGACTTTCATGTGCTAACTGGGTCTCTATGAAACTTGATGAGGTAAAAAAGATTGTTAGAACATTGGGTGCTAGAAAAGACACCCTAAAACCTTACCATACCACTTCTAGTGCCATGAAGGAATCCAATTGTAACCCTTTTCCACCATATAGATGATAAAATTGTTACTAAAAACCCAGGGTATGGTAGTTTCCAAAATCTTAACATGATATATTCATACACTGGTCATATTCATACATCCAAAAGCGTCAACCCATACCTTCTCACTAAAAGGTTGTTCATTTATCTTGTGTCTTTTCATACCAAATCAATGACACTAGGGAGGTCATAAGACACAACCCAAAGCAGGGTTGTTTCTCATTTGTCAACCTAGTCCCTCTTACTCAGGATGTGGATATCTAGGTATTCAAAATTTTGATAAGGCCCCTTCCATAACTACTACCCTATCACTCCTGACATTGACAGACTATATACCCACTGATCCAGGATACATTTTTAAAGGTCCATAACAAAATACTTGAAGTGTTATAGAATAGTCATGACACCAACCCATCCCCTCAGACACTTGGGATGATCATTTCATATACATAACATCTAATACAAGAAGTTACCACATTCCATAAAAAATCTCACAAGGTAATCCTTAGGTGATAGTCACTTGATCCTAAACCTCTCACCACATCATGTATCAAATCATATCATAGGTAATACAATGGTTTCGATATACCTACCAAGGAATATTCCCATCGACACCAGACCACACTCATTACCCAATAATGACATCATATCTTGAAGGCTCCTCTGACTCAAAACTCTGGGTACAATGCAACTTGGACAAGCCCATTTTTACTCCAATTACCACTAACCATGAACATTTCCAATCCATCACATTCCACATGACCCTAGACTAAATATTCAGGGACTATTACCAAATTTAAGTACTTGGAATTTCAATTCCATAACATGAACAACACCTGGAACCCTCACTCAGGTCTCATATCATAACTCCAAAGGGAGATCCCTCAACCCATCACTAAAAAAATAGAACACTCCATAAAACTACGACATAAACTGAATGAATCCTCTCACTCCACGTGCATGTTAAGAGTCACCTATGACCTTATAAGGGAGGTCATCATCCCTCATGATATGTATAACCATCTCACCCATCATTATACAACCCCAAGCCACCCATTCCTATCTAATATCCCTAGGACCCAACCTATACTATCTTGTATTTCTTATCATAGCCAAGGAACTCCCAGAAGAGTCTTTTGAACTCATCCAAGGCCCTCACTCCTTGGATATATAGTCTTTAGGAAACCCCATACCATACTAATTGCAAATGAGCACTTGGTGTCATTCTGGGAGGCTCAAAGCGACCCCATAATCTTTCCTGAGGAACCTACCTAGAGTTTTACCCCTGTCATGATTCCCATGTAATACAAAATAATTCATTCTCATAAATAGAAAAATATATTCTTTTTTATTATAGGGACCACCTACCTCGATATCATAGTTATCCCCTTTTCAACCTCCACTGAGCCTTTTCTATAGTAACCAACCATCACCCATACTTCCGAACACCTTTCTTATTCCCTAAAACTTATAAAATTAAATAAAAAAATTATAATTAATTTTCAATTTGGAATAATGGACCATTACTCACATGTTGTTAATTGTTCACTAGAAACATGAGTAATAGGCATCATCCACACCAGACACACCACTAGAACTTGTCTATACTAAAGATCAAAATGTTATGCCTGATTCCATGTATGATATTACACAAAATTTCTGAAAAACCCTAGAAAATATTATATGGAAATGTACTTTCACAAAAAATACTTCAGATGGAATGAAGATAACATCTCAATATATACACTATGAAAGAAGTGAAAAACCCCATCATCCTTGATGGATTCCACCATGCTCTGATTGAACAGATACCAAGACCATAATCTAAATTGGTGAAATAGGGCACAAAATATGGAATCAAGATTAAATATAGGATATTACTAAGTATCTCTGTAAAAAACCACCAAGAACCACCCTATATGAATAGGGTAGGAAGAGGAAGGGAGGGTAATGTAATTCACCCCTCTAATATATGCCTTGACTAATCTCAAAAGTAGAGATGACCCCATTAAAAATTTACAAAAAGAATGTCACAGTATGGAACAATGTTTTATTGTGTGAAAATTATTTTTAGGGTGATCAACCCATGTCTTTGAAAATTCATAGAATCCCCTTTATGGTCATGTTGTTAATAGTCTTCCACTATAGTTTTGTAGTATCCCACCCAACCATATTTCCTACAACGCCCACCCAGACCCCCCATGTCACCACTAGATCCTTAAAACCCATTAAAAATTAATATTTTACAATATTTAAAATATAAATTTATAACTTTGTGTCCCATTCATTGAAACAAACCTTCCACCGAAAGGTAAATTCAAATTATATCTCAAAACAATGACCCATAAATTATTGGGTCATTAAAAACTCACCAATATACTAATTATCATCCTCGAGGACCTATGGTAAACCTTAAAAAATGCATACCAACTTTAACTAGTCATCAATTCATTACAATATGAAGATGTTCCATCTCCAAATGAAAAAAAACCTCAACTATGTAACTCTAAACAACAAAACACTATTCACTAGAAGCTGAGACACCTGATCGCTATCAATTCCAACACAGAGATAGATCTCACCTGCACCTATCTCTCCTCAGACACTGTTCTGTCTTTAATTGATTAATAATAAGTATTATGGTGAAACCCACTATAAGAATCTCATTTACAAGGTTAATTCTAAACCGTGGTGCTCCACACCATATGAATTTCATATAAAAAATACACTTCTAGTAGTCCACCGACTCACTAACTATGTTCTAAATGGAATTCCAGATGTGGTTTTCAACTAACTATATTTGAACTAGCACCCACATCTATTAGATCACCATTTTCCTACTTTATTCAAAAACACTTAGCTACACCTACCGACACATCCTCAAAAGAAACATCCAAATTTATCTTATCATTTTCACTCATAGTCCCCACTTATAGGGTCCAGATCATTACCTGATCAATGACACAAAATTCTCTTACTTCACCATGAATTTCTATCCCAATAGAAATTTTCATGAAATTTATTCAAATGATTCCCTCCATGAATAATTGTATTAATCAGTTTCACTACCTAAACCATGTCACAAAACTAGTTCACCACCCAAACCATGTCACAAACAGCTATTTCACCCCTTGAACCACTTTAGGAATTTGGGCTCACCTCATGAACCATTCTCAAATCACACTAAGAACACCCCAAAACAAATGACAAGGGATAGAATCAAAACAAAACCCAATTCAAATATTAAATATTTCATTACCAAAGAATCAAGATATTAGTGGTTCCTACCACACACCCAAAACCCAACACCACCTCAACCATCCATCGATTGGCCTCACCACATTGATTATCCCTTCCAACATAAGGTTATTTCACCTGTGATAGATAGATGCTCCCACCATAGGAGAATCATTATAATCTCCCCAAGAACCGAAACATCCATATTCATAGATCACACTCTTTATATTCCAATAAATTATGACCAGATATGGGTTTTCTTCTCATACCCAAGAATCAACACCAATAACCAATTCTAATTATAACGATCCTACTAGGAATGAAATTCTTCCAACATCCAATGGTGCACTCCCCACTATATGGATAAATTTACATTTCTCCACAAGTGATGATGTAAACAAGTTCCAATACCATATGTGTTCCATTCATTATTATCCACACTAATATCCATCAACCTATGACACCATGACTCTCTAAAAGTCCATCTCAAGTCCTCTTCTTAGGATAATCAAACCACAATACACCGATCCTTTACTGATGTCACCTATAACCAAAGGGAAATACCCAATTCGCATAAATAACTATGACTCTCCATGATTATGATCATATAGACACCACACTACCACCATAACACTATTTGTGTCCTTCCAAAACCTAAAATTTTCCAAAGACCATCACACCACCTCTTCATCGATTCAAAAACCAAACATGCAATGTGTATAAACATGACATACCAAACCACACACATAGATACATTTCCCAAAAATCCTAAATAACAATCAATCTCATATACCCAAGGTATATTGATCCCCTGAGACTCTCTTATATGTTCTCACCCATGATCTACCCCAATCTCAACTGATACTAATGGTTGCATGTTGTTGTGAAACCCAATAACACAACTTGACAAACTCCACCATGATTCATATCCCCAAGAACTTAGGAATGATTACTTAACTAGTTAACCATGGAACACTACTTGTAAAAATAACCAATAACACAAGGAATATCCCCTCCAATTATTACCTCTCAATAACCCAACACACTGGAAAAATTCCAAAACTACAAGTGTGTAACGTCCCGCTATGGTTTACTCTTGTAAAGTATTAAGACTAGTTTTTCATATGACCTTAGTAAAGCCTCCCTATACACCAAAAGATTCTAACTAGTATAGGGGGTATAAGGTGGTATTGTTGGGAGACTATACCCCTTATATAACAGTGTTCAATAAAATAAAAAATAACCAAATACCATTCACAGTAATAAATAATATGAGTACACAAAAATAAATAGAAAACCAAAAATAATACATGAAATGAAGTAATGGTCCAAAAAATCATTATATACATACAATATCCTTCCCACTAGTTCTGTTATAGATGCATTCTATAAAAAAATAAATAAAACAGAATGGTCTCTACTAAATCACTAAGAAAAATCTCATCCAATATCTTAAAACAATTGAGCTATCCTACTCGACCATGGAATCCTAGGACTTATCCCAACCAATTGCCCGTAATACACATGTAATATCTACTCAGGTACCTATGTTCAATGGTGCTCTGAGAAGGGTGTGAGTAAAACTTAGTAGGCCACCACAAATATCGTCTACAGAAATATAGTTTAAATATACAATGCACACATTAGTTTGATAAAACATGGTACTAATTCATAAATTAATCAAAAAATACATATAAAACTACTGATCCTTGAGCTTTGGGTTTACACTCAGGGTCAACCAAACCTAATTCTACACAACAATGAAATTTTTCTAAGCATGATGTAGAAACATGTCAACCATAAACATATTCTATAATAAAAAAATATGAACTCAAATTCTATGTATAAGCCCTATATAAAATTCAGTAATATCATACCATTCCATATAACCATTAAATAATGACTATGAAAATCTATAAAATAATTATAAAATAACCAATACAATACTTATAAGTATTATAGCATAACCAGAACAAGCCTTATAACTATTACAACACAACCAGGACAAACTCAATAAGCATTACAATATAACCGAGAAAATCCTTATAAGCATCACCAAATAACCATGCCAAGCCATATATTCATTAAAACTATAACACACAAATATTTTAATATATTTTTATTTTTAAATTTAATTTATTTGATAATATACATTTCACCCAACACCATACTTAAACGAACAATGATATATAATTAAATGACATTATTTTAAAATGACCATCACAACCTAGCTGGTAAATTGGAGGGAATAAGTAGTATTAAAAAAATTATTAAATTTATATATTATATATTTTAAAAAAAGTTTTTAAATCCATCCAAATTACTTTATATTCATAAGATAATAATGAATACAATTTTACTCATTAAAATGCTATTTTTTATAGAGGTTGTTTTACTACATTTTAATGGAACACTTGTTTTAAAACAAAACTTTGACAAATTTATAAATTATATTGAACAAAAGAAAATTAATTTTTCAAATTTTAATTTCAAAATTATTATACGGTAATTTTTTTTATTTTTATAAAAATATTTATTTTCCAATGAATAGTAAAAAATCTCAATTTGTTTTTATAAATTTGTCATTTTGATATATTAATATTATATTTAGGACTTGAATAGTAACCACACCTATGAAATATTACATAAATTTTATGTATCTTATGAATGAAAATATGATATATTTATATTGGGAAATACGTAAATGGATGTTTTAAAAATGATAAATTAAGTATTTTTAGTTTTGTGAAACATAAATGTTTACTCACAGGTTTATTATTAAAATAGTTATTTAAAATAAAATTTATTTTCATGAAATATATTAATAAATTAATATTTTTTATCTTATTATTATAATATAATTTTATGAGACCTTAATTAATTTTTGAAAGTATCATAAAATCCATAATAATATTAAAATCAATATTTTTCGAGTAGATGTAGATTTTATTTTTAAATAAAATTATATATTTAGAAATTTATTTTGATAAAATGGAGTCCATTTTTTAAATATACATGTCATAAAATGGTTTTGGTGATTTTTTGGGATTTCTCTAAAATAGTATAATTTTTGATGAATCGTGAAATATGATAATTTTTAGTATTGAAAAGCTTAGCCAAATACATGAATTATTGAGTCATGTATGATGTATGGATGAAGAAATAATTCATTGGTTAAAACTGAAATTCATTATTTATTGTATGTTGTCATAATAATCATCACTATTCATAGTCTTGAGGCAAAATAATAAAAAATTAATTAAATAATAAAAAACACCCCTCTCCTCCACTATAAATAGTAAGCCTCACCAACCATTTTATCACACCTAAAAATCCTATAATATTTCTTATATTCTTAACATTTCCTATCCAAAACCTATCCCCAACGTTTTGGTCTCTTTGGTGTCACCATAATATCATTTCCAAGTGATTTAAAGAGGTTCTCAAGGAGGCGACACTCAAGAGGTAAAACCTTCTCTCTCTCTCTTTCAATTTCTTTTCCTTTATTATACTTCCATAAACTCATTTTTAAAAAGTTACATGATAACTCTAGAATATTTTATATATTTTAATTTTATTATTTTAATGTTATATCAATAATAAATTCTCTACTCTTCCCCATTTTATTCTAAAAATGAAAACAACATCTGTGATGTGCCGATTTACCACCTTTGTGGATGATGTGTATTCATTTTTTAATTTTTTCTTCATGGATCATCATAAAACCATTTTTATTGTTAAAAAATATTATAATATATGTATTACATATTATTTAATGTTCTATAACCAGTAGATATAGATATTATTAATTAAGAAAACAAAACTAGTGCACGATGATCGAAAAAATGCCAAAATAATCTAAACGATTATCATTAATGTTTTATCTAAAGAATAATCCCCATATATAGAAAAAATGATATATAAAACCTTTAAATATTCTATAAGTTCATTAATAACAGATAATTTTAATTATGGATAACTATTCTCATTTCACATGATCTTTCGTACATGTATACAACTGAACCTATCACGAAAACCAAGGAAAAGAACACTCCCAAACGATGAAATTAAATCTTATAACTTATAAAAAAAAGACATAAATGAACATAATAAAATTATAATAAATAAAAAAAAGTTATATAAGCTCTGAAATAATTTTTTAATGAATCTAATTTCATTATCATAGATGTTAAGTACAAGTGTAGAACACTTTCAAACATAAGGTAAGAATTTTTCTCATCTCACTTTTATTTCAGTGACATATGCCTTATTCACCACTTATATATTATGTGTGGTGTATGTATAATAAACTTTGATGAATAATATGATGAGATACTTTATATTCATGTTATTTAATGTTTCATTTTATGATTATTAATTTTACGGCGTATACGATTCAATTGATTATAAAGTGGTAGGGGATTCTTCCCAACTCTCCATTTTTCATTCAGTTTACACTTTCTCTCTCTTTATCCCCAAGTAATTATTATTTATTTTTATATAATTCTTATAAATTTTATTTATTTGTTCCAAAATAATTTATTTAGATCATTCCATATTTCTTTAATGGGAAATAAATGTTTTAAAAACTTCCCTCCCCAATTACCCCCATTAATCAATCCTAATTAAAGGGAACTTCCAAATTTTTTACCCATTTTCATGTACAATCCATAATATGTATTAAGAAACCATTATTTTTATAAATTAACTATTTTTTCGGGAAAAAATATATTTTTTCATTTATATTTTTATACAAACAATTATGAAATTATCTGTTTAAAAGACTCTTTTATATTTTCTATTTAATAACACTAAAGTGGTCTATAATGTTTCTTAAAAACTATTTTTACATGTTGCATATCATTTATGAATCAAAATTAATTAAAGTTTTTGTAAATTATCTTTGGGTTATAAATGTTTACAAAACGATTTTATGACAAATACAAATTATTTTTCAAAAAAAAAATATTCTTTCCAAAGGAAAAAGGATTTTTCTCATCTCACTTTTACTTCTATGAGATAAATGCCTTGTTCACCACTTATTATTTGTGTGTGGTGTATGTACTTACCTTATATATATTATATCACAAGTCTTGTTATTCTCATAATATTATAAGTCTAATTTAATGATATTAGTTTATAGGGATTATGATTTAAATGTTTCAAGTGGTATGGGACACTTTTTAATGTTTAAAGATTAGTTTCCTCAAGAATTTTTCAATTTTCTCATTTAAATGTATCTTCATATATGTCAACATACTTTGTTGAATCTTATACTTCATTGAGGTTTATATCTTATGAAACCATATACCATATGTTTTTCAATGGTTCATAATCAGTCTGACTATGTATGTTCTATTTTGAAACCATTCACGGTTTATGGTTAATGTATTCGCATTTCATATGCTAGTTTATCTATAAGAATGTTTATATTTCACTCTTCTCAAATGAGGACTGTTTTGGAATTATTATGTGATGGACTAATCCCTCTATAGCTCTTTAGTGTATCAGTAGGTCTCATTAAAAAAAAGACATGGACTTGGATGAGGTCTTTCCTATTTATTTTCATATATAGACTTGGATGAGGCCTTAACCATTTATTTTCAGATGTTTTGGATGAGGTATCCATGGTATATTTATGATGTTAAACATTATTCATTTTCTCATTTTGATATTTTTAATTGATAATCCATTTGATTATTAAACTAGTATAATTAGCATGGTTAAGTTTTATTTTCATGTGATTATTTATATGACATTATTTTGACTAGATTTTATTTATTCCATACTATGTTCAAGTTTAAGTTTTAATAGAATTTGTTTTTATTTATTCAGATTTAATTATTTTTTATATTAGACTCCACTATATTTGTTACTCTTACTGAGAATATGAGCTCACTGATTTCTTAGGTTTTATTTTTCCCTTGGATGCGAAGATATATATTATGAATGAATTTAATGGATAATCTAGGAGATTAAGGATGTTTCTGATAGAGTTTCTATGTTATTCATCCCTTTTAAGTTGTAATGTAAAAATTATGTATGTATCTGGCTTTCCAAAGATACTAAAATACTCGGTCTATTGTGATGCGAACACTTATTATTAATACTAATGAAATTAAGTAAGGCATCGACACCAGGCTAATAGGGTTGGGGTCTTTATAGTTTGTATTATAGTATGTTAATTAGAAACTTTTGAAACTATATTTAGAAAAAAATGATTAGGGAATATAACCCTAATATATACTTTGAGGATAAGCATTGTAGAAATTCTTATAATTTTGTTAATGTGGAGATTATGTGGGTCTTCCTAGAAATACATCCCTGTCTAGATACTACAATGGGAAGTGGTTCTGGGATATATCTACATAAGAGTACCAAATCCAACAAGGTGCATCGGGCTTGACTCAATGTAATATGCTTCACAACAATGGGCCTTACTATCCTCCTGGTTAGACACTCCCGAGGGATATTCTTATAAAAATTTATGGTTTATTTAAAAAAAATTATGAAGAATTTTAATATATAATTAAAATGAATAACCTAGGTTAAACCTAAGGCGTTTTAGGTTTAAAATAAGGTGTCATAATATTCTATAAAAGATTAGACATTTTTATCACTATGAATATTTTTACTCACACTATTATTTTTAGTTTTAGTTAATGGATTGAATCTAAAGGAGTCAAGTTAACATTGAACATGATGGAAAATATGGTGGTGGTGAGAAACCAAATGGGATATTGATAGAAGTGAAAGATATTGGGTTCATGCATAATAAGTTTTCCAAAAATACTATCAATAAAATATACCTTAACTAACTCCCAAACTCACCAAATAAGATAATTATAATGTTTTATTAGATCTCTAATGGTGGAGACCGTAGAGAAAATAATATTAAATTTTTATCATGGAAGAAATGTAGAAGGAGATAGCTAGAAATGTGTCTCAACAAAATGGAGAAATGATTTATGTGTAGGAAATAAGGTATTAAATCAAATAATTTCTAAGGAAAAATGAAGAGTATTATGGAAGGAAATAAAACAAATCCTAAGAATCCATTTTTATTTAATTGCCTTAAATGTGAGGAATATGGGTATTACCTGAGCCAATTCCCTCTTCTATAGGATAAAATCTAGACCAAGGAAGGACCTATGTGGTAATAAATGGGTGAATTATTTATGTATTGGGGTTGTATTGATAACATGATTGATTAAATTTTTTTAAAAATTTCCATAATATCTTTTTTAAGTTATATTAATATATTTTTTGAAAAAGGACAACCCATAGGCTGGGTGACAACCCATCATGTCCGGCAAGGACACTGTGTTTGAACCCACAACTGAAGGGTGACATGGGTGCAATTCCTACCACTAGCCTAAATGAATTCATATTTAGCATGAACTTTTTTATGGATAAAGGTTATTTTGATTTTAGTTACATTTGTTTTGACAAATAGATAAACTTGTGATTAGAAAATAATATGGTGATTAAGTGATTAATATTATTTCAGTAGATGAAAAATAATTTTAGGAATGAAATTTGAATTGAATTTTGGAGTCAAATATTATTTTATTGTGGAATTATGGTGATTCAGGTTATTTATAGGAATGGTAAGAATATATTGGAAATTTAGAGACCTTTTTTGACTGTGAATTTGGATAGATCTATTTTGGATGAGTATTAAGTTTGGAATAGATTAAGTTGAACATTGGATATTATTGTTTGAGGTTAAAGTATGATTTACTGGATATTTTTTACTAACAATTTTGATTTCCATAGATATTTAAAGTCTAAAGGAATGAATGTGAGATCTTATGATTCAAAAAAAGGGATTCAGTGGTGAAAAAATCATTTTAAACATTCATTCCCATATGTGAGTGATGAAGTGAAAATAGATCGAAGCATAACCAAATGGTGAGATTATTCTTACGACATGGAAATTAATCATGTAATTTTATTTTCTCAATTAATTTTATGGATTTTGAAAGAAACCCTCAAATCTAGGAAAAGGATTTTAAAATAAAAATGTTATCTTTTTTCCCTTATTTATGAGAAATAATTTTTCTTTTAACTGATCACAAATTGATGGGTTTTTAATGGTTAAATTATAATGACCATGTTTTATATCACTCTATATGGTAACATGAAAGTTATGTTCCTATTCCATGTCCATGTTATCACTTTCCACTAATGATTTCCTACATTAAATCCTAGTTTTGGGGTTACCTTCTCTTTTCCGTCTCCCACTTATTAAGGAGATGTTTTATTAACCCTATTTCTGATGTGGGTTTTTGTAATGAATCGATCCCTCTTGGTACATTACATTGCCAAATCCAAGTGTTGGAGGCTTACTGGGGACCATCAGTGACTCATTAATGAGTTTTCCAAATTTCAGATTGGATGAACGATGGCCCTAATAGAAATCAGTGGCAAAAATGAGCTGATGGGCATCAGTGGCACCGATTGGACATCAGTGCATTGGAGACAATGACAGAGAAATGGTGCTTGAAAATTAGTGCTAGGGTGACAGTTCTTGGGTGATGATGACATGGTGATGATTCCAGGGAAATGGTTCTAGGGAGATGATGCTTGAGTGATAGTGCTAGGGAATCGGTTACATGGAAATAGTTCCAGGGTGTTGGAAACTCACCCATTAGTGAGTCATTTCTAATTTCTCCATGACTTTCCATTTTCTCTCTAGTAACATATCTTTTAACTTAAAAGTGTTTTAATTCTTCGTTTCAAGTAATTTAAGGATTTTTTAAGCCCATAAATGATATATAAAATCCCCAAAGAGTTGGGTGACCCTTGAATCACACAAACTTGTGGCCTTTTCATTGGTGTCAAACCCTTTGACTTATTTTCTAGTTTCACCCTTGTTATATGTTTTTCTCCATTTAAAAGAAATCTATCAACTCATAGCCATAAACATATCTATCTACACCATCTTCAAGGAGAATTATTAAATTTAAATTAATCCCAATGTGTGAAACCTTCAAGCCTTTTGGTCAAGACATGATCCAAATTTTAAGTAGTTCGAAATGGTTTCCCTGATTATAGGATCTGGAATCTTCTTAAACCAATTTCCTTCTTACTTTTTCCTTTTTATTTATCCAAGAATGCCTCGAGAGTTCCTACTAAGATGAATTTTTCACCCATTCTAGAGACTTTCCACTTAGCCTTTGAGTTCTTCTTGCAAGTCTTTCTTCCATTGTCCTTGGTGTGAGGAGAAAAACTTCGATCCTCGACCATCCAAGTAGGGGTTTTTCCTTAGTCTCTATTTACTGTGCATTATATGGGGTGGGTATGATGATTTTCCCTTGGGGATATAGATGAAACCAACTTTAACAAAGATAATAAATAAACTTTTAAATAATGAAGGGGTGGGAATGATGTGGATGTTACTATGTTTTACCTTCATTTTTATGTTTTGAATTGTATGAGGTCTTGTCCATTGAAAATTGTGGCCATTGGTGGTCCTTTATTGCACACTAATGAATCTATGTTTTCTGATAATCTTGTGATTTAATGGATGAAACATGGAAATTGATTAATCACGTAAACTTGGTTTTTTAAATGGATGCCTGAAGAATAAGAAACCCTGTGTGACCACCCTAGTTAACCAAACAGAAATAAGGCACTTAATTAATTGTGTTGGATAATATTGAGAAACATACTTACTCTATTATAGTGATATGCATGGTTGTTGTATTTGATGTCCATGGGGTAATGTAAAGAGGAATGTAATCTATGGATGATAGGTTATTGGCTTGTGAATATGGGGCCATGTAGGGATAGTGAGCCTGTAAGTTGGGGCTTGGTTTGGTTCCAATAATTAGAGGGACCTCATGGATCCATTTTGATGTTGTCACTTACAAGAGAACCATGTGTGAATGATTAAAACCTTTATTGAATTTTTTATTTCAGTTTTTTTGGAATTATGTTTATGCCTGTTAGTTTCCGGGTAGTGAAGGAAAATTTTAAATGAAATCACTTGAACATGATAATGAGAATGAGTACAATGGGGAACAATTTTATAAAAATTGGTTGTGCTCTAGTTATGGCTGTTGTGTACTTGTGCATGCAGTGATAGCAGCAAGAATGGTTGTATATAAGCTGGTTATTGGTTTTGGGACCCTTATGTTGGGATGAGGTCTTGATTAACTATAGGTATAAAATTTACTTCTTGTGTTTCATATACACACCCCACTGATGCTGAGAACTTTGTACCGAACACCCCTATTTCATGGGGGTGGGTGTTTTTTCCAGCATTTTTATGAGTGGTTGGTTATTAGCTCTTTTATTCTCCCTCTCCCTAGTATCCCAAGACTCTTCAGGCAGGCTGTGATGACCTAAGGTTAATTATGGCCCAAGACTCTTTAGGCAGGGTGTGTTGTGGTGGTTGGATCAGGTGTGTGCAGGCAAGTTTGTTTCCCAAGTGTCTTCGGGATGAGGATCTAGTGTCTTTGGGGGGCAGTAATTTTTCTGTCCTAGGTGTCTTCAGGAGTGGAAGTGGTTTTTGAAGACTAGGTATCTGTGGGTGTGGTTATGTGTGGTAGTGGTAGCCCAGGTGTTTGCAGGTGAGATAGACGTGCAGTTGGGATGGTCCATGGGGTTGTTGTTGGGGCGCCACTGGGACTGTAGTGGGATCTGTGGGGGAGGTCTGATGTGTAGGATGTTCTAGATAACTAGTGGGAAAGAAGTGCAGAGCACCCAAATATTGATGTGCTATTACTATTACATTACACAAATTTCATTATTTGGGGAGTGTGCCTTGGTGAATATGGGTGGATAGTTTTATTGCTGGGTGTTTTGGTTATCTCTATTTATCAGTGGGAATTAGAATGTCTCTCTAATTGTGCATGAGAGCTATTGGTTTTACCTACTGAGTATACCTGTATACTCACCCTACATATTTAAAACTTCTTTCAGGTTTCCAAGAGGACTTTTAGGACTGTGTCGTACATTACTAGCTTGGGCATCAGGATAGAAGTTGTTGTTTCTTTTCATTATTTTGGTACTTTACTTTGGAGTTTTCTTGTACTTGTAGCACTTTATTTTGAACATTCATGTGGGAAAGGGGTTTTGGCTTTACTTTTACTTTATTTATTTTATTTTTTTGGTATTTACCATCTTATCTCCTAATATTGTTCTACAAAATGGTAATTCCTTCCTTATTACGAAAGATTCTTTACTCTTGGTGCAAGTCGCCACTCCGGGGCCTATTGAAGACAAGACTTGGGGGTCATTATATCTACTTCAACTTGAATAAAGAAGGGCCTTGCAGTTTTCAGTCCCTTCCCTCATCTTGGAGAAGGTGGGTCATGATAGTTTCCCATAATGGAATTTTGTAGTATCAACCTTTGATCTTCAAAGTACAATTTCAGATTTTGAGGACACAAATTATTGAAGGAGGTGAGAATGCAACACTCAAATATTTTATTTTATGTATCTTTTTGAAATTTAATTTCTTCTATATAAAACGTTTCATACAACACCAAGCTTAAACGAACAATGATATATAATTAAATATCATTATTTTAAAATAACCATTATAACATAGTTGTTAAATTGGACAGAATGAATAGTTTCAAAAAAATTAAAAAATTAATTCATTATATATTTAATAAAATGTTTTTAAATTCATCAAAATTATTTTATAGGTATTAGATAATAATGAATCTAATTTTACTCATTAAAAATCTATATTTTTTTGCTAAAGGCAGTTTTACCGCATTTTAAGGGTGTATCTGTTTTAAAATAAAATTTTGACACATATAAATATTTAATTTAACAAAATAAAATTTATTTTTAAAATAATAATTTCAAAATTACATAATGGAGAAATTTAAGAATTTTTCTGAAAATATTTATTTTGTAGGGAATAGTGAAAAAAATTACTTTTTTATAAAACTCTCATTTTTTATGTTAAAAATATATTTATGATTTTAATTCTAAAATAACTTATTAAATTGTAAATAAAATCTAGGTATACTATGAATGAAAATATAATATATTTATATCATAGAATAAGCAAATAAATATTTGTAAAATGATAAATTAAGTATTTTTATTTTTGTGAAACATACATGTTTATTAATAATTTTAAAATTAAAATAATGGTTTAAAAATTAATTTATTTTCAGGAAATATATTCTTAAATTAATATTTTATTGTCTTGTCATTATAAAATATTTTTATGATACCTTAATTATTTCTGGAAACTATCACAAAATTGATTATAATATTAAAATGAGTATTTTTTGAGTAAATGATGATTTTATTTAAAAATTAAATTTCACATATTAAGAAACATATTTTGATAAAATAGAGTCCATTTTTTAATTCTACAAAAACAAAAATGGTTATGGTGAATTTTTGGGATTTTTCTAAAACAGTTGAATTTTTTGTAATTAGTGAAATACGATAATTTTTGGTGTTTGAATTTTAGCCAAATGCATGAATTATTCAGTCATAGATAATTTATGTAGTAGTAATAAAACATTTATTCGAAATAACATTCATTTTTTTCTATATTTTTTCATAATAATCATCACTATCCATATTCTTGAGCCAAAATAATAACCAAATTAATTAAATAATCAAAAAATACCCATCTCCACCACTATAAATACCACCTCTCACAACCACTTCTCCTAATACCTCCAAATCTTTAAGTATTTATTATATTATGACTATTTCCTATCAAAAACCTTTCCCCGATTTTTTTTGGTGTTACCAAAATTCATTTTCCAAGTCCTTTAAGGAGGTTCTCAAGGATGGGACACTGAAGAGGTAAAACCTTCTCTATCACTCTTTAAATTTATTTTATTTTCTTATAATTCCCTCACCTCCCCTATACAAAGTGACATTATAACTAAAATATATTTTATATAATATTGTTTATTTATTTTAATAGTATATTAACCATAAATTCTATTATCATCTTTTTTTTATTCTACAAATGGAAACATCATTTGTGACGTGCCGATTTACCACATTCGTGGATGGTGAGTTTTCATTTTTAAATTATGTATTCATGGTTGGTCATAAAACCATTTTTATTCTTAAAATAGAATATAATATACATATTATATCTTAATTAATATTCTATAACCAGTATTTATACATATTATTATTCTATAAAAAAACTAGTGTGCGATGATCGAAAGAATACAAAAATAATCTAAACAATTATCATTAACATTTTATCTAATGAATCATCCTAATATCTGGGAAAATGATATATCTTCTTGAATATTTTTAATAAAATATAATTTAAATTATGGATGACTTTTCCCATTTGACATGAACTTTTGTACATGTATACAAGTGAACTAATCATGAAAAACAAGAAAAAGAACACTCATAAATGACAAAATTAAATCTTCTAACTCATTAACAAACTGATAAATGAACTTAATAAAATTATTATAAATTAAATAAATTTTAAATATATTATAAAATAATTTATTAATTAATATAATTTCATTATCCGATAATTTAAGTATAGGTATATACTGATTTCATACATATGGTAAGGGTTTTTCTCACCTCACTTTTATTTCAGTGAGATATGCATTATTCACCACTTATATCGTGTGTGTAGTGTATATATACATAACTTTTATATATAATATAATGAGTTAAATTATATTCATGTTATTAATATTTTCATTTTATTATTATTAATTTTATGGGCCACACGATTCAATTGATTATAAAGTGGTAAGGTATTCTCCCCGAATCTTTATTTTTCATTCGGGCTATGCTTTCTCTATCTTTACCCCAAAGTAATTCTTATTTATTTTTATATAATTCTTATAAATTTTGTGTATATGTTTAAAAATGTTGTATAAATATCAATTAATATTTATTTTATGGGATATACATGTTTTATAAAGTTCTCTCCCCAATTCACCTTGTTAAGAAAGCCAATTAAAGGGAACTTTTGAATTTCTTACCTATTTCCAAGTACCATACATAATTTGTTTTAAGACACAATTATTTTTATAAAATAACTATTTTTGTCATGAAAAAACTATATTTTTTCATTTATTGTTTTATACAAATAATTAGGACCATTTATTTTTTAAACACTTTTTTTTATTTTCTCTTAAACTGCACTAAAGTGGCCTAATTCTTAAGATTCTTAAAAAATATTTATTACATATTAGACATAATTTTTTTATAAAACATAATTTAATTGTACTTAACTTTCATTTTTTATATATACATAGTTAAAATCATATTTTATGAAAAATAAAAATTATTTTCCAAAATAACTCTTCATTCTAACATAAAAAAGGGGTTTTCTTATCTCACTTTTACTTCTTTGAGATAAATTCTACTTATTCCTTATGTGTGTTGTATTTACATAAATTTATATATAATATCATGATTCTTATTATTCTCATTATTTTCTAGGTTTCATTTAATTTTATTCCTTTATAGGTATTATTATTTAAATGTTTCAATTAGTATGGGACATTTTGGAATGTTTAAAGAATATTTTCCTCAAGAAGTTTTTAATGGCTTCATTTAAAAGAATCTTCATCTATATCAACATACTTTGTTGAATCTTGTACTTAATTTAGGTTTATCTCTTATGAAACCATATACCATATTTTTCTATTGTTTCATGATCATTTTTTCTATAGATGTGATATTTTTATACCACTCATGGTTTATGGTTAAAGTATTCACATTTCCTATGCTAGTTTTTTAATATGAATGTTTATGTTGTTTATAATTTACCCATTTAATAAGATGAATGTATTGGACATAGTAAGTGATGGGGAATGCCTTAAATATCTCTTTAATTAATTATTAGGTCCCATGAGACAAAAAATATATAGACTTGGCCAAGGTCTTGCCCATTTATTTTTAGATATAGATTTGTGCGAGGCCTTAACCCTTTATTTTCACATGTCCTGGCCAAGGCCTTGACATGATGTTTATGATGTCTAGAATTATGCATTACCTTACTATGATATTATTAATTGATAATCCATGTGATTATTCGATTAGTATAATTTCTCGGGTTAAGTTTTACATTCATGTGATTATTTATATGGAACTATTGTGAACATCTTATATTACTGTAATATTATGTTCATGTTTATGTTTTAATAGTGCATTTATTTAGTAATTCACTTTGAATTATTGTTTATATTAGATTATAAAGTATTTCTTACCCTTAATGATCATTTGAGATCACCCTTTTATTATGTATTGTTTTTCCCTAGGACGCGAAGAAGTACATTATGAATGACTTTTAGGGATAATATAAGAGATTAAAGATGTTTCCAATGGATTTTCTATGTTATTTTTTCCTTTCAAGTTTTAATATAAAACCTATGTATGTATCTGGTTTTCCAATGCTACTATACTATTTGGTCCTTTTGGATGCGAACACTTGTTCTTAGTACCAATGTAATTATGTAAGGCACTGACTCCGAGCTACTAGGGTCGGGGTCTTTACCACAACATAACTATGCCAAGCCCTATAATAATTTCAACATAATAATATTTCTTAAAAATATAAAATATATGCTAATATTACATAAGGTCACACATAAATCATATCTAATATGTCATTATAGGATAATTTGGTTATTTAATTAATTTACCAAATTTCATCCATTTATTTCGTTGATCTAAAATACTAATTGTCATCATAATTGTTAAAAAACGTTTTCAATAATTAATTAAACCCATTAATCATTATCATGTAATGATAAACATAAAACACTGATTTATATTTTCTGAGAAATTAATATTAAAATTAATATTTTCATGTCATATGATTCACCTATAAACCGAGTTCCATTTACTATGTTATTTATCCTCAATTGGTGGATTATCATGCATCCAAAAGAATAATTGATATCATATCAAACTAGGTTACCATTTATCATAAGACATATGTTATACTAATTCACATTATTAATATTTTTGATTTATTACAATTTAGTGGGTCGGCACACCTCTTGAGTGGCCAAAAGTTCAATATCAATTATAAAGACCTAATGGGATCCATATGAGATCTAAGCATATAAATTCTCATTAAATAAGGGAGTTAACAATTTATTTAGGTCACTTGTATAGAATACCAGAACGATAACATTTCTTGAACACTAAAAAAAGGAATAGATTATATGGATTTGTTCTAGACCATCTACCTTTAATGAATTAAACTCTAAGACATGAAAACCCCCACCAAAATAATCAGCATCACCCAAGTCTTCTCAACTTACTCAAATAAATGAGTTCCTATATCACAACCAAGCATCCCAAAATAATCAATAACACCAAAATTATAATTAATTAAAGTATAACAATGAACCTCACATCAAATGGTAGAATAGAAGCATTCTACATACTTATCATATGTCCCTAACTTTCTGAATCCATGATAAAAAATCCATGGAAAGTCTAATTTGATCATCTTACAAAAATATGCGAAAAATACATATCATTAGGAAACACCAAAAAAAAAATTAATATAATTAAATTGAAATAATTGAAAATATAAACCTAATGAAGTACCTTCATATGATTACCTTTTAATGGAATGCGTCATCAACATGAGATACCCTATCTCCATTTAGATCCAATATCTCATCATCCTTGGAAAAATATTTCATGATCTTGTGGAATTCTCCATATGATTTCTTAATCAGAATCATTCCATGATCAATTGATGAAGGTTATTTTTAAGAGAAACTGGAAACATCTTGGGATCATAATGTCTAGAATATACTAAATGTAATCCATCATAATGAATGGTGCTTCAAACTTTAAAGGGATGAGATTATAGGTACTATATGGAATGCATAACCCTTAATTCACATCATTTTATGAATAAAGGGTATGAGGGAATGAATTTTTGAGGATTTACTAAAAATAATGTCACATTAATTCCCACATAAAACTATTTAAGGGTGGTTCATGACATGAAAAAAGATTTCAAATCAGGCTTTTTTTGGGAAAAAGACTTTACTAGGCTTGACCGGCCAGTGTCACGGTGTAACATAATGTATCACACTATGAATTATGGGGCATAGCCTCCAGAATCTATTTTTTACATTTTGTGTTTTCCTTGGAAGGCCCCATAAATCCAATGTTTTGAATCATATTCATAATGTGAACGACTTGCTAGAATTTCTTTTAGCAACCCAACATTCTTGTTCCACCTTCGGCGCTAGACCAAACCCCCAATCCTTCTACTATAAATTTAACCACATACAATTTTTTTGGATTTTTAATGAATAAAACATCATTACAATATTTTTATTTCAAGAAGAACCACTCAATAAATAGGAAAATTCAAATTCTTGATGAAAAACTCAACCTGTATAGATGAAGGTTCTTATAGAGAATCTATCTACGCTCCCAACATGATATATGAATGTGCATCATGAGAACCAAAAGGCCATGAATTTTATCGATATTACCCTAAAAACTCATCCATGAAATAAAAAACCCTCCAATTTATTATCATATGAAAATACTAAGGTAATCTCATGTTCTTTTCCATAACCTCTTAGGGTTTCTATAGAACCACATGATCTAGTTAAATAAAGTGAAACCAAGAATCTATATCTGAATGGAACATATATATTGTTATAACACTATAAATAACCAAACCGACTCCCTAAAATCCTACAAGGGTCCAATATTCCTAGTGAAATTCCTGTCCATCCTTAGATCACTTATCAGGCATACCATGACATCACTGAGTTATTAATTTTGAATCAAATTCCAATACAGACACATGATGGGTCTCTATAAGTCCATTGATGAAGGGACTATATTACCATCACTAGATAACCTACTTCCGTAAGATCTAAAATACCTACCATCACAAAGTACACTATGGTTCAGCTGTATAAAATTCCAATAATAAGTTATATTTGAAAACACCATATAAGTAGTTCTTGAAAAGACAAAATACTGGAAATATAGTTAAAAATAATCATTGGAAAACATGAATATTTCATGTGAATGATACATTCTTACCATGATGAATGTATACAAAAAGTTAACAAAGGGCTTTGAGGCAAACCATTATAAATTATAAATCAAAAAACTCTATGTACATTATCTATGGTGAAATAATATTACCATAACATTGAAAACCATGAATAGTAATATGATGCCCCTAGTAACTTTAAAATACCATCAGAAAAAGTGTTATAGACACACCAGTCTGATATCCATCACATTCTACTATATATTCCTAGAACACTTTTCTACCATGTCTATAAATAATGAAACAAAACAATCCCCTGATACCACTTTGTAATAACCCAACCCAGGTCCACTCATCAGTTATTGGGATGGAAACACCACAAGGCATCAAGTGTGCCTCAATATATTCTAAAGGATACTTAACAGAAGTGAGGGCCTCGTTTATAGATTGGGGTGACTGTTAACTTGAATCAGATTCATAAAAACATTAAAAAATAACATAGTATCAAACACAATATAAAAATTATAGTACAAGGAACAAAAAATATCCATTAAAATACATACTATTGTCATATAAAACAAAAAATTGAATTCCCACCAAGCTGATGAAAAATTAAAAATAAAATAAAGATTAAAAACAGGCACACTGGCCCTACTACCATCCATGGGCCTCATTCTAGTCTCATAGTACCCTTTAGTTCCCCCAGCCCAATCCTCTATAAATACTATGCTATAACCTAAAGTGTTGACCTAAGGTTTGTGAACACATTAAGATTACTATTTTGGTTGTGACCATATAACTTAGTAGGATCTCACCAAGGACACACAATATAAATTGTCATATGCATGTGTGTGTTTAATGAAAATAAATAATAGTAAATAAACTTTATCATTGGGTCATCATGTGATAACCAGGCTACCAACAATCCTGATGATCTATATAGGTATTCCATGTGATTTAATGTTAACCAGGTGACTCTAAGACCAGACCATACCTACTTTAGCACTATGATAGAATCCAATTATATCCTATTTCCATTGTAAATATGAACAAACTATAAAACAATATATGGGTTGGGTGGTATCCAATACCTTAATCGGGTACAGAAAAACATTGGGCACATTCATATATCCATAATCCTCAACCCATCCCCTCTAACTCAAGGGAGGTTCATCGATATGATTTTGCATAGTATTATGACCTGAAAAATTGTGAGTTCTTCTTACATAACCCAAGAAACTCTTAAAAAGGTTATATATTGTCTTTTAACCCACACCCCCTCACCTAGTACAAGGTTATACATGACTCATCACCCAAGTACAAGGACCTTTTCGCAACCATTACACTATCACATAGTGTATGGTATGACTACATAAAAACCTACCCACTCCACATTTGGAAATGTCCTTAACCTAATAGTTGAAGTGTCCAGGCACAATAATCAAACCGAACCATGCTATAGCAATGGGGAGATCAACCACACCAACCCATCCCTAGAAGACTCTAATGAGGATATATCAATCACATGAAACACAAGAAAGGACCACGAACCATTACATAACATAGTGGATAATCCTTGGGTTCAGGTTTATCAAGACATAACCCCTCATTTAATCATGTCATAACTCTCCTGATAGGTCTAGATCCTCTAAACCCATCATAGTCTTTGGTTATCTACAATTGATCACTTCTATCATCCAATAATGATATCATAGCCCAAAGGATCTTCTGACCTAAACCACGATGTATATTATAAACTCGATAGGACCCTTTATCACTCCTAGTACTAATACTTATTAACTATAACCATCCATCATTTTCCAACCAACCCTCTCCTTAACAAAAAGGGTCTATGTATATCTTAAACCCCATGTAATTTTGATACCAAAACACAAACAATACCCAAAACCATCACCTGGATCTCATCTCATATCTCTTAAGTGATGCCTCTCAAGCCTTCACCCCCAAAGAACATGCTCTATAAACCTATACCAATTCTAAAAGAACTCCTTAAAATTAATGTGAATGTCATTAATCACCTCTAACTTTATGAGGGAGTTCATCATCTATCACAATATGTACAACTATATCACTCATTTTTTTCTTTCCCTAAGCCACCTATGCTTTCCCACTAGCTCTAGAAACTAAACCTAGGCTATCCTACCACTCATCTCATAACCCCAAAACTACTAGAGCTATCTCATAAACTCAAACAAGGAACTCACAAATTGGAGGCTTTTCCTTTGGTGATCTTATATCACTCTAAGTTCTAACAAGAACTTGGTCTCATCCTATGAGGCTTAAGGTCAACCCGTAAAATCACCTTAGGACCCTACCAATCCTTATACCCCATTTCAAAACCCCATGTAGTATGTAAGAGAACATTATCATACATAGACATATATATATTATTTTTTGTTATAGGGTCCAACTACATTGGTACTAATGTTAACCCCCCGTTGAGATCTTCTGAGCCTCATCCAATCCAACCAAGCATCACCCACATTTCCAGGAACTATTCATACACCAAAAAAATAAATAACTAATAATAAAAATTTATAATTAATTATTTCATTAATTTTTAATTGGGATATATTTATAATTACTCACCATGTGGTAACATCACACAAAAAAAAAACACAAGAAACTAGATATATTCCACTCCCAAACACCCTTGGATCTATGTTGCACAAAATCCCAAAAATTTATGCTCGATTCAATGATCAAATTTACCCAAAATAATAGATAACATTAAAAAAAATTATAAAGGTGACATAACATCACAAAAATAGATTCATATGGCTAGAAAATATAATCTTGTGACATCCACTATGCATGTTGAGAAAATTACATGTCATCCTCAGTTGATTCCACCATACTCTGATGTAATCAACCCCAAAAACCAAAATAAAATCTTCTATATTAGGGTGCAACGATGGGAGAAAAGAGTGATGGGATGATATTATTCAGAATCATGGAAAAACACCACAAAACCCACACCATATAAATGGGGGAGGAATAATAGGGGAGGTGTGGAAGATTCACCCCTCTCACACATGCTCCACCCAACTAAAAAGGTGAACTGACCCCCTTATAAAAACAACAAATAGTATGCCAAGGAATAATTGAATTTTCACGCCATGAACTTTCATTAAATGGGTCTAAAACCCCTATCCTTGAACTTTTATAGAATATAACATATTATAATGTTGTTAATGGTCTTTTGTTTAGTTTCATAGTATCCCAACCATCTGTTCTTTTTTAACACCCTTCCGATCTTTTGGATCACCACACAAAACTTGAACCTTATAAAAAACTATTTTAGGATGTTATAACTATATAATTCTTATTAAATGTCTTTATTTTTGAAAATAAATATAAAAAAATATAAAATTGAAATTATCTCTAAAATATTCTCATAATTATTCTATCTTTATTAATCTTTCAAGCTTAGTAGGTTTGAAAAAAAAAGTCTTTCACACTTTCAAAACATCAAAATGACCCCTATTGTAAATGTTTGAAAGAATATTTTCTGAACCTTTTAAATTAATATCAATTGTAGTTGAAAATTACTTTTAAAAATCATTGATGTATAAATAATAAAAATCTTTTTGAATTTTTGAGAACAAGGATTTGGGGGATAAATATTTTACAAGAATACATTAAAATAAAATTTTAATGAAAAATAAATTACTTAAGAATATTTTTCATGTCCATTACGTTATCATTATTTATTTTATTTCATTTATCACCATAGTTTTTTAGTTACTATATCATTTGAGTTTACGTCATATGTTTTTAGGTTTTTTGGTTGATAAACTCAAAATTTATTCTATTTTTTTATTGTGGTAAAAGGGTTAATTATTACATAATATAAAAAATATTAAATATGTTATAATTATAAATTATATATATTAAATATAAATTTATAACCATATATTTAAGGTTGTAATGAAAAATTAATCACATCACTTCACAGAGACGGTAGTCCGCACATACTCACGAATGATGATTTTATTTTTCTACTAGGTGGAAAGAAAATAAATAAGATAAAATTTTACTTATAGAATCATAAATTTTTTATAATTATAATATTTACTCATTATTTTCATCCTTATGACTATACATGTAAGTAGGTAATGAAAACCAAATCAATATCATCATAGAGGTTGTAGTCCACTCATACGCAAGAGTAACTCTATCATTTTCCAATCGATGGATGGGTAAAAAAGTAATATATATATATATATATATCATATCGAAATAGTAAAATAATTTAATTAATATCATATATATTCATTTTATCCATCATTTAAACTATCTATATGATTCAGTTATTAAAAATGAAACATATAACTTCATCATGGTGGTAGTCCACATGAATACACTCATGATCATTTAATTATTAATAGGATGGAAAAGGATATGAAAATGGAATGTGAAATAAAAATAAATAAATTTAGTATATTTAAGATAGTTATGTAATTATATCATCTTGGTTAAATATGATTTTAAGGAGACAGAAGAAGAAATAATCATAAAAACACTTGACTAAGAGGTATACATCTTCTCTTAGAATCTTACTTTTGCATACACATTAAGCCATCTAGGATTGATATAATAGAGAAACCATGAAATCTAATATGTGAGGAGGGATGTTATTTTGGAATTTGGGTAGGGATCTTTTTATATAAATTTCTCAAACTATGTGAATAATATAGGATATGGGTTTACCTTTTATAATTGAGGGTAGTGTAACTCGTGTAATTATTCAATGTTTAAAAATAATGTAAAGTATTATTCAAGGAAAAGTGGAACTAAATCAATAAAATTTTAAATATAATGTGATATATTTCAAAATAATCTCATCCAATAATAATTAATATGATATTTTGTGACATTATCATTTAGTTTTTACCTTAATTAACTTGGTTTCCCCTTTACCGTGGTAACTAATTTATACCATGAAAAATATTTATTATGGGAAAAATGAAATTAAAATCATAAAAAAATTCAAAATTATGAATTAAAATATTAAATCATTATTTAGGATTTATTTTCTTGAATATTCAAAAATAAAATTTAATAAATATTTGAATGATGCAATGAAAAATTGTTTTTTTAAAAAATAACCATTTTATGTATTGAAATGATTTTAATAAAAAATAATGAATTATTATGATTAATATATAATAAATTTGATTAATTTTAATCAAATTATACTAATTATAATATAATACCAATCCAAAAAATTATTATTATGTGTAAATATATGAAAAAATCATATTTTTTATAAAATTATTATTTTTTAACAATTTACCCAAAAATAAATCTTTTCAGAAAAATTCCAAAAAGTTACACTAATATAAATTTTATATGATGATATAAAAAATTATGTACAATTTATTAAATTTCATTTATAAAATTTAGAAATTGAACTTAAAAAAACATATAATTCATGAAAAATAATTTGGTCAGAAAAAATAAATTTCTTCTTCAACTGAGAAATTTATTAGAATAAATACAATGAATATGAGTCCAGAAAATCTAATCATAAATTTTTATAAAACATGAAATTTATTTATTATTAAAATTACCTAGGTTTTCAAATTCAAAAACCTTATGAAGTTACATCTTTTTAGTTTTTTCCACTGTATAAATAGGTGTGAGTATTTTTACCGTATAGTTTTTTCTAGTTCCTATGTTACTTATTTAATCATATGGTTATTCTATAAATCCTTAACATATCGAGTCACCATAATATAAAAAAACCTTACGATATGATCAATAATTTTAACTATATTTTACTCATAAGATTTTTTCTCTTCCGACTGAACTACTATAAGCCTTAAGACTGAGATTTATCAAATACTTATTTCCTAAACAATGAAACCTGAAATACATCATGTATTTGATATAAGATTTGAGGTAAGTATTGTAAGAATGGAATTAATCCCATTTTGTCTAGAATTATAGATTGAACAATATTATATTAAATTATATTCACTTAAATAATAATATATTTACAAGGAGATACTATAATAAAAGCATGATCTCTAACCTTAAATGTGAGATTTTTCATCAAGTAGAGAAAGTGGCACTATGTAATTTGACTATTTATTTATAATAAAGTATAGAAACTTAATCTAAAGATATAGTATCTCAAATATGAAGTAAATTTAACACCCCAAAATTTTATGAAATATTTTATCAAATAAATTAAATTTATTCGATAGCTAATATTACTTGCAACACTGAGCATTAACGAACTATGATATACTATTAATATTATTATTTAAAAAAAGATCATTTTAACTTGGATGTTAAAATTAGAAGTATTAATAAAAATAAATAAATTTTTAAAAATATTTATGAAGGGTTTAGATAAATAAAATATATTGATAAATAAGTACTTAATTATTATTAAAGTCTTTATATTCTTTGAAAATCCATTTTTCTCAGAAATGATTTTTACTGATTTTTGTGAAATAATAATAAAAGTAATTAATTACAATTTTATAAAATTTATTTTAAAAAACAAAATTAATTTTTTAAATCTACATGTAAAAATTATATTGTAGTGGATTTTTGAGAATTTCCTACAAATATTATTATTTTTGATTAACAGTGAAAAATACAAATTTTTATTAAAAAGTGCCTTTTCGTTTAAAGCATTTAAAAGCCCCATTTTATTTTATGATGATTTTAAAAGTAAAATAAGATAAATTTTACATTTATTAATTCAATTTAGGTTATTTTAATCAATTTTATATTGAATTTTGATGTTGAAAATGTATATATATATATATAAAGTTTCTCTTTAGAAAATGGAATTTTCAACACGTCTTTGGGATAAATTTTAAATTAAAAAATTTCACATCTCTAAATGTGATTTGTAAAAATGAATTCCATGTTTGGAATTATATAAATTAATATTATATAATATTTTCAACTTAATTTTTGGTCAAAATGAATATAAAAAATAGTAAAAAATTATTGTCATGATTAAGGTTAATACGGGTTTATCAAGTGATTAAACTAAAAGGATAATTGGTAAAATTACCTATAAAATATTAAAAATACAATTTATTACCATATTTAGACCTTATATAATCAAAATATTTATAATAATTCATTTTAGATCCCTTTTCATGTTTAAAATGTCGGTACACCTTTTTGTTTTCAAAAATTCCTTGTGTGTCCTCTCCCCCACTTATATAAGGGCACCCCATCTTCTCTTATGTACACACTTCCAAAACTATTTAATTAAAAAAAATATGAAAAAAAATAAAAAATTCCCTCAAAATATTTTATATGTCTTATTTGTATTATGAAACCCTCCTAAGAAGGATTTGGGTTTTAAATTTAATGAGGTTCTCCAAAGAAAATGTAAAATTCTTAAACTTGTGTTTTTATATTATTTATTTTTACACCTCATTAATTTTTTTTAAAATATGATGATATAATAAAAAACTATTAAACATATAATTAGATGTTATTATTTTAATTAAATAAGATATATAAATATCCTATTTCATCAAATGGTAAATGAAACTATCGATAATGTATATGGCGGACTACTGCCTCATGATCTGTGGAAAATTGTTTTCCATCACCACCTATCATAGATGGATATAATGATGTATTTAATATATTTATATGTTGTTTATGAAATTATTATAATTCTATTATTATTATATCACTGATACCTTCTTACTTTCCATTATGTGTGTATATGATAATGTTTCTTGTGTTTACGGCAGGCTACCACTTTATAAAACAATGTGATTTTTTTCACTTATTCCTTAAATCAATCTTAATAAGGATAATTTTAATTAATATATGTAATATATATGAAATAAAAATGAATATTTATTTTATATATATATTTTTATCTTTCTTTCATTAAATCCTTTGAGAAAATTTAAACAATGTTCATGCATACATACGACCTTCCGTCTCCATGAACAGTGTAATTCATATTCATGACACTAAATTTTATGAATGAACATAAATAAATAAATATATATATATTATATTTACATAATTCTAAACATTATGGAGATTATGGAACCATGATCAAATAAAAAGTTCTAAAAATACCAAACCAAAGAATACAAGAAAAACAAAATAGTTATTACCCGAAGCGTCATTTTAACAAGAAATTACTAATAAACATGTAATAAATAGTCATAAGTAAATAATATATGGTATGATATATATGATTGAAGTTTAATAATATATGTATAATAAAACTATATTTTTTATTTAGGAGTTTATAACAAGTGTAAAGAAATTTGAGACATTGGTTAAGGGATTTCTATTCTCTCTTTTATTTCTTGGAGACATATGCTATATTCACCACTCATTTCTTTTGGGTAGTATATAGACATACCCATTGAAATGTTATATCATAAATATAATTATTTTAATGATATTTAAGTTTTCATTTTATGTTTTCAATTAATGTGAATTATGATTCAAAATTAACCAAAGTGGTAAGGAGATTTTATTCTCACTTTTATTTTATAGAGACACAAGCCATATTCACCATTTTTTTATTTTTTGTAGTATATATTATCCACAAGAATATATTTTATGATTATTATTATAAAAATTATGGGGATTTAAAAATACATATTTTTTTTATTTATTTCCTAGGGATTATGATTCAAATATTACCAAAGTGGTAAAGGTTTTATGTTACAATTTAATTGTTTTTCATGACTGTTTACGATTATAATTTTGATGATAAAATATTATAAAATATATATGAAGAAAATAATTTATTTTCTTCTAATATAGTTATTTTTATAAATTAAATTATTCTTTTTAATTTTTCCCTCTTTAAGTACTAAATATATCAAAATAATATTTTTATGAAAAATCGACTTTATTTCTCTTTTTGGTTAAAAATAACTTCTATTCCATGTACATGTTTTATAAAAATATTTTAATAAAATATTTTAATATTATATATTAATTTTTTAAATAAAATTTTACCCATGTTTTATTTTTTAGAAAATAGCTAAAAGAAATATTCTTATCATTTTCTAAATAAGTCTATTTTGACTTGTTATTAAAAATGTGAATGGGATCTTTATTTTAACTTGTACAACATGAAAGGTATTATTTTCCGTCATGAACAATAAATGATTTAAAATAGAGTTTAAATTTTTACAAGGTTATTTTAAGAAGAGATGTTTTCTTTAATATTTGGGAGGTTTTAGATTTTAAATAAGTGTTTTCAAATTGGAAAGGTCATTTTTTTCAAGAAATGTTACAAGTGATATTTTAAAATTAGTTTCCATATATGATGAAATAATTTGATGTTTTATAATTTTTTATAGGGATATTATAAAATTATATCATCCTTATTTTTTTATTTGTATGGTTTATTATTATGATAAAAATATGTTTACAAAATACATTTCCTTTTTACGGGTTAGGATATGATTAATGTTTTTAGATCTTATGGCACACAAACATATGGATTATGTGATAGGTGGGTCCTATATATCCTTCCAAATAATTTGATAATGATTAATTATATATGATCTTATAGGTTACATGGGAGGTTATCCTAATCCTAAAATAGGGTACATGGGAGGTTATACGAAGCCCTACATATGGCATATGAGAGGTTATCCCAATCTCAAAAGAGGGTACACTGAATGTTATCCCATGCCCAAAATAGTGTATACATGAGGTTATACCAATCATAAAGTAGGTATAAAGATGGTTAGACCAAGACTAAAATTTTATGAATATCTTGATGGGAAGCCTTGACATAAGATTTTCCATCCTTTTTTATATTCGACAAATCTTTGTCTTATGCTAATGTTATTGTATTATGGATCATGTTATTTGAGTTCATTGAGATTCATGTCTTACAAACTACAAATATTTATGAAATGAATCATTTTTATTATCTATGATTTGTAGGGTATGGTTTTCAAATGTTATTCTAATGTTCACATACCCTTATGCTCATTTTAAATTGATATCTCCCTTTTTAAACATTACTGAGAATCTGAGCTCACCCCTTCTTATTTTTCCTTTACCCAAGTTATAAAGAGAGATATTATGTATGATATGTATCAAAAGGGTGAAAGTTATGAATAATTTAGTGGGAGATGATATTTCTCACTTATAGATCAGTTTTTTATGTTTCCAAGTTTCGAAAGGCACCAGACCTAAACAATTTTGGTTTGGATCATTATGTTATGTAATGAATATTCTTCTATTAAGATGTAATATTTATGTATTAAAATATATTTTATCATAATTGGTATCAAATAAATGGTTTAGTTAACATTTTTAGATAATATGAGAAATCATTAGTGAGAAACCTAGTTATAAGTCTAAGGATAATTCCAAGTAAAAGAAATTGTCCTAGAATTTTGGTGAAGAATAGAGTGAGTGGTTTCCAAGAAATTATAACTCTGTATAGATACTACAAGTGGATGTAGATCAGGAATTATTTTATCTAGAGGTAATAACTCCAAAAATGGTTAATTTATCTAAACTTTATCATCACCTGGTGTACAATAACAGGCCTTGCAGCACACCTAGTTTGACACTCCCAAGGGATATGTTTCAGAAACCCAACAAATTTTTATGGACCATCATGAAGGATTTTAATAATGAACATTAATGAACTTGGTTAAGAATAGGGTGTCATAGATTGAAAATAAGGTGTCATGATTTAGACATCCTATAAGTGATTTTTCATGATTATGTGGTTCCCCACTATGATTATTATTGATTACACTATGATTTTTGGTTTCAGTAAACAGCTGGAACCTAACAGAACTATGTTAATGTTGAGTTAAAAAAAATGAAATTATTTTCCTTATGAGTAACTAAACATTATGAGAGATGTAATAAAATTTTTGGTTGTTATGCGGACACAAATTTGTCAGGATATGAATCATACATAGCTTCCAAATAAGAAAATAAGGGAACAAAAATATGTCGAGTGATTAATTAGAAAGCATCCAACTTATTTTAGTGGTTTTATAGATCCACTAGTTTCTAAGAAATTAATCAGTACTGCTAAAAATATAGTTTCCATTCTCTAGTGTTCATAGAAGAAAAAAAATAATTTTTTCCATCTATCATTTGGAAGGCCAAGAATATCAATGGTGTAATCTTATAAATAATACGAGGCAAAAAGATGAAATTGACTCCAAGGAGTGGGATGATTTTAATAACTTACTTTTCAAAACATACCTTCCTCTTATTATTTATATTAAAATTGAGATGGAAATACTTGAGCTAAAATGAAATTATGGTGAATATGTTGGTATATATGGGGAAAATTTTACAATAATTGGGATGGATGTTTTTGGTAATATCATCCAATGTAAAAATAAAGTTGATAGATTAATAAGTGGTTAAAAAAATTATCCAAATGGTTTTATCCATAAGGGAGTGTAGTAGATGTCAAGAAATAATTCACTGTATTATCATGGTGGAATTGAATATTAGAGTTACCCTTAAATCACATAGTTTTTATAATAAAATAAATATATAATTCAAGGTAAACTCTAAAAAAATGGATAAAAGAAGATGGTATGTCATTTATTCTCTAAGTGTGGAAGGAAACATGGAGAAAATTGTTATAATGGGACCAATAAATGGTTTATGTGTGAAAAGGAAGGTCATTGAGTGGTTGAATGTTGAAGTGATGGGAAGAAGTTAGCTAATGATGAAAACAAAGAGAAAGCTCTAAAAAATGATCCACCCACACTACAGTGTTTCAAATGAAATGATTATATGAATCATGAAAATAAATTCCCCAATCCAAGGACTAATGAGGATGAAAATACACAATAACCTATAAAGTAAAAAGGAAAAGGTAAATCTTAGATGGTCACAATAGTAGAAGTGAAACATGATAATTAGAGAAAAATTATCCTCCACTCTTTAGTTGGGAATTTAATGTTTGATTTTGTATGATGGATCCCTATGAAAATATTATTATTCATCCTTTAGTAAAACATGAGGAAATTTTAAGCACTGATTATCCCTCTCTACATAAATTTTGGAATAAGAAAATAAATTTTGATATTATGAATTCACTTATTACCATATATCAATGTATGGAGGAACTAGAAATCCCAATGGAAATGATTTCTCTCCATGATTGGAGAATATTTATAGAATAATGTGATAATTATCTTTTTGAAGCATATATTTAGTATCCTGACTCGGGAGACACTAAACAATACTTTGATATGGCGGGTCACATGGACCCAAGCAGGACTCCTCCTATGCTAGAGGTATGAAACTAGTAGTTAATACCTAGGGTGTGTTTGTGGGGAGACTATACCCTCATGTTAGAGTGTAACACAATGGTAGAAAAAAACCAACAGTACAAGAATTAAATCATCCAGTCAGAAGATAAATATCCAAACAAGAGTAAATAACCAATTCCAAAAGTAATTTCATATACAATATGAAATTTCATGTTAGGTCTCTATAAGGAAGTAAAAAAGGTATATATGCATCTGGTAGAATACATGAATCAAAATAAAAAACGACCAAACGATAATAGACCACCTACCATAATGAGATTATCTTTGTCTTATGATCTCCTCCTAAAAAAAAAGTCAAGAATCATAAAATGTGTTATTTCCTTGGTCCCTAATTATACCCACGAAGTATATTAGGGTATCTAATGGAAACCCAATAAGGTTGTGAGATAACAATCAGTTGGAAACCACCAACTATGTCTATAAAAAATCCATCCTGTGTAATATGAATATAAACAATGTGAAATATATCATATGTATGATAGTAATGAAAGTAAACTGTGATCTTGTCCAACCAAACATGGATCCCTGTAAATAGTATCCAAGCTCCCATAATAAGGTCAGTTGTAAAGAATAAATAAAATTGTGATACAATCTTGTCTAACTGTTGAAAACTTATAATCATACTAAGTCTATCTATAAAACATGAAAAATATCCACAATGGCCTTTCCATGTAATCAAGTGTATAAAATCCACCATGACCACACAGTATAATCCAAAGGGTCTATAATGGCCTCGACTTGAAATCATGATCATCCATAATAGACTTATCATGCAATCAAAATTCTCAGACCAAGAAGGGTCCGAGGAGCATCTAGATGGAAACTCAATAATGACTTAGTTGGAGTCAAAAGTGAATGTCAACATAATGTGTCCACTATGATTCCAAGTAGGCTGAATCCAATGGGTAACAATGCCCTCAGAATCTTACAAAATAAGATTCAAAGGAGTTAATATGCCCTAAACAACCACTACCACAATCAAGACCCGTAGAGTAGAAATTTCCATATCATCCAATGAAATTAGGATCCATGATATACTGACCAAGGTATATATTACCATAATCAACTCATAAGTCCATAAATTCATCATTTTATGATTAATAACATTCCATGAGTTCATCCAACACATTTCCAAAATTGATATAAAATCCATTTAAAATGTTAAAAAAATCACATCATTTCAACACATGTCATGGAGGCATAACCTTATCCTAACATCTTAAATCAATTACCATTTAATTTTAGAAGGCTCACTCTAGAAATGAGTGCTCACATAAACCTAATGGGTGGTAAAACATTGGTAAAAGGCAATTAATCCCACCTTATTTGTCCTAGGTTGAGTCTAAACTACCTCCAACCATAATATGGTAGTTAAGGGGAAGACCAAACCAATTACAATTCATTCACTTTTAAAATTTAATTATTTTTTAGCGAAACTCCAGAAAGTATGACCTGAAATATAATAGAAATATAGATTTTGAAACACCAAACCATAAGGAAAAAGGTATAAAAAAACCTTTTTTAGGTTAGTAGTAGAACAATCTCCTAGTATCAACCTCAGATTTAGTTCAGATTGAGCGAAAAATGAAGAATAAACAAAAATACTAGAAATAGTGAATATTATCTTTCACCTAAATAACTTTGTCAATATGAAGTCAAACTAAGAACAAAAAAAGATGAATGAAGAATTTACTGGTGTGAATCTAACAAGACAAACCATGTTATATTGGAAAAAAGATAGAGAAACCATGGCCGGTCCTATTAGATTGAAAAAGTCTCAAATAGGAGAAACAACACACCTATAATATATTGGAATGAAAAGACAAACAAGGGGTTATATGTTTTAAACTCATTGAAGTAAAAATGGTAAATTCAACCAAAAACACGAGGTCATATGGTATGACTGTATGGTTGGCCAAACTCTACACCAACTGTGCACTCTTCTCTATATCAAGGGGGAGCTCACACAGTCATGATTGACATTTAGAAACACTATGTGCCAACCACACATCTAGAATCTGTCAAATACTATATATTTACTGCATGGGAATGTAACTTAGGCTACATAATTTCTTAAAATCACATTACCTCATAAATCCCTCTATCCACCCCCACACAGTTACTCTTAACTAGGTAGCCCAACTATTTTTCTTAAAAATTTTGGACCTGGGTTCTAAAAAGGGACCATACACCCTCGAAACTCCATTAATCTCATTAGAAACTCACATTAGGTCAAAACCAATGAGTTAAAATAGAAACAACAAGATTTATACCTTTTAGGAAAACCCAAGATCTTACAATATTCCCCTTTAAAGTAATTCATCCTCAAATTTTCCTTCAAAGGGTGGTCAAGAATCACCTGAGAATAACTCTGACCAATGATCATGTATATCGACCTATCAATCCCATGTCACATCTTATAAATTTTCATTCTTCCATAGCACCCGTACTAGAGGAACTGATTGGACTCAAAGAACCTTTGTTATCCTATCAACAACATGTATTGGATGTCATTCAAAGGATGGATATACCTATAACTCCACCTCATCTGGATGCATATTATGAGATGGGGCTGAGTTATAATGGTGCAGTTGAGATACATGGAAGACGTCATTTGTTGTTTGGTACCTCTGAGGTAACTATAACCGATAGGATACCATCCCGACTCTCTCTGAAATCTTTAACAGTCTGACATATCACCATGAAATCTTAACTTTTTTCCTAATACGTCTATTTCTCATCCTCAATGTTATACATAAATGTCCCAATCCTCGACCTCAAACTTTATAGGTCTTCATCCACGATTAACAAAGTATTTCTACTTTAACTTTGTGGTATCCATTTGTTTCTTAATCAGCTAGACCTAATCCAAATTCTATGGAATGAGATGAGGTCTAATTAATGATACCTTTTTTACCTCTAACCACCACAATGGTGATTGGAATGGATTATCGTATAATGCCTCATAGGGTCCCATCTGTATAGTCTATCGATTTCTATTGTTATATAAGAACTCAACAAGGGGTATATGACCCACCCAATAGCTACCAAATTCTAGGAATCATAACTGTATCATTCCATAAAAAATCTATATAGTGAACTCAGATTAGACATCAGTTTGAGGGAGGTATTCCATGCGCAGAAGCACCTGTGTACCCAAGCCCTTTTTGAATGTCTGCCAGAATCGAGAAGGGAAGTAGAAATATCTATATAATATGATGGTATTAGAAACCCCATGAAGTCGTACTATCTCATATGTATATATATATATAACCACCCAAGATCATTTACTAAGAATTTCTCCCTGGTCAATAGGAAATGAGATACCTTCATGAGCCTATCAACTACAACCCAAAAAACATCACTACTTCGAGGGGACCTTGACAAACCAATCATGATATACTTTGCAAAATCCAACCATTTCCACTCTATAGTGGGTATATTTTGTAAAATACCAGACGATTTCAAATATTCCTCCTACAACTACTGACAATTATATCATCTCGTTAAAAAACAAGCTACCTCTTATTTCATCCCCGATCACCAATACTTACGATGAAAATCATGACACATCTTGGTAATGTTGAGATATAATACCCAAAATGAAGCATGAAACTCCCACATCATCTCCTCATATATTTCTACTAGAACATAAATTTCACCATGGATATGCATGAATTCATTCTTTCCAATAGTACAACCAGGAGGTATGTCCTCACCTGCCACACTCTCTCATAGAAATAGGCCCTCAAAATTAGATAACTATAACAATCTAAATCTATCCAAAATAGTGGATGTAACTATTAAGGATGAGATAAAATTATACCCCTGACCATCCTACATATCTATGTGCATCTCTGAGAATAATCCCATAAGATTCCACTCTCTACTGGCCTCTTTACCTGTATGTATATGAGTCATCTTGCTCAGTGCATTGGCCACTGCATTACAATTACTAGCCATCTAGGATAGCTCTAATTAAAATTATTATAGGTAATCCACACACCTTTTTACCCTCAAGTTCAATTCACACTATGTAAAAATATACTTGGGGATTTTTTGGTCCATGTACACCATATAATGACCTCCCAATAAATAATGCCTCTAACATTGCAAGACATGAACAACAACAGCTAGCTTGATATTGTACATCAAAACATTTATCTCATGTGGCCTGAACTACCAAGACCTGTATTCGATGCCCCCTTAGTCCAACATCAAAAAATATCTAAGATCAATACCTGATGCATCATAATATAGTGTATATCATGGATAGCTCTGGAAGAATCAAGACTTGCGCCGAAGTCAGTCTCCCTTTTAGCTACTGAAAGGATTTCTCGTAAGTATCTGACCATAAAAACTTCCCAACTTTCTTAGTCAAGTCCATAATAAGTGTTTATAAGTGTGATAAGTACTATATAAAATGTCTGTAATATCCATCTAATTTTAAGAAACTATATATATAAAATATGGTCATGGGATACTCCCAAGAAACTACATCTCTCCCCTTCTCTAGGTCAACTTATTATCCTTTCTCTGAGATAAATGACCCAGGAAGTGAATCTTATCCATCAAGAATTGGAACTTTATGAGCTTAGAATATAAATTATTCTCTCTTAGTGTATAAAAAATAATATTAAGATGTTTAGCATGGTCATTTCAATTATTAGAATACACTAAGATATTATCAACAAATACCACCACAAAAGAATCCATATAAGAATGGAAAACTTGGTTCATCAACACCTTGAAAACCAATGGTGTGTTTCTGAGACCAAATGGAATAACCAAATACTCATATAGACAACACATACTATGAAAAGTTATAGGAGGTATGAATTTAGGTTGAATACATACTTGGCGATAACCTGAAATAAAATCAGTCTTTAAAAAAATCTGAGATCTATGGATTTGGTCAAAGAAATCATCTATCTGTGGTAAGGGATATCAGTGCTTATCCTTCAACTGGTTCAATTTATGATAATACACACATATCCTAATGATACCATCTTCCTTTTTACAAAAAATACATTTGAACCGCATGGGGAATTAATTAGTCATATAAAACCCTTTTCCTCTAAGTCTACTAGTTGGTTCTTGAGATCTTGTAACTCTTTAGTATCTATCATGTAAGGAGGAATGAATACTGGTAAAAATCCTAACACTAGCTCGATAGAGAAATCCACCACTATCTCAGAATGTAAACAAGAAAATCCAGTTAGGAAAAATTACCTAAAATGATCAACCATTGAAGGATAATCTTCCAGACACATTCTCTGATCATCTAGATATAAATTAGCAATCTAGGATATCATATTTCCTTGCCCATGATGCTCTAGTCCTTATCACCTCGCGAGGACATCCCATTCACCCTTGTGAATAAATAATCCATCTTCTAGTGATGTGAAGGTCACCCTATGGTGATAGAAATTGTCATGGGGTTGATAATAAACTGACCAGTAAATAGCAATTATTAATTCAAACCATATCATATCAATGTTAAAAAGATCCTATATGAAATGAAAGCCACCTAACTCAAGGGGACAATCCCTTCACTAGAATACACCATCCGTTCATACACCTAATGGAGTATCTTGTTTCATAACTCCATCAAAAAGTTTAAAAACCAACCCATGGATTTCCACCATAGGTACACATATGAAGCTTTGTAAAGAACTTGTATCAAAAAGAGAATATACTAAACTAGAGAATACTATGATTATACCTCTCACCATAGATGGCATGACCCCCTCCTCTATACGGGTAGGCTATATAGAATATATCTAGATTGAACGATGTCCCTTTGAAATAACTTCACTACCTTGAGTAGGCCCACTCTGCTTTCTAGTTATAACTAGTACTAGACTACCTCGACCATGAACACCACCTTGACCTAAATGACCGGAACTAATCTTTCTCCCAGCCTGATCTAGAGATATGAATTCCTATCTTGAACCTAGGTTCAGAGCCAATCCACTTCCACTAATTTCTATAGGAAAGGTCCTTTAAAAATGTTGTATGTGGCCCATACTTAGGCAAGCCCAGAACTTGACTGGGTATCAATCACACTGATTGAAACATAAATTTTTATTATCAAAGAAATTTTTTTTGGAAAAATTGCGCAACCCCATGTTCACCCCGAATAATCACTAAAGAAAAAAATAGGTTTTAAAATGTAACATGAGTCTATTAAAATTCATATCCCTAAGATGTTTCTTGGAAATAGAGGTTACTAGAATTTCTGGATCATCCTTTATAAGGTATTCAAAGAAAATCATCATTTTATCCAATGTTTTCATGTAATCCTCTGGTGTGGTATTCTCTTTGTTAAATCCTATTACTAAAATAAGGTTCTTATTGTTAATACAATCACTTTGTTCACTTTTAGTATCCACAAGAATGGTCCTTCCCATTATCTTGTCAGAATATTATGTGGATGCATTTATCACGAAAAATTCCTCTTCCATAACTTCTCCAGAATATAGGAGAATATCCATAAGAGATTGCCTGACTGTCTCATGAAGGTCACCCATAAGGTAATATGCCTCGACTTCCACATCTTCTACTCGAACAGAATTTCAAGTAGAATTGGTATTACCTTACTTAACATGGGGGGTGGGGGGTGGGGGGGGGGGGGTGTACTTTTTCTAGATTACCTTATAATTGGGGGACTAGGAATGTCAAATTAATCCTTCTATCTCCACGGCCTCCGCATATGCTGAATGAACTCGTCTGATGATATAAGGGTGTTCTAATTTTTCTTTGAAGACGATTGAAGGAAATCTTACAAAATATCCTATTCTTTAGACTTAGAGGACCATGATTCAGAGAAAGAATAATTATCTACTCATTTATTATCTGAATTTCCATGTATAAGTTTATTCTCTTCATGACCTCACTTCTCCACATTCTCTTCTTCCAGTGAGGCTAAGTCCTCATCTCCCAAAAACCGAAAAAATTATTTTGAGAGAAATTGCATATAATTCCAGTTTATCCTAAGATAGAAAGAGGGGGAGGAATCCAGGCCTAACCAGGAGTTGGGTAAGATCGACTCACTTCACTTGATCCAACTCCCTATTCCACAGAAGGCCCCTTCCATGAAAATTCTGGATTGATGAGCCTAGATAAACCATCGTCAACTGTTTCCTGTAATAAAACCTCTTGATAAGAAATATTTCTAGATCTCACAACATCTGAAAAAGAGGTAAAATATATTGAAATGATTCTTGAAGCCATACACCCCCCCCACACACTCCCCTGAGTCAACTTGAACCTACCTTGATGAAGAACTAACACCCAAATCATGATTCAACCTATACAAAACATCCTTGATCCTCGACTATGAAGTCCCAGTACTCACATTATTCTGGGTAACTATAGGAGTCTCCAACTCTATAGTACCCCATTGGTCCACCTCAGGGGAATTAAAATTTATACAAGGGTTAAATAAATTGAGACCATACTTCCCTATGTCCTTTAGGGGCTTGTTGTCTCCCGAAGGCAGGACCCATTGAGATGCATGCGCCGATCCCCACCATCACTGAATTAAATCAGGACCAATATTCCTACAATATGAATAGAAAAAAATCAATGATTTGTAACATATTTTTTGGAGAGAATATATTCTTCTTCCACTTTGATACAGATGAAATCCAGTGGGCTCTTAGAGATTTTAAGCTCAAAATATATCCTCGAAGATATGGGGTGACATAAAATATGAATACGAAGATACAAGCATAGAAAATGGCCCACCATATTTCCGATCAGATGTAGAATCACTAGATTTTGAAAAGGTAAAGGAAGGCTTGGAAAGGTTATTTAAATCATTACAACCAAAGAATCACATTTCAGATGAAAATAAAATGACCACCAAAGTAAGGAAGAACAAAAACTAGAAAAAATACACAGAGCGGTTGCCCAGGCAGAGATAAGGTATTCTTCATTTGCAAACTGAATCATGATATGCCTCGAGTCCAAAAGTTCACTGATCACCTGTTCTTGAAGCTTCCAAGAAGATGAGACAAAATGGTCAAAGACATCCATAAATGGTTGAATCTTCCCAAAGTAGGAAACCAAGGTGAGACCCAGCATCACAAAAGCTTGAGTGAATTCCAATTAAAAGAGAAGAACCAAAAGAACACCATTCTCAAGGGACAAAGCTTTAGGGAAGAATATAATTGGGGGAAAGCTAGGAAGAGATGCTGGGTCAGTGAAGGGGGAAAGGGGGGATCACAAGGAGAAAGTAGGGGTAGAGAACCCCCCCCACCCAGCTGGGAAGGGCTAAGTAGGGGACGTTCCATCTCAACCATTCCCTAATCCATCGAAGATAGAAGATGGAGTGAGAGCGGTGACCTCATGTTCACAACCATTTGAGTCTCGATGACACTGATTGCTCATATTTCCATGTCTTCCACACTAATAATATAAGAAACAACTACTAATAATAATAACTTGGATAGTAATCCCTTAATGAGAAGCCTCAAAATGACACTTTCTTCCAAAAGTGGTTGAACTACTGGGTGGAGAGACTGAACTGCCCTTCTCTATGCCCCGTAGTCTCTTAGGTTTCACTTAGTAATTGAGGCCTGATTCTCTATTTCAGTAATATTATTCAATGTGAACACATTGAAATGTGATTGAATGAAATGCCTAAGACCTTCCATGAAGTTTCACACCCTTTATGGTTCATCTGTAAGTTGAATCAGTGAAAATCACTGAATATATGTAAAACATGCAAAATATTTCATAACAATCATAACACCCTACTCCATATGCATAAACTCTCTATCCCTTTTTGCTCTCAGTGTATCCGGATATAAGTAATTGTAAAATATCTATTGGAAATACCTCCAAACCATATCTCATAGTCTATCATCCTAGTTCGAAACATCCCACCAGTGTTTAGATACCACTGAAGCATATATGTCACGAGATTCATTCTCCTCTCAAGAGATGTATCCAGATGATATAAAATAGAAAAAGTTGTTTCTTTCCAAAATTCAAAATCCTATGGACCTCTACCCCCTAAAAAGGTATGATGCTTCTAGAACAAACATGTCATATCTTCCATAGAAAAGGTAGGCTTGGATGCTCCCTACTAGGTCTCCATAAAGCATATAAAACACTCTCATAAATGTGCTTTACCACCCATATCTGGTACCACAATTGGTGCCTCATAATGAACTATAAAAAAATATACTATTATCCCATGGTCCACCACCACTAGAGAATGTTAATTTCCACCCACCAAGTGTATTACTTGAGGTTATCGTGGTGGAATGTCTCTACAATTCCAAACATACACCTCTGAAAATATATTTGACAGAAAGATCACAATTTAAAGTGTAGGACTGGTTGATGATTTCCTATAAACTGGATACACCCCTATACATTACCCTAAATCCCAGACACGGTAAAAATAAATACTCATAAACATCACTAGAGACACTGCCTATTGTCCACTCTAATGCTTGGTCTAGCTCAAGTGCTTTATTTTTAAAAATTCAATTTCATTTCGATTCAAATTTGTTTAACAATTATCTTTAAATGGTTAAAACAGATAGTGTAGCACTTCTAATCAATAAGGTCCCATGAAACTCTTGAACTAATGGGTGTTATCCACTTAATCCAAGCCATAACACATTAAAATCCATGTGACCAATGGTCCCTGACTCAACCTTCCATAATTAAATGTTTAGGGTGTATTCTATTGCCTATGTAGAAAAATAATATTTAGGTTATGAAATTCACTCTAGGTACTAGCTATGTTTTTTAATTACCTGAAAAATTCACTTATAAAATATAAAGAAATCATTAAAGGAACAAAAAATGATTTCATGAAATCAAGAATTGAATCCTATATAACATGGTATAATGCACAACATGTGAAATCTAGCAGGTTCCTAAAATGAGGCATGAGATTTCATGCCATTATATAATCAAAACATGATAAAATAAAACCCCCAATCATAGAAATATTAACATCACAATTCAAGTATGTCACCCAATGGTGGAATCAAATCAATTATAATAGGAAAAATCTGAAAAAAACAATTTCCATTCCAGGCAATTTGGATATTCCTCTACATGGGTTAGCTACTCCCAGCTATAACTCATTACCAAATTACAACACATTACTAACCCCTATCTATTATATCAAAACAGAAAGTCCATTAAAGAATATAATTTGATACAACTTTGTAACATCCCGAACCGAGATCCACTAAATGGTGCCCTGAGCCGGTGGATCACATGGATTAAAGCGCACCTCCCTATACACCAGAGGATTTTGACTAGAAGTGAGGGCCAATGGTGTGCTTTTAGAAAGACTGTGCCCTCATTTAGGAGTGTATCACAATAGTACTAAACATAATAGTCAATATCGGGAGTATTAAATCATTGAGATAGAAGATAAAAATCAAAGATAAGAGTATATAAAAAATACCAAAAAGTGATCTCATATACTATATGATGTTTCATTTCATGTCTTTAAAAAGTAAAAAATAGGTATACATGAATCCATAAAAATACATGAGTGAACACACTGAAAATACCAAAAGGGACTCTCTTATCTAGCATCATGAGCATAGCTAGGTCTTGTGCTCTCCAGCACCTAACGACAAAAAATTCAAGCATTGTATATTGGGTGTTTTCCCTGGTCCCTACCTACATCAATAAAGTCTATCTAGGTACCCAAATATGGCCTTAACTTGGTTTTAGATAACACTCAGTAGGTCACTACCAACGATGTCTATAAAAAATGCATCCCATGTAATATAAATAGAAGAAGTGTGAAACATATCACGAGTATTAAAGTAATGAAAGTAACGTGTGATCATATCCATCCAAACATGGCTCATTGTAAACAGTAGTCAATGTCATATAACAGGAGAATGTGTAAAGCATAAAGAAACTAGTGGGATATAGTCTAGTCTAACCACTAAAAATCGATACCCATACCAAGGCTATCTATAAACCATTCCAAAATATCATTAATTTCCCTACCATTTAATCAAGTGTATAACATCTACCATATATATGAAATATAATCCAAAGTGTCTAAAATGGATTTTCTATGTAATCAAAGGGTTTAGACTATGAAGGACCATATACATGGTATTGAAGACTGAGGCATCCATATCGCGTCTTAAGAGAATCTTGTTGTAATCTCAGTAATGAATTGGTTGGAGTCTAAGGATAATTTCAAGAGAACATGTCAACTATGAGTCCAATAAAGCTGAATCCAAGGGGTTAAAAGGCCGTTAAAATCCTATGGAATTAGGATCCAAGGAGTAAATAGGTACATGGAATCCAATACAACAATCAAGAACAATGAAGCAGAAATGTCCATGAAATCTTATGGAATTAGGATCCAAGCTATTGTGACCAATGAATCCACTACCATAATCTACTCATCAATCTATAAATTAATCATTTCATAATTCATCAAATTCCATGAGTTTATCCATATCATTTCTAAAATTTATATAAAATCCATTTAAGCAATTAAACAATTCAAATCATATAAACACATAGAAAGGAGGCATAACCATCTTCTAACATCCCAAGTCAATTCCCATTTATTTTAAAAGGCATCCTTCTAAAATATTGAGTTCACAGACACCCAAAGTGGCATTAAAAAATTGATTAAAAGAATATGTACAACCCATGGGTGGACTAGGTTTAGGATAAACAAGCTCCATCCATAAAATTGTGCTCAATAGAAAACTATAACAGGTTCTAATTCATTAACATTAAACATTTAATTAATTTACAAGGATAATATAGAAAGTAAGGTGTGCATAAAAATGTTAATACAGCTTATAAAACACCAAAATGTAATGGAAAAGGTATATACCACTTACCATATGTCCATAGAATAAAAATCATTCAGTATCGACCTCTGATTCGGTCCAAATCGAGAGAAAAATGAATAATGGATGAAAATCCTAGAAACAAGGCATATTATCTTTCACATAAATGAATCCATTGTTATGATGTCAAATGAATAAAAAAACAAGATGAATGAATAACACACTAGTGTGTATCCAATAAGACAAACAATGTTCAAATCGAGCATCAAATGAATAAATGGTGGAAATATTATAATTTATCTTAGAAAATTCTCAAACTAGAGAAAGAAAACCCCTCATGTCTTCTATAATTAAAGGAGGAATAATGGGTTTTGTGTTTTAAAATCATTAATATAAAAAAGGCAAATTCAACCAAAAACACTAGTTCGCATGGTTTTTCCACATAGTTGGCCAAATCATGTGCCAACCATGCCCCCTTCTCTGTCTCAAGGTGGACCTCGCACGTTCATGGTGCATAGTCAGAAAAACCTTACACCAACCATTCTCCATGCCTTTGTAAAATATTGTATATCCCCTATATAGTCATACACCTCAGCATGTATTGTTTCCTCAAATAGTTTTTACTTCTAAATCCATTTATCCAGTCTCGTACAGTTATGAGTAACCTTGTGTCTTTGGTCCAATGTTCTCCTCACACCATGCAGCCTAGTTGTATTTCACTAAAATTCATGCTATGGTATCTGAACAAGCCCAATACACCTATGAAACTCTTTTGATATCATTAAAAACTCACATTTGGTCAAAACCATGACTTAAATGGAAAAAAAATATTTTTACCTTGTAGTAAAACCTTGGATATTACAATATATGTCTTTATGTATGATTAAATTAAGTGTTTTAGATACCATGATGGGGTTTTGAGGTTAAGTTTGATCATAAGTTCAAATTATAAGACACCCCTTTTGCGGTTTTATGTCGAGGTAGTTTATCTAGATTATTTATATTTTAGGAGAGATTTATGAAAATAAAACCCTTTTTTTTGTTTATGATTTAGTGAAAAATTTACTTGAGGAGGTATGCCTTTTCATTTTCTGGACATAATATTAAATGTATTCGTAACCTTTAGGGTTTATATTATCTTTTATGCTGAAGTAATAATTGGTTATTTAAATTTTGTAATGTTATAGGATTTATTTTAAAATAGTTTTTTAAAAAGGATAACCCATATGATGGGAGACAACCCGTCGCATTAGGAAATGCCACAGTGGTTGAACCCACAATTGAAGGGAGACAAGGGTATAACACCTACCACATGCCTATGTGAAAGAGAATTTATAGTGGGATAATAAGAAGATAGATATTTCTAGATATGTATATTTATCATTAGTATTTCAAAAAGATAAGTCTTTGAGATAAATGTTTATGGGGATGTTACAACCATTACCCATACTATAATTGAAATAGGAAAACATCACCATGTATTTTTTCATCAGAATCACGAAAACATATAAGGGGAACAATGATCTATGGGTTGTAGTAACTACTAAAAAATGTGCCTCTAATAGTGATATAATTGTCCATTATTCATTCGGGAAAATCACTGACTACCTTAGTGCGGCTAAAATTCCACGGATTTTATCAGTGATAAAAAGGAACTGATAAAGGGTAGATTTATCGGTGCAAATAAAAGTTTTGATAAAAGAACCCATTTATCAGTGCTTTTATTTAGCACTAATAAATATACACTTTATCAATACTTTAAAAATCACTGATAAAATATTGATTTATTAGCGCTTTTATTTTCTCTAATAAAGGGAATCTTTATAAGTTCGTCTAAAAGAATCGATAAATCATACTTTTATCAATGCATTTATTAGCAGTAATAAAGGTCAAAACTGCACTGTGATGTTGCAACACACCACATCACCAAAAACAGGTGCAGTGTGCTATAACAACACACTGTATCAGAAAAAACAACAAAAAATTACCAAAATAAGATAAAAATACTGAATTTAAATGAAATAAAAATCCTAACACAAATACAAGAAAAATAAAACAATATTATAGAGTATGTAAGTGGTTTTTTACTAAAGATAATGTATATTTTGAATAAAAAGACACACTTAGATTCATACCAGTCATACGATGAGTCCATTTGAGGTTTGAATGATTCTTACACATCAAAAATTAATTATAGATCATTTTCCTAAAGTACTAAAATAATCGGAATGCGTTTTCTTGGTTTGGAGTATGCCAGTTGTTTTTTTGATTAAAATTAATGTCAGTTTTGAATAAAAAGATTCACATGGAGTCATATCAGTCACATTGTGCATCGAATTAAGGTGGGGATAATTCCTACAAGTAATAAGTGGCGTATAGATCATTTTACTAAATTACCATAACAATATGAATGTGTTTGTTCAGGTTGGAATATGTGAGTTGTTCTTTATTAAAATTAATGTCTATTTTGAATAAAAAGATGAACTTAGAGTCATAATGGTCACAACATGCATTGGAATGAGGTGAGACTAAATGATATATATCCAAATGACTCATGGATCATTTTATTAAAGTATCAAAACAATCAGTATGCATTTCCTCAGTTTTGAGTATGCTACGTGTCTTTTTAATAAATGTAATTTTTAAGTGGAAACACACACTTTGAGCCATACAAGTGGAATAATGTGTGTGTTTGACATGTTACTGATTCATACACGTCACAAATGAATTATTATTCATCGTCCAAAATTATCAAGACAGTCTGAGTGTGTTTGATCAGTTTTCAGTGAGTGACACTTTTTTGTATTAAAATGTCAATTTTAAACTGATAACATACACTTGGAGTCATACTAGTCACACCATTCATCAGATTTAAGTAAGGATGATATCTACACATAAAAAATTATGTATGTATCATTTTCCTAAATTACCAAAAAAATCCTAACGTGTTTTCTCTATTTTGAGTATGTCTGTTGTTTTTTTGATTAAAATCAATGTCAGTTTTGAATAAAAAGACATAATTGGAGTCATACCAGTCACACCATGCATCATATTGAGGTTAGGTTTATCCCTATATGTCAACATTAACATATGGATCATTTTACTAAAGTAGAAAAATAATCTGAATTCATTTTCTTGGGTTTGAGTATGCCATGTGTGGTTTTTTACTAAAATGACATTTTTAAATGGAAACATGCACTTTAAGCCATAAAGGCGGAATCATGTGTCTTTTTGACATGAAAATGATTCATACACATTACAATATAATTATGAGTCATTTTCCAAAATTATCAAGACAATATGGGTGAGTTTTCTCAGGTTTTAGTGAGTGTCACTTTTTTTATTAAAATGTCAATTTTAAACTCATAACGGACACTAGTAGTCATACCTATCACACCGTGCATCAGATTAAGATGAATATGTTCCCTACACATCAAAAATGATGTATAGATCATTTTTCTAAAGTACCAAAATAATCCTAATGTGTTTTCTTGGCTTTGAGTATGCCACATATTTTTTTTACTAAAATGTCATTTTAAACCAGATAGATGCACAATGAAACTTATCTTAAGTAACAAGTGTTGTGTACACTTTTAAAAAATTGTTTCTCAAGCAAAATCACAGTATGATACATATTCTTCTTCAATTCCCAACAATTTTATTATTTTCATGCTAGTGTTTCTTATCCTCCTCCACCTCGGTCACCACATCAGTCTTCGCCTCGGTCTCCACCTTGGTCTTCGCCTCTACGTCCTACTCTACATCAGTCTCCGACTCCGAATATACCTATAAATTAACCTCCACCCCTTCCTTCTCCTCCAACTCCTTGATTGACCAAAAAATTTATTTTTTATTGGTCAGCACTTCTAAACAAATTTATTTCCTCCATTAGTCTTCTCCTTAGAAAGAGATAAGAAAAATAATATATAAGCATTCTAACACTAGTACTTCACAACCCAAATATCTTTTGATGGTCATAACTCATAGTAGGTCACAAACATAGTAGGTAATCACCCAAATTTGTTATTATAATATATTCTGACAAAAATTATGCTTCCCACTCATCTCTAAACAAATTGATTTCTTCTTTTGAGTAACTTTATTGTTGGAAATATTAATAGTACTGAGAAAAATTATATACAAAAAAATTATTATGAAATTTATTAATTGAAATTTTAGATAATTTTAGAAATTACCAATTGGGGGATATTGGTCTTTTCATTCTTTATGATTTTTCTCATAAATTTTCAAAAATAATATCCAAAATCTATATCGTTATCTTGTTTCAGACACTATAGAAACATTAACCAAAAGAAGTAAATTGTTCTGAATATTTTTAATAGTAAAATCTTTTTATATATATCATAATTTGTTTCCAATTGTAGAAATCAATAGGATTTATCTTTTCAGACACCGACTTCATGTTATCATCAAGCCTGTATTGAGCTATCACCTTATCATAATTTTTTTTTCAATAAAACACATAAAGAACATGTAATTCAATTTTTATCTATTAAATATTGATTTTAATGTATTAAATATTCACAATACACATAATTTGTGCTTGGTTGGTTAGAAATCCATGCATTGAATCCAAAAAAATAAATATTTAGGGTGCCTATTTTGACTACTATTAACATCCATTGTTGCATAAAAAACAAATACAATTATGAAATGAAAAAAGAAAAAATATATTTTGTGTGATTAGATCATATAGTTTTACCTTTTCATTATAGATATCCAAAAGATTTTGTTATCTGATACTTTTTTATTAAATGCTTTGAGTAACTATTCTTTTTGATTTCATATTTCTTCCTTATCCAAAGTAATTTTTGGCATAGAAATGATATAGGGATTAATTAATCCGAATCATTATTTATACAATATTACATTTATATAGGTGTAATATAAATTCATATAAAAATATGAATTGTTATTAACTTTAATAAACATATTTAGATCACTATTTGGATATATTTATTATGAAAATGTACCTTATGTATGTATTCACAACTAAGATGCCTAACTATTCATGCTTGAGAATCTCAGTTAGAGTCTCAAGAAAAATTATGTATGTAAAGGATTCATCATATATATTTTCGTTATATTCAATGAATGATATAATTTTGTCTTTAAATTTTGTCTATAAATGAATTTTTAATGATAATACATATTTCTCTAGAACTATCGGGGAGAAGGTAATCGTGGAAGGTCATTTTTTTTCTTGGTCAATTCACTAGATTTTCTTGATTCGACATTTAGTTTCTTCACTGCTTTATTCATATGTAATATCATACCCCAATTCCAACCTTTTATCATTAGCAGTTACATGTTTTTCATATTATTTATTTAAATATGCACCTCATGTATCTTTATAATATTAGATGACCAAGATATGAAATATTCAATAGAATATTCGACTATTGTAATATTTGGAACCTCGAGTGAAACAAGAAACATAGCAGTTGGCTCATAAGTTACTTAAATCCCCACTCTCGTGTAATTTTTTTGGGAGGGTTGATTTTGTAGACATTATCCTAGAATATTATACTGTATACCTATTACAACATGGCATTACGTTAGTGTTGACAGATAAAAATCACATACAACTATACCCTACAGAATTTTAGTAATATAATGTTATCAGAAGTTGTTTGATTCGCATTTAGGAGAATGAGTACTGAAAAAATTTACTACCTCAGGTAAGATATTATGTTGGGGGAATGACTAGCCTCAAATATAGTGGGATCATTTTGTATATTTGTGGGTCTATGCTCCACCACCTGTTTGATTTAATCCATTCCTATATGTTAGTCTACCAAACTAGACCACAAAATAACATCTTACCATGAGTCTATTTGTTCCCGAATTCATCACACCATATTATATAAATCTTCATGTGGTTTTATCTCCTCAAAATATGTTCTAGGAGAGACTCCAAAATCCAATCCTCTAAAATAACCATATTGCTCAGGCCAATTCAAGTCTACTGAATGTCTCTTTCCTTCTGGTATGGTAATTTCTGATTCTTATGTCTAAACCATATAAAAAATATGAAAATATTTATTTTTATGTTATATTGTTATAAATAATAACAAATTACTATTATTTCATACTTACACATGCTTCTCATACTGCTTTTTTATTTTCACCAACTAATATAGCATCCTTATTTACACGATCCTTCATCCATTGCACATGATGTTGGATGGAAGTGTCTTTATATTTTGGTTCAATAATATGCATATAAAAAAAGGAAAATATTTTGTTTAGTATAACATAATTAAACAATTATTGTTTATTTGAAATATATACCAATTTCTTATCTAATAAATCGTACCCCATCCTTCCTTTGCGATATGGGTATGTTGGTTTTGATGAACATTATTTATTTTGAGCACTCTTTTTTTGCTTCATAAATTAACAATTTTGAATCAATTTGGGTAAAATAAAAAATTTCAAATAATATATTATTGACCCCAATGAACCTGAAATGATTTCTCATTGTGATGATTGTAGAAATCAGTCCATGTTTCCTACTTTATAATGTGTGTTTATGTAAGTGGTGGGTGGGGATTTATTGTTTTGTTCAGCATCCCTAAGATGTAACTTCATCAAAAGAGTCCAGAATCCTCTATGGGATTTTATATTATCCATTAAGAAAAATTTATTATAGAAATATTCTAAAATAAAAGAAGTCTATAAAGAATAATGAATACTAAATCAACATTTCCTTATATAATTTTTTAATAAAATGGAAAAACTATATTGTAACATTACCATTATATATTTCCAAAGGAGTTCCTTCATTTCAAACTAGATGTAGCATCATGAGTAAATATCAATAAACACATTCATCCACATTGTGACCCAAAATAACGAATGAACATTGACATGTTGGGGTCAATAGATTGGCTGCGTTGATTCCAACCAACCTCAAATTTTATACTGTGACTACTTTCATTGATAATTTTATTGAAAACTGTGATGTTTTGACGTTATTGTTTTTTATAATTTTTTTCATCAACATGTTTTTATTACCCTAATAATTCTATAGTTTCATCATCAACAGAATGTTCTTACTCAGGATTGGAAACATCATCATGTTCAGAAGACATCGTCTCTTTGAGTAGTTAAACATTTAATTTGTATTGATTAATAATAATGAAATACACTCCATGCATAAAAGTCCACAATTGTATCCATCTTGCATGAAATTTGTTACTTTCTTGAACAATGATATAATAATTCAATACTAAATTATAATTGAACTTCAAGGCCTTTATTTAATCCATCCTCAGATGCTTGATTTCCTTCCATCTATTAATAATGGGATGGAGGATAGTTTGAAATAGGTAGACCAATCCAACATCAAGAGAACGTAGAAAATCAAGCGTATAAGGATTAAAGTGTCCTAGGAACCTACAATAATAGAATCACTAAAAAAGTCTCCTCTATTGAAGGTTAATTTGAATACCTATATTTTAATGGTCTTGAATAGATGAATCTCATCCCACCTATATTGGAAAATACTTCCATCAACTTAAGGATTCTTCACCTTCCAAATTTGGATATTTTTTTAATCCATCATAATATCCCTCTAATAAAATTCATCCCATTAAAGGGTGATTTTTTTGACTTATGTTCAGTAATGATCTAGAATTTTTTTACTCTTATAAATGAAATGAATCTATTCAATGTAATTATAAATTTATTATTATGATATATTACCCTAAAATCTTAGAAGAACCATATGTACTTCTCATCATTGAAAATTATAGCACATAGTTTGATATAGATCTATAATTACCTCTAAGAATGTCCTAATTTACGATTGATAATTATATTATCGGTTGTAAAATATAACATTAGAGAGAGGTATTCCCGAAACATAATCATATTTTATGATGAAACTTTAATCACACGCCATGACTTATCTCACCAAATATGATAAGAGATATCATATTTCCTATATCATATTTAAAAATAGTGGTGATATTGTATCTAAGATTTGATCCTCTATTTTCATACAAACCATATGTAGAGTAATATTTTTTGATGTTATAAATTGTATGATAAAACATGGTTCAAATCCTTATATTTTCTATATGTCATACCATATGATATATAATAGCCATATGCTATGACTAAAAAATAAATCCTTCATATCATAATATATGATATTTGAAAAAAATACAATATGACATTTATTTAATAAAAAAAATAGAGTAATGCATTTTTCCTTGAAGAAAAATTCTCTGATACCACTTATGAGTTTTAGGGTATCGTCCAATGATTACAAAAGGAGTTCTAGCACCTTAACTGAATTATAAATAGTGATTAAAGAAGAAGAGTGGTTTGACTATGGAATGAAACAAAGGGTTAATTACAATAAGGGAATCATATATTTATTTTTTTCATTTTTAACATGGATAAAAACAACATGACTTATAGGACATAAATATCCAAACAATCAAAAGTATATTTTAATAAATTTTTGTTCTCTATACATTTATTCACCATGTTAAATGGTTTTTAAAATTATTTCTTTATCCTATATATTAATTATCTCTCTATTTTGATTAGTATATCTATTAAAAAATGACATCTCATAGTTTTATTGATCAACTATCCAACCAAGGATAACTCACTTACTTTTGGGAAATACACTCTTTATATGTTGTTGTGTATTTCTAAGTCAATTTACCGAATGATTTATCAACTCAATCGAATCTAGGAAATTTTCTTAAAAAATTTTGAGCATAATTTTCTCACTAATGAAACTCCCCATCACTCTTTGTAACCCATATGTATGGTTGATTAATAATCGTGAATTAATTAAAAAAATAAAAAACACACAACATGAATCACTAAAATATTTTTTTGGAACACGACTAATTAATTCAATATTTTTTTGAATTCAACAAAAAATTATTCATCAAAATCAAAAATCTAAATAACCCATTTAATGGATTATCAATTTCCATAAATAACCAGAATCCACAAAACTGGTTTTAATGATTTTTATACTTACCTTGGTCCCAATATGTTCATCACCCATAAATGAGGGCCACAAGATGGTATCCCATAATAAATAAAAACCCTTATAATTAAGTCTTTAGAATATATAATCTAGTATATAAGATGAATAAAATATGATAAACTACCTAGATTTTGGAACCCTATATTATTCAAATGAAGAGAAAACCGACCAGGGATGATAGGTCTACTTGTTAATGTTGATAATAGAGTAAACCATCTATGTGTGTCTCTTGGGAAAAATGGGATGGACACTCAAATATATATAAAAGAAGAAGAAATAGAACCACAATTATTTCATTTCAGGAATTAAGAGAAGAGATGTAGGGTTCTTCATGTTTAAGAATAGAACATAAACACCAAACACAGAACCCAAAACATTAAACAATGATAGAGGATGAGTATAAAATTACATACATTATATTCCTGACTTGATTAATTTAAGGAAGAAAATAGGAGTCATGCCAGCAATAGAGGAGTTTCTCAAGAGATTTAGAGCCACGAGTGACTGAGCCATGGTCAGGTTTTTTTAAATAGATTGGGGAAACTTTTAACCACATTTTCAGAAAAGCACAAATAATGATTTATTTTATCAGGGATACATTTATAAGCACTGATAAAATGAGTATTTAATAACATTAAAAAAGAACGAATAATAATAATATTATTATAATAATTTAAATAAAAATATTAAAATTATAATAATTTAAATAAATTTATTATAATTTTATAATTATTTAAATATATATTATTATTTATTTATAATTATATATATATAAATTTTAAAAAGTAATAATTATTTATTTAAAATAGTTATTTATTTATAATAATTATAAATATAGTAAATATACATTTATAGATATATTTATTTATAAATATTTATTTACAAATATATTTTTAATGTTAATAATGGATATATTATCTTAAAAATATACATTTTAAAAATGAGTGAAAGTGAATAATTCAAAATAAATACAGTTTGAAAATATTCAAAAAATGGATAAGTTTTATTAATTTAATATAAGTTATTAAAAAAATATGAATATATATATATATTGAGGTTGGAAAATACATATTGAAAATACTAAAACATAGTAAATTAATAAATATAAATAAATAATAAAAAATGGTAAAATTTAAAAATAAAATAACAAATAAAAAACATTAGAAATGAAATTTTATTATTGAAAACAAAAAAATAAAATTGACCGATTAAAAACAAAATATATATTAAATGTATGATGTAATAATGAAATTCTAAAATGTACTAAAATTTGAAAAAATTACCTAAATATTAGGTGAATGTGTTTTTATATATTGCTTAAATATATTTGTGTGTGCGTTTATATGAAAATAAATTAAAAGAGATATATATATATATATATACACATGAAATAAATGAAACACATGATGTTTGATATAGGTTTAATTGAAAAATAAAACAATATTAATAATAAATAAGAAATTAGTATTGTTGGTCGGAGTAATTAACTCAAGAGGGGAGGGGTGAATTGAGTTTTTATATAAAAATTTCTGTTTAAAAGAATATTAGTTTTACAAATAAATATTTCTCCAAACATAGATATAACCCTGTTAATCAAGGTTATATTGTTATAAAGGTTTGACTGGTTAAACAACTTCTTAGAAGATTGATTAATTCTCAGTAATCCTAACTGATATTATTAAAATTACTTTTGAAGTTATCCTACTAAGACAAATCAGATATAACTTTTTTCCAAGACTAACTATCAAAGTGAATTAAGTGTTTTTCTGGATTATGTAGTATGTAGTAAAGTAGTGTAGACTAAATTAAAACAGCACAAGGGATATAAAACAGGTGGTTTTGTATCAAGTCAAGACGCAATCCACTCCACCTGGTGATCACCTTCCACCAAGAAGTTTATATAAATAAACTCTGATCCACACCCTAGACCGGGGTTAACAACAGTACATAGACTATCCAGGCCACGCAAGGACCTCTTCCACATTTTTTGTGAGTAAAAAAATAATGACCATGCCACACATGGACCTCTTCTACAGTTGTCGTGGGTAAACAAGGGTAAATAATTTGGTGTGAGGATTTCAAAATCCTCCAGTTCAGCACATGAGTCAGTGTGTGTGTAAAATATACAGAGTACACACACTACTTGAAAGTAAAATAAAATAATAACTAATAGAGAGGGTAAATATGAGTTTAGAATGCTCTAGTGATTAGCAGTGCAACTCTAGACTCCATGGATAAGACAGAAATGCCTCTGAGTCCTTCTCTAGGTTTGTGTGTTTAAAAACAGAGTGTCACGATTTAGCTTTTGTTCTTCATAAGTAAATATGTTCTCTTGATTATAGTGTGCTTTGTGTGTTTTTCAGTAGAGTTGGATTGCAAGCTTGAGACAATGCTTTCTCTGTAGATCTTGCAATGTGTTCTTCATGATTATGCTCAGGCTTGCTTTTTTATTGAGTACAGTGCACTCGCATTTCTTGTGTTGTCTCCTATATTTTTCTCTTGGGAACTCTTCTCTTTATCTTCACAATGCATGATCTTTAGCCGATAGGTTCTATATGTGTTGTACCTCGTACCTTGTACTATGTCTAAAAGAAAAAAATAATTATGTCAGTGCATTAAAGACGTCAAATATGACCGTTAAAAAGTTTAACTAAAAGACGACAAAATGGGTTAAGAAATGGTGTCACAATATGTTATGAAAACGGTGTCTTCATCATAGTATCTCCTTTTCAAGGTGTCTCCTTCATGGTGTCTCCTTAATAGTATCTCCTTCACGGTATCTCCATCACGGTATCTCCTTCACGGTATCTCCTTCACGGTGTCTCGCTTACTGTGTCTGGCACTTAGGCAGACAGAGTGTCAGGCATACAGTGTCTGTTCTTAGTGTATTTCTTCACGGTGTCAGGCTTACCATGTCACGGTATATCGTGGTTACGGTGTCTGAATCTTAGGCTTCACGGTGTCAGGGTTCATGATGTCTTACTCATGGTACCTGGATTTTTGTTTCTTGCTTACTGTTTCTGGCTTCACAGTGTCTTATACTTAGGAAAAATAACTGTATTCAGACTTAAAAGAGTAATATGCATGAAATGAATTGAGCTTATCCATTATCAATTATGAGATAAATTGAAACATAAATACACATGATTGATAATATTTTTGAGATTTTTGATCATTAAATAAGATTTTTAAACATTAATGAGATTTGTGATCATTAAAACATGATTACTACATGAGGAGTCCAACAATCTCCCCCTTTTTGATGATCCCAAATCATGTTCAGTTAAAGTATTAGAGAGATGAAAATATAGAGAAAAACAACATATAAAATAGCATAAAATAAAAGATGATAACTGAAAAATTTTACCCCTTTTGGGATTATCAAAAAGTTCAAAGAATAGAGGGAAAACAATGCATATGAAATTAATATAATTTAGAATACAACAGACAGTAGAAATAAAAAAAATAATGACATCCCCATCAAAAAAAATAGTCACTGGTCTTTTTCAGGAAGTGGCCTTCTCTTTTCCTTTATCAGAAGTAAAAGAGGAAGCCATAGGGGCAGTTGTTGATGTGTAAGAAGGCATATAAGTGGTAGAAAAAGAAGGTAAACGTAAACCTTCAAAGACTTATGGATCCAAAGTTGGAGTAGTAGAATATCAAGACAGTTGCTGGTCAAGGATGACAGGCCTGATCTGACTAAGAGCCTGGCCAACATACATGGTTGTTGAGGGTAAGGCAGAGGTAAAATTAGATTGGCTAGGTCTAAGGGGAGAAGCCGCTTGATAAACAATGTCTTTACTTTGAATATGAAGATACAGTCTCAGAAGTTTAATGAAGTCTGCAATAATCTCCCCTCAATACTGCATGGCCTTTTCAAAATCATCTTTGTTTTCCATGAAATTGTCCAACAATCTAGTAAACTTTGTTAGATTTTGGACTTGGTTTTTGAAGGTTTGGGTTAGAGGAGGAATTCTCAGATTCTCTACAAGGTATTTGAAGCGATTGATCATATCAGTCTTGGAGAAAATCCGGTTGAAATAGAAGTCCACTTTCTTAGAGATCTCCTGTTGGGAAACATTGTCAATCTTTGAGTGAATTTGAACCAGGTCAAGCACTATATCACTTTCTTAACAAATTCAGATAAAGGATCCATATAAAAGCCACTGAAAACATTCTCAATTACTTCCTTTACTATGGATCTGAGCAAAGTACTATCCAAGGAAAGAGTGGAGGTCTTTCCATAGGAAGTAGAAGCTTTAACATCGATGGTCAAAGATTTGAGCTGTTTCGGGACCTTTTGAAGACAACCAGTATATTCATCAGTGAGCTTATTATGGTTTTCCACCAGCTCTATCATGTGTTGCAATATGTGTTTTTTCATTTCTTCAATATGTTCATCAAAGGATAAGAGGTATGGATGAATCTGGGACACAATATCTCTATAAATGTGAGAAACATCACGTTTAAGAGAAGCAGTAATAGGTGAAGGCTCTGATCTAGAATTCAATTCTCTCTGGAGGTCTTCAACCATGATTTTTAGAGTTGCAACTTCATTATGGAGAAACTTGTTTTCAACTCGAACTTCTTGAATTTCATGGAGCATTTTGGGTTGGATCTTCCAGACAATCTTCTCCAAAAGCAGTGAGGCATCTCTCTCACTTAGATGTGTCACAACACGAGGTTGAGAATTTAAAACTTTCTCCACTCCATCTAAGATAGTGTCAGAAAAATACTTCAAATCGTCCTTGCTAACAGAAGAATGTTGATCAGGTAATGGCTCAGGAAGTGGTACAGGTGCAGGCTCAGGTTGAGGTTCAGGTTGAGGTTCAGGTTCAAGTGTAAAGTATGTGGAAGATTTCAATTGAAACAATGAAGAAAGATCAATCCCAGTGGCAGTAACCTATTGAGATTCACTCACCGCATAGAATCTAGGGAATATATACAAATTGTACACAGAATTTGACTCATTAGGTTGAGATTCTCCAATAGACTTAACTTCACCAGTCTCAAGATTTTGATGATCCTCCCCCTCAATAAGTGCTTCCTTTTCAGGACCTTGAGGCATATGTACTTGTTCTAAATCCACTGGTTCATCTCTAATTTCCTCAGCCATTTCTTGCCTAGACAAATGAAAGGATATCCCCATCCTCACTTCAACATAGGGTATTATCTCAGGAATAGATTTCTGTTCAGGGTGTTCTTCTTGACTTTCATCTCCCTAACTTGTATTTCTTCTAGATTTGCTTCTTCCACAGTAGGGAGTTGTTCCAGATTTGTTTCTTCTATAATAGGGAGTTATTTTTTAGTTTCTTCTTGCACAGTAGGGATTTCTCCTACTACCACCTCTTCCATGGCTTTCTACTCAGATTCTGGGACAATTAATTCTCTTGCAGCCTCAGATTGGATTTCCAGATTAACATAATCTCTAGGGGCAGGAGGTTTTTCTTCAAAAAAATCAGGAGGAATAATTGTCCTTTCTTCCTCAATAACAACTTCTTCCCTATGAGGTTTATCAGCCTCTTCTCTATGTGGTACTTTAGCCGCCTCTTCCTCTTCTTCTTCATCTTTTGGATAAATAACAACTTCATCTGGTTCCAAACCAGGATCATAAATGTCCTTTGGCCTTGTTGGATAATCCATCGGATTATACTTCTCATAAATCTTATCATTATCTTCAACCCATTCCTTCATCCAGGGTTTCCAGTTTATTTTCATCCTTCTGATGGTAGGTTTAGATAAAAAATATTCATAGTCCACCAGTAATTCTTCATTGGGTCCAACTACTCCTTTGGCAACAAGCAATGCTTAAATCAGCCTAGAATACAACAAAGAGGTGAATTTGGATGTGACCTTGATAAATTCACTCATATGGTGAATGATATACTTGCAAAAATTGATTTTGTGTCCATTCTTCATATGATTAATCAAGAACACATCTTGATACTTGAAGATAGAAAAGTCACATTTTCTCGGGCTAATCAGATTTTTAACAAATTTAAACAACAACCTTGTCTCCCCATCAAGTTCAGTAGCTATGGCCCTTCTCTTGGTGACATTTCCAGTTAGAGTTTCCAGTGCATTTTCCCTGTCAAAGAAATCGGTTTTAGGTGGGGGTTCTCTCTGATAATCATCAAAAATCTCTTCGCGAGGTATCCTAAGGAATGCTGCCCATAACCTTGATGAGAAGGATCATCATTGGCCATTAATCCAGCTTCTCACAACAAAAATTTCACCAGCATCAAAAGAAAACTATACATACAGATAGAACTGAGCTACAAAACTCGGGTAAATGGGTCTATCCTTCCTTGAGAACCATTTGATCCGGCCTTGTTCTCTTAAAACTTTTAAAACCAGAGATTTTCTAGACAAAAACCACTCAGGGCAAATTTCCTTTTCAGGTACAACACTACGGTTTACCAGGTTTGGATTTAGGGGTCCTTTAGGTGAGAGCTTCGGTGATCTCTTCTTCTTCGAGCTACGCTTCTCAGGAGTAGATGAAGACGAATGCTTCATCCTTGGCATCCAATGAAGGTAGAGAGAGAGAGAGAGAGAGAGAGAGAGTTTCTAGGTTGAAAGGGTTCATAAGGAGTGAGTGGGATAGAGTTCGAGTGAAGAATCGAGTGAAAACCATTTTTTTTATCATCTGGGAATGTCAAACGTCACAAAAGTAAAGACGCGGGAAAGTAAAAAGGGGTGAAATAAAAATTACCATGATACGGATTAAAAGAAAAACATAAATAACTTTCACAGTGAGACCGTGAATAGTTGTTACGATGCCATGATAAATGGTCATCACGGTGAGATAGTGAGTAGTCATTATGGTGAGACAGTGAATGGTCTATTCTATCACGGTGAGACAGTAAGTAATATTTTTTCAGTCACGGTGAGATAGTGAGTAACAGACCATGAATACAAAGTGCTAACTGTGAGACCGTAAACACGAGATAGTAACCGAGAAACCATGAACATGAAACAATAAAGTAAAAAAGTAGTAAAATATTAAATAGTAACACCAGTAAGATATCTATTTGTGATTGATCATGCCAAGATCATATATGATGTAGTCCATTCTCTCAGAATTTAATGGTTTAGTGAATATATCAGCAAGTTGATATTTAGTGCCAATGAATCCCAAGGTAATATCACCTTTTTGATAATGATCTCTCAAAAAGTGATGTCTTACATCAATATGTTTTGTCCTAGAATGTGAAATAGGATTTTATGAAATGTTAATAGAACTTGTGTTGTCACAATTTATTGGTACATCTCTGAATTGATATCCATAATCTAGTAAAGTGTGTTTCATCCAAAAAATTTGGGCACAACAACTTCCAGCAGCTATGTATTCAGCTTCTGTAGTAGATAATGCAACAAAATTTTGTTTCTTACTACACCATGATACTAGTGACTTGCCTAAAAGGTGACATGTTCTAGAGGTTCTTTTTCTATCTAACTTACAACCACCAAAGTCAGCATCAGAATAACTAACTAGTTCAAATAATTGTCCTTTAGGATAGAACAATCCTAGATTGGGTGTATGATTGAGGCATTTTAAAATTCTCTTTACATCATATAAATGATATTCCTTAGGTTTTTCTTGAAAGAGATCAAACTAACACACACAAAACATAATATCAGGATGGATAGCAGTTTAGTAGAGTACACTTCCAATCATTTCTTTATAAGTAGTTTAATCAAAAGATTTTCCATTTTCATCAAGATCCAGCTTATAGATGGTACTCATGGGAGTGTCACTACTTTTTGTGCTATCCAATACAAAACTTTTTAGAAGATATCTTGTGTATTTACTTTGAGTTAAAACAATCCAATAATTATTTTGAAATATTTTAAATCTAGGAAAGAATTTTAGTTGACCCATTAAACTCATTTCAAATTCATTTTTCATCATATTATAAAAATCAATACATAATGAATTTTTTGAAGATACAAAAATAATATCATCTACATAGATTTTAACAACTAAAATATCTTTAGAAATTCATTTTATTAAAAGGGTAGAATCAACTATTCCTTTTGTAAAACCTTTGGAAATAATAAAAGTACTCTGTCTGTCATACCAAGCTCTTGGAGCTTGATTTAAACCATATGAAGATTTTGATAGTTTAAAAATATTATTTGGAAAATGAGGGTTTGTGAGTCCAGGGTGTTATTCAACAAAAACATCCTCAACTATATACCCATTTAAGAATGCACTCTTAACATCCATTTGATATAGTTTGAAATTCAGATGTGCAGCATAAGCAAGTAGAATTATAATGGCTTCAAGTCTGGATACTGGATACAAAGTCTCCTCATAGTCAATTCCTTTTTCTTGAATATATAATTGTGCAACTAATCTAGCCTTATTCTTAACTATATTTCCATCTTCATCTACCTTATTTATAAACACCCATTTAGTGCCTATGATAGAAGTGTCCTTGGGTCTTTCAAAAAGTTTCAAAACATTATTTCTTTCAAACTGATTGAGTTCTTCTTGCATATCCATTACCCAAATTTCATCATTGATGACATCATCAATGTTTTTAGGTTCAACCTGTGACAAGAAGGCTTGGTGTTCAACCTAATTTCTAATAGAAGCTCTAGTTTGTGTTTCTTTATTTAAGTCTCCTATAATAGCATTTAAGGGATGGTTTCTAAGGGTTCTAAACATTTTAGAAAAAGAGGGACTAGTGAATTTAGGTTCATTAATAGATTCAGGTTCATTATGACTTGATTGCACAGAATTTCCAGAATTGGAAGCTTTCACAGATTCTTTCACATAGGTATTTGAGGATTTTGAGTTGATGTTCAGATTTGATGCATCATCCTCTAGATTTTCTAGGATGGTTCTAGGCTCATGTGGATCTGTTTCATCAAAATTGATATGGACATATTCTTCCACACATTTAGTTCACTTATTGAATACTCTATAAGTTTTTCTTGAAATTGAATAACCTAGGAAAATTCCTTCATCACTTTTGGATGAAAATTTGTCCAGATTGTCCTTAGTGCTGAGAATAAAGACTTTGCAACCAAAAACTCTAAAGTAATTAACCTTAGGCTTTCTATTGTTCCAGAGTTCATATGGGGTCTTTTTGAAAATTGGTCTAATCAAAACTCTATTGATTATATAGCATGTTGTATTAACAGCTTCATCCTAAAAGTAAATAGGTAGGTCATATTCACTAAGCATTGTTCTAGAAATTTCGTGCAAGGTTCTATTTCTTCTTTCTACAACACCATTCTGCTGAGGTGTTCTAGGGGAAGAGAAATTTTGACCATAACCATTTTGTGAGAAAAGGGATTCAAACTCTTGATTTTGAAACTCACGACCATGATCACTTCCTAAAGATTTAATTTTAAGGCCACTAAGATTTTCTAAAAACTTGGCATACTTAGTAAAATAATAACAAGCTTCACTTTCTTGAGCCATGAAAAAGGTCTAGGTATATCTAGAAAAATCATCTAATAGGACATAAACATAGTGATTCCCATTTAAACTAGAAACTCTAGATGGTCCAAAAAAATCCATGTGAACCAATTCAAGAGGTTGAGAAGTAGAAACTTATTTCTTTGGTTTGAAAGAGATTTTGTGATGTTTTCTCTTTTGACAAGGATTACACACCTTTTCATTTGGGAACTCATGTTTGGGTAAGTCTTTAATTAAGCCTTTTCTAGTTAACTTTATAAGGGAGTGAACATTACAGTGTCCTAGTCTTCTATTCCAGAGCCACGATTCTGTATGAAATACACTTAATCATGAAACATTTTTAGATGTTAAGGAATCTAAATTAACAGAATAAACATTTTCATTCATTTATGCATAAAATACTAATTTATCTTTAGAATTAAAGACATGAAAAGAATCATTTTCAAATTTAACATGATATCCATCATCACACAATTTTGAGATACTAAGAAAATTATATTTTAGACCATTAACAAACAGTAATTTAGAAATTAGAATCGAATCAGAGTTACCAATATGGCCTAAGACAATGATCTTCCCATTTTCATTATCACCAAATGTGACATATCCTCCATCTACTTTTACCAGGTTCTTGAAGCATGAGTAGTATCCTATCATGTGTCTTGAACACCCACTATCCAAGTACCACAAATCTGTGCAGGATCTCTTTAAGAAGCTTTCCTATAACATGATCAAGAAAAGATAGATTTTTGCACCCTTGTTTGGGTCCAGTAACATTAGTAATAAGTTCTTTAGGAACCCATATTTGTCTCGTAGGTTTCCTATAAGTATTATGTAAAGTAATTGAAAAATAAACTCTATTTGGTTCACAAAAACTTGAAATAGTAGAATGTGTATCATGACTCGATCTAGATGAGTTGTGTCCGGAACAGGGAACAAAACTATGTGTCCTAGACTTTGAAACAAAATTTTTTCTACCAAGGTTTCTTTTACCAGGTTAATAACCAATTCCAGTATTATATTTAGAAGAAATTTGTTTTCTTAGCATTTGGGAAAGGGTATTTTTACCATTAGTAAACTTTTCTAAGTCACTTTTTAATTGCTCATTAGGCATTTTTAGTTCATTGTTTTCTTTGAGCAGTTGATCATTTTTCTATTTTTCAGTACTAAGTTTAGATTTAATAGTTATAGTAAGAGCATGTTGTTTCTTCAATGATTTATATTTATCTTTTAATTCATTGCATGTATCTTCAAGCATGTTCCAATATTAAAACATTTCTTCATTGGTCATATTTTCAGAGTCACTTTCCTCTTCAGAATAGTATGAATTATGCATAGAAGAGTTCAGTGTTACCTCAGATGTGTTTGTCATAAAACACATATTGGATTTTTTATCCTATTCATCATGTGATGTCTCTAAGTTACTTGAACTATCCTCAGAGGCACTCCAAGTTGCTTTTATTTCCTTTTTGTACTTCTTGTCCTTATCCTCATAATTCATCTTATATTTGAGCTTTGGACAGTAAGCCTTTATATGTCCTTTGCGCTTGCATTCATAGAATACAATCTCATTAGTTTTGTCACATCTCTTCCAGTCCTTTTTACAGTTTCATTTTTTGATCATTCTTTCCCTTGAAGTTAGGCTTTTTGAAAAAAAAATTCTTCTTGTAAAATCATTTGAATCTTCTGGCCAGTTGATCCATCTCCTTATCACAATCTGGTGATGATTGTTCATTAGTGGAACTGTCTATAGAAGCTTCCTGTTTTCCTTTGTCTTTGTGCTTCGAGAGGGTGGTCTTGAATGATACAGATTTCCTTTGTGGTTCATCCTCCTCTTCTTTGTTGACTTTAAGCTCTTCCTCATACATCATCAGTTTCCCAATGAGTTCCTTTATAGGTAGCCTAATGATGTCGGATGACTCTCTAATTGAGACAGAGGTTCCCCTCCATCTGTCAGGTAGACATCTGGGAATTCTCATGATATGTTCTTTGGCAGTGACTTCTCTTCCAAGATAAATCATTGTGTTGATAATCTCATTGAACCTAAGATACATATCAGAAATAGGTTCATCAGGTTTCATCTTGAAATTATCATGTTTTATAGTATAAGTATTAAGTCTCATTTCGTTTACAATAGATGTTCCTTCATGTGAGACAGACAAGGTATCCCAAATTTCAGGGGTAGTTTTACAAGCAGAAATCCTATTAAATTCTTCATCTCCTAAGGAACAGTAGAGAGAATTCATGTCTTTGAATTGTTATTGTAGGAATGTTTTGTAGGTTCGTCCCATGTAATTCTATTAGTCAGAGGATATTTTTATTCATATATAATGGATGACCAAATTTCAAAACACATACTCTCTAGATCCATTTTCATTTTAATTTTCCATTAAGCATAGTTGGTTCCATTAAAGAATGGAGGTCTATTAGTTGAAACACCATCCAATCTATTGTATATAATAACAAATTACTTTAAAAGAGCTAGAAATTTAGAATTAATAGAAATTTACAGATCTTTAAAGTACAACTATAATCACAGTTGAATAAGATTACACAAAGTCTTAATAAAGCAACCTCTGATACCAAATGTTGGTCAGAGTAGTTAACTCAAGAGGGGAGGGGTGAATTGAGTTACTATATAAAAATTATTTTTAAAAGAATATTAGTTTTACAAATAATTATTTCCCTAAACATAGATACAGAACAGTTAATCAAGGTTATACTGTTATAAAGGTTTGACTGTTTAGACAACTTCTTAGAAGATTGATTAATTCTCAGTAATCTCTCGTATTATTAAAATTACTTTTGAAGTTATCCTACTAAGAAAAATCAGATATAACTTCTTTCTAAGACTAACTATCAAAGTTTATTTAGTGTTTTTATGGATTATGCAGTAAGCAGTAAAATAGAGTAGACTAAATTAAAATAGAATAGGGGATATAAAAAAAGTGGTTCAGTCTCAAGCCGAGACCTAATCCACTCCACATGGTGATCACCTGCCACCAAGCAGTTTATATAAATAAACTCTGATCCACACCCTAGACCGGGGATAACAACAGTACATGGACTGTCCAGGCCATGGAAGGACCTCTTCCACCATTTTTGTGGGTAAACAAAACAATGACCAGGCCACACAGGGACCTCTTCCACATTTGTCGTGGGTAAACAAGGGTAAAGAATTTGGTGTGAGGATTTTTAAATCCTTCAGTTCAGCGCAAGAGTTAGTGTGTGTGTAAAATATACAGTGTATACACACATCTTGAAAGTAAAATAAAATAATCACTGAGATAGAGAGAGTAAATATGATTTTAGAATGCTCTAGTGAGTAGCAGTACAGCTCTAGAATCCATGGATAAGACATAAATGCTTCTGAGTCCTTATCTGGTTTTTGTGTTGAAAAACAGAGTGTCGTGATTCAGACATTTTTATTCACAAGTAAAGATGTTCTCTTAATTCCAGTGCGATTCGTGTGTTCTTCATTAGAGTTGGATTGTGTTAATGAGACAATGATTTCCCTGAAGATCTTGCAATGTTTTCTTCACGATTATGCTCAGGCTTGCTTTTTTGTTGAGTACAGTGCAGTCGTGTTTCTTGTGTTGTCGCCTGTATGTTTCTCTTCGGCACTCTTCTCTTTATCTTCACAATGCACGAGCTTTAGACGACATGTTCCATATGTGTCATACCTCGTACCTCGTACTATTTCTACAAGAAAACATTAATCATGTCAGTGTATTAAAGATGTCAAATATGACCGTTAAAAAGTTAAATTGAAAGACGACAAAACGGGTTAAGAAACGGTGTCATAGTATGTTATGAAAATAGTATCTTCTTCACAATATCTCATTGTCACGATGTCTCCTTCATGGCGTCTCCTTCACGGTATCTCCTTCATGGTATCTCATTCACGGTACCTCCTTCACAATGTCTCGCTTACTGTGTCTGGCACTTAGGCAGACATAGTGTCTGGCATACTGTGTCTGTTCTTAGTGTCTTTCTTCACGGTGTCAGGCTTACTGTGTCACGATATCTCGTGGTCACAGTGTCTGAGACTTAGGCTTCACGGTGTTAGGGTTCACGGTGTCTTTCTCACGGTGCCTGGCTCACTGTGTCTTGCTTACTGTTTCTGGCTTCACTGTGTCTTATACTTAAGCAAATAACTCTATTCAGACTTAAAATAGTAATATGCATGAAATGAATTGAGCTTATCCATTATCAAGTATGAGATAACTTGAAACATAAATACACATGATTGATAATATTTGTGATATTTGTGATCAATAAATAAGATTTGTAAACATTAATTAGATTTGTGATCATTAAAACATGATTACTACATGAGGAGTCCAACAAATATGATTTTAATTAAAATTTTATATATATTACACATATTAATTTTATATATCCATATTTAATATATACTATTTATTAATATTTATAATTTATATACATGTATATTAAATTTATTGATTTTTATCAATAATTATTTATTTAATAAAAGGTTTCATATTTATCTTATTTTACTCTTTTTAATTTCATTTGTTTAGTTTTTCATTTTATTTTAGAGATTTATCCGCATTAAACAAGTGTGCATAAAGGGAAATGTTTATCATCACTAAAAACAAGATAATAAAAGGAACCTTTTATTAGTTCAAAAAATAAAGCGTCGATAAAAGTTTCCTTTATCTGTTCTAAAATAAAGTGCTGATAATGGTTACCTTTTTTCAGCCCCAAAAAAAGAATAGATAAATTGTGCCCTTTATAAACACTTTTTTAGGGTTGAAAAAGGGATTCTTTTATCATTTCATTGTTTTGTGATAATAAAGATGGGCTTTATCAGCAAATTTTTCTAGCACTGATAAATGTCAATGCTGTTAAACATGCTTTTTGTAGTAGTGAGTTAATATCCTTACAGTGTTAAATTCATTTATTTCTATCAAATAATATTTCCCTCTAGATCTACCTACTAGGATATACATTAAGGATGTGGTTAGGTTGCATGGAGTACCAAATTCTGTTGTATCTGATTAGGATCTGAGTTTTACCTCAATTTTATATAAAATTATTCATTGATCTCTTGATATAGAGTTAAGTTTCAAAATCAGGTGTCATCCTCACATAGATGTTTTAGTATTATATGAAAATTAAAACCCTAAAGGATATGTTTATATAGTTTTCAAAGAATTTGAAAGGTGGTTGGTATCAACACCTTTCTCTAGTTGATTTTTTACATAACAATAACTTTCACTCATGCATTTAGATAGATCCATATGAAGCCACTCTGGAAATATGTGTATAAATCCAACATACTAGGACAATGTTCGAGAAATAAATCTATTAGGGATTTATATATTTGAAGAAATTTAAGATAAGGTTATAGAAATTTAGAAACACATATGGGTGACACAAATTATACAAAAAGTTATGCTAACAATCTTAGATGTGATCTGGAATTTGAAGTTAAGGACAAGGAATTTTTAGGATTTTCTACATGGAATAATTTATTGAGATTTGGAAATAATTAAAAGCTAATCCATAGGTATATCAGTAAATTTAAAATTATTGATCGCATTGGGATGGTAGCTTACCAAATAACTCTTCCTCTAAACACCTCTCAAGTCCATGATGTGTTCCATATTTCTCTCCTCAGGAAGTACATACCAGATCCTTCACACACACTAACTCAAAGGTCATACCACAGGAGTGAGATCATTATTTCAAGGAATAACATGTGGATATTATTGATCATTAATATAATGTCATATAAAACAAGACCTCTCACCTTTTCAATTTTTTGTGGGTAATCCTATAATTTGATGATGCTGCATGAGAATGTGAGGATACAATGAGGAAAAAGTATCCTCATGTTTTTTGTATCCGAGTGATGAATTTAAAAAGATATATTCATTTTATGTGGGGGGGGGGGGGGTATAATGTAACATACCAATATTTTATGAAATATATATATTTTCGAATAAATTTCATTACATTGATATCTTGTGTTACACGCAACATCGATTTTTAATGAAACATGATATACTACTGATATTATTATTTAAATAAAACCATTATGACCTTTTCAATAAAATTGGAGTTGTGAATAGAAATAAACACATTTTAAAAAATATGTATGAAGGTTTTAGACAAATAAAATATATCAATAAATAAGTACATATTTTTTGGTAGTCTTTATATGCTTCGAAAATACATGTTTCTCAAAAAAATATTTTTTATTTATTTTTGTGAAATAATAATAAAAAAAATTAATTTTTATTATAAAATTAATTTGGAAATATGAAATTAATTTTTTAAATATACATGTAAAAATTATCAATGAGTTAATGTTTGAAAATTTTCAACCAAGATTAATTTTTTTATGAATAGTAAATAATACTGATTCTTATTGAAAGATTTAATTTCATTTAAATATTTTTAAGAACCATTTTATTTTAATAGAGTATTAAAAGTAAAATTAGTTCAATTATTTATTTATCAATACAATTTAGTTCATTGTAATAAACTTCATATTGAATATTTATATAAAATCTTTTTATATTTATGAAATATTTCTCCATAGAAGACAACCTTTTTATCACATCTTTGGGTTTAACTATAAATTAAATTTGGTACTTATATGAGTGAAATATTAAAAAATTGATTCCATATTTAGAATAATAATAATTAATATTATTTTATAAGATAAATTATTTTTTTTGAAGAAAGAGTAGAAAATATATTAAATATTAATTATTGCAGTCCATGTTAAAACAGGTTTACGAGGGGTTAAACTAAAAATATAAGGTATAAAATTACATGTAAACTTATCAAAATACCAATTATGGACATATTTAGAACTTATATCATATAAATTTCTATAATTATCCATTTTGGAGCATTTTGGTTTGTTTGAAATGAAGGTACACCTTTTTCTTTTCAGAAAATTCTAGTTTGTCCTCTCCCCAACTTATAAAAGGGTTCCCCATATCCTCTCATATAAAAACCTCCAAAACAATTTGGATCAATAAATAATCACCCAAATCATTTCCTTACTTACCTAATCACATACTAGAGGCCTTAGTTTTATTATAAAACCATTTGGAGAAGGACTTAGGTATAAACCTAATGAGGTTCTTCAAAGAAGAGGTAAACTTATGAAACTTGTGGTTTTTAATTATTCTTTAAACTCTTTTAAATATCCTTCAACTATGATGAGATAATAAAAAAATTATATAACAAATAATTAGATTCTATTATTTTAATTTAATAACATATATTCGTCTCCTCTTCTATCAAATGGGAAATAAAACCATCAATCTTGTATATGGTGGACTACTGCCTTGTGAACCGATGTAATTCCTTTTACATCAGTACCTCTTAGGGAGGAATATAATAATGGATTCAAAATATTTTTATGATATTTATTAAATAATTATAATTTATGAATTATTATACCATATATACCTTATTAATTTCCATTCTATGGGAATATGATAATTTTTCTCGTGTGTACGACAGACTACCCACTTGTAACGTAATGCGATTTGTTTTTCACTTGAACTTTAAATGAAAGTTAATAAGAATAAAATTAATGAATATATGTTATATATATGAAATAATAATGAATATATAGATTTGATATATTATTAAATATTGTTTCATTCCATCCTTCAAGAAAATGGAAGCAACGTTCATGCAAACAAACAATCTACTATCTCAATGAATGGGGTAATTCATTTTCACATCACTAACTTTTAATGAAGACTCTAAGTACATATATAAATTATATATGTTTATATATTATATTTATATCATTTTTAATATTATAGATATTATGAAACCAAGATCAATGTAAAAGTTCTAAAAACACCAAACCAAAATATTCAGAAAAAAAAAGTAATTATTAACTGAAATGTGATTTTAACAAGGAATTATTAACAAACGGGTAACAAAAGGTCATGAGTAAAAAATAAATGGTATGATATATATGAGTATGTTTCTATAATAGATTTATAAAAAGAATATATTTATTATATAGGTATTTCTAATGTGTATGAAGAAAGTTGAGACTTGAGGTGAGGGATTTCAAGTCTCTCTTTTATTCATGGGAGATATATGTCATTTTTTGGTGTCTATACTACCCATTTAGAATATTATATGTTTAATGTACCGCTTTTAATGATATTTAAAGTTTCATTTTACATTTTTATTTAATAGGTAATATGATTCAAAAGTTACCAATGTGGTAAACAAATTTTTAACTTAGTTTTCCATGGGACACATTGAATATTCACTAATTTTTTTGTGGTGTATATTGTACACATAAATTATTTATGATGGTTCATATGAAAATTAGGTGGATTTATGTATCCATATTAGTTTTTTTTCTTTCATAGGGCTTACGATTCAAACATTACCAAAGTGGTAAAAGTTTTATGTTACAATCTAATTGTTTTTTAGAATTATTTATGATTATACTTATGATGATAAAATATTATGATATATATATTAAAAAAATTATTAAATTTATTATTAGATGTTTATTTATGTATAATAAATTATTTAATTTCATTTTCTGTTTTTTAATTACAGAGGATACTAGAAGAATTTTTTTTATGAAAAATAGTCATTATTTCTCTTTTTATTCAAAAATAATTTTTCTTCCATATCCACATTTTATAAAAATATTTCAAGGAAAGATTTAACAATTATACAGTGATTTTTTAAATATATTTTTACCTAGGTTTTAGTTTTTATAAAATTGTTTAAAATTATTCTTTCTTCATTTTTTCTAAAAAAGTATCTTTTGAATTCCTATCGAAAATATGAATGGAATCTTCACTTTAATCTGTACTACATGAAATATATTTTATGTTATCATTGTAACACCCCAAGATTTTTCAAATAAATTTAATATTAAATGAATGAAATATTAAGTCTCTAAAAAACACCAATTTTTATAACCAAGCCAGTAAACATAATTTTACCACTTCTTTGTTTTGAATTTCAAGAAACTGATATACAAAGTTATGTTCAGTAGGATGTATAGAGTATGATAAGACAAAGTTAATTTTTGATGAATAGTAACATACCATTATGAAGAGTAATTAATATTAATTAATATTAAATTGGCCAAAAAAATATAAACTTCACCCATGAATGTATAAATACAATTTAGAAATATTATAAGTGAAAACAAACAATCATTATGTAAGTTTTGGTATTTCTGTATGTTATAAATATTTGAATTAAAATTGTATGGTTAATTTAATAATTTAAAATTAAAATTTATTTTCTTTAAATGTAATCATAAATTGTTACATTATTATGTTATGTTTATAAGATAATTTTATGGGACCCAGATTAATTTCTCAAGGTGTTATAAAACATGTTATAGTTTTAAAGTTGTTTTTTTGGAATAAATTATGATTATATTTAAAAATTAAATTAAAAATATATAGAAATATATATTCAAATAATTGATTCAATTTTTTAATTCCAAATGTCAAAAAATGGTTAGGGTGAATTTTTGGTATTTTTTTGAAATACTTGAATTTTTGATGAATAGTAAAATATGGTATTTTACCGTATATTTAAATCATCAGTTCACTATTCCTAGAACCAAGGATGATGTAAGAAAACTTGTTTCAAACTCATGTACATTTATTACTATTAAGGGTTAGATGAATCAACACTATTGGTTTTCTTGATGGAAATAATAAAATAATGAATAAGATATTCAAAAATTACTCCTATTCTCCATTATAAAACCCCTCTCACCCCCTTCTCTTCACTCCTCTCAAGACTTTTTTACATTCCTAAATTATTCCCTAATATCATACCAATATAGTTTTTAACGTCTATCATCAATTGGTATCATAAAAATACTAAAAACTCTCCCCTAAAGAGGCTCTCAAGGGAGACTACTTCAAGAGGCAAACACCTCTTTTCATTTCATTTATTTCAAGTTCTCTTTTATATGGTATGCATTTCATGATTCCATACCATGTTATTATTTCAATTTTATTATATACTTATACTATATTATTAGTCTTATATGAATGGGTAACCCCTACCCCCTATCTTTTTAATGTTTTCTAAAACCATGTTGCATAGTCGTTATGCTGCATAATTTTTGTGTCAAAATATCTCTCTTTTTCAAGAACTATTTTTATATTATTCTTTTTTATTTTGAATTTTATTATGTTGGGATATTTAATTCCATATCAACATTAAATTTAATATTATGTAGGAATTACTAGATACACCTTTATCTCATCAAAATATTTTATTAATTTTTAATTGATGTCGTTAGGCTGCCGAATTTTCATAAGGGATTTCTCAACTTTTCTTTTATTTCATGTTACTTTCTTTTATTTTATTTTCTTTCCTAACCTCATTTAATATAAATGTTATGATAACTATTTTAAATTACATTTAATGTAATTTGGTTGTGATAATGAAATAGTTCATCATCATCTCTCCTTCCCCATTTTTTATACTATAAATGAAAACACCATCGGAGATGTGTTAAATTATCAAATTAAAGGACAATGAGTTTTCAATTTCTATTACCATATTAAATTATGGTCATGAAACCACTTTTATGGTTTAAAAATGATTTAATATATATATTAAAACTTATTTAAGGTTCTAGAATATTTTTTATACTCGATATTATTTTATAAAAAAAATAGTTCGTTATGATCAAAAACCACCAATTAACCCAAACAATAATCATTAAGGTTTTATATAATGATTCATCTTCAATAAAAATAACCAAATGAATTTTATAACCATTTAAAATTATGGATTTTAATAAATAAAATTCAACTTCAATTCTGGAAAACCATTCTCATATTACGTGTTTATCCTTATATGTATATAAGTAAACTGGTTATGAATGTCAATAAAGAAAACACTGAAAAACAATAAAATTAAACCTCTTAAAACCATCAATAAGGACATAAATGAATTTAATAAGGATATAATACATAAATTAAACAAATAAGAGGTTCTAGAAATATTAATTAATGAATTTAGTTTTGTTAACTAGGACACTAAGATCAAGTGAAGAACACCATCCGACTTAAGGTAAGGGGTTTCTTCACCTCACTTAAATTTTTTTGAGATATTCTATATTTACCACTATTACTTGTGTATGGTGTATGTATAATAAACATTTATGTTTCATATAATTAATCTATTTATTTTAATTATATTAAATGTATCATTTAATTATTATTAATTTTGGGGAATACAATTCCATTGATTACAAAGTTGTAAGTATTTTCTACCCGAACCTCCATTTTCATTCGGGTTTCTTGTATTCTCAAATCACCTCAATTATTTTCTTATTTATTCATATATACTCCTCATTAATTATTTTTTAATTTTATATATATTTTTACCAACCATAATCCAACTTTAATTTAAGGTAAATTATATGGTTTAAATGGATCTTTAAAAAATTATTCCTGGTAAAAGTGAACTTTTTTAATTCTTACCTATTTTATAGTGAATTATATAATCTATTTTAAGTGATAATTGTTTTTTTAAAATCATGATTTATTAGGGAAAAAATAACTTGATTCATTTATGGTTTTATGAAATCAAACATGACTTTCTATTTTAAAATCTCTTTAATATTTTCCTAAAACTACACTAAAATATTTTACTTCTAAAACATCTTTAAAATATATTTTTACATGATTTCACTTCAGTGGGAAATCATTTATTCCAAAAATATAATTTAAATTTTCTTCCCTATTATTTTCTAGGATATAAATTTTTAAAAAACTGATTTCATGACAAATACAAATGATCTTCCAAAATAACTCTTCTTTACAAAGTAAAAAGGGATTCTCTTATCCCACTTTAACTTTTATGAGATATATTCCTTACTAACCACCTATACCTTGAATGTGGTGTATGTAATTTCATTTGGTATATCATATCAAGAGTCTCCTTATTCTCATGATATTCTAAGGTATTATCATTTAAATGTTTCAAGGTGGTATGAGGAACTTTGGAATGTTTAAGGATTATTTCCTCAAGTATTTTTCAATGCTCTAATTTAAAAGTATTTTAATATATGTAAACATACATTGTTGAATGTTTTTATTCGTTGAGTTTTATATACTTTGATATAATACACCATGTTTTATTGAATGGTTTTTGCATATTTTTACAATATATGTGCTATCTTGAAACATTCACCATATTACTCCAAATGGTTAGTTTAATAGTTGGGTAAAGTTATTTGAATTTCTTATGTTAGTTTTAATATGAATGTGTATGTTGTTTACATTGATATCCATTCATATGAGGAATTAATTGGACTTAGAAAGTGTTGGGTGGGTCCTGCTATATCCCCTAGGTGCATCAGTAGGTCTAATGAGACAAACTGTGGTCTTGGCATGATGCCTTGAAAAAATAGATATTTATGGTCTTGGAATGAGGCCTTGACAGTATGGTTATGATGTCCATAATTATGAACTACCTCATTATAAATATAGTATTGATAGTTCATATGGTTATTCAACTATTAGAATACCCATGATTATTTTTATTATGGAATTATTTATTAGACTATTATTCCAGCCACAATTTGTTCAATTTTATTTTTAAAATCATGTGTTTTGAGTTTCTCACCTTGCCTAATGTTTATTTTTATGACATCTACCATTGTATTGCCTACCCTTACTAAGAATCTTAGATCATCCCCTTTATTAAGTTTCATTTTCTCAAGACATGAAGAAGTTTTTTATTAATGACATATTGGGATAAACTTAGAGTTGTGGATGTTCCCAATAAAACTTATATGTTGTATTTACTTTAAAGTTGTAATATTGAACCTATCTATGTATATGGTTTTCCAAAACAATTAAACTACTCAGTCCTTTGGTATTTGATTCCTTGTAATCATACCAAGGTATTAAAATAATGCACTGGCTCTAGGCTTATGGGGTCAGGGCGCTACAGTTGGTATCAGAGGAAGTTTAGTAGAAAACATAGAAACTAGGTTTAGGAAACATAGATTTGGGAAAAAATACATAAGATAGTATTTGAGGATAAACATACTTGAATGTCATGGTATTTTGGAATGGAATATATTATGTGGATAGTAAATACATCCATGTCTAGATACTACAAGTGGATGTGGTTCTGGAACAGATGTCCCTATGGGTAACAACTCCTACAAGGTGTTTCGAGCTTGACTCGGGGCAACCTGGTATACGATAATGAGCCTTACTACTCACCTGGTTTGACACTCTTAGGGGATATGATTAGGATAATTCAAAATTATTTTCTTATATACTAACAGGGAGGATTTATTCTTCCAATGTAACCAAAGTATATGATTTTAGGATTTACGATGCATAAATTTATGATTTGTGCTATAAAATGTTTAGAGTTATAAAAAATTTATAATTTTACGAGCTAATATAGCATATGTAATTGAATAGAAATGGAACCAATTATAAGGAATTATAATATCACCAATGAACATGATGCAAATAGAAAGAAGGATCATTTCTCTCATGGTCTTAATCCATCATTTCAAAGGAAGATAGTCTCCTCTGTATCCTTATTATATGAGGAAATGGTATCACGTGTTAATAAGGTATGTAAAACGTAACACCCCAAGGTTTAAAAAAATAATTGAAATGCATGAAACTTTATTTTATGTAGGTATTTATAACTATCATTGAAAAATAATATTTCCACTTCTATGTTTTGAATTTCAAAAAATGTTCATCTACAATTGTGTTCAGTATGTTGTTTGGAGTCTAGTGGAACCAAATTTTTTTTGGTGAATAGTAACATACACTTATTAATAGTAATATGAATAGTAATATGCCCTTAATAAAGAGTAAATTTTATTATTATTTTATTTTCTAAAGGATTTAAGATAATGACATCTTGGCTAATTATTCAATGTGATATAAAAGTAGTTATAGTTTTGAAATTGTTAATTTTTGAATTAAGTAAGATTTTTTTGTAAAAATTAAATTAATAATATTTAGAAAATTATTTTGTAAAAATGGAGTTCATTTTTGAATTCTACACATCAAAAAATAGTTAGGGTGAATTTTTGGTATTTTTCTAAAACAATTGATTTTTCGGTGAATATAAAAAATACATTTTTCAGTTTCACTGTGTTAATGCCATCATTACCAATTTAATAAAGATTTAATAAATCTGGTCGAATTATGTACTGTAAAATAATTTATGATGTGTCCCAAGTGGCTAATACTATGGGAAAATACCATGGGAAATCTCATAGTTTTCAGATACCACTAATGAGGTGTCCCTTGGAAATTATTAAAATATTTTCTCACTTTTGCTATAAATAACAACCCATTACATCATTAAATTCATTTCCAATTCCTCATAAATTAAGATCTATTCTCCTTACCTACCTATATGTCCTCCCATGGTTTCCTCAATCCCCCAAGGTCCGAACCTTCATGTTGTAAGAGTTACTCTATGAGGTAATAAAATTTACAATTTCTTTATTTTTCCATTCAAGTTCTCTTTTATGTGCTATAGAATTCAAGAATCAATACCAATTTCTTCTTTTCATATTATTATTTCTCTATTCTATATTATGATTCAATTCGAGATGGGTGACCCTTGTCACATCTCTTTTTAATGTTTCCTAAAACCATGTTCCATAGCCATTAGACTGCTGATTTTTTCTAAAGGATTTCTCAACTATTCTTTTATTTTGAGTTCCTTTATTTTCTTATTATTTCCTCATCTTCTCTTATCCAAGAGGAATGAAATGTCACGACCCGACCCTACCTGGGCTCGAGCCGCAACTACCCCAATCCCACCTCCATAGGCCAGGGGCTGGCGACCAGCACCGAAGGCACAACAACTCGGGGAGGCCTTTCCCTAAGAACCTGCACACACACACGCAACACACTCATTGCAATGTAAAATAAAAGACAAGTAAAGAAAAGGGAAACTGCTATATATATATACCACAAATGTGCATAGACCTCTAAACAGTATAAATTACAAGTTGAAAGTAAAATGAAATGAAATGGGCAAAACACGCACCCAACCAAAAATGCCACAACCCGACAACAGGTAAAACAATAGAAAACAGCTGGGAGGGTCCCACACCTGGAACCCGACAACGACCACCACACACGGTCCAAGATCCCAGCTCCTAATATCCTCTTACATCACGACCAACCTGTCTACCGTGTGCAAGGGCACACCAAGTTTGAGCAAATCCCAATAAGGGGTGAGTATAAAAATACACAGTAGGATACCCCGAATGCTCGAGGGAGAAAGAAAAGAGGTACCGAAGGGTGATAAGTAGAGTGAACAGGGAAAAGTAAAGGAGTACATTTGAAAGGAAGTATAGAGTATAGTAGAATACCAGTAAATATTCCAGCTCAACCCAACAAAAGAAAGGAGGTAGACTCATCCAGACACAAGGAGCTATAAACTGTGAGAAGATGAAATTATTGTCGAGTCTTCGCTACCTATAGCAGGAGAGTAGACTCGTCTAATAATGAGAAGCTAGACATGGAAAGCACATGGAATACCCCACCTGTCTTCGCCTCTCCTGGAAGAAGAGTAGCCAAAACCCAAGGAGTGGGTATTGGAACAAGGTATATAAATATACATATGCTCAACAAGAATCCCAAAAAAGCTCGTAAGGGGATCTCCATCCCATAGATCAGCCCAAGGAAGTGAGTCGCCAATAGTCCCAGAAGTAAACACCATCGATGCCCAGCATCCCGCACGTCTTCCCCGAACTACAAGTCAAGGGTCTCAAACCACCGCACCTAGACAGTATCCGCTTTGGGCGGAACTGAATCGCCCGCACGGTTTTAGGTCGCGTCACAAGGACGTGTCTCGGTGGGAGGAAAGCGCCCCTCGTACTTGAGAGTTCCGGGTTAAGTCAATCCACTCCTCGTCACTGCCCCGCAAATGAGAGGTCTCTTCAAAGTCAAAGTCATTCCATTACTGACCTGTACAACCAAGGGTCCTGCTCTAGTGATCACGGAGGAAAGCCACAGACTAGCCTAGTAGAAAGGACTAAGTCTGGAATATCAACGGGTGTCCCACTACCCAGCCCTGCTGGAGGTGAATTCATAATATGATATCGGGTGACCCACTGCCCAGCCCTGCTAGAGGGTAAACCATAATACATCATCCGGCGACCCACTGCCAAGCCCCGCTGGAGGGTAGACCTTAATACATCATCAGGCGACCCACTGCCCAGCCCCGCCGGAGGGTAGACCTTAAAACATCATCATGCGACCCACTGCCTAGCCCCGCTGGATGGTAGACTTTGAATGAGTCAATAGGCGACCCACTAACCAGCCTTGATGGAGGGTAGACCTAGAACTAGATGATGGGCGACCCACTGCCCAGCCCTGCTCGAGGGTAGACCCTAAGAGGTTGTCGGGTGACCCACTGCCCAGTCTCCGCTGGAGGGTAGACCCTAAGTGCGTCGGGTGACCCACTGCCCAGCCTCTACTGGAGGGTAAACCCTAGAAGTCAGTGAGAAACCCACTGCCTAGCCCCACTAGAGGGTAAAACTGAAGAAGTCGATGAGTAACCCACTGCCCAGCCTCGCTGGAGGGTAAAACTCAGAACTGCTCTGGCCATCTCTACTGGAGGGTACACCACTGGCCAACCGAACACGTAGTGGGTATCGCACAACCACCCAACTCCAGCACAACTCACTCAAAGGGGTTCAATGCCTGTTCCATCACTAGGTGTCACTAGCACCACTACCGGCCGATCCATCAAGAACGAAACCAGGGGAGACCACTCAACCATGCTGGTCAAACAAACGAGCATAGGGGGACCCTCTACGTCGTGAGAGGTCAAAGTATGGAAAGAAGAGCTCGACACGCACCTGGGGGCCACACGACGTGTGGCCCCAAGTTAACCCCAACCAAGAACATGAATGTCTCAGGTACAAACCACACGTACCTCCAAGCACTCCCGTATACTCCCAAAGTATACCTCACTTTCAGCCTAAGGGCTATCGTGCACCCGGCACCCAACGTCAACACGAAGGCCTGATGTAACATCTCCAACTTGCCACCAAAACGACTAGGGAACGACCAACCACATCTATTCAAGCATTACTTCACTCACACGGGACTGCACGCGATCACACACCAAGGGTCCGCTACAAACACAATAGAAGAACTGCCCTCGTGGAACCTTCACATTTCCAAATTTAATAAGATCACGTAAGAGGCTCCAATCACTTGAACAGATCAAACCATTGTAATCATCGCGAAAAAACACATGAGATAGAGTACTTACTTGCCTCAAACGGATATCCGATGGAAAAGTCGCCAACACCGCCTCACACCCGCACGACGTCCCGTGATCCCGAGCCTCGGCCCCAAAAACAGTCGGGCGCATCGCACCAATGCGATCCCCTCGGGAAAAAACGTCAAAAGCACTACTCACATGAGTGAAATGGATATCCGGAGAAAAAGGTACATTCCGGCGCACCGCACACGAGCTGTGCTACGTGGGACCCGCATCCCGGTCCCGAAACTCAACGGACGGATCACACTATTGCGATCCTCTCCAAAAAGTACACAAGGTAGACTATTCCCTTGTCCAAGGTGGTTGCCTGGGGATAATGATGGAAAATCACCATCAACTCCCGAAACAGCCCTCGCGGGGCCCGCACTAGCGTGCAGAATTAGGGCAGGCGAATTGCACCATTGCAATCCCCTTAGAGAAACACCTAGACTCGATTGGTCGCACGCCCCGAACGGACGTCCGATGAAAAAGTTGTCAAATGCTGCACGCAGCTCAAAAGACGGACTATGGGGCCCTCGCCTCAACTTCGGCCTCAACTCCTGAAACCACCCTGGAAAGATCCGCCGCAGTGCCAGGGTCCCAACGCCATGGACGATGCTTAATACGGAAGTCATACGCGTCTGCGCCGTCCAAAACAAGAATTCCCGGGAAGCCCACTTAACTTCATTATGCATGTACCGTTCCCCAGAGCCCCTCGTCTCGGAAGTTAAAACTCCCGGAACCACCTCAAGAGGTCCGCCTCTGCGTCAGGTCCACGCCGTCGGAGACGGCGTGCAAAACAGACGCCCGTAGCGAAAGCTACGGGCGTCAGAAATTTAAAGGGGGGAACCCTCTCGGACCGGACCGGCCCGGTACGCCCACAGCCGGCCCGCAGCTCGGCCGCGGGTCCGGTTCACTCCGCCACGACCAGTTGACCGCGTCCCACCGCCACCGACCGGACAACAAGGCTGGTCTCTTTTTTTTCCGCAGCAACCCGCAATACACGGGTCACGGTCACACCGCACGGGGCCGCGCGCCTCGCAGCCCCCCTGCCCCTTTCCTACACCGGCGCCGCTGCCTGGGACCCCGGACCGCCGCCGGGATGCCGTGCCGCCACCGCACCAGGCTGAGCCGCTGCGCCACCCAGGAAGCCGCCGACGCCGCCGCCATCTCTGACTGCCAGATTCCGCCGCCTGGAGCCGCTCTGCCGCTGGAGCTCGCCGGAAAACACCCAAAAACCCATTGTTCTTCGGCGGAGCACTGCGGTCGCCTCGGAGCTTGGATTTTCGATCCGAAACTGGCGATGGGAAGCTTAAAAAAACTACTACGCAACTACGGGCGTTTTTTGAAGAATAAACATCAAACCGAAGAATAAAATTGAATTCAAAGGGCAGTTCAGAAATGAAAACGCAACGGAAACTTCCAACCTTGCTGGCCTTCGCCCGGAGCTTCGCATCGATTCGCCGGCATCACCGTACCTCACCGGAGTCGCCTCTCCGGACAGTATCACCAAAGATGGAGGAGGAGAGGGGAGAGGGTTTTTCCAGGGGGTTCAATGGGGAGGAAGGGGAGGAGGGGAGAGTTTAAATAAATAAAATCTTTAATTAAAAGTCCCGACCCCTAAAACACCCGCGTCCAAACGCTCTGGCGCGGTCAAGATTAAGCTCCCCATAGGGTAAACACCACCTCCCAAGCACAACGGTGGTCTCAGAATTTTAATCTGAGACCATGTTTGAAAGTTATTATACTTAGCACCTGAGGCCTCCAAATTACGAAAATGCCCCCGGGGCCATTTTTCACAGACGGGCCGCGCCCGCAAAACTTACACCCCTACTAGGGTAAAAAACACGTTCCGGACTCAAAGGTCCCCTTGATTTTCCAATCTGAGCCACCTTTTAAGAGATACATGTGTTTCAACACTAAATGAATAAATTAGTAAATTAATTAATCCGTTTAACGTTCCAGAAGCGGGCGAGGGGTCCAAACGTCCCGCGCCGACAAGTTTTATGTCATTCCTAGGGTAAAAACCCCATTCCGGACCCATCCGTACCTTGAGATATTTTATCTGGATCCCCGTTCAAGATTTATCCCATTCATTTGGTGTTTCCAGTGTGAACACACTGAAAATTTAATTCCGGCCACTCCGGGGCTCGAAATCGCACGTCGTCTGAAGGCGCTGCTCTGGAATATCATCAAGAATATTCCGTAGTCTTCTGCAGTAAAAACTAGGTTGTTATATCATTCCTTCCTTCAAGATTTTCATCCCCGAAAAGCAAAACTAGGGAGCAACATAGGGTACTAAGCCCACACCTGGCTCTTCCGTACCCAAAAGAACTCTCGCACAGCTCTGCGCCACCGCACACAGACCAAAGGATTGATCTGTTCACGCGAGGTCGGCCCTTTCCGATGTCGTGCACCCACTCCAGACTTTGGGGTTAGGACAAGGTGGTAGGGAACCTTTCCATCCCTTCGCACGGTCTCAAACGGCCCGAAGGCTCTCGGGGGTAGCTCACCTCCCCAACCAAACCTCTAGTTCGCACGCTGCGACTGGAATCACCACCCGCACCTAGAACAAGGCCCGGTGATTCCCTCCTTCAGAATATCCATAGGGTGAAACACCCAAGGATATCTAGTCACACAAGATTCCACAGTCGATGTCTCATAGCCAAGTCCCTCTTAGACACTCGGAAGCAAAGGAGTCGACACCATCGACTAAAGCAAAATGTCCCACGCCTTTTATCATACAAAAATAGGGTTACACCGACGCCCCGCGCCACCCTGGTAACACCTCAAGAAAGGAGCAGGGAGGAAAGCATTACACACAAAGAGTCTATCAATTCTACTGCAAAAAGGTAGAATATCTGGGGAGTGTACCTCTTATCACCTCATCCTCTACAGGATAGTAGACATCCAAAGCTTGCGGTTGTCCCCGGTCCCAACTGTCAGCTCCCGGAGCCTGACGTGGACCACCTAGTGGTGATGAGAAGACCTCGTAACGTCGTCCCCCACCTCCAGCTTCTCCCACTCCTCTTCTAGCATCACCTATCTGGGCACTACTCTGATCACGGCGCTGCCTCTGCCGTGGTGGTGCGCCTGCTGCATGCCCGAAGCTCTCAGAAACTCGGGTCGGGCAGTCTCATGCCAAGTGACCTCGCCTATCACAATCATAACACTAACTCTTTCTGAGCTGTACTGGTGCCCTTCAGCACCACTATGGTATACGACCACGCCCCTGGGTCTGGTTGTCATAAATCCACCTGCGTCGAGGTTCTTTTACCGACGCCCGCTGGCTGCGGAAGACATCTCGGATCCGACGTGCTTGCTGCCACCACCAACTTCAGAACGTGATAGGAAGCTCTTGGTCACCAGCGCATGCTCTAGCACCACTACATATGTGAAAATTCCCAAGGGTACTACGACAACATGAATCTCTCTGCGGAGACCCTGCTCAAACTTCCGCGCTCGGATGTTGTCGTCATGCACCATGTCCGGGTAAAAGCGTGCACGGTCTGCAAAACTAGCCGCGTACTCAGCCACCATAATCCCTCCTTGCAGAAACTACAAGAGATTATGAATCCGAACGGAGCACAATCAGGAGAGGAAAAACTCCTCACGGAACAACAACGGAAGGTCTCCCCACAAAGGCGATGACTCATCAAGGAGCTGAGTCACCAGACTCCACCAACACCAAGATGCTCCACGGAAAAGGATGGCTGCCAAAGCCACTCTCTGATATGTCGGCTTCCGCACAAGACTTAAAAGGCAAACCACTACCTCGAGCCAAACCTCTACTGCCTGAGGGTCTGGCTAACCACTGAACCTTAGTGGTCTCTGCCACTGGAACTCATGGAGCGTGCTCAACCTACGCTCAAGCCCCGTCTGCTCTGCTGAAGCTGTCTGCTGCTCAAAAGGTGGGGGTGGTTCTACCGGCCCACTGAGAGAAAGGGGCTCACATGATGGGTCCTGGACTGTGGCCTTGTAGCTCACAGGGTTGTCGTCACGAACCAAAGCTGGTATCTTGGCTGGCTGTCTTCACGGAGACATCCTAAATATTATACAGGAGTTTCGTGGTAAGATGAGCATATATGTATATACCAATAACAATGATGGGGAGCTGACTCAAGAAGGATAGTCAAAGACTCAGTCCTATGTGATGCACAAACAAGTTTTACCTACAACAAGTGTCTCATCATGCCGAGTCGACAAGCGGGTTATCAAGGTCCTGGTGAATGGATATGTTGACCACCACACCATCACTGGACTCCCTGGCCTGAGAGCTGCTCTTAAGACTCATTAACATTGTTTCCCTATATCCCAACCAATGCCTTTTATTTTAGGGACGTCTGAACAGCATCCCAAGGAACGAACCACCTATGATACCACTTTGTCACGACCCGACCCTACCCGGGCTCAAGCCGCAACTACCCGAAGCCCGCCTCCATAGGCCAGGGGATGGTGACCAGTGCCGAAGGCACAACAACTCGAGGAGGCCTTTGCCTAAGAACCGGTACACACACACACGCAACACACTCAATGTAGAGTAAAAAAAGACAAGTAAAGAAAAGGAAAACTGCTATATATATATACCACAAATGTGCATCGACCTCTAAATAGTACAAAGTACAAGATGAAAGTAAAATGAAAAGAAAAGGGGCCAAACACGTGCCCAACCAAAAATGACACCACCCAGTAATAGGTAAAACAACAACAAACAGATGGGAGGGTCCCACACCTGGAACCCGACAACGACCACTGCACACGGTCCAAGATCCCAGCTCCTAAGCTCCTCTGACGTCACGACCAACCTGTCTGCTATCTTCAAGGGCACACCAAGTGCGGGAAAATACCAAGCAGGGGTGAGTAGAAAAATACTCAGTAAGATACCCCAAAGGCTTGAGGGAGAAAAAAAGTAGGTACCGAAGGGTGAGAAGAAGAGCGAACAGGGAAAAGTAAAGGAGTACAACCGAAAGGGAAGTAGAGAGTACAATAGAATACCATTAGAGAGTCCAGCTCAACCCAACAAAAGAAAGGAGGTAGACTCATCCAGACACAAGGAGCTGGAAACGGTGAAAAGATGAACTTCTCATTGAGTCTTCGCTACCTATAGCAGGAGAGTAGACTCATCCAACCACGAGAAGCTAGACACGGAAAGCACGTGGCATAACCCACGCATCTTCGCCTCTCCTGGAAGGAGAGTAGCCAAAACCCAAGGAGTGGGTATTGGAACAAGGTATATACATATACATATGCTCAACAAGAAGCCCGAACAAGCTTGTAAGGGGATCTCCATCCCGTAGCATAGCCCAAGGAAGTGAGTCACCAATAGTCCCAGAAGTAAACACCATCGATGCCCAACATCCTGTACGTCTGCCCCGAACTACAAGTCAAGGAGATCAAACCACCGCACCTCAACACTATCCGTTTTGGGTGGCACTGACTCGCCCACACAGTTTTAGGTCGCGTCACAAGAACGTGTCTCGGTGGGGGAAAGCTCCCCTCATACTTGAGAGTTCCAAGTTAATTCAATCCATGCCTCGTCACTACCCCACAGTAGATAGGTCTCTTCAATGTCAAAGTCGTTCCATCACTGACCCGTACAACCAAGGTTCCCACTCTGGTGATCACGGAGGAAGGCCATAGACTAGCTTAGTAAAAAGGACTGAGTCTGGAATATCAACGGGTGTCCCACTGCCCATCCCTGTTGGAGGGTAAACCATAATACATCATCCGGAGACCCACTGCCCAGCCCCGCTGGAGGGTAGACCTTAATACATCATCAGGAAACCCACTTCCCAGCCCCGCTGAAGGGAAGACCTTAATACATCATCAGGCGACCAACTGCCTAGCCCCGCGGGAGGGTAGACCTGGAATGAGTCAACAGGAGACCCACTGCCCATCCTTGCTGGAGGGTAGACCTGGAACTAGATGACGGGCGATCCACTGACCAACCCTTCTGGAGGGTAGACCCTAAGAGGTCATCGGGTGACCACTGCCCAGTCTCCGCTGGAGGGTAGACGCTAAGTGCATTGGGTGACCCACTGCCCAGTGTCTGCTGGAGGGTAGACCCTAAGAGCGCCAGGTGACCCACTGCCCAGTCTTTGCTGGTGGGTAAACCCTAGAAGTCAGTGAGAAACCCACTGCCCAGCCCCGCTGGAGTGTAAAACCGAAGAAGTCGATGCATGACCCACTGCCTAGCCTTGCTAGAGGGTAAAACTCAGAACTGCTCTGGCCATCTCTACTGGAGGGTACACCACTTGCCAACCGAACACATAGTGGGTATCGCGCAACCACCCAACTTGAGCACAACTCACCCAAAGGGGTTCAACTCCTATTCCATCACTAGGTGTCACTAGCACCGCTACCGACCGATCCATCGAGAACGAAACTCGGGGTAGACCACTCAACCCTGCTGGTCAAACAAATGAGCACATAGGGACCCTCTACGTCGCTAGAGGTCAAAGTACGCAAATCAGAGATAGACACGCACCTGGGGGCCCACACGACGTGTGGACCCAAGTTAACCCCAACCAAGCACATGAAATTCTCAGGTACAAACCACACGTACCTCCAAGCGCTCCTGTATACTCCAGAGTATACCTCACTTTCAGCCCAAGGGCTATCATGAACCCAGCACCCAACTTCAACGTGAAGGCATGAAGTAACATCTCCAACTTTCCACCACAACGACTGGGGAATGTCCAAACACATCTATTCAAGCATTACTTCACTCACACGGGAGTGCACACGATCACACACCAAGGGTCCGCTACAAAAACAGTAGAAGAACCGCCCCCGGGGCACCTTCAGATTTACACATTTAATAAGATCACGTAAGAGGCTCTACTCACCTGAAAAGATCACACCATTATAATCCTTGCGAAAAAACACGTGATATATACTACTTACTCGCCTAAAATGGATATCCGACAGAAAAGTCGCCAACACCGCCTCCCGCCCGCACAACGTCCCGTGATCCCGAGCCTCGACCCCAAAAACAGTCGGGCACATCGCACCAATGCGACCCCCTTGGGAAAACACTTCAAAAGCACTACTCACATGAGTGAAATGGATATCCGGAGAAAAAGGTTCATTTCGGTGCACCGCACACGAGCGGTGCTACGTCGGACCCGCATCCCAGTCCCGAAACTCAACGGACGGATCACACCATTGTGATCCTCTCAAAAAAGTACACAAGGTAGACTATTCATTTGTCAAAGACGGTCGCCCAGTGATAATGATGGAAAATCAATGTCGACTCCCGAAACGGCCCTCACGGGGCCCACACTAGCGTGCAGAATTAGGGCTGGTGGATTGCACCATTGCAATACCCTCAGAGAAAGACCCAGAATCGACTACTCGCACGCCCCGAACGGACGTCCGATGAAAAAGTCGTGAAATGATGCACGCAGCTCAGAAGACGGGCCATGGGGCCCTCGCCTCAACTTTGTCCTCAACACCTGAAACCACCCTTGAAAGCTCCACCTCAGTGCCAGGGTACCAACGCCACGAACGACGCTTAATACGGACGTCAGATGCATCCACGCCGTCCAAAACAAGAATTCCCGGGATGCCCGCTTAGCTGCTTTACGCACGTACCGTGCCCCCGAGCCCCTCATATCGGAAGTGAAAACTCCCAGAACCACTTCAAAAGGTCCACCTGTACGTCAGGTCCGCGCCGCCGCAGACGGCGCGGAAAACGGACGTCGTAGCGAATGCTACGAGCGTCAGAAATTTAAAGGGGGGAACCCTCTTGGGCCGGACCGGCCTGGTCCGGCCGGTCCGCCCACAGCCGGCCCACGGCTCAGCTGCGGGATTGGTTCACTCCGCCGTGGCCAGACGGTCGCAGCCTTCCACACCCGACTGGCCAACAAGGCCGGTCTCTTTTGTTTCCGCAGCGACCCGCAATACGCGGGTCGCGGTCGCGCCGTAGGGGGTCGCACGCCACATGGCCCCCCTGCCCCTTGCCCTACACCGGCACCACCGCTTGGGACCCCGGACCGACACCGGGATGCCCCGCCGCCACCGCACCAGGCCGAGCTGCTGTGCCACCTGGGAAGTCTCCACTGCCGCCGCTGTCCCGGACCACCGGATTCCGCCTCCTGGAGCCGCTCCGCCGCCGGAGCTCGCCGGAAAACACCCAAAAACCCGTTGATCATCGGCGGAGCACTGCGGTCGCCTCGGAGCTCAGATTTTCGATCCGAAACCAGAGATGGGAAGCTTAGAAAAACTACTACACAACTACGGGAGTTTTTCAAAGCTTAAACATCAAATCGACGCATAAAATTGAATTCAAAGGGTGGTTCGTAAATGAAAACACAACAGAAACCTCCTACCTCGCTGGGCTTCGCCCGGAGCTTCGCGTCGATCCGCCGATATCACCACACCTCACCGAAGTCGACTTGCCAGACCGTCTCACTGGAGATGGAGGAGGAGAGGGGAGAGGGTTTCTCCAGGGGGTTCAATGGGGAGGAAGGGGAGGAGGGGAGAGTTTAAATAAATAGACTCTCTAATTAAAAGTCCCGACCCCTAAAACACCCGCATCCAAACCCTCTGGCATGGTCAAGATTAAGCTCCCCCTAGGGTAAAAACCACCTCCTGAGCACAAAGGTGGTCTCAGAATTTTAATTTTATACATCGTTCGAAAGTTATTAAACTTAGCGCCCGAGGGTGCCAAATTACAAAAACGCCCCCGGGGCCATTTTTCACAGACGGGCCGCGCCCGCAAAACGTACACCCCTCCTAGGGTAAACAACACGTTCCAGACTCAATGGTGCCCTCAATTTTCCAATCCGAGTCACTATTTAATATATACTTGCATTTCAACACTAAATGAATAAATTAGTCAATTAATTAATCTGTTTAACGTTCCAGAAGCGGGCGAGGGGTCCAAACGTCCCGCGCCGACAAGTTTTATGTCATTTATAGGGTAAACACACCATTCCAGACCCATCCGTACACTCAGATCTCTGATCTGGATCCCCATTCAGGATTTATCCCATTTATTTGGGGTTTCTAGTGTGAACGCACTGAAAATTTAATTCCGGCCACTCTGGGGCTCGGAATCGCACGCCGTCTGAAGGCGCTTCTCTAGAATATCATCAAGAATATTCCAAAGTGTTCCACAGTAAAAACTGGGTTCTTATATGAAATCTACAAAAATCATGTATATTCTTTAAATTCTCATGTTCATAGAAAATTTATCATCATTCTTTTTCCCCTCTCCTACTTATTCAAGGAATAAAAACATTTTTCCTGATGTGTCGAATTACCGACAACGTGGATGATGTAATTTATTTTTGATTTAATTATTTCATGTTAGGTAATTAAACATTTATTATAGTTTAACAATGTGATAATATATGTATTATGTCTCATTCATGGTTTTTTAATTCTTTTTTACATATGGTTTTAATTTATAAAACAAAATGAGGTCATTATTATCAAAGAACCACTAAAATGATCTAAATGAACATCATTAATATTATAAATAATGAATCATCCTCATATAAAACATAAAAATGATAAATGGTATAATTTATGGTACTGGAAATATGTAAATACCTTTCCATTCCAATTATACAGTTTCACTTATAATCGACAAAAATATCCATCATGAACCGATAATGGAAAACATGTAAAGAAAGCACCCAAAACAATAGAAGAAACAAAATACTAATAATTAAAGGGTGAAATGATGTTATGAAATGATCATATAAGGTGTTATAAACATTAATATGTTTAATTAAGATATTAATAACACTATTTTAACCATTATAAAGGAGGTTTATACAAGTTTTAAGTAAGAAAAACCCGAGGTAAGGGAATTCTTAACCCAATTTCCATTCTTTGGGTTAATCTTCTTCTTTATTCATTATATGGTATTAAGATTATTATTGTGATGAATTTTTGTATATATTATGTTGAAATACATGTATTTATAGTGTATACACATAACCATTCCACTAAATTAAATCTCACTCTAATTATATTTTAAGGGACTTTCCTTTTAAAATTCATCTAAAAATCACTTTAATAAATTTCAAAAGGATTATTTTTTAATATGTATATAGCATGAGTGGTTTCTTATGATTTAAATATAATTTATTATCATGATATGTTCCTTGGACATTATTTATGTTTTTTTGATCCCATTATAGCTCACGATATGTTAGGTTGAGTCTATTATAGCTCAAGATATGTTTGGTTGAGCCCATTACAACTCAAGATATATCGGGTGATCCCCATTATATCTCTCCAATGCATTGAGTACTATAAAGATATAAGTTGACCAAAAGGTTATTACATGTGTAAGTGTTAATGTAAGAGTGATATGGTAAATATTTCCCAAGGAAAATATATGTTGTTTCTATGTATTTTAGGTTTGATGATTATGGGTTTTATTTGTTTTTTATGTTATCACTTGACTAATAATTTCTTTATTTATATCCCTTAAGGGGGTTTATACTCTTAAATAGTTTTAAAAATGTTTTCCACTGGTTATAAGTATGTGTAATATAAATAAGGGAGTTGTGATGAATGATGTAGAGGATTGTCAATGAAATCAGGTTTTAATCATTAATGTTTTATATTTAAAAAAAATGGAATCTATTTTTAGTAGTATCTTCTTGTATGAATGTGGTATGTTATGTATGTAAGGTATCCTAAATCTTTAAAACTGTTGACCTTAAAATATCATCAATGAGTAATAATGTATGGTCTTGTATGAAATTCAATATTAAGTAATGTTTTAAGGTAGGGTCCTTATAGTTGGCATCAGAGGATGGTTTAGATAATTTTAGGGATTGAGATGATATTTAAAGAATACCATAACTAATTTATAATCTTTGATTAGTTTGAAATGTTATAGAATTTAAGTATTACCATGTTTTTTCATCTAAGTTATGTTTGTTCCGAATGGTTTTCTGTAGAAGAAATAGGGAAACAGAAGTAGGAAGGCACCAAGACACTGACGTTTGTTCGAATCTGCGACCTGAAATGGTGGGAGTCAGAACCTTACAGTTTGTGACAGAAATGGCTCAGTTGACTCAAGAAATAAATGGTGTTGGTATCCATGCTCAAGAGGAACATGATCTATGAAATATAAACATGCCTTTTGTAGAGAATAGTATGAGGCAACAACCTCCAGCATTATGTGGAACTCCAGATCTAATGATAGCTGAAGGATGGATCAATGTTATAGAAAAGATATTTGATGTCATGGGATGTTTAGAACATAAAAAGTTAATACTGGCCATTTATAATTTGGATGTTGAAGCCTAACAATGGTGGTCTCAAGTTAAGAATATGAGAGAAAGAGATGATCTTGACAGTTTGGAATGGGATGATTTTAGGATTCTTTTTTTTTGAAAAATATGTTCCCAAAACTGTTCGACTCAGAATAAATAAACAATTATTAGAATTGAAGTAGAAAGATGATGATTCTGTGGAAACATATGAATATAATTTTACAAGACTGAACAGTATGTACCATATTTTAATTTGGATTTTGAAGGTAAAATTAATATATTTTACTCTGGTTTGAAACTATTTTTGTGAAGAGATTTGGCTTCATGAGAGTTTAAAAGCTACGATAAGCTTGTTAATTGTGATGAAAAAGCTGAAATGGAGTTTTCTAACACATACGTTCCTCAAGATGATAAGAATAAGAAGTGTTCAGGTTGGAAGGCAATGAGTAAGAACTTGTCAAAGAAGTCTGGAGGCAAGAAAATGAATTTCCCTTCTTGTGAAAAGTGTAGTAAGAGGCATCCTGGTGAATGTCTTGTAAATTATAAAAAATGATACTGATGTTGTAAGTTTGGACACATGTCTTGTGAGGGAAAGGAAAATGATCTGAAAATTAATGAGAAGTCAATGGTGAGATGCTTTAACTATAAGGAATTGGGTCATTTTGCCAATTTTTGTCTGAATTTAGTTACTCAAGCAAAGAATCATCAAGATCGGAAGCATAAGGGTTTGGTAAAATATTTTACAACCAATTTATTAGATTTCGAACTATCAAATGAGGTGGTATCAGGTACATTGATTGTTTTTAAAGATTTTTCATATGTGTTGTTTGATTAAGGGTCAACACAATCCTTCATTTCCATGAAATTTTCAGAAAAAATTGGAATTCAACCTCATGAAATGAAGCTAGGTCTCTTGGTAAAAACACTTGGAGGAGATATTGTGGAAAAAAGAAATTATAAGAATCTACTTATCCTTGTCCATGGAAAGAGTATAACTACAAACCAAGTTGTTTTTCCTCAAGTAGAGTTTGATGTTATTTTGGGTATAGAATGGATTTCTTTTTATCATGATAAGATAGATTGTAGATAAAAAGAAGTTTTTTTTCAGAAAGAATTCAGTTTGTCTACAAGAAAAACCCATACCATTAATAACATATCAAGAAGATAATAAAATGATAATGGATGGAAATGAAAGTTATCTTGCTCATTTTTTTGAAGATAAGGGAAGTATCCCAATTAATGATAACCCGGTCGTAAATAAATACCTAGATGTTTTCCCAATGATTTTCTTGGTGATATTCTTAATTGAGAGGTTGAGTTTTCTATTGAATTAGTTCCTGATGCTAAACCAATTTCTAAACCTCCTTATCAAATGGCCCAAATGGAACTTCTGGAATTAAAAAGCATTAACAAGAATTATTAGATAAAGGATTTATCCGACCCAACACTTCACGATGGGGCGCTCATGTATTATTTTTTGTAAAAAAAAGATGGCTCAATGATGCTTTGCATTGATTATAGAGCCTTGAATAACATTACTGTTAAAAAAAAGTATCCTTGGCCTCATATCAATGATTTGTTTGATCATCTCCTAGGAGCACAATATTTTTCAAAGGTTAACCTAAGGGTGGGGTACCATCAATTGAATGTAAAGGATGAACATCCTGAAGACTACATTCCGTACTAGATAAGGTCATTATGAATTTGTTGTTATGAAATTTTGGTTAACTAATTCACCTATTATATTCATGGATCTTATGAATAGAATATTTCATGAGTTCTTGGATAAGATTGTGGTTGTGTTTATTGATGACATTCTCATATATTATAGAAGTAAAGGGGAGCATGAAAAACATCTAAGGGTTGCGTTGAAAACCTTAAAATAAAGGAAACTGTATGGAAAATTCAAAAAGTTTGATTTTTGGTTGCAATAGATTTATTTTAATGGAAAAATTGTGAATAAGGATGGAATAACAGTTGATCCTGCTAATACAAAAGTGGTTGATTAATGGGAAATACCAACAAATGTATCATAGATTCATAGTTTTTTTTGTATTATCATGTTATTACTGTAGGTTTGTTAAAAAAATTTCATGGTTATATATCCATCTAACTAAGTTAACAAGAAAAGGGGTTAAATTTGTTTTGATAGAATAATGTGATGTTTTTTCCGGAACTGAAGAAGAGATTGGTGAGTGCTCCAGTTTTGCACCTTCCTTCCCGAAATGGTGATTTTTTCATTTACAGGGACTCTTCATTGAAAGTAATTGGTTGTGTTATGATGTAGAATGATCAGGTAATTGATTATGTTTCAAGACAACTAAAATCTAATGAGTTGAATGATCCCACAGACGATTTGGAATTGGAAGTTATGGTTTTTTCTTTGAAAATTTAGAGGCACCATTTATATGGATCCAAATGTCAAATATATACTGATCGTAAAAGTCTAAAGTATATATTCATTCAGAAGGAATTAAATATGAACCAGAGAAGATGTCTTGAAATGATAAAATATTATGATTTTATGATCAATTAATATCCAATAAAAGAAAAAAAAGTGGCAGATTCCTTAACTGGAAAACATCATGCATCATTAACCATGTTACATTTGGAAAATGATCCCTTGATTAATGATTTTATGAATTTGGTCTTGGAAGTTATCGGTGCATGGAATACATCTATTTTATTTCAGGTTTCAGTGTATTCATCATTATCAGATAGAATTAAGAAAGCGCAGAAGGAATACTGGGAGCTACAGAACAATTTAGAATTGGTTAAAATGGGTAAGTTGCTTGAATTTAACCTTGATAAAGATTTTTTCTAAGATTTGGAAAAAGATTGTTCATGCCTTCTGATTCTCAATTGAAGACATATTTTTTATGTGAAGCTCATAGTTCTCCATTTTCAGTTCATCCTGGAAGTACTAAAACGTACAGAGACCTTCGAGAGTATTATTGGAGGGATAGAATGAAAAGAGATATTTCAGAATTTACTATGAAATGTTTGACATGTCCACATGTTAAAGCAGAGCTGTAGTTACCGAAGGGGATGCTCCAGCCTTTTCCAGTACTATAGTGAAAATGGGAGAATATATCCATGTACTTTGTGGTGGGACTACCTAAGACTTCTCAAGGTAACAATGTGATTTGGGTTATTATTAACCGTCTGACAAAATCTGCACATTTCCTTTCTATTCAAGATAAAATGTCATTGGATCAGTTTTCTAGACTATACCTCAAAGAGATTATCTAGTTACATGGAGTTCCTCTTTCTATTGTATCTGATTGGAATCACAGGTTCACTTTTAACATTTTTAAGGGGCTTCAAAAGTCTTTGGGAACAAAATTAAATTTTAGTTCAACTTTTCCTCCTCAATCAGATGGGTAGTTAGAACGAATGATTAAGATGTTGGAGAAAATTCTTCAATCTTGTTCAATGGAAAACCAGTGAAGTTGGGGTCAACACCTTTTTTTAGTTGAGTTTTCTTATAATAATAGTTTTTGTTGAAGTATAAAAATGGCACCTTTTAAGGAATTGTATGGGAAGCACTGTCGAACTTCATCTTATTGGGATAAAGTCAGGGAAAGAAAGTTGATGGGGCCAGAATTAGTAGAGGAAGTGGATGATAAAGTGAAGGTGATACAATAGCACATGATGAAAGATCATAGTAGGAAGAAAAGTTATGCAGATAACAAAAAGACTTCACTTTTGAGGTAGGTGACCACGTTTTCCTTAAATCTATGCTTAGAAAAGTGTGATGCATTTTTCTAAGAAAGGGAAGTTTAGATCGAAATTCATTGGTTATTTTGAAATCCTGGAGAAAGTTGCAAAAATTTCGTACTGAGTAGCTTTGTCTCCAAGTTTGTCTTAGATAAACAATGTTTTTCATGTTTCGATAATGAGGAAGTATGTTCCAGATTCATCACATGTCTTGAGTCCTGAAGCAGTTAAACTAGAAAAGAAACTTTCTTATAAAGAAAAACAAGTTCAGATTCTTGATCTAAGGAAACATGTATTCTAAAATAAGGTAATCTGCTAGTTAAAGGTTATAAACCACATGGTTGAATAAAAAACATGGGAATCAGAAAATGCTATGATGGAAAGGTACCCTCACTTGTTTAATGAGTAAATAAAATTGCGAGGATAGACTTTCTAGAAGGTGAGGATAATGTAACACCCCATGGTTTTAAAAAATATAAATTAAATTAATGAAACTTTGTTATAAGTAGATATTTATAACTAGCCTTTAAAAATATTTATTCCACTTCAATGTTTTGTATTTCAAAAAAACAGTCATATACAATTGTGTTCAGTATGTTATTTAGAGTCTAATGGAACTAACTTGTTTTTTTGGTGAATAATAACATACCCTTATGAATAGTAATATGAATAGTAATATGACCCTAATGATTAGTAAATTTTATTATTAATTTATTTTCATAATGATTTAAGGCAATGACATCTTGCTTAATTTTTCAATGTGATATAAAAGTTATTATAGTTTTAAAATTGTTAATTTTGGAATTATGTATGATTTTATTTAGAAATTAAATTAATAATATTCAGAAAATTATTTTAAAAAAATGGAGTTAATTTTTGAATTCTACAGGATGAAAAATGGTTAGGGTGAATTTTTGGGATTTTTCTGAAACAGTTGATTTTTTAGTGAATAGTAAAAATACAGTTTTGAGTTTCGGTGTGTTAATGACATCATTAATGATGTAATAAATCTTGAAAATTTATGTAGAGTAAAATAATTTATTATATTCCCATGTGTCTAATACCATGGGAAAATACCATGGGCATGTCCATGGTTTAGCAAATACTACAAATGAGGTGTCCCTTTGAAATTACTAAAATATTCCTTCACTTTTGCTATAAATACCAACCCATTCCTTCATTAAATTCATTCCAAATTCTTCATCAATGAAGATATGGACTCCTTAAATCCGTAGTAGTCCTCCCAAGGTTTTCTCAATCCCCCAAGGTCCCAACCTTCATGTTATAGGAATTGCTCTATAAGGTAAGAAAATTCACAACTTCATTCTTTATCCATTTAAGTTCTCTTTTATGTGGTATAGAATTATAGAATCCATAACATTTTATTCTTTTCATATTATTATTTTTATATTATGTATTATGATTCATTTATGGATGGTTTACCCTTCTCCCCTCTCTTTTTTATGTTTTGTAAAACCAAGTTGCATAGCTGTTAGGCTGCCGAATTTTTGTAAGGGATTTCTCAACTATTCTTTTATTTTGAGTTCCTTTGTTTTCTTATTCTTTCCTCATATAATCTTATCCAAGAGGCATTAAATCTCTATAAATAATTTATATTCTATATTTTCTCAATTTGATGGAAAATTCATCATCATTCTTCTTACCCACTCCCACTTATTCAAGGAATAAAAACACTGTCCGTGATGTGTTGAATTACTGACGTCGTGGATGATGTGATTTTTTTGCTTTAATTATTTAAAGTCTGGTCATGAAACCATTATCATGGTTGAACTAGGTTATAATATATGTATTATGTATCATACATGAATCTATAATTCTTTTGTACACATGATTTTAATTTATAAAACAAAACGAGGTTGTTATTATCAAAGAACCACTAAAATGATCTAAACAAACATCATTAATGTTTTAACTTATGAATCATCCTCATATCAAACATCAAAATGATAAATGGTATAATTTATGGTACTAAAATTATTTAAATATCTTTCCATTCCAATTCTATAGTTTCACTTCCAATCGACAAGAATATCCATCATGAACCGATCATGGAAAACATATAAAGAAAGCACCCAAAACAATGGAAGGAACAAAATACTAATAGTTAAAGGGTGAAACGATGCTATAAAATGATTATATAAGGTGTTATAAACATTAATAGGTTTCTTTAAGATATTAATAAAACTATTTTAACCATTATACAGGAGCTTTAAACATGTTTTCATTAAGATAAACCCAAGGTAAAGGAATTCTTAACCCAATTTCCATTCTTTCGGTTTACCTTCTTCTTTATTCAATATATGGTATTAAGATTATTGGTTTGATGAATTTTTGAATATATTATGTTGATCTATGTGTATTTACAGAATATACATATAAACATTCCATTATATTAATTCTCACTCTAATTATATTTTAAGGGACTTTACTTTTACAATTCATTTAGAACTCTCTCTAATAAATTTCAAAAGGATTGTTTTTTATATGTATATGGCATGCATGGTTTCTTATGATTTAAAGATAATTTTTACCATGATATGTTCCTTGGAAATTATTTATTTTTTTGAGCCCATTATAGCTCAATATATGTTGGTTTGAGTCTATTATAGCTTAAGATATGTTTGGTTGAGCCCATTATAGCTCAAGATATGCCGGGTGAGCCCCATTACAGATTTCCAATGCATTGGGTACCCTAGAGATATAAGTTGACCCAATTGTTTTTCCTTGTGTAAGGGTGAATGTAAGAGTGATATGATAAATATTTCCCATGGAAACTACATGATGTTTCTATGCATTTGAGTTTTTATGATTATGGGTTTTTTTTATGTTATCACTTGACTAACACTTTCTTTCTTTATATCTCTTATTGAGTTTTATAATCATCCCTTGTTTTAATTTTTTTTTCCACATTATATAAATATGTATAATAGAAATAAGGGAGTTGTGATTAATTATATAGATGGTTTCCAAATAAATCATCTTTTATGATTTAATGTTTTATATTTTGAAAAAAATTGAAACTGTTTTTAGTAGTATCCTCTTGTATGAATGTGGTATGTTATGTATTTAAGGTATCCTAATTATTTAAAACTCTAAACAGGAATAGATCCTCAATGTGTAATAATGTATGTTCATCTATAAAATTCAAGATTAAGTAATGTTTTAAGGAAGGGTCCTTATATAAATAATTTTTTGATTCCTTTGGATTTGAAGGGAAGCAAAAGAAGAAGAGGATGATAGAAAAAAATATGGATAGGGGGAAGAAGGGAAACAAGGTTTTAACAACATGTGATAACTATTGAAAGAATAAAACTGGTAAATTATTTAATGGAATGGGTGTTTGTTATAAGTATATAAAAAAGGGCACCAATTTCATGATTTCAAGGGTAAAGAAAGGTTTCCAATGTACAATGCTTCACCTGCAAGGATATTGGACACTATGTGAATCAATGTCCCAAGCGTCAAAGGAATATTCCCAAAATAATGATTCTGGATAATGATCAAGTTATGATGCTACCACGTATTAATTAGAATTATTTATATATTTGGTCAAGAATCATGTCATTTGAATATTTTTTCAGCAATGTACTAGTTATAGGAATTATGGAATATATGAGTACCGTATTGCAATAAATTTTCATCAAGGATTTGAAACCATAAGTTGAATGGAACCAATAAAAGATATTCAGTGGAATGTTTAACTTTATGGAAAATTCATGATTAAAGGAAGAAAAACCATTTATATATTTCTAATGTTGAAGATAACGATGAAGAAATGATTCATTTGGATAAGTACTAACTACCTCAAAACCAATTTTTGACTTGTCAACAAGTGGTATATGATATCATTTATGGAGTTTACAACATTTTTGGATATAAGGAATATATCCAATAGCATGTGTAATGATGAATGTGTGCTTCCAATAAGGTTTTATGGTAATTTGAGTTATTACCATATTTCAAGATGACACATGTTTAAGATATTCACATATTTGTAATGTAAACATTTAGGGCTGCTTCATGTTGATTAAAGAAAAATAATATAGTAGATGCATTGAGAATGATAAATCATAGATATCTAATCAAAATGAGGACTTCCAAGGAACCCTTGTACATGGATCTAGTAAGGATGGATATGAGAATGATTATAAAGTGTTGGATTGTGATATTTGGGAAAGTTAAACCATTTTTTAAAAGGTCTATGTTGATCATTGTATGAGGTTTTAGATTTTAATGTCACTACATGACGAAACCTAAGCTAAGAGATGAAGTATAGATAATTCAAGGAACAAACAAAGGATAATATTGTGTTCATCAAATATAAATGTGTTGGTCGGAGTGGTTTACTCAAGAGGGGGGGGTGAATTGAGTACCAATTAAAATTTCTGTATTTAAAAAACAGTGTCTTAAAGACCCCCAAATAAAATAATAAATTAAAATGTAGTGAATTTATATTAAAGTAGAGGTTCTGTCAGATTCTCAAGGGATTGATTAATTCCCAGTTAATCAACACAGGAGTGTGTGATTATCTTTTGAAACTAACTTACTAATCTACACTTAACATAAAAACTTGCTAATTTAATTATCAAAGTAACTTTAAAAACAGTATTGGTTTTAAAGTGATCAGCAGCGGAATAAAACTTTGAAAGAGATGGCACAACAATGTAACCAAGAGGTTCAGTCTCAAGCCGAGACTTAGTCCTCTCAAAAGTTTATATAAAAATGATCCACACCTTGGATCGGGGTTCAACAGTTTACAACTGTCCAGGTCCAAGACCTCTACCACTGTTCTTCGTGGGAAACAGTACAACAGCAACCAGCTGTCCAGGTCACACACGACCTCTACCACTGTTATTCGTGGGAAAGAAAGAATGAAAGAGTTTGGTAAGGATTTACAAATCCTTCAGTTTGAGTACAGGAGACAGTGTATGTGTTAGATTCAGCAGATAACACACACTGCTCGAAAAGAGTAATAATAAATCACAGAACAAGAGATGTAGAGTTTAGAAGTGGTTCTTGTGATTTCAGTGCATCTCTGGACTCCTTTGGATTTGACTAGAAGTGAGTTTGAGTCCTCTTCTCGTTTCTGTTTGAGAAACAGAGTGGCGTATGCTCCAGGTTCGTAGGTAGTGAGATGTAGTCGATGAAGCTCTTCGATATTCTTTTGAGTACACAAAACTCTTCTTGAGTAGCCTTGATTGTATATGTGATTCTGTCTTGCTTGGTTCTTCTTGTATGCACAGAGATTTTCTTGAGTATGTCGTATGTATTCCTTATCTCTGTGTGTGTTGTCTCGCTCATCTCTTCAGCAGAGTCTTCTTGTATTTATGTCACGTGCAACAGGAGACAGAAGAGATTTCCTTTCTGCAGGTACGAGGTACGGGTTCCTGACATCCGACAACCTTTATCCGATATTTGAAAAATCATTAAAATGTACATGATATGACCGTTGGATAGATTAAATATAGGAAATAAAGAAATTCAAACAGTGCGTCGAGTGATTAGTAGGTGATCAGCATCGGTAGCTTGAACATCGGTAGCTTGAACATCGGTAGCTCAATGTCATTAGTTGCTTTGACTCTATCAGTGGCTCTATGCGTCGGTTGGTACATGCTTGTATCGGTGACTTTGTTTATCGGTAGCTCCATGCGTCGGTAGGTACATGCATCGGTAGGTACATGCATCGGTAGGTACATGCATCGGTAGGTACATGCATCGGTAGGTACATGCATCGGTAGGTACATGCATCGGTAGGTACATGCATCGGTAGGTACATGCATCGGTAGGTACATGCATCGGTAGGTACATGCATCGGTAGCCGGGAGTCTGTCAGTAGCTTCGTCCATCGGTGACTCTTATTCCATCGGTAGCTACTTATACTTACACCGGTAGCTCTATGTTTGTATCGGTAGCTGTCTGTAAGACAGTAGCTTAAATTTATAAGCACATCGGTAGCTGTGTGTTAAGTCTATCGGTAGCTGTCTGTCGGTAGACTAAGTCTATCGGTAGACTGGTTACCGGTAGCTCTTTATCAGTAGCTATAGACAGATTCCTTATCTGTTTTATGCAGAACACATCCGATTGTGTTAGAATCAATTTATAACTTGTATGAACATGGATAAATGAGTATTAACATATTCCAAAGACTATTTTAAAAATTATTATTGGTTTGATCATAGATTTGAAAGAATTAAAGTATAGATCAATGATACTTAAAGATATCATAGAGAATGAAAACATAATTGGGATTTTCAACACATATGAATACATGATTGAGATTATCAAAACAGGTGAGGTCAACAATCTCCCCCTTTTTGATAATCACAATTTATGATATGGGCATTTAACATAGTGAAAATATAATGGTAAAGAGTATAATATTGAATTCAATTTTCTTATTGAAAATAGCATCAGAGATAATAGAAATAGTATGATATAGACATAAGTTATCAGAGGTAACAATAATAAGGTACTAAATAGACATAAAGTATCATAGGGAAAAAAATGAAAAGAAGGGTAATGTGTCTCCCCTTATTCCTTATTTTTCTCCATTGAAAATAATTTTCATTCTCTTTGTTATCCCCCTTATTCTCTCATTTTGTTCTCCCCCTTATTCTCCTTATTATTCTCCTTATTATTCTCCCCCTTTGTGATAATCAAAAAGTGGGAAAGCATATATATATAGGAGACAAATAAAACATGAGAAGTAAAAGGAGTTCTTCTGTATTAGAGTAGTCAAAAAGTACAGAAACAGAATACAAAGGAATTCCTATCAAAAATCCTAGCCACTGGATCATTCCACCTCTTCCACGTGAGATTTGCCTTTGGGATCAGAAGAAGGCCCGGGTGGTGAGGATACAGGTGAAGGTTTTGGAATGCCAGAAAAGATCAAAGGAGGCTGGGCCACTGACACAGAGTCAGGCCTGTAGGTTGAAGATCTCTGGGTGATCATTGGTGTGAGGCTGCGAATAGCTTGAGCAGGAGTCAGCTGGACTGTGGAAGCAGCTGAGGGAGAAGCAGGCAAACCAGGTGGGATGATGACTGGTCTGGCATCAACATGCAAGAAGGGCAACAACAGATTTCTAAAATTCATAATAATTCCTCCTCCTCTTTCCATGGCAGAGATGAAATCATCTTTGTTCTCCATGAATTTCTCTAAGGCAGGAGTCAGTTCTCTTAGCTTTCTCACTTGTTCTCTGAACGCTTGAGTGACTGGTGGTAGCTTCATGTTTTCCAACATCAGCTTGAAGTGGTGTTCGAGTTGATGCTTGGTGAAAATTTTGGTGAAGTAGTAGTCCACTTTGCTCTTTATGGCTTCCTGAGAGGCAGAGGCTTCTCTCATATAGTCTTGAACAATCTTCATTATTTATCTGGAAGAAGATCTTGTAGAAAGCACCACTCGGGTCAACTATGATGAGTCCACAGAGCCACTGGTTGAAACAGAGCCAATCTCCTCCTTCAACATTGCTCGAACTTGATTCAGATCAACTGAAAGTTTGGATGTGAGAGGGCCAAGAGAGAAGGAAACAGTTTCTTTGAAACTCTTAGACAAACCACTGATTAGGCTTTTAACTTGAGAGTCTTGTAATTGAACATGATCCTTCACTGAGGTTTTGAATCTTTCAAACACTGAGACAAACTGGCTTACTACACTCTTCACATAAGCTAGGTCCTTGTCATCTTGAGACTTGGAGCTCATATAAGAATCCAAAGCAGCAACTTATGTCTTGAGAGCTTCCAGATCTGATTCGATTCTTTAAGACTGAGTCTGGCACTCTTTCACTTCTTCCATAAGCTCAGACATAAAAGAAGATAAATTACAAGCCAAAGATAGCTCAAAAGATCTCTCTAACATTTTCATTTCTTCATAAAATCTTTGCTTCATCTCAGCAACTGATACACTGAATGATTCTTTCAGCTCATTCTTCATGGATTCAAGATCATATTTAGAGACAAAATCATTTGGGACAACTGCAGCAGATCCCCTTGCTGAGGTCAAACTAACTACAGAAGCAGTCATTATTGAATTAATTGAGGAAGCAAGAGAGGTTTCCATTAACTTCACTTCTTCAACAAAACTGGTTTTGATGTCCTCTTTCAGCTTATTCAAATCATGAAATCTGACCACATCATCTGGAAACATCTCAGAAGCAAGATCATAATTGGTCTTCGGTCTATTCATAGACACCTCATTATCTGAATCCGGATAATCCAATCCACAGACTATAAACCCTGGGTCTTCTACCCAGTCTCCAAGCTCAACAGCTACTGTAACTTTTCCAAGCACAGACTGATGCTCCCCCTCAATGGGTGCATTCTCATGTATCACAACAGCATTTTCTACTGGCCTTTCTTCATCAGAATCTTCCACAACAACTTCCATCTCAGCATCAGTAAGGAGTTTTCTGAAACAGGTACAGTTTCTTCTGTATCTTTTTCTACTTCAGCAGCAGGCATAGCTGAGCTTCCAATCAAAGGGCTCATACTTAAACTACCAGAAGAAGACAATTCGGATACATTTTCCTTTTCCTCTTCTTCTTGGTGAGGTACAGACTGGTCTTCCTCATGAGTAGATACAATTTCCTCTACCTTTCCTTTCCTAGAATAAACCAATTCTGCAACAGGACTTGGGGGCAAGTCTGGATCTCCTCCAACATCCATAGGAGTTTCTTCTTCTTCTTCTTCTTCTGTTTCATCACTATAAACAGGTTCCTCTTCATCAGGTCTCAGACTCGGATCTCTCATATCCTTTGGTCTTGAGGGATGATCCACAGGATTAAACCTATCATATACCTTCTGATCATCACTGACCCATTCTCCCTTCCATGGGTTCCAGTTAATTTTCATGTACTTACACACAGTCGAGGTGATGCAGAAATTGTTCTTGACTACAACCGTCTCATCCTGAGACTCATCTATTCCTTTCACTTTTGTCATTACTGAAATCAGATTGGCAAAGAACAAAGCATTAGTCTTTGACTTTGGTCTAATCATGTCTTCCATTTGAAGCATTAACAGTCTGCACAGATTGATCTTCACACCATGTCTTAGAAAATGAAGAAGATATATATCTTGATATCTCAGATTTGCAAAATCTCCTCGCCTTGGTATCAACACATGCTGAACAAACTTGAAAAGTAGTCGATTCTCTCCATCCATTTCAGCAGCAACCACTTGCCTTTGATTTCCATTACCAGTCAGCTCTTTTAAGGCGGTTTCATAATCAAAGATGTCACTGCTAGGTGGCATTGCTCTTGATACATACCCAGAGACACCTTCATGTGGTACTTTTAAACTCTCATCCCACTCTACTGAAGAAAAAGACATCTGTTTTCCATTTACAAAAGAGCTTACCCGATTCTCATTCTCAGACTTCTCGAAGGTTATAAACTCATAGAACTGTTTTACCAACTTCAGGTAGTATGAGTCATTGTTATTCGAGAAACAATCCACCCATTTCTGGTCTTCCAGAATCTCGAGTACTAAGGATTTGCTAGGCAGTAGCCATTCCACGCACAGTTCCTTTTCGATTACTATGTCTCTATTCCGCAAGTGAGGATTCACTGGTCGCCTTCCCGATCTAGTTCTGACTTCACTAACACTGGTTTTATGCTGAGTCTTCTGCTTCTTAGCGTTTGGTTCTGCACTTTCATCTCTGACGATAGGAATCTTGGTTTTTTCCATCGCGGGTTTAGGGTTCTTGGCCGATTTGAGAGATAAGGTTCGAAGGTGAGGGATTTTGAGCTCAGTGAGGTAAGAAGTGGCTTAGACTTAGTTTTATCATTTAGGAATTCCAAATAAACGACTAAAATAGAGTAATAAAAATAATATAAAACGATTCGTATTCTTGGCGGCAGACAGAAGTTTTAAAACCTTGCATCGGTGTGAGTTAATCATCGGTGAGAAAAACAAACCGGTGAGAATTGTACATCGGTGAGGATTTTCACATCGGTGAGAATGTCACATCGGTGAGAATTTTCACATCAGTGAGGATTTTCACATCGGTGAGAATTTTCACATCAGTGAGGATTTTTACATCGGTGAGAATGTCACATCGGTGAGAATTTTCACATCAGTGAGGATTTTCACATCGGTTGTGATTAAACATTCCCAATTCGTGTCTTATATAACTTAGCCTATCCGAACTTAAAGGTTTAGTGAAAATATCAGCCAATTGATGTTCGGTGCCAATAAATTCAAGAGAAATATCACCTTTTTGATAGTGATCTCTTAGGAAATGGTGTCTTACATCTATGTGTTTGGTTCTAGAGTGAGATACAGGATTCTTAGAGATGTTTATTGCACTGGTGTTATCACACTTGATTGAAACATGTTTAAAAACATATCCATAGTCCAAAAGAGTGTGTTTCATCCACAGAATTTGTGCATAGCAACTACCAGCAGCTATATATTCTGCTTCGGCAGTAGATAATGCAACTGAGTCTTGTTTCTTACTACACCAAGAAACTAAGGATTTTCCAAGAAAATGACATGTTCCTGATGTGATTTTTTCTATCTAACTTAAAACCAGGAAAGTCAGCATCTGAATAACTCATTAACTCAAAGGATTGTCCTTTTGGGTAAAACAATCCTAAGTTAACCGTGTGTTTGAGATATTTAAAAATTCTTTTAACAGCAAGCAAATGAGATTCTTTTGGATTAGCTTGAAATATGGAACACATACACACACTAAACATAATATCAGGTCGACTAGCAGTAAGATAAAGTAAACTACCAATCACACCTCTGTAATTTTTTTGATCAACTGGTTTCCCAGTTTCATCTGCATCCAATTTACAGGTAGTACTCATAGGAGTTTCACTTCCCTTGATACTATCCAGACCAAAACGTTTTAAAAGATCCTTTGTATATTTACTTTGATTCAAAATAATACCATTTTCATTTTGAAATACTTGAAATCCAAGAAAGTACTTAAGCTCTCCCATTAAGCTCATTTCAAATTCATTTTGCATACTTTTTGAAAAATCAGTACATAAAGAGTGTTTAGAAGATCCAAAAATAATATCATCAACATATATTTGTACAACTAAAACATCTTTAGAAATTCTTTTAATGAAAAGAGTTGGATCAGCAATCCCTTTAGTAAAACCTTTTGAAATAGGGAAATTGCTAAGTCTATCATACCAAGCTCTTGGAGCTTGTTTTAAACCATACAAAGCTTTAGAAAGTTTAAAAACTTGATTTGGAAAATGGGGGTTAGTAAACCCAGGTGGTTGTTCTACAAAAACATCTTCAATTATAAAACCATTTAGAAATTCAATTTTCACATCCATTTGATATAACTTGAAATCTAGATGTGCAACATATGCAAGTAAGATCCTAATGGCTTCTAGTCTAGCTACAGGTGCAAAAGTTTCTTCATAGTCTATACCTTCTTCTTGACTATATCCTTGTGCAACTAGTCTAGCTTTGTTTCTAACTATATTTCCAGATTCATCTACTTTATTTCTAAAAACCCATTTTGTGCCTATTGTCAAAGTGTCCTTAGGTCTGTCAACTAATTCCCAGACTTTGTTTCTTTCAAACTGATTTAATTCTTCTTGCATAGCCATTACCCAGAATTCATCATTGATAGCATCATTGATATTTTTGGGTTCTAGCTGTGAAAGAAAGGCTTGATGTTCAACCTGGTTTCTTAGAGAAGCTCTAGTTTGTGTTCCTCTATCAAGATTACCAACGACAGCTTCTAAAGGATGATTCTTTAGAATCCTTGTTGATCTGGTAAAGGTTGGACTAGAAATTTCAGGTTCATCTATAGGTTCGGGTTCAACAGAAGCAGATTCTGGAAAAAGTCCAGAACTGGATGCTTTTATAACAGGTTCTTTAGATTTATCATTAAGGTCCAGAATAGACAAATCTTCTTCAAGATTCTCAAGAGAGGTTTTAGGCTCATGTGGATCAGTTTCATCAAACTTGATGTGAACAGATTCTTCCACACATTTGGTTTTCTTATTGAATACTCTATAGGCTTTACTTGAAATAGAGTAACCCAGAAAAATTCCTTCATCACTTTTGGAAGCAAACTTATCCAGATTATCTTTAGTATTCAGAATAAATACTTTGCAACCAAAAACTTTAAAGTAATTAACCTTAGTCTTTCTATTGTTCCACAATTCATAAGGGGTATTCTTAAGAACAGGTCTAATTAAGACTCTATTAATGACATAGCAAGCTGTATTTACAGCTTCAGCCCAAAAATAAATAGGCAGGTCATATTCATTGAGCATGGTTCTAGCAATTTCTTGAAGGGTTCGGTTTCTTCTTTCTACTACACCATTCTGTTGGGGTGTTCTAGGAGCAGAAAAGTTATGAGTATAGCCATTGTGTGAGCAATAAGATTCAAAATCTTGATTTTCAAACTCACGACCGTGATCACTTCTCAAAGTTTTAATCTTAAGTCCACTAAGGTTCTCTACAGATTTAGAGTATTTAACAAAGTAAGAACAAGCTTCACTTTTGTGAGCTAGAAAATATACCCAAGTATATCTAGAAAAGTCATCTACAAGAACATAAACATAGTGCTTTCCATTTAAACTAGAAAATCTTGATGGTCCAAACAAGTCCATGTGAACCAATTCAAGTGGTTGAGAAGTCGAAACTTCTTTCTTTGATTTAAAAGAAACTTTGTGTTGTTTTCCCTTTTGACAGGGGTTACACACTCTATCATTTGGGAATTCTAATTTAGGTAGGTCTCTAACTAGGTTTTTCCTAGAAAGTTTTCTAAGTGAGTGAATGTTGCAATGTCCTAATCTTCTGTTCCATAGCCAAGATTCTTTATGAAAAGCATTCAAACAAGTAATATTCTGCTTAGCTAAAGAATTCAGATTAACAACATAAACATTCTCATTTCTTAAGGCAGAAAATACAAAAACATTCTTAGAATTAAAAACTTTGCAAGAATCATTTTCAAATTTAACATGAAAACCATCATCACATAACTGATAAATACTTAATAAATTGTATTTAAGGCCATCAACAAATAAAACTTTAGAGATCAAAATTGAATCAGTGTTACCAATCTGGCCTAGGCCGAGGATCTTCCCTTTTGAATTATCACCAAAGGTGACAAAGCCTCCATCAACTTTTATTAAACTTTTGAAACAAGAGAAGTCTCCTGACATATGTCTTGAACATCCACTGTCCAAATACCAGGTCTCTTTACAGGATCTCTTCAAGCAAGTTCCCTACAAAACAGATTTAGATGGGAGATGATTTTGGTACCCAGATTTTCTTGGGTCCAGACAGGTTAGCCAATAACACTTTAGGTACCCATATTTGTCTAATGGGTTTCAAATAATTTGTAGAATTGACATGCTTTGAAAGATAAACTTTATTAGATCCATAGCTATGTATATAACTGGTTGAAGCATAAGAGGTTCCAGAATTACCTTCATTCTGTCCAGATTTAGAAATGAATCTAGTTTTGGCAATTTTCCTTTGTCCAGGTTGGTATCCTATACTAGTAGTATATTTAGGTGCTACTTGCTTTCCTAGAATCTGTGTTAGAGTATTCTTTCCATTTGTGAACTTCTCTAAGCCTTTTCTGAGTTGTTCATTAGACAATTTTAGTTTAGTATTTTCTTTAAGCAACTGAGCATTTTTCTCTTTTTCAATAGTGAGTTCGGTTTTAACTGTAGTGGTGAGAGCATGCTGTTTCTTTAATGACTTGTATTTATCCTTAAGTTCATTACATGTCTCTTCCAGCATATCACAGTACTCAAACAATTCATTTTTAGACATTGTTCCAGAATCAGAGTCAGATTCTGCATTATCTCCAGAGTAATAATTTAAAGCAGGAGTTTCAGCAGTTACCTGAGAAGTGTTTGTCATAAATCACATGTTGGCTCGATTCCTTTCAGAGTCTGAAGATTCAGCTTCACTTGTGCTGTCTTCTGAAGCACTCCAAGTAGCCTTCATGGATTTCTTAAACTTATTGTCCTTATATTCATATTTCTTTTTATACTTCATCTTTGGACAGTCGGCTTTAATGTGTCCTTTTCTCTTGCACTCATAACAGACAACATCATCTGATTTGTCATTCTTCTTCCAATCCTTTTTCCATTTACCTTGGTGATCATACTTACCCTTATAATTTGTTTTTATGAAGAACTTCTTTTTCTTATAAAATTTCTTAAATCTTCTAGCAATGTGAGCCATCTTAGCATCACTGTCAGAATCACTTCCACTGTCTTCACAGCTTGAACTTTCAACTACAGCTTGAAGCTTTTCTTTGTCCTTATTCTTTGAAGTTGAGGATTTGAAAGAGACATACTTTCTTGCAGGTTCATTTTCTTCCTCTTTGTTCACTTTAAGCTCTTCTTAATACATCATCAGCTTGCCAATTAGTTCCTTGACAGGTAGAGCAGCAATGTCACATGATTCTCTGATTGATACAGATGTGCCTCTCCATCTATCATGTAGACATCTCAAAATTCTCATAATTTGTTCCTTCGATGAGACATCCTTTCCCAGCGAGATCATTGTATTGACAATTTCATTGAACCTGAGATACATGTCAGAAATGGGTTCGTCAGGCTTTATTTTAAAATTATCATACTTTATAGTATATGTGTTCAATCTCATTTCTTTAACATTAGTTGTTCCTTCATGAGAAACAGCTAAGGTATCCCAAATTTCATAAGCAGTTTTACAAGCAGAAATTCTATTAAACTCTTCATCTCCTAGAGCACAGTACAAGGCATTCATAGCTTTACAATTGTTATTGTAAGCAGTCTTTGTAGGTTCATCCCAAGTAGATCTAGCAGTAGTAGGCATTTTGTATTCTGATTCAATAGCAGTCCAAATATCAAAACCTATGCTTTCTAGATGAATTTTCATTTTCAGTTTCCACTGAGCATAATTAGTTCCATTGAAGAAAGGTAGCTGGTTAGTAGCAGCACCCTCAAGTCTATTGTCCATGATGAGAAAATTTTAAAGAGATAAAAATTTAGATATAACAGAAATTTTAAGATCTTTAAAATACAACTAAAATCACAGTTCAAACGCAGAGTACTTTTAGAAAGTATTTTCAATCCTCTGATACCAAGTGTTGGTCGGAGTGGTTTACTCAAGAGGGGGGGTGAATTGAGTACTAATTAAAATTTCTGTATTTAAAAAACAGTGTCTTAAAGACCCCCAAATAAAATAATAAATTAAACTGTAGTGAATTTATATTAAAGTAGAGGTTCTGTCAGATTCTCAAGGGATTGATTAATTCCCAGTTAATCAACACAGGAGTATGTGATTATCTTTTGAAACTAACTTACTAATCTACACTTAACATAAACACGTGCTAATTTAATTATCAAAGTAACTTTAAAAACAGTATTGGTTTTAAAGTGATCAGCAGCGGAATAAAAATTTGAAAGAGATGGCACAACAATGTAACCAAGAGGTTCAGTCTCAAGCCGAGACTTAGTCCTCTCAAAAGTTTATATAAAAATGATCCACACCCTGGATCGGGGTTCAACAGTTTACAACTGCCCAGGTCCAAGACCTCTACCACTGTTCTTCGTGGGAAACAGTACAACAACAACCAGCTGTCCAGGTCACAAACGACCTCTACCACTGTTATTCTTGGGAAAGAAAGAATGAAAGAGTTTGGTAAGGATTTACAAATCCTTCAGTTTGAGTACAGGAGACAATGTATGTGTTAGATTCAGTAGATAACACACACTGCTCGAAAAGCGTAATAATAAATCACAGAACAAGATATGTAGAGTTTAGAAGTGGTTCTGGTGATTTCAGTGCAGCTCTGGACTCCTTTGGATTTGACTAGAAGTGAGTTTGAGTCCTCTTCTCGTTTCTATTTGAGAAACAGAGTGGCGTATGCTCCAGGTTCGTAGGTAGTGAGATGTAGTCGATGAAGCTCTTCGATATTCTTTTGAGTACACAGAACTCTTCTTGAGTAGCCTTGATTGTATATGTGATTCTGTCTTTCTTGGTTCTTCTTGTATGCACAGAGCTTTTCTTGAGTATGTCGTATGTATTCCTTATCTCTGTGTGTGTTGTCTCGCTCATCTCTTCAGCAGAGTCTTCTTGTATTTATGTCACGTGCAACAGGAGACAGAAGAGATTTCCTTTCTGCAGGTACGAGGTACGGGTTCCTGACATCCGACAACCTTTATCAGATATTTCACAAATCATTAAAATGTACATGATATGACCGTTGGATAGATTAAATATAGGAAATAAAGAAATTCAAACAGTGCGTCGAGTGATCGGTAGGTGATCAGCATCGGTAGCTTGAACATCGGTAGCTCAATGTCATTAGTTTCTTTGACTCTATCGGTGGCTCTATGCGTCGGTTGGTACATGCTTGTATCAGTGACTTTGTTTATCCGTAGCTCCATGCGTCGGTAGGTACATGCATCGGTAGGTACATGCATCGGTAGGTACATGCATCGGTAGGTACATGCATCGGTAGGTACATGCATCGGTAGGTACATGCATCGGTAGGTACATGCATCGGTAGGTACATGCATCAGTAGGTACATGCATCGGTAGGTACATGCATCGGTAGGTACATGCATCGGTAGGTACATGCATCGGTAGCTGTGAGTCTGTCAGTAGCTTCATCCATCGGTGACTCTTATTCCATCGGTAGCTACTTATACTTACACCGGTAGCTCTATGTTTGTATCGGTAGCTGTCTGTAAGACAGTAGCTTACATTTATAAGCACATCGGTAGCTGTGTGTTAAGTCTATCGGTAGCTGTCTGTCGGTAGACTAAGTCTATCGGTAGACTGGTTACCGGTAGCTCTTTATTAGTAGCTATAGACAGATTACTTATCTGTTTTATGCAGAACACATCCGATTGTGTTAGAATCAATTTATAACTTGTATGAACATGGATAAATGAGGATTAACATATTACAAAGACTATTTTAAAAATTATTATTGGTTTGATCATATATTTGAAAGAATTAAAGTATAGATCAATGATACTTAAAGATATCATAGAGAATGAAAACATAATTGGGATTTTCAACACATATGAATACATGATTGAGATTATCAAAACAGGTGAGGTCAACAAAATGTATATTTATACTCTTATTAATTGGAATAATTCATCAACTCTTGGAAAAGAGTCTTAAATAAAAATTTTGTCCTATTATAATCTTTTTTCATGATATCAATTTTTTTTGCATAACTGTAGTTTATGGTTTAGTGGTAATGATATTTCATCTAATCATGTTCTCTATCAGTTTCCATTAGAACAAGATGGTTTTATTATTCTTCCATGACCATGTTTTTCAATTAGAATGTGTATTTTTGAAGTAACCTATGTATTTCAATTTCCCTCTTATTAAGAGGATATTTTAACCGTATTCTTTATGTGGGTTTCTCATAAGGGAATTTTCAATTATCAACCATTTACTTTTGAAATTCAATTTCAAATTTCGAGGAAGAAATTTTTATAAGGAGGGGATAATGTAACACCCACATATTTTGAAAATAAATTTAATACTTAATTCATGAAACATTAATTCACTACAAAACAAAACTTTGTTATAACCTAGCCAGAAAATATAATTTTACCACCTCTAAGTTTTCAATTTTGAGAAACTGACATACACAATTTCATTAATTAAGATATTTAGAGTATGATAAGACAAACTTAATTTTTGATGTATATTAACATACCCTTATGAATATTAATGAATAGTAAGTAATAGTAAATCATCCAAAATATAGAAACTTCACCCATGAATGTATACATACAATTTGGACATCTTATAAGTGAAAAAATGATCGTAGTGTAAGTATTTGTATTTTTATATGTCATATATATTTTAATTACAATTTTATGATTAATTTAATAATATAAAATGGGAATTTATTTTCATAAAATGTAATCATAATTTTTTTACTTTATTGTCTAATGATTATAAGACAATTTTTTTGGACTTGGATTAATTTCTCAAGGTGTTATAAAAGAAGTTATAGTTTTAAAGTTGTTTTTTAGAGAAAATTATGATTTTATTTAAAAATTAAATTGAGAATATTAAGAAAATTATTTCAATAAATGGATTTAATTTTTGAATTCTACACATCGAAAAATGGTTCAGGTCTATTTTTGGGATTTTTCTGAAATACTCAAGTTTTTAATGAATTGTAAAATATAATAATTTGCCGTATATTTAAATTACAAGTTAAATTAACTATTCCTAGCATCACAGATGATGTAAGAACTCTTGGTTAGAACTGAAAAAACTTATTACTATTATGGGTCACATGAATCAACACTATTGGTTTTCTTTAGAGAAATAATAAAATAATGTATAAGATATTCAAAAATTACTACTCTCCTCCACTATAAACCCCCCCACTCCCCATTAAATTAAATCCTATCAATCCTTGTTCCTTGTATAAATTATACCCAAATATCCTCCGAAGATCCTCTACCAATTCCAACATCCCTTGGTCTTATAAAAACACAAAAAACTCTCCCCTAATGAGGCTCTCAAGGATGATTTCTTCAAGAGGTAAACACCTCTTTTAATTTATTTTATTTCAAGTTCTCTTTTATGTGGTATATATTTCATGTTTCCATACCATGTTATTCTTTAAATTTTACTATTAAAATATACTATATTATTATTATTTTATGAATGGTTGACCCCTATTCCCTCTCTTTTTAATGTTTTCTAAAACTGTGTTGTATTGTCGTTATGTTGCAGCATTTTTGTCTTAAACTCTCTCTCTTTTTCAAGAACTCTCTTTAGGTTATTCTATTTTATTTTAAATTGTCTTATAGTGGGATATGTCATTTCATAACCCCATTACTATCCATATTATGTAATAACGATGAGATACCCCTTTTCTCTCATAAAAATATTTTATGAACTTTTACGTGACGCCCTAAGGCTGCCAACTTTTCATAAGGGATTTTTGAACTTTTCTTTTATTTCGTGTTACATATTTTCTTTTTTTCTTTCCTAACATAATTTCATATAAATTTTATGATAAATATAGTACCTTGCATTTACTATAATTTTTTTGATAATTAAATAATTAATCATCATCTCTCATTTCCCCTTCTTTTATACTAGAAATGAAAACACCATCTGAGATGTGTTCAATTATCACATTCAAAGATGATGGGGTTTCAATTTATATTACCATATTCAATTTTGGTCTTGAAACCATTTTAATGGTTTAAAAGGACTATAATATATATATTATAACTTATTTAAGGTTATGGAATCTTTTTGTGCACATGATATTATTTTATAAATCAGAATGAGTTCGTTGTGATAAAAAACCACCAATTAACCCAAAGAATTATCATTACAATTTTATATAATGATTTGTATTCACTCCAAATAACCAAATTAATTTTATAACAATTTAATATTCTAGATGTTAATAAATAAAATACAACTTCTATTCTATAAAATCATTCTCATATTACATGTTTATCTTTACATGTATATTAGTAAACCGGCCATGAATACCAAGAAAGAAAAGACTCCCAAACAATAAAATTGAACCTCTTTAACCCTTAAATAAGGTCATAAATGAACTTAATAAGGATATAATAAATCCATTACATAAATAATAGGTTCTAGAAATATTAATTAATGAATTTAATTTGGTTATACAAGCCAGTAAGATCAAGTGAAGAACACCATCAGACTTAAGGTAAGGGGTTTCTTCATCTCACTTCCATTTTTTTTGAAATATTTCATATTCACTACTATTACTTGTGTATGGTGTATGTATACTGGCCATTGATGTTTCATATCATGAATCTATTTATTTTCCTGATATTAAATTTATCAATTAATTATTATTAATTTTGGGGCATATGATTCAATTGATTATAGAGTCTAATATTTTTTACCCGAACCTCCATTTTCATTCGGGTTTCCGTTATTCTCTACTCACCTCAATGATATTAATATTTATTCATATATACTCTTCATAAATTCAGTGAGAATTTTCAAAATATGTTTACCAACAATAATCCAACTTTAATTTATGGGGAGTTATATGTTCTAAGAGGATCTTTAAAAAATTCTTCCCGATACAAGGGAACTTCTTGAATTCTTACCTATTTTCAAGTGCACTATGTAATCTATTTTAAGTCATTATTTTTTTAAAAGTAGTAAATTTTTTAGAAAAAACCATCTTGATTCAATTACGGTTTTATGAAAGCAAACATGCCTTCCTGTTTTAAAATCTCTTTAATTTTTTCCTAAAATTGTACTAAAATATCTTACTTCTAAAGATTATTTAAAAGCTCTTTTTACATGATTCCACTTTAGGGGGAAAAAATTTATTCCTAAAATATAATTTAAATTTTCTTCCATATTATTTTCTAGGATATAAATTTTTACAAATATGATGTCATGAAAAATAAAAATGATTTTCGAAAAAAACTATTCTTTCCAACGTAAAATGAGTTTCTCTTATCTCACATTAACTTTTATGAGATATTTTACTTGTTAGACTCTTATTACTTTCATGTGGTGTATAAAATTCTATTTGGTATATCATACCAAGAGTCTCATTATTCTCATGATATTCTAAGAGATTATGATTTGAATGTTTTGAGGTGGAAAGTGACACTTTGGAATGTTTAAGGATGATTTAATCAAGGATTTTTCAATGGTCTGATTTAAAAGTATCTTCATCTATGTCAGCATACTTTGATTATACCTATAATTCATTGAGTTTTAACTCTTATGATATCATCCAATATTTTATTGAATGTTTTATGTATAGTTTGACTATGGATGTGCTATCTTGAAACCATTCACCATATTACTTCCCATGGTTAGTGTTTATGTTTAATGATTGGGGAAATTTATTTATATTTAACACTCAAAATTTCATTTTTCATTATAAAATATAAATACCCATAACAAACAGAGCCATGGGAAGAAGAAAAAATAGTTTATGGTGGTCTAAAATAGTGGAGACCAAGATGATCTCCCCTAATCAAGTCCACCACTTATGGTTCCATATGTTAGTTTTAATATGAATTTGTATGTTGTTTATGTTGATCCCCATTCATATGAGGAATGAATTGGACTTAGTAAGTGTCTCGTGGGACCCTATATAGCCCCTCAGTTCATGGGTAGATCACATGAGACAAACTATGATCTTGTCACAAGGACTTGAAAAAATGGATATTTATGGTGTTGACAGAGGCCTTGATGGTATAGTTTTGATGTCCCCCATTATGAATTCCCTCATTCTAAAAATAGTATTTATAATTAATTTGGTTATTCGACTAGTAGAATATATATTATTATGTTTTATTTAGAAATTATTTATTCAGCTCTTATTCCTACCATAATGTGTTCAATTTTATTTTATAAGGAATCTGTTTTTAGTTGTTCACCAAGACCAATGTTTACATTTATGATATCTTCCACTTTATTTATTATCCTTACCGAGAATATTAGCTCACCCCTTTCTTATATTTCATTTTCTTAGGATATGAAGAATTTTATTTTGAATTAACTACAGTGATAAACTTAGAGTTGTAGATATTCCCAATAAAACAGATATGATGTATTTCCTTTCATGTTGTAATGTTGAACCTATGTAAGTATCTGGTTTTACAAAAACTACTAAACTAATCATTCCTCCAGGATTTTATTACTTGTTATCATGTCAAGGTATTAAAATAATGCACTGACTCAAGGATTCTAGGGTCGGGGTGTTATAATCATGAACACTCAATTATTTATATCTCCCTTTAAAAGTTTCAAAGGTTATTTTTAAATCAAAAAATATCTTTAATATTCGGGAAATTATTATATTTTAAATAAGTGTTTCCAAATGGTAATGTTTATTTTACTAAAGAGATGTTCCAGATGATGTATTAAAATCATTTTCATTCTAAGATAAAATCATTTGACATTTCTTAATTTTTAATAGGAATATGATCCAATGATACCACACATGTTATTTGTCTGGATAATTTTGGATTATTATGAAGATATTTTTATGAAACATGTTTAATTTTCATGGTTTATGGTATGATAAATGTTTTATGATTTTATGGAATAGAGATGTATAGATTATGTGATAGGTGGGAACTATATCGCCAACTAATTCATTGGGTAATGATTAATGCTCTATAAGCTCAGAGGGTACATGTGTAGTTATCCCAACCCCAAAAGTGGGTACATCAGAGGTTATCCCAAGACCAAAATAGGGTACATGGGCAGATATCCAAATCTCAAAAGTGGGTAAGTGGGAGGTTATCCAAAGACTAAAATAGGGTATACTGAAGGTTATCCAATCCTCAAAGTAGGTACATAGCTGGTTATCCCAATACTAACATGTTATAATTTTTTTGGTGGGTAGGATTGAAAAAATAATTTGTATGATTTTGTGTATACCACAAATCTATGTCTTATGAAAATGTTATGCTGTTACGGATCATGTTCTATGATTTCCTTATGATTCATTTCTTATGAACTATCCAGATTTATTCCAAGACTCTTGTTTACGATATATGATATACAAGGTATGGTTTATAAATGTTATTCTCATGTTATTATACCCTTAGGATCATGTAATGTAGATATCTCTGTTGTTTACCTTTATTGATCATCTAATATCACCCCTTCTTATGTTTCCTTTCCCCAGGTTATGAAGAAATATATTATATGTGATATGTCTACGAAGGTTTCTAGTTATGTAGAACTTTTTGGGATATGAAAAATATCACTTATAAACCAATTTTTTATGTGTTAAAGTTTTTAAAGTCACCAGACCTAAACCATTATAGCATGTATTTTTATGTTTTTTAATAAATATTCATTAATTAAGACGTATTATTTATCTATTAAAAGTATGGGGTTTGAGAGGAAATGTATATTTTTAGTTAAACGATAAAAAATAACCCAAATAAAATTATTACCCCAAGATGTATCTGGTAATAATAAAATAATATCTAAAAATATATTCTTCGATTTCTGTTGAAGAACAGGAAAATGTTGAATCATCCCATTCAGTAGTGGTAGTTCAACATTAACCTATTGACAAGTCGAACATTAAATGGTAAAATCAACAATATCTACTTTTTATTCCACCCCACTAATAAAAATCCTAATCGACTAAATATATTTTTCTACTACATGAGATAATAGAAAATTTATATCTATGAGTTTGAATTAAAAAATCAATCTTTAATAAGTTTTTGTTAGATAGTTTAGTTGTGGTATTGACATGTGATTCCTGTTTCTATTTTTTATTAATGGATATAAGGCTCCCACCAAATCAAAAATTGGATTTATTATTAAATAATAATAAAATGGACTTTATAGATTGAAGTATTACACATATATTCTTACCAAATCTTATAATACATTCTTTTTTAATGTTAAATCCAGTAAACACACCCCCTATACCAATTATACAACTTTTTTTAAATCATGATCTTTTCTTTTAGCATGATTAATTACATCTAACAATGGTGAATGCACTAATACGTAGACCAAAATAAAGTGTGGTCCTGCATGAATAAATTCTAGGCTACCATTCATTATATCACTAATAACTGACAATGTTCCCAATCTTGCATGGTTATTAATACATTATCTTTTTTACTCAAGTAATCAACTAACTTGTTTTCTTTACCTAGATGATAGTGAATCATGTATCCATAATCGTTTATCAGTTCCAACCATTTAAAATACCTCATATTCATCCCATTTTTAGTGAATATATACATAATACTTTTATAGTTAATATATATTTCACATTTTATCTTATATATAAGTTTCTTCTAAACTATTAAATAAAAATCCATTGAGAAAGATCAAGATAATGTATATGGTAATTATTATAATAGTGTTTCAATTGATGTAATGAATATGTAATTACCCATTTATCTTGCATCAATACATAACTAAGTCCCTTCAACAAATCGTCATCATAAATAAAAAATTCAACATTTATTATCGGAAAGGATAATAATGGAACATTAACCAAACACCTTCACAATTATAAACAAGAATCATCACATTCCTTTATCTATAAAAATGTCAATAATTTTATATTTAACTTGTATAGTGGGAAATATATTTGAGAAAAATTTTCAAATAACCATCAGTAGTTAGAATATTATCAAAGAAAACATCAAATACAAGTGACATTTATAAGACTTTTCCACCATCCCACTACTTTAGTTTTAGTACCATCAAATATTATTCCACAATTAGAAACAATATTCCCAAGGAATAAAATATTCTATGACCAAAATTTACAATTCTAAAATTTTCTATAAAACCTATTTTTTAATATTATTAAAATAATCCTTAGATATATCTCATGTTCCTCATAATTTTTATAATAAACCATAATTCCATCCGTGAACACCCCCCAAAAATTTATCCATATACTCATGAATAAATTTATTCATAAGATCCATAAATAAAATTGGAAAATTCCTTAATATAAAATTAATAACTACAAAATCCTAATGGTCATACCCAAAACAAAATGTAATCGTAAGAATATATTCCTTCTTTACTTTCATTTGGTGATACCCTTAACGGAGATCCAATTTCGAAAAAAACTAAGCACCCTAGAGATGAAACCAATTCATTTTATGGTGTAGCATCTGCCATTATAGTAGAAAAATACATTACCAAATACTTCAAAATTATGTCTTGATGATTCCATATTTAGTAATTGAATTTTAAATAAATAGGCATAATGATCCGACTCATTACAATTAAAACATCTCACTACTGGATGACTGTCCATTTTCCCACTACATTAATGGTCAAAACAGATTTTCTTACTGTTATAAGTAAGATGTCTAATATTATCACAATAGTAAAAATTTCTTGATCCTATCAAACATTATTTAAATCATCTTTTACCACATTTGAAACATTTCAGGGGTTTTCCCCCTAATGTTTTATTTGACAACTTATACATTTATTTGAACTATGATCTCTTTTATTCATGTTTTAATAGAGTATATAAGTATTTGAAAACTCCATCCCATCTTTCTCAGTACATCTAAAAACTTCTATATAAAATTTAAATTAAATAAAGTCCTAATATCTTCAAAAAATTAGGTTATACTCTTGTGTAAAATATATCAACTATACATTCATGGTCTAAAATGATATTTGGTTCCTACCAATCGAATCTAATTTTTTTTCACTTATACCACCACTGAGACTTTTAACATTTACATTGTGTCTATAAATTTCCATTCCATTCAATGTGAAAGAAATTCAGTTAAATAATTATCATGAAAAATATTTTTAAATACCATACACTTCCTGACATCAATTTATTGTTTTCCTTAGACTTATTAATCAGATACCACTATCGATCGACTTCACCTTCAAAATAATAAATAAAAAGAGTCAATTGTTGATGTTCCAACATCCCAAAACATTAAATAACGTATCAAATTTATTTGTTTATCCTTCAAATTTTAGGAAGTTTGAAGAAACACTAATTGACAAAGGGTACTATTTCATGAAATGCTCCAATATAAACACATTCCTATATAGATAATTAAACATATATAATTCATGGGGTTTGTCATTAATAGACTACATCAACTGAGTTAACATTACCATAAAATACTCTATTAAAACCATTCAAGGTTAATAATTTAGAATTTGATTATACCCATGATGCATTAAACATTATCTACCATGTTTCCTCTTTGGAAAAACATTCTTAATAGACACAGATTTAATAAATTGTCATGGGAATCTTATTAATATATCAAATGATAATATAACCATAAGTTATAATCATCTTAAGGTTTATTTTAAGGCTATCCTATCCTCTGAGGTTATCTAATCCTTTTCTTTGATACCAACTATAACACTATGTAATATAATTAACCCATAATCAAATAATTTATAACAAAGGTTACACATTAAAAAATTTCCAATCTCTTTTAAGATTAGAGTTTTAGATAATTAAAAAAATATTACATAACAAAGTGGAAATATTGGCCTATATATAGTTTGTAATAATAATAGAACCTATAAAAACATTTTAGAATATAGGGTTCAGAAAATAAATATTATTAAGTGATATAGAAGTAAAGGAATCATGTTAGTCTAGTGAAAATTGTGAAAAAATAGGACAATTCTTACTTATTTCACAATAAGACTTTATGGACATAAATAAAACATATAGGCATTATAAAATCAATATATTCTCAAATAAAATAGTTAAAACTCATTATAAACATATAAAATCATGAAGGAAACATAAGGTAAATGAAAAATCATGAAAAACTTCCTTGAAAAATAATCTATTCACATTTTTATGTTTATAAGAATTTCTTTCCTCATGAAAAAATATTTCTATAAAAACCCTTAACAAGTATGGAATAAGTATATTAGGGAATCATATTATTAACTTGTGTCCAATATTGTTTAACTTGTGTCAGAATAACAAATAACCAGTTAATTTTATTGGAGTAACCTATAAGGTTATTTTCCCAATTTTTCATCTTCAAAGAAAAATCATTACTTAATATATTATAGAGCTATATCAGGATCAACCATTATCATGAGATATATCTAGATCACCTGTTACCACATATAATATTCAATTACTATATCACGAACAAAATACTTTTAATATTTCACTTTTTTTTCATTAAATCCTTAAAAAACTCATTTGAACCCATAATTAAAATCAATTTCTTTTTTCTCAAAAAAATAAAGAAAAAATTTCATTATTTTTAAAAATCGTTTAGATAAATATTACTAGATTGGAAATAGGATATTATTTTAAAAAAAAATTAATAAATTTTTGGGAAATATTTATAATTAATAATAGATATGATAATAGGAAAAGGATTCTATGTCGTATAGGTTAAAAAAACATTCTTTTTCACTTGGGTTAGAAGTGAAAATGACCCACACGATAAATGTAAAAATGAATAATTTTTAAACCATTTTATATAAAGATAAAATTAGTTGATAATATCATTAAAAAATTTATGATTTATGAATAATAATATTTTTGAACAATTGGGAGGACATGAATATAGAGTAGAAATATTTTTAAGGAATACTGTAAGAGAAGGTTTTAAAGAAAAATCCCTTACCTTAAGTCCCATCTACCATTATATGCTCTATAACTCCCAAAAAATTAATTTATATAAGTTATTTAATTTCTTAATATCCATTTTAATGTTCATTTAATACAGTTTTTTTAGTTACTAATTTTTTTTTTAAGTTTACATCAGTTGTTTTTAGATCGTTTGGTTTATTAACTCAGTGTGTCGTGCTTGACCAATGTCATCATTGTTCCATCATTTACATAAAATAAAAAATGTTATAATTATCATTTTTATACATTAAAAATGAATCACATTATTTCATGGATACTATAATCCAAATGTTCACCCAAATGAAGTTTTATTTATTTTAATTATTAGAAAATAAATAATTTAGATAATATTTAACTTTTTGAGAATCATAAATATGATAAAATTGTCGTATTTAGTTATTAATTAATTTTTATGACCATCCATGTGTGGTTGCAATAAAAAATGAGTCAAATCACTTTGTATTAGTTGTATCCAACACATACTAATGAGAGACATTACCATTTTGCAATGAATAAAACTGAAAGAAGATAAGTAATGTCTCAAATTTAAATAACGATTTTTATATAATAAAAATATTATATATTTATATTAACTATCATTTTAACCATCCATATTATTTTATGATGAACAATAAACCACATCACCTCATGGAGGCGGTAGTCCGTGCAACACCCCGAGATTTTTTGAATTATTATTATTTGAATAAATTTAACCTTTATGATATTTTTTCATTTCACGTAACATTGAAAACAGTTTATTTTATATTAAATAACTATTTTTTTCTAACTTTATACACTAGAACAAGTAAATAATGCACTATAAAACAACCTAAATTTTAGCTTTCTCTACATAGAATACTAAGGTTAGCTTGTGTTACACGCAACATTGAATTTCCTCGACGGCTTGCGTAACATGCATGATTGAGGTTTATCAAACAATAATATATTATTAAAATATTATTATTCAATATAATAAGATATAACCTCGAATTTAAATTGGAGGTTATGAACAATATTAAAAAATTTAGAAATATATACAGTTTACACAATATAATATGAATTCATAGGTTAATAATTAATTATAAATAAATATAAAAACCGATTCAATATCAAATGAAATATTATTATTGTTATGGTCAAAAAGATTTGTTATCCTAATAAATAAAATTAAATAAAATTATTGATTGATATTAATGTAATATATATGTTATATATTCAATCATATATTTTTTATATTCATTTAATAAATTTTATAGACATAAGATAAGAATAAACCCAATTTTATGTTTAAAAACAAATATATTTTTTTTAAATATAGTTTTATGAACTTTCAATGGTGAACCCATTTTAAATCCAAATTTTGGAATTATTATTGATTTAATTTGTAAAAATAATATTTTATTTGGAATTGAAACAAAATAATTATTTTAGGATAATATTTTGGTATTTTTCTTAAAGGATTCATTTTTTAATGAATCGTTAAAAATACTGAATTTTAGTTCAAAACTCTTTTTTCATCTAATTTATTTATAAGGTAAAATTTTATTTTAATTTTTTTTCAAAGTTTAATTAGATAATATTTTTATAAATTAATATAATTTAGGTCATTGATATCAATTTCACTTTGAAATTGGGTATAAAAACTTAGCAAATGTTTGAATGTTTTTACTTTAAAAACCCACATTTTCGACCTAACCGTAAGATTAATTTTAAAGTAATTTCTACCATTTATGTGATTATAATTTGTAAAAATGGATTATATATTTATAATTATCATAATTTATAATGTATAATAAGGTCAAATTATTATTTTTACCAAAAATATTAGTGAATGTGATTAAAACTAATTACATCGATTAATGTTAAATTAAGCTTAATAAGGGACTAAACTATAACCTTAAGGCTCCAAAAGGACTATAATTTTTTCCAAAATACATTTAATGGAAATATTTAGACCCTATAATACCTTTTATAAACATTGGATCATTATTGGTTCCACTTGTAACATGAAAAACGTGGATGGAATTCCCTCTTCAAATATTTACTAGAGTGTCACTCCTCCTTCCCAATAAAAGGAAACCACCTATACCTCTTATTAACACTTATAAAACCAATTAGGTTTAGGAAATATCTTACCAATAAACATAAAAACATCCCTATATTCCTATTTTAATCCTCAATTTGGTTATAATGTCTTCCAAGGAAGCCTTTTGGCACAAACCAAAAGGAGTTACCCGATTAAGAGGAAACACCTTCTCTCAGTCTCTTTTATTTTATTTTAATTATCCACCCCTCCACTATCTTTATTAAAGGATTTTACAACAAAAAAATTATCCTAAATATAATATTATTTTTTTATTCTATATTTTTTACCTATAATTTCACACACTTCCATCGAATAGTCAACGAACATACTGTTTATGTGTATGGCGAACCTCTGCTCGCAAAATGATGATTGTTCAATTTTCCTTACATACTTTCATGTTAGAAATTATGATGGAATATCTATATATATATATTATATTTATTATTTATTTAACCATATGAATTATTTTTAAAACAAATATCTTTTTAGTTTCCATTTGTTGTAAATACAATAATTTAGTTTGAGGAAGTGTGGACTACCACCCCCTCAAAGCAATGTGATTCATTAACACACTTAATGGAATGTATTAAGGATGGATTTAATGAAATTATATTATAAATATAAAATAATAATTCTACTTTAATGATATTATATAAATACATACATATAGATTATTTTCTTTATTTATTTCAATACGTCAATAAAAATTGAAGCAACATTTACGCGTACGTACGACTTACCATCTCTATAAAGGGTGTATTCCATTTCATAATTGTATTTTCTATAGATTATTATAATAAAAATATTATAAATACAAATTATATTTATATCATGCTTTAAATTCTTAAATCATGATATAATTACATGAAAGAAAGATATAACAAATTAATATACATATGTAGAACAAAGTTAATATTATCCGAAGTGAAACCTTAACATAGGATGGTTAACAAGAGGGTAATATAAATTCATGATAAAACCATATATAATATTATATGAAATAATATGGTTCGTTAAAATATTTATAGTAAATTTATATTTATTATAATGGTGGTCTGAACGAGTATGATGAGATTCAAGACACAAGGTAAAGAGATTTAATCTAACTTTTTATTTCCATGAGATACATACTTTGTTCAACACTCTTTCCTTTTGTGTGGTGTATGTAATATCCATTATTGTATTCTATTTATATTATAATTAAATTTATTGGTATTAACATATCCATTTTATGATCTTTCTTTAATGAGGATTAAGCTTTAAAAGTTCCCAATTCATAAAAATAGCTTTGTATCAATTTTCCATCTTTGAGACACATGTTTTGTTATGCACCTAAATTCTATTTTGAGGTATATATATTTAAATTTTACATGTTGTATCATGAATTTACTTATTTTTAGGATATTTTATGTTTCATGTAATTTCATTTTCTTACATGGAGAGTATGATCCCAAGATACTAAGTTATAAGATCTCATTGATACAATCTCATCACATTTCAAGATTGTTTATATCTATGCTTATTTTTGTGAAATATTATGATCCATATTTCAAGAAACTTCATGAATTTTCTTATCCTCTGGTTATTAAAAATATATTAATATACTGGTTCCATTTATTCCACTTTTTGGTACATAAGATAGTTATGAAAATTGTTCTTTAGAAAGCTTGAATTTACCCACTCTTTGGTCGGAAGTATATTTTCCTTCGATGCCATGTTTTTTAAAAAGGCTTTCCAAGAATATTATAACAATATAGATTAATATTTAAAATAACATTTTACCATTTTTTTCATTTACGAATCTCTTAAGAGTAATATTATTGTAACATTCCAAACAATTAATTTTTCTACCCTTTTTACCATACAAAAGGAATGTTCTTTTTATCTCATACGACATGTATGGATTTACCCGATGTCATTTATTTGAAGATTCCATTTCATTTTTAAAAGGTTAATTTTTAAGATTTTTTTTAAAAAGTGATTTTCAAGGAAATTTTTTTTCAAAAGTTTTTAAAGCCTTATTTATAGGTTTTAAATGTATTTTCAAAGAAATTGTTTTCAAAACATTTTCAAGATCCTTTCATGTGTTTTCAAGTAAAAAGGTTTTTAGGAAATTTTCAAGCTTTATTTATATGTTGTAAAATTATTTTCAAGGAATTTTTTAAAAAAAAATCAAGCTTTCATATGTTTTCAAGTAAAAAGGTTTTCAAAACATTTCCAAGCTTTCTTTATATGTCTTAAATGTTTTTTCAAAGAATTTTTCTTTAAATTGGATTGAAGATTAGTTTTTATGTTTTCAAGGAAAATGGTTTTAAAGGTGATTTCAAGTCTTATTTATATGTTTTGAAGGTATTTTTTTAGAAAATTATATTCAAGTGGTTTTATGTATTAAAAATTATTTTTTAATAAGAAAGGATATTTTTCTCAAGAAACATTTTTTAATGATATTTCAAAATTATTTTCCATCTCAAATGACATATGTTGATGTTACTCATGACCTTCTAGGAAATGATCTAATGGTTCAATTCAAATTATTTCTATTAATGAGTTATTATTCATGTGTCGACCTTTATGAAACCCATTTATATTTCATGGGTTATATATTTATGAAATATGTTTCTCTTTCATAGGTTATTCTTTGGATGAAATGATTATGAAACCTGTCTTTTTTCATAGGTTATGATTTGAATACATGTTTATAATACCCATTTCATTTCATGGGTTATGATATGAATAATTTTGATCTTGTGGCACCTATATGTATTATTTTATTATGATATTTGTGGGACTTATATCTCCCTCCAATTCATTGGGTAAATATTATATCTCTTGAGATATACTAATATGGTCTTGGGAATGAACCTTTGCAACTAAGATGGCCATAGGAGTGAACCATGACTACCAAGATGGTGTGAGGAGTAAACTCATGCTATTAATATGAACATATGAGTGAACCATGACTACAAATATGGTGTGGAAAGTGAACCCATATTAGCATGATGGTATTGTTATTGAAGCCTTGGATACTATTAAAATCAAATTATATGTTTATGTGCCTTCTAGAATTCCATGTTTTATTCCTATGTTGTGCTTTCATGATTTATGATCTTAATTATATTACGATGCAAGACTTATGAATTTCTAATATTTATTATGATCTCTAATATTTATGGTGTGATCTTAAAATTTTATGCACAAGTTTCATAAACTTTTTTCATGTTATGCTTACACATTTCCTTTATTTACCCTTACTGAGCATCTCATATCACCAATTTATTCTGTTTCCTTTCCCCAGGTTATGAATAAAGGTTTTAGGTAGATGTAATAAAGGTGGATATCCTTATGTGATATTTTGAAGTTCGTTCACAGTGATAGAATATTTTGTTTCAATGTTTCCAAAGAAACAAAAATATTATGGTCCTTAGGCATGTATTTTTTTTAATGTACTAAATATTCATCTAAAATGATGTAATATCTATATATTTTAAGCCTGGTTTTAACACCCCATGATTTTGAAAACAAATTTAATTTTTAATGTATGAAAAATTGAGTCCCTACAAAACAGAACTTTGTTATAACCTAGCCAGTAAACATAAAATTTCCACATTTGGGATTTTAATTTTGATAAACTGACATACATAGTTGCGTTCAACAAGATATTTAGAGCCTGATAAAAAAACATAATTTTTAGTGAATAGTAAAATAACCTTATGAATAGTATTGTTAACCTTATGAATAATAAATCATATTATTATTTTATTATCTTAAGGTAATAAGATAATGAGATATGGATTAATTTTTCAAGGTGATATAAAATGAATTATCGTTTGAAAATTGTTGTGTTTCAAATAAGTTATGATTTTATTTAAAAATTAAATTTATAATGTTTGTGTTTTTCTTCAAAAAATGTATTTAATTTTTTAATTCTACACGTTGATAAATGGTTAGGGTAAATTTTTTGGTATTTTCCTGAAATAATTGAATTTTTTATGAATATTAAAGCACGATAAATTACTATATATACATTATCAATTAAATTTACAATTCCTAGCATCATGAATGCTTTAAGAACACTTGGTTTGAACTCATTTGCACATATTACTATCCTTGGTAACAATAATCAATAATATTGGTTGTATTTGGAAAAATAATAAAATAATGAGTAAAATAATGGGAAAAACCTCCTCTCCTCCACTATACCCCCTCACTCCCTCTTCTCTTCACTCCTCTCAATACTTTTACATTATCTAAATTATTATAAAATATTCTCCCAAGATTATCCAACACATCGAGAATCCTTTGGTCTCATAAAAAGAAAAAAACCCCTTCCCTAAAGAGGCTCTCAATAAAGATTACTTCAATAGGTAAATTCCACTTTTCATTTATTTTATTTCAAGTTCATTTCATTTATTTTTCTTTCCTCACCTCCTTTCATAAAAATATTGTGATTAATCCATTACCTTATATTTAATGGAATATGTTTATGATAAAGGAATAATTACTCATCATCTCTTATTTCTCATTCTTTTATACTATAAATAAAAACACCATATGAGATGTGTTAAATTACTACGTTCAAGGATGGCGGGTTTTCATTTTATATTAAGGTCTTCAATTCTGGTCATGAAACTTTTTTTATGGTTGAAACAAATTATTATATAGGTAATATATCTTATATAAGGTTCTATACACTTTTTTTTACAAATGGTATTAATTTATAGATCCAAACTAGTTTGTTATGATAACAAATCGCCAAATAACCAAAACAATGGTCATTAATGTTTTTTATAATGATTCATCTTTACTCCAAATAACCAAATGAATTTTATAACTATGTAATATTATGGATTTTCAATAATCACATATAATTACTATTTGTAAAACCATTCTAAATCTAAATGTTTATCTGTAAATGAATATAAGTAAGCCAATCATGAAAACCAAGGAAGAAAATGATCCTAAACAATGAAATTGAATATCTTAACCCTTAAAAAGTCCATTAAAAAAACTTGTAAGTTTATAATAAATAAAATATATGTATTTTATGTTCTATAATAATTAATTTATGAACCTAAATTTTATTATTCAGGTCATTAAGATCATGTGAGGAACACATTTAGACCTAAGGTATGGTTTTCCACCCAAAACTCCATTTTCATTCAGGTTGCATTTATTGTATACTTACATCAATGAAATTTTTATGTATTATTATGTAATCATAATAAATCAGGCTTGAGTGTTCTATATATGTTTACCAATTATAATCATTCATTATTTTATGAGGATTTACATGTTTTAAAAGGAACTTTCAAAAGTCTTTCTGAAATACAAGTCCGATTCACGGGAATTTCTCAAATTCTTATATATTTTCAAGGGAAATATATAATATGTTTTTAGAGAACTTTATATTTATAAAATCACTCATTTAATTATGAAAATACCATATTACTTAATTTCTGGTTTATACAAATACTATTCGAAAATAAATCTTCTTTTCAAAGTAAAAGTGTATTTATCTCAAGAATTACTCGATTATTTTATAAGACTATATTCATCTATTTAAAAACTCTTGATGATTCTTATGTATTATTGGAATTAATATTTTATTATATAATCTTCCATATATAATTTAATGGTTTAGGATTAGTCTGACTGTGTATGTTCTATCTTAAAATCATTCACCAATTCACTCACAATGGTTAGTGTTTATGCCTAATGTTCGGGGAAAGTTATTTACGTTTCATATATTATTTTCAATATTAATGTATATATTATTTATGTTTATAACCATTCATAAAATAAATTAATTGGACTAATTATGTGATGGGTGAGGCCTTCTATAGCCCCTCAATGCATCAATAGGTTTCATGATACAAATATATATGGACAGGGTTGAGGCCTTTCCCATTTTTAGGTATGGTTTTGGCCAAGACCATAATAATTTTTAGATGTCAGGGATGAGGCCTTGATGATATCTTTCCTAATGTATGACATATGAATTTTACTCATTATGATGTTTTAAATTCATAGTTTATGTGGTTATTCGACTAGTAGAATACCAATGATTATGTTTTATTGTGGCAATATTTACTCAATTCATATTCCTTCAATAATGTTTTCCAGTTTATTATTTTTAAAGGTATGTGTTTTGAATTATTCACAATGCCTAATGTTTATGTTTATGATATATTCCAATATGTTGTTTACACTTGCTAAGAATCTGATCTTACCCATTCTTATGCTTCATTTTTCCCAGGGCATGAAGAGGTATATTATGATTGACTTGTAAGGATAATCTTAGAGTGGGGGATGCTCCCAATAGAAATTTAATATTTTTTTTCATTCCAATTTGTAATTTTTAACTTATGTTTGTATATGGATTTCCAAATATACTAAAATTTTCATTTCTTTGGGATACAAATTTCTTTTAATCATGCCAATTTAATGAAATAAGGCACCCGCTCTCGGAAACCGGGGTCAGGTCTTTACATCGGATATCTAAAGTTGAAATCAAAGGAATGGTTTTGTAATCCTTTGATACCTAGGATGAGAAAAATTTAGTGATATTACTAGGTATATTTATAAGGACATGTGTAACACACCAATATTTCATAGTATGTTATCTTTTCAAAGTAATTTAATAACTTGTGCTTCACGCAAGACCGAGTTCACGCACACCACAACTTACCAAACTATCAGATCAAAAAGCAGTTATGAATAGTTTTAAATAATATTTGAATTTTATATACTCTATGTAATTTTAAAATTTATATTATTTTTTTCTTAGACATAATATAAGAACAAATTCATTTTTTCAGTTAAAAGAATTATTTTTCAAAAAATGCAATTTTACCACCTTTTAATGGAGAACCCTTTTTAAATACAATATTTGTCACTTTTATATATTCAATTAGACAAAATAAACTTCTTATTCATAAGAAGGCCATAAAAAATTTTGTGTGGGTAATTGTTTGGTGTTTTTATGATAACATTAATGTTTTTATGAATAGTGAAAATAATAAATTTTAATTGAAAACAACTTTTTTAATAAAAATAATTTATAGTGTTAGATTATAAATTTGAAAGGTTTTGAAGTATAATTAGATTATATTTTTATCATTTAATACAATTTATGTCATTAAATTTAATTTCAAATTTAAATTGGAGATAAACACATGTCAATCTTTTGATAGTTTTTACTTTTAAAAAACCTGCTTTTTGGTTTTAACAACGAGAATTAATTTTAAATTAATTAATGATTTTTTTTTGTTTTTGAAATTCGTAAAATAGACTTCATTTTTTAATTTGGAATATCAAAATTAACTTAGGGAGAATTTTTGGTATTTTTCTGAAAGCTTTTAATTTTTGATGAATAGTGAAAAACACTACGTTATTGTTCAAAACTGACTTTTATTTAAATAATTATTTATTTTATTTAAATTTAATTTAAGTAAAAATAGATATATAATGAATATATATGTACAATTTAATTCATTAGAGTCATTTTATAATAAGATTAGATGTATAAAATTTTATAGAACTTTTTACCATCTTTTACCCACCTTCTAGGCACATTTGCAAATTTGAATAAAACATAATTTTACTGCTTCTGTGAATTGAATTTCAAAAATCCGAGAGGCACGATTGACATAAGTAAAATTTGTTTGAATAGGATAAAAATATTTTTTGTGAATCGTAACTTTTGAATTTTATTTACCACGGTTAAAAATAAACAGGGCAATTAAAGGTAAAAATGATATTATAATTACCCTAAAACATGTCCTAATTCTATTGGATAAGCGTATTTCTACCAAAAAGGAAATTAGGAATAAAATACGATCCTTTTTATGAACTTGGTTTAGATTAGTACATTTATTATTATTTTATTTAAAGAAGAGTTAAAAATGTAAAATTCAAAGTTTAATAACTAAACCATTTTTAATATAGGGTTATACATAAGATAAATTCAATTATAAATATTTATTATAAAGGATAAACAATTTTCTACATCAAGGTAGTTTATTTATATTTTTTATACATTAAATAATTAAATTTATTTATGACACAATGATATGAATCAAATAAATAATATTATAAATATTAAAATAAATATAATTTGAATTTTTTGATGTATTCCACAAATTTTTTAGGTTAATATGACATGTTTGGGTTGATTAAATATTATTTTCAAAGTGATAAAGTTTTTATGACTTTAGAAAAAAATAAAATACTAAATAGTGTCAAAATCTACATAAATGAGTTTTTAAAACCAATACTTTATTATTAAATTATATAATAGTAATAAAAATCTAATGTTCGGTCAACGTATTAATATAATAATAGATATGTCATTAATGAACCACTTGGTGTTCTCTTTCATTTTATTGTAAGTTTATTAACCATATAATATAAAAATACAAGGAGAAGTGGTAAATGTTAAACTATTATCTAAGAGTTAAATCTAAAATATAAGGTTAATATGGTAACCTAAACATGTCTAAAACCTATTGGTTAAGATTATTTCGACTCATAACTACCTAAGTCTTGGAATAAATTCATTTGTAGCCATTTGAAACTTAATATTATTGTTTAATAAAATAATATTTCAAGTTTTTCCTAAGGTTCCCCATACCCCTCTTATAAAAGTAAACTTTAACTTCTCTCTAATTCAAACATCAAAATCCATTTGTATCAGCCAAAAACCTAACAAAATATCCTTCCAACTATCACCAAATCAATCTAGAGGCATTCCATTGATCATAAATCCAACCTAAGGATCCCTTATTTCAAATCAGAAGGAAGAACCTAAAGAAGAGGTAATAATTTCATCACCTATTTCAAAGTTATCTTCTTCTTCAACTTTCTATGTCATTGTTATTTCCATACCAAAATAATATCTCTAGTACCTTATACATACTGTGATGTTATTATAAATATGGTACAACCATTTTCATTATTCTATCCATCCAATGAATGATAATGTCACCATGTGTGCGTACATACAACTTACCATCTCCATGTTGTGGTGTAATTTGTTATTCAGCACTACATTATTTGGATGGATATAATGATGAGTAATATGTATATAAATAATGAAAATAACATGATAATGTCTCTATAAAATTAATATACCATCCAATTCCACACATTTTAATCATTAAGGAAATGATATCGTCACTTGTGTGTACGAACGACTTACCGTCTCCACGACATGATGAGATTCATTTCCACATTCACCATTCAATGATGATTATAAAAATATATATTGTTAATAAGTCTGTAATATATGACATAATAATTCTAATGAATATATATATATATATATGTATTTACATATATTTTATTCACTTAGTTCCATTCAATACGATATGAAAACGGAATTAGTGTTTATGTGAACATACTACCTACCGTCTCCATAAACAATGTTTTCAATTTCATATATCTATCTATTATACATATTTTTATTCTAAATATATATGATATATAAATCATGTTTTATATTCTTGAAGTATTTAAATCATTATCTAAGTGATACGATCAAGAATAACTTGTTAAAACACGTACGATGATGAAAGAGATTATTACCCAAAATATTAATTTAACATGGAAATTATTATTAACTGGGTTGTATAAAGTCATAAATGAACCATGTATGATATCAGAAATATTAATATGGTTCTGATATAATTTAATAACATACTATAGTCATCATACAGGAGGTTAAACTTACCCTCGACTAAAGGAAAGTACAAGGTAATGGTTAATTCCACAATCTCATTATTTTCTAAGATTGTTTATGTTTAAGTATTTTCTAGGAAATATTTAATATACATGTTAATGATTCATAAAAGAGTTTTCCAACATTATTCTATTAAGGTAATATTTAACCAAAACATCATTTTAAATGTTTTAAATATTTATTTTTGTAATCTTTCTCAATAATGTCAATGTTTTCATAATGGTTTTATGGTCAGAATAACCCGAAATCCTTCATTTCTTTATTATTTTGATAATACACTAGTCAAGGAGTGAGGTGGAACACTTATAAGGTTAAATGGATTAGAGATAATTACATAAACCTTAGGTCTTAGAGGGAATCACCCAGACAAGAAAACTTGGAACTGCTCCTCCCCAGCATATGTCAGGATATCCGCAATCCACCTTTGCTGGGCTGGTCGGCTAGTTGTCCTATGCAATGCTGCACAAGACTAGTACCAATGGAAAAGCCATACCCTCTCATTCTTCCAATTCTGGTGAGCTCTACTCTAGGGAATTCACCTTCCCTGAATCCTTCTCTGAATCCTTGTCCCTTGTAATCTGACTGGAACATCTACATTTTCATGTGGCCCAAAGGCCTTGGGGTGGTCTAAAGGTCTTAAGGTGGACTAAATACCTTGAGAATCAACTGGCCCGAAGGCCTTGGGTGGCCCGAAGGCCTTGGGTGACAGGTGGAGCCCGCTATAACTCCTCGATGCATCAGTAGATCACATGAGAAAAACTAGTGTCTTGGCATAAGGCCTTGACAAAAATTTTATTTTTAGTCTAGGAACGATGCCTTGACTTTGTGGTAATGATGTCCAGTGTTATGAATTCGATCATTATGAAATTAATTATTACATGTGATTATTCAACTAGTAGAATATACATGTGCATATTTATATGGTAATGTTTGATTTATTTTCTCCATGTTATGTTCAAGTTTATATTTAAAATTATTTTGTTTTTATTACACATCTTTCCTTAAAATTTTATAGCTTCCTCTAATTTTTTTACCCATACTGAGCATCATATCTCACCCCTTTCTTGTGTTTTGTTTCCCTAGGATTCCAAGAGGTGTATTATGTTTGACATGTAGGATTAGGATAGGGGAATAATGGCATTATCAACAGATTATTTATGTCATGTTTTATGTTTGAATATGTAATGTAGCATTCATGTATGTATTCTATTTTCTAAGACTAATAAACTGATCGGTCCATCGGGACATTATTCCTTGCAATCATGTAAATTTATTAAAATAATTCACCGGCTCTGGGCTTTTGGGGTCAGGGTGTTACAGTTGGTATCAGAGGATGTTTAGTAAAAACCTTGGAAATAGATTTAGATAAACTCTGATTTTGAAACATTACCCTAAGATAAACATTGAGGATTAATATAGAAGAAATTTATAGAATTTTGGTAATGTAGATATTTAGAGAATTTTACAAGAAATATATCCTTGTATGGATACGAGCAGGTGGAGGTGGCTCTGACACAATTGTACCTAGGAGTGAAAAATCTGACAAGGAGATTTGGGCTTGACCCAGGGTATCCTGGTACATGAAAAGGGGCCTTGCTGCACTCTAGGTTATGACACTCTTTGGGGATATGCTTCAGATAATTCACATTTTCTTTAAAAACCATTATGAAGTATTTAAGAGTAAATACTTCTTAAATGAAAACATTTTTATGATTATGAATTATATTCATAAACTTTTCAATTTACGTTTGGTATTTTAGAAGTTTTTAATTATGAATTGTGTCTCATAAACAAACATATTGTATGCCATTGTTTATAAATGACGCCCAATAGAAGGAATGAGAAATCCAGCAATACGCATGATCTAAAGAGCAAGAAAGATCATCTCATGTACAGAATCAAAGACCTACGACAATCTTGCTCCAAAAACCTATAGACACAGAGGTCTATCGGCGATTGCATTCTCAAAAGATGAGGTAAAAGCCCTTCTTCGGATCTTAGATTTGTACTTGTAGGTCACTTTATCAAGAATCAACCTTCCTTGTTCTTTCTACGCAAAACCCTTGAGAACATTGGCTTCACTAATTTTAAAATTGGGCATCTGAATTCCTTGAATGTCGTATTTTGGTTCTCTTCAGACACTGACTATTATAGATTCTGGATTCGAGGATCCTGGTCCTTTGGGGGGTCTTCTATGAAGGTCTTCAAGTGGTCTCCAGACTTTGACATTAGTTCCGAGCCCCCCATTGTACCAATCTAGATAGGTTTCCTAGGTTTACCCTTACATCTGTTTAAGAAGCGTTCTCTTTCTGCAATTGTTGGTATTTTTGGACTCCCGATTAGATTAGATACAACTACCTTGAACCTGTCTAGACCTTCAGTAGCTAGGATTTTCACTGAGGTTGATATCTCACGAGATTTTCCATCTCGTTTCTGGATTCAAAATGGAGATAAAGGATTCATCCAAGTTGCTGTTTTTGAAAATGTTCCTCCTTACTATAAATGCTATTTCAAAATTGGCCATCCGGTGGAGGAATGTGATACCCAAAGATTGGAACCCCCCCAACCTCATTGCAAGTGAATTTGGATTCCAAAAACTGACTCACAAAGGATCTTAGAAGATAAGCCTATTGATAGCACTTTGATCACAAACATCATGGATATCCCCAGGCCTCTTAATGAGATATCTGCACCTAGGGAAAATATGCCTCTACAGAAGGGTGAAATAAATACAACTATGGAAATGGGTGAGCTCCCTTCCAAGGAGATTTCACCTCTAGTTGTGGATGAAAATAGTCATAAAAGTCCTCCCACTCCTCCTGAGGTGATACCGAGAGTGAAATTTAATGATGATACTCAGCAACATGTTGAAATTGAGAGGTGTGATCCATCTGAAAGTAGTGATTCACCAAAAGAAGAAGATAAATCTACTCATATTGAGGAAGAATATCTGAGAGCCATGGCGAGGAAAGGAAAAAAGCCAATTGTTGATGCAGATGGTTTTATCACCCCCAACCCCAAAAAAATGAGGAAATGTAGAGATTACTCCCAAATTGAAAGAAATATAATCACAAGATCTTTGGAAATCTCAAGAAGGGAAGTCCCTCCCCCAGACACAACTCAACATGTAGAAGACAAGCAATATGTTGAAGGGGTTGAGAAGCAGAATGTGCCCAGTTGTGAAGATCCAGAATCTTCGGTGAAACTTAGAGATGAAATTATGTATAATTCCCTTAGAAAAGGGGAGATTTCAAAAGACACTTACCTTAATATTAAATAAGACATTTTCAATGATATATTGAAGAGAGAGTTTCAAAAAACTTCCTAATGTTTCTTTGATAGCCTCTGCTAGTTGTTTCATTTTTGATTGATAGCATCACTACTCTTTTCTCCTATTTATTTCATCTGAGGAGTATATGTATAATGATGCTGCTCCTCCTTGGAAGGCTCTATTCTGGATTTATGGTTTCATCTACCTTTCTTCTCCATGCTTTGCAAGCTTTGTTGAACTGGTCTGAATGGTTATTAGAAGCTGGATTTTGGGAGGTCCTTTGCGGTTTGCTGGTGGTGGTTTGATTCATCCTTTTTGCTTCTTTCTTCTTCTACATATTGGATGATTGGGAAATTTTCGCTCTGTTGATTTTTTTTGGAGTTTGGGAATATTTATGAGATGCCGAGGCTGTTTTTTAAGGAAATCTGTGATCTGTTGATCTATTCAGATTTGGTGTTTTTCGGATCTGCTGATTTTACTTCTTTTTCTATGATTTGAGTTTCTATGTTGACTGGGTTTTTAAGATCAACCTGCATTAATCAAAGACCGATTTTTATCTCTGGATCCCCTAGAAGCATGCCTGGAAAGCTGGGTTTGGTGATTTGGGGGTCTTCACTGGCATGGATAGGGAGTTTTGCATATTCAGAATTTTGCAATTTGTTTTTTCTAAAGAATGGTTTCTTATTCTACTCAGAAATTCAGACATTTGGTCTACATATGTGCCCTTGGTGTTATCCTAGAGTTTTCTTCTCGATTTCTTTTGACTCTTGCGCTTACTTAAATCCTTTTATCTATTTCTTTAAAGAACTCCTTTCATGGTTTCTTTGTTTTTTTGAAAGTGTAGTCCTATAATGGGGGACCATATAGGGAGCCTTCCCGGTGAAGCTTGGGGAATTTTGCCATGCTACCTATCCAGAATTCCCTGATTTCACATTCCTTGGATAGTGCAGGAATCTCAATTTAAAAATTCATTGCCTTGAAGGATGGTTATCAGTATGCCACTTCTGTCTTTTTTTGTTTTGATCTTTTGTGGTGTTTTCAGTTGAAAATCATGTTCTATGTTTGTCATTTGTACCCCCTCTAACCCCCTATTGGTGTAATCACTTTACACCTCGTGTTTGTACTGTCTTTCTTTTTGTTTTTAATAATTTCCTTTAGAGTCATGAACTGGGAAACCAGCTCATGTCTCCGCACTTCTTAAAAAATATTAGAAGGGAAATAGTCACCCATGTATTCTCATCATATGAAAAAATAGTATCATATGTTAATAAGGTAAGTAAAAAAATTCTCGGAGTCCTATGGATTTTAAGGGATGACAGAGAAGAAAAGGATTGTATATTGAAAGATGGATAAAGGGAAGAAGGGAAAGAAAGATTTTCCCATATGTGATAACTGTGGAAAGAATCACCTTGGTAATTTTTTGAAGGGAATGAGAGTTTATTATAAGTATAGAGAAAAAGGACACCATGTACGTTATTTAAAGGGTAAGAAAAAGGTTTCAAATTTATAATGCTTCATCTGTAAGGAGTTGGGTAACTACGCAAATCAATGTCCAAATCATTAGAGTATGCCCCAAATAATGATATTGGATAATAATCAAGGTAGGATACTACCATAGATGAAGAGGAATAACTAGTGTTCTTATGTAGATATTAATGAATTATTTAATTTGAGTGTTGTATTAATGATGTATGGGTTATATGATTTATGGAAATAAATAAGGATTGTAGTGCAGTACTATTTCATGGAGGATTTGATATTACGTGGTCATAGGAAAAGTGACTTAATAAGAAGTTAAACTTTTTGGGGAATACATGGATGAAGGAAAGATAAACCTTAATATGTTTCTGAAATAGACATAATGATTTTAGAATATGATATAATTGATTTGGATAAAGTATATTGGATATTATTGAATACCTTGGAACTAAGTAATTTTTTTGTTTGTTCCATCTTTTTTAGAGTTTACAATATTTTAGGATATAAAGATTATATCCATTATTCTATAAGGAATAATGGAGCATGAATTTGATCAATATGATTTTATGGTAATTCACGGTGTTACCCTATTTTAAAAGAATATAGGATGATTATGTGCACATGTTATTACATGGAAAAAATGGTCTTTATTGTGTTTAACTCCCTTATAAATTTTAGACTTTGAATTTAGTCAGAATTATTTTGGATAAGTCTAAAGGTTGGAATGGATTAAATTTGAAATTGGATACTATTTTTAAGGTTAAATAATTTCTTATGATTATTTTTGTATTTTTATAAAAATGACAATGCAGAGGTAGGGTGACAACCCGTCGGATTTGGAAAGGCTGTGAGACTTGAACCTGCAACCGAAGGGAGACAAGGGTGCATCTACTACCACTGGACAACGTGATGTCTGGGTTTGTATAATGTAGTTTTTTTAAATAGTCTGACAAATGAATTATAAATTAATTATTTTTGGAACCCTATATGATGAGGATAAAAAAGAATATTTTTGAATTCTATTATCTTTTGAAGAGAAAGATGAGTTTGTGGTAGGAATTTGTTGAAGGATGAAACTCTACATGTCAAGTATATTTTGTTCCTATTATTCTAGAAATAAATTAATTATTAAACATTATGGAAGGGATCTTAAAACAAAAATGTGTTACACTAGTACCTTATGTTTTGTTGAACCGATGATATTTAAAATCATCATAGATTGATGGATTTAAGGCCCTCAATTTTACACTTGTTTTTGATTGATGACCTCAATAACTCCCTATAAATATTTACATTGTTCCTCTAATTATGTGTCTCTAATTTCTAAAAATGTTCTCCTAGTCAGGATCACAATTTGGTGGTGACTTTTTCAATTCTCTTTTCGTCTTATTAAGAATAAATTTTATTAACCATATTTCTGATGTGGGTTTTCCACAAAGGTATTTTTCTATTTTAAACCCTTAATTTTAAAGAACAATTTCAAATAGAAAGGATGAAATTTATTGAAGGAGGGGAGAATGTAACACCCCAAGATTTCATAACACTTTATCTCTTCAAAGTAATTCAATTACTTGCGTTACACGCAATACAGAGTTCGAGTGCACCACGACTTACCAAATTAGCCATTCAAAAAGTAGTTATGAATAGTATTAACTGGATTTTGAATTTTATATACTCTATATAATTTTATAACTCATATTATATGTTTCTTAGGAATAATATAAGAACAAATTCATTTTTTTAGATAAAATAATTATTTCTGAAAAAATGAAACTTTACCACCTTTTAATGGAGAACCATTTTTAAATCCAATATTGCACACTTTTATATATTTAATTTGACAAAATAAACTTATCCTTTATAATCACGACAAAAAAATTTATTCTGGATATTTTTTTGGTGTTTTTATGATAACTTTAATATTTTGATGAATAGTTAAACATACTAAATTTTAATTGAAAACAACTTTTTAATCAAAATAATATATATTGTTAGATTATAAATTTTAATGGTTTTGAAGTATAATTAAATTATTTTTTTATCATTTAATACAATTTAGGTCATTATAAGTAATTTCACATTTAAATTTGACATAAACACTTGTCAAACCTTTGATAGTTTTCATTTTCTTAAAAACCCGCTTTTAGGTTTTGGCAACGAGAATTAATTTTAAATTAATTAATTAAATTTATATTTTTTAAATTTGGTAAAATAGACATCATTTTTGAATTCATAATATCAAAATTAACTTAAGGATAATTTTTGGTATTTTTCTGAAAACGTTCAATTTTTGATGAATAGTGAAAAACACTACGTTATTGTTGAAAACCAACATTTATTTAAATAATTATTTATTTTATTTAAATTTATTTTAATTAAAAATAAATATATAATGCATATATATGTTTAATTTAATTCATTTGAGTCAATTTATAATAAGATTAGATGTATAAAATTTTATTGAATTTTTTACCATCTATTACCCACCTTCTAGCACATTTGCAAATTTTCATAAAACATAATTTTACCACTTCTGTGAATTGTATTTAAAATATATAATAGGAAAGGTTGACATAATTAAGTAAAATTTGGTTCAATATAGAAAAAATATTTTTTTATGAATAGTAACTTTTGAATTTTCTTTACCACGGTTAAAAGTAAATAAGGTAATTAAAGGAAAAAATGATATTATAATTACAATAAAATGTCCTAATTCTATTGTATAAGTTTATTCCGACCAAAAATAATGTTAGAAATATAATATGATCCTTTTTATCCACTTGTATTAGATTAGGACATTTGTTATTATTTTATTTAAAGAAGAGTTAAAAATGAAAAATTCAAAGTTTAATAACTAAACCATTTTTAATATAGGGTTATACATAAGATAAATTCAACTATAAATATTCATTATAATGAATAAACTATTTAATACATCATGGTATTTTATTTATAATTTTTATACATTCAATAATTAAATTTATTTATGACGTAATGTTGATGCAGTAATTACCTTATTATTAAATGAATCAAATAAATAATATTATAAATATTACAATAAATAAAATTTGAATGTTTTGATTCATTCAACTAATTTTCTAGGTTAATATGACATGTTAGTGTTGATTGAATAATTTTTTTCAATGTGATAAAGTTTTTATGACTTTAACAAAAATCAAATACTAAATAGTGTCAAAATCGACAGAAATGAGTTTTTAAAACCAATACTATATTATTAAATTATATAATATCCCTAAAAATATAAGGTTTGGAAAAATGACTTATAAAATAATAGATATGTCATTAATGAACCACTAAGGGTTCTCTTGGAATTTTATAGAAATTTTATTACCCATATAATATTAAAATACAAGGAGACATGGTAAATGTTAAACTATTATCTAAGAGTTAAATATAAAATATAAGGTTACTATGATAACCTAAACTTTTCTAAAACCCATTTTTGAGATGATTTATACTCATAACCACTTTAGGCTTTAAATAAATTCATTTGGAGCCATTTCAAACCGAATATTATTGGATAATAAAATAATATTTTATGTTTTCCCTAAGGTTCCCCACACCCCTCTTATAAAAGGGAACTTCCCCTTCTCTCAAATTCAAACCTCCAAATCCATTTATCTTGGAAAAAACTTGCCCAAATATTCTCCCAAATATCCCCACATCAACCTAGAGTCCTTCCCTTGATCATAAATCCAACATAAGGAGCCCTTATTTTAAATCAAAAGGAAGCACCTGAAGAAGAGGTAATAATTTAATCAGCTCTTTCAAAGTTATCTTATTCTTCCACTGTCTATTTCATTGTTATTTCAATACCAAAATAACAACTCCAGTATCTTATACATGCTGTGATGTTATTATAAATATGTTATAACCATATTCATTATTCTATCCATCCTATGAATGATAATGTCACCATGCGTGCGTACGTACAACTTACAATCTCACTACTAAAAATACACCTTTTATTAGCGCTAAAAATGTCCTTTAATAGTGCTAGAAAAGCGCTGTTAAATATGGAGAAGATAAAGTGGGTGTACCCTTTATCAGTGCTCCAAAAAGCGCTGATAAATACCCCTTTTATCAGTGCTAAAAACAAGCGTTGATAAAAGGGGTCATTTATTAGCACTAAAAAGAAGCATTGATAATAGGGTCTTTTATCAACGCTTTCTTTTTAGCACTGATAAAAGACCTCTTTTATCAGTTCTTGTTGTTAGCTCTGATAAAAGTAAAAAAAATTAAAAAAATTAAAAAAAGTTAAAAAAATCATGCCAATCGGGGGGGGGGGGGGTTATAGAGCTTGAGCCCTCCTTTTTACAGCACTTTCTATCCCCTCCAATTCCCACATGCACCCCCTCTACCCTTTATCAGTGCTAGCCCCCCCCCCCCCCAAATCCATCCACATGCACGCGCCCCTGCCTTTACCGGGTTTTGAACTCGAGACCTCCCCCTTGCGCGCCTAATCCCTTACCACTCCTCTATTTTGATTTGTTTTCCATTTCATGATATATATATATATAGTTATATTTATTCGTATAGTAATATATATATATATAGTAATATTAATATATATATATAGTTATTTTAATATATATATTTATAGTGATATTAATATATATATTTATAGTTATTTGAATATATATATGTAGTTATATTAATATATATATCGTTAGATTAATATATAAGTATATAAATATGCATATATTTGTATTTTAAATAAAATGGATATTAGTTATTATTTAGATAAAGCTAATATATTTTATATGTAAATATATTTATTTATTTATATTTATATTTTTATTTTTATGTGTGAATATATAAAAAATATGTATATATTGTTATATATTTGATTATAAATAGCAGTGAATTATAAAAAACGATAAAATTTCAAAGTCATAATATCAATATGAATGTAATACCTTGGAATAAATTTATTCCGCACCAAAAAAAGCAAATAATACCCCCTCAAACGAGGCTAAAAATCCACAAAATGTTAAAAACTTTGGGTATCCCGACTAAAAACTCAGTTTTGGAGGCCTTATGGTCCTTTTTTGGCCTTGAAAAATTTTACAAAGGCTTTTTATGGACCAAAAGCGCGTAGAGATCATCACAGGATTTGATTTGATATGCTGTAGAGATAAAACGGACAACTAGATCAAAAGTAATGGCCGTTTGAAGTTCCAGTTGCATTTTCAACATATTTTGGATCTTTTTTTTATTTTTTTAGTCTTAAAATTGTTATTAAATCACTATAAATTCATAATAATTAAAAAATAATTAATTAAAAATATTTGTTTAATTTTGTTATAAGCCATTTTAACTAAATATCTTATATATTAAGTGTAACTATATATTTCTACTTATCTAAAATATATTTAAAATTATATTTAAAAAATTTATATTATATTTATATCAATATAACTATATCTATATATTTAAATATTAATATATTTTTTAATGAATTTTTTGTTAGAATTAGACCTTTTATCATCTATTTTAAAAAAAGCACTGATAAATACCCCCCTATATCAGTGCTACTAAAAAAGCGCTGATAAAGGGGTACCCTTTAACAGCGCTAAAAAAAACTTTGTTAAATAGGGTACCTTTATCAGCGCTAAAAAAGCACTGATAAAGGGGTACGTTTTCAGCAATTTTTTAGCACTGATAAAATTACACACCTTTATCTGTTCTTTTTTCGTTAGCATTGACAATGGCTCGCACTGGCCTTGCCCAGTTTTGTGGTAGTGTCTCCACTTCATGGTGTAATTTGTTATTCAGCACTACATTATTTGGATGGATATAATGATGATTAATATATATATAAATAATTAAAATAACATGATAATGTCCCTATAAAATTAATATACCATCCAATTCCACTCATTAAGGAAATGATATTGTCGCTCGTGTGTATGTACGACATACCGTCTCCACGACGCGATGAGATTTATTTCCACATTCACCATTCAATGATGATTATAAAAATATATATTATTAATAAGTATGTAATATATGACATAATAATGACACTGAATATATATATGTATATGTATTTATGTATTTACATATATCTTATTCACTTAGTTTTGTTCAATACGATATGAAAACGGAAATAGTGTTTATACGAACGTACGACCTACCATATCCATAAACAGTGTTTTCCATTTCCTATATCTATCAATTATACATATTTTTATTCTAAATATATATTATATATTAATCTTTTTTTATATTGTTGAAATATTTAAATCATGATCTAAGTGATATGACCAAGAATAACACGTTAAAACACGTACGATAAAGAAAGTGATTATTACCCAAAATGTTAATTTAATCTGAAAATTATTATTAACTACATAGTATAAAGTAATAAATGAATTATGTTCGATATCAGAAATATTAATATGGTTCTAATATAATATAATAACATACTATGGTCATCATATAGGTGGTTAAACGTACCCTCAACTAAAAGAATGTAAAAGGTAACTGTTAATTCCACAATCTCATTATTTTCTGAGATTGTTTATGTGTAAGTATTTTCTAGGAAATATTTAATATACATGTCAATGATTCATAAAATAGTTTTAAAAAATTATTATATTAAAGTATTTTTTAACTAAAACATCATTTTAAATGGTTTAAATATTTATTATGATAAATCCTTCTCATTAATGTCTATGTTTTCATAATGGTTTTATGGTCAGAATGACCCGAAAGCCTTCATTTTTTTTATTATTTTGATAATACACTTTTCACGAAGTGAGGTGGAACCCTTAAAATGTTCGATGGTTTAGAGAAAATTACAAGACCCTTAGGTCTTAGAGGGAATCACCTAGACAAGAAAACTTGGAACTGCTCCTCCCCAGCCTATGTCATGATATCCGCACTCCACCTTTGTAGGGTAGGTTGGTTAACTATCCTATGAAAAGTTGCACAAGACCTGTACCGATGGAAAATCCATACCGTCTCATTCTTCCAATTCTAGGGAGCTCCCCTCCAGTGAATGCGCCTTCCCTGAATCCTCCTCTAAAGCCTTTTCCCTTGTAGTCTGACTGGTACATCTGTATTTTCATATAAAGGCCTTGGGGTGGCCCATAGGCCATAAGGTGGCCTGAAGGCCTTGAAAAGCAACTGGACCGAAGGCCTTGGGTGGCCTGACGGCCTTGGGTGAAAGGTGGAGCTTGCTACAACTCCTCAATGCACCAGTTGGTCACATGAGAAATACTAGTGTCATGGCACATGTCCTTCACGAAAATTTTATTTTTAGTCTTGGCACGAGGCCTTGACTATGTGGTAATGATGTCTAGTGTTAGGCATTCCCTCATTATGAAATTAATTATTACATGTGATTATTCGACAAGTAGAATATCCATGTTCATATTTATATAGTAATTTTTGATTTATTTTCTCCATATTATGTTAAAGTTTATATTAAAAAGGCTGTTGTTTTTATTACACATGTTTCCTTAAAATTTTTTAGCTTCGGCTAAATTTTTTACCCATACTGAAAATCTAAGCACACCCCTTTCTTATGTTTTGTTTTACTATGATTATAAGAAGTGTATTATGTTTGACATTTAGGGTTAAGATAGGGTAATAATGGCTTAATCAATGGATTATTTATGTCATGTTTTATGTTTGAATCTGTAATGTAACATTAATGTATGTATTATATTTTCCAAGACTACTAAACTGATCTATCAATCGATACTTGATTCCTTGTAATCATGTAAATGTATTAAAATAATGCACCATCTCCGAGCTTTTGGGGTCGGGGTGTTACAGTTAGTATCATAGAATGTTTAGAAAAAACCTTGGAAATAGATTTAGATAAACCTCGATTTTTAAACATTACACTAAGGTAAACTTTGAGGATTCATATAGAAAAAATTTCTAGAATTTTTGTAATGTAGATATTTAGTGAATTTTCCAAGAAATTCATCCTTGTATGGATATGAGAATGTAGAGGAGGCTCTGAAACAGATATACCTAGGAGTGAAAAATCCGACAAAGAGTTTTGGGCTTGACCCTGGTTATCCTGATACACGACATGGGGCCTTATTAAACTCTTGGTTGTGAAAATATATGGGGATATGCTTCAGATAATTCACATTTTCTTTACAAACCATTATTAAGGATTTAAAAGTCAATACTTCCTAAATGAAAACATTTTTATTATTATAAATTTTATGCATAAACTTTTCAATTTAAATTTGGTATTTTACAAGTTTGGAATTATGAATTGTGTTTCATAAACTAACATAGTGTATGCCATTGTTTAGAAATGATGACCAGTAGAAGGAATGATAACTCCAGCAATGCACATGATCCATAGAGTAAGAAGGATCATATATTTCCTGGTATTAAGCCAAAATTTAGGAGGGAAATAGTCTCCCATTTATTCTCATCATATTAAGAAATAGTATCATGTGTTAATAAGAAAAGTAAAAAATTCTCTGAGTCCTACGACTTTGAGGGGATGATAGAGAAGATAAGGATTGTAGAGATAAATATGTATAAAGGGTAGAAGAAAAAGAAGTATTTTCCCATATGTGATAACTGTGGAAATAATAACCTTGGTAAATGTTTGAAGGGAATGAGAGTTTGTTATAAGTTTAGAGAAAAAAGACACCATGTATGTGATTTCAAGGGTAAGAAAAAGGTTTCAAATGTATAATGCTTCATCTGCAAGGAGTTGGGTCACCACGCTAATCAATGCCCAAAACATTAGAGTATTCCCTAAATAATGCTATTGGATAATAATCAAGTTATGATACTACCACAGATGAAGAGGAATGACTAGTTTTCTTATGTAGTTATTAAAGAATTATTTCATTTGAGTGTTGTATCAATGATGTAATGGTTATATGAATTATGGAAATAAATAAGGATTATAGTGTAGTGTAATTTCATTGAGGATTTGAGATTATATAGTTCTAAGAAAAGTAACTCAATAACAAGGTAATTTTTTTGGAAAATACATGGTTGAAGGAAAGATAAACCTTAATATGTTTTTCAAACTGAGATAATGATTTTAGAATAAGATATAATTGAGTTGGATAAAGTATATTGGCTATTATTGACTACCTTGTAACTAAATAATTGTTTGTCTATTCCATCATTTTTAGAGTTTAAAATATTTTACGATATAAGGAGTATATATAGTATTCTATAAGGAATAATGGAGAATTAATGTAATAAATAAAGTTTTACGGTAATTTAGGGTGTTACCATGTTTTAAAAGAATACAGGATGAAGGTATTCACATATTTTTACATGGAAAAAAGATCTTTATTGTGTTTATCTTCCTTATAAATTTTAGACTTTGAATTTGGAAAGAACTATTTTGGATAAGTCTAAAGGATATAATGGATTAAATTTGAAACTGGATACTATTCTTAAGGTTAAATAATTTATTATGATTATTTTTATATTATTATAAAAATGACAACCTAGAGGTCGGGCAACAAGCCTTCGTGTTCGGCAAGGCCACGAGACTTGAACCTGCAACCGAAGGGTGACAAGGGTGCATCACCTTCCACTGGCCTATGTGATGTATGGGTTTTTATAATGTAGTTTTTATTAAACAGTCTGAAAAATGAATTATAAATTCCCTATTATTATAACCTTATACAATTAGGATAAATATAGTATTTTTGAATTCTATTATCTTTTGGAGAGAAAGATGAGTTTGTGGTAGGAATTTGTTGAAGGATGAAACTCTACATGTCAGGTATATTTTTTCCCTCTTATTCTATGAATAAATTAATTCTTAAACTTTATGGAAGGGATATTAAAACAAAAATGTGTTATACTAATACCTTATGTTTTTTTGAACTGATGATATTTTAAATCATTATAGATTGATGGTTTTAAGGCCCTCAATTTTTCACTTGTTTTTGATTGATGACCTCAATCACTCACTATAAATATTTACATTTTTCCTCCAATTATGTTTCTCTAATTGCCATAATTTTTCTCCTAGTCAAGATCATAATTTTTTGGTGACTTTTTCATTTCTCTTTCTGTCTGATTAAGACTAAATTTTGCTAACCCAATTTCTGATGTGTATTTTCCACAAAGGTATTTTTCTATTTTTAATCTTTTATTTTGTAGAACAATTTCAAATTTAGAGGATGAAATTTATTGAAGGAGGGGAGAATATAACACCCCATGATTTCATAGTAAATTATCTATTCAAAGTAATTCAATAACTTGTGTTACACAACATACCGAGTTCAGGCGCACCACCACTTACCAAACTAGCCATTCAAAAAGCGGTTATGAATAATATTAACAGAATTTTGAATTTTATATACTCCATATAATTTTAGAATTTATATTATGTGTTTTTTATAAATAATATGAGAAAAAAATCATTTTTCAGACAAAATAATTATTTTTCAAAAAATGAAATTTTACCACCTTTTAATGGAGAACCCTTTTTGAATCCAATATTTGACACTTTTATATATTCAATTTCACAAAATAAACTTCTTCTTTATAAGAAGGGAATAAAAATTTATTTTGGATAAATTTTTGGGGTTTTTATGATAACTTTAATACTTTGATGAACACATGCCAAACATAGGTCATTAATTTCACATTTAAATTGGACATAAACACATACCAAACTTTTGATTGTTTTCATTTTTTTAAAAACCTACCTTTTGGTTTTTCACAACAGGAATTAATTTTAAATTAATTAATGAAATTTATATGTTTTGAATTTGGTAAAATAGACTTCATTTTTAAATTCATAATATCAAAATTAACTTTGGGAGAATTTTTGGTATTTTTCTAAAAAATTTCCATTTTTGATGAATAGTGAAAAACATTGCGTTATGGTTTAAAACCAACTTTTATTTAAATAATTATTTATATTATTTAAATTTATTTTAAGTAAAAATAGATATATAATGAATATATATTTTAAAATTAATTCATTAGAGTAATTTAATAATAAGATTTGATGTATACATTTTTATTGAACTTTTTACCATCTTTTACCCACCTTCTAGGCACATTAGCAAATTTGCATAAAATGTAATTTTATCGCTTATGTGAATTGAATTTCAAATATCCAAGAGACAAAATTGACATCAGTAAGTAATATTTGGTTCAATATGATAAAAATAATTTTTGTTGAATAGTAACTTTTGAATTTTATTTACCATGGTTAAAAGTAAATCATGTAATTAAAGGTAAAAATGATATTATAATTACCCTGACACATACCCTAATCCTATTGGATAAGTGTATTTCGACCAAAAACATCCTTATAAATATAATATGATCCTTTTTATCCACCTGGATTAGATTTGTACATTTATTATTATTTTATTTAAAGAGGAATTAAAAATGTAAAATTCAATGTTTAATAACTAAACCATTTTTAATATAGGGTTATACATAAGATAAATTCAACTATAAATATTCATTAGAAATAATAAACTATTTCCTACATCATGGTATTTTTTTATAATTTTTAGAAATTATATAATTAAATTTATTTACGACATAATGATGATGCAGTAATTACCTTATTAATAAACAAATCAAAAAAATAATATTATAAATATTAAAATAAATATAATTTGAATGTTTTAATGCATTAAACTAATTTTATAGGTTAATATGACATGTTAGGGTTGAATAAATATATTTTTTTCAAAGTGATAAAGTTGGTATGACTTTAAAAAAATCAAATACTAAATAGTGTCAAAATTGTCATAAATGAGTTTTTAAAACCAATAGTATATTATTAAATTATATAATATTACTAAAATATAATGTTCGGCCAAAAAACTTATATAATTAAATATATTTCATTAATGAACCACTTGGGGTTATCTTGGAATTTTACTGTAATTTTATTTACCATATAATATAAAAATACCAGGAGACATGGTAAATGTTAAACTATTATCTAATAGTTAAATCTTAAAGATAAGGTTAATATGGTAACCTAAACTTGTCTAAAACCTATTTTTTAGAGTATTTAGACTCATAACCACCTAATTCTTGAAATAAATTCATTTTGAGCCATTTAAAACAGAATATTATAGTATAATAAAATAATATTTCAAGTTTTTCTTAAGGTTCCCCACACCCCTCTTATAAAAGGGAAATTCCCTTTCTCTAAAATTCAAAACTCCAAATCCATTTGTCTCAGCCAAACCTGCCCAAATATCCTCCAAACTATCCTCAAATCAACCTAGAGGCCTCCCCTTGATCATAAATCAAACCTATGGAGCCCTTATTTCAAATCAAAAGGAAGCACCTGAAGAAGAGGTAATAATTTAATCACCTCTTTCAAAGTTATCTTCTTCTTCCACTTTCTATTTCTTTGTTATTTCCATAAAAAATAATAAATTCAGTACCTTATACATAGTTTGATGTGATTATAAATATGGTACAACCATATTAATTATTCTATCCATCCTATGAATGATAATCTCACCATGTGTGTGTACGTACGACTTACCGTCTCCACATCATGGTGTAATTTGTAATTTAACACCATGTTATTTAGATAGATATAATGATGAGTAATATGTATATAAATAATGAAAATAACATGATAATGTATCTATAAAATTAATAAACCATCCAATTCTACAAATTTTAATCATTAAATAAATGATATCGTCGCTCGGTTGTACGTACGACTTACCGTCTCCACGACGCGATGAGATTCATTTCCACATTCACCATTCAACGATGATTATAAAAATATATATCATTAATAAGTATGTAATATATGACATAATAATTCTTCTGAATATATATATATATGTATATATATATTTACATATATCTTATGCACTTAGTTTCGTTCAATATGATATGAAAACAGAAACAGTGTTTATGCGAACATATGACCTTCCGTCTCCATAAACAATGTTTTCCATTTCATATATCTATCTATTATACATATTTTTAATATAAATACATTTGATATGAAAATAATTTTATATATTCTTGAAGTATTTAAATAATTATCTAAGTGATACGACCAATAATAACATGTTAAAACACGTACGATAAAAGAAGCGATTATTACCCAAAATGTTAATTTTACATGGAAATTATTATTAACATGGTAGTATAAAGTCATAAATGAAACATGTATGATATCCAAAATATTAATATGGTTTTTCTAAAACTTAATAACATACTATGGACATCATATATGGGGTTAAACATACCCTTGACTATAAAAAGTACAAGTTAAGGGTTAATTCCACAATCTCATTATTTTCCGAGATTGTTTATGTGTAAGTATTTTATAGGAAATATTTAATATACATGTAAATGATCTATAAGAGTTTTTAAATATTATTCTATTAAGGTAATATTTAACTAAAACATCATTTTAAATGTTTTAAATGTTTATTCTTATAAATATTTCTCATTAAGGTCTATATTTTAATAAAGGTTTTATGGTCAAGATGACCCGAAAGCCTTCATTATTTTTATTATTTTGATAATACACTTTTCAAATATTAAGGGGGAACCCTTAAAATATTTGATGGTTTAGAGAAAATTACATGAACCTTAGGTATTTTAGGGAATCACCCAGACAAGAAAACTTGGAACTGTTCCTCCCCAGCATATGTCATGATATCCGCACTCCACCTTTGGAGGGCTGGTCGGCTAGCTTTCCTATGAAAAGCTATATAGGACTAATACCGATGGAAAATACATACCATAAAATTCTTCCAATTTCTGTGAGCTCTAATCCAATTATTGTGCCTACCCTGAATCCTCCTCTGAACCCTTGTCCCTTGTAGTCTGTCAAGTACATCTACACTTTCATGTGGCCCAAGGCCTTGGGGAGGTCCAAATGCTTAATGGTGTCCGGAAGACCTTAAGAATCAACTGGCCCAAAGGCCTTGGGTGACCCGATGGCCTTGGGTGACCGGTGGATCCTTCTATAGCTGCTCGATGCATCAGTAGGTCACATTAGAAAAACTAGTGTATTGGGACAGGGCCTTGAATAAAATTTTATTTTTAGTCTTGGCACGCGGCCTTGACTATGTGGTAATGATGTCTGACATTAGGCATTCCCTCATTATGAAATTTATTATTACATGTGATTATTGTACTAGTATAATATCCATGTGTATATTTATACGATAATGTTTGATTTATTTTCAAGATATTATGTTCAATTTTATTTTGAAAATGCTGTTGTTTTTATTACACTTCAGGCCTTAAAATTTTATAACTTCTGCTAAATTTTTTACCCTTAATGAACACCTAAGCTCACCCCTTCCTTATGTTTTATTTTCCTAGGATTCAAAGAAGTGTATTTTGTTTGACATGTAGGATTAAGATATGGGAATAATGGCATTATCAACATATTATTCATTTCATGTTTTATGTTTTAATATGTAATGTAACATTCATGTTTGTATTATATTTTCCAAGACAACTAAACTAATCAGTACTTCAAGACTTGATTCCTTATAATCATGTCAGTTTATTAAAATAAGGCATCAGTTTCGGTCTTTTGGGGTCAGGGCATTACAGTTGGTATCAGAGGATGTTTAGAAACAACCTTGAAAATAGATTTAGATAAAATCTAATTTTGAAACATTACCCTAAGATAAACTTTAAGGATTAATATAGAATAAATTTCTTAAATTTTGGTAATGTGTATATTTAGTGAATTTTCCAAGAAATACATCCTTGTATGGATACGAGTACATTACCGCGGATCTAGCACAAATGTACCTAGGTGTAAAATGTCTGACAAGGAGTTTTGGACTTGACCCGAGGTATCCTGGTACATGACTAGGGGGCTTGATGAACTCTTGGTTATGACACTTTCTAGGGATATGCTTCAGATAATTCACATTTTATTTACAAACCATTTTGAGGGATTTAAGAGTAAATACTTTCTAAATGAAAACATTTTTATGATTATGAATTATATGGATAAACTTTTAAATTTACATTTTGTATTTTAAAAGTTTGGAATTATGAATGGTGTTTCATAAAATAACATAGTGTATTCCATTTTTTAGAAATGATGCCCTGTAGAAGGAATGAGAACTCCAACAATACGCATGATCCAAAGAGTTAAGAAGGATGATATCTTTCATGGTATTAAGACAACATTTAGAAGGGAAATAGTCTCCCATGTATTCTTATCATATGAAGAAATAGTATCATGTGTTAATAAGATATATAAAGAACTCTTAGAGTCCTATGGATTTGAATGGATGAAAGAGAAGAAAAGGATTTTAGAGAGAAATATGGATAAATCAAAGAAGGGAAAGAAGGATTTTCCTATATGTGATAACTGTGGAAGGAATCAACTTGGTAAATGTTTGAAGGGAATGAGAGTTTTTTATAAGTGTGGAGAAAAATGAAACCTTGTACGTGATTTCAATGGTAAGAAAAAGGTTTCAAATGTATATTGATTCATATGCATGGAGTCGGGTCACTACGCGAATCAATGTCCAAATCACTAGAGTATGCCCCAAATAATGATATTGGATAATAATCAGGTTATGATACTACCACAGATGAAGAGGAATGACTAGTGTTCTTATGTTGTTATTAAATAATTATTTCATTTGAGTGGTGTATCAATGATGTTCTGGTTATATGAATTATGGAAATAAATAAGGATTGTAGTGTAGTACTATTTCATTGGGGATTTGAGATTATATGGTTCTAAGAAAATTGACTCAATAGCAAGTTAAAATTTTTGAAAAATATATGGTTGAAAGAAAGATAAACCTAAATATGTTTCTGAAACTGAGATAATGATTTTGGAATAAAATATAATTGAGTTGGATAAATTATATTGGATATTATCGACTGCCTTAGAACTAAGTAATTGTTTGTTTATTCCATCATTTTTAGAGTTTACAAAATTGTAGGACATAAGGATTTTATCGAGTATTCTATAAGGAATAATGGGGAGTGAATGTAATCAATAAAGTTTTATGGTAATTTAGGGTGTTACCGTGTTTTAAAAGAATACAGGATGAAGGTATTCATATTTTATTACGTGGGAAAAAAGATCTTTATTGTGTTTACCTTCCTTATAAATTTACGACTTTGAATTTGGACATAATTATTTTGGATAATTCTAAAGGTTGGAATGGATTAAATTTGAAATTAGATACTGTTGTTAAGGTAAAATAATTTCTTATGATTATTTTTGGATTCATATAAAAATCATAACCTGGAGGTCGGGCGACAACCTGTTGTGTTTGGCAAGGCCACAAGACTTGAACCTGCAAACGAAGGGAAACAAGGGTGCATCACCTACCAGTGTTCTACGTGATATCCGGGTTTGTATAACGTAGTTTTTAAATGTTCTTACAAATGAATTATAAATTCATTATTTTTTGGAACCCTATATGATTAAGATAAATAAAATTTTTCTGAATTCTATTATCTTTTGGAGAGAAAGATGAATTTGTGGTAGGAAGTTTTTGAATGATGAAACTCTACATGTCAAGTATATATTTTTCCTCTTATTATATGAATAAATTAATTCTTAAACTTTATGGAAGGGATATTAAAACAAAAATGTGTTATACTAATATCTTATGTTTTGTTGAATCAATTATATTTTAAATCATCATAGATTGATGGATTTAAGGCCTTCAATTTTACACTTGTTTTTGATTGAAGACCTCAATAAATCCCGAAAAATATTTACATTTTCTTTCCAATTATGTGTCTCTAATTTCAATAAATTTTCTCCTAGTCAAGATCATAATTTAGTGGTGACGTTTTCATTTCTCTTTCCGTCTTATTAAGACTAAATTTTTTTAACCCAATTTCCGATGTGGATTTTTCACAAAGGTATTATTCTATTTTTAACCTTTTATTTTGAAGAAAAATTTCATATTGTGAGGATGGAATTTATATAAGTAGGGGAGAATGTAGCACCCCAAGATTTCATAGTACATTATCTCTTCAAAGCAATTCAATAACTTGTGTTACACGCAATACTGAGTTCGAGCACACCACGACATACCAAACTAGCCGTTCAAAAAGCGGTTATGAATAGTATTAACTGAATTTTGAATTTTATAGTCTATATAATTTTATAATTCATATTATGTGTTTCTCTGAAATAATATAAAAACAAATTCATTTTTTCAGTTAAAATAATTATTTTTCAGAAAATGAAATTTTATTGCCTTTTAATGGAGAACCCTTTTTAAATCCAATATTTGACACTTTTATATATTCAATTTGAAAAAAATAAAATTCTTCTTTATAAGAAGGGCCTAAAAATTTAGTTTGGATAATTTTTGGTGTTTTTAGGATAACTTTAACATTTTGATAAATTGTTAAAAATACTAAATTTAAATTGAAAACAGATTTTTAATCAAAATAATATATAGTGTTATATTATAAATTTGAACGGTTTTGAAGTATTATTAGATTATATTTTTATCATTTAAAAAAATTTAGTCCATTATAAGTAATTTCTAATTTAAATTGGACATAAACACATGAAAAACTTTTGATAGTTTTCATTTTTTTAAAAACCCACTTTTTGGTTTTGACAACGGAAATTAATTTAAAATTAATTAATTCAATTTATATATTTTAAATTTGGAAAAATCAACTTCACTTGTTAATTTTAAATATCAAAATTAACTCGAGGAGAATTTTTTGTATTTTTCTGAAAACTTTCAATTTTGGATGAATAGTGAAAACATTGCGTTATTGTTTAAAACCGACTTTTATTTAAATAATTATTTATTTTATTTAATTTTTTTATGTTAAAATTGATATATAATACATATATTTGTTCAATTCAATTCATTATATTCATTTTATAATAAGATTAGATGTATAAAATTTTATTGGACTTTTCACCGTCTTTTACCCGCCTTTTGGGCACATTTGCAAATTAGCTTAAAACATAAGTTTACAGCTTTTGAGAATTGAATTTCAAAAATTCGAGAGACATGGTTGATATTATTAAGTGAAATTTTATTCAATAGGATGAAAATAATTATTTGTGAATAGTAACTTTTGAATTTTATTTACCATGGTTAAAATTAAATAGGATAATTAAAGGTAAAAATGATATTATAATTACCCTAAAACATGTCCAAATTTTATTGGAAATGTTTATTTATACCAAAAACAAAATTAGGAAAAAATATGATCCTTTTGATCTACTTGGATTAGATTAGAACATTTATTATTATTTTATTTAAAGAAGAGTGAAAAGTGTAAAATTCAACGATTAATAACTAAACCATTTTTAATAGAAATTTATAAGTAAGATAAATTAAATTATAAATATTAATTAGAAAGATTAAAATATTTCCTAGATCATGGTATTTTATTTTTAATTTTTATACATTAAATAATTAAATTTATTTATGACACATTGATGATGCAGTAATTACCATATTAATAAAAGAATCATATAAATGATATTATAAATATTAAAATAAATATCATTTGAACGTTTTAATGAATTAAAATAATTTTCTAGGTTAATATGACATGTTAAGGTTTATTAAATAATTTTTTTAAATGTGATAAAGTTTTTATGACTTTAACAAAAATAAAATACAAAATAGTTTCTAAATTGACCTAAATGAGTTTTTGAAACAAATACTATATTATTAAATTATATAATAGTCCTAAAAATATAATTTTCGGAAAAAGGACTTATATAATAATATATATGTCATTAATAAACCACTTGGGGTTGTCTTGGAATTTTATATTATGTTTATTAACCATATAATATAAAAATACAAGGAGACATGGTAAAGGTTCAACTATTATCTAAGTGTTAAATCTAAATGATAAGGTTAATATGGTAACCTAAACGTGTCTAAAACATATTGGTTGAGATTATTTAGAATCATAATCACCTAAGGATAGAAATAAGTTTATTTGGAGTCATTTTAAACTAAATAAAGTTGTATAATAAAATAATATTCCAAGAATTTCCTAAGGTTCCCCTCACCCCTCTTATAAAATGGAACGCCCCTTCTATCATATTCACAGCTCCAAATCCATTTTTCTCAGAAAAAAACTATCCAAATATCCTATAAACTATCCTAATTTCAACCCAGAGGCCTTAACTTTACCATGTATCCTACCTAAGGATCCATTTTGTTCAAATCAAAAGGAATCACTCGAAGAAGAGGTAATAATATCATCACCCCTTTCAATGTTATCTTCTTCTTCATCTTTCTATTTCTCTTTTATTTCGATACCAAGATAATAAATATATTAAATTATACATAATTTTATGTTATTATAAACACAATACATCCATATTCATTATTCTATCCATCCTATGAATGATAATGTCACCATGCGTGCGTACGTACGACTTACCATCTCCACGCCGTGGTGTAATTTGTTATTCAACACTGTGTTATTTGGATGGATATAATGATGAGTAATATGTATATAAATAATTAAAATAATATGTTAATGTCTCTATAAAATTAATATACCATCCAATTACACATTTTTTAATCATTAAAGAAATGTTATCTTCGCTCGTGTGTGCATATGACTTACCCTCTCCATGACACGATGATATTAATTTCCACATTCACCATTCAACAATGATTATAAAAATATTCATTATTAATAAGTATGTAATATATGACATAATAATTCTACTTAATATATATATATATATATATATTTATTTATTTATATATGTATTTTCATATATCATATTCAATTAGTTCCATTCAATACGATATGAAAACGGAAACAACGTTTATACGTACGTACGACCTACAGTCTCCATAAACAGTGTTTTCCATTTTATATATCTATCTATGATACATATTTATATTCTAATATATATGATATTTAAATCCTGTTTTATATTTTGGAAGTATTTAAATCATGATATAATTTTTTTATCAAGAATAACAAGTTAAAACACGTAAGATAAAGAAAGTGATTATTACCCAAAATGTTAATTTAACATAAATGTTTTTAATAAATGGGAAGTATAAAGTAAAAAATGAATCATTTTATGATATCATAAATATTAATACAGTTCTGTTATAATTTAATAATATACTATGGTCATCATACATGGGGTTAAATATACCCTTGACTAAAGGTAAGTACAAGGTTAGGGTTAATTCCTCAATCTAATTGTTATCTGAGATTTTTTATTTGTAAGTATATTTTGGGGAATATTTATTTTCCATGTCAAGATTTCATAAAATACATTTTTAAATTTATTCTTTCAAGGTAATATTTAACTAAAAAATCATTTTAAAAGTGTTAATTTTTTTCTTATAAATCTTTCTTATTAATGACCATGTCTTTAAAATGGTTTTAAGGATTTATTTATATGTATAGGAATGTTTTAAAATGTTAATTCCTTTAAAAATTCTCAAAGTGGTTTGAGACACTTTGATTCAAAAATATCTTTTAAATGTCATCATTTATAAATTGTGTGAATTTTAAATGATTTCATGAAAAAGGAGTATTTCACTCAATGAGTTTTACGGATCTTTTTCAACAATATCATCATCCTTTACTGGATATTATTCTTGATTGAGGTTGATTTATTATAATTCAATCTTCCATATTGTATTGAATGAGCTATGATATGTTTTACTGTGGATGTGTTATTTTTATACCCTTTATGGTTTATGGATAATGTGAGTGGTTTCCTAGTAATACATCTATGTCTATATCATACAAGTGTATGTGGGTCTAGCATAGATTTACATAGGGGTAACAAATCAGAAAAGAGGTTTTGGGCACATGACAATGGGTTGTTCATTGAAATTTATTTGACACCCCTAGGGGAGATGCTTTGGGAATTCATAAACTCCTCCTAAACCATCCTGAAGGACTTAGATATAATTTGGTTGTGAATAACCTCGGATGAACCAAGGGTATCATATATTAAAGAAGTTTCCATGATTTATACATAATTTAAGCAATTATTTTAATTAATATATGGTTCTGTTTTATGATACATAATGATCACACTATGATTTTGGTTTTATAAAATAGTGGGAACTGGAAGGAATCAGATTAACGTTGAATGTGATGTATTATTTTTTGGATGCGCAGTCATGTGGGATGATCACTAGAGTGGGAGATGTTGTGATCATGGATAATCAGTTTTAATGGAATATGATTAATAGCACGTACCTTAACCAAATATAGGACTCACCAAGGAAGATAAAGAAGATGTTTGATTAGATTTAGGGAAAAAGAGACCACATAGAAAATAATATTTCAGTTCCTCTGTGTCAATAATGTGTAAAGAATCACATATGTTAATGCCTTATAGGAGCAATGCAATGTTTGGAATGGAAAATACGGACACAAATTAAGTGACTATAAGAGAAAAATTAAGAGTCTAGTTAATGAAATGGATGAGAATATTGGCCTCCCTAAGTCTTCCTCAAAGTTTATGTGTTTTAAGTGTGGAATAAATGTTCAATATGAAACTCAATGTCCCAATAGAAAAACTCTTGAAGAATTAGTAATGGAATATGAGTAATGGTTACCATGCTAATGATTAAGAGACTACAGATGAAATGTGCAAGGAAACATGTATTATATAAAATTATGAGGTATCCTTGCTAATGTAAAAAGGTTGAAGTGTAATAATAAATGTTTTTATGTATTTTTTTCAAGAAGTATGTTGTATGAAAGGTTAAATACATAAGAATTATTCAGTTTATGTTTTTCCCTATGGATTTACAAGAACACATTGAATGGTTATAACGGAATAGAAAAGTGATATAATGGAAAGGTTATGTCAATGGAAAACACATTATTAAGGGAAATATAACCATTAATATGTTCCTTATGTTATGATAATGTTGTTTTGATAAATATATGTAGGATATGAATAAGTAAATTGGACGATACTTATTACCTTGGAACTAGTTAAAGAATTATTGACATGAAGTTTATGCTATCATGGATGAAGTCTACAACTTTATGGATTTATGGAATATATCAAATAATATATGGAGTAAGGAATAATAAAGGTATTCCATTTTTATTTATGGTAAATTAGGTTGTTACCATGTTCCAAGAGAATGTACCACGTGGGTATTCACATGTTTGGAATGTGAAAACCAACAGATACTTTATGATATATGGGGGATAAATGTTATGTATATTTTGTGAAACTATTTATAATTTTTTGGATTTTCATCTTTGATAATGGTTATAAGTTTAAACATTCATGAAATTTTTAATTTAAACTTAAGAGGAAGTATTTATACACTGAGTTTGTATTGAAAAATTTGGATAAAAGGCCACTTAGGGATTAACCTTATTTCAAGGATGTCCATCATATTTTAGAAAAGGACTTCATTTATGTTGGGTGACAAATAATCAAGTCTAACAATGCCATGGGTCTTGAACCCTTGACTTAAGGCCAATAACTATTTCATTCCAACCACTGGCCTTTGTGATTCCCTTGTTAATGTATAACTATTTTTGATGAAAAACTATTTCTGATGAAATAGTAGTGTTAATTTTAAGTTTAAAGAATAATGTATTAACCTTAATGTTTTTTAAGAATATATATAGATTAATAGTTATAAATATTATTAATTTATAATCCTTATTATATTCTAAAAGTTTATTTTAGCACTTTGGGCATTAAAGTTAATTTCTAGATATCCATTACATGAATTAATGGATGAATTATAAATTGATAAATGCACAACTAAAGAATGAAATTGTGTTTATTGGAATATATCACGCAATTATATTTACTTATATTCTTGGTCAATAAAATAATTAACCAACATTAAGATAATGATAAAAAAATGTGTTTTCATAATACCTTAATTTTTTTAAAATGATGTCCTTTTAAATCATCATAAGATTATGGATTTGAGGCCCTAAAATTTTATTTTATCATTAAATTATTTATTATTGATGTCCTATATAACTCATTATAAATATTTAAACTTTTCCTCCATATTCAATATTTACTCCCAAACTATGTTCTATTATGTGGATACCTAGTTATATGTTACTTTGGGTATCTTTTATGGTTCCAAATTTCTGTTTTTAAGGGATGTTTTAGTATCCATTTTTAAATTGTGTGTTTCTATGAATAAAACTTTCAAGTATTAAACCTTTAAAAATCCCCGATGAATTTTGAGGGAAAAATTACTTTTAATGGGGGTATAATGTAAATCCTCAATAGTTTTTGAATTATTATTTTTTGAAATTAATTTTACCTTTAAAATATTTTTCATTTAACATATCACTGAAAAACATTTATTTTATACTAAATTAATATGTTTGTCTTGTGTTATACACCACACCAAGTTAATCGTGCACTAAAAACAACATAAATTTTAGTTTTCTCTCTATAGAACATCGAGGTTAGCTTGTGTTACACACAAAAATGAATTTCTTGAAGGCTTTCATAACACAGATGACCGAGGTTTATCAAATAATAATATATTTTTAAAATTCATTTATTTAATATAATAATATATAACCTAGATGTGAAATTAGAGTATATGAATAATATCCACTAATTTATGAAAATATATGGTTTAGAAAGTTTAATATGAATTCATAGGTTACCAATTAATTATAAATGAATATGAAAAGAAATTGAATATAAAAGGAAATATTATTATTATTATGCTCATAAAGTTATTTTAGCCTAATGAATTAAATTAAATAACATTAGTGACTGATATTAATTTAATATATATTTTATACATTCAATCAAATATTTTTTATATTAATTCAATATATTTTATTGATATAAGATAAGAAAAAACCCAATTTTATGCTTTAAACATATATTTTCATAAATATATTTTTACCACCTTTTAATGGTGACCCCATTTCAAATGAAACTTTCTAAACTTTTATTGATTTATTATTACAAAATAAACTTTATATTTGGTACTGAAACATAAAATTTATGTTATGATAATTGTTTGGTATTTTTCTATATGGTTTTAATTTTTAATGAATTATTGCAAATAATAAATATTAGTTCAAAACATTTTTTTGATCAAATTTATTTATAAGGTTAAATTTTATTTTAAATTGGTTTCAAATTATTATTAGATAATATTTTTATAAATAATGTAATTTAGGTCATTGAGATCAATTTCACTTTAATGTTGGGTCTAAAAACATAGCAATTTTTTGAATGTTTTTACTTTAAAAACCCACATTATCGACCCGATTGCAGGATTAATTTTAAATTAATTTATGCCACTTATGTGATTAAAATTTATAAAAATGTATTCCATATTTATAATCATCAAACATTATAATATATAATAAGTTCAAATTATTTTTTTACCAAAAAAATTGGTGAAATTGATTAAAATTAATTACATCAATTAAGGGTAAATTAAGCTTAATAAGGGACTAAACCATAACTTTAGGGATAAAAGATACATATAAACTTGTCCCAAAAACATTTTATGGCCATATTTTTACCCTATAGTCCATTTTCTTGACATTGGATCATTATTGGACCCAATTTCAACATGAAAAACATGGGTGGAATTCTCTCTTCAAATATTTACATCCGTGCCACTCCTCTTTTGCTATAAAATACCAGCACACCTACTTTTTATTCACACCTCTCAAGACATACAAGATTAGAAAATATATACCCAATATACTTCCCAACATCCCTTCCTTCCTCAATTGATCCTACATTTATTCATAATGTTTTTCAGGAATATTTTTTGGCACAAACAAAATGGAGTTACCTGATTAAGAGGTAACACCTTCTCCCAAGATCCTTTCTTTTTATTTTCCTTCTCCACCCCAAAACTATATTTATTCCATTATTGTATAAAAAAAGTATACTAAATATAATATTATATTATTATGCTAAGTGTTTGTCCTACAGTTACATTAACCTCAATCTAATGGGTAACGATCATAATGTTTAGGTGTATGACAAACTTCCGCCTCACGAAATGATGATTGTTCAATTTTCCTTACCACCTATCATGGTGGAAATTATGATAAAAAATGTGTTTATATATATTATATATTATATTTACTTTCTCTTTAAGCTTTTAAATTCATTATAAAACAAATAACGTTTTTGATTTCCATTTGGTGTAAATATGATAATTTCATTCGAGGAAGTGTTAACTACCACCCTCTTAAAGCGATGTGATTCTTTCACACGATTACTGGAATTTATTAAGGATGGTTTCAGTGAAAATATATGATATATATAAAATTATAAATCTAATGTAATAATATAATATAAATATATAAATTTATTTCATTTTATTTATTTCATTCAATATGGAAGTAAAAAACAGAAACACCATTCATGCGTACATATGACTTACCGTTTTGATGAATTTTGTATTACATTTCATAATTCTATAACACATAAATAATTATAATTAAAATATACTGAATATAAAATATATTTATATCATGTTTTAAATTTTTGAATGACGATATAATTATAAGGACCAAAGATATATCAAATTAAGACACATGTGAAGAATAAATCAAATATTATCCAAAGTGAAACCATAACATAGGATGATTAATATGTGATTAATATAAAGTCATGATAAAATCATATATTTTATTATATATAAGAATAATTTTATTTAAAATATATATAATAAATTTATATTTTCTATACATGTGGTTTGAACTAGTACAACGAGAGTCAAGACACAAGGTAAGGGGATTTCATCTTGCTTTTATTTTGTGAGACACATGCAAGGTTAAACACTATTTCCTTTTGTTTGGTGCATGTACTACCAATTATTGTATTCTATGTATATTATAATTTATGGGTATTCACATACACATTTTATGATCTTTATTTTATGGGGATTAAGTTTCAAAAGTTACCCAATCAGAAAAATAGTTTTGTATTAATTTTCCTTCTTTGAGACTCATGTTTTTTTATACACCTAAATTCTCTTTTGAGGTGTATATACATCCATTTTACATTTTCTATCATGAATTTAATTATTTTAGTGGTATTTTATGTTTCATTAAATTTCCTTTTCTTACATGGATAGTATGATCCCAAGTTACCAAGTAATAAGAGTTCATTGAGACAATCTCATCGCTTTTCAGGATTTTTTATGTTTATGCTTACTTTGATAAAATATCATGATACATATCTCAATAACATTCATGAATATTATTCACCTCTGGTTATTAATAAATTATTCATATATTTTTACCCTTTCTTTTACTCTTAGGTACATAATACAGTTAAGAAAAGTGTTTTTATGAAATCCCAAATTTACCCTCTCTCTAATCAGAAATATATGTTCCTTCAAATCCCTATTTTATGAAAATGGTTTCCATGAATATTTTACCATTTTACATTAATAATTAAATAAATATTTTACCCTTTTTTATTTTACTAATATATTCAATGGAATCTTTTTATAACTTTGCAAAAAAGTCATTTTTTCTACCCTTTTTTACTGTGAAAAATGAATGTTATTTTTACCTCATATGACATGTATGGATTTAACCACTATCATTTATTTGAATATTCCTTTTAATTTTTAAATGGATAATTTTTAAGTAAATTTTTTTAAAAGTTATTTTCAAGGAATAATGTTTTCCAAATGTTTTCATTACTTATTTATAAGTTTTAAAATTATTTTCAAATAAATGGTTTTCAAAACATTTCCAAGATCATTTCTTATGTATTCAAGTAAAAATGTTTTCAAAAAATTTTATAACTTTTTTATATGTTTTCAATATATTTTCAAAGAAACGGTTTAAAAAAAATTAAAGATCATTCCATATGTTTTTATGTAAAATAATTTTCAAAACATTTTCAAGATTTCTTTATATGCCTTTAATTTTTTTTCAAAGAAAAGGGTTTTAAAATGTTTTGAAGCTTATTTTATAAGTTTTCAAGGGAAAAGGTTTTGAAAATTATTTCAAGTATTCTTTATAAATTTTCAAGGTATCTTTTTATAAGATTATTTTCAAATGGTTTTATATATTAAAAATAATTTTTCAAATAAGAAGGGATATTTTCTTCAAGAAACGTTTTTGAAAGATATTTCAAAATTATTTTCCATCTATAATGACATCTATTGATGTTAATCATGTCCTTAAAATAAATGATCTAAAGGTTTTATTCATATTATTTTTATGAATGGTTTATACTTAATGTCACGGTCTTTTTGAAACCTGTTTCTATTTCATGGGCTATATATTTATGAAACCCGTTTCTCTTTCACAGGTTACTATTTTGATAAACGTATTAAGAAATCAATTTGTTCCACAGGTTATGATATGGTTACATGTTTATAATACCGATTTCATTTCAGGTGTTATGATATGATTATTTAGGATCTTGTAGCACATGTATGTTTGATTTCATTATGAGATGGGTGGGACCTATATCTCCCTCCAATGAATTGGGTAAAGATTTATATCTAATGAGATAGACTAATATGGTATGGGGAATGAAAATTGACTACTTATATAGATATGGGAGTAAACGATGACAACCAAGATGATATGAGGAGTGAAATCATGCTAAAAAGATGTCCATGGGAGTAAACCATGACTACCCAGATAGTATAAAGATTGAACCCATACTACCAAGACAGTCTTTGTAGTGATTCCTTGGCTACTATAGAAATAATATTATATGATTATGTTTCTACCATAATTCCATGTTTTATTCCTATGTTGTGCATTCATTACTTATGCCCTTAATTCTATTATGATCCATGTATTATGAATTTATAGTCTTTATTATGATATCTAATATGTGGGGTATGATCTTAAAATTTTATAAACAAGTTCCACACCCTTTTGTTCTTATTATGCTAACGAATTTAATTTATTTATCCTTATTGAGAATTTGATCTCACCCCTTTATTATGTTTCCTTTCCCCAGGTTTTGAAGAAAGGTTTTAGGTAATGTTCTAAAGGTGGATATATTTATGAGAGATGTTGAAGATATTTCACCAGGATAGATGATTTTTTTGATGTTTACAAAGGCACTAAACTTTTATGGTCCTCATAAATTTATTTTTACAATGTACTTAATATTCATCTAAAATGATTTAATATCCATGTTTGTTAAGTATGAGTTGTTATCGTCGACATGTATGTATGTGAAAAGTTTTATTTTCTAGTGTGATGGTAAAAGATATGAAAATGGTTTTGAAATAATCATAATAACATATATTCCATCGAATATACTGATGTGATTATATCAGAATATTTAGAGTATATATTAATGTGGCAGAATCCGAAATAAACATGAAAGAAACTGGTTAATAGGTATACCTATTCTTTAGGAAAATTAATTTTGATTACACCTTAAGCCTTATAAGATTGGTTATTTGGTGAAACCAATAACATTAGGATGTATAAAGTGATGTTTAGGTGGTATTTGGGTAAGTATTGGTAATTTTAAATGTATCAATACATGTGGATAAGGGAAGATATGGTATTCCCTTTTATAAGTTAGGGGAGTGTCACTCTTGTAATTATTCAACGGTTTAAAATAATATTAAGAAATATTGATGGGAATGTGGGAATAAATTAATAAATACTATAAGATAATTTGATAATTCTTGATATAGTCTCACATCATAATAATTAAGATAATATTTTGTGACTTTATCACTTAGTTTTTACCTAAAATAACCCTTTTTAACCTTTACCATCGAAACTAATTTTTTTCATGGTAAATATTAATTATAAAAAATAAATTGAAATCATGACTAAATTTTATACTATTTATTGATAATGCAGAATATATTTGTTAAGATTAAATTTTCATTCATGGAATGAATTAATTTTAATATATTTTGAAACAATACAATGAAGAACCATTTTGATAAAATTTCTAGTTTTAAGTATTTGATAAGATTTTATACCAAACTAATTAATAATTGTGATTAATATGGAATATATTGGATTATTTATAATAAAATGGGAGAAAATTTAATTTAAAACCAATCTAGAAAAGAATGATACATTGTAAATACTAGGAAATAATTGAATTTTTTTATTAAATTATATGTTTTTCACAATTCAACCAAAAAACAATCATGTCAAAAATATTCCAAAACTTCTCTCTAAGATAAATTTTATATGATGATATAAAAAATTAATTTTATTTTATCAAATTCAATTTATAAAATTAAAAATTTTAACATTTAAATTAAACCATATTATTTATGAAAACAAATTTGGTTAGAAAAGCCATTTCTTTTTCAACTGAGAAATTCGTTAAAATCAGTATAGTGAATATGAAACCAAATAACCTAACCATGAATATTCATAAGACATGAAAATTATTTATTTTTAAAATTAACTGGTTTCTTCCCAAATTAAATAAAGGACCTTTTCAATAAATTCGCATCAAATTTTGAAACTCTTATGGAATATGAAGAATAATAGGAGGAAGCAATGGAATTGTATCTATGTGATTATATATATCAACCAAAATAAGAACCAATCATTGTCATAATAGTAATGGTTGAGGAATATCTCAAAGAAGACGAAGATATACTAATATTTACTTTGGAAAAAATGTAACTACTGGACTTAAATTTTGATAAAGATTTAGAATTGGTTTTATTGAGTGGGATTATTCTTTTAGTACACAAAAAAAATTTAATGGATGTTTATTAGTGGTTATTTATGAAACCACCGATAAAAAAAATTAAATATCTTAAAAGGGGTTTTCTAAAAACTTCCATTACATATTTTAAATATAATAAAAAATTCCCTTTCCCATCCCTAAAAATAATTCCTTCCAATCCAACCCTTCTCCTCCAAGACCTAACCTCTTCTCCCCTTTCCCCCATTCCATTTCTCCTCAAGCTCTCATAGCCCCTCCTCAATCCACCACTCCCTAATCCAATTCCTCTCCCAGAGCCTTATTGAAGACCTCACCCTTATACCTAACCCACTCCTTGAGCCCTTACCACCCCTCCCTAAGCCATCATCACTACTCACCTTTCCCATTTCCCCCTTTTCACCAAGAAATCATTCCATCACCACCATCACTCTAACCCTCACCCTCCACCTCACAGTCTCCCTTGTTCCCCTTTCCCCCCTTTGAGCCTCAATATTCTTCTATCAAGCCATTTCCACCTTCGATTCCTCACTAAAAATCCCTCACCATCGAGATACTGAGTCCTCACCCCCACTACCGAGCCCTATCCCTTGACATTAGAGTATCCCTTACCACCCTTATCCCCACAAAACCACCATCCCCTACCATCACACCACATCATCAACTCCATTCTCATCGGTTAGAGGTGATTTTCAGAATCTCTCTATTTTATTTTAATATTTTTTACATTCAATGTATTTTTTTGTCTCTTTTCTCTAATTTTAATTCTTTCTTGAAAAACTATAAAGATGGTATATTCTAGTCTTTTTTGATATTATGGAAAAATATATAAAAATTAAAGGTTGGATTTATCCAAAACTATCCTTATTTTATAATTATACTTGAGTGTGGGTTGTAATTTTATTGAATTATTTTAAATTTTTTTACCGTAACACTGTCAAATTTATTTTACATTTCAAACACATTATACATAATTTTAGACAATCTATAATTTTTGGGATGGATTTTATACATTCAAATTAAAACCTAATAAAAATGATGTTAAAAAATAAAATCAAATTAATCCAGAGAAATAATTTTTAATATATTTTTTTCGAATAAATTAGTAATAATTATTTAAATGAAAAATTATTTATTATATGTTTTAATTATATTTAAAAAAGTATTGGAAATTATTGATATATAGATAAAATCTAGACCACATTATCAAGGAACTCACCTCAATAAGTGAAAGGTTTGAAAGAGTTTTTTTACTTTTCAATTCGCAATCAAACCATAGATGGGAAAAGAAGATATCCATTCCCAAAATGTAAATTTAGAAGATGGTTGAAGAGAGATTAAGTTTATTAATTCTTAATATTGACACAATTTATTAATCAATACTTGAATAGTATTTGGCATGGATTACCTAAAATTTAAAAAAGTTTTAGCATTGTTATTTTTCAATAGAATGATATCCCAACTTCATCAACAACTGAAAATAAAATACATAACATTATAAATGATTCTTTTGGTATTTCAAGGCATCATCATCAGCATAAAAATATATAAGTACAACTAGTTGGGGGTGATACAAATGGTATATTGACACATCATGTTTTTGGGACAATAAGATAACTCTATCAAGATTGTAACATATCATTGGATCCTCCTATTGATGCTACGAATACTAATGTAATAGAGAACTTCATTGAGTAGAAAAATGTGTTTCATGATTTAGTTAATGATGAAATCAAGAGTTTTATGTAGGATGTATGAAAAAATAACACTTTATTTTGTAATTATGTTGTTCCATATAAAATACCTATGAAGAATTTCATATATAGAGATGTCTATGATATTTTAATTTTTGCGTGATGAATTTTATAACATTATGATTACTGATTCTTTATGATATGAAAAAATTAACATGTTATTTTCTGAATTTTAGAAAAAAAATTATTTTTCAAATGATTTTATGCCTTATTGGGGATAGGATTCAAGTTTACATGATTGAAAAAATTATTGTCTTCTAGTTAGCAGTCAATGAGTGATATTGGATGTCAGAATCAACATACTTCTACAATGTAGAATAAAAAGAACAAACCTGCAAAGGTTTTACCTTACTTCCCTTTAAAAAATAAATTTATAATATTATACATGTCATCAAAAATATTTTAACATATGAAGTGAAATTCTATAAATAATAAAAATATTGGGTTAATGAAACCTTTAAGATATTCAAAATCAAGGTATATTTTTGATTTATTACATTCATATTTCAAATATGATCCTAGTAATGTGAGATTGGGATTAGCTACTAATGTATTCAAACCATTTTGGACTTTGAGTACTTGTTATAGAAGTTGGATGACTATTTAGATCACTTATAATCTACCTCTTTGAGTGTGTATACAAAAAAATAATTTTATCAATTTTATGATCATTATTTGACACAAAAAGACAAGAAATGATATTGATTTATACTTACATTCTCTAATTGAAGAATTATAAGATTTAGGAGCAATGATGTCGAGATATATGGTGAATATTCTTGTATAATGTTCGAAATGCATGATTCACTAATGTGGACCATTAGTGACTTCCTAATAAAATTTAACTTTTTTGGTTCAAACATTTATATGGTTTTGGATTTTCTTGTTTGTGATATTGGTTTTGATCTTGAATGACCACCTTATAATAAAAAATTGTTCTTCTTGTATCATAAAAAATTTCTCAATGCATCTCATATACTTCATTTGAACAAGTAAAAATTCAAAGCTCCTATTGATCATAAACCACCTATAATGTTATTAATAGGTTCTTAAATATTTTAATGACTAGTAAATATTAAAAAAATGGGAAGGTGAATCATTTTAATGATAGTGGGAAACGAGTTTTCTATACATCATCAGTTGAAATCAAACAAAAAAATGGAATAAAAAAGTATATTATTCAAAATTGTATATAGATAATTTAACTTTTTTTGCATCATAATATTGATGCTATGAATATTGAGAATAATTTTTGTGAAAATTTTATCTCACATTACTTAATGATAATGGATAATCAATAAATAATCTCAATTCTCAAAATAACTTACAAACAATGAACAAAAAGGACGTTCTATATATAAATGATAATTGAAAGTATGCTTTAATATTTTATTCAATGAAAAAAGGGATAAAAACATATTCCTTCGAATTTTAAAACATTTGAAAGTAAATGATTGGTATTCAAGTAACATGTCCTGATATGTCGAATTAAATCATCGTAGGTTACATGGATTGAAAAGTCTTGATTCAGATACTCTATTCTAATAGGTACTTCCATTGACATTGCATACATTGTTACCTAGAAAGGTTATTATAGTTATAATCCAATTATTCACATTCTTTATATAACTATGTGAAAATGATATACAACCATATGATATTGGAAACCTTCAGGATATATTTTATGATTACTTTTTCTAATGGAGATGATCTTTCCTAGGTCATTTTTACATTCTTGATGCATTTACCTATGAATTTGGTTTTTGTACCTAAATTAGCATGTATTTTAAATTATTAATGGATGTATAATTTTTATTGGTACTTTATTTATTTGTTTTCATATAAATCATACCATTATAGACACTTTATTAAATATGTATCAATATTATATTCAATTTAATTATCAGATTCCTTCATTATTTCTAATCATATGTGAAAAATAAAGCTCAACCGGAAGGATCTATTTCTAAAGGATATTCAATAGAGGAGTGTGTTAACATTGGTTCTAGATACATGGATGATATTGAGACAATATTCAATTGAGTTGGATGTGTTCATGAATTATTGAATCAATATCAACTACATGGGAAATAAAAAATCATTCATACTATATTCCGATTAGTTGGGATGGTCTTCAGTATTATACTGATAAAAATGTAATTTTTACAATAACCTTGACATGTGATACTAAATACTGAAATTAAAGATCCATTTATTGAATAAATTAGGATATAAACAATTATATGTATGTGAAGTCTAATAAGAAGTGAGAAATTTATAAAAAAAGATGTTAATAAAGAGGTAGTAAAATGGATTTCATGTTGTGTTAGTTCATTAATATTGGAATAACTAGGGATATTATGTTGATAAATATATTTTATAAATCCAATAATGTATATTACTTATTATAAATCATGAATTATGATACTATGGCCGAGTTTTCATAATGTTTGATGTTTCTGGCTCGAGGTCCTCTAAAACTAGCTAGAAATTTCTATGATTACAATGTGATTTGATTCAAATTTCATACAGTAGATTGGGAAGAGGGTTTAAATACATGTAATAGTGGTATATTTACAGTTTCTAAATTGAGATACTATATAATGTTTACTTATATAATCAAACTAAACTACTGTGGCCATTTTTCTATTGTTTTATTCAAATGAAAGTGTGTTGATATTACCAGGGGTATTAAAAGTGATTCCATGAAATTTACTTCAATGAATTTCTCTTAGTTAATGGATGTAAATGAGCATGAATTAATTGATCCATATATCTTATCATTGTAATAAAAATTTTATATTATGTGGATGTTGTCATGGATGAATGGTGGAGTGTAGTTTTTCACATTAAACAAAGAGGTTTATATAATACAGGTTATGAAGTAGAAGATTTCAACACAGACATTGAATCCCATCATCAAAAAGAAACTAACTTATTTTTCAATTATAATATTGAAAATATTAGTCTTTCAGGGTTGGATGATGTAGATAAAGTAATGATGGACAATTATACCAACATGATTGAAGGATAAAATTATTGTACATGCAATCATCCATTAATTTATCAACCACCTATGATATATGTTATTCATTTTTTATAATGTGGATATGTTATCAAATATAAATTGATATTTATTCATGAGTTGTTTATTTTTGGAAAATTAAATTTTATATTTGTTTGTGTGAGAAGTCATTCATTATCATACCTATGTATAATATGTTTTCTATTTCTATGAATCTATTATCAGATGTAATTTTTTTCATTAATATTTTGAAATATATGTTTTTTATTTTATTTTTACTTATTTAAATGATAATAATTATAGGGAATAATTGATTTACTAATAAAAGTAGAATCCTAGATGATATCCCTATGACTATACTAATTCCATAAATGTTACATAATGATCCATCTTGATCCCTCTCTATAATATATGTAATTCCATTTGTCTTCCTCTCTGTCCATGTTTTCCACATATTCTTTCTTCCTCCCATGAAAATTTGACACACACTACTTCTTCATCCCATCAGTATCTATGTAATATACCATTACTAGTTCCAAATATTCCTTAAACCCTATGTTTGAACTTTTTTGTTGGGTTTCATTTGAGAATTAATTGTGTGAATTTATGAAAATTTTGGATGTTTCTGGCCTAGTGTGTGGTTGGCACACAGTTTTCCCAAAATGTGAGCACTCCAATATATAACTTTATAACCCAAGGAAATGAGATTTTGTATGGTTGGTGTATGGTTTACAAACTGTACACCTTATTAAGAGGAACCATGCAATCAATTTAAAATAGGTGCATAACTTGCGCATGGTCTGTCTAAATTGTTCCCCTATACTTAGGAAACTAGGAAGATGAGTTTTTAATTAATTAGAATTTTGATTATAAATTACCAAACCCCCATTTTAATCCCTAAAGGACCGTTATGACCTAGAAGTGATTTCTACCCTCCTTGGAGCTCCTAATAAGCATTCTAGGCCCCTCGAATCTCTCCCAGAAGCAATTCGTAGCTAGAGGAATGCCCTTAGATATTCTACTAGTTAGTTTTCTTACCCCGATATCTATCTCCCATGATCTATCCTCTCCTATATAGGTACTTGTAATTACCTATGTTTATTTATAGATCTAATACCCACTATTTGGGATCTAAACCTAGGTTTTATTCATATATCATTGTTTTAGTTGTTCTTCATTAGTATTTTCCATTTATAGCTTTGTATTTTGAGATCTGTTGATCCTGAGGTAGGTGGTTCTATTACGATTTATGATTTATATTAACCCTAAATTGATTTATTTAATTTTAATTGTTATTAATTAAATAAAATTTATCGGTTTTTTAAATGGTATTTAATTAGTTTGTTATACAAAACCCAATTCCATTGATTTGGGGTTTTAAAAATGGGTTTTTTGCATGAAATTGGAAAACCCCCAATTGCATTAAATTGGTGAGTGTTTATAGAAATTTTTGGAAATTTAAATTATTTAATTTGAATTGTGGATTTGAATGAAAGTGTTTTAATTAAATTTTTGTATTTAATTGTGAAATGTATTTGATGGGAAAATTGGGAAAATCCCTAATTCCATTGAATTGGGGGTTTATTATAAAATGGATTGAATTTGTGAAAATTTAAATTTTTATAATTTAAATTTTGAAAATGGGTTGTGAAGGGATTTAGAATCCATATTTGTGAAAATTTCATAAAAATGAATTTTATATAATCCTCAGGGTTATATCTTGGTGAAAAGGAATGATTTGATTAAAAACCCAATTGGGGTATTAAATGGAAATTTTGAATATTTAAAATGGATAATGAGATTCATTGTATTTTTAAGCATTCATAAAATAAATTACCCATCATTTTTTTATTTTATTAAATATAATCCTTATGTAGTTAGTGAGTTATTTGGATGAAATATTACAATTTACAAAAATTTTCAACATTATATGAGCACATCACATCCCTTAGGCGATGGTGGTGAGTCCTATTTAGAATAAGATCAAAAGGGAACATGTACATATTTTTCATATCACCATGAGTGTTGGGAACCTATATCCTAAAACTACCATACCTTTTTAGGCATATTACCATTTTTTTATTTCAAATGGATATATTCCATTTTTATTATCTGTTTTTCATTCCTTTTGATTTATATGAACTGTTTTATATAAAAGTGTTTATTTAATCCAATTGAGAAAAGTTTAATTTTTTTAGAAATTTCCCATCAGTTGAAATGAAAATATTTTGTTTTAAAAGTATTTAAATCATTTGAAATTTAAATCATGATTTATGAAATATTCTCTTGAAATACAAAACCTATTTTTTTTAAAAATAGAAGACATTTTCTTTGGTTAATTTAATATTGGAATCTATTATGGAAGCCTTGGTGAGACCCTACTGTGCTTTTATCTCACACCATATTTATTCCTTTCAGTGTTTTTAGATTATATCCCTCCAGGTTCAAGAATGGGTAAAGAAACACTTGGAGGTGGTTATAGATGTTGATCTATGGGATTTGGTGAGTTACATACTTTGGGGTTTGGGTAGTTTTTGCTATTTTTCTGGCATAGTTATCAGGTTACCTGGGTAACTGAGCTGGTTCGTGACAATGTGGCATTAAAGGTACTCGTTGAGGTTTTTTCTTGAAGTCAGTATGCATTTATAAAATCATATCAGGAATTATGAGGTAGTTTCAATTAAGTTCTTAGATAGCTCTCACTACAGCGAACCTTAAGTCACCGTGGGTGGTTGAGGAATTAATTATTGTGTATTATTTCTATTATTTCCCTTATTTTTATTTGTATATATTTAAATACAAATCTAGTTTTTCTATATATTTGTATTATTTTTTTTTCTCAATTTGAGTGTAAATCTGATTTACTCCTTGTTTTGTACTGATGTTGTGTATCATCATGACTCCGAGAAGACATGTGAATTAGTTCCTAGAAAATGATGCTGCTGAACCACAATGAGTGAATCCTCTTGTGGACCCAAATTTGGTTGAGGAAATTGTTCACCCTGTCCATGATCTGGGAGTTACACCACCTCTAGTTCCCATTCAGGCTCTAGTTATGGAAGATCAGATGGATGTTTTCAAGATTTTTTCTCAAGATTTTCTTCACTAGAAGCCAAAACTGTTCAAGGTATTGAATTATTTTCATACAGATGAGGAATAGTTGATCATAATTATGCATTTTTTGGGGTTCTTGGACACACCTGTGGAAATAAAAGTGAAGTGTTCCGCCTTCATATTGGAAGGAGCGAGCAGGAGATGGTGAGACACAATGGTGATGTTGAATTAAAATGAGGGCTTAGAGTGTAAAGATTTCACGTTCCATTTATCCAATAAATTATATCTATAGTAATTTTTTTTGGGTAATGTAACTAAGTTTTAACAACTTGAGAAGGCCAAAATGTCCATGATAGAATATAAAAACCTTTTTGATGATCTCACACATTTTTCACGTGAGATAGTATCAAATGAGAAGATGAAGGCTTGAAGGTTCGATTTGGGACTTCTTTAGGATATTCATTCTCATGTTTTCTTTCTAAAATATCCTTCTCATACTGATGTACTTGAAATAAAAATGATGGTAGAGATGGAATTGGCTGACAAGTCAGGGTTATCAGGAGTTTCGTTCTCTCATAGTGGTGGTGCATATTCTTCCAATGGAAAGAGGAAACGTGATGATTCTCATGGTGTTTCTTGATATTATGGTTATTATAGACCTCATATAGTGCCTGATATAGTTCCCATAGACTATTACCGATGTGTATGTATGGACATTCAAATAGGGGTTTCATTAAGGCACCCAAGAACTATGGCTCTTGTGCACGATCAAGTCACCTGTAGAGGTTCTATCACATTTATTCCATTCCACCTATTGGCATGAGATCATCTTTACCTACTAAAAATGTAGTACAATAAAATTCATCACATGAAAATGGGGTTCATCCATAATAATATAGAATAAATATTATTCTGACAGTGGAAGAGTCTCGAGATAAAGAGAATATGGGTCCAATGATCATGGGAGGTAATATTACTATAGCTTATTCATTACTGAATACTGTATTGGATATCGGTGCATCTCATTCATTTATTTCAACCCATGTTTTTAATATTCTAAATCTTCCTATGGAGCTTTTTTATTATGCAATGGATATTACTACACCCCTTGATATGAAGAGAGAGTGGGGTATCCATAGTCCCACTTGTGTATTCTCTCTATTAAATGTTGATATTTCATGGAGTTTTCTATTTCTCAACATGAAATATATTGACATCATTATATTTATAGATTTACTCATCTCCAATAAATCACAGATTGATTGTAATCTTTGCCAGGTCTCCTTAACTACACCTAAGGGTGTGTGCCATGTCCTCCAAGTAGAATGGGACCTGAGGTCAAGCAGAGTTAGACTATATTATAAAATGTTGAGGAAAGTAATATTGGTGTTTTCCTTTTATCTGGAGAAGAATCTTTGAGTGATAATCTCTATCTAGTCATCGCTGAGTTTCCCAATGTGTTACCTTCATAATTCTCTTGTTTTACCCTAGCGTAGGAGGTTGAGCTTTTTATTGAATTAATGTTTGGTACCTAACCGGCAGCTATTACCTATTACCATATGGAACAAGCTGAAATTAATGAGATATTGTCTTATGTGGATGGAATTATTGATAAGGGATTCATACTTCTAAGTTTGTCACCTTGTGTGGAATCTGTTCTTTTTTCTAATAAGTTTGATGGTTTAGTTAACATGTTCATTGATTACTGAAAGCTAAATTGAGTTACTATAAAGAAAAAGTATCTATTACAATGGATTGATGATATATTTGATTAGTTAAAAAGTGTGAATTGGTTCTTGGAGATTTATTTTCATTCGGGCTACCATCAATTGAGGTTAAAAGATTTGACATTCAAAAAACTGCCTTTTGAATCTGGTATGGTCGTTATGAGTACCTTTCCATTCCCTTTGGACAAACCAATTCTCCAGAAGTTTTCATGGATTTGATGAATATGATATCCCTGAGTTTATTGATAAATTACTAGCAGTCTTTGTGGATTACATCCCCATTTAATCAATGTTTGATAAGAATCATGTGCTTTACCTGAGAACAATTCTAATTTTTCTGAGAAATTACCTATTTTATGCCATGCTTTGAATATGTGATTTCAATATTTGGGAAGTAAAGTTATTGTGGCAAGTTATGTTAGAAAAATTAATATTAATTCATATTGAGAAGGTGAAGGATGTTATGAATTGGGAATGACCATGAAATGTCATCAATATTAATCGCTTCTTGGACTTAAATAGATATTATCACCGATTTAGGAAGGACTTCTCGATGTTTACTTCTCTGATGACTTCACTAACTCAGAAGGGAATAAAGTTTTATTGGGATGAGAAATTTCAAAATTCTTTTGTTGAGCTAAAACATTTTTTGACTATTATGCTAGTGTAAACTCTTCCAAATTCTGGGTAGGGGTATGTGGTCTTTTTTGATGCGTCAGGTTTAGGATGGGGATATATTCTTATGCAAGGTAATCATGTCATTTTGTTTGGATCTTGTAATATTAGGCCACATGATAAGAACTATCTGACCCAAAAACATGGACTTTCATCTTTGATGCACACAATTAAAATTTGGAGGCATTGCATTTATAGAAAAAGGTTTACCATTTGTTCTAACCAAATTAGCTTGAGTTATATGTTCTACTAAAAATTATTGAATCTTATCCAAATGAATTGGGTGGAATACCTACAGTTTTTCAATTTCTACATCGCCTATACCCTGGTGAAAGGGAATGTCATTGTAGATTCTTTGAGTAGGAAACTTATGATCTATACAGTGAAAGAATCATCGAATGAGTGGAACTTGATGGATCTTTTTTCACAATTTCATATATGAGTCCAAGAATTAGGGTTCGAGGTTTCCTTGGATAGTGTTCTATTGACATCTGATCATCTAGAATTGATTATTTAGAAACAATAGCTTGATGATGAGTTCCAAAGTGTTAAAGAATCTTTTAATGGTTGAGAGACCATGCTTAATTGTTTATTATCCAAGGAGGGAATTATGTTCTTTCAGAATCATTTTGTAGTACCATCTTCAATGAGGAATGATTTTTTGGGGGAATTTTTATAGTTCCCAGTGGGCTATGCGCCCAGGAACAAAAAAGATGTTCTATGAAAAATAACAGCAGTTTTGGTGGCCTTGTATGAGATGGGGTATTACTGAATTTGTTTCTCATTTTTATACATTAAAATAGGTTAAGGTATGTTCCAAAACCATGAGGTTTGATTCTTCCACTTACAATCACTACTTATAAGTGGGATGATATCTCTATGGACTTTATGGTTGGGTATCTATGTACCCAAATAGAGAATAATATGATATGGGTTTCAATAGATAGGTTGACTAAGTAATATCACTTTATTACAATTCATGATATAAACAAATTTGAGGAGATAGGAAATCTCAATGTGAAATAGATTATTCATTTTCCTAGATTTCCTTATACTATAGTTTCTGAAAGGGATAATGAGTTTACTTATCACTTTTTTGGAGGCCTTTAGGAGGAACCAAGATCTCTGGTTTATTTGAACACGACATACCATCTGCAGTCAGACGATCAAACAGAAAGGTATATAATTTTTTTTAAGGATATGATCTTTGATTTTGTTATTGACTTTGATGGGAATTTGGATGATCATTTGGGGATGGTTGAGTATAATTATGAATCAATTTACCAGTCTTTCATTATAATAGATCCTTTTTAGGCCTTGTAAATGTCAATTGTTTTGGTTAGAGATTGGTGAATGTTCCTTGGTTAGACCAAGCTTGGACCAAGAGATGACATAAAATATCCAATTGATTAATCATAGAATTTTGATGGCATAGATTTAATATAATTTGTATGTTTATCGTCATAATAAACCTTTGGAATTCATAGTTGGTGACCATAAATTCTTGAAAATTTCACATTGACTGGGTCATCGATAACTTGGGAGGAAGAGAAACTTTCTCTTTATTTTGTGGGATCTTTTTATGTTATTGAGAAGGTGGGGAAATTTTAATATTTTTTATCACTTTCACCACATATTATGTTGATACATAATGTGTTTAATGTATCTTACCTTCAAAAGTATATATCTAATCCATCACATGTTCTGATATGGAGTGATCTTGAGGTTGAACATGATTTATCTATGCCTGAACAGCTAGTCCGGATAGCTGATTCTGAAACCAAGGTACATTGTGGGTTTATTAAACCTTTAGTTCATGTGCTATTGAAGCGCAATTCTGATTCTTATGAGACAATGGAGAGGGAGGTATTGATGAGAGAGCAGTGGACTCATTTATTTGGAATGAAAGGTTCTTCATAGGCTTTTTGTGAACAAAAAGTTTACATGGTGGGGTGGTTGTAATATATTTTTGATATTTTTAGGTATTAATAAACCCCTCTATATAAATAATTTTTGTTGGGTTTTATTTGAGAATGAATCGGGTGAATTTATGAAAATTTTGGATGTTTATGGGCTACTACATAGTTGGCGCATGGTTCACACAAACTTTTCATCCTATTAGAGAAAATCGTGAAACCTAGGCCAGTGGGTTTTCTCATAATTTGTGAATATTTTAAAAACTATATACCCTATTAAGAGGAACCATGCGGCCCATTTAAAATAGTTTCACATTTTGTGTATGGTTTTTATAAACTATTTACCTCTTCCTAGAAAACCATGCAGATGGGTTTTTAATTAATTCGAATTCTGAAAAAAAACTCCCAAACCCCACTTTTGGTCCCAATGGATTGATTCAACCTAGAAGTGATTTCTCCCATACTTGGAGCTCCAAATAAGACTTCTTAGAACCTCTAGTACCTTCCATAATTGATTTTAATCATGAGGAATGTCGTTTGATCTTCTCCCGATTAGTTTCTTCACCCATATCTCTATCTCCCACAATCTATCTCCTCCTCCATAGGGTTTCATAAGTAATTGGGTTGATTTATGAATCTAATACCATCTGTTTTGGATCTATTAATAGGTTTGAATAATAGATACTTGTTTTCGTTGTTCTCTATTTGACTTCTCCATTTATGGCTTTGCGTTTTGAGATCCGTTGATCCCGAGGTAGGTGGTTCCTTTATGATGCCTGATTTTTATTAACCCTAAATTTCATTATTTAATTTAAACTATTTTAAATTAAATAATTTTTTTAATTAAATTTATTTCAATTGTTTTATTGGAAAAAACCAAATTCCATTTAATTGGGGTTTTAAAAAATGGGGTTTTGGCATGAAATTGGAAAACCTCCAAATCCATTAAATTGGGGCATGTTTATGGAAATATTTGGAAGTGTAAATTTTTTAATTTGATTTATGGATTTGATGGAAACTATTTAAATTATTATTTTTTATTTAATTATGAAATTTATTTGATGTAAATTTTTTGAAATACCCCTATTCCATTTAATTGTGGGTTTATTGTGAAATAGATGGAATTTTTGAAAATTTAAATTTTTTGAATTTAAATTAAGAAAATGGATTATGAAGTGATTTCAAATACCTATTTGTGAAAATAGAATAAAAATGGTTTTGATAGAAACTTTTGGATTGTATTTTGTTGAAAAGGCATGATTTTATTAAAAACATTATAGTTACTAAATAGAAAATTTGTATATTTGAAATGGAGAATGGGATTAATTGTATTTTTAAGAATTCTTAAAATAAATTTCCCATCATTGATATGTAATTAAAGAACATTAAGGACTTAGGTATTTAGTGAGTTATTATAATTAAACATTATGATTTACAACATTCTAAAACATCATATCAGTACATCTCATCCCTTAGGCGATGGTGATGAGTGCTCCTTGGCCTGAGATTAAAGGGGTGTATGTACATATTTTTCATATCACCTTGAGTGTGGTGTCCCCATATCCTAGAAATGTCATATCTTATTAGGCATATGACCATGTTTCTCACTTGTTTGTATTTAAAATGAATATATTCCATTGTTATAAATAGTTTGACATACCTTCATATTTATATAAACTATTTTATATAAAAGTTTTTATTTAATCCATTTGAGAAAAGTTCCATTATTTTAGAAATATTCCATTAGTTGAAATGAAAATTTTATGTTTTAAAATTATTTAAATCATCTAAAATGTAAATAATGATTTTTGAAATATTCTATTGAAATTCCAAACTTATTTGTTTTAAATTTAACTCATTTTCTATGGTTAATTTAATATTTGAATCTCTTATAGAATCCTTGGTGAAACCCTACCAGAATTTCTTCTCATACACTACCTATTCCTTTGGGTGTTTGTATATTATCTCTTTATATGTTAGAACATGGGTAAGCAACCACTTAAATGTGGTTCTAGATATTGATATGTGGACTTCGGTGAGTTGCGTCTTTTGGGGCTTAGACAGTTTCTCTAGTTTTATGGTACTTCATTGTAGTACTTTGGATTGTTTAAGCCTATTTGATTTATAGTACTTTACTCCTAATAGAGTTTCCTCTATATAAATTACCAACTTGTCTCTTTTACTTATAATTTTTTAGTGGAAAAGTTATTCCCACTGCCTCTTTGTATGATTTCATGTTCTAATCACTGACCCATGGTGATCGAGAACACCCTTCAGGCCATGTCAAGACTGGCTCGATTATCTAGTTACCAGGGTACCTAGGATGGTTCATAAAAATCTGGCACATTGAATCCTAATGCAACATGATCATCAAGTGGTGACTCTATAGTGAGGGAACATGTGATCACTTCTATTCCTTCATGAGGATATTTGAGGGTGATTATTATAGTTAAAACCTTTAACATGAATAAAGTTACTGTACTTTTTGATACTAATAATTTTTTTCCATATAATATAGAATCCATGTTACTACCTAGACATATATTAATAGTTAAAATCCTGAGAATCCGAATGGAATGAAGGTAGTTGAACCATTTGATTGTTATGGGGTCCCCATAGATAATATTGTAGGATTATTTGGATATATTTTTTTCTAGTTAGTGGTTGATCTGGTCACCCTTTTGATTACATATTTTTTTTCAATGATTTTCACCAATCATAGAAGATCAATGTATTTGATTCCTAGAAAAGGTTAATTTTAATGCATTATTGACTAATTGAATGTATTATTTCATTAAATTATAATATTTTAAAAATGTATCTACTTGTACATATGTTATTCGACTTTACTGTTGTTGGTCTTTTTATGTGAAAGTGGATGATAAAATTTTTTGGTTAGAAATGGAATGATTTTAAATGCATATTATGGAATGAAGACAATTATACACCATTGACCACTTAGTAGTAGAATGATAATGTAATAAAAGGGTTACATAGAGATTAGTTAAAAGTGATTGATGATAACCATCTCTATGAGAAGAAAAGGCTATTAAAAAGTCTATTATTATATTAATCTCATTTTACAGATATACATGTATATTGAATGAATATGTAATTTCATAAATTACTATTAAATTACATGTTATTTATATTAATAAGTTTCAAGAAAAAATATATCATGTGGAGAAAAACAAATCATTATCCAAAATAAAAGTTCAAAGATTTTTTAAATAAATAGATCGACTATGGATATATTTTCATTACTTTAAATATTTATTATATTATATATTTAATATATTATATTTTTGACTTATCTTTGTTTTATGTAGAAAAATAATCTAGGATAATAAGTCTCTTAGATTGAAATTTGGTAGTATTTTCATACAAAATCCAATGTGAGTTATGTGAATAATCCTACCAAAGAAGTTGGGGTATGAATTCATTTTTCATTATTATAAATAATTTTTAGTTGTCACTTTGTTAATATGTATTTATTTAAATTGTAATGATATTTGATTTTAATGTAAAAATTAATGAACTATGGTATTACAATCCTACATATCCCTCATTGGTCTCCCAAGATAATCTAGTTGGTTAGGTCCTTGAGAAGGAGCATCCCGATCATGTGAACAGGATGAGTTTAGGACCATTACTAAATGAGGTTTTGGCATGTCACCAGGGATTATAAAATCTTCTAATCTAGGTTTTAGTCACTATAGACCTCAATAATCTTAGAGGAAATTTCTTGTAATGTAAAACACAATTCAGCAATAAGGTAGTACAATCTAGAATCAGGGGTCTCATATACAGTTGCAGGTTGTGAAAGTCATTACTCTATTGAAATAATTGGTTGAATTATATCAGAAGATGTCTGGATGTATCTCTAGAGATATTACATTGATGAATGGTTTTAATTAACAAATATATTACACAATTTTATAATAATTTAGCACACAAAATTTTATTGTTTCAAAGTTAAAATTTAAATATAAAACACTGTTTAATTTTCAAGAAAAGTGTTATACATGTGTTGATAGAAGGGAGTGGAAATGAAGACATATACATTTATGGAGTCAATATTGGTTCTTTAGGTAGTGATGTTGCTTGAATTTGTATTTTGGGTTGTTTTTGTGTAACGAAACTCATGACAGAGTAACACAATGATATGGTTTTTTAGAAACCATGTTGTGGCTTAAGGCATGAGATATCTATATTTCTCTTCCATTATATGAAAGATATATGCTTTTTTTATTTCTTATGTTTTCTTCCAAATTTTCTTTTATACTTTAATTTATTAGGATATTTTGGGTTATTTTTTTAAAATATTTAATGTAATTTATTCCATTACAGTTTGATGATTTTTTACTTTTATTTTTATGGTGTAAATGTATGGGAATAATATTGGGATGTCATGTGTTTTTGTGGAAATGTTGATGGATAGAGGGTACCCATTCTTGGGGTTTTTTGGGATGTTATTTAATTTTCATTATTCTATTAACACCAATACAAGTAAGTGATGTTTTTATATATTACTTTTTGGTAAAATTTTTGTAAAATAAAGAAATATAGGGTGATTGGTATGTTACTAAATTTATGTTGTTACTGTTAAGAGGCTAATTTTGGAGATGGATGATGTATGATAAAGAGAAAACATTATATCCTTTTCTTAAATTATTCCTTAGAGTTAAGATATGTATCATATTATTACTATGATGAAAGTTTGGATTTTAGTATGCTAATTATATAAGCAATAGTTAGGTTGGTTCATATAATAAGGAGGTTAGAATTATGTTATGGGTGTATATTTTGTGGGTTTTATCTATTTTTTCTCAAATTTTTATTTTTATTCTTCTTGGATTATAGATGTTGTGTGGTTTCTATAATGATATTGGGGTTGTGGTAAAATTTTTATTATCTTATAGTGAGGTGTGGTATCTTTAATGGGTCAATGTGGGAAAGGTTGATGAGATTACATGGGAGTAGTTCATTATTGTCTTGTTATGTGGAATCCTTTTTAAGGAAAAATTATAATCATAGTTGATTTAATGTTATTTTTTATTAGTGGTGTGTTGGATTTTTTTGTGATGATGTGGTAATGATTTATGAGAATGTGTGGTGGAAATGTAAAAGAGGTCTGCAATGTATATGAAGAGGTGGTGATGTTGTGAAATAAAGTGTGTGGTTCTATATATTTTTATATTGTTTGGTTATGTGATTATGTGGTGGTATACAGTGATGTGGTAATATTGTTGAATTTGGATACATATAAACGTGGAATAATTGGATACATGATGGGGTTGTTTTGTGTTGATTTTATAGGAACTTATTTTTTTATTAATTTATACGTGTATATTGGTGTTTTTATAACGTGTTTATTTCATTTTTTATGATTTTAATTTATTATATATCTTATCCATTTATTTTTATTTCTTTAGTAACCTTTTAATCATTAAAAATTCATTATATTTAGATGAAAGATTATATGATTCAGGTTTATATATTTGGAAGCCTATTTTTGTTGTTAGTAAAATAAAAAACTTAGTTAATCCTATATTAACACTCTCCATGTTCTTATTGTTGATTCTGACATCCTATTATATTTTATTATAAAGATGTAGTCATTATCAGTTCTATAAATGTATATATTTGAATCTAGAATATATTCTTCTTATGTTTTGATTATTTTTTAATTGAATTACCATTTTAAGTTGGGTTTTTATGGATTCTATAATATTAATATGATTCTATTTTATTTTCATGTATTAGTCACTACCTTTGTATGTTTTTAAATATGTTGTTATCATTTTTATAGGGGACGTAGCTTCTACAACATTAATTTTTTTATAACAATATATTACAGTGGTTTAAAACACCTATATATATGGTAAAAAAAATTAGAGAAAATTTAAACCAACAATATATATTATTAAATATATATTAGGTTTAAATTATTGTGAAACCCTCAACAACTTTTCAAGAAAAAAACTTCTACTGAAAATCAAATTAACCACAACTAAATATCATTTTAGGAAACATAGCAAAAAACAATACTAAATGGGTGAAAATGATGTGAGTTGATTTCTGACTTGAAATTTAGTGGTGGTTTACAAAAACCATTGTGGAACTATTTTGCAGCAGTTTAAACTACTGTGAAACTAAAAACAATTACTTCTAGTCACTAATCTATTGTTGCGTTTCCTGAACATAATTTATTATGAATTTATTAAAACTAACTTGAAATAAGATTCAATATATATTATTACCATTTATTAAACAATTTTATATATACCTTGGATGAAGAAAAATAAAATTTATATATAGTCTCAAATTTTAAGAGAAAATGATGCTCGAAATAGATAAAAAGGATGACTACATTAGATAAAAGGATATGGATGAAGAATAATTTGGCAGCCTACTAAAATCATCTTGAGTTGATTTTATATAACTGTACACCAAATAAGTGAATGAAAAAAATTAGAAGACATCATAACCTATGGAGAAATCATTACCTCCTCAAAATCATCATGAGAGTTAACTAGAGGAAGAAATTTCAAACATGGAGGCCCTTATCTATTTCCCCATAGTGTCCATTTTACATTACACTTTTAATATTTTTATATTGGGAATGAAGCAATAAATTTGTTGGGTTCTATAAAAACAAGTTACAATGATATAAATTATTAAAAATAAGATTTAGTGGTCCTTATTAAATAAACCAAACCCACTATCTCATTTGGGTTAATAACAAGAAGTCCCCAGTAAAGGAAAGTGAAAACCTAGTACCAATTTGAGGGTTAAACTAAAAGTTATTTATTTTTATATTATTTTATTGAATTTATAAAATATATTTATATTTTTATGAATTCTTCCCAAAGTGGATAACATATAGTACGATAAAATTTTTTTTTCAATAAATAACCAAGGGAAGATCTTATCTCAAACATGTTTGAAAAAATAACCAGTTTTTCATTCCTTTTATATTTTATTATTATTATTTTTACATTTTACTGAGATTAAGTGGGTAGTGGTAAATAAATATAAGGGATTTAATTAAATCATTTTTTAAATTAGTTTATAATATTTCTCATACAAGATCTTAGAATCTATATATAAATTATGCATCCTTATTTTTTGTTCATTTTTTAGTGTGATTTTCATTAGGATAATTGATATTTTCATTATTCTATTATCTAGTGATGAATGCATTCTAGAAATAAATCTTTAAAGAAATTTGGAATTATTGGATTTACATTATTCTTGAGTGAGTTTTCCATCATTAAATAAATTAAATTTCTAAACTAGAAAAATGGGTGTTATAGAATAGATTAAGTGCTATAAAAAATATAACTCAAGAAAATTAGATTTTTGAACTTGAAACTAGATATCTTGGAAAATGTTAAAAGTAAAACCTCATAGATACAAATAAAAATATCGTCAAATAATTCCTTTTAAAGTAGAGTAATATGAGAAAAGTTTATCCCATAATGATGTATTTGGATAGTTAGGCACTGAGTAAGTGAGTAATAAATTCCATTTTATATCTAGTAAGTTTATTTCACAATTCGGGGTTTTGAAAAATATAATATGTCCATAATTATAAAAAATTAGTGTATTTTAGTGAGGGGAATATTTATCACAAATGAATTAGGGTAAATTGAATTATTAGAATATCATTTGAGTCGCATCATGGAAATGGAAATTGGAACATTAATATACGGAACCTAAGGGAGAGGGATAATTTAATGTTCCCGTTATTAAAGTTTAAATTCCACTAACATCTAATCTATTTAACTTTTTGAATTATAATATTAATTTGGATTGATGTAAAATAGTGATAAGAATTTATTTATGAGGAATTTCATTTCAAACAATGGATGGATAATTTCATTAACTCTTCTAGTATGTGTTTTTGAACCTAGCTAGGATAAATCTTTAAAATATGGTTAATTTTTTGTATTTCACTAGAGTGTAACAGGGGACATATGGGGGAGTAAAAAGAGATTATATTTCATTTTTTACAATTTTTTTCAATAATAATTAACTAGTTAATCTATATAAAACATGGGAAATTAATTAAAGTCTCATACCTTATAGAATCATTATTTTAATGTTTTAATAAAATAAAACATGATCTATCGTTGTTTTTTTCGTTTTAAAATTAACAGAGAATATCATAAATTTATTTTTTTTACTTTGATTTAGAATTTTAAATAGGATATTTATCATGATTTTATTTTTTTTATACATCCTATATTAATATTTTGTTTCTTAATGTTTTGATTACCCATACATAAGGAAGATATGTAATGGTAACTGCTAATGGCTTTGGTAGGTCACACATTCATTGCTTAAAGGTAGTAGGTTCATTCCACAATCTACGTAATGGTAGTGAGAATATTCCAAATACAACATAAAGTTAGTACTAATACATATATCTTTGTTAGGGTAACATGCATTGCATCGGGGTTATCATGCCACTACATAAAGGTCACCCCATGAAATGCCATTATGAAAGAGTAACTAATTAAACTTTGTTAAGATAAAGAGTGCACTCTATATGCTATATAAAGTTACTCTTATAGTCTCTTATCTATATAAAGTTACTCCTATATCCCCTCAACTACATAATATATATTCTAAGTGGTTTGTGTCTACAAAAAGATACCTAGTCTTGAATTTGAGATGTGTTTGTTTAATGGTACCCTTCCCACACTAGTATAAGGATTATCTATAGCTAGTGGAGATACATAGGGTTTACCATGTAAGATTAAAAACTAAAATTCTTGGAATGGAAAAAAATGTTCAAAATAAAATCTAATACTTTATTTGGTCAAATTTGGAAACTACTACCCATGAAAATCATCCAAAAATTGATCAATGTGAATATCATGGGATGAATATCGAGCCAAGAGAATATTCACATGGGAGATTCTAAAAGAAATTCACACCCTTTGATTTATGAATGTAGAAGACCTCTAGACTATGGATAATGGTATCTTGATGCATTTAATTTCAGGTGGAGGGAGAAGGTGAATCATTTCTTACAAATATTTTTCCCTACTCTTGTTGAAATTAATTTTTATCATGGTAATTATAATGATTTCTGCATTTTCATTCCAATATAATTCATTATTTTTTGGACTTTATTTTACTATTTTGTTCTTCTCTTCCCCATTTCTTTTATATTTTCTACCCTTATGATATAGTCAATGATCTCATGCTCCATGTTTATGAAGTATTATCCCTTTTTGAGTTGTTTGAGTGGAATCGTAGTGGGCCTTGAATTTTTGTCATTTAATTGTCAAGATATTTATATGATTTTGTGATGTAGTGTAGATGAAGATTGAGACTTATGATTGAAACTGTAACATTATCTTTATTTATTCATCCTTATATTGTTAATCTTCAAACAAATGATTTAAAAATTTTATTAAATATTTTTAATTTGGTTCATATTAAAATACATAAGAAAATAGTGGGATGATGAGTTTATTAATGATATTAAGTCTTTATATTAAATTAAATGATTTAGGAACATTTTAAATGAAAATAGACCCATTAGAATTCACCCTAGGATCATATTCATTTCTTACTGACATTTCTTTGATTACTTCATCACTTTGTTTTAATTTTATTAAACTAAAAACCCCAAAGAGTCTTCAGCTATACTCTTGATTTCAAAATATATAAAAAAATAGAAACATATATAAGGTAAATAAAAATGTATTTCTAGGCCTATAAACGTCAAAGAAAAACATGTGGAATTTTTTTTGTACATATGGGATTTAAATGCTACTTTGATTGCCCTCCACAATGACGACCCATAAGCTATTATTGAACCCATCTTATAACACTATCAGCAATATCATAAGCACTCAAGCTCATATTCCTAATCATTAGTGGACATACCACCCATGCATACTAAACACATATCTCACATTAAGAACTATTCACACCTTTATTGTATATATATAATTGAGGGATCACTCATATATAAACACCACACACTCATTCAAACCTCAAATGCACTATCTCAATCATACAAAGCATCTACTCATAGTTCACATGACCAATACATCCACAATCCTATTCTAACCCCTCTCTCAGGTTTCCCTCATACATCACAACACACATTGATCAATAATAAGAAATCACCCTACTATAAAACTATATCCATTGATTCATAAAAATCATTATTCACTTCTCAATTTCACAATGATCTCTCACATATTCTATATGTCACATCCTAGTTACGATATAACTAATGAAACAATGTTTGCACTCCCATATTAGATGACACAATGAAACTCACATGAAATAACTCCTAACATAGGACCCTCATGAATATCAAACATCATATATCTAAAACAATAATTAACTATAGGTTGGTGATCTAACCTAGACATACCCACACTAGGAAAACCCCTCAAGGATCCCAAACACATAAATATTCATATGAATGACATCACCCTATGATGATTAATATAAAAAATCACAACTATCTAGTTTGGTTAAGTAAAATAACACCCATTATTTATACTGGAAAACTCCAAAGAAGTTATTACTAAAAAATTAAATATCAATAACCTATTTTCTTTGTAGAATTGATATCCAAATCAGATTTATGTATACACAAGTATTTTAAACCTATATTTTTGATATGATGCTTGAATAAACACTTCTTTACACTACTTGATAAGAGAAAAATAACTAAAACAATAAATACATATCATTTTAATAAACAAAAATCAAACCATCTATAATAATGAATATAAAGGAACATCCATACCAACTCCGTAGAAACATGAACTTTATCTTATGAAGGTTCTAGACATATATAAAAATATTGTCAATTTCAAGTTCTGAACTAGCCCATATTCTATATACCATATCCCAAATAGTAAAAAAATGATGAAAAGACATTGATACCACTTTTTAGCATACCAAGCTAGCTCACTTGTCCAGTAAGTATATTAGAGCAGAAAAAGACCTCTTGTGTGCCTCCATATACACTAGAGGTTTCCGAATAGAAGAGAGGGTTTATGCTGATATCATATGTAAAAAATAATATTTTTTAAATATAACAATAAAACATAGTGGAAGGTACATACTATTATATATAAAAAAATTGGATAAAATATTCCATTGGGAAATGATTAAACCATAACCATACTGAAAATCATTTTTGAAAAAAATGCATCCCTTTAACTAGTCAAAAAAGTCACTAATTCAAGGAAATGTATATTTATTATTCACTATTACATTATTTTGATTCTAATATTCAATGAATAAACTTAAAATAAAAATATATGTATTCACAAATAATACTAGAACATCCATGGGGAAATAATTGGTTGAATGAATCATTGCTTCTTCATCTTATCTAATGAAAACTTCTGGTACAAAAACTATGATGGGTCCTTGTGATGATATAGAAATTATGTCGGTATCCTCCTAGAAAAATTCAATTAAATACTTTTTATATCTACTAAGTGAATATTTATAAATATTAATAGCAAATATTTTGTGGGTACCAATCCATTGTATCTATATATAGAGGTGGGTTATTTACTTCCCTGGAACAAAGATCCAACCCTACTAACAATGAAGAGAAGGACCCAACATTTCCTACCATTGGTTCTCTATTTATTTCCTATTTTTTAACCCATCTATTTAATGTGTGGATATTTACATCTAGTTCTATAAATATAACTCATTTACCATAATAATTTTCTTGATCTTTAAATTCAATCAAGTAATTCATCCTAATGATAAAATTTTATGCTATTATCTTAAGAAAAAAAGATTATCAGATTATTAATCTATTTATAATCATGATCAAGAAATGGTTACTCAATCAGTATATAGCACCACATAAACCTAATTTTCCTCTATTTCTTAATTAGAAATAAATATTTACCCTTAACTATTCTAAGTTATCGATATCTCCCCTTAGGGAAGTCTTCCAAATCATCACTGAGTTCATGAATGAGTCTATCCTCTTATAATGCTTTTATTATTTGATCCCTAAAACTAGTTCTATTATTTCTAACTATATATTCCTTGGAACCAAAACAACCTCAATTATACCATTATTCTATAATGGGAAAATATACATGGAGTTTTATTATACCTAAAAATCAGGTTGCCCAGTTCACCACCCTGAAATCATTATAATGATCATTTACATAAGAAACCTAATAATATACATTACTTAATTTTATATGGATGATTTTTTTGTATCTATTTTTGATAAAAAATTAAATCCTTCCTATACTCATGCGTGAAATTAATCAACTCATCTATGTTGAGTTTGATATATTTTCATCCATAAATTCCCCAAAATGACCACCTCTATAGAGGTATGAAAATTCAAACAGTTAATTTTAAAGAAAATATTTGTTCCTAACCACATATAAAATATTCATACATTTATCTAATCATTCATCAGTAGATTATGTTACCAAATATGTTATAAAATATTCATATTTCATCAAATATATTTTTTTATAATCATTTTCCAAGAACTCTTAATTCATTAGAAACTTTAACTCTCCTATAATGTATTTATCATTGAAGATCTTATTGAATATCTTCTAAATTGATATATTAATCAATGAATCATAATCAATCACTCACCACATCCTAAAATCATGTAACATAATCATTTTTGGATTTAAATTTGGATTTCCAACTCTGTAGAATTATCAAAAACATAATGAGGATGTTGATATTGTCTAACTATTCAAAGTATTACTATATCCCCACATCCCCTCTAAACTATGAATGGATTTTATATAAAAAAATATGATGTCATATCCTTCTCCCTATATCCATTTTGATAATAATAAAAACTAATATAAATGATAGATTAAATGATAAATACCACCAAATGAGGGGTTTTAAGATCATGATCACCCAATAATTGTCCCCATTCACACATACTTGGAACTCTCTTAGGTGCTATATTATAAAGAACATTGATGTATTCCCACAAAATCTATAAAATTAATCATGAATTAATGAAAAAAATCACATTCATAAATATGAAATTGAAAAATCTTATTAAATTTTCTAATTGCAGTCCCAAATTATCACCCAATCGGTTCAATCCATTTAAAAAAAATCATTTATTTCAAAAAAAATATGAACTTGAAAACCCATTTAAACATTGGAATTCAATTTTCATGCATGAAAAATAATATTTTTATATAATCATTTTGTGTGTTATAGTATCTATCATGTCAAACATGATGGAGGAAATATTTCCATTTTTTATAATCCACAAGTTAACATAGAATAAATACAATCATATTATTTCATCACCAATATCTTATTTAAAAAACTTATAGGATACTTATAATTTTACATAAAAGTTTTTTAGTTAATTTTTATGAATAATTTTATAATCCCACCTATTTTATCCGTAATATATATGGTACTACCTAAAAAATTAATCAAAAACCAGGATTGAATACCAATTTATAACACACTGACCTTAGATTCTAAATTCCGAAATAAAATCTTATCTGTTTCATGGTGTCAATATCATCCCATGATCACCATAGGGTACAAGAATTTGAAGGTGGATAAAATAAACCCATTTTTAATGACGAGCCCTCAAAATTAAAACCCAAACCATGAATCCTCTTGTTTATCTATTTTAAATAAAAAAATTACTCAAATTTAATTAATTTCAATCAACTAGTTTGAAAAATACCATAAAAAACACATGAAATGTAACAAAATAAAACCCACTCGGCATCTCTAATAAGGTTCCTAAACATTAATCCAAATTCTCTACATCCAAATCTTTGACATGGAACTATGGATCAAAATTGATCAAGAATAAGTTCTTCCTATTACATTTATAATGACTAATTATATATAAATGTCGACTAAGGGGACTATGTAGGTGTGATTACAATGTCAGTTGGTTTTCCATGATACTCTAATACTCACCCATGTAAGTATATATTACAATTCATTATTAACAATTAAATTTAAAACAAAATATGTTTCCACAAGATTACAAATTTATATCACCAAGACTTCTAAAATTTTAATCCTTCTTCCATAATGATATAACCATTTTAGAAAAATAATTTCATTCATGAAACAATTTCGATTTATTTAACAACCCATCTTCAAAAAATTGAATTAAAGTATTCAATTTTTTCAAAATCAAAATAAAACGTCATAATTTTAAAAAAATAAAAGAAAATCCCCATTTTGATAAATTTTCATTGGAAATAACTCACTCTCCGCAAAAAAATTCATTTTTTCAAATTAAGAAATTTATGGGCTATATATAATAGAAAATAAAAAATTTTGGTAATATATACGAGCTAAATTTACTCAAGTTTAAATTTTGTTTGCACATTCAAACTCAGAATATGATGAGTATTTCTTTTTGATCATCCAAACCATGTAATTTACGTTACACACACTCACTAAGTCACCCATTCAATTCTATTGATGAAAATACATTTCCATGTTCCAAAATTATATGTTTCAAAACTAGTTCTTACAAAAACATTTTCAAAACAATTTTAGATAATGTGAGAATAAAATTATAAAATCTCTGGTTAAAACAAAATTGGGAAAATTCAATTAATTGAAATTCATTAATTCTGTAAAAAACAAAAAAAAAATTCACACTAGTATAAATTTTATTGATACTTTGTTCCTATTCCAAAAAAACACACTAATTTACCTATTTACATTTAACTATTTTCAAAATAAAAATAGAAATAATTTATCAAAATATTTTAAATTAATAATTTCATTTCGAAATACATAGGGTTAATTAAAACCACAATTCACATAAAAACTTAGTTATAATAAGACAATTATTTTTTCATAAAATTTTAATTACATAGAAATCACAAAAATAAGTCTTCTAAAAGATATATTCCACCATCAACACATATTAAAATAGAAAAAAAATATATGAGACTAGAGATTAATAAAAAATTATTTAATTTTCTAAAATTCCAAAAAAAAATTCTCTATGAATCACACTTAATGGGTTAAATTATTCAATACATTAACCCAATGGGAAAAAATCCTCAATTCCATCATATGGAATTCATATATCTAAAATAAAAAACTATAGAATAAATAGATTTAATGGTTTAGATAGATATATTGAATAAATAATAAGAATGTATAAAACTAACCATATTTTCTATTTCATAATAATTGATCTATATAATAATTTTTTTATTTGATGGTCGAGAACCCAAAAAATCTTCTTGGGAATCATGTAATTATCTATTAATGAATGAGATAATGAATAGAAAATTTAGTTCAGAAAATGAGATTAAAATTGAAATCCACATTATAATCATGATAAAGACTATTATATCACATAGTTAGGATAACCATGCTTCTAACCATGCTACCCTTAGTAGGTTAATATTTCTATACACATATATCTTTAACATTAATTATTAAAGATAAATAGTTAGCCTAAATATTTACCCATTAATATAAAATGGGGAAAAATCAGCATAAAATGATTATTATAGTTTCTATATTGACTATGAATATAAGCTATATCCTTGGTTATTCTTCCCATAAAACTTATTTCAATTGAAATGGACTGATAGTTTCATGAATAAGACGCCCATGAATACTTGTAAATAGTAATTATCATTATAATAAAATATATTTCTATCATTATTCTCATATAAATTAGGATCTAAATTAGAGGAATCATAAGGATATAGTCCCATAATCACCAAAATAGAATTAATAGACACAACACTCTAAGTTAAACATGAAGAAGAAATAGTAGACATTTGTTTCATGATTTGTTCATTTATCATATTTTTATTCCACAGAGACTTTTCATCAAGTATTCATGTTAATTTTTTAATATAATAATTTAATATATCCTTTTCAAATATAGTGGAATTGGTTATGGAAGAAAAACTAAGAGAAAAATAGTCTCTCAATGGTACCATCATCCTCCTTTATGGATAATGATCCCTGTCCCAAATATCATAACATAATACTTGATACAAGTGATCCAATCGACATTTTTTTTCTTTCTTTTCAATTATATATAGAATATAATTTTAAACAATATGAAATTTTATAATTTAAAATAGTCAAAAAATTTAATGAATCGAATTTTATAAAAATAACTAAAATAATAATATTTATATATTTTTTGTTCTTTCTGTCTATTGTACTTTTATATTTATTATTTATTGTTGAATAAAATATATCTAGGAACCTGACTTTTAGGTATCGATTATGTTTTTAGCACAATAGTATCAATAAATATTATCTGTATTCATCCATTAAAAAATTAAACTAGTCAACAATGAATAAAATAATATCCAATTTTTTTTACCATAATAGCTGACATTAACAAAAATGAAACACGGTTGATGATAAAATTACAAATTTAATTTTAACCACACAAATATAAATTGAACTATAATACATTGAAAGGAATTTTTAAATTGAAAAAATTTAAATTAATCCACATTGAAATGAATAAAATAGAATTATATAAAACCTAACCTTCCAAAATAATTCAATTCATTTTGGTTTGGTAATATTCTATCAATTTGAACTTATTTTTTATCTGTTCAAGTTGATTTAATTATTTCTCATTTAGTTTCCATTGTTTTTTAGTTTGGACCATTTATATGTAAAATGGTTAATTTTAGTTAAGTTTTTTAATATTGTTTTAGTTCAGTTACATTGGTATTTATTTGTTAGTTTTGGAATATTTAGGTAACAAAAAGCTATTTTCATTTCACAATATATTATTCAGTTTGTTATATTTTGATTCTTTTATATGTATATCATGAAAAATATATAATTTTTTTGCCTAACCAATTTGATTTTAGTTAGTCAAAGAAAATTAATCCAAAATCTCAATTTTTAATTATAATTTCTTATTCAGTACACTACCTAGGAGCAATTCAATTATTTAAATTCATATAAGAAACATGAAAATGATAAGTTATTTATTTATGGTGTGATTTTTTATAGTTTTATTTTGAATATAATATCATAAATGTATTTTTTCCTTTAATTTTAATTTATTATATCTCAAGAATATCCAAAAAATGGTACAATATGTTACAATCAACATCTAAAACCACAAATCATTCCATGACCACCATCAAATGTGAACTAAAATTGTAGAAATATGTTGTTATTGAAATAGTTCACTAAAAAGATATATAATTTCCACCATATGACTAATTAATATATATATACTAAACAAAAAAATCATACAACCTTAAAATAATGTAGAAGAATAATCCTTTAAGAGTATTTATGGACACAAAATTTAAAACTAGGAAATTAACATAATCATTAATCCCCAAAATAAAGGAAAATGAAGGTGAAAGTACAAATTAAATAATGATAAAGAAGAATATAGTATAATGAGTCAAAAAATATCTCAATATTCTTATAATTAAAAATCCAAAACATAAATAATAAATGATGCTAAATATAAAATAATTTCATTATAAATGTCATAAAATTTATTCCCCAAAAATAAAAACCATTGAAAGAGTTTTGAATCATTGAATTTGTAAATATTTTGTTTAAAAACTATTTCTATATTGTGGTGCTTACTAATTGTAATTTAAAAATATATTTTTAATTTAGATTATTATTAATTGAAACATGAATCATTAATTTCTATAGATAATATATTTAACTCATTTTAATTTTCATATTATATTTTCATTATCATTTTTACTTATTAATTGTTTCTTTTTTCATATTTTTCTATTTACCACTTTATTGATACATATTAATTAAAATTTTCTTGTTTAATTGATTTTATTCATGTCATGTTAATTATTCTATATAGTAAACATTTTTACAACTATAAAACTAATCATAATATTAATTATCATAAAGATAATTTTAATAGGTCAATAAAAGTGAAAAAACAAATATAAAATTACCAAAACTTATTGAATATTTTAGAGAGATGTGAATCTATGTGTATGAACATATTGTATACATTTTTTTTCATATTTCTATAAAAAAATAATTCAAGTAATTATAAATTATATATAAAAATATTAACATAAATAATTAAAATATTAAAAAAAAGTTTGAAATTGACTAATGAATATATAAAAAATTAATTATTACATGAGATCCTGGATTATTAAAATTTATGATTATCTCTATATACTATGAAAGTGAATAATTATAATGAACAAGAATACATGATGCTTAATTTGAGTTTTAATTATCTAACCTATATACAATCTGTAAAGACTCAGAAATTTCAAGGAATTTTTTTTCTTAAATTTTTTGGAATTTTATGAGTCCGTAGTTTCTAACGGTGCCTGTTTCTGAGGCCCGGTGTGCCTAAATCATTTTTTCTAAAGTTTTGTTCAGGTATGTTAAGTAGATGTATGAGTGTGATTTTATATCTTTTGAACTGGTGCTCAGAAATGAAATCCAAGGACACCGATGAACTCACAGTGCCGATATTCGCTTAAGGGGACCTTTACCGCAGTTGCGTTTTATACAGGATGGAAGTTATAAATTGGGATTACTAATTAAAATTAAAAATTAAATAAAAATGTGTGTGAAACACATTTTTATTTCAAAGGGGGTTAAAGTATCTAGGTGGATGTTAGGGGTGGGGCCCACCACACCCTAACCTTCCTTGGGAGGATATTACTAGTGGTGGGGCCCACATGAACACAAACCCCTCAACTCCACTTGAAACCCCCATTTGAAACTCTTGGACTTCCCTTTGAATTAATGAAGCCACTTCTCCCCTATTAAATTTTTAAACCAACCAACTTCTCTCATTAAGGTGTGAACACAATTAATTAATAACATCGTTAATTAATTTTAGTATTTGAAATCTTTTGAATTTATTTTTCCAACATTAAAAGAAGACATTAAATTCTTTTAATTTGGTTGGCACATATTACCTTGGGGAACCTTTTGGAGAATTAGAGAGAGAGAGAGCACTTTTCACCGAAGAACATGGAGAATGCACTTTCTCTCCAACTAAGAACAAAGGAACCATATTCGATCTTCATCCAGACCACAAGAATAGGAGTCGCCCATGAGGAATGTTGACTACGCCTCTTCTTCAGACGTTTCCTAATGTCAACAAAATCGACGTCGATCTGCCGCGATGCCTGACTTCCACGACACCATCTTTTGCGGTTTTTCAACGTGCAATGTCAAATATGAGGTAGGGGGAATTTGGATTATTTCTTTTAATGTAAGAATTATATCCACAAACTTTGACGATTATTTTGGAATGATGGTGGCCAAAATGTTATCACCTAACGCGGAGGGCGCGGGATGAACAAACACGGCCCGACGAACCTCTGTTGATTCTTGTTTGCATTGAAAATGGAGGTGGAGCCGGAAGGGTGCGGTGTCGTCGCACCATGTCAGAGGAATAATACCATGGCCATGAGGCGGCGGCAATAGAAGGCGGTGGTGACCATAGGCTGCGGCCAGGATGGGCCGAGGCGGTGGTGGACTAGCGCCGTCGTGCCAGCCGCGTGGAAGAAAACTGCAGCCCGCATCCATGGGCCGCTCAGGCTGGAGAAAAACTCGCCAGTCTCATGCCGGCCGGGATAGAAGAACCAGCCGGCTATGGCCGACCGGGTTGGAGGTTCTCAGAGCCCACAGATACCGCGCGGTGGGGGATCTGCGGCCCACAACTATAGGCTGCTTGCCAGGCGAACTGGTCGGCCGCCTGTCGATCGGGCTGAAGAACCGCGGCGCCACGTGGGAGGAGCAGCGACCCACTGTGCGGGCTGCTCGCGGCTAACAGAAACGGCTGGCTTCGCCCGACCAGGCAGGGAAAGGCGACACCACTCGACGCCGTCGTACGAACCGGACCGACCGGCTCTGTGGGCCAGGTCTGCAGGGGGTCACGCCCCACCGGGCCGGGCCGACCCCCCAACCGGATCGGACCAGCCAAACCGGGATGGGCTGACCCCCAACCGGGTCGGACCCGCCAAGTCGGGTCAGGCCGACCCACCAGCCCATTGGGCTTGACGGGCCGGGCCCGACACCACCTAAATGCGAATATCTTCAAGACCACACGTTCGAATGACGCGCCGTCTATGGCACTAGGTCCCTTGCGATAAGGCAGTCCTTTTTCAATACTCTAAGTGAGTTTTGAAAGAATTTGGAAAACGACCAGGTTTGGATCAAGCGTAAATCCAACCGGGCACCTGGAACAGAAAAACCAATAACTCTCAGACCTGGCGTCTTATAGACATGCCGTATGTCACGTTGGGTTTCTTTTGATGAGACGGAACATTGTGATACATCAACTCAATACATAGTGATAGTTGAAGTATAGACCCCTTTGCTCGAAGAGAGGGCCCTCCCGGAATCTATCGTGTTGTGTGCGGGAACCCTAGAGCTGGCTGTGACTACGAGTACTGGAATCCTCTGTGGGTTCGACGACGAAGACTACTATACTGGAATCCTGTGTGGGTTCGACAGTTCTGACTTTTGTTCATGTATCCTGTTTGGGTCTGACATAATAGCTATCATGTATCCTCTGTGGGTCCGAAAGCTTAGCTGGCCTGTATCAAATGTGGGTCCGACATGTCAGATGAGATAGCTGGCCTGTATCCTATGTGGGTCCGACAACTTAGACGAGATAGGTGGCATGTATCCTGTGTGGGTCCGACAACTTAGATGAGATAGGTTGAATGTATCATGTGTGGGTCTGACAGCTTAGCTGGTCTTGTATCCTATGTGGGTCTGACATCGTAGATGATTTAGTGGCTACATCTGATCATCTATATCTCTCTATTATTGTGGAATACCTATGGGAGCTGAGTCATGTATTTCAACCATTATCATCGTGGTGATTGACTTTACCTCCTTTGTTGAATAGTTTTGTTCTTGGGCTCAAGAGTTGATCCGGACTGAGATTGGTAACTTAGGTATATGTATGGGCATATACCTAAGTAGGGTTGGTTGATACTTCGTGATTGTATCTTTCTTCATTTTTTATCCTGAGTGGATATTGTGAGACCTTGCAGGTCTCGGGGTCCCTACTGAGTATCATTATACTCACCCCTACATGGGCTATGCCCACACCTCGTTGTGTTAGATGAAGATGACAGACAGTGCTGACGGAGGCTGAGAGTGCCACGAATGGATGGTACCTGGAGGTGGACCTTGCGACGAGTCGACACACGGAGGAGACTGACTGACGTGAGTGACGAGGTGGCCATATGTACCGACCCATCAGGTAGGAATCCTAGAGGGTGATCCAGGAGCTGCTCTTTACTTTCAGATGTTTTTCCCTTTTTTACTTGTACTTGTTGTTCAGTTGGGTTTGTATACTGGCCCATTTACTTTCCAGCACAGTCTTTTGTATTCAGTTTACATAGTGTTTACTTATTTTTGCATACTCTATTGTGTTTTTTTACTTTTATAAAGGCAATGTCTTCCCAGCTTAGAGAATTACGCCTTTGGTGCTAGTTTCCAGCCCCTAGCCTAGGGAAGGCGGGCTTGTGGTAGTCACGACACGGGCCCTGAGGATGGGTCGTGACAAATTGGTATCAAAGGTGTCAAAACTACTGCAAAACTCAGGACTCTGATCATTTTTTTCTGTGAACCAATAGTGTTAAGAGTATTGAGTGTGGTTTTTAGTCCAGGGAGTCCAGTGTTGGTGCGGCGGTCGATGTATCCATACACCAGGACCCTGACCTCTGATTTCTGACTAAGTGCATGAAAACACAAATTGCCTGTGCATTTCCTTCGAGAAAGTTTTCTTTGTGACTAAATTGTGTCAGCTCACCTGGTATACTATTTTAACCGTGGAACACCTTTTTATTTTATGGATGTCCCCACAAAGGCAGCCAGCATGGGTTCCGAGTTATGTACAAGATGGTAGCCCATCGAGCGATGAGGCCTCAGTGCAGGGCCCCATCACAGTAGAGGTACCAGTGGTACCACTACCCGCTGGGCCACCGATACCACCCGCTCCAGCTATAGAGAGTGCACACCACCTGAGTGCGTTGCACAAGTTCCAACGCCAAAGGCTGCATGGGTTTTGGGGAGAGACAAACCCACAGGCAGTTAAGGATTGGCTAGAGGCAATCATGAGGGTTTTCAGATTGGTAGGGACACCAGCCGACCTTATGGTGATCCTTGCCGCGATTCTCCTGCATGCAGCAACAGGTAGATGGTGGGGCCTGATTCTTAAAGTACATGACGAGGCATTACTACTCTGGGCAGACTTCAAGAGCCTGTTTCGGGTGGAGTTCATTCTAGCCACCCTTCGTGCAGTGCAGATTCAGGAGTTACTACATTTGCAGCAGGGCAACATGACGGTAGCTCAGTACTCAGTGAGGTTTACTGACCTCTCACACTACTCCACGGATATGGTGTGAGACCCATGCTTCAGGGCTCGGACCTTCGAGCAGGGACTCAGGCATGAGATCAGGGCTTCGACGATTCCCTTCAGCATTCTGATGTAGGCAGGGGTACTGGAGCGAGCCCTTATAGTGGAGAGTTTTCTCGCTCAACATCCACCAGCAGCGAGACCCACCACATGGCAACACGTAGCAAAGTCTTCGGAAACCGGCAATAGACAGATGAGGAAGAGGTCCAAACGGACCAGGACATCTGGTGGGCGAACCCAGGATATGGGTTCGGTTATGCGGGGCACATGAGACAGAGTCATCTATATGAGGAGCAAGCAGTGCTATGCATGCGGCGTGCAGGGCCACATGGCTCGTGACTACCCGACCCACCATGCAGATGAGTAGCAGACAGTAGAGGGACCTCCCAGTCAGAGGAACAGGTTCGACCACGGTGGTCCACCAGGAGAAGGCGGACGAGGCAAAGGAGTTGGCAGAGCAATGGGTGGTGGATGACGTTTCAATGCTCTACCACCACCACCACCAGGAGGTCCACCCCGACCATAGGGAGCTGGCGGACAGAGGTAGGCTCAGATCTAGGCAGTCGAGGCCTACCACCACAATGCACCTGAAATGATTCGAGGTACTATCTATGTCTACTCCACCCTTGCTGCAGTAATCATATCCATATGTGCGAGTCATTATTTTGTTTCCACTGCCCTTGTTCGGAGCTTGGAGATTCCGACGGAGCCGTTGGCTCGATTCTTACGGCTAGAGACTCCTACGGGAGTAGACACGATGATTACGCACTACTTCCGGCAGTGTAAGCTTACTCTAGGAGGCGAGAGTTTCGGCTGGGATCTTCTTGTAGCGGCGTCGAGGCCTTACAATGTCATCTTAGGTATGGACTGGTTATCCACAGTTCATGCTCAGATTGACTGTATTAGGCGGAAAGTGCGGTGTATCCACACAGATGGGACCAGGTTCACCTTCACCAGCGAGAAGGGAGCCTTAGCCGTGTAGTATGGACTTATGTAGAGGAGGGGGAAACTGATCACACCTCAGTTGGCTAGTCTCATCCTCAGAGATGTTGATGTGCGGAGTCCGGGTTTTATTTTTGTGGTGGATAAGTACACGGATTTTTTTCCTAACGACGTTCAAGGAAAACCTCCTCACAGAGAGGTAGACTTCTATATTGACCTATACCCTGGGACAACACCGATATCTGCTCCAACATATCAGATGGCTCCCACTGAGCTTCGTGAGCTGCAGGTACATCTAGAGGACTTGCAGGGGAAGGGATTTATCCAACCTAGTGTTTCACCCTGGGCATCTCCAATTTTGTTCTCCAAGAAGGAGGATGGGATCTTGCGACTGTGTGTTGAATACTATTTCCTGAATTAGGTGACCTTGAAGAAGAAGTACCCACTCCCAAGGATTGGCGACCTATTTTATTGGCTCAAGGGAGCACGATGGTTCTCGAAGATATACCTCAGGGCAGGCTATCACCAGCTTAGAGTTCGATACGAGGATGTGCAGAAGACGACCTTCATGTGTCGGTATGGCCACTACGAGTTCTTGGTTATGCCCTTCAGCGTAACCAATGCTCCAGTAGTGTTTATGAGTCTCATTAACAGAGTCTTCCAGCCTTAACCTGATCCATTTGTTGTAGTCTTCATCAACGAAATTCTGATTTACTTGACTACTGAGGAGGAGCAGGCCTACCATTTGTGGGTAGTACTAGACACACTCCGAGAGCATTAGATTTATGGTAAGCTCTCGAAGTTCTAGTTTTGGATTCGAGAGGTTCACTTCTTGGGACACATCATCTTGAATGCTGGAGTTGGAGTAGATCCAGTGAAGGTTGAGTCAATACTTACATGGGAGCCACCCAGGAGTGTGATAAAGGTTCGTAGATTCCTGGGTCTGGCTGGGTACTATCAAAGATTTGTTCTAGTCTTCCACAGAGTAGCAGCATGGATTTAAACATTGACTAAGAAGGGGAAACCCTTCGTGTGGTCAAATAGATGCCAGAATATCTTTTTGGAGATGAGTAAGAGGTTGACCAATGCACCCATATTGAGGCTACCAGAGGAGGGCATAGGGTACGTAGTTTACTACAATGCATTAGGGACCGGACTCCGGTTTTTCCTGATGCGGGAGAGAGCGATGATCGCATATGGTTCATAGAAGTTGAGACAGCATGAACGAAACTTTGATACCCATGACATGGAGTTAGCCGAATTGGTCTTCACCTTGAATATGTGGTGACACTATCTGATGGGCGAGCGTTTTATAGTCTACTCTGACCACCAGAGTCTCAGGTATATCTTCTCGCAGAAGGACCTAAACCTGAGATAGTGATTATGGATAGAGTTTCTTCAGGACTATGACTTTGAGATAGTCTATACTCCTGGGAAGGGGAATGTTGTAGTAGATGCTCTCAATAGGATATCATGCATTCAGCTGCTAGGAGAGGCGACATAGCAGCTGGCCGCGTTGTAGATATCCTTTGTGGATAGAGATAGAGCATCCTTTCTTTAGTCTTTCACAATCACTCCTCCACTTCTATATCGAGTCAGTGAGACACAGTGTGGGGACATTGACTGTGAGATGCGACATGCTCAAATATCCTCAGGGAAGGCACCTGATGGATTTTTTAAAGGTGGGGATCAGGTCATCCTCTTCAGAGGATGTACCATGGTACCAGTTGCACTACAAGAGGAGGTGTTGAGGGAGTTCCAAACTTCCCCTCTAGTGGTACATCCAGGAGTGGCGAAGATTTATCAGGACCTCAGATGACATCACTAGTGTCCACGTATAAAGAAAGAAATAGCAGATTTTGTCTCTCGATGCCTCACTTTTCTGCAAGTGAAGGCTGAGCACCAGGTTCCAGCAGGCTTGGTTCACCCCTTATAGGTTCCAGAGTGGAAGTGGGATGGGATATCTATGGATTTTATGACGGGACATCCACGTACATCTAGAGGACATGACTCTATCTGGGTGATCATTGACCAACACACCAAGTCGACCCACTTTCTACCAATCAGAGAGCAGGGCTCAGTAGAGCGCTTGGGATGCCTCTACGTTCAGGAGATCGTATGACTTCATGTTGTGCCACAGACTATCTCCTCTGATCGAGATGCTCGTTTCACTTCCTGGATATGGAAGGGGTTACAAAAGGCCTTTGGGATGCAACTTCTCTTGAGAACCGCCTTCCATCCTCTGGTGGATGGTCAGACAGAGAGGACCATTCAGACTCTCGAGGACATGCTCCGTGCATGCGTCCTTGACTTTGGTCGTAGTTGGGAGGATCACTTACCCTTGGTGAAGTTTGAGTTCAATAACAAATACCACTCTGCCATCGGGATGGAACCTTACATGGTCTATAGAGATTTGGATGAGGTAGCATGTTATCTCCATGATTCATTGGACCATTCTAGGTCATTAGCAGAGTAGGCGAGGTGGCTTACCTCCTGGACCTTCCACCTCAGTTGCACTGGGTGTACGATGTGTTCCATGTATCTCAGTTGAGGAGATACGTGCACGACTCATCCCACACCATCGAACACGGGGATCAGGACATCGATGATGAGGAAACATTCATGGAGGTTCTATTTGAGATTGAGGATCAACATGAGCCGGTCCTGCGTAGACGGTTGATTCCTCTGGTGCGCGTTCTCTGACAGCACAAGAACCTCTAGGAGAGCACATGGGAGCGAGAGGCTCAGATGCGTTATTAGTACCCCCATTTGTTTCCCTATTGTGTGTTCTAGAATTATGGGGATGTAAAGCCCTGAGGTGGGGGTAATATAATGCCCCAAAAATTTCAAGGAATTTTTTTCTTAAATTTTTTGGAATTTTACGCGTCGGTAGTTTCTAACGGGACCTGTTTCCGAGGCTCGGTGTGCCCGGAATATTTTCTTCTAATGTTTTGTTTGGGTTTGTTCAATAGATTTATGAGCGGGATATTAAATATTTTGAACCGGTGCTTGGAATTGAAATCTGAGGAAAACAATGAACTCGAAGCGCCGATATTCACTTAAGGGGACCTTTACCACAGTTGCGTTTTATACAGGATGGAAGTTATAAAATGGGGTTATTAATTAAAATTTGAAATTAAATAAAAATGTGTGTGCAAAACATTTTTATTTTAAAGGTGGATAAATCCTCTAGGATGAGGTTAGGGGTGGGGCCCACCACACCCTAACCTCACTTGGGATGATATAACTAGGGGTGGGGCCCACATGAACACAAACCCCACAACTCCCCTTGAAAACCCCCTCTGAAACTCTTGGAATTCCCTTTTAATAAATGAAGCCACCTCTCCCCTATTAAATTTTTAAACCATCCACCTTCTCTCATTATGGTGCCAACACAATTAATTAATAACATAGTTAATTAATTTGAGTATTTGAAATTTTTTGAATTTATTTTTCCAACATTAAAAGAAGACATTACATTATTTTAATTTGGTTGGAACATATTGCCTTGGGGGAACTTCTATAGAATTAGAGAGAGAGCATACTTCCATGAAGAAAATGAAGAACACCCTTTATTTCCAATGAATAATGAAGAAACCATCTTCGATCTTTGTAGAAGCCACAAGAGGAGGAGCCGCCCATGAGGAACGTCGACTACGTTTCTTCTTCGGAAGTTTCATGACGTCAACGAAATCGACATCCATCATTCGCGATGCCCGAATTCCGTGACACCATCTTCTGCGGCTCTTCGACGTGCAACATCAAATATGATGTAGGGGGAATTTTGATTATTTCTTTTTATGTAAGAATTATATCCACGAACATTGATGTTTATTTTGGAATGATGGCGGCCAAAATGTTATCACCTAACACAGAGGGTGTGGGCGGACCAAACATGCCCCAAAGACCCTCTGTTGATTCTTATTTGCGTTGACAATGGAGGCGGAGTCAGAAGGGTGTGGTGCTGTTGCACTACGCCGGAGGAAGAGGACCACGACTATGAGGAGACAACAACTGAAGGCTGCAGCCAGGCCGAGCCGAGGTGGTGCTGGACCGGAACCGTCGTACCGGCCGCGTGGAGGAAAATCGTGGCCCGCATCCGCGGGATTCTCGAGCCGGAGAAGAACCAACTGGCCTCATGGCGGTCGGGCTGGAGGTTTGTGGCGTTCGCAGGAGCTTCTCGGCGGGGGAATCGTGGCCCGCAACCATGGGCCGCTCACAGGGTTAACCGGTCATCCACCAACCGGCCGAGCTAAAGAACTATGGCTCCACATGGGAGGAACAGCGGCACACTGTGCGGGCCACTCCAGCCGGACAGAACGGGAAGTCTTCGGCTGGCCGGGCAGGGAGTGGGGGCACTGCCGGGTGAACCGGACCTGCCCGCTCCGCGGGCTGGGTCCCCTGGTGGGCCGTGCCCCACCGGGCTGGGATGACCCCCCAGCCAGGTCAGACCCACCAAACCGGGTCGGGCTGACCCCCAGCCAGGTCGAACCTGCCGAGTCGGGTCGGGTCGACCCGCCAGCCCACTAGGCTTGACAGGCCGGGCCTGACATTGCCTAAATGCGAATATCATCAAGACTGCACGTCCAAACGACGCGCCGTCTGCGGGAATGGGTCCCTTTTGGATGAGGAGGTCCTTTTGCAATACTCTAATTGAGTTTTGGATTATTTTGGAAAACAGTCGAGTTTGGATCAAGCGTAAATCCAACCAGGCCACTGAAACAGAAAAGCCAATAACTCTCAGACCGAGCATCCGATTGACGCACTGTCTATCGTGTTGGGTTTATTTTGATGAGACAGAACTTAGAGATACATAAAATGAATACTTTGTAATATTTTATGTATCAAACCCTTTGTCTAGGAGAAGGCCATCCTAGAATCGAGCGTGTTGTGTGCGGGAACCCTAGAGCTGGCTACGACTACGACAACTACTATTCTGGAATTCTCTGTGGGTTCGACGACGATGACTACTCTACCAAAATACTGTGTGGGTTCGATAGTTCTTACTTCTATTCATGTATCTTATGTGGTTATAACAAAATAGCTGGCATGTATCCTGTGTGGGTCTGATAGCTGAGCTGGCTTGTATCCTATGTGGGTTCGACAGCTTAGACGAGATAGCTGGCTTGTATCTTATGTGGGTCTGATAGCTTAGATGATATTGCTGGCATGTATCCTAGGTGGGTCCGACAGCTTAGCTAGTCCAGTATCCTGTTTGGGTCCAAAATCTTAGATGATATAGTGGCTACATATTATCATCTATATCTCTCAATTATTGTGGCATACCTATGTGAGCTGATTCATGTCTTTCAACCATTATCATCGTGGTGATTGACATTACCTTCTTTGTGTAATTGGTTTGTGCTTGGTCTCGAGATTTGAAGATGAACTAAGATTGGTAACTTAGGTATATGTATGGGAATATACTTATGTATGAACCCGAATCATTAGTTTTAGGTACAGATCTATTTTATGGTATTTTTAAGAAAAAATGAAGAATCTAGAAGTTTTTAGAGTACATGCCGTGTACTTTATGAGTACACACCGTGTACTCCTCTGCCGCTCGAAGCTATGTGTTGGCCGGGTCTGGGCCACACACATGGTGTGTAGGGGTGAGGTGGAGGCCGATTTTGGCAGAGTACAGAAAGACCTAATACACGCCGTGTACTATAAAAGTAAACGACATGTACTTTCTTTTTTATTTCACTAATCGGACTGGGGTTGCGCCTAATGCTCATTAATATCTTCTTCTCCGCCTTATTCCATCCAGATCATCCGAGGAGGACAATTATTCTCCGAGCCACTGATCTTTCACCGGTTGTCTGAATCCAACTCTATTGATTGCAGAAGAATCGCATCGGTGAGTTCTTGGTTATTCTTTGGCCTCATTTCCTGATTCTTCCCCTCGTATGAGTTATCTGAGGTTGAAAGTTTTAGAATATTTTGCAGATCTACTCAGTTCTAGGCCGATTCATAGGCCAAGGTTAATTATATCGATCTTCGAGGATCAAGGTAGGTGGTTTGTTGCCCTACGTTGAAGTTCTTTGAGTTTTGGTTGCAAAAGTGCCGGATACCCATGCATCGGGTATCCTGGGTTTAGGATATTGATCCTATTGTTTATTTACCCTAGATTTCTTGCTTGCTTATGATTAATTGTTGCTAATATATGCTTGGTTTCATGTTTTATGATCACCCCATGGGGGTTTCTCCCTCTGTTTGGCGGTTTATCGCTGTTTGGCACCGTTTTCCTGTGAGGCAAACCCTATTGCAATTGTTAGTTTAATTGTTATCACTGATTACATGTGTTTCCTGATGTTTAAATGCTTTTGATGCTTGGTAGCTATTAACCAAGTAGTTTTTGAACTTACTTAGGGATTTTGACAGTCGATTACGCATGACTGGACTGCTCGGGGTTGTGAGAACCTGGTGCGGGATATCAAAGAAGGAATAGACGATTAAGTGCTTCCCTAGAGGGTCTGTTGGTTTTAGTTTCGTACACAGGACCTATGGGAATATGACTTTGTGCTTCCCAAGAGTGTTCTTAGTTTTCACACGCATCGAGACCACATGAGGAATTAGATGAAAGTTTCTCCTAAGAGAGTCTGTAGATATTGTTGCAAGACCATAGGGGAATTGACGTGAGAGCTTCCCATAATGTCTATACCTTGTTTGATTACTGTACTATAGGGGTCTTCTAGTTTGATCCACCTAGAGGGTCAATGTGAATTTTGATGGTTAGTTGTGATGGGTCCACCAAGCCAAAGAACAAGCTTTGGTTTTGTACTGCTTGTGTTCGGTAGTCTTTTGTGATACATGTTGTGTTACTTGATTTACCTTGGAATAGAAATATTTTCTAGTTTTCTCTGGTGGTTTAATTAAATGAATGTGAATGGTAATTGGTAGGATTACTTACTGGTGTACTCTTATCCCATTATTGTACTTATTTTCCTTTACTTTTTCTATATTACCCACTGATAGTAGGGCACACATTTTGTAGTGGTTTCCTACTGGGATTAGTCTCACACCCTGTTTGGGTCCTTCTTTTCGGCCCAAACAGATTATATGGTTGTAGGTTTAGGTAGGGATTGTGGCCCTTCTACCTCAGGTACTTGATTGCTGGTTGGATCTGGAGAGCATGGGACCGGGCTTTGGCTCGCGATGCTGATGGAGCTTTTGTTTACATTTTTTACTTTGGTTTCAGTTGTATTTCAGCACATTGATTTGTTTACTACTTTCTATAGATACATGTATAGTATTGCATCATTATTATATCAGACATTACTTCTACTTTTAGTTCAGTTTTCATATGCTGTTTACTGATTCTGCTATTGATTATGTTAATTCTTCCATTGCATGCCTTACCAAATGAGGGCATAGTTTCCACACTGACTCACAAAGGCCCTCGCTGCTAGTCGGTAGCCTCTGGCATTTGGGTAAACGCGTTTGAGGTCATGTAGTGAACTGGGTACGAGGAACCAGATTTGTGGCTCTGGATTCGGGTCATTACAAAGTGGTATCAGAGGAGTTTTCTTCTTTTCTATTTCCTTAATGTTTTGCAATAATAGAAAGGGATTGGAAGAAATGGGTAGTTAGTACTTAACTGTGCCCGAGAGTAATTAACCTGTGTACAGGGAAAAGCTATATTACCTCATAATTGCAATTTTCAGTTTTTGCAAGTGTTACAGTTTATTATATTTCACCATTGCGTGATGCACATGTTTTGTGTTGTTACAGTTTATATGATTGTGGTTCTATTTTGTTTCAACCCTATGAGATGATGGTGTTCCATATCATGCATCATATAGGCACTAGGTAGGAAATCACATGTCATGCATTTTACCATTCCATCTAGGGTGCATTATAATTTCATGCTGTTGTGATAGATGCCGTGATAAATTATGCATGTTTTTGTTATAGTTGCAGTGACAGACATACTTGTGATGCTGTTTTACTTGATATATGCATTGTTATGACTCTAACATTTGATTCGCGGGGAGTATGGGCCCCCACGGATCTGAATTTGGCACATAGATGTTTTTTTTCCAGTGTTTCTGGCGTTCAGTGCAGTTTCCGAGATACTGCCCAGAAAAAACAAAGAACACACGGCGTGTACTTTATTAATACACGCTGTGTAGTTTTTAAACCATGTTACTAACTGTGTGAACCAAAACATGTGGTGTTGGAAAGTCTTCAGGGACACGCTGTGTACCATAAGTACACGTCGTGTGGTAGTAAACCATGTACCCGGCCGTGTCACTAACAACACGGGTCGGGGAAACTCGTGTAGTACACGCCGTGTGTTATAAGAACACGCCGTGTAGTTTTTTTCTGGGTATCCGGCCATGTCACTAACAAAACGGGTCAGGAAAACTCGGGTAGTACACGCCATGTTTTGTACGAACACACCGTGTAGTTTTCTCCCAGGTACCCAGCCCTGTCACGAACAACATAGGTCGGTGTTATCATCTCCTATACACGCCGTGTTTGTTCGGAACACGCCGTGTAAGGGGTTAGACGTGTGGTGGTCCGTGTAACCTGCTACACGGGTCGTCGAGCCTGTCTAGCACACGCTGTGTCCTTAGTGAACATGCCGTGTAGTATAGAATTAGGAGTATCATGTAGGTTATCCGTGTAAAGGGACTCGGGTAGGGGAGTGGAGTTCAAGCACACGTCGTGTTTTGGGACAACACAACATGTAGTCTGGGATGTTACAAGACCGGTGGTGGAAAAAGTACACGCCCATGTAAAAGGCTTAGCAAACACGCCGTGTAGATTAAATACACGCCGTGTAGTCTTGTTTTTCAAACTTAAGTGTTTCTCTCTCCTGTTCACGTTTTTTACTCTTGTGTTTTCTGTCCTTGTTAATCCTAAATCTATGGCATGCTTTTGACCTTTCAGGGCTATGGAAACAGGACGTCCTCCGGCTGCACCCCAAGAACTAGGTAGTGAATGTATGCCTGATACGACAGACCAGGGACTACCTGTAGTTCCGCTGATCATTCCGGACATGGCACCTGGAGTGATTCCAGACACTGGTTTCGACACTCAGTTTAGAGAGGGTTTCATGAGGTTCATGTGGACCTTCTAGGGAGCTCAACATCCTGCACCGTTGTTTCCCTCAGAATCCGGGGATGACCGCCTTGATGGGAGGTTCAAACGTTCCGATCGGTTTCTAATGGGTTTGTTCGTAGAACCAGAAACATCCAATGATTCCACATCCATTCGTACCTAGTTTCCAAAGGTAGGTGCTCATTAGTTTGTGGACCGATGAGGCTTAGGAATTTTCATTGGTCGAGAGGATGGGAAGTCGGACTCATCTCACCTTTTTTAGGGGAATTATTGTCTACTCTGGGACTCTCTTTATAGATTTAAGTTATGTTCGTGAATCCTTATTACATTACCAAGTATAAAATGATCTTTCCTTCAGAACTGACAATTAATCATTAAATATGTTGGAAATTTAGAGAATCTTTTGTATGTATTCGAGGTTATTCGTCGATAGAGGATCATCTGTATTTTTTAGAGATTCTTGGTCAATGGTACCCTTCGACACATTTATACAGAAGTCTCTTGGTCATTATGATGACCATTCTGGTTTTAAAGCCACTCAGTGGGGCACTTGAAGTTTATTGTCATTCATAAGGACATGGATTATTTTAGAGTTGGGATCGAACCCGTAGACAGGCTACCTACGTATATTTTGTTTTAAAAAGGAATCAGAACCCATGTATTTCGAGTAAGGGAGTATGATGTTTATGATTGATGGATCAAAAAAGGATGTCACAGTTACTTTTACACTCTAAGCTCACGTGAGTCATGCTCGGTGTGAGAAACAAGAGGTATTGGTAAAAATTAGACAATTGTGCCATGAAATATGCAATCATAAGAAATAATGTGGGGATTATGTATGTATGATTGCCCAGATAAATGAAGGTTAGGATTTACTTTAGGGAAGAAATCCAGGAACATGGTCCATAAAGGTATATGTGCTTCATGGAGATTTTGAATACTCTAACTTGGGGCTTACTCATGAAAGGGAGGCCCAAATTAGGAGAAGACTTATGATTGGGTTTTACTCCTAAAAAAGGAATCCCAGATCAAAGGTAAATTAGGACTGGTTAAGAGAAATTAAGACTGGGGCATACTCTTTAAAAGGAGGCCCAGGTCAAGGATTAAGGTTTGGGGCTTACTCCTAAGGAGGATTCCCAAATTAGGAGACTGGGGTTTACTCCTAAGGAGTATGCACAGATTTGGAAATTTTAGGAATTAGGGCTTACTCATAAGGAAGATACCCAAGCTTGAGACTACGGCTTACTCCTGAAAAGGAATCCCAGGTTAGGGGATCTGGGGCTTACTCCTAAGAGGATGCCGAAAAATTAAGGTACTTGGGGCTTACTCCTAAAGAGGATGCCCATATTATAAGACTTATGACTGGGGATTATTCCTGAAAAGGATACCCATGTTAAGGATTCTCTCATCTTAAAGGATGAGGTTGAATGAATGAAATCTCAATCTTTAGTGACATAAAGATGTGTAAATCACTAGGTTTTGAGAGATATTCCACAAAATTCCTTTCAGATAAGGAAGTCAAATCAAGAAATAATTCCATAAAATTTATTTGAAGAGTGTCTTGAAGACTGAATCTTGAATAGGAAAGGTGTAATGGCTTAAGAGGGGTGAAATGGGCAAGAAAGGCACCCAAAAAGGCAGGGGCACGCAAGTCCGGGCAGGCGCGCAGGTACTGTGTGGGCGCACAAGTTTTGGTCGTGCAGGTATACGCCTGCACAACACATGATGTACTTGCGCGAAGGTTAACCGGTAGGGTAATACTTGAGCGACTCCTCGTTAAATCCTTTAGAATCCTCTTGAGGTTCTTCTAGAAGAGGGGCACACAAGATCTATTGAAGGAGTAAGGTGGCGGGCAAGTGTGTCCCTTTTCCCTTAAGGGATGGCCACTCAAGCGCGCAAGTGATGATGAGTTTCAACACTTAGGCCTTCCTCCCCCTCTTTAGATCTTCTGTTCTAGGTAAGAAATTACCTTAGAAGTGTTTTAGAAGATTTGAGAAGAGGCTAGGGTGCCGGGAGCTCAAATCTGAGTTTTTGAAAAAAAAATCCTCTCGAAATGGGGGCCCCACAGGGTCTATTTATAGGCAAGAAAAGACCCCGGGAAGTTACCACTTAGGTCGCGCAAGTCACTTGCGCGACCATAAGGTGTCGTGCAAGTGTACTTGTGTGATAGTGATAGATCTTGCGCGGCACATGTGCTTTTGATCCCTTGTTCATGCCTTTGTCGATTTTTGATATTTTCTTCAAAGAACGAATTAATTTGTGCTAAGTCATTTCCCTTTACATTTCTTTGGACTCTATGATGAAAAAGGAGCGTCAACAAAAGTCCCCCCCTTAGAGTTGGATCTGAAAGAAATGAGGATTTGACTCTGAGGAAATCGAAGACATCCAAAAAAAAGGTGGCGCGCAAGTCTTGATGGCGCAGAGGGCGGTGCGCAAGTGCGCATCACGCAGGGCCTGGACGCACTGGGTGTAGTCGCGCAGATAGGCTGCCTAGCCTATAAATACGTGGTTTTTGGCCATGCTTCGGATCTGATTCCGAATTCTCGAGCTCTCACCGTGAAAGTCATCTTCTTTCCGCTGTTTCCTCGCCGTCGCACTGCTGTCAAGGTAATAGGACTTGTGCAGTGAAAACATGAGCGACAAAAACTTGCGCGGCACATTGAACACTTGGGCGACACATCCATACTTGCGCGCCTTAAATTTTTAGCCATTTTTTCGAATTTATTTTACAAAGTTTATGAAAAACAATCCATTTAAGAGTTAGTTTATTCAACTCTTGTGCAGAAACAATGGATCTTAGACCTGGAATAGTTGATGAACTGGCTAGAAAGCGGATAGATGATATGATGGACATCATTGGCCATGATTATTATACTTTCAAAGATATCACTCTTCTAGATTTGGCTAAGTATCTGATGAAATATCATCGTGACTTCCCACAGAGCACTTATCTACCTTTGTATGGCTATGGTCATCTACGAGAAGTCACCATTCCAGAAGAAAAGAACTATCTTCCATTTTCGTGGTTCCAGAATTACACCAACTTTTCTTCAGCAAATATCTCAGGTGGATGAGTATTTCTAAGTGCTGGAATAGTGGAGAAAGCCTACGTGATGCATCATAGCCCCTGCACACCAGATCTGAAAAATCATACACATGCGATGCAACCACATTGTCATCCTTCAATCTTCTGAAATGCTTAGATGGATCAATCCAAAGGCTGGAAGAAAAGTTGGGACTTCCATCCTGGGGGAGGTGTGAAGACGACTTGGATATGGGCATACTGGGTGCGACAAAACTGTGTAAAGTTTGTCAAGGATTTGAAGAGAGCTGAAATATACGAAGCTGTCTAGGTTGGGCAAACATATGTTTACAGACATGATAACTTCGTGCCGGAGATACTCAGCCACTGGAGCCCAGCAACTAATTCTTTCCATCTGACTCATGGAGAAGTAGGTATCAGTTTTTTGGGATGTCCACAAGATTTCAGGGGCTCCAATTTTGGGCAATATGTATGATGAATTCATTCCTCCCAAGGTAACTTGGAATGATTCAAAGAAGACTCCTGCTTTAGCTCGAGAATTATTTAATATCTTCCACAGGCTCAAGAGTTCAGAGACTTCATTAACTCATTCTAGAAAGGATATTCATCTAGAGGAATGGATGAATGTACTTCTTGTTGAGAAGAAAGAGAGGGAGCCAAAGGAGAAGGATCCGAAATAAAAATGATACAAGAAAAAGAAATCCAAAGATTCACAGGAGTTTACTTCATTTCTTCATGGGTAAATATCCTTTAAGAATAGTGGGACCATTCCTTGTTTTATGGGGATGGATCACCACTCACTTCTGGACTTATAATGTACAAAATGGATTACAAATTCCTGGACGTTCTTTCAGGACGTCTGTGAAAGCATTCTCTGGAGTTTTTCCATTAGATGTTAATGCCTATGACATGAATGTGAGGCTGAGCATGTTTAAGGAATTCAACTTCTTTCCATATGGAAGTCCGCCAACCAGGCAGTTTGTTGATGATGGAACAACCCATTTGGATTTGAGGGCATACATGCTAGCTTGTAGGGATGGTGTGCTAGTTTCCATGATTGACGGAGAAATCATATGCGAGGCCTATGCTCCATATAGATTTGCATGTCAATTCATATCTTTGCAACAGATTGTTCTATCTCCTCCAGTACATGTCAGGTTAGAGAAACATTCGATGGTTGCTCAGAAACTATGGCTCCTGACGTCAAGGGAGAAGACAGGGGAAGTATTTGATCTACCAGTTGAAAAAGTAATATATAATTTGACTACATATTATGCCGAAAACTGGATAGCATCATACCCCAAAGGGATATTGAATCACCCAGTTTATCAGGTGGGGAAAAGGAGGATGAATGTAGAGAAAGAAACCCTTCCTCATGAAGGTGATTCTTCCCCACCTGAAGTTGATTCGATAGAATCCTCCTCTAGAACTAATTCACCGAGTTCCCATGATGGGGATGATGAGGCACAACTAGCGGCAACGTGGTTTCGTGCCCGATATATTCCTCCGGTCAGAATTAAAAGACCCACACCATCGACTACTGGTGAGTTACATCATTTTAGTAATTTAATCACTGCTACTTTATAAAGCAATAAGTCTTACATTCTTACTCTTTATCTGTAGTTTCATGAGTTGGGAAGAAATTGAAGTCAAAAATTGTAGGACCTTCCTTGCAGCCTTCATATCTAAGACCAGAGTGTGTCCAGCTATGGAAGAGTTTATACTGTGGTACTGAGACCGCCTGGCTGGATTTGTGTGAGGGCCTAAAACTTCCTGGAGTAGAGAATCTTATGGATTCTACAAATATTCAATACAGGGATAACCCCAATGAAGTGCAGGCTTATATCAGAGAGCTGGAAATGCTCATATATGCCACTGATGAGTTTTTTCCTGTCACCAGGCGGGTGAAGGAAATGGTTGATCGTGGCGCCACTGTGGGGGTGGTGGTTCTGGAGATGAGGAGTGGCATGAGTATGTGGCTCTTGAAGATGTAAGTTTTCTTTCCTTATTTTCTTTGCAACGTGATTTCAGTCGAAGCTTTTTTAATTAATGAAGATATTTTCTTCATCTTGCAGCTTGAAAAGAAAGGAAGTGTGGTTCCTTCGCCACAGTATAGCCCTGGTGGTACTGCCATCGGGGCTGCTGCTGATTCTCCTCGCGAACTAGGCGAGATATCTCCAGGCCAGCATGCCATGAATGAGGCACTGGACATAGCCTTCCATTCTCCAATCCAAGTTCCAATAAGGAAGACTACCGATACTCCCAAAAAACCAAAGAAGAAAAGGCAATGAAGGATGATGTCCATAGCTAAACACTTCATTAGCAGTGGTAAGTCCTTCGAGTAATCATGATTTTATACCCATGACCACATGGTTACTCATATTTCTAGGGATTGCATGGGATTCTTCAATTTCCCCCCTAAGGGAAAGGACTGATCCTCCTTCAAAGACCACAGAGGGTGCTGTGGAACAATCACAGATCCAAGCTGACTTGGCAGCTTCTAGAGAAGAGCTAGCATCTATTCCCAGTATCCCTCCTGCTGCTGTTGTAATAAGAGAAGAACCTGTTTCTGGTAAGTCAACAATGCTTCATAAAAATTTTGAATGAAACACCGACTGATTTCCATTCTTTGATACTTCAGGTTCAACTCCTGCATTAGAGCTTCTGGAAACTGTTTCAATTGATGCTGTGATTTTACCCGAAGATACTATCCAGGGTCAGGGGGTGCAGGACATAAGTCGTCAAGAAGACACACCAAACACTCCCATTAGTGAGACTAACCAGGATTCTGAAATATCATTTGATGAAATGATGAATCATGGCATGTATTTTGATGAATTTTATGATCATTCTAAGTTGTCCTGTGATTTAGAAGACCTTGTCCGTGAGTGTTATCCTTCGCCCAATAAATTTTCTTATAATTTACACTTCTAATCATGACTGAAAATGATACGCAGTTCCATCCCTAAAAACTCATGAACTGCCAATGCCTGAAGAGGGTGTGAACATTGATGTCAACCCTACCATTGCAGAGACATTAGCTCAAGTAGATCTAAACCTAGTAAACCCTCCTGAGACCCATCTTGAAGATCCTGTTGAGACTAGGAAATATGGGGAGGAGTCTTCTCAGGTTGTTGACCCACCTTCGGGTAAGGGATAACATTTTTTTTGATTGTACTTCAAGAAAATCGATTCTTTTGTTATCCTTTGAAGCTAACCAAAGCTTTCAATTAATTATGCAGGGCTATCAACTGCAGTGGCTAAGTCTGGAGGTGAAGCCTCAACCTCTTCCCCCACAAGAATTGAAAGCTAAGAAGCGCAAGTCAGGGGGGAAAGAATAGAACATGGCACTTCCTTAAGTGCATTAATCCTAGATTACCTGCCCCCCTGTGATGATGATGTTGAATCAGACCCAGAGATGCTTAAATCATTCAGCTTTTCATAATGCAAGGCATGGAACAACATATGGAACATCATATCTGAGGTGCCTTTAGAAGAGTTATCATCGAAAATTCCTTGATTGTTATCCCAATTTTTCAGAGTAGGACTTGGCAGTTTTGGATATGAAAAGATCCATACCACAGTGAAACATATTATCTTCGGGAGGGAGCAGGAGCAAAAGTGCCGCGAAGATCTAACCTGGCTGTAATTGTCAGTTAACATCGGCGAATTTGAGGCTGCGGTATCCCAAGCTGAGGCTGATTATACTACCAAGATGAAGAAGCTGAAGCATAAAATCATAGAAAAAGTCATCCAGCAGATGCACCTTCAGCAACAGTTGGATGCTGTTACTAAGGAACTTAACAAACTCAATAATTCACTGAAGGGAGTTCAAATGAATGGTATGAAGACCATTTCGGATGCCAATAAAGCACTCCATCAGGCTGAAAAGAGTGAAGTTGGTCGAGTGCATGAGCTTCAAGTAACTGCTGATGAAGCTCGGGATGCCGTAAATCAAATGAAGATTTATGTTGAAATCCTCTTGTAATTCTTGAAAAAGAGAAGAGACTCCAATCTGTGGATGTCCTTCTAACTATTGTGCATCAATGAAAAACACTTTCACTTTCACTCATTTGTACCTACATTCTCTTTTTCTACATGATTTAGATTTTACCTAAGCCAATGGGCCTAGTAAGCATAGTTTGATTTTTACTAGGATTAATGTAAATAACCCTTCAAACTTCGAATATTTAATTGCTCAATGTTACCTAAATCATAAAAAAATGTATGTTTAGTGAGGTGGGAACTTGACTTTTATTCAAAGTTCCCCTGTATTTTGTGGGAAGTTTAACTTCATGCATGTCAGACATACAAAGGCTAATGTTTAAGGTCGAAATAGCTTTGACCAAAGTGGATTAGAATTGAATCAAATCCTTGAAAATTCATCGGAAAACATATTACCATACTCAAGTATGAGGGAAAATATCTAATTTATGATTTAATAAAATTTTAATCTGAGGAATGATATGAAAAAGAGCTAAACGACATTAGAAGAAGTAGTTTCCAAGAATGAAGTTACCGTTTTTTAACAAACCCTTTAGGGGGTGGAATTATGTAGGGACACCTAAGGGAATTGGCTGCATAGTTAAATAAAATAGTATCTTTTGGATAACAAGTCTGTTATGTAGACTGTTTATGCAAGGCCACCTATGGGCACGTGCTGCATAGTCAGGCAAAAGAACTCTTAGAAATTTACTTTCCTAGTGCTAAAAGCCTATGAAAGTTTATGGAGATTCAAATCTTCCAAAGTATAGAGTTTGTTGTATGGAAAGTGGTACTTGAATATGGAGAAAATATTCCCAAAAAAAATTATCAAAGAACTGGATGAATATCACTCCTACAAAGGTCTGATCCAAACGTAAGGAAGGAGAATATAAACCATAAACTTGAATACTTTCTGATCATGAAGAAGGATATGGGACAAATATATTAAGGGTGGATATTTTTGCAGATCCCTACATACTGTCATTTAAGACAAATAAGGAAAAAGAGGCATTCTCCCCAAGAATGATGTTACCACTATCCGAAAACCTGTTAGGGGGTTGAATTATGCAGGGCCACCTAAGGGCATTGGCTGCATAGTCAAATAATAGTATCTTTTGGCTAACAAGTCCGTTATCTAGACTGTTTATGCAAGGCCGCCTATGGGCACGTGCTGCATAGTCAGACAAAAGAACTCTCAGAAGTTTGACATTTTTGTGGCTAGAAGTCATGAAAAAGGGTTATGAGGTTCTGAAAATATTTAAGGTTAGGATTATAACACATAAAGATGGGTATTGTTCAATGTGTACAGAGATACATAGATCAATGCTAACCATAATCATGTTGTGGATGGGTCCTGAATTGAAATGTTGGACTTCACTACGTATCCCATAAGAATGAGAATCAAGCCATACAAAGTTCTTAAGCTATAGTTTAACGTCGTGTGGGAAAAAAGGATTATAGATCTTAGTTTAGGGTCATAGAGCTTGGACCATTGTAAGAAATACACAATGTGTGTTTTCATGGGGACTTTTCAGCCAAGGGACTGAAAGTGGAATTTGGGGTTAGGCCCAAATACTTGGGGCTGGATTCGAGGGACACACGAACGTTCCTACATATCACATAAGGATGGGAATCAAGCCCACGTAGTTCTAGAACTACCCTTTGTACAAATTTGGTACGTACATGTGAAGGGTGAAAGGGGACTTTAGTGCAATGATGGTTTAACCCAAGATAAAAGGTTTGGGTGTTGCCATGTATGTACATAGTCTTTGAAATGAAACATGATTGAAAAAATCAATGAAAATAATGGTTCCCTCTCAGGTGAGGGTATCAAAGAAATTTGTAGTTTATTGTCATACTAGAAAAAAGTGTTGTATAGTTTAACGTCATATAACAAGGACAAAAGTGAACCATTGTAAAAATATTGATTCTAACAGCAGTTTCACGAATTATCATCGTATGAGATAGAGATGAACCGACGTGAAGAGATTGGTTTTGGGCTTGAACCTTGGGAGGTTGCCTACATACCCAGCCTAGAAGGCAAGGATCAAAGTCCATGTATTTTAATTAAAGAATGAATTAATGATCAAGTTGTTCTTGGGGACAATGACCTAAAAAAATGATGTTAGGACTTACACTTGGTTAGCGGCCCAGAGAAAGTGTTATGGTTGAGGTTTTCTCTAAGCTCACGTGAGTCATACTCGGTGTGAGAAACAGTAGGTAACAACAACCTTAATGACGCATAGTTTAATATCATGTAGGACATATAAAGGGACTATGCAGTTTAAAGTCTTGCAGTTAGGACTATTGGTGCTGCACAGTTTAGTGTCATGTAGCAGGGAAAAAATACAGTTTAATTTCATGTAGGACGTATCACGAACTTTCTGTACAGTTTAGCATCATGTAGTTTGGACGATGGGGACAATAGAGATTAACGTCATGTTGGACGAAAGCATAGGACTATGCAGTTTAATGTCATGCAGTGATGAGAAAAGAGTGCACCATTTTAACGTCATGTTGGACGCATTGAGGATTTTTTCCACAGTTTAACGTCATGCTGGACGAAAAAGGGACGATACAGTTTAGCGTCATGTTGGACGAAAGTGAGAATAGTTTAAGGTCATATGCATGGACCGTGGATGGTGTAGTTTAATGTCATGCTGGATGGTGCTGTATTTTAAGGTCATACGGGACCTTTGATGATTATATAGTTTAACGTCTTTCCGGACGTAAGGGACTTTTATACAGTTTAGCGTCATATAGTTAGGACATCATAGTTTAACGTCTTGTTGGACGTAAGGGACTTGAAAATAGTTTAGGGTCATATGCATGGACCGTTGATGATGCAGTTTAAGGTCATACAGGACCTAGTTGCAGTTTAAGGTCATACTGGACCATTTAGGGAACTTTTTCATAGTTTAACGTCGTGTGGGAAGAAAGTACAAATAGTTTAAGGTCATATGTATGGACCGCTGCTGTATAGTTTAATGTCATATAGCAAGGACAAACTGGTGCCACACAGTTTAGTGTCATGTTTTAGGGACAAAATAGGGACTTTGTAGTTTATACAAAATACTTCTTCAAAAATCTGGCATTGGTTGGAGTAGTGGTGAGTTCTCCATCCATTGAGATTAATGAATAAGCTCTATTGGAGTAGACGCTATGTATTGAATAAGGCCCTTCCCATTTTGGCTCAAGCTTGGGAGGTTTCTTTCCTAGTATCATTGGATTTCTGAGAAGTAATACCAATTCTCCCTGAGTGAATGAACGAATACGAACTTTTTTGTTAAAAGCTCGTGCTATTCGATTCTGATAGACTTCCAAGTGGTGCAAAGTGCACAATCTTTTCTCATATAACCATTCCAATTCATTCAATCGCTTTTGATATTGTTCATCTGTAGATGATTGATCACAAATGGCAACTATGAGCGAGGGTAGTTGAACCTCAATGGGAAAGATGGCTTTCGTTCCATATACCAATGAATATGGAGTTGGCCGAGTTTTAGTGTGGGTGGTAGTCCGATAAGCCCATAAAGAATGAAAGAGTTTATCATACCATGACCTATTATCTTTATCCACCATCTTTTGCAGTATATTTGAAAGAGTCTTGTTAAAGGCTTCTATCTGGCCATTGGCCACTGCATGATACCGAGATGAATGGTTGGGTTTGATGTTGTATTCTTGATACAACTTCTTCATCTCAGATGAACAGAAATTGGTTCCATTTTCTGTCAATATGGTATGAGGGACACCAAATCTGGTAATGATGTTAGACTTGATGAAGCTAACAATGCATTTAGAACTGACTTCCTTGAGAGGTATTGCCTCTGCCCATTTTGAAAAGAAGTCAGTAGCAGTAAGAATATACTTAAACTGCTTAGCCGTAGTCGAAGGGTAAAGTGCCACCACATCCATTCCCCATGTGGAAAATGGCCATGAGTATTTAGTTGTATGGAGAAACTCTGGAGGCTGATGAATGAAGTTGGCATGTACTTGGCATGAATGACACTTCTTTGAGAAATCGACACAATCTCGTATCATTGAAGGCCAAAAGTATCCAAGCATTCGAATTTGATCTGATAATCTATGTCCAGACTGGTGGGCCCCACAGACTCCTGTATGCACTTCTTTTATGACAACCATTGTCTCCTCACCATCAATGCATCTGAAGAGAACTCCATCAAAACCACATTTGTAGAGAATTTTCTCAAGGTGACCTAGGCTATCATAAAGAGTAAAATTGACCACACATTTCCAGATTTGTTCTTTCTCAGCTCTATCAGGTGGAAGTGTTCCATTTTGAAGGTATTCCTTGATAGGTGACCTCCATCTTATAGTATGACCATACGGTTCAGGATTGGGACAAATTTCATTAATTTCTTCTTTCCTCATTCGAACATAAGGTGAAATTGCATGACAGTGGGCAATACTGATGGTTGTCTCATCCCGATTTGGATCTTCCAGAGCTGTGGCTATATTAGCCAATGCATCAGCTTGAGCATTTTGTGATCTTGGGACATAAGAAAATGTCAGTTCCAAAGCGAATTCCGCCATTAACTCTCTGACGTAATCATACAAAGGGATTAGTTCTTCTTTTTTGATGGCATAATCCCCATTGACATGTTTGATTACCAGGTCTGAATCACCTTTCACCTTTAAGTGATTCACTTGTTCTTGAAGTGCTAATTCCAAACCTACGATGAGAGCTTGGTATTCTACTTCATTATTGGTACCACCTTCCCACAATAAGAAGGAATAAGGTAACACTGCCTTTTCTGGAGAAATGAGCACAATTCCTAAGCCAACTTTGTTGAATTTAGGATTTTCCATTTTCCTCCCTGTTGGACTTCTGGAAGCACCATCAAAATAAAATTCCCATGCCTAAGGACTTTCTTGAATAGAGAAGACTTCCTCATCAGGGAGTTCAATATTTGAAGACGTGTCTTCCACTGAAGGGTGTTCAGCCAGGAAATCAGCCAGAGCTTGGCCCTTTATCACCTTTTGAGACACATACTGAATGTCGAATTGATGCAAAATAACTGCCCACCTTGCTAGACGTCATGTAAGCATTGGACAACTAAGGATGAATTTGAGCGGGTTATTGTGAGATACCAATTGGAACTCGTGATGTTTTAGGTAATTTCTTAACTTCTGAACTGCAAAGATTAATCCCAGGCAGCACTTCTCAATACTTGAATACCGGGTTTCTGCTTCAAGCATAGTTCGACTGAGATAGTAGAGACTGTTTTCATTCCCAGCATCATTCTTTTGAGAAAGAAAGGCACCCAATGATCACTCTAGAGCTATCACGTAGAGGATAAGTGGTCTTCCTTCCACAGGTGGCATGAGTACCGGTGGACTCAAGAGGCATTTCTTGAGATTATCGAATGCTTCTTGACATTCTTCAGTCCACTGGTAAGTGACTCCCTTCTTCATCAATTCGGTGAAGGGTAAACTTTTTCCTGCTAAATTGGGGATGAAACACCGAATATAGGCTAAGTGTCCTTGAATTCCTCTTAATTCATTCAAATTTTGAGGAGGTGGCATATCAAGGATTGGCTTGGTCTTCTCAGGATCGACTTCAATGCCATGATGGCATACAACAAAGCCGAGAAATTTTCCTGAGGTTACCCCAAAAGCACATTTTAAGGGGTTCATCTTCAAATTATGTTGTCGAAGCTTGCAGAATATGACTTCCAAATCATCCAAGTGATTAGAATGTTGTTTGGATTTAACTACTAAATCATCTACATAGAATTCAACAAACTTCCCTAATAAGGGTTTGAAGATATGATGCATGGCGCACTGATATGTTGCACCTACATTCTTTAAGCCCAAGGGCATTACTCGGTAACAAAACACACCCTGAGGGGATCTGAAGGCTGTGGATTCCTCATCTTCTAGGGCCATTCAGATCTGATTATATCTAGAATATCCATCCATGAAGGAAAGTGTTTCATAGCCAGCTGTTGCATCAATTAAAAGTTCTGTAATCAGAACTGGGAAATCATCTTTAGGAAAATGCCGATTAAGATCTCTGAAATCGATGCAAAATCTAATTTGTCCGTTCTTATTATTTAAAGGGACAATATTATCCAACCACTTGGGATACTGAACTTCTCTGATGAAGTTAGATTTGATAAGCTTATCAACTTCAGCTTCAATTTTGGAAGCATAAGTTGGGTGTGTTCTTCTCGCGGATTGCTTAAATCCTCGATGTTCTTCTGGTAAACCCAAATGATGAGTAGCAACATCAGGATCAAGCCCGGACATTTATATATAGTTCCAAGCAAAAATATCTCTATTTCTCTTTAGAAAAGAAATATGCATCTCTTGCTCTTCAAGGGTCATGGCCGTACTGATGAAAGTGGGGCGTGGATCTTCCTTTGTACCCAGATTTATTTCTATGAGTTCATCCACAGTGGTAGAGATACCCTCTTCAAATTCTGGAGGAGCATCTTTGAGATATTCCTCTTCTTCTTCATCATGTGTTATTTCTTCAGTTTCTACTTTCATAGTAGATGATAAAGTAGAATTCTCATGATCTGAAGAGATATCAAAATTTGCATATTTTGAAGAAGAAGCTTCCATTTCCAACCCGATTGATGATGAAAGGTCTTCTTTGGGTAATAAAGAGGAGATGAAGGATTGAGAATCGACATCATTGTTCACCTCTAATGTTGCTATAACTCCTTCTGGCCTAATTGGAGAAGTATAGGCTTGTTGGATTTCAGCAGATGAAATGAAGATGTCACCATTTGTGCTTTCATCACTGCTTGGTAGATTACCAATTTCTCCCATGTTGTCTGGCTTGATTTCCTAATTGACATTATGGATATTTCCGTAAGAGTATTTTGATTTGGGTCTATCTTGTCAATTTGACAGATAGGCAACACATAATCTGTACTCACATGTGTAAATGGATTTACTGGAATTTTTTCCAAACCATATGGAGCATTAACTTTGGTAATCTCCTTTGTTATGGATTTCTCCCTTTGCTTCATGTGATAGAATTCTGCCTCAATGTATTGAGACTCACATGTCTTGATCGAGGACTTATCACCATAAAATATCCCAACTTGACCATCGAAACAATATTTGAGACAATGATGGTATGAAGAAGGGATAGCCCCATGTTGATGTAACCAGGGTCTTCCAAGAAAAATGTTGAAGGCTGAGTCTTGATCAACAACCATGAAATCTGAATTGGATACAAGATCTCCAAACTGAGTTCTGAGTGTAACTTCACCCAGTGGTTCTTGTTCATTTTTATCATATCCTTGTAGCATCATGGTGGAGGGAGATAAATCAGATTCCGTCAGGCCCAATCGACGGAGTGTACGAATGGGCATGAGGTTGACTCCAGAACCATTGTTGATGAAAACTCTTTGATCATCCAAGCCATTGACTTTTCCAGACAAGTACAATGGTCTAATATGTCCATGCACAACATCATCATCATCTTCATTAGTAAAGGATATTATTGCATGTAATTCTGCAGGATTATTCTCTATGTGATAGACTTCAGCTGCAACAATTTCAGTTTCAAACTCCTAAGGACTTGACAAAGCCACGATGAGTGCTTCCCGAAGATCTTTTGACAGATTCAAAGCATCCAGAATTGATAACTTGGCTGGTACTAGGGCCAAGTGTTTCAATATATCATACTTTTGATCCAGAGGTCTGTGTTTCCCAATAGGAATATGTGGTTTAGAAGGTACCTTGGAAGCAGATTCTTTGAAAGTTGATGCATCTTGTATTGGGATAGGAGTTGCCAATATTCCCGGTTTTGGAAGATTAGACCGATTAGATCCATTTACTTGCTGAGAGGAAGAATATGGAACCTTCAACCGGTCATCCAAAATAACTATGCCAGGACTGAATTTGCTATTGGTAGAAGAACTTTCTTGTTCTTTCTGAGCTCGTTGAAGGGCTCTACCACGAGTTTCTGCTACGTACATAGTTCTAGAAGGGGTAGAATTGGAATAGTGGATTATGAAAGATCCACGTCTTCCCCTGTATCCTGATCCCCTAGAACTTCCTATGATTCCCTTGTTTGATACAGGGAATTCAGGCTCATCAAAATTGAAACTGTGACTGACATATGGATCTATTAATTGAATCCTATTAACAGAACCAAAGATTAACTCTTCTTCTGATGAAGAGTCTTCTTGATTAGCCTATTTAGGCTGTGCCGTTTGGTGGGGCAGTTCCCGTGGCTTTAAAGTAGATGGCATGAAGTCCGCCAAAGTCAGAGACCACTTAGTATTTGAAACATACTCATCTTCTTCTGATTATTTTCTTTCTTTGAATCATGCCATTTCATTGAGGACCTTCCCTCTGACGAAGAGGGTTTTGCTGCAACATTCATGGCAGAAGACACAATTGGTTTCCTTAATTGTGTTCACAAAATAGCATGAGTTCGATTGATTGTCTTTCTGACCATCCAATCATTATAATTTTGTGCATTTTTTCTTTTAACTTTCTTCCATTCATCTTCCTCCTCTGGAACTGTAGCAGTGACACATGCTACTTGGGCTGAGGAGCCTTTCAATGTGACATGTCCCGAGTCGACCATCTTTTGCAGGAGGTCTTTGAAGACAAAAAACTCTTGGATGGGATGCCCCAACATTTGATGAAAAGGGCAATAATTAGGATGGTCTTCATATCCTTTCTTTTTTGGCCTCTTGGGTATTGGCAATTGAACCAAATTGTTTTCCAGAGCCGAAATGAAATAACTAGGAACTTGTTCATTTCGGAAAGAGTATGTTTTACTCTTCAGATCCTCAAATTGTTTTTGTCTTTGATCTTTTTGATCATCTGGACGAAAAGGCCTTTGTTGTTGTCGCTCATAAGGTGGAGCCCTTCGAAAAGATGAAGGTTTTGAGGTAGAAATAGGTACAAGTGCTTGTTTAAGCATAACTATAGCAGTTTATGCTTTACCCATTCTCCTTCCTAGAGCTGATGGAATTACATGAGATTTAGCCTTAGCCTGTATAAGGGAATCTTCAATCTTCTAAGTGATTGAAGTAAGGTCTCGAAACCCTCTTGTGTATTTCATAGGGATTAACGGTGTGTGTAATTCGTCACGCAGATTTTCCACACAGATTGGAAACGATTCTTCTTGAGGGAAGGCTAAACTCAAGGAAAATGTTAATCCCTTCCAGCAAGAAATGAAATCAGAGACTCTTTCATTCTCCCTTTGCTTACAATTTGTAAGATCGAAAACTGTTGTCTTTGGAAAAGTTGAGCTGAACTGAAGGAGGATTTTTTGGCAAAGATCCTACCATCCTATAATTGACCGGGATTGCAAGCTTGTATACCAAACAAAAGCTGGTCCTTGCAAGGTTCACATGAAGCATCTGAGTTTCACTGCTTCTTGCTGCTCCAGAGTTCCCATCATAGGATTTCAACAAGACACGTAATGCGTCAAATGTTGTTCTGGATCGCCTGATCCATTGAAAATAGAGAATACAGGATTCCCAAAACTGGATGGAGGAGAAATTAAATCTACCCATTCAGGGTAAAATTTCTTTTCTTGTTGAACTTGCGCACGCTTCCCTTCCATAGTTTCTAACCGAGCTGTTAATGACTCAATAGTAGTTATTAACTTTTGAGAAACATCCAATTGAACTTGGACTTGGGTAGGTGCAATGACTGGAGCTTGGACAGATGTGGCGATTGGTGCTGCAACTGATGGTAGCACTACCAAATGTTGTTGCAATTGATCTGTAGGATTAGAACTGTAAGGGTGTACTGATAGAGGAGGATATTCCTGATCCATCTCAGTAGCTGCAACAAATTCCCTTGGCTGACTGACTCCAGCACGCTCATGAAGAAGACTACCCTAAAGTAGTTCTGCATTCAACCTCCTTAATTATTTCATTTCTTCCTCCTATTGTGCAAACCATTGCTCTAGTGATAGGGATTGACCTTCTCCAGAGGAAGGATATGTAACCTGGTTCTTTCCCTTCCCTTTGTTGGATCCTTTTCAGAGAGGGGAAGTGGGTTACTCGAAGGATTACCTTGGTTCTGAGTAGTCCTTTGACTTCTTGTATGCACACCTTCTTCATTTGTGTCGGTGCGTACATATTATTGAGCATGAACCTCTTCATCCGAGTCCCCTGAGTTAGCCTCATCTGGTGGATTTTCAAAAACGGAATTGATGACATTGATTGATTCATAACTCATCGCATCCCTTCTATCAACATTTCTGTGATATTGCCTTCTTCCATGTCTTTGATGAGACATTGCCTTTTGTTGATTCAATCCCTCGTGAAATTCTTAATGAACCGTAATTTTGAGGGAATCTCCTGATAATTTGGCTCTTCGTTCCTCTTGAGGTTTCTTCCCCAATCGAGGAAAGAAAGAATTTATCTGAGGAGGTGATTTATGTTTTGAAAAAGTCCCCAGTCCAGTGGACTGGGGTTGTTCCTACTGTTCTTGCTCAACTCCTCGAATCCTTTTTGTTGATTCCGATGCTTGGTTTAAAAGAGTCCTTAGTCTGGAGAGCTGGGGTGGTTCTTGACATGCTATGTCTGAGACTTTATTGAAAGTACTCCGGATCTTACAAAACTTAGTCTGGAAATTAGCTGGATGCATTAATCTGTATTCGATTTTATCACCCAGTTCAACAGACCATTGGATGATTTCCGACACTTCTATCATTTGGTGACGTGCTTTCTCCAAATGAGAGGCCTGTTCAATATTCTCGTTTTCTTGATGCAAGAGTAATTCAACAAATTGTTCTCGGTATTCTTGATTTTGAGAGGAACTAGATGAAGCCTGTTCTTGGGAAAGCTTTTGATTACAAACAAAGCCCATTGACTGTGGCTGGCCATGGGCAATAACATTGCATGAGACCATTTTCGGCGGGCTTTTCTGACTGGAGAGCACCGTGAAATGCAGTGCTCCATGAACACCTCATCCTCTGACACAAATACCAGATGGGGCATTGGCAATTAACTGACTCAATCTTCTTAGTGCGCCAAGGCATGAACGTTGAAGGGCTCTCTGCTGCTTTTCAGCCTTCGGATATGGAGAGACTGATAGAGACGCCAAATCAATCTGACATTATAACACTTCTATTATCTTAAGATGATTTTCATATTCATCATAAGATAATATATTCTTTTTCAACTAACAAAGATTTTTCCATATGTTGAGACGAATATCATGAATTTCATCTTCTGTCAACGTTTCTGGAATATTATACTGAGAGTCAGCCAGAGGCCAAAACATGACTGTCACTTCACCTTTTGCAAGTTGTTTTCTCATATTCAGCATTTCCTCTTTATCATTTGATGAAGATTCTTCTACCTGATTTTACCAGAGTTGGTGTTTCCTTGTAGCTTCATTGGATTCTACAGGATTGGTAGATAAATCATTGATCAAACTAGAAGATGCATGACATAGGGGTGGTTTGGAGAATGACCTACACCCTGGGCTATCTTCTTATTGAGAAAGTATTTCACCTACTAGCGATGAAGCTTCAGACATGTCTGGTTTCACATTTGCAAGTGCCTCAAGATAAGAGGGCTTTCTCGGAACTACATTGTCCACTGGATCATTTTTTGGGCAATGTGCATCACTACTGCAGAGAGGGATTTTGCAGTGAAATTCATCATCATGGGGAGGACCACCATAATGGGTTAAAGAAAAAGATGAGATCTCTTGCTCCTTGGACTTTCGACCACACAGAGGGTTCCTGTGGCTCTCATCTGAAGATGAAACTTCGAGATCGACCGATTTTTCATGAAGTAAGCCTTCATGATGACATGTCTGTTGAAGACCTTCGGAAGTAATGTTCTCACTATAGGGAACTGAGGGGGTAGAATCTTGAATTCCAATAGATAATTGTTTAGGGCTTCAAGAACTCCAACATCGAGCAAGGCCTTGTTACAGATTGGCTCTTGATCTCCTGACCGTGCTGGGTGAGTCTTCTTCTTATAAGCCTTCTTACTCGCCATGGAAACCACTTGTTGATGAAAGTGGCTTCTCTAAGAAGGTGTATGTTCCTGATCAGGAAATATGGCCAGGTTAGGCTGATGATCTCCTCTCAAATCAGGTGTATGTGCCTGACTTGGTCGTCCGTATGATATGGGGGAGTATGCCCCATAACCCTCTTCGACTGGAACAGATGTGTGTGTCTGTTTCGGAGTGAATTGTTGATGTATCACTCCATTGGTAGGGATATATTTATGTGTCTTTCCCTGAGATGCCGCTGAAGTTGTTATAATATCCTGGCAGGCATCCAGAATATGAGCCGGGATTTGCTTCTGCTCTTTCACCATTGATAGAATATGCTTGGTGACTTCAGTTGCCGGAATGGGAATATACATCCATTCTGGGCTTGGAGTAGGCGTATTTGCCTACTATTGTCCTCCTTTTCCTGTTAGTGAATCCTGACAGTACTCAAGTGTGGGGGCAGAGAGTTGAGTCTGCCTCCTATTTGTTGTTGGGGCTTTCCGACTAACTTCTTCGAATGCTACCAAGTGAGACTGTTGGTAGACATGATTAATACTAGAAGGTGTATGTGCCTGCTGATTGCACTTAGCCAAACGTGGTTGATGAGATCCATCATATGTAGTCAGACGAGCCTGCTGACTAGATGATGATGTATAAACAGGTGTATGTTCCTGCCAATAGTACTCCGCCGGAATTGCCAGGCGGGATTGACATGATGCTGCCAGACGAGTCTGCTGGACAGTGGGTTTAAAACGGGCAGGTGTATGTGCCTACTCGTTTCTTTCCACCAAGTTAGGTTGGTGGACTTCTCTGGAGATGGCAGAGATGAGAACCCGCTCACTGTTGACTGGATTCCGCCTCTGGTGGTTCGTCTTGCCTGCTCGGGTTCAGGGAACCTGAGCCGAACGCCTGGAGTTGGTACCCTCATCATGTTGAGGGTGCACTACTACATGAGTCTGGCGGCGATTGTTGGTGGGAGCCCTCAGGAAGGACTCCTGTCTGTTTGAATTAAGGTCCTGAGGGACCTGCTCATTCACCTCCCCAGCATAAGAGAGTAAATAGTGATTGCGTTCCGGGGATAACGACCCAAAACAGTTGGAGACGGTAGTCAGCACCGCCTGCTTCTTGATCACTAGTCGTCGTTGTCCGGATGACCGATGTGAGTTATTTACTTAGAGGGATTGTTGGGAAGCCTCTAGAGTTGGGATGGTACTGTGTTGACGGTACTCCTTAACCAGTGCATTTGATACCCAGCGTTGAAGACACTGAGTAGGTGATATCATCCTAAGAGCGGACAACGATCCAACATGTGTAGCATTAGTGGCATTTGCAGCAGCAGTATTCACAGGTGTGAACTTGAGAGCAGCCATTCTAGAAATGTAGAAGATCTTGGAAAAGAGTTATTGTTTGATATAACAGTTGTAATCAACATAAATTCAGCCACTACATCTTTTGGATGAGAACATATGTCAATGATTGTTTTTTTGGCCCTCTCATTGAGTTTTAAATAGGGGCCTAACAAATGGGTAAAACATTATTTTAACTTAGTTAAGGATTCACGTAAGGTTCACCATTTTTGATTCCCTCGGAATCCGGGGATGACCGCCTTGATGGGAGGTTCAAACGTTCCGATCGGTTTCTAATAGGTTTGTTCGTAGAACCAGAAATATCTAATGATTCCCCATCCATTCGGACCTACTTTCCAAAGGTAGGTGCTCATTAGTTTGTAGACTGATGAGGCTTAGGAATTTTCATTGGTCGAGAGGATGGGAGGTCGGACTCATCACACCTTTTTTAGGGGAATTATTGTCTAATCCGGGACTCTCTTCATAGGTTTAAGTTATGTTCGTGAATCCTTCTTACATTACCAAGTATAAAATGAGCTTTCCTTCAGATCTAACAATCAATGATTAAATATGTAGAAAATTTAGAGAATCTTTTGTATGTATTCAAGGTTCTTCATCGATAGAGAATCATCTGTATTTGTTAGAGATTCTTGGTCAATGGTACCCTTCGACACATTTATACAAAAGTCTCCTGGTCATTATGATGACCATTCTGGTTTTAAAGCCACTCAGTGGGGCACTTGAAGTTTATTGTCATTCAGAAGGACATGGATTATTTTAGAGTTGGGATCGAACCCATAGACGGGCTACCTACGTATCCTTTGTTTAAAAAAGGAATCAGAACCCACGTAGTTCGAGTAAGGGAGTATGATGTATATGTTTGATGGCTCAAAGAAGGATGTCACAATTACCTTTACACTCTAAGCTCACGTGAGTCATGATCGGTGTGAGAAACAAGAGGTATTGGTAAAAATTAGACAATTGTGCCATGAAAGATGAAATAATAAGAAATAATGTGGGGATTATGTATGTCTGACTGCCCAGATAAATGAAGGTAAGAATTTACTTTAGGGAAGAAATCCAGGAACAGGGTCCATAAAGGTATATGTGCTTCATGGAGATTTTGAATACTCTAACTTGGGGCTTACTCCTGAAAAGGAGGCCCAAATTAAGAGAAGACTTATGATTGGGTTTTACTCCGAAAAAAGGAATCCCAGATCAAAGGTAAATTAGGACTGGTTATGAGAAATTAAGACTGGGGCTTACTCCTGAAAAGGATGCCCAGGTCAAGGATTAAGGTTTGGGGCTTACTCCTGAGGAGGATGCCCAAATTAGGAGACTGGGGTTACTCCTAAGGAGGATGCCCAGATTTGGGAATTTTAATAATTGGGGCTTACTCCTAAGGAAGATGCCCAAGCATGAGACTGGGGATTACTCCTGAAAAGGAAGCCCAAGTTAGAGGATCTGGGGCTTACTCTTAAGAGGATGCCCAAAAATTAAGGGACTTGGGGCTTACTCCTAAAGAGGATGCCCATATTAGAGGACTTATGACTGGGGATTATTCCTAAAAAGGATACCCAGGTTAAGGATTCTCTCATATTAAAGGATGAGGTTGAATGAATGAAATATCAATCTTTAGTGACATAAAGATGTGTAAATCACTAGGTTTTGGGAGATATTCCACAAAATTACTTTCAGATAAGGAAGTAAAATCAAGAAATCATGCCATAAAATGGCTTTGAAGAGTGTCTTGAAGACTGAATCTTGAATAGGAAAGGTGTAATGGCATAAGAGGGGTGAAATGGGCAATAAAGGCACCCAAAAAGGCAGGGGCACGCAAGTCCTGGCAGGCGCACAGGTACTACGTGGGTGCACAAGTTTTGGTCACGTAGGTATATGCCTGCGCGACACATGATGTACTTGCGCGACGGTTAACCGACAGGGTAATACTTGAGCGAATATTCATTAAATCCTTTAGAATCCTCTTGAGGTTCTTCCAAAAGAGGGGAGCACAAGATCTATTGAAGGAGTAAGGTGGCGCGCAAGTGTGTCCCTTTTCTCTTAAGGGCTATCCACTCAGGCGTGCAAGTGTTGATGAGTTTCAACACTTAGGCCTTCCTCCCCCTCTTTAGATCTTCCATTCTAGGTATGAAATTACCTTAGAAGTGTGTCAGAAGCTTTGAGAAGAGACTAGGGAACCAGGAGCTCAAATCTGAGTTTCTAGAAAAAAATCCTCCTGAAATTGGGGGCCCATAGGGTCTATTTATAGGCAAGAGAAGACCCTGGGCGGTTACCGCTTAGGTCGCACAAGTCACTTGTGCGACCATAAGGCGTCGCGCAAGTGTACTTGCGCAACAGTGATAGAACTTTCGCGACACATGTGCTTTTGATCCCTTGTTCATGCCTTTGTCGATTTTTGATATTTTCTTCAAAGGATGAATCAATTTGTGCTAAGTCATTTCCCTTTACATTTCTTTGGACTCTGTGACGAAAAATGAGCATCAACAACCGTCTATGGCAAAGCTGATGCGAGTCTTCTAGCAGCAGCATCCTCCCACCTTCACATGGGATGGAGGACCTCAGGCTGCCGAGTCATGGCTAGAAACCATGATTTCCATCTTCGAGCATCTGGAGACACCCCCATATAGAAGGGTGAAGCTCGTGAATTACATTCTACGATATTCTTCCAATATATGGTTGGATGTAGTCTCGCAGGCAGGGTGCCAGCGGACTATGGCTTGGGACGATTTCCAGCGTACGTTCCACGACTACTTCTATCAGGTGATTCTGAGGGCCCACAGAGCCAGAGAGTTCATGAATCTGTAGTAGGTTACTCTTTCCGTTATGTAGTATTCCTCTCGTTTCACTGAGTTACAATGTTTCGCTCCCATTCTGGGAAATGACGAGCTGTTTTTGGCAAGGATGTTTTAGGAAGGCCTCAAACCAGAGATCAGATCGTAGGTGAACATCTTCCAGTTGACTTCTATTACCCTAATAGTCAACCAGCACTAATCACCGAATGAAATATGAGGGAGACTGGAGCTGTTGACCAGGGCGGTTCAGCATCGAAGGCTGATTCATTGCATACTGACAACCGGAAACGCCACCAAGAGTCTACTCTAGGTGACTCGAGGAAGCGAGGTGATTCTTCTGGAAGACAGGATCTTCCTTCTGGCAACCAGGTGCTATGCTATCAGTGTGGAAAGAGAGGGAATAAGAAGACTCAGTTCCCTAGAGATCTAGTGGAGTGCTGAGCTTGTGGAAAGATGGGTCATCTGTAGTGTTTTGGCAGGGTTCTTCTTCCAGTAGCTAGTGATGGAGGATCAGTTTTTACTTCTCATTCAGAAGCAAGATTACCAGTTCTACAGCAGACTAGGGGCTGGAGTTCTTCAGGTCGTTCAGGCCAGGTTAGAGGTCACTGATGCGGTGTTCAGGCTTAGGGAGGATCAGCTCATGGATATCAGGCTGCTACACAGGGCCGCGGTACTGGCCAGACGTTTGCAGTAGTGCAGATCCATCGGGAGCAGGATCCTGGACCTTCCATAATTCAAGGTACGATCATCGTAGCCTCAGTTTTATATTCTGCACTATTCAATACCGGAGCATCTCATAGATTTATTTATGTTCACACTGTTGAGAGCCTTAGACTTACTGTCCTTACTTCTGAGGATACGTTGGCACTAGACACTCCTTTGGGACATAGAACTACTAGTGTACGTCAGTGCAAGGAGTTCCCCCCTTGAGGATGGTGGGTGTCACTTCTTGTGGGATCTTTATGTCCTTGAGATGATGGGTTATGATGTCATTCTCAGAATGGACTGGCTAGTTCTTTTTCAGGCCTTTGTTGATTTTTATCGCCGCAGGGGGAGTTTCACGTTACCAGAGGGAGGGTCCTTCCTTTACAAGGGTGAATGGGATGTCCATGCAAGCAGAGATGGACCAGAGCATCACGGGTTGGGCAGTGTTACAACCCAAATTACTAGTTTATATCTGGATGATCAGGGAACTTCTCATATGGACTTCCCTCCGGTAGTTGACCGTTTTACGAATGTCTTTACAGAATACTTTTTATGGTTGCCTCCAGAGCATGAGGTAGAATTCTCCATTGAGATTTTTCCAGGAGAAGCACCTGTATCCGTACCACCTTATAGGATGGCTACGCCTAAGTTGAAAGAGTTCAAGAAGAAGTTGGAGGAGTTGCAGATGAAGGGTTTCATCCGACCCAGTACTTCCCCTTAGGGTTCACCTGTGCTGTTTGCGAAGAGGGTGGATGGTACCTTACGGATTTGCATGGACTATCGAAAGCTGAACCAGTTGACGGTCAAGAACTGATATCCATTTCCAAGGATTGATGATATTTTTGATTATCTTAGTGGAGCTAGGGTATTCTCGAAGATTGACTTGAGATCTATGTATCATCAGTTGCGGGTCAGACCATGTGACATACCTCTCACAGCTTTCCAAAGCAGGTATGGTTTTTACAAGTATCTGGTTATGCCATTCAGTCTCACGAACACGCTGACAGTTTTTATGGCGCTGATGAATAGAGTTTTTGATCCTTAATTGGACTCTTTCGTCATTGTCTTTGTGGACGATATCTTGGTGTACTCTCATACTCGACACGACCATGCTACCCATCTTGAGATCGTATTGAGTCCACTAAGAGAGCATCAGTTATATGCTATGCTCTCCAAGTGCCACTACTGGATGAACGAGATTCACTTCCTGGGACATGTCAACTCAGGGACAAGAGTATCAGTAGACCCAAATAAGGTGAGTGGAGTAGTTACCTGGGAGCAGCCAAAGAATTTCTTCGAAGTACAGAGTTTCTTGGGACTGGCTGGTTACTACAGGCGGTTTATACAGGACTTCTCATGCTTAGCAGCACTGTTCATGGGCTTGACTAAGAAAGGTGTGAAGTAAGTTTGGTCAGAAGCTTGCAACTCAAACTTCCAAGAGCTGAAGGGGAGATTGACTTCAGCACCGATTCTAGTTCTGCCAGAGTTGGGAAAGAGTCATACAGTTTTTTGTGATGCATCTAGCATCAGGCCTGGAGCAGTGCTTATGCAGGAAGATCATGTTGTTGCGTACAGATCACAGAAGTTGTGGCCACATGAGAAGAACTATCCTATGCATGACCTGGAGTTGGCTGCAGTTGTTCATGCCTTGCATTATTGGAGACACTATCTCATGGGAGATCATTTTTTGGTATATACTGACCCCAAGAGCCTCATGTATATCTTCACACATCGTGACTTAAATATGAGACAACGGAGGTGGGTCGAGTACCTAGAGTCTTTCGACTTCGAGCTTGCTTATATTCCTAGGAAAGGCAATTCTGTAACGCATCGTCCCCAGTTACCCAGAGTCTGTGCATTATTTTAATACATTGGCATGATTACAAGGAATCAAGTCCCGAAAGACAGATCAGTTTAGCAATCTTGGAAAATAGATTACATACATGAATGTTACATTACACTTCATAACATACAAAACAACATAAATAATCCTTTATGAATGCCATTATTCCCTTGTCTTAACCCTGCATATCAATCACAATACACTTCTTGGAATCCTGGGAAAAATAAAACATAGAAATGTGTGAGCTCATATGCTTAGTAAGGATAATAATATAGCGGAAATATTCATAAATAAACATAAACATTTAAGGAAATGTGTAACTAAAACAAAAACCTTTTAAACTTGAACATCAGCATAATATGGAAAAGATAAAATGAAATAATGCCATTTACTTATTCACATGGATATTCTACTAGTCGAATAATCACATGTAATATCAACAACCACTTTCATAACGATGGAATGCATAATTCCAGACTATCATAAACACGTAGCCAAGGCCTTGTGCCAAGACTACAAATAAGAATTTGTCAAGGCCTCATGCCAAGACACTAGTTTGTCTCATGAGACCTACCGATGCAATTTTTTAGAAGATACTTACGTTTAAAATATCTCAAATATACTCTAGTGTTTTTTTGAAAACATTATGCAAGCTTCTGAAAACAAAATTACTAATTCTGAGACTACTTGACTAATTACAGGGCATGATGGGTCCATTCCCAATCCATTCCTATCTACCACACTCGAGAGTTGGGTTTTCTGAAAACATTTTTAAGCTTGCGTTAAATACGTATACATTTGCACTGGGTTTTCATATATTTGAGAGAAGTATCTATTTTTCATGAAAACATTTAAAAGTCACACAATTTGGAAAAGAAGTCATTTAAAGACATTTTTGAATCAAAGTGTCCCATACCACTTTGAACCTTTTTTAAAGGAATTAAAATTTTAAAAACATTCATGTCCATATAAATAAATCCTTAAAATACATTTTGAAGACATGAACATTAATGAGAAAGATTTAGAAGAATAAATATTTAAAACATTTAAAATGATGTTTTAGTAAAAATTTTCTTAAAATAATCCCTTTGAAAACTCTTTCATAAAACATGGACATGGATAATAAATATGTCACAGTAGATACTAACGTAAAAACAACCTTAGCTAATAAAGAGATTGTGAAATTAACCCTTACCAATTTGGTAACTTACGAAACATACACCCCATGAAAGAGGTTTCATACAATGAATATGTAAGTACATATAAATTAAAGTGTATTACATAAATAATACAATTATGGTCATTACATAAACCACACAAAAGGTAATAGTGTCAATATTGCATGAATCTCACGGAAATAAGAAGTGAGATGACAACCCCTTACATTGTACTTTTCCTTGATAGTGTGTATGTTAAAATTCATTATAATAGTTGAATAATTTTTATTAAATTATACAAGAATCATATTCATAAATATGATATCATATATGATCTTTTAATATTTATTTGTTAATAATATTTTAGTATTATCGTCGTTTCGGGTGTTAATTGATTCGTTTTCCTTTATATGCATCATTACGTATGTCGTGTTTGTTATGGATAGGTTGTATCTTATTCATATCTAGAATTATATCAAGTCCTTAAACATTACTTTTAATCATCAAAAGATAATTAGTCTTTAATGGATATGATGGGGAAATAAATCTCATCGCGTTCGTGGAGACGGTAATCCGTACGTACACACGAACGATACTTCCATTTCATTTTAAAAGGAATCAAAACCAAATGATACATAGGTATATTATTATTCCAATATAATATAATATCTTATATGTGTTACTTAAGTTCATTAACACCATCCTTTATACGTTCCATGCATGGTGTGAACGGGTCATATCACTTTGAGGGGGCGGTAGTCCGCACTTCCTCAAATGAAATTATCGTATATATATACAACATTAAACGAATAATGGTATGATATAAAATAGAATTACAGAAGATTATATATAAAATAAATATCATTAATATCATATTTAATTATATTACCATCATAATGTCCACCATGAGAGGAGATAAGAGATAATTGAACAATCATCATTTTGTGAGGCGTTTGGTTGCCATCCAAAGAAACATTATGTTCTTCACCATTTAGATGGAGGTGTGTGTATGTGTAGTTCGAATACTTCTTATAAAAATATCCTATTATATTTTTATACTGGTTTTGTTACAAAATAAAATAATAAGAAGTGTTTAGGGGTTGGAGAAGTAAAATAAAAGAAAATAAGCTAAGAGAAATCGTAACCTTTAATTTGGGTAACTCTATTTGTTTTGAACCAAAAAGGACTCCTGAAGTGCCTTCTGCCTCAAGTGAGGCTTCTAGGAGGAGTATAGGGATGTACGGAGCTTAATTGGGAAGATTTGGGAAGATCCAAAAGGCTTTAGAGGTGTGAGGAATTGGTTTGAAGTGGAGTCCTTTTATAAGGGGGAGGAGGGGCTCTTTAGGAAAAACATAAAGTATTATTTTATAATAAATTTATATTAGGATTATATTGACTCCAAAGTGAATTATTCAAATTATATGGTGTGGATGGGACTCAATCCTTTCAACCAATAGATTTTAGACAGGTTTGGGTCATTATTTTAACCTTATCTTTTAGTTTTAACTCTTGGTTAATTAGTTTGACACTTACCATGTCACTTTGTGTTTTTATATTATATAGTTAATAAACATACTATATACCTCCAAGAGACCCCCTAGTGGTCCATTAATGATACACATATCATGATACAAGTCCTTTGGCCGAACCATAGATTTTTAATAATTTAATATCAATTAATAATATAATATTTGTTTTAAAAACTCTTTTAAGTCAATTTGGACACATTTTGGTATTTTGTTTTTGTGAAAGTCATCACAACTTGATTACTTCAAAAAAGATACATTTAATCATCCCTAACATGTCATAGTCACCTAGATAATTCGTGGATGTCATAAAAACTTTAAAATTTTATTTATTTTAATATTTATATTACCATTTATTTGATTCTTTCATTAATAAGGTATTTACTACATCATCATTGTGTCATAAATAAATTTAATTATTTAATGTATAAAAATTATAATTAAAATACCATTATGTATAAAATCTTCTTATATTTCTAATGAATATTTATAATTGAATTTATCTTATGTATAATCCTATATTGAAAATATTTCAGTTATTAAACTTTGATTTTAACTCTTTTAACTCTTCTTTGAATTAAATAATAATAAATGTGCTAATCTAATCCAAGTGGACCTAAAGGGTCATATTTTATTCCTAAGTTTGTTTTTGGTCGATTTAAACTTATCCAATAGAATTAGGACATGTGTTAGGGTAATAATAATATCATTTTTACCCTTAATTACCCTATTTACTTTTTATGGTGGCAAATAAAAGTAAAAAGTTACTATTCAAAAAAATTATTTTGGTCTTATTGAACCACATATTACTCCTTGATATTAACCGTGTCTCTCGGATTTTTGAAATTCCACTCACAAAAGCGGTAAAATTAAGTTTTATGTGAATTTACAAATTCTCCTAGAAGGTGGGTAAAAGACGGTGAAAAAGTTTAATAACATTTTAATATATCTAAAATTATTATAAACTGAATTTAAAGAATTACATGGAATTTATATAGGTATTATGTATCTATTTTGACCTAAAATAAATTTAAATAATATAAATAATTATTTAATTAAAAATCCGGTTTTAAACAGCAACTCAGCGTTTTTCACTATTCATAAAAAATTGAATGTTTTTAGAAAAATACCAAAAATTTACCCGAAGCTAATTTTAATATCATGAATTAAATAATGAAGTCTATTTTACCAAATTCAAAACATAGAATTTTCATTTATTAATTTAAAATTAATTTCTGCTGTTAAAACAAAATGCGTGTTTTTAAGAAACAATAACTATCAAAAGATTGACACTTGTTTATGTCCGGTTTAAATGTGAAATTATGTAAAATGACCATCATTTGATTAAATGGTGAAAATATATTCTAAATATAATTTTAAACCACACAAATTCATTATTTATCACTTTTAATTATTTCGATTAAAAATGTTGTTTTTAATTAAAATTTAGTAATTTTTACTATTCATCAAAATATGAAAGTTATCCGAAAAGTACCAAAATTTCACCCTTGGATAATTTCGATATTACGAATCCAAAAATGAAGTCCATTTTGAGAGATAAAATTTATAAAATTTCAAAACGTGGGTATTACTATTCATAACGGCTACTTTGATTGGCCGTGGTGTGTGTTAGAACTCGAAGTTGCGTACAACACGCGCTACTGTATTATTCAAAGAGAAGTGTACAGTAGAAGATCGGGGTGTTACATTCTCCCCTCCCTCAATAAATTGAGTCCTCAAAATTTATGATCAGTATTGGAAACTTGGGGTTGACATTTCAAAATATCTTAGTTGAAATCCCACATCAAAAAATGGATTAATCAGGCCTCTATTTAAAATAAAGAGTGGTAAGTATGAAGGTTACCGAAAATAACACATACTAGGGTCCCATGTAGAAAAATATGGATATGGAAGAGAAATCTAACCATCAATATATGATGGAGAGTGGTAGAGAACATGGCTATGAAAAGGCCAACAATTCCAAAGCCATAAACTTGTGATGATCTATGGTATCATCTAGGACAACATTTTTGTTCTACGTTCCTTTTCTTAATGTTGAGGAATTTATTTATGAGCTTGGATAAGATCATAAGGAGATATAATTACTTTATAATTATATTTTTATCCATTAATAAATTTCTACCACAAACTCATCTTTCACCCCAAAACATAATACAACTCAAAAACACTCTATTTATCCTAATCATATAGGGTTCCAAATATAATGAATTTATAATTCACATATTAGACCCTTAAAAAACTACATTATACCATCCAAGAACATCACGTAGTCCAGTGGTAGAAAATAAATCCTAATTGCACTATGGTTGTGGGTTCGATTTCTGCAGCTTTGTCCAACGCGACGAGTCGTCACACAGTCTATGTGTTGTCCTTTTATAAAAATCCAAAAATAACCTTTCAAACTTAATCCCTTAAAACCTTTATACTTATCCAAAATACTTCTATAAACTCTCAGTACAGAATTTATATGAAAGATAAAAATAATGTAGGTCCTTTTTACCCCGTAATACCATGTGAATACCTTCATCATGTATTGTTTTAAAACACTGAAACATCCTGAATTACCATAAAACCTTATTGATTATATTCTTGATCCCTTATTCCTTATAGAATACTACATATAATTCACCCATCCAAAAATGTTGTAAACCCCAATAGTAATGGATTATACAATTCTTTAATCAGTTTCAAGGCAGTCAAGAATATATAATATAATTTACCCAAATCAACCATATCTTATTTCAAAATCAGTACCTCAATATTAGAACCATATTAATGTTTATCATTCCTTAAACCATGTAATTTTCAAAAAATTTAACTCGCTGTAGAGTCAATTTTCATAGTACCATAAAATCTAAAATTCTCAATGAAATAGTACTGTAGTACAATCTTTATTTATTTCCCGTACATCATTGATACAACACTTCAATGAAATAATTCCAAAATAACAACATAAAAACACTAGTCATTCCTCTTCATTTATAGTAGTATCATACCTTGACTATTATCCAATAGCATCATTTGCGGCATAGTCTGATAACTGGGACATTGGTTCGTGTAGTGTTAAAACTCCTTACAGATGAAGAATTGTACATTTGAAACCTTTTTCTTACACTTGCAGTCACGTACTTGGTGTCCTTTTTCTCCACACATATAACATACTCCCATTCCCTTCACGCATTATCCAAGGTGATTCATTCCACAATTATCACATATGGGAAAATCCTTCTTTACCTTATTAACTTTATTTGTCCTTCACTCTACCATCCTTTCTTTCTCTGGATTCCATTTAAATCCATAGGACTCCGAGAATTATTTACTTATATTATCAACACATGATACTATTTCTTCATATGATGATAACATATGGGATACTATTTCCATTCTAAATTCTAGCTTAGGACCATGAAAGATATGATATTTCTTACTCTTTGGATCATGCGTATTACTGGAGTTCTCATTCCTTCTACTCAGTGCCATTTATAAACAATGGCTTACACTAGATTAGTTTGTGAATAGAAATACCTAATCCCAAACTTGTAAAACACTTAACATAAATTAAACAGTTTATGGATATAATCCATAATCATAAAAATGTCTTCTTTGAGGAAGTATATACTCATAAACCCTTCATAATGGTCTGTAAAGAAAATGTGAATTATCCTAATTATATCCCCCGGGAGTGTCGTAACCAAGAGTGCAACAAGGCCTGTTGTCGTGCACCCATTCCTGTTTGAGTCTAGCTCAAAGCGGTGTTTTCGAGTCTTACCCCTAGGTACATCTGTGCCAGAGCGGCCTCTACCTGCTCGTATCCAGACATGGATGTATTGCTCGGAAAACTCAAAAAATCTCTACAATATCAAAATTCTAGGAAGTTCTTCTCTACTAATCCTCAATGTCTATCTTAGGGCTATGTGTTCTAATTAGATTTTATTTAAATATTTCTTTCAAGGTTATTTCTAAACTTACTTTGAAACCAACTGTAACACCCCGACCCCAGTTACCCAGAGTCGGTGCATTATTTTAATACATTGGCCTGATTACAAGGAATCAAGTCCCGAAGGACCAATTGGTTTAGCAGTCTTGGAAAATAGATTACATACATGAATGTTACATTACACTTCATAACATAAAAAACAACATAAATAATCCTTTAATAATGCCATTATTCCCTTGTCTTAACCCTGCATATCAATCAAAATACACTTCTTGGAATCCTGGGAAAAATAAAACATAGAAAGGGGTGAGCTCAGATGCTCATTAAGGATAATTATATAGCAGAAACTTTCATAAATAAACATAAACATTTTAGGAAATGTATAACTAAAACAAAAAACTTTTAAACTTGAACTTCAGCATAATATGGAAATGATAAAATGAAATAATGTCATTTACTTATTCACATGGATATTCTACTAGTCGAATAATCACATGCAAAGTCAATAACCACTTTCATAATGATGGAATGCATAATTCCAGACTATCATAACCACATAGCCAAGGCCTCGTACCAAGACTCTAAATAATATTTTGTCAAGGCCTCGTGCCAAGACACTAGTTTGTCTAATGAGACCTACTGATTAAGATTTTTTAGAAGATACTTACGTTTAAAATTACTCAAATATACTCTAGTGTTTTTCTGAAAACATTATGCATGCTTCTGAAAACAAAATAACTAATTCTGACACTACTCGACTAATTAAAAGCCATTATGGGTCCACCCCCAATCCCTTCCTGTCTACCACACTTGAGAGTCGGGTTTTCTGAAAACATTTTAAAGCATGCGTTAAATACGTATACATTTGAACTGGGTTTTCATATATTTGAGAGAAATATCTATTTTTCATGAAAACATTTAAAAGTCACACAATTTGGAAAATAAGTCATTTAAAGACATTTTTGAATCAAAGTGTCCCATATCACTTTCAACCTTTTGAAAGGAATTATCGTTTTAAAAACACTCATGTCCATATAAATAAATCCCTAAAAACCATTTTGAAGACATGGACATTAATGAGAAAGATTTAGAAGAATAAATATTTAAAACATTTGAAATGATGTTTTAGTAAAAATTCGCTTAAAATAATCCCTTGGAAAACTCTTTCATAAAACATGGACGTGGATAATAAATATGTCCCAGTAGATACTTACATAAAAACAACCTCGGATAATAAATAGATTGTGAAATTAACCCTTACCAATTTGGTAACTTACGAAATATACACCCCATGAAAGAGGTATCATACAATGAATACGTAAATACAAATAAATTAAAGTGTATTACATAAATAATACAATTATGGGTAGTACATTCACCACACAAAAGGTAATAGTGTCAATATGGCATGAATCTCACGAAAATAAGAAATGAGATGAAAACCCCTTACCTTGTACTTTTCCTTGATAGTGTGTATGTTAACCTTCTTTATAATAGTTAAATAATTTTTATTAAATTATATAATAATAAAATTCATAAATATGATATCATATATGATCTTTTAATATTGATTTGTTAATAATATTTTAGTATTATCGTCGTTTCAGGTGTTAACTGATTCATTTTCCTTTATATGCTTCATTACGTAAGCCGTGTTTATTATGGATAGGTTGTATCTTATTCATATCCAAAATGATATAAAGTCCTTAAACATTAATTTTAATCTTCAAAAGATATTTAGTATTTAATGGATATGATGGGGAAATGAATCTCATCGCGTTCGTGGAGACGATAATCCGTATGTACACACAAACGCTACTTCCATTTCATTTTTCATTTTAAAAGGAATAAATACCAAATGATACATAGGTATATTATTATTCCAGTATAATATAATATCTTATATGTGTTACTTATGTTCATTAACACCATCCTTTATACGTTCCATGTATGGTATGAACGAGTCATATCACATTGAGGGGGCGGTAGTCTGTAGTTCCTCAAATTAAATTATCGTATATATATACAACATGAAATGAATAATGGTGTGATATAAAATGTAATTACAAAAGATTATATATAAAATAAATATAATTAATATCATATTTAATTATAGTTCCATAATAATGGCCACCATGAGAGGCGGTATGAGATAATTGAACAATCATCGTTTCGTGAGGCGTTTGGTTGCCATCCACAGAAACATTATGTTCTCCACCCATTAGATGGAGGTGTGTGTATGTGTAGTTCTAATAATTCTCATAACAATATCCTAGTATTTATTTTTGATACTGGTTTTGTTACAAAAGAAAATAATAAGAAGAGTTTAGGGGTTGGAGAAGTAAAATAAAAGAAAATAAGCTAAGAGAAATCGTTACCTTTAATTTGGGTAACTCCCTTTGGTTTGAACCAAAAATGACTCTTGAAGTGCCTTATGCCTAGGGTGAGGCTTCTATGAGGAGGATAGGGATTTAAGGAGATTAATTGGGTAGAGTTTGTATGAGCCAAAAGGATTGATAGGTGTGTGTAATTGGTTAGAAGTGAAGTCCTTTTATAAGGGGGAGGAGGGGCTCTTTAAGAAAAAATTAATGTATTATTTTATAATAAATTCATATTCGGTTTATAATGGATCCAAAGTAGATTATTCAAATACTATAGTGGGGATGGGTCGAAATAATTTCAACCAATAGATTTTAGAAAGGTTTGGGTCATTATATTAACCTTATCTTTTAATTTTAACTCGTGAATAATTAATTTCACACTTACCATGTCACTTTGTATTTTTATATTATATAGTTAATAAAATTACTATATACCTCCAAGAGAAACCCTAGTGGTCCATTAATGATACAACTACCATGATACAATTCCTTTTTCCAATCCTTATATTTTTTGGAATTTAATATCAATTAATAATATAATATTTGTTTTAAAAACTCTTTTATGTCAATTTTGACACTATTTGGTATTTTGTTTTTGTGAAAGTCATCGCAACATGATTACTTCAAAAAAGATACATTTAATCATCCCTAACATGTCATAGTAAGATAGAAAATTCGTGGGTGTCATAAAAACGTTTAAAGTTTATTTATTTTAATATTTATATTACCATTTATTTGATTCATTCATTAATAAGGTATTTACTGCATCATCATTGTGTCATAAATTAATTTAATTATTTAATGTCTAAAAATTATAATTAAAATACCATTATGTAATAAATCTTCTTAGATTTCTAATTAATATTTATAATTGAATTTATCTTATGTATAATCCTATATTAAAAATGTTTTAGTTATTAATCTTTGATTTTAACTCTTTTAACTCTTCTTTGAATTAAATAATAATAAATGTCCTAATCTAATCTAAGTGGACCTAAAGGGTCATATTTTATTCCTAAGGTTGTTTTTTGTCGAATTAAACTTATCCAATAGAATTAGGACATGTGTTAGGATAATAATAATATCACTTTTACCCTCAATTACCCTATTTACTTTTTACCATGGTAAATAAAAGTAAAAGGTTACTATTCAACAAAAATTATTTTTGTCTTATTGAACCACTTTTTACTCCTTGATATTAACCGTGTATCTCAGATTTTTGAAATTCCACTCACAAAAGTGGTAAAATTAAGTTTTATTGAATTTATAAATTTTCCTAGGAGGTGGGTAAAAGACGGTGAACAAGTTCAATAAAATATTTATATATCTAAAATTATTATAAAATGACACCAATGAATTACATTGAATTTATATAGGTAATATGTATCTATTTTTACCTAAAATAAATTTAAATAATATAAATAATTATTTAAATAAAAATCCAGTTTTAAACAGCAACTCAGTGTTTTTCACTATTCATCAAAAATTGAATGTTTTCAGAAAAATACCAAACATTTACCCTAAACTAATTTTAATATTATGAATTCAATAATGAAGTCTATTTTACCAAATTAAAAACATATATGTTTCATTTTTTAATTTAAAATTAATTCCCGCTGTTAAAACAAAATGCGTGTTTTTAAGAAACAATAACTATCAAAAGATTGACACTTGTTTATGTCCGGTTTAAATGTGAAATTATGTCCAATGACAAAAATTGGATTAAATGGTAAAAAAATATATTAAATATAATTTAAAACCACTGAAATTCATTATTTATCACTATTAATTATTTCGATTAAAAAAGTTGTTTTTAATTAAAATTTAGTAATTTTCACTCTTCATCAAAATATGAAAGTTATCCGAAAAGTACCAAAATTTCACCCTTGGCTAATTTTGATAATCCAAACCAAAAAATGAAGTCCATTTTGAGAGATAAAATTTATAAAATTTCAAAAAGTTGGTATTAATATTCATAACGGCTACTTTGATTGGTCGTGGTGTGTGTTAGAACTCGAAGTTGCGTACAACACATGCTACTATATTATTCAAAGAGAACTGTACCATAGAAGATTGGGGTGTTACAAATGTTGTGGCTGATGCAATGAGCATGAGGACTTAGTTTCAGGTAGTTCAGGAGGCCAGCAGCGAGTGGTAGCTTATGGATCTGTTCTTTGAGATGCATTTGAAGGTGCACGATAGACAGGGGTAGACAGTTCTTTCTTCTGTAGATGTTACCTCCACTCCTTTAGATCGAGTTCAAATGAGGCAGCTATCAGACCGAGAGGGCCTAGTCCTATGGGAGGGTGTGCCAGATGGAGACCCTACTCCACGGTAGATAGTGGACGATGATGAGGTGCAATGCTTCCATGGCCATGTTTGGGTTTTAGCATACATATGTGAGAAGCTGATGAGAGAGTTTCATGCTTCAGCTTGGGTAGTTCATCCTGGTGTCATCAAGATATACCAAGACTTACACCGTCAGTATTGGTGGCCAGGTATGAAGAAGGTTGTGGCTGGTTTTGTTATGCGGTGTTCCACCTGTTAGCAGGTGAAGACAGAGCATCAGTGAACAACATGGATTTTACATTAGTTACCAACTCCTGATTGGAAATGGAATGATGTCACGATGGACTTCGTGACAGGGTTACTAAGATCACCTTGAGGAAATGATGTGGTTTGGGTTGTAGTGGACAGGCTCACGAAGGTTGCACACTTCTTTCCAATCAAGGAGACCTTCAGTGTTGATGAGTTGGGATGGTTGTACATCCGAGAGATTGTACGTCTGCATGGAGTTCCACACTCCATTGTTTCAGAAAAGGATGCATGTTTTACTACACACTTCTGGCGGGGGCTACAGAGGGCTTTGGGTACACAAGTACTCTTGAGTACAACATACCATCCCCAGACTGATGGCCAGTCCGAGCATATATTCTAGGTGCTTGAGGATATGCTCCGAGCTTGCATTCTAGACTTTGGCAGTACTTGGGAGAAGCATATCATTCTGGTGGAGTTCGCCTACAACAACAGTTTTCAGGTGACTATTCAGATGGAACCTTACGAGGCTTTGTACGGTAGGCCATGCCGATAACCTTTATGCTTGCTAGAGGCAGGAGAGGGAACCTTGCTGGGACCTCGTCTCGTTAAGGAGACCATGGAGCAGGTGGAATTGATTCAGATGAGGATGAATACTGCACAGTCTCAGAAGAAATCATATACTGATCAGCAGAGATGACCTCTGGAGTTTATGGTCGGAAATCAAGTTTTCCTGTGCGTTACCCCGAGGTTGGGACATAAGAAGATTAGGAGGCAGGGGAAACTCTCACCGAGATACATCGGGCCATTTGAGATTCTGGAGAAAGGCGGGCTGGTTGCTTATAGGTTGTAGTTACCTCATAGGTATCAGGCCATGCACGACGTCTTTCATGTTTCCCAGCTTCGATGATATTTCTCAGATTCGTCTCATGTTTTTCAATCCGAGGAGGTTGAGCTGGATCAGGTTGCATCTTTCGAGGATCATCCTCTCAAGATTTTTGATCATAGTACAAAGGTACTCCTAGGATGGTATGTTCCTCTGGTATGGGTGTTATGGCAGCACAGTCGTATACAAGACGAGACTTGGGAGAGGGAGGCTGATATGCGATCACAGTGGCCAGAGTTGTTCGAGGTTTCTTCTTCTACGCCTTGTTAGGGAAATTCCGGGATGAATTTCTTTAATGGGGGAAGTTTGTAAGAACCCATATCTTCAGTTTCCTGAACAGATCTCTTTTATGGGATTTTAAAGGAAAAATAAAGAATCTGAAAATTTTCAGAGTACACGCCATGTACTCCTCTACCGCTCGAAGCCGTGTGTTGGCCGGGTCCGGGCCACACACACGGTGTGTAGGGGTGAAGTGGAGGCCAATTTTGGCGGAGTACGGAAATACCTAGAACATGCTGTGTACTCTAAAACTACACACCGTGAACTTTTTTTTATTTCATTAATTGGACCGGGGTCGCGCCTAATGCTCATTAACGTCTTCTTCTCTGCCCAATTCCGTCTAGAGCGTCCGAGGAGGACGATTCTTCTCTGAGCCAACGATCTATCACCGACTGTCTGAATCAAACTCCGTCAATTGTAGAAGAATCGCAGTGGAGAGTTCTTGGTTCTTCTTTGGCCTCGTTTTCTAATTCTTCCCCTCGTATGAGTTATCGGAGTTTGAATTTTTTAGAATTTTGTTGCAGATATACTCCATTCTAGGCCGATTCACGGGCCAAGGTTCAAGTATATCGATCTTTGAGGATCAAGTTAGGTGGTGTTTTTTTCTACATTGAAGTTCTTTGAGGTTTGGTTGCGAAAGTGACGGATACCCATGCATCGGGTATCCCGGGTTTAGGATTTTGATCCTATGGTTTATTTTCCCTATATTTCTTACTATATTATGATTAATTGTTGCTAATATATACTTGGTTTCATGTTTGAGGATCACCCCATGGGGGTTTCTCCCTATGTTTGGTTGTTTATCGCAGTTTGGCACCGTTTTCCTGTGAGAAAAACCCTATTGCAATTGTTATTTTACTTGTTATCACTGATTTCATGTGTTGCCTGCTGTTTAAATTCTTTTGATGCATGGTAGCTATTATCCAAGTAGTTGTTGAACTTACTTAGGGCTGGTGAAATTCGATTACGCACGACTGGACTGCTCAAGGCTGTAAGAACCTGGTGTGGGAGGTCAAAGAGGGAATAGACGATTAAGTTCTTCCCTAGAGGGTCTGTTGGTTTTAGTTTCGTACACAGGACCTATAGGAATATGACTTTGTGCTTCCCAAGAGTGCTCGTAGTTTACACATGCATCGAGACCACAGGAGGAATTAGACGAAAGTGCTTCCTAAGAGAGTCTGTAGCTATCGTTGCAAGACCATAGGGTAATTGACATGAGAGGTTCCTAGAGTGTGTGTGCCTTGTTTGATTACTGGACTATAGGGGTCTGCTAGTTTGAGCCACCGATAGGGTCGGTGTGAATTTTGATGGTTTGTTGTGATGAGTCCACCAAGCCAAAGAACAAGCTTGGGTTTTGTACTGCTTGTGTTCGGTAGTCTTTTGAGATACATGCTGTGTTACTTTCTTTACCTTAGAATAGAATGATTTTCAAGTTTTATCTGGTTGTTTAATTAAATGAATCTAAATGGTAATTGGTAGGATTATTTACTGGTGTACTCTTAGCCCATTACTGTACTTATTTTATTTTACTTTTTCTATATTACTTACTGACAGTAGGGCACAAATCTTGTGGTGGTTGCCTACTGGGATTAGTCTCACATGCTGTTTGAGTACTGCTTTTCGGCCCAAATAGATTATATGGTTGCAGGTGTAGGTATGGATTGTGGCCCTTCTACCTCAGGTACTTGATTTCTGGTTGGAGTTGGAGAGCTTGGGTCTGGGCTTGGCTCGCGATGCTGCTAGAGTTACTATTTACTTTTAGTACTTTGGTTTCAATTGTATTTCAGAACATTGATTTGATTAATTATTTCCATAAATACATGTATAGTACTGCATCATTATTATATCAGACATTGCTTCTACTTTTAGTTCAGTTGTCGTATGCTGTTTACTGCTTCCACTATTGACTATGTTTATTATTCCGCTGTATACTTTACCAAATGAGGGAATAGTTTCCCCACTGACTCACAAAGGACATCGCTGCTAGTTAGAAGCCTCTAGCATTTGGGGAAACACGCTTGAGGTCATGTGGCAAACCGGGTAAGGTGCACCAGTTTTTTGGCTCCAGATTAGGGTCTTTGCAACCTAATTAGGGTTGGATGATACTTCGTGATTGTATATTTCTTATTTTGTTTATCCTTAGTGGATATTGTGAGACCTTGCGGGTCTCGGGGTCCCTACCGACTATTTTTATACTCACCCCTGAACGGGCTATGCCCGCACCTTGTTGTGTTGGATGCAGATGATGAACAATGCTAACGGAGGCTGAGATCACCACGACTGGACGGTACCCAGAGGTGGACCTTGCGAGGAGTCGACACATGGAGGAGATTGACTAACGTGAGTGATGAGGTGGCCATCTATACCTACCCTTCAGGTAGGAATACCGAAGGATTATCCATGAGCTTCTCTTTACTTTTAGATATTTTCCCCTTTTTTACTTGTACTTGTTGTTCAGTTGGGTTTGTATACTTGCCCATTTGATTTCCATCACACTCTTTTGTATTAGGTTTCCTTAGTGTTTACTTTCTCTTGCGTACTCTATTGTGTTTGTTTACTTTTATTAAGGCAATGCCTTCCCATCTTTAAGATTTACGCATTTGGTGCAAGTCTCCAGCACCTGGTCTATGGAAGGCGGGCTTGGGGTAGTCACGACATGGGACCCGAGGATGGGTCGTGACACAATCCATTCATGTATGGTCTTCATATTTCTCCAAACACCATCAACCTTGTAATATTTGTATTCTAGATATTGTGTAAGTTATATAAAACTAAATTGTAGAATATATATATATATATATATATACATAACATTATCATTTAACACATTAAAAGGTCAATATATAGTACGAAACCGATATCTCAACTGATGTATGGATATTTATTTACTGATTAAATTATTTCAACAAAATTATTTGTATAAGAATAATGTCACTTTGTTTTGAAATCATCCATATAAAACACTTAATTTGATTCCCATTCATTCCAATTATTATTATTTTCACATTATAATCAACCATAATTTGGGTGTGCATGTTTAATGATCCTTGCATTTTCATGAAACCTCTCTATATTTTAGAAGATTCAGCTTCTCATTGAGAATAACCCATGTAGTATATATATATATATAATATTTATGTTACTAAATATTTAATACAGACCAAAATTAGAATGATCTAAAGTTCCATAATCTATTGTCTTGATACACAGAGTAGTAATGGTATCTACTATAAGATTTTGTGGGAAATTAATAGGATTGATAATTGATACGGTTGGTAATTGATCTTTTATTGAAGGAGGAATGAAAATTATATGAAATACCTATATAAAAAATATTAGATATGTATTTGGTTTTGAAATCAATAATTTATAAGTACCTTATATAATGTATGGGGTATATTAATAATAAGGAATAATGGGAGGATAAGGGATATCATGTTGCATGTTCATGGGTGGAAAAAGGATAAAGAAATGAACCATTCATCATAATTTATTGAAAAAACAGTGATTACATTACCATTGAATGATGTCCTACTAACTGAGGGGGTAAAATAAGAAGCTGAAATTTATACGGAGTATTTCTATGAATTTGTTTTACATCTCATCCTATATAATTTGGATTATTATAATTTTTTTTCCAGGATGAATCATCCTAAGAAATAAAGAAGATGAAATAAATTTTATGTTAGTAAATATTGTGAAGAAATCCATATATGTACCTCTCAATAGTTAGAAATGATAACATAATTATACTCACAAAGGTAATCAATGGATATTAAATTCCATGATCATATAGGTTTTAAATAGAGTCACCACTAGATCATGTTTGTACCACTCTTTCACTTTATTTTTTCTCTATGTACCTATTTATGTACAAAAATAAGAATTTGAAATTACCTAGGAGAAATTATTGATAATTAAAAATATTAAATTAATTAAATTAATAAATTATATCAAAAAAATAGGAAAACATTATAATGAAATTACTTATCATGTCAAAAAAATTATTTATTTTGAATTTAATATTGGGAAACTAATGTGATAACTCATCTCATCATATTTAATTTTAATAAATAATTTTCTTAATAAATAAATAATTTTTATAATAAATTTTATAATATTAAATATTTACCATGTGTTAATAATATAATCTAAATACATCCACTAGTTTAAACATAATACATTCTCCATTATATTTTTATTTTCATAATATATTATAGAAATTGAATTATCTATTTCATCATATAACGTATTTGGGAGATTATTAACTGGTTCATCTAAAAAAGATACATTGAATCATCCCTAACATGTCATAGTCTCCTAGAAATTTTTTGGATGTCCTAAAAACATTTAAATTTCATTTATTTGAATATTTATATTACCATTTATTTGATTCTTTCATTAATAAGGTATTTACTGCATCATCATTGTGTCATAAATAAATTTAATTATTTAATGTCTAAAAATTATAATTAAAATACCATTATGTAGGAAATATTCTTTGATTTCTAATGAATATTTATAATAGAATTTATCTTATGTATAATCTTATATTAAAAATGTTTTAGTTATTAAACATTGATTTTAACTCTTTTAACTCTTCTTTGAATTAAATAATAATAAATGTACTAATCTAATCCAAGTAGACCTAAAGGGTCATATTTTATTCCTAATGTTGTTTTTGTTCGAATTAAACTCATCCAATAGAATTAGGACATGTGTTAGGGTAATAATAATATCATTTTTACCCTTAATTACCCTATTTACTTTTTACCTTGGTAAATAAAAGTAAAAAGAGACTATTCACCAAAAATTATTTTTGTCTTATTGAACCAAATTTTACTCCTTGATATTAACTTTGTCTCTCAGATTTTTGAAATTCCACTCAAAGAAGTGGTAAAATTATGTTTTATGTGAATTTACAAATTCTCCCAGGAGGTGGGTAAAAGACGGTGAAAAAGTACAATAAAATTTTTATATATCTAAAATTATTATAAACTGAATACAATTAATTACATTGAATTTATATAGGTATTTTGTATCTATTTTGAACTAAAATAAATTTAAATAATATAAATAATTATTTAATTAAAAATTCGGTTTTAAACAGCAACTCAGTGTTTTTAACTATTCATTAAAAATTGAATTTTTTCAGAAAAATTTCAAAAATTTACCCAAAGCTAATTTTAATATTAATAATTCAATAATGAAGTCTATTTTACCAAATTCAAAACATAGAAGTTTCATTTATTAATTTAAAATTAATTTCCGCTATTAAAACAAAATGCATGTTTTTAAGAAACAATAAATATCAAAAGATTGACACTTTTTTATGTCCCGTTTAAATGTGAAATTTTGTCCAATGACCAAAATTTGATTAAATGGTAAAAATATATTCTAAATATAAATTAAAACCACTCAAATTAATTATACATCACTTGCAATTATTTCGATTAAAAAAGTTGTTTTTAATTAAAATTTAGTAATTTTCACCATTCATCATAATATGAAAGTTATCCGAAAAGTACCAAAATTTCACCCCTTGCTAATTTCGATATTCGAAACCCAAAAATGAAGTCCATTTTGAGAGATAAAATTTATAAAATTTTAAAAAGTGGGTATTACTATTCATAACGGCTATTTGGATTGGTCGTGGTGTGTGTTAGAACTCGAAGTTGCGTACAACGCACTCTACTATATTATTCAAAGAGAAGTGTACTGTAGAAGCATGGAGTGTTAAATTCTCCCCTCCTTCAATAAATTACGTCCTCGCAATTTATGCATGGTATTGGAAACATGGGGTTGACATTTCAAAATATCTTATTTGAAATCCCACATCCAAAAATGGATTAATGAGGCGTCTATTTAAAATAAACAGTGGTAAGTATGAAGGTTACCGAAAATAACACATACTAGGGTTCCATGTAAGAAAATATGGATATGGAAGAGAAATCTAACCATCAATATCTTATGGATAGTGGTAGAGAACCTAGCTATGAAAAGGCCAACAATCCCAAAGCAATAAAATTGTGATGATCTATGGTACCATCTAGGACAACTTTTTTGTTCTAAGTTACTTTTCTTAATGTTGAGGAATTTATTTATGAGATTGGATAAGATCATAATGAGATATACTTTCTTTATAATTATATTTTTATCCATTAATAAATTTCTACCACAAACTCATCTTTCACCCCAAAACATAATACAACTCAAAAATACTCTATTTATCCTAATCGTATAGGGTTCCAAATATAATGAATTTATAATTCACATATAAGACACTTAAAAAACTACATTACACCATCCAAGAACTTTATGTAGTCCAGTGGTAGGAAATTAATCCCAATTGCACTATGGTTGTGGGTTCGATTTCCGCAGCTTTGTCCAACGCGACGGGTCGTCACACAGTCTGTGTGTTGTCCTTTTATAAAAATCCAAAAATAACCTTTCAAACATAATCCTTTCATACCTTTAGACTTATCCAAAATACTTCTGTAAACTCTCAGTCCAAAATTTATATGAAAGATAAACATAATGTAGGTCCTTTTTACCCAGTAATAGCACGTGAATACCTTCAGCATGTATTCTTTTAAAACACTGAAACATCCTGAATTATTATAAAACCTTATTGATTACATTCATGCTCCCTTATTCCTGATAGAATATTGAATATACTTTATCCATACAAAAATGTTGTAAACCCCAACAGTAATGGATTATACAATTCTTTAATCAGTTTCAAGGCAGTCAAGAATATCCAATATAATTTACCCAAATCAACCATATCTTATTCCAAAATAAGTACCTCAATATTAGAACCATATTAAGGTTTATCTTTCCCTTCAACCATGTAATTTCCAAAAATTTTAACTCGCTATGGAGTCACTTTTCTTAGTACCATAAAATCTAAAATCCTCATTGAAATATTACAGCAGTACAATCCTTATTTTTTTCCAGTAAATCATTGATACAACACTTCAATGAAATAATTCCAAAATAACAACATAAGAAAACTAGTCATTCCTCTTCATCTATGGTAGTATCATAACTTGACTATTATCCAATAGAATCATTTGCGGCATAGTCTGATAACTAGGACATTGGTTCGGGTAGTGTTCAAACTCCTTGCAGATGAAGCATTGTATATTTGAAACCTTTTTCTTACACTTGCAGTCACGTACTTGGTGTCATTTTTCTCCAAACTTATAACATACTCCAATTCCCTTCACACATTTTCCAAGGTGATTCTTTCCACAGTTATCACATATGGTAAAATCCTTCTTTACCTTATTCCCTTTATCTGTCCTTCTCTCTACCATACTTTCTTTCTCTGGCTTCCATTTAAAGCCATATGACTCCGAGAATTATTTACTTATCTTATCAATACATGATACTATTTCTTCATATGATGATAACACGTGGGAGACTATTTACCTTATAAATTCTAGCTCAATGCCATCAAAGATATGATCTTTATTAATCTTTGGATCATGCGTATTGCTGGAGTTCTCATTACTTCTACTCAGTGCCATTTCTAAACAATGGATTATACTAGATTAGTTTGTGAATAGAAATACCTAATCCCAAACTTGTAAAACACTTAACATAAATTAAAAAGTTTATGAATATAATCCATAATCATAAAAATGTCTTCTTTGAGGAAGTATATACTCATAATCCCTTCATAATGGTTTGTAAAGAAAATGAGAATTATCCTAAGCATATTCCCCGGGAGTGTCGTAACCAAGAGTGCAACAAGGCCTATTGTCGTGCACCAGTTCCCGTTCGAGTCTAGCTCAAAGCGGTGTTTTCGGGTTTTACCCCTAGGTACATCTGTGCCAGATCCGCCTCTACCTTCTCGTATCCAGACAGGGATGTATTGCTCGTAAATATAACAAAATCTATACAATATCAAAATTCTAGGAAGTTATTCTCTAATAATCCTCAATGTCTATCTTAGGGCTATGTGCTCTAATCAGAGTTTATTTAAATCTAGCTTCCAAGGTTATTTCTAAACTTTCTTTGATACCAACTGTAACTCCCAGACCCCAGTTACCCAAAGTCGGTGCAATATTTTAATACATTATCCTGATTACAAGGAATCAAGTCCTGAAGGACCGATCAGTTTAGCAGTCTTGGAAAATAGGTTACATACATGAATGTTACATTACACTTAATAACATACAAAACAACATAAATAATCCTTTATGAATGCCATTATTCCCTTTTCTTAACCCAGTATATCAATAACAATACACTTCTTGGAATCCTGGAAAAAATAAAACATAGAAAGGGGTGAGCTCAGATGCTCAGTAAGGATAATAATATAGCGGAAACTTTCATAAATAAACATAAACATTTAAGGAAATGTATAACTAAAACAAAAACTTTTTAAACTTGAACTTCAGCATAGTATGACAAAGATAAAATGAAATAATTCCATTTACTTATTCACATGGATATTCTAATAGTCGAATAATCACATGAAATATCAATAACCACTTTCATAACGATGGAATGCATAAGGCCAGACTATCATAACCACGTAGCCAAGGCCTTATGCCAAGACTTTAAATAAAATTTTGTCAAGGCCTCGTGCCAAGATACTAATTTGTCTCATGAGACCTACTGATGCAATTTTTTAGAAGATACTTATGTTTAAAATTTCTCAAATATACTCCAGTGTTTTTTTGAAAACATTATTCAAGATTCTGAAAACAAAATAACTAATTCGAAGACTACTCGACTAATTACAGGCCATGATGGGTCCTCTCCCAATCCCTTCCTGTCTACCACACTCGAGAGTCGGGTTTTCTGAAAACATTTTTAGGTTTGCGTTAAATACATATACATTTGCACTGGGTTTTCATATATTTGAGAGAAATATCTATTTTTCATGAAAACAATTAAAAGTCACACAATTTGGAAAAGAAGTCATTTAAATACATTTTTGAATCAATGTGTCCCATACCCCCATGTAACTTTTGAAAGGAATTAACATTTTAAAAACATTCATGTCCATATAAATAAATCCTTAAAACCCATTTTGAAGACATGGACATTAATGAGAAAGATTTAGAAGAATAAATATTTAAAACATTTGAAATGATGTTTTAGTAAAAAGTTTCTTCAAATAATCCATTTGAAAACTCTTTCATAAAACATGGACATGGATAGTAAATATGTCCCAGTAGATACTTACGTAAAAACAACCTCGGATAATAAAGAGATTGTGCAATTAACCCTTACCAATTTGGTAACTTATGAAAAATACACCCCATGAAAGAGGTATCATAAAATGAATATGTAAATACATATAAATTAAAGTGTATTACATAAAGAATACAATTATTTCCAATACATGCTCTACACAAAATGTAATAGTGTCAATATGGCCTGAATCTCACAGAAATAAGAAGTGAGATGAAAACCCCATACCTTGTACTTTTCCTTTATAGTGTGTATGTTAACCTCCTGTATAATATTTAAATCATTTTTATTAAATTATACAAGAATCTTATTCATAAATATGATATCATATATGTTTTTTTAATATTGATTTGTTAATAATATTTTAGTATTATCTTCATTTTGGGTGTTAACTGATTCGTTTTCCTTTATATGATTTATTACGAAAGCCATGTTTGTTATGGATAGGTTGTATCTTATTAATATACATATTGATATCAAGTCCTTAAACATTACTTTTAATCATCAAAAGATAATTAGTCTTTAATGGATATGATGGGGAAATGAATCTCATTGCATTCGTGGAGACGGTAATCTGTACGTACACACGAACGCTACTTCCATTTCATTTTTCATTTTAAAAGGAATAAGAACCAAATTATACATAGGTATATTATTATTTCAATATAATATAATATCTTATATTTGTTACTTATGTTCATTAACACCATCATTTATACGTTCCGTGTATGGTATGAATGAGTCATATCACTTTGAGGGGGCGGTAGTCCGCACTTCCTCAAATGAAATTATCATATATATATACAACATGAAATGAATAATGGTATGATTTAAAATGGAATTACAGAAGATTATATATAGAATAAATATCATAAATATCATATTTAATTATAGTTCCATCATAATGTCCACCATGAGAGGCGGTAGGAGATAATTGAACAATCATCGTTTCGTGAGGCGTTTGGTTGCCATCCACAGAAACATTATGTTATTCACCCATTAGATGGAGGTGTGTGTATGTGTAGTTCCAATACTTATCATAAAAATATCCTAGTATATTTTTGATACTGGTTTTGTTACATAAGAAAATAATAAGAAGAGTTTAGGGGTTGGAGAAGTAAAATAAACGAAAAGAAGCTAAGTGAAATCATTACCTTTAATTTGGGTAACTCCCTTTGGTTTGAACCAAAAAAGACTCTTGAAGTGCCTTCTGCCTAAGGAGAGGCTTCTAGAAGGAGTATAGGGATGTAAGGATCTTAATTGGGCAGAGTTTGGACGATACAAAAGGCTTGAGAGGTGTGAGGAATTGGTTAGAAGTGGAGTCCTTTTATAAGGGGGAGGAGGGTCTCTTTAGGAAAAACTTAGAGTATTATTTTATAATAAATTCATTTTCGGTTTATAATGGCTCCAAAGTAGATTATTAAAAGCCTATTGTGGGTATGGGTCGAAATCCTTTCAACCAATAGATTTTAGTCATGTTTAGGTCATTATATTAACCTTATCTTTTAGTTTTAACTCTTGGTTAATTAGTTTGACACTTACCATGTCACATTGTATTTTTATATTATATAGTTAATAAAATTTCTATATACCTCCAAGAGACCCCCTAGTGGTCCATTAATGATACTACTATCATGATAGAAGTCCTTTGTCCGAACCATAGATTTGTAGGAATTTAATATCAATTAATAACATAATATTTGTTTTAAAAACTCTTTTATGTCAATTTTGACACTATTTGGTATTTTGTTTTTGTGAAAGTCATAAAAAATTGATTACTTCGAACAAGATACATTGAATAATAATTGACATGTCATAGTCACCTAGAAAATTCGTCGATGTCATAAAAACCTTTAAATTTTATTTATTTTAATATTTATATTTCCATTTATTTGATTCTTTCATTAATAAGGTATTTACGACATCATCATTGTGTCATAAATAAATTTAATTATTTAATGTCTAAAAATTATAATTAAAATACCATTATGTAATAAATCTTCTTAACGTTCTATTGAATATTTATAATCAGATTTTTATTATGTATAATTCTATATTGAAAATGTTTTAGTTATTAAACATTGATTTTAACTCTTTTAACTCTTATTTGAATTAAATAACAATAAATGTCCTAATCTAATCCAAGTGGACCTAAAGGGTCATATTTTATTCCTAAGGTTGTTTTTGGTCGAATTAAACTTATCCAATAGAATTAGGACATGTTTTAGGGTAATAATAATATCATTTTTACCCTTAATTACCCTATTTACTTTTTACCGTGGTAAATAAAAGTAAAAAAGTTACTATTCACCAATTTTTTTTGATCTTATTGAACCACATTTTAATCCTTGATATTAATTGTGTCTCTCAGATTTTTGAAATTCCACTCACAGAAGCAGTAAAATTAAGTATTATGTGAATTTACAAATTCTACTAGGAGGTGGGTAAAAGACGGTGAAAAAGTTCAAATTTTTTTTATATATCTAAAATTATTATAAACTGAATCCAATGAATTACATTGATTTTATATAGGTATTATGTATCTATTTTGACCTAAAATAAATTTAAATAATATAAATAATTATTTAATTGAAAATCTGGTTTTAAACAGCAACTTAGTGTTTTCACTATTCATCAAAAATTGAAAGTTTTCAGAAAATACCAAGCATTTACCCTAAGATAATTTTAATATTAAGAATTCAATAATGATGTCTATTTTATCAACTTAAAAACATATAAGTTTAATTTATTAATTTAAAATTAGTTCCCGCTGTTAAAACAAAATGCATGTTTTTAAGAAACAATAACTATCAAAAGATTAACACTTGTTTATGTCTGGTTTAAATGTGTAAATATGTCCAATGACCAATATTGGATTAAATTGTAAAAATATATTCTATATATAATTTAAAACCACTAAAATTCATTATTTATCACTATTAATTATTTCGATTAAAAATGTTGTTTTTAATTAAAATTTAGTAATTTTCACTATTCATCAAAATATGAAAGTTATCCGAAAAGTACCAAAATTTCACCATAGGATAATTTCGATATTCCAAATCCAAAAATGAAGTCAATTTTGAGAGATAAAATTTATAAAATTTCAAAAAGTGGGTATTACTATTCATAACAACTACTTTGATTGGTCGTGGTGTGTGTTAGAACTCAAAGTTGCGTACAACACACACTACTGTATTATTCAAAGAGAAGCATACCATAGAAGCTTGGGGTGTTACAAATCCTGTGGTTGACGCACTGAGCAGGAGGACTCAGTTGTAGGTAGTTCAGGAGGCCAACAGCGAGTGGCAGCTTATGGATCTGTTCTCTGAGATGCATTTGAAGGTGCAGGACATACAGGGGAAGATGGTTCTTTCTTCTGTAGCTGTTACCCCCACTCTTTTAGATCGAGTTCGAATGAGGAAGCTATCAGACCCAGAGGGCCTAGTACTTTGGGAGGGTGTGTCAGATAGAGACCCTACTCCAGGGTGGACAGTGGACGATGATGAGGTGCTACGTTTTCATGGCCGCATTTGGTTTTTAGCGGACATACATGAGGAGATGATGCAGGAGTTTCATGCTTCAGCTTGGGCAGTTCATCCTGGTGTCGCCAAGATGTACCGAGACTTACACCGGAAGTATTGGTGGCCAGGTATGAAGAAGGTTCTGGCTGGTTTTGTTATGCGGTGTTACACCTGTTATCAGGTGAAGGCAGAGCATCAGCGATCAACATGGCTTTTACAGCAGTTACCCATTCCTAATTGGAAATGTAATGATGTCACGATGGAATTCGGGATAGGGTTACTAAGATCACCTTGAGAAAATGATGCGGTTTGGGTTGTAGTGGACAGGCTCACGAAAGTTGCACACTTCTTTCCGATCAAGGAGACCTTCAGTGTTGATGAGCTGGGATGGTTGTACATCCGAGAGATTGTACGTCTGCATGGAGTTACACACTCCATTGTTTCAGACAGGGATGCATGTTTTACTTCACACTTCTGGCAGGGGCTACAGAGGGCTTTGGGTACACAAGTACTTTTGAGTACATCATACCATCCCCAGACTGATGGCCAGTTCGAGCGTACAATCCAGGTGCTTGAGGATATGCTCCGAGCTTGCATTCTAAAATTTGGTGGTACTTGGGAGAAGCATATCCCTCTGGTGGAGTTCGCATACAACAACAGTTTTCAGGCGACTATTCAGATTTCACCTTACGAGGCTTTGTACGGTAGGCCATGCCGATAACTTTTATGTTTGCTAGAGGCAGGAGAGGAAGCTTTGCTGGGACCTCGTCTCATTCAGGAGACAATGGAGCAGGTTGAATTGATTCGGAAGAGGATGACTACTACACAGTCTCGGTAGAAATATTATGCTGGTCAGCGGAGATGACCTCTGGAGTTCAAGGTCGAAGATCAAGTTTTCCTGTGCATTATCCCAAGGCTGGGAAATAAGAAGATTAGGAGGCAGGGGAAACTCTCACCGAGATACGTTGGGCAATTTGAGATTCTGGAGAATGTCGGGCTGGTTGCTTATAGGTTGCAGTTACCTCAGAGGTATCAGGCCTTGCACGACGTCTTTCATGTTTCCCAGCTTCAACAATATTTCTCAAAATCGTCTCATGTTTTTTCATCCAAGGAGGTTGAACTAGAGAAGGTTTCATCATTCGAGGAGCATCCTATCAGGATTATTGATCATAGTGTAAAGGTACTCCGTGTCCGGTATATCCCTCTGGTACGGGTGTTATGGCAACACGGTCGTATACAGGACGAGACCTGAGAGAGGGAGGCTGATATACGATCACAGTGTCCAGAGTTGTTCTAGGTTTCTTCTTCTATGCCTTGTTAGGGAAATTTGGGGATAAATTTCTTTAAGGGGGGAAGTTTGTAAGAACCTAGATCTTCAATTTCAGGTACAGATCTCTTTTATGGACTTTTTAAGGAAAAATGAAGAATCTGGAAATTTTCAGAGTACACGCCATGTACTCCTCTACCACTCCAAGCAGTGTGCTGGCCGGGTCCGGGCCACACACACGGTGTGTAGGGGTGACATGGAGGCCAATTTTGGCAGATTACGGAAATACATAGTACATGCTGTGTACTCTTAAAGTACATGCCATGCACTTTATTTTTTATTTCATTAATTGGACCGGGGTCGCTTCTAATGCTCATTAACGTCTTCTTCTCCACCTAATGCCGTCCAGAGGATCCGAGGAGGCCGATTCTTATCTGAGCCACCAATCCATCACCGGTTGTCCGAATCTAAATTCTTCGATTGCAAAAGAATCACAGTGGTGAGTTCCTGGTTCTTCATTGGCCTCGTTTCCTGATTCTTCCCCTCGTATGAGTTATCTGAGGTTCAATGTTTTAGATGTTTTTGCAGATCTACTCCATTCTAGGCCGATTCACGGACCAAGGTTCAAGTATATCTATCTTTGAGGATCAAGGTAGGTGGTTTGTTTCCCTACATTGATGTTCTTTGAGTTTTGGTTGCAAAAGTGCCGGATACCCATGCATCAGGTATCCCGGGTTTAGGATTTTGATCCTATTGTTTATTTTCCCTAGATTTCATGATAGCTTATGATTAATTATTGATAATATATGCTTGGTTGAATGTTTCATGATCACCCCATGGGGGTTTCTCCCTATGTTTGGTAGTTTATTTACGTTTGGCACTATTTGCCTGTGAGGCAAACCCTATTGAAATTGTTAGTTTACTTGTTATCACTGATTTCATGTGTTGCATGCTGTTTAAATGCTTTTGATGCATGGTAGCTATTATCCAAGTAGTTGTTGAACTTACATAGGGATGGTGAGAGTCGCTTACGCATGACCGGACTGCTCAGGGCTGTGAGAATCTGGTGCGGGAGATCAAAGAGGGAATAAACGATTATGTGATTCCATAGAGGGTCTGTTGGTTTTAGTTTTGTACGCAGAACCTAAGGAAATATGACTTTGTTCTTCCCAAGAGAGTTCTTATTTTACACATGCATCGAGACCACATGATTAATTAGATGAAATTTATTTCCTAAGAGAGTCTGTAGCTATCGTTGCAAGACCATAGGGGAATTGATGTGAGAGCTTCCCTAAGTGTGTGTGCCTTGTTTGATTACTGGACTATAGGGGTATACTAGTTTGAGCTGTTACACCCCAGGATTTCATAGTGTGTTATTTCTTAAAAATAATTCAATAACTTGAACTACACGCAACACCGAGTTCAATCACACCATGACATACAAAAAAAAGCCATTAAAAGAGGTCATGAATAGTATTAACTACATTTTGAACTTTATATAATCCTTATAATTTTAGAATCCCTATTATGAGTTTCTTAGTCATAATGCAAGAACATATTCATTTTCAGTATTGCACTTTTATCAACTTTTAATAGTGAAACCTTTTTAAATAAAATATTTTAAACTATCTGAATAAATTGGGTCATCAAAAAATTTAAAATGAAACATCCCAAGCTTCCACGTTATGCTTTCCTTTGAATAAAATAGTAGCTTGTGTTGTACGCAACCTTGAGTTTTAACACACGCCACAACCAATCAAACTAGCCATTATGAATAGTAATACCTAAATTTTGAAATTATATATATTTTATATTTTAAAATGGACTTCATTTTTGGATTCAGAATATTGAATTTAGCCTAAGGTGAAATTTTGGTACTTTTCGGATAACTTTCATATTTTGATGAATAGTTAAAATTACTAAATTTTAATTAAAAACAACTTTTTTAATCAAAATAATTAATAGTGATAAATTGTGAATTTGAGTGGTTTTAAAGTATATTTAGAATATATTTTTACCAGTTAATATAATGTTGGTCATTGGACATAATTTTACAATTAAACCGAACATAAACAAGTGTCAATCTTTTGATAGTTATTACCTCTTAAAAACACGCTTTTTGTTTTGACAGCGGGAATTAATTTTAAATTAATTTCTGCCACTTATGTGTTTTGAATTTAGAAAAATGGATTCCATATTTGGAATCAGGATGTCCAAATTGTGTAAATAGGTAACTTTTATTTTTAGACATTTTGAATAATTACTGTGGTAAATATTTTATTTACCATGGTTAAGGGTAAATCCGGTAAATAAGGGTTAAAAAAATAATATTATAATAATACAAAATTACCCTAAAACGTGTCCTAACCTTATTGGTGGACACATACCCGACCATGGGCATCCTTGGGTCGATTTGGGGACCCCTTGGAGCCACTTGTATATGGTAGGGACACATTATATTAATAAAGTTAAAATAAAAAAATGGCATAAGCTTACATATTTTAGAAGAACAATTTTTTACATAGGGTTATACTTGTTGGATTTTCGATTATAAAAAATCATTAGAAAGCTAAAAAGATTTTCTACATAATGATATTTTATTTATAATTTTTAGACATCAAATAATTTAAATTATTAATGACACAATAATGATGCAATGTTTCCCTCATTAATAAATCATTTACATAAATAAGATTATAATGATTAAAATATTATCTAAAACCTGTCCAATTCTTATTGGTTGATGTTATTTAGAATATGAGTCATCTTATCTTCGACCTCAATTATTTTGGGACCATTATAAACCGAATTTAATTATATTATAAAGTAATACTTTCACTCTTTCCTAAAGAGCCCCTCCTCTCCCTTATAAAAGGAGACCACTTCTACTAATTCCTCACACCTCTCAAGCCACTTGGATCGTCCAAACTATGCCCAAATAAGATCCCCAAATCCCTCTCCTCCTCCTTGAAGCTTCCCCTTAGGCAGAAAGCATTTCAAGAAGTCCTTTGGTTCCAACCAAAGTGAGTTACCTAAATTAAAGGTAACGATTTCTCTTAAATTATTTTCATTTATTTTGCTTCTCCAACCCCCAAAATATTTTTACTTCCTTTATTTTGTAACAAAAAAAAAGTATCCTCAATATACTAGGATGTTTTTATAAGAAGGATTCGAACTACACATACACACACCTCCATCTAATGGATGATGAACATAATGTTTCTGTGAATGGCAAACTAACGCCTCACGAAACGATGATTGTTCAAATACATCTTACCGCCTATCATGGTGGCCATTATGATGGTACTATAATTAAGTGTGATATTAATGATACATATTTTATATATAAGCTTCTGTAATTCCATTTTATTTCATACCATTATTCATTTCATGTTGTATATACATACGATAATTTCATTTGAGGAAGTGCGGACTACCGCCCCCTTAAAATGACATGACTCGTTCATACCACACATGGAACGTATAAAGAATGGTGTTAATGAACATAAGTAACATATATAAAATATTATATTATACTGGAATAATAATATAACTATGTATCATTTGGATTCAATTCTTTTAAAATGAAAAATTAAATGGAAGTAGCGTTCGTGCGTACGTACGGACTACCGTCTCCACGAACGCGATGAGATTCATTCTCCATCATATCCATTCAAGTATTATTATAATTTGATGATTTAAAAATAGTATCTAAGTACTTGATATCATTCTGGATATGAATAATATACATCCCATTAATAACGAATATGGCTCACATAACAAAGAATATAAAGAAAAATGAACCCGTTAACACCCGAAATGACGATAATTCTAAGATATTATTAACAAATCAATGTTAAAAGATCATATATGATATAATATTAATGCATATGATTCTTGTATAATTAAATAACAATTATTTCACCATTATAAAGGAGGTTAACCTACCGTCGACCAAGGAAAAAGTACAAAGTAAGGGATTTTCTTATCTCACTTTCAACTCCGTGAGATTTCCATTGTTCGCCACTAAATTATTGAAAGTGGTGTATTGTGTACGGCCATTTGATATATATTATCATGATTATCTTTATATTCATGTTATTCTGTAAATAATTTTGGTGGTTATTAACTTTTGGCCATACGACTCAGTTGATTAACGTGGTAAGGAGTTTCTTATCTCACTCTTAATTTCGTGAGAATTCCATTGTTCACCACTTAATTATTACATGTGGTGTATGTGTACTGCCCATGATTGTATTCATTGTGTAATATACATTAATTTATGGGAACTTACATAGTCATGGTATGATCCTTCTTTCATAGTTGTATGTTTCGTAAGTTACCAAATCGATAAGGGAATTTGACATTTCAATTTCCACTCATTCAGCTTTACGCATATTTCATTGATTATATTACTCCAAGATTATGTGTGGAATCACTATTCATTTGATTATGTCATCATTTCCACTCCCCTTCCTTTGGATATACTTTTGATACACATAATCACTCTATTGATAATTCTCAAGTCATTAATATGAATTTGATAAGAGTAATTTTAACTCTTTCACCATTTGTTGAGTTAAACATCCAATTCGTTGGTGTTGTTTCTACAAGAATATGTGTGAATATCCTTTGATTGTTTTACACTGAATATTCAATCATATATAGTGTATTTATATTTTCACACATAATTATGTCATTGATTTATCCTTAACCTAAGGATACGACCTTTATGAGAGATTTCATCTCAATTTACATTCAATTGGGACTTCTTTGTTGATATACACCAAATCACTTTTATGTGGTGTATATAATGTACTTTGACATAGTATATCATGAATCCATATATTCTCATGATATTACAAAGTATTGATTACCTCAATTATTTGTACTCAAGTGTCTCTCTTTTGGTTAGAATCTCTAACCAAAATACCATTTTAAAATGTTTTAAAGACTTATTCTTCTAAATCTTGCTCATTAATGTCCATGTTTTAAAAAATGGTTTTAAGGATTTATTTATATGGACATTAAAGTTTTAAAATTAAAACTCTTTTTAAAAGTTTCAAAGTGGTATGGGACACTTTGATTCAAAAATCTATTTTTAAATGGCTTCTTGACAAATAGTGTGACTTTTAAATGATTTCAAGAAAAGGGGGATATTTCCCTCAAATAGTTTTGATGATTATTTTCATCTTTGTCAACATCCTTCATTATTCATGATTGAGATTAATGTGATACAATACAATCTTCCATATTGTATCAAATGAGTTATGTTTGACTGTGGATGTTCTATTTTTATACCATTCATGGTTTGTGGTTAAAGTATTGACATTTCGTATGCTAGTTTTAATACGAATGTTTATTTTATGCTTAAACCTATTCATATGAGGAATGCATTGGACTTAATAAGTGACGAGTGGAGCCCGCTATAGCTCCTCGATGCATCGGTAGGTCTCATGAGACAAACTAGTGTCTTGGCACAAGGCCTTGGCAAAATCTTATTTGTAGTCTTGGCACGAGGCCTTGGCTATGTGGTTATGATAGTCTGGCATTATGCATTCCATCATTATGAAAGTGGTTATTGATATTTCATGTGATTGTTCGACTAGTAGAATATCCATGTGAATAAGTAAATGGCATTATTTCATTTTATCTTTGCTATATTATGCTGAAGTTCATGTTTAAAAGGATTTTTTTTAATTATAAATTGCCTTAAGTGTTTATGATTATCTATGAAAGCTTCTGCTATAATGCTATCCTTACTGAGAATTTGAGCTCACCCCTTTCAATGTTTTATTGTTCCCAGGATTATGAAGAAGTAATTTATGAATGACCTGCAGGGATAGTATGAGGGGATACGAAGACAAGATGTTTTTTATGTAATGTAAAACTTTATGATTGTATCTAGTGTTTTCAAGGCTACTAAACTAATCGGTCTTTCGAGACTTGATCTTTCTCGTGATCATGCCAATGTTATGTAATAATGCACCGACTCTAGGTAATTAGGGTTGGGGCGTTATAGTTGGTATCAGAGGAAGTTTAGTACAAACCTTGGAAGCTAGATTTAGATAAAATCTGATTAGAGCACGTAGACCTAAGATGATCTTTAAGGATTAGTATAGAAGAACTTCCTAGAATTTTGGTATTGTAAAGATTTTGTGAGTTTTCCAAGAAATACATCCATGTCTGGATACGAGCAGGTAGAGGTGGCTCTGACACAGATGTACCTAGGGGTAAAACCCGAAAACACCGCTTTGAGCTAGACTCGAATGGGAACTGGTGCACGACAACGGGCCTTGCTGCACTCTTGGTTACGACACTCCCGGGGGATATGCATTGGTAAATTCACAAGATTAGAATAAAACATTATTATGGGAATACAAAAAAATGCCCCTAAGAATATATGTCGGCAAATAGATAGTGGATAACCTAGATTTGAACATAGGGTACCCCAAGTTAGGATATATTGTTCAATTACAAGATTATCCTATTATGTCTATTTTTTTTACATTATTTTTAGATAAGTATTCAAAAACCCTAATTGTATTTTCTTTTGTTAGTTGAAACATGGAGGGATCAAGATCACGAACAACTCTTCTCTCTCTTCCTGAAGAACTACTTACAATTATTATCCAGAAGTCATGCACAGACGATGTTGAAACTTTTTCAAATGTCCAAGTTACATGCAAACAAATTTATGAGACATCCAATACCTCTAGTATTGCACGATTATTTCAAGGATCAAGTACCGACTATGGGATAATGTTGCGCTCTCAAGTTTCTTACCACGCTAAGCGTGGGAAGTACCATCAGGGTCTTTTCAAATTATTCACTTTATCTCAAAATTACGATGCACTAAATGATTTTCTAGATGCTGCAGAAGAGGGAGACCTTCGAGCAACCTATATGTATCAAATTATATATTTATGTCTTTTCGGATATACGAAAACTGATTTACCAAAACCTTATTTTGAAATATTTGAAGATGAATCAGTGAGAATTTTTCTAAAAAAACATGTTAAAGACGATGTATCTAAATTATATATAAGAAATACCTATTTTTTTATGATGCATCGATGCTTCCATCGATATAATCCAAAATGGATGAGGAGTTTCTGGGTAAAGGAAGTAAATGATTTGGAAAACTTCCTGAGGTACCATTGTGACACATGAACGCATTCTGCCAAAGGAAAATCCGCCTAGTTCCTCCAGAGTTCATGTTGTGATCCACATATCTCTAGTGAAAAAATACATGCCTGACCCAATGCATGTAGTCCCCTATGAAGAATTATAACTGGAACCCGATCTATCTTATTGTGGAGAGCCTATCAGAATTCTTCATACCAAAGATCAAGTGTTGAGAAACCGGATGAATCGTCTGGTAAAATATCTATGGAGAAATCATAAGATGGAAGAGGCAATGTGGGAACCTTAGGAACATATGATGAAGAACCTATGTGGAAATAAATGGATGGTGAAATGTTTAAAAGTGTTAGTGCTCTTTATTGATGGGATTACTTTGGAATAATTTTCTCTTGTATGTGTAAACCTACAATTTATTATGTGAAAATGATATTTGAGGAAGAATTATCTTTTCTGTTGCGGATATAGTTATAAATAACCATTTGGTCTTATATGATCATTGGGTTGGAGGAGATTATATGTTATTATAATTTGGGATGAAAATGCAAGGTATGAGATAAGATTTGTGGTTAAATTATGTTATGGTATTTTGAGGAATTTATCTCATTTTGGTAATATTATAAAATATAGTTTTTGAAAAAGGACAACACGTAGACCATGTGACAACCCGTCGCGTCGGACAAAGCTGTGGGAATCGAACCCACAACCAAAGTGCGATTGGGATTTATCGCCTACCACTGGACTACGTGAAGTACCTGGTTAGTGTGACTATTTTTTTTAGTTAAGTGATTTTATGGATCAATAATCAGTTGATTTGGGTTCTTATGTCTTATCAAATGAATACCCTTGGTATAGGAAAATGATTTGGCGATTAAGTGATAACGGTTATTTTGGAAGATGTTCGCTTTGTTGGGAACACTATATGCCCAAGGAAAATAGAATACAATGGGGTTTCATTTGTAGAGTAATGGTAGATTTTTTATCTACGTTTTTATTGTGGATTTATAGTGATTTGGGTTATTTATGGAAATGATTAACCTATAACTGAGAATATGTGATGATGTTAATTACTTTTGAGTATGTGACTTTAAGAGTATTTGATGTCATTTGGAGATACAATATAACATGGGAGACTACATAATCAAATTCTTCTATGTTTTGGGTTTCAATATTAGTTTGAATTATATTGAAGGATTTTAAGGAAAATTGATTATTGAATGGTATTTATTTAACTTTGGGGTATTGTTGGTTTAATTTTAGAAATTAAGATTAGTGCATATTTATCTCAAGGAATATCCTTTTGGGGGATCATTAGATCATTCAATAACCATTTTGGTTTTGATTAATCTTCAAAGACAATGTAAATATATGGTTTATCCTACATGGATCATGTGATTTTATAGAAGTTTATTCTAGTTCTTCCAGTGTGACCAAGTCTTCTTGAATACTCATCGTTTAAAATAAAATTGAGTTAGTGGTGGAAATTTATTAAAGAATGAAAATCTACTTAAAATTTAAGTATATCTCATAATGTTCTTAGTCAATATCATAAATGAATTCCTATTCCTTATGTAATGTAACTTTAAAAAAAATGTTGTCCTAGATGGTACATTAAATCATCACTAATTTATGGATTTGGGATTGTTGGCCTTTTCATAGCCATGTTCTCTACCACTCTCCATCAGATAATTGATGGTTAGATTTCTCTTCCATATCCATATTTTCCTACATGGAACCCTAGTATGTGTTATTTTCGGTAATCTTCATACTTTCCACTCTTTATTTTAAATAGAGGCCTCATTAATTCATTTTTCGATGTGGGATTTCAACTAAGATATTTTGAAACGTCAAAAATGTGTTATCCCAATACCCTATGTTTTCTTGGGCCGATGGTATTTCAAATCATCATAGATTGATGAGTTTAAGGACCTCAATTTTATACTTTTTTGTGATTGATGACCTCAATCACTACCTATAAATATTTACGTTTTTCCTCCAATTATATGTCTCTAATTGCCACCAATGTTCTCCTAATCGAGATCATAATTTTGTGGTGACCCTTTCATTTATCTTTTCCTTATATTAAGACTAAATTTTAGTAACCCAATTTCCGATGTGGGTTTTCCCACAAATATATTTTCTACTTTCAACCTTTTATTTTCGAAGAACAATTTCAAATTGCGAGGACACAATTTATTGAAGGAGGGGAGAATGTAACACCCCAGGATTTCATAGTGTGTTATTTCTTAAAAATAATTCAATAACTTGCACTACACGCAACACCGAGTTCAATCACACCATGACATACAAAAAAAAAGCCATTAAAAGAGGTCATGAATAGTATTAACTACATTTTGAACTTTATATAATCCTTATAATTTTAGAATCCCTATTATGAGTTTCTTAGTCATAATGCAAGAACAGATTCATTTTCAGTATTGCACTTTTATCAACTTTTAATAGTGAAACCTTTTTAAATAAAATATTTTAAACTATCTGAATAAATTGGGACATCAAAAAATTTAAAATGAAACATCCCAATCTTCCACGGTACGCTTTCCTTTGAATAAAATAGTAGCGTGTGTTGTACGCAACCTTGAGTTTTAACACACGCCACAACCAATCAAACTAGCCGTTATGAATAGTAATACCTAAATTTTGAAATTATATATATTTTATATTTTAAAATGGACTTCATTTTTGGATTCGGAATATCGAATTTAGCCTAAGGTGAAATTTTGGTACTTTTCGGATAACTTTCATATTTTGATGAATAGTGAAAATTACTAAATTATAATTAAAAACAACTTTTTTAATCAAAATAATTAATAGTGATAAATTGTGAATTTGAGTGGTTTTAAATTATATTTAGAATATATTTTTACCATTTAATATAATGTTGGTCATTGGACATAATTTTACAATTAAACCGAACATAAACAAGTGTCAATCTTTTGATAGTTATTACCTCTTAAAAACACGCTTTTTGTTTTGACAGCGGGAATTAATTTTAAATTAATTTCTGCCACTTCTGTGTTTTGAATTTAGAAAAATGGATTCCATATTTGGAATCAGGATTTCCAAATTCTGTAAATAGGTAACTTTTATTTTTAGACATTTTGAATAATTACTGTGGTAAATATTTTATTTACCATGGTTAAGGGTAAAACCGGTAAATAAGGGTTAAACAAATAATATTATAATAATACAAAATTACCCTAAAACGTGTCCTAACCTTATTGGTGGACACATACCCGACCATGGGCATCCTTGGGTCGATTAGGGGACCCCTTGGAGCCACTTGTATATGGTAGGGACACATTATATTAATAAAGTTAAAATAAAAAAAATGGCATAAGCTTACATATTTTAGAAGAACAATTTTTTACATAGGTTTATACATGTTGGATTTTCGATTATAAATATTCATTAGAAATCTAAAAATATTTCCTACATAATGATATTTTATTTATAATTTTGAGACATCATATAATTTAAATTATTAATGACACAATAATGATGCAATGTTTACCTCATTAATAAATCATTTAAATAAATAAGATTATAATGATTAAAATATTATCTAAAACCAGTCCAATTCTTATTGGATGATGTTATTTAGAATATGAGTCATCTTATCTTCGACCTCAATTATTTTTGGACCATTATAAACCGAATTTAATTATATTATAAAGTAATACTTTCACTCTTTCCTAAAGAGCCCCTAATCTCCCTTATAAAAGGAGACCACTTCTACTAATTCCTCACACCTCTCAAGCCACTTGGATCGTCCAAACTCTGCCCAAATAAGCTCCCCAAATCCCTCTACTCCTCCTTGAAGCCTCCCCTTAGGCAGAAAGCATTTCAAGAAGTCCTTTGGTTCCAACCAAAGTGAGTTACCTAAATTAAAGGTAACGATTTCTCTTAAATTATTTTCATTTATTTTGCTTCTCCAACCCCCAAACTCTTTTTACTTCCTTTCTTTTGTAACAAAAAAAAGTATCCTCAATATAATAGAATGTTTTTATAAGAATGATTCGAACTACACATACACACACCTCCATCTAATGGATGATGAACATAATGTTTCTGTGAATGGCAAACTAACGCCTCACAAAACGATGATTGTTCAAATACATCTTACCGCCTCTGATGGTGGCCATTATGATGGAACTGTAATTAAGTGTGATATTAATGATACATATTTTATATATAAGCTTCTTTAATTCCATTTTATTTCATACCATTATTCGTTTCATGTTGTATATACATACGATAATTTCATTTGAGGAAGTGCGGACTACCACCCCCTTAAAATGATATGACTCGTTCATACCACACATGGAACGTATAAAGAATGTTGTTAATGAACATAAGTAACATATATAAAATATTATATTATACTGGAATAATAATATACCTATGTATCATTTGGATTCAATTCTTTTAAAATGAAAAATTAAATGGAAGTAGCGTTCGTGCGTACGTACGGACTACCGTCTCCACGAACGCGATGAGATTAATTCTCCATCATATCCATTCAAGTATAATTATAATTTTATGATTTAAAAATAGTATCTAAGTACTTGATATCATCCTGGATATGAATAATATACATCCCATTAATAACGAATATGGCTCACATAACAAAGAATATAAAGTAAAATGAACCCGTTAACACCCGAAATGACGATAATTCTAAGATATTATTAACAAATCGATGTTAAAAGATCATATATGATATCATATTAATGTATATGATTCTTGTATAATTAAATAACAATTATTTCACCATTATACAGGAGGTTAACCTACCGTCGACCAAGGAAAAAGTACAAAGTAAGGGATTTTCTTATCTCACTTTCAACTCCGTGAGATTTCCATTGTTCGCCACTAAATTATTGAAAGTGGTGTATTGTGTACGGCCATTTGATATATATTATCATGATTCTCTTTATATTCATGTTATTCTGTAAATCATTTTGGTGGTTATTAACTTTTGGCCATACGACTCAGTTGATTAACGTGGTAAGGAGTTTCTTATCTCACTCTTAATTTCGTGAGAATTCCATTGTTCACCACTTAATTATTACATGTGGTGTATGTGTACTGCCCATGATTGTATTCATTGTGTAATATACATTAATTTATGGGTACTTACATAGTCATGGTATGATCCTTCTTTCATAGTTGTATGTTTCGTAAGTTACCAAATCGATAAGGGAATTTGACATTTCAGTTTCCACTCATTCGGCTTTACGCATATTTCATTGATTATATTACTCCAAGATTATGTGTGGAATCACTATTCATTTGATTATGTCATAATTTCCACTCCCCTTCCTGTGGATATACTTTTGATACACATAATAACTCAATTGATAATTCTCAAGTCATTAATATGAATTTGATAAGAGTAATTTTAACTCTTTCACCATTTGTTGAGTTAAACATCCAATTCGTTGGTGTTGTTTCTACAAGAATATGTGTGAATATCCTTTTATTGTTTTACACTGAATATTAAATCATATATAGTGTATTTATATTTTCACACATAATTATGTCATTGATTTATCCTTAACCTAAGGATACGACCTTTATGAGAGATTTCATCTCAATTTACATTCAATTGGGACTTCTTTGTTGATATACACCAAATCACTTTTATGTGGTGTATATAATGTACTTTGACATAGTATATCATGAATCCCTTTATTCTCATGATATTATAAAGTTTTGATTACCTCAATTATTTGTACTCAAGTGTCTCTCTTTTGGTTAGAATCTCTAACCAAAATACCATTTTAAAATGTTTTAAAGACTTATTCTTCTAAATCTTGCTCATTAATGTCCATGTTTTAAAAAATGGTTTTAAGGATTTATTTATATAGACATTAAAGTTTTAAAATTAAAACTCTTTTTAAAAGTTTCAAAGTGGTATGGGACACTTTGATTCAAAAATCTATTTTTAAATGGCTTCTTGACAAATAGTGTGACTTTTAAATGATTTCAAGAAATGGGGGATATTTCCCTCAAATAGTTTTGATGATTATTTTAATCTATGTCAACATCCTTCATTATTCATGATTGAGGTTAAAGTGATACAATACAATCTTCCATATTGTATCAAATGAGTTATGTTTGACTGTGGATGTTCTATTTTTATACCATTCATGGTTTGTGGTTAAAGTATTGACATTTCGTATGCTAGTTTTAATACGAATGTTTATTTTATGCTTAAACCTATTCATATGAGGAATGAATTGGACTTAATAAGTGACAGGTGAAGCCCGCTATAGCTCCTAGATGCATCGGTAGGTCTCATGAGACAAACTAGTTTCTTGGCACAAGGCCTTGGCAAAATCTTATTTGTAGTCTTGGCACGAGGCCTTGGCTATGTGGTTATGATAGTCTGGCATTATGCATTCCATCATTATGAAAGTGGTTATTGATATTTCATGTGATTGTTCGACTAGTAGAATATCCATGTGAGTAAGTAAATGGCATTATTTCATTTTATCTTTGCTATATTATGCTGAAGTTCAAGTTTAAAAGGATTTTTTTTAATTATAAATTGCCTTAAGTGTTTATGATTATCTATGAAAGCTTCTGCTATAATGCTATCCTTACTGAGAATCTGAGCTCACCCCTTTCAATGTTTTATTGTTCCCAGGATTATGAAGAAGTAATTTATGAATGTCCTGCAGGGATAGTATTAGGGGATTCGAAGACAAGATGTTTTTTATGTAATGTAAAACTTTATGATTGTATCTAGTGTTTTCAAGGCTACTAAACTAATCGGTCTTTCGAGACTTGATCTTTCTCGTGATCATGCCAATGTTATGTAATAATGCACCGACTCTAGGTAATTAGGGTCGGGGCGTTATAGTTGGTATCAGTGGAAGTTTAGTACAAACCTTGGAAGCTAGATTTAGATAAAATATGATTAGAGCACGTAGACCTAAGATGATCTTTAAGGATTAGTATAGAAGAACTTCCTAGAATTTTGGTATTGTAAAGATTTTGTGAGTTTTCCAAGAAATACATCCCTGTCTGGATACGAGCAGGTAGAGGTGGCTCTGGCACAGATGTACCTAGGGGTAAAACCCGAAAACACCGCTTTGATCTAGACTCGAACGGGAACTGGTGCACGACAACGGGCCTTGCTGCACTCTTGGTTACGACACTCCCGGGGGATATGCTTTGGTAAATTCACAAGATTAGTATAAAACATTATTATGGGAATACAAAAAAATGCCCCTAAGAATATATGTCGGCAAATAGATAGTGGATAACCTAGATTTTAACATAGGGTACCCCATGTTAGGATATATTGTTCAATTACAAGATTATCCTATTATGTCTATTTTTTTTACATTATTTTTAGATAAGTATTCAAAAACCCTAATTGTATTTTCTTTTGTTAGTTGAAACATGGAGGGAGAAAGATCACGAACAAATCTTCTCTCTCTTCCTGAAGAACTACTTACAATTATTATCCAGAAGTCATGCACAGACGATGTTGAAACTTTTTCAAATGTCCAAGTTACATGAAAACAACTTTATGAGACATCCAATACCTCTAGTATTGCACGATTATTTCAAGGATCAAGTACCGACTATGGGATAATGTTGTGCTCTCAAGTTTCTTACCACGCTAAGCGTGGGAAGTACCATCAGGGTCTTTTCAAATTATTCACTTTATCTCAAAATTACGATGCACTAAATGATTTTCTAGATGCTGTAGAAGAGGGAGACCTCCGAGCAACCTATATGTATCAAATTATATATTTATGTCTTTTGGGATATACGAAAACTGATTTACCAAAACCTTATTTTGAAATATTTGAAGATGAATCAGTGAGAATTTTTCTAAAAAAACATGTTAAAGACGATGTATCTAAATTATATATAAGAAATACATATTTTTTTATGATGCATCGATTCTTCCATCGATATAATCCAAAATGGATGAGGAGTTTCTGGGTAAAGGAAGTAAATGATTTGGAAAACTTCCTGAGGTACCATTGTGACACATGAACGCATTCTACCAAAGGAAAATCCGCCTAGTTCCTCCAGAGTTCATGTTGTGATCCACATATCTCTAGTGACAAAATACATGCCTGACCCAACGCATGTAGTCCCCTATGAAGAATTATAACTGGAACCCGATCTATCTTATTGTGGAGAGCCTATCATAATTCTTCATACCAAAGATCAAGTGTTGAGAAACCGGATGAATCGTCTGGTAAAAGATCTATGGAGAAATCATAAGATGGAAGAGGCAATGTGGGAACCCGAGGAACATATGATGAAGAACCTATGTGGAAATAAATGGATGGTGAAATGTTTAAAAGTGTTAGTGCTCTTTATTGATGGGATTACTTTGGAATAATTTTCTCTTGTATGTGTAAACCTACAATTTATTATGTGAAAATGATATTTGAGGAAGAATTATCTTTTCTGTTGCGGATATAGTTATAAATAACCATTTGGTCTTATATGATCATTGGGTTGGAGGAGATTATATGTTATTATAATTTGGGATGAAAATGAAAGGTATGAGATAAGATTTGTGGTTAAATTATGTTATGGTATTTTGAGGAATTTATCTCATTTTGGTAATATTATAAAATATAGTTTTTGAAAAAGGACAAAACGTAGACCGTGTGACAACCCGTCGCGTCGGACAAAGCTGTGGGAATCGAACCCACAACCAAAGTGCGATTGGGATTTATCGCCTACCACTGGACTACGTGAAGTACCTGGTTAGTGTGACTATTTTTTTTAGTTAATTGATTTTATTGATCAATAATCAGTTGATTTGGGTTCTTATGTCTTATCAAATGAATACCCTTGGTATAGGAAAATTATTTGGTGATTAAGTGATAACGGTTATTTTGGAAGATGTTCGCTTTGTTGGGAACACTATATGCCCAAGGAAAATAGAATACAATGAGGTTTCATTTGTAGGGTAATGGTAGATTTTTTATCTACGTTTTTATTGTGGATTTATAGTGATTTGGGTTATTTATGGAAATGATTAACCTATAACTGAGAATATGTGATGATGTTAATTACTTTTAAGTATGTGAATTTAAGAGTATTTGATGCCATTTGGAGATACAATATAACATGGGAGACTACATAATCAAATTCTTCTATGTTTTGGGTTTCAATATTAGTTTGAATTATATTGAAGGATTTTAAGGACAATTGATTATTGAATGGTATTTATTTAACTTTGGGGTATTGTTGGTTTAATTTTAGAAATTAAGATTAGTGCATATTTATCTCAAGGAATATCCTTTTGGGGGATCATTAGATCATTCACTAACCATTTTGGTTTTGATTAATCTTCAAAGACAATGTAAATATATGGTTTATCCTACATGGATCATGTGATTTTATAGAAGTTTATTCTATTTCTTCTAGTGTGACCAAGTCTTCTTGAATACTCATCGTTTAAAAAAAAATTGAGTTAGTGGTGGAAATTTATTAAAGAATGAAAATCTACTTAAAATTTAAGTATATCTCATAATGTTCTTAGTCAATATCATAAATGAATTCCTATTCCTTATGTAATATAACTTTAAAAAAAAATGTTTTCCTAGATGGTACATTAAATCATCACTAATTTATGGCTTTGGGATTGTTGGCCTTTTCATAGCCATGTTCTCTACCACTCTCCATCAGATAATTGATGGTTAGATTTCTCTTCCATATCCATATTTTCCTACATGGAACCCTAGTATGTGTTATTTTCGGTAATCTTCATTGTTTCCACTCTTTATTTTAAATAGAGGCCTCATTAATTCATTTTTCGATGTGGGATTTCAACTAAGATATTTTGAAACGTCAAAAATGTGTTATCCCAATACCCTATGTTTTCTTGGACCGATGGTATTTCAAATCATCATAGATTGATGAGTTTAAGGACCTCAATTTTATACTTGTTTGTGATTGATGACCTCAATCACTACCTATAAATATTTACGTTTTTCCTCCAATTATATGTCTCTAATTGCCACCAATGTTCTCCTAATCGAGATCATAATTTTGTGGTGACCCTTTCATTTCTCTTTTCCTTATATTAAGACTAAATTTTAGTAACCCAATTTCCGATGTGGGTTTTCCCACAAATATATTTTCTACTTTCAACCTTTTATTTTCGAAGAACAATTTCAAATTGCGAGGACGCAATTTATTGAAGGAGGGGAGAATGTAACACCCCAGGATTTCATAGTGTGTTATTTCTTAAAAATAATTCAATAACTTGCACTACACGCAACACCGAGTTCAATCACACCATGACGTACAAAAAAAAATCCATTAAAAGAGGTCATGAATAGTATTAACTACATTTTGAACTTTATATAATCCTTATAATTTTAGAATCCCTATTATGAGTTTCTTAGTCATAATGCAAGAACAGATTCATTTTCAGTATTGCACTTTTATCAACTTTTAATAGTGAAACATTTTTAAATAAAATATTTTAAACTATCTGAATAAATTGGGACATCAAAAAATTTAAAATGAAACATCCCAATCTTCCACGGTACGCTTTCCTTTGAATAAAACAGTAGCGTGTGTTGTACGCAACCTTGAGTTTTAACACACGCCACAACCAATCAAACTAGCCGTTATGAATAGTAATACCTAAATTTTGAAATTATATATATTTTATATTTTAAAATGGACTTCATTTTTGGATTCGGAATATCGAATTTAGCCTAAGGTGAAATTTTGGTACTTTTCGGATAACTTTCATATTTTGATGAATAGTGAAAATTAATAAATTATAATTAAAAACAACTTTTTTAATCAAAATAATTAATAGTGATAAATTGTGAATTTGAGTGGTTTTAAATTATATTTAGAATATATTTTTACCATTTAATATAATGTTGGTCATTGGACATAATTTTACAATTAAACCGAACATAAACAAGTGTCAATCTTTTGATAGTTATTACCTCTTAAAAACACGCTTTTTGTTTTGACAGCGGGAATTAATTTTAAATTAATTTCTGCCACTTCTGTGTTTTGAATTTAGAAAAATGGATTCCATATTTGGAATCAAGATTTCCAAATTGTGTAAATAGGTAACTTTTATTTTTAGACATTTTGAATAATTACTGTGGTAAATATTTTATTTACCATGGTTAAGGGTAAATCCGGTAAATAAGGGTTAAACAAATAATATTATAATAATAAAAAATTACCCTAAAACGTGTCCTAACCTTATTGGTGGACACATACCCGACCATGGGCATACTTGGGTCGATTTGGGGACCCCTTGGAGCCACTTGTATGTGGTAGGGACACATTATATTAATAAAGTTAAAATAAAAAAAAATGGCATAAGCTTACATATTTTAGAAGAACAATTTTTTACATAGGTTTATACATGTTGGATTTTCGATTATAAATATTCATTAGAAATATAAAAATATTTACTACATAATTATATTTTATTTATAATTTTCAGACATCATATAATTTAAATTATTAATGACACAATAATGATGCAATGTTTACCTCATTAATAAATCATTTAAATAAATAAGATTATAATGATTAAAATATTATCTAAAACCAGTCCAATTATTATTGGTTGATGTTATTTAGAATATGAGTCATCTTATCTTCGACCTCAGTTATTTTTGGACCATTATAAACCGAATTTAATTATATTATAAAGTAATACTTTCACTCTTTCCTAAAGAGCCCCTCCTCTCCCTTATAAAAGGAGACCACTTCTACTAATTCTTCACACCTCTCAAGCCACTTGGATCGTCCAAACTCTGCCAAAATAATCTCCCCAAATCCCTCTCCTCCTCCTTGAAGCCTCCCCTTAGGCAGAAAGCATTTCAAGAAGTCCTTTGGTTCCAACCAAAGTGAGTTACCTAAATTAAAGGTAACGATTTCTCTTAAATTATTTTCATTTATTTTGCTTCTCCAACCCCCAAACTCTTTTTAATTCCTTTATTTTGTAACAAAAAAAAGTATCCTCAATATATTAGGATGTTTTTATAAGAATGATTCGAACTACACATACACACACCTCCATCTAATGGATGATGAACATAATGTTTCTGTGAATGGCAAACTAACGCCTCACGAAACGATGATTGTTCAAATACATCTTACCGCCTCTGATGGTGGCCATTATGATGGAACTGTAATTAAGTGTGATATTAATGATACATATTTTATATATAAGCTTCTTTAATTCCATTTTATTTCATACCATTATTCGTTTCATGTTGTATATACATACGATAATTTCATTTGAGGAAGTGCGGACTACCGCCCCCTTAAAATGATATGACTCGTTCATACCACACATGGAACGTATAAAGAATGGTGTTAATGAACATAAGTAACATATATAAAATATTATATTATACTGGAATAATAATATACCTATGTATCATTTGGATTCAATTCTTTTAAAATGAAAAATTAAATGGAAGTAGCGTTCGTGCGTACGTACGGACTACCGTCTCCACGAACGCGATGAGATTAATTCTCCATCATATCCATTCAAGTATAATTATAATTTTATGATTTAAAAATAGTATCTAAGTACTTGATATCATCCTGGATATGAATAATATACATCCCATTAATAACGAATATGGCTCACATAACAAAGAATATAAAGTAAAATGAACCCGTTAACACCTGAAATGACGATAATTCTAAGATATTATTAACAAATCAATGTTAAAAGATCATATATGATATCATATTAATGCATATGATTCTTGTATAATTAAATAACAATTATTTAACCATTATACAGGAGGTTAACCTACCGTCGACCAAGGAAAAAGTACAAAGTAAGGGATTTTCTTATCTCACTTTCAACTCCGTGAGATTTCCATTGTTCGCCACTAAATTATTGAAAGTGGTGTATTGTGTACAGCCATTTGATATATATTATCATGATTCTCTTTATATTCATGTTATTCTGTAAATAATTTTGGTGGTTATTAACTTTTGGCCATACGACTCAGTTGATTAACGTGGTAAGGAGTTTCTTATCTCACTCTTAATTTCGTGAGAATTCCATTGTTCACCACTTAATTATTACATGTGGTGTATGTGTACTGCCCATGATTGTATTCATTGTGTAATATACATTAATTTATGGGTACTTACATAGTCATGGTATGATCCTTCTTTCATAGTTGTATGTTTCGTAAGTTACCAAATCGATAAGGGAATTTGACATTTCAGTTTCCACTCATTCGGCTTTACGCATATTTCATTGATTATATTACTCCAAGATTATGTGTGGAATCACTATTCATTTGATTATGTCATCATTTCCACTCCCCTTCCTGTGGATATACTTTTGATACACATAATCACTCTATTGATAATTCTCAAGTCATTAATATGAATTTGATAAGAGTAATTTTAACTCTTTCACCATTTGTTGAGTTAAACATCCAATTCGTTGGTGTTGTTTCTACAAGAATATGTGTGAATATCCTTTTATTGTTTTACACTGAATATTAAATCATATATAGTGTATTTATATTTTCACACATAATTATGTCATTGATTTATCCTTAACCTAAGGATACGACCTTTATGAGAGATTTCATCTCAATTTACATTCAATTGGGACTTCTTTGTTGATATACACCAAATCAATTTTATGTGGTGTATATAATGTACTTTGACATAGTATATCAGGAATCCCTTTATTCTCATGATATTACAAAGTTTTGATTACCTCAATTATTTGTACTCAAGTGTCTCTCTTTTGGTTAGAATCTCTAACCAAAATACCATTTTAAAATGTTTTAAAGACTTATTCTTCTAAATCTTTCTCATTAATGTCCATGTTTTAAAAAATGGTTTTAAGGATTTATTTATATGGACATTAAAGTTTTAAAATTAAAACTCTTTTTAAAAGTTTCAAAGTGGTATGGGACACTTTGATTCAAAAATCTATTTTTAAATGGCTTCTTGACAAATAGTGTGACTTTTAAATGATTTCAAGAAAAGGGGGATATTTCCCTCAAATAGTTTTGATGATTATTTTCATCTATGTCAACATCCTTCATTATTCATGATTGAGGTTAATGTGATACAATACAATCTTCCATATTGTATCAAATGAGTTATGTTTGACTGTGGATGTTCTATTTTTATACCATTCATGGTTTGTGGTTAAAGTATTGACATTTCGTATGCTAGTTTTAATACGAATGTTTATTTTATGCTTAAACCTATTCATATGAGGAATGCATTGGACTTAATAAGTGACGGTTGAAGCCCGCTATAGCTCCTAGATGCATCGGTAGGTCTCATGAGACAAACTAGTTTCTTGGCACAAGGCCTTGGAAAAAACTTATTTGTAGTCTTGGCACGAGGCCTTGGCTATGTGGTTATGATAGTCTGGAATTATGCATTCCATCATTATGAAAGTGGTTATTGATATTGCATGTGATTGTTCGACTAGTAGAATATCCATGTGAATAAGTAAATGGAATTATTTCATTTTATCTTTGCTATATTATGCTGAAGTTCAAGTTTAAAAGGATTTTTTTAATTATAAATTGCCTTAAGTGTTTATGATTATCTATGAAAGCTTCTGCTATAATGCTATCCTTACTGAGCATCTGAGCTCACCCCTTTCAATGTTTTATTGTTTCCAGGATTATGAAGAAGTAATTTATGAATGACCTGCAGGGATAGTATGAGGGGATATGAAGACAAGATGTTTTTTATGTAATGTAAAACTTTATGATTGTATCTAGTGTTTCCAAGGCTACTAAACTAATCGGTCTTTAGAGACTTGATCTTTCTCCTGATCATGCCAATGTTATTTAATAATGCACCGACTCTAGGTAATTAGGGTCGGGGCGTTATATGAGCCACCCATAGGGTTAGTGTGAATTTTGATGGTTTTTTGTGATGATTCCACCATGCCAAAGAACAAGTTTGGGTTTTGTACTATTTTTTTTCGGTGGTCTTTTGAGATACCTGCTGTGTTACATTCTTTACCTTGGAATAGAAAGCTTTTCAAGTTTTCTCTGGTTGTTTAATTAAATGAATGTGAATTCTAATTGGTAGGATTATTTTCTGGTGCACTCTTAGCCCATTACTGTACTTATTTTTCTTTACTTTTTCTATATTACTCACTGACAGTAGGGCACACATCTTGTGGAGGTTGCCTACTAGGATTAGTCTCACACCCTCATTGAGTCCTACTTTTCATCCCAAATAGATTATATGTTTGCAGGTGTAGGTAGGGATTGTGGCCCTTCTACCTCAGGTACTTTATTGCTGGTTAGAGCTGGAGAGCTTGGGACTGGGCTTTGGCTCGCGATGCTGCTGGAGTTGCTATTTACATTTAGTACTTTAGTTTCAGTTGTATTTCAGAACGTTGATTTGTTTAATTCTTTCCATAGATACATGTATAGTAATGCATCATTATTATATAAGACATTGATTCTAATTTTAGTTCAGTTTTCATATGTTGTTTACTGCTTCCTCTATTGATTATGTTTATTATTCCGCTTCATACTTTACCAAATGAGGGCATAGTTTCCCCACTGACTCACAAAGGCCCTCGCTGCTAGTCGGAATGTAACACCCCAGGTAAATAAAGAATATGAAATTTTCATATTTATCCATATTTTTGAATAAAATATTGATATGACTTTAAAGGGGACGCTATGCTCGATGGCGTACCCAACACGCAACAACGAGTTTCTTGGGAATCTTACGTTGGACTCTAATAATAAAATAATATTATTTTAAATGGCAATTAACAGGTAGCCGTTGTATTGGTGGGAATGGATAGAATTAACTAAAATATGATTATATATGTTTTAAAATGTTTTTAATATTATCCAATAAAAGATAAAGGCTTAAAATACAGAAAGAATTCAATTTTAGGCGTATATGCCCTAGTTTTCACTAAAGGTTCACTTATCGCCTTTTGATGGCAAACCATTATTAAATATAGTTTTGTTCACTCTTATACATCCTTTTGGACCGAATAAAACTATTCTTTAGAATCGGGACATCAAAATTTACTTTGTGTATATTTTTGGTATCTTTCCGATAAAGTTCATTTTTTTAATGAATAGTGTAAAATGTTGTATTTTAATTCTAAACCTATTTTTAATCTAATTTATTTATATGATTAGATTATATTTTGAATTGGTTATAAGTGAAATTGGAATATATTTTTACAGTTAAATCCAATAGTGGTCTTTGGAAATAATTTCACTTTGAAATCGGACTTAAACTAGTGTCAATCTTTTGATACTTATTATTTCATAAAAACACGCTATTTGTCATGACAGCGGGAATTAATTATTAAATTAATTAATGTGACTTATATGTTTTGAATTTTGTAAAATATACTTCATTTTTGAATTCAGAATATCAAATATAGCTTATGGTGAATTTTTGGGATTTTTCCGAAAAACATCAATTTTTGATGAATAGTGACACCACTAGGTGGTACTTATAAAAACTGATTTTTCCGTTTAAATGAAATTTTTCCATCTTTGTGTTTTTAATTTCAAAAATCCGACATACATGGTTTTCATTAAGAAGTAAAATGTGGTTCAATGGGATAAAAATAATTTTTTGGTGAATAGTAACTTATTAAGTTTTTAATCGCGATTAGAGGTAATTAGTGTAGTTTAAGGTAAAAGTAATGCTTTAATAATATGAAATGAACTTGACACATGTCCTAACCTCATTGGATGTGTAATATCCGACCAAGACAAGCCATGGGTCAACTTGGGGACCCCATGGAGCCACTTTGGTTGGGAAATGACATAAATAACTTTTTATTTAATGTAAAAGTAAAAATGACACAAACATGATATGTTTTACTAAAACAATTTTTAAGTGGGGTTATACAAGTCATATTTTTTATTATAAATAGTCATTGGAAATCTAAAACCATTTCCTACATCATAGTAATTGTTTTATAATTTTTAGACATTAAATAAATTAAATTATTTATGACATCATAATGATGCAGCGATGACATCATTATCTGACAATTTAAATAAAATGAGAAGATAAAGTAAACTCTATGACCTACACATGTCCAAAACTTATTGTATGGGTGTATTTCGAACCCTTATAACCTTATACACGAATTATATAAATGTGGGACCTTTTAAAACCAAAACACATTTTCAAATAAAGTAATATTTCTTAATTTCCAAAAGTGCCCCTCCTCTCATCTTCTAAAAGGCCCCCACCTCTAACTCATTTCACACTCTCCTCAAGCCTTTGGATCGGCCATCCCCTGCCCATTTACTCTCTCCACATCCCTCTCCTCATCCTAGAGTATTCCCTTTGGGTATAATCCTTTCAAAGGAAGCCTTTAGGCTCAAATCAAAAGGAGTTACACTTTTAAAGGTAATTCATTCTCTCATGTTCATTTGTTTCATTTTGCTTCTCCAACCCCCTAAAATATTTTTATTTACTTATTTTGTAATAAAACCAGTATCTTCAATATACTAGGATGTTTTTATAAGATTTATTCGAGCTACACTCTCACACAACTACATCAAATGGTTAAAGAACATACGGTTTCCGTGGATGGCCAAATTCTGCCTCCCGAAATGATGATTGTTCAATACTCATTTAACACCTTGAAAGGTGGCCATTATGATGTCAATATTTTTATATATGATATATAATATGTTTATGTTTTCCTTAAGATTCTGTTTTTTTTCATTTTGGGCATACCTTTATGGTTTCCATTATGGGTAAACGCGATATCTTCATTTAAGGAAGTGCGGACTACCGCCCCCTCAAAGTGGTTTGATTCGTTAAATACCATATTTGGGATGTATAAAGGATGGAAATATGATATTATATATTATATTATACTGGAATTATAATATAAATTTATGTCATTATGATTCCATTCTATAAAATATGAAATAGAAATGAAAGTAGCGTTCATGCGTACGTACGGCTTACCGTCTCAATGAACGGTGCATTTCATTTCTTACCTCTAAATGATTATGTAATGTTATAAATTCATGCATGTAATGGATATATATGACATATATGATATCTAAATCGTGAATACAATTCTGGATATAATAAACATTTGGCCACACGAACAACATGTAATTGTAAGAAGTCCACTTTCGACTTAAGGACCAAATATCGGCAAAACAAATATTATTAACTTAAATGATTACATAATATTTATGACATGGTAATAAGTGATATAAAATGAATAATGAACTTGAAAAAGGTTCTTAAGGAAGTAGAAATTAACTCAAGTTTATTATTCAGGAGATTAAAGAACGATCGAGTCAAGTCAGACCCGAGGTAAGGGATCCTACTCCTCTATTTCTTTTCAAGTACACTCTTTTATGTCATTCCTTATAAGCTCATCTTTCTTGTTATTGGGATGTTCTTTTATATCACTCTTAATGTAATTTTTATTTTCATATGATGAGAGACCCTATTCTCTCTCATCAATCCATTTTGGAAGTTTCAAGTGCCGCCATTAGGCTGCTGAATTTTCGTAAGAGATATAACCTCTCTCTTTTCTTTAAGTACTCCCCTTTATGTAACTTCTTTTAAGCTCCTATTTGTTATGATGGGGGATGTTATTTCATATTACTCTTTCTGTACATTTTGTTGTAATGTGATGAGATACCCTATTTGATCTCATCAATCCATTTTTGGAAGTTTTATGTGGCGTCGTTAGGCTGTCGAGTTTTCGTAAGGGATTTTTCATCTCACATTTATTCCCGTGAGATTTATGCTACATTTGCCACAATTTCCTTTGAGTGGTGTATGTACTTCCATTATTCTACTCTTTGTGTAATATAATTTCCTTTATGAGTATTTACATCAATGATTTATTGTCCTTCTTTCATGGGGTGTATGTTTTGAAAGATACCCAAGTCGGTAAGGGAACCGTTCACCCTCCTTTTTTTAAAAGACTTCATTTGTTGGGTCTTTTAATTTACATATTTTTTTGTTGGGATATGTTATCATATATCCTTATTGATTTAAATTTTATGTCCAAGTGATGAGATGCACTTTTTTATCTCTCATAAACTCATTTTGATGTGATGCCATTAGGCTGTCAAGGGAACTTCTTAACCCAATTTCGATTTCTTTGGGTTCAATATGTAGTTATTGAATATGTCATCCTTTGAATATGTGTGAATGACCTTTTATTATTTTAGAATTAATATCCACTTATATTTGGTGTATTCATTTGTCACACATAATTATGTTTTTGATTTATCCTTAAACCAAGGATATCGTCTTTCTATGGGACTTCATCTCAATCTCCTTTCATTGAGGCATATTTCATTTTATACACAACTTTCTTTTATATGGTGTATAAACGCCTTTGACTTTTACTTTTATACAAAAGGAACTTTTTCTACGAAGCGTTTTACTAAATGAAAAAAAGGAATGTTTTTTTAACGTACGCGGTGACAACGACCTTTTCCGCCGCCGCGAGTATTATTTGGTCTTTGGCTTTCTCAACAAGCCGTAATGTTTTTAAAATGAAATAAATACAATATACTCTTTTATGTATTTTGGTATTGAAAATGGTTTTGATAAAGGATTCTATTATGATATATTGTGATTGAAATGTGGAAATGTTATCATTCTTTTATATTGGTTTTATGTTTTATGATTTTATATTGGTACTTGGACATTTGACGGGTGGTTACGTGATAAACCATATGACGGGTGGTGCCGTGAATACCAGGAGGAGTGGTTACGCTATAAAATCCAATGCATTGGGTATGGAAGTCGGCCGTATGGCCATTCCATTAAGTATGTATGGAAGTTGGCCGAATGGCTATTACATTAAGTGATATGTGTGGAAGTCGACCATATGGTTATTACACTTAAGTATGTTTATGTCCCAAGTTACCTTTATATGTTATGTGTTCTTTATATGGGTTTTATCGTAATCTTTTGGTTACAAAAGGGTAAGTAATGAACTTTTATTCAGCGAAATTTTTTTCCTACTTCGAAGAGGTAAAAAGTATTACTTTGATAAAGTATACATGGTTTACTTGTTGTTTTGAAAAACTAACAGTTTTCATTCTTTGTGTATCCCTTACTGAGCTTTTTATGCTCATCCCAAGTTTTTGAAATGTTTTTCACAGGACTTAGCGTGGAATAGGGTCAAGGATGGGATCAGGGGAAAGTCATGCTACCTAAAAAATGGAACTATACATGTTTCTTTTAAAGTGTTTTTATTTTATGGAAATTTAATAGAAGCGACTACTTTGTAATCATTAGAGATGTAATAGTTATGTCCTAATTCTCTAAAACTCTAATCCTGAAAAGATCCTCAATGTGAATTGCTCATTTAATTCAATATTAAGTAAGGTTTAAGGCTAGGGCCATATAGTTGGTATCAAAGTTCGGTTTAGATAACTTTAGAGGTTAGGGTATTCCTTAAGCATAAGTGACATTACAATAATGGATAGGATTTCAAAAAGAGTACTAGTTTTAGATAAAGTGAATGAGTAAGTATATCTTAGTGTTTACCTTTCTCATTAGTACATGATGGTTTTTTTGATATACTCACACTGACATTTCTGTTTTTAGTGAATGGATGGATCTAGCAGGCACCAAAGAGACAACAAGTTTGAAGGAAACTGTGGTGATTCTTTGATTAAGATACTGGATAAAATGGGGGATTCAATGAGGAAACTCGTGGTTGTTATAAACCAACTATCAAGGAGTCATGATCAACCACTTTAACCTTGGTATGTTCTGTAATGCATCATGTATGAGATGACCAATCGATGTGGATGTTCAGGTAATAACTATAGAGGTAACAATTAGAGTTTATATGATCCTTACTTTTGAGGTAATTATGGGTTACTATATGTTATGATTGAAGTGAAAGGCATGAGATAAAATTGAGGTTAAATTATGTTGTGGTTATTTTTGATGATTTTATCCCTTTTTGGGGAATGATTTGAGAATTATATAGTTTTGGAAAAAGGACAACACGTAGACCGTGTGACTACCCGTCACGTCGGACAAAGCTACGGGAATCGAACCCACAATCAAAGTGCAACTGGTATTTGTCGCCTACCATTGGACTACATGAAGTCCCTGGTTAGTTTGACTGATTCTTTTTAGTTATATGATTTTATTAATTAAGAGTAAGTTGATTTTGGGTTATTTATGAAAATTATTAACATATCATGGAGGATATGTGATTAGGTTAATTACTTTTCAATACGAGACTTTAGGAGCAACTGATGTTGTTTGGAGATAAATGTTACAATTTAACTTGGAAGACTATGTGACTAAATCCTTCAAATATTTGGGTTTCAACCATATTTTGGTTACTTTGATGAATTTTGTGGATAAATTGTTTATCAGATGGTCCTCGTTGAACTTTGGGTTTTGTTGGACAACTTTTGGAGATTAAGCATAGATTTTCTTTTTATAAAGGGTTATCCTTTTCTGGATTATATGATCTTGTACTAGCCTTTTGGGTTTTGGTTTTGGTTAAAGTCTAAAGACATGGGAAGTATATAGTTCTCTTTTGTGGATTAGGTGATTCTCTAGAAGTTGATTATAGTACTCTTAATGGGAACACATCTTCCTAAATACTCGTCTTTTGGAGAAAATGTGATTTTGTGTAAGGAATCTAATAAAAGTTGAAAGTCAACATGATAAGTGATTATGTTTCCTTATGAATAAGTTCCTCAATAAAATGTAACTTAAAACAAAAATGTTGTCTATTAACTTTTCCTACTGGGGAATCGAATACCGTTTAACCCATCACAAGTTTGTGATTTTCTCGTTGTTAACTTTCTCCTAAACATGTTTTCTATCACTCTCCATCAGAACATGACCCTATGTTTTCTCCTCCATGTACATTTTTTTCTACATGGAATCCTAGTATGGGTTAACTCGGGTGACCTCTGTGCTTATCTTTCTTTATTTTAAAGTGATTGTTTTACCGACTCTTGTTCCGATGTGGGACTTTCAAGGATGTTTCCAAGCTCAATTTTAAAAATTGTGAGGACGCAATTCCCAAAAGGGGAGAAGGATGTAACACCCTAGGTAAATAAAGAATATGAAATTTTCATATTTATCCATATTTGTAAATAAAATATTGATATGACTTATAGGGGACGCTATGATCGATGGCGTACCCAACACGCAACAACGAGTTTCTTGGGAATCTTACGTTGCACTCTAATAATAAAATAATATTATTTTAAATGGCAGTTAATAGGTAGCCGTTGTATTGGAGAGAATGGATAGAAATAACTAAAATATGATTATATATGTTTTTACTATTATCCAATAAAAGATAAAGGCTTAAAATACGGAAAGAATTCAATTTTAGGCGTATATGCCCTAGTTTTCACTAAAGGTTCACTTATCGCCTTTTGATGGTGAACCGTCATTAAATATAGTTTTGTTCACTCTTATAAATCCTTTTGGAACAAATAAAACTCTTCTTTAGAATCGGGACATCAAAATTTAATTTGTGTAAATTTTTGGTATCTTTCCGATAAAGTTCATTTTTTAATGAATAGTGTAAAATGTTGTATTTTAATTCAAAACCTCTTTTTAATCTAATTTATTTATATTATTATATTATCTTTTGAATTGGTTTTAAAGTGAAATTAGAATATATTTTTACCATTAAATCCAATAGTGGTCGTTGGAATTAATTTCACTTTGAAATCGGACTTAAACTAGTGTCAATCTTTTGATACTTATTGTTTCATAAAAACACGCAATTTGTCATGACAACGGGAATTAATTATTAAATTAATTAATGTGACTTATATGTTTTGAATTTTGTAAAATAGACTTAATTTTTGAATTCGGAATATCAAATATAGCTTATGGTGATTTTTTGGGATTTTTCTGAAAAACATCAATTTTTGATGAATAGTGACACCACTAAGTGGTACTTATAAAAACTGATTTTTCCGTTTAAATGAAAATTTTCCATCTTTGTGTTTTGAATTTCAAAAATCCGACATACATGGTTTTCATTAAGAAGTAAAATGTGGTTCAATGGGATAAAAATAATTTTTTGGTGAATAGTAACTTATTAAGTTTTTAATCGCGATTAGAGGTAATTAGTGTAGTTTAAGGTAAAAATAATGTTTTAATAATATTAAATGAACTTGACACATTTCCTAACCACATTGGATGTGTAATGGCCGACCAAGAAAAGCCATGGGTCAACTTGGGGACCCCATAGATCCACTTTGGTTGGGAAATGACATAAATAACTTTTTATTTAATGTAAAAGTAAAAATGACACAAACATGATATGTTTTACTAAAACAATTTTTAAGTGGGGTTATACAAGTCAGATTTTTTATTATAAATAGTCATTGGAAAGATAAAAATATTTCCTACATCATAGTAATTTTTTTATAATTTTTAGACATTAAATAATTTAAATTATTTATGACATCATAATGATGCAGCGATGACATCATTATCTAATGATTTAAATAAAATGAGAAGATAATGTAAACTCTATGAACTAAACATGTACAAAACTTATTGGATGGATGTATTTCGAACCCTTATCACCTTATCCACTAATTATATCAATTTGGGACCTTTTAAAATCGAAACACATTTTGAAATAAAGTAATATTTCTTACTTTCCAAAAGTTCCCCTCCTATCCTCTTATAAAAGGCCCCCAACTCTACCTCATTTCACACCCTCCTAAAGCCTTTGGATCGGCCAACCCCTGCCCATTTAATCTCTCCACATCCCTCTCCTCATCCTAGAGGATTCACTTTGGGCAGAATCCTTTCAAAGGAAGCCTTTAGGCTCAAATCAAAAGAAGTTACACTTTTAAAGGTAATTCATTCTCTCATGTTCATTTGTTTTATTTTGCTTCTCCAACCCCCTAAAATCTTTTTATTTACTTATTTTGTAAGAAAACCAGTATCTTAAATATACTAGGATGTTGTTATAAGATTTATTCGAGCTAAACTCTCACACAACTACATCAAATGGTTAAAGAACATACGGTTTCCGTGGATGGAAAAATTCTGCCTCCCGAAACGATGATTGTTCAATACTCATTTAACACATTCAATGGTGGCCATTATGATGTCACTATTTTTATATATGATATATAATATGTTTATTATTTCTTTAAGCTTCTGTTTTTTTTGCATTTTGGGCATACCTTTATGGTTTCCATTATGGGTAAACGCGATATCTTCATTTAAGGAAGTGCGGACTACCACCCCCTCAAAGTGATTTGATTCGTTAAATACCATATATGGGACGTATAAAGGATGGAACTATGATATTATATATGATATTATACTGTAATTATAATATAACTTCATATAATTATGATTCCATTCTATAAAATACGAAATAGAAATGAAAGTAGCGTTCATGCGTACGTACGGCTTACCGTCTCCATGAACGGTGCGTTTCATTTCTTACCTCTAAATGATTATGTAATGTTATAAATGCATGAATTTACTGGATATATATGAAATATATGATATCTACATCATGAATACAATTCTGGATATAATAAAAATTTTTCCACACGAACAACATGTAATTGTAAGAAGTCCACTTTCGACTTAAGAACCAAATATCTACAAAACAAATATTATTAACTTAAATGATTACATAATGTTTATGACATGGTAATAAGTGATATAAAAGGAATAATGAACTTGAAAAAGGTTCTTAATGAATTATAAATTAACTCATGTTTATTATTCAGGAGATTAAAGAACGATCGAGTCAAGTCGGACCCGAGGTAAGTGATCCTACTCCTCCCTTTCTTTTTAAGTACACTCTTTTATGTCATTCCTTCTAAGCTCATATTTCTTATTGATGGGATGTTATTTTATATCAATATTACTGTAATTTTTATGTTCATATGACGAGAGACCCTATTCTCTCTCATCAATCCATTTTGGAAGTTTCGAGTGCCGCCGTTAGGCTGCTGAATTTTCGTAAGAGATCTAACCTCTCTCTTTCTCTTTAAGTACTCCCCTTTATGTCACTTCTTTTAAGCTCCTATTTGTTATGATGGGGGATGTTCTTTCATATTCCTCTTGCTGTAAATTTTGTTGTAATGTGATGAGATACCCTATTTGATCTCATCAATCCATTTTTGGAAGTTTTATGTGGCGCCGTTAGGCTGCCGAGTTTTCGTAAGGGATTTTTCATCTCACATTTATTCCCGTGAGATTTATGCTACATTTGCCAAAATTTCCTTTGAGTGGTGTATGTACTGCCATTATTCTACTCTTTGTGTAATATAATTTCCTTTATGAGTATTTACATCAATGATTTATTGTCCTTCTTTCATGGGGTGTATGTTTTGAAAGATACCCAAGTCGGTAAGGGAACCTTTCACCCTCCTTTTTTTTAAAAGACTTCTTTTGTTGGGTCTTTTAATTTACATATTGCTATATTGGGATATGTTCTCATATATCCTTATTGATGTAAATTTTATTTCCAAGTGATGATATACACTTTTTTATCTCTCATCAACTCATTTTGATGTGATGCCGTTAGGCTGTCAAGGGAACTTCTTAACCCAATTTCGATTTCTTTGGGTTCAACATGTAGTTATTGAAAATGCAATCCTTTGAATATGTGTGAATGACCTTTGATTATTTTACACTTAATATCCACTTATATTTGGTGTATTCATTTGTCACACATAATTATGTAATTGATTTATCCTTAAACCAAGGATATCGTCTTTTTATGGGACTTCGTCTCAATCTCCTTTCATTGAGGCATATTTCGTTTTATACAGAACTTTCTTTTATACGGTGTATAAACCCCTTTGACTTTTACTTTTATACAAAAGGAATCTTTTTCTACGAAGCGTTTTACTAAATGACAAAAAGGAATGTTTTTTTACGTACGTGGTGACAACGACCTTTTCCGCCGCCGCGAGTATTATTTGGTCTTTGGCTTCCTCAACAAGCCGTAATGTTTTTAAAATGAAATAAATACCATATACTCTTTTATGTATTTTGGTATTGAAAATGGTTTTGATAAAGGATTCTATTATGATATAGTGTGATTTAAATGTGGAAATGTTATCATTCTTTTATATTGGTTTTATGTTTTATGATTTTATATTGGTACTTGGACATTTGACGGGTGGTTACGTGATAAACCATATGATGGGTGGTGCCGTGAATACCAGGATGGGTGGTTACGTTATAACATCCAATGCATTGGGTATGGAAGTCGGTCGTATGGATATTCCATTAAGTATGTATGGAAGTTGGACGAATGGCTATTCTATTAAGTGATATGTGTGGAATTCGACCGTATGGTTACTCCACTTAAGTATGTTTATGTCCCAAGTAACCTTTATATGTTATGTGTTCTTTATATGGGTTTTATGGTAATCTTTTGGTTACAAAAGGGTAAGTAATGAACTTTTATTCAGAGAAGAGTTTTTACTACTTCGAAGAGGTTAAAAGTATTAATTTGATAAAGTATACATGATTTACTTGTTGTTTTGAAAAACTAACAGTTTTCATTCTTTGTGTATCCCTTACTGAGCTTTTTATGCTCGTCCCAAGTTTTTGAAATGTTTTTCATAGGACTTAGCGTGGAATAGGGTCAAGGATGGGATCAAGGGAAAGTCATGCTACCTAAAACATGGAACTATACATGTTTCTTTTTAAGTGTTTTTATTTTATGGAAATTTAGTAGAAGCGACTACTTTGTAATCTTTAGAGATGTAATAGTTATGTCCCAATTCTCTAAAACTATAAACCCGAAAAGACCCTCAATGTGAATTTCTCATTTAATTCAATATTAAGTAAGGTTTAAGGCTAGGGCCTTATACGGAATCCTCTAGCATTTTGGGAAACGTGCTTGAGGTCATGTGGTGAACCGGGTATGGGGCACCGGTTTTTTAGCTCTGGATTAGGGTCTTTACAACCTAAGTAGGGTTTGTTGATACTTCGTGATTGTATATTTCTTCTTTTGTTTATCCTTAGTGGATATTGTGAGACCTTGCGGGTCTCGGGGTCCCTAACGGCTATTGTTATACTCACCCCTGCACGGACTATGCCCGCAACTCGTTGTGTTGGATGCAGACGACGGACAGTGCTGACGGAGGCTGAGATCACCAGGACTAGACGATACCTGGAGGTGGACCTTGCGACGAGTCGCCACACAGATGAGAGTGACTGACGAGAGTGCTGAGGTGGCCATATGTACCTACCCTTCATGTAGGAATCCCGGAGGATGATCCATGAGCTTCTCTTTACTTTTATATATTTTTCACTTTTTACTTGTACTTGTTGTTCAGTTGGGTTTTTATATTGGCCAATTTACTTTCCAGCACACTGTTTTGTATTAGGTTTACTTGGTGTTTACTTCCTGTTGTGTACTCTGTTGTGTTTGTTTACTTTTATTATGGCAATGCCTTCCCATATTTGAGATTTACGCCTTTGGTGATTGTCTCCAGCACTTGGCCTATGGAAGGCGGGCTTGGGGTAGTCATGAAATGGGCCCCGAGGACGGGTTGTGACACAATCCATTCATGTATGGTCTTCATATTTCTCCCAACACCATCAACCTTGTAATATTTGTATTCTAGATATTTTTTAAGTTATATAAAACTAAATTGTAGAATATATATATATATATATATTTACATAACATTATCATTTAACACATTAAAAGGTCAATATATAGTACTTACACGATATCTCGACTGATGTATGGATATTTATTTATTGATTAAATTATTTCAACAAAATTATTTGTATAAGAATAATGTCACTTTTTTTTGAAATCGTCCATATAAAACTCTTAATTTCATTCCAATTAATTCCAATTAATAATATTTTCACATTATAATCAACCATAATTTGGGTGTGCATGTTTAATTATCCTTAAATTTTCATGAAACCTCTCTATATTTTAGAAGATTCAGCTTCTCATTGAGAATAACCCATGTAGTATATATATATATATAATATTTATGTTACTAAATCATGAATACATACCAAAATTAGAATGATCTAAAGTTCAATAATCTATTGTCTTGATACAAGGAGTAGTAATGGTATCTACTATATGATTTTGTGGGAAATTAATAGGATTGATAATCGATACGGTTGGTAATAGATCTTTTATTGAAGGAGGAATGAAAATTATATGAAATACCTATATAAAATGTATTAGATATGTATTTGGTTTTGAAATCAATAATCTATAAGTACCTTATATAATGTATGGTGTATATTAATAATAAGGACTAATGGGAGGATAAGGGATATCATGTTGCATGTTCATGGGTGGAAAAGGATAAAGAGATGAACTATTCATCATAATTTATTGAAAAAATAGTGATTACATTACCATTGGATGATGTCCTACTAACTGAGGGGGTAAAATAAGAAGCTGAAATTTATACGGAGTATTTCTATGAATTTTTTTTACATCTCATCCTATATAATTTGGATTATTAGCATTTTTTTGTTTCCAAGATGAATCATCCTAAGAAATAAAGAAGATGAAATAAATTTTATGTTATTAAATATTGTGAAAAAATCCATATATGCACCTCTCAATAGTTAGAAATGAAAACATAATTATACTCACAAAGTTAATCATTGTATATGAAATTCCATGATCATATAGGTTTTAAATAGAGTCACCACTAGATCATGTTTATCCCACTCTTTCATTTTATGTTTTCTCTATGTACCTATTCATGTACAAAAATAAGAATTTGAAATTACCTAGGAGAAATTATTGATAATTAACAATATTAAATTAATTAAATTAATCAATTATATGAAATAATAAAAAAATAAAAACAGGAAAACATTATAATGTAATTATTTATCATGTTAAAAAAATTATTTATTTTGAATTTAATATTTTGAAACTAATGTGATAACTCATCTCATCATATTTTATTTGAATAGATAATTTTCTTAATAAATAAATATTTTTTATAATAAATATTATAATATTAAATATTTACCATGTGTCAATAATATAATCTAAATATATCGACTAGTTTAAACATAATACATTCTCCATTATATTTTTATTTTCATAATATATTATGGAAATTGAATTATCTATTTCATCATTTAACGTATTTGAGAGATTATTAACTGGTTCATCTAAAAAATATCCACCATCTATACCTTTATAAAACATATTCCTTGAATTAACATGCTTAATTATTCCAAAGAGTTATTTCAAATGGTTAGTTATATTAAACACTTATCTATCATGGGATTCTAGAATATATGAGTCATCAGTACAATATTGAATCTTGAAATGAATCACCCTAAATAAATAATATTCTATATTAATTATTTATTATTCAATTGTATCAAATAAACTATATTTAATCAATAAAACATGACTATGTCCAAAGAAATCCAGTATTATTATTCTCTCGACAACCCCATAATAAGATATATTTTCGAATTTTGGTATCATGTCTCATACTTTGGAATAATAATCCATTGTTTTTCTAAATTTTACTACATTATTTTGTTTCACCATGTTTACTAAATAAGTATTTTTAATAAATTTGTAGGCATTGATGACCAGTGTTTCAAATTCATATGCCACATTATTTAGGAAAAATGACAATACTAGAACCTCCTAGAATATATCATCCATTGGTAAATTATGAACTTAAAATATATCAATATGTAATATTTAATTTAAACATATAATTAAGTCCTGTAAAAATTCAATATTTTACCTATGATCTTATCAATTCAAGAAACTATTTTATATTTAGTTTCTACTGCCTTGTAATTAATAAATAATAAAGATTATATATATATTTTATACATTCATAAAAATGGAAATATTTACTTCCAATAATCTATTAAAAATATTAAATAATAAATAATAATAATTTTAAAATTATTTACTTGATGTAATCATAAACCACTCTAAAGTTGAACAATACTCTATGATGCTCCATTTCCCACTCATCCCTACTCAAAAAATACAATTAATTTTATCTATATATAACATTTTTGTATAGTGATGGAAATATATGGTCAATGGGATTATATTTTTTATCTTTAGTTCACATCAGATGATTAAATCATATAGTGACATTACCCAATACATTTAATAAATATCAATGATTTTTTGGGGAAAATATTATTTTATAATAGAGCTTTAGGATGAATATAATTCTTAAAATAATATTTCATCATATATGTTATTATTTTACAAGGTTATATCCAACAATAGGAAATAGGGACACTAAAAAGAATATAATTATGATGATTCATAGCCATATGTGACAAAAATAAGAAAAACCATGATGGGTTTTATTTGAAAGTCATAAATAAACACCAACACACATTTTTTATATTTTTTAATAGTAATATCTCTAAAAATATTTATCACATTTTTCTCAATTAAAGAGGCATAATAAAATTATATTTACCCTAAATATATCAAAAAATATTGAATGCTTATGGGAGTCAAACCATGAAAAAATATTTGTTTTTCAAGGGTTTTTAGATATTTTAATTTTAAATATAGAGTATTCATGTATTTAAATATGATATTCGAATTATTATTTAAACCTTTAACCATTCTAACACAATTTGTTCTCTTATACATTAATTTAATAAAAATTAATATGATTTATGTATTTATCCAGACCAATTATCATATGATAAAGTGTATATTTTATATACCAATCTATTAATTCATAATGTAAGAATAAATCATATTTATCTACATCATATTTACTTTGGGTTAAATTAAAATTTAATTTATGGTTTTACTTATATGCATTACCAATATGTACTAATGTAAAAACTTGATTAACTAATACAAAAAATAATTGATTGTCGTTATATTATTTTTGATATTTTTTGAAATTCAAAAGAACATTTTTTCTCTTTTAGTATTTTATTTGCACATTTTTTAGAATAAAATTTAATCCCTAATTTTATTTTAGGGTATCATCTCATAAAATTTATTGTCATTATTTTTCATCCTTTACAACGTTATGAATTTTTCACCACTTTTTATATAATGTTACTTCATCTATAAAAGTCATTGAAAACCTATAATTATTTTTTTCTAAAATTTTAATCTCCATAAATGCATATTTTTTTATATAATAGAGAAATATAATTTCCATTTTATACAAAAACTATACATAATTCCATAAGAAGGAAAATCATACCATCCATAATACTTATATTAGAATTATAATACACTTCTTTTCTAGATTTATAATAAACATTCACTTGAACTATACATAGATCCCACAACTCACTTATTAATTTTTTCATTTATTTATCCATGTAATTTCTAGGATTAGTGGGTCCATATATAAATATTGGCATGATATTAATGGATTTTTTATAATTGTACAAAAATAAAAGTTATAAATGTGAATAAAAATATGGGATATAATATATGGATTATTAATAAAAAAAATGAGTTGAATGAATCACATTATAATACCAATATAACATTACATAGTTCTAACACCAAATAAGGTTGTTTTATATCAAATTTATGCCATAATAATCTACCCACATGACGGAATATTTCATTATTAACCTTATTTATTTAATATGTATTCCATATCATATATCTTACCATTTATATTAATATATTTTTTCTCTAAATGAAAATAAAAAGATAATTTAACATTACTTTTTTAGTATATGAAATTTTGTTCAATCAATAATTGCCTTTCATTTTGATGTAAAAAAATATTTTCACTCATTCAACAATGAATTTTCATTCAAAATTGAACTGAAAACACTAGGTAATGCATGGATATTCATATATGAAAATCTAAAACTATAAATCACTTTTAGATCTATAAAGTCATTTTATAAAATACTTATCTCTTCAGGTAGAGAGTAATTACAAAAGGTAAGTATATAATCAATCCTAGTAATACTAAATCCATAAATTGTATTCATTTTGATATAATAACATTAAATACTCATGTATTATAATTTTACATATGTATGGATCAATGGAATATTTTAATATTACATTAGATCTCAGATAACATGACATAATCATTCAAAATATGTAACGAAATCTATGTATTTTTGTTCATTTATTCTTACACTATTTTATATGGATTGTGATGTTTTGGAACAAATAAAAACTGATCATAAATTAAATTCTCCAAAATAACCCATTTAGTTGATTCAAAAACATTCTCCAGGTGAAATATTTATCCATTATGATAACACTTATGATAGTAATATTATAAATAATTTTTAGTGATATCTTAATTAAATTATTCAAGAGTAAACCAAGGTCTTCTAATGTAATAAAAATTGTTATCATATTAGTACTTCATAAGAACCATTATTGATTGAAAAATACTAAAAAATTTTCATCAAATTTTGAATCAAATCTATGATTTTATCAATATTGTACATCTAACATCAATAATATAATATAAAAAACATTTTTTATTATTAAAACTCATAAAAATAATAAAAATTTAATCAATCATGAAAACATCAATGCATATGGAATTAAAAATAACTTAAAATACTTCAATATCCTTAAGTTAAAATGTATAATTGGGTTCAAAAATAATTTTTAGATTGATTTATAAATGTAAAAACCTTACATAGTCCAATAATTTTTGGATTTTGGATTCTAAAATTGTTGGAGTGGAGCTCAAAGGTATTTTTAGGTAGTAAATGTGATTTTTTTTATTTTTAAGGGTTAAAATTATTATATTGAGATGGTTTGTTCTGTGGTGGATGAAGTTGTATAATATATAGTGCTGTGTGATGGCTGTTTTGGTATGATGGTGGAGTTGAGGTATAATATTATGGTTTTAGGTTGTTTAATCTCATCGAGGTCCCCAATTACATAAATATATGCATTTTGGGTTGTATAGTATTTTGGTGGAAACATTGTAAGAAATAAGGATGGATAAAGTGATCATGTCATATTTCAAATATCTCACTAACAATTTTTTAAAGGGTGTGTGTTGTGGTCTAGTCTAGTCTCAGAAGTAGGGTAGAATTTTGGGGGATGGGTGAGATATATTATGGTGATTCATGGTCAATTATGGGTTTTATAACTGAAATGGACATGAAAAAACCTCAATTACATTAGAGTATAAATGTTGCATAAATTCATGAAACAATTAGTTATATTTTAGTGGAATGAATCCATTTTTTATTTCACACATTTCTGATATAGTTTGACTAGAAATATTTTTCTATGCTGATGATCTCCCCCCAACATAGCAGGATCATTAAAATTTTTAATATTATTTTAGATTTATCCTATTATTGGATCAATATTTATTTCCTCTCATGTAACCTATCCAACCATTGTCTCTTATTTGTACTCTATAGTCATTTACTTATAGATTAAATACTATTACTTCATCTAGTAAGTTATTTTAAATCCAAATTCCCTTCTCCATCCATTTATCAATATTCTCTTCCATTTTATATCATTAATATTTTATCCTTACTTTTATAAACCCATGTAGGTGTTTTAGAACATATATTTGTTGCCTTTGGTTGAGGTATTAATTGTAGAATGATATCATATGTTTTGTGGTGGGTCATTTGGGATCTTTTTGGTGTTCATCCATAATTATTCAAGTCATTCTTTCATAGATACTATTATAATCTATTTAACATAATGGATTTAAAATATCTAACCTCTTTATTATATGTTAAATGTGAATTTATCATGCCTATGTTTTCAATGAATAATTGGTTGGAATTTACAGAATAATTAAAATAAAATTAATTAAAGGTAATTGAATAAGAATAATAAAACAAAACATGATTAATATTATTTCTATGTAATTGGTTATGTATTTATCTATATATTTATTTGTAGGATTATTTTGGAAATATTTTTATTATTATTGGTATTATTTATTAAATTGGAAGTATTTTATTTCACTTTGAAATTATATTATAGATATAAAAAATATGAAAATTATGGTGATATTGTTTATAAATTAAGAGCTAAATATGTATTTTAAAGTCAGCTGTAATTTATTGTCTTTACCTGATTATTCGACTATTCTAATTTATAGTATATTTATAGGGATATTGTTATGTGAGTTATTTTGGTTGGGACTTGAATGATTATATATCATTTTTTGGTGGTGTATTTATGTTGTTGTTGTGTAATAGATTGGAAAATGTTATAAAAGAGGTGGGATTGATCTTGTGTATGTTTTCGTGGGATAATGTGGATGTCGATATAGTGATGTAGAGAGCTTGATTTGGGATTTCTTCATAGATTCTTGAAAATTTGGATTGAGTTTTCAATCAATTAAATTATTTATGGGGATGGGATATGGTAATATATAATTATGTGGATAAATAAATAAATTAATTGAATGATTAATTGAATATGGAATGGTTGTTAATGTGTTGGAATAATTAATGAATTGGTGTATAATTAATGTGTGGTATATGATTAATGTGAATACAAAGGTTATGTAATGTTAATGTGGATGATAATTAATGAGGGAAACTGAAATTGATGTGATTATATATATTGAAATTTTTATAATTGTATGTGGCATAATGAATATAATTTTGCAGGAAAATGATAAAAGTATAACTAAATTTATAATAATGTGAATAAATGGTAAAATATAACTTTATTTATATATGATTAATATGAAATTTATTATGATATTAAAAATCTAGAATTTAATTATTATTTCTATTTTTTGGTGAATATTGTTTAGTAAATGTTGAGGCTAATGGTGATAGTGTTGGTTATATTATGTGCTGATAGTTGTTCCTATAGATTTATTTTATCTGGTAGTAGACCCTTATGTTGATATTTTGTGATATTATATATTCAATTTTGTTTTTATAGTTAATATACAACCCTAATTGAGTTAGGAAATGTTATTTATTCCTATATGAGGTTTTAGTTTTTGGGTATTTTATCCAATATCTAGGATGGACGGGATACTGATGTCTAGCTCATCCCATTTCCCAGCTCCCTCTTCCAATCATATTTTGGAATATAATTTATTGGTTTATGGTACATAATGATGTTGGTGCATGGTGAATAAATACATGGGATGAGGATGAAATGTGGGTTCAAAATTGGTACCTAATAAAGAATGGATTTCATACTTTAAATTACCTGAATAAATTTAATGATTGATTATAATATAATGGTTGTTATTCTGTATAAATTTAATTTGATAGTGCCTTTAGAATATTTATCACATAAAATTATTATAGGTATCCCCTAATATAATGAGAATATATTGATTCTATTATAAATTTTTTTTATGTAATATGCCATGCAGTCTAAATACATTAATATGAAGGGACTCAAATGAAATTCGATTATCATGTTCTAAGGATTTATAAACACTAGAAATTCTTCTTAAGAAGTTAACATGTGTTTCTAAAGTAGAATGTAAGGTCATTTGGATTGACCGTCCAATAGGAATTATACACGTTTAATTTGTCATTGGATATTCCAATTAATGAAGTGTATATTGGTACATGTACTAGGAGTAACTATTCATGTGTATAATGAATCATGTACATTATTTTTTCGATGAAAACCATTATAATATATGCTTATGGTGAGCTATTATAAAACATGTTCATTATAAGTGATATGTAATTGATTGAGTTCTCAATAATATAATTTTCCATTATTTATTAATGAAAGAATAAATATCTAAAAGTTTGATTGAAATAAAAATATTTTATGAAATCCATGGCCACGGTAGCTTATCAACGAGTTCATTAAAAAACTCAAAGAATGATAATTAAATAATATAGGGGGATGGCATAAGTATACATATTTTGCGATGAGATATAGGTTGATAAAGGGATCATAATACACATTGGTTTTCAATGAAAGGTTTTTATAGTTTATATACAAACATATTTTATTTTTTAATCCTTGATATGTTTCTATAATCTAATCTTGGAAATTACACAACTTCCGTTATTTCCATATGATAAAGGGAACAATAGGGTCACATATTATGTGCACGTATAATCTCATTAAATTTAATTAGATTGAAAATTAATTTATTCCCTTGTTTCTAGAATAATATTTATTCATATAAAAGGTGATCATATAAATTCAATCTCAATATATTAATGTACAAAATCTGTGACATAAATTCTATCTCTTGTATAATTATTCGCATAATAATAAATATATATATATATATATTTACCCATGTGCTTAGTGAATAGAATGAAATAAATATTTTTTTAGTGAATATTAATGTGGATATTTATTCCCATGTTTAGTGAATTTAATATATTATGGGAGGATATCAGTTTAGTTTACCAACCCGATAGAAATGATATATTTTATGTACTATCATTTAAATAATTTTTTATCATTTTATTAATGATATGATATTTTATTAAAAAAATTTAATTGATATAATAAAAATAATAATAACATTTTTAAATTTTGACAAAGGGAATAACTTTGAATAAATAATAATATAAGGGCCATTGTGAAATTTTCATTATTTCCCCTAAGTATATATTAAAAAAGATAATATTTTTTAAAATATGAATATGTTAACACAAAATATACATAATTAGTATTCTCTCAATCCATAGGGGGATATTCAACCTCCCTTTCTCTCTTATAAAAATAAATGGAGAATAAGAAAACACTATTTTGATTGATGTAGAATGATGTGAATCACTTATTCCAATTTCTGTAGCACTAAGAATATTTATAATTCTATTATAAGAATCATATGGTTTGTGAGGATACATATTTAAGTCTCCTTTCATAAATTTCATATCTTAATAGAAATGAAAAAAAATCAATAACAAAATATTGATCAATTAAAATTACAATAGATCAATTAATTAATATTTATATTTAATTAAAAATTAAATTAGAACAATACTATCTATGGGATTATGGGGTGTGTTTGACTAGTTAATAAATTTTTTCTACAAACTAAGATAAAAAAATATTAGGGCATGGTTTAATTATTTCACTATATCTCAAAATAATCAAGTGATATAAACATTTTCACATCATATTTTATAATTTTTTATAATTTATTTGGTGAATTTTATCCATTGTATTGCTAGTATTATTATTTTTATTTTTGATTTAAGTGAAATATAACATATTAATATGAAATTATATGGATATGAACTCTGTTAATCTCATGAAGAACACAAGAAGAACCCATCTAGATAAACTAATATCATTGGCTACATTACATGATTACATGGTGTGTAAGAGGATAATACACATCCAGAAATGATTTTTTTCCACACTGGGTATATAAAATTTAAACCATTGTGCATTATGTGGTTTAATATATGGAATTATTATAAGTCATGTATTTTCCATAAACGTGTTATATGTTTTTATACAGAGTAAATGGATTTTAGCTAGTTATTTCACTTCTCATAACCCCAGACAAGGAACATGTTGCAATAATTGTATCACGTTGTGTGAGTTGATGTGCGATCTAAATACATTCCATAAATTAACTACTATCCTATCAAATGACATGATCTCAACAACATAATGTGTTTCTATTGTTCATGTCATTTGCTATGTTCCATGCCCCATCTAGTATATGTTAACTATTTTTTTAGATTATCATGTAGGAAAATACATGGTGTAATTACTCACCACTTATTGAATAACAATTAAAAACATGTATATGTTTATAAAATTATTAGGTCTAAGTTGGTTGATACCTGTTTTTGGAAGATTGAAGAATTTTGTTTTGAAAACATTGTCTTTTTTTTGTGAAATATGAGAGAAATAACCTATCATATTAAATATTTGTGGTCATACTCAAAATCAAAATTATAAGATCAGATTCAAAAAACTTAATAAAGTCCATCGGTTTGTGAATAAGTTTTTTGGAAGATAAGGTTCATCATACTTGACTTGGGTCTGAAAGGATGTTTTGATCGTAATGAGAATCAATGTTTGAATGGATCCAATGTAATTCTCACAATTCTTTACTGATTTTTATTCATCACATATCATAAGTTGTCTAGAACTTGTTATGCTAGACTTATTAATGAAAGGGGAAGTGATTCCTATCATATTGAGGTTTGGTGGTAAAGAAAAAAGTTTTTGGAAGAAAGGGATGTTACAATACTTTCCATTGAAAGTTATACGATGCTATATTGATCTCAAACATTCTAAAAGTCATGAGAAAGTCATTCTTACAAACAAATGTTTTTGGAAGACTAATGTCAAATATTTCCGGTCTCAGTTCATCAGTGTGAGATCACCAGAAATAGAATTGTTTTAAGGGTGTGAAGTTTGTTGGAAATTTTTAAAGTTGAAAATATTGGTTTTTATTCAGACTAAAAATCCACAAGATATATATATTCGAAGAATAATTTTTGAAGCTTTTTGTTATATGGGAAGGAAAGAAGCTAGTGTGGAAACAGGTTCATCAGAAGCGGTGTGCTACCAATCATCAGAGTAATATTGAAACTTATCATCATATGCTATGATAGTTGAAAAAGGTAATCTGAGGTAGAATTTTTTTTGGAGTTGTTGGGACCAATTCATCGAATAAATTCAAAGTCCAATGAATAATGTCGTCAACTATTTTTATCAGGTTGAATTTTTTTCCCGGATATATTTTTTTCAATTGGGTTAACAATGAAATAATTAGCGTTGATATACTTATAAAGTAGGTCAAGAGTCATCAAACTTTATATGGGGTCAACCATCGTACAAGAGGTGACACTGATCCAACATAGTTAAGAAGAGACCCATTCATGAGGGGAATCCTGACACTGATAAATTCATTATATTCAGGATCATCAGTCTGAGTAAAAGGAGAAAAGGGGACTACCTAAAGTTGTTATAAAAGTATTATCAAGGGGATCTTGAAATTTGAAGATGATATTGGAGTGTTATTGATAAGTGTTGAAATATTTAAATGTTTCAACTATGTTTATGGTAGAAAGATTTCATAGATTATTTATTTTTTAATTGGTGTGGAGAAACATAATTAATAATCTAGAGTCATACATATGTCATCAATATATTGAAGAAACCAGAATGTAAATTGAAATCTTACTGAAAAATTGTTAAGAAGTATGAAGCACACTAATGTTGTGAGAATATTTCATAAGGTTTTAGAATATTTAAGAAGAGTTTATATGTTATAAATAATTGAAAGGTGTATCCAAAATTTATGGGGAATTTATGTTTTAAGAAATTTTATTAAGTGGGAAAAATTTTAATAATCCCAACTAAACCATATTTTTTGCACCAATAAAATGAGGAGAGTACTTTTTAATTTCTAAAAAATAATGTTCATGGGTGAGGAAGGGAAAAGGAAGAGTGCTGAAAGTTTTTTGAGAGAATGAGTTTCTAGATTGAGAATTCATGAAGAAGTTTTCTTGAAAAAATAATAAGGAATAAAAAGATTGTATTCAGCTAATTAATATATCGCACTAGATCACCAGACCATGAAATCAGATTGGGATTTTTGGACTAAAGTAAATGGAGTTCATAATTGTTTTAGTGATTTTATAATAGACTTATATTATTAGACTGGTTAATTGTACTATAAAATCAGAGTGGATAATCAGACTGAGTATCATTGAGAAGTTAACAGAAGTTCTTACTTGCTGATGGGTAGAAAAGTGAAGATTTTTTTTGAATATTATATTTGTCAAAGTTGAAAAGGCGGGATAGTAACATATTTTTAAGGAACTGGTGACGTTTTATTAACTTGTTACATAAATTTTATTACATCATTTCATGAAAATTGAATCACATGCACTATTGTATTGAATCATGTGGTGTTGGATTTTTTCCAATCCATAACAAGGAATTTGAAACTCTTATTGAGTAGTGACCATTGTAAATTCATATGTTACTGTTGATGTGTGATTTTTTATTAAATTGATAACTATTTAATAAGAGGTGACTTTTATTTCAAAAGGAAAGAAAATCACAAGAAAAAAATATCAATGATTCACCCCCTCTTAATGATTCATTGATCTTGGTTGGGAAATATCAATTGATATCAGAGTCAAAGGTTCCCCTTGTTTTCTCTTTTCTATTTTTTTTGAAGAAAAGTTGTAATTGATAATCTAAATTTTGTAAAAACTAAAGGTATTCTAGGCTTTAATTTTAAGAACAACCATATATAGAAAGAGAGAATGTTTCCTTAGCTTACGTATCTTGGGTATGATGTTCTTGATGTCACAACAAATGGATTCACTCCTATTAATGAAAATGTCACACTTACATCTGTTGATAATAATAACCCTAAGAATGATGGAAGTGATAATAATTTTTTACACTCATCACTTTCTAAAATTGATTTTCTAATATTGAATGGTGTTTCCACTACCGAAGTTATCCGAGATAATTTGTAGAATATTTACAAAGTCAATAGAAAAGTGATGAATGAAAAATTAAAAAAATTATATTTATGTATGAATATCTCAATATGGGTGAGTATGAATACGTTGGTGACTTATTTACTAGGGAAAATGGTATACTCAACAATACTAGATAACTTGGTGAAAATTTGAAAGATTCTATTATTATTGAAAAGATCTTTGGAATTCTTCTTGGATATGTTTGATGACAAAGTTTACTTATTACATGATAGAGATCCTAAAACACTATATTTTGATGATTTTTATATAACTATCATAACTTATGAGATGGTATGGAAGAATATTATGAAAAGAAAAAGAAAAAATCTAATCAAGAAATGTCTTTCAAGTCTGTAATGGAAGAAAAGTTTAATAAGATTCTTGAAGAAGTAGACGTTGGAGATTCTGACTCTCAAAACAAGATATGTAAAAACCTTAATTAATTTTTATCCTAGTTTTCTAAAAATGTGAAAATCAGTATAGCTAAATATAAGGGGAAATAACCCTCAATTGTTTTTGAATGTGGATCAATTGGGTGCCTTTCGACTAACTTTTCTCGAAGAAAAAAAAATTAGATGATAGTGATGAAGATGAATGACGGTCTAGAAGATCAAGGAATAAATAAGGTGACAAGGATACAACTAATATTATTCCAAAGTTATAGATAGAAAATTATCCAAATCCAAAACAATATGTTTTTTTCTAAAGATGATTAAGAAAAAGATAGTGAAGATGAATCCTAAAAGTCTATTGAATTTTTTTGAGATAATACTTTAATTTTACCATTGAAAAATGAAGAGTTTCAAAGCATCATTACTGAATAAGTAGAATAAACTTGATTATAATTTCATATGATATAAGAATTAAAATAATTTCTGAGAAATATTAGAAGGATCTAGAAATAAATAAATATATTTAAAAATGAAAATTCCTTAACAAGAAAAAAATAATGTTCTTCTAATTATAATGTTAAGCAGCTTGAAAAAATTTATGTTTGGAATAAATAAAATTAGAATTAAAAGAACAAGAATTAACATATGGAATTTATTTTGAAGGAAAAAAGAAGAGTTGGAACTTGTCCGACAAAACATTCTATTGTTGAGTAGATGGTCACAAGTTTCAAGAATTCTATCTCTGAAGCCAGTGAAATTTAATGTAAGGAAAACCAAATAAGTATCATCAAAAGTTATCTTCAATGATTTCTAAGAATGTTGAAATTTTTTCCATGAAGCTGAAATCTAAGAAAGTTATGTATGTGGCCAGAATTAAGAGGCTTCTAAAAAATATGAGTCCAAAATTGTTCCCACAAATTCTTTTTCTAATAAAATAAAAAATAAAAATATGCTGAAGAACAAAGTTCTGATTTAATATAGAATGTTTAGTGTCCAATAATGTTTTTATAAGAAAGATAAAAAGGTTTCTAAGAAACATTCTCCCGACTCTAGACAGTTTGGAAGTTATAGAGGACAATATTTTTTTTATGGATACTACTACTATTGTAGTGGATTACGACACATATGAACTATGTGTTGGTTTAATTAACAACATTACAACTATTCCACAAGTTATAAAAGGTGCAGTTTTAGGGGGATTAAATTCTATCAAAGGAAGAAGTATGAGAAGAATGTTTTTAAGAAATATGAGAATTTGGTGTGAATGTTTAAAATAGATTACAACCTTTGGGAACTATTTTTTAATATGCGAACAACCTAGATGTCTTGAGAAAGGTTGTCTAGTTTTTTACTGGCATAATAAAATTTTCTTAAAAATTATCCAATACCGTATGTGAAGAAAGATAAAAGGAAAGAAAAAGCTTTTGGTGTTGAAATCGCTCTCAAAGATAAAAAAGGAGAACAACCTTGGATATTGGATAATGGTTGTTCTTCTCATTTTAAAAGATATTTAAATTTGTTATATAATGTGAAATACTTAAAGGAAGTAACAGTTATAATCAGAAATGATGAATCTACTAGAATCAATGTTCTTGGATAAAAAATTATTGGGGAAGAAAAGTTTAAATCCAAGAAATATTTTTCTATTGATGGGATGAAACACAAATTTCTAAGTGATTAAAACCTATTTTATGAAGGTACCAAAGTTAATTTCAAAAAATATGGGTTTATTATGAAAATATAGGAATAAGGAATGATAGTTACAAGAGGCCAACCTAGAAAATGTAATGTTGTTCCAAGTTTGTGAGGATGAAAACAGATGTTACTTAGGTATGGTGGAAGAGAATCAGTTGTGGCATAAAAAGGTTGGGAAACATGTTTCAAAGAAACATGAGTGAGTTATCTAAGAGATATAGTGTTCCTGTAATTTCATATATGTCAAGAATAATATATTGGTGTTTCATAATTTTTCAGAAATGAAATATTACAAACATTGTTCATACAAAAGCTGACATTTCATTGAATCTAACCCTATAAAATCTTCATTCTATTAACTATGGGGCAATTAGAAAACAAAATAAACTCATGGAGATAAGTACTTCATTACTTTCATTGATGACTTTACTCTCATTAATTTTGTTATGTGTATGAAACATAATTCAAATGATCTAAAAATGCCTAATGGTTTTAAGAGTAAAGATGATAAGGAATGTGAGTATTCAGTGAAGAAGATAAGAACAAAAAATGGTGGTTAGTATAAAAATGAATTGTTTGAAAGTTATCTTGAGAATCATGGAATCCATCATGAGATAAGTACACCATAGACTCCTTAACAAAATATTGTGGTTTAAAGGAAAAATATAAGCTTGGTAAAAATGGGATGAACTATGATAATTGTACATTGTCTCTCTCATAACCTTTGGATGAAATCCATGAGCACTGCTATTTATATTCAAAAATGATGTTTCTACAGAAAAACTTTAGATATGTATCCACATCAAATGTTTTATGACCAAACTCCAAGTTTGAAACCCTTAATTATTTTTTATAGTCAATGAATCGTAAATAAGAAAGGTAGAAACCTTGGAAAGTTTGAGCATAGAGGTGAATATAGATTTATTTTAGGTTATGCTCAGGAAGGAGGAGGATATAAATGTCTTAACAAAGAAACATAAAAGATCATTGATTATTTTTATGTGAAATTTATTGAAAATACTAAGGAATATAAAAATAAAACTCATGTTGATGAGGAATTTTATAATTATGAAATAATGGTTGTTAAATTTTTTTGATAAGGATAAAAATAATGGAAATCCTACTCAAGAAGAAGAATCCAACTTAGCTGTCTATAGTGATGATGAAGATTATCAAAAATATCATCCTAGGATGAGGAAGTTGGTGGAAGCCCAAAACATTATTGGTGATCAACATCAAATGTTTAAAACAAGAAGAACATCATAAACTATTTCACTTGCTTCCTTTTATTCAAAATCAGAGACAAAATATGTGAATAAGTCTTTTGAGCATCTAGAATGGGTTCATTCCATGAATGAAGAGGTGAATCAGATTGATAGAAATTATGCTTGGGAACTCATACTAAATCCAAATAAAAAAGTATTATTGGTAAAATGTAATGTACCATAATTTCTAATTATTATTTTTAAAAATTACATGGGTTAATTTCAAGAATAGGAATCGAGACGGCCTGCGATTTCAAGGCCCGATGTTCCCAAAATAATTGTTTTAAAACATATTAAAGTTTTAATAGCATGTGTGCATGGTTTTATTGAAATAGTGGAATAACTCATTAAGAGGTTCCCAAATAAAAAATATGAGGGCATTTTTGAGCTTAGAATGGTGGCTTCACCCTAGGAGCGACCTAACATTGGTCCGCACAGGTCATTTGTAGAAAAAGTCCCCAAGGATGTAATGGTAAATAAAATAATTAAATAAAATTACTTTATTTTTAAATCCAAATTACTCATGAAAGGGGGATCAGATTGAAAATATAAGACTAACTTTGAGTTCGTAATGTGGTTTTTTCCCTAGGTTTGAATAAAATTTATTAGTGAAACCGTTTTTGAGAAAGTTGTTGTAGGAAATAACGAGAATAAAATAATTTAATGAAAATTATTTTATTTGTTGAATCAATTTTTTTAATAAAATCCATTGTGTCAAGATTCCAGGGTTGACCAAAAATCCCTAGAATTTATAGAGATCTGTTTTAGGGCACCTTTGAAGAACCATCTTGAAAAAATAACGATGAATCGTTGATCGAAAATAAACTAGCAGCTAATTCAAAGGAACCTCACCGATGATGATGATGACGTAATGACCATCCTTCATCAGCGACAGATCCAAATTGAGGTATGGTGGTTATTTCTTGTGATTTTCCCAATTCTTGATTTCCATGATGATTGTGGGTCAATCCACAGATAGACTGATCCATGGTTTGATTGTTGTTGTGGGATGGGAAATTAAATGCAGGATTATCAGGAGATTTATTTATAATTCCACTTCATTTATCCTTCTAACAGATATAGATAGAGACTGTCACAAATAAAGGAAGAGGTTTTTTCCTCCAGGGGTTATTTTGATTTTCTCTCCCATTTCCTTTGTTTTCTTTGCTGTTGGACCCCCATGGGGCCATGGTTCGACTTTCCAGGTGGCTCTGAATGCGATCAGACCCCTAGATTGTTGGAAACATTACAACATAGGCTGTCTTTTTGTATATAAGAACCTGAGGAGCCTAGATATGGGACTATTTTGAATTTAGAGCATTGCAGTTGGCTCGATGGTCTCTAGAAGAGACCACCAGCATGGGTCCGACACGATGTTCTTGCAAGGCGAGGTAGAGGCGGTTTGGTGAATAGAGGAAAAAACCATGGTGGTAGCCATGATAGACAATAGTGGTGATGACAGGCCACAAGATGGGGCAGGGATCCGCATGTAGAGGCAGAAAAGCCAAGGATGTGAAGACAACATAACTTGGGGCTGCAGGATGCAGTGGAGACATGGGATGAGGTAGCGGTGGTGGCCACATGGGACATGGCTGGTGACCGCATAGATCAAGCTGGGTCAGGTGGCCCACATGCCAATGGGATGGGTTGAGTGAACAGGACAATCCCAGTAGACCGGTATAGACCCAACGAGTCCGGTTGGACCCAATAGACCGAGTCGAATCAGAGTTGGACATGAGTTAGACCTCTGATCAACTTGGGACAGTCACAAGGTCAATAGTGGGATGGTTGACCATGGAGATTACACGGTCAGTGGAACAACTGTGTGGTTGGTCCATAGGCCTAGTTAACTACCTTCAAATGTTCAAAGTCCCATAACATTCAGAAGATATATCTGTTTGATGAGATTTCTATAGTGTTGGGACCCTAGATATGAGTAAAATATTTTAAAATAAGTGGAGAGTTTTAGTATTGACCAGTATAGGTTGCTATCATTTCCCTTGTTACATTCTTTGAAGGTTTAGTATAGAATTACATCCACATTGCTGGATTGTATTACCCTCTAGAGGCTGAGTCCTAGATATAGTTATGGTATTCTTCCATGGGACTAGGGTAGGATCTTCTATCACCCCTAGTGGAGTTTTGTGGAATCGACATAACCTCTGAGAGCAGGGCGTTGGTCCTCCATCTAGAGGCCCCCATCAGTAGGGTTGGTGGTATTCCCCAATATGATTGGGAAAGATCCCCTACGATACGAGCTGTATTAATATGGTTATTGTAATTCTCTAGGTAATATCCCATACATTGAGGGTTGATACAGATTGGGTTAGTGGAATTTTATGGGCATGATCCCCTCTTTGTGTATCCTTGTCTTCTATGAACAATTAATTATCATTTGGGTGGGGACTAAATGATATAGGCCTCTTTATGAGTGTCTCTGATGATATCATGGCTTGAGGAGTGAGTTCTCCCAAAACAAGCATTCTTAGAGAAGAATCCTATGGCTAGTAATTGGTTATAGATTACCTCAAGACCTTGTGTCTTAGACTGAGTATATCTGGATATTATTGTTATATGTGTTTTTGACATATACCAACGGGGAATTCATTTGTGGAATTCCTATGTGGTATTCCTATGTGGAATTACTGTGTGGAATTTTTGTGTGGTATTCCTGTGTGGGATTCCTATGTGGGATTTCTATGTACCACATATGTGTGGAATTCCTATGTCGTATTCCTCTGTGGAATTCATATGTGGAATTATTGTGTGGGATTCCTATATCAGATTCTTGTGTGGAATTACTATATGGAATTCCTATGTGGTATTCTTGTATATTCATGGACTGAGTATACATGGATATTATTCTTATATGTGTGGTTGACATATACCTATGTGGAATTCCTGTGAGGTATTCCTATGTGGAATTCCTAGGTGGCATTACTATGTGGTATTTCTATATGGTATTCTTGTGTGGTATTCATGTGTGATATTCCTATGTGGGATTCCTATGTAGCCTTCTTATATGGAATTTTTGTGTGGTATTCTTATGTGAAATTCATGTGTTTTATTATTGTGTGGAATTACATCATGTTATTATTATGTGGCGTTCCTATGTGGCATTCTTGTTTGGTATTCCTGAGTGTAATTTCGATGTGGAATTCCTATGTGGAAATGATGTTTTGTATTCTTGTGTGCAATTATAGTGTGTAATTCCTTCGTGGTATTCCTATGTGGTATTCCTCTATGGTATTCCCATGTGGTATTCATGTGTGGCATTTCATTGTGGAATTCCTATGTGGTATTCCTATGTTTCATTCCTATGTGTCATTCTTGTGTGGCATTCCTGTGTGGCATTCCTATGGGTCATTCCTATGCGGCATTCCTGTATGGTATTCTTGGGTGGTATTCTTGTGTGGTGTTCTAGTGTGGTACTCATATGTGGTATTCCTTTTTATTATTCTTATGTGGTATTCCTTTGTTGCATTACTACATGGTATTACTTTTTAGTATTCTTTTGTGGTATTCCTTCATGGAATTCCTTCATGCAATTCATTTGTGGTATTTATTTCTTGGTTTAGAGGTGTCCTACTGAGTATTGTTTTACTCACCCCTGAATGGGCATTGCCTACACATATCACGCATCACTACTAAAAATTGGGCCATTAACAGTGGTAATAAAAGTGATTTATCATCACTATAGAAGTGCTGATAATGTATGAAATGTTAAGTGGTTAGTTTTAATAGAACTCGTAAAAAAAAGATGATAAAGCCCCCTTTAATAGTGCTAAAAAAGTACTGATAAATGGGGACTTTATCAGCACTTTTAAGCACTGATAGATGACCCACTGATAAAGGGTATAATTTTTTTCACAATCCACACCCACACCCCCACTTTATTAGCGCTCTCATGCCCCTTTTTTTAGGGATTCCCCCAACTCTTTATCAGAGCTTTAGATAATCCCACCCCAATTGTTCCCCTACCTCTAATGATTTTCGATCCTTAGACGTCCATATTATACAACAACACCTTTTCCACTCCACTATACTATTTTCTTTCACATTTTATGATATATCTAAATATTAATATATATTTTGTTATATTTTTTATCCATATATATATATAGTTATATATCTATATTTTAAATACATATTTATTTATATATATTTTTTAAAATGGATATTAACTGTAAAAACATTAAGAAACTCTAAAAACCCTAAACCCCTAAAAACCATGAAATGCCCGTAGCTTATAATATGGGAGTCCATTTTTTCTAAAAAAACTAGTCAAATCAAATATCATGAAACAATATTTAATATGATATGTGATATATGCCAAATAGTTTCTCAGATCATAAGTTATAGGGGATTAAATTTTTAGAAATTGGGGTCGGTGACAAAAAATCATTTTGGAAGCCATAAGAGATTTTTTGGGATTAAAAAACAAGAAAAATATCTTTGACCTCAATTTGATCCAATATCAAACATATATCTCATCAAAATCATGGTTTTTATTTTTATTATATCATAAACGAACACCCAGATCAAATTTTATGGTCGTTTAAAGTCCAAGTTCGATTTCAAACATTTTTGAAACTATAATATATTTTATTCCTTTGATTATCACATGATTTAAATATCATGTGGTTCTATATAATTTTATAATCTTTGATTTTACTAGTTTTGGAGCTAATATGGAATCCCAAATCAAAAGTTATGATCTTTTCAGAGTTTTTAGGGTTTTCACATTCGACAGCCTTTCAAACAACCAAAAGTTCTAAGCTGGATGTATGTTTTTCCTCTACCACATATAAAATATAATCTTACCATTGATCTCTATTCCTTGGTCACCCAAAAAAAACCTCAATCACCTTTATTTAGGTAAAAAAGTCCCATCATGCATCCAAATGGCCATAAATTCATCTACGAGTGTCCGTTAATGGAATATATTTTTTGAAATATTCCCTTCATCAGTGTTAATAAAAAAGAAATTATAAGGTTTGGATCTTTATCAGTGCTTCTAAAAATGTTCGGATAAAGACCACAATTTTATCCGTTATTTTTAGAAGCATAGAAAAATACCCCCCCCTTTATCAGTTCTTTTTAAGAAGGGCTGATAAATGATCATTTTATTAGTGATTTTTTACTAGAACTAATAAATGGGGGGATTTATTAGTTATTTTTTTCAAGAAGAGGTAAATGTACCCCTTTAAAAAACCTTTTTTTCACTATTAAATAACCCTTTAACAATGATTTTTCTAGTGCTGAGAAATTGAGTTTTTAACGGTGATTTTAGCAGGAACATTTAAAATCCTAGTGTTGGAAAAACCCAATTTTCTAGTAGTGTTTTATGAAGATGATCGAACTTTCAATGTAGTTACAAGAAGACCAGGACCAGAAAATGCTTTGTGATACCAGACAAACCATGGTATGTTCCTATGGATTTTCAGACAGAAGTCCCATTACCTTTTCTTACAGTTCAGACTTATGGTTACTGACTATGTTTTGTTAGATTATTTTGACATTGTTTACATTCCAACACTTTTACTATTGAACTATAGTTGTGGGATATGGGGGTCTTCATGCATTCTTTACTTAGTGATTTTACATTTGAAAATTTTTGGCTTGTAGATGTTTGCATGCGTATATGTACATTAGGATAATGCCTCCCATTTGTGGGATATGTCTGTTCAGTGCTAGTAACTATCCCCTAGCCTATTGAAGGTGGGATTGGGGTAGTCATGACATGGTCCCCTAGGGGATGGTTTGTGACATAGTTGTATTAGAGATGGTCATTTCTATATTAGGACCATAAGTCTATGATTTTGGTTTGGGGAAATTGTGTTAAGTGTTTTGAGTTTGGATTTCAGGCTAGGGACTCTAGTTTTGGTGTGGATGACCGATGTATCTATACAGCAGGACTCTAATAACCTGATTTTCAACTCTGTAAATGAGACCACCGATTGTAGGAAAAGTAATGGTACAAGCATCATATAAGAATGGGTTTGGGTTTCTATGTCCATCTTGATTTACCTATATATAAACATATTCATTGATCATGGTACGTCTTGTTTTATTACATGATGTCTCCATGTAGATAGCCATCTTGGATTCCACCACATGATCATGAGGGTGATCCCTTAGGTGATGATACATTGGTAAAAGGATTTGAACCAGATATAGAACCACCATGTGGTGCACCATCCATACCACCACATATAGTGTAGAACATGATACTCATAGTACCGACAGATGAGGTATACAATTTGAACCCGATTCATGAGATTTAGAGATAGAGACCCCTTAGGTTCTGAGGCGATCCCAACACACAGGTGGCTAAGGAATGGATTAATGTGGTGACCCAAGATTTTTCTCCAATCAATACACTAGTAGATCAGATGGTTGTCCTGGCGGCCAGACTTTTACATGGATTTTTAAGGAGGTAGTGGGGTTTGAATACCAAATCTTGTGATGAGGAGACTCTTCTATGGATAGAGTTTTAGATCCTTTTCAGATATAATTTCTCTCCATATTATTTAATGGATATGCCTGTATAGAAACTTCTACATCTTTGACAGGATGACATGCCAGTATCTGAGTATTCACCAAGGCATACCTAGCATTCTAGTTACTCAATGGATATGAAACACGAACAATGATTTATGGATAGAAACTTTAATTTAGGCCTGTTTAGGGATATCTAATTCTATGTTATCCCTTTTTTCATTCCTACCAATACTGTGGTTCTAGAGAGAACCTTTGTGGTTGAGAGTTCCTTGGATGGGAAGATACAACTAGTGGTAGTTAGTAGTGGGAAAGTAGGAGAAGATATCTCAGTATAAGTAATTAGACATTAGTTTCAGAGACATAGACATGCCAGATATTTCAAGAGGTCCTAAGATAGGGGATATGTAGCTCAGGGCTCATAGGGTGGGTCCAATAATCCTAGAGAGAGGAAATCATTTTCATGTGATGGTAGAGGACATCTCACCTGATATTGTCCTTCCCATAATACAATTGAAAGAGAGATGGTGGATGGACCACTGAGGAAGATACAATGACCAGAGAAGGCAGGTCTGTAGGGCGGCTGATGTGGCAGAGGAGTTGGAGAGAAAAATAAGGTGGTTGACATTACGACATGTGGCCACCACCACCCCCAGGTGGTGCACACTAGGCTTAAGGAGTTGGAGGACAAGGTAGGGAACAACTCCACACGGTCGAGGATTATGACCCAGGGGATCTAGGAATGATTCAAGGCCCAAAATGTGTCAATTCTAATTTTTCTTCCATATTGATAGACACATGTTCTAATCATTATTTTCTTTCCTCAAATATTGTTAGAGACTAAGAGATTATGGTTCAACCATTGACTCAACCCTCATGTTTAGAGACTCTTATTCGATGAGATCCAATTATCACACACTGGTTCTGATAGTGTGGTATGACTCCTAGAGGAGAGATTTTAGGTTTGGATCTATTTGTAGTGATTTTGAGGCCTTAAGACATCATTGTTAGTGTGGATTGGTTATCAATTGTTCATGATGAGATTGAATGCTTTTGGAAAAGAGTGTGGTGTGTCCATAGTTATGGAACCCATTTTTCCCTTGTTGGTGAAAAGTGGACATAGGAAACACATGATGGACTCACATATAAGAGGGTGTAGCCAATTACTCATCAATTGGCTAGTTTAAATCTCAGTTTAGTGGATGTTATGAGTCTATAGTTTCTTGTAGTCATGAAAGATTTTCAGTGGATCCAGTGAAGGTTGAGAGAGAGGCATTGGCTCGAGTTCCTTTAGTATTATGACTAATTGATGGTCTATACTTTTGTGAATAGGAAAATGGTTCTATATTCTCTTAGTAGATCTATATTTCAATTTTTGAATGAGGAATCAATTCATTTGGACTTATTTAATATATCCTATGTATATGGGGATAGAGTAGCATACCTTTAGTTGATGATTGTCACCCCTCCACTCTTATAGAAAGCCGGGGAGGCATATATTGGGTATGTTGATTATGAGACTCTTGATACTCATATATACACAAGGCATGCTTCTTATGGATATTAAAAATATGGGGAGCACCATATTCATTTTAGAGGGTTCATAGTTTTACAAGTGGAGTTGTGGGAAGAGGTTTTGAGGAGGTTTTATATTCACCCATTAGCGGTATATCTAGGTGTGTAGAAGATGTACCATGACCTATAATATTATTTTTGGTGTCAAGGTATGAAGAAGGGAGTTGTAGAGTTCATTTCTTAATGCCTTACTTGTTAGTAAGTGAAGGTTGATCACGAGGTCCCAACGGGTCTGGTACAACCCCTTAAGGTGCTAGAATGAAAGTGACATGGGATATCAATGAAATTCATGATGAGTGTACAACATAAGTCCAAGTGAAACAATACCATATTTTTGATCGTTTAATGACTCACTAATTTGGACCACTTCCAAGCTATCTGAGAGAAGAGACCAGTAGAGAGCTTGTGATGCCTGTACGTGTAAGAGATATGTCAACATCATTGAGTTCCATCAATGATAGTTTCATATCATGATGCTTTCTCTACATCTTATTTATAGAGATCACATATCAGCAGGAGAGGATCCTTTGTGGGGGGTCGATTCCTTTGGTGTGTGCCTGGTGGTAGCACACAAATCATCCCGAAACATCATAGGAGCAGGAGGCTCAGATTCAAGCTCTATACAATCAATTGTTTGATTATCCCTTGTTTTGACTTTTTAGGGATGTAAATCACCACGATAGAGAGAATTCAATGTCCCCGAATTTCTATGTATTATATTTATAAATTAAATGGATTAATTTTGAGAACAATAACTAACAATGATTGTGATTCCGAGGCCCAGTGTGCCTAGAATAATTGTTGGAGAATATTAAATTTTAATAGAATGTGTGTGGTTTTCTTGAAAGATTGGGATAACTCTTAAATAGGTGCTCAGATAAGAAATATGAGGGCATCATTGAGTCCAGAATGACATCTTTAACATAGGCATGACTTAACATTGGTTAACGTGTGTCCTATGTAGAAATAGTCACTAAGGACAAAACAATATATAAAATAATTAAATAAAATTATTTTATTTTTTTAATCATAATAACACATGAATGGTGAATCAGATTGGAAATCTAAGACCACCTTTGAGTTTTTAATGTGGTGCTTTTCCATGGCGTGACATTCCTTTAGTCGACATAGGTCATCTGTTAAAAAGCTATCACAGGACGTAATGATAAAAAAAATTATTGAAAATTATTTTATTCGATGTAAGGACTTTTATTTTAATAAGTCTTTGTGTTAGAATTACATGGTTAGCCAAAAAAACCTTGGAATCTCTGCAGATCCATTTGAGAGAACCCTTGGAGAAATCTCTCAAATAAAAAGTGATGGATCATGGATCAATGATCAATGTAAAACCGATTTGAAGGAACCTCTCCAATGATAATGATGTAATGATCATCCATCATTAGAAAATGATATGAATTTATTTAGGGTAGTTGCTTCCTATTATTTTTATTCATTATTTATTTCCATGATGAATTCTGGTCAATCCAAAAATATATTGATCCACTGTTTGATCTTTGTTGTGGGATGGGATATTATCTGCGGGATTATCAAGAGATTTTTTTAATTCCTCTTTATTTATCCTTCTAACAGAAATTTATTATGGAAAACATGAAAAATGTTTTAGGTTTGTTCCTTAGGGTGTTTTTGTGGTTTCTCACCCCCATTCTGCATGTTCTTCACCATTGGACCCCCATAGACACAATTTGACATGTTAGGTGTCTCTGAAGGTGAAAAAACCCACAAATTTGAGGAAAACTGATAATAGAGGCTAGATATTTGTATATGAGGTCCTCAGGTGCCTTGATTCATTACTGTTTCAAATTTCGAGCAAATTTGGTGGCTTAGTGGTTTGTAGAAGGGACCACCAATGTCGGTACGACACGATGGCCTGGTGAGGTGAGGTGGTGGTGGTGCGACAACTAGAGGTGGTGGCTGTGGGAGTTGGCGATAGTGATAGAAGGTCACATGACATAGCCAGCGGATGCGTGTGGAGGAAGAAGATTAAACGTTGGGGATGTTGCATGATACAGGGCCTCAGGATGCGACAGAGCCGTAGGATATGGTGGCAGTGGTGGCCAATGACCGTGTCGATCAGACCGAGCCATGTGACTTCTGCGCCTACATGTTGGGTTAAGCGAACGGGTTCAGCCGAGTAGGTTGGGCCCATCCCAGTAGGTTGGGTTGGACCCAACATGCCAAGTCAGAACCTTCAGGTCAGTTCAGACTTAGCAGGTCAGGTCAAACACAACATATTGGGTCGGATATGGGTCAGACCTCTGGTTAACCCGAGGCGGTTACACAGTTGACCCTAGTGGTTGACCACCACAGTAGCTTGAGCTATTTCATGGTATTCACATGATCGACCACCATAGTTATTGTACCAAATATGTGGTTGGTCTACAGGCCCAGTGACCCACTCTTTAAATGTTCAAAATCCCATAACATTCAAACTATATGTCTTTTTAATGAGACTTTTGTGGTTTTGGGACTCTAGATATGAGAAGAACCTTTTGACATAAGTGGTGAGTTTTTAATATGGACATGTATCAATTGGTATATCTCACCTTAGTCTTTTCATGATGGGTTGGCACGATATTATATCCACATTAATGAATTGTAGTCCCCTATGGACACTGAGTCCTAGATAGAGTTATGGTATTCCTATGTGGGACTAGAGTAGGATCCTCTATCACCCCTAGTTGAGTTTTGTGGAATCCACATAACCATTGAGAGCAAGGAGTTGGTCCTCCATCTAGTGGTCTAAATCAGTAGGGTTAGGGATATTCCTCAGTATGATGAGGCAAGATCCCTTAAATTATGAGCCACATTAGCAGGGTTAGTGGTATTATCTTGGAAATATCTCCTCTCTATGTATTATAGTCTTCCTTGACCAATGTATTCTCATTTGTGTTGGTCCAATTGAGCTAGACCTCTTCATGAGAGTTTTATATAATATCATCGCCCAATTTGTGAGTTCTCATAGAATGATCATGCTTTGGGAAGAATCATGTGGCTGGTAATTGGTTGTGGCTTACATCTATACCTTGTTTCTTGGACTGAGTATATCTAGATATTCTGGTTATATGTTCTGTTGACCTAAAAATATGTGGAATTCTTATGTGGTATTCTTATGTGTCATTCATACGTGGCATTCTTATGTATTATTCTTGTGTGGCATTCAAGTGTGGTATTCATGTTGTATTCTATTGTTGTATTCTAGTGTAGAATTCCTATGTGGAATTCCTCTGTGGTATTACATTGTGTCATTCTCGTGTGTCATTCCTATGTGGTATTCATGTGTGGAATTCTTATATGGAATTCCTATGTGGAATTTCTATGTGGCACTCTTATGTGGGATTAGGGGGTGATATTCCTATGTGGAGTTCTAGTGTGAAATTCATGTGTGGTATTTCAATGTGAAATTCATATGTGGCATTCCTACATGGAATTCATGTGTGGTATTCCTATGTGGAATTCCTCTGTGGAATTCCTATGTGGAATTTCTATGTGGTATTCTTGTGTGGAATTCTTATGTGGCATTCCTGTGTGGCATTCCTGTGTGGTATTCCTAGGTGGTATTCTTGTGTGGCATTCCTGTGTGGAATTTTATTGTGGAACACCTTTGTGGTATTCTTGTGTGTTATTTCTATGTGGTATTCCTTTGGGGAATTCATTCGTGGTATTACTTTGTGGTATTCCTCCGTGGTATTCCTTCCAAGCATTCTTTATGGAATTTCATTGTGGTTTTGGGGTGTCCTACTGAGTATTGTTTTACTCACCCCTGCATGGGCTTTGCCCGCATGTGTTGTGTCTTATGTGGACGATCGACCTTTTGATGATGTTTTAGGAAGGCTAGAACCAGACAGTGCTTTGTTATAATAGATAAAAAGTAGTGTGTTAATATATCATTTCAGACATAAATCCCAATACCTCGTTTCTTATAGTCTGGACTTGTGGTTACGGAAATGTTTTGGTGGGCTTGTTTTAGCCTTATTTACTTTTTAGTACATTCACTATTGTACACTGGTTGTGAGATATAGTGGTTTTCATGCATTGTTTACTTATTTTTTTACATTTCAGTATTTGTGTTTTATAGATGTGTGTGTGTCTGTGTGTGTGTATAGGTACATTAGGATAATGCCTCTCATTTATGAGATATGCCTACTCAGTGCTATTCACCATCCCCTGACCTATTGGAGGAGGGATTGGGGTAGTTATGACACAAACCCCTCTAGGACAGGTTGTGACATGAAATGTGGGTTTTCTGAAACAAGCTGAATGAAGAGGGTGAAGTAAAAATAAACAAAGAAATATTAGTGTGAAAAGGTTATACATATATGGAAGAAATATATTTTTATGATACTTTTTCTATAGTGTGAATGTTAGAAACAATCATAATCTCTGTTTCAATTTTTTCAAAATGAAATTAAAAAAATATTATAGATGTATATGAAGTCCATATTTCTAAATGGGGATCTTGATGATGATGTTTACATTTAAAAATAATCTAGATTTATTGTTTTTAAAGATGAAATTTGTGTGTGTAAGTTGAAGAAATATTATATGGGCTAAATAAATTTCTAATGGCATAATATTCTAAATTGAATTCCCATTTAATAAAGATGATTTTTAAGAAAGGAAGAGTTGATAGTAATTTTTACATAAAAAATGAACTGTTTTCCTTCAGTATAATTGTTTAGGTTAGTGACATTATCTTTATTGGGAATGATAAAAGATATTGTGAATGAATTTTTGAAGAGGTAAATTTTTTTATTGAGATGCCCATTCAAGGTAAAATGAAATACATTCTTGGGTTACAGATCCTAAAAATGAAGAAACTCATTTTTCGTTCTCATGATGATTATTCTAAGGAACTTCATAATAAGTGCATCATGAAAAATTCAAAACTATTTTCCACACATATTTTGGTGGGAACCATGTTTTCTAAATATGTAGAGGGAAAGGATGTTGATCCTAAAGAGTTTCAAAAACTAATAAGAAGATTGTTTCATCGGACTTCCTCCAGACCCGACATTGTTTATGTTGTTACCTTATGTGAAATATTTTACAGTGCTCCAAAAAAATCACATATATGGTATTGAAAAATAATTATTAGATATATCAATGGAACTAAAAATTTCAGAATCTAGTATGATAGCTTAGAAAGTATTGAATTTATTGGGTATTCAGATGCCGATTACTCAATAAATGTTGATGATAGAAATCTACATCAGGTAGATTTTTCTTTCTAGGATTTTTTTGGTAATTTGGAATACTAAGAAACAAAACTGAGTAGCTCTCAATATAGTTGAAGCTAATTATATTTCTTCCACTAATGATGCTACCCAACTTAGGTTGATAAAGACTCAGTTGGAAGACATTCTTGTTGAAGCGAAGTTACCCACTCCATTGGGTTGTGATAATCATATTCCTATCAACCTTATATGAATTATAGTATAAAATTATAATTCAAACCATATTGATGTAAAATAACTCTTCATCAAAGATCATGTGGAGAATAATGAATTACAGCTAGAGTATGTTCCAACATTGGAATAAGTTCTGAACATTTCTAAAAAAACCATTACCGAAGGAAATTATTTATAAATTGAGGTTGAACATTGGAATAGAACATATTTCTCATCAAGGTTGAGGTATTTTTTCCCCTCTCTCATCTACTCTTTCAATATAATTTTCAAGGGGGGGGGGGGACTGTTTCACATATTTATCCATTGAATATGTGCTAAACCTTTTACAGAAACATGTATGTAAGGGGAGTTGTGGGTAAACTATGAATTCATCATGTAAATATGTGAACAATTATAATCATTTCTTGCAGTGGATGTAGTAAAATTTCGTTTATAGGAAATTGGTAGTTGAAGAATTGATGAAAATTTGATGAAATTTCATTTTTCACAACTTTTGGACAACATGGTATTATTTTCAATGATTCTTGTTTCCTACAATGAGCTAGCGGATGTAGTCCTAGAATTATTGAAAATTAATCCATACCCTGAGGATGAATATTTTAATGATTTATGAAACATATTTGAAAAAAATCCAAATGGGTAAATTTTTTGGGACCAATTACGCTGAGGGATGTTTTTGGAAGCTTTAAAAAGATTCTTTTGAAAAAGAAATCCTTTTTTTCATAGGAGAAATAAATCACCTCACATTGTAAAAGTTGGTGATAGGACTCAAAATAGTAATCTGAATATCTGACACAAGAAACTTAATAAATTTTATTGGGTTGTGAAGAAGTTTCTTAGAAGAGAAGGTTCCTCAGAATCGACTTTGGTCCGAAATGGTGTGTTCATCATAATGAGAATTGGAGTCTGAATGGATCCAATAAAAATCTGATGATTCTTTTCTAATTTTTATTTATCATATAATAAATGGAGAGTGTTTCCAATCGTAATGATATTTGGATGGAAATAAATAAGTTACTGGGATAATGGGAAGTTATAGTCATTTCCATTGAATGTTAGATAATTCTATGCTTAACCTAAATGTTATCAAAGTCATGAGGAATTCATCATTATAAGAAAATTTTTTTGGAAGAATAAAGTCAATGATTTTAGATCTCTGTTCAAGAATTGTTTGAAGGCTATGAAGTTTATTATAAATGTGTAAAGATGAAGATATTGGTTTTCAGTCCAACTAATAATCCACAATATACCTTTCTTTAGAGAAATATGTTAGAAGATTTTCTTAATAAATATAGTAAATAAGTCGCCACTAACACTAGTTCATCAGACACGGTTTTACACCAAGGATCAAAGTAATACTAATGTCGATAATTAGACACTATGATGGTTTTAAAATGGAACAATCAGAAGATTATTTTTGGCAGTTGTAGAGACCAATGCATTGAATAAAGTCAAAGATAGATCGAAAATATAGATAAAAATTTTCATCAAGTTGATTTTTTTTGTTTATCAGATATGTTTTTTAATTGGGTTAATAAAATAATAAGTACCTCTGATATGCTTACGAAATGGTTCACGAGTCATCCAACATTATATGGTGTCGACCATCATAATGGAGGCGATGCTAATCTAAAAGAGTGAAGTAGAGACTGATTATTCAAGGGAGATCTCACACCAATAATTTCATTAGATGTTGGATCATCGGTCAGAGGAATAGAAGTAAAGAGTAACAACTTAAACCAGTTTCAAAATTATTGGGAAAGGGAGGTTGATGTTTTAAGATTACCCTAAAGTGCTACTAAGAATTGTTGAAATCATTAACATTTTGACTGTTTTTATGGATGAATGATTTCAAATATTATTTATCTTTCAATTGGTGTAGAGAAACATAATGAAGAATATACATTCATACATATGTCTTAATCATAATTAAGTAACTAAAATAGAAATCATAATCATACTGAAGAAATTTTAATAAGTATGAAATGATATGAAGTCATGAGAATATTCGAGAAGGTTTGATAAGTTTTAAGAATAGTTGATAAGTCCTAAATAAGTCAACAATGTATCCAAAATCAATTGAAATTTTATTTTGAAATTTTATAAGTAGGAATACTTTTTAAAATCTTACCAAAACCATATTTGGAACACCTATAAAAGGAGGAGAGGGATTTTTTAATTTCTAACCTAAGTATTGTTCATGGGTGAAGAAGAGAGATGATAGAGCACTGAATTTTTTTAGAGAGAATGATTTTTTGTAGTGATAATTCCTGATAAAGTTCACTGAATGGAACAAGATGAAAGAAAATGATTTTATTCAACTAATTTAAATATCATAATGAATCATCAAACATTGAAATTTTGTTAGAATTTCCAAACTTATGTAAAATAAGTTTAGAATTGTATTAGTGGTTTTCTGGAAGACTTATATTGTTGGATTGATCAATTGGACTGGAGAATCAGACATAGTATTATTATGAAGTATAAAGAAGTTATTAACTGCTATTAGGTACGAAAGTGAAGAATTTTTTTGAGGATTATATTTATGAAAGTTTACAGGGTATCATAATAACATGTTTTGAAGAAACTAGTGATAGTTTCTTAAATTGTTACACTAATTTTATTACAGCATTTCATGATAATTAATGCACATACAATGTTATATTGAACATATTGACATTAAAGTGCAAGGGAATATCCTAATTATTTTATCCACACAAAATGTTTTTTTCTTTTATAATTTACAGTATTGGATTTCTTCAAAACCATACCAAGATGTATCTACTCTTGTTGTGTAGTGAACCCTGTAATTTTTTGTGTTCCTATGGTTGTGTGATTGTTCTGTTTTTAGAAAAGTGATAACTCTTTAACTGGAGGTGAAGGTTATTTAAAAAAGAAAAAAACTTAAAAGAAAAATATATCACTTATTCACCCCTCCCCTTCTCAGCGATTCATTGATATTGGCAAGGAAATATCACTTACACCATGTACTTCACTTTCATTATAGTGGAATGTTCTTAAAATATTAATGGAATTCCACAAGTATATACAAGTGATGTAAAACAGTTAAATACAAGGTAAAAATATTTTAAATTTCAGTTTAAACCATTCTTTTGTCCATAAGTAATTTTCTAAAAGTTTATGGGATATTTTTCGAGCATCCGATGCTTGTTTAGATCCCAAATATATGGGTTCTGGAGGAAATATATTAGGGGAATTATTTTTTAAAACCATGTGGGGTTCTATAGTAATCCATATAGGGGGAATAGGCTACGCATGGTTTTCCAAAACCATTATCTCTTTAAAACAGTTATAAATTATGAATTTTCCCATATTTTTTTAATGTCTTAACCCTATTATTTCTTCTGTATATCATGCATTACCTCTCTCAACTAATTTTATCTCTCTCTATTTTCCACAAAAGAAGGCTTCAAGATTCCACCTTCATCGAGAATCTATTTATACCACCGTTAGTTACGTTGGATAACTAATGGTATGATCTTCAACCATATTATTTCCTTCATTTATCTCATTTTATGTAATAATAACTCAATATGATTGAATATGAACTATTTTCAAGGTATTCATCTATTACTTCAATTTATACCACTATATCCTAATTTATTGTCCATAAATGGATTATTAGAGAAAAAACCACCTATAGTTTGTGGTATAATTATTTTTACCTAAACTCTTAATGTAATTATTATGCACCACTGTGTCACGTGTTGGAACTTCATGTGACGCCTCCTAAATATTAAATTAAATATATTAATGTATTATGAATTATTTAGGGTAGTCCTAGAAACCCAAATTCAACATCATAGGATGTCCACCATTAGGTGATGCACCAATTAGAGTGTTCCTTTGTTATAGGACTATGATCTTTATTCCTTAACATGACATTGAAAAACCAATTAAGGTTCATTGAGGTGGCCTTTGTAAATGAAGTGAAATTTTAATTGAACCAAGGGATATTGTTAGTACATGTACATATTCCATTGTTTTTATTGTTTATATATTGATTTATCCTTATGAAACGAATTGAAAAAATTGACTTAAGTGAATTGTTTAATTTTATTAGTTAAACACTATCCATGACCATCCTTCATGTCATGCTGAGGGTGATAAGAAAGTTTTGATTCATAACATTTTGGAAGGGATAATCGAGCATAATAATTAGAAGTTTATAAATTAATTATAACACATTGGGAGTGACACATAGGTTCTTATATAGAACACTTTGTATGGGATTACCATGTAAAAGCCTTTATATCATGCCACAAGCAATACTCGATTGTTTAAGCCAAATACCTTGGATGAGATCAGTGGAAAATTCATTTATGTTATGCCCTGAGTGATATTTGCGTTCCCTACATGGAATATCAAGGATATAGTTAGAGGTAAATTCTATTATACCATGCCTTGGTAAATACCTGGGTTCTCATGAGAAATTTGATGGACCGACTCATAGGTAAATCATTTCATAGTACACTTGGAAGGATACTTTTGTTCCATTTTTATTGAATTCCTTAAAGAGTATTAGGATGAGAATTAATGTGTTTTACAAGTCAAAGAACACAATTGGATTGGTCTATTCTTTACATAATTAATGTCCCAGTAAAACTTCATTCCTAATCTCATATTACATGAGAATTATGGAACTTCTTATGATTATGCATGGACGCCTTGGGTACATACCACATGTCCTTTCTAATATTAAGTATCTATACAAACACACACATATATGTTCATATGTATATTGAATATATATATATATATATATATATATATATCAGTTTAAATCTATTTAGTGACATTTAGCTTTGGATGATGTACGTGGAGTTAGTTGGGTGTCCCTCACGAACTTGAGCTAACTTGGATAAAACATACTTCATTGATTTATATTTGATGTACCGTCACATTGATCATTTTATATAAAAATACTAGATAGATCTAGAAACTATTGTTGTTGGACTGCTGAGTTTATCTCACACCATTGTTGGGGCTTCCGATTGGTTCTCAGATAAACTTCATGGATATAGTTAGGGAAAATGAGAGGCGTCTAACATTAGGTGCCTGATTTTCAATATTAGGATGGATTATGGGAGCCAAGGGAGATGATTATTCTCATGATTCTATTGGATATAGTTTTTTTGAATATTTGTTCTTTTGTATTGAATTTTGTATATGTTTTCTATTTGGTTTCCATGTATTCCCATGTTGTATAGCATACTGACATGACATCATTTTGTATATGGTATTTATTACGAATTCTGCATGTTTATTATACCTATATGAATTATGACCCAACCATTCATTTATTATACTATTTTTTATAATTATTGTTATTTTATAGCACTATGATACACTCTAACCATGAAGGTATAATCTTACCACCATACCATCGTAGACCCTCACTACAAGTCAGAAACCTCTAGTGTATGAGGAGGCACACTTGAGACCATATAGAAAACCAAGTTTGCCTACTTATCAGTATACTAGGTTTGGGATTTTACAATGGTATCAAATATTTTTTTTTTATTTTGGATTAATGATTGTGTTATTAGATAGGAGACAAGGAATTAGTCATAATTTTTTAATGAGCAGGTGACTAGGAGTAGCTAACCTACATACATGGATAATCCAAATTACTTGTGATAAAATATTTATATTCTAGTTTTTCCAATTTTTTCTGTATTGTTTTTTATGTTTGGTGATTCACATGATTTGTGGAATTATCAATGTTATTATTAATATATATTTATTTTTTACCTTATACTTTTATAGAAAGGGGGTATTGATCTTGCATTAGATTAGGCACCAATGGATTCACATGTCATTCATATTCCATGCCATATTTATATTACTAATTTAATCTCCTATTGTATATTATTGTTTCTATGATATTAATATTTCAAAATGTGATTAAATGTCCTGTCAAGATATAATAATTGGATTAATTAAAGTAATTCCATATTCCTAAATGGTGTTTTCCCATATATCATGATGTAGGTAACTTAATTAACCAATTCCTCGCTATTTGATCCATAGACCACTAGTCACATGGGATAAAATATTTGTTGAATTTGATTGCATGAATGCTAATAGTTATTTGTGAAGAATGTAATTATATATATTTGGAATGGTTATTCATATAATCAAATCATTTTGTACATCCTGTTACATCCTGATACCAAATGTATGGGTTAGGTCATAGTTACTTGACTATCCAATTGAAACTTATAAAGATTATACCTTTATAACATGGGAATAATGACTCATCTAATTGGACCACAATACATATATACATATAAATGAGTATAAATTGAAATAAATTTAAATTCCTTAATAAAATAGTTACCATTAAATGGGGATGAAAATTTCAATGTAAAGGGGTTTTTCTATATAACATACAATTAACACTCTATATACCAGGACCTATGCTATGTGATGTGATACCTTAGACCTGACCCGACCTAAGTAGTGGGTAGTAGGGAGTGTCTATTGTAATCCTTATAATCTTCTATATCACATATACAAGTTTTTAGGATAATGAAGAGGGTGGTGAATCTTATATAATAATGATATGTACATATCCTTTTCTTGTATCTTGAGATATGTTCTATAATCAATTTTAATTCTGAGGAATTAATTATGAATTTTGGAGAAATTTCACCACAACGACCTCGGGTTATATTCTAGGAAGGTGGTGATGAACATTCTTCTGATGTAGTGGGACCTAATACACCAGTATTACCTCATATGTAACCTCTCATGGAACCTCATGATCTTCCAAATTTTGGAAATGATGCTCAACTATGAGAGGGGTTCATGTGAATTGAATAATCTATAAAAGGATCCCCATAAACTAAACCTACCATGGAAGTGTTGATGTGAGAGTTTTAGCACCTTCAAACTCATACATTTTCTGAGGTATGTTGCCTTTAAGCCAATGATTCTTGGATAGAGGCAATTTTATCTATATTTTAGAAATTGGGGATTCCTATAGAGTGGGGGTCAAGCTCATGACTTATATGCTTCATGATTTTTCAAAGCATTAGTGGAATGTGATTACCCAAGCAGATCATTAATGGGATATGATCTGGAGGTACATAAAGATGATCTTATATGACTACTTCTTTCTATAAACACTAAGAGTGTAACATTACAGGGTGTCTATGCACCTACAAGAGGGTGTTTTGTCTATTATGGAGTATATTTTTCATTTTACTAAGCTTCATCACTTCTTACCGAAACATTCTAGTGACGAGTTAATGACATCGAGATGTTTTGAGGATGGCTTGTGTGTGAATATGATCCTAGGTGATTACTTTCCAAATGAATAACATATTATAAATTTTTAACCATAACCATATCATAGAGTGAAACATGAGGGAAGTTGATAGTATAGTCTAGGGTTGTTCATCGTAGATATATGGATGTGGTTCATGTAGTAGAAGGAAATGTTTCATTGAGTTTTCTCATAGGGGAAGAAACAGTTAGAGAACATTCATTGAAAATTATGTAGTGTGTCATTAGTGTAGTAGGATAGTCCATAAGAATCCATAGTGTACCAAGGAACCAACTGAGTTTTTATCTTGTAGAAAAATGCATCATATTTAACAATTTTAGACATTTACCTTCAGTACATAGTGAGGAAGGATCTGTAATGACATCATATTTGAGGGTAGGATTAGCAGCTCCACGTTTGGAAAGGAGATAGGATACCATTGGTTAATTAGGATGAGGGGGTGAAAATGGTTGTGGAATCCACTCGTATGAGATACAACACCAGTAATGTGGGTCTTCTTAGGGTATCTAGGATGTAGTTTGATGTCTTGGATATGGACAGCTACATGTAGTACAAGTTATACCCGAGGAGAAGATTACTGGAACTTCTAGAATTAGAGGTACTATTGTAGTAGCCTACAATTTAGTTTCTTATTTATTTGACACTAGAACATTACATTCATTCATATCTATTGAAATTATTGAAATTTAGGGCCTGGAGATATAGTAATTTTGTAGCTTAATGACTCTCGACACCCCATTGGGGATTTGATTTTAATAATACATTGATGTGATGAATTCTATCTTGAGAAATGTGGTTAAATTTTGGTATGGAGCCTATTGAGATGATTGGTTTTGATGGCATACATGGGATAGACTGGTTAGTATCTTATCATGCTCACATTTATTTCTATCATCAGAGGGTTTTCTTTCACATCACATGGGGGATGTACCTATATTCATTAGGGTGAATGAGATGTCTAGTTGAGTCAAGTTGAACTAAAGAGTTGTGGGATGGGTGGAGTGGAAACCTAGATTACAAGTCTTTTTAGGAGTGACCCGAGAATTAAATGTATATATTTTCATCATCTATTGCATCGTTTTGGGGGAGAATTTGCTAAATACTTTTCTTGGTGTCCTCATATGAAATATTTGGAGTTCACTATTGATCTAGTGCTTGGAGAGTCACCATTTTCCATTCCCCCTTATAGTATGGGACCTAGTGAGCTTTAGGAACTCAAGAAGTATCTAGAGGACTTGGAAGCTAATTGTTTAATATGACCCTGTACTTATCATAATGGTTAGATCATTCTTTTATCCAAGATGGTAGATAAAAAACATAAGATTTTTGGGGATTATCATAAATTTAATCACCTTACAGTGAAGAACCACTATCCATTACCTCATGTAGATGAAGTCTTTGACTAGATCCAAGGATATTGGGTTTTCTTGAAGATTGATTATAAGGACACAACCTTAAACATCACTTAATATTGATTTATTTCAAGAATACAAATTGAGGATATTTTCAGGTTTATAGTTTTAGAGAATTAGATCATAAATCATGCATTACATTCCACATTTCAATAAGGTAGTTACATAAAAGGCAATATTCATTTTCCCATAAAAGGAGACATATTAAAAATAAAACATGGATTCCTTCATGAAACTTCCTCGACACTATAATCACCTCATATACTTCTCCCTTGACCTGTGAAAAACATTTTAAAAACCTGGGATGGGCATAAAAAGCTCAGTAAGGGATATAAAAGTATGGAATGAAAATATTAGTCCATGTATACATAAGAATTAATGAAATCATACTTTACTCATAAAACATAAACACTTTATCATACCTCATGAAATCATAAGATTTATAAACAACTCATAGAAAACATAAGACATAAAGTTAACTTGAGGCATTCATAACATTCTTACGTAGGGAGTAACCCTCATGGTTACGTTTGGAATACTCATCACAATATATTCCCTAAATCTCTTCAGAGAAACCTTAGCGTTTAACTCCTTCACATTACCCAATGCATTGAAGATTTATCATGGGCTCACCCTCCCTTAGTTTATCACAGAACCACCCATCTTCATAAACAATTCCCAAGAACCATAACATAATTGTATCATATAAAACATGCATAAATGAAACATAACATTTCCACATTTCAATCACAAGATATCAATACAACACGTTGATATAATCAAAACATTATCAAAAACATTTTCAATAACAAAATAAACAAAAATTAAAACATTGTTTTTATTTTTCATTTTAAAAAAATTATGTCTTGTAGAGGAAGCCGAAACTCAAATAATGGTCACGACGGCGGAGAAGTCGTTATCTTCGCATACGTAAGACAAAATCGTTCCCTTTTTTCATTTAGTAAAACGCTTCATATAAAAAATATTCCTTTTGAATAAAAGTAAACGACAAAGGGGTTTATACACCATATAAAATAAAGTTGTGTATAAAACAAAATATGCCTCAATGAAAGGAGATTAAGACAAAATCACATACCTCGTGTCCGACTTGACTCGATCGATCTTAAATCTCATGAATAATAAACTTGAGTTAATTTATAATTTCATAAGAACCTTTTTAAAGTTCATTATTCCTTTTATATCACTTATTACCATGTTACGAACATTATTTAATTATTTAAGTTAATAACGGTCATTTTGTCGATTTTGGTACTTGAGCCAAAAATACATTTTTTATAATTACATGTTTTTCATGTGGTAAAATATACATTATATCAAGAATTATATTAATGATGTAGATATCATATATATCATATATATCTATTATATACATGAATTTATAATATTACATAACATTTAGGGGTATGAAATGAAATGCACCGTTCATGGAGATGGTAAGCCGTACATACTCATGAACACTACTTTCACTTCAATTTTGTATTTAATGGAGTGAAATAATAATGATATAAAGGTATATTAGAATTCCAATATGATATCATATGTAATACCATTAACTACATCCTTTATACGTCCCACATATGGCATTAAAAAATCAAATCACTTTGAGGGGGCGATAGTCCGCACTTCCTAAAATGAAGATATCACGTTTACCCATAACGGAAACCAAAAGGTTTGACATAAAAGAAAAATACAGAATCATTAGGAAAACATAGACATAATATATATCATATATAAATATAGTGACATCTTAATGGCCACCATGAAAGGTGTTAAAAGAAGATTTAACAATCATCATTTCGTGACGCAGAAATTCTCCCACAACAGAAACAGTATGTTCTTTAACCATTAGACAGAGGTGTGTATAAGTGTAAATAAAATACATCCCATAAAAAAATCCTAGTATATTTAAGATAATGGTTTTTTTACAAAAGAATGTAATAAAAAGTGTTTAGTGGTTTGGAGAAGCAAAATAAAACAAAAGAACACATCTGATGACATTACCTTTAAATCAGGTAACTCCCCTTGGTTTGAACCGAAAGGGTTTATTGAAGAGCTTTGTACCTAAGGTAAGGCTTCTAGGATAAATATAGGGATGTGGAGAGATAAAATGAGCATATATTGGCCGAGATAATGGATTTAGAGGCGTGGTTAAGGTGGTAGAGTTGGGGGCCTTTTATAAGAGGGAGGATGGGCGCTCTTGGAAAGTCAAGAAATGTTACTTTATTATATATTGAGTTTCGGATTTTAAAGGTCCCACAATTATATATTTCGATGATAAGGTGATAAGGGTTAGAAATACAGACATCCAATAGGTATTAGACAAGTTTAAGTCTTATATTTTACATTACATTTTCATTTTATTTAAATTGTTCATTAATGAGGTAATCACTACATCATCATGGTGTCACAAATAAATTAAATTATTTAATGTCTAAAAATTATAAAAAAATACTATTAAGTAGTAAATATTTTTAGATTTCCAATGAATATTTATAGTCTAAGATATAATTTTTGTATACACAATTAAAATAGTTTTACTTAGGTGTTACATAGTTTTTTGATATTATCCTTTCTTTAAAAATAAAATGATAAAGTGTCACTATCACCCAAAAGAGATTCCATGGGGTCCCTAAGTTGAAAATATTCATCCCATGGTCATACATGACACAAATAGTAGCATTAGGACACGTTTTGGGGTCATTTGTTTTTATTATGATATTATTTTATTACCCTTAACTACCTGATTACTAATTAATCACGATAATTAAAGATAATTACCGTCATTACTATTCATAATGTTAAAAAACAAGAGTCTAAATTACATAATTTGGACCTTATGATTCCAAATATGGAATCCATTTTACCAAATTCCCAACACATAAATTGTAGTAATTAATTTAAAAATAATTTCCGTTGTCAAAACAAATAGAGTGTTTTTTTAGAAACAATATCTATCAAACGTTTGATAATTGTGTATGTCCAATTTGAAATTAATTACAATGACCACGATTAGATTAAATGGTAAAAATATATTCTATTTACACTTTAAAACCTATTAAAAAGATAATCTATCCATATAATTAAATTAGATGAAAACGCAGTTTTGAAGTAAAATGCAATATTTTTCACTATTCATTAAAAAAATTAACATTGTCAGAATAATACCAAAAATTTATCCAAAGTAAATTTCAATGTCCCAATACTAAAGAATAAGTTTATTTTGACAAATATATCTTATCAAATTGTCAAAATATATATTTAAAAATGGTTCTCCATCAAAAGGCGGTAAAACAATCTTTTAAAAAAAATAGAGAATTCTATGCTTAAGATTTGATTTATTCTCATTTTAAGCCTCTAAAACACTATCCAATTAAATAATAGACATAGATATGAAAATCCATAATTCTTTACTTACTTGGGATGTTACATCTATCCTCCCTTTAGAAAATTATGTCCCCACAATTTATTTACTTATCGAATAAGTGGGGGTATTTATCCCTCATTACATTTTCAGATTCCCATGTTGCCTCTTCAATCATCTGGTTTTTCCACAAAACATTCACTTGATGAATCACCTAATTCCACAATAATTGCTCCATGTGGTCAAGAATCTGGACCGGTTGTTCCTCATAAGATAGATTCTCTTCCATCTGAACTACCTCTAGACTCAAAACATGAGATGGATCTGGCATGAACTTCCGTAACATTGAAACACAAAAAAAATTTTGTACCTGAGATAAACTCGAAGTTAAAACCACTCGGTATGCAACTGATCCAACTCTCTCTAGAATTTCATATGGTCCAATGAACCATGGACTCAGCTTTCCTTTCTTACCAAATATCATCACACTTTTCCATGGTGAAACTTTGAGGAAGACAGGATCACCTACCTCAAAAGAGAGATCCTTCCTCCTGTTGTCCGCATAACTTTTCTGCCTGCTTTGAGCTGTTCTCATGTATTTCTGTATCAACTGAACTTTTTCTACCAACTATTCTACCAATTCTGGTTCCATAAATTTCCTTTCATCCACTTTATCCCAAAAAGCCGGAGTTCGACACTGCTTCCCATATAATTCCTCAAATGGTGCCATTTGTATACTCGAATGAAAATTGTTGTTATAAGAAAATTCAACCAAATAAAGATGTTGGCCCCAACTTCCATGATAATCCATTGAAAAAGCATGTTTCATATCCTCTAAATTCTGAATTGTTAGTTCTAACTTCAAATCGGATTAAGGATGAAAAGATGTACTAAAATTTAATTTAGTACCCAACGACTTCTGAAGGCCTTTATATAAGTTAGAAGTAAGCTTGGGATCATGATCAGTTACAATGTAGAGGGGAACTCCATGTAACCTGACTATCTCTTTAAGATACAAACGAGAAAGTTCATCTAGGGAGAAAGTATGTCATATAGCAAGGAAATGAGAAGATCTAGTCAAGCGATCAACAATAACCTAGATTGCATTATTTCCTCGAGGTGTCTTCGGAAATCCCACAATGAAGTCCATGGATATATTCTCCTATTTAAAATCTAGTAATGGTAAAGGGTGAAGTATCCTATTCAGTAACTTCTACTCTGCTTTAACCTGTTGAAAAGTCAAAAACTTCATAGTAAAATATGCAATATCTCTTTTCATTCCATCCCACCAGTAATACTCCTGAAGATCTCTATACATCTTAGTACTGTCTGGATGAACTGAAAACAGAGACCTATGAGCTTTACATAAGAACTATCTCTTCACCTGTGAATCACATGGCACACACAATATCTTCCTAAATCTCAAGACACAATCATTATCAACGTTGAATTCAGGAAACTTACCCCTCTGAACCAGCTGTTCCTTTTTCTGAAACTCACTATCTTTCTTCTGAGCTTGCTAAATTCTTTATGTTAGAGAAGATTTCACTGATACCTCAAACAAAACAAGAAGAACATCGTGCACCAACAACTTCTATACCAAAGTTCATCAAATCCTTAACCAAAGGGTCACGTTCTAAATGTAACATGGTTAATGAAGCATTACTTTTTTGACTCAAAGCATCATACACTTTATTTTCTTTTCCCGGATAGTAATGAATTGTACAATCATAATCCTTGATTAATTCTAGCTATCTCCTCTATCTCATGTTCAATTATTTCTGAGTGAATATATACTTTAAACTTTTGTGATCGGTATATATTTCACACTTTACTCCATACAAATGATGCCTCCAAAATTTTAAAGCAAAAAAATAGGAGTTAATTACAAATCATGTGTAGGGTAATTTACCTCAGGAGTTTTCAACTGACGTGAAGCATAAGAAATTACCTTATCATTCTGTATTAGGATTCAACAAAGTCCTTTCAATGAAGCATCCCTGTAGATAACAAACTCACCATTCTTAGAAGGTAGTGCCAAAATTGGAGAATTCACCAATCTTCTTTTCAACTCCGGAAAACAATCATAACATTCTTTTGTCCAGATAAACTTAACACCTTTCCGAGTTAGCATAGTCATTGGACTAGATAACCGTGAATTTTTTTTGAGAAACCTTCGGTAATAGCCTTCCAAACCAAGAAAACTATGAATCTCAGTTACATTTGTGGGTCTTGGCCATTTCTTAATAACCTTTGTTTTTGTAGGATCAACACTTATTCCATCTTTAGAAAAAATGTGACCAAGGAAAGAAATTTTTTGCAACAAAAACTCACACTTTCTGAATTTCCCATACAATTTCTTTTCATTTAGGGTTTCAAAGATAACCCTTAAATGAATTTCCTGCTCCTCTTTACTTTTCGAAAAAACCAAAATATCATCAATGAAAACAACCACAAACTTATCCAAGAACTAATGGGAAATTCTATTCATAAGGTTCATGAATACATCAGGTGCATTGGTAAACCCAAAGGGAATTACTACAAATTCTAATAGAAATATCTTGTAAGTAATGTAGTCCTCAAAATATCTGATTTCTTTACCTTCAACTGATAGTACCCTGATCTCAGGTCAATCTTTGAAAAATACTGAGCTCCCTGGAGCTGATCAGACAAATCATCGATATGAGGCAAAGGATATTTGTTCTTAATGGTGATGTTATTCAAAGATCTATAATCAATGCAAAGTCTCATATAACCATATTTATTTTTAAAATATAAGATAGGATCACCCCATGGTGATGTGCTAGGTTGAATGAAACATTTATCAAATAAATCTTGCAATTTCTCCTTCAACTCAAAAAGTTCAATTTGAGCCATTCGATAAGGGGGTTTTAAAATTGGCTTAGCATCAGGAAATAAGTCAACAGTAAATTCAACTTCCAGATCTGGTATTATTCCAGGAAACTCATCAGGAAAAACATCAGGATACTCATTTACCACTAGCACATCATTAATCTGAATGGTTCCTTTATTTTCAACAATATGTGCAAGGTAACATTAATTTCCATCTTTTAAAAGTTTCTCATCCTCTTGATATGTTATAAATAGTAAGGGTTCATTCCTGTACACTAACTAAAAGTCTTTTTGAAAAAAAAACTTCTTTATCTCTACAATCAATCTTAGCATGGTAAACAGAGAGACAATCCATACCCAGGATAACATCAAACTCTACTAGAGGTAAAACAATAAGGATTTCAAGTAGGTTCTTTCCACGGATAAGGATATGATGATTCTTATAAATTCTTTTTGCCTCAACATTTCCCCCTGGTGTTTTTACCACATGTTTAGGAGTAATTTCTTGAGATGGAATTCCCAATTTACTAGAAAATTTTTCAGAGATGAAAGAATGTGTAGACCCCTAATCAAACAACACATTGGCATAATCTGAAAAAAAACAAACAATGTACCTGAAACCACTTCATTTGATGGCGCAACATATGCTGAAGTAGTTGAAAAGGATTTCACCACACCTTTCTTCTTGAAGTCTAATTTCTTCCCATCATTTGAGCTCTTTCTTGAACACTCATTCACATAATTACCCATCTCATTGCACTTGAAACATTTCGCTAACTGTAAATCAAATTTGGTCATACCATCACCCTGATCTTTTTCAGTTCAATCACGAGCCTTATGTCCCATCCTACCACATTGGTATAACTTTCCAGAATTCAAAAGACATTCCCCAGCATGCTTTTTACCACATTTATCACAAACTGAAAACATAGTTTTCTTACCATCAGACCTCTTTGAAGGATTCTTCCCTTTCTCCTGCCACCTTGGTCTCTTCTTCTGTTGGTTGTTATAGAACACTTGATCATCGAAAAACTTCATTTCCACCTTCTCAGAACATTGAAAAAGCTTTTCATAACTTTTTAACTCACAAGAAGATAAATCCATTCGATATTTTGGCTTTAATACTGACTAAAAACGATTGATTTTACTATCAAGGTCTCAGATAAAATTTGGAGCATACCTTGCCAATCGAGTGAACCTTTCTTCATAAGCAGCCACTGAGTCATCCTCTTGCCTCAATCCCAAGAATTGTTTTTCCATCCTAAGTCAAACAGCCAGAGGAAAATATTTCTCAAGAAACATACCTTTGAATTCATCCCAGTCAAGAGAATCAATATCATCAGTGTCCCTAATACTTTTAACCGTCAACCACCACTGATCTGCTTCACCCTCCAAATGGTAAACAACAAGACTATCCTTTTGATTATCTGAACACCCCATGACATCGAAAATATTCTCCAGTGCTTTAATCCACCCTTCATCTAGAATAAGGTCAGATGATCCTCTGAATGATGTGGGATGTTGCCTCATGAAATTTTCCACCACTAAAATGTTCCTCTACAGTTGATCTAGATGATCTTGTGCATGGATACCACCACCATTTATTGCTTGAGTCAACTACGCCATTACTGTAAAAAACTATTCAGTTACAATTCCGACCATCTTAGGATGCTGATTCAGAAGGTCATTTCCTTTAGTATGCCTTTCTAGCACTACTTCCCTATTTATTCTGTGGAAAACCATTCTGAAAAAACATTTATTAGATGAATAAACATGGTAATACTAAAATACTATATCATTTCAATATGAGCATAAGAAAATTATTTTTGGATAATCTTTTAATATAATTCTAACTCCTAAAGTTATCTAAACCAACCTCTGATACCAAATATAAGGCCCCATCCATAAACATCACTTAATCTTGAGTTATTTCAAGAATAAACATTGAGGATCTTTTTAGGTTTATAGTTTTAGAGAATTAGATCATAAATCATGCATTACATTCCACATTTCAACAAGGCGGTTTCATAAAAGAAAGTATTCATTTTTCCCATAAAAGGGGACATATTCAAATTAAAACATGGTTTCTTTCATGACACTTCATTGACACTATCATCACATCATGTACTTTTCCCTTGACCTGTGAAAATCATTTCAAAAACATGGGATAAGCATAAAAATCTCAGTAAGGGATATAAAAGTACGGAATGAAAACATTATTCCATGTATACATAAGAATTAATGAAATCATACTTTACTCATAAAGAATAATCAATTTATCATACCTCATTAAATCATAACATTTATGAATAACTCATATAAAACATAAGACATAATGGTTACTTGAGGCATTCATAACATTCTTACATAGGGAGTAACCCTCATGGTTACGTTTGGAATACCCATCACAGTATATTCCCTAAATCTCTTCTGAGAAACCTTATCGTTTAAATCCTTCGCATTACCCAATGCATCAGAGTGCTATCATGGGATCACCCACCTTTAGTTTATCTCGGAACCACCCGTGTTCATAAACAATTCCCAAGAACCATAATATAATCGTATCACATAAAACATGCTTAAAGGAAACATAACATTTCCACATTTCAATCACAAGATATCAATAAAACACATTGATATAATCAAAACATTATCAAATCCATTTTCAATACCAAAATAAACGAAAATTAAAACATGGTATTTATTTTTCATTTAGAAAAATGTTATGGCTTTTAGAGGAATCCAAAACTCAAATAATGGTCATGACAGCGGCGAAGTCGTTGTCACCGCATACGTAAGACAAAAACAGTCCCTTTTGTCATTTAGTAAAATGATTCATATAAAAAATATTCCTTTTTAATAAAATTAAAAGTCAAAGGGGTTTATACCCTGTATAGAAGAAAGTTGTGTATAAAACAAAATATTCCTTAATGAAAGGAGATTGAGACGAAGTCCCATACCTCGTGTCCGACTTGACTCAATCGATCTTTAATCTCCTGAATAATAAACTCAAGTTAATTTATACTTGATTAAGAACCTTTTTAATGTTACTTATTCCTTTTATATCACGTATTACCATGTTATGAACATTATTTAATTATTTAAGTTAATAATGGTCTTTTTTTCGATCTTTGGTACTTGAGCCAAAAATAAACTTCTTATAATTACAAGTTGTTCATGTGGTAAAATATCCATTATATCTAGAATTTTATTCATGATGTATATATCATATATATCATATATATATATATATTATATACATGAATTTATAATATTACATAACATTTAGGGGTAAGAAATGAAATGCACCGTTCATGGAGACGGTAAGCCGTACGTACGCATGAACACTACTTTCATTTCTATTTCGTATTTAATGGAGTGAAATCATAATGATATAAAATTATATTAGAATTCCATTATTATATCATATGTAATACCATTAACTTCATCCTTTATATGTCCAACATATGGCATTAACGAATCAAATAACTTTGAGGGGGCGGTAGTCCGCACTTCCTAAAATGAAGATATCGCGTTTACCCATAATGGAAACCATAAGGTATGCCATAAATGAAAAATACAGAATCATAAATAAAAACATATACATAATTTATATCATATATAAATAGATTTACATCTTAATGGCCACCATGAAAGGTGTTAAAAGAAGATTGAACAATCATCGTTTCGTGAGGCAGAAATTCGCCAACCACAGAAACAGTATGTTCTTTAACCATTAGACGAAGGTGTGTGTAAGTGTAAGTAAATACTTCTCATAAAAACATACTAGTATATTTAAGATACTGGTGTTATTAAAAAACAAAGGAATAAAAAGAGTTTATGCGGTTGGAGAAGCAAAATAAAACAAAAGAAAATAAGTGAAGACATTACCTTTAAATCGGGTAACTCCCATTGGTTTGAACCAAAAGGGTTTCTTGAAGAGATTTCTGCCTATGGTAAGGCTTCTAGGATGAATATAGAGATGTTTAGAGATAAAAATAGAAGATATTGTCTGATACAATGGCTTTAGAGGTGTGGGTAAGGTGGTAGAGGTGGGGGCCTTTTATAAGAGGGAGGAGGGGCACTCTTGGAAAGTCAAGAAATGTTACTTTATTATATAATGAGTTTCTGATTTTAAAGGTACCAAAATTATATATTTAGAGGATAAGGTGATAATAATTCTAAATTCACCCATCCAATAAGTTTTTCACAAGTGTAAGTATTATATTTTACATTATCTTTTCATTTTATTTAAATCATTCATTAATGAGGTAATCACTGTATCATCATGGTGTCACAAATAAATTAATTTATTTAATTTCTAAAAATTATAAAAAATACTATGAAGTATGAAATATTTTTGGATTTCCAATGACTATTTATAGTCTAAGATATCATTTATGTAGAAAAAATTAATTTTTTTTTACTTAGGGGTTTCATACTTTTGTGATATTCTCCTTTCTTTAAAAATAAAATGATAAAGTGTCACTATCACCCAAATGTGATTCCATGGGGTCCCTAAGTTGGCACAAGGCATCCCATGGTCAGCCATGACACAAATAGTAGCATTATGACACATGTTGGTGAATTTTTTTATTAATATGATATTATTTTATTACCCTTAACTACCCGATTACTAATTAATCACGATAATTAAAGATAATTAAGGTCGTCACTATTCATAATGTCCAAAAACAAAAGAGTATTAATTACATAATTTGGAACTTCTGACTCTAAATATGGAATCCATTTTACCAAATTCCCAACACATAAATTGTAGTAATTAATTTAAAAATAATTCCTGTTGTCAAAACAAATAGTGGGTTTTTTAGAAACAATATTTATCAAATGTTTGACAATTTTTTATGACCAATTTCGAAGTAAAATTAATTAAAATGAACACCATTTTATTACATGGTAAAAATATATTCTATTTAAACTTTAAAACCAATTTAATAGATAATCTATCCATATAATTGAATTATATTAAAAAGCATTTTTGAAGTAAAATGCAGATTTTTTCACAATTCATTAAAAAATGAGCATTGTCAGAAAAATACCAAAAATTTATCCAAAGTAAATTTAAATGTCCCAATACTAATGAATAAGTTTATTTTGAAAAATATAGATTATAAAATTTTCAAACGATAGATTTAAAAATGGTTCTCCATCAAAAGGCGGTAAAAAAATCGTTTAAAAATATTAGAGAATTATATGATTAAGATTGGATTTATTCTCATTTTAATCCTCTAAAACACTATGCAATTCATAAATAGACATAGACATGAAAATCCATAATTATTTACTTACTTGGGATGTTACATCCTTACACCTTTAGAAAATTGCATCCCTGCAATTTATTTAATTATCGAATAAGTGTGGGTATTTATCCCCCATTTCATTTTCAGATTACCATGTTGCCTCTTCAATCATGTGGTTTTTTCACAAAACCTTTACTTGATGAAGCACCTTATTCTGCAATACTTGCTCCCTGTGGTAAATAACCTGGACCGATTGTTCCTCATAAGATAGATTCTCTTCCATCTGAACTACCTCTGGACTGAAAACATGAGATGGATCTGGCATGTACTTTCTTAATATTGAAACATGAAAGGCGTTGTGTACCTGAGATAATCTCGGAAGTAAAGCCACTCGGTATGCAACTGATCCAACTCTCTTCAGAATTTCATATTGTATAATGAACCTTGGACTCAGATTTCCTTTCTTACCAAATCGCATCACACTTTTTCATGGTGCAACTTTGAAGAAGACATGATCACCTACCTCAAAACAGAGATCCTTCCTCCTGTTGTCTGCATAAGTTTTCTGCCTGCTCTGAGCTATTCTCATGTGTTTCAATATCTGTTGAACTTTTTCTGCCAACTCTTCTACCAATTATGGTCCCATAAACTTCCTTTCACCCACTTCATCCCAAAAAGATGGAGTTCGACACCGCTTCCCATATAATGCCTCAAATGGTGCCATCTGTATACTAGAATGAAAACTGTTGTTATAAGAAAATTCAACCAAAGAAATATGTTGGTCACAACTTCCCTGATAATCCATCGAACAAGCATGTATAATATCCTCTAAATTATTAATTGTTCGTTCTGACTGCCTATCTGATTGAGGATGAAAAGCTTTAATAAAATTTAATTCAGTACCGAACGACTTTTGAAGGCCTTTCCAAAATGTAGAAGTTAACCTGGGATCACGATCAGATACAATGGAGAGGGGAACTCCATATAACCTGAAAATATCTTTAAGATAAAAATGAGAATGTTTATCTAGGGATAAAGTATCTCATATATCAATTAAATGAGTAGATTTAGTCAAGCGATCAACAATAACCCAGATTTCATTATTACCTCGAGGTGTCTTCAGCAATCCCACAATGAAGTCAATGGATATATTATCCTATTTCCACTCTGGTACTGGTAAAGGCTATAGCATCCTTTTCGGTAACTACCAATCTGCATTAACCTATTTGAAGTCAAACACTTCATAGTAAAATGAGCAATATCTCTTTTCATTCTATCCAACCAGTAATACTCCTGAAGATCTCTATAAATCTTAGTACTGACTGGATGAACTGAAAACGGAGAACTATGAGATTCACATAAAAACTCTCTCTTCAACTCTTAATCACAGGGCACACAAAATCTCTTCCCAAATATCAAAACACAATCATTTTCAATGTTGAATTCAGGAAACGTACCCTTTTGAACCAGCTCTACCTTTTTATGCAACTCACTGTCTTGCCTCCGAGCTTGCTTAATTATCTCTGTTAGAGAAGATTTCATTCATACCCAAAACAAAATAGAAGAACATCCTGCACCAGTAACTTCTATTCCAAAGTTCATCAAATCCTTAACCAAAGGATCACGTTCCAAACATAACATGGTTAATGAAGCATTAATTTTTTGACTCAAAGCATCAGCCAATTTATTTGCTTTTCTCGGATGGTAATGAATTGTACCATCATAATCCTTGATTAATTCTTGCCATCTCCACTGTCTCATGTTCAATTATTTCTGAGTGAAAATATACTTTAAACTTTTTTGATCGGTATATATTTAACTCTTTACTCCATACAAATGATGCCTCCAAAATTTTAAAGCGAAAACAATAGTAGCTAATTCCAAATCATGTGTAGGGTAATTTACCCCATGAGTTATCAACTGACGTGAAGCATAAGCAATTACCCGACCATTCTACATTAGTATGGAATATAGTCTTTTCAATGTAGAATCACTGTAGATAACAAACTCACCATTCCTAGAAGGTAGTGCCAAAACTGGAGCATTCACCAATCTTATTTTCATCTCCTGAAAAAAATCATCAAATTCTTTTGCCCAGATAAACTTAACACCCTTTCGAGTTAGCTTAGTCATTGGACTAGATAACCGTGAAATTGTTTTAACAAACCTTTGGTAATAGCCTGCCAAACCAAGAAAACTATGAATCTCAGTTACATTTGTGGGTCTTGGCCATTCTTCAACAACCTTTGTTTTTAAAGGATCAACAGTTATTACATCTTTAGAAACAATGTGACTATGGAAAGAAATTTCTTGCAACCAAAACTCACACTTGATGAATTTCTCATACAATTTATTTTCTTTTAGGGTTTGAAAAATAACCCTTAAATGATTTTCATGCTCCTCTTTAATTTTATAAAAAACCAAAATATCATCAATGAAAAAAACCACAAACTTATCCAAGAACTCATGGAAAATTATATTCATAAGGTCCATGAATACAGTAGGTGTATTGGTCAACCCAAAAGGCATTACTACAAATTCATAATGGACATATCTTGTACGAAACACAGTCTTCAGAATATTTGCTTCCTTTACCTTCATCTAATGGTACCCCGATCTCAGGTCAATCTTTGAAAAATACTGAGTTCCTTGGAGCTGATCAAACAAATAATTTATATGAGGCAAAGGATATTTTTTATTAAAAGTCATGTTATTCAAATCTCTATAATCAATGAAAAGTCTCATAGAACCATCTTTCTATTTAACAAATAAGATAGGGGAACCCCATGGTGATGTGCTAGGTCGAATGAAACATTTATCTAATAAATCTTACAATTTCTCCTTCAACTCTAAAAGTTCAATTTGAGCCATTCGATAAGGGGGTTTTGAAATTATCTTAGCATCAGGAACTAAGTCATTAGTAAATTAAACATCCTGATTTGGTATTATTCCAGGAAACTCATCAGGAAAACCATCAGGATACTCATTTAACATTGGCACATCATTAAACTGAACGGTTCCTTTTTTGTAAACAATATGTGCAAGGTAACATTCATTTCCATCCTTTACAAGTTTCTCAGGCTCTTGATATGTTATCAATAGTAAGGGTTCATTCTTGTACACAAACTAAAAGTCTTTCTGAAAAAAAAAATTCTTTAACTCTACTATCAATCTTAGCATGGTAAAAAGAGATCCAATCCATACCCATGATAACATCAAACTCTACTAGAGTTAAAATAATAAGGTTTTCAAGTAGTTTCTTTCCACAAATAAAGATAGAAAGATTCTTATAAATTCTTTTTACCTCAAAATTTCACTCGGGTGTTTTTACCACATTTTCAGGAGTCATTTCTTGAGATAGAATTACCAATTTACTAGAAACGTTTTCCATGATGAAAGAATGTATAGACCCCGAATCAAACAACACATTGGCATAATCTGAAAGAACAAACATTTTACCTGATACCACTTCATTTGATGGAACAACATATGTTGAAGTAGTTGCAAAGGATTTCACCACACCTTTCTCCTTGTAGTCTGAATGCTTCCCATCATTTGAGCTCTTTGTCGAACACTCGTTTGCATAATGACCCATCTAATTGCACTAGAAACATTTCAGTAACTATAAATCAAATTTGGTCTTACCATAACCCTAATATTTTTCAGTGAAATGACGAGCCTTATGTCCCATCTTACCACATCGGTAGCACTTTCAATAATTCAAAAGACATTCCCCAACATTCCTTTTACCACATTTATCACAAACTGAAAATTTAGTTTTCTTACCAACAAACCTCTTTGATGGATTCTTCCCTTTCTCCTGCCACCTCAGTCTCTTCTTCTGTTGGTTGTTATAGAACACTTGATCATCAACAAGCTCCGTTTCCACCTTCTCACCACATCTAACATGCTTTTCATAACTTTTGAACTCACGAGAAGCTAAATCCCTTTGATATTTTGGCATTAATACTGAGTAAAAATGATTGATTTTACTTTCAAGGTGTCAGATAAAATTTGGAGTATACCATGCGAATCGAGTGAATTTTTCTTCATAAGCAGCCACTGAGTCATCCTCTTGCCTCAATTCTAAGAACTGTTTTTCCATCCTATGTCGAACAGTCTTAGGAAAACATTTCTCAAGAAACATACCTTTTAATTAATCCCAGTCAAGAGCATCAATCTCATCAGTGTCCCTGATATTTTTAACCATGGACCACCATTGATCTGCTTCACCCTCCAAACGGTAAACAACAAGACTAACCTTTTGATTGTATGAACACCCCATAACAAAAAAAATCTTCTCCAGTGCTTTAATCCACCCTTCAGCTAGCACAGGGTCTGATGATCCTCTGAATGATGGGGGATGTTGCCTCATGAAATGTTCCACCACTAACTTGTTCCTCTGCGGTTGATCTGGCTGATCTCATGCATGGATACCAACACCATTTATCACTTGAGTCAACTGCTCTATTACTGCAACAATCTGTTCAGTTCCAATTCTAACCATGTCAGGATGCTGATTTGGAAGGTCATTTACTTTTTTATTCCTTACTAGCACTACTTCCCTATTTCCTCTGAAGAAAACCATTCTGAAAAAACTTGTCTTAGATGAAGAAACCTAGTAATCTTTAAATTCTATATCATTTCAATTTTACAATAAAAAGAATTTTTTTTGGATAATAATTAAATATAATTCTAACACCTAAAGTTATCTAAACCAACCTATGATACCAACTATAAGGCCACATCCTTAAAAATCACTTAATCTTGAGTTATTTCAAGAATACACATTGAGGAGCTTTTCAGGTTTAGAGTTTTAGAGAATGAGATCATAAATCATGCATTATATTCCACATTTCAACAAGGTGGTTACATAAAAGAAAGTATTCATTTTTTCCCATAAAAGAATACATATTCAAATAAAACATGGATTCTTTTGTGACACTTCCTCAACACTATCGTCACATCATTTACTTTTCCCTTGACCTGTGAAAAACATTTCAAAAACTTGGGATGAGCATAAAAAGCGCAGTAAGGGATATAAAAGTACAGATTGAAAACATTAGTCCATGTATACATAAGAATTAATGAAATCATACTATACTCATAAAACATAAGCACTTTATCATACCTCATGAAATCATAAGATTTATGAATAACTCATAGAAAACATAAGACATAAAGGTAACTTGAGGCATTCATAACATTCTTACGTAGGGAGTAACCCTCATGGTTACGTTTGGAATATCCATCACAATATATTCCCTAAATATCTTTGGAGAAACCTTAGCATTTTACTCCTTCACATTACCCAATGCAATGGAGAGCTATCACGGGCTCACCCTCCCTTAGTTTATCATGGAACCAACTATCTTCATAAACAATTCCCAATAACCATAACATAATCGTATCACAAAAAACATACATAAAATAAGCATAAAATTTCCAAATTTCAATCACATGATATAAATACAACACATTGATATAATCAAAACATTATCAAAAACATTATCAATACCAAAATAAAAGAAAATTAAAACATTGTATTTATTTTTCATTTCAAAAAAAGTTATGGCTTGTAGAGGAAGCCTAAACTCAAATAATGGTCACGACGGTGGAGAAGTCATTGTCACCGCATACGTAAGACAAAAACATTCCCTTTTGTCATTTAGTAAAACACTTCATATAAAAAAATTGCTTTTAAATAAAAGTAAAATTCAAAGGGGTTTATACATCGTATAAAAGAAAGTTGTGTATAAAACAAAATATGCCTCAATGAAAGGAGATTGAGATGATGTCCCAGACCTCATGTCCGACTTGACTAGATCGATCTTTAATCTCCTGAATAATAAACTCGAGTTAATTTCTACTTGCTTAAGAACCCTTTTCAAGTTCATTATTCCTTCTATATCACTTATTACCATGTTATGAACATTATGTAATTATTTAAGTTAATAACGGTTGTTTTGTCGATCTTTGGTACTTCATCCAAAAATATACATCTTATAATTACAAGTTGTTCATGTGGTAAAATATCCATTATATACAGAATTATATTCATGATGTAGATATCATATATATCATATATATCCAGTATATACATGCATTTATTATATTACATAACATTTAGGGTTAATAAATGAAATGCACCGTTCATGGAGACGGTAAGCCGTACGTACGCATGAACGGTAGTTTCATTTCTATTTCATTTTTAATGGAGTGAAATCATAATGATATAAAGGTATATTAGAATTATAATATCATATAATATGTAATACAATTAACTCCATCCTTTATACTTCCCACATATGGCATTAAGGAATCAAATCACTTTGAGGGGGCGGTAGTCCGTACTTCCTAAAATGAAGATATAACGTTTACCCATAATGGAAACCATAAGGTATGCCATAATTGAAAAATAAAGAATCATAATTAAATCATAGAAATAATAGATATCATATATAAATATTGTGACATCTTAATGTCCACTATGAAAGGTGTTAAAAGTAGATTGAACAATCATCATTTCGTGAGGCAGAAATTCTCCAACCACAGAAACAGTATGTTCTTTAACCATTAGACGGAGGTGTGTGTTAGTGTAAATAAAATAATTCTCATAAAAACATCCTAGTATATTTAAGATACTGGTTTTGTTACAAAATAATGGAATAAAAATATTTTAAGGGGTTGGAGAAGCAAAATAATATAAAAGAACACAAGTGAAGACATTACCCTTAAATCGGGTAACTCCCCTTGGTTTGAACCGAAAGGGTTTCTTGAAGAGCATTCTGCCTAAGGTTAGCCTTATAGGATGAAGAGAGGGATGTGGATAGATTAAATGAGCATTTCTTGACCGAGACAATGGCTTGAGAGGAGTGGGTTAGGTGGTAGAGGTGGGGGCCTTTTATAAGAGGGAGGAGGGGCACTCATGGAATGTCAAGAAACGTTACTTTATTATATAACGATTTTCAGATTTTAAAGGTCCCAAAATTATATATTTCGAGGATAAGGTGATAAGGGTTATAAATCCACCCATACAATAGGTCTTTGACAAGTTTAAATCTTAGATTTTATATTATATTTTCATTTTATTTAAATCGTTCATTAATGAGGTAATCGTTGCATCATCATGGTGTCAAAAATAAATAAATAAATTTAATGTCTAAAAATTATAAAAAAATAATATGATGTAGGAAATATTTTTATATTTCCAATTACTATTTATAGTCTAAAAGATCAATTTTTTATACGAAATTAATATTTTTTTACTTAGGTGTTACATACTTTTGTGATATTCTACTTTCTTTAAAAATAAAATGATAAAGTGTCACTATCACCCAAAAGTGATTCCATGGGGACCCTATGTTGGCACAAGGCATCCCATGGTCGGCCAAGACACAACAAGTAGCATTAGGACACATATTGAGGTCATTTTTTTTATTATGATATTATTTTATTACACTTAACTACCCGATTACTAATTAATCACGATAATTAAAGATAATTACCGTCGTTACTATTCATAATGTCCAAAAACAAAAGAGACTTAATTAAATAATTTGGACCCTCTGATTAAAAATATGTAATCCATTTTACCAAATTCCCAACACCGAAATTGTAGTAATTAATCTAAAAATAATTCCTATTGTCAAAATAAATAGCAGATTTTTTAGAAACAATATTTATCAAAAGCATGAAAATTGTTTATGTCCAATTTCAAAGTGAAATTAATTCCAATGAACACAATTGGATTAAATGGTAAAAATATATTCTATTTACAATTTAAAAACAATTAAAAATATAATATATCCTTATAAATAAATTAGATGAAAAAAAGTTTTGATGTAAAATGTAGTATTTTTTCACTATTCATTAAAAAATGAACATTGTTAGAAAAATACCAAAAATTTATCCAAAGTAAATTTCAATGTACCAATACTAAAGAATAAGTTTATTTTGACAAATATAGCTTATAAAATTGTCAAAATATATATTTAAAAATGGTTCACCATCAAAAGGTGGTAAAACAATCTTTTAAAAATATTAGAGAATTCTATGCTTAAGATTGGATTTATTCTCATTAAGACTCTAAAACACTACCCAATTAATAAATGAACATAGATATAAAAATATGTAATTATTTACTTACTTGGGATGTTACACTGATTTGAGGTCAAGTTGTCACTAGGTGTGCGTTAGAACATCATGCATACAATGCAAAACATTCCATATTATATATGGATTTTTTGAGTTTTTGACCATACTATTCAGTATCATGAACATGATCGAAGTCTTCATAGCTCTAAAGAATTAGGTTTTCCACCTATTTTGAAATTCATGTGTTGTAGTCTTCATGGACGAAGTCTTGGTGTATTCAGGTACTCGACAGAACCATACCAAACATCTTGAGATCACACTTAATACACTGAGAGAGAACCATTTGTATGTTAATTTCACTGAATTCCACTTTTTAAAGAAAAAAATTCAATTCCTTGGTCACATCATCTTAGAGGTCGGAGTAATAAATGATCCAAAGAAGGTGAGAGCTATTTTTTTGGGAGTTTCCTCAGAACATCTTTGATAAACAGAGTTTTTTGGCATTGTCTGGATACTACATGTGTTTTATTTCGACCATTCACACCTAGAAGTCCATATTATCGTATTAAATAAAAAGGTATTTAAATTTTTATAGTATGAAGCCTATGAAATATATTTTCCAGAGTTTAATGTATGCTAGACATCAATATCAATATTAATTATTCTAGAGAGGGGGAAAAGATATATAGTTTATTGTGATGCATTAGGTATCAGACTAGAAGCAGTCTTGATATAGGATGATAAAGTCATTGGTCACGGGTATTTCAAGATTAGGGAACATGAGTAGAGTTTCCCAATTCATGATCTTGAGCTAGTAGTTATGGTTCATGCCTCAGGTTTTAGGAGGCATTAATTACTTGGAGATTGTTTTGAGGATTATATGAACTACAAAAACCTAAAATATATATTTACATAGCATGAATTTAATCTCAAGTAGTGAATTTTGGTTTAATACATTCATTTAATTAGATTTGGGATTTCTTATATTCTTGGTAAAGACAATCGAATGATCTGAGTATGAAGACTCATACACAAGAATTTCAGGAGGCCAAAATATATTGTAATTAATGACCCTCTTTTTTTAGATGAATTTAGAGGTTTAATCCCATTATAGAGAGCCTATAATCACACCATTATTAGTTGTTTCTTCCCTAATTGATATGGTTAAGATATGGAATCTTTCTTATCCCGAGGGGCTGGTCTTATGGATTTTGTGACTGGATTACCGAGATCCCCTCAAGGTAGTGATTCAGTATTGGTGATCGATGATAGGTTAATGATGGTTTCTCAATTTTTTCCTATCAAGGAGACCATTTTAGTGGATGATATTGGAATTATATATGTTCAATAGATCATACACCTTCAATACTTTCCTAGAATTATCGTATCAGTTTGATATTTTCAATTCACATTGTTGTTCTGGATGGTGTTGTAGAGGGCACTGAGTCCACATGTACTACTGAGTATATCCTATCACCCTCAGACTGATGGTCAATCCCAGTGTATGATATATGTATTTTAGCACATTCTCCGATCATGTATCCTTGATTTTGGTGGATATTGGGAGAATAACCTACCAACTGTATGAATTCTCTTGTAATTAAATCTTTTAGGTAGCTAAAGTGATGGCTCCCTATGAGGAATGATATGGTAGGTCATGGCGTTCAACCCTACGCTAGTTAGTGTTAGGAGATGTAGTGCTATGGGGACATTGTCTCATTATTTAAACTTTAGATTTAGTAAAAATTATTGGTAAATTCATGGATACAAATCAGTATAGGCCTATGTATTATACCGATCGACATCATTTCCTTATGGATTTAGAGGCCAGGTATCAAGTCCTCTTTTGTTTTTTAACTAAACTGGGGAATTAAGGTCTAGGCAGAAATGGATTTTGACACCTTGGTTTGTTGGAACCTTTATGAGTTTATAGAGATTAGGGATGATAGATTATTGGTTTTAGTAGACTTAAAGTTACCAATATACACATGACCTATTCCATGTTTCACATCTTCACCATGAATATTTAGACCCGTCTCACATTTTTCATCTTAATGTGGTTGAGTTATAGGTTGATGATTTTTTTTGAGGAATACCCCCTTTTTATTATTTATCATACCAAAAAGGATATACAAGGTAGTTTGGTTCAACTAGTGTGGGTGATATGGAAGAACATATGTTTATAGGACAAGACCTATGAGAATGAGGCTATGGTCCATGCTAAGTGGATGGAACTATTCTCAGATGATGATTTACCACCCTAAGAATGGAAACTCAGGGATGTGTTTTTTAAGTAGGGGAGGTTGAAATAACATGGATTATATTATGAGGTATATACCCTTTAAATTTTGTATTAACCACTTTTTTTACCATAAGTATTTTTATAACAGTTTATATTATATTTTGGGAGTGTCAAAGTCTCATTTCGAGCCTACAGAATAGGGTTTTGGAGGAAAAAGACAAACTGTTCTATTTTTTTAAACCATTACCCTACGACCAAAAAGATTGTTAAATCTATGTGGGGTGATATAGTAAGCTATAGAAGTTAACTATGGTTGTGTATGGTTTTCCAAAACCATGTGGTTAATCAATATGCTCAGTTTCATTAAGGTAGTGGGTGTGCATGGTTGGCCACAGTTTGGACAAACCATGTAGGTAAACCCAACACCTATTAAGGTTGGGTAAAATTGCTATTTTTCCATTATTTATTTAATGTTTTAACCCTCTTCTTTATTCCCCAAATTGTGCAGCACCTGTATTAGCCACTTGGAGCTCTCTCCTATGCCTCCAATCTAGGATTTCAGCCTCCACCTTCCTAGGTGCTCTGTTTCTCCCACCGTTAGATGTGTTGGATATCTAAGTGTATCCTATTCAATCATCTTATTTGCTTCATTTATTCATATCACTGTATGGAATGATAAATCAATGTGAGGTAATATCCTCTATTTTCAAGGTATTTTTCTATTTATTTGAATTTCCCTATACTATCTTGAGTTAAAGGATGACATCAGATGCGGATTGTACAACCCGTCTAAGGTATGTTTTACAATTTTTTCTTTATTAATTTTCAATGATATTATTATGTATCTTTGCATTGTACCCCATGACATAGATGCAATGCATTATAATTGTTAGATTAATTAAATGAATGTATATTGTCTTTTTTGGGGTAGTCATAGAAACCTAAATTTAACGTTGGAGGTTTTCTATGTGGATGAGAGACACCACTTAGGGTGTGATTTTCATAAAGGACTATGAGAATTAGGCCTTAACATGAAATCAGACAACCAATTAATGTGTTTTGAGTTAAATTTTGTAAATGAATGGTAATTTGAATTAAACCAAGGCAGAATTTTAGGAAATATATATAGGCCCTTGTTTTATTGTTTATATCTACATTTATACTTATGAAATGAATTTTCCAAATTAGATTAAGTTAATTGTTTAATGGTAAAGGGTAAATACTATCCACGACCATCCCACATTTCTTTCCAAGAGATATACAATGGTTTTGATTCATAATTATACCATTGGGATCATTGATGATAACAATTAAAAGATTATAAATGAATTACAATAGTTCTGGAGGGTTACACAGGTTCTTACATAGAGTAAATTGGGAAAGCACACTGAGTGAATGCCTTTTTTATCACGACACAAGTGATACTCAGTTCCCTAAGTAGAATATCATGGATGGGATTATGGGGAAATGAATTTATGTTATTTCATGATGGAATCTGGGTTCCCTATATTGAATTACAAGGATGGGATTGGATAAAAATTCAATTATAATATGGGATGGATAATACTTGGTTTCTCATGATGAATTCCATGGACTAGCTTGTAGGGTGATGGGTTCATAACAAAATAAGAGTGATACCTGGGTTCCCTTTTTATGAAATTCCATGAAAGGGCTCAGGATGCCAATTATTTAAATAAATTGAAGTGTATACCAAGTCAATGAACATACTTCGATTATTTCTATGCTTTATATAATTAAAAAAATTGTTGTACATCCTTCAAAATCACATATTCCATGAGAATTATGGAACCTATTATGATTATGCATAGACGCCTTGGGTTTAAACCTCAATTCCTACCTAATATGATATATCTATATACACAAACATATATGTTCATAATTATATGATTTATAAATATACATACAATTTAGCACCCCATGCTTCTATGGAACATTTCCCTTTTGAATAATGTAGTAGCTTGCATTGTACGCAACATTAATTTTTAACACACCATGACCAATGAAACTAGCTATTATGAATAATAACCCCCATTTTTGAAATTTTATAAATTTTAGTTTTCAAAATGGACTTCAATTTTGGATTAAGAATATCAATATTAGATTAGGGATAATTTTTGGTATTTTTCTGGGGACTTTCAATTTTTGATGAATAATGAAAAACATTGCGTTATTGTTTAAAACTGACTTTTTATTTAAATAATTAATTATTTTATTTTAATTTATTTTATGTCAAAATATTTAAATAATACCTATATATGTTCAATATAATTTATTTGAGTCATTTTATAATAAATTTAGATATATAAAAGTTTATTGAACATTTTACTGTCTTTTACCCACCTTGTAGGAGCATTTACAAATTTGCATAAAACATAATTTTACTGATTTTGTGAGTTGAATTTAAAATATTTCAGAGACATAGTTTACATTATTAAGTAAAATTTGGTTCAATAAGATGAAAATAATTTTTGGTGAATCGTAAATTTTGACTTTTATTTACCACGGTTAAAAGTAAATAGGGTAATTATGTGTAAAAATGATATTATAATTAGCCTAACACATGTATTAATCCTATTGGATAAGTTTTATTCGACCAAAGTCAACCTTAGGAATAAAATATGATCCTTTTAGTCCACTTGTATTAGATTATCCCATTTATTATTATTTTATTTAAAGAAGAGTTAAAAGTGTTAAATTCACAGTTTAATAACTAAAATATTTTTAACATAGGATTATAAATAATATAGATTATACTATAAATATTCATTAGAAATATTAAAAATTTCCAACATAATGGTATTTTATTTATAATTTTTAGAAATTAAATAATTTAATTTATTTATGACACAATGGAGATGGATTAATTAAATTATTAATAAAATATTAAACTATTTGATATTATAAATATCCAAATAAATGTAATTAGAGACTTAGGATGAATTAAAATAATTTTCAAGGTTAATATGACATGTTAGGGTTGATTAGATATTTTTTTTGATGTAATAATTCTATTATGATTTTCAAAAAAACCAAATACTAAATAGTGTCCAAATTGACATAATTGAGTTTTTAAAAACAAATATTATATAATTAGTTGATATAATATTACTAAAAATATAAGGTTTAGATAAATGACTTATATAAGGTTATATATATTAATGAGGAACCAATTGGGGTTCTTTTGGCTTGTTATAGTAGGATTATTAACCATATAATATAAAAATAAAAAGAGACATCGTAAATATAAAACTATTTAACAAAGAGTTAAATCTAAGAGATAAGGTTAATATAGTGACCGAAACTTGTCTAGAACATTTTTGTTGAGAGTTTTTAGTCCCATACACACCTTATCCTAGAAATAGAACATTTTTTATCTATTAGAAACTAAAAATTATTTTCTTATAAAATAATATTTCAAACTTTTCCTAAAGTGACCCTCACCTCTCTTATAAAAAGTTACTTTCCATTATCTTAATTTTACACATCCAAAGCCATTTGGCTCGACCAACCCCTTCCCCAATATCCTAAAAACATCCCTCACATCAACCTATAGTCCTTAATTGGATCAGAAATCCAACCTAAGGAGCCCTTTTGATCAACTCAAATGGAAAAACCTGAAGAAGAGGTAATAATTTCACCACCATCTTTCAAGTTTTTTTCTTCTTCCACTTCCTCTTTCTTTGTTGTTTCCATTCCAAAATAATAACTCCAGAATTTTCTATATACTGTGATGTTATTATAAAAATTGTACAGACATATTCATTATTCTGTCCATCATATGAATGACAAAGTCACCATACGTGCGTACATACGACTTACCGTCTCCACATAGTGGTGTAGTTTTTTATTCAAACACTTCATTATTTGGATGATTATATTAATGAGTAATACTGATGTAAATAATAAATGTAACATGTTAATGATTCTGTATATATAATATACCATCCAATTAAATACGATTTTATCATCAATATAATGATATTGTCGCTCGTTCATGCGTACGGATCACCGTCTCCACGAACGCGAGGAGATTCATTCACCATCATAATCATTCAAAAATAATTTACATTTCATGATAAAAAAAATGTTTAAGAACATAGTATAATTATGGATATGAATAAAATACATCTTATCCATAAAAAACATGGCTTATGTAATAGAGCATGTAATGGAAAACTGGGCAGTTAACACTCGAAACGATGATACCACTAAAATATTATTAACATAGAAATAATAAAGGATCATATATGATATAATATTTATGTATATAGTAATTCTATAATTTAATAACAATGATTTAAATATTATAAAAGAGGTTAACATACCCTTGGCCAAGGAAAAGTACAAGGTAAGGGTTAATTTCACAATCTCTTTATTATATGAGGTTGTTTACACGTAAGTATCTATTATGACCTCTTTATCATCCACATCGACGGTTCTTAAAAATGAATTTCAAAACATTTTTACTATTTACTAGACTATGATTTAAAGTCATTTATACCCTTGTTTGAATTTTTATAAGATGGTTTGAATGGAATCTTTCTGTCATTTTCAAAACAAAGTACTTCATGACCTTTTCAACAAAATTAAGTTAAGAATGTATTTTTTTAACTTATACAATGGGTGTTGCTATTTTCCACCATTATATCATCTTTGAGGAATCATATACAAGATTATAATAATATTTTCAAAATAAATGTTTTCTTTTATAATTATTCGACTTTTAAATGATTTCAAATTAGAAAAGGGTATTTATTTGAAATAGTTTTAATTTCATCTATGTCAACATCATTTGATGAATTTTAAAATTGTTTGAAGTTAATTTATTATGATACCAATATTCCATATTATTGAAGGTTTTGTGATATGTTTGACTGTGTATGTGTTATTTTTAAACCATTCATGGTTTATGGATAAAGTATTGACATTTCTTATGCTAGTTTTAATACAAATGCTTCTGTTATGTTTAAACCTTTTCATATGAGAAATTCATTGGACATCCTACTATAGCTCCATGATGCATCGGTAGGTCTCATGAGACAAACTATTGTCTTGGAACCTGGCCTTGAAAAAATATTATTTGTATTCTTGGCATAAGGCTTTGTCTAAGTGGTTATAAAGTCTGGCATTACGTATTCCATCATTATGAAAGTGGCTATTGATATTGCATGTGATTATTCAACTAGTAGAATATCCATGTGAATAAGTAAATGGAATTATTTGATTTTATCTTTTCCATATTATGCTGATGTTTATGTTTTAAAGGATTTTTTTTAGTCTTATATATTTCCATAAATTCTTATACTTATTTACGAAAGTTTCTTCTATTTTTTTATCCTTACTGAGCATCTAAGCTCACCCCTTTCAATGTTTTATTTTTCCTAGGATGTGAAGAAGTATTTTATGGTTGACCTGTAGGGATAGGATAATGATATAAGTTTGTTCTAAAGGGGAAAAATGTTGTTGATGTTTTTATTTCATGATGTAATTTAAAACTTATGAATGTATCTAGTATATCCAAGGATATTAAACCGACCGGTCTTTCGGGACATGATTCCTTATATCATGCCAATGTTGTGTAATAATGTACCAACTCTTGGTTATTAGGGGTAGGGCGTTATAGTTGGTATCAGAGGAAGTTTACTACCAACCTTGGAAACTAGATTTAGAAAAACTTTGATTAGAGAACACTACCATATGATAGATTTTGAGGAATAGTATAGAAGAATATCCTAGAAATTTGGTACTGTAGATATTTTTGGGAGTTTTCTAAGCAATACATCCATGTCTGGATTTGAGTAGGTAGAGGAATCTCTAGCATAGATGTACTTAAGGGTAAAACCCTAAAACACCGCTTTGAGCTAGACTCGAGCAGGAACTGGTGCACGAAAACGAGCCTTGCTGCACTCTTGGTTACGAAAGTCACGGGGGATATGCTTAGGATAATTATCATTTTATTTACAAACCATTATCAAGGGTTTATGAGAATATACTTTCTTAACAAAAATATTTTTATGATTATGGATTATATCAATAAACAGTTCAATTTATGTTAACTTTTTTTCAAGTTTGGAATTATATTGCGATTCATAAAATAATCTAGTGTTTGCCATTGTTTAGAAGTAGAGCCTAATGGAAGGAATGAAAACAATATCAACTGACATAATCCATGTAGGGATTTCCCCCTACTCAAGATAATTACCATGGAGCTGGTGATGCAACTGGTGCTGATCATCTTATCAGCATGCTGGGATAACTCAATTAGGTTATGAATAATAACTATACTCGTATAAAGCACCCAGATCCACAAAATAGAGGATCAATGTTAGAATTCTTCATGAAGAAAAAACCACCAAAATTAAATGAGAGTAAAAATCCATTAGTAGTTGAGAAATGGATAACTTTCTTAGAGAAAATATTTCATGCATTGGGGAGTAGGAAAAGTGAAAAAGTTGTCAGGGCAGTTTATCGCCTCATGGAAGATGAAAATCAATGGTGGTCATTAATCCTAAACACAAATCAAGATGAAGAAGTATCAAACATGGAATAGATAGAGTTTAAAGGGATTTTATTAGAAAAATGATTTCCTCATGGCCATCGAGTGGATATGGAAAGACAATTTTCGTGTTTGAGGCAAAAGGAGGATGATAATGTCACAAAGTATGAGGCTAACTTTACTGGGTTAGCAAGGCATGGTGCAGATTATATACATAACCCATGGATTAATATTGATCAATTCTATTATTGGTTAAAACCATTTCTCCATCGAGTATTAGTCTCACAATCCTTCTCATCATATGAAGATATTGTCTCATGTACTATCAAGACAGAAAAATATTTCTCTTAGTCTTACGACATTAAATAAAAGAAAGAGAAAAAGAGATCTTCTGAATACTCTAGAAATGGAAACAAAGGGAAGAAAGGAAATGTTTAATATCCATCCTGCAGTAAATGTGGGATGAAACACCCCGGTACTTTCCAGAAGGGAATGATAGTCTGTTACAAGTGTGGTGAAAAAGGCCACCAATCTCGTGATTTCAAGGGGAAGAAAGTGTATGTCCATGTTGAATGATAAGATTGTAGAGAAAAGGGACATTATGAAAATGAATGTCCTAAGAGACAAGGGAACATACCTCAAAAAAGGCCAAGGGATAAAGGACAAGCTTATGCGATTATTACCGCTGAGATTGAAGCTCCGAAAGACGTGGTGGCAGGTAATTTAATGGTTTCTCAAGTTTTTCCAATGATTTATTTTGATTCTCGATCATGGAACTGTTTCATATATTCCATGTTGACTAAGAAAATTAGATATTTTTAATTTGACTTAATAGGGATTTTTCCGTAAAAACACCTAATGGAAGTATCATCACTACAATGTTTTGTGAATCAGCTCCCATTAGGTCATATAAATGTTCTTTATCTGCTGATCTCATCATCATACCCATGATTGAGTTTGACATAATCCTCAAAATGTATTTTCTTTCGGACAATGTTGCGAATATTTATTGTAAGAAAAAATAGGTTACAATTTTCGATGATGATAAGGAGTACCTTATCTTTAAAATAGAAACATCACCACCTAATTCTTATTTATATCCACCCCCGTAGCTCTACTAAATTCAATTATTAGGGAAGAAGAGAATGAAATAACTATAGGTGAGGAAAAGAATGTTTGAATAGAGGACATACAAATTGTGAAAGAATATGTTGATGTGTTTCTAGAGAATTTACCTGGACATCCTCCAAAATGAGAAATTGAGTTTTCCATTGATTTAATTCTAGGTTCAAGGCCCATATCGAAGACCCCTTATAGAATGGCCACTGTGAAATTTGTGTAACTAAATAAACAACTAGAGGAATTGAGTAATAATGGATTTCTTTTCCCTGATGTTTCTCCATGGGGTTCCCCTGTCCTTTTTTTAGAAAAAATACAGATATTTGAGGTTATGCATTGACTATAGAGAGATTAATGCTACAACAATAATGAAAAAGTATCCTCTACCTTACATTGATGATTTCTTTGGCCAAATTCATGGAGCTCAATATTTTTCAATGTTTTACCCTTTATCTGGATATCATTAGTTGTGTGTGAAGAAGGAAGACATTCCGAAAATAGAATTTCAAACTAGGTACGGGCATTACGAGTTTACAACATTGCCTTTTGGATTGACTAATGCACCCTCTTTCTTCATGGATCTAATGAATAGAGTTTTAAAGGAATAACTGGATGAATTTGTAGTGGTATTTATTGATGATGTCTTGGTATACTCAAAAAGTTATGAAGATCATGAAAATCACTTGCGCACTATTCTGAAAAACCTTATAAGAAATGAATTATATGGGAAGAATAACAAGTTTGAATTCTGGATTGAAGAGATTTATTGTCTTGTCCATATTGTCTCTAAGGATGGAATCTTTGTTGATCCTTCAAAGGCCAAGGTAATCCAATAATGGCTAGCACCGATGAGTATAACTGAGGTATGTCGTTTTATTGGGTTATCAAGTTATTATTGATGTTTGTACATAATTTGTCTTGGTTAGATAACCCATTAACCAAGATCACACGTAAAGGAGTTAAATTTGTTTGGAAAATAGAGTTTGAATAATTTTTTGAATAACTGAAAAAAATATTAGTCAATGTTACTATCTTGACTCTTCCATCAGGGAACAAAGGATTTGTTATTTATAGTGATGATTCAAATAAAGGACTTGGTTGTGTCCTTATGCATAATGATAGAGTTATTTCCTTTGCATCACGACAACTAAAAATTCATGAGAAAAAATATCATATTCATGATCTTGAGTTAGAAGCTTTAATATTTTACTTGAAAACATGATGACACTATCTTTATGGTGAAAAATATGAGATTTATACTGATCACAAGAGTTTGAAATATATTTTCACATAGAAAGAACTCAACATGAGGCAATGATGATGGCTCGAACTACTCAAGGATTGTGCTTGTTCTATACACTACCACGAGGGGAAGGAAAATAAGGTGGAAAATACTTTGAGAAGAAAGGATCATGGAGTTTTTAACAAGATGAGATTTGAAAAGGATCCTATATACCTGGATCTAGTAAAGATAGATATGGGAATAACCATGGAAGGTGAAACATCAATGCTTTTTCAAATGGTTTCCAAACCATCTTTAACAGAAAGGATAAAAATATCTCAGACTGATGATGATGAACTTCAAAAGAAAATTAATGCTGTGAATGATGGGAGATTGAATGATTTCATATATGAAGATGTAATTTTGAAATTTGGGAAGATGATTTGTGTTCCTAACATACCTGATCTAAAAAGAGAATTATTGGATGATTCTCATAGCTCCAATTTCCCTATATGCCTAGGGATCACCAAGATGTATATATATTTGAAGGAAAATTTTTGGTGGGACAACATGAAGAGGGAGATTGCTGATTTTGTGTAGAGATGTATGGTTTGTCAACAAGTGAATGCTGGAAGGAAACAACCTAGAGGAGTCACGCAACCTCTTCCCATACCTAAGTGAAAATGAGATAATATTATGATAGAATTTGTCATGTGGCTACCAAATAATCCTAGAAGGAATGATGCAATATGGATCATTGTTGATAATCGTACCAAGTCATCACATTGTCTTGCTATAAGAGAATATTTACCACTTTAACATCTAGAAAGACTATATATTAATGAATTTGTAAAACTCCCTGGTGTACCCCTATCGATTGTTTCTGATCGTGATCCCCGTTTTCCATCAAGATTCGAGAAAAATTCTTTAGAAGGCCCTGGATACTGAACTTCATTTGAGCACTGCCTACCACCCTCAAACCGTTGTACAATCAGAACTGACTATTCAAACCTTAGAAGACATGTTGAGATCTTTCTCACTTGACTTTCAAGGTATGTGGGATCAAAAGTTACCTCTGGTAGAATTTTCTTATGACAATATATTCCAATCAAGTATTCAAATGGCACCATATGAAGAATTATACGGAAAGAGATGTCACACACCAACTTGTTGGGATGATGTGGGTGAAAAAAAACTCATAGGCCCAGATCATTTTGAGGAAACAATGAAAAAGGTGATGGTTATCCAAACCTATAACAAATCATTCCAAAGTATGAAAAAGTTCTATGCCAAAAACCAAAAAAAGGATTTGGAATTTTAATTAGGAGACCATGTTTTCTTGAAGTTATCTCCACTGAAGGGGGTTAAACGTTTTAGAAAAAAGGGTAAATTGAGTCCCAGGTACAATGGACCTTTAGAAATTCTAGAATGAATTGGAGTTGTAGCTTATCATTTGGCATGCCTCCATGTCTATCCAAAGTTAATGATGTGTTCCATGTATGACTATTTAGAAAATACCTTCCTGACCCAATGCATGTACTCAACTATGAGGAAATTGAACAGGAACTTGATCTATCTTATTGTGAAGACCCTGTCAAGATTCGTGATTCCAGAGAACAAGTGCTGAGAAACCAGATGACTCATCTGGTGAAAGTTCAATGGTGAAACCATATGATGGAAGAGGCAACATGGGAACCCGAGGAACATATGATGAAGAACCACCCGAATCTTTTTACATCGTAATATTCTAGAAATTTTGAGGACAAACTTATTTTTAGGAGGGTAGAATGTAACACCACAAGCTACCACGGTATGTTTCCTTTTGAATAATGTAGTAGCTTGCATTGTATGTATGTTGGAGTTTTAGCACACCACGACCAATAAAACTAGCCGTTATGAATAGTAATACCCACTTTTGGAAATTTTATAAATTTTAATTTTCAAAATGGTCTTCATTATTGGATTCAGAATATCAAAATTAGCTTAGGGTGAATTTTTGGTATTTTTCTGAGAACTTTCAACTGTTGATGAATAGTGAAAAACACTGCGTCATTGTTTAAAACCGACTTTTTATTTAAATAATTAGTTATTTGATTTTAATTTATTTTAGGTTAAAATAGATACATAATACTTATATATGTTTACTGTAATTCATTTGAGTCATTTTATAATAAGTTTAGATATATACAATTTTATTGAACTTTTTACCCTCTTTTACCCAACTTTTAGGAGCAATTACAAATTTGCATAAAACTTAATTTTACAACTTTCGTGAGTGGAATTTGAAAAATACAAGAGAAACGGTTGACATCAATAAGTAAAATGTGATTAAATAAGATGAAAATAATTTGTGATAAATAGTAAGTTTGAATTTTATTTACTACAATTAAAAGTAAATAGGGTAATTAAGGGTAAAAATGATATTATAATTACCCTAAAACATGTAAAAATTTGATTAGATAAGTGTAATTATACCAAAAAAAACTTAGCAATAAAATATGATCCTTTTTGGTTCACATGGATTAGATTAAGACATTTATTATTATTTTATTTAAAGAAGTTTTAAAAGTGTTAAATTTAAAGTTTAATAACTAAACCATTTTTAATATAGGGTTATACATAAGATAAAATCGACTATAAATATTAATTATAAATATAAAATTATTTCCTATATAATGGTATTTTATTTATAATTTTTATAAATTAAATAATTCAATTTATTTATGACATAATGATGATGTTGTAATTTCATTATTAATGAAATAATAAATTATTTGATAATATAAATATGAAAATAAATGAAATTTGAAACTTTTGATGAATTAAACTAACTTTATAGGTTAATATAACATTTTAGGGTTGATTAAGTAATTATATTATTAAGTAATCATGTTTTTATGATTTTCAAAAAAACCAAATACTAAATAGTGTTAAAATTGACACAATTGAGTCTTATAAAAAATACTTTATTATTAATTGATATAATATTTCCAAAAATATAAGGTTTGGATAAAAGACTTATATAAAGTAATATATATTTATAATTAACCACTTGGGGTTCTTTTTTCTCGTTATAGTTAATTCTTTAACCATATAATATTAAAATACAAAGAGACACGGTAAATGTCAAACTATTTAACTAAGAGTTAATTCTAAAAGTCAATGTTAATATCCTGACCTAAACCAGTATAAAAACTATTTAATGAGATTTGTTTGACCCATAACCACCTTATACCATAAAATAATCATTTTTGAGCGATTATAAACCAAAAATTATTTTATTATAAAATAATATTTAAAGCTTTCCCTAAAGTGACCCTCACTTCTCTTATAAAAGGGTACTTCTACTTCTCTTAATTTCACACCTCCAAAGCCATTTGGCTCGGCCAAAACCTGCCCAAATATCCTCCCAAATTCTCTCACATCATCCTAGAGTACTTAATTTTATCATAAATCAATCCAAAGGATCCTTTTTGATCAACTCAAAGGGTAACACCAGGAGAAGAGGTAATAACTTCACCAAGATCTTTCAAGTTTTCATCTTCTTCCACTTACTCTTTCATTGATGTTTTCATTATAAAATAATTAATACAGTATCATATATATATTTTAATGTTATTATAAAAATATTAAAACCATATTAATTATTCTACCCATCATATGAATGTCAAAATCACCATACGTGCGTACGTATGACTTACTGTCTCCACGTCGTGGTGTAGTTTGTTATTCAAACACTTCATTATTTGGATGGGTATAATAAGGAGTATAACTATTGTAAAAAATAATTATAACATGTTAATTATTCTTTATATATGATATACCATACAATTACATATGATTTCACCATCAATATAAGGATATTGTCCCTCGTGCATACGTACGGATTACCATCTCCATAAACGTGATTAGATTCATTCCCCATCGTAATCATTCAAATATAATTTTAATTTTATGATTAAAAATAATATTTAATAACTAAATATAATTATGTATATGAATAAAATACATCCTATCAATAACAAACATGGCTTATGTAATAGAACATATAATGGAAAATGAACCAGTTAACACCCAAAATGATGATACTACTAAAATATTATTAAGAAAGAAATATTAGAGGATCATATATGATATCATATTTTTGTATATAGTTATTTTATAATTTAATAAAAATTATTTAACTATTACACCCGAGGCTAACATACCCTTGACGAAGGAAAATTACAATTTAAGGGTTAATTTCAAAATCTCTTTATTATCCGAGGTTGTTTTTACGTAAGTATATACTAGGACCTCTTTATCACCCACATCTACGTTTATTAAAAATTTATTTCAAAACATTCTTACTATTTACTATAATATGGGTTAAATTAATTTATATCCTTTTTTTTTAATTTTTATAAAATGGTTCAAAAGGAATATTTCTATCATTTTCCAAACATAGTATTTTATGACCTTTTTGACAAAATTAAGGTAAGAATGTATTTTTTTAACTTATATGGCGCGTGTGGATATTTTCCACCATTATATCATTGTGGAAGATTCCCATACAATATTATAAGAATATTTTCAAAATAAATGTTTTCTTTTATAATTATGTGACTTGAATATGATTTCAAAATAGAAATAGGAATTTATTTCAAATAGTTTTCATTTCATCTATATCAACATCCTTTGATGGATTTTAAAATTGTTTGAAGTTGATTTATTATGATACAAATATTCCATATTATTGAAGGTTTTGGGATATGTCTGACTATGGATGTGTTATTTTTACACCATTCATGGTTTATAGATAAATTATTGACATTTCTTATGCTAGATTTAATATGAATGTTTATGCTAAGTTTAGAACTTTTCATATGAGGAATACATTGGACTTAGTATGTGATTGGTGGAGCCTGCTCTAGCTCCACGATGCATCGGTTGGTCTCATGAGACAAACTAGTTTCTTCTCACAAGGCTATGACAAAATCTTATTTGTAGTCTTGGAACAAGGCCTTGACTATGTGGTTATGAAGTCTTGCATTATGCATTCCATCATTATGAAAGCGGCTATTGATATTTCATGTGATTATTCAACCAGTAGAATATCCATGTGAATACGTAAATAGAATTATTTGATTTTATCTTTTCTATATTATGTTTAAGGTTATGTTTAAATGGATTTTGTTTTAGTCTTATACATTGCCTTAAATGTTTATTCTTATTTATGAAAGTTTCCGCTATATTGTTACCATTACTGAGCATCTGAGATCACCCCTTTCTATGTTTTATTTTTCCTAGGACGTGAAGAAGTATTTTATGGTTGACCTACAGGGACATGCTAATGATATAAGTTCATTAAAAAGGGGAAAAATGTTGTTGATATTTTTATTTCAGGATGTAATGTAAAACTTATGAATGTATCTAGTACTTACAAGGCTAATAAACTGATTGGTCTTTCGGGACATGATTCCTTGTATCATTCCAATGTTATGTAATAATGCATCAACTCTGGGTAACTAGGGTCGGTGCGTTACACACACACACATAGATATATATATATATAAGTAGGGTTTCATTTGTTCAGAGACATTATAGTTTATACTGAAGCATGTAGAGTTATCCAAGTGTCCCTCATGAACCAAATCTCAGTTGGTTACATCTAACATTACATCATTATATTTTATATACCTACATAATGATCATTTTATATGTATAGACTGGATACATGTAGACATTATTTGTTGGCCTACTAAGTTTATCTCACACCTTGTTCAGGCCACTGATTGTTACCGAGAATGACATCATATATGAAGGTAGGGATATAGGGAAAAATCCATATTTGGATGCCTGATTTTTTGTACTAGGATGGAGTATGGGGTAGAAGACTGAGCTTATTCTCTTGATGCTACTAGAGTTATCCATTGGTATTTTATTTTTTTGTATAGCATGTTCTATATTCTTGTTTCTCTACTTCAATGTAGTCCAATTTTTTATATTATATTAAGATGAAACAATTTTTTTATTGTGTTGATAACTACTTATTCCTATTTATTATACATATATGACTTATTCCTTTGAATTTCATATATTTTATAGTTTCCACTACTTACTATTATTTTATACCATTATGATACACATTTATTATGAGAGTATAGTCTCCCCACCATAGCATCATTGACCCTCAATACTAGTCGGCAGCCTTCAGAATATGAGGAGACACACTTGAGGCAATGTGGCCAACTAGGTTTGATTATTTATGAGTAATATAAGTCCAAGAGGTTACAATACACAATGTGAATACTATTTTGATTCATCATGTGGAATAATGTGTTGTTTTTGATTTTATTTTCCATGTGGAGTTTCATGTCATGTTGTATGTTATAAATAATTCATATATTTGTTGATATATTAATTTTTATAAATGATATTTTAGTATTATTCTAGATATAAAGACCATGCATAAATTGAATTATGCAATGAGTACTTATTTATTTTTTAAAATAATTTTCTTTATTTTATGTAACATTAATTTACGGGGACTCTGAGTGTGTCTTAATGATCAATATTTGGGTATAATTTAATATAAATAATTAGTTTTTAAATTTTTAAATCAATTAAATTTATACAAAATAAAATAATTAGAAATTAATGCCTGAAATACTAAATGTGGTTGTTGTTTCATGTTCTGTATTATTATGATCTTTGACAGAATTGTGCATGTATCAAATTTATTTGTTTCATTAAATCATTTATTTCATGGTTTATTATGTTATAATTAGATTTAAATTAAATATGATGATATATAATTCATACTGAAACCTTTTTTATGTAAAGGTATGTATCTCCATGGATTATTTTACATAACCATAAACCCACTGTACCCATCTCTTTTAATGTGAGTATACATTTTTAATTAGTGGAGTTATTCGTAAAAAGATGAAATTATAGTCCTAAGAAAATATAGAACCAAACTAATAGATGTATTAGAGAATTGTGAAATTAGGAAACATCATCCATGTAAAGGATCAATGATTTATTTTCTATCAGAAAAATGTTGGTTTATTACAGGACCACATACCACCCAGTAGTTATAGGACCACATATCACTTCCAATATTTATTACAGAACCACATATCACAAAAATGTTGGTTTATTACAGGACCACATATCACTTCCAATATTTATTTTATTTTGTCACTATAAGACTATTTAGGAATATATTCAATGCATGGTTTAATTTAATGAATAAACAATATCAAATATTTTTAATAAATAAAAAATCATGTTAAAATACAACAAAATTTTAAGTATAAGTTTATTTTATCAGATTTAATTGATTACATATGTAATATCAATAGAAAGTAATTAAAACGAATAAAATAAGATAATTTATATGAGTACAATATATATGTATAAATTATTTTATCAGTAATGTTAAATATTATATAATTATTACATAAAATTGATGATAATTTCAAGAATATATATATATATTTATGTAAATGATAGTAAACTCATTTAACATAACTATGAAGTCCAAAAAACACATGCTGTTACTTGTGTTAGAATACAAAAATAGATTAAAGTATAAGTATGTAAATCATTAATGCATTTTTAATTACCGTGGTGTTTTAATAAAAGTATTAAGTCTACATAACTATGTTACAATCAAGAGAAATTTCCCTAGTATTAATTAATGTAACTTGTAGGCATGTGCTGAGGAAATATGAGTACTATATTTCAAAAATGGGGAGTCTAAACAATATATTAAGGAGCTATGATTTATTTTAGTTTGAAAAAAAATCATCCTAAATACCTTCTTGTCATATAATAAGGCCTTCATCAAGGTTATGAGAAGGCAAATGTGAATTATTTACATTGGAATATCTGAGTAACTGTATACTCTAAATATAATAGTAAAGGATTTGGATTTGATAATATAGTGGTAGACTTAATTATATAATTAATTATAACATTATACATAATCAAGACAATTTAATAAAACCAAAATTCTATTTTTTATAGATAATGGAAAATAACTCAACCGTATTAGTATTTTTTTTGATTTTGGTGAAATTTAATCTCATTACTGGTAATCATATAAGAGTTTTCACATTATTATATGAGAAAAATGAATTTATTTTTACTTTATATCAGTGTTCCTATTGATCCCTATGAGGAGGAAATCGGGGAAGAGAAAAATGTTATTTAAAAAATGGAGGATTTTTTTGATGTGTAATGCTTCGTGATTTCATTCATGCCTTGTTAGATTCTAAAGCTTCATGATGATATGGATTATTAACCAATGAAATACCATTTTTGTTATATTTATTATGATAAATAAAGACAACCCAGTTATTTTATGAAAATTAATAGGATCCCATATTGGGCCACAAATAGTAAAGATAATTAGTTACATTTAGAATGTTGAAATCATGTGATTCAATCTGCATAAATACCATGAATATACCTTTTAATCTCAAATATTATCCACGATTATTGTATTTTATTATCAATTTATTTATGAAAAGTATATAGAAGTATCTCATAGATCATTTAAAATTGTTTCCCCATGAGGTTAAAGACATATTTTAAAAAAAGTAAGGGAAATAAAAAAATTTAAATATCGAAACTATGATAAAGGAATATTTTCAATTCCATTCAAATAAGTTAATTATCACAAGGGAGGACAAAGAATAAAATTCTAAATTTTTTATGTAATGAATGGCTATTAGATAAAGAAATATATTTTAGTAATGAATTAATTGGAATCTTCGGGTGCAATTTTTATCAGGTTTAATCGTTTCATTTCATAAAATTACGTACACTATATAGAAAATTATTCTCTTATTTTTATCCAAATATAATAACCATGTAGGTTCTATAATATTACTAATGGTTAGTAGGGAACTTTTTATTATAATGGATAAAGAGTATCTATACAAGTTATCGGAGATAACTATCTCACACTACCGATTGGAATCATTTTAGCATTGAAAAACTGTAATTTTGTGCCAATTGTAACCATAAATATCATTTTTATGTTTAGTTTAGTCATAGATGATTTTACTTTCATATTATAGAATAAATGATACCTTTATATTGATAGAATATACTATGGTGTGACTCATGTATAATGTTTTATGTACGCACAAGAATATGAAAATTTAAGTCATGGAAATTGATAAATAATGAAGTGAACACGACTCATATTACATCCCATTATGAAATAATTGACTTATTCTTGTAAAAGAGAAGCATTTTATGAACTTATATAAGGGTATTTATAAAATTTAAACTAAAACCCATTGATATATTTCAAGACAAATTATAATTAAAAATAACCAATTAATATTATATTGGAAAAGGTGATATATCTATATGGATTCTATAATTAGTTCACAATTTTGTGTCTTGCAATTTTATAGTAGAATAAAGAGTGGGATATTAATATATTATTACATTTACAAATAAGTTTAGTTGATGTGGATATATATTCTTCATGAGGTATATGGTTGATTCCATTGTTAAATTAAATTAATACATGAATAGAGTACAATATCATCTTGGAAGGAGGATTAAAAATATCAATTCAAATAGGTATAAAGAAAAATTATATCCATGAAATTAAAACTAATCTAAAATATTTTAGGATATAAATCAAACTCACTCTTTCTTATACCCCATAGTGTAATGATTCTAGTGAAAGGATGAACTTTAACATTATATATATGGTAAGATCCATGACAAGTCATGAAAATAATCTATTATCATTTTAGTAATATGTATTAAAATCCATAAGATAAATAATAAAATGAATTCTTACCGAATTGGAAATTAGAATCCTATATGAGTTATGGTATGAGAAGAAATATATTTTATCACATACACATTTGTGGGGATGTGAAGATATAATTTGACGGAATAATGTTTCATGATACATAATTTTATAACTCAAATGATATGTTTTTCTCCCTGAGGATAGTTGCATATTATTAGTTAAAAATAATTAACCTCTATCGTAAAAGGATTTTTTTTTAAAAATAAAAAATAATAATGGAAATAAATTACATATTTTAGAATGGAGAACATCTCTAAATGGGATAGTTGAAGCATTATGTACATTTATGTAGTCAAGGATCATGACACACAATTTTTGGAATAAGAGTGTAAATTATAAAATCCACAATAGAATAGGTTTTTATATTGAAATAAGAGTTATGTAGGGGTACAAGTGGGGATTGAGAATCCAAGAGTTATTTTGTTCATTTCACTATGGATGGAGATGGTCTATTTGTCGATAATAATGAAACTATATAATATAAGGAATTAATAAATGGATTAAATGTTTGAAATTAGAAAGAAGCCTTGAATTTTTAAATATATTAATATAAAACAAATCATTTTTTGGATTTTCTATATCCTCTAGTTGATGTGAATTATATTCAGTGTAAATGGGTTTTCAGGAAGAGAAAATCCCTTAATGTTAAATGTAATACTTATAAGGAATGATTGGTAAGAAATGGTTCCATGAAATTAAATTGCATAGGCTCTAATGAAATAATTTTATTAGTTTCATCACAAAAATCAATTTGAATCATACTTTCTATTATAGTTTCCCATGATTATTAAATTTGGAAAATAGAAGGAAATAATTATTTATTAATGGAAATATTTTTAAAGATGTCTATATGACAGAACCTAAAGGGGTTTTGGTACCAAGTAATGCCAAAAATTTGTGGAAGTTGTAGAGATATTTTTATTAGTTTAAAAATTTTAATCATTGAATATTAATTTTGATGAATATGTTAGAGAGTTTGATCTCTTTAACAATTAATGAGTTCCAAGAGTAAATAAGAGGTTTAATGGGAGTGTTATTATTTTATTAGTGATATATTTTGTTCTATATTACTAATAGAAAATTACATACCAATCTTATAGTTAGTTAAGGAAATATTTAATAAATTATTATTTTGGAAAGAAATATGTTAAGTAATATATAATATATGGGAAAATATCTATCAAGATAGATCTAATAGGACTCCTGGACTATATCAAGGTTCACATTTTAAATGTTTTTTAATAAACACAATACAATGAAATCTTAGAGATGATTTCTTAATATGTAACATGGTATATTGTTATAATAAAATTTGTAATAAAACAAACTAAAAGAGGTAAAAGATGAGTATAATTCAATAATAATCATTTATTGGATCTATAATGCATACCATGATATTTAATAGGATTGATCTTACCTATAACTTGATCATGGTTTTTATATATTAATAAAATCATAGAGAGACACATTGGTTGGTTGTAACAACTATCCTAATGTACAATAGGAAAATAATAGGTTTGTTCCTATATTTTAAAGGATATAAGGAACTGGTTGTGAGTAGATACACATATGATAGTTTCCAATAAAAATTAGAATTATATGAAATAAAAAATAGTAAATATGTTTTTTTAATGGGGGAATTATGATCTAGAAATTTCATATACAACTATTGGTAATTTATTATATAATATAATCGAGTATATTACATATTTTGATATATCTGATGGATAAGACTGTATACATATATTTATTCTATAAAATTGTATTAAAAATTATAGTGTAAATACAAATATATTCCACTCTCTTGATACTAAAATAATTATTATTTATAAGGATCTTGGGAAATCTAAACAAATGGATAAAAAAATTCATATGTATCACTCATTTAGTGTTTTTACTGAAAGATGCGAACTCATATTAATTGGAGTAACATTAGTGGAAAATGTGGTTGAACCATTTAAAAAAGACACTTCTCTATATAATCATGAGAATATGATGAGTGTTATCAGGTTAATAGTTATTAAAAATATGATCTAGTGTAAGTGGGAGTCTGTTGGAGTTATTTCACTAGAACTAACTATATTTTTAATTTTGATTACCCGAATACATTTATATATTATTTATTAAATAATAATAATAATTTTTAGTAACATTAATATGATAATTTTTTTTATAATATTTATAACATAAAATGGTCATAGTAAGTTCTCTACTCTAATGGGAACTTAGAGAAGTTATTTTCATATTATTATATTAAAATTTTCTACTTTCTAAAAAAATCAATACGATGAGATGGGTATGTTGTTTTATGGTCAGGTGTTAGAGCTCAAAATTATTGGGATTTATTATCATGGTGTTTTCTCTTGGAGAGGGTGGTCATGAAGGTAAAGTTACCAATATATATACTTTATATTTTATTTCTCAATGGATCTAAATATGTGGGAATATGTCCTTATACTTTAGTTAATTACTAATGTGTAAAATGAATCTCATACTTTGATGCATGGATAAAACATAGAGATGATATTTTCCTTCTGTAAGGTAGCATATGTCATGTTTACTATAAGTGATGAATAATTTATTAAATGGTTAAGAATGTAATTTTTCATTTAATATTAATATTAGAAGACATGACAACACCTTTGATTGAAACACAATTATTTTATGAAATTCATTGAAATAGTAGTTTATATATGAGTTGATTTTGAAAATTAAATGATTAAAAAAAGAGATTATCAGGTGAATAAAAAATTATGAATCATTCTAAAAAATATATCAGTTGATATAGGGATAATATTACATGGAATGATTAGTAAAAATGTTGTCTTAGTTAAAAAACACATTCTATATGAATAAATTGTTGTGTTTCTAGGAAATAATCATGGACATTAGGTATCTTAACTTATTTATATATAAAAAGGAGGTTTATAGGTTCGTATGATATGTTTATCATGAATCACATTAAATGTTATTATGTTTACAATTTTTTGATTATATGTTTTGTTGAATAGTATTTATTCATGTAAAATTTTATCATAGAAACTTAATCGAATAAACATTTTTGTATAATATTTGAGTTGAATTTTTTATATTGTTTAATTATTCATAGGGTAATAAATAAATATTTATTTATTCAATATTTTAGTGATTGAAATAAAATAATCATTTATTTTAGTTACTTTAATGCTAAAATAAATATCTATTTACAGTTTAGTTAATGTAATATTTTATTGGAGTATATGAGTTCAGTTTATTGAACTTATTGGAATGAAAAATTTTATTTAATACTATTTACATAAATATTAATTTATTTAATTGATAAATTTATACTATAATAAACAACTTTTGTGGGATATAATAATAATAATATATTTTAATGATCGGTAATAACATAGAATAAATAATAGGATTAGTTTCCTTGTTTAATTATCATTATTTAGGAAAAAGTATGTATTCCAAAAGATATCATTTTCACATGGGAAGATGTGTTAATAAAACAAATACATAATCTAGAAATAACATATGTCCTAAGGAGATATTATTCTTCTCTCTCTCTCTCTCAAGAACATAGAGAGAAAATAAGAGGAAAATGTTTTGCTCGATGATGAACATAGTGATGGACTAGATCCTTATGTTCTAAAAAATAAAAATATTAGGAAATCCATTAAAATGTTAGTGGGGAATGTGTAAATAAATCTAGTGGAATACTCATTTTTATTTTCATTGTGATGGAAATTGAACTAGAGTGACAATGAAATTTTGATAAAATAATACCATCATGAATATGGTGATTATTATTTAGATTTAATTATAAAATTTATTTTAGTGATCCTATCTATGGAATTATTGTCTACCTTCATCTAGTTCATTAGATTAATCTTTTCATTTTGATAAACAAATGATCACTAGTTTAATGCTTTGGTTATGCCCTAATAACTTCATGGGGTTTATAGCCTTCATGATTATGTTTTATAATATGATGTGATATAGGGTTTGGTAGGTTTTTGGATATGTGGTGGATATTTGGTTGTTATATGGCTATGTTTATTGTGAATGTGGTAGAGGATACATAGTTATCGTTGTGACATTATTTGTTGGATGTGTTGTTATGTGGATATGGAGGGGATAAGATCACTAGGACATAACCCATTAGGGTGAGAGAGTAACTAGTTTAGTGTGGAAGGGTATATGAGTTACCTCATTATATATTGTACTTATATTATATTACTTTATTAATATATATATATATGTTTGTATGTTAATGTATGTTTTTATTAATTCATGTATGTGTGTATCTATCCTATTTTATATGTTTATAGGATGTACATGGTGATCTAGATGTAAATTAAAATATTATTTTTTGAAGTTGAGAGGTGTTCATAGAGGTATCTCTATAAGAGTATTCACATGGTATTTATATTTGAGTAATTTTTAGATATTACATTACATGTAATATATGATTGGTTAAATTTTATATGGAGATTATTAGTGATTTTTAGCTTATATTCCTATGTTGTAAGAAAGTAATGAATCCCATGTTTGTGTTCTATATTTTTTAATCTATCCTCCAAATAATGTCCTATTGGAGGTAGGATTTTGGTGTCATACTTTTCTTTTGTGCCTACCCATGGTGGGTTATTATAAGGCCCAACCTTAAACATTACATAATGTTGAGATAAGTTAATTTTTTTTAATTTAATTCAATTTGAGGTTCTTTTATAGTTTATAGCTTAATTGAATTAGGTAATAAATCATACATAACAACTTAAATATTAAAAGTAGACACATCTAATCACTATCCATTTTTTTGTAAAACAAAAACATTTTAAAATGAAACATGGTTAATTTCATGTTTAAACTGTATGACTTTTCCTTGATCCCATCCTCAACTCTAATCTTGTTTAATTCTGGTAAAAAACATTTCATAAAGTGGTATGGGCATAAAAATATTAGTAAGGGATACACAGTAATGAAAATTTATTAGTCATGGAAAACATGAAAATCGTTAATACTTTATTACAAAGTAATACTATTCACTTTAAGAAGTAGTAAATATACTTCACTAAATATAAGATAATTTCTTACCATTTTTGTAACCAAAATAGTACCATAAATCACATAGAAATAAATATATAACATATAAAGGTTACTTGGTATATAAACATACTTCAATAGAATAACCATATGGTTGACTTCCAAAAATATTACTAAATTGAATAGCCATGCGACCAAATTACATACCCAATTAATTATAAGTTATAATGTGACCACCGTTCTTATCACATAACCACCCATATTTGGTTTATCACATAACCACCCATATTTATTTTATCATGTAACCACCCATCAAATGTCTATGTACAATTATATAAACATAACACATAAAACAAACATAACATAAAATAACATTTACACATTACAATCACAAGAGATCATTTCAAGATAATGACATATTAAATTCATTATCAAAACAACTTACTATAACAAAATACCTGAAAAGGAATATGGTATTTAATTTTATTTTTAAAAGTATTACGACGTGTGGAGGAATCAAAATACCTAATAACGGTCACGATGGCGAAAAGGTCATTGTCACCGCGTAAGTTTAAAAAACATTCCTTTTTTATCATATAGTAAAACACTGCGTAGGAAAAAATTAGTTTTCAATTAAATTAAAATTAAAAGGGTTTTATTATACACCATATAAAGAAGGTTTAGTATACATTAAAATATGGCTCAATGAAAGGAGATTGAGAAAAAGTCCCTTACCTTGAATCTGACTTGTCTCGTTTGTTATTTATATTCCTGAATAATAAAATTAGGTTAATTTTTATTTTTTTAAAAACATTTTCCATGATTATTATCCTTTTTATATTACTTATTATAATTTTATAAAAATTACATAATTATTTATGTTCATATTGGTCGTTTTGTTGATATTCAGTACTTTAGGCCAAAATGAACTCATTTTGATGTAAATTTTCCATGTGGTCCAAGTCCATCATTTCAATAATATTATTCATGATTTTAATATCATAGATATCATATATATATGTATTTATAATATCATAATATTTGGAGATAATAAATGAAAATCACTGTTCATGATGATGATAGGTCGTACGTACGCATGAATGCTACTTTCATTTCTTTGTTATATGAAATGAATAATTATAAAATGATATAGAAGTATATTATAATTCCATTATTATATTAATGTCATTTATGGATCATATTTTTAATAAAACTACCATTTATATGATCCATTTATAGAGGGAATGAGTCACATCGCTCTGAGGGGGCGGTAGTCCACCCTTCCTCTAACAAAATTATCGTATTTACACAAAGTGGAAAGCCTAAAGATATGTTATAAATAAAAATTAAATAATAATAGAGGAAATATAAATATAATTTATATCATATATGAACATTTTTCACCCATTATTTTTACCATGAGAGGTGGTGAGAGAAATTGAACAATCATTGTTTGGTGAGGTATTTGTTTGTCGTACTAGAAATAATATGTTCTATATTAATTAGATAGAGGTTTTTTTATTTTTAGGTCAAACCCTTAGTATAAAAACATCCTATTATATTTTAGATAATTCATTTGTTATAAAATAATGTACTAAATATTGTTTAGTGGGTTTTAGAAGTAAAGTAAATTAAAGGAGTTTATGAGAAGACATTACCTCTAAATTAGGTAACTTGTATTGATTTGAAACAAAATGATTCCTTGAGTTTCCTTTTACCAAAGGTAAGAATTATATGAGTAAGGGAGGGATGTTGGGAACTTATTTTAGTATAATTTTGATGACATAGGGGGATTTAGAGGTCTGAGTAAGTGGGTTGAGGTGGTGGCCTTTTATAAGAGGGAGGAGGGGAACTTTAAAAGTCATGAAATATTATTTTATTAAAAACTTATTTTCTAATTATAATAGTTCCAAATTAATATTTTTATAGGATATAATTATTATGGGTAGAAATAAACTCAACCAATAGGTTTTAGATTAGTTTAGGTCATAAAATTAACCTTATCTTTGGCATTAACCCTTATTTAAAAACATTAACTATTACCATGTCTTCTTGTATTTTTATAATATATGGTTACTATAGTTACTATAAAATGCCAAGAGAACCAAAATTGGATCATTAATGACATTTTTAACATTATATATGTCATTTGGATGAATATTTGTTTTTAGGACTGTTATTTCTTTTAATAAAATAGTATTTGTTTTAGTAATTAATTTTTGTTACAGTCATAAAAACTTGATTTCATCAAAACAAAAGAATTATATCATCCCTAAATAGTCAATTTCATTCAATAAAATCTTGTAAGTCTTAAAAATGTTCAAATTACATTTATTTTAATATTTATAATATCATTTCATGGAATATTTCATTAATAAGGTAATCCCTGCATCATCATTGTGTCATAAATAAATTTATTTATTTAATGTATAAAAATTATAAATAAAATACCATGATGTAGGAAATATTTTTATATTTCTAATGACTATTTATAGTTATATAGATCAGTTATATAATACTATATTAAAATTGTTTTAGTAAAATAATACATGTTTATGTTATATTTCTTTTTTACTTTAAATTAATAATTATAACATGTCATTATCACACCCAAGTGACTCCATGGTGTCGTAAAATCGACCCAAGGATGATCATGGTATAAAATATATAATCCAATATGATTAGTAAACATGTTAAAGTAGTTTTATTTTATTATAATAATATTGTCTTTCCATAATTTACATGATTTACCCATTAACCATTGTAAATAAAAATAATTACTCAAGTTACTATTCAAAATGTCCAAAAATAAAAGGTAACTTTTTAAAAAATTTAGAATTTATTATTAAAAATATAGAATTTATTTTTTCAAATTAAAAACATAGAAATATTTGTAATTAATACAAAATTAATTTCCATTGTCAAATCCAGAAAGCGAGTTTTAAAGAAGTAAAAACTATCCAATAATTAACATGCATTTATGTGCAATTTCAATGTGAAATTTCTTCTAATGAACAAATTTGTATTAAATGATAAAAAAATAATCCAATTAAACTTTAAACCCAATTAAAAGTAAAATATAACTATATAAATAAATTGGATGAAAAGATGATTTGAATTAAAATGCAGTATTTTTCACAATTCATTAAAAAATTGATTTTACCAGAAAAATACCAAAATTGCCTCCAAAGTAAAATTTCATGTCCTGATTATAAATAGTAAGTTTATTATGTCAAATATAACATATAAATGTGACAAAAGTTTTTTTAAAGGGTTTCACCATCAAAAGGCGATAAAATGACCTTTTAAAAATGTTCGATTATTTTATGTTAAAAATTGGACTCATTCCCATTTTAAGCCTCTAAAATTTATTGGCTAAAAATAGAAACATTTAAAAAAATATGTATAATAATATTGTAGTTAGTTCAGTTCATTCCTGCCAATACAATGTCTAGGTGTTAACTACCCTTTAAAATAAAAATAATATTATCGTATTATTTATTGGTATAACACGATGTTCTGTGAAACATAAGATTTCAGAGAAACTCGTTATTTCATGTCATGTACACTATAGAACAAATAATACACTTCAAAAAAAAATATCTTCTTCATAAATATTAATAGATATGAAAAATTATTATAGAATAAATACTTGGGTTGTTATATCCTTCCCTACTTTTTGAAATCGCATCCCTGCAATTTTATTTACTTATTAAATAAGTGCGAGTATTTTTCCCCCATATAATTTTCAGATTCCCACATTGCATCTTCAACCATATGGTTTTTACACAAAACATTTACCTGATGAATCACCTTATTCGGCAACACTTTCTCTATGTGGTGAAGAATATGTATACTGGTTGTTCCTCAAAAGAATGATTTTCTTCCAACTGAAATACACATGGACTAAAAACATGAGATGGATCCGGAATATACATTCTCAACATTGAATCATGAAAAACATTATGTACCTGAGATAAAGTTGATATTAAATCCACATTTTAGGAAATTGATCTAACTTTATCTAGGATTTCATAGGGTCTAATGAACCATGAACTTTTCTTTCCCTTCTAACCAAAATGCATCACACTTTTCCATGGCAAAACATTGAGAAATAAATGATCACATACCTCTACAAAAAAATAGTACATTAGAGGGGGTTATTTATAGGGGGTTCTATACAACCCCCTCTAAATTCATTTTTTGTAACATTAGAGGGGGTTCTGCACAACCCCCTATAATCATCAAATTTAGAGGGGGTTCACAACCCCCTCTAAACATTTTATCATTTTTTAATATGTAGTTGGATTTTAGAGATGGTTATGTTAAAATTGTCGCTACTGTAATAATTAGTGGTGCTATATATTTAGTTACAAACACTAAATATTCGGTTACAGGGGCTACACACACACACAGAGTGATTCAGTTGGATTTTAGAGGTGTTATGTGTGTGTGTGTGTGTGATATAGAATTTTTTTTAAGAAAATAACGGGAGTTCACAACCCCCTCTAATGTAAGACATTAGTGGGGGTTCAAAACCCCCTCCTGAACCACCAGAAATGTCTTACATTAGAGGGGGTTCATAACCCCCTCTAATTTAAGAGATCAGATGGGTTGTGAACCCTTACTAATTTCTTAAAAAAATCATAATATATATATTGTATACATATTTGAATATATTTATAAAATTTATAATATATTATATTTGTTTAAATATGTAATATATATATATATTAATTGTGTATGTATAAATATAATATGTATATTTATATTTTCATAATATATTTGGGTAAAATTTAAATAAATATATATATCTATATATATACACGTGTATTCAAGGAAATATAAAAAATGACAAATAAATATATAAATACACATTTTTGTTTTTGTGTGTTTGATATAAATGTATTTACAAATACATACATATATAATTTTATTTAAATATATTTAAATATATAATTTAGTGGCTTAGACGTAGTGTGTAAACTGTGGAGAACTGGGTTCAAATTCTTCCTGCTTCGATATTTTTGAACAGTCTGAATATGTGGACCCAGAGAAGACTTGCGGTTGGACCATGGACACTCATAGCAGAGGCCGGGGGACAGAGGGCAGACAAGCATCATGGGGGGGGGGGGGGGTAGAGGGGACCGCAGGGGGGGGGGGGGGGGTGATGGACCCGGGACTTGGTATGGAGATCGAGGGACAGTCACGAGGGAATGCAAGCAGAGATCACGGGGGGACACAGACGCGCATCGCGGGGGGACTGAATGGGGGGGGGAAGATGCTCATTATTGGGGACATACCATTGGGGGAGACCGAGACAGATGTTGGGGAGACAGAGGACATACAGATGCGCATGCGGAGACCGGGGGGACTGACACACATGCGGGGGAGACCGAGATAGACGCAGGAGATAGAGGGCCTGACACACACGGGGGGGGGGGGGGGGATACACCCGTGAGGAAATGATAAACATGGTAGGCTAGGAGGGATACACAATGAAAATTAGGGATAGATATTTTTTTTTAAATATAAGCATTATGGGTGGTTGTGTGAAACCACCACTAATGCAATAAACAATTAGTGGTGGTTTAAACTGACACTAATACCACTATTAAAGGCAGTTACGATTACAACCTCTTGTATTGAAAACCAATTTTGAAAATTGTGAACAACATTAGAGGGGTTTTAAACCCTCTCTAATACAACCACCGCTAGCTTCATCCCATATTTACCAGCACTTTCTCTAAACCACCTCTACCAACAGTAGGCGGGAACATTAGCGACAGTTCCTCATAATCGCCGCTAATGACTTTAGAAGGGGTTATAACCCCTTCTGAATTAAAAAAATAACCACTTATATAGTGTTCATTTTTATATAGTGTACCTTGAAAGAAAGATCCTCTCTCACGTTATCTACATAAATTTTCTATCATCTCTGTGCTGTCCTTATGTGATTTTAAATCAACTGAACTATTTCTGCCATATCTTCTTTAAATTATGGTCCCATAAACTTCTTTTCACCTAATTCATACCAAAATTCTAGAGTTTGAATTTTTTTTCCATATAATGCCTCAAATGGTTCCATCTGTAAACTCGAATGAAAACTATTAATATAAGAAAACATAACCAAAGAATGTTGTTGATCCCAACTTCCCTGGTAATCCATTGAGCAAGAACATAGAATATCCTCCATCGTTTGAGTTTTTCATTCTATCTTCCTATCTGATTGATGATGAAAAGATATAATGATGTTTAACTCAATACCCAACGACTTCTGAAGTAATTTCCAAAAGTTATAAGTGACCCTGGGATCACGATCATATGAAATAAAGAGGGGAACTCCATGTAACTTGACTATCTCTTTAATATAAAACTATGAAATTCAATCTAGAGATAGAGTATCTCGAATTGGAAGAAAATGTGAAGATTTAATCAATCGATCAATAATAACCCAGATTGCATTATTAACTGGAGAATTATTTGGTAATACCTTTATGAAATCCGTAGAAACATTTTCCCATTTCCCCTAAAGAACTGGAAAAGGATAAATCAACTCTTTCAATAACTACCACATTACTACAACTTGTTGACAAGTCAAACACTTCACAGTAAAGTCAGAAATATCTATTTTCATTCCATCCTACTAGTAATACTCTAGAAGATCTCTGTACAACTTAGTACTTCCAGGATGAACTGAAAATAGAGAACTAAGAGCTTTACATAACAACTATTTCTTCAACTGTGTGTTACAAGGAAAACATAATCTTATTCCAAACCTTAAAACACAATCTCTATCAATGATAAATTCAAGTAACTTTATCTTTTGAACCAATTTTATTTTTTTCTATAACTCACTATATTCTTTTTTCATGTGCTTAATTCTGTCTGATTGAGATGATTCTAATACCACCTAAATCAAAATCGAGGAATTTCAGGCACCAACAAATTTCAATCCAAATTTCATCAAATACTCAACCAAATGATCTCATTCCAAAAGAATCATGGTTAATGTAGCATTACAATCTAAACTCAAAGTGTCAACAACTTTATTTTCCTTCCCTTAATGGTCATGAATCATGAGATCATAACACTTGATTAATTCCATCCATCTCTTATGTTTCATATTTAATTATTTATGAGTGAATATATATTTGAAACCTTTTTGATCAGTATATATTTCACACTTTATGTTGTACAAATGATGGATCCATATTTTTAATGAAAAAACAACATCTAATTCCAAATCATGGTTAGGGTAATTTAAATCATGAGGTTTCAACTGATATCAAGCATAAGTAATTACCTGAACAATATGTATTAGGACACAACCATGTCATTTCAATAATGCATCACTGTAGATATGATATTCACCATTCCTGGAAGGTAGGGGAAAAAATTAAGCATTTACCAATCTTCATTTTAGTTAGAAAAAAAATCATCACATTCTTTTGTCCAAATGAACTTAACTCCCTTGTTTGTCAGATTAGTTAGTGGACTAGATAACAGAGAAATATTTTCAACAAACCTTTGGTAATAACCTGATAATACAAGAAAACTAAAAATTTTTGTGATATTGGTGGGTCTTTTCCTCTATTCAATAAATTTTGTTTTAGAAGGGTCAAAATTTATTCCATCTTTAGAAAAAATAAGACCATGGAAAAAAATTGCCACCAAAATACACTCTTACATAACATTCCATATAGTTTCTCTTGTTTTTACGGTTTGGAAAAAAATCCTTAAGTGACATTAATGTTCTTCTCAACATTTAGAATATAAAAAAAATGCCATCTATAAACACAACCACAAAATGATATAGAAACTGATGAAATAATCTACTCATGAGATTCATATATATATAAGGTGCATTAGATAACCAGAAGGGCATAACTACAAACTCATAATGCCCATAACTCTTTTAAAAAGCTGTATTTGGAATGTCAGGCTCCCTCACCTTTAGTTAATGGTACCTAGACCTCAAATCAATCTTCAAAAAATATTGAGCTCCCTAGAGCTGATCAAGCAAATCATCAGTATAAAGAAAACATATACTTATTCTTAATAGTGATGTTTTTCAAGGCTTTGTAATCAATACATAGTCTCATAGAACCATATTTATTTTTCACAAATAAAATTGGATTACCCCATGGTGATGTGCTAGGACGAATGAAACATTTATCAAGTAATTCTAGGAAGTTTTTTTAATTCCACCAATTCTACTTTATCCATTCAATAAGGGGTTTTATAAATAGTATTAGAATCAGGAAATAAATCAATATTAAATTCAACATATTGATAAGGAAAATTACCAAGAAAATCATTGCGAAAAACATCTATGAATTTATTCACTAATGGAATGTCACTAATCAAAACTGTTTCTTTCTTGTCAACTACATAAGCCAAATAACATTCACTTCCATATTTAATCTATCTTTCAGATTCTTGGTACGTTATCAAAGGTATAAAATAACTGAATAAAACCTTCTAGGAATTAAAATCAATTTTAGCATGATAAAATGAAATCCAATCCATTCCCAAAATGATATCAAATTTTACTATGGGAAGTTCAACATGATTTTAGAAAAAACCATCCCACTACTGATAATAGGAAGATTCCAATAAATCTTGGTTCATTAATACTTCCACTGGTATTATTTACCAAAAGCTCATATATCATATTTATGAGGTGTTATTTCCAATTTACTTACAAAGATCCAGGAAATGAATGAATGTAAAGATCCAATGTCAAATAGAGTATTGGACTATTCTGAATAAACTAGTCACATACCTGTCACCACTTCATTTGACGGTCCGAAATCAACCATCATAGTAGAAAATGACTTTTATATTCCCTTTTACTTTCTATTTTTCTGGTTTCCACCATGGGTAATCAAATTCGGACACACATTGGCATAATATTTTATCTCATTACAATTAAAACATCTTACTGCTGGTTTTTCATTCCCTTCATAATCAACTTCCATATAGTTACGTGCAATATGACCAATCTTAACTCATCGGAAGAACTTCTCGAACATTGAGGGGTATTCTCTAAGAGGTTTTTGACCACACTTCTCACAATTTGGAAATTTATTTTTCTTACCTCTAGACTTCTTTGATTTATTCATTCCAATTTCCAGCCAATATGATCACTTCTTTTGTTTTATCTCATGGAACACATGCTCATTAGAAAACTTGATTTTTACCTTCTCAAAACATCAAACAAGTTTCTAATAGAGTTTGTACTCACAAGAATCTTACTCCCTTAAATATTTTGGCTTCAATCTAGAGAAAAACTGATATATCTTACTATCATAATCTGGATAAAATTTGGGATGTACCTTGTAAAACAGGTAAAATTTTCTTCATATGTAGCCAGATAATCTTTATCATATTGTCTCAATTCCAAGAATCACTTTTCCAAAATTAGTTTAATAGTATTAAGAAAATATTTCACATGGAATATATTCTCAAATTCATCCCATTCCATGGTGTCAATATCTTCAATTCTTCTGATATTTTTAATCAGTGACCACCACTGATCAAATTTACCTTCAAAATGATAAAAAATAAGACTAACCTTTTGATTGTTTGAACACCCCATCACATAAAAAATCATTCTAGTGTTTTAATAAAACCTTTATATTTCATAGAGCTTGATGATCCTCTAAATGATTGTGGACGTTGCCTCAATAAATTCTCTACGATCGACATATGCCTCTGCAGTTGGTCTAGTTGATCTCATGCAGGGACACCATCACCATTTATTGCCCAAGCAAATTGATCCATCACTACAAAAAACTATTCAGTTCCAATTTTGACCATCTCAGGATGTTGTTTTGGAAGGTCATTTCCTTCTGTATTCCATCCCATCATAACAGTCTTGTTTCCACTATAGAAAACCATTTGGAACAAACACATCATAGAAAAAGAAACATGGTAATCTTCAAATTTTACATCATTTGGACCATAAAGTAAAAATATTTGATGGATATTCTATTAAAATTATTCTAACTGTTAAAGTTATATAAATCGACCTTTGATACCAACTATAAGGCCCCAACCTTAAACATTACATAATCTTTAGATAAGTCAAAAATTTAACATTAATTCACTTTGAGGATCTTTTCAAGTTTAAAGATTTATAGAATTGTATCATAACACATACACAACAACTTAAATATTACAATTATACACTTCCATTCACCATCCATTTTTTTCATAAAAATATATTTTTAAAAAGAAACATGGATCGTTTTATATTTAAAAAACATTACTTTTCCTTGATCCCATCCTTGACACTATTCACCATTATTTCCTATGAAAAATATTTCAAAACATGGGATGAGAATAAAAAACACAGTAATGGTTACACAAAGAATGAAAATTGTAAGTCTTGGAAAACATGAAATCCATGAATACTTTATTATAAAGAATTAATTTTCACTTTTAAGTAGTAAATATACTTTACCGAATATAATCTCATTAAATACCCTTTTGTAACCAAATGATTACTATAAATCCCATAGAAAGCAACATATAACATATAAAGGTATCTTGGGACATAAACATACATACTTGGAATAACCGTGAAATCGACATCCAGACATATCACTAAATGGAATATTCATACGACTGACTTTAATACCCAATGAAATAGAGGTTATAACATAACCAACCATACTTAGTTAATCACAGAAACACCCATATATTTTTATCATTTAACCACCCCTATTTTCTTTATTACATAACCACCCCTTAAATGTCGAAGTACCATTATATAATCATTACACATAAAACAAACATAATAGAAAAATATCATTTCCACACTACAATCACAAGAGATCATTTCAAGATATTAACATAATCAATCATTTATCAAACCCATTTTCAATACCAAAATACCTAAAAATAAATATGGTATTTACTTTTCTTTTTAAAAACATCACATCATGTAGGAAAGAAAAATACCAAATAATGATCACGGTGGAGAAAAGGTCATTGTCACCGCATACATTAAAAACATTCATTTTATTATTTAGAAGAAAACATCATAGAAAAAAATTACCTTTTAATTAAATTAAAATTCAAAGGGGTTTATTATACACTGTATAAAGAAGGCTGAGTATATATAAAATTATGCCTCATAGAAAGGAGATTGAGATGAAGTCCCTTACCGCAAATCCAACTTCTCTAATTCGTCATTTATATTCTTGAATAATAAAATAAGGTTAATTTATAATTTTATTAGAAAATTTTTCAAGTTTATTATTCATTTTATATTACTTATTATCATGTTTTAATAGTTAGATAACTATTTATGTTCATATCTGTCCTTTTTTCGATATTCGGTACTTGAGTCGATAATGAACCCATTTTGATGTAAATTGTTCATGTTGTCAAATTACATCATCTCAAGAATATTATTCATGATTTAAATATAATATATATTCAGTATATATGTGATTATTACATAATAATATTTGTAGAGAAGAAATAAAATGCATTGTTCACGGAGAGGGTACGCCGTATGTACACTTGAACACTACTTTAATTTATTTGTCATATTAAAAGAATATTAATCAAATGGAATAAAAATATATTATAAGAAAATTATTATATTAATTTCATGTATGCATCATATATTTAATAAAACAATCCTTTATATGTTCCATGTATAGCGGGAATGAGTCACAATGCTTTGAGGGTGTGGTAGTCTACACTTCCTCAAACTAAATTATCATATTTTCACAACATGGAAAGCATAAAGGAATGTTATAAATAAAAATTACAGAAGCATAGAGAAAATATAAGTATAATATATATCATATATGAATATTGTTCCATCATAATATCCTCCATGAGAGGTGGTGGGAGAAAATTGAACAATCATCATTTCGTGAGGCAGTAGTTCGCCGTACATAGAAATAATATGTTCTATATCCACAAGATGGAGGTGTGTGTAAGTGTAGGTAAAAAATATAGAATAAAAACATAATTTTATATTGATTATACTGTTTTTTATAAAATAATGGATGAAATATAGGTTAGTGGGTAGGATAAGGAAGAAAAATTAATGGATCTCAAGAGAAGACATTACCTCTAAATCGGGTAACTCTTTTTGATTTGAACCAAAAGGCTTCCTTGAGTTTCCTTATTCCCAATGTAAGGATTAGAGGAGTAAGGTACAGATTTTGGGAGATTATTTGAGAATAATATGGATGATCCAAGGGTCTTGAGAGGTGTGAGTAAGTGGTTATAGGTGGTGGGCTTTTATAAGGAGGAGGGGCACTTTAGGAAAGTGTTGAAATATTATTTTATTAAAAATTGATTTTTTAATTATAATTTTTTTACAGTGATATATGTCAAGGGTAAGATGAGTATGGATCTAAATAATCTCAAATAAAAGGTTTTATACGACTTTAGGTCACAAATTTAACCATATATGTTTTCTTTATCCCTTAGTTAAAAACATTAACTCTTCCTATGTCTTCTTGTGTTTTCATAATATATGGTTACTATAGTTACAATAAAATTCCAAGAGAAAAAAAGTGGATTATGAATTATATTTATAACATTATATAAGTTAGTTGGACGAGTATTGGATTTTTAATACTATTATATCATTTAATAAAATAGTATTTTTTTAAAAACTCATTTCTAACAATTTTGAAACTATTTAGTAATTGATTTTTATGGTCATAAAAACATGATTCCTTAGAAACAAATGCATTAACTCATCCACCAAAATTCAATGTATCTAAAAAAATTTGTTGAAGGCATAAAATATTTTAAAATACATTTATTTTAATATATATAGGATCATTTATTTTAATATTGAGGATCATTTATTTGAATATTTAATTAATAAGGTAATCACTACATCATCATTGTGTCATAAATAAATTTATTTATTTAATTTCTAAAATTAGTAAATAAAATACCATGATGTAGTAATTATTTTTAGATATACAATGACAATTTTTAGTCATATAGATCAGTTATATAACCCTATATTAAATTTGTTTAATAAAAATTTACTTGTTTATGTTATATTTTTCTTTACTTTACATTAATTAATATAAAATGTCATTATCACACCCATGTGGATTTTGCGGGTCCTGAAATAGACCCAAGGATTTACATGGTCAGAGATATCTCATACAATAGGATTATGAAACATGTTAGGGTAGTTTTATATCATTATATTCTTATTTTGATACCCTTATTTACCATATTTACCCATTATCCATGGCAAATACAAAAAATTACTCAACTTACTATTCAACATGTCTAAAAATAGAAGGTACATATTTATACAATTTAAAAATTTTGATTTCAAATATAGAATTCATTTTTTCAAATTCAAAACACATAAATTGTATAAATTAATTTTAAATTAATTCCCATTGTGAAAACCAGAAATCTGGTTTTAAAGAAGTAAAAACTATCAAAAGATCGACATGTGTTTTTGTCCAATTTTGAAGTGAAATTACTTATAAAGACCAAAATTAGATTAAATGATAAACAAATTAGCCAATTAAATTATGAAATCAATTGAAATAATAATATAACTATATAAATAAATTTGATGAAATGAAAATTTTAAATTAAAATGAAGTATTTTTCAGTATTTTTTAAAATATGGATTTTATCAGAAAAATACCAAAATTTCAAAAAAAGTAAATTTTGTAGTCCCGATTCTAAATAACTAGTTTTTTTCAATTAGAACATATAAAAGTGAAAAAAATAGAATTAAATGGGGTTCACCATTAAAAGGTGATAAAACACCCTTTTAAAAATATTGTAGTATTTTATGCTTAAAATTTTATTAATTCTCATTTTAAGCCTCTAATTTTTATTGGATAAAAGTAAAAACATTTTAAAAATACATATAATAATATTTTAGTTAGATATTTTCATTCCCACCAATACAACGACAAGCCATTAACTACCATTTAAAAATAATTATATTATTATTGTATTATTTTGTTGCATAACTCAATGTTGTGCGAAACGTAAGATTTTAGGGAAACCCGTTGTGGTGTGTAGACTAATCTATCTGAAAAAGATTCCCATTTAACATAAAATTAATATATTTTTCATAAATATTAATAGATTTGAAAAGGTATTATTCTTTAAAAACTTGGGATGTTTCATTTATATGTGGAATGCGTCATGATAGTGTGGTATCCTAACATCCGTTGAGTGATAGGATTATGTTTGGAGTTAGAAAATGGTGGGGACTACATTGGTTTTGTAGGAATAAATTACCAATTGAACGAATTTTGTGATGAATAAATAGGTTGTGGCATAATTATTCGAGCATATTTGATCTAACGCAAGGATCATAGGGTTACCAAACGTACTATTTTTAGAATATAAAACTTTTTGGGAGAATACATTGTCATGGTAAAAGTTTCTTATTTTGTATATATCCAATTTTTTATTAATATTTATCATTAAATATATATTTTTCTTTCATGTTTAGTTATTTATAAATTTATTATTAAATTTATTATATATATCTATATATCAAGGAATATTTTATATATACTCAACAAAAAACATAACACGTGAAATATGTTATAATTTTTTTTAAAAAACACAGTCCACATATTATATATATACATTAATAAATTATAATTTTATATTAAAAAAAATATATTTATTATGATAGAAATTAAAATTCAATATTTTAAAAATCTAGGATCAGAGAGAATGTTCTATTTAATAAGATCATTTAATTTATATAATTAATATAAAATTTATATAAATTTATTAAAATCATAACTATATAGTCCATGATTTGTGTATCACTTAAAATTGGGTTAATTATATTAAAAATTCATTTTATAATTTTTATTTTAATGTTCAACGATATAATTTAAATATTATTGTGTTGAAAAAATGTTTTTTGATTTATTATTTATTATTGATATAAATTCAACTTTATTTAAATTATCTCTATATATATACATATGATGTTCTCTATGGTTTTCTTTTATTTTGATGGCCATTTTATTATACTTTGTGAATTTTAATTTATTATTTATTTATATGAAAATGTTAAATTATATAAATATTTAAAATAAAAGATAAAATTATATATTAAATTTAATTTTTTATGATTTATACTTCTGGTTTATAATTATTATCTTAGTGTCCTTTAAATTCCAAAATTGTTTTGAATGAGTATGTAAATGTCCTAAGTATAACATAGATCACCTTTATAAGGATTCATTTTAATTTTTTATTATTTAATGTAAGTTTTTTGTATAAATTTTTTTATGTTATGTGGAATTTAATTTTATTTGGTATGTTTACTTATAAATCTGTTTTTTATTATTTTTAAGTATTTTTTTCTTATGTGGTAGTGATATACCTATCAAAAAAATATTTTCTACATTATTTTTTTGTGTGTGTGCATGGGTGCATGTTATAAATATATTGTAAATGATTTATACATTTAATTCTTAATTTTAGTTAGTTTTCCATTGTTCATGAGATTCATTTGGATTTCATGATACCTTGGTCCATATCTCATCACTCTTATCGTTCCTTCCAACTCCCATAATTTAGGCAGTCTTTTGATTTTCACATGTACAATGATCCACCCACTTTGTCTCCACTAATTAGATTTTTAGATGTCACTCTCCATTTTATGAATAATTTGATTATATATATTATTAGTAATGTATTTGGTCATTTCCTTTTCTTTGACCTTCATAGTTGCTTTCAAAAACACCCATTTATGGGTAGAACTTACACTGAGATTGACATTTCGAAACCTCTACATGAGTTCATATGGAAGGCTTTTTATGGGAATATCGATTTAAAAATTCATTTTTTATAATATGGTTTGGATTATTATATAAATTTATTATTTTAAGGTCTTTATTTAAAACAATATTAGTTTTTCAACAACCTTTAAGAGGATTTTTTACATAATAGTAATAGTGATTCTAAAGTGGATCCTAGTGGTTTAAGGTCTAGTTCCCCTATTACAAGGGTTTAAGATTCAAATAAATAGAAGACTTGGAGGCCTTATAAGGATATGTTAGTCACCTTTAAGGATTCCTAAAATCAGATGGTCAATCACCATGCTTATCGTATTCCCATTTTGGAGGTGAAAAATATACATTTTTTGGGGATACTAATTCCATGAATTATTCTCAAATCATAGATTCTCATTCATTTATTATATTATAAAATTATACTTAATAGAATCATTTTGAGCTCATCTCAATATTACATCAAAATCTTTGGGTCATGATTCGGGCTTCTCTAGGTTATAATGATAATGAATTACTTTAACATCTTGGATAATTTCAGCATCCCATACTGTTATAGGTTGATCCCATGGAGTCAGCTTATCTAGATGAATTTAAAGCTTATTGGGATGAGGATATAAGAATTCATATTTTCTTGAGAATTTTGTCAAATAATATACTAGTGTGGATAAATTATCAACAATTGAGTGAATTAGATCTTAAACTAGAGTCTTTATTGATTAATTTAGTTGTTTGTAAGAAATTCCAAACTTATGATAATTCTATGACTTTATATATGGGTTGTAGTACTAATTATTGCAACTAATAAATGAAAGAGATTATGGAGGTTAGATTATTTTAGGAATGGCTAATTATTCAAGTTGTTTTCTCAGATATGTATGAGAATGATTCTTGTAAAATTATTGTCTCCAGGAATATTGTACATGTGAACAATGAGGGGTGTAATTTAGTGTAATTTTAGAGGAAGAAGAAATTGTTATAAGAGGGAATGGAGAAGTCAAAGGAAACATCCCATGCCTCCTAAAAAATGATGAATATATTGAGGTATATAATCAGATACTCTGGAGTTTTAATAAATAGAAAATGCTTAATCAAACAAGAGGCTTCTTATTGATATAGATTAAAAAAGAATGACATTACAAAGATTAATCTAACTTATTCATGATAATGAATACTTGGTCAATGACTAAGGAAGTAGAAGTTATAGAACATGAATAATAAGATCAATTGGAACAATAAGATCATGTTTATGACTCTATGATAGTGGAGAAGACCAAAAAATTATTTTAATGGCATTATGAGTTTTTTTAAGTCAATTTAGGTCTCAAGATAGGGCATCTATATAATTAGTTCATGATAATTAAAGAACTAAGTTGATTGAAAAGGGTATGGATGGTCTAAAAAAATAAGGAATTAGTTTAAATCCCTTGAATGTATAAGATATCAACTCCTTTTCCCCCCAATTCTCCAAATGTATGAAAACCACCATTGATAAATATTGGACGACTATTTTTGAGGAATGCAATGTGGCACAATTTATTGAGTTAGAAGTAACATTAGAGGGAATATAAAATGTGTTGCTTTGAAGAGAAACTCAAGGAATTGATAAAGAACTATTATGATGGTATCTCTCATTAAATGGATTTATTTTTTACATACATTCCATAAATTGTTGTAATAACCTGAGTTTTTTAAAATATTTTTTTAATAATTTAATTTATTCGACAACTTGTGTTAAACACAACACCGAGTTTAACAAACCACTATATACTATTTATAATATAATTTTAAATTAGTTGTTATAATGTATCCATTAAACATGATGGAATGAAAATAAATAAAAACCTTTTAAATATTAATTATAAAATTTTTATATAATGACAACATATTGATAAAGAATTACATAATTTTTAATAAATATTTTTTAGGTTTTGAAAATACTATTTTCTTTAAAAATGTTTAAATTGATTTCTGTGAACAAATAATAAAAGTAATTTATTCCCATTTAGTAAAATTTATTTTAAAAATTTCACTTCATTTTTTAAATCTAAATGTCAAAATTATCATTTATAGATTTTTTTTATAATTCTTTGAAAATATTAATTTTTTGATGAAAAGTAAAAAATAATTATTTTTATGAAAAACAGACTTTCATTTAAACCATTTAGAATATAAATTTTATTTTAATATAACTTTTGAAGTTAAATTATATATTTATTAATCCAATTTAGGTCATTATAATCTTTATTATATAGAATTTTGATAAAAAAACTTTCTATACATATAATAATTTTCTTTTAGGAAAACTGGTTTTTCATTGCTTACAAGATTAATTTTTAATTAAATTTTTTAAATTTGGTTAATGTAATTTGGAAAAATATATTAATTATTTGGAACCATTATAAAAAATATTATTTATTAATTTTAACTTAATTTTTTTTCAAAATAAACATTAGAAAATATAAAAATCCATTACCGCGATTAATATTAAAACATGTTTACTGGGGAATAAACTAAAATGATTAGGAATAAAATGAACTAAAACCTGTCCAATTACTATTCTATGTACATATTTAGACCTTATAACCTATAAGGATTGATAGTTACCCATTTTTTCTTTTTTAATGTGAAAATTTTGGGTACACACTCTTTATTTAAAAAATTCCATGTGTGTCCTCTCATCCACTTATAAAAGGGAACCCACTATACTATCCTCTTCATGATTCTAAAACCACTTTGTTGGCCCATGAAATACTAAAATAATTTCCTTAACTCCTTACTCACATTTTAGAGTCCTTTTTTTATTATGAATACAACCTAGGAAGACTTTTTTTATAAACCCAAGGTGGTTATCCAAAGAAGATGTATCATTCACAATTGAGTGTTTTTTTAATTATTCTTCCACAAACATAAATTGTTTTTGAATTGTACTGATATAAAAAAATTATATCCCATATAATGATATTTTATTATTAAGAAATTATAACTTATATTCCCCTCCTCTTCCATCAAATGGAAAATGAAACTGTTGATGATGACTATTGTAGACTACCATCCCGCGTAGCGATGTAATTAATTTTCTATAAATGCCTCTCAGATATGAATATATTATGTTGAGATGGTAAGTGAGTATGATATTCTTTACAATACCAAATGTAGGATCGAAATAATAGAGATAATGAATAAAGTTTCTAATTATTCTCAATATACAAGAGGGGGTTGAATTGTACACTTTGAAAAATTCCATTGGAACATTAAAATATGGTTATGTTTAACAAGGTTAAAAAAGGTAAGTCACAAAACCTCTAGTTCTATACAGTTTATAGATTCCCAAAATATGATTCTGAGAAAGTGATTCTGAAAATATGGTTCCGGAAAATGAAACTTAATGAATGTTTACAAAGATAAAGATTCTAACTTTAAAGCATATATAATCTTACTAAATCAGAGTACAAGTATAAGGAAGTATAAGATAGTTATAATTTCCTCAATAATAAAAAATTTAGCGGAAAACAGGTAACAAAACCAGTAACAAGTAGTAAATCTTTTAACCCAAATTGAAGGGTATCCAACAACCTTGGATAAAGGTCCCTTGATTTATAATTTCAAGAAAGTCTGCCTTACCCACAATAGGGTAATCCCTCGATACGAAGATCAGAGTTTGTCTTGATATCCCCATAAGCCCTCAACTTTCAACGTAGTCGAAACCTCTGTTTTTTTCAGCAAGGAATCCCTCAACTTCATGGTAGTCAGCACCTCTGTCTTCCTATCCCCGGAATCCCTCGATTGTACACAACAACAATCGGAGTCGCACAAAGCAAATCTGAACAAGAATTTCAGTAAGCACAATATAATGAGAGTCTCTCTGGAAATCATTTCAACAACATGTAATCTCTAGTGTTATAGAAAAGTGTCGAGATCTTTCAAATGAGCTCCTATTCATAGGCACAACACCAACGGTTTTCTCCCTCTTCCAATGGTCATATTTTTCCTAAATTTCAGAGGGACCTGTAAATGTGTCACTCAAAGAACGGTTAGATTGTAACTGAATGCACATCATTGTTTTATAAAAACAAAACAAGTGTAAGAAAAAATATGGTTACATAACCAAAATCAAATATTCAGAATGTAAGAAAATAAAAGTTCAGAGTCTAACCAAAAAAAGATTCAGTGCCTATAATACACAGATATTCTGATTCTGTTTTCTAAGGAATTCGAAACCTCAACTCTATATAATTTCAGAGTCTGAATTTGAAGGAAATTCGGAATCTGGATTCACAAGAATATGAAACCTGAACATAAAAAGTCTGGAGTCAGAGTTCCTGAGAATTCGATGTCTGAAATTAAAAAGTTTGGAGTCAGAGTTCATGAGAATTCGGAGTCTAAACATACAATGTTCTGAGTCAGAGTTCATGAGAATTCAGAGTCTGAACTTAGAAAGTTCAGAATCTAAATTCATTAGAATTCGTAGTCAGAACTCATAAGAGTTCGGAATCTGAATTCAGAGAACTCGGAGTCAGTACTCAGAAGAGTTTGAAGTCTGAATTTAGAGAACTTGGAGTCATAACTCATAAGAGTTCAGAGTCTGAATTAAAAAGAACTCAGAGTCAGAACTCAAAAGATTTTGGAGTCTGAATTCAGAGAACTTGGTGTCAGAACTCAGAAGAGTTTGGAGTTTGAATTCAGAGAACTTGGAGTATGAATTTAGATTATGAAAAGATAATTCTATTTATCTAAGTATTATATGATTATGAGGTTTTAGATATGAAACCAAATTTTACATTTAGAAAAGATAATGAAAAATGAAAAACATGGTAAGGATAAATTTCCTTGGGGAAGGAAAATTTTCTTTATAGAAGTAAAACATTGGGTAATAAGATATTTTCCTTGATATAATGTGTTTGTGATTTTAAAAACAAGAATGAACGTTAAAGTCATAAGGAAACCTTATGGACTCAACAATCTTCCCAAAATATGAAGGAATGGAAAATTCATAATAAAAACCTTATTTACTCAACAATATCTCCCGTTTTGGAAAGCACAAACATCCTTACGAAAAATAATAAAAGAACTTAGACAATATTTTTCAAGAATTTGAATATAAAACATTACTTCCTTATCATATGGGCCAATATGAATACGAATAACTACCCCTTAGGCTTTAGAACACTAAGGATCGTATTCTATATTTCTAGAATGAGATTTTTCATTATCTTGAGTATGAAAATCTCTATAATGAAAAGTACCCCTTAGATAAACTCCCCCATACTTAGGGAAATTTCTTCTTTTCTTTGTATTATTTTTCCTTTCTCCCCCTTTGTGATTTTCAAAGAGAATTTGCATGATTGGAAAAGAAATTATATTAACTGAAATATTAGTACAAAGTAGCCAAACAAAAACGAGCAACCAAAATTTCATTAAGATAGGAAGAATTTGCACAAGAAAAAAATATAAAAAAAGATCGGATTGGATCTCTTTTCCTTCCTTCTCCTTGGTTATAAATTTCTTCACTATGGTTTTATCCTTTTTGAGTTCCTTGTGGTCTTCCTCTTCTTACTTTAGGATCTGACCCTGATCCTATGCTTTCTTCTCTAAAGCTTTGATCTTTTCTTCCTGAGCCTTTAGAGCCTCTGCCTGAGCCTTCAACAACTCATATTGCTTAATTATCTTCTCTTCGATCTCGATCCAAAGATCCCTTTCCCTCTTCCAAATTTGGGCAACATAATACAAATTTACATTCAAATATTTTACATCTTGATTCCGAGTATTCTTCTCAAAGGTTATCTTTTCCTCAATGCTAGTCGTGAGATCCTCGATTTTACTATCTTCAATATCAAAATATTCCATAACTTAATGTTGAAACTCATCAAGATCTTTCAAATATTCATATATTTTCTTTAAACATCTAATCACTTTATCGAAAGAATTTTTGTGCGAATCGTAGTTAATGAAGAAGTTCTTGATATCAGCCTCAAGTATTTCATATTTATCCATCACTATGGATATTGAATCTGATATTTGATTCAAGCGGTGTTAGAGAATATGACATCTCGAGTTAATGCTTGGAAAGATCAGAATGGTGTTAACAAGCTTATTTAGTGTTTGAATGAAGAAATCATGTCATAGGGATGATGATTCTGAATCTGAGACTTTTCTTGGTGATGGCTCTTTCTGTAGCTCAACAAGATTCCTCTTCGAAGATCCACCAGCTTCCTTCTCCTTAAAAACATCATTAGAAGGTGTATCCAAAACCACATATTTCCCCTTATTAGTTATCAAAACAGCTTCCTCAATCAGAGACTCATGTTAAATTTCACACAACTGAATAATTCTATCTTCATCTATCTTATCCTTCTCAGGTCCTACCTCAGCATCTTCTAGATGAATGAAATATTTATTATAACTTTCTTCCTCAGATAACTTGTTCACTTTATCTTCAGACTTGTCATCTAATCTAGGAGTATCATGCTTCGAAGATTCGTCTTGTGAAGTTCGGATTGAGAACTTATCGGATGGGCTTTCTTTCTCATGGAATTCCTCCATTTTCTTAATCAAATCATCTGTGTCACCACTTATTTCATCTTCTTCTTTTACTCTTTTGACAACTTCTTTTTCATCAACATCCTTCTCTTGGGATTTTTCTGGAGTCATGAACTTCTTACCTGGAGTTTCATGTAAGGGTTCTATGAGGAAGGATTCTGGTACTGGAATATTCTCATATGCTATTTCAGTATCCCTTCGAAGGGATTTCACAATTTCAGTCTTATACATCTTCTTCTTTAACTTATTTTCCTTAACTTGCTTCTCAAGATCATCTCCTGTCTTCTCTTTTAAAGCCTCGGCCTCAGCAGGATCCAAAACAAAACAAGGATCCTTGACTATCCTATTCTTTCTGTCTACCCTCCTTTTAGCTACAACCTCATCGGGATAAGATTTCTGCTTCTTGGGCTTTGGAGGTGCAGATTGGGTTCCCTTTACCTCTGGGGTTTTACCTTCAACTACTACTTCTTTCAACTTCCTCTTCTTTCCTCCTTTTTTCAATGGTTTATGAACTTCTTATTCCTTCAGAACAAATTTATCTTCTTCCTATGGTAATTGATAGAATTCTCAGGAATCTTTAGAGAAACCAATATTAATTCTCTTCAATGTATCATCATTTACTAACAAGACTTTGCAATTCCCCAGCTTGGAACTGCAAGGAATCTTGAAAGACTCAAGGCACCGAACAATAAGAATATGGAGAATGGATGGATACATATTATCTAAGATTTCATGTTCCCATTCTTAATATTCTCAATCATAATGAGAATATGCTTCATCAAGTTGATCTTACTTTGGTTTACCAAGAAGTCCAAAAATTACATATCACTCTTATTTAAGGTGTCCTTGTCACCCTTTCTTGGAATAATGAATCCTTGAAACCATAATTCAAGGATCTGATTATTTGTATAAAAATGAAAAATCTTCAGAGTATTGAAATCTAAAATTCCAAGACACTCCATAGCTTTCTCCTTGATAAAACTTCTTTATACCTCCAACAATTTATGGGAACAAAATTCAACTTCCCCTTTATAAGACAACCGTAACAAGATAGCAGCCTTGGTGTATGAAAGGACATAAGTTTTTCCATAGCTTTTAAAATAACATTTACTCCTCTCTTTTTCTTTGAAAAAACTCATAGATTCATAAAATTCCACAAGAAAATCTAGATATAATACATCTTGAGCTCCTGGATTTGATATGAAAATGCTTTCCCATCCAATCATCCTAATGTTCTTGGATATAATGGAATCATACTTGGAAAAGACATTCGGATGCACCAACCTCTCTCTGTAAATATGCCACCCTGAAATTGGCTTGATAGTTGACATCTCTTGAGAAGGAACTCCAACAGACATTCAGATTTGAGAAAGATTTTAGATTTTCGGAACAGACATTTGAAAGGGGGCAGAGCTTCAGAATGAAAAGGCTTGAAATCCGATGTGGGATGTCCATCGGGGGTCCTTTATATATGCCTTTGATATGAATTTAAAACTTCCAAAGTCAATCCAACAGTTGATAAATCTTCTGATTAGATCATACTATTGAAATGATATCGGCAAGGAAAATTTGGTAGGATCTGATCTTTTGAGGTTTTTAAAGGCAAATAATCGGTTTTAAGGAAAAGAGAATCTGAAAAGTTTTAAAAACAAATGAAAACACCTGCAAGTAAATTATGACTATGAAAAAATAAGAAAGAAAACATACCTTTCAGATTTCTAGGAAGATTATTCATAATAGGTAATAATCTTCTTGAATAACTTTAGATTCCCAAAAAATTTGACTACAAAAACCAAAAATTTCAAGTACTAAAGTCTTTATTAGGAAAATGTTATGTACAAAAATCTTTATTATGAAATTTTTTGAAAAGATCATTATGAATGTTTTTGAAAACTTCATTGCGAAATTTTTTGAAAACATCATTACGAAATTTTTTGAAAACTTCATTACGAAATTTCATGAAAACATCATTATGAATTTTTTTTGAAAACATCATTACGAAAAATATTGAAAAAAAAAATTATGAAAAAAATTGGAAAACTTCATTAATCATTTTTTTGAAAATTTCATTATGATTTTTTTTGGAAAACATCATCAAGAAAATTTACTCCCCCTATGAAAAAGAGTTTATTACTGTATGGATATGGGTTTAACAGGAAGTTCAAAAAGATCATTAACTTAGAGTTATCATTCCTAGCTTCTATTTAATGTATTAAAATCTATCAGAGGGTAATGATGTTGTGAAAATATCAGCAAGTTGATCTTGAGTTCCGATAAATTGAAGAATGATATCTCCTTTTTGTGTGTTATCCCTAAGAAAGTAATGCCTAATATCTATGTGTTTTTCACAAGAGTGATGTGAAGTGTTTTTACTAAGGGCAATGGAACTTGTATTAGCACACAAAATTTGTGTTTTGGTAACACTCATACCATAGTCTGTGAGCGTGTGTTTCATCCACAACACTTGAGCCCAACAGCTTCCAACTACTACATATTGAGCTTCAATAGTGGAAAGTACTACTGAGTGTTTCTTCTTGCTTGACCAAGAAACTAATGAATATTTTAAGAAATGAAAAGTTTCGTATGTACTCTTTCTATCCATTCTACATCCACTAAAGTCAATATCTAAAACATTTTTAAAAAAAACCATTTCCAGAAGTATAGAAGTGTCCTAAATCTATGGTTCCCTTTAAGTAGTGAAAAATTCTTTCCACTGCCTTTAAATGAGATTACATTGGATTGGATTGATATCTTGCACATAAGAATACTGAAAGCACTAAGTTTGGATGACTACCTGTCATGTAATGTAAACTACATATCATAACTCTAAAAGATGTTTCATCTACTAGTTTCGCAACTTCATCAAGATCAATTGTGTTTGAGGTACCAATGGGACTGCTAATACTCTTAGTGTTGTCATATCCATACTTTTTAAGAAGATATTTAATATACTTATGTTGGTATATATAGATTCCTTATTGTTTTTGAATAATTTGAAAATAAAGGAAAAAAGTTAACTCACCCATAATACTCATTTCAAACTCATATTTCATTAGATCTGCAATGGAATCAGTTAAAGATTTCTGAGTTGAACTGAATATAATATTATCAGCATAAATTTGAACACTAAATTTTTTTTCTTATCTTTATTTAGAAAAGGGGTTGGATATGTATTTCCCTTGACATAGTTATTTTGAAGAAAAAAACTCGTAAGTCTTTCATATCAGTCTCGAGGGGCTTGCTTAAGTCCATACAAGGCTTTGGGAAGTCTAAAAATGTGATCCAGATGTTTTTTATATTCAATACCAGGAGGTTGTTCAACAAAAACATCTCTTGAAAAAAACTGTTAATGAAAGCACCATTCACATAAATTTGAAAAAGTTTGAAATTGAAGTATGCTGAAAGGCTTGTAAGATATGAATAGATTCATGCCTATCTACTGGTGCATAGGTTTCTTCATAGTCTATTCCCTCTTATTGATTATAGCCTTTAGAAACTAACCCATATTTATTTCTAAATATGATTTCATTTTCATCACACTTATTTTTGAAGACCCATTTAACACCGATGATATATGTTTCCCTAGGGTTTTCAACCAAGGCCCCCAATTTAGTCCTTTCGAATTAATTTAGTTCTTCTTTCATAGCTTTAATCCAATCATCATCACCTAAAGCTTCATTAGTGATTTTTAGTTCTAATTGGGAAAGGATTTATATATGTTCTACTTCATTTATTAAGGAACATCTAGTCCTTATTGGTTGATTCACATCACCAATGATACTATCACTTGGTTGATTCATTAGAAACAACTGATTTGGGTATTGTAAAACCTGTTCATCAACATAGGATAAAAATATTCTCGGTTAAATGCTTCAGGAAAATTTTCTTGGGAATTTTCCTTATCAGAAGGATCTTCTAACAATGGTTGATAATCAGTTTTTGAAAACACATCCGAGGATGTAGGTCGGGGTTGTTTAAAAAAAGGCATCAGTTTCATCAAATTTCACATGTACTGTCTCTTCAATAGTTCATGTGTTTTTATTAAAAACTCTATAAGCCTGAGAAGTTGTGGAGTATCCTAAGAAAATTCCTTCATCAAATTTTGGTGCAAATTTATGTAGATTATCTTTATTATTCAGAATGAATACCTTGTAACCAATAACCTTGAAGTAGGAAATTCTAGGTTTTCTACCATTCCATAACTCATAAGATGTTTTATTTAGAAAAGGTCTAATTAAAAATTGATGTATAGTATAACAAGTAGTACTTACAGTTTCAGCCCAAAAATGATTTTCTATAGAATATTCACTTAACATGGTTCTAGTTATCTATTGAATAATTCTATTTATTAATTCAACAACACCATTCTGCTAAGGAGTTCTTGGTGCTAAGAAATTGTGGGTAATGACTTTTCTACTACAAAAAGTTTCAGAATCAGAATTTTGAAATTCCCCTCCATGATAACTATGAATAGTTATCAAAGGAAGTTTTTTCTCATTTTTAACTTGGGCTCTAAAACATTTAAAATACGAGAAGGATTTAGACTTATTTTCTAGAAAATAGACCCACGTAAATATAGTATAATCACAAACTAACACAAATACATAATACTTAACTATAATGCATCCAGTTTGTGTAGGACCAAAAAGATCCATATGCACTATGTGTAATGAATTAGTAGTTGAGACTTCACTGAATGATTTAAAACTTGATTTATGTTTCTTTCCATATTGAGAAGGGTCACAAACTTATGAAGAATCAAATCAATACTCCGGTAGATCCTAAATCTTTTCTTAGAATGTTTTCATAGGTTATTATGGTTACAGTGACCTAACCTTATTTTCCACAACCAAGAATGATCTTCCATTGAACTAAGGCAAGGTAGATCTTGGCTCCTTAGGTATTCTATTATTAGTTTGTATAAATTCTCTTTCCCTGGGGAGGAAAGAATGAAATCTTCCTTGGAATTGTTTACTAAGCACTTTTCATTCCTAAAATTCACAAGGTAGCCTTCATCACATAATTGTCTTATGCTAATGAAGTTGTGCTTAAGACCCTTAATAAATAAAACATTTGAAATCAATGTTTTTCCAAGAAGAATGATGTTACCTATAGAAATAATATCTCCCAGAGCAATATCTCTAAAAGTTACATTCCCTCCTTTCGTCTTGATAATCATTTCAAAGTAGTTTTTTTAAACAGTCATATGCCTGGAACATCCACTATCCATGTACCAGGTATTGCTATTGGTACTTTCTCTATTTTCATGAAAACTAATGAGTTAGAATTTCAGAACAAAAAATTTATAGGATTAGGAAATTTTATAATGAAAAATCTTAGGTACCCACATTTTATTAGAAAAATAGGCTTTATGAAATCCTAAAGACTGAGTTTCGTTTAAAGAACAATTTTTATCCCAATTCCCACCGCACAGACACTTAGTACAGAATGGAGAACTTTGAGGAACAAAATAATTATTGCTAAAAATTTGTTTAGAACTAGTATAACCAAAACCAGAATTATTCCTTAGAGGATGGATTTTAGAATACATCATATCAAAATTTTTCTTACCTATGGTAAAGTATGAAAAACACTTCCTCAAGGAAAAAATTTCGAATTTCAGTTTGATAACCAAGTTCATGTCTTCTAAAAAATCTGATTTTGAACTAGATTCAGGGTCGAAAACATTTGTCTTAGAAATTACATTTTCTAGATCCTTAGAATATTTATTCTTCTCAGAATTTACATCCTCAAGATTTTTTGAAATACTTTAAAAATGAATTTTTTTTATAAATATCAGTAGAATGATATGATATTTCCTTAGTAAGAATAGCATTCCTAGAATTTTCTATATGAAGCTTTTTAAAGAGTTTTGAATTATCAATCTCAAGGAGAATAGAAAACCTATAAACATAATTATAGGTAGGTAAAGTATCATCTTCATTAGAAGAAGATTCATCATCAGAAGAGTTATAGTATTTACTATCAATATAGTTTCCATTCAAAGAAACATTGGTCATTGATTCAACATTGTGTACCTTATCCGTTAAAAAATGATTGTCAATAAGTAGTTTAGTTATTATACCAAGATTATTCTGTCCGGATGATTCGTAATCTGATAATTTATCTGAAGAGTCACCACCACTAGCACTCCAGGTGTCATTAGCTTTCATGAATTTCTTAGGTTTAACTTTGTAGTACTTCTTTTTGTTTCTCTCGGAATGATTTTCCTTTCTTTTTTTTCTCTTAAGCATAGGACAATCAGGCCTTATATGTCTAGATCTCAGGCATTCATAACATGTAACTTCTGAATCTTTCTTATCTTTCTTTTCCTTCTTCTTATATATAGATTAAATGTTCTTCTTTCCAACAATCTTGTTCATCCTTCGAGCAAGATTTTCTAACAAATTTTCTGAAGATTCACTTCCATTATATTCAGATTGAACAACAGGATGCTTATATTTGGATCTAGTAACTCTCTCAAGAGTCTTGGATTTCATATGATTTGAAGTTGTAGTAAAAGAAACATTTCCATTTCCATTCTTCTTCTTTAAATTATCCACATCTCTCTTTATTCCAATCTCATGTTGAAAAAGAGTTACAAAAAGTTCATCAAGGGAAATCTGATTAAGCTTTTTGTTCTCATCAATAGCAGTCCTCTTGGATTCCCATTCATTAGGCATGATGTCTATGATCGTATCAAGAATATCTTAATCATCTAATTCCCTCTCAGCCATGATTTGTAAAATATTCATAATAGTCATGAATATTTGTTGAACCTTACATATGGGTTCTCCATAAAGAAAGAAAAACCATGATATTCAGCTCTGAGCATGGATATTCTATATTCAATGACTTTTGAAGTTCCAAAGTGTGTAACATCAAGTTTCTTCTAAATACAATTTTCTTCTTCACAAGATGGAATTTGGATATATATATCTTTCTAGTCATAGAACAAAGAAATGTATTGCATACCTTATAATTCAGTGGATATTCAAGCTTTTCTTGATTGGTGAAGGTAGTAACTTCCTTGTCAGGGATTTTATATCCTCCAGTAAGCATAACAAAATTATCAACTCCAGTATTCATAATAAAAGTCTTCCTGAGATCTATCCAATATTCATAACCATTCCCATAAAAAATAAGTGGTCTTGTTGGATTGAGATTGTCTATGGAACCAACATTGATTTCTGCCATCTTATAGAAAAATCTTTCCTAAAAAAACTTGTTAATAGAAAATGTTCAAATTCAAGGAAAATATTCATAATCAAAGAAAAAGATAGAATAATAAAAACTGAGCAAGGAAAATATATATGTGAATATAAGTATTTCAGAGACCTCCACTGATACCAATTGTTGTAATGGTAATTCAGTATGATATACTATATAATACCAAATGTAGGATTGAAAAAATAGAGATACTGAAAAAGTATCTAATGATGCTCAATATACAAGAGGGTGGGGGGGGGGGAATTGTAAACTTTTAAAAATTCCTTTGGAACTTTTAAATATGGCTATGTTTAACAAGTTTAAACAAGATAATTCACAAAACCTCTAGTTCAATACACTTTATAGATTATTAAAATATGATTCCGAGAAAGTTATTTTGAAAATATGGTTCTATAAAATGAAACATAATAAAAGTTTACAAAGATAAAAATTCTACCTTGAAGCATATAAAATCTTACTAAATTAGAGTACAAGTATAAGGAAGTATAAGATCGTTATACTTTCCTCAAAAATCAAAAATGCAGTGGAAAACTTGTAACAAAACAAGTAACAATTAGTAAATCTTTTTAACCCATAGAGAAGGGTATCCAACAACCTTGGATAAAGGTCTCTTGATTTATACTTTCAAGGAAACCTATCTTACCCACATTAGGGTAAGCCCTCAATATGAAGATTAGAGTCTGTTTTACTACCCCCACAAGCCCTCAACTTTCAAGGTAGTAGGAACATCTTTCTCCCTCACCAAGGAATCCCTCAACTTCAAGGTATTCAGTACCTATGTCTTCCTTTCCCCAAAATCTTTCGATTGTACACAACAACAACCCGAGTGACAAAAAGAAAATCTGAACAAGAAGTTCAGTACACACAATGCAATGAGAGTATCTCTCTAGAAATCACTTCAACAGTATGTAATCTGTAGAGTCATAGAACAGTGTCGAGCTCTTTCAAATGAGATCTTATTTATAGTGACAACACCAACGGTCGGTTCCCCCTTCCAACAATCATAATTTTCCTTTAATTTTGTAGGGTCTTGTACAAGTGTCACTCAAACAATGGTTAGAAAATAACTGAATGAATGACATCATTTTATAATAAAAAACAAGTCTAAGAAAAAATACGATTACATAACCAAAATCAAATATTCAGAATGTAAGAAAATAGAAGTTCAGAGTCAAACCAAAAACACATTCGGTGTCTATAATACAAGGATATTCAGATTATATTTTCTAAGGAATTACAAACCTTAACTCTATAGAATTTCAGAGTCTGAATTTCAAGGATATTTAGAATCTGGATTCACAAGAATTTGAAACCTGAACTCACAATGTGCGGAGTTAGAGTTCATGAGAATTTGGAGTCTGAACTTAAAAAGTTCAGAGTTAGAGTTCAGGAATATTTAGAGTCTAAACTTACAAAGATCAGAGTAAGAGTTCATGAGAATTCGGAGTTTGAACTTACAAAGTTCAGAGTCTGAATTCATTAGAATTCAGAGTCAGAACTCATAAGAGTTCGTAGTTTGAATTCAGAGAACTTGGAGTTATTACTCAAAAGAGTTCAGAGTCTGAATTTAGAGAACTCGGAGTCAGAACTAATAAGAGTTTAGAGTCTATATTAAACGAACTCGAAGTCAGAAATCAGAAGTCTTTGGAGTCTGAATTCAGAGAACTCGGAGTCAGAACTCAGAAGAGTTCGTATTCTGAATTTAGAGAACTCAGAGTCTATATTCGGAGTCTCAAAATAGAATGATATTTATCTAAGTATTATATGATTTTGAGGGTTTAGACATGAAACGGAATTTTACATTTAGAGAAGATAATGAACAATAAAAAACCGGGTAAGGATAAATTTCCTTGGGGTATGAAAATTATATTTATATAAGTAAAACATAGTGTAAAGATAAATTTTCTTTGAGACAAGGTGTTTGTGATTTTAAAAACAATAATGAATGGTATAGTCATAAGGAATCCTTATTAACTCAACACTCTCCACCAAATATGAAGGAATGGAAAATTCATAAAGAAAAACATATTGAATCAACATATTAATTGATTTAAAGAAATAATATGATATTTATGATATAAATACACTTCTTAATTTTTAATATCACATATAAATTTGTACTTTATATTTTATGGGAATACAATAATGTTTCCCATTTTTACGACGGACTACCTCCTTGCGAAGCGATGTGATTTTTTTAACTCATACATTACATAGATTGTAATAATGATAGGTTTAATGAAAATATGTGACATATATGTCATAAATATTATTATTTAAATTTAATATATTTTTTATTTTTTTCATTTCATCCTTCGAGAAAATGGAAAATCTTTCATGTGAACATACGACATACCATCTGCATGAATAATGTAATTTATTTTCTATATCAAACATTTATAGATTACAATAAATACATATAAATTAATATATGTGATATTTATTTCATTTTAAAAATTCATTATATGATGAAATCATGAAAAAAATATAACTAAGAAATATAAAAAACCAAAACAAACATGAAAAACGATGCAGTTAGTACCCGAAACATGATTTTAACAATGAATTGTTAATAAATGGGTAATGAAAGGTCATAATTAAATAATATATGGTATCATAAATACAAGTATGATATAAAATATATTAATAATATTATTATATTTATTTATAGGTGGTTTTAATGTGTATTAAGGAATTCAGAACTTAATGTAAGGGATTTGTGTCTCAATTTTCCTTATTTCATACATATGTTATGTTATACACCAATATTTTTTATGAGGTGCAAATAATTCCCTTGTTACATTTTATATCACTAATATACCTCTATTAAAAATATTTAATGTGTTATTTTATGTTATGATTTATTGGGTCTTACAATTCAAAAGATACAAAAGTGGTGAGAGTTTGATGTTACAATATAATTGTTTACCTAGAATGTTTATGATTATAGTTTTGATAATAATATATTATTAACTATTTCACAAGTAATTCTTGAATTTTATTATCATAAGGTTATTCCTTTAGGATTGATGTTTCCATTTCATTTTCCTCACTTTATGTACTCATGATGATAAAAGAATGTTTTTAAATACAACCATATTTATTTCTCTCTTTAGTTAGAAACCTTTTTCTTACATATCCATGTTTTCTAAAAAAAAATTCAAAATATTTTTTAATATTATTATATGTTGTTTGAATTCATTTTTACCAATTTTTTTTTACTTTTTACAAAAAAATTAATTGATTCATTATGTTTTTTCCGAATAATGCTCTTTTGGATTTTATCATAAATTTGAAAGGAATATTTGTTTTAACATGTATGACATGAAATGAATTTCCCACTTTCATGAAAAATAAAAATTTTAAATATTAATTAATAATATTTAAATTTTATTTTGAAATAAAAATTTTTCCACAATATTTTATGAATTTCTAGTTTAAAAAATGTGAATTTTAAAGAAATGTTATTTTTTAAAATAAATTCTCCATGTGATTTTATTTTCGAAATCAATTTTATGCATAAGATGAAAATATTTTATGTTAATAAATATTTAAAAGGGATATGATCTAGTGATACCATCTATATTACTTCCTTGTATAGTCTATTTTTATGATGAGAATATGATTATGAAACTTATTTCTTTTCCACAGGTTATGCTATGATAAAATATTTATTAAACCCATTAATTTTCATGGGTTCTGATTAGATAAATGTGTTATGAACCCCATTTATTTTTATGGGTTTTGATATGTTGAATGTCGTAGAATATTTGTGTAAACAAATGTTTGGATTATTTTCTAGGTGGGTCCTATATATCCATCCACTTCCTTAGGTAATGAAAGATATCTCATGAGTTAGTTATGTAATGTGTGAACCTGATTTCTTTTTCACAATGTCATCCAAGGACCCTTTTCAGGTCCATTATCTTATGCATGGGTCTACTTTCAATCCTATAAGGTTATGTGTGGAACTACTTTCGGGTCTATAAGGTTATTTTTTGAACTAATATCCTATCCATCATATCATATGTGGATCTGTTTTTATGTACATGAGTATATGCGAGGGCTTGATTTCAGGTCCTTAACATAATGAGTGGACCGACCTCTATTTAAACTTGTTCATGATGATGTTTTCTTATATGTATTCTACAATTATATGTCTTATTCCAATATTATTCTCTCTTGTATTATGTTATTTGATACATTTATGATTTATTTCTTATGTAATTCCTTGATTTATGAAATGAATCTTGTTTATGATCTATGACATGTAAGGTTTGGTTTTTAGATGTTATTATCATGATATCATAAACTTATGCTTATATTAGGTTGATATATTCTTTTTTACCCTTAATGAGCATCTGATCTCACCCTTTCTTATAATTAATTTCCTCAGGTTATGAATACAATTGTTAAGTATGATATGTCTAAGAAGGGTTCCAGTTATGAATATTTTAGTGGAAAATGATTTAGTTCACTTATGGACCAATTTTTTATGTTTCTAAATAAACTAAACCGTAATGATACTTAGTAGTTTATTTGTACAATTTAATGAATTTTTGTCTAAAAAATATGTAATATCTATGTATGGAATCTCAGATCACAATATCGGTAGCAAAGGATTGGTAAATTTATACTTTTGAAAATAGGATGAGAAAACATAGTTAAGAACCCATAGAATGAGTCTAAGTATTAAATAAAATCCTAAAGTTTTGGTAAGGGATATATTATTTGTTTTATTAGAGTAATACATCCATGCATGTATTCTATACGTAGACATTGTTATGGAATAGATGTACCTAGGCATAATAACACCAAAAAAGTTGTGATGGGACTGACTCGAGCATTACCTAGTACATGATAATGGACCTTACTATGAACCTAGTTTGACACTCCTAAGGGATATGGTTAATTCATATATTATATTCCACCTATTTTGAATGATTTGATTATGTAATGATCATGGATGAGAAAGATTAAACCCATGGTGTCCTAGATTGAAAATAAGGTGTCATGATTGAAATTTCCTATAAATGAATTTTCATGAATGTGTGTTTTCCCACTGTGATCGTTTTTTCTCAAACTATGATTTTTGGTGTTATTAAATAGTTGGAACTCAAACCAATCATATTAATGATTAATTTTATGCAAAATGAAACAATTTTATTCCTAATAAACCAAATGTTATGGGATATGGAATGAAAAATCTGATTACTATGATAACACGACTTTCTCAAGCTATGAATCATACTGAACATCCAAATGAGAAAAATAAGGAACAATGCTCCATTGGGTCCTTATTTTCGGAAACATGAACATTATTTTAGTGATTCCACTAATACATTACTTTCTAATAATTAGATCAAAACCAGTGAAAATATATGTTTAATTCTTCATTGTTTGGGGTAGAAAAAATTAATTTTTGGACATTTATCATTTGGAAGGTGAGGTGGAAAAATGGTGTAATATTCTTAAGAATACAAGGTAATGAGTATAATTTTGTTACATAGAGTGGGATGAGTTTTAGATATTAGTTTTCTATAATTACTTTCCTCATATTCTTTATAAAAAATAGAGAAGGACTTCATCAAGTTTAATCCAAAATTTGATCAATCTATTGGTATCTATGAAGGAAATTTTATAATACATTTGAGGTACTCTTTTGGTATTATCATCCTGATTAAAAGTAAGGTTTATTGATTATTCAGTGGCTTAAAACCAAATATCTATGGGGAATTATCTATAAGGGACTTTTGAATATTTGAATTAATCTTTTTATATGTTGTAATAATGGAAATGGAAGATGGAAAACCACTTGGTTCTAGTGAAATGAAAAGAAATACGAGGTTCCCTGGAAGTTCCAATGATTTTTCACATGGAGGGATGAACAATTTTCACACTACCACATTCAAAACCTATGGGAAGGAGAAATTTGGGGAGTTCTTGAAAGGAATGATATGGGTTTTCAAGTGTTGTATGCATAGCCATTGAGAAAAAGAATATAGAAGTGCTATGAATATTCTTGTCAAGAAAATTAATAGAGAAGGAGATCAATAGATTACACAACCCACACTTGAGTATTTCCAATTCAATTAGTATGATAATTATTCAAACTAGCTATAAAATAAAAATGATAATGATGGTGATCAACCTCAGAAACCTTTTAAGAAAATATATTAAGGTAAATATCAGGTGATCACTATTTATGATGACATATACAATAACGACATGGTGAAAGGTTCACTAAGCTTCCACTCTAGAACAAATAATGTTTTATTTGATTCTGTATCTACCCACTCATTTGTATGTAAATAATTTGATAGGGGTATCACAATATCACATCAACAATTATTTTTTGAAATAATAGTTAAAACCCCTAATGGTATGATGATTGAATCTGGTGGATTTGATTCTTATCGACTAGAAGTTTACGAGAATGTGCTTCTTGAAAAAATTTTAATATTCCTTAGTTGAATTTGGTATTATCTTAGCAATGGATTGGAATTATCTACATAAATCCAACAGAAATTAAAAAATAAGGAAATTAAAATTTTATATTTCAAAAAAACCCTATGATTATCTATCACTACGACGATATATATTAACTTCTGATGGAGACCAAATAAATTGTATAGGTCTTGAGTCTCATTAAAAAGGTTATTTTATGTCATATGGTAAGGGAGAAACTAGAAATAGATGACATGAATTTTGTATGGTTTTTATTGATGTATTTCCAAAAGAGTTTCCTATTATTCTATTGAAACATGAAATTGTGTTCTGAATGGTGTTGTTGCAGGTGCTCTCAAATGAAGTGGGATTGTTTGGTACATAGTTTCTGTAGAGTGGATGAACAAGGTCATCTCTCAAGGGAGGAAGTAAATTAAAAAACATATTAAAGGAACTCAAAAAATAAAATAAAATAAAAGAAACACACTACTTCAAAGGGATGATGTTTTTTATCATTTATAATGATAGATTAAGTATATTGGAAGAATATTTAATTTTTTTTTGTTCATTTTGTTTTTAAAATTATATTAATATAATGCATTGGGAAGATGTTTTTTAGAAAATATTTTACAAGGAATAATCAATCTAACTCTCTCTATTCACATAATTATTAATCATTATCTTATAAATTAATATCCACATATTTATGATCACATAATTTATTAATTACCAAACCCTATGAGAAATAACTTTAACATGAAGATGAACTGAATTAAACCCTAGGATAGCATCAGAACATGCAATCATAACACCCTTCTTTGATTGACATTATAGTTCTAGATTATTGTTAGTGGTAAACTAGGGTACATATGAATTCATTAAAATGTGTATGAATTGTTATTAGGGATTATATTTGAACTCTTCAAATTTATCACATGTGATTTTGTTTCACTGATTAAGATTGCACTCTCACAATTCAGACATCACTCGACCTCACGAGTTTTGTGTTAATTGTTCAATTTCATTCTTAGATTGTTTTAATTTAATAACCAAATTCATAAATCATAATATGTGAATTATAGTATCACTTTTATTCAAAATAAATAAATAAATAAGGTAATAGGTAGATCAATTACTATGAAACCCACTCTTCCATGAGTGGTGTAGTCATCGTAGAAGTGAATAGAATTTGCAACACTTTAGAAGAGGTATATAGACTAATCATGCTTATACTCTTGCATTACAACCAAAATAGGAAGATTAAAGAAGAATGAAATAAAATAAATCATAATAAATCATAATAAATAGAAAGGGAAAATGAATTTTATTAGGAAAACACAAATAATACAACATGAAGAAGAAGAAGGCTTTGATGAAGGGTTCCATGCTTCAAGAGTTATAATTCATGTAATTCTTGAATAATTGGAGTTTAACCACTTATCCTCGGCCCTCAACTTTTTATTGAACGTACCAAACCCCCCAAATGAGAGAAACACAAATTTATATAGTGGAGGGGAGGCTATGTTTTAAGAGGATTCATGTGTTAATTTAGAAATTCATCCAAAAAAATTAATCTAACTTTCCCCGTCATTTTACCACCAAACGTGTAAAACAGATTTCCTTGTAAAAGGATTTGTTTTGTAAATATGGTTCCTTGACTACATCTCCAAATTTGGGCCTAATACAAGCACAAATTAAGAAGTTATGACCAAAATATAGAATTCATGTCCAATCTAAACAGTCCACCCGAACTTTGACTTCATGGATCATTAATTCTAATAAAATGAATGCTTTAACACATATGTCCTGAATTAAAGTTGTATCCGATTATGCCAGGAACACCCTTAAAAAATATAATGTTTAAATAATTTAAATAAAATTATTTATGTTCGAAATACAACAATGAATTTGTAAAGGTTAAAACTGGAATTATCATTAAATTTTCAAATGAACGATCTAATCTCCAATATGTTATAAATGAACATATTTAACATAATTTGAGGAATTTTTTTCACTTATTATAATTAAAATATTCAGAAAAATTATGTTTTATCAACTCAACCACACTTACACATTTTAACTACCATGAAAAATCTCATATAATGTATTCGATTTTTTTGACAAGATCTGCATGTTCAGATTTCTCAATCCAAAGAGGAAATATAGGAAAATGAAGAACCCCATCAAGAGTCAATATCAATAAATTTTATATTCGTTGTCTCATAAATTGTGTCACTACAAAATCCAGTGAGATTAATAACACTAATCAAAGAGAAACAAGTCAGGGCTCAACCATGACACTAATTTTCCATGTGTGTGTGTGCCAACCATTCCAATATCATAAATACACCCTTTATTCAGTATATTCAGGTCAAGTAAATCAATTACTCTTACCTGGTTTAATTCAATGAACAGATTCTACATTTCTTTGCAATTGAATTTCAAGACCCACTCACTTGAGAATTCCCAAAAGTCAAACCTTAATCTCCTAACCTAGATATCCCCATATGTTATACATTTCATCACTCCCATAATTAATTTTTTTTTGTGTTTTTAAGTTTCTCTTGGAAAGAATCTCACACTCAACCCCCAACTCACGTTTGATCTCCTCACAAAACAAATTATAATAGTTATAAAAAGATCAATGGTTTAGGATGAGTGTTTTTTGACCTAACAAAGACTCAATCCATATCTTTTATTTTTTTAATTTTGTTAGGGAATAAAATAATTGGATAATAGGTACACATGCATTGGTCAATTTGGTAAAATAATGAAACTCACCAGAAGAGAAACAAACATATGGATAAACCAAGGAATTTTTTTACCTAACTAAACTATACATTAAATTTAGTAGGAAAAATTTCACATGTAATGGTTGAGTGAAAATTTGTGTGGATAAATAAATCAAAATTTTTACCACAAACAAATATCACAAATAATGATGTCAAAATCTAAAAGGTTTTATAATGACACAACCAATAATATCATCGAAAACAACAATTTTTATAAAAATAAACCATTTCTGATGAAATCTTACTCATGCTTATCATTATACCAATGATTTTTGAAAACATGCATTTTTTATATGTTCCACAGGACATCTTTGTTTTTTTATTTTTTTGAACATTTTAACAAAAAATTAATTGAAAATGCACACAAAACACACAAATGAAAATCCTAAATATCTAACCCAAAATATTATCCCCTCCCCCACACTTAAAATATTTCATTTTCCTGAATGTAAACTCATGAAATTATATGCGGACATGAAATGATGAATTTAAAATAGGACAAAGAATATAAAAGTGAAAGGGTTAGGAATAGCCTGATATTCTCAAGTGATGATTGTGTTATGTCATGTGATGAAATCCACTACATCAATAGAAATTCCATAAATGTATTGCTTTAAGTGTTTCTTATTGATAGTAAACTTCCTTCCAGTGTCCTCTTATGTGATATCCACTACACAATAAGGAAAAACGTTAGATACAATATAAGGATCTAACTGTTGGGAACACAACTTACCAAACATCTGCTTCAGTCGTGAACTATTGAGAATGAGTTTATCTCTAACATGAAACTACATCATTCAGATAATATTATCATGAGATAAATTTGATATATCCTTTTAGAGCCTTGTGTTCTCATATGTTGATAATCGAATCTCCCCATGATCTTGAATTTTCAGCTTCCTTTGGATTCCATCATGGGCCAAATCCTTGTGGAATTTCATTATAGCCCAATAATCCTGATGGTCCACTTCGATGGGGAGATGAAATTCTTTCCCAAAAAAAAATCTGAAATGGGGACATATTGATGGGTGTATTTTATGCTGTCATATAATCCCATAGTGCATCATCCAAGTGCTTGCTCTAATGCTTCCTATTCAGCTACACATTTTTTCCAAAATCATTTTCAACTCCTAATTTGAAACCTCAGCTTGACCATTTGGTTGGGGTTAGTATGGTTTTAATGTTTTCTGTGTCACCCCATACTTTTAAAGGAGGAAAGAAAAATTATGATTTCAAAAATGTGTCCCCTGGTCACTGATGATAGCCTTTGGTACTCCAAACCTGCAAAAAATCTGTTCCTTGAAAAAGTTGACTACAACATGAGAGTCATCAGTCATGGTGGTCTTGGCCTCCACCCATCGACTCACATAATAAATAGTAACCAAAATATACAAAAAAACAAAATGAACTAAGAAAAGGACCCATAAAATCAATGCCCCATACATCAAATATATCATATAATAGTATGGGTTGTTGGGGAATCTCATGTCTTCTAGAAATGTTCCTAGTGTGTTGGAAAAGAGAACATGACCTAAAAAAATTTGGGCATCATGGAATAAGATAGGAAAACATAATCCAAAATCATAGACTTTCCTAGCTATTATTTGGGTTGTCCTCTTCATTAAAGTGTATAATAGAAATGAAGAATAGACTCTAATTCATGATCAGGAACACACCTCGTAATAACAAGATCACTACTCATGGTCCAGAGGTATGGATCATCCCAAACATAAAAACTTGACTCACTATATAACTTTTGGACTTGATGTTTCTTCAAATTTGTTGGAATTTTAGAGGAAACAAGGTTGTTAACTAAATTATTATACCAAGGATGCATACCTAAGATGGAATAATGATGGTCATTAGAGAATTTGTCCCGAAGTGGTACCAGGTCTAAGGTGTCGGACTCTCATGTGTGAGTAATCCTACTCATGTGGTCCGCCATGTGGTTTTATAACCCCTTCTTATAATTTATCTAGATATTAAATTCTTTAACAATAATCATCCATCATATATGCATGATTTTCGCATTGGTCTTCTACAAGAGGTACCTCAGAGCTGTATGGTCAAGAAAAAAAGAACTACTTTAGATCCCAATAAATATGAATGAAATTTATTTAAAGTAAATATAATAGTGAGAAACTTCTTTTCCATGGTTGTGTAGTCTGATTGGGCCGAATCCAATGTCCTCAAAGAATAGGTGATCACATGTGAACTCCCCTCCACCCTCTGTGATAAGACTTCTCCAACTAAGAAGTTTGAAGCATCAAAAATCTGATCAAATAGATTGTACCACCATGGGGGATTATATGAATGGTGGAGTGGTCACACACTATTTTAGATCATCAAAGGAAGTCTTTCAATAATAATCAAAAACAAAAACAAAATCCTTTTGAAGTAATCATGACATAGGATGAGAAATCTTACTAAAATATTCGATGAATCACCAATACAATCCTACATTCCCTATGGAAGAGCTAACATCATGCACACATGATAGATAAGGTTGGGATGGAATAATATCTACCTTAGATATATAAACCTTGATCCCTTATTTTGAAACTACATTATTTAAGACAATACCATTATCTACCATGAAATGACACTTTACAAAGTTTAAGACCAGATTCTTCTTAGTACAAAGATTCAAAACCATTCCCAAAATAGAGACAAAATCATAAAATAAAGATACATACACTATAAATTCATCCATAAATACCTCTATGAAGGTCTCAATGAAAGATGAAAAAAATACTCACCATGCATCTCTAGAAGGTACCTGGGTCATTGCAAAGTCCAAAAGGAATCCTCTGGTAAGAAGACATACCGAATAGAAATTTGAAGGTTATCTTCCTATGATCATCCATAGAAATAGAAATATGAAAATATACAGAAAATTGATCAATGAAACAATAGTGTTTTTTCCAGCTAGTCTCTCATGAATTTATTAAATAAATGGGAGTGTGAAATGGTCATTGTAAGTGGAATAATCTTATTTTATCTAATTAGTACACACAAAACAATTGTTTTGAACCCTCATTGGAACTTACTCCTCTTTATCCTTGTTAACAACAGTAACCCCACTTTTCGTAGGCACAACCTAAATAGGAATCACCCACTGATAATCTGAAATGAGATAAATTATACCTACCTCGATCAATTTTTCAACTTCTTTGATAACACCATCTAGAAGAGTTGGACTCAGTCTCATTTATGGCCGCCTCATTGCTTTATTATCATCCTCCAAAATAATCATATTCTTGCAAATGGGGGGGGGGTCTAATACCAGATATGTCAGCTAAGTTACACCATATTTCCCTAATTTTCTTCCTCAAAAGATTCAAAATATGTACTGAATTTTTAAAAGGGAGATTCTTAACTTGGATAAAAGGTTATTTTTCACCACTTAATAAGTATGAGTAATTTAGATTTTTTAGAAGTGGCTTGAGTTCCATTGTAGGGGGTTATGTATGGATAGAGAAATTGAAGGAACAGAAATATGTGCACAATGAACATCAGTATATGAATATACATCATCAAAATGATAGAATAAATCAATATATCAATTAGCATACTCAACCACCATGTCATAATCAGAGTGAGAATTACCAAAATCAGAATATTAATTCATTTCAAAATCAAATATAAGAGTGTTTTTTTTGCATTAGAAATAGGTGTGGAAGTGATCTTAGACATCAAACTAGAACCAATACACATAATCAACCAAAGCATAAGACAATAAAATTACATGGGGTTTTTTATTTATTGGTTCAAAATGGGAGATAAAAAAAGCAGAATGGTCCTCTGAGCTGTACTTCATAGAGTCCGTAACCTTAAATATCACAAATTCATCTCCAAACTTCATGAAAGTGTACCATCATGGACATTAATGACCATTTTTGGCAGTTTTGAGGATGGTATAACCTAAGATAATGGGAGCCTGAGAATTTACCAGATCATCGTCCATATAAATCACATAGAAATATGTTGGAAATATCATGTCTTACCCAAAAAAGTACATAATCAATGAATCCTTCTAGATATGATGTAGCTCTGTACGCCAACTGCACCACCCATATCATTGGATTCAACTCCCAAACCTCTAATGAAGATAATATAGAGTCAGGAATCATATTAATGGAAGATTCTAAATCACATAATGCATCAAAAAAGTGGAACTACCATATAGTGCATGGTATGGTGAATGTTCTGGGATCCTTTAACATTGTTGGAACTGATAGAGTTTGTGTAATGAGTGCTGACACATTCCTTCCAAGATTGATCCTATCATTTCCCTTGACCCCTCTTTTATTGGTAAATAGTAATTTTAATAATTTGGCATATGTTGGGTTTTCCATGTTTCTTCATATAAAGGGATGTTGATCTAAAAATGCTTGAATGTGTCAAAAAATTATTTATGCATTGCCTCTTCATCCATATTTTTGGTTCGTAAAACTTATATCTGGAAATGAAAGGGGATTAGGAGGAATATCATCAATATTTTTCCTACCATTGTCTCTCTCCTTGGGCTGCACATCAGTGGTTCTTGAAAGGGGTATCTCCAGAGTTCAGGTGAATCCTGGTGGAAGGTAGGTAGAGAATTATCAGTTGTTTGATTCCTTCTTCTCAATACGATGAGACTAACATTCACCTTGGGATTTTGAGTAGTTTGGGAAGGAATATTTCAGGAGTTCTTACTTACCAGTTCATAGAGGGAAGTGGCAATCTGGTTTATTTGAGTCTTCAACTCCCTCATCTCTGAACCTTGAATCTTTATCAAATTCTTTTGATTGAGGACATTTTTTTTTCAAAATATCATCATTATTATAATCTAACTTTGTTTTATAAGTCCATTTATGTATACATGTGGATTATTGAGCTTCAAATCTCCATTGAGGTTGTTGGAAACCCTATTTCTAAGGTGGAGGCTGCTAGAAATTTTGTTGAAAAATGGCAATTTGTTGTTGTCTAGAGCCATTTCTCATGTCCGATTGATCTTTCCACCCTTTGTTGTATATTATAGAAAATAAATCATAATTATTCTTGGGATGTGGTAGTTTTTATGTTGATATGGTCTCCCAAATAATACTACTGAACAATCTTTTATCACTTGTAGTTGGGGGAAATAATCAGTCGGGTGGTCTGTTTCTGTGCATATTCCACAAGGTCTCACAAGAGTGGGTTGGGAAGTGTTTTGAACCAAAGTAATATGTCTCACTATAGTGGTCAGTTATTCCAAATTGGTATCAATTAAATGAATTTCAATAGAATATGGACTTACCTGGTGTACTCCTCTAACATGTGGTGTACCATGATCACCAAAATTATAGGGAGCTTTGTTCCATCTTGTTAATCAATGAACATACGACTATCGATGTTTTTTACAGTAATTATTCACCAGCTGCAGTATCTACCATGCTGATATATATAGGTCTGTCTCATTCATAAAAGTACTGGATGAGGATTTTCTCACCATTGTGTTGATGTGGGAAGCTTGCGCACAACTTCTTTAATCACTCACAGTACTCATACATAGACCCTCCATGTTCTTTCTTGGCCCATGAGATCACTTTATGAATATAAGTGGTTATTTATGATGAAAAAAATCGTTCCAAAAAAATATGTTTCAAATTATTCATACATGTCAATTCTTTACATTGTAAATAATACATCCAATCCTTTGCAGCTCCATCAAGATGAAATGGGAATTCCCTTAGTTTTATTTGATCTTTAGAGACATTTCTTGGTTTTATGGTAGATAAAATCACATTAATATATTTTAAATGTTTTTTGGATCATCAATAGATATTCCATGAAACATTGGAAGAATGTGAATTAACCTAGATTTCAATTCAATGTCTAATTCGAGGTTTGGGTATGCAATACAATTTGGTTGATAGTTAATGTTGGGTGCAGCTAATTCTAGAATGGTTCAATTAAGTTCATCGATATTGTTTCAAAAAATTGGTTCTTCTTTTATGTTTGAATTAGAATTGATTCCAATTTCAATGTCACTACAATAGATGAATTCTCCAACTAGTTGAATGTTGAAACTTCTTGTAGACTGAGAATGTCAGATTTGATCCCTAAAGTTGTGTTAAATATCAAAGTTAATATATAATATTTCTTTGGGATTAGTTCATGTCATAAATCCAAAAAAATTAAATTATGAAAATTGAACCATAATAAAAAGATAAAAAGTTTTGGTTAATGGTCTGATAAAAAGAAAAGAACAAATAGAAAAAAATGAAAAATTGAGAAAGGGGAAAGAAGAAAGAAAGAGGAGAAAAAATACCTCTAATTGGTTGAAAAACGTAATTTTCACCCCATAAATGGAACCAAATTGAAATTCTCTATAATGGTCACTCTCAAACAATGTGTGATTTTTGGGTACTTAGGTGCAGCAGAGTGGCTGACCAAGGTCGTCTCCCAAGGGAGGAAGTAAACTAAACATCATATTTGAGTTATTCATGAAATAAAATAAATGAGAAGAAACACACCACTTAAATTGGATGGGGGATTTTTTTTTCATTTATAAATCTAGATGAAATATGATGGAAGAAGATTTCATTTTTTTCTTCTTTTTATTTTCGAAATGAGATTAACATAACACAAAGAGATGATGTTTTTTTAGAAAATATTTTAAAATTCATAATCGATTTAACTCTATATCATCACTTAATTTTTAATAATTATCATTTAAATTAATATCCGCTTATTTATAATCCCCTAATTTTTTAATTCCTAAACCATGTGAGAAATTGATTTACCACAAAGATGAAGTGAAATAAACCCTAGGCTAGCTTCGAAAAATGCAATTGTAGCACCCTGATTTGATTGACATTCAAAGTCTAACTTATGGTCAGTGGTAAATTAGGTAACATATCCATCCTAGAAAATGAGGATGACTTTTTTATGGATTATATTTTATCTCTAAAAATTTATCCCGTGTTTTTTTGTTTCACTGATTATGATTGAGCTCTCCCAAATCACACATCACTCAACCTCACAATTTTTTTTTCAATTGTTCAATTTCATTCTTTGTTTATTTTAACTTATAAAAAAATTCATAAATAAAAATATATGAATTATATTATCACATTGATTCATAATAAATAAATGAAGAAGTTAATAAGTAGATCAATTACTAAGAAAACTACTCATCCATGGGCATTGTCATTATCATTGAAGCCAATTGAATTTTCAATGGTTTATAATGCGTATATCCCAATCACAATTACAATATTGAGTTATATTCCAAAGAGGAATATTAAAGAAGAATAAAATATAATAAAACATTATAGAATAGAATAAATAGAATAGTAACTATGAATTTTATTATGCAATCATAAATATTACAACATAAAGAAGAAGAATAAGAAGGCTTTGATGAATGGATCCTTGCTTCAAGAGATACCCTTATTGAAATTCTTGGATAATTGGAGCTTAAAAACTTCAAATATTCCATAAATTTCTTAATGCACATCCCAATCTCTCAAAATAAAAAAAAATATTGAGTGGAGGTGAGGCAAGGTTTTAATAGGTTTAAAGTGTGAATGGGGAAATTCGGAAAAATAAATTAATCCAAATTTCACCATATTATTGACCACCACAACACATGACCTAGTTGTCCATACATGAGAATTAGTTTTTCCAAAATGGGTCCTAGAAACCCTCTCCAAATTTGGGCCTAATCCCAGCACAAATGAATAATTTATGGACCAAATACAGAACAGATGTCCAATCTGGAGTGTCCAACATAGCATTGAATTCATGGCCTATTAAGTACAATACAATGTATTATTTAGGTAATATGTCCTGAATGAAAGTTTTATCCCATTAAGTCCAAAAAACAATTAAAAAATTTTATGTTCAAATAAATCAAATAAAAGCATTTATGTTCAAAATGCTACATGAATTTATAAAGGGTAAATCTGTTATTTCCATAAAATTTTCAAATGAATTATCTAATCCCAAATATTTTATAAATAAACATATTTAACAGAATGTGAGGAAATTTTGTCATTTATTATCAATAATATATTCAACCAAATTGTGTTTTATCATGTTCTCAATAGATCTCATACCCAGTTCCACACCTATTTTAAATATGCCCTATGGAATGGCCCTGGTTAAGCTATTGGAATTGAAGGAGTAAATCTTGGAGAACCTTGAGAGGGGGTTCATTATTCTAAGTGTGTCTCCTTGGGGGAACCCATTAATTTTTTATAAGAAAATTTTATAAATGGAACTCCATATTTGTTATCTAGAACTGAACAACATCATAATAAATATCAAGTATTATCTACCCCGTATTAATGACTTTTTTGACCAATTGTAGGAGCACAATACATTTCTCTTATTGACATTTATTTTGGATGACATCAATTAAGGGTCAAGAGGAATGTTATATCAAAGACACCATTGCATAGAAAGTATGGAAAACATTATCATATAGTGATTTCATTTGGTCTGACAAATTCCCACATTGTCTCCATGAATTTAACGAAAAATGTCTTTATATGTTACCTTGATTTTTTGCGGTTCTCTTTATAGAAAATATTACTATATATTTAATGTGAAATTAAGATTATGATGATCATTTGAGGATTTGTATTAATACTCTAAGGATGTAGAACAATATATAGAATTCACTAAGTGTAAACTTTGTCTACAAAAGTGTCATTTTTTAGGTCATATAATCTCATTAGATGATATATCGATGGATCCATCGAAGACTAAAGTTATTGAATATTGGACTAGACCAACCACTATGACTATGCTATTATTTTTTCGTAGTTTGTTTTGGGTATTATTGATAGATTGAATATATTTTATCACAAATATCCAATCCACTCACTAAGGTAACCCAGAAGGGATCCATGTTCCTTAGGATAGATGATTGTGTGAAACAATTCATGTAAATAATGAAACAATTATTCTGTGAACCTGTTCTTACATTTCTATGTAGTAGATAATTGTTTCTAATATATAGTGATAAATACATAAATGGATTGGGATAAATTACCAGGAATAATTATACGGTGATATCTTATGCCTCACCCAAATTTAAGAAACACAGAAAAAATTAACCAACTCGTAATTTGGAGTTAGCAGTGGTAATTTATGTATTATAGATATGGAGGAATTATCTCTACAGATAAAATTGTGACATATATACTGTAAAAAAATTAAATTATATATTCACATATAAAAATATTAATATGTTCTAGATAAGATAGTTGGATATGATTAGAGATTATGACTTGTCAATACACTACGACCCTGAGAAAAAGAATTAGGTGGTCAATGATTTATGTCAGAATGATCATGCTGGAATATACATGATGATAATCATGTAAGATTAAATATTTATATAATATCAAGTGATTCATATTAAAATTTTTATGGGGGGAGATCATATCTTTCTCAAATAAGTGTTCAACTATCTATCTATGTGAAGATTAAAGAGTCACAGAAGGATGATGTAGAGATGCAGAAGAAGGTGAGAAATGTTCATGAGTTTATCATTGATTGTTTTGGAATGGAAAGATTTTAGAACGTGTATGTGTCCTATATAAACCATATTTAAGGAATTATTTTTTAGAAGTGGTTCATAGTTCTTCATTATATATTCATACTGGAAGTAAAAAATATGTATAGAGATTTGAATGTGTATTTCTGGTGGGATGGTATGAAGAGAGCCATTGGAGAACATGTATCTTTTTTATTAGTATGTCATCAAGTTTAGGATGAGAGACTAGATTCTAAGGGGAGGTTATAACCCCTTCCAATACCAAAATGAAAATGGGAAAACATCACCAAGGATTTTATCATTAGACTCCCCAAAATATCAAAATGGAATAATGTTATATGTGTTGTAGTTGATAATGTTGTAAATTTATAAATATTAATATTTTTAGAGGAAATTTCATTTTAGATAATATATCTATGATATAAATTAATTATGTTGTAACATTTCATAGAGTACCACATTTCGTTGCATATGATCATAAATTGAGGTTTACCTCAAGGTTATGGAAAAGTCTTCAGTTAGATCTTGATACAAAGTTGAGTTTCAGCACTGTGTATCATCCTTAGATATATGGTTATTCTATGAAAATAATTTAAACTCTATATTATATGTTGATATAATTTTCTATTACTTTAAAAGGTGATTGGGATCAACACCTTACTCTAGTTGAGTTTTCATACAATAATAGCTTTCACTCGAGAATTTAGATGGATCCTTATAAATCCATCTATATAATGAGTGTATAACTCTAATGAAATAATATAAATTTAGATAATGAAATATATTACGACTATATATATTATAATGAATGACAAAAAAGGTTTCAAACGTTCAGTAACACATAAGGGAAGCCCAGTGTTGATATAAAATTTATGATGAAAATCATCATCGTGATATGGAGTTTGAAGTTAGTAAGAAGTTCGTCCTACTAATTTCTCAATGGAATAAACTTATGATATTTATAAATAAATGAAATATGTTCTTTAGGTATACTATCCCTTTTGAGATTCTTGATTCAGTATAGATTTTTTCTTATCAGTTGGACTTTCTCTCATGTCCATGATTTGGTCCATGTATATCTATTGAATAAGTACATACCATATACTTTACATATACTAAACCCATAGGTTGTACCCCACTAGAAAAAGATCATTTCATTGAAGAAAAATTGGTGGAGACTGAATATTTTAGAGAGAAATTTCTATTAAACAAGACCACACACCTTGTCAATGTTTTGTGGTGAAACCACCAATTTAAGGAAACCACGTGGGAACCTGAGGTTACGATGAGGTAGAAGTATCCTACTTCATTTGGATCATAATTATGAATTTTTTGTGTGAAATTTATTTTAATATGGTAAAATGTAACTTCTCAACTGTGTATGAAATATTTTTTTAATAATTTAATATCTATGATAAGTTGTGTCACATGAAATACTGGGTTTTAACGAACCATGATATACTATTTATATTATAATATAAACATTACCATTATAAACTAATATTTAAACATGGTGTTATAAATAGGAATATCAACAATTTAAATGTTAATTATAATGGTTTTATATAAATAACCCATATTGTTAATTTTTTATTATAATTTTCATATAATGTCTTTTATGTTTCAGAAATATTATTTTCCCAAAAAATATTTTTATTATTAAAATAACAATAAAATCAATTTACTATAATTTTAGAAAATTAATTTAAAGAAAGAAAATTAATTTTTTAAATCTAAATTTAAAAGTTATCTGTGAGTTAAATTTTTATAATTTGTTTAAAAGTTTAATTTTCTGACGAATAGAAAAAAAATCCCAATTTATATTAAACATTTCTTCCTCATGTAAAGAGATTTTAAGATCCATTTTATTTTTAGATGGATTTAAAAGAAAAATTAATTCAATTATATATTTGTTAATATAATTTTGTTTAGTTTAATTTTTTTAGTATATAATTTTTATGTTAAAGCATTCTATACTTATGAAAATATCCTCTTTCAAAAACTGCTTTTTCATCACTTTTATGGGATTAATTTTGAATTAAATTTTGACATTTCTATGAATTTAATTTGTAAAAAAGGGTACCATAATTTTAATAAGAATAGATAATATATTTTAATAATAAAATATTATTTTTTGGTCAAAATGTGTAGTAAAATCAGTAATGATTAATTACTATATATACGGTTAAAATGATTTTATCGGTGGTTAAATGTAAAATATAAACATTAAAATGAACTAAAATATTATAAAAATAAAATATTATGGACCTATTTCGACATTATAGAATATATGTTTCAATAATGAACCATTTTGAATCCTTTTTCAAATGAAGAACATGGGTAAACTTTATTATTTCTCAAATTTCAATGTGTATCCACTGCTATACTTATAAAAGAGAACACCCTTTCCCCTTCTATTCCAACTTATATAACCTATTGTTTCATCATATATGTACCGCAATATTTTCCTTAATTCCATACTCACATCTTATAGGACTTGGTTTGATTATGAATCCATATTAGGACGTTTTTTGGTGTAAACATATAGAGGTTATCCGAAGAAGAGGTATCCTTATCAACTGAGAATTTCTATTTCATATATTATTCCACCTCATTTAAATAATAATAAATTACAATAATACAATAAAAAAATTATATCCCATATAATTGTATGTTATTATTTTAATTTAATAACCTATATTCATCTTTTTTCCCATCTAACGAAAACCAAAATTTCCAATTAGGTGTATGGCGGACTACCACCAAAGGAACTGATGAAATTATTTTTCCATCACCAAATATAACCGTAGGATATAATGATTTATTTAATATATGAATATTATATTTATTAAATAATTAAAATTATATTATTATAATATCATATACACCTTTTTTACATTCAATTTATTGGGAATACGATAATGTTGCTCGTGTGTATGACATACTGCCGCCTCACGAAGATATGTGATTCGTTCATCACATACGCTTTACAAGGAAGGTAACAAGTATAGGTTTAATTAAAATAGGTAATTCATATTACATAAAATTTATTCTTAAAATTTAATATTTTATTAAAATTTGATTCATTTAATCATTTATGAAAATGGAAACAACATTCATGCATACGTATGGCATACCCTCTCAATGAATGGTGTAAGAAATTTTCAATATCTATTTTCTACGGATTAATCTAAATTTATGTATAATGAATATAGAAGATAATTATATCTGGGTTAAAAAAATTATACTATTTAACAATGAAAAAAATATAAGGATTGAAAATACCAAAGCAATACATAAATGAAAATGAAGTTGTTATTACCCAAAACATGATTTCCATAATGAAATTATAGATAAATGGGTAATTAAATTTCATAAGTAAATAATATATGTTGTGATAAATATGAGTATTTTTCATCAATATCTTTATAATAAACATATATTTATTATATGTGAGTTTGAAATGTGTATGAATGAAGTCGATACTTAAGGTAAGAAATTTTTATCTCAAATTTCCTTCTTTGAGACATATATAATATTCTAAATCTATCATATTTTATGAGATGTATATATTTACCATTTTTTATGTTATATCAAAAATATCGTTATATTCATGATATTTAATTTTTCATTTTATGTTATTATTTATTGTGGCTTATGATTCAATAGTTACCAAAGTGGCAAGGGTTTGAATTTACAATCTCATTTTTATAAGGATTTTTTGTGATTATGCTTTAGATGATTATATATTTTGATATATTTCATAGTAAATTAATTTAATTTAATCTCTTCTAGTTATTAATTTATAATATAATTTTTCCATTCATTTTCCTATCTTTATTTACTCAATATTCCAAAAGACCTTTTTTGATGAAAATCAACTTTATTTCTCTATTCGGTCAAAAACCAATCTTCTTCTAATTAATTTTTTTTAAACTATTTTTAATAATCTTTTAATTTTAATATATTATTTTTTAAATTTATTTTATCATTTTTTGACTATTATAAAAAATTTAAAAGTAATAATCATGATATTTTCCAAACATGGACCATTTGGACTTTACCAAAAATTTAAAAGGGAACTTTATCTTATCATGTATGACATGAATATAATTTCCCACCATCATGAAAAATAATTTTTTTAAACCATTCTTTATGTGTATTACATTTCATTTTAAGGAATATAATTCCCATAATATTTTATAAATTTCAATTTTTAAACACATTATTTTTAATGAAATGTTATTTTCCTTATAAAATGTTTTAAGTGATTTTATTTTCAAAATAATTCTTCCATATAAGATAAAATAAATTGATGTAACATAGTATTTACTATAAAAATGATACAATGATACAATATTTATTATTTATTAATATGTTTTATGTATAGGATAAAAATATGTTTATGAAACCCATTCCTTTTTCATGGGTTATGATACGAGGATATTTTTGTGAAAATCCTTTTTTCATGAGTTCTAATATGATAAATGTGTTTTGAATCGCATTTATCTTAATGGGTTATGATATGATGAATGTTTTTTTGATAATTTTGAAAAAAAATTTTATATATTGTGATGGTTGGGACCTATATCCTCATCTAATGCGTTAGGTAATGAAGGATAACTAATGAGTTAATTATATTAATACATGAAATGGATTTCATGTTCACAATGTTATATGTGGATATACTTTCTTGACCGTAAGGTTATTCATTGGCATGATTTCATGTCCATAAGGTTATAAATGGAACTTATTTCATGTATATATGGTTATGCATAGACCCAATTTGATTTCCATATTTTCATGTGTGTGATTGCTTTCATGTATATAAGATTATGCGAGGGCCTGATTTCATGCCCATAACATAATGACTGAACCTGTATCTATTCAAATATGTTCACAATGATTTCAGCTTATGAGTTTTGCACTATTCCATGTCTTACTACAATGTTATTCTCTCACATATTATATTCTCTTATTCTTTTATAATTCTTATATTATGAACTACCATCATTTATTCCATGTCTCATGTTTATGATCTATGATAGGCAGAGTATGTATTTCAGATGTTATTATCAGGATCCCATAACCTTATAGGTATGTTATTTTGATATCACCCTTTTTACACTTAATGAGCATCTGATCTCACCCTATATTATGTTTCTATTCCCTAGGTTATGATGAAAGGTATTAGGAAAGATATTTCTAAGATGGGTTATAGTTATGAATAATTTAATGGGAGGAGATATAGTTGAATTATGAACTAGTTGTTTATATTTCGATGTCTCCAAAGATAGTAAACTTTTATAATCCTTAGAAGTTTATTTAGGAATTGTATTAAATTTTTATAAAAAAAGATAGAATATCCATGTATGAAATCTGAGGTCACGATAAAATTTCACTATTTATAATTTTGGGATTGTCTATAATTTATAATCATCCCATATTAATGAATACTTATGGTTACATCATAATGATTAAATATATAACCTCTCTTGTAAATAATAGTATGATTATACCTAATTTAATTTTTTTTGTATTTCATGTTTTCTTTTTTAGTTTTGTGGGTTGAATTAGACAAGGGAAGTTCATATTCCAACTAAACCTAATTTTTTTTATCATCGAAGTTTTTTAAAAAGGATTAATAATTTTGTTTACACTTAAATTTTATTCTTTTAATTTCTTACATATCTAAAAATTATATTTATCACTCTATAATGGATTTTTATAATAATATAGTTTCCCAAAACATCATTACAATATATATTTATTTTCACTAGCATGTGAAAATCTTAATAAAACATGACCAAATATTTCTTTCTTATGATTTTCTAATTTCATTAGAATCTTAATTATTTTTTCACTGATTTTTGTTGTTGTATGTCCAATTTAAGAATTTCAATACAAAATTAATATTGTTTGATGGTATGTTATCTATTTTTTGTTCAATAACATCATTTTTATTTTTAAATCATTATTATCATATATTTATTATGATTATTATTTTTTGATTGATTATTGTGTTAATGGAAATTTATAATTGTTTTTATGTATTTATATAGGATTTTAACTTAATGTATGATTTTCTTTTATAGTAAATATTTTAGTTATTCAGTTTGAAATTATTTTAAGGAACTTAATTATATATTTAATTAATTTTTATAATATTTTATGTTAATTAATTTTAGAATATTAATTTTAAAATAATAGAATATGTGTTTTCTTACAAAATTATAATGTGAAAAATTATCTTTTAAATTCAAAATTCATAGCATACATTATAATTTTGATGAACTTTTATTTCATTAAATTGTTGTAAATATCTTTTTAAGTCTATTAGTTTTAGGGTTTATATTAATTTTATTATATAAACATTGTATGGAATAATAAACATATCTTGTAGTTAAATAAGAGGAAATATATATATATTTTAAATGTTCTGTAATATTAAATGTGTTTTGTGTTTTATTATAGTTATTTCAAGAATGTGGGGTAATACTTTATGTTACTTTAATATTATTTAGTTTTTTAATTTGAAATGTCTTGATATAAAAAAATTGTTATTATTGATGTAATAAATAAAGTGATTTTTTATTCTTATTGACATTGAATAATTTAATTGAATAACATGTAATATGTGTTTATTGTTTATAATTTGTTCAACTGAATATATTCTATTTTGTGGATGAATTTTAAATACCGAATGCATGTCTTATGTATTTATGGATTTATTTCGAGAGTTTAGTTAGTACTATTTTATACGAATCATATTTGTTATTATAAGTGTTTATACTAGTTTATAGTAAAAGAAATATCACTATTGTAAAAATATTTTCAATTCATAATTTATTAGTTTTAATTTTGAATAATAATTAATCGGATATTCAATAATATATTCTTCTGTTTATATAATTTTTAATAAAAATAAAATAAAACTACACATGAATTTGAGACCATGTATATATGATATGGGGGTTATTTAAGTTAATGTGAGTGTTTCTTATGTTATTTTATATACTTTTAACACCCTCAAGAAAAATATCTCAAAATACACCATGGTCAAAGTACGACAGGAAACCATACACGCCTCCATGTATGGTAGAGGTTGCTCACTATCAGTGAGAGTGCATGAGAAATGTGGGGAGAATTTACTCTTGGCCCCATATTTATAATTATAATAATAAATAAATGAATCATTATATAAATAATTAGAGTAAGAATAAAGAATTATTTCTAACAACCAACAATTAATAAATTATAATAATGACATGTTATAACATTAACAATACCCATGCTCAACATGTATATACACTAAAGGGATTCCCAAATGGTTGGAAATGCACAAAATAAACTGAAGAAATATAATGGAAAACTTAACTAAATCATAAAATTCCTCTATTAGGCCTCACTCCAAAATTCCTCTCTAGCTATTTTGACCAAATTCCCCACACATCCATTCAAAAAAAACTACACACACACCAGGGTTCCTTTGTATGGTGTGGGAATAAATCTTAGAGAGAGATACTAATATGTATATTATATATTCTAATATATATATTGTACAAATTATTTGGAATCTAAATCATGTAGTTATACACAACATATAAGAAACCACACCTGGACATTGGGTTCTAATAAACCCACACTTAAACCTAAATTAACTCACTTTAGACAATGAAAAAAGAAAAAAGAAACTCATACCATAAAATAGAACTCGCACCTTGTTACAAAAATACCAATATATCCCTCTAAAATGATACCCATATAAATCCTAACTTGTCCTAGAGGGTGATACCAATCCCCACAGGTTAGAAAACTAGTTCTTAGGCATCACGAAAGTCATGAGGGAATAATTTCTCTCTAAAAATAAACAATATAATATAAATAGTGAAAGGAAACCATGAAAATCCATTATTCCGAAAAATTCATCAAGAATAAAACACCATAATTAAGAGAAAATATCGAACCAACTACCTTAATCCCACTTCGATGATGGCAAAGGATCTCCTTGTAATTGGTGTATCATAGACTCTAACTATCATCGCAAACTCCCAAGGTCCCACTAGTCAGCCACACCCACCACCTCCAAGCATTGATTTCCCTTTTCTAGGACCTTGAATAACATTATCTGCAATACCTAAAGGAAAAGGTTTGGTGTGAGAAATATATCCAAGTATGATATCACTAAATGTTCCATAAGCAATTCCTTAACAAATAAACCATTCATGATTCAAATTAAATAAATTGAGGTAGGGAAATATATTTTCACATTTCCCAAAAATAATCATTCAAAACAATTAGAAGAGAATTATATAAAAAAGGATTAAATGATCATTTTCATAAAAGAAATGATAATGAATAAATGTTGACAATAAATTATGCAATATAATAATAAAATCAAAATAAAATAAAATAGTATGGTCATAATTCTAGAGGTTATATATTTTTTGGATTTTGGATCCCTACACTACATAACCAATCAATCATAGAATGTAATCTACACACATCCCTAAGGCTCAGGCTATCAAGATACAATCAATAAATATCCAACTAGAAAAAATTATGTCAAAAAGGATTGGTTTATGTTTTTATTTTTTATTCATTTATAGGGTTCAATGTCCTTGTGTGATTTTCCAAGTCACCAACTAACAATTTCGGGATACATGTACTTTTAGTCGTCCAATCAATCAATCATGGGAGAATCATTATTCACAAAAAAAAATTCTTTTATAGTTCAAATGACAAAATTCATGATTCAACATCCCATTTAACCTAAAAAACAAAATAATAGGTTGTTATCAAGTCCATTCCTTTCAAAATAATATTTCATTTAATGAAAAGTTCCTCATGAATCACCGTTAAATAATTTTATCTTATCATTTTTCAATCTAATTGAATATTTTCTCAAAATTATCCCAAAATTTTTAAAATCATTGATTAGGGTTTTATTTCATGATTTTGGAAACAAACATAAAATCTTATAAAATCAAGGTATAAAAATAAAATGATAATTTATTTTAAATTAATAAATATATCAAGGCTCCATGGTTAAGAAAAGGTTTATGGAATAACCTACGATAATTATAATATATCAAAACCCATATGATGAATCCATATATGGAAATATGATAAGTTACACACCACACTGCCAAAGGAAAAAAATTGAATACTCTTCTTTTGATAAAACGAATTCTATAAAACATAAATGTATCTCAAGTGCATCACAAAAATTGGAAGATTCATGGGTTCATATATTTTTAAAAATGTAATAGGAATTCTGATTTGCAAAGATATAACACCAAATTAAAAAACTACTTAATTTTTGTGATTAAATTATTATTTAATGAAAAGAGTTTTAAATCATTTATAATAGTGTTAGTAATCTTTAATGGGTGAAAAAAATTCGATACCCATGATGTCATGATTTTTATTTCACTAAAATAGTGGTAAAGTTTGTTCTAAAGAAGAATAAGAAAAATTGTATTTAGAAAAATAATTTTTATAAAAAGGGAGCTATTTAATGGTAACATGGTTTCCCATTATATATCTCATAACAGTGGTCTAATTTTAAGGATTCATACACTTATGTGGGTCTTGAATTTAGAGTTACCCTTACACAGATCGGTTTACCCTTACACAACAATTAAAAACCTTATATTACCCTTATGTAGTGGGAGGTTACCATAATGTATCATTAAAAACGTTATCTTACCTTAATTTTTAGTGAGACATCCTTACAAACACTAGTTTTTCATTACATAAAAAGAGTAAAAACCAACTTACCCATACACGTGATATAAAAAATATGATTTCCCCTTACACAATATTGGTAAAACCATTACAAAAATCATGAGGAACCATAAAATAATATTATTTACCATTAAGTAACACTAGAATGACACTGATGAAGTGCATACAATAAGATAATTAACCTTATTGTGTGTATAGTGTTTTACCTTTTATGTTACATAGAGAGCCTTTTACCCTTATGTAACCCTTAAAATGTTAGTTTTGCCATTTGGAATCACATCTTGTGTATGGTTAAAAGGTCATTAACCTTTTATACACACCGTTCCCTACGTATTGGTAAATATAAACATAAAAAGTATTTTAGTTCCTTTTAAAATACTTTATAAACTAAAATAAAAAATGGTTTTATAGTGAATAGAAATTCACCACCACATTCAAAACCTAAATAAAACATTACAAACCAAAGAACATACTTGAAATTAAATATGATGTTGTTTTTATTATTTTCACCGTAATGCTTTCCATCCTCAAGAATCCTATAAAGAAGAATCCATATCGATGTGATGATTCCACTATTATCTCATCGCTAACTCATACTCCCATGTCTCATGTGAATCAGACTCATGTAACCATGAATCCCAACCTAAGGTTATGGATTTTCTATGAATAATATTTATATGAGATGTAATAATATAAATTGGATGCTCCATCATGGAAAAATTTGGTTCCACATAAATATCCTCCAAACTCAAGACATGATATGGATTAGAGAGATACTTTATAAGCTATGACAGTAGGAACACATTTTTGATTGATTTCATCTATGGTGGAAAATACAAAGGAAAATCCACCTTGATAGTCTTCTCAATGACCTCAAACGGTCCCATGTATGTCAACACTATCATTCCATAATTTTAGAGATGTCGGCGACCTAACTGAGGTGAACCCCTCAGAAACACCAAGTCACCATCTCAAAACACGAAATGGCACGGGAAATGATTAAAAAAGGATTTATAAGTGATTTTTGTTGTTATCAATATTTGATAACTTAATTAAATCCTTTTAGTCAACTATTAGACCAAGATAGATCCTACCAGGGAGCTTCACGAACAACCAACCAATATAATAGATGTTTACATATTATTCAACACAATGAATTTTTGGATTCCATAATAGTGGATGACTTGTAGATGTTATTATAGGTAAACTCAACTAGTCCCAATGCTCTATCCCAAGCTCCACCAATGTCACTTATGCAAGCACGTATCATATTCTAAAAAATATCAATAGACCTTTCTATATGAAAACCTATTTGTGGAAAATATGTTGTGATCAATATTACATGAGATTCCATTTACTCCTAAAGGGATCTATATAAATGAAAAGTAAACATGGGGCCCCAATTTGAAATGATAGCAAACAGAACCCCATGAAACATGATGATCTACTGGACATAAAAATTTCCCATGTCCTGAATTTTGGTCAGATTATGTATAGAAATTAATTGAGATAATTTGGTCTATGGGTAAATCATATTTGATATCACATTATTTCCTTGAGGTGATTGTGGAAACTTGACCAAAAACCCCATTGATATATCATCACACTTCCATGTCAGCACTGGAAGGTGCTAAAGAAATCCCAAAGTATTTTGAGGCTCATCCTGGACATTTTGAAATGTATAAAAACATGATAAAAATTTAGTAATGTGTCATTTCCTTCCTATACACCATAAACATCACCTCATATCGTAAAATAGATTTTTTCTAGGGTATACCACCCAATTTGAATTCTATAATACTCCATTAAAATATTCATCAAAGGTATAAAAAATCATCTTTAGAAGCATTGATTACCCTATAAAGATAGATAATATCTAATGATAATATCCCCACCATACAAAGAATCTTTAATATCCTAAAATTAATCCTCAAGTATATGTTCCTGAAAATTACTCTCATGAAGTGGGGATTTAAAAGGAATACTCTACAGTGTACTCACAATATTATCCTTTTGGAGTCCAAAATGCATTCAAGCTAAGAGGGGAATCAAATTACACTCCTCAAAAGATTCTTTCATAGTCTGGGATCGATGTTTCCTGCTCAAAGCAACAAAAATGAAATTTTTCTTACCAAGAGTGAAGAAAATGTGGAAACTAAAATATTTTAGTTACTCAACCCACCATCTCTACCAAAGGATCAAATATTTTCATGATAAGATACAAATAAAGCTTCTATAATTGGTTTAGATGATAAAACATTAACTAAAAAGGTAATGTTGCAAACCCTTAAAAGAGTGAATAAAAGTTTTGAGTTAAAGATCATGTGTGAGATAGTTATTCTCATGATTCCAAATCTAATGAGAACCATATTATACAACTTGACTACGTTTTATAAGGAATCAACCCAAAATTGCACTTGATGAATCATAGAAGAACACATATCCCAACTCAACTTATGAGATTGTAAAAATAGTAGATGAAGTCCACCAATACTTCAAATCATTAACGAAATCCTGAAAATTTTAATACCATAAAAAATACTGCTTTAATATTAAGAGTTTCCATTAGAGAAGCCTCAATAGAGAAATCACTCAACAAACCGTAATAATACCCTGACAATCCAAGGAATCCCAATAGATCAATGATATTTTAGGGATCCTCCTAGGTCATAAGAGATTTCACCTTTGCTATATCAACTAAAATACCATTTTCATAAACCACAGATCCTAAAAATTTAATTCCTAAAGCCATATTTTTTATTTGTAAAGCATTACATAATGTTTTTCATTTTTAAATATTTAAAGAACTTCTCTCAAATGATATGCATGGTCATCCTTTATATTTGAGTAAACCAATATGCCATCCAAAAATACCACAAAAACAACAAATTAGGTCCTCATAGAGAATCTTATTCATCAATTCTAGGAAAACTATTGGATAATTGGTTAGACAGAAAAGAATAATAAGGTACTCATAATGGAAAAAACCATTATTAAAGTACGTCATAGGAATTTTAGACACCTGGATACTAAGATGTTGATAAAAATTGAAGTTCAAGATTTGGGAATGATTTCTCCCATTTAAGTTGCCCAAAAAAATTATCAATATGAGGTAAAACATAATTATTATTAATTGATACATAATTTAGCTTTGGATAGTAAATAAAATATTAAAGCATCCCATTACATTTCATAGAAAAATCATGGGTTCTTCTCAAGGAAACAAACTTGTATAGATAAAGCCTTTAAATACTAGATATGATCTCAACTATGTTGGATACTCTAAGAGGGGTGGGGGCGAATCAATGTATGACATTTTAAAACTACTTCCCCTTAATTATTTTTAATTAAACAAAACACAATTATCTCCCTTTCCTATATGATTGTTTAAAAAGTGTTGAAAGAATGCATGAGACATATAAATTTTTCATAGTTCACCCACACTATTCAACTTCCAAGTAGTATACAATGGAAATGTGACTGTGTACCAAATTTTCTAAATTGAACCACTCTTAGAAAGTTACATGGAGTCTCATTGTCCCTTTTAGTTTATAACCAATCAAAATTTGAAATCTCACTCCTTTCTCAAATAATGTTTTTTCATTACTAATTTAGATGATTATTCTTTTGATCACTTGAATGAATAAGTTTTACACCTCATTTAGTGTATCATTAAGTTACAATTTCCTCCACCTGATGAATTCAAATTTAATAAAAATTTATTGGCCTATCCCTTTTTAGTACTTTCATGATGCTCACTTCTTTCACAAAGCTCACACAGACATCAAGAAACTGCCAAATTATTCACAAGAATATTTTTTTTTTCATGATGAACCCATATTTTTCTATGATCTATACTTTCAAGAAGCTCAAACAACCTTATTGAATCACCCATTTCACAAAGATCACTTATCCTCCTCAATGCTCAATACTTTCACAAATCTCACTTAGCCTTTGTAAAACTAAATACTTTCATGATGCTTAAAATTTTTAATTAGATTATATAGACTTAAATAAATAATTTATTATTTTAACGTTATTTCAAGAAAAATAATGTTAAACCACCTTCATGAATTCAGAGAATTTTGATTTTCGTTATGGATTTCACTTCTAAAAAAGTGGGATTGAGTCCTTTTTCCTGGTGTTTCCTCCATTTCACGAAGCTTTCAAGCCAACCACCATATTTTTACAAAGCTGCCCAGTTTTTTTATACGAACCTCCCTAACTTCATAATTCTCAATGGAAATTTTCCCATTCTTGAAGCATCTTGTAGTCTTGGAGATTTACCATCAACTCTTCTCCCTGAGTGGCCTTTTGCAAACCTCCACACCTTCACGAATAACCAAGCCTTCACGAAGCACTAGACCTTCATGAAACACCAAAACATCATGAAATTCATTACTTTTTCATGTTGTTATGAGTAATTAATGTAAATAATATTTTTTCTATGCATGATTCATCCCCTAAATTTTAGACCCCAAATTTTGTTTTCAAACATTGGGAAATAATACCACCTCATATACATAATATTCTGTACCACCTCTAGAGAATACATTCTTTTGTATTGGATCTTTTCTAAAATACCATGTGAAAAATATATTTGTAACTCCATACATGAACTTGGAAACCTACTTTGTCAAAAAATATTGTCTGCCCAAAACACTAAAATGTTACCTTAATTGATTTTTCCCAATAATCTCCCCCTTTGGGATTGTTGAAAACTCTTATAATTTCGATTCCTTATTGAATATTCCTTAATCTTTTAACAACATTATATTCTTGTGATTTAGATAATGATAAATTATTTACTAAACACACTCTATAACCCAACATGATCCATGCTTAGTGTTTGAAACAAGAGTAACATGAAAAGTTCATCAATGAATAACTTAATTCCAAAAATAGTGATTTTAATTCACTAAGCACTCTATAGTTTGTGATATATAACATTTGATTGAACACATTTTGAATTTTTAGATATAATACTACCCCAAATTCAATTCCCCACTTCATTTATCTCCCAATCAGATTCACCCATGTCTTTATTAAGACATTCCCCCCTTATAATAGCCACAACATCTCCCCATTTCTATATGAACATAAAGATCACTCTTTTTGGGTATGAAACAGGGTAAAGAACATAGATCAACACATAAGGGAAACACATCATAAATCGAGGAGTAGGTTTCCCACATCCATATTTTTTTAAGTACGGGGAGTCAACTAAACTCCAAGTTCTATTCAATGACATTAAAAAGACTCTTTGTGTAAGGGATTTGTCAAAATATGTACCACATGTAGTTTTGTAGGAACATACATTAACTTCAAAAGAATATTCTACAACTTCTATTTAATAAAAGGATACTTGGTTTCTATGTTATTTCTCCTCAACTTATAGACTAAATTTTTTGATATCTTTTTTAGAACATGAAATTTTTAAATAGATTCAGATCAAAGACTGCACTTGAACTCCCTTATCATCAAGACACTACTTCAAGCACAATAATTGTGTACAAGATTGAGTGGATACAAAATATTCAGCTTATATGGTGAATAATTTAATGAAATAATATTTCTTGTTTAGCCAAGAAATATACAATCTTCCAAGATAGAATCAAACACTTGATGTTATATCATCCGCTGAACTGACCTAATCTGTATCTCTAAATCCCAATAACTCTTGATAATATTTTTCACTATACTAAAAACTGAAATCCACTATAACTTTGATATAACAAAGTGTAGTTTTTTATAGAAATTAATTGGATTTATTTGGGATTAGTTTGATACTGCGCTTCTTGGAATGTGGGGAGAACAATATCAGGTTTTGCCACTGTCAAGTACAGTAGACAGCCAATGATTTTCCTATATTCGGTGACATTAATTATTTTTCCATCATCGTCTCATTGTAGTTTCATCCAAGTAGCCACCAGAGTTTTAGTCTCCTTGTAATTACCAATTCTAAATATTTTCAAAACCTTCTTGGAATATTTGTATTGAGAAATAAATGTATCATTATTTCTTTATGTCACCTATAAACCAAGGAAAATAGTTAGATTACCAATCACTGACATTTCAAACTCACTATTCATGAATTATGTTAACTATTTGCATTGGGATTCACCTAATACACCAAATATTATGTCATCGACATACTCCATCACCATCAACCAAACAATTCTATCATTTTTAAAAAAGAGACTATAACCAACTCCCCACAGTGAAAACTGAACTTTTTCTCAAATTGTGCAAGTCTTGAATACTGCGATTTTAGTGTTTTTTTCAACACATATAGATCCTTTCTCAGTCAAAATAATATGTTTTCATCATTATGAATGATTAAACCATCTGTCTAATTGATATAAACTTATTCCTCCAGAACCCCATTTAGAAATGCGGACTTGATGTCCATCTTGAAAAATTTGAACATTCTTTGCACTACTATAACCATGAAAAATATTATTGTATCTAGCCTCACAAAAATTGAAAATGTTTCAACAACATAAATTCAGTCTATCTGAGAGTACCCAATAAACAATAGTCATTTTTTTTGAATCACCTTTCCATATTCATTCATCTTAGTGTGAAAGACCCATATGGTCCCAATTGAATTCTAATCTATTGGTCTCAAAACAATCACTCATGTATGATTATTCTCTATTTTATTAAGCTCTTAATTAATTGTATAAACCTTTTTCCTAAAAAAATTTAGACACTATCTATGAACGGAAGGATGGCTTCTATAAATAATTCATTCTCCGTGTATGAACTAGCATTGTACGATCAACAATGATATTTTATTTATCAATTTCTACTCGACTCTTCAGATTTCATGCTGATATAGATTTGAATTCCTCCTTCTTATCATTAGTATATTCTTCTAAATCAATATTTTACACTTCAACTATCCTTGATATTCTTACATCATTGTCACTTTCATTAAGGAACTATTACATGTGTTTTTGAATATTCTGTTCATTTTCCACTACAATGACATCATTACATTCAACTACTTTTCCCAGTTTATTATTGATAAATTTATACACATTGATTATCCCTAAATATTCAAGTAATATCCCCTTTTCTCTATGATTTTTTAATTTACTATGACTCTACTTATTGAGAATAAGACACTTACTTCTAAATATTAGAAAGTATTTCAATGATGGATTCTTTCTATAAAACAGATCATACAGAGTCATTTCTTTCTTCAAACACAACAGAGCCCTTTTGGATATATAGATTGATGTCCATAGTGATTCCTTCTAGAATATATTGGTAGGTCCTTTTCAATAAGAATTATTTTGGCTATGCTATTTATGATCTGATTTATCCTCTCAACTACTCCATTTGGTGAGGATTTATCACTGCGGTAACTTGATTCTTTGTCCTATGTTTCTGGTGATAATCTTACACTTGGGTGTTTCTAAATTACTTAGCATTATTAGTATAAAGCATCAGAATATTGTATTCAAGCATCCTTTTATATTCCCTCTAATATTTTCCAATGGAACTGAACACATCAAACTTGTGTGAAATGAAAAATAATCATGCCATTATTCTAAAATCGCCAATAAAAAGAACATAATACCCCTTTATATAAATAGATCTTGGTAAGATAAGTCTACACATATCTACATTCCCCAATTAATGAAATACGGTTGAATTTTGTTATTTCTCTTTATATATATTTCTTATAACATTTCCTTATTTACAAGAATCACACAAGTGAGTATGATTTGGTGATTTCTTGGGGAGATCTTGAGTTGCATCACATTTGACCCGATCTTCTAGGGATGGTTGAAATATATGGCCAATTTATTTTTTTCAGAACCTATTTTATTCCTCTTTAGATAGAAAGAACATATCTTTTCCAATACTCAAAAGGTAAATATTCCCCTTAATCCTTTTCTAATTACACTAACTTCACAATCTCTTCCCTTGACATTACACATCTTCTTAGTAAATATTATATAATTACCCAAGTCACATAGTCACCTGACACTAATAATGGTGTGACTAAGACCTTATGCAACCAAGAAATATACAGTTTCATTTATTTTTCCCCCAAATTTGGATTTCTCGGGGAAAATAATCTCCAGGAATTCATCATTTACAAAAATTTGTAAACACCTTTGTTTTCATATTTGATGCCTATAACCCGGTCTCTATTTCCTATCATATTGGATATGCATCCACTATGAAGTAACCATACACCAGAATTATCTGATTCATTGAGAGAAAATATTAAAATCACTACTTTCCCATATCATTTATTTGTAATCCATATCACTAACTTCATACCTATAGTGTAATGATATTCATAATCATCTATAGAGTATTGTAGACCAACTTCAACTTGAAAATATGCAAATCGGTTTTTCCTTTTTTACACACCTGAGGACTAATTGAGTTTCTCATTACGACCAATTTGGTTCTACTTCATCACATTCCCATGAATTTTTGATGAGAAATATCTTTCCATTTGACTGAATCTATAAGGAACCAGCCTTAAAAAATTATATAATCTTGAATTAAATGTATAATTCCCATTTAGGATCTTTTCAGGTTTAGAGTTTTAGATAAATACACCATAACTATTTCATTACATCTCCAAAATTACAAAGTAGACACTTCTACTCTATTTATATTTTTCATAAAATAAAAACTCATGAAAAAAAGAGTCATGTCTAGTTCCATGTTTTAGACAATATGAATTTTCCTTGATCCCTTCATTGACCCTATTCATCTTTAAGTCCTGTGAAAAAAAATTTAAACTTGGGATGAGCCTAAAAAGCTTATTAAGGGTTATAAAATAAAGAAAAAAATACTCAATAGAAACATTATATTTTTAACATAACTTAGTAAATAATAATATTTATTAATAACTCATAGAAAAAATAAATCATAAAGGTAACTTGTGGCATCCATAACATACTTACATTGAAGCTTTAACAGCTACATAGGGAGTTATATTTGCAATACCCATCACAGTATATTCCCCAAATATATTAGGAGAAACATTATTGTTTACCTCTGTCATGTTATCCAATGCATTGGAGAGCTATCTCGGGATCACCCACCCAAGGTTTATCATGGAACCACCCGTATACATAAACAACTCCCAAGAACCATAACATATTCAAAACACATAAAACAAACATAATGGAAAGATAAAATTTCCACATCATTTAAATATATTGACATAACAAATCCATAGTCAAAACCATTTGAAATACCAAAATATGTAAAAGAGTATATTTTATTTATTTACCTTTTTAAAACATTATAGCTTGTTATAGGAGCCATAGATCAAATAATACTCGTGGCGGTGGAAAAGATCCTTTTCCCCACTTATGTAAAAAGACACATTTTTTTCATTTAGTAAGACACATCGTAGAAAAATATTCCCTTTGATTAAAATGAAAAGTCAAAGGTTTTTGTACACCGTATAAAAGAACGTCGTGTATAAACCAATGTATGCCTCAATGAATGTAAGTTGAGAAGAAGTCCCTTACCTCATGCCTGACTAGACCTGTTCGTTCTTTAATATATTGAATAATAAACTAAAGTTAATTTATACTTTATTAAGAACCTTTTTCAAGTTTATTATTCTTTTTATATCACTTATTACCATGTTATAAACATTACGTAATCATGTAAGTTATTAATGGTCATTTTGTCGATATTTGGTACTTGAGTCAAAAAAATGAACTTCTTATAATTACAAGTTGTTCATGTGATCAAAATTAAATTATCTCCAAAATGGTATTCATGATGTAGATATAATATATATAATATATATCTAGTATATATATATATATATGTATTTATAATTGTATATAACATTTGGAAATAATAAATGAAATGCACCGTTCATGGAGACGGTAAGTCGTACTTACAAATAAATGCTACATTCATTTCTATTTCCTATTTAATGGAATGAAAACGTAATGATACATAGTTATATTAGAATTATAGTATAATATAATATATATAATTTCAGTAACTCCATCCTTTATACGTTCCACATATGACATGAATGAGTAATATCACTTTGAGGGTGTGGAAGTCTGCACTTCCTCAAATAAAATTATCATAATTACACATTATGGAACGGAAAAAGGTTTCCTATAAATAAAAAATATAGAAGTATAGATACAATATAAATATAATATATATAACATATAAATATAGCGCCATCTTAATGGCCCCCATAAGAGGTGGTAGGAGAATCTTGAACAATCATCGTTTCGTGAGGTAGTAGTTCACCATCCATATTAACTATATGTTCATTACCCATTAGATAGAGGAGTGTGTAAGTGTAGTTATAAAACTTCTCATAACAATAACCTTGTATATTTAGGATACTTTTGTTTTTATAAAATATAGTAATGAAAAATGTTTAGTGGGTTGGAGAAGTAAAATAAAAGAGAGGAACTTAAGAGAAGACGTTATCTTTAAATCGGGTAACTCCATTTCGTTTGAACAAAAAGGATTTATTAAAGTGCCTTCTACCTATGGTATGGATTCTAAGTGGAAGATAAGGATATTTAGAGCTTATTTTTTCAATGTTTGGATTAGACAAGGGGCTCAAGAAATGTGAGTAATGGGTTAGAGGTGAGAGCTTTTTATAAGGAGGAGGGGCTCTAGGAATGTTTAAAAATATTATTTTATTATATATTTATTTTCGGTTTCTAAAGGTCAAATACTTATTAAAGTCTAATATAATAAGTATATTGTTAGAAATAAAATCATTAAATAAGAATTTGAAAGGTTTACGATAATTTTTAAATCATTATAATATTATTTATTTAAATCGTGCATTAATGATATAAACACTGCATCATTATTGTGTCATAAATAATTTGATTAATATGATATATAAAAATTTTATATAAAAGAACATGATATAAGAAATCAGTTTATCTTTCTAATGAATATTTATAGTATAATATATCAATTATAAAACCCCACATTAAAATTGTTCTTGCAAAACAATACTTGTTTATGATATTTTAATGTTTTGCTTTAAATAAAAAGTTATTAATGTAATTATCTTACCCAAATGGATTTAAAAGGCCAAAAATCTCACACAAGGATTTTATTGGTCGGCCATGACTCATCCAAAAAGTTTAGGAAAAGTGTTTAGGTAATTTTATATTTTTATAATATTTTTTAACCTTGAATTACCATATTTATATTTAATCATGGTAAATAAAAGTCAAAAGTTACCCTTCATAAAAAAGTATTTTCATCATATTGAACAACATTATACATACTAATAATAACCATGTATGTCATATTTTCAAAATTAACTTCACAGAAGTGGTAAAATTTCATTTAAATGAAGAAGTCAGGTTTTTAACAACTACTCATTGTTTTCACTATTCATAAAAAGTTGACGTTTTTTAGAAAAATACCAAAAATTCATCCACATCTCTATCTAATATTCCGGGTTAAAAATTGATGTCTATCTTACCAAATTCAAAACATATAAGTTTCATTAATTAATATAAAATTAATTGTCATTGTCAAAACAAAAAGCCGGTTTTTAGGATATTATAACTATCTAAAGATTTACACTTGTTTGTGCGCAATTTGAATATGAAATTACTTTCAATGATGAAAACTATATTAAATGGTAACGATATAATCTAATTACAATTTTAAACCAATTAAAAAGATTATCTAACCATATAAATAAATTACATTAAAAGACAGTTTTGAATTAAAATACAGTATTTTCACTATTCATTAAAAATGTATTTATTTCAGAAAAATACAAACATTTACCCCAAGTAAAGTTTGATGCCCCAATTAAAAAATATAATTTTATTTTTGACAAATAGAACATATAAAAGCGACCCAAACTATATTTAAAGAGGGATCTCCATCAAAAGGTGGTAAATCAACCATTTAATGAATATTAGATTATTTATGCTTAAAATTAGATTAATTCACATTTTACGCCTCAAAATTTTATTGGATAAATGTAAATACATTTAAAAAACATGTATAATCATATTTTAGTTTGTTATTTCCATTACTTCCAATACAATGACTATATGTTAACTACAATTTAAAATAATATTATATTATTATTTTTCAGTATTTCTCAATGTTGTGTGCAATGTATGATTTCAAAGAAACCCAATGTTGCGTATCTGGTATTCCATCCAACATTACATTACCTTCAATGTAAAATTAATATTTAATTCAATTTTTTTAATAAATATGGTAATGTATTTTTCATTATTTACCTGGGATGTTACATCCATTACCATTTTGGAAATTGTGTTCTTGAAATTTTATTCATTTATCAAATAAGTGGTGGGTATTTATCCCCCATAGAATTTTCGAATTCCCATGTTGCAACATCACCATATGGGTTTTCCATAAAACCATTACCAGATGAATTACCTTATTCTTCAACACTTTCTCTCTTTGGTCATGAATCTGGACTGGTTGTTCCTCAAAAGAAATATTCTCTCCCAACTGAACTACCTCTAGGATCAAGATGTGAGATAAATCAGGAAAATACATTATCAACATTGAAACATGAAAAACATTGTGTACCTGGTATAAACTTGGAGGTAAAGCTACTTTGTACACAACAAATCCAACTTTCTCTAGGATTTCATAGGGTCCAATGAAACTCAAACTCAGCTTTCCCTTCTTGCAAAAATGAATCACACTTTTCCAGGGAGAAAATCTGGGAAAGACATGATCACCTACCTCAAAAGAAAGATCCTTATTCTAGTTATTCAAATAAATTTTTTGCCTGCTCTGAGCTATTCTCATCTACTTCTGAATCAAATGACCCTTTTCTACCATCTCTTCTACCAATTCTGGTCCCATAAACTTTTTTTCAGCTATTTAATCCCAAAAATCATGAGTTCGACACTTCTTCCAATATAATTCCTCAAATGGAGCCATCTGTATAATATAATGAATGTTTTTTTTATAAGAAAATTCAACCAAAAAAATATGTTTGTCCCAACTACTATAGTAATCCAGTGAACAAGCACGTAGCATATTCTCCAAGATTTGAATTGTTCATTCTGACTTCCCATCTGATTAAGGATGAAAAGTTTTACTAAAATTTAATTTAGTACCCAACGACTTATAAAGGCCTTTATAAAAGGTAGAATTAAACCTAGGATCACGATTAGATACAATAGAGAGGGGAACTCCATGAAACATAACTATCTATTTAACATACAACCAAGAAAGTTAATCTAGAGACAAAGTATCTCGAATAAGAATGAAATGAGCACATTTAGTCAATCGATCGACAATAACCTAGATTTCATTATTAACTCAAGATGTCCTTGGTAATACCACAATGAAGTCCATGGATATATTTTTACATTTCCACTTTGGAAATAGTAAAGGATGAAGCATACCTTTCGGTAACTGTCACTCTTCTTTAACCTATTGACAAGTCAAACACTTCACAGTAATGTCTGTAATATCTCTTCTCATTCCATCCCACTAGTAATACTCTTGATGATCTCTATACATCTTAGTAATACCTGGATGAACTGAAAACGGAGAACTATGAGCTTCTCATAACAACTCATTCTTCAACTATAAATCACAAGGCCCATATAATATCTTTCAAAATCTCAAAATAAAATCATTATCAATGTTAAAATCAGGAAACTTACCCTTCTGAACCTCCACTACCTTTTTCTACAACTAAATGTCTTCCTTCTATTCTTTCTTTATTCTGTCTGATAAAGATGATTTCACTGACACCTGAAACAAAACAGAGGAATTTCCTACACCAATAACTTCTATTCCACTATTCATCAAGTATTTAATCAAATGATCTCATTCAAAACATAACAAGGTTAATGTTGCAATACTTTTTTGACTTAAGGCATTAGCCATTTTATTTGACTTTCTTAGATGGTAATGAATCATGCATTCATAATCCATGATTAATTCTAGACATATCCTCTATCTCATGATAAAATATTTCTGAGTGAATATATACTTCAATGTGTTTTATTCAAATATATATTTAAATCCTTACTCCAAACAAATGATGTCTCCAAAATTTTAAAGCAAAAAAAACATCAGCTAATTCTAAATCATGTGTAGGGTAATTTAACTTATGATTATTCAACTGACGTGAACCATAAGTGTTGACCTCACCTGTTTTGATAATCTCAATCATGTATTCATATGTGTTGAAAATCCCAATTATGTTTTCATTCTCTATGATATTCTAAGTATCATTGATCTATACTTTAATTCTTTCAAATTTGTGATCAAACCAATTATAATTTGTAAAATAGTCTTTGGAATATGTTAATCCTCATTTATCCATGTTCATACAAGTTATAAATTGATTCTAACACAATCGGATGTGTTTTGCATAAAACAGATAAGTAATCTGCCTATAGCTACTGATAAAGAGCTACCGGTACCCAGTCTACCAATAGACTTAGTCTACCGACAGACAGAGCTACCGATAGACTTAACACAGCTACTGATATACTTAAACACAGAGCTACCGATGTACTTATAAATGTAAGCTACTGACTTACAGACAGCTACCGATACAAACATAGAGCTACCGATGTAAGTATACATAGCTACCGATGGAATAAGAGTCACCGATGGACGAAGCTACCGATACAGACTCACAGCTACCGACACATGGAGCTACCGACGCATGGAGCTACCGATAAACAAAGTCACCGATACAAGCATGTACCAACCGACGCATTGAGCCACCGATAGAGTCAAAGCAACTAATGACATTGAGCTACCGATGTTCGAGCTACCGATGTTCAAGCTACCGATGTCCAAGCTACCGATGTTAATTACCTACCGATCACTCGACTCACTGTTTGAATTTCTTTATTTCCTATATTTAATATATCTAACGGTCATATCATGTACATTTTATTGATTTGTCAAATATCTGATAAAGGTTGTCGGATGTCAGGAACCCGTACCTCGTACCTGCTGAAAAGAAATCTTTTCTGTCCCCTGTTGGGAGATAAATACGAGAAGACTACACTGCCCAAGAAAAAACACATCAACGAACAACAAGAAGCAAACTAGAGAAGTGCGTGGTGGATGGCATATACCAGAAACACACGAAGAGAAAAACGAGTTCCATCAAGAACACAGAGAAGCTCATAGACAATCAAGAATACTCTAGAAGTGTTCCGTGCATACAAGAAGAACACTGAAGAACTTAAACTACGACATTTTCATTGTCTGTGAACCTGGAGCATACGACACTCTATTTCTCAAAGAGAAACGAGAAGAGGACTCAGACTCACTTCTAATCGAATCCAAAGGAGTCCAGAGATACACTAAAATCACCAGAACCATCTCTAAACTCTACATCTCTTGTTCTGTGATTTATTATTATACTTTTCGAGCAGTGTGTGTTATCTGCTGTATCTAACACATACACTGTCTCTTGTACTTAAACTGGAGGATTTGTAAATCCTCACAAAACTCTTTCATTCCTTCTTTCCCACGAATAACAGTGGTAGAGGTCGTGTGTGACCTGGATAGCTGGGTGTTGTGGTACTGTTTCCCATGAAGAATAGTGGTAGAGGTCTTGGACCTGGACAGTTGTAAACTGTTGAACCCCGATCCAGGGTGTGGATCATTTTTATATAAACTTTTGAGAGGACTAAGTCTCGGCTTGAGACTGAACCTCTTGATACATTGTTGTGCCATCTCTTTCAAAGTTTTATTCCACTGCTAATCACTTTAAAACCAATACTGTTTTTATAGTTACATTGATAATTAAATTAGCAAGTGTTTATGTTAAGTGTAGATTAGTAAGTTAGTTTCAAAAGATAATCACACACTCCTATGTTGATTAACTGGGAATTAATCAATCCCTTGAGAATCTGACAGAACCTCTACTTTAATATAAATTCACTACAGTTTAATTTATTATTTTATTTGGGGGTCTTTAAGACACTGTTATTAATTACAGAAATTTTAATTGGTACTCAATTCACCCCCCTCTTGAGTGAACCACTCCAACCAACACTTGGTATCAGAGGTTTGAAAATACTTTCTAAAAGTACTCTGCTTTTGAACTGTGATTTTAGTTTTATTTTAAAGCTCTTAAAATTTCTGTTATATCTAAATTTTTGTCTCTTTAAAATTTTCTCATCATGGACAATAGACTTGAGGGTGCTGCTACTAACCGGCCACCTTTCTTCAATGGAACTAATTATGCTCAGTGGAAACTGAAAATGAAAATTCATCTAGAAAGCACAGGTTTTGATATTTGGACTTCTATTGAATCAGATTACAAAATTCCTACTACTACTAGATCTACTTGGGATGAACCTATAAAGACTGCTTACAATAACAATTGTAAAGCTATGAATGACTTGTACTGTGCTCTATGAGATGATGAGTTTAATAGAATTTCTGCTTGTAAAACTGCATATGAAATTTGGGATACCTTAGCTGTTTCTCATGAAGGAACAACGAATGTCAAAGAAATGAGATTGAACACTTATACTATCAAGTATGATAATTTTAAAATGAAGCCTGATGAACCCATTTCTGACATGTATCTCAGGTTCAATGAAATTGTCAATACAATGATCTCGCTGGGAAAGGATGTCTCATCGATGGAACAAATTATGAGAATTTTGAGATGTCTACCTGATAGATGGAGAGGCACATCTGTCTCAATCAGAGAATCATGTGACATTGCTGCTCTACCTGTCAAGGAATTAATTGGGAAGATGATGATGTATGAAGAAGAGCTTAAAGTGAATAAAGAGGAAGAAAATGAACCTCCAAGAAAGTCTATCACTTTCAAATCCTCAACTTCAAAGAATAAGGACAAAGAAAATCTTCAAGCTATAGTTGAAAGTTCAAGCTGTAAAGACAGTGAAAGTGATTCTGACAGTGATGCTGAGATGGCTCACATTGCTAGAAGATTTAAGAAATTTTATAGGAAAAAGAAGTTCTTCAGAAAAACAAATTATATGGATAAGTATGATCACCAAGGTAAATGGAAAAAGGATTGGAATAAGAATGACAAATCAGATGATGTTGTCTGCTATGAGTGCAAGAGAAAAGGACACATTAAAGCCGACTGTCCAAAGCTGAAGTATAAAAAGAAATATGAATATAAGGACAATAAGTTTAAGAAAGCCATGAAGGCTACCTGGAGTGCTTCTGAGGATAGCTCTACTGAATCTGAGAGCTCTGAAACTGAACACAAAAATAAGGCAAACATGTGGTTTATGACAAACACTTCTTAGGTAACTGCTGAAACTCCTACTTTAAATTATTATTACTCTGGAGATAATGCATAATCTGACTCTGATTCTGGAACAATGTCTAAAAATGAATTGTTTGAGTATTGTGATATGCTTGAAGAAACATGTAATGAACTTAAGTATAAATACAAGTCATTAAAGAAACAGCATGCTCTCACCACTACAGTTAAAACCGAACTCACTATTGAAAAAGAGAAAAATGCTCAACTGCTAAAAGAAAACACTGAACTGAAACTATCTAATGAGCAACTCAAGAAAGACTTAGAGAAGTTCACCAATGGAAAAAACACACTAACAAAGATGCTAGGAAAGAAAATAGCACCTAAATATACTACTGGTATAGGATACCAACCTGGACAAAGGAAAATTGCCAAAACAAGATTCATTTCTAAATCTGGACAGAATGAAGGTAATTCTGGAACTTCATATGCTTCAACCAATTATATACATAGCTATGGATCTAATAAAGTTTATCTTTCAAAGCATGTCAATTCTACAAATTATATGAGACCCATTAGACAAATATGGGTACCTAAAGTGTTATTGGCTAACCTGTCTGGACCCAAGAAAATCTGGGTACCAAAATCATCTCCCATCTAAATCTGTTTTGTAGGGAACTTGCTTGAAGAGATCCTGTAAAGAGACCTGGTATTTGGACAGTGGATGTTCAAGACATATGTCAGGAGACTTCTATTGTTTTAAGAGTTTAATAAAAGTTGTTGGAGGCTTTGTCACCTTTGGTGACAACTCTAAAGGAAAAATCATCGGCCTAGGCCAGATTGGTAACACTGATTCAATTTTGATTTCTAAAGTTTTATTTGTTGACGGCCTTAAATACAATTTATTAAGTATTTCTCAATTATGTGATGATGGTTTTCATGTTAAATTTGAAAATGATTCTTGCAAAGTTTTTAATTCTAAGAATGTTTTGGTATTTTCTGCCTTAAGAAATGAAAATGTTTATGCTGTTAATCTGAATTCTTTAGCTAAGCAAAATATTACTTATTAGAATGCTTTTCATAAAGAATCTTGGCTATGGCACATAAGATTGGGACATTGCAACATTCACTCACTTAGAAAACTCTCTAGAAAAAACCTATTTAGAGACCTACCTAAATTAGAATTCCCAAATGATAGAGTGTGTAACCCCTGTCAAAAGGGAAAACAACACAAAGTTTCTTTCAAATCAAAGAAAGAAGTTTCGACTTCTCAACCACTTGAATTGGTTTTCATGGATTTGTTTGGACCATCAAGAGTTTCTAGTTTAAATGGGAAGCACTATGTTTATGTTCTTGTAGATGACTTTTCTAGATATACTTGGGTATATTTTCTAGCTCACAAAAGTGAAGCTTGTTCTTCTTTTCTTAAATACTCTAAATCTGTAGAGAACCTTAGTGGACTTAAGATTAAAACTTTGAGGAGTGATCATGGTCGTGAGTTTGAAAATCAAGATTTTGAATCTTATTTCTCACACAATGGCTATACTCATAACTTTTTTCCCCTAGAACACCCCAACAGAATGGTGTAGCAGAAAGAAGAAACCGAACCCTTCAAGAAATTGCTAGAACCATGCTCAATGAATATGACCTGCCTATTTATTTTTGGGCTGAAGCTATAAATACAGCCTGTTATGTCATTAATAGAGTCTTAATTAGACCTGTTCTTAAGAAAACCCCTTATGAATTGTGGAACAATAGAAAGCCTAAGGTTAATTACTTTAATGTTTTTGGTTGCAAAGTATTTATTCTGAATACTAAAGATAATCTGGATAAGTTTGCTTCCAAAAGTGATGAAGGAATTTTTCTGGGTTACTCTATTTTAAGTAAAGCCTATAGAGTATTCAATAAGAAAACCAAATGTGTGGAAGAATCTGTTCACATCATGTTTGATGAAACTAATCCACATGAGCCTAAAACCTCTCCTGAGAATCTTGAAGAAGATTTGTCTATTCTGGACCTTAATGATAAATCTAAAGAACCTGTTATAAAAGTATCCAGTTCTGGACTTTTTCCAGAATCTGCTTCTGTTGATCCCGAACCTATAGATGAACCTGAAATTTCTAGTCCAACCTTTACCAGATCAACGAGGATTCAAAAGAATCATCCTTTAGAAGCTGTTGTTGGTAATCTTGATAGAGGAACACAAACTAGAGCTTCTCTAAGAAACCAGGTTGAACATCAAGCTTTTCTTTCACAGCTAGAACCCAAAAATATCAATGATGCTATCAATGATGAATTCTGGGTAATGGCTATGGAGGAAGAATTAAATCAGTTTGAAAGAAACAAAGTCTGGGAATTAGTTGACAGACTTAAGGTCACTTTGACAATAGGCACAAAATGGGTTTTTAGAAATAAAGTAGATGAATCTAGAAATATAGTTAGAAACAAAGCTATACTAGTTGAACAAAGATATAGTCAAGAAGAAGGTATAGACTATGAGGAAACTTTTGCACCTGTAGCTAGACTAGAAGCCATTAGGATCTTACTTGCATATGCTGCACATCTGGATTTCAAGTTATATCAAATGGATGTGAAAAGTGAATTTCTAAATGGTTTTATAATTGAAGATGTTTTTGTAGAACAACCACCTGGATTTACTAATCCCCATTTTCCAAATCAAGTTTTTAAACTTTCTAAAACTTTGTATGGTTTAAAACAAGCTCCAAGAGCTAGGTATGATAGACATAGAAATTTCCTTATTTCAAAAGGTTTTACTAAAGGGATTGCTGATCCAACTCTTTTCATTAAAAGAATTTCTAAAGATGTTTTAGTTGTACAAATATATGTTGATGATATTATTTTTGGATCTTCTAAACACTCTTTATGTACTGATTTTTCAAAAAGTATGCAAAATGAATTTGAAATGAGCTTAATGGGAGAGCTTAAGTACTTTCTTGGATTTCAAGTATTTCAAAATGAAAATGGTATTATTTTGAATCAAAGTAAGTATACAAAGGATCTTTTAAAACGTTTTGGTCTGGATAATATCAAGGAAAGTGAAACTCCTATGAGTACTACCTGTAAATTGGATGCAGATGAAACTGGGAAACCAGTTGATCAAACAAATTACCGAGGTATGATTGGTAGTTTACTTTATCTTACTGCTAGTCGACCTGATATTATGTTTAGTGTGTGTATGTGTGATAGATTTCAAGCTAATCCAAAAGAATCTCATTTGCTTGCTGTTAAAAGAATTTTTAAATATCTCAAACACACGGTTAACTTAGGTTTGTTTTACCCAAAAGGACAATCCTTTGAGTTAATGAGTTATTCAGATGCTGACTTTACTGGTTGTAAGTTAGATAGAAAAAGCACATCAGGAACATGTCATTTGCTTGGAAAATCCTTAGTTTCATGGTGTAGTAAGAAACAGAACTCAGTTGCATTATCTACTGCCGAAGCAGAATATGTAGCTGCTGGTAGTTGCTGTGCACAAATTCTGGGGATGAAACACACTCTTTTGGACTATGGATATGTTTTTAAACATATTTCAATCAAATGTGATAACACCAGTGCAATAAACATCTCTAAGAATCCTGTATCTCACTCTAGAACCAAACACATAGATGTAAGACACCATTTCCTAAGAGATCACTATCAAAAAGGTGATATTTCTCTTGAATTTATTGGCACTGAACATCAATTGGCTGATATTTTCACTAAAACTTTAAGTTCGGATAGGCTAAGTTACATAAGACACGAATTGGGAATGTTTACTCACTGATGTGAAAATTCTCACCGATGTGAAAATTCTCACTGATGTGAAAATTCTCACCGATGTGAAAATTCTCACCGATGTGAAAATTCTCACCGATGTGAAATTCTCACCGATGTACAATTCTCACCGATTTGTTTTTCTCACCGATGATTAACTCACACCGATGCAATGTTTTCTAAAACATCTGTCTGCCGCCAAGAATATGAATCGTTTTATTTTATTTTATCTTACTCTATTTTAGTTGTTTATTTGGAATTCCTAAATGATAAAACTCAGTCTAAGCCACTTCTTACCTCACCGAGCTCAAAATATCTCACCTTCGAACCTTTGCTCCCAAATCGACCAAGAACCCTAAACCCGCGATGGAAAAAACTAAGCTTCCTATCGTCAGAGATGAAAGAGTAGAACCAAAAGCTAAGAAGCAGAAGACACAGCATAAAGCCGGTGTTAGTGAAGTCAGAACTAGATCGGGAAGGCGACCAGTGAATCCTCACTTGCAGAATAGAGACATAGTAATCGAGAAGGAACTGTGCGTGGAATGGCTACTTCCTAGCAAATCGTTAGTACTCGAGATTCTGGAGGACCAGAAATGGGTGGATTGTTTTTCGAATAACAATGGCCCATACTACCCGAAGATGGTAAAACAGTTCTATGAGTTTGTAAACATCGAGAAGTCTGAAAATGAGAATCGGGTAAGCTCTTGTTTAAATGGAAAAGAGATGTCTTTTTCTTCAGTAGAGCGGGCTGCGTGTTTGAAAGTACCACATGAAGGTGTCTCTGGGTATGTATCAAGAGCAATGCCACCTAGCAGTGACATCTTTGATTATGAAACTGCCTTAAAAGAGTTGACTGGTAATGGAAATCAAAGGCAAGTGGTTGCTGCTGAAATGGATGGAGAAAATCGACTGCTCTTCAAGTTTGTTCAGCATGTGTTGATACCGAGGCGAGGAGATTTTGCAAATCTGAGATATCAAGATATATATATTCTTCATTTTCTAAGACATGGTGTAAAAATCAATCTGTGCAGATTGTTAATGCTTCAAATGGAAGACATGATTAGACCAAAGTCAAAGACTAATGCTTTGTTCTTTGCCAAGCTGATTTCAGTAATGATAAAAGTGAAAGGAATAGCTGAGTATCGGGATGAGACAGTTGTAGTCAAGAACAATTTCTGCATCACCTCTACTGTTTGTAAGTACATGAAAATTAACTGGAACCCATGGAAGGGAGAATGGGTCAGTGATGATCAGAAGATATATGATAGGTTTAATCCTGTGGATCATCCCTGAAGACCAAAGGATATGAGATATCCAAGTCTGAGACCTGGTGAAGAAGAACCTGTTTATAGTGATGAAACAGAAGAAGAAGAAGAAGAAACTCCCATGGATGTTGGAGGAGATCCAGACCTGCCCCCAAGTCCTGTTGCAGAATTGGTTTATTCTAGGAAAGGAAAGGCAGAGGAAATTTTGTCTACTTATGAGGAAGACCAGTCTGTACCTCACCAAGAAGAAGAGGAAAAGGAAAATGTATCTGAATCGCCTGCTTCTGGTAGGTTAAGCATGAGTCCTTTGATTGGAAACTCAGCTATGCCGACTGCTGAAGTAGAAAGAGATACAGAAGAAGTTATACCTGTATCAGAAGATCTTTTAGATGCTGCACCGGTGGAACTTGTAGTAGAATATTCTGATGAAGAGAATCTAGCACTGAATGCAGTTGTGATACATGGGAATTCACCCATTGAGGGGGAGCATCAATCTATTCTTGGAAATGTTACAGTAGCTGTTGATCTTGGAGACTGGGTAGAAGACCTAGGGATTATAGTCTGTGGATTGGATTATCCGGATTTTGATAATGAGATGTCTGTGAATAGACCAAAGACCAATTATGATCTTGCTTCTGAGATGTTTCCAGATGATGTGGTCAGATTTCATGATCTGAATAAGCTGAAAGAGGACCTCAAAACCAGTTTTGTTTGAAGAAGTGAAGTTAATGGAAACCTCCCTTTCATCCTCAATTAATTCAATAATGACTGATTCTGTATTTGGTTTAGCCTCAGCAAAGGGATCTGCTGCAGTTGTCCCAAATGATTTTGTCTCTAAATCTGATCTTGAATTCATGAAGAATGAGCTGAAAGAATCATTCAGTGCATCAGTTGCTGAGATGAAGCAAATCTTTTATGAAGAAATGAAAATGTTAGAGAGATCCTTTGAGCTATCTCTGGCTTGTAATTTATCTTCTTTTATGTCTGAGCTTATGGAAGAAGTGAAAGAGTTCCAGACTCAGTCTTCTAGGATCGAAGCAGATCTTGAAGCTCTCAAGACAACAGTTGTTTCTTTCGACTCTTATATGAGCTCCAAGTCTCAAGCTGACAAGGACCCAGATTATGTGAAGAGTGTAGTAAGTCAGTTTGTCTCGGTGTTTGAAAGTTTCAAAACCTCAGTAAAGGATCATGTTCAATTACAAGACTCTCAAGTTCAAAGCCTAATTAGTGGTTTGTCTAAGAGTTTCAAAGAAACTGTTTCCTTCTCTATTGGCCCTCTCACATCCAAACTATCAGTTGACCTGAATCAAGTTTGAGCAATGTTGAAGGAGGATATTAGTTCTATTTCAACCAGTGGATCTGTGGACTCATCAGATTTGAGCCGAGTGGTGCTTTCTACAAGAGATTCTGCCAAAGAAATAATGAAGATTGTTCAAGATTATATGAGAGAAGCCTCTGCCTCTCAGAAAGCCATAGAGAGCAAAGTGGACTACTACTTCACCAAAATTTTCACCAAGCATCAACTCGAACACCACTTCAAGATGATGTTGGAAAACATGAAGCTTCCTCCAGTAACTCAAGCTTTTAGAGAACAAGTGAGCAAGCTAAGAGAACTGACTCCTGCCTTAGAGAAATTCATGGAGAACAAAGATGGTTTCATCTCTGCTATGGAAAGAGGAGGAGGAATTATTATGGATTTTAGAAATCTGTTGCTGCCATTCTTGCATGTTGATGCCAGACCAGTCATCATACCTCCTGCTTTGCCTGCTTCTGCCTCAGCTGCTTCCACAGTCCAGCTGACTCCTGCTCAAGCTATTCGAAGCCTCACACCAATGATCACCCAAAGATCTTCAACCTACAGGCCTGACTCTGTGTCAGTGGCCCAGCCTCCTTTGATCTTTTCTGGCATTCCAAAACCTTCACCTGCATCCTCACCACCCGAGCCTTCTTCTGATCCCAAAGGGAAATCTCACGTGGAAGATGAGGATTGATCCAGTGGCCAGGATTTTTGATAGGAATTCCTTTGTATTCTGTTTTTGTACTTTTTGACTACTCTAATACAGAAGAACTCTTTTTTACTTCTCATGTTTTATTTGTCTCCTATATATGCTTTCCCACTTTTTGATTATCACAAAGGGGGAGAAACATTTTATGAGAGAATAATAAGGGGGAGGACAATAAGCGGGGGAGAACAAAATGAGAGAATGAGAAATATTTTCAATGGAGAAAAATAAGGAATAAGGGGAGACACATTACCTTTTTTTCATTTTTACCTCTGATACCTTATGTCTATTTAGTACCTTATGATTGCTACCTCTGATAACTTATGTCTATATCATACTATTTCTATTATCTCTGATGCTGTTTTCAATAAGAAAATTGAATTCAATATTATACTCTTTACTATTATATTTTCACTATGTTAAATGTCCATATCATAAATTGTGATTATCAAAAAGGGGGAGATTGTTGACCTCACCTGTTTTGATAATCTCAATCATGTATTCATATGTGTTGAAAATCCCAATTATGTTTTCATTCTCTATGATATTCTAAGTATCATTGATCTATACTTTAATTCTTTCAAATTTGTGATCAAACCAATAATAATTTGTAAAATAGTCTTTGGAATATGTTAATCCTCATTTATCCATGTTCATACAAGTTATAAATTGATTCTAACACAATCGGATGTGTTTTGCATAAAACAGATAAGTAATCTGCCTATAGCTACTGATAAAGAGCTACCGGTACCCAGTCTACCGATAGACTTAGTCTACCGACAGACAGAGCTACCGATAGACTTAACACAGCTACCGATATACTTAAACACAGAGCTACCGATGTACTTATAAATGTAAGCTACTGACTTACAGACAGCTACCGATACAAACATAGAGCTACCGATGTAAGTATACATAGCTACCGATGGAATAAGAGTCACCGATGGACGAAGCTACCGATACAGACTCACAGCTACCGACGCATGGAGCTACCGACGTATGGAGCTACCGATAAACAAAGTCATCGATACAAGCATGTACCAACCGACGCATAGAGCCACCGATAGAGTCAAAGAAACTAATGACATTGAGCTACCGATGTTCGAGCTACCGATGTTCAAGCTACCGATGTCCAAGCTACCGATACTGATTACCTACCGATCACTCGACTCACTATTTGAATTTCTTTATTTCATATATTTAATCTATCTAACGGTCATATCATGTACATTTTAATGATTTTTCAAATATCTGATAAAGGTTGTCGGATGTCAGGAACCCGTACCTCGTACCTGCAGAAAAGAAATCTTTTTTGTCCCCTGTTGGGAGATAAATACGAGAAGACTACACTGCCCAAGAAAAAACACATCAACGAACAACAAGAAGCGAACTAGAGAAGTGTGTGGTGGATGACATATACCAGAAACACAAGAAGAGAAAAACGAGTTCCATCAAGAACACAGAGAAGCTCATAGACAATCAAGCATACTCTAGATGTGTTCCGTGCATACAAGAAGAACACTGAAGAACTTCAACTACGACATTTTCACTGTCTGTGAACCTGGAGCATACGACACTCTGTTTCTCAAACATAAAAGAGAAGAGGACTCAGACTCACTTCTAATCGAATCCAAAGGAGTCCAGAGCTACACTGAAATCACTAGAACCATCTCTAAACTCTACATCTCTTGTTCTGTGATTTATTATTATACTTTTCGAGCAGTGTGTGTTATCTGTTGTATCTAACACATACACTGTCTCCTGTACTTAAACTGGAGGATCTGTAAATCCTCACCAAACTCTTTCATTCCTTCTTTCCCACGAATAACAGTGGTAGAGGTCGTGTGTGACCTGGACAGCTAGGTGCTGTGGTACTGTTTCCCACGAAGAACAGCGGTAGAGGTCTTGGACCTGGACAGTTGTAAACTGTTGAACCCCGATCCAGGGTGTGGATCATTTTTATATAAACTTTTGAGAGGACTAAGTCTCGGCTTGAGACTGAACCTCTTGGTTACATTGTTGTGCCATCTCTTTCAAAGTTTTATTCCGCGGCTAATCACTTTAAAACCAATACTATTTTTAAAGTTACTTTGATAATTAAATTAGCAAGTGTTTATGTTAAGTGTAGATTAGTAAGTTAGTTTCAAAAGATAATCACACACTCCTGTGTTGATTAACTGGGAATTAATCAATCCCTTGAGAATCTGACAGAACCTCTACTTTAATATAAATTCACTACAGTTTAATTTATTATTTTATTTGGTGGTCTTTAAGACACTGTTATTAAATACAGAAATTTTAATTGGTACTCAATTCACCCCCCTCTTGAGTAAACCACTCCGACCAACAATAAGAAATTACCTGATCATTCTTCATAATGACACAACCAAGTCTATTCAACAAAGCATCACTCTAGATAACAAAATCACCATTTCTGGAAGGTAATGCCAAAATAGAAGCATTCACCAATCTTATTTTCAATTCCTGAAAAAAAAGCATCACATTCTTTTGTCCAAATTAACTTAAAACTTTTTTTAATTAACATAGTCATTGGGATTCATAACTATGAAATTTTTTCAACATACCTCATGTAATAACCTGTAAAACAAGGACAACTATGGATCTCGATAATATTTGTGGGTCTTGGCCATTCTTTAACATCTTTTGTTTAAGAAGGATCTATAGTTATGCTATTTTTTGAAAAAATGTGACAAAGGAATGAAATTTGTTTTAGCCAAGACTCACACTATCTGAATTTACCATATAGTTTTTTTTGTTTTAAGGTTTGAAAGACAACCCTTAAATGACTTTCATGGTCTTGTTTATTTTTAGAATAAACCATAATATTATCAATGAACACAATAAAAAACTTATCCTAGAACTCACGGAAAATTCTATTCAAAAGATCCATGAATATAGTAGGTACATTAGTTAACCCAAAAGCCAGAACAAAAAATTCATAATGGCCAGATCTAGTATGAAACATGGTCTTTAGAATGTCTTCTTCATTTACACTCAATGGTTGGTATCCCGACCTCAAATCAATATTTGAAAAATACGGATCTACCTGAAGATGATCAAACAAATAATCGATAGGAGGGAAAAGATACATGTTTTTAACAGTGACGTAATTAAATGATCTATAATCAATGCAAAGTACCATTGAACCATCATTCTTTTTAACAAAAAAGACTAGATCACCCCACGATGATGTGTTAGGTTGAATGAAACCTTTATATAATAAATCATGCAATTGCTTCTTTAACTATAAAAGTTTGATTTGAGCCTCTTGATAAGGGGTTTTTGGAATTGCCTTAGCATGAGGAACTAAGTCAATAGTAAATTCAGCTTCCCAATATGGTATAATACCAGAAAAATCATCAATAAAAACATCAAGGTACTCATTTACCACTGGAATATCATTAATTAGAACCATTCTATTATTTTCAACAATATATGCAAGGTAATATTCATTTCCATATTTTACTAGTTTCACAGCTTCCTGATATGTTATCAAAAGTAGGGGTTCTTTCTTGTACACAAACTGAAAAATATTCTAAAAAGAAACCTCTATAGCTTTTCATTCAACCTTAGTATGATAAAAAGAAAGCCTATCCATACCCAAAATAACATCAAACTCTACTAGAGGAAAAAAATAAGGTTTGTGGGTAGATTCTTTCTGCACACAAGGACAAGAAGGTTATTATAATTTATTTTTCTCTCAACATTTCCCACGATGTTTTTACCAGAAGTTCAGGATCCATATCTTGAGATGGATTTCACAATTTACTAGAAAACATCACATAAATGGATGAATGTGTAGACCCTAAATTAAACAACACATTGGAATAATCTGAATAAACCAACAATGTACCTGATACTACTTTATTAGATGGCCCATCATCTACTGAATTAGATGAAAAGTATTTCACCACCCCGTTCTGCTTGTAGTCCAACTACATTCCCTCATTTAAGTTCTTCTTTGGACAATCATTTGTATAATGACCTATTTCATTGCACATAAAACATTTTATGGACTACAAATAATATTTTTTCTAACCATTAAACTTATATTTTTTAGTGTAATTACGAGAATTATGTCCCATTTTACCACATTAGTATCACTTACTAGAATTAAAAATATATTCCCCATCATGCTATTCACCAAAATTTTCAGAAACTGTAAACTTAAGTTTCTTACCATCAGACTTTTTTGAAGAGTTCTTCCCTTCAGTCTGCCACCTCGACATCTTATTTTGTTTTTTTTTCAAAGAACACCCGATCATCGACAATCTCTATTTCCACATTCTCCAAACATAAAACAAGTTTTTCATAACTTTTGAGCTCAAGAGAAGATAAATTCCTTAGATACTTTTTCTTCAATCCTGAGAAAAAAATGGTTGATTTTTTTATCAAGATCTCATATGATATTTGAAGCATACCTTGCCAGTCAAGTGAAGTTTTCTTCATAATTAGCCACTTAGTCATCCTCCTACCTCAATTATAGGAATTGTTTTTTCATCAGAAGATAAACCACCTTAGGAAAATATTTCTCAAGAAACATACCATTGAATTCATCCCAATCAAGAGCATTAATCACCACATTAACCCTGATATTTTTTACCATCGACCACCACTGATCGGTTTCAACTTCAAAATGGTAAACAATAAGACTAACCTTTTGATGTTCTGAACACCCCATGACATCAAAATTCTTTTCCAGTGCTTTAATCCACCCTTCTACTAGCACAAGGTCAGATGATCTTTTGAATGATGGGGGATGTTCCCTCATGAAATGATCCACTACAAACATGTTCCTCCATGGTAGATTTGGATGATCTCATTCATAGATACCAACACCATTTATATCCTTAGTCAAATATACCATCACTGAAAAAACTGTTCAGTTTCGATTCCGACCATCTTAGGTTACTGAATTATAAGGTTTTCTTCCTCCTAATTTTGTCCCATCATAGCTGCCATGTTTCCTCTACAGAAAACAATTCTAAACACAGAAATATCTTATGTGAAGAAACATGGTTGTAAATTCTATATCAGTTCAATCTTACCATAAATTAATATACGGACATTAATATAACAAAAATATAACTCCTAAAGTTTTCTAATCCAACCTTTAACACCAACTATAAGGACCCATCCTTAAAGAATTACATAATCATTAATTAAATGGATAATTCACATTGAGGATGTTTTTAGGTTTATATTTATAGAGAATTAAGCCATAACTATTACATTACATATCATAAATTAAAAATTATACACTTTTACTAAGTTTCCATTTTTTTAATTAAAAAAAACTCTTGAAAAAAGAGAGTCATGTATAGTTCCATGTTTTAGATAGAATTACTTTTCCTTGATCCCATCCTTGACCCTATTCATCTTTAAGTCCAATGAAAAACATTTCAAAACATGGGATGAGCATAAAAAGCTCAGTAAGGGTTATAAAATAAAGAAAAAAACATTAGTCTATCAAAACATAATCTTTTTTACATAACTCGTGATATCATAATATTGTGAATAACACATATAAAACATAAATCATAAAGGTAACTTGTGGAATCCATAATATAGTTACGTTGTCGCTTTCACAACTACGTATGGATTTACATTTGGAATAACCATCACAATATATTCCCTAAATCTATTAGGAGAAATAGTATCTTTTACCTCTATCATGTTTTCCAATGCATTGGAGAACTACCTCAGGCTCACCCACCCATGGTTTATCATGGAACCACCCATATACATAAACAATGCCCATGAACCATAACATATTCATAACACATAAAACAAACATAAATGAAAGATAAAATTTCCACATCATTTAAATATATTAACAAAACAAATCTATTATCAAAACAATTTTCAATACCAAAATATGTAAAAGAGTATATAGTATTTATTTTCCTTTTAAAACCATTACAGTTTGTTAAAGAAGTCGTAGATCAAATAATACCCACAACAGTGGAAAAGGTCGTTATCACCACTTATATTAAATGAAACATTATTTTTTGTTGTTTTGTAAAATGACTAGTAGAACATGATTCCATTTAACCAAAATGAAAATTCAAATGTGTTTATACACCATATAAATGAAAGTCATGTATAAATCAAAGTATGCCACAATGAATGGAAATTGAGACCAAATCCATTACCTCGTTTCCTACTTGACCCATTCGTTATTTAATATACTAAATAATAAACTAAATTTAATTTATACTTGATTAAGAACCTTTTTCATGTTCATTAGTCCTTTTATATCACGTATTACCTTGTTATAAACATTACATAATCATTTAAGTTAATAATGGCCGTTTTGTTGATATTTGGTACTTGAGTCAAAAATAAACATCTTATAATTACAAGTTGTTGTCGTGGTCAAAATTACATTATATCCAGAATGATATTAATGATTTAGATATCATATATATCATATATATCCATTATATATATGTATTTATAATAGCACATAACACATGGAGATAAGAAATGAAATGCACTGTTCATGGAGACGGTAAGCTATACGTATGCATGAATGCTACTTTCATTTATATTTCATATTTAATGGAATGAAAAATTAATGATACATAAGTATATTATAATTTCAGTATATTATAATATATATAATTTCAGTAACACCATCATTTATATGTTCCACATATGGCATGAACGAGTCATATCACATTGAGGGGGCCATAGTCCGCACTTCCTCAAATGAAATTATCATATTTACCCACTATGGAAACAATAAAGGTATGATATAAATTAAAAATACATAAGTTAGATACAATATAAATAAAATATATGTAATATATAAATACAGTTCCATCTTAGTGGGAACCATAAGAGGTGGTAATATAATTTTAAACAATCATCATTTCGTGAGGCAGTAGTTCGCCGTCCACAGAAATAGTATGTTCATTACCCATTAGAAGGAGGTGTGTGTAAGTTTAGTTCTAATACTTCTCATAACAACAACCTAATATATTGAGGATACTGTATTTTTTATAAAATAAAGGAATAAAAATAGTTTAGTGGGTTGGATATGTAAAATAAATGAAAAGAACTTAAGAGAAGATGTTACCTTTAAATATGGTAACTCCCTTTAGTTTTAACCAAAAGGATTTCTTGAAGTGACTTATTCCTAAAGTAAGGATTATAGGTAGAATATAGGAATATAAAGACTTTATTTGGGTAGATTTTGGGAAAACAAAGGGGCTTAAATGGTGTGATTAATGGGTTATAGGTGAGGGTTTTTTATAAGGGGATGAAGGGATATTTAAGAAAGTTTGAAAATATTATTTTATTATATAATGATTTTCGGTTTCTAAAGGTCCAAAACTTGTTAAAGTCAAATATAAGATGACTCTATTTCGAAATAAAATCATCCAATAAAAATTGGTTAGGTTTTGGATATTGTTTTAATCATTATAATCTTATTTATTTAAGTCATTAATTAATGAGGTAAACACTGCAACATTATTGTGTCATAAATTATTTTATTTATCTGATGTCTAAAAAATATAAATAATATAACATGATGTAGAAACTATTTTTAGATTTATAATTAATATTTAGAGTCAAATATATCAATTATATAACCCCACATTAAAATTGTTTTATCAAAACAACATATGTTTATTATATTTTTATTTTTACTTTAAATAAAAAGATATTAATGTCATTATCTTACATAGATGGATTTAAAATGATATAAATCTCACATAGGGATTATATTGGTCGGCCATGACTCATCCAATAAGGTTACGACAAGTGTTAATGTAATTTTATATTATTATAATATTATTTTTACCTCGATTTACTCTATGTACCATTAACCACGGTAAATTAAAGTCAAAAGTTACTATTCACCAAAAAAATATTTTCATTTTATTGAACCACGCTTTACTTTATAATAATAACCATGTATGTAGTATTTTTGATATTCAATTCACAGAAGTGGTAAAATTTCATTCAAATGAGGAAGTCGGTTTTTAACTACTACTTTGCGTTTTCATTATTCATCAATAATTGATATTTTTAAGAAATATTCCCAAAATTCAGCCTAGGATATATTTGATATTAAGAATTCAAAAATAATGTTTATTTTACCAAATTCAAAGCATAGAAGTTGTATTAATTTATTTAAAATTAATTCCCCTTTTCAAAATAAAAAGGCTTGTTTTTAAGAAACAATAACTATCAAAAAATTGACATTTGATTATGTACAATTCCAAAGTGAAATTACTTAGAATGACCAAAATAAGATTAAATGGTTAAAATATAATCTAATTACACTTTGAAACCAATTAAAAATATGATCTAACCATATAAATTATTTATATTAATAGGCAGTTTTGAATAAAAATACATTATTTTCACTATTAATTAAAAAATGAATTTTATCAGTTTATTACCCAAAATTTACCCAAAGTAAATTTTGATGTCCTGATTCTAAAGAAGAATTTTATTTTTGTCAAATAGAACATATAAAAGTGAACAAAACTATATTTAAAGAGGGTTCAACATCAAAAGGCAGTAAATCGACCTTTTAGTGAATATTAGATTTTTTATGATTAAAATTAGATTCATTCAAATTATAAGACTATAAATTTTATTGGATAAATGTAAAAAATAACAAATATTTATAATCATTTTTTAGTAAGCTTTGTTCATTCCCGCCAATACAATGGGTAGAAGTTAACTATCATTGAAAATAATATTATATTATTATTTTTCAGTATGAATAAATGTTGTGTGCAACGTAATATTTCAATGAAACTCGTTGTTTCATATCGGGTACACCATCGAACATAACATCCCCTTTAAATTAAAATTAATATTTATTTCATAAATTTTAATAAATATTAAATGGTATTATTCTTTATTTACCTAGTATGTTACAGAATCCTACACACCAAAACCGGTGAACAAGAATATTATTCCCCAAATACTGTACTTTTTGTGGATTCCTTTGGTGACATTGGTTCCTTTGGTGACTCTTCTATATGGAATATATAATTTATTATGTCCCATATTTCCACAACAATAACAAATTATTCGAGTTATATTATTGTAAGTTATTATAGTGCTGATTTCACATTGGGTCTTATGAGTCTTCAAATTATGATTAGTACCCAAATTAACATTCAAACATTAAGTGTGTGCTTGTGGTATGACATTAATCACCATGGTTTTATATTTGGGATCAAGCCCCATGCTAGCCTTTTTTTTGGATATGATTTTTGCTTATGTTATGCTGGTACTTTATGCTTCATTGCCATATTATATGTCACTTGAGTGGTCTTCTTTCCCGATGACATACTGGAATTCGTGAGTTTTTCTTAATACTCATATTTTCATCAAAGTAAAATGTATTATTCTTCATGTTATTTAAAACATTTAATTTTATATTTCACTTTTTTATTCAAACCATTGGCTACTATTTTATGTTCATTGATTTCGAGTTTGTTCCCAACACCCTTTTTTGAGTTATCTATAATTAAAGACTTATGATTTTAAATTTCATCATTTAGTTCAGAATTATATTATTCCTATTTCTAGATATAAATTTTGGAATCTCGAACTAATTTATTTTCTTTATTCATTTTGAATATCCAAATATATATCTCTTCAAGAGAGGAATCTAACTCATCTGGGAGATCAACTATTCCTTCAACTTATTCTTCATCATTTTTCCTTTCTTCCATTATCTTGGAGACACCAAAAACTACTACCATAACCTTTTATCCATGATCTTTACCATTACCCATCTCTTCCACCCTATATTCTTCTAAACTGACATTTTTGTATGAATTATTAATTGTATTTTTGAATAAATGTATCTTAAAATTTTTCTAACCTTTTATATAGGAAGAATACTTCTTCTAGGGAATTTCTACATCATACTCATCATCAGCTTGAATCTACTTTGGGAAACTTGTGAAAATGTTTCCAACCTTTCCGCATCAAAATCATGTAAGTGGAAGTTGCCCTTTGAAATTTCCATCTCCTCTTAGTAAATTTGAGGAAAAAATGACATGAATTTATCTATCCCTTCTTATTCCATCCATATTCTATAGTTATATAATTTATGGTGTTGAATACAAGTTTTTAAACTCCCCTATTTTAAGAGGCTTATTATCATATTTTCTCATCTCGTATGAAACAAAATTACTGTGAATTCTATCCAATGACAGGTCCTTTGGATCATTATCTTTCGGTACAAAAACATCAATATTTAACCAAAGTGTAAGTATTCTCCATATGATCTTAACAATATTTAAATCATCAATAATTTCGCCAAGACCACACATGTCTTCCATAAAATCAATCACTAAATCAAAGAAAGCATCAAGAGGCTCATTAGGGTGGATTCTCATATCCTTATACTTGTTCAATAGAACCTGAATATTTTTTGTCTACCTTTTGATTCACCATCCTAAATATTTTGAAACTTTTCCCACATAGGATGTGATAACTTACAAGACTTTACCTTTGTATAGATTTCATTGGATAAGGCTCCCCCTAAAAAATTGATTTATTTCGTGTCAGCATCGAATTCCATTTGGCCATCTTTTTATTAAGAAACACCGTCTAAACTAGATAAAATACTATGAATTTATACTATAAAAACATGATTTCTAAAAATTCCAAAGTTGTGCTTCATCCTATTCTTCCATAATTGAAAAGTATTTCCATCAAATATTGGAATAATTTTATGATTGAATTCATCTATTTAAATCCAAGAGAGAGATACATTGATATTAACCATTCTTTTTTATACCATTTTTTAGAATAACTGGGTTGGATACCCAAAGAGGGGGGTGAATAAAGTTATGAATGATTTAAAAAATCTCTTTAAGATATTGTTTTTTTGTTAAACAAAACATTATTTTCTCTCTTTCCTGTATAAAGGTATGAAAAAATTAAATCATGGATGATACATAGAAATTTTACTTTTCTCACCTTTACTGAGCTATATACAAGTATCATACAAAGGAAATGTACCAGTGTACCAAATTTTTTAAAGTGCACTTCTGTTACAAAGTTCAAAGCGTACTCACTATCCCACTAGGTTTACAACTATTCACAATTTTAAAGCTCACTCCTCTCTTAACAAAAGTGTTCTCACTGATCCTTCATATGAGTATTATTTTGATCGATTGAATCTTTGAGGTTTTACCTCTTTTGGTGCATAATTAAGTTACACCTTCATCTAATTGATGAATACCACATTACTAATAGTTTACTAGTCAATCCATTTTCAGTACTTCAAGATGATAACTTCTTTCCTAAAGCTCACACACCCTTTGTAAAATTGCCTAATTATTAAAAATAACCTGATACATTCGTGATTCACCTAATATTTTAAAAGATAACCACTCTCATGAAGATCAAATATCCTTCACAAAACACACTTCTTCTGTGAATCACATATATCCTTCGCAAAGCTCAACACTTTCTCAAAGCCTACCTAGACATCACGAAGCTCAATACATTCATGATGATTACAATTTTTGGTTAGCATATATATTCTTAATAAACATAAATTATTCAAATATTGTCACACAATAACAACCTGCACAAATTTAGAGCCTTTGGATATTCATTAAGAGTTTCTCTTCTCAAATGAGGTGGGTATAGGCTTATTTATAGGCATTTCATCCCTTTCATGAAGCTTCTAAACTCTCCACCATATTTTCATGAAGATTATCATTATTTTTTTGAACCTCTTTATCTTCAAGAAGCACTAGATAAATTTTCCCATTCATGGAGCTTATTATAGTTGTAGAGATTTACCATCAATCATTCTCATTCAGTACCCTTTTTCAAACCTCTGCACCTTCTCGAATCACCAAGCCTTCATGAAGAAATGGACCTTCACGAAACACCCAACCATTGTGAAATTCATTCCTTTATCTTATTTTTTAGATGAATTCATGGAAATAAATTTTTTTATATACAAGATTCTTCCTCTAAATTTTAGACCCCACAAAATTGGAAAACACTGGGAAATGGAACCACCTTGTATACATGATTTTTGTTTGCTATATAATGAGTACCCATTCCATTTTCTTGGGTTATTTTAAAGATAACATTTCAAAAATCTCTCTATAACTCCACATCTGACCTTAGAAACCTAAATCATTAACAAACAGAGTCAACCCAAATTCACTACAATGTTACCTTGTTGGATTTTTTTCCGAAAAATATATCATCTAGCTACATTTTCAAATCCTTATGGTTAGCTGGATTTATGTGGTAAGATGGAATTGAAATAGGCAGCATACCTGAAAAGTCACACCCTAATCATTAAATTTAGTTTATTTTATTAATTCTTTTTTTAATCTATATGATTCAAGGTTTTAGGTGGGCCCTAGTTTACATTTTTTTTTACTTTTAATGACTTTGGTGGGTTTTGGAGGAGTGTGTGAGCACCACATAGTTGGTGGTAGCCACACGGTCATCCCAGGTCCCCGTGCGGATGTCTATCATTCAAAATAAATAAAGTTTTCTGTAAATGAAATAAGTTAAATGTTTAAAATGTAATAATAATAATATTATTTTGTAGATAATAGTATTGTTATTATTAAGAATTATTAATAATAATATTATCATTTAAAATTGTTATTAATATAATTATTAATATATTATTATTAATATCATTATTATTTAAAATGGAAAGCATGAAATTATCACTGTTAGTATAATTAATTTTTTTATTAATATTAATATTGTGTTTTTTCTTCTTCTTCTTATTATTATCATTATTAAGAATATTATTATAATAATTATAATTATTATTATTATTATTATTATTATTATTGTATTATTATTATTAATTTTTATTTTTATTATTATTATAATTTTGTTATTATTATAAAAATTATTCTTAATGATTATTTTATTTTTTACAAACTCCCTCTCGCAGTGCAACCAGACCCACCTCTAGCAAGCCCCCTCTCCCCTCAGGCTTTGCACTCCGACTGGCCCCTTCACACCTCGCCTCCTTGCCACTACGGCCTGCAGCCACACCCACTCTCTCAGCCTCACCCTCCGCACTTCTAGCCTTACCCTCTACGCCCTCTCTGCACTTCCAGTTGGTCAAGACCTCCATGCACTTACCATCCCTCACTATTCTGGACAATAATACAGCCTCCCAGCGCCAAAGCTCCAGACTACCGAGATCCCCTAACTGGCCATCGTCTCAAGTGGCCAGCAGTGGTAGCGTTCATCTTTCTCCTTCTCCTTCTTAAATCAACCTCAACCTTTTCTAGAAAACCGAAACCCTTTGGTCAGGTGGTCTACCAGTGGAATCCTAAACACCTTTTGTAGTGCCTCCTCCTCCCCTCCATCATGTGGTCTCCTCCCTTCTGGTGTTTTCTTCCTTTGAGATTGTGTTTTTCCTCTATTCTTGGTCTAATCCTAATATAAGAGGTTTAATTTGTACTTTTTCTAGTTGTCTAGGTTGTGTGGTTGGTCTGAAATCTCACGATCTCCCTCTCTCTGATGTTTCGTCACTTTTGTGCTTTATTTGAGGTATGCAAATCAATGTTTTCTATTCCGATTAATCCTATTTAATTCTTGAGTGTTTTAGTTAAATCTTTTATTTTATTCCCACCTTTACAATATATTTGGTTAAAATGCTATAGTGTTTCCATGTTAATTTTTTTTTCAAAAAATATGTTTTGAATTATTCTTCCTGGTTTTGTTTTTGTGTGTTTGTAGAAATTATGTTCTTTAAATGTCAGATGTTTTATTGGTAATTTTTTTAACATGAGATGCACCTTACTTATAATACTCAATAGTTTATCATGGGAATTTCTAGTTTGTGCAATTTGTTTAAGCTATTTACGGTGTTTTTTATAAATTGTTTGATTTTCTTATAAAGTTACTAGTAAACTGTTTGGGTTCCTTATTGAATTATTTATGCATTTTTTGGCCTACTTATAGTATTTTTTAGAAACTAGTAATCTTTTTTATAAAAGTGTTTATAAATTGGATGAGTTGTTTATATATTTTTTTCGAAATTGTTTGGTCTTTTTATATAATTGTTGATTAATTGTTTGTTAAGTTTTAAAAGTTTCTTGTTTTCCAGAAATAGATAAATATGGAAATACTCTTTACGAATGTGTTTTGGATTGGTGTGTTTGTTTTGACAATGTTGTAACATGGAAATTGTTTTAAAAATGACATGAAAAGGTTTTTTATGGATTTAAGGGGATTGTTTTATGTTCTCCTAATGATATGAATGGTTGTTCTTGATTTCAATGAAATTGGAGTCCTTGGTGAAATGTTTTTGAAATTTCATCTTGGTTGTTGTTGATCCTTTGATGTTGTCACATCCATGGGTGTACTTGGTGCACACATGGATTTTCCCTGAAATGAAGATGGCACCTTCAAAATAATGTTTTCTGAAACCATGTTTTTATAAATAGTTTTTGTTACCTAAATAAGGTATGGTCCTTTGTGTGGATTTTATGATGGTTTTGAAATGTAATAAAAAAGGGTGTGCCTATTTTTTCTTTACTATGTTTTTCGATGATTATTAGGCTCAAGGGGACATTTGGCCATTTCATAAGATTGTCCACTCTTCTTTAAGAGTTTTAATGGTTTTACTAAAAATGAATAGGAAACATTGAAATTAATGGACTATTTGGATCTTCCAAATCATGGGTGATGTTGTGTTAACTTTTATAATGGTTTGTGTTTGGAAATTGTGTATGTCAGTTCAACGTTTTAAATGTTTTCAGAAAATGGTTCGACATGGACATGACGTGACAGAATGGTTAGCACCATAGATGATATGATAAATACATGTATGTTATATATATATATATAGTGGGAACCACTATAAGAGGGATATCCCTTCATGGGTTTTTGTATAGGGTGTATGTGTTTGGGGTAGGAAAGTACAATGATGGGAGGTAATATTAGTAATGCGTGTGAGGGACTCCCACTTACACAGTATTATTATAACCACTGTGGGTTCAAGGGCATCTTTTAGATGATCGAGTGACAATTTTTGATCAACACCAATTAGACATATTGGGCCCCACTGGGTTGGATTTTAGGCTGGGTAGGCTTTACTATTGGATTTGGTCAGTTTTAAATGGCCAGTTGGTTATAGAATTAGGATCTTCACCTTATGCTGGTAGGTAGTTTCAAACTGAGTACGTTCAGGAGCCTTCTAAGGATTTTTAAGAGCACCCATGGTTACTTAATCATTTATATTTCTTGTTTACTTTATGTTGTACTGTTTTATTTATATCTTTCATTGTTTACTTTTTCTACTTTAACGTATCTTTGGTATCGTTTGTTTTAGTTTTGTTTATAAAATGATAAATGGTCTTGGAAATGGTATGTAGCGTGTGTTGGATTTTTTAAATTGAAAAATCATGATGCCTATTTTAAAACATGAAAATCCTAATTTTGTATTTATTTTTCAAAATAGCATTAATGGAATATTTTGTGGAAGGAAAGGAAAGGATTTTGTGGTGTTTTCCTATTGTGAATTTTGGTCCTCACCCCTAAGATATATTTTTAGTTTTATTTAGTGATATATCACTCTCAGAAAGAACTTGGTTTGGAGTTGGGTGGTGACCTAAAAGGTCATATGGGGGTATGTGCGGTTTTGTTTTCTTTCCATTGTTAATTTTTTTATTGTCAGTCTTAATATTTTTTTTATCTATTAGGTTTATTCGTTCCTGGTTTTGGGATGAAATCGTTTCCATTGGTTGTATGTTTGATTCCTGGAAAAATATGTCTGCCCGTGGGGATTGGGAATTCCCTTTAGGCCATGTTGCGGATCGGCTCGGGCGACCAGTTTATGGTCGACCTGGGTTGGTTTGTAAAAAAATGGTATCATAGGAGACCCTAGTTATTGGCAGTGTCCGGTAAATGGATAATAGGATGGTCGAGGCTTTGGACATAGGTTACGAGTCAGTGCAAGATCACCACTACTCGTGATGTGACCTGAGTTACCAAGGGTAGTCTGGGTTTCGAGTCTTTTGTCTTTGTTTTAGATCATGTGATGAAAATAGTGGTGACTTAGTGTCACGCTCTAACCCTATGTGGAGTAGTGACCGATGTGAAACCTAGGTTCCTGATTCAAGATCCTATTGGTGTTATTACTTGGGGTGTGGCTCACTACCACCTCATTGGGTTGGGTATAAGAAATTATCAGGACCCATCCCCCAGGGCCCGTGCCTTGACTACCTCAAGTCCGCCTTCCATAGGCCATGGGTTGGTGATTAGCACTATAAAGGAATTTCCTGAAAATGGGAAGGCATTTCCTCAAAACATGTACACACACAAGCAGGTTACACCATGAAAAACTAAAACACAACAGATGAGTAATGTGAAACAACAAATAGTAACCACAACTATGTGTAATAATAAGTACTGAATGTAAAGGGGCCTAAATACAAGACCAACTAAAAAAGATACAAATACAATAGAAAATAGAAAACAACTCCTGATATCTTCCGCCAAGGATCCTACATGAAGGGTTGGTACATATTGTATCCACAGCTCTCCAGGTCAACTGTCACCTTTGTGTAGCACTTGGTCCTAGATCCTATAGTATGAGCCAATCTACACATCATCTTCATAAGACATAACATGGTTCAGGAGAAGCCCCTGCAGGGGTGAGTATAACAATACCCAATAGGTACCCTAAAACCACCGAAGGTCTCTTATAATTAAATAAAGGAAAACCACCTAAATTTATCTCAATAATAAAGCACCGAGAAAAATAATCACCTCAAACCAGGTATACAACTCAGAGAAACAGGTAAATATGTCGATCCATAGAGGGTCTCTATGTCGCTGATCCACTACAAGCCGCTTTATAGCTGGTCCTTCTTGGGTCACTATGATGCTGATCCAAACAGGGTAACTATGATGTTGATACAAACATGGTCACTATGAATTTTGATCCACATAGGGTCGTTATGATGTTGATCCACAAAGGGTATCTAGGAATTATGATCCACATAGTGTCTCTATGAGTTCTAATCCACACAAAGTCGCTGGGATGTTGATCCACATAGGGTTTCTATGGTGCTCATCAACAGAGGGTCATATGAAGTTGATCCCTGAAGGGACACTCTAAGGGTGGTCCTCGTTGGGACTCTACAATTTTGATCCACAAATGGTCTCTATGACGTTGATCCACAGAGGGTTGCTATGATGCAGATCCACATAGGATCATTATGAATGCTGATCTACATATGGTCGCTATGATGCGGATCAACACAGGGTTTCTATGATGTTGATCCACATAGGCTCTCTCTTATTCTGATCAACACAGGGCCGCTATGAATTCTAATCCAAATAGGGTCCCTATGATGCTGATCCACACAGTGTTGCTATGAAGTTGATCCATGATGGGCCGCTCTAAGGCTGGTCCTCATCGGGTCGCTATAATGTTGATCCACTCAGAGTCGTTATGATGTTGATCCACACAGGGTCGCTATGATGTTGATACACATAGGATATATATGAATTGATATCCAGCCACAAGATTCGACAATGGAGTAACCCAAAGGTCTGACATGCCATAAGGATTCCAACGCAATATAAGGTGTGTCAATCAGATGCCTGGTCTGAGAGTAATAGGCATTTTAATGCCAAGGGCCCCATTAGATTCAAGTATGATCTAGCCTGTCCATACTCCAAATTTCTCCAAAACATAGTAAGATTATCTCAAATGTATGACCTCATTCCAATGATTCCATCGCCGTAGACGGTTGGTCAAACAAACATCTGGTTTGTGAGATACGACCTTTTAAGCGTACCAGTGCCTGAAAGGGTCTGAGCCCGGTCTGACCCAGTTCCATCTGACCCGACCTGGTTCAGGTTTCTCAACCTAGTCTAGGTTCTAACTGGCCTAGTCCAGCTTGGATGGGATGGGGCGCGGTGGGCTCGTCCCCTAGGGCCTTGGTCCGACCAACTAGGTGGTGTGACACTCGGCTAGTTTTCCGCACGGGGAGGGGAGCCACTCCCCTTCTACCCGAACAGCTCAAAGAGTCAATAAACTCGTTAATTAGTTGTTATAGTTGGAACCACTCTGGCCTTCTGTGGGACTTGCAGGGAGTAGGTCCCCTTCCATACTGGATTCGAAGCTGCGGCCTGCTCCCCGCAGCATGAAATGACGAGCCGCCTCGCCACCACCGTTGCCGGCTGTTTCCCGCCACCCTGACCATGTATTGCGACGCCAAGTGGAACTGACTTCTTTAAAAGTTGGTGAGCACTGCAGAACGCCTCCTCTTGCCGGTTCCAGTCGCCAGTTCCACAACGACAATACTTCAACAGGCCACCGGGTGATCTCTGGTGGTCCGTTTTCCCTTCCTCTTTCACCTACGGGTCTCCCGGGAAGCCGCTGTCATTGTGCAGCTTCCAGATTCAAGGTTATGCCAGGTTATAAGATCTTCCACAAAATAATGTGATAAGTACGAAGCAGCTAAGGGTTCATACTTTGTTCTTTGGGACCGCACCCTCCGTGTTAACATCATAACTGGAGGTAGCAATTTAATTCATCAAAGAAATAAATAAATAATAAACCGCCTACCTAAGATTGGGATGAGATTTCATAGAAGAGGAAGGATTGAACACATCCAAAGGTGTTCTTTGGTGCTTTCTATTGCCTGTTGATTCCCCCAACATCTATCGCTCCTCACATTCTTCACCGGATAGGAAAGTCATCAGAGCATCACTAGAACTAAGAGTCTATTTTTTCAATAGAGAAATAGTGTTGCATGTCTTGAGTTTGGGTTTTAGTTTAGGGAGTCCATTGTTGGTGCGGTGGTAGACGTATACATACACTAAGAACCTAAATTCTGATTTCTGAAATGGGACACAAAAACAATAGTTATATGCATTTTGAAAACGTTGTTTTCTTTTGGATCTATTGAGTCATCTCAATGGTTATAACTTATTGATTGTTGTTCACCTCGATTATCTTTAAAGATGTATCCATGTAAACAACCATACATGATTCCAATCCACGACCATGAGGATGGTCTAAAATGTGATGAGGCATTAGTACAAGGACTTTAGCCTGAGATGGTACCTTCAGGAGGTGTACCAATGATACCAATTCCTATTGGTCAGCAGTTACTATTGGCACTACCGGTAGAGGAAATATATAGGCTCAGTGCCTTACATGAGTTTTAGTGACAGATACCCCTTTGGTTCCAAGGCGACGCCAACTCACAGGCAGCTAAGTACTGTCCTTAGGTGGTTACCAAGATTCTATCTAGCCCGGACAACATTATATCTTATGGTGGTCCTGGAAGTGAGCATTCTACGTGGCTTAGCAGGGTGATGGTAGGGTTTAGATTACCCCTAGCTTATGATGAGGTGTATTTTTTATAGAAAGATCTTGAGAAACTTCCTAAGAGAAGGGGTGTCTTTCCATAAAAATATAAGGGGTATGTATTACCAAGATCCTTTACAACTTCTGTAGGATGACATGTTGGTAGCTAAGTATTCGTTTAGGCATACTGACCATTCCAGGTACTCGATGAATACGATACAAATAGTGCTTCAGGGCTCAAAACTCCATGTGAGATGTGTTTAGGGACATCCAAGATGACACTATTTCTTTTAGGCATTCATAATTATGTTAGTATTCTAGAGATAACCTTTGTGGTTGAATGTTCATTGACTGAGCAGATACATCTAGTGAATGTTAGTAGAGGGAATGCAAGAAATAGATGACAGTCTCAAAGAACTGGGTGTGTAAAATGTTATGATAAGAGGAAGTGATAGGGAAAGATGAATATTTTGGGTATTAGATGTGGAATAAGAACTAGGGGATCATTATGAGGTTGTATACATTTCAACATGTCACAACCACCACCCCTTTGTGGTCCCCACCAGTCGTAGGGAGTTGGAGGACATCGGAAGGGAGTAGCTGCATGTGGTCAAGGAGAGTGACCCAAGGGCTCCATGAATGATTAAATGTATGATCTCTGTCTACTATTGGCTTTCATATTAATATACATAGGTATTAATCATTCCTTCCTGACACAAACATTGTTCAAGAAATAGAGTTTCCAGTTAAACTGTTGACATGACCCTTACGTATGGAGATACCTATGGGAGGAGACTCTATAATCACACTTATACTGACAATGTGATATAACCCTTGAGGTGATAGTTTTGGTTGGAACCTCTTGGTGGTAGGGTCGAGGCCTTAAGACGTTAGTTTGGGTACGGAATGGTCTTCCACAGTTCATGCTCAGGTTGAATCTTTTAGGAAGAATGGTTGTGATATATATAGTTAATTGGAATGGGGTTTTCCTTGGTTGATGAAAAAGGAAACCTAGTTAGCATGGGTTAAACTCATGTATAGAATGGTGCAGCTGATCACACTTGAGTCGAACAACATTAACCTCATGGCTGTAGGTGTTTTGTGTTTTTAGTTCCCAACATTAGTGGCAGAGTTCGGGAACATCCTTTTAAAATATGCTTCCCTGATTACCTACTTGTAGGGAGAGGTACATCTGCATTGGCTAGTACCTAGGGATGGAACCAATTACTACAAATTCCTATTATATGGCTTCCATGGACCTCTAGGTTCTTAGAGTATAGTTGGGATACTAGTTTACTATTTAATCCGATCACAAGAGTCTCAGGTATATCTTCTCACAGAAGGACCTGAACCTGAGGTGGAAGGGATGGTTGGAGTTCCTCCGGGACTATGACATTGAGATACTCTACACTCCTAGGAAGGGGAGTGTGGTGGCAGAAACACTCAACATGAGGTCTTGGTTACAGTTGCAGAGTGAGATGACAGAGCTGATAGCCGCGATGCAGTTATCCTCCATGGATAGTGATGAAGCAGCTTACCTCCATTCCATAACTATCACTCCCCCAATCCTTCAGCGAGTTCAGGAGACACAGCTTAGGGATGTTGACTGTGTGGCCTGACATGCTCAGATATCCCCAGGGCAGTATCCTAAAATATTTTATGAAGGTGGGAAGAATTCCTTCCTCTTTAAAGGACACACTATGGTACCAATGATGCTACGAGTGGAGGTGTTGAGGGAGTTCCACACATCCCCCTTTGGAGGTAGATTTAGGTGTGGAAAAGTTGTACCAGGATCTCTGACATCAGTACTGGTGTACAATGATTAAGAATGTGGTGGCAGTGTTTGTGTCATGATGCCTCACTTGTTAGAAAGTGAAAGCAGAGCACCAGGTTCCATCATGCATGAGCACAATTTTTATCACCAGACTGATGGTCAGACAGGGCAGACTATACAGACCTGGGAGGACATGCTTCGTGCTTGTGTCCTTGATTTTGGTCATAGTTGAAAGGACCACCTTCCACTGGTGGAGTTCATATAAAACTATAGTTATCACTCCACCATCGGCATGGCTCCATTTGGGGCCCTGTACAGGTGACCTTACAGGTCCCCACAATGCTGGATTGACCCAGGGGAGTCATAACATATGGGTCTAATGTTGGTACGAGTTACCATAGAGAAGGTTTAGATCATCCAGGAGAGTATGAAGACTGCACAAAGCAGGCAGAAGTATTATGTTGAAAGAATACGAAGACCCTTGTAGTTCTAGGATGGAGACCATGTCTTCCTATGAGTCTCTCCTGGACGAGGATTATCGAGGTTTGGCTGGGGTGGGAAGCTATCTCTGAGTTTCATCAGACCTTTCCAAATTCTCAACAGTGATGGAGAGGTGCAGCACTGCCTAGCTTTTCCCCAACAGATGCACCAGGTGCATAAAATTTTCCATGTGTCTAGGTTGAGAAGATGTGTGCATGATCCATTACAGATTATCGACTAGTCTAAGTTGGACTTTGGCGATGAGGTCAATTTTACAGAGTTCCCAGTGGAGATAGAGGATCGACATGATTGAGTCCTTCTTGTACGGTCATCCCCTCTGGTGTGAGTTCGATGGCAGCATGGGAACCTCCAGGAGAGCACCTAGGAGTGGGAGGCTCAAATTGTTGCTCAGTACCCTCATTTGTTTGATTTGCCTTTGTTTTGGATTTTGGGGACGTAAATCCCTATGGTGGGTAGAATGTAATGTCCTGTATATTCCTTATTATTTTTAATAATATATAACTATTAAAAGACTGTGAAAATTGATGGTATGTGATTCTGAGGCCTAGAGTACCTGGAATGATCTATAGAAAAATATTATGCTTTACATAAAATGTGTGAGTGGTTTACCTAAAAAAGTGGAATAACTATTAAAAGGTTTCCCATATCAGAAATCTAAGGGCATCGTTTCATTTAGGATGGCAGGTTTACCCTAGGCGTGACTTATGTTTAGTTGGCACATGCCTCCAGTGAGAAAACCAAAAAATGGCATAACCATAAATAAAATAATCAAATAAAATTATTTTATTTTTCAAATTCTTATTACTCTTGAACAATGAATCAGATTAAAAATCTAAGACCACTTATATTCTCATAAGGGTATGCTTTCCTTAGGCAGATCTTAACCTTGGCCTGCGTAGGCCAACATTGAAAGTTAGTTTTTGGTGGTAAATAAAATAATTAAGAAACAATTTTTTATTGTTAAATTAAATAACTCCTAAATGAAAACTCAGATTGGAAATCTGAGAGTATCATTGAGCTCTTGAGTGTATGTTTCTCTTAGGTAGGTCGTATCCTCTACCAATGTGGGATGAGGGTGACTGTTATTATTTTATGTACTTTTTTAATGTACGTTCAATAAATGTACGAGTGATGATTTCTATATTTTGAACCAGTTCTCGGATAAAAAATATAAGGGAACCATTGAATTTTTAGCACCGAGATTCGCTAAAGTGACGCTTAACATCAACCGACAGGGATGAGATGGAAAAAGTTAATATTTGGACTTTACAAAAGAAATAAATAAAATAACAAAAAGTTATTTTATTTTTATTTTTTAAACTATTGGCCAAAGAGTGGTGGGACCATAGTGCAATGTTAGATCATTAATGGGTTGAACCTTATGTTCTGTAACCACATAGTGGGAGGTTTTTAAAAGGTTGTGTAACTTCACCATTGGGGAAAATTAATAGGTTCATTAATTAAACTCATTAATGAACCTCATTAATTTTGGGGTGCATTGATCCTCTACTCCCTTCTATTTAATCTGAGTCACCATTCATGAGTTATAAGCATTTCCAAAATAAAATAAAATAAAATAATTATTTTATTTATGGTTATTAATTTTTTGGGTTTTTTTCACCGGAGGCCTACGCATACTATACTTAAGTCTCACCTAGGGTAAACCCGCCATCTTGAACAAAATGGTTCCCTCATATATCTAATTCGGGAACCCATTTAATAGTTATTACACTTTTTCAGGAAAACCACTCACACATGCTTTTTAAATCTTTTCATTTTTATATGGATCATTTAGGGCATTCCTGGCCTTAGAATCACGTGCTGTCAATTTTTGTAGTCTCGTAATAATACTATAAAATTAAAAAAAATTATACATAATTTTCGGGACATTACAACACATGTTACTCATTCTGGTTATTCATTGTTGGTTGTTCTTTGTCTTGATTTTCGTTGGTGTTAGGGTGTTTTTAGAAATAAAGGTGGATTTGAAATGAAAGGGGTCTTTTTCTAATGATTTTAAAACTTTTAAAAGGGGTTTCTTTCAAATTTCGTTGGAAACTGGTAAAAATGAGTTTTTAAATGGGAAATTATTTTTGTTTGAAAAAAAAATTGGTTATTGTTTGGATTTGGTACCAGAATGGAAAGTGCAACCATTGGTATTCCTTAGGATCATTCTCATATGTGTGGGTAGGGTCATAAAGGGCATGTTGGAACATATATATATAAGTTATTTGAGGGGAAACTAATGAACACTTATACATAGGTTCATAGGATTCCATGGCAGAAGCATTGAAATTTAAGGATTGGCTTGATTTATCCAAAAGGATTTGAATGAGAAGGTGACTTCCAAAAATGTGTTTTCTTGAAAATGGGTTTTGGTATTTGGGGACATGCCCTATAATAAGTTAGTTTTGAAATTTATAAGAAATGGTGTTTTTGAAAAAATTATTCATTATCGTGTTGGTATATGTTGGGATTATGATTCTTTCACCCTTGGCATGGAGGAGATGCTTTTGGGTGTATTTTTGTGTTGCTCAGAGTATTCCACTGAGAAAGGTTCCCAAGTTTTTTAATAATTCATCCCTAGATTTAGGTCCTTCTTAGACATCGCACATCCTTCATGGTGATTGGGGTCCATTAGAGGCAATGGAGTGAATTAAAGAGGTCAAGTGCATCTTCAGGATATTGGGAACTCCTGAAGCTATCAGAGTGCATGCAGTTCTGGTTCTGTTTGAAGGTCCATCTCTGGATGAATGGGAGTTGTTTTCCTCACCATCGATTTAATTTGGGATTATAGGGGGTGTCTTTAAATCCATCTTTATCTGATGGTTCATACCTAATGAAGTGAATATGAAGAAAATGGATGAGCTTGTGCGCATTCCACAAGGATAATGGATGGTAAAGACATATGTATACCATTTTAAGGAGATTGTGTAATTTTATTTAGAGGTAGAATTGAATGATTTTATATAGACTTATCTCTTAATTAGGGGACTTCATCTCGAGATCAAGTAGCTATTCCTCCCTTTTAAGGACTATCGTTTAGAGATTCCGGTGGATGATGTGTTCCTAGTAGAGTTGGTCTTCAAAGTGAAGATGGTTGGAAATCCAACATATCCATTTTCTTGTGAATATTCCCCATCTGGAAAATAGAGTGTGCCATTGGGACATGTATCTAAAGAGTCCTCTGTAATGGTTTAGGCTTCTAGTTTTCCATACTTTTCAATAGTGTGCCATCAATGTGTATGTTTAGGGCACATAATGCCATCATGTCCCATACCTCAAAATAAGTGCCATCATTGTGGGTGTCTAGGTCATCTAAAGATGTTTTGTAGGAAGCGTCACTGGATGAATAAAATATGACCAGAGGATTCTAGTGCCTGAATGTGAGGTAGGAGATTCCTCAGCTATCAGAGCCCCAACAATAGGTCTTAGGGTGAAGCTTTTGTGTAGTCATTTGTTGAAAAGGGTGTGAATCTTCAGATCTGGTTTTTTGTTCCATGTTGAGATTGGAATATTTAATGGCTTTTTGTTCTTGTATCTTTGTTATTAATGTTTTACTATTATTATTATTTCATCATTCAATGGGATAATGTGATGAACTTTTTCTATTGTAATCAAACAGTTCTGTTTGTCAGATTATGTTTTTTTTGAATCATGCATTTTTCTTAAAGTGTGTTTGAACGTTTTATGGGTTGATCACAGTTTAGCTATACTCGTTTAGAAATGTATGTAACAATGGAATAATTGATGTTTGCAGTTATGATCTGGTTCAATGATTGGGGTCAGATTTTCTAATAGGTTTTTCTCTAGTGTTGGGAGTTTTTTGTATAGGTAGAGAGTTACTAGTGTTAGTAAAGGTGAATTTTTGCTCATGCTATATAATTCTATGTGGATTGGTCAAGAGTTCTTGTGTGGGCCCCCTCCTAGGGGTGGTATATTCATGTTTTAATTTTCTTTCTAGTAAAATCCATTTTGTGGGGAGAACACTCCCATCTATTTAGGGTTTTGGCTTCTTTATAATCAGTTGTGTGTGACCTAAGGAGAGTAAGGTCAACAAGGGATTCACGACATTCCTTGATTTTGTCTGGGCATGAACTCAATTTTTGGTTAAGATTCTTCTTGGGGAATTTTTGGGGGAATAAAGTATCTGTGGTAGGGATAATTGTCACACCCCAACCTTTAAATTTATTTTATTTATTATTTATTTATTTTGGTTACGCACATCAAGGTTCAAGATAAGTCCTAAAGCCCCCTCTGGATGGCCCCCTAACCCCTCATGCAACAGCCCAGTACAGCCCACGATCATGATATAGTCCACTTTGGGCCTAGACCGAATGGTTTTCTTTTTCCCAGGGTTATGGCCCTTAGAAACCCCCCAGGAAAAGGCCTCATGATTTGATAGGTATCCACACCACCTTATAAAGGGGTGTTTCATGATCCTCCTTGTTCGATGTGGGATTTCCATAACCCTCCCACCTAGAAGGACCCAACGTCCTCGCTGGCACATCAAATGGAAACGGGCTCTGATACCATTTGTAATGACCCAGTATAGCCCATGATCATGATATTTTTTGCTTTGGTCTGAGCCCGCACGATTTTTTTCCCCTGGGTTCTGGCCCTCAGCCACCCCGAGGCGCCCCGTGCCTAGTCGGTCACATGAACTTAAGGGAATTTCACCGAATTCCAGAGGCTGCTGACTAGCAGAAAGGGCCTTGGGTGTGATAGTGGGGAAACTATGCCCTCATTGGTAGAGTACATAGAAGAGGTAAACAAACATATACACGATAAGAATCCGTAATAATATCATAAAAAAACATTAGAAGAATGATAAAGAAACAACTGGAGAATATATATATATATATATATATGATGCATATTACATATATGTCTAGGAAATTAGGCAAATAAATCACAAAATTGAATACAGTACCAAACCAAAGTATAAAAGGAAAACAGATAAGCAACTCCTCAGCATCACATGCCTCAGCTTGGTCCCATGCTCTCCAGCTCCAATGAAATCAAGCACCTGAAGTAGAAGGGTTCTTGCCCTTTTCTATAAATGCATCAATATAATCTGTTTGAGCCCAAAATCATGACCCAAATAGGGTGTGAGATGAATTCTAGTAGGCAACCACCACAAGATTAGTGCTTAACAGTCAGTGAATATATGGCAGGTAAAAGTGCAAAAAGCAGTAAACTAAGAAGTACTCAACAGTAACAATCCACAGTTCCAGATATCAAGTAACAACTAATCATATTAGATAATCACAAAAGTTAACCCTTTGGGATGTACCCACAACCTATCCCCTATGGTCCTACCAAATAGATACAAGAAACCCTTTGGGAAGCACACACAATCTCACCCCTTTGGTTCAGCTAATGTATAGACTCTCTGAGGAAGCACTCACTGTTAATTTCCCCTATAGTCTCATATAGATACTAAAGGTTCTATAGGGAAGAACTTATGTCACATTCCTTATGTGGCTCGCGTTGAGGAACTACTGACTCTCTGAGGAAGAACTCAACGTCAATTCCCCATGTGGTCTCTCATCGTAAATTATAAAAGACACTTTGGAGAATCCCTTACATCAATACTCCATATGGTCTACTATACTAGGTTCTCATGGCCCTATGTAAATCAACAAGTAGCATCGCGTATCGGTCAAGGTAAACTTGAATAACTAATTGGCTAGAATTATACAACATAATAGCATAACAAAACAATAGTCACACTATCATACAATACTTGGCAAGGGAAAGTAAACAGTAGCCTAACATGAAAACTAGACCCAAAGGTCAAAATAGGAAAAAATTTCTTGGGAAACACATCCAAAGAATAGAAAATCAACCTATTCACTATCAATAACCTCTACTCAAGAATACAAGCAAAGAAAGCAAACAATGGGGCTAAAACGGTAAACACGCAATACCCCATTCATGGGTATTGGGAAAATTTGCACATAAAACTCAAAGAAATTCAACATAAGTACACAAAACACCCACCTCGGTGTTGGGAGATCAATATACCTGAACCACGAGGCTTGAATCACCTTAGAACTCCATATATATATGAAACATTATGAAACATTCAACCCACGATAACTCACAAAAGAGGAGAAATCAAGGGATGTTGTTCTAGGAGAATATATAACTCAACAATTTGATTCCAATGCAACTGATGGAGTTTGATTCAGAGGAAGGATGCTCGTCTGGGGGATCATCAATGATCTGTAGTTGCTCGGTGCTCTCGGACAAACTAGGTTGAGAAGGAGACGGTTCTATCAGTCAGACGCGACCCTGGCGCGTTTAAGGAAAAAAAACAAAATACACGGTGTGTAATTTTTAAGTACAAGGCGTGTACTATCTATTTACATACTCTACTTTAGGTGGCCTCCAGGTTATCACACATGGCCATGTGTAAGGCCACTACACAGCCATCACACGACTACCTGCGGTTACCGAGTACACGGATTGTACTTAATAAAGTACATGACATGTACTTAAAAAATTTCGAGAAACTCCTCTTTTCTCAAAAACTCTAGAAAAATGAAGAACATACCTGAAAAAAATACTCGGCTTCTTACAAACATTCCCCATAAAAGAAATTCATCCCCAAATTTCCCTAGTAAGGTGGCGTAGAAGAAGAAACCCCGAACAGCTCCGGCCATTGTAATCATACATCATCCTCCCTCTCCCAAGTATCATCCTATACTTGCCTGTGATGCCATAGAACCTGTACCAGAGGAACATACCATCCATATAGAACCTTCATACATAGATAAATAATCCTAATAGGATGTTCCTTGAATGCCACATCCACTTATAGCTCAACCTCTTCTGGTTGGAAATCATGAGATGGGTCTGAAAAGTAACTTCAGATTTGGGAAATGCGAAAAACATCATGCATAGCTTGGTACCTCTGAGGTAACTGCAACTGATAGGAAACTAGACCAACTCTCTCCAACACCTCAAATGGCCAGATATACCTCAAAAAAATCTTACCCTCTCTCCTGATCCTCTTGTGTCCCAACCACGATGTGACATGTAGAAAAACATGATCCCCAACCTCGAACTCCATAGCTCGTCTCTGCTGATTAGCATAAGACTTCTGACGAGACTGTGCAGTAGCCATCTGCTTCTGAATCAACTCTATCTGCTCTGTGGTATCCTAAATAGGATGAGGTCCCAGCAAAGTCACCTCTCCTGCCTCTAGAAAACATAAGGGTGATTGGCATGGCCTACCATACACAGCCTCATAAGGTTCCATCTAAATAGTTTCTTGATAACTATTATTGTAGGAAAACATCAGAAGAGGTATATGTTTCTCCCAAGAACCTCCAAAATCCCAGATGCCAGCTCGGAGCATGTCCTGAAGCACCTGAATCGCATGCTCGTACTGGCCATCTGTCTGGGGGTGGTATGTTGTACTGAAAAATACCTGTGAACCCAAAGCCTTCTGAAGACCCTGCCAAACTCGAGAAGTAAAATGAGAATCTCTGTCTGAAACAATGGAGTGTGGAGCTCCCTGTAGCACACAATCTCTCGGATGTACAACCGTCCTAGCTCATTGACACTGAAGGTCTCATTTATCGGCAAAAATTAAGTGATCTTCTTAAGTCTTTCAATGAAAATCCATACTGCATCATTCCCGTGAGGTGACCTCAGTAACCCTATTACGAAATCAATTGCGATGTCGTTCCACTTGCACTTTGGAAAGGGTAACTGTTGTAGAATCTCTGCTGGTCGCTGATTCTACGCCTTCACCTGCTGAAAAGTGGAACACCTCATGACAAAACCAGCAACATCCCTCTTCATACTTGGCCACAAATACTGAAAGTGTAGATAATGATACATCATGGTGATGCCAGGATGAACTACCAAAATTGAGGAATGGAAATCCCATATCACCTCCTCGCATATATCTGCTGACACCCATACACATCCCTGGAAAAACAAGATCTCATCCTCACCTATGGTCCATCTAGGAATATGGTCCTCTCCTAACACACTTTCCATGCTGAAGTAGGCCTTCAAAATCTGATAGCTACCTCATTCATACTCGGTCAAGAAGGGTAGAGGTAACAGCTACATAAGAAAGAAAGTTCTTACCCTATCTTTTATTCACCTCCAAATGCATATCCAAGAACAGATCCATAAGCTTCCACTCAATACTGACCTCAGGAACTCCATGTAACTGAGTCCCGCTACTTAACCCATCAGCCACTGTGTTTCCTTTCTCGATCATGTAGGCCAGCTCAAAGTCAAAAGACTGAAGTGACTCAACCCAACTTCACTGTCTCAAATTCAGATCATGCTGAGTGAATATGTACTTGAGAGTCTACTGGTTGGTGAAAAACAAAAAATTATCTCCGAGAAGATAATGTCTCCAACAGCGTAAGGCATGGACAACAGCTACCAACTCCAGATCGTGTGTCTGGTAATTCCTCTCATTTGGCCTCAACTACTGAGACCGGTACGCAACGAATCCATATTCCTGCATAATCAGAGCTCCCAACCCAATATCTGAAGCAACACAGTACACAGTATAGTTCTTACCCAGCTCTGGAAACACTTGTATCCATGCTGAAGTCAACCTCCCTTTCACCTCCTAAAAGGCTAACTCACAAGAATATGACCATAAGAACTTCACACCCTTCTTAGTAAAACCCGTCAACAGTGCTTCTATGCATGAAATGTCATGAATGAAGCATCTATATTATCCATCCAACCATAGAAAACTCCACACCTCAAAGAATTTCTTTAGCTTCTCCCATGAAACTACTCCTCCCACATTCTCTGGTTCTACTAATACTCATGTCCTTGAGATAACATGACCCCAAAAGTGAATCTAATCCATCCAAAAGTGACATTTTGAGATCTTATCATATAACTGATGCTCTCTCAGTTCACCCAAAATTATCTCAATATGTGTGGCGTAGTCCTGTTGAGTGTGAGAGTACACCTAGATATCGTCAACGACGACAACCACGAAATAATACAAGTATGGATGGAACACTAGGTTCATCAATTCCATGAAAACAGCTGGCACGTTCGTGAGACCAAATTCATAACATTATTCTCCTATAGACCATACCTTCTCCGGAAGGCTGTAAGGGTTATATATTGTGGTCTAACGCACAAATGATGGTAGACAGACATCAAGTCAATTTTTGAGAACTCCTGGGATTCCCGAAGTTGATCAAATAGATCATCAATACTCGGTAAAGGGATATTGGTTCTTGACCATCATCTGGTTCAACTTCCGATAATCCACACAAAGCTTGAGAGTGACATCTACCCTCTTCCCAAATAGGACAGGCGAACCCCAAGGAGAAGTACTTGGTCTAATAAAACCCTTTGCCTACAACTCCTCCAACTACTTCTTGAGCTCCTGAAACTCTAGTGTAGCCATCCAATATGGAGGAATGGACACTGCTGCTGCTCGTAGAACATGATCAATTAGAAAGTACACCTCGCGCTCTAGAGGAAAACCTGAAAAGTTCTATAGAAAGATATATCTGAAACAATCCACCACTGTAGGAAGTTCTAATTGTGAAGTCTCCTGATCATATAGATATAGACTAGCAATTTGGGTTGAAAGTCCTACCAACCCATGATGCATTGGACCCATTGTGATCGCTTGGACAACCCACTCACCCTTATGAAGAATCGATCTTCCCTCTGGTGATATGAAACTCACCCTACGACAATAGAAATCGATGACTGCCTGGAAGTGAACTAGCTAGTCCATTCCGAGAATGACATCATAGCCTCCATTCTCTAGGACATAGAGATACCATAGAAAGTGACACCGACCAACCTCTAGAGGGCACTCCTTGAAGTGACATACACTAGCCATCCTAGTATATAATGGAGTGACTAACGTCAAGATATCAGTTAATGAAAAAATATACATAGCCTAAGGCTCTCCATGACAACAATAGATAGAAAGATGCGGGAAGCCCCTATATTGAAAAGAGTTTATAATAAAACCGAGGAAACTATGATCGTACCTCGAACTGTAGAAGGTCCGAGATGCTACTCCTGCTGGGTATACTCTACTACAAAGGGTAGGACTGTACTGCGGCCCTGTGACCCTACCTGACCACACTGAGTTGATCCACCCTACTGTAACTAGTATCTAGGTGATTGACCACCACAGCCATGACATCCACCTCATCCTGAACTGCTGGAAGAACACCAGTTCCCAGACTGGTGAGAAATTGGTAGTGCTTCTCCCAGATGAGGAGTCATAGAAGAACCCCTTTCACCAACTACTAGGGAGAGAACCTGACTGTAACACTGAAGGTGACCCATCTTTCCACAAGATCGGCACTCCACCGTCTCTCTCTGGCACTGCGGCCTCGTATTCCCACTCTTTACGCAGTGGTAGAAAACCACATGGCTACCAGAAGATGTGTCTCGATTACTTGGATCACCGCGCAAAGACTCCCTGTGGCGGTTCCTACTATCAGTAGGATGGATGCTAACTCCAGATGCCGAACCAGCCTGGCACACAAATCCAGAATCCCTCAGATTGTACTCTTTGATCAGTGCTTGGTTGATGATAGAGGTTATGGAAGTCAACCAGAAGTGGTTCAACTGGGAACATATGTCGTTCCTGAGACCATCCTCAAAATTCCTGGCTAAGAACAACCCATCTCCCCCTAAAAAGGGTGTAAAGAACTGAAGCTCGGTGATGTGCGGGGAATAATACATGATAGAAAGAGTTCCCTGCTCTAGACTCATAAAATCTCAGGCTCAGTCAACCCTCAAGGTATCTAGATAGAAGTAGTCATAGAAGATATTCTGGAAATCCTCCCAATCTAGAACCTGCTGATGCCACACTTGTGAGATCACATCCCACCATATCTTGGTGGAATACCATATCATTTAAGTAGTGAGATTGACCCTCCTCTTTGGAGGCATCTCCAGATTAACAATGATCGTCATCATGGATTGTATCCATGAATATACAGCCTGAGGTCCTCCTTCCCCTGAGAAGGTGGGAGGATGCTGCTGCTAGAAAACCCGCGTCAAGTCTTCCATAGACGATACAGGAGGTGGTGTTCCCTGGAAGGTATACATCATCCTCATGAAGACTTACCACCGGAACTATGTGTCAGTACTGGTAATAGGTATAACTGCTGGTGCCAAGACTGGCACAACAAGGGGATCTACGGGAAGTCCCTAATCATCCATATCCGGCATCTAATCACTGCCCTCAAACTAGCAGACAATTAGAGGACATCTCGGTGGCATGACTCTGCAAGGTCAAATTCCCACCTTAGATCTACATTATCAAGGACAGAAAAATAGAAGTGTAATAAGGGAACATGAGAAAGAAAGCTTTCATGTTTTACAAAACATGACTACACTGCCTGTATAAAACTGAAACGATGTGTTCTATTAAGTCATTTACATGGGTGTGTAATCCCGCCTAAAATGGTTTTGTAAAACCCCAAACACACGGCATGTTATCTTAAAAAATAGTGTTTACTTGATCATATTTCCCTGCCTGAGTCCTTCTACATGGTTAAGCCACAAATCTCTCCTAATACAAGACTACACGGTGTGTTTAATGGAAACACGGTGTGTACTAGACAAGCTTCACCTGGCCCGTGTTGTTTGTGACACGGCTGGATACATGGCTCACACTACACGGCGGGTTATAGGTGGACACGTCATGTACATGGAAGGATAACACCGACCAGTGTTGTTAGTGACACGGCCAAGTTCCGGGGTCAGACTACACAGTGTGTTCAGGGTGAAAACGATGTGTATAAGAAGAGTCTCCACCGACCCATGTTGTTAGTAACATGGGCGGACATAGGGTTAACACCACATGGCGTGCACAACTGGTACATAGCGTGTTCCCACAAGATTTTCCCTATCCGATGTCTCTACCTAAACAGCCTACGACATGGTTAGAGACTACACGGTGTGTATATAAAGTACAAGGTGTGTACTTATGAAAAACAATTTCTTCCTGAACAGAAGAACACATGGCATGTAGTCAAAACTACACGGCATGTATTCTGGGTTTTTCCAGACAGTAGGCCTCAGAAACTACTCCATAACCCAGAAAACATTGAAACAAACCATGAAAGTGTCAAATTATGATCTGTGAGGGCCCATACTCCCCTTGAATCAAATATTGGCATCTTATACATGTTATAAACACGGTAAACCAGTAAATGATCGATCAATTTCTAGTCCATGAGGGCCCATAACACGATAAGAACCAAAATTTGGCATTCATTCAAAACAAACCTTACGCAATCAATGCTCTAACAAGAAGTAGGTATTTTTATCAAGTCATATATCACAACAACAAGAAAATTATACACAAAATCTACCACAACAACATGAAATTTCTAATGAACCCTAGATGGCATGTCAAGAATGCATGACATGTGATTTCTAGAAATTGTATATATGATTCCTGAGAAGGAATACCCTCATTTCATTGGGTTGCGACAGAAATAGAACCTCAATAACATCAAATATAACAACAAAAAACATGTGAATCACCTAACGGTGAAATCAAATCAACATTAAAATTGAAAAACCAAGAAAAAATTCCATAAACGAGGTAGAGTGGATTTTCCCCATAGACGGGTTGGCTACTTCGAGGCACAACTTTTTACCAAATACCCTTCCCTTCCTATACTTGGATAAAGGCTCCAAATATAAATTCAAGATAAAATAATCCCATTGATACCACTTTGTAATGTCCCTGTTCCGGAAGCCACCCAGAGGCGCCCAATACCCGGTTGGTCACATGAACTTAAACACATTTCCCCGAACACCAGAGGCTGCCGACTAGTAGTGAGGGCCTTGGGTGTTATAGTGGGGGAATGTATTCCATCATTGAAAGAGTACAAAATGGAAGTAAACAGACACATACACGAGTGGAAGCAGTAATAATATCATACAAAAAATAAACAGTGGAAGACTGATAAAGATAAAACCAGAGCATATATATATATATAAATGATTCATGATACATATATGTCTAGGAAAGAATCCAAACAAGTCACAATGATAAATATAGTACTAAACAAAAGTACCAAAGGAAAAAAGATAAGAAACTCCTCAGCATCGCAAGCCTCAGCTTGGTCCCATGCTCCCCAGCTCAAATGTAATCAAGTACCTGAAGTAGAAGGGCGCTTTCCCTTTTCTATACCTGTAAAAATATAATTTTTTTGGGCGCAAAAGTAAGACCCAAACATGGTGTGAGACGAATCTCAGAAGGCAACCACCACAAGATCGATGCCTAGCAGTCAGTGAATATATGGTAGGTAAAATTGCAGAAAGCAGTAAACAAAAAATTACTCAACAGTAACAATACACAGTTTTAGATATAAAGTAACATCTAATCAAAGCAGATAATCACAACAGGTTACCCTCTATGATGTACCCACAACCTATCCCCTCTGGTCTAACCAAACAGACACCAACAACCTTCTGGGAAGCACACACAGTCTCACCCCCTATGGTCTAGATAGAGTATAGAATCTCTGAGGAATCACTCACCATCAATTCCACCTGTAGTCTCATATTAGTACTAAATGAGCTATAGGGAAGAACATATGTCACAATACCTCTATGACCCACATTGAGGAACTACATACTCTCTGAGGAAGCACTCAACGTTTATTCCCCCTATGGTCTCACATCGTAAATTATAAAAGACACTCTGGAGAAGCCCTTACATATATTATCCTTATAGTCTACTACACTAGGATCTCACGACCCTATGTCAATCAAAAGGTACCATCATGTATCAAAAAATTTAAACTTCAAGAACTACTTATCTAGAATTCTACAGTATAACATCATAATAGAATGACATTCACACCATCTGACAATACTAGTCCTGGGAAAGTAAACAGTAGCCTAACAGGAAAACTAGACCCAAAAGTAAAAACAGGAAAAAATGCATGGGAAACACATACAAAGCATAGAAAATAAACCTATTCATAGTCAATAACCTCTACACAAGCATAAACGCAATGCAGAAAAACAATAGTTCTAAAACAGTAAACGTGTAATACCCCATTCATGTGTATTGGGAAAATTTGTACATAAAACTCAAATAAGTTCAACAGAAATTCACAAACAACCTACCTCAGCTTTGGGAGATCAATATACATGAACCGAAATGATTGAATCACCTTATAATGAAATAGATCTACGAAAATGTATAAAAATTGCAACCCACGATAACTCATGAAAGAGGAGAAATCAAGGGATGATGTTCTAGGATAAGAGAGAACTCACAAATGCAATTCCAACCCAACCGAAAATGTTCGATTTGGAGGAAGGATGCTCGGACTAGGGATCATCAGAGATCCATAGCTTCTCGATGCTCTTGGATGATATTGGTTGAGGAGGATACGGTTTTGTATGTCAAACGTGACCCCGATGTGTTTAATGGAGAAAATCACAAAATAAAAGGAGTGTAATTTTTAAGTACACGGTTTGTACCATCCATTTCCATAATCTAATATAGACAGCCTCCAGGACATCACAAAAGTCTATTTGCAAAGCCACTACATGTCCAACACATGGATACCCATAGTAATTGAGTACACGGCGTGTACTCATAAAGTACATGACGTGTACTTCAAAAATTTCAAGAAACTCCTATTTTCTCAAAAAACTCTAGAAAAAATAAGAACATACCTGAAAAGTAGACTAAGGTTCTTATTCCTCGTCCCCTCACTGTTATGGCCCATAGTCGTAACCTCCCTCCCAACCTCACCCTCAGTGCTCCCTACCTCACGCTCTATACCCTCACTACACTTACGGCTAGTTGGCCCCTCTAGACTCTGACCTTCCCTCACCACTTTGGCCAGCAGTGTATCTTCCCAGGGCCGATGCTCCAACATGCAGACCTTCCATCACCAGGTCCCATCTCTGGTAGCTAGGAGCAGTGGCGTCCCCCTTCTTCTTCTCATTTTCGGTAAAGCTGCAACCTTTTTTCGGCAAACCCAACCCCCCTGTTTAGTGGTATTTTATCTCAAACCCGAACCCCTTTTGTAGAGCCTCCACCTCCACTCCGGAATGAGGACTCCTACCTTCCAATTTTTTCTTCCTATAAGATTATTTTCTTCCACCAATTTGTCCTAACCATAATTTTCAGGTGGAAATTTGTGCTTTTTTCTAGTTTTATAAGTTGTACGGTTGGTCTGCGAGGTCATAATATCCCTCTCTTTGATGTTTCATCCCTTATTCACTTGATTTGAGGTAGTAAAATCAACATTTTCCTTTCCAATTAATCTCATTTAATTCATTAATGTATTAATTAAATCTTTGAATTGATTTTCACCTTCTCAATATATTTGGTTAATCTGCTATAATGTTTCCAAGTTAATTAGTTTTTCTAAAAAATTAGTTTTGATGTATTCTCCTTGGTTATGTTTTATGTGTTTGTGGAAATTCTGTTCTTTAGGTGTCAAAAGCTATATCAGTAATGTATTAAACATGAAACACACTTTCATGATACTCTTTAATACTTTTTCATGGTGTTTTCTAGTTTGTGAAATTGGTTTGATCTATTTATGGAATTGTTTATAAATTGTTGGATTTGATTATAAAATTTCTAGAAAACTATTTGGGTTGCTTATAAAATTATTTATGAACTATTTGGCATGCTTATAGATTTTTTTAGCAAATATTCATCTTGTTTATACTCATGTTTATAATCTAGTTGAGTTGTTTATATAATTTTTTAGAAATTGTTTGGTCTATTTGTATAAATTTGTATTAATTGTGTGATATGTTTTACTAGTTTCTTGTTTTTCAAAAATAGGGAAATTTATAAATATTCTTGATGAATGTATTTCATCTTGGTGTTTTTGGGTTGACAATGCTTTAACATGGAAATTGTGTTAAAAACGATTTAAAAAGGGGTTTTATGGATTTAATTAGATTGTTTTGTGTTATCCTAATGATGTGAATGGTTGTCCAGGATTTGAATGCATTTGGTGTCCTTGTGGAAATGGTTTAGAAATGTCATATTGGTTGTTGTTGATCCATTTTATGTTCTATTAAATGAAAATGGAACCTTCAAAATAATATTTTCTTAAAACATTGTCTTTAAAAATAGTTTTTGTTTCATAAATAAGGTTTTGTATTTTGTGCATTTTATGGGAGGTTTGAAATTTAATCTCAAAGGGTGTACCTGTTTGGTCTTTAGTGTGTTTTTCTATGAATGTTAGTCTCAATGAGCCTTTTGGTAGTTTAATAAGATTGTGTGTTTTTCTTTAATATTTTTAAATGTTTTTATAAAAATTCATTAGATACATTGGACATAAAGGCCCATTTGGATCATCCAAATCATGGGTGAAGTTGTGTAAACTTTTATAATGGTTTGTGTCTGGAAATTGTATGTGGCTCGTCAGAGTTTTTATTTTTTTTTTAAAATGGTTTCGACATGGACATTGCGTGACCACCCGGTTGAAATGTAGGATGATACAATAAATACATGTATGTTATATATATATATATATAGTGGGTACCTCTATTGGAGGTATATCCCTTTATGGGTTGTCTTATTGGGTATCCATGTTTGGGATTGGAAAGTGCAGTGACAGAAGGTAAGATGAGTAATGCGTGTGAGGGCCTCCCACTTACATAGTATTACCATAACCACCATGGGTTCATGGGAATATTTTATATGATCGTGTGATGGTTTCTAATCAACCTCGATTAGATGGTTTGGTATCCCATGGGTTGAATATTAGGCCAGGTAGGAATTTCCACTAGATTTGGTTCGTTTTGGGCAGCCAATTGGTTATAGACATAGGAGCTTAAAAATACACCGACATGGGGTTCCGAACCTAGTATGTCCAAAAAACATTTCTGGATGTTTTGGATCACCCATGGTTACTTTATTATTTATATATCTTGTTTAATTTCGGTTGTACTAGTTTTTTTCTATATTGAACTATTTACATGGTCTACTTTTCCCCTACATTAGTATCTTTTGATTTGGGTTTTGTTTACAAAATGGAACATGGTCTTAGAAATGGTATGTAGCATGTGTATGAATTTTTTAAATGAGAAAAAAATGTTTGTAATTTTAAAATTAGAAAACCCTACTTTTATATTTGTATTTCAAACTTCCAGTAATGGATTGTTTCATGGAAGGATAGGTATAGATTTTTTGGTGTTTTCCTACTGAGAAATTTGGCGCTCACCCTAAAATTAGCTTTTATGTTTCAAGTTTCATTAGTGATGGATCACAATAAGATTGAACTTGGTTCTGAGTTGGGTGGTGACCTAGAAGGTCACACGGACGTATGTGTAGTTTTGTTTTCTTTCCACTGCTGGTTTTATTTTATTCACGAATATTTATTTATATGGTTATCTATTTTGTTTTTTTGATCCTTGTTTTGGGATGAAATTATTCTAATTGGTTGTTTATTTGATGCCCAACTCTAGTTTTCTGCTCTTGGGGATCAGAAAATCCCTTTCGGTCATGCTGCGGACCAGGTCGGGTGGCCAGTTCATGGTCGACTCATGTTGGTTCGTGACATAATATAAGTTCAATAGAAAACCATAGCTTTATTAGTAGTGGAAAATCAAATATGTTTTATGGAAACACAAATAAAAATTAGTATTTACTGGTGGAAGAATAGTACATGAATATTCTTGATCCATGTCAAAATGAATTATATATTTCATCCTGTAAACAGTGGAATATTTTTCTTGGCTCTACTCGACCTCGGCTCCCATTCACCCAGAAAAATATAAAAAATTCTTGTGGGGATATTGGTCGAAACCCATAAAAAATATCAAATTTTATGATATTTATGAGTGATTATAAAATCCATTATGAGAATGGAACATTGAGGTTTCATATCTAGAACTAAAAATTCCCAAGAAAGATTCACTTCTAATAAAGAGAATGTAAAAGAAGCGAATTAAAGAACCTATACTCTCTACATCCTGAGAATAATAACTATAACCACAACATAATATATGAGATCCATATTATGATTAAATAATTTCACAATATGGATATATATGAAGGAGTTATTTTCACCATTATCAACTAACAAATTCACTAAAAATGAAGCAATGGTAATGGTGCTGCTCAAAATCACAAGACCTGAACTAGTTTCCACTACTAATAACATCAAGGTGATTTTTGTGATAAATATACTATGCCATAATTTGAAGTATAAAAGTAATGAAAGAACTTATGTAGGTGGCCTAAATTAATAAAATAATGATAAATATATGGATCCTCTATAAAAAACTACATCTTATCCCTGTTCATGCCACAATGAAAGAAAGTTATTTGGACATTTACAAATGTTTTATATGACTTCAGGGAGGTATATGATAGAGATCCACTACCATGGATTTTACCACATATATCATTATACTATATCTTCCCTTTAAAGGGACCATTGAAACTACCATTAGGAGTAAGAAGAACTCCCATCATCCTTAAGTTCTTATCCATGTCATGTTCCACCATCAAAGATCTATTTGAAACATCTGTATATGAGGTGAAATTTATCAATAAAAATTGATATTGAATATCAGGTGGAAAACCCACATCAAATATTTAGGCTTTTGAATTCTCATTTGATACCACCTCAGGTGAGAAGTGTAAAATATTGGAAAAGAGATTAACATATTGATTCAGAGTTTGATAAAATTGGTCATTTTAAGGAAAAAAATATATTTATCCAACACCATCTAGTTTGGATAGAATTTCTTATTTAAAATCTTCATGATTTACTACCATTCCAAGCCCACATTCTTCTTTATATAATATATCAATTCCCATCAACTTTTTCTAGGCCCTTCAAACATGAAATTATTCATTTGTCCATAAAAGATTAAGGTATCTCTATGAACTCAATGTGTTTCTCAACACTCTTCAACCAATCCCCTGTATCCTGAGGATCGTTGGTAGACTAGAATGATGGTGTCTTCTGATGAAGTAATTCATGGACCAGATCTTTGATATCATCCCTACATGGTATAAAATCTAATTCTTGGATAAGAGTAAGTGAAGATACTAAACCCAAATCATGGATTTTACAAATGACAACCTCAACAAGGTTATAATCATTTGGGGGGTTCAATTTGTGTTGTTCATTAGAATCCCCCTCCTAAGGTATGTTCAATTGTATTCTTGGGGGCATGGTACTACACAACATTATCATACTACAAGGGAGACAGTAGCCAGAGAAACAATATCAGAAACTCTATCATTTATAATTCAACATGGATACACAAAAATCAGATCAAATCCTATAAAATATCTAGAACTATTATGTAAAATTTCCTCAAAGACACATTTTCCCCAAAACCCATTTTTATAAACATTTTTTGACAATGTTATATGGTCAGTAACTCACTTGTAATATAACAATTTTTCCTCAAAACCATGTCTCATGTCTACTAAGTCAACCCAAACTACATAATGGAGTCATGGAAATTTTTAATAAAGATTTTTATACCAATATTTCATGAGCTAACCCTAATAACCTGCCTAAAAACTATCCAAATCAATCTTGATATTGACCAAAGGGTGTTCTCAATCACCATGGGTTAGAAACAAATCGCCTAGAAATCAATAACATTAGGATTGAATGATTTCACCACAAAAATAAACAATCAAATAGAAATAGGGAATGTAAAATTTGAATAATAGGTATGAAAAAATATTCATCTATAATAAAACTCCCCAAGGAATACAAAATATCAAACCCAACACCTCAAGAAAAAAATTAATGACATCACATGATCACCTAGAAATTTGTGGATCACACACTCCACATATCACCACTAACTCTAAAGGACATACTAAATAGGAATACCCTTTATATTTAAGTGGTGATTACACTTTTCCTAGACCTAGAATAACATAAGATACGGACACCCAAATGAAAAGGTAGGGTGTCGAAAATGTAGTTTAGTAGGATATCACTAAATATTTCCTAAGTAATTCCATAACAAATAAGAAATTAACTTTTAAAATTAAATGAAAAAGATTCATGGAAAAAAAATCTCACTTGTCTAATAAAACAAGTAGATCGATAATATAAAAAACATTCTTAAATGAACTTTTTCATAAAATAAAATAAACTAAAATAAATCAAGTTAATAAATTATCATGCTTAATAATAAAATCAAATAAAAATAAATCACTATGGTTATATTCCACAAGGTTTGTTTGTTCGTAACTCTAGGATCATTTCACTACTTCGTGAATCAATTAAGTCTAAAAGTTTTCACATTTCACCAAGGCTCATGTTTTTGTGATCAAATAAATAAATTCCACATAATGGTAAAACTATGTTGAACTATTTTCTATTACAGTTTCAATCATCAATACATTACTATGAGTTCAAATTAATAATTTTCTTCTATTAGTCACCCACTAACTACAAATTCTCACATGTTCTTTAAATTCTAAATCAATAAACCATGGAAGAATCATTCTCCTCAATTCAATTTATATTTCATAGTTAAAATTACGAAATTTGAGGATTCAAAATTCCATTTAAAATTTGAAACCAAATAACATGTTTTTATCAAGATCTTTTCTTTTAAAAGTATTTTTCATTAAAATTTATTTTCTTCTAGAATAGTTATCAAATCATTTAATCTGATCACATTTCATTTGAAATCGTGTTTTCTCAAAAATCTAGAAAATATTTTTAAAGTATTTGAAAATGGTATTACTTTATGATTTTAAGAAAACATAAAATCATCAATATTTTAGTATTAGAACTCAATTTAAAATTCCTTTTAAATATAGAAATAAATCATGTTTTCAATTGTCTTAAAATCCTTAAGGAACCGCCTACCTTAATTACAATACACAAAACACAAACATAGGACTAAAAAAATGAAGTAGGATAAGGTCCAAACCCCATGATCAATGAAAAAAAAACAGTTTCTATTTTTTCAATCTATATAATATAGAATCCCTAACCTTATCTCATGAGGATAATAAAAATCTAATAATCATAGGTTTAGGTATTTTTAAAAATACAATAGGAATTTTGGTACATAGAAATAAAACCCTAAATTAAATCACCTTTCAATATATTCTCATCAAATTAATTAATGATTTGAAATAATTTATAATTGGAGTTAAAATCTATAATGTGTTAAAATAATTCAATGCTTACGATTTCATGATTTTCAAATCCCAAAAATGGGGATATAGTTTGTTCTACAAGAAGAAGAAAAAAGTATGATTTTAAAAACAATTGTTTTTCATAAAAATGGAAGTAATTATGGGTAACATGGTATACTCTTACATAGATCATAAATTTCATGTCCTGGTTAAGAGTGTTACTTTAACATAGGTCTCGAATTTAGAATTACCCTTAAATAGCTCTAGTTATACTTATAAACCATTAGAAACTCCCCTTAACCCATATGTAGTGGCCAGTTACCAGTAAACACCCATAAAAAACATTTTCTTACCCTTATATAGTGCTGGGTTAACAATTATTCACAACATGGTTTACCCTTATGAAAAAAATTAAATCTAACTCATCCTTACATGGGCTATAAAAAACATGACTCAGCCTTACGTAGCATAAGGATGAACCTTACACAACTCATTATGTACCCGTTAATAGCACTATTTACACTTACACAGTGATGGAATGACCCTTACATATTCCATACAATCACAAGAATACCCTTACATGGTCTATAGGATTTTACTGTTATGCTTACACAATTGATTTTTTACCCATTCTTAACCCTTAAAATTTATAGGTTACCATTATGCAATGCCTCTTTTGTGTGGGTAGAGGGTCCCTACACTAATGAAGGCCTAATTCTATATATAAGGGTAATAGTTAACATTAATATTTTTATTTACATTTAAAAGTATTTATAAACAAAAAAAATGGTTTATAAAGATCATAGAATCTATCTAACACATCAGAAACCAAATGAAAATATTTAAAATAGAGTACATACCTAAGAGAAATTATTGAGATGTAACTTACCATATCAATCTAGGTATGTCTTAAAAATGTAACTCAATCATGGACATTTCATTCTCGGAAGGGTAATATAAAGTAAACTACCAACACCTTCCCACTTAATGTTTTTTCCTATAACAATTTCTTACACTAACTCCCTCTCACATAGGCTGTGGTCCATCAAAAAAGCATCACAATTAAATGAACTCTTCAAGGGTGAGGTTTCATAACTAATTCTCCACCAACACCCTCTACCTGCTAAATAGGCCTATTATAGGACTTCTATCCACAACCCACACTCATAATGAGGTCTCACAAAAATATCATACTCTCAGCCTTTCACTTGGGGAGTGGTCCCTTCAATGTCTCTTCAAACACAACATGCACAATGTCAATACCTAATAATAATCATGGAAATATATGGAAAGAATGTCCATTATATAATATTTAATATGTAATAAGAACCCCTCTAGATGATATATCATACATGTTAGCAATAACCTTCCATGATCAACCTTATCATCCACCACCATCACTCTGCCACTATCTATTAAACATTAATGATTAATTAAGGCCCTTGGGTTATTCCAAACTCGCACTCCTAACTTGTGGGTCATATGTGGACACAAATAACACAAAAAATCTCTCTCTATATCTCTATATCTCTCTTCAACCATACATTTCACCATAGGGTCCCAAACAATTATGAAATCCACCTACATTTCCATCTATTACACATAACTAGTATTATAGAACCATAATATATTTCAATAGACATTTCCCCCCTTTCTTAAAACATCTAATGAAAATATAGAAAACATGATCTAACCAATCTCTATAAATTTAACTCATCCATATATTAATTTCAATGTTATCTATGCCTTTTAAGGCATTATTCCATAAATCCAAACTAATATCGTGTTCTCGTTCTACTCCCATGGAGTACCACACTCAAGAAAGATCATGGCTCCACTTTACATCCACTAGGCATCATCAAACACACACTAAGTGAGTGACTACACTCTCCCATGATCCAAAAACAAGGTTATAAAAATCTTAATTACCTTACCACCATCTAGTAGATAAATTATTATAACCTACTAATCTTACTAAATTATTAACAGACACTATAAAAATAATGAATTTTAGGAGGGGTTATATGTAATAGATATTCATCTCAAAAAAATTAATTTCAAAGGGAAACCATTATAACTAATCTCTTATGAAAATAAATTCTAAATTATTAATTTTATTGATGGGACATTACAATTATTTTTATAGTGATAATATTTGTGATGAAACTATTTATCCATTGAAATTATTTTTGTGATAAATTATAGTAATTTTCAAAAAACATTTCTTACTATATTATTTTTTATGGATTTAATTTTCCAGTTAAAATAATATTTTGTAATGGCTGAGAATTTCTATCAAAATAATATTTTTGATTAAAATATTAATTCAATCTCAAATGAATTTGCATGAACTTATTTGTGATATAATTAGAAATATGTCAAAAATAAATGTAAATAAAATATAAACAGAAAAATCCTGAATAATAATAACTATAAATAAACATTTATTACAAAATTAAGACACATAAAATACAAAAAATATATAAATAGAATTAAATAATAGTGTTACTAAGGGGGAATATTATCTACAACATCAAGTAGAAAAAACCCCAACTCTAATATTATTGTACATCTTTGCATATACTCTATCATCTACTTAAATTTCTCCCCTTTCTTCTACCACCACTATTCTAACTATTTTCGTTGTTTCTTTTCATGATGTATCTACTCATTATACTTTTTAATAATTCCCTATGTAGTATAGTATTGATTTTCTAGCCTCACCTCATACTCTACAAGAGTTTAATAAGGTGATCTCATAAAATATCACTTATTTTTTAAAATGATGACATTATTTATGTACAATAGTAACTACATAGAGTTGATAAAGAATCAATATCATCCACCCATTAAAGCTGGATAACACTCATCAATCCCCACCACCAGGATTACTCATCAAAAGTTTACTCAAATGATGCCTTATACCAATGATTTTTCTCGACTTGGTTTTCATGTGTCCAAGAAATATTTGTCCCATATTCATATTAAATATTTATGAATAGATTTGTTTTAAAATAATAAAATTATATTTAATTTAAAAATAAAAAATAAATACAATATATTTTCCATTATTATCTCTCACAATTAATCTTCCATGTACTAGTGTCTATGAAAATACCCCTATACACATTAATATATATAATGAATATATCAACCATAGGCTTCATAAATTTATCATATACATTTTGTGTTAAAAATAAATATATAAAAATTATAAAATAATATTACTTCTTCTGTTTATATATACTTAATGTATGACTCCCAGCTCTGTTTGGGACATTCTGTCTCCCACAATTCCATCGACCAGATGATAATCTCCTAATAAATCCCTCCCATATCAACTAAATGATGAATCCCTACAAAACCTATGTTGGAGATGTAATCTGGTCAATAAGGTGAATAAGACTCATAAAAGATAGTATAAAATTCTTTATCCATATCTGGCCTCAAAATATTATATAAAAACAAATTAATAAAATAAACATTAAAGCCTCTCATTCTTTCCCAATAGATAGTCACATGTTATCATCAGCTAATGACCATTGTAATATCCCCTTAATGGTTTTCAAGTATTTTTTTACCCTTTTTTTGATATCCTTTTGGTTTGTCCTTGCTTCAAGGTATTTTGGGTAAAAATTGGGTTATTTTTGGAATCTATTTAGGATATTCATATTTGGTTCAGGGTTAAATAAAACATTGTGGTTTTCCCTATAAATCCATGTGTCACATTGAGAGTCATTTTAAGGGGAACATGGGTTGTCCAAAACATGTGGTTAGCCCCTCCAAAAAGTGAATCCCATGGATAGTGGGGAATGCATAGTTAGAATATGATTAGTTTAACCATGAGGCCAAACCATGCACCTCAAAAAGAAGCCCTGTAGGGGAACAGAGTTCTGGAATATGGTTTGTCTAACTATGTGTCCCTCCCCAGGAAACCATGGACATAATTTTTAATTCCACCAAATTTTATTCTAAAAATCCTGAACCTGCAGTTTAAGATGCATATTGACCAAATTCAAGACTATGTTTATTTTTTCATTCTCGGAGGCTCCAAAGAGGAGATTTTGGCCCATACAAACCCTTTCATAGAAGGATCTATACGTAATAGATCTCATTCAGTTTCCTCCATGCAAGTTGATTTTTACTCATGTGTTTTATTATGATCCATCTTTCTATTTTCATTAGAGTTTGATATATTATCACATAATGCATAGATCTAAAATATATTATTGGATCATGATTCTAGGATTTGTTCCTAGATATTTCGTGCCTAATTTATTCATCATCATTCCCTATTGTGGGTGTTGTGCATTGTGATTCCTTGATTTAATTGTATGTAGTTTCATAATTCTTTTCTATATGATTCAAACCTTGAATTGTATGAATAAATTGAAATGATTTTATAATTAATTTAAATAAATTGAATTGATATGATTTGATATTTAATTTTAAATGGGTATAGAAATTGAGAAAACCCCAAATTTCAATGGAATTAAAATGTTGGATGAATATATGAGAAATTATGTATTGATTTATAAATTGTTATGATGAAATAATTTGATGTTGATCTTGAAAAAATGGATTAAATTTATAAATTATTTTAAATGGAATGAATTGTTGAAAACCAATGATTTGGATTTGAAAAGAGAAAGGCATGTATAAAAATGAGATTTGGAAATGATATTTCAAAATGTTTTAAAGGGATTGAAAGATAATTTGATTGATTTAATTATTGATTGATGTACAAGTATTTCTATGTAGTTTGTAGGTGGTTGGGAAAATAATGTTATGATTTTGATCCCCAAGAATCAGATTTTATAGGAAAACTCTAACATAACCATTTCAACTCATGAAACTCTCAATGAGTTCCCCTATATTGGTGTAGATTGATTGACTATGATTGGTTCCCTCTATTGGGGAGTTCACTATGTACACACACTTATTTATGATCAATAATCACTAATGTGATGGGTGAAGATCCAATATCCAATAACTAATATACCATAGGGTGTTTCACAAAGGTGAAATGAATTATTTGATTTGATGTACATGTCATTGATTTTTTGAAATGTTTTATTCATGACAACTGATTTATATAAACCCTATTATATAAAATTTTCATTTAAGAATGCTTTAGTTTTTTATATATTTTCCATCCTTTGATTGTGAAATCATAATTTATTTTAGAATATGAAAAAAGTAATGCCATTATTTTCTTACTTTGAAATATATAATAATTGGTAAAAGGTTATGGGATTAATTAGGGAACACTTGGTGACACCCTACTGGGATTTATAGATAACACTATACCTTTTACTTAAATAAATTTATGGACTTTCTTATAATAGGTCTGATCAAAGGGGAAGCACCACATGGAGGAGTTGGATATTCGTGATCCTTTGGTCCTAGAGTCTTGGAGGTGACTATTGAAGATTTATTCCATTGGTTTTTTGAGATGATTTAGATTTTATCTTGTTAGATACTAAGAATATAGATGATGTGATTTTTTGGGTTTTGTTATACCTATTAATATCTAGTACTTTATCCGTTTGAATTGTTGAGAATAAAAACATGTAATCTTTTATCATTTAATATTTTTAAGGAAAATAAATTCCATATTTCATATTGTATGATTCTAGTTGCTGTCATCGACTCGTAGGGATCAGGAATGCCCTTCGGGCAATGTTACAATTAGCTCAGGTATCAAGGTACCTAGGTATCTAGAATGATTCATAAAATATAGCTATCATAGGTGTAGGTTAAGAATCATTACTTGAATTAAGTATGTAGTTTGGGATGTCTTGATTGGATTTAGGATTTAGTTTCAATTCAGGTCTGGAAAATATCTCATCATAATGAGACTTATGTCACCATGGATGTTTGAGAAATGTTTTCTTGAGGAATGTTTAGATCTGATTATAGTCTTCCCATTAATTTTATTTTTGTATGTTGAAATAAAAATTGTTAAATATTATTTGATGGGATTGATATTCTTATTTGTATTCATTAAGTTGTTATTTTGAGGATTAATCTATTGTCTTCAGTGTTGTCTAATGATTTTGTGTAGAATCATGCCTCTGAGAAGAATTTTGAATAGGAATAAAGAGAAATATTATAGTAAAACATATTGAGTGGATCCTCCTATGGAAAAGAATATTATTGAGATTGTTTTTCATGTTGTCCAAGATTCATGACATGCACCTACACCATTTCACACTCAAGATCTAGTTGTGAAACCTCAAAGGGATGATTCTTAGAATCCTGATCAAGAGTTTCTTATCTAAAAGACACTTTCTTTACAAGTAACTAAAAATCCTAAATAGAATGAGGGTTGGTTTAAAAAAAGAGTGTTACTTTATTTCCTAGAAACTCCCAAAGTTATCAAGGTTAATTGTGATACCTTCATGCTAGAAAAGCCTACCAAGAGATGGTGAGATTCGATGGTAATGAAGAAGGAGCATGAGAGTTTGAATGGTAAGTACATTAGTGTAATTTTTATTGATTTGTTCTATATAGAATATATGGTAATGGCTAAGGCTATCGTATTTTTCAACCATATGTAGGATGATAGGACTCTGATGTAGTATGAAATTCACTATGTCAGGCTTTTGCAATTTTATCCTAGGATTGTATTGAATGAGAAGTTGACGGCTTAATGTTCTGATATGGTTTTAGAACTTGATATTCATTCATTGGATTTCATAAAAAATCTCATTTCATATACTGATATACTTGATAGGGTGTTGTTGGTTGATCTTGATCTAACTAGTAAGTTATGGTTGATGTGATTTCTTTTTTCTCCTAGTGGGAGTTTGATGAGATCCGTTAAAGGAAAGAGGAAAAATGATGAACCTCAAGGAAGTTCTCAAAATCATACATCCCTTAGACCTCCATCAGTTCTTGGTTGAAGAATATTGACATTATTCTAGTTTTGATGTTTGGTAATTAGAGTTGTGTCTGTATTGAGGTCCCAAGGATCTATATTTTATGTGGTTTCTCAGGAATCCTACAAAAAATTATTCGTATTCTTTTCTATAAGAACATATATTTTCTATGAGGTATGAATTCTTTAGTTTTTGGTTTCATTAATTTATTTTATCCTTATATATGTGATTTATGTTTTAAGTATGGTTTTGGAAGTATCAGGGGATTTTTTATAGCCTAGAGATATTACTTTTGGAGGAACCAACTAGGATGTACATATAGTAGATACCACGTCTCCCAGTCCTTATAGTTAGATAGACCTTCTGTGGTGTTTAAGGACTCTACTTTGTTAATCGTATATGCTATTAATGGTTTTTGTAACTGTGTGTTGTATCCCATGTAGGGTGTGCACCCTAGGTAGAGGGGGACCCATGGGTAGAGCATGGTTGGACAAACCATTCTTTCCCAACAGTTTGGACCACCATCCTTAGAGAGTAGTCAGTGAATTGTTGGCACATAGTTTGGCCAACATTTTTGCCAAACCATGCACCTATTAATGTTTTGTTTTTTTTAACATTTTTTCCTTAGCTTTATATATCTTACCCATCCCTATATTTTTCTTATTTCTAGTGTATAGAAGCACATATCCTCTCCCTAGAATAGATCTTCCTCACTTCATGACTAGGAATCAAGATATATTCTTATCTAACCTATAATTCCACTTTAAAAAATCTCATTTTATATCCATAAGTATGAAATACTAAAAATTTTACCTATCCCAATGGTTCTACAAATTATGGGAATATTCGGTGTCACAATATCCCTATACCAATAGTTTTATAGAAACTGTTGGTATAAGCCTATATCAACAAACACTATTCCAATGGATTCAATGAAAAAAATTGGGATATATTTATACCAATGGTTCAAGAACCATGGTATAAATATCTAGCATAACTACATACCAATACCTTTATTCCAAGGGTTTCAATGAAACTGTTGGGATATATGAATACCAATGATTCATGAACTGTAGTATTAATGTCCAACATACTTGTGTACTGCATATATAATCCAATAGTTTCAATAAAACCAATGGGAAATATGTATACCAATGTATCATGAACCATGGTATACACTGCATGCCAATAGTATACAAAATCATTGGAATACAGTCTTCTCCCCAATTGTATACCAATGGTTTTGTAAACCATTGGTATATCCTCTTCTCCCATGAAAACAATAGTTCCATAATGCACCTCTTCCAACCAGAACCTTCCATACAGAACCTATAAACATGAAACAAGCAGTAAACATGAAATCTATTAGAGTAATGGTAGTTTCACTTTATGGTTCTATCCAGACCATAGTGCTTATTTATTTTCATAAATCTAAATCCCAATATCTTAAAGATATCCCTATAACACATGCATTCTCGAGGGAATTTGAAGGAGAATCATGTACATGGGTATTCCCAACACAAGAAGTTTTAATTTACTACAAAACAATGAAGTCCCAACCATGGAGGTATTGGTTGTTTAAAATTTATAAAAATACTGGAATGATATTGGAAATAATAAATAGTTTAAATTCAAGAGAATTCACTTTAGGGGATATCACCTCTAAATTGAACATTCAGGTTGTTATCCAGGGGGATGAGACCATAACCCCAAAGGAAGACATGAATACTAGATCCTGATCCTAGATAAGTTATTGATTATTTAGTGATGAATCTTTAAGTCATCATTATATTTATATTTGCAAATAACTAGAATTATGGAGTATGTCCATCTTGTACCAATATATGTAATTTAAGGCAACTTCATGTAGTGTAGGTAATTTGGTTGGATTTAAATTTAAATGGGATGTTGTATATTATACATTCATATTAATAATTACCATTTTCTCCCATGTTGACCATCGCGGAGAGATAAGGTTTTTCCTATTATGTGAATCAACTGTCTACCCTTATTTCACAAAAGTGCATCTGTTTTGGGTAGCGATGTTTAAATTTGGTTCTAAATTTTTTTTTCTGTAAACTAGTTCATGAAATGGTAGGGAAAATAGGGTTTATAAAATATATGTTGATCACTATGGGAGGAGGATCACCATAGTATTGTATTAACATCATTTAAATTAGAATCACAACACCTATCCCTCACTAAATGCATAAACTTAAACCTTCAAAATCATGGTACACTCATCTCATTTTTCCAAAAACCAAACCAACATTAGTCTTTTTTCTCTTTATGTTTTTTTTAAATTTATTTCATTTCTCCACCATTCATTTTCCATCAAACTCAACATCATCTTAAAATTATTTTGAACTAGTTAGTGTTTCTGAGAATTTATATATTTTTTACATTGGTTTCTTTAATATATTTATAGATTTCTTTCAATTGTGTAAAAATTTGATTCATTAATGCAGACCAGTGACATGAAATACTTATCATTTTAAATAATTTTTCATTAATATTTTTTTATTTTACCATTTTTTCACTTAGACTTTCCCATCTTTTGTTTGACAATCCAATTTAGTACACACATATTAAAAAGGGGGGGAATGGAAGTTGAACAAAATTTCTACCAAGGGATTAAAAGGAATATGGGAAGACTAAATAATATCATACCAGAAGAAGACATCATGAATGGAAGATAGCTAGGACAATAAATTAATTGGTATTAAGACAAGGAGAATACCAATTTTTCTATATTAGGACCCCAAAGATGAAAGATATTATCAACAACAGATGATGCTCAAATGTGGGGGGTGAATTCATGTATCATCTTCCCTACACTTATTTCACAATAATTATATTTGAATCTTTAAATAATAAAAAATATTACTCATTCCATCCAATTCACTAGTATACCTCATCCATAACCTTATTCTCACATTGATATTTTCTTAGAATTATGTGACCCCATCCATTTTAACAATGTAACAAGAGATGTGGTGAGGCTGTGTTTATTCTTCTTCTCCCTCAAGGGAAACTCTTGGGAGGGGATCCAGTGTGTACCCTCACAATCAGTCATAAGTTGGGAGGATGTGCTAGTAAATTTCATAAAAATATTCCTCCATCATTTGAGTGTCATCCCATCATTAGTGTACCTAATGGTATTTAACCCTTTCAAGGGTCCTCACAATATTTTTCTAACCAATTTTGAGTTATCGAATTAATTTTTAAAGTATAATATCTAGTGATGAAAAATTAATTTTTTCCCTACTTTTTTTTTCTTTTCTGGATCATTCTACATTTATTTTCATATTCTCAATTTCTCTTGGTATTTGCGATGTTTCATACTAAACAACTAAAAGTGATTGATCCATAAAAATAAAAAAAATTCATTTTAGTAAAAACATTATTTATATATTTTTGTATATTCATATTATATATTTATATTTTGATAATTCATTTTTGTTATAGTAGATGATGTTGAATGATAATTTGTTAAAGGTTATGTATAGATGTAATGTCTCCCATAATTTTAGTGGATACCTCAACACTTCTCCCTTAGTATATTAAATATGAATATAATGAGTGTTCTTCCATGAAATTTAGTATGTAAATATTTTTTCAATTTATTATGATGGAGTTTGGAGTTAAGATCATTTGAGTATTTTTTAGGATAGTAATAATCAATTTTATTATATATATATAGTGTATAAATTCAAAATAATGAACCATGAAAATATTTTTGTGGAAAAATGTATTATTGTGAAATGATATAGTTTATAACATATGAATAATTGTATATATAATAGGAGAACAGTAATTGAATATATTTATGTCATTATTTTATGATCCTAGGATTGTGTCCTCTGTTTGATTTATTAGATAGTATTTGTGAACCAGACTAATGACTGTGTATAATATTGAAGATGTTTGCAATCCATCCTTGGTTATTCCATGTTTCATAGGACCTCCCTAGGTCTAGAAATATTAATTACCATGTTAGACTCTAATATAGAAATGTCTATGATGGAGTAAGATCGATGGGATACTCCCACAGGTTGGCATAAGTGTCTGACCATCAAGGAATTTACACTTAGGAAAAATTTATCACACAAATAATTAATTAAAACAGCAGAGGAAAATAAATAAAATTTTAACATGACCCATCCATATGTCAGAAGTCCATACCGAAAGAAAAGAAAATAAATAGAATCAATATTGTATAAATTAGGACAAATATAAAACACATTAATTAATATATCCACTACCCCAATCTCTCTCCCCTACAAAGAAAACTATGTAGCCACATCCAATTCCCTTCTGGTCCCCTTAAAAGAATATAACTACCCTACATCCGTAGAAAGTAGTAAAATGATGAAGTTCCCAATGTGATAAAGAAAATTAAATAAAAAATAAACTACAACATACTTTTCGCCTTTGAATATACAAGTCACCACCCAATATATAAGAACCACAAAGCCCCATGAGTTAAATCATGTTCCTTCAACCAAGGGGGAAATAAATCAATGTTTTAAAATGATACTATAAAATATTTAATTCCTATTAATTAACAGTTAATCTTCCTATTAATATTATACAATAAGTTTGGCTCATGTTTAATCTTAGTTTTGTTTTTTTCGATAAAAGTTAGTTTGGGAAATTTTCCTTAGATTTAGTTCTTCTTGATATTGTTTATACTATCTTAGAAAATTTCATTCATTTTGGTTATAATAAATTTAGATTGATTACATTTGGTTCATATATGTTTGGTTTAGTTTAGTTTAGCTCATATAGGTTGTGATCATATAGGTTTGAATTCATTATATTTGGTCTAATTTGATTTAAAATTTATAAAATCATATTAGTTCAAGTTGGGTTTGTTTGAATTGTTACAATTTAGTTTCATTCAATTTGTTGTTAATTGAAGTCGACTTTCTTTATTTTGATCATTCTCTATCTATTTTGGTTGATCATATTAACATTTATACCAGTAAGGTTCAGTTGGTTTGTGAATTTTTTTTAAATGTTTAATTCTATATTTTATTTGGTTTTATTCTATCGATTATGGGTTTGTATGGTTCCAATTTATTTAGTTCAACTCGTTTTTGGTTTACTCTTCATAATATTATTTGGGGTTTTTTCTTATGGTTCATACAAGTTTGTTATGTTTGATTCAATCCCAATTAATTCTCGTTAAGAGAGGTCTAATTAAGGTGGGTCTGGGGGTATTTTACACTGTTATGGCCTAAAAAGAAATGGAACAATGATTGTTTCCCATAAAGAATGATGTATAATGTTCCCTTCCATTATATGGATTAATAGAAGAAATATATCACCTTTGGTGAGATGGGGTATCAATAGAGGAACTATAGAAATGTTCATGTGAAAATATAGATTCAAGAGTGATCTTAAACATGTTAATCCTGTTGTATAATCCAATGGATAAAAATTTTGAGTCATGTTTGGTTTTTTATATATGACTGGGATATATTTTGACTTTGTAAATCATGTTTATGATGACATATATTTTTTGTAGAGTATTGTTATTCCTATAAATTCTTGAGTTATTTTCATGGGATGGGTTTTTAGGTTATGTTGAGATGGGATAACGTGGAGTGGTTTTCATGTAATTTTTGGAATTTGGGTTCTTTAGTATTGATGAGTCAACGATACTGAATGTATTATGGTTAATAAAACTCATTTAGCACCTTTATAGTATAATTACTATGATTGGTTAATTTTGATGAATGTAGAGGGTGGAATGTGTAACAAGCTCCGGAAGTTGGCAATTGTGGTGTTTCGTTGAATGTCACAACAAAATAAATAGATTTATATATTGTTCCATAGTATAAACTGGATTAGTAATTTGGTCAATGGCCTTTAGAAAAAATTCATTTTCTAGGGTAATTGATGAAAGGTAGTTTTAGTGAATAGTCTATGCACACCCTAATATTTGAATAATGTTAAATGTCATAAATGGAGTGAGATAACATTTGTACTGAATGATATTTTGTACAATAAATTAGTTCTTGATCAAGATACAATAGATCAATTTTAGATAATAAATTGATTATTTGGTGTTGTTTTGAGTGGATGGGTGATTTTCAGAGACCACATATGTCATCTCATAAAGATAGATGTTATTGATCTTGTAGTTTTATAGATATGCAATCTTTTAAGACATCATGTATTTAGGAGAAAAGAAAAGTATAATTTTAATGTTTAGAGGACTATCAAGGTTTTATGCGAAGAAGGTATAGTGGGGTGTTTAAAAATTCTTTTCAAATGTAATTGATTTCATCGAGGTATATTGGGATTTGAATTAAATGTTTGGGAAGTGATTAGTGTATATTTTTTATTATAGAGATATATATTTATAATAAAATACAGTATATCTATATCAAGAAGAATTGTATCATGGGGAAAAAATTAACACACTAAATGAATTGAATAACAACAACAACAAAAACAACAATAAACAAGTCTTAAACCCATTTAAATGTGGTTAGAAAAAATGCGTCAAACATTTCAAATTTGTGAAGTGTCAAGAAAACACACAAGGGTAGTTCATGACACAAGGAATTTAGCTATTCCATGTAAGAATTTTTAATTAAATAAAAATTTATTTAAATAATTATTAATGGGAAACAACCTCTATGGAACGCCCAAACATCCACATACATCACAAAATAAAATTAAATTCCATAAGGGAAGTATAAAATGTGACCTAAATTTTACCAAGGATTTTACACTATGATGAAGAGGGCCAACATTATATTCCATGGACCAACAAGATCATCAAGCCTCTCCCTTGATCAATCAGGCTCATCGCATCACCCTGAAATTTTTTGTTACTTCAAGAAAAATTATTAATTAAGGTTAATTAAGTAATTAATTAAATTGAACCCTTTCATATTATCAGTTAACTCATGAGTTAATTATGATTTTTCAAAACCATCAGTAATAGCAGGAATTCCACTACTGATGAATCCTTGAATCTATGATGAAAAAATCTCTAATTAAAAAATATTATTCAATAGCTATAAAATTGATTTTGGAAAAAACCCCATGAAAGAATATGAAACATTAACATACCTCAATGGATAAATGGGAAAAAATAGGAACACATAATCTTAGGTTCCCCTATTCCAAATCACAGAAAAAATATCTATCATAAATGATTGATTTCACCATAATTTAGTGAAATTGATGAATAACCCTAAATCAGAAACTTCTGAAATCAAAAATATCATAAGGGAAACAATAGAGGAGTTATGTGGAATATATTGCCTCTTGATGCTGTCAAATTGCACCCAAGATCCCCATGAACAAAGAAGGTATGGTGGAGAGTGGGAGTCGGTTGATACCTCCATGCACATATTGAGGATAATGGGGAGAGTAGAGTTTCTGGGGTGGAAGTGGTGGCTTATAGGGATCAGTTTAAGTCATATAGGTTTGAATTCCTTATATTTTGTCTAATTTGATTCATTATTATTAATTTCAAGTTATGTAAAGTTAGTTTAATTTGAGTGGTCTAATTTATTTTCTTAAAATATTTTTTCTATTTGAATTATATGTTCATTATTTTTATCTTTTTATATTTTTTTTGGTCGATCAAACTTACATTTATACCAGTAAGGTTATGTTTGTTTCTGAATTTTTTAAAAATGTTTTATTCTATTTTTTTTTGGTTTCCTATGGTTCATCATGGTTTGTAATGATTGATGAAATCCTTATTGGGGTAGGTCAGGAGAGGTATAATTCAATTATAATAATTATTTAAGAATCACATTGGTATAAATTTATGTGATTTGTTTTAGATCTAGTTAGTCTAAATTTATTTGTTCGTTATAAGATAATTTAATTTATTATAAATTCATTTAGTAATATTAAACATTAAACATTATATGTTAATACAATTCAGATTATTTTGAATTCTCCAACTTATATTATATCTTATTTCATTCAAATCAATTTTAATGAGTTCATTTTGGTTTCATTTAATTTGGTTTGATTTGATTTGAATCGGGTTAGGTTGATTCAATTTGATTCAATTCAGTAAACACTTCATATCATATCAAACCAATATTCTATGAAATTCATATCATTATTTAGTATAAAATAATGGTTTGAAATACAAGAAATCAATGGTTCTTTAAATTTAAAGGCTAATTCATAAGGAAACCTATCTCAAACTCAAATCACTACCCTTATTAAAACGGTAACTCAAATCTTCCATTTACCACTGGCACATATATGCACATTCTCTTATATATAAGGAAACCCAACCCCTATGTACATATTTTCATGGCCAAATATGTACAATAGGATCCTTACATATATTTTTATACATGTATATAACCCTTTACCTCACACACAAATTCATTTTTCATATATATACATAAGCACACCTAGCCCCAATATATATATTCATACTTCCATGAGTGTATATAAATATATATGTGGGGGGGGGAAACTTATATAAGTATATGCCTACCTCGGAATACATGTGAAAGTTTCCTTTGACAATATAAACTCAAAACCACCGCAGTGAGGTCCAAAATACTCTAAAAGACCCAAAAATCTCAAAACCCAAAAACCCATAAATTGGAGAAAATGAAATGAATTGAAACAGAACAAAATATACCCAAAACCCATGGTGGATTTTTAATTTTTCCAAAAAACCCTGATTCTTGGATAGGGCCACAAATTTTGAAAGATATTTGTGAGTCTTCATAAAAACAGAAAGGAATGAAGTTTATTGGAAATCAATAGACAATCCAAAAAATCCAACATTAAGCTATGGAAATGTCTTGGTGTGCCCCTCATCGATCATTTCTCTAATATAACATGGGGTAACAACTAGCATTGAGACCATAAATCATGTGATGAGAGGAATTACCCCTATGTAACCCCTTATATTCATAAAGCACTACTATAAATCAAAAATTGTATTCTAATAAATGAATGAATAAAAATGATAATAACAACATATGAGAAATTTATGTATATCAAAAATATAAAAATAATCTATAGTGGAAAGAATGTTGATACACTAGCATATTCACAATACAAAACCTTGAAGTTAAGGGGAAAATAGAATTCCCATAGTACACTAGTGAACTTATAAACTATGTTATAAGTATGGAAATACTAGAGAGACCTCTTATATATTTTTTCACTTCCACAATAATGAAATAATAATATGGGTTTAAGAATATAAGGATAGTCTATAAAAGTATGCATGTAGGGGTGATTATTTTTAAACAGGGATCATCCCAAATATAACAAAAAAAATTAATATGCAAAAAATATACAAATTGTGGAAAGAATACATAAAAAACAAATAAAAAATCATCCCAATTCCAAAGGTATATTTAAAACCAAGAGATACTCATAGTTCAAAAAACTAAATTTATTAGTAAAGTCATGTAATGAATCAATACATACAGTACACATATTCATATATACACTATAATATTCACATAATTTTTGATTCCAAGACCTTGATATCAAATAAAATTAAGAGTTCTATCCACATTTAATTCATACCGTCTAAAATATCTATCAGAGGAAGTTCCCACCATCTAGGAACCCATATCCTAAGGATAATCACTATCTACCACTAGTATTTTGAACTATTAACATGAAGGATATGGGTAAATAATTTATTGGTTAATGTAGACTCAAAAACTAAATCCTAATTTATTATCACTTATATACCATGTTTTAACCTCCTACCTCCAATACCCATTACTAGTGGGGAGAGGATAGTGCTAATTTGGGTAGTCATCCTATAAAATCTCCAATTAAATGTTCAGTTTTACCTAACCATTATCATAGGTGGTTTATAAATATAATCAAACCTCAAATACATTATTATAATCATCATTTTCAATGTTAAATCATCCCACCCTATAACTATTTCAATCAACTATATCATGAGATGAATCTTTTTCACCACCAAACTATGTCTACGAAGAACTGATTTCAAAGATAAATGGGGATCCCATGAAAAAGAAAACTATATCAATACTTATTAGAATAACCATATTATTATATATTTCTGGTTATGTCTAATGATATAATCCAATTGTTATGTGAGGTAAAGTTTAGCTCAATCCTTGAACCATCACTAAGATAAGTGAAAAATTGGAAGTATTGTTAATATAAATATCTAAATATATACACTTAAATAATTGATTCCAATATGAATCATTAGATATGTATAAAAGAAAATTACATTACTCTCCCATAGTGTTTAATGTCATTATAATAAAATAGATGAAGGATTATCAGTTTAAAATTTCTATCCACATTGGAATATTTTAAGTCTTTTTGTAATAGAGATCAAAATAATAAGGAGAAATAAAAAACAATAGTTGAATAAATCATCATAACATTGGACAAAACATTTTCTAAATCAATATATTTTTATCCTTATCTATAATAAATTTTAGAAATTAATATACAACTAACGAAAAAGTTGATTTCATCCATCAAGTCATTTGCCTCCAATAGAATGGAAATAGAGTACCATAACATTAATCATAGAACTGTAACACAATTATTTTCATCTGGAACCATTTTTTTCAATGATATTTAAAGAATAAGTTCTTTAAAACAACAATTAATAATAGTATCATCAAATAATAGTGGGTTGAAACAAAAACTAATCAATTAAGATTTAATTTATGGTATCTCATACTTATACAAACTCTATGAGGCTATCAATGAAATTTACAAAAAAAATGGAAGAGACCAATATTTTAAAGATAAAAAATTTATTAATTAATATCTAAAAATAATCTATGATAATTAAAAATGTCCATGAATATCTTCTAATAATTCAAATCACGGGCCTCAATAATAAAAATAATAGAAAAATTGAAAATTATTACTCTCCTAATATTTTCTATTCCCTATAGACCACTATAGGGTAGTTGGAAATATAAGAAGAAGCCTAAAAAATCCACTGAATACTTGGTGTGAAGTTAAAATATATTAAATATACTTTAATTAAATACCTATGACATCTTTGTTATACCCTCAAAACTATTCAAAACCAAATAAAATCAATCTATCAACGAAACATGATTGTATATATCCTAAGAAATATTTTTTAACAAAATATCACCCAAATTAAAAGGAAAACACACAAAATTTAGAAGATTTCATTGACAATATATTAAAATAGGTTACCTTTTAGAACCATGACAAAAAATAAGAGATTACATTTGAGGATAACAGGGAAGATGGAAGCCGAAGCAGAATGTTAGAATCAGAAAGAAGCAAAGAGTCGAGATAGGGTTTCAGCTTTGAGTGGGATGAGTGGGATGGATGATAGAGGAATCAGAAGAGAAGAGGGTTAATGCGAAAGATAACAAGGATGGTGGGGAAGAGGTGTGGGTTAACAAAGGGGATGCAGATTATGGATTAGGGGGGAAGGTTTGTAGGGGAAGGCAAGTGGGGAATGCTAGGGGTCGGGATGGGAGGAGGGGAGCTGTGAGGAACGGTGAGTGGAGAGGGGGATTGGTATTGGAGGAGGGGAGCATGTGGGGGATGTGAGTGTTTTTGAGGGAATGTTAGGATGGTATTGATGGTGAGGATGGAAGGAGGGGAGCGGTGCTGTCATCATGGAAGAAGGAAAGCATGAGGGGGTGTCGGGATGAGAGAAGGTGAGTGCTAGGGGGAGCATGAGTTTTAGGGGTTTTAGAGAGGTCTATACTAATTGGTTATCCATCCATTAGAATAGCCTAAAATATATTTCCCTATCCCAAATGTTATTATAAACCATTGGGATAGAGGCATGGGGATATCCCCTCTTTCTAATAGTGAAGTTATCCACTCCTTCACCTCTTTTTTTCATTATTTTTCCAATCGATGATGCTATTTTAATGCTGGATCAGATGCCCTATTTTAGGGTTGTTCATCTATTAATAATTTTTTATTAATAAAGTATAAAACACAGTATTATATTAGATGATTAATATACTATTAGAATAAGGTATGGGTTTTATGGATCATACCATAATGTATTGTTGTCTATTAATTATTTTTGTTGTCACATGATGGAATCAATGGGCATTACCCTATAAAATTAATCATATTTAATTTAATTTTCATAGATTTAATTATATGGACATGATAATAACCCTTTAAATAATTTTATTTTTGATACCTTAATGTTAACAATCCCAATAAGGGTGCATTCTTCATTATTCCCATAGTGACCCATAATGGAGTGGTCATATTGGAGCCATCCATGGATTCCTGGGGGAATTCCTAATACACTAAGAAGATGCAATTCATATTCAATGAGTATATTTTCTTGGGATATTACCTCCATAGAATATTTTATATGTATTATTATATTAATACCTTAGTGATTTAATGATTATTAACATGAAATATATTCCATATATTAGAATGTCGTGAATACACTCCTTCAATTTAGCTTGATGTCTTTTGACATGTGGTTCCATGGATTCACTCCATTAGGCCTAGACATTCTTATCACGGTATTATAATAGAAAATATTTATGTACTTGGTTAGAATTATTCATAATTTAATTTCTTGGTTATACCCCTTGGACTACACTTTTTCCCTTTTTATTATATTTCACGAGTTACTACTATGGGTTGGCCAACCCCTAAGGTCAAGGATTCCATGGTTACACCTTGGATCCTCATTTTTATTTATTATGATATATTTAATTGTTTTTTACACAACAAAATGTTCAATCTAAATAAAATAAATTGAATCATAATTAATTAAATGATTACAAGTCTAGCCACAAACTGAGCATGAAGTAGTTATGTTTTGTTACTTTAGAACTCCTTTAATTTTATATTTTCTTGCAAACTGTACAGTTTATATTAAAAGTCTAGATATGTACAGACATCATTGGTTGTGGCATACTAAGATTTATGTCACACCTTATCTATTACACCATTGGTACCTAGGAATATTATATGATCATATGTATGGACTAGTGGATGAATCCCACTTTGGACTCCTAACCTGATTTCTTATATTAGGATGAGAGCATAATATTAGATTATCAGGACAATTCTTGGGATGCATGGATAGGTTTTTCATATTTTTAAATGTTTATAGAATGTATTATATTTAATTCCATCTTCCATGCATGAATTTATTCCCATTTTTAGATACATTTCATTATGCTATCTTTTTCAATTGATTGTGTTCACCGTTTATGTTGTTCAATTATTTCATGGATAGTCATTCTTATTTATAGTTCCATGTTTATTATTATGATTCCACTGTTTATTAACTATTATTATGTAACACCCCGAGATTTTATGAAAAATATTCTTTTAATTTCATTAATGTCTTCTGTTGTATGCTACACCAAGATTACCCTGCGCTATACGCAACACCGTATTAGCTTGCAGTATACGCAACAGTATTCTTGGATCGTGTTACACACAATTTTGATAATAGTTATTCTACGAAACATTGAGTATATATATATATATATATATATTAAATATATAAATGAAATATGGTTGGATTCTGTTATACGAAACAACAAAGGATTCTTTCACAACACACAACCCTGACATGGCTTGCATTACACACAATCGCGACCTTCCTCGAGAGCGTGTGTTGTACGCAATACCGGGTTTTACTAAACAACGATATATTATTATAATATTATTATGAACTAGCCGTTATGAATAGTATTAACTAAATTTTGAATTTCATAACATTATTATTCATCTTACATATTTTCTAGAACATGGTATAAGAACAAAATAAATTTTTTGGGTAAAATAAGTATTTTAAGAAAAATGCAGTTTTGCCTCCTTTTGATGGCGCAACCACTTTAAATCTAGTTTTTGACATGGTTATAAGTTCAATTTGACAAAATAAAATTCTTCTTTGGAATCAAGAAATAAAAACTTACTTTGGATAATTTTTCGTATTATTCTGGTAACTTTCATATTTTGATGAATAGTAAAAACACGGTATATTTTAATAAAAAACAATTTTTTCCATCGTAATAATTTAAATGGTTAAATTATAATATTGAGTGGTTTTAAAGTATAAATTTAATATATTTTTACCATTTAATATAATTTATGTCATTAGCATTGATTTTACATTGAATTCGTAGGTTAAATCAATTTAATATTTTGCAATGTTTTAAACAAAAACCCGTTTTCATTCGACAACGGGATTAATTTTAATTTAATTTCTGCAACATCTATGTATTGAATTTGAAAAACTGGATTCCATATTTGGAATTAGTGGGTCCGAATTATGTTAATAGGCTACTTTTTATTTTTGGGCATTATGAATAGTAACTATGGTAAATTTTATTTACCATAGTTAAAGGTAAATCTGGTAATTAAGGGTAAATATAATATTATAAAATTATCCTAAAACATGCCAAAATTCTATTGGATGACTAAAAGTAAACCCATATCAACTAAGGGTCGGATTAGATTCATTTTATGGACTTTTGACTATGAAAATAATTTAATTATTATTAAAACCAAAGAAAGTGACAACATGTCACTCTCTTAAATCTTATAAGTATAATAATTTTAATTTAGTGATAAACATCATACAACTTCGAACATGAATAGTCTCAAAAAATCTATGAAAATTATCTACATCATGATAATTTATTTAGAATTTTTAGGGATTAAATAATTGTCATTAAAGGTGATACATTAATGATACAGAAATTATTTATTAAGTGGAAAATAAGAAATATAGTTTTTATTGAAATAATAATACCCATTAAAAGGCCCACAAACCGGACCAAAACTTATTGGTAGTGTATATATACACCTTAATCATCCAATGACCTAATATATAACCGTTTGGATCCTTATAAAAGTGATTATGACACTTATATTATTTTATGCCAAAGTTGTCACCTTCATAATTTAATAAATATAACAATTTAAATATTGTGATTTTAAGATGATAAATTCGAGTAAAAGTATTATTGTGAAAGGTAATTGATTTATATTCATCATATGATTTTATTTTAAATTTTTATGCAACAAATCAGTATATTAAATAATTATACAAAAATGTTGTAGTAATTATTTTATTAAGAGATAAACCAAATACAAGGTTTTAAAAATAATAATATAAATATTAGATGAACTATTTAATGTGATCCACTAATTTTATAGATACATATGACATTTTATGAATTTATTAATGCTTTTAGTTCGAACATAACTTCTGTATATATTTTATTTAAATTCAAATAAATGAATAGTGTCAAAATTGACACTATTGTTATTTTATAAAAATAACATATTATAAAATTGTTTAAAAATCAAAAAATATTTAAAAATTATAAGTTTTTATTTATATAGTCTATAATGTTGTAATGTAAACAGTTATGGAAAATTCAAAACAAATAAGTAATTATTTGTTATAATTTAAAATTTAGAATTTTATTACCACAAATAAACTTAAATAGATTAAATAAGGATAAATCAAAATGATAAGGTTTAAAATAAGATCCAAACATGTCTAAATTTGATTGGTTTATGGGATTACAACCCTATCTCATATAATATTCAAATATGAGTCATTTTTGGAGGTTTTTAAGTGGGGTTAGATTTATTATAAATTAATATTTTTAAGAATTCCAAAGGTGCCCCTCTCCTCCCTTATAAAAGGGAACATCCTCCCTCTCTTCCTCACACCACTTTGAGCCTTAAAGCTCGGACATACCCTACCAAATTCTCATCTCCACTTCCCTAAAAACATCATAGAGGTCCTGGTCTACTTCAAAGACCAATCTTATTGCCCTAAGAGGAGGTTTCAAAGAGGTGTATCGAAGAAGAGGTAATTTATTCTACCGATTCTTTCAAACTTCTTTCTTCCTCAACTTCTCCTTCTTTAGTTGTTTCATTATAAAGTAATAACATCAGTATCAAAAATATAATGATATGTTATTATAAATATTAAACAACCCCATTTCACCTTCTATCCATCCTACAGAAAACAAAATCACCGCGCGTGCGTACGTACGGAATACCGTCTCCACGCCGTGGTGTAATCTGTTTTTCCACCAACACCTTCCATGGATGGGTATTGCGGTGTAAAGAATAACTATAAATAGTTATTATAAAATCATAATGATTTTGATATATTGTATCATCCACTCCAATTTAATTAAATAATTATGGAAACGATATCATCGATCGTGTGTACGTACGGACTACCGTCTCCACGACGCGATGAGATTCATTTTCCATGTTATCCATTTAAGAATGATTATAATGTATATATAAGAAATAATAATTAAATATATGACATTATAAATCTACTTGATTTATGTATAAATATATATGTATGTCATCTACTTAATTCCATTCAAATCAATAAGGAAACAAAAACAGCGTTCATGCGTACGTATGGCCTACCATCTCCATGAACAATGTATTTATTTCCATTTATCGATCTATTATATATATGTATATTCTGAATATATATTATATATAAATCATGTTTTATATACTCGAATTAAATAATCATGATCTAAGTAATCATATGAATAATTACAAGTCAAAACACGGACGGAAAGTGAAACGATTTTACCCAAAACACTCTTTAACATGGAATTTACAAAAGAATGGGTAATATAAATTCATAAGTGAACCATATATGATATAATATGATTCTGTAATAAGTCAATGACATTATTTAAATCATTATACAGGAGGTTTGGATACATACAAAGCATATCGTACCTAAGGTAAGGGATAATTTTGAAAATCTCATTTTTATCCGAGATTTCATATTCGTAAGTATTTACTGGGGTTATTTCTATCATCCATGTCCATGTTTTATAAAAGTGTTTTCATGTATGTTTAAAGTCCTTTTTAACCATTTTTTACTTTTACTACATGGTATGTATGGAATCTTTCTTTTGTTTACGTTACGAGGTACTTTTTGACTTTTTTGACAAAAGTACGAGAAGAATGTTTTTTTACTTATACGACCTTAAAGGATTTTTATGGTTTCATAAAGCCTTATTTTCATGAAGCTTACTCCAAAAGATTTCATTACTGTTTTCAAAAAAATATCTTTCTTTTAAAATTGCATGACATTTTCTGAAAAGAAATTGATTTTGAAGAAGAAAGGATATTTTCCTCAAGAATTCATTTCAAGTATTTTATCAAATCCAATTTTCATCTAAGATGACATTATTTCATATGTGTATGTTTCAAGTATCATGTCTCTATGATTTAAATGGTTTAACTTTTCTTATTATGAAATGATATCCATTTCTTTTATATGGATTATGTGATGACGGAATGATGTTTATGAAACCCATTTTGTTTATTGGGTTATTATGAATGATGTATGTTTTTTTGTGGCACAAGTAAGAATTATTTCATTATGTGATGGGTGGGACCTATATCTCCCTCAAATGAATTGGGTAAAGATTTTATATCTCATGAGATAGACATGGCTAGAACAGTAAGTTAATCTGGTTCAGTGTTATAGGACTGAAACGAGGAGTGAACTCGATTCGGAATGAGACTTTGTCCACTATGATGGTCTTGGAAGAAATGCCTTGGCTACTATAGAAATAATTACATGTGCCTAATGGATGCCACAATTAAATGTTTTATTCCCATGCTATTTTATCATGGTTTATGTTCCATTATGATTTATGCCTTATGTACTTCCATGTTTTATGTCGTTGCTCAAGATTTTAATGTTTAAACATTATGTTCATGTTTTTATGTTCCAATGTATATGGTATGTTTTATTTTATCCATGCTTACCATTACTGAGCATTTGATCTCACCCTTTTTATGTTTTATTTTCCCCCAGGATCAAAAGATAGGTTTTAGGTTAGGAAACAAAAAGTGGAAGATCTTTATGGGAGATGTTGAAGATCTTTCACCACGATTAGAAGATTACGTTCCATGTTTCCAAAGACACTAAACTATTACAGTCCTTGTGTGTCTGTTTTTGTTATGTATTATGTATTTCACAAAAGTAATGTAATTTCCATGTACGTCAAGCTTTGGGTCTCTATAGTTGGTATCATAGGAAAGGTTTAGTCAAACTTTGGAAACTATGATGCGAAAACGTTAGTGAGATCCCTAGAGATATTTCTAAGGTATGTCTAGGGATGTCCCTAAGGATAAGTATACGTATAGGATATAGTCCTAGAACTATGGTAACGATCTTAGAATTTAACCGATGATGTTAGATATTCAGGGTGCCTCCCCTTTACTATGTTATTTTCCCTAGCATGATTTTTTCCTCTCACACTATTCTTTTTGGGTTTTCGAAAATGTCTGGAAACAAGATGGTTCACGATAACGGAGGATATGATGGACAATAGAATGATATTATTCTTGAGCAACCAAATTAAATGGGATTTGGAAGTCCAAACATCATTATTATTCCGAATCAGCAATCTCATAATATGTTCAATAAAGTAAAATTTGGTAAGTTTCCTGACTCTGCTAATAAGAGAAAGATGGAGTTTCATGATGATCATAGAGGAAATAAAGTTCAATTTCCCCTATGTAAATCATGTGGGAAGAGGCACCAGGGAGATTGTTTCAAAGGAACTGTAAGATGCTTTGGGTATGGAAAAGAAGGACACAAAGCTAGTAAGTGCAAAGGAAAAGGTTCAGTTAACACCATGGACAAGGATAATGGTATTGCTACAACATCAACAATGATTAGATGTTTTAAATGTGGAATGTACGGGCATTATGAAAACCAATTCCCTAATGGAAAATCTCATGAAGAGAATCAACATGGTCATATGGGTAGTATTTATGTGGATGATGATGAGGAGACTACAAATGATATATGAGCTGAAAGAAGCGTTGATGCTCAGTTGGTTGTTTTAGAAGGTAGTGGAATGATTGTATATTTATCGAGAGTTATGTCGTATAGTTAATGGTACTATGGAATAAAGAATCATCTAAGTATTGTTACACTATTGTTTTTCCTAAAAGTATTTGAAAGTATATGTTGAATGGTACCCGTAACCATGGAATGTTATTCAGATATTTTTGTAAAGTAGATGATATGTGCATAATGAAGGAATAAGAAGATAATGAGATGTTTGATTGTATTCATGAGCTCATGATTGATATAAGGACTATGTGATATCATGGTTTGAGTATATAGAATTTTGAGGATTTTGGTATGTGGAAAGTGTCAACTTTTAACTGCATTCATGTTTTCACTAAGGTTCAATGGGTATTCATTTTTCAAGTGAATTCATGATTAAGGCCTTCGAACGTTTGTAATGTGACCAACAAGACATATCTTATGATATATGGGGATCAACGATGGTATTAAAATTCTTCTTATATGAAATTTATGGTAATCGTTTTCACTATAATATGACAATGGACTGCAATATTATGGATAAGCCTAAAGATTGGAATGGATTATGTTGGACATAAGTTAGTATTGTTTAAGGATAAAACCTTTTTCGATATTATTGATGGGATGATATAGTAATGTAGTTTTAGAAAAAGGACAACCTGCAGGACAGGCGACAACCCATCGCGTCAGACAAGGCTGTGGGAATCGAACCCACAACCGAAGTGCGACTGGCCTTTATCACCTACCACTGGCCTACAGGAAGTCCCTGTTTAGTAGAAACTAGTTTTATTATATTAAGCAATATGATATATGAAGTATAAGTCCATTTTAAAAACCATATATGATTAATCTCACTATAGATGGAATTATGTATTTTTGATAACTTTTATAACCTTTTGTTTGAGACAGATGGAATGACCCATCATTCTGTCACATGATCTGGTAACACATCACGAATAACCAATTCAACTTCATTTCATTAAGGGATGAAGTGGAAATTGTTTAATTAACGAAAAATAGTGAGATTGTACCAAAATCATGTAAGTATTTCTTTTAATTCATCAAATTTAGGGAAATGATCTTGAAAAACAAAAAATGTTGGCCTAGTTCCCTTATATCTGATGAATCAGATGGTACCTTAGATCATCACAAATCAACAGCTTTGTGATTGTTGGCTTTTTCATAGCCATGTTTTCTGCCACTCTCCATCAGAACTTGATAGTTAGATTTTTCTTCCATATTCATATTTTCACCTATGTTCTCCTACATGGAAACCCAGTGATGAGTTAATTTGGGTAACCGTTACATTTCATAATTTAGTTCTTAAAGCCATGTTTTGGTATTCCTTTTTACGATGTATGTTTCTATTAAACAAACTTTCGAGTAGTAAACCATTTATAACCCCAACGATTTTCGAGGGAGAAATTCATTTAAAGGGGGGTAAAATGTAACACCCCGAGATTTTATGAAACATATTCTTTTAATTTCATTAATGTATTGTGTTTTATGCTACACCGAGATTACCTTGCGCTATACGCAACACCGTATTAGCTTGCAGTATACGCAACACTATTCTTGGATCGTGTTACACAAAATTTTGATAATAGTTATTCTACACAAAATTGAGTATATATATATATATTCAATGTATAAATGAAATATGGTTGTATTTTGTTATACGAAACAATGAAGTATTCTTTCACAACATGCAACCCTGACTTGGCTTGCATTACACGCAATCGCGACCTTCCTCGATAGCATGTGTTGTACGCAATACCGGGTTTTACTAAACAACGATATATTATTATAATATTATTATGAACTAGCCGTTATGAATAGTATTAACTAAATTTTGAATTTTATAACATTATTATTCATCTTACACATTTTCTAGAACATGGTATAAGAACAACATAAATTTTTTGGGTAAAATAAGTATTTTTAAAAAATGCAGTTTTGCCGCCTTTTGATGGCGCACCCACTTTAAATCTAGTTTTTAACATGTTTATAAGTTCAATTTGACAAAATAAAATTTTTCTTTGGAATCAAGAAATAAAAATTTACTTTGGATAAATTTTTCGTATTATTCTGGTAACTTTCATATTTTGATGAATAGTAAAAACACGCTATATTGTAATGAAAAACAACTTTTTTCATCGTAATAATTTATATGGTTAAATTATAATATTGAATGGTTTTAAAGTATAAATAGAATATATTTTTACCATTTAATATAATTTATGTCATTAGCATTGATTTTACATTGAATTCGTAGGTTAAATCAATTAAATCTTTTGCAATGTTTTAAACAAAAACCCGTTTTCATTCGACAATGGGATTAATTTTAATTTAATTTCTGCAACTTCTGTGTATTGAATTTGAAAAACTGGATTCCATATTTGGAATCAGTGGGTCCAAATTATGTTAATAGGCTATTTTTTATTTTTGGGAATTATGAATAGTAACTATGGTAAATTTTATTTACCATAGTTAAAGGTAAATCAGGTAATTAAGGGTAAATATAATATTATAAAATTATCCTAACATATGCCAAAATTATATTGGATGACTAAAAGTAAACTAATATCAACTAAGGGTATTATTATATTAATTTTATGGACTTTTTACCATGAAAATAATTTAATTATTATTAAAACCAAAGAAAGTGACACCATGTCACTCTCTTAAATCTTATAAGTATAATAATTTTACTTTAGTGATAAACATCATACAACTTCGAACATGAATAGTCTCCAGAAATCTAAGAACATTATCTACATCATGATAATTTATTTATAATTTTTAGGGATTAAATAATTGTCATTATAGGTGATACATTAATGATACATAAATTATTTATTAAGTTGAAAATAAGTAATATAGTTTTTATTGAAATACTAATACTCATTAAAAGGCCCACAAACCCAACCAAAACTTATTGGTAGTGTATATACACACCGTAATCATCCAATTACCTAATATATAACCGTTTGGATCCTTATAAAAGTGATTATGACACTTATATTATTTTATGCCAAAGTTGTCAACATCAAAATTTAATAAATATAACAATTTAAATATTGTTATTTTAAGATTATATATTCGAGTAAAAGTATTATTGTGAAAGGTAATAGATTTATATTCATCATAGGATTTTATTTTAAATTTTTATGCAACAAATCTGTATATTAAATAATTATACAAAAATGTTGTAGTAATTATTTTATTAAGAGATAAACCAAATAAATGGTTTTAAAAATAACAAAATTAATATTATATGAACTATTTAATGTGATCCACTAATTTTATAGATAAATATGACCTTTTATGAATTTATTAAAGCTTTTATTTCGAACATATCATCTGTATATATTTTATTTAAATTCAAATAAATGAATATTGTCAAAATTGACACTATTGTTATTTTATAAAAATAACATATTATAAAATTGTTTAAAAATCACAAAAAAATATTTAAAAATTATAAATTAATATTTATATGGTCTATAATGTTATAAAGTAAACAATTATGGAAAAATCACAAAAAATAAGTAAATATTTGTTATAATTTAAAATTTAGAATTTTATTACCACAAATAAACTTAAATAGATTAAATAAGGATAAATCAAAATGATAAGGTTTAAAATAAGATCCAAACATGTATAAATTTGATTGGTTGATGAGATTACAACCCTATCTCATATAATATTCGAATATGAGTCATTTTTGGTTGTTTTTAAGTGGGGTTATATTTATTATAAATTAATATTTTTAAGAATTCCAAAGGTGCCCCTCTCCTCCCTTATAAAAGGGCACCTACTCCCTCTCTTCCTCACACCACTTTGAGCATTCAAGCTCGGCCAAAACCTTCCAAATTATCTTGTCCACTTCCCTAGAAGCATTCTAGAGGTCCTGGTCTACTTCAAAGACCAATCTTATTTCCCTAAGAGGAGGTTTCAAAGAGGCATATTGAAGAAGAGGTAATTTCTTCTACCGATTCTTTCAAAATTCTTTCTTCTTCAACTTCTTATTCTTTAGTTGTTTCATTATAAAGTAATAACATAAGTATAAAAAATATACTGATATGTTATTATAAATATGAAACAACCCCATTTCACCTTCTATCCATCCTACGGAAAACAAAATCACCACGCGTGCATACGTACGGAATACCGTCTCCACGCCGTGGTGTAATCTGTTTTTCCACCAACACCTTACATGGATGGGTATTATGGTGTAAATAATAACTATACATAGTTATTATAAAATCGTAATGATTCTGATATATTGTATCATCCACTCCAATTCAATTCAACGATTATGGAAACGATATCATCGCTCGTGCATACGTACTGACTACCGTCTCCACGACACGATGAGATTCATTCTCCATGTTAACCATTTAAGAATGATTATAAAGTATATATAAGTAATAATAATTAAATATATGAAATTATAAAGATACTGTATTTATGTATATATATATATGTATGTCATCTACTTAATTCCATTCAACTCAATAAGGAAACGAAAACAGCGTTCATGCGTACGTACGGCCTACCGTCTCCATGAATGGTGTATTTATTTCCATATATCTATCTATTATATATATGTATATTCTGAATTTATATTATATATAAATCATGTTTTATATTCTGGAATTATGTAATCATGATCTAAGTAATCATATGAATAATTACAAGTCAAAAACACGGACGACAAATGAAACGATTTTACCCAAAACACTCTTTAACATGGAATTTACAAAAGAACAGGTAATATAAAGTCATAAGTGAACCATATATGATATAATATGATTCTGTAATAAGTCAATGACATTATTTATATCATTATACAGGAGGTTTTGATACGTTCGAAGCATATCGTACCTATGGTAAGGGATAATTTTGCAAATCTCATTTTTATCCGAGATTTCATATTCGTAAGTATTTACTAGGGTTATTTCTATCATCCATGTCCATGTTTTATAAAAGTGTTTTCATGTATGTTTAATGTCCTTTTTACCCATTTTGACTTTTACTACATGGTATGTAAGGAATCATTCTTTTGTTTATGTTACGAGGTACTTTTTGATTTTTTTGACAAATGTACGAGAAGAATGTTTTTTTACTTATACGACATTAATGGATTTTTACGGCTTCATAAAGCCTTATTTTCATGAAGCTTCCTCCAAAAGATTTCATTAATATTTTAAACAAAATCTCTTTCTTTTAAAATTGCATGACGTTTTGTGAAAATAAATTGATTTTGAAGAAGAAAGGATATTTTCTCCAAGAATTCATTTCATGAATTTTATCAAAACAATTTTTCATCTAAGATGACATCATTTCATATGTCTATGTTTCAAGTATCATGTCTCTATGATTTAAATGGTTTCACTTTTCTTATTATGAAATGATATCCATTTCTTTTATATGGATTATGTGATGATGGAATGATGTTTATGAAACCCATTTTGTTTATTGGGTTATTATGAATGATGTATGTTTTTTAATGGCACAAGTAAGAATGATTTCATTATGAGATGGGTGGGACCTATATCTCCCTCCAATGCATTGGGTAAAGATTTTATATCTCATGAGATAGACATGGATGGAATGGTAAGTTAATCTGGTTCAGTGTTACAGGACTGAAACGAGGAGTGAACTCGATTCAGAATGAGACTTTGTCCACTATGATGGTCTTGGCAGCAATGCCTTGGCTACTAAGGAAATCATTACATGTGCTTAATGGATTCCGCAATTACATGTTTTATTCCCATGCTATTTTATCATGGTTTATGTTCCATTATGATCTATGACATATGTACTTCCATGTTTTATGTTTTTGATCAAGATTTTAATGTTTAAACATTATGTTCATGTTTTTTAAGTTCCAATGTATATGGTATATTTTATTTTATCCATGCTTACCCTTACTGAGCATTTGAGCTCACCCTTTTTATGTTTTATTTTCCCCCAGGATCAAAAGAAAGGTTTTAGGCCAGGAAACAATAAGTGGAAGATCTTTACGGGAGATGTTGAAGATCTATCACCACGATTAGAAGATTATGTTCCAAGTTTCCAAAGACACTAAACTATTACGGTCCTTGTGTGTCTGTTTTTGTTATGTATTAAGTATTCCTCAAAAGTAATGTAATGTCCATGTACGTCAATCTTCGGGTCTCTACATATTATATCTAATGTTCTCTACTTTGAGATAAGGGAATAGTATCCCCATGGACACACCCTAGGCCATCTATGCTAGTTGGAATCCTATGACATATGGTGAGCCATTATTAAGGCCATGAAGCTGACCGGGTTTGGTTAATTTGGAGTGAATCGGGTCCATGATGTCACAATGTGGTATGAAGGCCATTTATTTTCTTTTCTTATTATTTGAGAAATTTTGAGAGTAGATTATGAACATATTGAAACTTCATTACAAGCCATTCATGGTAGTAGATGTCCCATATTCAAGGTAAATAACAAGGTTCTTGGGAATGAGAAATTTTTGTAATGTATTTCACCTATTACATTTGATATACTTTCAGTGTTGGGTGATGCACATGAATTGTGGTAATTTTTATACTTTATGAGTATTTTTACATAACCAAGTATGATAAAGCGGATTGATAGATTCATCATTATATGAACCTAGGATTCACATGCCATGCATATGTGAGGCCATATAGGTGATTTTTTTTCAGTTCTATTGCCCCTTTTTCCTATGATTATTGAGTGACCCTTGGTTTATATATATACCAATTCCACTTTTGTATTCTACAACGAAAGGAAAATGATTGTTTAAAATTTCAGCATCAATCTAAATTGTTTTTTGTATATATAATGAAAGTGGAATCTTAAATAGAAAATTCCAACCCCTGTATGATTTGGTAACTTGGTTACATAAGACGATGCTTTGGTTGTGATTGTACGACTACCAATTTCAATTTAAATGGTGTATGGGACCTTATAAATTGTACAGGATAATTCATCAAAATTGGGCCATCATATTTTATCAGTTTCATTTTGATAATGAATATAAGGGGGTGATTGTAATTAAATGGGCATAAACATAAATTTAAAAAATGAATGGGAATTTTTAAAATGGTAGTTAAAATCCTTATAATAAATCCTTTTTCTATATATAAAATCAATTATGAACATAAAATGCAAATTCTGACTTATAAATGAAATTGTTCCTAGTAAATGAAGAGGCTATGTGAAATCTAATGTGTGTTTTCCTCTTTGAATTACAATTGACCCTCCATATACTAGAACCCCTACAAACAAAATTTTGAACACTTACCAATGCCATAGCCTTATAATAGGGTATTTGGGATTGTATACCTTGGGTAGAGAACCCCATTATACTTATTTTATTCTCCTATAGAGTTACTTTCTACTTTTTTATACTATTAATGGGAATGTTCTTATAGTTTTTAATGATATTCCACCACAATGTCCTCGTGTCATGTGCAGGGAGGGTAGAAATGACCATGCCCTAGAGGTGGTGGGACTTAAGACACTAGTGTACCTCAAGTAGTGACACCTAAGGTACCAATTGTTGTTCCTGAATTGAGCAATTATGCTTAGCTTCTAGAGTGTTTTTTGGGCCCGTTGTATTTTATGCAGGTTTCCCCATGAACAATACCTATGTTTTCTGATCTAACATGTGAGTTCTAGAATCAACACACTCTTATATTCTAAGGGAATAGTGGTCCTAAATCTATTGAGTCAGGGATAGGATCCAGATTATCTATTTTTGAGAATCTAGTGATACCTCCAGAGAAAATGTTCAAGCTTACCCCTTACATGTTGCACGATTCCATCAAGCGATGGTGGGATATGACTACACAGGATAGTGATCATTATTCGATGGTCTGGGTGGAATTCCTAGAAACCCTTAATGAATAATTTTTACATGATATATTGATAATTGAACAATCTAGGGAGTTTATGTACCCAGATCATGCTGCATTTTTTTCATGGAGTATACAGTGTGTTTCACTGAGTTGAACTGTTTTTCATAGATTCTTATTGGTGTAGAGATATCACAAGATAGACACTTCGATGATGGGATCATGTATTCCATTCACTCATAGGTGAATTTCATTCAACTATATACCTTTTTCGAGATCATGAATAAGGATCTTATCACTATGCACAACAAAAGAAAGTCCAATGGTACCGAACACAAATGTTCTGTGTTGAGGAAGGCCAATAGTTATTTTAGTAACTGGAAGAATACCAATGAGGCTTCTCTTCAGAGTATCAGTATAAATGTTTTCTACACTGGATGCTCTAATATTTTCCCTTATTATATTAGATAGGGGCATGTGAAACGATAGTTTGAGAGAGACCCACGAGATTGTCATTATGGAGGGTATATGGTCCATCTTAAGAGGTTTTGTGGGACCCTATCACGTATTTATAGAGAAATAGGGCCCAAAATAGCTCCAAATTCATGAGTAAGATCAGTTATACCACATTCGGGAGGGGGATATAGGAGTATCGACTGAACAACCAGGGGAGGATTTCATGGTTGGTGTATCAATACATGAAATTATCCGGACCAATAGAGATGGCCTACTCAGGGTAGTCTAGTAATTGATATGGGATAGGGATCAGTCCAACTGCTTTCATTATAGCTAATAACTAAGGATAAGAGTGTAATCCCATCAATAGTACAAGGTACTATTTTAGTAGCCTCAATTATTGCATCTAATTTATTCAATACATGTGGTTCTCACTATTTTATCTATGTATTGACCATGGAAGGTCTTAGGTTATAAATTCTTTACTTTTGTGGGGTGATGAACCTAGATAAACCATTGGGTGTACATATATAGTGTATATACCCATGTAATGAATTTCCCCTTAATTTAGGATATTATAATTTCTTATGGGGCTATCTCTTTCCTTGAGATGATAGGTTTTGATTTCATTATCAGGATGGTCAAGTTGGTTAGCTATCATTCCTATGTAGATTTCTATCTTTATAAGGTATTGTTTACATTACTAGAGGGAGATAGTTATCTTCACAAGGGTGAATGTAATTTCATGGATATTAGAGCTAGACCAGATCATCATGGTCTAGGATAAGTGACCACCCATATTCCTATCATTTTCTTGGATGATTGGATGATTCATCGGGAAGACTTTCATCCCATGGTATATTGTTTTCGAGATGTCTTTAACAGTTATTTTTCTAGATTACCTCTTAAGATATAGGTAGAGTTTATGAATGAAATTATTCTATTATCAACTCTATTATCTATTCCTATTTATATGATGACACCGAAAATGACATGGGAGCTCAAGAGATAGTTTGAGGATTTAGAATCTAAGGGTTTTATCCAATCTAGAACTTCTTATTGGGGTCCAACCATGATTTTTTTATAAGAATATAGATGGGACCATTATTATATGCCTAAATTAATGAATGTTGAACCAGTATATGGTTAATAACTGATATCCATTGACCCAGATAGATGATCTGTTCAACCTGCCCTAAGAAACTAGTGTTTTCTCATGGATCGACCATAGATTGAGGTATCATCAAGTGAATGTCAAGACTTTAGACAAACCATATTTTAATTTCTATAGTTAGTATAGTTTATATGAGTATCCAGTTATTTCATTCATTCTTGAGAATGTTCCCTTCATTTTCATGTCTTCGATAAATCGGGTTTTCCACCCATACCAGATTCCTTAATCGTGGTTTTTATGGACGACATCATAGATTATTATTATACTCTAAATAAAAATGTTAAACATCTTGAGTTCATATTGAGTAAATTTATGGAGAATCAGTTTTATCCTATGATCACCAAGTGTTATGTATGGATCAACAAGGTTCACATGTTGGGCCATGTTATCCTAGAATCAGGAGTATCAATTGAACCAGAGAATGTGAGTACTACTATATCCTTGGAGAATCCCAAGAATGTGTTTGATATACGAAGTTTCTTGAGGATGTATGGATATTATAGTAAATTTTTTATAGACTTATCATAGACTTCGAAACCCATTATGGGCCTAACTAAAAATAGTGTGGAGTTCTTATGGTCTGAAATATACTAGAAGGACATACATGATCTAAAAGGAAGAAATACTTCTATGAAAATTCTAATTCTTCTTGGACCTGGTAGAGTCTATAAAGTGTTTTTTGATGGATCATGCATTATTATATGTGTTTTATTGATATAAGAGAATCATGTACTTGTGTATGGGACTCACTAGTTGATAATTCATGAGTGTAATTACCTGGCACATTACCTTGTTATTGTAGTATTCATTTCTACCTTGCATTGCTAGAGGAATTATCTTACGGGAGATCATGTTGTGGTGTAGACGGACCAAAAGAGACTCAAATATATCATTACAACGAATGAACTAAATCTCAGGAAGTGAATATGGGTAGAATAAATTTATTATTTTGACCATGAGCTTGCCTGAATGTTTGGAAATGGTAATTGAGTAGCTAATTCACTTATCTCGAAAACTCAGGAAAACGATATTTAGGAAACCGTTATTGAAAGGAAATTAATGTCCCTTATTTGTGATATGAATATATAGTTTATTTAGAGTCACAAATAACATATTATTATAACCTTAGTAGTCACCACTTCACTCCTGGATAGGTTAAGGAGAAGGCAGTTCTCAGATCATGATGGTTTGGTCCTACAGGGAAGTATTTCTAGTGAGGACCTACCCATAGGATTTGTCTTTCAATGGAAATGATATCCTATGTAAACATGGGTGTATCTGGATTTTTATATAAATAGAATAGAAGATTATGAAAATATCACATGCTTATTAATGGGGAATACATCTAGGTATCTCAACAATGTATCGTGATATGTGTCGCCAGTAATGGTTTATAGGTGAAAAATATCAGATTACATGTTTTATCACTTTGTATTCTACCTTTATGTAGGCGAAGGATGAAAACTGGAGGCCTGATGGATTGTTACTATCATTAGTTGTCCCAAAATGGAGATGGGAAGATTTAAAAATTGATTTTTTTGGTTTTTTTATTGAGGCCACCTTGAGGTAGTGTCATGGTTTGGGTAGTTAGGGGTCGACTGAAAAAGGTATCACACTACCTTTCTATCTAGAATACCTTCTTATTTGATGTGATAGAGATATAGTATGTCTGTTAGTTAATAAACCTATATGGTTTTCTTTAATTATATCATTTTATATAGGTACACTCATTTAACATTGAGGTTTTTGATAGGTTTATAGATAGATTTGGTTACACATGTGATTTTGAGCAGAACTCTTCACCCTTAGACTGATGGCCAGTCGGAATGAACTATACAAGTATTAGAGGATATGATCTGATCCTGTGTCCTTGATTTTGGCAATTCTTGGGAAATAATATCCCCCTTTTTTATTTCTTATACAATAACACCTTTAAGGAAATGATTATAAAGGAATTTTATGAGGCCATTTATGGTAAGATATTCCATTCACCCCTATGATTTTTATAGGTAGGATGGGTTGTTTTATTAGGATCTCATCTAACACCGGATACTTCAGAGCTGGTGAGGTTGATCAAAAAGAGTATTTATATTGCTCAGGCTATATATAAATCATTTTTTGTCCAATATATAAAACCTATGTAGGTTGAGGTTAGGGGTCATGTTTTCTTATGAGTATCAACCAAACATGGGCATAGATAGATATATAGTAAAAATAATCTGTCACCGTGTTTTGTCAGGATGTTTATGGTCACAGATAGATTCAGTTCGGTATCCTATTGGTTTTTTTTTCTCATAGGTATTGTTTTGTTCATGAAATCTTTCTTGTTTCAAAACATCTCCATTACCATGATGACCAATCTGATACTTTTTATCATAAGGATGTAAAGATAGATTTTGATTATTATTTTGATGAGTATCCTATATGAACCATTGATTAGAGCATGAAGGATCTCTAAGGATTGTTTATCTCTTTAGTATGTGTGCTAGGGAAGCATGATCATATATAAGATTTTATAATGGAGTAGGAGGGGGACATAAATTATATGTTTTTGGAGTTATTCTCATAAGATATTCTACAACTCTTTGAAGGGAAACTCATGGAAGAGTTCTTTTACAGAGGGAATGCTTCAAGAACATTATTTTTCAATGATGTATAGATCCTTTTACATTCAGTTTGATTACATTATTTAATCATTATAAGTTTTCCCTATGGTTTAATAATTGCTCATAAGAGAGCTCATGGATTGTTCAAAGCCCAAAGTTCTGGATATTTGGTGGAAACAACTGTGATACATGGTTAGTAGTAACTATGTTTCCTAATCTGCATAGTTATGTAATCTATGTGGTGTGTTTCAGGACTCTACTTAGGAGATTTCATGGGCTAAACACAATTTGTCTAACCATGCGTTATAGCCTGTGTGGGGTGTTAACCCTAGTTAAAGGGGAATTCATTGGAATAACATGGATGGATAAACCCTGATCCTACAACTGTGTAGGCCACATTCCTTGGATAGTAGCTAACGCACAGTTGGCACACATGTTATCAAACAATGAATCCAAACTGTGAACCACTTAATGTTCAAGTGTTTTTGTCATTTTTACCATAGATATATATCATAACCCTTACTATCTCATTATTATTTCTTTCACAAAATAATACCTCTCTTCTTCTTGGAATATTTCCTCTTCACTTCGTACCCATGCGTCAAGGTATCTTCTCCATCTGGCCTACGATTCTACTTTTGATCATCATATTGGATACCCATCAGTAATTTCACAACTCCTTAAGATCCGTTTTTCATTATTCTTTATATCGATGATTTTATTTTGATGTAGGATCATATGACATATTTTCATGGTGTTCTTCCATTATTTAATTTTTGTCTTGATTCGTGCAAAACTAAGGGCCAATAGTGAATGGGGCTTCTACAATAGGCATTAGATAGATGATCTATGACTCATTCCTTAAATCATCACCATCAATAATTTTTTTCCATTGTAAAAACAATAGTTTCCTTAGGAATTTCCATTTAAAATTCATCTACCCATATTTAATTTGGCTATATTCTATTATTTGTCCCTCCTAACAACACTTGACATCATTAGGGGTTGATAACTCAATGTTAACAACCCAAGTAGGGTGTGTTCTTTTTTATACCCATGGTGACCCATGTTAGTTATATATCTGGAACCGTTCAAGTGAATTTGACTTAAATATTAATAAGGTAAGTGTTCATTTATAATTAACAAATCTTGAAAATAATTTTATAAGAAGGATATATTTATAGACATAACATAGCCAAATTAAACGATTATAAATTGAATTGATCTTATTTAAATGTCATTGATTCACCTTGTCATGTTATTGAAAGTTATTGGAATGAACATACTAAATATTAAATGGTATGATTATTACATGGAGTATGGTTAAATATGTTATAAATGGAATGAGTATAAGGAACCTATTACTTTAGAACATTTTCATCATTATAGGAGGGGTCAAAATTTATACAAACATGGATTCTCATGGTAATTCCATGATTAATGAGATGGATAAATTAGGATTCATTGAGCAGATTTCCATCAGATATTTTAACCACAGAATATGGAATTTTTCTTATTACATGAATGCCTCAATGATCTACTAATGATTGACATAACATCATTTTTGGATATTATTATTCTTTGTATATACTCCTTGGATTCAAAGTGATGTCTTTGGACATGCACCACAATGGATTCACCCCATTAGGTTCAGTTATGATTAGCCTGTAATTACAGTGTACAAGCTCCATAGACTTTGTTAAACTCATTTAAAGTGGAATTAATTGGGATTACACCTTGGATCAGACTGTTTTTTTCAAACAGTATGAGTTAATACTATGAGTTGGATGACCCATGAGGTTAAGGATTCCTTGGATACACCTTGAATCATCATTAATCATTACTATTATCTATTTTAGTTCTTTTTAAACCTTAATGTGATCCATATGTATAAACTAAATTGAATCATAATTAATTAAGTGATTACATGTCCAGAGACTAGAAGAGGTTGATGCAGGCATGGGTTGTTACTTTAGCATTGATTTACTTTTATATATTCGTGCACATTGAATAGTTTATATTAAAAGACTAGATATGTACAAAAATTATTGGTGGTTCCCTATTGAGATTTATCTCACAACCTATCTGAGCTGTCATGGGTACCTGGTAGATTATATGATGTAGGTGTGGACAAGGGGACGCCTTCCTCTTTAGTCACCTGACTTTCTTTCTTTCATTAGGATGAGATCATGGTAGTAGATGTTCGGGCCAGTGCTCGGGATGATTGGATAGTTTTTTCTTATTTTTTATTATTTTGTATAACATGTATTTCACTAACTACATACTCTCATGTATCCATGTTTTCCCTTTTGTAGAGACATAACATTATATCATCTTTTGTATTTATATTTAGATTTTGTGTATATTATTTATTACATGTATTTTCATACTTAGTTGAGACGTCTTGTTTATTATTATGCATCTACTATTTATTCATAGTTATTATATCTTTTGTTATCCACTCTAGCATAAAAGAATAGTATCTTAAAAAAAAATACCATTTCCCCTCGCTTAAAGTTGGAAGCCTCTAGTATATAGGGAGGTGCACTTGAGGCCATGTGGTCTACTAAGTTCAGTTACTTAGGAGTGAAATGGGTCTAGGATGTCGCATTTCCGACTTTGAATATTGGAATGGGCTCCTTCACTCCTAAATGTACTGTGTTGAAATCATATTATTTTAGATCTAAGGTGTTCTAGCCATAGGTATTTGGATTGAAGCTTATTCACATAGTGAAAGAGTCTCCAGATTAAGCTAGTACATATCTAATTACTAGGAGATGTATCATCACTATGGATTCATCTTTAGTGAGAACTTTATTTTATTCTAGTGTATCTCACTCATTTATATTTACTCATATTGTGAAACTACTAAATATTTCTATAGATATTTTCTCTTATGTGATGGATATTATAATGCCACACAGAATGAAGAGAGAGAAGGTTCTCATTTATATTACTTATGTATTCTCTTTAACTGAAATCAAGAAGACCTATAATTTTATGTTCTTGGAATTAAACTACTTGATTTTATCCTTGAGATGGATTGAATGATTGTTAATAAGACCCAACATGAATATTATATTCTATGGGTCTCATTTAATACACCATATAGGGTGTGTTGTGTCTTTAGAATAGAATGGGACATGAGATCAAGTATATCAGAACATTATTATATTTAGCTGGGGAAAGATATATCAGTGATTTATTTTGATCTGTAGTGGGAATATTAGAGTGATGATCTCCCTCCAGTTATCATGGAGCTTCCCAACATGATTCATTCTAATTTTTATGGCTTTCTATTTGTAAGAAGAGTAGAGTTATCTATTAATTTAGTTTCTGGTACTTAACTAGTGTATATTATTTAATACCTTTTGTCACCAGCAGGGTTGAAATAGTTAAATAATTTGTTGGTTGATCAGTTGTAGAATGAATTTATAAGTCAGAGTGTGTCACCTTGGGTGTCTCCTTTTCTCTTTGTGAAGAAAGATAACCACGTACTTCACTTTTGTGTTGATTACTGGAAAATAAATCGAGTTACAATGAAGAAAAAGTATCTATTACCATGTATTGATGATTTTTTACTAGTTTAAGGGGGACAAGTGTTTCCTAAAGATTGATCATTTATCTAGATATTGCCAATTGAGAATGATAGAATATAACATTTATAAGACTTCCTTTTAGATTAGTTATGGAAGTTATGAGTATCTTTTCATTTCATTTGGTCTAACCAAGGCCTCTGCATTCTTTATGGTATTGATAAACATAATTTTCTATGAAAATCTGGGTATGTTCATGGTGGTCTATGTGGATAACATCATGATTTACTCTCAATCTAGTGAGGATCATATATGCTATTTGAGTGTAGTTCTAGAAATGATGATAAATCACAAACTCTATGCCATGCTATCAAAATGTGATTTCTAGATTCAGTAAGTGAATATCACGGGACATGTGGTCTCTAAACATGGTATTCCAGTTTATCCTGATATGGTCCAAGTTATTATTACATGTGAGAAACCATAGAATGTTATTAATATTTGAAGTATATTTGGTTTATCTGGGTATTGTCACTCGTATGTAAAGGATTTCTCAATTTTGTCTTCTATGATGACCACTCTAACTAATATGGGTGTGAAGTTCACATAGAATGAAAAATCTCAATGTAATTTGTTTGAGATGAAATTTATGTTGAATTATATGACAGTGTTCACTCTTCATGAGGCTAGGAAGGGCTGTGGGACCTTTTTGTATGCATCAAGTATGGGTTTGGGAAACATTTTTATATAGGGCGATGACATGGTATCCTATGGTTCTTGATAGATTTGGCCACATGAGAATAATTATCTAATCTGTGACCTTGATCTCATAGTCTTGATTCATTAATATAAGAGTTGTCAAAATTACATTATCATATAATTTTTACCATGTTTTGTGACCATAACAACCTGAGTTATATCTTCTATAAAAAAGATTTGAACCATAAGAATATGTGTTGGGTAGAGTACCAATATTATTTTGATTTAAAAATTTCCTATTCATCAGTGAAGGAAGATTTAATTAATTATGCATTGATTAGGAAAAATCCCACCTAGTTTATTATGGAATCATTTAAGGGTAGAAGATGATAGATATTTTTTCGCAGTTTCATTTAGGAGTCCAAGAGGAAGAGTCCATGGTTGTATTGGCATGTTTTCAGTTGACCACGTCTCGTCTCAAGATGATTCTTTTGGAATAATATCATGGTGAATAATTCCATGGCATTAGTTACTCTTATTATAGTGGGGATACAATCACTTATTAGAAGTTCTCTTCTAAGGGATTCAGATGTTTTTGGAATCAGTTTATTGTACCTTTATCCATAAGGAATGATATATTGGGTGCTTTCCATAATTTCTAGTGGGATGTGCACCCTAGAACCGAAAATATGTTTTATGATATTTTTTAATGATTATATGGTTATGTATGAGGTGAGACATCACTAAAATTGTTTCATATTTTTATAAATATCATCTCATCTAGTATGAGCACTAAACACCATCTGTTTTACTTTAGCCACTTATTGTGCCAACTTACAAGTGGGATGATATATCTATGATCTTTTTGGTTCGGTTTCTATGTAACACTTGAAATAAGAATGTAATATGGATTATGATCAGTTGGATAAATAAATCAGTTAATTTTATACCCATCTGTGATACAACCAAATTTGAGGAGTTAGAAAATCTCTATTTGAAAGAGGTAATTTGATTTCATGTAGCTCCATCTATTATAGTCTATGTTAGAGATCCATATTTTACCTCTCATTATTATAGAGTCCATCAAGAGGCACTCGGATCTCATGGTCATTTGAGTATGGAATACCATATGTATAAGTATTACCAAACAGAGAGAGATATACATATTCAAGATGGAATTGTTCACACCTACATTGTTGATTATGACTGTTCATAGAATGTAAATTTTGGACTTGTTGATTTTTCTTATAGCATTAGTTAACAATCAATAATTTGGATGGCTCTTTTAGAGGTCTTGTGTGGTATGCCTTACAAATATCTATTGTGTAGGTGGGAGATTGGTGAATTTTATTTTTTTGGACCAATTTTGGTCAAAGAGATGATAAAAAAGATTCAGGTGATTCATTATAGAATGTTGATATCACAATACTGATAAAAATATTATGCTGAATATTTTAGTACATTGTTGAAATTTTCAGTTGGGGACTATGAATTTTTGATTGTTTTACCATGGTTGGATCACCATTGACTTGGGATTTAAGGGAAGATTTAATTTTTCTTTTTGGATCCTTTTGATATTGTTAATAGTGTGTCGAAGTGGATTATCATTTATCACTTCCACTATAGTTGAATATTTTCCAATAATGTGTTTCATGTATCTCAAAAATTAAAGTATATTTCTGACGCACTCATATTTTGAGCTAGAGTTGTCTTGATGTTGAGCCTGATGTATCTTTGATTGAGGATTCAATTAGGATAGTTTGTTCTAAGACAATGGTACTTCATGGCTTGAAAGGACGTTAAATCATTCTGCTATGGAAGCATGTATATGATTCTCATGATACTTGGGAGTGGGAAGCACTTATAAGATAATAGCATCCTCATCTCTTTGATATGAAAATTTATTTATAGGATTTCTTGGGAAAAGATTTTTTTATAGAGGGTAGGGTGTAATATCTCGTTACTTTTTTATAGGTATCCCTTGATCCTTTTTTGGATATCCTATTGGTTGGGACGTATTTGGAGGTGTTTTGGGTGAAATTTTGAGAATTTTGTATGCTCTTTGGGATGTTCCTAAATGGAACTAGGTTTGGTAAGACTATGTAGTTTGACCTAGAAAATAGTGTAAGCTAATGAGTGACACTAGAAGGGGCACAATGTTTTTCCAACCCATGAGGCTAGCCCCTCCAAATAGTCCAACAAATGGATGGTGGGGAATGCATGATTGTGGTATTATTAGTTTAATTGTGCGGCCAAAACATGCATCCCACATTTAATAATAGTAGGGTTGTACGGTTAGGGTGCATGCTTTTTCTAACCATGTGACCCACCCTAAGTAACCGTACTCGTATTATTTAATTCCTCTAAATTTTATTTTAAAAATAGAAAACCCTGGTTTAAGATGAATATAAACTCCATTCAAGACTAACTTGATTTTTTATTCCTTGAGGGCTCCCAATAGATGATTTTGGCCCCTCTAAACCCTTTCCATGATATATCAAATTTGTGTTGACCTATTTCGATTTCTTCCAGCAATGTCGATCTTCACTCATGTGGTTTCTTCCAATATCTCTTTCATTCCTTTTTAGAATTTGACAAATCATCACATAATGGATGGTTCTAAACATTGTTTTTTAGATCATTATTTTGGGTTGTGTTACTATATATTATGAACCTCTATAACTCATTGTTGTTCCCAATTATAGGTGTTGTGCATTGTGATTATTTTATTTAAAGGTAGGGTGTTCCATAATTCATTTACCTCGGATTGAAACCTTGAATTTCTTGATTAAATTGAAAATATTTTTTAATTAATTTAAAAACATGTAATTGAGATGATTTTTCTTTGATTTGAAATGGGTATGAAAATTGAGAAAACCCCCAATTTCAATCGAGTTGAAATTGTGTGGTGAATTATTGAAAAATTATGGATTTATTTAGAAATAGTTTTGATAAATTATTTGATGTTGATCTTGATAAAATAGATTAAATTGGAAGATGATTTTAAATGGAATGAAATAATGAAAATCTATGATTTAGGTTTGAAATTGGAAGTGAATGTTGAAAACTAAGATTGGTCAATCATATTTTAAAATGTTTTAAAATGATTGATTAAAAATTCAATTGATTGGTAGATTGAAGCACATAAAATCCTGGGTAGTTATCAGATGGGTTGGACAATCACACTAGGATCGTGATCCCCTAGCACTAAATTTACACCAAAAACACTAACTAAACCATATCAAATCTGGATGATAAATATGAGTTCCCCTATTGGGGTGTTGATTGATTGTCTGTGATGGGTAACCCTATTGTGGTGTTAATTGTGTATACACATTTTTTGTGATCCTTAATCACCAATGAGATATTTGAGGATCCTATAGACAATAACTAATGTATTAAAGGGCATTTGACCATGGAGCTTCGAGTTATTTGATTTGATGTACATGTCGTTGATTTTTTGAAATGTTCGATTCATGAAAACTGATTTATATAAACAATTTTATAAAAAATATTCATTTATTACTATTTTTTGTTTTTTTGGATATATCTTCAATTCTTTGATTATGAAGGCATGTTTTGGTTTAAAATATGAAAAATGAAATTCTATGTGTTTTCTTATTTTAATTGATAGAAGAATTGGTAAATTGGTATGGTATTGATTAAGGAACACTTAGTGAGACCCTATTGGGATTTATAAATCACAACATACCTTTACCTTTGGGTGTTTTTACACTTTATTATGTCTGCTATGAGCATGGGGAAAGTGCCACATAGAGGTAGAAGATGTTCTTGATCCCTTGGACCTAGAGTCTTAGAGGTGATGAGTGGAGATGCCATCCAATTGTTTTATGATGTTTGAGCTTGTATCCTATTAGATACTGAATACTTTTATTTGTAATGCTTTGGTTTTTTATATCTATCCATATATGGTACTTTCTTCTTTTGGAGGGTTTATCACACTAACTTGTAATCTTTTATCGTCCACTTTTTTTTGAGGAAAATTGATTTCCTCTTTGATCTTGTAGGATTCCACGTGCTAGTCACCAATCTCTGTGGATCAATAATTCCCTATGGGCTATGTGAATGCCTCCTTGGGTATCAAGGTACAAGGGTATTTAGGCTGGTTCAGGACAACCATAGTCCTTCAAAATGTGTAATAATATTATAAATTAGAAATTTTTTAAAATTGAAATTAAACACATTGTTTATTTATATACGATCCAATGTTTTGACATTACATGACTCACTTTTGTAGGAATCAAATCCCAATACTCTTAAAAACTTGAAAAATAGTTCCCCAAAATAGCATTAGGTTGCATATATCTATCAAAATAATGAAAAATACAAAAATAAGTTAAAATATTAATAAAAAAAATTATATGAACACTAAGAAAAATTGATATTTAAACATACTTCATGTGATGAAGATCAATATAGGGGGATGTCCTCTACTTAGGAACATGATTCGAAATAATTAATTTCATTATGCCACAAACCATCCCTATAGATGGTTCACTATCAACACCCACAACAGATGGAACCTGAGGCTGATCACCAGGTTGCTCATCATTATTCAAGATGTACATAATCTCATTGAATAAAACTTGAGATATCTAGATCATATAATTAAATTTATAATAAATTATTCATTGTATATAGAAATATAAAAAACATAAATATTATAGAATATGTTTTTTAACGAAACCGGCAGAAAAAAATATTTCCTAAATATAACCACTAATACATATATAAAATATAAAAAATAAATATTTATTAATAATAATATATATTTAAATTATTAATATAATTTGAATACAATACATTTTTATTTATTTCCATAATTATATTGATCAGTTTCAACGACTTCATCTTCCTCCTAGGAATAATTAATTTTAATTTGAGATTTAATTTAATCAACAATAATTATCTAAAATTAATTAGTTAAATCATCAACATTATAGACACCATTGACATGAAACTGTGGAATCTCATCATTGATATTTTTATATCTTTTAGTAAAAGATATATTTTGTAATGTTTTATAAAAACGTTCTCTATTTTTCACTTTTATAGAATTAATATCATTTTATATAAATTGATTTCTCTGATATTTTATTTTTATTATACTCCACCAGTCATTTAAATATCTTAAGTAACATAGTATTTTGTTTATTAAAACCTATATGCACGATGTTCTGACATTTATGGTTCATTTACTACAAGTGAAATTTAATATTTACTTTCAATGACTCCTTGTTTTGAATTATTGTGAAACCCTCACTCAATATTAAAAAAATGTCACTTAACATTATTATGTAATTTTTCCCTCATTAGATAGTTCAATTATTTCATCTAGTATGTTGGAAAAAATTCATTATCCTTGTGATGGGATCTATTTAAAGAACCACAACATTTCATTGATTTTTTTGGTTCACCATATTTTCATGTATGAAATAATAGTCTATAAATGACATAAACATTATAGAATTTTACCAATCATTATGATGGGTTACTCAGTGAACACAATAATTTTTCAATTTTATTTCCAAATTTCAAAATCTGAAAAATAAAAAATTATTTATAAAAAAAAAATTCGTATCATGGACCATATATAATATATCTTAACTATATTTTAAACAATTAGGTAGATTTATATTTATGACCTTCTTTTAGGGATGGTGAAAAAATATATGTGAATGCTTTTTGATATTAACATCATATAATCTAAAAAACATTCATATAAATATAAATTTTTATAAATTTTAAAAAACTATACGGGTAAAAGTGGATCTTACGAAACAAATTATTTCATTTATTATCAATTGACTTGAATATATATATAAAATCTATATTCTTAATCATCTGAAAAACATTATCCATGATTATAAAAAACAAAAATTTTATGTTGATGATATTCTAAAATTCCATGATTTGTGTTGTTATCAAAATTTTTGTCATTGTGACCAATTAGATTATGTTTTTAAAAGTATTCAATTAGAAAATAGAAAGAGGAATACTTGGAAATTTCTTCAGAAAAGTACACTTTTGTAATTGTCCCTTTAACTGATTCATTATTACATACCTTCTTCTTTAATTTTTTAATACATATATCATATGGGTAAATAAATAATAACTATATAAACCCCCTTAATTTTCATCATATTACAAGTTTAAAATTAAATATTTCTTTGAATTAAGGAAGTTTTCTAATAATATTGTTCTTAAAAATTTCAATAAACTAAGAAGAACATATTTTTATAGTGTAATCATTAGATCAGGGTCTATTTATGACACACAAATATCTCCGAAAATGTTTTATATTTCTATATAAACTATAAGGCCCCAACCTTAAACCTTACTTAATCTTAAGTTATTACAAGATTACACATTGAGGATATTTTTAGGTTTAGAGTTTTAGAGAATTAGATCATAAAACTTGCATTACATTCCACATTTAAACAAAGTGGTTACATAAAAGATAGGAAACATATTTAAAATAAAACATGGATTCTTTCTTGAGACTTCCTTGACACTATCATCATATCATGTACCATTCCCTTGACCTGTGAAAAACATTTCAAAAACATGGGATGAGCATAAAAATCTCAGTAAGGGTTATAAAAAGTATGGAAAGGAAACATGAGTACATATATACATAATAACGAAATCATACTTTACCCATAAAATAGAAGCACTTTAACATACCTCATAAAATCATGAATAAATCATAGAAATCATAAGACTTATAGGTTACTTAAGGCATTCATTACATTCTTACGTAGGGATTAACCCTCTTGGTTACTTTTGGAATACGAATCACAGTATATTCCCTAAATCCTTTCGGATAAACCTTAACGTTTAACTCCTTCGCGTTACCCAATGCATTGGAGAGCTATATCGAGCTCACCCGCCCTTAGTTTATCACGGAACCACCCATCTTCATAACAATGACCAAGAACCATAACATAATCATATCAAATAAGTTAAGAATAACGGAAAGATAACATTACCACATTAAAATAACAGTATAACATTTTAAGATATTGAAATAATGAATCCATTCTAAAAACCATTTTCAAAACCATTTATAACATTTAATAAAGGGATTTTTAAATCAAAGTTTTCCATACCACATTGATGCTTTAAACATTTTAAACCATTAATATCCATATAAATAAATCCTTAAAACCATTTTTAAAACATGGATATTTATAAGAATAATTCTTTAAAACATGTAAAAGAATATTTTAGTTAAAGGGTATTTAACAAAATGAGAGACACTTGAATACAGTAATTAAGGAATAAAATTTAATCAAAAGATTATAATATCATGAGAATAAAGGGATTCATGATATAATATTCAAAATGACATTATATACACCATAAAAGAGTGAATTGGTGCATAACAACAATGAAGTCTCAATGGAAATGTAAATTGAGATGAAATCTATTATAAAGATGGTATCCTTAAATTAAGGGTAAATCAATCTCATAATTATGTGTGAAAAATATAAATACACCCAATATAAGTTGATATTAATTGTAAAAGAATCAATGTTCATTCAAACATATTCAAAGGATGACATATTCAATAACTACACGTTGAACCCAAAGAAATCGAAATTGGGTTAAGAAGTTCCCTTGACAGCCTAACAAAGTCACATCAAATTTTAGAAAAAGAGTTTATGAGAGAGAAAAAGGGTATCTCATCACTTGGAAATAAAATTTATGGCAATAAGTATATATAATAACATATCACCACATAATAAGATGAAAATTAAAAGACATAACAAAAGAAGTCTTTTAAAAAGAGGAGGGTGAAAGGTTCCCTTACCGATTTGGGTAACTTTCAAAACGTACACCCCATGAAATAAGGACTATACAACATTGATGTAAATACTCATAAATGAAATTATGTTACACAAAAAAGAATAATGGACAGTACATACACCACTCAAAATGAAATATTGGCAAATTTAGTATGAATCTCACAAAAACACAAAGTGAGATAAAAATCCCCTTGCGAAATTTCGGCAGCCTAACAACGCCAATTAAAACTTCCAAAATGGATTGATGAAAAAAATAGGGTCTCTCATCATATGAACATGAAAATTACAGTAATAGTAATATAAAATAACATCCCAATCATAAGAATGCTGAGCTTAAAAGGAATGACATAAAAGTGTGTACTTAAAAAGAAAGAGAGGGGTATGATCCCTTACCTCAGGTCCGACTTGACTCGATCCTTCTTTAACCTCCGGAATAATAAACTGGAGTTATTTTATACTTTCCTAAGAACCTTTTCAAGTTCATTATTCCTTTTATATCACTTACTACCATGCTATGAACACTATGTAATTATTTAAGTTAATAATGGTCATTTTGTAGATCATTGCTACTTGAGTCAAAAATAAACACTATATAATTACAAGCTGTTCATGTGGTAAAATATATATTATACCCAGAATTATATTCATTATGTAGATATCATATATATAATATATATCCATTATATACACGCATTTATTATATTACATAATATTTAGAGGTAAGAAATGAAATGCACCGTTCATGGAGACGGTAAGCCGTACGTACGCATGAACGCTACTTCCATTTCTATTTATTATTTAATGGAATTAAAAAATAATGATACATAACAGTATTATAATTCCAGTTTGGTATCATATATAATATCATTAAATCTATCTTTTATACGTACCACATATGGTATTAATGAATCAAATCACTTTGAGGGGGCGGTAGTCCGCGCTTCCAAAAATGAAGATATTGCGTTTAACCATAATGGAAACCATAATTGTATGACATAAATGAAATATAAAGAAGCTTACGTAAACAATAAACATATTATATATCATATATAAATATAGTGACATTTTAATGGCCACCTTTGATGGTGTTAAAAGAATATTGAACAATCATCGTTTCGTGAGGCAGAAATTCACCATCCACAGAAACAGTATGTTCTTTAACAATTAGATGTAAGTGTGTGTAAGTGTAGCTCGAATACTTATTATAACAACATCCTAGTATATTGAATATACTTGATTTGTTACAAAATAAATGAATAAAAATAGTTTAGGGGGTTGGAGAAGCAAAATAAAACAAAAGAACACAAGTGAAGACATTACCTTAAAATCGGCTATCTCTCTTTGGTTTGATGTCAAAGGCTTCCTTGAGAAGACTTCTTCCCAAAGTGAGGCTTATAGGAGTAAGATAGGGATGTGGAGAGACAAAATTTGCAGTTTTTGGCCGACAAAAAGGCATGAGAGGTGTGGGTAAGGTGGTAGAGGTGGGGGCCTTTTATAAGAGGAGAGGAGGGGCACTCTTGGAAAGTTACAAAATGATACTTTATTTTCAAAAGAGTTTAGGATTTTAAAGGTACCAAATTGATGATATTCTAGGATAAGGTGGTAAGGGTTCGAAATATACTCATACAATAGGTATTTGACAAGTTTAAGTTATAGTTTTTACATTATCTTTTCATTTTATTGAAATCCTTTATTAATGAGATAATCGCTGCAACATCATGATGTCATAAATAATTTAATTTATTTAATGTCTAAAAATAATAAAAAAACTATCATGATGTAGGAAATCGTTTTAGATTTATAATGAATATTTATAGTAAAAAATATGACTTGTATAACCCCATTTAAAAGTTCTTTTAGTAAAACAACTCATGCTTGCGACATTTTTATTTTAACTTTAAATAAAAAGTTATTTATGTCATTTTCCAACCAAAGTTGCTCCATGGGGTCCCCAAGATGACCCATGGATTTTCATTGTCGGCCATGACACATCAAATGAGGGTAGGACATGTGTATAGGTCATTTTATATTATTAAAACATTATTTTTTTTCTTAAATTACACGAATTACCTCTAATCGCGATTAAAAACTTAAAGGTTACTATTCACCAAAAAAATTATTTTAATCTCATTGAACCACATTTTACATCCTAATGACAAGAATTTATGTCGAATTTTTGAAATTCAAATCACATAAGTTGTAAAGTTTCATTTAAACGAAAAATCAGTTTTTAAACTACAACTTAGTGGTTTCACTATTCATTAAAAAATTGAAGTTTTTCAGAAAAATAGCAAAAACTCACCCTAATCTATATTAGATATTCCTAATTCAAAAATGATGTCTATTTTACCAAATTAAAAAGATATATGTTGCATTAATTAATTTAATAATTAATTATCGCTGTCAAAACAAATAGCATGTTTTTAAGAAACAATATCTATTAAAAGATCGACACCAGTTTAAGTCCAATTTAAAAGTGAAATTAATTATAATGACCACCATTAGATTAAATGGTAAAAATATATTTTAAATAAACTTTAATATAAATTAAAAATATAATCTATACCTATAAATAAATCAGATTAAAAGGATGTTTTGAATTAAAATGCATCATTTTCAATAAAAATGATCTTTATCAGAAAAATAAATTTTTTTTACACAAAGTAAATTTTGATGTCCAGATTCTAAAGAAGGATTTTATTCTGTCAAATTCAACAGATAAAATTTTCAAAAGTATATTTCAAAAAGGGTTCTCCATCAAAAGGTGGTTAATCGACCTTTTAAAGAATATTAGACGATTTATGCTTAAAATTGGATTCATTTTCATTTTAAGCCTCCAACATTTTTTAGATAAAAGTAAAAATATTTGACAAACATATATAATAATTTTATAGTTAGTTCCGTTCATTCCTACCATTACAACGGCTAGGCGTTAACTACCTTTGAAAATAATATTATTTTATTATTAGTGTGCAATGAATGATTTCAAAGAAACTCGTTGTGGAGTATTGGGTATGACCTTGAACATAGCATTCCCTTTAAAGTAATATTAATATTTTATTCAAAAATATGGATAAATATGAAAATGTCATATTATTTATTTACCTGGGGTGTTTCACCCTTCCCCCCTTTTGGGAATTTCGTTCTTGTAATTTAAAAAATGGGCTGGGAAGCTTCATTGAAAATCCCACTTAGGAACAAGAGTCCGTAAAACTATCACTTTAAAAGAATGGGAGAGAAGTACAAATGTCACCCAAGTTAACCCATACTAGGATTACAAGTATGAAAATATGGATATGGAGGAAAAAACAAAGGGTCATGTTTTTATGGAGAGTGACAGTAAACATTCCTAGGAGAAAGTTAACAACAAGAAAATCACAAACTTGTGATGGGTTAAACAGTATTTGATTCCCATTAGGAAAAATTAACAGACAACATTTTTGTTTTAAGTTACTTTTCATTGAGGAATTTATTTATGAGCTTAACTAAAACATAAGGAAGCATACTTAATTTTCATGTTTACTTTCAAATTTTACTAGATTTCTTACAAGAACTCATATTTTCTCCAAAAGATGAGTATTTAGGATAACTTTTTCACATTAAGAAAGCTATAATCAACTTCTATAGAATCACTTAATCCACAAAAGAGAACTATATACTTACCATGTCTTTAGACCTTAACCAAAACTAAATCCCAAAGTTCAACAAAGACCATTCAATAAACATCTATCCATAAAATTCTACAAAGTAAACCAAACTAATATTGAAACCCAATTCTATGAAGGATTTAATCACATAGTCTCCTAAGATAAATTTTAACATTTTTCTCCAAAATAACATTACTTATTCTTACAGTCTCATACTGAAAAGTAATTAACCTAATCACATATCCTCCATGATAGGCTAATAATTTCCATTGATAACCAAAAAATCAACTTAATCTTAATTCATAAAATCATCTAACTAAAAAGAATCATTCAAACAAACCAGGGACTTCACGTAGTCTAGTGGTAGGCGTTAAATACCTGTTGCACTTTGGTTGTGGGTTCGATTCCCGCAGCTTCGTCCGAAGTGACAGGTTGTCACATGGTCTGCGTGTTGTCCTTTTTAAAAAACTATATAATTCTATAACATTCCTCAAAAAGAGATAAATTCATCAAAAATAACCATAACAAATTTCAACCACAAAGATTATCTGATAACTTCCATTTTCAACCCAAAATGTATTCACCAGTAATTGACTCAAATTCAAGGATCATATAAACCCAAATGGTTCTTTATAACTATATCCTCAAAAGAAAGGATAATTATTCCTTGAATAAAATTTTCGTATATCAAACATCAGGGTTACTATAAAAAGTCTTCTAATGTAACCCCATCATCAAAAAAGACTTAATACGTCTAAGAATTTCACCATCCTGAAATCTACCATAACTCTTGAATCCCTTATATGATGACTTCTTACTCATTCAAAATTCTTCATAATACATTAGCCATTCCTTTTCCACTTATTCTGAAATGCTTCTTTCCTATAAACAAAATCATGAATCATATCCTAATATTCCATCAATAGGAAAACATATGTTAAGAAATAATCCATAACATTCATTCTTCATTTTCAGTTTCTTCATCCTCAATCGGAATGGAATTAGGTAATGGTAAATGAATATTTTTACGATCTTGGTGACCCCATTCCCGAAACTTCTTCGTAGGACATGTGTTTTCATAATGACCAAGAACACCACATTTAAAACATTAAATTGATCCTTCAGAAAGAACTTCTTTCCCTTTCCTAGAGTCAACTAGATGCTTCCTTTTTCCATTTCAAGTTTTTGCTTTATGACCTTCATTTCCACATCTATAGCATCTTTCTGTCCCTTTGAAACATTTTCCTATGTGTTTCATTCCACATATTTGAAACATAGGTTTTCGAACATACTTACCTTTATGATTATTACCTGAACATCCGTATGGATTTGTTTCTAACATATATGATGCCTTATAAAAATCAATAAGGTTCAGGTGGTCAATCGTGACTCTAGATAGTTGTTTGAGGATAACCACAAGAGTTCTTATTTCAGCTCCCATATCATTCATTTGTTCTTTCATAAAACCATCATAGTTTTCTTCAAATCCATTGTTACTTTGGTTCCTACTAGATCCATCCATTTACTAAAACCAAAAAAGAAAATAGTGTGAGTATATCAGTAACATCATCAAATAAAAAAGAGGAAGATAAACACCAAGATATACTTTTCCATGTTATCTCAAACTCATTCTAACTTTCAAAAAGAAACGATGACACCATCTAATATACTAACCATTGTGGTTATACACAACTTTTCACTTTTTCTTAAACAACACTCTAACCTCTAAAGTTATATAAACCGACCTCTGATACAAACTATAAAGCCCCAACCATAAACCTTACTTAATCTTGAGTAATTACAAGATTACACATTGAGGATCCTTTTAGGTTTATAGTTTTAAAGAATTAGATCATAAAACTTGCATTACATTCCACATTTAAACAAAGTGGTTACATAATAGATATGAAACATATTTAAAATAAAACATGGATTCTTTCTTGACACTTCCTTAACACTATCATTATATCATGTACCATTCCCTTTAACTGTGAAAAACATTTCAAAAACATGGGATGAGCATAAAAAGCTCAGTAAGGGTTATAAAAAGTATGGAAGGGAAACATGAGTACATATATACATAAAAATGAAATCATACATTACCCATAAAACATAAGCACATTAACATACCTAATATAATCATGAATAAATCATAGAAATCAAAAGAATTAATGGTTACTTGAGGCATTCGTAACATTCTTACATAGGGAGTAACCCTCTTGGTTACGTTTGGAATACCCATCACTTTATATTCCCTCAATATCTTCGGAGAAACCAAAACGTTTAACTCCTTCGTGTTACCCAATGCATTGGAGGTCTATATCGGGCTCACCCTCCCTTAGTTTATCATGGAACCACCCGTCTTCATAACAATTCCCAAGAACCATAACATAATCATAGCACATAACTTATGCATAAAGGAAAGATAACATTCCAACATTGCAATAACAATATAACATTTTAAGATATTGAAATAATGAATCCATTCTAAAAACCATTTTCAAAACCATTTAAAACATTTAATAAAGAGATTTTTAAATCAATGTGTCCCATACCACATTGATGCTTTTTACATTTTAAACCATTAATATCCATATAAATAAATCCTTAAAACCATTTTTAAAACATGGATATTAATAATAATAAATCATTAAAACATTTAAAACGATATTTTAGTTAAAGGGTTTTTAACAAAATGAGAGACACTTGAATACAATAATTAAGGAAAAATATTTAATCAAAAGTTTATAATATCATGAGAATAAATGGATTCATGATATAATATTCCAAAGGAAATTATATACACCATATAAGAGTGAATTTGTGCATAACAACAATGAATTCTCAATGGAAATGTAAATTGAGATGAAATCCCTTATAAAGATGGTATCATTAAATTAAGGATAAATCAATCTCATAATTATGTGTGACAAATATAAATACACCCAATATAAGTGGATATTAATTGTAAAATAATCAAAGTTCATTCACACATATTCAAAGGATGAGATATTCAATAACTACATGTTGACCCCAAAGAAATCGAAATTGGGTTAAGAAGTTCCCTTGACAGCCTAACGACAACACATCAAATTTTATAAAAAGAGTTGATGAGAGAGATAAAGGGTATCTCACCACTTGGACATAAAATTTATGGAAATAAGGATATAAAATAACATATCCCCACATAATAAGATGAAAATTAAAATACATAACAAAATAAGTCTTTTAAAAAGAGGAGGGTGAACGGTTACCTTACCGATTTGGGTAACTTTAGAAACGTACACCCCATGAAAGAAGGACTATACAACATTGATGTAAATACTCATAAACGAAAGTATGTTACACAGATATTATAATAATGGATAGTATATACACCAATAAAAAGTAAATATTGGAAAATTTATCATGAATCTCACAAAAACACAAAGTGAGATAAAAAGCCCCTTACGAAATTTCGGCAGCCTAACGACGCCAATTAAAACATCCAAAATGGATTGATGAGAAAAAATAGAGTCTATCATCATATGAACATAAAAGGTACAGTAATATTAATATAAAATAACATCCCAATCATAAGAAATATGATCTTAAAAGGAATGACATAAAAGAGCGTACTTAAAAAGAAAGAGAGGGGTAGGATCCCTTACCTCGGGTCCGACATGACTCGATCGTTCTTTAACCTCGTGAATAATAAACTTGAGTTAATTTCTAATTGCTTAAGAACCTTTTTCAAGTTCATTATTACTTTTATATCACTTAATACCATGCTATGAACACTATGTAATTATTTTAGTTAATAATTGTCGTTTTGTAGATCATTGCTACTTGAGTCAATAATAAACACTTTATAAATGCAAGTTGTTCATGTGGTAAACTATATATTATATACAGAATTGTATTCATTATTTAGATATCATATATATCATATATATCCATTATATTCATGCATTTATAATATTACATAACATTTAGAGGTATGAAATGAAAAGCACCGTTCATGGAGACGGTAAGCCGTACGTACGCATGAACGCTACTTCCATTTCTATTTCTTATTTAATGGAATTAAAACATAATGATACATAATAGTATTATAATTTCAGTATGGTATAATATATAATATCATTAAATATATCCTTTATGCGTACCACATATGGTATTAACGAATCAAATCACTTTGAGGGGGCGGTAGTCCGCACTTCCTAAAATGAAGATATCGCGTTTAACCATAATGGAAACCATAAAGGTATGCCATAAATGAAAAATACATAAGCTTAAGTAAAAAATAGACATATTATATATCATATATAAATATAGTGACATCTTAATGACCACCTTTTAGGGTGTTAAAAGAATATTGAACAATCATCGTTTCGTGAGGCAGAAATTCACCATCCACAGAAACAGTATATTCTTTAACCATTAGATGTAGGTGTGTGTAAGTGTAGATCTAATACTTGTTATAAAAAATTCCTAGTATATTAAAGATACTTGATTTTTTACAAAAGAAATGAATAAAAAGATTTTAGGGGGTTGGAGAAGAAAAATAAAACAAAAGAACACAAGTGAAGACATTACCTTAAAATCGGGTATCTCTCATTGATTTGAGCTCAAAGTCTTCCTTGGGAAGACTTCTTCCCAATGTGAGGCTTCTATGAGTAATAGAGGGATGTTTAGAGACAAAATGTGCAGGGGTCGGCCGAGAAAAAGGCTTGAGAGGTGTAGGTAAGGTGGTAGAGGTGGGGGCCTTTTATAAGAGGAGAGGAGGGGAACTCTTGGAAAGTTACAAAATGATACATTATTTTCAAATGAGTTTCGGATTTTAAAGGTACCACATATATGTATTTCGAGGATAAGGTGGTAAGGGTTCTAAATATACTCATAAAATAGGTCTTTGACAAGTTTATGTTATAGTTTTAACATTATCTTTTCATTTTATTTAAATCCTTTATTAATGAGATAATCGCTGCATCAACATGATGTCATAAATAATTTAATTTACTTAATGTCTAAAAATTATTAAAAAACTATCATGATGTAAGAAATTTTTTTATATTTCTAATGAATATTTATAGTCAAAAATACTACTTGTATAACCCCATTTAAAAATTCGTTTAGTAAAACAACTCATGCTTGTGGCATTTTTATTTTAACTTTAAATAAAATGTTATTTATGTCATTTTCCAACCAATGTGGCTCCAAGGGGTCCCCAAGTTGACCCATGGATTGTCTTGGTCGGCCATGACACATCCAATGAGGGTAGTACATGTTTATATGTCATTTCATATTATTAACACATTATTTTTACCTTAAATTACACTAATGACCTCTAATCACGATTAAAAACTTAAAAGTCACTATTCACCAAAAAAATTATTTTATTCCAATTGAACCACATTTTACATTCTAATGACAAGCATGTAAGCCTGGATTTTTTAAATTAAAATCACAGAAGTGGTAAAGTTTCATTTAAACGAAAAATCAGTTTTTAAACTATCACTTAGTGGTTTCACTATTCATCAAAAATTGATGTTTTTCAAAAAAATACCAAAAATTCACCCTAAGCTATAATTGATATTCTGGATTCAAAAATGATGTCTATTTTACCAAATTAAAAACATATATGTTGCATTAATTAATTTAATAATTAATTCTCGCTGTCAAAACAAATAACATGTTTTTCAGAAACAATATCTATTAAAAGATTGACAGTAGTTTAAGTCCAATTTAAAAGTGAAATTAATTCCAATGACGACAATTAGATTAAATGGTAAAAATATATTCTAAATAAAATTTAATATAAATTAAAAATATAATCTATCCATATAAATAAATCATATTAAAAAGAGTTTTTGAATTAAAATTCAACATTTTCAATAAAAATGATCTTTAACGGAAAAATAACAAAAGTTTACACAAAGTAAATTTTTATGTCCAGATTTTAAAAAAGGATTTTATTCTGTCAAATAAAACATATAAAATTGTCAAAAGTATATTTAAAAAGGGTTCTCCATCAAAATGCGGTTAATCGACCTTTTAGAGAATATTAGAAGATTTATGCTTAAAATTGGATTCATTTTCATTTTAAGTCTCCAACATTTATTGGATAAAAGTAAAAATATTTGACAAACATATATAATAATTTTAGTTAGTTCCGTTAATTCCCTCCATTACAAAATCTAGGAGTTAACTACCTTTGAAAATAATATTATTTTATTATTAGAGTGCAACGTAAGATTTCAAAGAAACTCGTTGTTGCGTATTGGGTACGCCCTTGAACATAGCATTCCCTTTATAGTAATATTAATATTTTATTCAAAAATATGGATAAATATGAAAATGTCATATTCTCTATTTACCTGGGGTGTTACCTCCTTCCCCATTTTAGGAATTGCATCCTCTCAATTTTACAATTGGGCTTGGAAGCTTCATTGAAAATCCCACATCAGAACAAGAGTCAGTAAAACTATCACTTTAAAAGAATGGGAGAGAAGTACAAATGCCACCTGAGTTTACCCATACTAGGATTCTAAATATGAAAATATGGATATGGAGGAAAAAACAAAGGTTCATGTTCTGATGGAAAGAGATAGTAAACATGTCTAAGATAAAGTTAACAACAAGAAAATCACAAACTTGTGATGGGTTAAACGGTATTTGATTCCGCAGTTGGAAAAACTAACAGACAACATTTTTGTTTTAAGTTACCTTTCATTGAGGAATTTATTTATGAGATTAACTAAAACATAATAAAGAATACTTAATTTTCATGTTGACATTCAACTTTTACTAGTTTTCTTACAAATACTCATATTTTCTCCAAAAGATGATTATTTAGGATGACTTCTTCACATTAATAGAGCTATAATCAACTTCTAGAGAATCACCTATTCCACAAAAGAGAACTATATACTTCCCATGTCTTTAGACCTTAACCAAAACTAAAACCCAAAGTTCAACAAAGACCATTCAATAAACATTTATCCACAAAATTATACAAAGTAAACCAAACTAAGATTTAAACCCAATTCTCTAAAGTATTTAATCACATATTCTCCTAAGATAAATTTTAACATTTTTTTCCAAAATAACATCAGTTATTATTACAGTCTAATAATGAAAAGTAATTAACCTAATAACATATCCTCCATGATAGGCTAATCATTTCCATTTATAACAAAAAAATATACTTACTCATAATTCATAAAATCATATAACTAAAAAGAATCATTCAAACTAACCAGGCACTTCACATAGTCCAGTGGTTGGCAATAAATACCAGTTGTACTTTGGTTGTGGGTTCGATTCCTGCAGCTTCGTCCGACGCAATGGGTTGTCACACAGTCTGCGTGTTGTACCTTTTCAAAAACTATATAATTTTATAATATTCCTCAAAAAGAGATAAATTCATCAAAAATAACCATAACATATTTTAACCAAAAAGGTTATCTGATAACTTCCATTTTGCAACCAAAAATGTATTAACTAGTAATTGCCTCAAATTCAAGGATCATATAAACCCAAATGGATCTTTATAACTATATCCACAAAAGAAAGGATAATTATTTCTTGAATAAAATTTTCTTATATCAAACATCAGGGTTACTATAAAAAGTATTCTAATGTAACCCCATCATCAAAAGAGACTTAATACATTTATGAATTTCACCATCCTAAAATCTACCATAACTCTTGAATCCCTTATATGATGACTTCCTACTCATTCAACATTCTCCATCATCCATTAGCCATTCCTTTTCGACTTATTTTGAAATACTTATTTCCTACAAACAAAATCATGAATCATATCCTAAGATTCCAATAATAGGAAAACATATGTTAAGAAATAATCCATAACTTTCATTGTTCATTGCCAGTTTCTTCATCCTCAATCGGAATGGAATTAGGTATTGGTAAATGAATATTTTTACGATCTTGGTGACCCCATTCCCAAAACTTCTTCGTAGTACATGTCTTTTCATAATGACCATGAACACCACATTTAAAATATTAAATTGATCCTTCAGAAAGAACTTATTTCCCTTTCCTAGAGTCAACTAGGTGCTTCCTTTTTCCATGGCAGGTTCTTGCTTTAGGACCATAATTTCCACATATATAGCATCTTTCTGTCCCTTTGAAACATTTTCCTATGTGTTTATTTCCACATATTTGACACATAGGTTTTTGAACATACTTACCTTTATGATTATTACCTATACTTCTGTAGGTATTTGTTTCTCACATATATGATACCTTATAAAAATCACTATGGTTTAGGTGGTCAATCATGACTCCAGATAGTTGGTTGAGGATAACCAAAAGAGTTATCATTGCATCTCCCATATCATTCAGTTGTTCTTTCAAAAAATCGTCACATTTTTCATCAAATCCACTGTTACTTTGGCGCCTGCTAGATCCAGCCGTTTACTAAAACCAAAAAGGTTAGTGTGAGTATATCAGTAAAATCATCAAATAAAAAAGAGGATGATAAACACCAAGATATAGTTATCCAAGTTATCTCAAACTCATTCTAACTTAAAAAAACGATGACTCTATCTAATATAATAACCATTGTGGTTATACACAACTTGTCACTTTTTCTTAAACAACATTCTAACCTCTAAAGTTATCTAAACCGACCTCTGATACCAACTATAAGGACCCAGCCTTAAACCTTACTTAATATTGAGTTATTACAAGATTAAACATTGAGGATCTTTTCAGGTTTAGAGTTTTAGAGAATTAGATCATAAAACCTTCATTACATTCCACATTTAAACAAAGTGGTTACATAAAAGATAGGAAACATATTTAAAATAAAAAATGGATTCTTTCTTGACACTTCATTGACACTATCATCATATCATGTACCATTCCTACGACTTGCGGAAAAAATTTCAAAAACATGGGATGAGCATAAAAATCTCAGTAAGGGTTATAAATAGTATGGAAAGGAAACACGAGTACATATATACATAATAATGAAATCATACTTTACCTATAAAACATAATCACTTTAACATAACTCATAAAATCGTGAATAAATCATAGAAATCATAAGACATAAAGGTTATATGAGGCATTCATAACATTATTACGTAGGGAGTAACCCTCTTGGTTACGTTTGGAATACCCATCAGAGTATATTCCCTAAATCTTTTCGGATAAACCTTAACGTTTAACTCCTTCGCGTTACCGAATGCAACGGAGATCTATATCGGGCTCACCCGCCCTTAGTATATCACGGAACCTCCCGTCTTCATAACAATGCCCATGAAACATAACATAATCATATCACATAACTTAAGAATAAAGGAATGATAACATTCCCATATTGCAATAACAATATAAAATTTAAAGATATTTAAATAATGAATCCATTCTAAAAACCATTTTCAAAACCATTTAAAACATTTAATAAAGATATTTTTAAATCAAAGTTTCATATACCACATTGTTGCTTTTAACATTTTAATCCATTAATATCCATATAAATAAATCCTTAAACCCATTTTTAAAACATGGATATTAATAAGAATAAATCATTTAAACATTTAAAACGATATTTTAGTTAAAAGGTTTTTAACAAAATGAGAGACAATTGAATACAATAATTAAGGAATGACATTTAATAAAAAGTTAATAATATCATGAGAATAAATGGATTCATGATATAATATTTCAAAGGACATTATATAAACCATATAAGAGTCAATTGTTGCATAACAACAATGAAGTCTCAATGGAAATGTAAATTGAGATGAAATCCATTAAAAAGATGGTATCCTTAAATTAAGGATAAATAAATTTCATAATTATGTGTGACAAATATAAATACACCCAATATAAGTATATATTAAGTGTAAAATAATCAAAGGTAATTAACACATATTCAAAGGATGAAATATTCAATAACTACATGTTGAACCCAAAGAAATTGAAATTGGGTTAAGAAGTTCCTTTGACAGCCTAATGGTGTCACCTCAAATTTTAGAAAAAGAGTTGATGAGAGAGGTAAAGGGTATCTCATCACTTGGACATAAAATTTATGGAAATAAGGATATATAATAACATATCCCCACATAATAAGATGAAAATTAAAAGACATAACAAAATAAGTCTTTTAAAAAGAGAAGGGTGAAAGGTTCCCTTAACGATTTGGGTAACTTTCGAAACGTACACCCCATGAAAGAAGGACTATACAAAATTGATGTAAATACACATAAACGAAAGAATGTTACACAGAGACATTAATAATGGATAATACATACACCACTCAAAAGAAAATATTGGAAAATGTAGCATGAATCTCACGAAAAAACAAAGTGAGATAAAAATCCCCTTACGAAATTTCGGCAGCCTAACGACACCAATTAAAACATCCAAAATGGATTGATGAGAAAAAATAGGGTCTTTAATAATATGATCATAAAAATTACATTATGAGTAATATAAAAGAACATCCCAATCATAAGAAATTTGAGGTTAAAAAGAATGACATAAAAGAGTGTACTTAAAAAGAAAGAGAGGGGTAGGATCCCTTACCTCGGGTCCGACTTGACTCGATCATTCTTTAACCTCCTAAATAATAAACATGAGTTAATTTCTAATTTCTTAAGAACCTTTTTAATGCTCATTATTCCTTTTAAATCACTTACTACCATGCTATGACTACTATGTAATTACTTAAGTTAATAATGATCATTTTGTAGATCATTTCTACTTGAGTCAAAAATAAACACTTTATAATTACAAGTTGTTCATGTGGTAAAATATATATTATATCCAGGATTATATTCATTATGTAGATATAATATATATAATATATATCCATTATATACATGCATTTATAATATTACATAACATTTAGAGGTAAGAAATGAAATGCACCGTTCATGGAGACGGTAAGCCGTACGTACGCATGAATGCTACTTCCATTTCTATTTCTTATTTAATGGAATTAAAACATAATGATACATAACAGTATTTTAATTCCAGTATGGTATCATATATAATATCATTAAATATATCCTTTATACATACCACATATGGTATTAACGAATCAAATCACTTTGATGGGGCGGTAGTCCGCACTTCTTAAAATGAAGATATCGCGTTTAACCATAATGGAAACCATAAAGGTATGCCATAAATGAAAAATACATAAGCTTAAGTAAAACGTAAACATATTATATATCATATATAAATATTGTGACATCTTAATGGCCACCTTTGAGGGTGTTAAAAGAATATTGAACAATCATCGTTTCGTTAGGCAGAAATTCACCATCCACATAAAGAGTATGTTCTTTAACCATTAGATGTAGGTGTGTGTATGTGTAGCTCGAATAAATCTTATAAAAACATCCTATTATATTGAAGATACTATATTTGTTACAAAATAAATGAATAAAAAGATTTTATGGGGTTGGAGAATCAAAATAAAACAAAAGAACACAAGTGAAGACATTACCTTAAAAGCGAGTATATCTCTTTGATTTGAGCTCAATGGCTTCCTTGGGAAGACTTCTGCCCAAAGTGAGGCTTCTAGGAATACGAGAGGGATGTGCAGAGACATAATTTGTTGGGGTCGTCTGAGAAAAAGGCTTGAGAGGTGTGGGTAAGGTGGTAGAGGTGGGGGCCTTTTATAAGAGGAGTGGAGGGGCACTCTTGGAAAGTTACAAAATGATACTTATTTTCAAATGAGTTTCGGATTTTAAAGGTCCCACATTGATGTATTTCTAGGATAAGGTTGTAAGGGTTCGAGATATACTCATCTAGTAGGTCTTTGACAAGTTTATGTTATAGTTTTAACATTATATTTTCATTTTATTTAAATCCTTTATTAATGAGATAATCACTACATCATCATGATGTCATAAATAATTTAATTTATTTAATGTCTAAAAATTATAAAAAAAACATTCATGATGTAGTAAATATTTTTAGATTTCTAATGAATACTTATAGTCAAAACTATTACTTGTATAACCCCATTTAAAAATTCTTTTAGTAAAACAACTCATGCTTGTGACATTTTTATTTTAACTTTAAATAAAAAGTTATTTATGTCATTCTCCAGCCAAAGAGGCTCCATGGGGTCACCATGTTGACCCATGTATTTTTGTGGTCGGCCATGACACATCCAATGAGGTTATCATATGTTTCTTGGTCATTTCATATTATTAAAACATTATTTTTACTTTAAATTACACTAATTACCTCTAATCGCGATTAAAAACATAAAAGTTACTATTCACCAAAAAATAATTTTAATCCCATTGAACCACATTTTACATCCTAATGATAAGAATTTATACCATATTTTTGAAATTCAAATCACAGAAGTGGTAAAGTTTCATTTAAATGAAAAATCAGTTTTTAAACTACTACGAAGTGGTTCCATTATTCATCAAAAATTGAAGTTTTTCAGAAAAATACCAAAAATTCACCCTAAGTTATATTTGATATTCCGAATTAAAAAATGATGTCTATTTTACCAAATTCAAAACATATATGTTGAATTAATTAATTTAATAATTAATTCCCGCTGTCAAAAAAATAGCATGTTTTTAAGAAACAATATCTATTAAATGATTGACACTAGTTTAAGTCCAATTTCAAAGTGAAATTAATTCCAATGACCACCATTAGATTAAATGGTAAAAATATATTATATATACACATTAATATAAATTAAAAATATAATCTATCCATATAAATAAATCAGATTAAAAGGAGGTTTTTAATTAAAATGCAACATTTTCAATAAAAATGATCTTTATCGGAAAAATAACAAAATTTTACACGAAGTAAATTTTGATGTCCAGATTCTAAAGAAGGATTTTATTCTTTCAAATACAACATATAAAATTTTCAAAAGTATATTTAAAAAGGGTTCTCCATAAAAAGTAGGTTAATCAACATTATAAATAATATTTCAAGATTTATGCTTAAAATTGGATTCATTTGCATTTTAAGCCTCCAACATTTATTGGATAAAAGTAAAAATATTTGAAAAACATATAAAATAATTTTGTAGTTAGTTCCGTACATTCCCACCATTACAACGGCTAGGCATTAACTACCTTTGAAAATAATATTATTTTATTATTAGAGTGCAACATAAGATTTCAAAGAAACTCGTTGTTGCGTATTGGGTACGCCCTCGAACATAGCATTCCCTTTAAAGTAATATTAATATTTTATTCAAAAATATGGATAAAAATGAAAATGTAATATTCTTTATTTACCTGGGGTGTTACATAAACAGACCAACTCAACGAATTAAATTACTCTTTATGATCTATATGATATAATAATATAATTATATTGAGGAAATCATTAATTTATACCTTGGTAATATGACCATTTCTGACACATTGATACAAATTTGATGCTTAAGAATCTCGTAACCTTAAATATCCAATCCAAAAATACTATAATAAATCATTTCCTTTATAAAGTGAATAATATTCTTTTGGATTAATTATTTTTTTTATATTAACTTTTTTGAAATTATTTCTTTTATAGAAATCATTAGGTTGTGTATTTATCTTAGGAAATAATGTTTTAACCAAATAAAATATTATATTGAAAAAAATATTTGACCATAAAAATATGATTTAGCTACTATGAATTTTGAAATATGTTATAAATTTATTATATTTCATCTAGGATATGAGGCCTCCTTAATTCATTTCATGAAATCAAAAAATTTAGAATATTTAAATTGAGTATTAGAATTATTTTTCTATGTTTTTGTTTCATGTAATGATGTGCCTTATACCTCAAGTACTAAATTTCATAACAATAATAGATCAGGAACATAAAAATTCGTGTCTTCTATAAAATATAATTCTCAGCTTTGATACAAAAAAGTATCTCTAAAAACAAAATAATAACAGATGAACTAAAAAGTTATTAAAAGTTCCAAATCTCTCGAGATAACATTTCTTACATAGACACTTAATTTTTTATTTTAACATGAGTTTTGAATTAGATGATGAAAATGATATAAAAATTTACATACCCTTAATATTGAAATGATACGTACCATAATTTTGTGGATTTCTATAATGAATTATCTAGTAAATTTTTTTATTAAATTCCACAATGCAGTCCTTTCAATTTTATTATAAAAAACGACATAAATTATTTTATTATATAAACTATTTAAAACATATTACAACAATTTATTTTCACTAATTGAAGAGTTAGATGGTAATTTTTTGGATTTTATTAGTTATTATTTTTAATCTAATTTTTCTATCATAAATGAAGTCTCATGAAAAAATATTTGTGAAAAAATATATCACAATAAGTAATTTAAATTGAATTGTAAATTTACCAAAAATAATAAATATTGTGACATACATAAAAGTTTCCATGACAAATAAGTCTTGTCAAAGTAATAACATACCAGTCATGAAATCATGGTAGGGAATCATTAATCCCATCAAATTCACCAAACTATTTGGATTCCATGATCACCATTAACATTAGTATAATCCTTTTCTAGATGAGAAAAAATGGCAGTCATGAAATCATGAAAGTTATGAAAGCCTTTGAAACCCATGAAATCCTTTGTTAGTCCTGGAATCTATTGGTAGTTTCGAAGTCATGATAGTTACAAAAGAATGGAATTTTCAAATTATTTCTAGTATAGAATGGAATTTAATCATGAAATCATGGAATTTGGGAAAGAATCACAGTCTTAAAATACTAATAGCCATAAAAGCATATCAGTCCCAAAACTACTATAATCTTGATAATATGTTAGTCAAGAAATGTGAAAGCCTTTGGGAGATGTGAAATCCATTAGATGTCATCAAATCCTATTTCTATTATAATCTTATAATTGTTTAAATTATAATTTATTATAATATTTTTATTTTAAAATAAATAAAATAATAATTGAAAAATTAATATTAACAAACATAAAATAAAACTATAGTATACTTTTTAATGTTTAAAAACCTAAGAAACTATAGAACTAATAAAATACTAAGTATGTACTAATTTTAAAAAACTTTAAATAACTTGACATGGAAAGATAATTAACTTCTAGAAATTAATATAATATTTTTTAATTAATTTAAATTAATATTTATTGTTTAATTAAATTTTAAAATAATAAAAATTACAATTTTTTAATATTTTGAGTCGATATATATATATATATATTGTAAAATATATTTATAATTATTTGATTAAATAAACATTAATAATAATAATTATAATTTATTTATAACACAAAGATACTAAAAACATTATTTTTGATATCGTATAGGATAGAAAACATCGAGCTGAAATGGACCAATAAATATTTTTATTTAAATATGATCATTGTGATATAACCATTGAATTAGTGGGTATTCATAAAATTGAATGAATTATGATATATATATATATATAATGTTCTTAGTCAATAAAAAATTATTGACAAATTCTTAGTAAATCTGTGCTCCATATTTACTAAATTCATTTTATTCTTCAATAATATGTTTTCTCCAAAAATGGTTTATATTGCTATTGTGAGGAAATATTATAATTAATTTATGTACTTTTAGAAATATTATTTGATAAAAATGATATAATTTTTCAAAATTTCCATATCAATGTTTACTTAAGATGATAACATTGGATTTTTCAGAAATGATTTATTTTTTAGTGAGTAATAAAAAATATTGATTTTTACTGAAAGCTGTCTTTTCATTTCAAGAATTCACAAATTTTAATTTTTTTTTAAAAATAGTTTCAAAGTAATTATTGTAAATATATATTATTAATAATCCAATTCCATTTATTAAAATCAATTTTATGATTGATTTTTTTAAAAAAAATAGTGTTTGAATTTTGTTCATCTAGAAAATATCTTTTTGTCATCTTTTACAGGTTCAATATTTAAATAATTTTTTCTATTTAAATGAAATAAATTGGGTAAAATATGTTACAATTTAAAATAAAAATAATTAGTATTTGGTAAATATTTTTCTATTATTTTTTTCATTATAAATAGTAACTATGGTAAATAGTTATAACTATAGTAAATGGTAAATTTGATAATTGAGGACATAACTAATGTCAAAAGGATATAAAATCTACCTAAATCTATACTTCACCACATTTTATGTGTTTAATTATTCAATACACATTTATTTTTAGCATTTATGGAAAATTGGATCATTTTATTTTGGATAATAACCTATTTAACATCTTAAGTAACGACAAATACAAAATATAACTATATTGTTTTTAAATGTATCTTATTTGTTCACATTGGGATGAAAATAATTTTTGAATGAATCCTAAAGGTTATTTAAGGAATAATTAAATTATTTATAATACGATAACTTATTTCTAAATTTTATTGGTTATATAGTTTCATTAATCACTTATACAATGTTGACAGAGTGTTTGTGAAAGCAAGGGAAATTCAAAGTAAATAATTTTAAAAATAATAAAAGTAATTTATTTTGGATAAATTATGGTTCTAAAAGAAATTTATAATTAATAATAATATTTTTTTGAAGTAAAATTGGATTATATTTTAATTCCATTGTTATATTTATGATGTTAATACCACATTAAATTAATTATATAAAAAATGTCATTAATGATATTTTAAATTAAAAAAATTATTAAATGTTATAAAAAAACTATAAAAATAATATATTTGTAAAATTTACCATAAAATGGTCTATAATATCAATATTTTACCATTTATGGTTCACTTTTACTTTTATATTATCTTTCATGACTAGTGAAGGGAATTTATTTTATATCATGTTAATTTTCAAAATTGTTAATGGGGGGGGGGTAAACAAAGATATAAGAGTGAAAAAATGATCTAAAATTTTCTAAATTTTAATTTTTAATGTATTTTAACAATTAGAAATCATATATGCTAAATAAATAAACTTTTTCATCTTTTCTTTGAAAATTAATTTAATTGATTTAAATACATTAAGAAATTCAAAGTGTACTCCTCCACTCACTTATAAAATGGAATATCCCCTACTGTCTTCCTCACACATTTCGAGAACTCTATTCTATCCATGATCTTTTAAAATACCTTCATTATATTCATCACCACATCTTATAATTTTTCTAACGGGTAGTACACCAACCCTAGATGTCTTAAGGATTAAGGAAAATGTTATTTTCAGAAGAAGATGTATAATTTTTAACCGAATGTTTTAGTGTTTTTTATTATTCAAAATCCTTGAAGAATTTTCTAAATATTTTTATACAATAAAATAAATATGTTCCTTATATTAATATTTTATTATGTACATGTTTTAACATTGATCTATCTCTTTCTTTATCTAATGGGAAACAAAACCATCATTCATGTGTACGGTGAACTACCAACTCGTGAACCAATGTAATTCATTTTCCATCACCCCATCACACTTCTAGATATAATGATGGGTTTAATGTATATATATATACATATATATGAAATTTAATAAATTATTATAAATATTTAAAATTAATAAATAATATACTTTATTACCTTTCCATCCACTTAAAAATGAAAACGTTGTTTGTGCGTACGTGTGGATTACCACCTCCATGAATCGATGTAATTTTAGTTTTCATCGCCAACTCATGTGATTGGTATATATATGATTATTTAAATATATAATAATTTATTTATAATATAATCATATTTTTTAAAAGATAAAATGATCCTTACCTTTTTTCGTTCATATTTGCTATAAAATGGAAATATTTCTCATGTGTATGTACAAACTACCCTCTCCATGTTACAAAGTAAGTCATTTTTCAAAAAATACATAGATAGTTCTTAAAATGAAATTATTTTAAAAAAAGTATAAATATGAAAATACTTTAATTTCAGATAATATTCAATAATAACCACTTTTATCACAATCAATACATCGAATACATTTTGAAATTATGAACCAAACATCCTCAAAACAACTGACATGGACTTAACCAATTCTGTAATTAAATATAACATTGTTATAAATGAAAAAATGGATTAATTATAAATTAATAAATAAATAAATGTCAACAAACAAAGTTAATAAATTTTATTTTTTTATTATACAATATTTAATGGTCATACAAGGCACGTTTGGACTCAAGGGAAGGGATTTCACATCTCAATTTCTTTTCATTTAGACTTATGTAATTTTTACCACATGTATTCTTTTGTGTGTTATATAAACTAAAATATGAATATATTAAATAATTTTGTTATTAAAAAATATTATTTATCATTTCTATTTAACATTCTCTTCTTCAACATAATTTCATTTCAAAATTTACTGTATCAATAAATGACACCTCATCTAAAAACCATATTGGAAATGTCTAACAAATTTTTTTAGAAATTTCATTATTCCACATCCATTTTCTTGAAATATATTTATGGAAATATTTCTATGGAAAAAATGTATTATAAAGAAAATTTTATGCGTACATTAAATTTTATTAAATTTTGTTCAAAAAGAAACATTTTATAGATTTTATATAGAACATTTTGACATTTTTTATGATTATAAAAAATAATGTTTTATTTTAAAATATATGATGTCAATGTATTTTCCACTACCATAACCATTATTTGATGTTTGGCTTGATTTAAAATATTTTATATTTTCTTCAAATAAAAATCCCGCTTCCCTTTATTCTAGGAATTTTAAAATGGGTTTTAAATTGAATGTATATTACAATATCTAAAACAATTTTTCTTATGTAAAAAATATATATTTTTTGATTATGAGATAGATATGAAATATTTCACATGTTATGATTATTTTATGGATATCATGAATTTTTTATGATATTAGGTGAGGCCATCATTGCTCATGATATTGGGTTAACCTGATATAACACTCAAATGCATTGGGTTAATGGAAAGAGTTAATCAGTTATAATTTCACTTAATAGATTATTGAAATTTATTGGGTAGGTAATTAAAATTTTTATAATGATTGTATGTCTTATATGAAAATGATTTCATAGGTTACCTATATGAATTTTTTATTCTTAATAATGAGTTTAAATGGAAATATTTTAATTCAACAAGAAATCATAATGATATTTTGGTTTAAAGGAATGATTATGTCTTTTTCGATAAAAGGTGGGTTTTTAGGAAAACATTTTTCAAGGATTCTCATGTTTTATAAGAAACCATACTGAATATGTTTTTTTCTTTTTTTCCTATAATTTTGTAACACCCCGACCCCATAAGACTGGATCCGGTGCATTATTTTATTACGTTGGCATATTAACAAGGAAGAAGCATATAGAAGGATATAATAGTTTAGTAGATTTGAAAAAACTAGATTCATATATAAGATTAAAATTAATTCTTAAAATGAAAAACATCCTAGAAACTCCTTTGGAAAAACTCTTATTATTCTATTTTATCATTTCATGTCAATCATAAAATTCATTTTGGCATCCTAAAGAAAATAAAAATAATAAATATGTGAGCTTATATGCTCATTAAGGGTAAGAGATACATTATAATAATAAATAATAATTATTATGAATAACTAAAAAACATGTGTCATTAAAACAAAATCTTGAGCATAATATAGAAGGAATAAAATCTGAATTAAAAATACCATAATAAAACATAACCATGGATATTATACTTGTCGAATAATCCCATATAATGTCAATTAATAGTTTCATAATGAGCTATATGCATAATGATGGATATATAAAACATATCTTCAAGGATTAATTCCAAGAATATATTATTTTCAAGTCATTAATCCAAAAATCTATTATTGTGAAGAATTCGTGCTTAGAATCTAATAAATGGATAAGGCCTCAGCCAAAACTATATCTTGTTTGTTTCATAAGACCTACTAATGAATAAAGGGAATATAAGGGGCCCCACAAAACACATACTAAGTCTAATTAATTATTCATATGAAATGGGTAAATCATTATCAATATATAAATTCATATTGAAACTAACAAATGAAATGTACATAACTTTCCCCAATTAGTAAACATAAAAACTAACCATTCAGAGTAATATGAGAAAATGTATCAAGATAAAACATTCATAGTAAAAGAAATAATCAAAACAAATCAATAAAATATGGTATATGGTATCATAATGATTATTCCAAATTAAACATAATAATCAACAAGAGTGTTTAAATATGTTTAAATACTCCTATAAAATCATAGATAAATACTTGAGTGAAATATTTTTTTACTTTTCAAAGAAGAGTTATTTTGGAAAAATTATTTTAGAAATCATTAAGTGAACTAATATCGTTTTTTCATTATAAATTTTTTGATTTTAGAAAAAAAAATGGTGTCTTATAACATATTATAGGGTGCACTTGAAAATAGGTAAAAATTTGAGAAGTTCCCTTCAATCAAGATTGTTTATTGGGGAGAATTTAAGAAATTCCTTTTAAAACATGTAAATCAATATAAAATAAAGAATGGTTCTTATTGGTTGGTATATATAAAAAACTAATACATAATTTATTAATATTTCATAAGAATAATTAATAATTTCATTGGGATGATGAAAGAGAAAGAGTAACCCAAAAGAAATTGGAGGTTCGGTTAGAAAAATATTACCACATTTTAATCAATCAAATCATATGCCCCAAAATTAATAATCATCAACTGATACATTTTATACCATTAATATAAGTATATTAATTATATGATAATTCAATGGGTATTATACATACACCATACAAATGAAATGTTGTTGAAAAATGAATATCTCACAAAAATGGAAGAGAGATGAGAAAATCATTACTTTGTGTCTGAATGTGTTCTGCACTAGACTTTAGCATCTTGGATAATAAAATTAAATCCATTAATTAATTAATTCATAAGCTTAAATATATTTATTTTATTTATTAAAATTTTATTAAGTTCATTTTTCCCTTTTTGATGAGTTATAAGTTACAATTTTATTTCTCGGGAATATTCATTTCCTTGGTTTTCACGATTGATATACATGTATATGATAATGGAATTTAATGTGGAATGTTTATATTTCTACATCAAAGAATTTATATGATATAAATTAACATATAGAAGATTAAATGGTTATATAATTCATTTGGTTATATGGTATGTGGATGATTTATTATATAAAACATTACTGATAATGATTTAGATTATTTTTGCGGGGTTTGGTCATCACGAATTAGTTTGGCTGTATGAATTTGTATTGTGTATATATAATGGTTCTAGAATTTTAAATAGGTTATAATACACATATTATAGTCTATTTAAACCCTAAAAATAGTATATTTTCTAGTTTTGAAGAAGAAATTGTATAACAAAAGTTCTTCATCCATGAAAATTATAAATCGGCACCTCCCAGATGAAGATTTTTTTTTTAAATAAAAGAGAGAGAGAGTAAGGAGATTCATGATGGGTATTCCATTAACATGATATCATTATTATATATATATATATATATGATACTATATTTATCATGATAATTTAGAAATATGAGGTGAAGAGATTATATTAAAAGAAATAACTTGGAAAGAAAATAAAAGGAAGAGGAAGAGGATTTTACCTCAGGAATACTTCTCCTTCAGAACCTCCTTATGGAAAGGGGTTTTGGTATTTTGGTAACACCAAGATCTCAAAGATGTGGGGGTAAAATAGGGAAGAGGATTTGGGAAGAAATTTTACAAGCTTAAATTCTTAGAGGAGGGAGGAGAAGAGGGGGTGAGGACTCTTCAAGTGCATCCATGAGACCATGGTTCAAATCTGGGTGGAGGAATACTTTCAGGGTACTATAGTAGTACTGTAGTAGGTATTGTTCGATACTATAGAAATTGAAACTATTAAACATTGGGATATCATTTTGGGCTTGGAGTACAAAAGGACTTTAGTCTTGTTGTGGCTTTTGAGTCCCCTCAAGCCCTTCTGGCCACATCAAGACCATTGGGCCACCCAATTCATATCATGAAGTGATGATGCAACCATACAAACCAAAGAAACAAGCTTTAGATGAGGACTTATAGTAGGTGGTTTCACTATAAAAAATTTATCCTGATTTGTAAGAATGAGAGTGTATTACAATTTCCATTGGGCTTAGGATTTTGAACCTCCCCATAGATATTATTAGCCAAACAAGAAATGCAAAGGTGGGAAGATGAATTCATGATCTAGACACTAGGGAGGCACATTTCCAAGTAGTCATGTCTGGGATGAAGTCCTCTAAGACCTTTGAGTCATGTAATCCATTAAGCCTACAGGTCTTTTAATGGTTACCCCTCAACCGTTGAAATAGGCATTATAAAAAAATTAATAAAAAAGGAGGCCTTTGGGCCATTCGGAGGGTGGTTTTTATAGCGGAGGAGATGTGTGATTTCTCATTATTTTGTCCATTATTTTATTATTTTTCTCAAGAAAATAAATAATACTGATTCTTGTGACAAAATACTATAATAATAGCATTTGAGTTCAAACCAAGGTTTCTTAAATCATCCAATCATCACCTATTACTCAATAAATCATGTATTTATCATTTATCGTAAATTATAGTCTTTTACTATTCCCCAAAAATTCAAGTATTTTAGAAAAATCCCAAAAACTCAACCTAGACAGTTTTTATGTTTAGTATTAAATAATTAACACCATTTTATAATAATAATTTTCTAAAAATTAGAAATTATATTTTAATTGAAATCATCATTTACATGAAAATACCAATTTTAAATTGATAACTTGTTTTTTGACACATTGAAAAATTATATAAGTTATCCTAAAATTATCTTATAATAAAAAGACATTAAAATATTAACTCGTCATTGTATTTTATGAAAATACAATTTTTTGAATCATTATATTAATTATAAATTTGTAAATTTAGATTTATATTTTATAAAAATACTAAAACATAATTAATAATTTCTAAAATATTTATTTACTATAAAATATTTTATCATACATTCATTTATAAGATGCCTAAATTTTATTTATACATTCAGAGAAGAGATTACTATTAATTTGGTTGATAAACTATTTATAAAGGTCATATTACAATTCATAAGGGTTATAATACTATTCAAAATGGTCATGTTATTATTAACCGAAAATTAAGTTGATCCTATTAGTCTCTAAATATCATATTGATATCAATAATATATGTCTGTTTTTCAAGGTTCAGTGTTCTTATGTTATTAATTAACAAATTATAATTACCCTATTATAATTTTTTATATTATTTTTTATTTATTTTAGATTAATTTTCAAAATTGGTAACAATTCATAATAATTAATGACTATTAGTTTTTTATTTATTATTATTTGATAATTATTAATATATTTATTGTTTTTGATTGAATTTTGAAAAAAATTTATTATTATTCATTAAATATAATAATTTATAATAAATAATGACCCTTCATTATTTATTTATTAGTTTTTATTTTAGTTTTTCCAAATTGTATCTAATAGTGTATAAAATTTTGTATTTTAAATTAATTTTATGAGTTTATACTAGTTTATAATATTTAATAAATAACAATTTTTTATTATTACTTATATTAATGTATATATATTTTAATTAATTTATATTAATTTTAAATAATATTTTATTATTTTAGATTGATTTTTCTATTTCTAAGCAACATTTTTTCCATTATAAAAGCTTCTAGAGTTGTAGAGGCCTGAAAACCATTAAAGAGAGATAGTCATGAAATCACGAGTCATAAAAGAATAATAGTTGCGAAACATTGTAGTTTCACAAATATGAGAGTCATGAAAACATGACAACCGTGAAGGACTTTATATATTATAATTGTATAAAATGTTAAATTATAACTTATCATGATAATATTAAAGATCATTTACTAGAAATAATATTTAACAATTGATTTTGAAAAAAAATTTAAATTATATTATTTTTTGTAAATTAGAAATCCATTTAAGAGAACTATCTGAGTTATAAATATTAAATATATTTTTTAGTTTTTTTACATTGGTAATTTGTATTACCCTATAGTAATATTTTGTTTTCATTAATTTTCTATTTATTTTAAAAAAATTATTAATTTATTGCAATTTAAAATAAATAATGATCATTCATTATGTATTTTTATATATATATATATTTAGTTTTCTCATTTTTTTCATAATTTTAACTATGATATATAATTTTAGATTAATTTTAAAAAATATACCAATTTATAATAATTACGGACTATAAATATTTTATTTATTATTATTAATATTATTTTCACCAAAATATATCTAATTGTAATTTTTTTAGTACTATTAATTAATTGAAATAATTTATTATAATTTATAACAATTAATGAAAATTCATTATATATTTATTATTACTTATATTTATATTTTAAGTATTTTTTATTAATTTTAGCTAATATTTTATTATTTAATATTTAATTTTTTATCACTAAACATCAATTTGACAATCACAAAATCCATTGGTAGCCGTTAATGTAAGATGAAAGCAAAAATATGTCAATAATGAAAGCAAGACAGTCACAGAAAGATTTTTCTATTATAGTACTAAATTTTTTTAATTATATTTTATTATTATAATAATAATATATATAAATTTAATAAAATAAAAATTGAAAGATTAATATTAAAAATAAATATATAATATAATATATTTTTTAATGAAAACTCAAAAAAAACTAACTACTTTAATAATAATTATTACATAAATTTTTTATTTTCTGCTTCATTAATAACTATTAAACTATTATATCATATTTTTTCACTGATTTTTATTTATTTTTAGAAATTTTATTAAATTATACTAATTTAGAATAATTATTGAATAAACATATCTCATATAATATTATTTATATTTTAATTTCTTTTGATGAATATAACTATCATTTATTATTTTATAGAAATTATTTTTACTAGTCAAATTTTTTAAATATTAATATTATTTAACTAAAATATTAATTTCATGATTATTTTTAACAAAAACTCAAAATTATTTATAAATTAAAAATTATAATAAATTAAACAATTAACAATACACTATTTAAATAAATACCATTAATAACATGGAATAGAAAAAATAAATTCATGTAATAAATAACTATTAAAAAAATGTTTAAAAAATACCTAAAAATTGTTGCTTTTAGATGACCACAATGTAATGTCTCGAAAATTTAGAATATTTTTTTATTAATATGAAATTATTTCGAGACCCTGAAATCTAACGGTGCACGATTCCAAGGCCTGGAGTGCCAGAAATGATCCATCGATGTTTTATTACGGTTTAATTAGCACGCGTAAGCAGTTTTCCAAAAAAATTTGAATAACTCTTAAATGGTTACTCGGATAGGAAATCTGTGGGCACCATTGCACATAGGATGGAAAGTTTACACTAGGCATGACTTAAGTTTAGTCGGTGCGGGTCTCCTGTGAGAAAACTCAAAAATGGCATAAGTGTAAATAAAATAATTAAATAACGTTATTTTCTTTTTCAAATGCTTAGAACTCACAAATGGTAACTCAGATTAAAAAACCAAGACCATCGCTAAACTTTCGAGGGTATGCTTTTTTTAGCAGATACTAACATTTGTCGGTGCCATCTATCGATGAAATTTAGTTTTTGGCTGTAAATATAATAATTAAGTGACATTTATTTTATTGTAAAATTCATAACATTTAAACAGTAACTCGAATTGGAAATCTGAGAGTATCATTGGGTTCTTTTGGGTGTGTTTCACTTGGTAAAATCCTATCCTCAACCAGCACGGGTTGATCGTGACTGTTATTACTTTTCTGAACTTTTTTTCAGGTACGTTAAATATACGCACAAGCTGTGTTTTTTTACTTTTAAACTGGTGCTCAGAATCAAAATCCTAGGACACCGTTGAACTTGTAGTGCCGACATTCTCTTAAGGAGACCATCTTCCCCGACCGTAGTAGGTTGTCGGTTGAAGTTAGTTTTCAGGATTTTTGTTGGGGAGTTAAAAGTATAAAAATAAAATAAAACAACTTTTATTTTTGTTCATGAAACCTCCATTTTGAATACTTAGTGGTGGGACCACCTGAACTCTTTTCTTTAATGGGAAGTGACCCTTGGAATTCCCCCTAGTTAATGTACCAAATTCATTTTAATTAATTTCCAAACATTAATTAAATTTATAAACTTTATCTATTATGTTATCTCCTCACCTTGCATGAGGTTGGAAAATCTGTTGGCAAAATAGGATGGTTTTGGGAGAGTTTTGAGAGAACATTTGGAGGATCATCTTTCAATGAAGAACCACCCCAACGTAGAATTAGGACAAAAAATGATCTCAGATCGGGGATGTGTTCCGTTAGCAACAAACGCTGGCTTCCCCTTCACTGACTTCAGCTCCTTTCTCACGACATCTCCAACAGACGATTGAGGTAGGGGTTTTACATTGTATTATGATTAAATAACTTGATTAATTCTTCAAATTCTAGATTCACAATGATGAAGGCCTAAAAACATGTCCATCATTCCCAATATATACCATACCCCTTTTTCTTCTGTTCTTCGCGCGTTCTTCGAGTGATCTTCGCCGACAAATAATTAATGATGTGGGAAACACAATGTTTTGTGGAGCACGAAGTATGGATGCTGAGCTCTTGACATAAGGATCATGAATATGTGAATGAAATAATTTCAGGTTTGGAATGAATATGTGTTGGCTCACGGAAGAAGGCGATGACCTACACCAGGCCATCCGTAAGGAAGGAGGGTATTGCAAGTTTGTGCCGCCGGTTGAGCAGGAGGCCACGACCTATCGGTCGCGGCACAACAGGGTGGAAGTTGACATCCGGTCAACCATGAGGCGGAGCGCGCGCCACCAGAGTAAGAGGTCGCGATCATGGAGCTGCAGAGAAGGTCGGAGGGAGGCCGACACCCGACCGATAACGGGAGAATTGTTTGGCCGTTTCGAAGGTCCATTTCGTACGGTCGTGTCGCATTGGGTAGTAACAGCTCTAGTGGGTCGAGCACTCTAACAGGCGGTGCCACATGGCACCGCCCAGTAGGCCGATCCAAACGGTCAAGCAGACCGTTTGGAATAACGGGGGGCGTCTCCCCCCGGGTTGTGGCTAGGGCAGACCCCACCACAGCGGGCTACCCAACCGTGGGTAGCAATGCGGGCCGCACCACCCCATTTCGGGATGGGCTAGACCATGTCCTAGCGGGACGGCCCTGTTGAGTCTCAGGCCAACCGTGCGGGACCTGAATTGGGTCGGTCTCACCGGGTCAGACTGGACACGGATCCATATGGACCTAGAAATGCCTTTGTAAAAATATCTTGAGATGTGGGCATCTGTATGACGAATCGTCTATGGCACCGTAATCCTTGGATTGAGATGGTTCATTTGGTATACTGAATTTGAGTTTTTGGATAAAGTTGGAGTACGTATGGGTTGGATCGAACAAGAATCCAACCAGGCCCTCAGAGCGGAAATGCTAATAACATACATAGAGGGTGTCTGTTTGACACGCCGTTTATTGTTTTGTGTCCCTTATGACATGATAAAACTTTGGGTTACCACATTATGGATCATAGTGGTGGTCAATGTATGATCGATATATCAAGGCACATATTCTACGGGACTCGAGCACATTGGGTGCGGGGAATCCAGTGGCATGCAGTGAGGCAGAGGTTGGAGACAGATCATATGGAGGTTAGTACTAAGCGATCCTGTGTGGGTCTGCACTGATCCTGTGTGGGTCAGATCTTGTATGTGTCAACACTCAGCGATCCTGTGTGGGTCAGCAGATACCGATCCTATACGGGTTATATCCTGTGTGGGTCAGCGCTCAGTAATCTTGCATGGGTCATCGCATACCGATCCTATGTGGGTCAGATCTTGTGTGGGTCATTGAGTGGGTTAGTACTTATCGATCCTGTGTGGGTTAGACTCTGTATAATTAGAAGCAGTGCCTCTTGACATAATTAGATGATCTAGCTTCACGACTAATCATCTATTCTTCTATACTTCACTTAATACCTCATTTGAACTGAGAATCCTTGTGAGCAGTCTTTACATTGTGCTTGTGATTGAGGTTATGCTACATGGTACTATACTTGTGTGTTACTTCATTCTTTATGGTTTTACCTATGTGGAACTTCTATATTCCATGTGTCACCTGTGTGGTACTTCAATCTTCATGGTGTTACCTGTGTGGTACTTCTAGCTTTGTGGTGTTACCTGTGTGGTACTTCTATCATTGTTGTATCATCTTTGTGGTGTTACCTATGTGGTAATTAAATCTTCACGGTGTTACCTCTGTGTTAATCCTATCTGTGTGGTGTTACCTATGTTGTACTTCTGTCTCTGGGGTGTTACCTATGTGGTAATTCTGCCTTTGTGGTATTTTCTTCATGGTGTTACCTGTGTGGTACTTCTATCTTTGTGGTGTTACATGTGTGGTACTTCTACCTTCATAGTGCTATCTTTGTGGTGTTACCTATGTGGTACTTCTACCTTCATGGTGCTAGCTATGTGGTGTCCTTCCCTCACATATGAGATTAGTATATATTGATAAATTAGGTTTATGAATGGGCATATTCCTATGTAGATTTGATGTCTTGATTTTTGGTTTTTCATTGTGGAACTCTAGGTGACTAACGGGGGTCTCAGGGTCCCTACTGAGTATTTTTATACTCACCCCTTCACGGGATTCACCCACACCTTGTTGTGTCTAGTGCACATGACATACAATATTGATCAAGGAAGAGAGTGTTAGGACTAGATGGTGCTCGGAGGTGGACCATTTGGCGTGACATGACGCGGAGGATACTGACGGACATGGAGTGCTGAGGAGGCGATCTGTACCTAACCTATATGTAGGAACCTTAGAGAAAAACTCAATAGCTGTTTTCCTTATTTTTTCAGTTGTATTGTACCTCTAGTCGTACTTATACTTTAACAGTTGGGCTTGTATTTCAGCCCCTTTTTACTTACAACACTCTTTTACTACAACAGTATACTTTGTAGTTCCATCTTATTGTTTTCCAGTCTGTGTGGTTGCTACTTTTTATGTTTATGGGCTATGTGTCTGTATAGGTTTAAATGGAAATGACTTCCCATTTAAGGGATATGCCATTCCAGTGCTAGTCGCCAGCCCCTGGCCAATGGAAGGTGGGCTTGGGTTAGTCATGACACGGGCCACGAGTGATGGGTCGTGACAAAGTAGTATCAGAGGAGTTCAGTTCTACATAAGAACTAGGACTCTGATATTTCCTATGAATAAATAGTGTTATGTGTTATGAGTGTGGTTTTTAGTTCAGGGTGTCCAGTGTTGGTGCGACAGTTGACGTATCCATACACAAGGGCCCTAAATTCGGATTTCCAACTCAGCACACGAAAACGCTGATTGTGAGTGTTTTTGAAAAGTTTTTTATTTACATTTATTTGGAGTCAGATCACCAGGTATAACATAATGACCATGGAACACCTGTTCTATATCTGGATTCTTCCATGTACACTTTCAGACAAGATCCTGAGAGAGTACGTGATGATGGCCCATCGAGCGACGAGGCATCAGTGCAGGGCCCTCTTACGGCGTTAACACCTTAGGGTGGTGTACCAGCAGCACCACAACCCATTGGATGATCATTTAAACCGGCCCCACCAGTAGAGGATGCTCGCCGACTGAGCATGTAGCATGAGTTCCAGTGATATAGGCCTCTGAGGTTTCGAGGTGAGTCAGATTCCCAGGCAGCTGAGGGTTGGTTGGAGGCAATGGATAGAGTTATCTGCCTTGTTTAGACACCGGTAGAGTAGATGGTGATCCTAACTACTCATCTTTTCCATTACGTGACCATGAGGATGGTGCGAAGTATAATGAGGCTTCAGTACATGGACTGTTGACTGAGATGGTACATCGGGTAGTGTTCCAGCTATATCACTACTCGTTGGTCAGCAGTTACAACCAACAATACTGGTAGAGGACACATTTAGGCTTAGTGCCTTAAAAAAGTTTCAACATCAGATACCCCTCAGGTTTAGAGGTAAGACTGACTCACAGGTGGCTGTGGACTGGCTTGAGGAGGTGGCTGACAATTATCTAGATCATCTACTGCTTCGGAAGGATGACATATCGGTAGCTGAGTATTCATCGAGGCGTACAGACCATTCCTTGTACTCAATGAATACGATACGATCAGTGCTTTGAGGCTCGGGCATGCGAGTGCGGTGTGTTTAGGGACATCCAATCCAGCACTATTCTTCTATGAATTCCTACTTATGATAGGTTTCTAGAAAGAACCTTTGTGGTTGAATGTTATTTGGTTGAGATAATGAAGCCAGAGAATGATAACAGTGGGAGAGAAAGAAACTGATTCCAGTCTCAGAGACATGGGGGTGTAAAATGATTCAAGAAGAAGAATTGTTAAGGACAAATGAATCTGAAAGGCTACAGACATGGAAGTAGAGCTAGGAGAGTAGCTGAGGTGGTGCACATTTTGACTTGTTACAACCATCACTTAAATGTGTTCCCCACCAGGCTCATGGAGATGGAGGAAAGGATATGGGAGTTGCTACATGTAGTCAAGTAGTTCGAGCCAAGGACTCTACAAATGTTTCGAGATAAAGTCTATGTCTACTACTAGATGCCATATTAATAGACATAGGTACCAATAATTCCTTCCTTCCATGAATCTTGTCCAAGACCTAGAGTTTCCGGTTAATCCATTGACATGACCCTCATCTATGGAGATACCTTTGAAAGGAGACTCGATAATCACATTTACCCCGACGGTGTGATCTGACCCTTGAGGTGAGAGTTTTAGTTGGATCCTCTTGGTGGAAGCGTAGAGGCCTTATGATATTAGTTTGGGTATGGACTTGACATCCACATTACATAATAAGATTGACTATATTAGGGAAAATGTTTGTGGTTTACCTACAATGTTGGAATGGGATTTTCCTTCATCGGTGAAAAAGGAAACCCAGGTAGCACATGATAAAATCAGGCATAATAGGGTGCAGTCAATCACTCTTGAGTCAGCCATACTTACCCTCGTGGTAGCAAGAGTTTTTAGTTTTTAGTTCCAGACAGGAGTGGCAGAGCATGGGTAAATCATTTCAAATGGTTTTTCTAGGATTACCTTCCTGAAGGGAGAGAGATGTTTTCTTTGGCTAGGTACTATCAGAGATTTATACCCAACCCCTCCAGGGTAGCGGCACACTTATCAGTTTTGAAAAAAGGAGGAGCCTTTCCTATGGACAGAGAAGTGTCAGCAGAGCATATAGGAGCCGAGATAGCGAAGATGGATATATTTTTTCTAGGACTATGACATTGAGATAGACTATACTTTTGGTGAAGGGAACGTGGCAGTAGACGCACTCAGCAAGAGTTTTGGTCTACAAATGCAGAGTGAGGAATCAGATCAACTAGTTGCACTTATGAAATCCTTCATGGATAATAAAGGAGCAGCTTTCCTCGAGTCTATGACTATCACTCCACCAATTCATCAGTGAATTCAGGATTCACATCTTGGGATGTTGACTACAAGGCCCGACGTGCTCAGATATCCTCAGGATGGTCTGCTAAAGGATTTTCTAAAGGTGGGGAGCTCGTCATCCTCTTTATAGGTCGGACCATGGAACCAGTGTCGCTTCAGGAGGAGATGTTGAGGGAGACCACATTCTCTTGCAAGTCTCCCCTTGATGGGGACTACAGAGTTTTGGTAGAGGCAATAAGTTATCATCAAGGTTTATCGGACCATTTCTGATACATTTGAGTTTAGTCATGGTAGCATACCGCTCGGTTCTTCCACAGTAGTTGGAGAGGGTGCACGATGTCTTCCATGTATCCCAGCTGAGAAGACACATGCATGACCTATATCACATCATCAACCTCATTGAGTTGGACTTCAATGATGGGGTGACATTTACGAAGGTTCTATTGGAGATTGAGGATGGATAGGAGTCGGTCTTTTGTGACAACTGAGCCCCAGTGACAGCACAACCACACTGCCTTAACAAGACCGTCGGGTCTTGGCCTACCAGGTACCACCATTTCCCCCCCATAGACACATGAGGCCCAACCCAGGGTCCACCCACATGCCTGAACGAGTCATCTGACTGATGATAGTCCCCACAGGCCAACACTTGTCCTTTACAGTGTGGTTTGTCCTCACTCAAACACACCCTGGGAAACTTACCAGAAGGCCACCCATCCTAATCACTACTCTAGGACAAGAACGCTTAACTATGGAGTTATAATCCGACAGGCTCCTGAAAAAGAGGGTGCACCTTGTTGACATGAGTCATACCATTTAGTCATTTAACCATGTATCATTTGGGGATGTTATAATCACCCCCACTTTAGAGCACAACGTCCTCGTTGTGGGCCCTACATCTCAACCCAAGTAGTGCACCACAATTAAGGCAGGGTTCCTCCTTTGATACCAAATGTGACAACCGGGCCCCAGTGACAGCACATACACCCCGCCTTAACAAGCCCGTCAGGTCCTGGCCTACCATGTACCACCAGTTGCCCCCGCAAGCACGTGAGGCCCACCCCAGGGTCCACCCACATGAGTGAACGGGTCATCTGACTAATGATAGTCCTCACATTCCAATACATGTCCTTTCCAGTGTGCTTTGTCCTCACTCACACACACCCTGGGAAACTTCCTAGAAGGTCACCCATCCTGATCACTACTGCAGGCCAAGCACGCTTAAATGTGGAGTTATAATCAGACAGGCTCCCGAAAAGGAAGGTGCACCTTGTTGACATGAGTCATATCATTTAGTCATTTAACCTTGTATCATTTGGGGATGTTGAGTGGAAGTGGGATGACATATCTATGGATTTCGTGACTGGACTTCCACGTACTTCCAGAGGTCACGACTCTATTTGGGTGATTGTCGACTGACTCACCAAGTCGGCTCACTTATTACACATCAGAGAGCAGGGCTCAGTAGAGAGCTTTTGATGTCTCCACATTCAGGAGATTGTACGGCTTCATGGTGTTCCATCATCTATCGTCTCCGATCGAGATTCTCTCTTTACTTCCCGTCTTTGGAAGGGGTTGTAGGAGGAATTCAGGACGCAGCTACGTCTGAGCACCGCCTTTCACCCTCAGAAGGATGGTCAGATGGAGAGGACCATTCATACACTCGAGGACATGCTCTGTGCATGTGTCCTCAACTTTGGTCATAGTTCAGAGAACCACCGTCCCTTGGTGGAGTTCGCGTACAACAACAGCTACCACTCCACCATCGGGATGGCACCATGCGAGGCACAGTATGGCTGACCTTGCAGATCACCTCTGTGCTGGATAGACCCTGGGGACTCAGCACTTGTGGGACCGGAGATGGTCCCAGCCACGACATAGAAGGTCCAGGTCATCTAGGAGCGGATGAGGACATCTCAGAGCTGGCAGAAGTCTTATGCTGACAGGAGGCGGAGACCACTAGAGTTCGAGGATGGAGACCACGTCTTCTTGCGAGTCTCACCTCGACGTGGATTACGAAGATTTGGTCGGGGTGACAAGTTATCTCTGTGCTTTATCAGACCATTCCAGGTTCTTAGCAGGATATGCGAGGTGGCTTATCGCCTAGCTCTACCACCTCAGTTGCACCGGGTGCATGATTTCTTCAACGTTTCTCAGCTGAAGAGGTACGTGCACGACCCAACACATATCATCGACCATGGGAAGCTAGACCTTGACGATGGGGTGACATTTGCGGAGGTCCCAGTGGAGATCGGGGATCGACAGGAGTGGGTCCTACGTGGGTGGTCGATACCTCTAGTGTGCATCAGACGGCAGCACGGGAACCTCCAAGAGAGCACTTGGGAGCGGGAGGCTCAGATGCGTGCTCAGTACCATCATTTGTTTCCCTAGTTTGTGAAGTATTTTTACGGGGACGTAAAGCCCTGAGGTGGGAGTAATGTAAATACTAGTAAATTTCAAGGGAATTTTTTTTCTTAATTTTCTTTGGGATTTTACGAGTATGAAGTTTCTAATGGCACCTGATTCTGAGGCCCGGTGTGCCCAGAATCAATGTCCGAAGTTTAGCTCGGGTACGTTTAGTGAACGAATGAGTGGGTTTTCTTAACTTTTGAACTGGTGCTCAGAATCAAAATCTGATGGCACCGATGAAACCGTAGCACCGGTATTTGCATAGGAAGACCTTTTCTGGAGATGCGTTTTCTCGGGGATAGTTGTTAAAAAAATTCATTACGTTTAACATGAAATAAAAATCATGTTACAATTTTTATTCCACTTTCATAAGTGGTTTATCCCATGTGAGGGAGTTGGGGTGGGACCCAGAAATGTTCTAACTCCCCTTGTGAGGATTTAAGATGAGGTGGGGCCCACACGAGCCCCCACCTTTTTATTTTCCCTAACTTATTTTAAAAACATCTCTTGTTATTAATGTTGCCAACACTCCATTTAATTTGACATGTAAAGTTTAATTAAATATAGAGAATTCATTTCGAATGTTTGAATTTTAAAAATGTTGGAAAAGGTAATAAAATAAGGCAAAAAACTTATTTTATTTTTTGGGGTTTCTTCATTGCATTGAAGGGGGGGGGGGGGGGTTCTTCACATTGGAAGAACTTCATATTTCCGGCGAAGAACATTTCTACCTCAACGAAGAACGCCGTCACACCGATTTCCGAAGAATGACGACGCACCATCCTTCGTTCTTCTTCCCGTGTCAAAGGAAGGGAGACACCACTCTTCTTCAGGTGTTCACCGATGACATATACAGAGCCTCGTTCCACGACGCCGTCATCCGTGATGCCGTCTTCCTCGATGTAGTCTTCCGCGATGCCATCTTCCGCGATGCCGTTTCTCCGAGACGTCCATTGTTTCGACAACTCCATGAGGTAGGTGTTTGTTTTTTGTTCATGAATAATCTTTCCGTTCATCATATTTTTCATTGAGCTTCTTGTTATCAATTTAACAGGAGGAGGTCGGACCGCACGAACACGGACGAACCTCCTCCCGACTCTGTTGTTGTGATCGTTACGACTCAAACGAAGGCGGCGCGGTGCAACGGCACACCGCAGGAACAAGGAGAAATGCGGCGAAGAAGCACGACACTGTCGCGCCTCACCGTTGAGGGAAAACGAAACCGCGGCCTGAGTCGGGCCGTGCCCAATGAGCGCGGCACCGTCGCGCCGCGCCGGAGAACCACGAAGAGACCGCGTCCTGAGTGGGCCGCGACAGAGGGGCACGACACCGTCGCACCATGCCGGTCGGACCAAGGCCGCGGCGGTGCAAGGAGCGGCGACCGGAACCGCCGGGCGCCGGCGCGTCGGAGGGGCAGGACCGCGGCGGTGGCACCGGCCGGCCAGCCAGGACGACCATTCAAAGAAGGCCGGGGGTCGTAACCCCTGACTGGAAAAAGGAGCGGCCCGCACGTGGGGGCCCCCATTTCAAAACAGGGGGGCAGTGTGCCCCCCACCTTTCGCGACAGCTTGGCCAGCACTGAACTGGCCACGCGGGCCGGACCCCCGCCAGGCCAACTGGCCATCCAGGCCAGGTCGGGCCGCGCCCTAATGGGCCGAACCCGGACCTGGGTTGGTTCGACGCTGTTCGGGCTGACCCAGGGGGTTTTGGGCTGGCTCGGTCGAGGCCCAAAACCCCCTAATACCGGACAGGTTCGTTTAAATGCTCATAACATGGGCTACAGACCTCCGATCGACGCACCTTCAGTTGCGATGAGATCCTTGGAAAGAGGTAGTCATTCAGGTATATTACACTCAAGGTTTCGAGAGAGCTTTGGGTATGGCTGGGTTGGTTCGAACACGAAACCAACCGGGCCCTCGGAGCGGAAACACTTATAACTTGAGCTCCAGACATCTAATTGATGTGTTGTCAACGTTGTTGGATTCCTCTTAGTGAGATAGACTTTTTGTCTTACTCCACTCAAGGTTTGGACGCATTTGGAGTACGGTTGGGTTGGTTTTTACTTAAAAACCAACCGGGCCCCTGGAACGAAGAAGCCAATAACATTTAGACCGGGCGTCTTATTGACGCGCCATCTGTCACGTTGAGTTCCTTTTGTCAAGACAGAACTTTGGGATACATCAACTCTGGACTACATGTCAGTTGATGTATCGAAACCTTGGATCATGGAGAGAATCTTCCTGGAAAGGAGCATGTTGTGTGCTGGAACCCTAGAGCTGGCTGTGACTATGACGACGATGAAGACTGCACTGAAATCCTCCATGGGTTCGGCAGCGATGACGACTGCACTGAAATCCTCAATGGGTTCGGCAGCGACGACGACCGTACTGAAATCCTCCGTGGGTTTGAAGACGATGACTACTATTCTTGTATCCTACATGGGTCTAGCAGTACTACTGTTCTTGTATCCTATGTGGGTCCGACAATACTACTGTTCTTGTATCCTACGTGGGTCCGACAGTGTTTAACTATGTTCTTGTATCCTACGTGGGTCTGGCAGAGTAGCTAGTCTTGTATCCTATATGGGTCCGACAACTTTGCTGGTTTAGTATCCTACGTGGGTCCCAGCTTAGATGAATCAGTGGCTACATCTGATCATCTCTATCACCTTACGAAGAAGTATACCTATGTGTGATGCGTCTTGACTTTCAATCATTATTTTCGATATGATTTACTTGCTTTCTTATGTTTATTGCGTTGTACTTTCCTTTGTGGATTGGGTTGTACTATCCTGTGTGGACATGATCGATCTTGGGCTCAAATGTTGGAGCCAAACTGGAATTTATGACTTAGGTATATGTATGGTCATATACCTAAGTAGTGTTGGATTCTACTTCGTGATTGTATCTTTTCTTTGTGGATCATCCTTTGTGGATTCTGGGAGACCTTCGGGGGTCTCGGGGTCCCTACTGAATAGTGTATACTCACCCTTACATGGGATATGCCCGCACTACGTTGTGTTGGATGCAGACGACGGACAACGCTGATCGTGGTTGAGGCTTTTAGAGGAAGTCGGTACCTGGAGGTGGACCACTAGGTGGGACATACACGGAGCCGACGGCTGGCCCGAGGAGTTGAGGAGGTTAATTGTACCCACCATTTAGGTGGGACTTATAGTGGAAAGCTCGACGTTTCTGCTTTACTTTCAGTTTCTATACTTTCTTTCCTGTTGTACTTTACTTTTAGTATGGGTTTGTATTCTGGCCCACTTACTTTTCCGCACTACTTTTGTAGCCAGTTTTTCTTAGTGTTTACTTATACTTGTTTACTCTGTGGTGTTTGTTTACTTTATAAAGGCAATGCCTTCCCCATATTGTCAGGATTTACACCTTGGTTCTAGTCGCCATCCCCTGACCTATGGAAGGTGGACTAGAGGTAGTCACGACACGGGTCCCGAGGATGGGTCGTGGCATCCTTCGTGGGATGTTTATACCTTTGGTGCGTGTATGCTGGAAGCATGAGAACCTGGAGGAGAGAACATGGGAGCAGGAGGCTCAGATTCGTGGTCAGTACCCTCTTTTTATTTTTTTTATCTTTGTTTTGGCTTTCAAGGACTCAAATCCATAAGGTGGGGAGATTTTAATGTCCCAGAAATTCTGTATGTTTTTTTAATTATATGAAAATATTTCAAGATTGTAAAATCTGACACCCCATGATTCCAAGGCCCGGAGTGCCTGGAATGATCCATTGAATTTTTTTTAAGGTTTAATTAGCGTGCCTAAGAAGTTTTCATGAAAAAGTGAAATAACTCTTAAACGGTTACTCAAATCCGAAATCGGAGGACATCATTGCGCTTAGGATGGTGGGTTTACCCTAGGTGCGACTTAAATTTATTCGGCACAGGCCTCCTGTGAGAAATCCCAAAAATGGAATAACCATGAATAAAATAATTAAATAATGTTATTTCATTTTTCAAATGATTATAATTAATTAACTGTAACTTGGATTAAAAATCCAAGACCACCGCTGAACTCATGAGGGCATACTTTTTTTAGGTAGATACTTACTTTTTGCTGGTTCAATCTACTAGTTAATGTTAGTTTTTGGCCATAAATAAAATAATTACATGAAAATTATTTTATTATAAAATTCATAACATTAAAATGGCAACTTGGATTGGAAATATGAGAGTACCATTGGGTTTCGTGGGGCATGTTTCACTTGGGAAAAGCCTAACCTTGACCGTCTCATGTCATGGGTGACTGTTAATAATTTTACAAACTTTTTTCAGGTAAGTTTAGTAAACGCGCAAGAGACAATTTGTAACTTTTGAATCGGTGATCAGAACTGAAATATGAGGACACCGTTGAACTCACTACACTGATATTCACTTATGGAGACCGTCAACCTAATCACAGTAGGTTGTTGAGGGATGATGGTTTTCTGGATTTTCAAGGGAGAGTTAAAAGAATAAAAATGAAATAAAACAAAAACTTTTTTTTATTTTAATGAAACCTCCATTTTGAATACATAGTGGTGGGGACCACCTGAACTCTATTATTTAATGGTATGTGATCCTTGGAATTCCCTTTAGTTAATATTCCAACTTCAATTTAATTAATTTTCCAGCTTTAATTAAATTAATAAACTTAATTTATTAAGTTGGCCCCTAACCATGTTTTAGGATGGAAAATCCATTGGCAAAAAAGGAGGGTTTTGGGAGAGCTTTGGGAGAACTTTATTAGGATAATCTTCCAATGAAGAACCACCCCCAACAATGAATGAAGACGACACACAATCCCAGATCAGAGACTTGTTGTGGGAGTGAAAAAGGTCGACGTCCCCTTCACCGACTTCATCTCCAAAAGATGATTGAGGTAGGTTTTTTAAAATGTATTATGATTAAATCTATTTTTGTCGATTCTTCATTTTCTGGATTCACAATGACAATTGCAAAAAAAATCATGCCCATCATCCCACACATATACCATATCCCTTTTTATTGTGTTCTTCGTGCGTTATTCGTGCGATCATTGATGAAAAATTATTAATGACACTGTTAAAACCATGTTTTGTTGAGAGCGATGTATGGACGCGGAGCCCTCGACCCAATTATTGTGAATATTAAAACAATATAATTTTCGGGCTTCGAATGTAGATGTGATGGCTCACGGAAGAAGGTGGCAGAAGTCACCCGGCTAGCCGCAAGGATGGAGGGCGGCGCGTGTCCGCACCGCCGGTTGAGCAGGAGAACGCGGCCCGTCAGCCGCAACAGAGTAGGGTGGTGGCCGACATCTGGCCAACCACATGGTGGAGGGGTGGTGCATGTATGTGTCTCCATAGATGGGGCCACACCCACTTGGCTGCGGCGGAGGCCGGTGGGCGAAATACACCTAGCCGACAACGGGAGGAGTAGTAGCGCACGACCACGCCGCTGGCAGGAGAACCGGCTGGCCGTTTCGGCCGACCACATCACACTGGGTAGGACCCGCTCCGAAAGGTCTAGAACTCCAGTATGTGGTGCCAGATGGAATCACCATTTAGGCGGAGTTGAACAGTCCAACAGACCGTTCGAAATACCGGGGGGCACCTCCCCCCAGGTTGCGGCTAGGGCGGACCCCGCCATAGCGGGCCACCCGATAGCGGGAAGCACGGTGGGCTGTCCCTTCAGCTGGATCATGGCCCAGCGGTCCGGTTCCACCGTATCTTTGGAAAACCAATTCAAATCCAAATAGGGTTGGGTCAGCCCAGGCCAGGCCGGCCCGACTTGGTCGGACCAGACCCATGCCCATATGGTTCAAGAAACGCCATTGTGGCCATATCTTGAGAACTGGGCATCCAATTGATGAACCGTATATGGCACTAGAATCCTTGGATCGAGATGGTACTTTTGTTATACTTCACTTGAGTTTTGGATAATTTTGGACTTCAACCAAGATTGATCGAACCTGAATCCAACCGGGCCCTCGGAGGGGAAATGTTATTAAGATACAGACCGGGCGTGTTTTTGACATGTCGTCTATTGTGTTGGGTACCTTATGAAATGATGAACCTTTTAGTTACTCCTTTGTGAATCATAGTGGTGGTTGAGGTATGATTGATATCTCATGGGAGATATACTATGGGCCTCAAGCGCACTAGGTGCGAGGAATCCAGTGGCAGGTAGTGAGGTGGAGGTTGGAGACAGATCATATGGAGTTCAGTACCGAGCGATCCAGTGTGGGTCAGAATTGATCATGTATGTGTTATATCTTGTGAGGTTAATCTCTCAATGATCCTCTGTGGGTCAGTGCATACCGATATGGTGTGGGTCGAATCCTATTTGGGTCATTGTGGGGGTTAGTACCTATCGATCTTGTGTAGTTCAGAATCCGTATAGTCTGTAGCAGTGCCTCTTGATAGAATATGATGATCTAGCTTTGTGACTAATCATCTATAATTCTATAAATAAATTAAAACCTAGTTTAAGATGAGACTCTATGTGAGTTATGTTTTCTTTGTGCTTGGGATGGAGGTTATGCTACATGGTACTATACTTGTGTGTTACTTCAATCTTTGCAGTGTTACCTGTGTGGTACTTCTATATTTGCGGTGTTACCTGTGTGGTACTTCTATCTTTATGGTGTAACCTGTGTGGTACTTCTAGCTTCGGGGTGTTACCCATGTTGTACTTCATCCTTTGTGGTATCGTCTTCGTGGTGTTACCTGTGTGGTACTTCTATCTTTGCAGTGTTACCTGTGTGGTACTTCTATCTTCATAGTATTAGTTGTGTGGTAATTCTATCTCCGTGGTGTTAGCTATGTGGGACTTCTGCATTTGTGGTATTGTCTTCGTGGTGTTACCTGTGTGGTACTTCTATCTTTGTGGTGTTACAAGTGTGGTACTTCTACCTTCATGGTGGTATATTTGTGGTGTTTCCTGTGTGGTACTTTTACCTTTGTGGTGTTACAGATGTGGTGTCTTTCCCTCACGTATGAGATGAGTATATCTTGATAACATAAGTTTATGTATGGGAATATTCCTAAGAATATTTGATTTCTTTCTTTGTCGTATTTCCTTGTGGAACTCTAGGAGACCTACGGGGGTCTCAGGGTCCCTACTGAGCATTGATATACTCACCCCTGGATGGGCTTCTCCCAAACCATGTTTTGTCTGGTGCAGATGATGTACAATGTTGATCGAGGTAGAGGGAGCTAGGACTAGACAGTTCTCGGAGGTGAACCATTCGGCGTGATGTGGCGTGGAGGATACTGACTAGCGTGGAGTGATGAGGAGGCGATCTGTACCTACCCTTCTGTTAAAAACCTCGTAGGATGACCAAGTGGTTGTTTTACTTCTTTCAGTTGTATTGTACTTCCATTAGTACTTATAATTTTATAGTTGGACTTGTATTCTAGCCACTTTTTACTTACATCACTCTTTTACTACAACTGTTTACTTTGTGGTTGCATCTTATCTTGTTCTAGTCTGTGTTGATGCTACTTGTTGTGTTCTTGGACAATGTGTCTGTACATGTTTAAAAGGAAATTCCTTCTCGTTTAATGGATATTCCTTTCCATTTCAAGTCGCTAGCCCCTGGCCTATGGAAGGTGGGATTCGGGTAGTCATGACACGGGCCCCGAGGGACGGGTCGTGAAATACTAATTCTTTAAATGGAAATTTAAAATAGAATAATAAATGCGGTTAAGAAGAGAGGGAATGCACCAAACTCATGGAGATGGGGGAGTGACTGCATGAAAAAATAATGAAGGGGGGGGGGGTGCTCTATTTTTTAAGATGGAGTTTTTGTGTCGGGAAATTCACTCAAAAAATTCCATCACATTATATATTTTTTATGACTATTATTGAATGAGAATTTATTTTACCTTAGTATTTCTAATGTATGATCTATGTTTCACAAAGACGCTGATTCCAGAAATAATTTTTATATTTATCCAAAAAGTATTTGTGGAAAATTATATCAATATATCACCATAAAAATTGTGAAATACAATATAGTATATAAAAATTAGTTCCATCATAAGAGAACATTTTTGTCAAAATATAAATATATTCACAAACAGTTTCTTCACACAGACTGTATTGGTGATAAAATGTTTATTTCAATCTAAAATAAAATTATTCTACCATAAGTTTTGAATTTCCAGCAAAAATACTGTTTATAAACTTATAATCCAGTGAAAATACCCCTTACTATAAAGAGTATTGATGATTGAAAATTTAATTCATCACAATAACACCCTTCTGAGACACCATATGTTATATACTTCATGTTATTTTTTCATCGTAAATTCTATGACACAAAATATTGAATTATTCTATAGTGGTGGTTCTTAGGCTATTCATATACCCTCTCTCACACAATTCCTAGCATCAGACACCAACCCAAACTGTTTTCCATGGGTTATCCACTCACGAGTCCATTACTAGGCTAAGACAAGGCCATTTTCAATTCATCTAATGAGTTATATAAGGGTCCTTCAAATGATAAAGAACTACACAAACCTTGATATTATTTCCTCTAGATGTCCCTCTATTTTCCTGACCATGCACGACATACCCAAATCACTTCAAAAGTGTTGTAGCTAAGCCCCCATTAGATCATCGAAATGAAGTAGTCCCTATACAATTTTCCAACCTCTAACCTCTAACATGAACCAAAAAATATATTGTTTCACACATATTTTTATGTATTATAGGGACCACCAACCTTTCATCAAAACTAACATATATAATTCTAACTTAATCGGTCCTCTCCCTTGTTTTCACCATGCATATCCATGCTCCCAGGCTCTTATCACAAACCACATGACATTAAAAATTAATTATAGTCAATATTATTTATTTCACAATATAATTGAATAAGGAATCATGTTTTAAAACTTACCTAGTGTCCTCTCATGATTAAAATCTCAAGAAACAACAAGCCAATGGTCCATGACATTCCTCAAGCACTACTATGAACAAACCCCCCATCATCTAGTCTTCAATTACAATTAAATTCTATGGAAATGCTATTTAAATATTTCATCCATTGTACTTCTCTCAAAATGGTGTTATAATGGTGTAATTTCTCATCTTTCAGTGTACTAAATACACCATTCCATGAATCCTAAACATATTTGGATGTATCTATCAATCTCAAGTCAAATCCTTCCCAAAAAACTATTCTAAAACATAATAAAATATTAAATGAAAAAATATTAAGAATATTGGAGGAAGAGGGAGTAACATTCCTCAAACATTAATAGTGATAAATTCCTTGATCAACCACAAACTCAAGGGGCTTCATAGAGCCTTTATTACGGGGGGGAGAAGATGGGGAGAGGCTAGCCAGATATCCTCTTTAGAATTCCTGTAACATCCCAGATCTGGATGCCACTCAATTAGTACCCCGTACCTGGTGGAAAAAATGGCCTCAAGCGCATTTCTAAAAATGCAAGAGGCTTTCGACAAGCAGCAAGGGCCTAGGGTGTGATAGTGGAGAAATAATGCCCTTAATGATAGAGTATAATGAAACCAAATCAAAAATAATACAATAGCGATAATATAAACAACATAAAACTAAAATAAACAGTGGAGGACTGATACGATAAATAATTGGACACCATTCCACACAAAAGATTATGCAACATGTCACATATTCTAGGTAAAAATTAAACATAGGGTACACTGCAATCAAACACAATATACAATACCAAGGTACATAAATACAAATGAAAACTCAGAATCATCACAAGCCTTGGCTTGGCCCTAAGATCTCTGACTCTTAAATAGAATATCATGTACTTGTTGAATGGTTCTTACCGTCATCAACACCTGCAACAATATAATCATTTTGGGCCAAAAAACATGACCCAAATAGGGAATGACACTAAATCTCTGTAGGCAACCACCACCGATCTGCGTCAATCTTTTAGGGAATATATACAACAGGCTGTGTACAAAAGTTTAAGTAGTAAATCTGAAGGTACTAAAAAGTAAGCACAAAAAATGTCTCAGAAGACAATGAAACCAAGTACAAGTAAAGACCAAATCCATGTTTGTGCTTTGGATTGGTAGACACTTCATTAGTCATTTTGTCTCATTATTCAATTCCATTGGATTATATAAAAGTATTGAGGTCTGGACTAGGCCTGATGCCCCTATATAAAAGTAACCATAAACTCCTGACGTAATAATCATTTAATAATTTACCAATAGATCATGTCCTGGGTATCCCTTAATAGATCATAGGTTTTCTCAACATTTTAAATAAGCCTCAATGATTCTGACCACCCCATCCCTGTCTCACTCACATCCTTTACATAATTAACCTCTTGATCCGTTCCATTGTATTTTAACCAAGATATTGTTTCACACAAGGTATATAAGGTGAAATTAGTCACATGAGTCTGACATTGTCATTTAACTGAGACTATGGCTTACCTTTTTCTAATTACCCCTTCTTAATCATTACATACAAGTGGCCACATGTAAATTAAACTATTACATATATTTTATATATTAAATCTTGTGGGAACATATCATATAACAAGAAAAACATATGAATTAAACTATCACATGACTTTAATAATAAATCACTCACATGGGAACAATTTACATAATTAGCCTTTTAAGTAATCTAAATCATTACAAGGCCTTATCATAAACTAACTCATATGGGCAGGTTCATAGTTGGAGTAAATCATTCCAAACAAGATTAAATAGATATAACATCTAGAAAAAGGGCAAACACTTATCCCAATCCCTTAATCAATTCAATCATAATTTATCACAATTGTAAAACCATTATCTATGTAATTCGTACTTGAAAACCTAATAATGGAAACAGGTTATGCCTCATTGGAAACCCTATCCAAATGGCCATAAATGGTCATTCCCTATTTGGGTAAATTATAAATCAAGTGACACCCCAAAAATGGGCAAGTAGCACTCCAACATATATAAAAATCCTGACAATTCACAAAAGACACAATACTACCTACCTCATACTCGTACGACTCTCCTCATCCAGCGTCAGACATTGATTCGAACTAGAATAGAGTAGATCTATAAAACGAGATAAAATTCATAAACATTGATAAATCAATTGAGTGACTAAATCATGAATAAAAGATCAAGATGAATCAAGAGCATACCAATTGGGTTCTAACGCATCTGACGGTGATCGAAATGGAGTTCATATAGACAATCAGGAGGGAAAACAACCTCTTGGTGTGACTGTTAGTTGAATGGGACAAGACGACTTTCTTTCGGAGGAAACATGAGGCTACTAAACTATTTAATTTTTTTTTAAAAGTACATGACATGTACTTTAATAATCATTCCGTGTCTGTACAAATCATGGAAAGAACATTACATTGTCGTGTTATAGGATTAAACATTGTGTAACCCTCCATTCATGGCATGTACTTGAAAATACACAGCATGTAAGTTTCTTTTTTCTCTATCTCCATATGTACAAATTTAAAATTAAGGATCCATACATAAATGAAAAAACCAGGTTCTTACAAACATCCCCCTTAAATAAATTCGTCTCCAAATTAAGCTTCCATGCGTGGTAAACAAACATCAAAGAATAAATCCTATAATTGTGATTGAATGTCGAACTCCATCTCCCAGTTCTAATCCTTCACTTGGCCATGCTCCTATAACAACTGTACTAAAGGAACTGACCATCCATAGTGAAAATTAGTCCTATGATCCACAATTCATATTGGGATTCTCCTCAAAGGACATATCTTCCTAAAACTCCACTTCCTAAGGAAGAACAGTGTGAGATGAGTCTAAAAAGTGATTTTGAAACTGAGAAGAGTGGAATACATCATGCATAGACCGATTCCTCTGAGATAACTGCAATCGATAGGCTACCAGGCCAACCCTATCTAGAATCTCAAATGGTCCGGCTTATCTTGGTGAAAACTTACCATGTCTCCAGATGCGCTTGTGTCCCATCCTCGGTGAAACACATAGGGAAACTCGATCCTTGAACTCAAACACCAAAGTTCATCAACTGCGATCAGTGTATTATTTCTGTTGATACTACATTGTATCCATTTTCTTCCAAATCGACTGAACCTTCTAAGTGATCTCCTAGAAAAGATGAGATCCCATCATCGCTGCCCCTCCAACCTCTTACCAACATAGGGGTGACCAGCATGGAATACCATACAAATCCTTATATGGAACCATCTAAATAATATCCTGGAAGCTATTGCTATAAAAAAACTCAAAAAGGGGGATGTGTCTCTTCTAGAAACCCACAAAATATAGGAGGTATGCCCGAATAATTTCCTTCAGCACCCGAATTGTGTGCTCCAATTGGTTATTCATATAGCTGTGGTAAGATGTGCGCAAAAGCACCAATGAGCCCAACACCCTTTGTAGCCCTTTCTACAAATGAAAAGTAAACATGGTGTCCCTATTTAAAATAATAGAATACAGAACCCTGCACAGTTGTACAATCACACGGATGTTCAACCTTTGATGCATATCACCACTGAAGGTTTCCTTGATTGGTAGGAAGAGTGTAACATTTGTGAGTCTACTAAGAACCACCCAAATGGCGTCATTACCAAAAATCCTAAACCTTATGAAAACTCCACCAAGAATGACCTTGATCATTTTAGCTATGAATTAAGTGTGATTTTCCTTTAACTGGGAAAACCCAAACATAAATTGGGTCATAACAATAGCCTCACAACAAATAATTGTCGAACCCTGATCGTCCTCATCAAAAGCGTTCACATAATATTTCCTCAAAATAAATTTCAATCTTTTACAACACAACCACCTAAAACTGGTGGAGTGTTCAAAATAGTCTAATGAAACCAAACATGAAGAACAAGAAGGATAACGAGTCAAACCATAATTGAATGACTTATCTTAAAAATGCCTGACTTAGAAGGCTGATTCATTACAACAGAACACAACACCTTCTCCTAGAAGACCATACACCCACAATGATCCCACTCACCAAAGATAATACCAGTCTTTCAATGATTCTCCTTTGTCAATACATTCCTTGATAAATTAAAAGGTCATGAAACAACATGAGTAAAAGTGTAATTACTGATCCATCCCACTGAAATCAATACCAATTTTTTGGAATCACTTCTAAGATCGAAAATAAGTTCGGGATAACCTCATATTCGCCATCCTAGTGTCTAAGGAACTCACCAAGGTGGTCCATACTCCCTATTACATGTGAGAATTTTGTATAAGGCCAAAAGTCTACATAATAACACATACTAAAACTAGAGTTCCATCCACTTGGTGGTCATGTCGAAGAAAATGACATGCGTCCCTGAGTCTAACGAGGGAATTCCTACAAAAAACAATAGTATCACTCAGGATTAACAAAGCCTCATTTAAAACTACTCATCCAGTCCACAACACAAAAAGTGATCACAATCCAACCCAACAACCTTCAAATATAGTGTGATGTAAAAATAACGCTCTCTTAGTGTATCCAGGATGATGTCAATATAGGGGATATACTTGTCTCTTAAGAAAGAGAACACAAAGAGGATATCAAGGATTGCAAAAAAAATGATATTTGAATCACTACTGGTCTAACTCTTGAAATAAACTCAACATCTTTTACTAAAGCATCATCATTTTACCGAAAAAAATTCCTTTATCCCAAGATATTTCTCTGATGGTGCACACTCAACCACCGAGTTCTATCCATGATCATCAGTTCCTCACAAGGGATGTGAAAAAAAATGAACCACAACAACATCGTGTCCCAAGTGAGTGTCAACATGTAACAAGACTAACAATAATCAAAGGTATTCAAGTAGAATTTAAATTTTCCGAATGGTCCTTGACTTTGATCCTTCCACCTGGATGGACACATTTAAATAGAACTGATGTGATTCTACCTACCTAAGAGTTCCCATGACTTTGAGAAGGAGGTCTAGCCTCTCTTAAATAAACTTTCTCAAAAATAACTTAAATGAACATGTGTCATTCCATGAACCACAATCACTTCATCATATCAATTGACATGAAATATGATAACTAAACAGAATGAGGTGTCAAAACACCTGTGTCCTAGAAATTCCATCTAAGAAGTGGGAAAAACATGGTTACAAAAAGTTTAAGTCACTCTACTTATGAGATAACCGATAATAGGAACAACATATCAAAGCTCAAAGATTTAACCGAACTCGATGGATCGTTTTTAACATTTAACTATTGATGGGTACCACATATGTAAACATATACTACCCCATTTTATAAGATCAAAATACATGTTCTAGGAAGTATTCATAGGATGTTCACCCTAAAAATCCTTGTACCAGATAAATCATGCAAGAATTGTCTCATAATAACATTATAAATACAACCATTTATACTAATGAAAACATACCATGTTACCCATCAGTTAATGAACGATAGGTTCACACATCCTCCTATAAGGCTGACCATGACTAAGGAATGAATAAGCCCTTAAACTGAGGATTACTTAATGCTCATTCCCATATTAAGGGTAAAGAAACAACAAAGTTCACAGCTCAAAACCACAAATATAAAAACAAGATAGGTCAACACCTTCTCTAAGAACTCACCCCTCTGCCTGCCCCATGGGACTGGTCTAGGTGTCAAACATTGAGAGATACTATTAAAATCCCACTACTATGGTCAGGTCTAGTCAAGTCAAACACAGATTGGCATCCTACTTTGGATCATCTTGGTAAACATGTGCGATGACCTCCTACATGGGACCTTTAGATAAAAAAGAAAAGGATTAATTATACACGAGATCCTAGAATGATAAACAACAAAGACATCATACAATAGGGATCCTCAAAAATTGTTCATAGGCATAGGGATCCTACTAAGTACTCCTTAGATCAGAATGTAAGTGAAGGAATACCTTCGGGGATCCTTGGTAACCATATAGAGGATGGAGGCATCCGATAAATAATCCTCTAGGTTGAAACATAAATAGAGGAATCCCACACGAGATCTTTGATAACAACTAGTCTCACCACCTCATATTCCAGAAGAATACATCTCGTAAGGGAGAAAACACCAAAGAATAAGTCTTGAAAGATACATCTCATCACATCTCGGATCAAAGGATTCATCTAGGTTACCCTGAACACCCAACCAACCATTCACGCCTTGTTTCACTCTCAGGTAAAAACATAAAACGATTAATGGAGGATGAACCTATATATTTAGATTGAATCCCAAAACACATATTAAGAGTCCCCAAAAATCACCATAGGCTTCACCATTATGATCTACGTGGAAAACTACTCAGAAAGGACTACTCTCGGGTCCAAAACTGACAAAGGGGAATAAAACAAGAAAATACCCTTAAGGGTACTTGAATATAAGTATGCGGTGTGTAGAAACCACACATGGTGTGTACCCTAGAGCTCTTACATAGGCATGTAATCCTATTGGCCTAGGCATGAAAACATCCCAGGTACACGACGTGGTATCCCAACATATGGAATGTACTCATGTTCTCCCTACTGGACATGTAATTCAACATAGACAGGGTCATGCGGTGTCTACCTTAGTAAAACTACAAGGTGTGTATCTATCATACATGATGTACACTAATCAAAACCCAAAAACTCTTTTTCTCTATCACATGGGCAGAAACACGATCAATTACCAGAGGGTGTGAACTCCAATTAAACGATTTGTTCTAAAGAAAAATTATCTCTTCTCGAATATAATAACACAAGGCGTGTGTTAATAGCATCACACACCAGGTTGTCTGAGTTTCCAAACAATAGGCCTCATAAACTTCCTTGGAACACCATTTTTTGAAAAATGAAGCAACGAAATGCCAAATTCAAATTCATGGGGGCCCATAGACCCCATGAATTAATGTTTGGAATCCATATATAACACATAAAAACAAATTATATATGCCATGGGTGAAATATGATCCACCAAATTCTGATCCAAGAGGGCCCATAATCCTCATGGACCAAAATTGGCATTCATCTAACTCAACCGTAACACATACCGATACACATATCACAATAGTATCCATATCTATCATGATACCTGTCACAACATCATGCATGCCTGTCATGACATCTATCACAACATCATAAAATCATTATTACTCCTAAATGGAAGGATAAGAATTTATGGAAAATGAATTTTAACAAGTGACTATATGATACATGAGATAACATACCCTCATCAAACCAGGTTTCAAAAAAATAGTACCACAATAATATCAATAATAATAGCAGAAAATAGGTGCGTCACCCAATGGTTAAATCAAATAATCTGTAACAACTCTTAATGCAAAGGTCCCAATTCAATTTAATGATATTTGGTTTTTCCCTGTATGCAGGGTAGCTACTCCCAGGCACAACTAATTACAAAATCCAATTTCCTTTTAATTCATATCTAATGTTTCCAAATGTTAAGAAAAACTAGAAACAAACTCCCTTGATACCACTTTTCAACATCCCATATTCGAATGCCACTCAACTGGTGCCCCTTACCCAGATAGCCACATGGACTCAGGCACATTTCCCCAAATGCCAGAGGCTGTGAACTAGCAGTGAGGGCCTAGGGTTTTATTGTGGGAACACTATGCCCTCATTGGAAGAGTGTAACACAACATAATCTCTAATAATAAAACAGTGGAAATAGTAATCAAAATAAAACTGAAATAAACAACCAAAGACTTATAAGATAAATAGACAAGAATCATTCCATACAAAAGTTGATGACACATGTCACATGTTCCAGGAAAGAATCCAAAATAGGATACACTGTAATCAATTATAATATACTATACCAAGGTATAGAAATAAAAAAGGAAACTCAGAAGCATCAGAAGCCTCAACTTGGTCTCATTATTTCTTGCTTGTAAACATCATATCATGTACCTGTAGAAGTATTCTTATCATTATCGACACCAAAAACAATATAATCTATTTGAATTAAAAAATTTGACCCAAATAGGGTGTGAGACTAAATCCCAATATGCAACCACCCATCACCTATGTTAGTCTTTCACTGAATATATTCAAAAAGATTTGTACAAAAGTGAAATATGTGAACAAGAAGGTACTCAAAATTAAGCATAAGAGATGTCTTAGGAGACAATGTAACCATGTACCAGTGAATATGGAATCAAAGATTGGGATTTCTCTTGGTAGACTTATCATTAGTCATTTCATTTCTTTATTCTATTCCATTACATTATATAAAAGACTTGAGGCCTATCCTGGGCCCAAAAACCCGCCATATAAAAGTAACTATCAACTCGTGAGATAATAATAATCTAATCATTTACCAATAGAGCTAAGAATTAGTATCCCTTAATGGATCCTAGGATCTCTTGTAATTTCAAAAAGCCACAATGAGCTCGAACACCCAATCCATGGCTCGCTCAAAGCCTTTACCTAATTAACCGATTGAGCTCGTCTATTTTATTTTAATATAGATAATAGTTCACCCAAGGTATATAAGCTGAAATTAGTCACATGATCTCAACCATGTCTATTAACTGAGACTATGGCTCGTCTATTTATAATTACACCTTCTTAATCATTTCATACAAACATGAAAACATAAATTAAACTATTACAAGACTTTAACATACTAAATCTTGTGGGAGCATATCTTATAACAAGAAACATATGTGAATTAAACTATCACATGGATTTAATCATAAATCAGTCACGTGGGCACAATTTTAATAACAATCCTATTAAGTAATCTAAACCATTACTAGGTCTCAGCATAACCTAACCCATGTGGGTAAGTTCGCAGTTGTAGAAAAACATTCTAAATATTCTTAAACAGGCATAGGCATAATATGGTGTAAAGAGGAAATCGCTAATACCAAACCATTAGTCAATGAAATCAAATGTTTCATAATTGAGATTCCATTAAAAATATAATTCATACTTGAAAACCCAATAAGAGAAACAAGTAATGCCTCATAGGTAAACCCATCCAAATGACCATAAATGGCCATTCCAAGAGAAACACAACCATGGGGTGGACCTTAATAAATGTAAAATCCTATATCATACTTTAAAACACTTTTTTGATTACCTAAACACCAATAGTAAAAAATAAGGGTAAATTATAAATCAAGAGACACCCCAAAAATGGGCGTGCAACACTCCAACATATATAAACATCATGAAAATTCACAAAAGGCACAAGACCACCTACATTGTACTCGTACAACTCTCCTTGTCCAACATCGGGCTTTGATTCCACCTATAACAGAGTAGATCTTGAAAATGAGAAAAAATTCTCAAATTTTGATAACTCAATAGGGAGATGAAATAATGAAGATTGGATATGGAGAAATCTAGAGCCTTCAGATTGGGTTTTAATGGATCTAACAATGATTAAAATAGAGTTAGGACAAATAACTGTGATGAAAAATGACCTCTCGATGTAGCTATTCATCGAACGAGATGAGACCTATATTCATCTGACTCAATATGAGGCTAATTCATTATTTAAAAAATTTTAGAAATGTAAATGGGCTGTACTTGAAAATACATGCTTTGTCTGTAAAATTTATGGAATGTCCAATTCATGGTTGTGTACTGGGATTATACAATGTGTAGCCCTCCTTACATGATGTGTAATTGAAAATAAATGGCCTGTAAGTTTTTTTCATTAATCTCCTTAAGTAAAAATTAAAAAGTAAGGATTCATATGTCAAGGAATGAATCATATTTTTACACTTCCTACTTAGCTAAAGATGAGGAGGCCCTCAAATGATAGTTCTTCCCATACATTCTACTTGTCATTTTTCACAATGTACATGGTGATGCACTAGCCAAATGATGGAGTTCCCTAGACTACTCAGTTAAACATCAAGGGATGTTGGACATTTGGAAATACCATTAGGCACCTAGTGTATCCTAACTAGTTACCTAGTTGTTTTAGTGGCCTTTTTCTACACCACCACCCAATAGTGTACCATTATCAATATCCCATAGAACCACCCAAATATCCATAAATGTATAAAAACACCAATGGGATTATTCCAATCTTAGATCTATAATTTTAATCCTTTAACTCAAAAAATAACTTTCCATATAGTTTAAAATATTAATTTACCCAATAATTTACCAACAAGTTACCATGATGGTCATTACAAATTCATCACTATAGGGATTATCTTCCTTGATAAGCCCTCATAATGACTTCTTTATTAACCAATTTTATAATTATAATCCTATTCAACCACTAATTATTGACTTTGATTAGACAATTCAACACTATCCAGATTTCCAATCTAACCTAACTAGTTTTCTTTAAAAAAACTATGACTGATACTATACAAGCATTAATCATCATCAAAATGATGAATCCAAGGCCATAACTTCTTCCCTCCACCAAATTATGTTCAAAAAAACAAGTCATCCCACTCAGACACTTACTACCTCTAATTTATCCAATATACTATGATGACAGTAATACCTAATCAATAATGAAATGCATCCCCTACACGACTTCACATAAAACCCGAGATCCACTCATTTAGTTCACTTAAACATATCCCCCATTTTCACTGAGTGCATTAATGGTAACCACTATAATAGTTCAAAAATCATATATGGATTGGTCTCAAAACTAGGTATGGTTCAACATACCTCTATTGTACATGTCTCTAAATTCGTAAATCTACATTCTACACCCATCATTCCAAATATTGCTACACCAAGAACATCTCATAAGAAACGTAGGTCACCTACCCAATATTGGTACCACACTCACATCCATATGATCATCAAAAAAATCATTCCACTAATAGAACCATACAGAAAACACCGAATTCCCATCAATATTTCCTCACATAATAATTAAAATTTAAAAACCAATAACATCAACCAAAATGTTATAATATCAAATCATAAAATTCTAATCTTTGCATAAATATCGCTTTTATGACTTGTTCAACCATTAGTCGTCACCGAAAACTAGTGAAATGTATCAATCCCTTAGGAGTGTAAAATTTATTTATAGATTTAACTTAAACTCACCTCTTTATCTCATATATGATATCTCAAAATTCTCAATAACACTTGGTTTAATAGCATATATATTCCATGAATATCTATGAAATATCTACTAATGTTTTGATTCATTCCAGCTAAAACATTCTCCTCAATCAATCAAAAAAAAGTGGCACTCCTCTACATGTAAGTCTCACTTAACTTTCCAACCAATACTTGCTACTGCAACCAATTAGTATTCCTTATTCCACTACTATGATCACTAATGGTTCACAACGCACCCGAATTTAATGAAATTTCACTGGACACAAACCATTGGAGAAATTACTCTACCCAACCATCATCTTATAAGTAAAATCTCAATTGATCACTAATCATCATCAAAAAGATACTCACATAATGTTAATACATAAGAATCCCATCAATTTAAACTAAATCATTATCCACAAAAAATAACACATTTTGTTAAACCTCCTAGAGAAAAATCCCATTTGCATTCAAAACAAAAAACTAAGAACAAAACACCACTCTACTCCTTAAGACCTCTATTCCTCATTTGGATTTTGTAAATCTGATCCTCTTTAATAAGATCGACCCCTAACAATAATAAAATGGTATAGAAACTAAAACCATGCACTACATAATAATCCTATTCATAGAAGGAAAAATATCTCCCATGAGGAAATGATGATGCACTCATTTCTAATATATTGATGAAAAATATCTAAGACCAAACACTTGACCTTATTTATTGATTATCAATATAACACCTAAATCATAGCTTTATGATCCTCTAATCCTCAGTAAAATCTTACTATGCACTTAGTTAAAGAATAAAAACTATCTCATTCATTTGTTTAATAAGTGAGGGTTAATAAATCAATACTTTTTAACCATCACTAGTCATCCACAAGGTGTTACCAATTGTTGTATCATAATATAGATGTATATGTATATTATATGACATAATTCAAGAGGGGGGGTGGGGTGAATTTTAGTTTTAAAAGCATTTTATTTAAACACCAAACCTATTCTAAGATTTTTTTAACTAATACAATTCACAACCAATATAAATGACCATACTGGTCTTGGATCCGATGGATATGATATGTTATAATATCGTATGTAATGAAAAAAATTGTATTCGAATTGAATACAATGATCACAGTAATAAAAATGAAAATTATTATACCATAAAACCTATATAATCTTTTAATACAGTATGAAATGAAAGAATCATAATTAAAACAATTAAAATAGTAATAGAATATGAAAAAAAAGATGAAAAAATTCTATTCCATTCCTATTAAAAAATACAGCAGAAATGCAATGGTATTACAAATCATTTTTCCCAAAGAGTAGGGTATCCTTTCACATAGGATAAAATGTCTGGCGTACCACCACCTTGGTAAGCCCTTGATACGATGATTAACATAACTATGTTCCTATCCCTTGAAGCCCTCGATTAAGAAGGTAATCAAAACCTCTGTCTTTCAAACACTTGAAATCCCTAGATTCAATGATCAAGAACACGTATTCCTATCCCCTAAATCCCTCAATCATTATCAAAATGATCTAATGCACAAAGATAAAACAAAGAACTTATAGAAATATAAGAACATGGAACAAGTCGTTAACTTCTTGAATATTTAATGATTTTACATGAAGTAAGAGGGAAGTCACTCAATCTATCTCTAGTACTTGATAGTAACAAAATATATGTATTATGGTTAGAATGAACTCATATTTATATACCTCAGGTTCCAACTATCATATTTTATCCAATGGTCATATTTCTACAGATTAATTGGAGGGACATGGACACCTAGCATTACAATAGTCAAAACAAATAGAATTCACACCATCGTTTTGTTTTTCATATACCCAAATAAATGACATCATTTTAATTTAGAAAATAGTAGCACAAAAGTATGAAACAATGAGTATTAGAAACTTGTAATCGGTATTGAAGGTAAGATATGATATCAATACATTACATGAGTACGATTAATAATATGGTCACAATGATTATCTAGACTATGATTCATATAATAGTAACGATACAAAACACGGTTACGATGCTTTAAATGAAAAAGTTTCATATCATGTTTATAGTTGATATCGTGGTTACGATGCATGATATTATTATTTTTTAAATACTGGTTATGATATATGCTTATGAAGCATATTATGATAAGGATACATATCTTAGTTATGATGCATGTGGTTACGATGCATGTGATTACGATGCATGCGGTTATGATGTATGTAGTTTTGATGCATAACATGAATACGATACATGAACAAGTTACGTTGCATTATTGAGATAGAATACTTAACCTGGTTACAATGCACATAGTTACGATACAATACATAACTTTTTTACGATACACATGGTTAGGATACAATACATTACCAAGTTACGATTCTTAGTTACGATTCATATGGTTATGATGCAGAGAAAAAACAAGTGTGGTTATGATTGAAGGAAAAAAACTTAATTAATGTTGTGAAACAATATATGTAATTACTATTGAGAAACATTATTATATGATTATGATGTAGAATCAAAAGCTAGTGTGGTTATGATGGAAATAAAAGTGTGTGATTAGGATTATTAAAAAACCTATCTGGTTACATTTTAAAACAATAGACATGATAAAAAAGAAGTAATTTGTGATTTCCAAAAAAAATATCAATGGGAAAGTCGAAACATATTTTGACTCAACAACCACTGTCCTCAATCATTTTACTATCCCATATCCCCTAATCTGGAGGCACATCTCACCATCTGAAGGGGATGAAATTAATAAACCCTACCCACTCAGAGGTCTCTCATTAACCAAACATCTCAAATTATAACAACCCATACTTAGAAAATCATCTCAATACCCAAAAAATGACATCTCATACCTCAGTACTACCTCTAAATATATTTCATTTACCATCATAATACGATAAAGGATCATAATATCAAACCAATAACATAATAATATTAGAATATTGGTTCTAATTAATTAAAGTACCATCGATATTTTATTATATAAACCACTAAAAAAGTTATTTATAATGATTTGATTAATCAATACCTTTTATCTCAAAATTTTTTCTCATGAAATGTACATTCCTTTAAAAATTTACTAAACCCATTTACCTAAATTATTTTTAGAGAATATTTTATATCCATAATTAGTCATTCACATATCCAAAATACCAATTAACCAATAAATGATTCATGTAGACTTCTTGACACCCTAGACTATTATTGGAAGTAATAAATAAAGACCTCTCACTTGAATAGAAAACATTAATTAATTTCTTATTCATAAAAATGGAAGGCAGTGAACCATAAGGATACACTTCTAATAAAATTTACTTTCCATATATTGGGGTTAACTACACCAAAACATGAAGTTTGTCCCATGATATAATAAGATTCACACTCTAACTAAAAATACCAAATAGTAATCTATCCATTAAAGTGCTCAAATACTATTTTTTAATCTCTTGGATAAATCTACCTAAACTTCTACCTAGCTAGAGCACCATAATTCATTTGGCGCAACTCCCTATATTCCATTGGATATAAATTTATTTTTATATTTTATGAGAAAAATGGGGACACGCTACTCTATTTATCATTATATTCCCCCCAAAAAATACTAGAATAATACTATAAAAGATTAGTTTATGCCAACAAATTATAGCTAACAAGAAACCATCAATAATAGGTAACAATAGTAAGAATTTATATATACAAACGACATCAAACACTATTTAGATCAAGTAAAAAAGTAAACTAAAAACAAATATAGATGTAAATTAAAAACACACCAACACAATCTATAAAAGATCTCCTAAAACTCTCTCAATCAATTTAATTTATATACTACGTACAACACATCACCTAAAAATTGAACATAAGACCAGGTTCACACAAGTGGTCTCATAAAGGGATTGAATATAAAACATAGTAGGGAACCAATAATTCATCCCTTATATATGATATCATAAAATGTGTATGCATGTGTAGGAAAATAAATCATGTAACAACATACTACTTGTAACTAATCACATCAAGTCATTAAGTGGTGACTAGGCCCCTCCAAAAATCACTTTCTTTAGTCAATGATAGAAGAAAAACCCATCATGTATCACATAACCGAACCCATTTCTGATCAATCAAGGTAGGTAGTATATATTAAACTATAGTGGAACCCTCTCACTTATAGTAGGGTTCTACAAAACCTCTAATAAAAACCATCTTACATATGGTGGGGCCTTATAACCATTTTTAAAACCAAAATGCTCTGTCACAGTGTGAGGTCTAAGAACCCAGCCTTTCACCTAAGCACTATCACATATGGTGAGGACTCATGCCCTAGTTTCTCACCTAATCCTCCAAAATAAGGGTTAGGTTTTATTACCATGTCTTAAACCAAAAATTTCACTCTCAATGTGATTCCTCATACAGGCCTCAAACCTGCACTCACCCACTCAGGGCGAGGTCTAAAATAATCTAATACCCACACCCTCTCATATCTGGCGAGTAAATTTCTACGTCTAATAAAAACAATCATGATAATGGAAACAATATTACAAAAACAATGAAAACATGTCTATATTGTTATCCCACATGTATCCACTTTTCCAAATCTAGAACCATACTAGAGGTTATCTCATACATATTTACACAACCTACCTAGACCAAAATCAATATCCACCACCATCACTCAGGATAAATGTATACATAATGCATGATAAAACCAACCCATTAGTTCATATCAAACTCATAAAACCAAGTACAATGGTCTAAATTGGCCACATTGAACACTAAAATTATATATATGTCTACTAACGTCTCTATAGGGCCTCATGAAAATATACTCCCCAACCTTCATTTTTTTATAGAACTCCACTAGTTTTTACCTCCCTAAGGTATCTCATACAACACTCGATCCATTTCAATTCCTTTCCATTAATTATGATCACTTATAGACTATCATATCCCAACATGTTCAACCAATCAGTGTACCAATATAACTATTGTCTATGCCACACAATTCTTTCTTTTATCTATCCATACTCATCTCTTATTTGGGTTCTACTCCCTTTCGATCCCCATTCTCATGAGAATCCATGACTCTATTTTATTTCCACCATGTGTCTTTAAAAACACCCAAAGTCATTAAATACCCTATTATATGATCAAAAAACATTATAAACTAAATCCCAATACCATAACATAGGTGATTAGACCCATTCCTACACCAAACTTTTCTCACTCAAGGAGTGTCATGGTTCCCAGACTATTCTGATAACATTTCCCCAATAATTCCCATGGCCTGGCCCTAATAATATATAATTATAGTCCCCAGAAACCTTTTTTAAGTAGTAATATTCTATTATTTTTCTATAAAAAATGATTTACCATAAGATACAATAGCATTATAGTCATTGAAGACTAGATACATACATGTTTTTTCACATTGTACTAAAAGATTAGAAAATAAAAACATAATGAGAACATTATTATCCCTTAAATAATAACTTGTAAATTTACACATATCACTTTTTAGGATTCCTAGAGAATATAAAACGAAATATAGGTGATTCTATATGATCAGTAAAGAATATTGTACAATAGAATATATTATAACACAAGAATGACACAAATAAAATGGGAAAATAAATTATCTGAATAATTTCATAATCAAATGAAACCAAGGGAGTAACATATGAATTAAAATAAGTACAAAAAAATGGATAATAATTATTGATATCACACTGATGGAAAGTATAAGACAAAAAAAACACACATTAAAGGCCTTATTCTAAGACAATATATAAAAATGGTCATGGAATTTGGAAATACCTAAGCTAGTCCATCTCATGAGACATATCAATGCATAAGGGGATGTATAATTTTGATCCCCACATATCACTAATTATTTCCATTGCATTCATAATATGAAATAATATTACATTCCATAGTTTTATCTAAAAAAACTTTTATTTTTTCTTAGATAAATAATTTAAAATATATTTATATAATGTAATTACAAAAAATAAAAATTTCCCCATTCAATAATAACATGGATATCTAGGAGAATATATTATAATTAGTTTTGAAATTATATGGTTTTCTCAATGTAATATGATGTTACCCAAGAAAATTAATAAATAAAATGATTTTTGTGAATGATATTTTCAAATATTTGCTTTATCAATAGAATATAATAACAGAGTACAATAGTCTTCAATGGTACGCGACCAAATAAATGGTAGTAAATTCATTCATTATGGTTAATAAAGTTCATGTGAATTATTCAAAGCACATGTAGAATCCCACCTCAGTTTCCACATTGCAGTGCCACGAGATGGTGGTGATAAGGCCTCAAGTGCACCTCCCCATACGCTAGTGGCTTCCGACTAGTAGTGAGGGCCTAAGGTGTGTCTCTAAAGATATTATTCCCACATAGATCATAGTGTATCACAACCATATATAATAAATAGAAATAGTAAAATAAGAAACTGTAATACTTGACTAGTAACTCTCCATAGTGTAATAAATAATAAGAAAAAACACCTACCAAAAAATAACAATAATAATCCATGAAAAAGAAGTAATCCACAAGAATAAGGTAAAATAATAATAGATAAAAATGATAATGATGATAATGATATTTCATGAAAATATAGAAAATGTGTTCACAAGGATCAGGGGATACAAGCATATAATATATGATAACAAAAATACAAAAAGGAAAAAATTAGCTACTACTAGCATCAAGGGAATAGACTCGAACCTCTTTTCCCATACTCCATCCTTGTGGTGTATATAAAACATCTGAATCTAGATGCTTCCCATTATCTATATGTGAAATCATGAAGTCTAATTGCGTACCAAAGGCATACCAGCCATAGTGTGAGACACAATATCAATAGGCCACTGCTAATGGTGTCGAGATCAATCCATTTCGTGCAACATAAAAATAAACAATGTTCCATAAATGATAAATATGGAGAAATAAATAAATAAATACTTCGGTAATGGTTCCAAAATGGGAACCCAACTGATACCACCTAATTTTTCATAAGACAAACATCCAATCCCTGGGAACCTGTACATGTGAAAAGGTATGTGTATAAGTGATCATAAATAAAGCATCAAGTGTGGAACGACCCTAATCATGTGATTTGGTTTGGAGGATGCATCCTGGAATATTATTCTAGCATGATCATAATTTAATAAGATGCAACACATATGAAACAATCAAGGAAAACTGTCAAATCTGATACAGCTACTGGAGTACGACCAAGGTGATCCATATGGAATCCCGAGGTTCACTACAATATACTCCAATAAATACAATACCATTGAGTCCATCCATGGAAACTCATAGCGGTGTCCCTTTTATCACTCATGGTGTGGTGATCTCGGGTGACCGTATTAGGTATCTCACATTGGGGACCTAGTATCACCCAGGGGATGCCATACCCATATCCCTTAAATGGTTTCTCCCCTAGGGAACATATGTCACTTGTGAGTATAAGTAAATCCACCCAAAGATCCAGTCCAAGGAAATCCATGGTTTGCTCCTAGCGTGTCAAGTAGAACCAACCCAAGAACAATGATTCCATCCCTAGATTCCTTAAGTCGAGACCTGTTTCCCCCCTTAGCCCTCAAGTAGGTCAATCATAGACACCAACATCACATATCAATAAGTAATAGAATATACAATGAATTAATCAATCTATCCAATTAAATTTAATTCAAATAATCAATCATGAATCAAGGAATTATTCACACGAATAATATCTAGGATAAAACGCATGTTCACTAGGAAATGTGAAATAAGCATAAGAAATGATGTACAAAGAGAAATAATAAGGTAATGGAATAGGGAATATAACATGAGGAATACACAATTAGTATAAAGAATAGATATATGTGTAAGCCAAGGGGAATAAGGAAATTAACATAAGGCCCAAGGTCCCAACCTGTAGCCTATCATTTATCATAATTCCAATTCAATTAATCAATTTTAATCCCTTATTAATACATCATTACACCTAAATACATGTTAATACATTTGTGATAAGGTAAATAAGATTCTAAGAGGGAGACCCACCCATTTGGGTGTGTTAGGTCTAAGAGATCACCCATAGTGCTGATTCTATGTCACTCGGGTCATGCTAGACATGGAAACACACTTAATTTAATTAATTTATTAAATTATATGAATCATATAAAGGTTTTAGAATGCGACACAATGTAACATACATTATAAATTAATGAGATAAGATGGAAGGACCTAGACCACCTACCTTAGTGTAGTAGCGATCAACTCGTCTATTTTCAAAAGTTGAATCGAGCTATAATGGGGAAAATCGAAAAGTTTTCTAGCACCTTGAAAATATGGAAATAGAGGTTGCACCTAAATAGTGAAATAGAGTATGGAAGTAAGGTGAAGTATAAGGAAGAAGAGTTTAGAGATTACCTTGAGATTTATGATGCTTTTGATGGTGAGAAATTCAGATAATGAACAAAGGAGATATCAAAACCCTACCTTATAAGAGGAGGGAGATCTATGCATGAGGGTGGAGGAGACACCATTTTGGAAAGACGTGGGGATAAGGAGGGTTATATTTTTGGGTTTATTAAGGGTAAAATTAGTGTTTTACCCACACAAATAGTGGTGCCGAGTTTTTCTGCACAGTTAGTCAAATCGTGTGCCAACCATGCAAATAGACTTTGTAGAAGAGGCTTGCAACACCACACGACCATTATCCTTGGGTCACACGATTGAAAAAAAAAACTCGGCAACACCCATAACCCCACATTCTCCAGCCTCATGGTTTAGGGAAACTATACATTCTGGGATGTACAGTTTTTCCTAACCCTGCAGCCCAATATTCATATTCAGACTTCAGGGATCTAGATTCTAAAGGAGCCCCAAAAACCCTTAGAACATCTTTGACTCCATTTAATAACATTAATAGGGACAAAAAAATGGAATTAAAATTGAAAATAAATCATCTATACATTTGATAAAAGCTTAGTTGTTATAACCTCCATGCCTTAAGACAACTCATCCCTAAGTTTACCTTAGAAGGGTGGTAAAGCATCATATGAGAAACATTCTATCCACTTCATTCATTCATCAATCTCTCGCTCCTAGTTTTTATCCTGTTTAAGGACATGATTCCATAGCACTCATATTAGTGGAACGATCGTAGCTCAGATAAACTTCATGATCTGATCAAAGATGCATATTAGATGCTTCTCGAAGGATGCATCTGCCTCCAACTTAATGTCTTTAAGGTCAAATGAATGAGACGAGCCATAATGATACCATTGAAGATAAGATAAATGGAATGCATCATTAATGGAATGATACCTATGAGGTAACTGCAACTGATAGACTACCAGAATGAATCACTTCACTATATTAAAAGGCCCGAAAAAAGGAAATAACATGACCATTTTATAAATTCATCTATGGCCTAATCTAGGTGATACTTTTTGAACTACATAATGTCCCACCTCAAACACCAAATATCTATGATGATGATCAGTATGAGACTTCTACATGGATTGAGCAGTGACCATTCACTTACAAATCAGATATACATGCTTTGAAGTCTCTTGAATGAGATAAGGACCTAGTAGAGTTGCCTAACCAACCTCTAAAAAGAATAGAGGTAATTGACAAGGCCAACCATACATGTCCCCATACAGAACCATCTAAATTTCTTCCGGAAATTTTTTTGTAGGAAACTCAAAAAAAATTATATTTTTTCCCAGGAACCTCTAAAATCAGGGATATATTCCTAAACTATATCCTCTAAAAACTGTATCATCCAATCGGAGTGCCCTTCATTCTATAGGTGATATGTTGTACTCATGAGAATCTATGAACATAGTGCCTTATTCAACCCTTTATAGATCTGTGATGTGAAGAGGTAGTCTCAAACCAAGAATATAGAATGGGGAACTCCACAAAGGAGAAAAATCTACTAATATATAAATAATTAATTATTCATTAATAGATAAGGTCTCCCTGATCGCTAGGAAGTGTGAATACTTAGTCAACCTATCAATGATCACCCATACTTTATCACTGCCTAGAGGGGATCTCAACAATCCCATCATGAAATCTATGGTGATTTCCTTCCATTTCCACTTAATAATGGATATAGGCTATAACATTCTATCAGGCCATTGGTTATCTACCTTCACCTACTGATAGGTGTCACACCATGTGATAAAACCTACTATCTTCCTCTTTATACATGGACACATGTACTAATGAAGCATGTCTTGGTACATGTTAGTAATACCAGGATGAACTTACCAAATAGAGGCATGATATTCTTATATCAACACTTCCCATATTACTGAGGGCACCCATACAAGACTATAGAATAGTAGAGTTTAATTCACATAAATAACCCAAATAGGAAGTGGGTTCTCTCCCATGATGCCCTCCTTCAAGATTATGCCATTAGAATACAAAAACCACCTCATCTAAACTAACTCCAAAAGGGAGGATGTCACTATCAGAGATGATAATCCCGATTTAACATGCTATTTATAAACATCCAAGTTCATTTCAGAACAAAACATTTATCAACTGACACTCAACACTAGCTTCATTGACATATTTCATATGAGTCTTTTAGCTCATGTAATTAGCCACAACATCACCTTTTTTGGGTGTATAAGAATGTTCAAAGTAAAAATATTGCTTGTATTCAACTGACCTAAACTACCTCATCTTCAAGTCTTCCTATGTTGAGATTCATTTGAGACTTTTTTGATGCACGTAAATAAATCTTTTTTCACCCAATAAGTAGTGCCTCCAACAACGAAAAACATGAACTATGATAGCTAAATCAAGGTTATGCATAGGGTAATTACAATCACGAGGCCTTAGTTGTTGGAAACCATATTCTGTGACCTGATCACCTTATATCATATTTTCTCAAAGCCAAATACACAAAGCATCGTAGTAAATAGTTGCCTTTTCCCATCTTAGGTAGAATCATGATCGATATTGAAGTCAATATTTCTTTTAAAACCTAGAAAGCTATCTCACATGATCAGGTCCAGTCTAATTTCACTCACTTCATTGTAAATCCCATATGAAGAACTGCAAGGCTAGATAAATCCTAGATTAATTTATTAAAATAGCTAGAAATCCTTATGAAACTTCTTATATCAAACACATTCTTGGGTTACTCTTATGAAATCACGTTTCTCACCTCCTCTAGGTCAAAAAATAGGATTTCCTATGAAATGAAATGACCCAAGAAGTGATCCTTAATAATCAAAAAGTGGAATTTACTGAGAGTTACATATAGATGGTGATCTCTCAGTCTATTAATCATAATATCAATATAGCTTGAATGGTCATGTATTGTGTTAGAATATTCTAGGATTTTTTCTACACAGATTATCAAAACAGATAAAATATATTGGTGGAAAACCCAATTCATCAAATCCATGAAGAAAACTGACATGTTTATAAGACTGAATGATATGGAAAATTACTTTAAAAAGATACACCTATTCTAGAATACTGTACACAATATGTTTGATGGTCTCACATGCACCTGATGATAGCCAAAACTCAAATCGATCTTCAAGAAAAATGTTTCTCCTTGGATCTGGTTAAAGTTGTCTTATATACAAGGAAATGGATATTAATTCTTTAATATAATATGGTTAAATTGGAAGAAATTCATGCAAAAGTAAAGGATACCATCTACATTGTTGGTAAAAATTAGAGGTGAACCCCAAGGTGATGTGTCAGTTCAGATAAAACCCTTTACCTCTAGATCATCAAGAATCTTTTTGAGTTCCCGGTTCTTCGTAGGTGTGACCCTTTAGGGAGGAATGGACATTGGTATCTATCCTGGAACAAGATCAATAGTGAACTCAAACTCCCTATCCTGTGGAAAGATAGGTAAGTCCTCAGGGAATATGTCCTTGAAATTATCCACAAATGGAGGGAATTATATGAACAACATTCCCTACTCAATCATAAAGAGGATTTATATCAGGGATATCACTCTTCCTATCCCAGTACGCTTGGATCCATCTCATCTTTCATGGATATCTCTTTCCCCGTTATAGATATACATTCTTTCCTTGGGTTATGTGAATGAAACTCATTGGTGATTACAATCCACTTGGGAATGAAAAGGAACAAGCCTGTCCATAAAGAGAATGACATGAAAACCAGTCATCATGAGGATGAAGAAAATTCATAGTAAATAATAGCAACCTATCTGAATGGGAAACTTATAGAACTAGCATATTACTTCTAAAATGACCCCTAGTGGTGTGTCAAGAGACATAACACCATTGAAGTACTCAATTTCAAGGCCCAAAATCTCCATAACCACATCAAATATAAAAGAGTGCGATAGAATTATATAGAAAAGGGAATAAAATAATGTTTAGGATACTATAATAGTACCTCTAACCATAGATAGACATGAAATGTACTCACAATTTTTAGAATAAACTACATAAATATTGCCTAAACTGTGGCCCTGATATGTTGTCTGACTAGCCTAGGCAGTTCCACTATGATGTTACCAAAGCATTGAAGCCTGACTACCTTGACCATGTCCACTACCACCTCAACACGATCTGCTGGTATTAGACCAATTACTTTCCTAATGGGGAGTCTTTGATGTTATACCTAATAGAGGTGTCAGTACCTATCCTCTCTCACTAGATTTTGGAGGAAAATATCGATAGAATCCATGAAGGTGACCCATCCTGCCACAATATTGGCACTCATACATGTTCCTCATGAACTGGTGCTCTTTAAGACATGGACTACCACACTAGTGACACGCCACATGACTATTGATGAATGTCACTTGGCTAGTACTACCCCCACATGCACCCTCAAATTGGAACAACCTACTATTAGATGAACCATCACCTTGCCTCGAAACTGAACCACCCTATCTCACATTTACATCTTCTCTGAGGATCCATTATGCAATAAGGTATTAGTTCAGTACTTCTATAATGACATCTGTAACAACCCAATGTTTTAAATGGAAATTCCCTTCTTATAAATATTCCATAAAATCACATTATAATGAACTAAAAAGTGATAAGTGACCTTTAAACATAAGTTTGTCACTTCTGTGTTTGGAAATTTGAAAATCTATCATACACGGCTGTGTTCAAGATGTTTTTTGGAGACTAATAAAACAAAAATAATATTGGGAGAATAACAACCAACCCTAATGAATAGTAACATACCCTTATGAATATTGATATACCTTAAGGAATATTATCCTTACCTATGGTGGTATAAAAATAATATTCATTTTGGAAGTACAATATACATATAGTTTAGAATGAGTTAATGAATGTTTTAAAACCGGTTTTGATAATTAATTATTATTTTATTTACATATTAAAATAATCATATTTTGGAAATTATTTTTGAAATATGGACTTCAATTTTGGATTTTACTTGTCGAAAAATAGTTGGGGTAAATTTTTGTGATTTATCTGAAATACTTGAATTTTTGATGAATAGTGAAGTACCGTAATTTACAAAAAAATAAGTTAAATAAACTAATTATAGTGTCATGTGTGATGTTATGCTGATGTAAGACCACTTGGTTCTAGATTATATTATAAAATTACTATTATTGGTCATGCAAGACTAACTATTCCTTTTCTTGTGGGGAAATAATAAACTGATGAATTTTATATTAAGGAAACCCCTCTCTCCTCCACTATTAAAACCCCCTTCACTCCCATTTCTCTCCACTCCTATCATACATTGTGATGATGTTATTAATATTTTAATGACTTATTATATTCCCCCTTTACAGATTTTATATGAAAAGTGCATAATTTGTGTGAAATATTAATGTTTTAATATTAAGTATAAATTTTGAGCATTTTTAGAAGTAGTCCAATTGAGTCAGTTTAATGTTTTAATAATAATTGTCACTGTACTGATCAAAATTGTGTGGTTCTTGTTTTTTAGTATTCTCCTTTCAATATAAAATATTTCATTAGAAGGTACCATGAGCCAATTCTTCCATTTGAATGGACATATGGTCCTCACAAACAAGACCAAAGAATCTGTGAAAAAACTGGACCAGCCTTGAAGATTGATTTACTGGGATCAATACAGAAGTCCAAAAACATTAACTCTCCACCGTAATTCGTGGGTCACTACATGTCATCTTGGATAAAAATTTCAAGTCCGAAATCCAAGTACAAGGGTCCCAAATAAAGCATTGAAGTCCAACCCACCATTCTGGACGAGAATTAAAATCAGTATAGTATGCATGAAATATCTCATGATGAATGCATCCAATAGTGCTGACATTTTGTAGTGTAAAAGAGGAGATATATGCGGCCGACTTTGTTGAATAAACCATTCGTATTTGAAGGTATATTCATATTCGAAAACCCTTTCACATTATGGACATCAAAAAGACTGGATTGAAATGGACAGTTTAACTTTGTTTAATCAATCGGAAATAACATTTTATCCTTAAGTATAAATGACTCCAAATTTTGAGATTAGTCGACCAACGTTATTATCTACAACTTTTAAGAAGAAGATATGTGACGATTCGGCTGTCTGAATAGCCAAATTGTCGATGCAAGTGGAGAGAAAGATTGGGAATGCAAACAGTCCACTCCTTGGGCTGTAAATACTCTCCCCTTCTCTCCTTGAGAGGGGTTGACATTTCAGAAGAGAGGAGAACATATTCTCACGACCAAGGCCTTGCCAAAGGCTTGGGAGGATCTTCAATACTCATGTTTTCACATGATATACCTTTCCTCCTCTCATTGTTTTCACTTAATTTCGTGTTCTTCATTTTTGTAATTTTGTAAGTCTCTTTCTTTGTAATTATGTTTTAATGCAAGTTACTTCTTCAATATCTCTTATTCTCATCCACCTTATGTAGTTTAATATTTATGTTCTTAAAATAGTTTAAATTCATTTGAATCCCCTTCCCTTCTTTTGCTTCCTCACGCAATCGAAAATCCGTTTTTAATTTTCATCATCGTTCGTGTGTGTGTGTGTCAACGTACCACTCTTTTCTAATCCATTTATTTTTCTTCTATTCTTAATTTATCATCATAATTATTTTAACCAGAATATTAAATACCCAAAAGGATGAATAAATATCTCATTGGGGTGTGTTATAATTTAGGGATGTTAAGTGATTGAGAGTATTTTCTCGATGAGTATTCGTTAATTTAACATTGTGTCTGTTGGACTGAATTTGTCATGGATTAATGACATATTTTGTTTAGCATGTGGTTTCCAGGGATTATTGGAACTAATAATAAACTACCATAAACATGTACTGATTGAGATTAAAATCTTAATTATGTTAAGGCTTGGATTAATGCTTTAACACTTACGAATTCTAATCGATGTCAACTTGTGAAGTGAGTGTTAATTTAAATGCAATATAAAGAAAAGATTAAGGATATCACAAGCTTAACTCCCTAATAATGAACTCACCCCAATCTTTATCAATTTTTTGAATCAAACATCATCCATAAATTATTTCATATGCTCTGCAAACAAACCCCCCAATCAGTATACAATTAACTAAAAACAAACGACTATTTCAAAGTATCATCGCCGAGGATTCGACCCGAGTGCTGCTATACACATTAGCAGAGCACCATAACTTTGACCGGTCGATAGGTGACAATATGCCATGTGTTTCAAATGACACCGTTTCCGGGGATGGTGGTTTAAGTATTCATAATTTCTGGTTATTGTCAAGAAAGCACAAAAAAACAAATTTTAAAAAAATTGAAAAAAACACAAATGAAAACCCGTCTTCCTCATCCTTTATAAATCTCTCTGAAGGCCCCGTAGCCTCCCAAACAATCCCTCATATTTTTTTGACCCTAAAATTGATAGAACTCTTCGTCAACTTAGGAGGACCATTAGAGATAACCAAATCACCCCAGAACCAATCATTGCCCTACCAATTGAATTTGATATGGCCAATCCTGGGAACAATCATTGGAAGAACATGCTGCCCCTGATATGAATTACCAACCCCTTGGTATTCAATATCTAAACATAGAGGCTGACTTCGAACTCAAATCGGGTTTGATTCATCTTCAACCTCATTTCCATGGGCTAGCTGGTGAGGATCCGCATCTACATCTCAAAGAGTTCCAGGTGGTGTGCTCTACCATGAAGCCTCAAGGGGTTTCTGAAGAACAAATCAAACTCCGAGCATTCCCTTTCTCCCTAGATGACTCTTCCAAGTCATGGCTCTACTACCTCCCTTCTGGTTCCATAACTACATGGAATTACATGAAGCATCTCTTTCTAGAAAAATTCTTTCTTGCTTCTCGTACCGCTTCCATCCGAAAGGAAATAAGTGGTATCCGTCAATTCCCAAATGAATCACTCCATGAGTACTAGGAGAGGTTAAAAAAGCTTGTGGAAACCTACCCACACCATCAAATCCCTGGCCAACTCTTGATCCAATACGTCTATGAGGGGTTATTGGATATAGAGAGAACTCTCATTGATGCCACAAGTGGCAGTGTTCTTGTTGATAAAACTCCTGCTGCAGCAAGAGATATCATAGGTAACATGGCTAGAAACACACAACAATTCCATACTCGAGCACATGATCAAGTCAAACAAGCCCAAGATAATCAATCAATTGAGCCGAACAAAATGACCAAGTGGGTGAGTGAACTTACAGGTCTTGTGCGACAACTAGCTATGGCTACCAAATCCCCAACCTCGTCTTCTCTACAATCAATGTTTCCTGGACCAATCAAAAAACTGTGGAATCTGCAACTCTCCATATCATCCAACTGACACTTGTCCACAACTTCAAGAGGATCAATCCGATTCATCTGGACCAATGGAGCTCAATGTAGCATATGATCAGCGGAACCCCAACCCTCAACAATTAAGTCAGTTTGTTAGAAACTTCAACCAACCTCACTTTGAGCCTTTCTCTTCTACCTTTAACCCATGCTTGAGGTATGGTAATACCATCTCTCATCCCCCTCAATTCCCTCCTCAAAATCCAAACCAATTTCAATATAGTCGAGGTGGTTGTAACTTCCATCAACCTTATCCTTTTGTTCCTCAACCTCAAAGGAACAATCCTCCTCCTGAATTCCATTATCCTAGCGAGCCTTCCCAATTACAAAACCAATACAATGGCTTTCCCAAGAAAAAAAATCAATGTAATCCCAATACGGGACAAGCCTCTTCTTCCAAGCAACCATGGGAAAGTGCAGTGGAAGATCTTGCCTCCTTCACCCATTCTAGCCTTAAAATCATTGAAACTAAAATAGGTCAACTTGCATCCCACCTAAGCCAGCAACAACAATCAAATTTTTCCTAACTCCCAGGTCAACCATCACCCAACCCCAAGGGTAATGTAAGTGCAATTTCACTTATATCGGGAAAGCACATTGCTATTACTCAAGATAAGTCTTCTAGCCCTCCTTTGAATGTTGACCTAGAAAATGAAATGAAAAAGAAAATTGAAAAGGAATCTGAATCCATTCCCTCACCTCCTTCCATTCCACTTAGGAATCCAATTCCTTTTCCTCAAGCTGTTTCTAAACCAAGGAAGTCCTTTGAACCTGATTCTGAAATGCTCGACATGTTTAGACGTGTTGAAGTCAACATTCCCCTCTTAGATGCCATAAAAAAATTCCTAAGTATGACAATTTTCTTAAGGAATTGTCCACCCACTAGAGGAAACTTAGGACCTTTGAAAATGTTTCAACCCAGTATTCCATACCCATTAAGTGCAATGATCCAGGGACCTTTACAGTACCATGCCAAATTTGAAGTTCCAACATTGATGATGCAATCATAGACCTATGATCCTCAATTAATGTCATGCCCAAATCCATCTTCTCTAACCTTGATCTATGTCCCTTTCACCCAATGAGTGTTTTCATTCAGTTATCCAATCGAAGCACAGCCAGTCCTGAGGGAATAATTGAGGATGTCCTTGTCCGAGTCAATGATCTTATCTTCCCTGCTGATTTATATGTCCTTGACATGGAAGGTGAGACGAACTCTTCTTGATCTCCCCTAATTCTAGGAAGACCATTCCTCATGACTACGAGAACCAAGATTGATGTCCATTCAGGCATCCTATCCATGCAATTCGGTGACCAACTAGTCAAGTTCAACTTTTTCCAAGCCATGCGATACCTATCTGAGGATCACTCTTCATTCTCAATCCATGCTTCTGAGGACACTTCTGAGAGTCAATTTAACCCCATTCCATCATGTTCATCATGTTTTGAGTAGATAGGATCTTGTGAAATCTTCACTAGGATTAACCATGTCATAAATGGTGATGTTGATGTGGAACTCTCATTCATAGACTCCATCAATCTAGAGGAACTTGAAAACTCTCTTGAATTCCACATCAATTCTGATCTCTACTGCTCCACCTTGGGAAGTATTAAGGAAAATGAACCTGAAGCAACTGAAGTCTCATCTTCCATTCCTGAGTTGTCGAGCCCAAAAGTGAATGATGAGACTGATCTGAAACCTCTTTTTACACACCTAAAATATGCATTCCTCTTCCATGATCAATCATATCCTGTCATTATCTATGCCACACATACTAAAACCGAGGAGTCCAAACATGTTCAAGTGATAGAGGAAAACAAAAAGGCCTTAGGGTGGACCCTAGATGACATACCAGGAATCAACCCTGCCCTTTTCATGCATCACATCCATCTTGAAAAATCATCCAAACCAATTAGACAACCACAAAGAAGACTCAATCCACTCATCCTTGAGGTAGTTAGGGAAGAGATCACCAAGCTTCTTCAAGCTGGTATTATCTACCCAATTTCTGATAGTGAATGGGTTAGTCCAATTCATGTTGTACCTAAGAAGGGTGGAATAACTGTTGTCACAAATGAACATGGGGAGGTAGTCACAACCTGAGTGAAGAAAAAATGGCGTGTATGCATCGATTATCAAAAATTGAATGCTAAAACATGAAAAGATCACTACCCTCTTCCATTCCTTGATCAAATTCTAGAAAGATTAGCCGGAAAGTCACACTATTGCTTCCTTGATGGATACACCGGCTATTTTCAAATCCTAATCTCACCTTAGGACCAAGAAAAGACTACTTTCACATGCCCCTTTGGAACATATGCATATAGAAGAACGCATTTTGGACTTTGCAATGCTCCTGCAACATTCCAAAGGTGTATGATGAGTATCTTCTCCGAATTCATTAAACACTGCATGGAAGTCTTCATGGGAGACTTCACCATTTATGGTGAGTCATTTGAATCTTGTTTGAATTAAGTCTCTCTTGTCCTCCAAAAGTGTGTCAAGTGTAACCTTGTGTTAAATTTTGAAAAAATGTCACTTCATGGTTTCAAATGGGATTGTTCTAGGGTACATAGTTTCAAAAGATGGTATTGAATTCGATCTTGCCAAAATTGAAGTGATCCAATCACTTCCTCCACCCACTTCTGTTCGAGACATCCGTTCATTCCTCGGTCATGACAGTTTCTATCGGAGATTCATCCATAACTTCAGTAAGATTTCCCTCCCTCTCACTCGGTTCATCCAAAATGATGTCACCTTCCATTTTGATGAGGCTTGCAAGAGAGCCTTCATTGAAATCAAAACTGCTCTTACATCTGCCCCAATAATCCAACCACCAGATTGGTCCTTACCCTTTGAATTGATGTGTGATGCTTCTGATAGAGCTGTTGGGGCTGTTCTTGGTCAAATAAGAGAAACAATTCCTCATGTCATCTATTATGCCTCAAAAACATTAGATGAAACTCAATCTCACTACACAATGACTGAAAAGGAACTTTTAGCTGTGGTTTATTCCTTAGATAAATTTCATCCCTATCTCTTAGGTGCCAAAATCATCATCTTCGCAGACCATTCTGCTATTAAGTTCTTACTCAAGAAAAGTGATTTCAAACCAAGGCTAATAAGATGGATTATAATGGTCCATGAGTTTGACCTTGAAATCAAAGTTAGACCTGGAAAAGAAAACCCTATGGCTGATCACTTGAGTAGAATTCCTAATTCTCCTCATTTTGAAATCATTGATCTTGAAATTCCAATTGAGAACCTTTCATCTCTCACTCCAAAACTACTATGGTATGCCCCAATTGTAAATTACGTGGTTTCTGGTGTTTTTCCTGAAAATTTTTCAGAAGAACAAAAAATGAAGTTGAAAAGTGATTCAAAATACTATTTTTGGGAAGAAAATAAACATTGGAAAACTGGGAAAGACATGGTAATTAGGTGATGTGTTGATGAAGATGAATATTTTTCCATCTTAGAATTCAGTCACTCACTTCCCGGAGGTGGACACTTTGGACCACAAAAGACCTCCCAAAAGGTCCTAGACTCTAGATTCTTCTGGCCTTCACTCTTCAAGGACTCATATGAGTTTTTTCAATCATTTTCCACTTGCCAAAAGTTTGGCACAATTTCAAAGAGAAATTAAATGCCCCAAAAGCCTTTAATTTTTTGTGAAATCTTCGATGTTTGGGGCATCTATTTCATGGGACCATTTCCCCCTTCTAATGGATTCTCATACATTCTTCTTGTAGTCGATTATGTTTCAAGGTGGGTTGAGGCCAATCCCACTAGGAAGGATGATGCTCATACTGTTAGTGAGTTCCTAAATACCCACATCTTCGAACGATTTGGCACACCACGATCCTTGATCAATGACGTAGGAACCCATTTTTGTAATAGAACCATGGAAGCTCTTCTGAAAAAGAATGGGGTTGTTCATAAAACTTCAACTTCATATCACCCACAAACAAATGGTATGGATGAACTCTCTAATAGAGATGTGAAAAGGGTACTTGAGAGAATTGTTAAGCCCACCAGAAAAGACTGTCCTGAGAGACTTTGTGAATCCCTTTGGGCTTATCAAACTGCCTATAAAACACCCCTTGGGATGTATCCTTTTAGGCTTGTTTTTGGTAAAGCGTGTCACTTACCAGTTGAAATCCAACATAAGTCCTTTTGGGCTGTGAAAACCTGTAATTTTGATTGTGAAAAATCTGGTGAAGAAAGATTGTTGCAATTGGCTGAACTAGAGGAGCTTCGACTTGAATCCTATGAGAATTCCAATCTGTACAAAGAGAAGGCTAAGGTACTCCATGCCAGACAAATCCTGATAAATGTATTTAATGAAGGTGAAATGTTAATGCTCTTCAATTCTAGATTTCATCTTCATCCAGGTAAGCTTAATTCTCGTTGGGAAGGTCCTTTTGTTATTACAAACGTTTACCCATTTGGTGCAGTGCAAGTCCAAGACCCCTCTTCCAAAAGGACATTCACGGTTAATGGAAATCAGTTAAAGTATCACCATGAGAGGACATGAAATCCTAGAACAACATCACCTTCCACTAGATCCCCAACTTCTCTAGCCGACCTACCACTAGATGGAGAAGTTGATCCACCAAATCTAAACCAGGGGGCACCTCTTTCCCTTTAACTCTCTCTTTATCTCTTCCTCTCTCAAACTCTTTCTTATTCTTCCTCTATCTTTCATTTTTTTACCACTATATTCATCAAACCCTTTCCTTTTCTCTTTCTTGTGTGGGTGTGTATTTTATAAAAACCTTAAAAACCAAAAATACCAAAAAACCACAATCACTTAAAAAATTACAACAAAAAGAGTCATGCTTACTCACCATCGATTTTTGAAATTTTGTCCAACAATTTTGGGGAGTTAACAAACGTGTTTTCATCTCAAAAGTTTTTCATTTTCATCATGACTTTGGATAAAGAATTTTGTGTCAAAATTAACACATTTTGAATGCTCAATTTTTTATTTGGAAAATGCTTTTCCCGAACCGTGGGGAACAACATTTGCTTTCATGCTAAGGTCACCTATGGAAATCTTTTCAAAATGAGTGTTTTCAACCCCATTTGTGAGTCTTAAGTTTGTGGACCTTCAATATGAGTTTCCTACCTTAGTGTGTATTAATATGATAGAGTCATTTTCTGAACCACATGAAAATCACAATAGCCAAATAACCTCCCATTTCCCTTACATTAATCCTGATTTTGAAATCCCCTTCGAGCCTATGGAAACCTTTGATTTGATAGCCACATTACATTCCCAATACCTTATCCCACCGAATATCAACATGGATTTTCATTGCATATGTTTTTGAAATTTAAGTGTGGGGGGGAATGGATTTCATTTTTGGGTATGATTTCCTTTCTTTCTGGTGTGTTATCATATGCTTGAGGGAAATCATCCATTTTAGTGTAGGGGGGGAGGTTATAATTCAGTGGGATTTGGGAATGTATTGTACAAATGATATTGAAAAGTGTTCAAAAAAATCAAAAAAAATCAAAATTAAAAAAAAAATTAAAAAAAAACATGAAAAAATGGGTTGTGTCTTGAGTAGGTCAAAAATAACTCTTCCTCAACCTTTGATCTTGTTATAACTATTACAATTAGTGTCGTGAGGAGATCAAACAAGGGTTGGTATATGAGTGTGAGATCTGTTTCAAGGTTAACTTTCGAAAAAACAAAGAAAGAAGAAGAAGAAAAAGAACACTTGCATTATATTCTTATATCATTGGGAGAAGTTTTGTGTCTTGTAAATATTCCATCATCTCATTACCTTTATATTTTATTCCTCTATTGTGTCTTTATTCACACAATCATTACCTTGTAAATATGTGTTTTCATTTCCTTCCATGTTTTATTTCAAAAAAATGTGCATTGCTTTTTCTATGTTGGTATTTTAACCCTCTTCTTCCCTCTCTTGGACATTATATTCCTACCGTCCCATGGCCACAGAAAAACACCTTAAAAAGACCTCTTGATTCTTGTTCACTTTGGATAGGGTTTTTAAGCTGAGATATCTTTTCAAACTCTACGATTTTCACTTTTGGTTGGTGAGAGAGTGAACCTCCACAAATTAATTTTATCATCTTGATAGGTGTGAGTTTTGAGTGTCCACGTTTTACATTTCTAAATTTGAGCATGATAAAATGAATTAGTTTTGGAACATTGTTTCTGTAACAACTTGTGGTGGAATTAAAAATGGATGAGTGAAATAGTCTAAACCTCCCCTGATTGGAGAAAACAAAATTTTAATATCTGTTGGTGAGTAAAAATGATTTTTTCATGTTTTTATATTTGTTGCACTTGAGGACATGCACAAAAATATGTGTGGGGGATTTGATGTTATTAAAATTTTCATGTCTTATTATATTCCCCCTTTACTGATTTTATATGAAATGTGCATAATTTGTGTGAAATATTAATGTTTTAATATTAAGTATAATTTTTGAGCATTTTTAGAAGTAGTATAATTGAGTCAGTTTAATGTTTTATGAAATACCTGTCACTATACTGATCCAAATTGTGTGGTTTTTCTATTTTAGGATTCTACTTTAAATATAAAACATTTCATTAGAAGGTACCATGAGCCAAATCTGCAATTTTAAGGGTCATATGGTCCTCACAAACAAGCCCATAGAATCTGTGAACAAACTGGACCAGCCTTGAAGATTGATTTACTGGGCTCAATACAGAAGTCAAAAAACATTAAATCTCCACCATAATTCTGGGGACACTACATGTCATCTTGGATAAAAATTTCAAGGCCCAAATCCAAGTACAAGGGGCCAAAAAAATCTTTGAAGTCCAGCCCATCATTCTGGCCGAGAATTAAAATCATTATAGTAGGCATGACATATCTCATGATGTAAGCATCAAATCGAGCTGATATTTTTCAGTGGGAAAGATGGGATATATGCGGCCGAACATGTTGAGGAAGCCATTCGTATTTTAAGGCATCTTCATATTCAAAAACCCTTTCACATTATGCTATTCAAAAATATTGGATTGAAATGGATAGTTTAACTTTGTTTAATCAACCAGCCATACCTTTTGATCCTTAAGTCCAAATGACTCCAACCTTTTAGAGTAGTCTTCCAACATTATTATATTCAACTTTCAAGAAGGAGATATTCTAAGATTCTTCTGTCTGAATATCCAAATTGGCGATGAAAGTGGAGGGACATATTGGGAATGCAAACAGTCCACTCCTTGGGATATAAATACTCTCCCCTTCCCTCCTTGAGAGGGGTTGTCATTTCAGAAGAGATGAGAACATATTGGCACGACCAAGGACTTTCCAAATGCTTGGGATGATCTTCCATACTTATGTTTTCACTTGAGAGACCTTTACTCCTCTCTTTGTTTTCACTTAATTTCGTGTTCTTCATTTTTGTAATTTTGTAAGTCTCTTTCTTTGTAATTCTGTTTTAATGAAAGTTACTTCTTCAATATATCTTTTTCACATCCACCTTATGTAGTTTAATATTTATGTTATTAAAATAGTTTAAATTCAGTTGAATCCCCTTCCCTTCTTTTGCTTCCTCATTCAATCGAAAATCTGTTTTTAATAATAATCATCGTTTGTGTGTGTGTGTCGACGTACCACGCTTTTCTAATCCCTTTCTTTTTCTTCTATTTGTAATTTATCATCATAATTATTATAACCAGAATATTAAACACCAAAATGGCTGAGTCAATATCTCATTAGGGTGAGTTATAATTTAGGGATGTTAAGTGATTGAGAGTATTTTCTCGACGAGTATTTGTTAATTTAACATTGTGTATGTTGGACTAAATTTGTCATGGATTAATGACATATTTTGTTTAGCATGTGGTTTCCATGGATTATTGGAACTACAAATACACTACCATAAACATGTACTGATCTATATTAAAATCCTAATTAAATTAAGGCTTGGATTAAAGCTTTAACACTTAGGAATTCTAATCGATGTCAACTTGTGAAGTGGGTGTTAATTTAAATGAAATATAAAGCAAAGATCAAGGATATCACAAGCTTAACTCCCTAATAATGAACTGACCCCGATATTTATCAATTTTTTGAATAAAACATCATCCATAAATTATTTCATAAGATCTGTAAACAAACCCCCCTAATCAGAATACAATTAATTAAAAACAAACGACTATTTCAAAGTATCATCACTGAGGATTCTACCCGAGTGCTGCTATACACATTAGTAGAGCACCAGAACTTTGACCGGTCGATAGGCAACAATAGGCCGTGCGTTTCATGTGCCTTGCCATTATTCTGCCCAATTCCATACCCAAGGTCCTCCCCCATGTCCAAAATCTCTCAGACTCTTCAAAATATCAAGACCTCTTCCCATAAGAGGTTCTCAAATGCGGAAGTCTCAAGAGGTAAATTACTCTTCCAAATTTCTTCTTTTCTTTTAATTTCTTTAATTTTTTATTACTTTACTCCCCTCCCTTCACCATAATATTATGGTAAATACAATAACATACAAGTACTATAATGTCTTCATTCTGTTGGTTTATTTCTTTATCTTCCCTACTTTCCCACCCTTTTTATTTGAATGAAATGAATGCACCGTTTGAGATGTGCTAATTTAGCACATTCAAGGACAACAATTTATCAATTTCTCTAATTATCATTAATTATGGTCATAAAACCATTTGTGTTATGTTCGAACCATATCATTATATATATATACCCTATTTTTGGTTTTGGAATCTTTTAGTACAAATGGAATTAAGTTATAATGAAAAACACATTCTTTGTAATTAAGTCCCATGATTAACAAAAAACGGTTATCACTAGGGTTATATATATAATAATTAGACATCACTCTAAGTAACCAAATTTTAATTAAAACCATGTAATCTCCTAGATATTCACTAAACAATATAACTTCAATTCTGGACAAACACTTTCATCTAGTGTAAAATCCAAACTTGAATATACGAGAACCGATCTTTAAAGCCAAGTAAACAAATGAGCTCGAACAATGAAATTGAAACTTATAACTAATCAAAAATGATTTAAATGAACTAAAAAGGGGCATAATAAATAAATTACATACATAATAGGTTCTTGACTTATGATTTAATAATCATAATTTGTTTTTTCAGGTCATTAATAACAAGTGAAGAACAACATCAGATTTAAGGTAAGAGATCCTCTCCTTTTCACTCTTAGTCTAGATTGTTCTCTATGCTATTACTTTTTTTCTAATACCAAGTGATGGGGTATGTTTACGCACCTCCCCCATAATTACATATATTTTTTTCAGTGATGATAAATCCCATTCTCTCTCATCAATCCCTCTTGGTTACACCCGACAATATGTCGATAAAATCGTAACAAATTCTACCCGAACCTTCTTTGTTCTCTCGGGGTGACTTATCTTTTCCTTCAAAATGGAGTTATCTTGTCTATTTATGTGAGTCTTATGAATTCTGGTTATTTTTACAATATTCTTATATCAATACCATTTAATCACATTCTTTCAGGGATATACATGACTTCGAAAGATTTCGTCCCTAGAAATTTCCGATAAGCAAACCTGTTTTTTAGGGGGCTTCCCAAAATTTTACCCAAATTCCAAGTTCACTATATCCTATGTTTTAAAATACCATTTTATTTATAAAATAATTATTTTTATTATGAAAATATCCTCTGTTCAATTATGGTTTTATATAAAATAATATCCTCTTTTCTATTTGAAAATCTCTTGAGTGTTTTCCTTATAACTGCTAAAAAATGTTTTAATCACAATGTTTCAAAAACACATTTTTAATATGTTGTCTCTTGTATTTGACACCACTTACCATGTTATACACCTATTTTACCCTATTAATGTCCATGTATGTTCTAATCCTTTCCTTTCATGGACACTTTCGGGATACACCCATAGGATATGTTTTATGTCATGATTGTGGTACCCAATTCTTTCCATGGGTACCCCTATGTTTATGTATGGTTGATTATGTGTGATTATCTATGTGGAATGATTATATATGTGGAAAGAATATTCATGAATATGTTGAGATGGGTGTGCCCAGATAGCGCTCCAATGCATTGGGTAAGGATAAGTCTCATGAGATGTGATGTGAAACGGGATTGGCAGTTAGCCTTGACCCGTACTAAAATGGGAAACAGGATTGGCAGTTAGCCTTGACCCATACTATAGATATGATTTATGGTTATTTCACATTTATATGATAACATGTTTATATGATCCAAGGCTTATATAAGTTTTATGATTTGGATATCATTATGTCATGCCTCCTAACTCATGTGCTTGAGATGTACCTTTATCTTCATTCCTTTACTGGGCTTTTTAGCTCATCCCTTTGTTCATGTGTTCCCCAGGGTACCCTATGCAGATGTAAGAGCTCAAAGGAAGCTAGAATCTCTTTATGTAGATTAAATAAATAATTTTCTCCCCAATGTATTATTTTATGTTTACCTAGTCTTCTAAGACACTAGACTTAACGATTGTTGGCTTGTACTTTGATGGTTAATTATACTTAAAATCATGCAATGTTTTATGTAAAAGGATTGGGTTTCTATAGTTGGTATCAGAGAATGGTCTAGTTATTTTTGGAGATTTGGAATAGAGCACCTTAGCGAGAACCTTAAGGATGCGACTAAGTATAAGAAAACAATCCTAAATTTTGGTGAGTATAGAGTAAGTGGTTTATCAAGAAAATACATCCCTGTATGGATACAAGTAGGTAGAGGTGGATCTGGAACAGATGTATCTAGGGGTAAAACCCGAAAACACCGCTTTGAGCTAGAATCGAATGGGAACTGGTGCACGACAACGAGCCTTGCTGCACTCTTGGTTACAACAATATCGAGGGACATGCTTTGGTAGATTCATGATCATAGTAAAAACCATTATTAAGGGACAAAAAGAAGCCCATAAGAATATATGTTAATAAATAGATCGAGGATAACCTAAATATAAACCTAAGGAATCACAAGTTTGGATATACTTATTATTTATAAGTTCATACTTTTACGTTCAAAGTTTATTTTTATGCTTAATAGGTAAGTATTCAAGACCTGTAATTATACGTTCTTTTTCTTAGTTAATGGAGGGAAATAGAAGAACTCGTTCCAACAACCAATGTGATAGGCAATGTAATGATTTCCCTAATGAAATGCCTGATGTGATGGATGTGGGTGCTCAAATCTTCATGGAAGTAATTTCTATGGGGGCTCGAGTTAGGAATAATAACTTGAATCAAGTGGAATGTACCCCTCCTCTAACGAAAGATCATGTTTCCATAGAATCCTTCATGCGACAGAGGCCTATCATGTTTAGCAGGTCTTCTGATCCCCTCCTAACAGAATAATGGATTAACTCCGTTGAAAAGATTTTCTCTATTCTCCAGTGCTCGGAAGAAGAGAAAGTTATACTGGAAGTCTATCGTTTTTATTGTAAAGCTGATCAGTGGTGGAAACTGATCAAGAATAAAAAGTCCCAAGAGGAAATTGATTCCATATAATGGTAGGAATTCAATAGGATGTTCTTTAACAAATATTTTCCTCAAACCATCCATCTCTAGATAGAAAGAGAATTCCTTGGATTCAAGCCGAAGGAAGATGAGTCCATTTGGGCATATGAAGCGAACATTACAAGGCTTGCAAGGTACGCCTCTGGCTTTGTCGTGAATGCCGAAAGCAAGGTGGATCGCTTCTTTAGAGGACTAAAGACACATCTACGAAAAGTGTTGGCGCTTCGAGACTTCGAAAGCTCTGAGGATATTTTCCGTTGGGCCCTCAAGGTTGAAACAGAGATTGGATACTCTCAGTGGTCTCATGGGCCTAATGGAAAGAAGCAGAAAATGGAGAACAACATGGGAGGTTTATCAATAAAATCCCATTATGGAATGAGGCCTCATATTCCCCTTTGCAAGAACTGTGGGAAGAAACATCATGGTGACTTTCTCAAGGGAACTAGGAATTGCTTCAAATGCTGAAAGTTTGGTCATCTGGACAAGAACTGTCAAAGGGATATGAAAAATCCCACAAATGTTGAAGAAGAAAGGAAGGTTCATATCAACACTCAGCCAGCAATGCAGTGTTTAAACTGCAAGGAGATTGGACATTATGAGAACAATTTCCCTAAGCTGAGGGTTGTCAGAAGTAATCAGCAACAACCTCTAAATCAACAAGGAAGGGATTATAATATCACTACTACTGAGGTGGAACCAGAAAATGATGTGGTGCAGGTACACTTGTTATTCATTCAGTAATAGAGAACGTACTATTTGATTCTAGTTTTACACATTCTTTCATATCTTGCAATTTTAGTAGAACTATTCAAACACCACTTCAAAACTTGGAGGAAAAGTTATCTGTGAGAACAGCGAATGGGGAAATAATAGCATCCATGGTTTATAAATCCTCCCTGGTTAATGTTTGTGGACTGAACCTCCTATCAAATCTTTTCGTACTTACTTTAGTGGAGTTCGACGCTATCTTGGTCATGGATTTACTATCTTTGTATAAGGCCAACATCAATTGTCGAGAAAGGGAGATTACTCTTCACATCCCAAAGCATCCTCTGATTATTTACAAGTGTAAGGAGGAAGATGAGTCTCCTTTAGAAGCATCGTATCATGTGTGGATATTGATTTTTTATGAGCATGCATATCTAGCTCAAATTATTGAGACAAAGGAGAGAATCATTCTTGAATACATGCCCATTGTAAGGGATTACACTGATGTATTCCCAAAAGAGTTTCATGGCCTTCCTCCTGATCGAGAGGTTGAGTTCTCAATTGAACTTATCCCTGGATCTCTGCCAATCTCAAAGAAACTTTATAGAATGGCTGCTGTAGATATAGAAGAGATGAAGAAGCAGTTATAGGAGAATATAGAGAATGATTTTATACGCCCGAGTGCTTCACTGTGGGGTGCTCCAGTCCTCTTCTTCAAGAAGAAGGGTAGATCAATGCGCCTCTTCATTGATTATTGTGAGCTCAATAACATCACTATAAAGAACAAGTATCCTTTTCCATGGATATATGACTTGTTCGACCAGCTTAGTGGGGCCAGTTATTTCTCAAAGGTGGACCTTCGGTTAAGATATCACCAACTAAAGGTGAGGAAGGAAGATATTCCCAAGACTGCCTTTCGAATGAGGTATGGACACTATGAGTTCATAGTGATGCCCTTCGGACTCAATAATGCTCCAGAAATTTTCATGGATGTAATGAATAGAGTCTTTAGATATTACCTCAAAAAATTTGTGGTGGTCTCAATTGATGATATATTGATATACTCCAAGAGCAAGGAGGAACATGAGGAGCATTTGGAAATTGTGTTAAAGACTTTGCGAAGGGAGAAGTTATATGAAAAGTACAGTAAATATGAGTTTTTGATGGAGGAAGGATCATTCTTGGGGCATGATATCACCAAGAAAGGGATATATGTGGACCCTTTTAAGAATAAGTCAATTGAAGAGTGGCTGAGGACAACTTCTATAACGGAGATCCGCAACTTTTTAGGTCTAGCGGGGTATTATCGACGATTCATGAAGAAATTTTCATGATTTTCAAACCCAATAACCAAGATGACATGAAAGGGAGTAATGTTCGTCTGGAAACAGGAATGTGAAGACTATTTCAAGGAGTTGAAAAAGAGGCTTATCACTGCAGTGGTACTCATACTCCCTTCAAGTGGAGAACTCTTTTTTTTTGTATAGTTATTCTTCCAAGAAAGGATTAAGCTATGTGCTAATGAAAAATGATAAAGTGATAGGCTATGCCTTAAGGCAGCTGAAAATATATGAGAAAAACTATCCCACACATGATCTGGAGTTGGCGGCTCTGATCATTGCGTTGAAAATCTGGCAGCATTATCTCTATGGGGAAAATGTGAGATAGATACTGACCACAAAAGTCTCAAATATATATTCACATAGAAATAGGTTAATATGCGCCAATGAAGATGGATAGAGCTTATCAAGGATTATGACTGCTCAATCCACCACAATCCCAGTAAGGCAAACAAGGTGGAGAATTCTCTAAGTAGAAAGGATCCTGTATCATTATCAATGATGAGAATGTAAAGGGATCCAATCTTCTTAGATTTTCAAAGGATGGACATGAGAATCATTAAGGGAGGAACATCATCAATCCTTTCTCAAATTATTTCTCAACCATCCATCATGGAGAAAATAAAGGTTTCTCAATGAAATGATACGAAAATTCAGAAAAGGGTGGAAGCTTTTCCAAATGGGAAATCCTCCTATTTCAAATTTGATGAGGAATTATTCGTATGATTCAGGACACGATTATGTGTACCATCTGATCCAGAGATAAAGAAGGATCTATTGAATGATGCACATAGCTCGACCTTCTCTATCCATCCTGGGAGTACCAAAATGTACCCTGATATCTGATAACACTTCTGGTGGGATAACATGAAGCGGTAGATTTCGGAATATATATCAAGGTGCTTGGTATGTTAGAATGTTAAAGCTGAGTGGAAAAATTCAAAGATACAATGCATCCATTGCCTATACCCATGTGGAAATGAGAAACTGTCACTATGGACTTTGTGACAAGTCTCCCAAAGATGTCGAAAGGAAATAATGCGATATGGGTTGTGGTTGACCGACTCACCAAGACATCCCATTTCATCACTATTCGGGAAGATCACTCGCTTGAACAACTTGAAAAGTTATATGTGAAGGAATGGGTGAGACTATACGATGTTCCACTCTCAATTGTCTCTGACCGTGATCCAAGGTTCACATCTAAATTCTGGAGGAGTCTTCAACATGCTTTGAGTACTGAATTAAAATTCAGCACGGCCTATCACACCCAAAATGATGGCCAATCTGAAAGGACTATTCATACACTTGAAGATATGCTAAGATCCTGATATAATGAATTCAAAGGTGGTTGGGATCATCATATCCCATTGGTTGTGTTCTCATACAACAATAGCTTCCACTCTAGTATTCAGATCACTCTATATGAAGCTCTGTGGAATGTGATGTAGAACTCTAACTTGTTGGGATGAAGTTGGATAGAGAAAGCTACTTGGACCTGATCTTGTTCAAGAGATGATAAAAAAGGTTCAAGTCATCCAGAAACACATCAAAGCTGCTCAAAGTTGGAAAAAGTGCTATGCTGACAACCATCGAAGAGACTTGGAGTTCGACGTTGGAGAAAAAGTCATCCTTCGAATATCTCCATGGAAGAGAGTCATGTGATTCTGGAAGAACGGGAAGCTAAGACCAAGGTATACTGGCACCTTTGAGATCCGTGACCATATAGGAGCTGTGGCCTATCGGCTTGTACTACCACCAAATATTTCTCGAGTTCATGATGTTTTCCATGTATCACTCTTGAGGAAGTACATACCTGAACCCTCACATGTACTAAACTCAGAGGTGGTGCATCTGGAAGATGATCTATCCTATGAGGAGCATCCAATAAAGATTCTGGATCGGAGAGATAAGGTTATACACAACAAGACAACCCATCTTGTCAAAGTGTTGTGGAGGAACCACAAGTTTGAGGAAGCAACATGGGAACTGGAGGAAGCAATGAAGGAAAAGTACCCACATCTGTTTTTTTCCTATAATGTAAAATGAAATTTCGATGGAGAAATTTCTTAAGGGGGGAAGAATGTAAAGAACTAATGTTTTTAATGGAAATTCCCTTCTTATAAATTTTCTTTTAAAATCACATATTAATGAAATAAAAAGTGATAAGTGTCCTTTAAACATAAGTTTGTCACTTCTGTGTTTGGAATTTTGAAAATCTAACAGACATGGTTGTGTTCAAGATGTTTTTTAGAGACTAATAAAACAAAAATAATTTTTGGTGAATAGTAACCTATCCTAATGAATAGTAACATACCCTTATGAATAGTGATATAAATTATGGAATCAAAACCTTACCTATGGTGGTATAAAAATAATATTCATGTTGGAAGTACCATATACCTATATTTTAGAATGAGTTAATGAATGTTTTAAAACTCATTTTCTTAATAAATTTTTATTTTTTTTAAAAATAAAAATAATAATATTTATTTTTTTTTGAAAAATGGACTTCATTTTTAGATTCTACACGTCAAAAACTAGTTGGGGTCAATTTTTGGGATTTTTCTGAAATACTTGAATTTTTGATGAATAGTGAAGTATCATAATTTACAAAAAAAAAGAAGCTAAATAAGATAATTATAGTGTCATGTGTGATGTTCTGCTAATGTATGCCCACTTGGTTTGGGATTACATTATAAAATTACTATTCTTGGTAATTCAATACTCAATATTCCATGTCATGTGTGGAAATAACAAACTGATGAATTTTATATTAAGGAAACCCCTCTCTCCTCCACTATAAAAACCATCCTTCACTCCCCATTCTCTCCACTCCTCTCAAGCCTTGAGCCTTGCCATTATTCTATAGAAATCTCTCCCCAAGGTCCTCCCCCACGTCCAAAATCTCTCAGCCTCCTCAAAATATCAAAACCTCTTCCCTTAAGTGGTTTTCAAAGGAGGAAGTCTCAAGAGGTAAATTTCTATTCCAAATTTCTTCTTTTCTTATAAGTTCGTTTCATTTTTATTTCTTTCCTCACCTCCCTTCACCATAATAGTATGGTAAATATAGTAACAAAAAATTACTGGAATTTCTTCATGTTGGTGGTTTATTTATTTATCTCCCATCCTTTCCCTACCCCTTCTATATGAATGAAATGAAAGCACTGTTTGAGATGTGCTAATTTAGCACATTCAAGGACAATAGTTTATCAATTTCTATGATTATCTGTAATTCTGGTGATGAAACCAATTTTGTAATGGTTGAACCATATTATATATATATATATATATATATCATATTTTTGGTTCTGTAATCTTTTATTACAAATTGAATTAAGTTATAATTAAAAACACATTCTTTATAATTAAATCCACCGATTAACAAAAACAGTTATCACTATGGTTATATATATAATAATTTGACATAACTCTAAGTAAGCTAATTAAAATTAAAACCATGTAATCTCCTATATATTAACTTAAGAATATAACTTCAATTCTGGACAAACACTTTCATCTAGCATACAATCCAAACTCAAATATAAGTGAACAGATCTTTAAAGCCAAGTATACAAATGAGCTCGAACAATGAAATTAAACCTTATAACTAATCAAAAAGGCTCTAAATGAACTAAAAAGGGGTATAATTAATATATTACATACATAAGAGGTTCTGGACTTAGTAATTAGTAATCCTAATTTGTTTATTCAGGTCATTAATAACATGTGAAGAACACCACTGAATTTAAGGTAAGGGATCCTCTCTTTTTCACTCTTAGTCAAGATTGTTCTCTATGCTATTACTTTTTGTGTAATACCATGTGATGGGGTATGTTTATGAACCTCCCCCATACTTCCATATTGATTTATAAGTGATGATAAATCCCATTCTCTCTCATCAATCCGTCTTGGTTACACCCGACACCATGTCGATAAAATCGTAACGAATTCTACCAAAATCTTCTTTGTTCTTTTGGGTTGCCTTATCATTTCTTTCAAAATGGTGTTATATTGTCTATTTATGTGAGTATTATGAATTTTGGTTAGTTTTACTATATTCTCATATCAATACCCTTTCATCAAATTCTTTTGGGTATATATATGATTTTGAAAGATTCCCTACTTAGAACTTTTTAATAAGTAAACCTGTTTTAAGGGGAATTCCCAAATTTTTACCCAAATTCCAAGTTCACTCTATCCAATGTTTTAAAATAACATTTTATTTATAAAATAAGTATTTTAATTATGAAAACCTTCTTTGTTAAATTCTGGTTTCATATAAAATAATGTCCTCTTTTCTATTTGAAAAACTCTAGAGTGTTTTCCTTAAAACCGCTAAAAATGTTTTAGTGCTAATGCTTCAAAAATAAAATTTTAATATGTTGTATCTTGTATTTGACAAAAATTACCATGTTATACTCCTATTTTACACTATTAATGTCCATTTATGTTCTAATACTTTCTTTTCATGTACACTTTCGTGATACGCCCATTGGATATGTTTTATGTCCTGATTGTGGTACCCAATTCTTTCCATGGGTACCCCTATGTTTATGTATGGTTGATTATGTGTGATTATATATGTGGAAAGATTATATATGTGGAAATAATATTCATGAATATATTGATATGGGTGCGCCTAGATAGTGCTCTAATGCATTGGGTAAGGATAAGTCTCATGAGATGTGATGTGAAACGTGATTGGCGGTTAGCCTTGACCCGTACTAAAATGGGAAACAGAATTGGTGGTTAGCCTTGACCCGTAATAAGGATATGATTTATGATTCTTACACATTTATATGATACCATGTTTATATAATCCCATGCTTATATAAGTTTCATGATTCAGATATCATTTTTTCATGCCTCTTAACTCATGTGCTTGAGATGTACCCTTATGTTCATTCCTTTACTGGGCTTTTTAGTTCATCTATTTGTTCATATGTTCCACAGGGTACCCTATGAAGATGTAAGAGCTCAAAGGAAGTTATAAGTTCTTCATGGAGATTAAATAATTTTTTCCCCCATGTCTTATGTTATGTGAACCTAGTCTTCCAAGACACTAGACATAACGATCCTTGGCTTGTACTCTGATGGTTAATTATGCTTAAAATCATGCAATGTTTTATGTTAAAGGCTTGGGTATCTATAACATCATAAAGAAATACATTCACCTATGAGTGAACAAAAAACAAAAAGCCCATCCTTAAAACTACTCATATTCATTAAGTGGTCATTGGTCAAAGGTGGAGTGAAACAATGAAGCTTTGTGTTGTGGGGAGAATACTCCATCATGACCATAGTTACATATTGAAGATGCATGAACTCTCAAGAGTATTTTTCTCTCAAATTATGAATAAAGAGGTTATCATTGAAGTATTTCTGGAAGTCTACCCAAATCATACCCTTACAAAAGCTCATTATGAGATATTTTGTCCCACTGTTGTTTGGAAAAATCAAACAATATGTAGGTTGTGAGCTCGAAAATCCACTCAGTATGTGTCTCAAGATGGACAAAGATCAATACCATTGATTATATCCATGAATCAATAGCTTGAGGTCCACCATACCCTTATATGGTGGTAGGATGCTGCTACTAGAAATCCTGGGTCAGCTCTACCACAGTAGGAGTAGGCTAGGGAGTACTGTAAAAAGACTACATAAACCAAAATAAACTGTCATTGAACTGAGTATTGGTGCCAAGTGTATGATCTATAGGAGACACCTTAGGCGACACTACATGAGGTACTATGGATGGCTTAGGTACCAACATATATAGAGTGTTCTCATCCCCAATCTCTTAGCAAGAATCTATGGGACATTGCCGTGGAATAACTCTACAAATTCCAAGATCACTCCTCTGATAGAATTTATAATAGACAGGAAAAATGATAAATAAAGGACTAGTACACCACCTTTTTAAAAAGAAAACACATCCCTATGACTAATCATAATGATATGTCTAGGTGATCAGAAAATGTAACAAAAGAATCATAATATACATGGTTGACTTCCCACTACTATGGTTATGTTAGGGTCAAAGTCACATATTACACATATAAGATGTCCATTTTCATTTGAAAGATATATCCAGTTTAATTATATATTCCTAATGTTTTTAAACCCTATTAAATGGTTTAATTGGATGGATCACCATTTCCAATATTTAAGGGCCCATAAAACATATAAATTGAAATTTGGTTTCCATTTATTCCTAACCATAACATGTTCTAAACCATGGTACTGATAGTAAATGGATCAATGTTCCATAATCGACTACTTATGGTGTTTTCATTAAACTATACAGAAAAACACTGTTAGGATAAGGCAGACACTTTAAGTGTCAATTCTTAATCCTTAGTCCTATAATAAATTTCAACACCCATATATATAATCAAGTCACTACATCAAGCACATGCACCACATGAAATGCATGTAGAAAGAAGATATGGCATGGAATAATGCATGGAATTTCAATAATATGGTTCCTAGTATAACACATGATTTGATACACCCTCATATATTTGGGATAAGTCTAAAAAAATTTATATTAATAAGTTTGTTAATAACAATAAAAATAAAAATAAATTGTTTCACCCAACACTGAAATCCATTAAATCTTAATAACACAAGAAATAACAACATTTACCAATCCCATGCAATTTGGGTTTCTCCTTTATATGGTTTATCTACTCCTAGGAATAAGTTAATTACCAAATCACAACATCCTAGTCTCTTATCTAACCCAAATAGTAAGATAAAAACGAAAAAATATACCTGATACCACTTTTATCATCCTTACCTGAAGGCCACTTATTTGTTACTCGAGATGGTGGCCACAAGACCTCAAAAGTGCCTCCCCAAACGCTAGAGGGTGATGGCTAGTAGTGAGGGTCTAGGGTTTTTGATTTTTGAAACTATTACCTCATAGATAATAGTGAAGAACATTGGTATATATTTAACGGAAATATTATAATCATACGTACTAAGATCGAACCAGTAATCCACCAAAACAGAAGTAGTAATAAGAAACAACAACAGTAGAATAATAATAATAATAATAAACCATGGAATATAACAAATCCAATGGAACTATATAAAAGTGCAATAGATAATAATGGTAATGATAATCAGGATGTTTCATGTATCTATACCAAAAGTGTGCACAGAGATCAGGGGATACAAGCATATACCACATGCTAAAAAAGATACAAAAAGGCCAAAAGTAGTTACTACTAGCATCACGAGCAAAGGTTTAGTCCACTACCCCATACTCCATCCTAATTATATAAATCAAACATAGTAATATGAATGATTTCCTTTATCTATACCTATAATCATGATGTATTATTTGGTACCATAAACAACATAATAAGGGTACGAGATACAATCCCAGTAGACAACCACCAATGATGTCTAGATCAATCTATTTCATGAAATATAAAAAAGAACATACTGCTATAAATGATAAATAAATTACAATAAAAAAATAAATACTGCAGTCTAGTTTCCTAAATTTCCACTTGACTAATACAACCAACATTGTCCTAATACGGATTTCTGAACCAAGGGAACTTGTACAAGTGATAATGTATGTGTATGGATCATCATAAAAAACTATCAAGTGTGGAATGACCCTTGGTTTTTTCCATGGATTTGCGGATGCATCCCTAGAATATTATTCAAGATTTTACATAGTTTAATAAGAGAAATCACATGTGAAACAATTGAGGCAAACCATCAAATCCATTGTGGCATCCTGAGCCCGTGCATGGTGATTCTCAAAGAATCCCGAGGGTCATTGTAGGAGCCTATGATATATCCAATACCACTGTGTCCATCCAAGGCAACCCATAGTAGTGCCCCTTATATCACTCAAGTCATAGTGATCTTTTACTTTATACATGGTGTCTCATATATGGGACTAAGTATCACTCGAGGCATAGAATATCCATCTTTCCAACAAGTCTTTCTATGGTTTCTCCCCTAGGGAACTAGTTTCACTCATGAGTATAAGTAAATATGACTAGAGAGCCTATCCAGGGAAAGACAAGGGTCACTCTCAACATTCCATGTAGAACCAAGCCGAGCACAATGAGTTTATCCACAATGTCCATAACTCAGGACCTGTTTTCAATCTTGACCCAGAATTCGGTCAAGAATAGAAACCAATATCACATATCAACAATGAATAGAATATTCAATGAGTTAATCAAGATAACCAATTGAATTTAATGCAAAACCATCAATCAGGAAAAGTCCATAAGAATAATCATAAGCTATGGGCTACAAGGTGTGTTCACATGAAAACATCAAATCCACATATGTAATGAAGTATAATGTATAATCATAAGGAAATAATAAAGGCTATAAAACATGATGCATAAAAATTTAGTATGAACAAATTATATAAGCATAATCCCATGGATATAATGTAATAAACATAAGGCTCAAAAGCCAAACCCGATGCCTATAATTTATCTTAATTCTTATTCAATTAAGCAATCTATAAAATTTATTAAAAGTGGATTTCACATAATGTGTTGTTTAACCAATTTTGATAGGTGAAAAAAGCTTCAACGTGGAAAAGACACCCATTTAGGTGGATTAGGTCCATGATATCACCCATATTGGTGATTCACCTCTAACTTGGGCCATGCTAGACTGGGAAACACAGATAATTTAATTAATTTAACAAATTAGGGGCATCATCAGATGGTTTTTATATGTGGAACAATAAATAAACCATTATAAAGTGACAAAAGAAGTGGGAAAGACCTATAATAACTACATTTTTATATTGGTGCTCCACTCTTCCGTTGTCGAAACATGAATAGGGAAAGAATGGGGGAAATTAAAGAAATCATACATTACCTTGAAAATAGGGGAAAAGGGGTCCCACCAAAATATCACAATAGCGGATGGAATCATGGAGAAATAGGAAAAAGTGGATTCTAGCTCTTACCTTGATCTTTCTGTTGCATCTGAAAATGATAAATATGGATAATGAATGAAGGTGATATCAATAAACATACCTTGGAGGAGGAGGAAGCTTCATGCCTGGGGGGGGATGAGACACCTACTATAAAAGAAGTTGAGAGAATTAGGGTTAAATTTTTGGGGTTCATTAATTAAAAGATAAGGATTTTAACCACACTGATAGGGGCACTTGGTTTGGACACATGGTTTGCCAAACCACATACGAATAGTGAAAATGGCCTCTAAAAAAGAGTTTTGAAACATAGAAAAACTCTGAACCTAGGGCCACATGGTTTCAAAAAAATGTCACATCCCCCAGTACCCCACTATCTCAAGATACACGGTTTTTGGAAACTATGTGGGTTGGATGCATGGTTTCTCTTTACCGTGCAACCTACTGTACATTTTAAAAAATAAGGGCTCCGAGCTCGGAAAAAGCCCTCAGCACCCTCAAAACATCATTGACTCCCTTAAGAATCATTTATAAGGACAAAAAGGTAATAAAACTAAAGAAAAATAGTTTTTATCATTGAAAATAGTTAATATGTTACAAAACATCACTTGGGAGTGTCTTTCCAGGTGTGAAGTCAATGGTCAACTCATCATGCTTCAAGTAAAGATCGAGTTGGAACTAACACAGGTTTTTAGGGTGATTACCCCAAATTTAATCTATGGAATAACCATATTCACTTTCCAATATCTTATTAGAGATATAATTTCTGTGAAAAAAAAAATATTCATGTTCCAAAATTATGGATTTTGGTGCATTATAGTGTCTGTTGTAATGGTTATACTGACATTTAAAAAATTATTTATTCATTATCAATATATCTACTAGATTATAATTACATGTAATTAAAGGAATATTAAATTATAATAATGGGTTTTAATTGAAAATTAACGGGGTGGAATGTGAACACTTATGTCTAAATAACAACGAATTATGAAGAAAACTTTAACTAAAGTGAATAATTAGTATATAATTAAAAAAATATCAAATAGATGATAATAATATGAACTTAAAATACCATAAATACGTTTAAATTCAATTTTAATTAAATAATATCAATGAAAATGGATAGAGAATGATTTAAAACCATTAAATTCAAGATATATTTTTAAAGAAAAAGAGGAGAAACATAGAAACATAAAAACTCTAAGGAGATACTTATGAGAGAAACTTTTTTATCAATGAACATGATAACAAAGAGGGATGAGATAGTGGGTGTGGGTGAACAATTTTAATAGATGAAAATGGGGTTTTTTCCTTGGAGACTAATGTCATTTAAGGTGTATGAATGGAATCATGTGATATTAATACAAGTTGGGTGAGAAAATGTTTGTAATATATGTGGGATTAATTTCAATACTTAATAATGGTATTATAGAAGGTTTTATGGTAATTTTCATTAAGTAAAATTAATCCCTCATTATGTTATCCGCAATAACCTATATTAATAATGATTAAATATTAACGATGTTATTTTACTTTTTACTAAATATTAAATATGGACTTGATAGTTTTTTGGTGTGATGAATCCAAATTGAGATACATTTTAATCATATTTCATTTATAAATTTGAGTAAATTAATAAAAAAATTATAACATAATATATAGGAAAAAATATTGTTATAGGAAAATGACTTATTAAACATTAAGTGTTTTAAATATTATTTCCTATTAATTATTAATTTAATGAGTGTTTATATATATATATTAGTTTAATCATCATAATAGTGTAATAATTATAAATATTCCAATCAATTTTATTTATATAAAATTTATATTAATCTTATAACATTAATTCATTGGAAAATACTATTTCACTTTTAACATGATAATTAATCCTTGACCTTGGAAACATAATATTATACCTAAAAATTTAATTACACTCATTAAATTTAATGAACATCCTTATTTAATGTTTTATAAACATTTAATGAAACTAAATTTATTTATGTGAGAGAATATATGTTTAATATTAGAAAATATAGCGTTAAAAAACTAATTGTTTGGAAAAAATATTATTATGAAAAATAAGGTTTCTAATAACATTATCAATGTTTTTGATCTCAATGATATTAATTTTATTTTCATTAAATAAATAATATTTATCTATTTTTTTATAAATCCATATCAAAATTTCATCTGGTGTAAAGAATAATTATAATAAAAGCGAAAAATAGTTTTTATCAGAATAAAATTTTTATGTTTCAAAAATATGTTCATGTATTTTCTAAATTAAATATAATATTTTAAATACATAATTTTTCCCCATAGAATCATTCTTGTTTTTGAATTTTTTATAGGTTTTATGGTCAAACTTATATTATGATAATTTTCTAAAAATATATTGTATATTTAAAAATTATATTTTTAATTATTTACAAAAAAACTATTATTTTAGAAAAATACCAGAACATTAACTAATGAAAAATTTGACATGATTAATCCAAATATTATTTTTCTCAAAAATAAATTCTAGAATTTATAAATTAATATTTTAAATATAGTATTGAATAAAGTATATTTAAGGTGTGCATTGCTGAATTTATTTTGGATGTATCATTTACTTTTAATAGTAGGGTCTCATGTACTATATTCTACCACCCTTAAATAATTTATTCCTCATAATTAGGATATATTACATTTATTTAAAAATGTTAATATTCCTTCCAAAATTATTCTTTAGGCTCCCATGTAGCCTTAAATTAATTGTGAATTCTTCAAAATACTTTCATTAGCTAAACTATCCATTTATACAATTCTTTATCTATAGTGTTAAGAATTTGTATAGGCTCATCATTATAATACAATTTGGATTTCACATCTAGCCCTTAAATTTAAGTACATATGTGATATCTGAGATGTATTTCTTCAGTGGTGAAACATGGATGACATCATGTTATTTATATTGTTTGGCTGGAAATGCCCATTTGTAATCTATGAATCCAAGTCTCTCTAGAATATCAAAAGGATTAATGTACCTTGGTATTATATTCCCATTTTTTCAGAATCATTCAACACCCATCCATGGGAAAACTATTAATAATATATGACACACAACTTCAATTTCAATGTCATTCATTTGATTAACAATATAACTCTGTTTTCAAAATTGAGAAACATTGATATGATTCTTAAGGGTTCATAATTTCGTAGTTTATTCTCCAAATTTTTGGGGTCCACTAGCTTTTTTTATCTAACTACTTCCCAAAAAGTTAGAGTTTGAAATCTCTTCCCATACAATGCTTCATACAATTACTTAAAGATTCTTGAATTTTTCCAAATATTAATTGAAAATTTCACCAAAGGTAACTCATCCCATATTCTTTTAAAGTCAATAGAATAATATCTAAATATGACTTCTAATGTTTGAATAGACATTTAATACTTTCTATAATTATATAGAGGATATATGGTTCTTAAATGCACCTTTGTGTTAATAGCCTTTTTAAGACTCTTCCTTTATTTCAATCTAAATAAGGGTTCATGACTGTGTACACTTGTTAGTGGTTCACCATGACATCTTAAAGTTTCATTAATATAAATAAATATAATTAACTAAAGATGTATATATTCCATTACTAAAATGAAATGTGTTAACTTGGTAAGGATACCCACAATCCATATAACATCATTATTATTTGGAGTATATGGATGGCTAGTGAAAAAGTCAATTTCAATAATTTTAGAACATAGTGAGAATGAAATATTGATTATAGAGGGGGGGGGGGGTTGAATATATTTTTTTAAAAAAATAAAACAAATCAAAATTATCAGAGTAAGAAACAATGCAATTGAAAATAAAACAAATAAAAAAATGATGTTTTTATAGTTGTTCTGATCACCAATATCCTAGTATATTATTCAGCATTCTATAATCTATGGGAATACTATCCTTGACTAAGAGAGTAAATCTTTTTAAATGGTTCTAAAACAGTTAAAAATATACCTTTTACTCAATTGGTAGTATAACCCAATTACATGTATAGATTTTTCTCTCCTACTGTCAGAATCTTTAAGAAATTTTGTAGGTGTTAAATACCACATGAATTTTTTTATTAGTTACAACCTGAAAATAATTTTGATAAGGAGGAACAACCAAGTATGAAATATCTTGGATGAGAAAACATTAAACCAAATCTGAATGTAGAAACAGAAGATTAACAAATACAACAGAGAAGAAGAAAAAAATTATGAACATCAGTGAAGAAGATGATGAAGAATATTAACACATTTCAACAACATAAATCACATTAGTATTGTATGATCAATTGATCAATTAATTATTGACGAAACTAATGAAACAATATTCATTGTAGGGTTATAATACCTCAAAATTCTAATAAGAATATTGTATTTTTTTGTGTCTCTCCTCTATCATGAATAAAATATATTGGGATTCTTTAGTCATATTCTCCATGATTGTATTCAAATGTATAATCATACATCATTAATTCCATGATCCTATAGAGTAAGAAGGAGTTTCTAGATAACCAATCATAGTATCCCACATTAAAAATTAATAAATATAGAATAATACAATTTACCTATAGTTTGAATTATCACTTTCATTATGAGAGAGTCATCACAATATTCTATTACAACATGATATAGATCCAGAAATTATCTAATATAATCATTTACAGAAATATGTATTTTAAAATTAATAAAGAAATTTAGAAAATATCAAATAAACTTTTTTGTTTATTAAAATATCATAACACTTCTGAATATTGAACTATACCAAAAATATTGTATATGTGTTTGTATGATAAATTTATTTTCACAATATTTAACAGAACATGTAATTAAATTTTATAAAAATATAATAAATTAATAAAAAGTTAAAAAATTTTCTATTTAATGCATCAGTAGTAGTAATTATAGTTGAAAAAGGAATATATATCTTTTTATTGATGGCAGAATATTCTTGCAACTGCTACCTTTAAAATAGAGCATGCACTACCATTTAATGTGAGGTTTCTACCACTATTTATGGTGTGTTACCACAATTTATATGATGCTACCATTATTTTGGTGGTGAAAATATTAGTTCAAGATGTGTTTTTATAATTAAAGAAAATATAAATGCTACCAAAATTTATGCATCACTGCTAATTCTAGAAGAGACACCATGACCAGTTATGAGAGTGATCCTTCCATTTGAAAATTGTGGAATTATATATATAACATAAGGGTAAAATTTATAATTTATAGGATATATAAAGGTAAGTTTTATCCATTATTAAAGGTAATAATATTTATAAATACATCTATAAAGCTATGCCCCCTGTTTTTTCTAGTTGCATATGTGTAACTTTTAAAGTTTCATAATGGTAAAATATAATTTATTTTTATAATGTCATGGTTTTTTTGGATTTTCTTAAATGTTAATAGGTGTTTACAGGACTTTTATAAATGTATTATCAACCATTAAAATATTTCCTATCTCTATTATATTTGATTGAGATATGAGGTTTATCTCTGTGGTCTGGAGAATCCTACCATGAGTATTGGATACAAAACATAGTTTTATTATTATTTATCACCCTCAGATGGGTGGTTAGTCTAAAATTGAAATCCAAACCCTATAGGGTATACTAATGTCCTTTCCAATGGATTTAAATGTATTTCAGTATCCAAAAATTCCCATAGTATAGTTTTAATAAAACTATATTTTCCATTATATAATTCAAATAGAACATTATGAGTCTCTGTATGGGAAGAGATGTTGGACTTTAACATGTTGGGATGATGTTTTAGATATGAAGCTGACGGGACCGGATAATTACCAAGATATGACAGAGAAGGTCCAAACCATTCAACTTCACATGAAATCTAAGAAATGTAGACAAAAAATATATTCAGACAACCATTTAATATACCAAGAGTTTGTGGTCAAGGATAAGGTGTTCCTCCTGATTTCAATGTTGAAGAATGTCATGAGGTTTGGGAAGAAGGGAAATATTATTCTTAGATACATCAACCAATTTAAAATCCTTCATCAAATTGAAGTGATTTCCTACCAATTAGCAAAACCACTTAACCTCGATCAATTAAATGATGTGTTCCATGTATCACTCTTGTGGATGTACATTCCAAATCCCATGCATGTTTAGAATCCATAGGTGGTTCCATCAGAGAATAACTTTTATAAAGTTGAGTAGCTAGTGAATATCCAGAATTTTAGAGACAAATTTATATAAATCAAGGAAACTCACACGGTCAATGTGCTATGGTGAAACCACAAGTTTGAGGATGAAACTAGAGAACACAAGGAGGCGATTTAGCGGAAGTACCCTCAACCTTTTCACCTTAGCATTTGAAATAAAATTGAGGAGGATAAATTATTTAGGCGGGGGAAAATGTAATAACGGGAAACTTTATGATATATTTCTTCTTAAACAAATTCTATCTCTGTGATGTCTTGTGATTCACAAAACTCTGAGTTTAAACTAAAATGATATTCTATCAAAAATTTATTATAACATGGCCTTTATAACATATCCATTAAGTTACTGGGTATGAATATAAATGACTATATAATAATTTTTTTTACATATGCATAAAGAAAATTAATTTTTTATTTACTGATTATAAATAATATAAGAACCATTTAAAATAAAATGAATTTTTTTAATGAAAAACTATATTTATCTTAAAGACAGTTTAGTCGAGATCTAAAAAAAATTAAAATTAATTTATACTTATTTAATAAAATTTACATTAACAAATATAATTAATTTTTTAAATTATCCTATTGAATTTATCTTAGGGTATTTTTTTATAAAAAGTATCATTTGAAAAGAGGTAACATTTTTCAATAAATAGTGGAAAATAATGATATTTATTAAAAACCAAATTTTCATTTAAAGAAATTAAAAGAAAATTTTTAATTTAGTATGTATTTAAAAGTAAAATTAGATTAATTATATATTAATTAATCCAAAAAATTTCAATGGAAAAAAGTTCACGTTTAATTTTTATATAATGTTTTTTTTTTCATATTTTGATAGATTTTAAATGGTAAACTATTTTTTCGATTCAATAGTGGGTTTAATTTTAGATAAAGTTCAACCAATAAATTTATTTTAATTTGAAAAAATTGATTCCACATTTAGAATAAGAATAATTTATATTGTTTAATAAGGTCAACTTAATTTTTTTATGATAATTTATATAAGAAATAGTAAAACAATTCACTACGATTAAGGTGAAAAAGAGCTTACTAGGGTGTTAAACTAAATATATAAGGATTAAATATGACCGAAAAACTATATAATTATAATTTTATTATCAAATATCCACCTTATATCTTATAGGTTTTAAATAGAATCTATTTTGGATACTTTTTTTATTATAAAAGTAAGGTTAAAATTTTTTCTTTTCAAAAATTCCAAGTTTATCCTATCCCCCACTTATAAAACTAAACCCCATATTCTATCCACTAGACAATTTTAAAACACATTATTAGATACAATAATTTATCATATAAAAAACATAATTCCCTTAACTCATCCTATTGTCCAATTTTGGGTTAAAAATCCATCCTAGGAATGGATTTGGTGCAAAACAAATAAAGTCGTCTGAATAAGAGGTAACATACTTAACCAAGTGTTTTATGTTATTTCCTCTTCTATATCCTTAAAATATTATTAAACCAATTACATAGAATAACCTAATTATATTACATATATTGATATATTTTTATGTTATTTTAATGACCTATAACCATCTCCTCCTCCCTAAAATGGGAAATGAAACCGTTGATCGAGTGTATGAAGGACTACATCGTCGTGATCTGACATAATTTGTTTTCCAACGCTACATCACAAAGATGAATATAATGATGTATTTAATGATTATATTTGATAGTAATTTTTTAATTATATTTTTTTATTTAGAATATCATATATATATTCTTACTCTCCAATCTGTAGGAAATACAATAATGTTGTTTATGCTTGCTGAAGACAACAACCTTGTGATGCGATGTGATTCATTTTACACCTATTATTTACATGTAAGGTAATAAAGTCTAATTAAAATTTTAATACATTATATCTATGAAATATAAAAATTATGTAAAATTAATATACCATATACTTTCTGACCTTACCATACTTTAAAATTGATAATGTTCTCTCTGTGCACAGTAGACTACCGCCTCACGAAGTGATACAATTAATTTTTTCATTTAATTATTATCACGTCACATGGATGGTAAGAGTAAGTGTATTTAAATAAAAAATATTATATTTATGGTATAATTATATCATATAAATAAAAAATAATATATACCAACATTCCATCATGATTTTCATAAAATGGCTATGTTAGTCATGCATACTTACAACCTACCATATCCATGATTGTAACATATTTCATTTTTCATAATAATATTTCATGTATGGTTTAAGAAGGATAATTTATGTGTAATAATTTTAATTATTTCATTGTTACCATTCCATATATTTTTATTTAATAATCTATTTTACCTCAATCAACTTACCAAATTGAATTTAGATATACGAGCCATTTATCATTAAAATGACTGATGTGGAATTAGTTGGTTAGGTAATTAAATATGACATGGTAATAATTAAAATAAAAGATATAAAAACCACTAAAAGATTAATAATCATTTAAATAATTATATCAAATATATTATTAATGGAGATAAATCACTGAGGACATATCAGGCCAAGGTAAGAGATATTTTTAACCCATTATTTTCTTTGGCGGATAAACATTCTATCTCAAACTCACATTATATCTACATAAAGTTATATAACACTTACAAATTCTGTATATTTGTCATTAACATGTTGTAGGATTGAAATATTAATTTAGTTTCTCAATATATAGGGAGGATGAATTGTATCCTTTAAAAATTATTTTGGAAACTTTAAAGTTGATATAAAACATTATATGTTTAATAATGTTAAACAAGGTAAATTCACAAGACCTCTTAGTTCTACAAAATTGCTTGGTTCAGGATATATGGTTCAGGAAAATAAACTTAATAAAAGTTTACATGAAAAAATAATCTACCATAAAGCGTATAAAATATTACTAATTAGACTATACAAGTACAAGAATGTATAAGATAGGTATACTTTCATTATTAATCAAAATGCAGCGGAAAATAAACTTGAAACAATGGAAGTAACATGTATGAAATATTTTAATCCAAAGAGTAGGGTATCCAACAGTGTTAGATAAAGGTCCCTAGATTTATACTTTCAAGAAATTCTATCTTACCCACACCAGGGTAAGCCCATGATAAGAATATCTGAGTCTATCTTTATACCCCTACAAGCCCTTGAACATTAATGTAGTCGACACCTCTATCTTCTTTATCAAGGAAGTCCTTAAACATTAAGGTAATAGACACCTCTTTTATCCTTATCAAGAAATTCCACAAACATTAAGGTAGTCGGAACCTCTATCTTTCTATCCCTGAAATCCCTCGATTGTACACAGGAACAGTCAGAGTCGCACGAAGAAATCTGAACAAGTTGTTCAGTGTGCACAAATCCTGAGAATCTCTCTATCTAGAAATCACTTCATCAGCATGTAATCCATAGATTGATCAACTGATTAATCAACAGATAAAAGTATTGAGCTCATTCAAATGAGCGCCTATTTATAGGTACTTCTTCAACGGTCAACTCCCTCCTCTAACGGTTATATTTTTCCTTGAATCTCGAAGGGACCTGTACACATGTCACTCAAGCAATGATTAATCCCAAATAGAATGAATGACAACATTCCATAAATAAAACAGGAATAATAAAAATATGGTTGCTTAACCAAATCAAATTTTTCGAAGTCTAGGAAAATAATGTTTGGAGTCTAGGAAAATAATTATTTAGAGTCTATATTATACGGATATTCGAATTATATTTTTCAAGTAATTAGGAATCAAAATTTTATATGCTTCTGAGTTTGAACTATAAAAAATTCAGAGTCTGAATTCTATGTAATTTGGAAACTGAATTCTAAGGAATCTTGAACCTTAATTCTGAGGAATTAGGAATCCAAATGATATGGAATTTAAAACTGGAATTCTAAGGAATTCAATACCATAATTTCAGAGAATTTGGAATCTTAATTAAGAAAATTCAGAAAATGAAATCAGAGAATTTCGAGTCTGAATTTCCGTGAATTCAGAACCCGAATTCAGAGAATTTGGACCCAAAATTTATAGAATTCGGAGTCTGAATTTCATAGAATTCCAAATTTGAATTTCAGAGAATTCAGAACCTGGATTTTGAGAATCTGGAATTAGATTTTCAGTGAATTCAGAATCTAATTTTCAGAGAATTTGGAACCTGAATTCAGAGTTTTCAGAACCTAAATTCATAACCTGAAAACAGAATACTCCATAACTAAGTATTTATAAGATTCTAAGGTTTTTGGAAAGGAAAAAAAATTTACTCTTAGATATACAGTGAGTTATATTTAAAAAACTATGACATGAACATTGAGAAAAATGATAAGAACAAAAGTTTCTTGGGGATAGAAAATTTCCTTATTAAGAAAAATCTTTTGGGAAATAAAATTTTCCTTGAGATAGAGTATTTGTGATTTTAAAAACATAAAGGAATAGAATATTCATAGGGAAACCTTATTGATTTAAACTATCCCTCTTTTTGGAATGAAAAAAAATCCTAACTAAAAAGAATGTAAGGACATAAATATTTTATAAACTTGAAAATAACAACTTATCTCCCTTTACTTATAGATCAAAGTGAATACGACTAACTCTACCTTAGGCTTTGGAATCACTAAGAATCATATTTTTAATTTCTTGAATGATAATTTTCATTATCTTTTATACGAAAATCATCATTGATAATAAATTTCCCTTATAAGAACTCCCCCTAACTTAGGGAAATCACTTACTTACTTTATATTTGTTTTATCATTAAATTCTCCCCATTTTTATTTTCAAAAATAAATAGAGGGAATGAAAAAAATAAATGATACCTGAAATATTAGTATAAAAGAAGAAAATATATGGAGGAAATCTATAATTACATTAATATTGAAAGATTTCGTACAAGGATAAAATACAAAAAAAGATCGGAATGGAATGAAATTATACTTCTTTATCCTTCGACATCAGATTCTTCACAATGATTTTTAATTTCTTGAGCTCCTAGTGATCCTCTTCTGCATACTTAAGCAACTAATATTGTTCTTTTGTTTTCTTTTCTAAGGCTTTATTTTTTTCTTCCTGAGCATTAAGTAATTCTGAATGAGATTTCAACACTTCATCTTACATAACAAGATTATCTTCAATCTCAATTCTGAGATCCCATTCCCTCTTCCAATTATTGACCACCGAATTAAGTTTTCCATTCAGATCCTTACCTTCCTGCTTCCGAGTAGACTCTTCTAGGATTAACTTTTCTTGAAAACTATTTGAAATATTCTTGATCTTCCCATCTTCGGTTTCAAAAGAAACCTTGAAATTATCATGAAATTCATCGAAGATTCTCATTTCTTCAATTGTCTTCTTTGTACTTCTTGCAATCTTCTTATAAGATCATTTATGATCCTTATAACCAATGATGTAGGTTTTGAAATCTACCTCTAGTGCGACACATTTGTCCATAACCATGGAAATGGAATATAATTTTTGATTTATTGTATACTAATGCATCTAGCATATTGAGTCACTTCTTAGAAATAAATGAATAGTACTAAACAGAATTTCCAAAGACTGAAATACAAAATCATGTCTAAGGGATGATGATTCTGAATCCGAGAGTTTGGTTGTTGAGGATTCTTTTTCTTTATCCTCAGATTTCCTCTTTAATGAATCGCCAACATGTTTCTTCTTCCCCACCGATTTACTATGTTTATCTACTACCACCTTCTTTCACTTATTAGCTCTCAGAATGATGTCTTGTTCTTTGGGAGATTCGTTTTCTCTATATGATGGATGAACAATATTATCTTCCTCAATATCCTTTTTCACTATATCAACTACATGATCTTGTGGATGAATGAAATAATGATTATTTATTTCTTCTTCAGAAGATTTGATTAGCTCTTCTAGATCCTTCTCTTCATTCCCTGGTGTAGCATGTTTTATGAAATCGTCTTGGGAAGTCTGGATCGAGAATTTTATAGACGGACTTTCCTTCTCATGATAATCCTTTACTTGCCTTATTATATCTTCTGAATCACCACTACCTTATTCTTATTCTTCTTCCACTTTTTCTTCTTCAACTATTTATTCTTCATAATGAGATTCTGAAATCACAATTTTTTTTATCAGAGTCTCTAGTAATGATTCTGGTACCATAATTTGTTCATATGATTTCTCAACATCCTTGAGAAGTGATTGGACTATCTCAGACTTATATGTCTTCTTATTTTGCTTCTTCTTTTTTTTGTTGCTTCTCAGGCTCTTCAGTAGACTTTATTCTTAAAGATTTTCCCTCAGTAAGGTCCAAGACAAACATAGGCTCCCCTTTATTCTAGTTTTTCTTATCCTCTCTCCACTTATCCACTACTTCATCAGGATAATCTTTTTTCTTATTTGGCTTTGGTGGTACTGACTGAGTTTCCTTACCCACATGGGTTTTTCTTTTATATTCCGGTTTCATAGCCTTTCTCTTACTTCATTCTTTCTTAGAGGTTTAGACCACTTTTGGATTCTTTGACAAAGCTTCTACTTCATCTTCAAATAGATTATAAAATTCTCAAGATTCATTCGAGAATCCATCCATCATCCTCCTTAGGATATCATCACTTAACAAATTTACCTTGAAATTTCTTGACTTGTAACTGCATGGAATTTTGAAGGATTTTAAAAAAAGAACTATAATATTTGAGAGAATATCCTTATACACAACGATTTGAGATTTCATATTTCCATTTTTCATATTCTCAATTGTTACCAAAATATTCTCATCCATGTTTAAATTTCCAAGGATCACCAAGAAATATAATATGTAAATATCAATCTTCGTCAGAGTATCATTATCCATTTCCATGGAATTATAAATCCATGGAAGCATAATTAAAGAATCCATAAGTTCATTGAAAGGTGGAAAATCTTCAGAGTCTTCACTTTTTTCAAGCCAAGACTCCCAGTAAGCATTTCCTTATCAAATGAACCAGGTATATAATGAAATTTGTGAGTAAAAAATTATACTTCTCTTTCAAAATGAATTATAACCAAACTTGCTGCGTTGTAGTAAGAAAGAGAGCAGGTCTTTCCATAACACATAAACAAAAACTTGTATCTGCCTTATTACATGAAGAAACTTTTTGTCTCATAGAACTCAATAAATATGTCCAAATAGACCAGATCTTGTGCCTTTGGTTTTTAAATACAATTCCTCTCCCAACCGTTCAACCTAAAATTCTTAGAAATAATAGAATCATATTAGTTGAGGAATTTATGATCAACTAACATTTCTCGGTATATCTACCATTAAGATATTTCCTTAACAAATGAAATTTATTTATTAGGAGAGGATTTATCAGATAATCATAACTGAGGAACATGTTGAAGATTTAGAACAACATTAAGTACAGAGACAGAGATTGAGGACATGAAACCTTAAAGAAAATGATGTGGGGAAAAAATAAGGCGGGGGGGATTTATATTGGTGATTGGGGTGATGGTTAAACTTACATGGTTGATCAAATGGTTGAAAAACTTCTGACCAAATCTGACGTTTGAGATGATAGCCAAAGAAGGATTTTCATAGGTTCTGATCATTTGAGGTTTTTATGAAAAATATTCAAATTTATGTAAAATTGAATTTCAAAAATTTAAAACAGAATGAAAATACCTCCAAGAAAAAAGATGATTATGAAAACTTAGGAAAGGAAACATACCTTTATGATTACCTAGGGAAAATTATTTGTAATGAGGAAAATTATTCTTTAAGGACAATATATTTCTTAAAAAGACTATGAAGAATTCTAAATATGAAAAATTTAGATTTTAAAAAAATTTAGACTACAAAAAATTTTGACAACGAAAAAGTTTCACTATGAAAAATTTCACTGTGAAAAGATTTTACTAACAGGAAAATGTACCCCCCTATGAAAAATAGTTTCTAACTATAAGGAGATAAGTTTCAACAAGAAGTTAATATTTCTATATTACCTTATGGATATCATTCCAAAATTCAGTTTAATTTATTCAAATCTATTAGAGGGTAATTATTTGGTGAAAATATCATAACATTGATCTTGCATTCTGATAAATTGAAGCATGATATCTCCTTTTTGTGTGTGATACATAAGAATGTGATTTCTAATATCTATGGGTTTTTCATGAGAATGATGTGCACGATTTTTGCCTAAGGAAATTGCACTAGTATTATCACTCAATATTGGTGTTTTGGTAAAACTCATACCATAGTCTGTGAGTGTGTGTTGGATCCACAACACCCAAGCACAACAACTTTTGGCTGCTACATATTCAGCTTCAGTAGTGGGAAGTGATACTATGTTTTTCTTTTTTCACGAACAAAAAACTAATTAATCTTCTATGAAATGAAAAGATTCATATGTAATTTTATTATCCATTATACATCCACCAAATATCAGCATCCGAAAATATTTTTAGGACAACATCATATTCAGAAGTATAAGAGTGCTAAATCCATGGTTCCCTTCAAGTAGTAAAAAAATCCTTTTCACTACCTTTAAATGAGATTCTGTAGGTTTGGATTGATATATTATATATAAGCATACTGAAAACATTATGTCTAGATGACTAGCTGTCAAGTAAAGTAGACTTCTTATCATACCTCTAAAAGATGTTTGATCTATTGGTTTCCCAGCATCATCATGTTCAAGTGAATTTGAGGTAGTAATGGGATTACTTATACCCTTATTGTTGTCATATCCATATTTTAAGAAGATATTTAATATACTTATGTTGGTATATAAAAATTCTTTCATGTTTTTGAAAAAATAAAAACTAGGGAAATATGTTAACTCACCCATTATACTCATTTCAAACTCAGATTTCATTAGATCTACAATGGAATCAGTTAAAGATTGATGAGTTAAACCAAATATAATGTCATCAACATAAACAAGAACAATCAAAAAACATTTCTTATCTTTATTTATAATACGGGATGGATGAACATTTCCCTTAACATAATTATTTTTAAGAAAAATTCATGTAAGTCTATCATGCAAAGCTCTTGGGGATTGTTTAAGTCTATAGAAAGCTCTGGTATGTTTGAAAACATGTTTCGTATTTTTTGTGTCTTCAAAACTCGGAGGTTATTCAAAAAAAACATCCTATTGAACATAAACACTATGATAAGTACATTTAACATTTATTTGAAAAAGTTTGAAATTAAAGAATCCAGAAAAGGAAATTAAAATACGGATTGATTCATGTCAAGCTACTGGATCGTAAGTTTATTCATAGTCTATTCTTTCTTGTTGATTTTATCTTTTAGTAACCAATTTATCTTTATTTCTTACTATGATTCCATTTTCATCACACATATTTCTGAAGTCCCATTTTACAAAAATAACTAAAGCTTCCTTTAGTCTTTCATCCATGGTCGAGACTTTATTTCTTTCGAAATCATTTCGCTCATCTTGCATAGATTTTATCAAATCATCATCACCTAAAGCTTCATCTGTGATTTTTTGCTGTAATTGAGAAATTAATTCTTGATGTTATACTTAATTTATTAAGAAACTTTAAGTCCTTACAGGTTTATTTACATCACCAATGATGATATCACTACTAGGTAATGTTCCTAGACATTTTCCATAGTCATATTTACTTTGATCCATAAGTAAAGGGAGATATTTTTTTTATTTTCAAGTCTATAAAATTTATAATTCCTTAGATTATTTTTAGTTAGGAGGTTTTTAGTTTCCAAAAAGGGGGAGATTTTTTTGTCAATAAGGTTTCCTTATGACTTAACACTAGAATAACTAGATTATTTACCCTTCCTTTTATAGGTTAATGCATGATTTATGACCATCTAAAAATTTCCTTCTTTAAAGAATCTCTTTTGACTATTGTATGATCCATGATTATGAATCACATTTCCTTAGATATGTAATTCTGATGTTTATACTCTATGGTTGGTATCTCTATATGGTATGCATATGAATAAACTTAAAATGAATTTTATGGGAGGTCTCATAATTATATATACCTCCAATGCATTGGGTAATGTTTTATTCTCATGATATATCATGTATGGGATTAGGGAGTGAACCTAATCAATTATAGGACTCTATCCACCATTCGATATTATCATGGTAGTTTACCATGACTTATGTTTATGTCATGTTTTATGTAGTTTGGAATTTTCCTAGTTTAAATGATCTTATAATACCATGAATTTTATGTTATTCTTCCACTTGATTACTTATATACCTTCTCTATTATGTTATAATCTTTAAACTTTGACTCACATGTTATTCTTACTTATCATGTATATTACCTTACTGATATTTTTAGATCACTCCTTTATTTCTTGTATTCCATTGGTTATCTATAACAACCCAAGATTTGCGTACATAGATATTAAATAATTTTTCTAAAAATACATAAACACATCCCAAAGACTGTATTAGTTTAGTGCCTTTAGAAACAAAGAACACACACATCTAGTCTGGGGAACGATATTCAATGTTTACCACAAAGATCCTCCGCTTTAATACCCCTACCTAAAACTATTCTTTATAACCTATGGAAAAGAAACATATAAATAGGGTGAGCTTAGATGCTCACTAAGGGTAATAAAAGGAGATATAAATCATTACATAAACACAAGGTTAAATAATATTAACATGTTTTTTTAAATTATACCCTGCAAATCAAATATCATAATCTTGAGTCTTGAAAATTCATAAGACATAAATCATAAAAGAATAAATTTGATATAAAACATGGAATTGTGGAAAACACATAATCATAGGAAATAATTTCCTTATTTGTAGAGGCTCATCTCCAAGACAATCATAATGGACAAAGTCCATTACTAAAACGGGTTCAATCCTTGTTCTAGCCCTATATTACTGAACCATGTTTACTTCCCATTCTAGCCCTATATTACTGAACTGATTTTACTTCCCATTCCAACCCTGTATTACTGAACAAAGATCATTTCATGTTATAATACTATATATAGCATGAGAAAAAAATATTTACACAATAAACTATATGGATATATATATTCCACCCATTAAATAATGAAAACCATACATATGTGTCCCACAAGAACATAAATCATTCATCATATTATAACCCATGAAATAAAATGGTGTTCATAAACATCAATCAACAATAACATAACCCATGGAAATGAATGGGATTCATTAATATCATTCTATATTAATCATAAACCAACCATATAAATAATAGGGATAATATCCTTGAAAAATATCACCATTAAGACATAAGTAACATTTGAGATATTAGTTGAAAATAATTCTTTTGGAAAATATCCTTTCACTTTTGAAAACAAATTTTTTATTAAAATGGTGCACAATTTTAAATGAAAACGTTTTCCTTGAAAATAAAATGTTAATATTTTAATGGAATCATTAGGTCATTAATGAATTATAAAATCACTATATTCCATTCCTTTCTTATAAGTAAAAAAACATTCTTATCATAATTTTGTTGGAAACGTCAAAAATTACCTCAAATGAAAATGATAAAAAGATTAATTTCTCACCATTTAGTAAAAATTCATACAAGGTAAAAATGAATTTAAATAACTTTATAATGATATTAAAAATAATATGGAAAAAATTTTATGAATCATGGACATGAAATATAAATATTCCCCAAAAAATACTCACGTATATATAATACTAGAAATTAACGAGATTGGGGAATTAACCCTTACCTTAGGTATGATTTCCCTTATACGTATATAAAAATATTTTATAGTGGAATAAATAATATTGTAAAATTATTCCAGAACAATATTGATATTTATAATATCATATATGATCATATTATTACTCATTTCTTAATAATATTGCATTATTACTCTTCTATCAGGTGAGATAGAAAAATTTAATAAATTGGGGGGGGGGGTTAATAATTATTATTTGAAAAAATAAACAAAAGATAATTATTATAGCAATAAACAATATATTAAAAAATATACCAAAGAACACATGTGGGTTTTTATAATTTTTTTGATCACCATAATCCTCGTCCAATCATTCATCTTCTCTACTCTATGAAAAGATTTGTATTCACTAAAGGAATAATTTTTTAGAGTTTTATAACCCTGTTATATACATAAATATTTCTCACTCGATAGTAAAATCACATTACAAACATACCTTTTTCTGACATGGTGGCATACCCCTTTCTAACATTTACAAAAGTAATAACCCACTTGACTTATTTTGGGAGTCACAGCCTGGAAATCCTTTTGAATAGGAGGAATAACATAGTATGTAATTTTTTTCATAGGACAACCTTAAATCAACTATATAAGAACAAATATAAGATATAAATATACAACATTGAGAACCCAAACCAAATTAATAATAATAGGGGATAAAAATATGATAAATTTTAACACATCTCAAGAATGTTGATCACTTCAGTTGTAGATAATCAAATTGTGATGTCCATCATGATTTCACAAATGAAATAGTAATCATAATAGGGTTTTATTACAACATAATTATTGAATGAATGTTGTATTTTTATCCATGTCTATCCTCTCACATGGATAAATTCTATCATGTTTATTGAGTCACATTACCCATTGATTGTATTCCAATAGCTAATCCTACATCCTTAATTCTAATAAATTCTTGAGTATGAAGAAGCATCCTGATAACCAATCATATTATACCACATTAGGAAATAATAAATATATTAAAATACCATTTACTTTTAACTTAAATTACCACAGTCATTATCATAGAGTAATCATGTTTTTTTATTCCAACATGATATAACACCAAAATAATTCCAATATAATCATTAACAAAAATATGAATTTCAAAATTAATTAAAAAATTTAAAATATATTTCATAATTATTTAGTTTTTTAAAATATATAAACGTTAGTTAAACAGAGTATTATAACACAAAAAATGTATGTTTTTTTGTTTAGAGAATTTATGCATAAAAATATTTAATCAAACATCTTATTTTATTTTTGCTAAATAGAATAAGTTAATAAGAGTTAAAATATTTTCAATATGATGCCATAATAATTGTAATAATAGTTTATATAAGTAGATATATATTTTATGTGATGGTAGTATATGGTAACTGTCTCTACTATTGAAACAGAAGATCGGCAACCATTGGAATTTGGTACCAACCGCTAGTTATGATGTGATACCTCTAGTAATGCAGTGCTACTATCAGTTATACGGTGCTACTATTAGTTCAATATAGATTGATAATGTCATAAAAATATAAATTATACCACTATTATGGAAGTGATGCAACTACTAGAACTTATAGTACCTCTTGTTAAGATGGTTCTAACACCTATAGAAAACATGGTATTCAATATCCATCATACGGGTAAAATGTATTATGCATAGGCTATGTGTTGGTAAATTTTATGCATGCATAATGTTATGCTCATCTTTTACTTCATGTGTAATGGTATGATACAAGATATTACTGGTTATCTAAAGGAATCATGTAATGCTACGTAAAGTTAAAATATAATTCATACCCATTTTGTAAATGTATTTTGGTAATGTATAAAGGAATAAATATGTTTAAATGAGTTTTATAAAGGTAGAATCAACCATAAAATCAATGTATAATGTTATTAATAGGATTAAATATACAATGTATGGGTAAAATAAACCTCACATAAATGTAAACTGATTAAAGCATAAGGGTAACCCAATAGATCTATGGTGTACTTATGTGTACAATATAACTTACATAAAGGTAATTTAAACCTTTATTCTACTTATGTAAGGGTAGTATATAGCATGCATAAATTTTACAACTAGCTTTAAATACACATGTAAGGAAAATTTAATGCTATGTAAGGGTACTTCAATGATTACAAAACATACATAAGGGTTGAAACAAAATATATGTAATGGTGAAATAATGTTTAAAGAGATTATGTAAGGATAAATATAATTATTAGAAAAAATTAGATTTTTGTTTAAAAAATAAAATTATTGAAGAAGAATAATAAAAAATAATGAATAATAAATTAATAAAATTTTATTGAATAAATTATTAACAATTAAATGATTTTTTATAATTTTTTAAATGAAGTAATTTCTAATATAAGAGAATATTAAAACAAATAAGATACAATATAAAATCTAAAACTCACAACATAAGAAATATTGTTCCATATTTATATATGTTTAGGAAGAGGTTTAATGAAACCCTTATAACGTTTTTCATTTACCATTTACCTATCAACACATTAAGTATCTAGACATATAGGATATAATTTTTTGATTCATACAATCCCATAATAAATGTTCTTTTAAATCCCTATTCAACAATAAGCTACCAGTGTGTATAGAGAAATTTGAGTAATGTGATTAATCTAGTATCTACCACTTCATATTTGTTTGTATATAACACATAACCAATTTCAAAATATTAACACTATTTTTCCTAAAAATTACAATATCCATAATTAGTAGGTATCTAAATAAAGATCATTGTTATTCTTCATCATAGTCTGAGTTCTATAGCACCCCTACACAACACATTATTTACATAGTGTTCCTTCCTATGGTGGAACTTTATCGAGAAATCATATCATTTTATAAGTTGCAAACATATTATTTCCCCATGTTAAGATTTTTCTGGAGAAAATATAATGAAATATTTTTTGGGTTGCATATATTTCACATCCTACTCCGTATAAATAGATCCCACATTTCATCAAGTAAATTATTATAACTGTCAACTCAAATAAATATATTGTATAGTTATGTTTACAAATCCTTAATTATATTGGTGCATATAAAAACACACATTAATTTTATATAAATATAAAACATGATCCTTTCAAATATACAATATTATAAATTATAAATCATTAATTTCATGATATTAATGATTTTACAACTGAATTAATAAATATCCTTATTTTCTCTTTAAATAATTCTTCACATTACTTTTTAAATGAGAATAGAACACATTTACATCCCAACATGATTTAAAGGTCAACTAAACAATATAATTTTGAATAAAACACATAGAGTAACATAGTAAAGATATGAGACTATGTATGTTGATTGTATTTTTCTTTGTAACACATTCTTTAACCGCCTTTATCATTCAATGATCAATAAATAATTCATCCTTGGAGAAAACATATCCTTATAAATAAAAATCATGGAGGTAACATTAATTCTTACGAAATTTCAAATATAATTTTGTTTATTCGAGGGTCTTAATAAATATTTGTAGATGGTTCTCTTAATGTTCATAGAATTTAGAGTATGTTTAGATATCATCAACGGATAACACCAAGAATTTATCAAGACAATAATTCAATAATGTATTCATCAGATACATAAAAATAAAATGTAAAAAATAAACCAAAAGTGAATTATCATAAACACATAATTTCCATACCTCATAAAAATTGTTTTATTGGAAATATCATCATTATTCACCATTAACTAATGATCATGAATGTGAAGATTTTTTTCAAAAAATATTTACCTCATTGAAGTTGATAAAATAAGTTAAAAGTGCATTGTATAGGATATATATTATTTATTGAAATGGTTCCTATAATCAATGCAAAAACTCACAGTCCGTTTTTATATTTTCACAAATAAAATAAGGGATTACAAAAATCAAACACTAGGGTTTATAAATCCCTTATCAAAAAAATGTTGTAGTTGTTTCTTCAACTCTACAAAATCCGTTGATTTTAATGTGATTTGTACATATTATATAGAGATATTAATTCTTAAAAGATTAATACCTAATATATTTTAAAATATATACATGAGGATCATAATGTTTTTTAATCATTGGTGACCAGATACGAAATATTATCATTTAATGAATTATCTTCATCATTTCCAATAATGAACTTCCCACATATTACTTTTATTTTATATACCCTACTTAAAACCATTTTTAATAATATGGGGAAGGTAAACACAAGAAATGGTGGAATTAGATTCTCATCAAGGGTAAACAGAGAGATATCAAAAATCTCTTAAGGATAAGATAACCATGAGTGTATTAGAACATTGAATTAAAATTTCAAAACCATACCTTGTATATCATAGAACGTAATCCTGAGTAATGAAATAAGGATTGGTATTTCATAAGATAAATATATATACACTAAATAATGTATTAATACTACTGACGTGTCTCCGTGACATTCTACCATGAGAATCCTATAGATTTCTCTCCCATTCATTCCTCCATTCACAACCCCTCAAACCCTCAATTTTTATTCCTATAACCCTAGGGTTTCTAACTACCTCCCATACAGCTGACTCCATTCATCTTATCTACTACCACATATAGAACTCAGTCTTCGTACACTACCCTTCGGCTCCCCGTATCTAGAACTCCTAGATCATCATCTCCATCTCCACCTACGTCTCCAGCACTCAGCGTCTCGTCATCTTTGTCTCCTTCTCGGTCTGCATCTAAGGCACCCAGTATCTGGTCATTTTTGTCTTCTTTCATAGTAATCCATAACCTCAACTCTGGAACTCCATCACATCACCTCATCACTATATATTAATTCATCTTTACCTCCTCTATCTACTAGAACCTTCGATTTACTACTAAATACCTACTCTGTTCCAATATATTCTCCATTTTTAACCACCTAAGATGACTCACGACAACCAATTCATGAACCCCTTTAACATCACCAAAAACATATTCATATATCCTATAGATATACACCTCTGCAACAGGTATGTTCTCCCAATCCCATAGTTATTTTAACCCTTCTGCTTTATTTTGTTCCCTAATCTATTTACGACAGCTTCATTGGAGATATTCTTTAGTCTGTCGACACATTCAACAACCACTATCCTTCATGTTCCCTCTATTAATCCATCAATTCATCCATATTTGATATAATATACTGAAAGCTAACAATTCTACTTCATTTTCTCTTCAGTTCTTCTAATCTAATTTATATTTACCTATGATGTGTTTTTTATTTGTGTGATAATATTCCTTTTTCATACTTGGAGCTAATGATTTATAGATTTTGGGTTGTTTGACTATTATGTTAGACCTATTTTTATCACATTTTTATTCAAATTCCACTCATAGATCTATTTAAATTCTGGATTGTTTAATCAATCTATGTAATAATCTACCTTTTTCATTTTTGGAATCACACTAATTTATTTTTATTTGTTTTATGATAATAAATATGTCTATGTTTATTGTTCCCTATCTAATAACAACTTTATCTATGTAATTTATAATTGTATTTATATGGGAGGGGATCTTTTTTATACCTAGATAAATTTGGGAATCATTTGTTCATTCTTCTCAATAAAATAGCTCTATTTTTCAGATTAGTGTAAGATAGAAGATTCAAAGGACATTTAGTCTCTCATATGTGATAAAAGAACCAAAATTTTTAAGGTATTAAATAATACGTCAGTACACTAACATGTGAACAGAGTGTTGAAATCTTAACTAGATAAATTATCATTTACATTATCCTGTATACTTCCTTTTTAGGCACTATTCTATAACACTTATTTTTCATCCATTTTCAATTTCTAATTCATATGTATTTGCGTTAACCCCTTTCACCAATACTCTAATATGTGTATAATATGATTCAATTTTTTTGTACACATATTTATGATACCTTTTATTCATTTCCATACTAGGGCTTCTATTTCATTCTATTAACCGGTATTTATTCACTAATTGATTATTCAATACACATTCAACCAAATGGAATATTATTCTCGATCTATAATTTTAGTGTACATTGTATGATTATTAAAATGGTGTTGAATTACTTTACATGTCTAATTTGATTTAGGTATCTTTACCACTATCCCGTTCATTACATTATAATGGTATCAAATATTCATGGTAATTGAATCTCACTATTATTTCAATTTCCATTTTCATAATGATTTATTTATTGTTTTGTTGTTTGAAATCAATATTTGTGTGATGAATTATTATGCTGCATATTCTAGGAAATCAGTGTTTCAGGTACTTTTATATATGTATATTTTTTTTAATTAGTGTATATTTTCATTGCATGTGGTGCTATTTTGAAGTGATATATTATTTGGTCAGATTTGTCAAGTTGGAGAAGCAATCAGGCCTAGACAATCATATCAGAATTAGGGATTTATGTCTATCCACAATGGAATTTTGGGTATTTATGATGGTTTTTAGTATAGAAAATATATTAATGTGTTTGAATCCAAGAACTATAATTGTTTTTAAATTTCATTACTAAGTTTAGGGGTCTCCCTGTTATGATGAAATATGTCACAAGATCAATTTTAGAACTGATACTAGTACTTTCAAGGATAGTTTAAAAAACTATGATTGTATTCGGCAATTAGGAAGGTTTTAAGTATGTACAATACATTAATGTGTTTGAATTCAAAAACTAGATTTTTTTTATATTTCATTACAAAGTATAGGGGTTTCCCGGTTTGGCTAAAATATGTCACCAGATCAGTTTTAGAACCTATACTGGTACTTTCAAGGTTTGTTTCACAACATATAATTGTCCATTCAAGAAAATTTCCTATAATATTTTTTCATTGTGCATTATTTTTTTCCAATTTTTTATTCTTTTTGTATATTGATTTGAGTTGGTCATTTAAGAAACTTTTGTAGGATTTTTATTACATTATCTATGAATTTTCAGTATACCTACAATGATGGTTTTTCGAAACCCTAGGATATTCATTCTCTACTCCAATAGTAACCCAACAACTTAGAGACTCTCCATGTGTATTGTATTTTCCTCAAAAAATATATATGACTTCGGATGTTAATTATTCTCTTCTTGCATATGTGTTTACTAAATATGGGTTGGTAGTTAATGAAAGTTTCATTTATGGGTTAGAAATTAATACTCATGAGGGGTTCGCTTCATAAAAATGTTGACCATGGGAGAAATGAATAATAATTGTTTTTCTCTTGATGAACATGAGATATGATTTTCATAGATTCATAACTGAGTCGTCTTTCCTTTTTGGGACTGTGCTGTTATATGTGTTGAATTCAAACATTTTATCCTATGACTATTCCAACAAACATGTTCTTCTTGAAATTTAACATGAACAATGAATTTTGTAGTAATGAAAAGAAAAATTGATAATCACCCTGATAAGAAGCCTCTGAAATAGATGGTTCTTAATATAATTTATAGTGTCCTACTTTTCATTTTAATGAATTTATTACAGTAATTACTTATGATAAATTATTTCAAAAAATTCATGTTTCATTATATAAATTTAGATTATAATTATACTCCTTATAATCTAATTTACTCGAATTCAATATCAATGTTTATGAATTCATGATATGTCTCAACACAGTGCATATGTATGAAAACAATACATACATTCCATTTGAGTAGAATCCGTTGTGAGTATAATTCATTTGAGAAGAATCCTTATGAATATTATAAATGAAATATAGTGCAACAAACTTTATCCATATGAGTAGAGTCCATTAGGAAATACTGGGCATATGTATGCTTGAAATACATTACTTTTTTACTATTGAACATCAAAAACATTATCTATTGTTTCCAATCACTTTTCATTTCAATGTACAATACTCATTCTCTACATTACTTTTTTACATTTTTATTTACATTCTTATTTGATCAACCATATCAAAACATGTTTCTATTTAGGTAACACAAACTTATTATTTACATTCATATGGCTGATGAATTTTCATTTAAATGTAAAATAATCCTTAGTATTATAGATATCAGGTGATAAAAGATAATATGAATAAAGTTAATCCCGAGACTAAAGGGTCGTGCATGGGAGATACCCTGGTGCGACATTCTATGATTGCTATATTTCTACCACTGAAAAATCTTCACATTATGTTCTTTTTGTGTTTTATAGTATTTATCACCTAATATAAATATTTTTTTAAAACTATAAAATAATTTTGTTGTATTAGAAGCAATAACGATTGTTTTTGGTTACACATTGTTTCATTCATTCGGGTTTACCCCGCTATAATTCCAATGGGTTTTTATAGTTTTTTAGTTTGTCATATATATTTCATATCCACTACACACATTTCAATTAACCTAGTTTTTATTTCAATAGTTATTATGTACATGAAAAATACCAATATTTATTTCCAATGTATAAGTTCAGATACATGAATCATATTTTAGATAATGTATTAACCTTGTCAATTCTTGCAAACTAGCCACCCATATCTATTGGTTTTATAGATTTATAAAAATAGAAATATATTTATGTATACTTCAAAATATTTTTAGCTGTTATCACTTAACCATGCATAAAAAGATTCAATCAAACTGAATCATTTAATAATATAGTCACACTTTTCATTTTTCTTTGATGTGTTCACCATACATATTTCTTTTTAACATGTTCTAATGTAGGTATTTTTCCCCAAGAATTAACATACCTTTCATGTGTTGTATATTTTATCATTAAAAAAATGTTAATGGAATGGTTGATGGATCACATTACTAGGTAAGTTATTAAGCAGTTATACATGATACATTTTTTGATCAATTGTGTAAAAATATATTCTTTAATTCATAGAAGTATATTGGTATATTTCCATTATAGTGTCTTGATTTTTGTATAACCATACTGTTTACTATATATTCATGAAACTCATGTGATTTTATTATAATAAAATACTGATTTAGTTATTAGTAAATGTAATAAACTCCAATGATAAATAAAAAAATGTGATTTGTGCATTATACAGATTTAGCCATTTTCTAAATCAACAACCCAAAAAAATCAAACTGTTTATTTTGAAATATATTGAAAGATGGTTTGTAGATTTTTGATAGTAGAATACAATAAAATCATTCTGTTGTAAAATATTTATTTATATTATTATTACACTACTACAAAAAATAGAATTAATCTACTATTGTTAAAATAAGTACATGATTATTTTATTCTGTCTAGGTACGTACTGTATAAAATTATTTCCTCCATTTATCATTAATTTAAATTATTTAATATTTAAATTTCATTACAAAAAACAATTAAATTTTACTAACTTTCTACGATCTCGTAGAAATAGCATGTATAAACATATTTCAACACCTTTGATGGAATTAGGCTCAGTTACTAAAAATTGATTACAAAACTCATCACATACAATAAAAAGATACAAGAAAGAATGATTTTTAATATTTTTATTCAAAATATGATAATAGATTCGGCTAAGCTTGTGCTTAGGATATACTACCATGAACTCTATAAATCATCTCCCCTACCTTGAACACAAGAAATATGCCCCCTTTTCCATTTTAGTTTCTTTGGGTTTCTGGTCTGCTTATCTAGAAACTATGAGTTAGGGTTAATTAATGGTTTTCTCTGGTGTAGGTATTTTCTTACATAGTAATAAATAACTAGGGGGTAGACAATGTGTGACGGTGGGGATTGGGTGGGAATTAAAGATGTAGCTCTGATTATGGCGGCTATGTTTTGGGTGATCCTGTTCTAGACAGGTGGTGGTGAATGTACAATGCATAATCCTGTGGTTTTGGAGTTCTGAGATGCATATCCTTTGGAGTTTTCATTGGATTCTATTATCATATGCCATGTTATCCCATCATCGGCGGCCTGATGGCTTCCAAGTGCCATTCAGTGGATCCACATGTTGATTTACTAATGTTGTATATTATATAGGATTGACTATTTGTATTTCCTTGAATGATTTTGTACCCTTATCCATTTAAATGGATCATTATTGAAAAAAAGTTGGATACTATCATTTAATGAGAGGTTAATGGTTTTTTTATTCTATTAGATTTTATTTATATTATAACATTTATAATTTTTTGATTTATGTTTAGACATAACATTTGGTACAAATTGAGTTGTTTGAAAGATTAATAAAAAAATATAGATGATAAAATTTATATTATTGATAATTTATATTTATTATATTAAAATATTTATAATATCCTTTTATATCTTTTCATTTTTTTTAAATTCACATACGTTAATAGTGGTTAACTAGGAACGTTTGATTTGTTCAATCGAGGGAGATTCCTGATAACATTATTTATTTACCATACCTTAAATAGTCTATTAAAAATGATATGTTAAAAAAACTATAATCATTAAGAATAATTTAATAATTAATTTAATATATTTATTTTCATAGAAAAAAAATAATTAAAAAATAAATATTATAATAACCTAATATAATATCATATTTAAAACTTTTAACGAACACATCCTTTTGTGCAACTCATCCTAATGTTGTCAAACAATATTTTTATATTTTAATGGTTTTGAATTATCTCTTTTATATTAACATTAAAAATTTCTATTTTCATTTTTAAATATTCAATAATTTTTTTTTATTTTTGAACATTATTGTGTATGTCAGAAAACATGGTACAATATTTTTAACCTAATGATTTTGTACAACGTGACACTATCATTGGTTCATTCTACAAATTCAATTGATATTCAATGAATAATAAAAATAAAAACATCAATATTTTTTATCGAATTATTGGTCACCTTTTAATCATATCCTATTAAAATTTCTCATTTTATCTTTTCTCATATTGATTATTAAAACCAATGTCGTATCTTTTAGTTGTCAAATCTGTTTATTTCATAGTAAAAAATAAATGATTTTGTTAAATTTTATTTAAATGTATGGTCATTCATGTAATTTACTTCTCCCCCTCAAAATATATTTCCACTCTTTTAGATTTATCCTTATTATTTTCTACTATACCGAGGGTATCTTAATACTTTCTACACTTGTGTTCTAATAATATCTACCATTTTTCATCGTTTTATTTTAAATTTCAATTTTTTTTAGTAACATTACAATATTTTTTTGAAATATGAAAAACCATATGATTTGAATAAAAATTGAAAAGTTCTGGGAATTTACACGGGAAAAGTACTAGATAATAATAAATGAATTGAAGAACATGATCCATGAGAGAATAACATATACATAGGAAAGTAAATAAAACCCTAGTATTATAACATTGAAAACATATATAAATATAAATAGCTTCACTCGTTGAGTTAATGGAATTAAAGAAAGACCTCATATAAACTTATATATTCGAAAACTATGTCCACACATAAAAATAATGGACATGAAAACTAGTTCCATGCATAAAATTGTGAACATGAAATTAGATTCCTAAACAGCATTGTTATATTATGAGTTATCCATATTTCCCCAGTATATTGGAGGGCTATTGCAGACCCATCCATCACACAATCTAAATCTATTATTATGTATACTACAAGATCATGAAACCACTTAAAATTACTTAAAAAATTATGCCATGGATAAGGAAACAGATTTTGTAAACATTTTATCTTCATAATAATAAAACAACAAGAGAATGAGTAAGAATAATATCATATAATCATATCCCCATTGAAATATAAGTGAAATAAAAGGATTTCGTAATAGATTCTTATGACTTCAAAAGACGACAAAGAACATTTCTTGAGAAAAATACAATTTTTGTTTTGAAACCACTCAATTAAAATTAATAAATTTCATAAATATTAAAGAAAAAAATTTACTCAATTTTTTTTTAAATTGTATTATATTATTCAAATAATTGAATGGTCATAGTTGTAGGAAATTACATTCATGTCGTGAACATAAATATTACTATTCCTTTCACATATTCAGTAATAAGTCAATGTACATCATTTTGAAAACAAAAAGAAGATCTTATTTAAACAATAATTTAGGAATTATAAAATGGTTAAAAAAGACATTAAACAACCATTGGAGGATAGTAAAAATATTCTTGAAAATATGGATATAATATAAAAAGAATTTTTGAACGAAAAATGAAATAATGTTTTTTATGAAAAACATTTTAAAAATCATTTAGTGTGCCAAAGAGAAAATCATGGAACTATCACATGAAAATTATATGAATAACTGAATGATAATAAAATTCATGGGATTATTGAGAGGTAGATCACGATATTTCATCATCTGAAACTTAATCATAAGAAATCATGGTAAATAATCAGATTGTAATAGCAAACATATACTTCTTTAGTATTTTTGGAATTAAATCCCCATGAAAAAATAACATCAGATGAAAATATAAATGCTTGGATTATAAAAAGAAAAATGATACAACATGTCTAAGGAGTATTATATACACCTCATAAACCTAAATAGGTTTATAGCATCAAACCAATCTCAATGGAAAAACATTGAGATGAAAAAACCCTTACTTCTTCAGTAAACTGTAAATCAGGAACTCACGATAGAGAGATCCTTATAGGGAATTATAAATCCCCATAATTTTCATTACAATAACCACAAAAGATATTAATTAATTTTATACCCAACATATAGGGAAAATAAGTTGTGAATATGGAATATGCTTTATAGAAATAAAAGTGAGATAAAAAACCCTTACTTTAAGTTCAAATTCATTTTAAGGTGGACTAAAAAAGTATCAAAAATTTAAATTTATTATAATTCTATATAAATATCATGTAAATATATAAAATATCATATATGATCCACTTATATCAATTAAACACATATTTATTAATAATTATTTATCAAAATCATCATTTCTATGTGTTTAATGTCATATTTTCCATGAGAATTTCAGTTCGGTTGTTCCAGTCCTTATACATTTATCATGTATCTATAATATACAAATTTTTTATAACATTACATATATCATATATATATATATTTATTAATCCATAAAATCTAGAGGTAGAAAAATTAATTACACCATTCATAGAGATGATATTTCATACGTATGTATGAATATTGTTTTCACTTTTCAAAGGGTGGAAAAAAGAAAGGTAAATAATAATTAACCATTAAATAATCATTATTATATCATATATATCATATAAATTAATTAAATATATCTTTATTACAGTCCATTTAAAACACAAAAGAACATAAAATCACATCATTTTGTGGAGGTGGCAGTCAACCCATAAGCATGAGTAACATTATCATTTTCCAAAAGACTGGAAGGTAAGAAGGAAGATATGATAATATAATTCCAGGAAATTAATAATATCATTGATATCATATATATTTAAATTATAAAAATTATAATATACATCTAAGAGTTATGGTGATAGAAAATTAATTGTACCGTTATGTGGAGGTGGTAGTCCACATATATGAATGAGTGATACATTCACTTCACGTTGGATGAAATAGAGGGGAGATAATGGAAATTATATAATTATAAAAACATTTAATTATATTTAGTACTATTTGTTTATTATTTTATTTTTAATTTCATAGATTTATATGTTATAAAAGAAAAATTAAATTGAAATAGGTGGGGTTAGATAATTACCTCTTCTTCAGTATGCCTCCTATAGAACCCTTAATGAGGACCCTTGAAATGGAATTTTAAGAGGACAAGAACATATAAATAATTATAAGGATATTTAAAATTTAATTTTCAAATTTATGGTAATGATATATGACTCAATATGTCTTAATGAACATAAAAGGGGAGCGTCCTTTTATAAGGGAGGGAAACGATAAACTTGGAATTAAAAAAAATTTAATTATTGTATTTATAAATAATAATTTATCACAATAGACGTGAATTATCTTATAAATAGTTAATGGGTGTAATATAATCATCCTATTAAATTTATAGAGGTTTTTATACTATTTGAAACCTTTTATTTTTGTTTAACCCATCCATCTACCGATTTTAACCTTTAATATAATAATGAATTTTTTAATATTAAAGGGTTTTAATTTTAATTATAAGTTGATAATTCACTCATAAATAGAAAATTTATTAAACTTTAGAGAAAATCATTTCCACATTTTTCTAGTTTATCATTTTATGATTTGTAAATAATTTAATAAATTAAGATTTTTTTAAAAATTTGAATAAAGTAATTTATGATAATACTCATTTAATTTGACACTGAACACATCACTAAAAAGCTTGAAATAAAATGTAATGCATTATAAAATCACTAATAAGTCATTTTATAAATAAAAATCTCGGAATAAATAATCCATCAAAATGGTATTAATTTTAATTTTTAGCAAATTATTTATTTTATTTTTCTACTACATGAAACAATTTAATGTGATGGTAACTTTTGTATTTATGATAATTATATCATTACTATAAAATAATATTTAATTATAATAATATAAATTAATTATTTATTTTCATAATAACAATTTATATTTTTTCATAAAATATTTTTATTCCTTTGTGAAAATATAAAATATATTGAAAGACAGAGAGTGACATTTTTGGAATTTTCTATACTTAAAATAATATAAATATCATTATTAATAGAAAATGTCTCCAAATTTCCATTTATTTTAATTTTAGATGTAGATGTTAAAAATTTTCTCACAGATAGAAATGAATTAAATAATTGTGTTGATTTTGAGACCTCATCTCTTGGTTTTGAAATTGTTTTACACATTGACCCTTACCGAGGCGATAAAAATTTACTATAGTTTCTATTCATAATAACAATAAATAATTGAGCTTCATTTATCAAATTTGAACGTTATAATTACATATACATCAAAACAATTAATTAGTCAATCACTATAATGAGAATATATAAATTTTAATATAAATTCCTAAAACAAAATGAAGCATAGTGTCCAAAAAATGATTTTTAGGCATAAAAATTTACACATATTGAAACCCTGAATATTAATAATTTAAATAGAAATATTTATGTTATACCAAATAAAATTGATATTTTTTCACTTTAATAAAAAATAAATAATCTAATGGATCTTTTTAAACATTTTATTTTCAAAAAATAAATGACAGCATTTGAAAATTGGTATTTTTCACTATTCGTAGAAAAACAATAATTTTAGAAATATCCAAACATTTTATAGTAATTTTATTTTAATATGATGATATTAAAAATTATTTTAATTTTATAATCTAATATTGAAAAATTATTCATTAATTAATTATAATTTCCATGAAAAAGTTCAACAAAAATCATTTTTAATGAAAATTCTATTTTGATGCAAAAACGACTTCATAAAAAACATTGTGATTATTTAATAAGAATTAATCAAAACATTTGTATTGAGTAAGACAATTATAAATTGGTATCATTAATAATTTACTCATATTAATACTCACTAATTCAATGAATATATCATATTAATATTTTTATTATATATCAAAATTCTTTTAATTATTCGTGTTGTGGGTTAAGAAAGCTATCATGGTTATTATTATTTTAACTAAATTTTTCAGGTGTTTCATTCTACCACCCAACTAAATAAATTTTTTCCTTATAAAATTATCATGGTCATTAAAGGATTAATTTTTTAATATTCCTTTATTGAACACCCACATCATACGTAGGGATAAAACAAATTCCATTGAAAATGGGATGTGGAAAACCTACGAGTTACCAGAAATAACACATAATCGTGTTTATAGATAAAGATAAAATTGATGGGTAGTTAACTAATAAACATATATTATAAAACAAGTTTCCACATTCTAATAAATATGGATATATAACTTTTTCATAAGAAATTTACAGAACATAGAACCATAAATTTGGGAGGGCTAAAAAGACAATCGATTCATCAGAAATAAAGTTATAAGGACAACTATTTTATTTCAAGATCCTTTTTCTAGTGATAAAGGATTAATTTTACATCAAGATAGAGTACACAATAAAATATAAATTCTTAATTTCATTCCAATATATTTTCATAATATAATACTTTGTCTGCACTTAAATAAATTCCACTTCTATCTTATCTCACACTTAAAGAAATCAATATTGAAGATGATTTTTCATGCATGATGTAGTAAATTTAACATTAAATAAATCATATGATCCATTAGTCATCACTTATGCCTATAAATATTTAATAAAAGTTAAATGGTTATAAAATGGTTCCCAATTAGTAAAATTCATTTATTATTTTATAAATTTATTACAATAATACCAAAAAATCAATTTAAAACATTCTATAAACCCATCCAAAATTTGACCAACCAAATTAAAAAACAAAATAATTTTAAATAAGCTCAATAAATATCAAAAATAAACATTACAATAATCCACCAAATAAAATTAAGTATATCTTAATGTTATATACCAAATATGTGAATAAAATGATCATATATTTTCCTGAAACATGATAATATCTTGAACTACCATAAAACATTAATGAAAACATACATTATTTAAAAAATTAATTCTCTCCTAATTACATAATTAAAATAACAAAATATCAAATTTATTCCATTAATTTAGTAAAATTCATCAAATATAACATTAAACAAAAATCACTAATTAGTTGTAAAGTCACTAATACTATCTGATTTACATTATCCATGTAAATTGTCTCTTTATACCTAATAAACATTACTATCACATCATTAAAAAAAATATTAAAGGTTATCTTTCCCTAAATATTGTGTTTTATATAAAATATGACCTCACTATTTACTATCCTTGTTAGGTTATTAAAACCATTCAATATATACTTCCAAATCCCTAAAAAAACATCAATACAATAGTCCTTATGTGTTTGAAGATTCTTGTGAACAAAATACAATTAATAAAAATATTTCAAAAATTTAACTCTCAAGTTCCCATACATAAAAAATTCAATAATTATAATTCCTTTATAAAATGTAATCTATGATGAAACATTGTATTTTTTAATTCCTTCTTCCCTTTATAGGTCATTCATTGTAACTTCCTCAGCAAAAGTCAAACCATTACTCATAAAACCTTGATGATACACTTCTCAATATTTTTCCATAAGATATCAATTTTCACAATTCCCATAAATTAAAAATATAAAACATTTAACAATTTATGATACCTTAGGGAAATAATTATTATCAACCTTTTTTATAACCAAACCGTTAAATTTTCCTTGTACGTTACATATTCAAGGCCATTCTTTTCAACAAATAAACTATCAGGTCATTACTATGAGACATTTCCCTAAGTCATTTTTCCCACATAATCAAAATGTAGAAATATGAATCTTATTCCCACTATGGAATTATTGAAACTCAATTTTACTATAATTAGGTGTCTCATGAAACTCAACTAATTTGGGATTTATAATAATATAACAAGATCAAGGATCTGGACCAATCAAAAGATTTTTCATTCAATATTTAATTTCACTTCATTTCTCATAAGGATGACCATTAAATTGTTTATTTAATTTATTGTTACCATTAGTCATTCATATTCCATCCATTGACTAAAACTAAATATTATTTTCAGAGAAAAATATCCATAGTGAGAAATCAAGAAATTTCATTCATAGAATTTATAAATCAGAAAACAATATTTTCAATATATGTCACCTTATGCTTATCCCAGAACATAATTATAATATATATTCAAATCCTCTATAATATTTCATAAATGAAATTTAAATTAATCCAATCATATCCATCCAATAGTGTAAAAATAGGTGTGAAGTAAGGGAACACTCTAGTGCATTAGAATGATGTTTGAGATATACCTGGCCAAATATTTTTTATTGTTATTACCCCTAGATGAATTTGTGCCAAAACCACATCAACATATAGTATTCATACAAGGATATATTGAAAGTTAAAATACATAATCTATTTCTTTTCAAAACATCATGGTTTCCACCACAGTTCTATAATCATAATCTCTAAAGATTGAATAACATTTCCTTTGATATGAAATATAATTACCTTTAATTTCCAAAAAAAGATATCACATCTTAATAGAAGATTATAAAATATATTTTACAAATACAAGACCATGGATTATAAAGGTTATGTTTTTTTGAGACTAGAAACACGATATTCTTATTTCATTAATGATTTTCCACAAATCCCATAAAGATCTTCCCACACCGAACTCTTCATAGGCTTACCAAACATAAAACAATTATTCATAACATTGAGAAAGTAAATATAAGAAAGGGTGATATTATATATTGATTAAGGGTAAAATCATGAGATATAAAAGTGTATTTAATCAAAATATTATCATAAAGGAATTAAAACATGAGAATAACATTTGAAACTCATAACCATCATATCAAATATTATAATCAGGAGTCATAGAATAATGATTGGTAGTTCATAAAAAATAAATCATAAATGAAAAAAACAACTTGATCCATGAGTGAAAAATATGTATATAAAAATTTGGAAAGAACATAAGATTATAACATTATGAAATTTTTTAAATAGAAACAAGTTTACATATTATGTTAGGTAAATGAAATCAGACCCACACATATAATTCTTCTCATGAAAACTAGGTCCATGAATATTCTTATGGACATGAATGTAATATCTATACATAGATTTAAATACATGAATACTAGGTCTATGAATTAACCTATAAACATTAAATCCATTTAAATTCATAAACTTATTGACATGGAAGATAGGTCCACAGATAAACTTATAGACATAAAAGTAAGGTCCATGAATAAAACAATGAATATGAAATTCTATTCACACACAACATATTTTTATAATGAGTGAATAATATTTACCCAATTTTATATTTGGATATAGAAGACCCATCCATTACCTAATCATAATCTATTCATATATACACCACAAGATGATGAACATATTTAACATTTCATCACAACATAATCTATGGAAACAGAAACATGTTTGTTAAACAAAATATCATCATAGAAATAATTAATATAGATAATTAAAATTTAAAATATCATATAATCAAATCACAATGAAATATTTGTTACAAAAAAGTATATAATCATTGATTAAAACAAATTTAAAAGATTACATTAACCACTTCATAATGAAAATATCCTTTTCATTTTAGAAACACATATTTTAAATATGAATACTTCCAAAATATTGAGGAAAATATTTTCATTGAATATAAAAATTAAAACATGTATAATAAGATTAAAATAATTCATTGGTTATAATTATGGGACATTCAATTCATGACGTGTATGTAAAAAAATGATTCCTTTTACATTTCTGGTAAAAATTCAAAAAATAAATCTTTTGGAAAATGACTAAAAGATTCAATTTAATACATATTTTAAAAATTAAAACACGTGTTAAGATAAATATAAAAAGTAATTGTAGATTAGTAAAAAAAATGAAGGATAACATTTTGTAAAACTTCTATATTAATGAAATAGTATTTTTGACCAAAGAGGAAATAAAGTCAATTTTTCTTAATAATATTTCCTTAAAAACTTTGAATACCAAATAGATGAAAATTGTACTATTACATGAAAATTATTTGAATAAATAGAGTATATGTAAATTTATGTGATTATCCAGAGGTAGATCATGAATTTTAATCATCATAATCTAAATTATAAATAATCCCAGAATAAAATGTGAATGAAACATAAAACCCTTACCACTTTGGTATGTTTTGAATCGTAAAAACCATTAAAGAATAAATTAAATCGAAACATAAAATATCATGAAAATAGAGAGAATAATGATATAAAACTTAAATGGAGAAGTATATATTACTCATAAACATATATAGGTGTATAATATAAAAAATGACTCAATGAAATATATTGGGATGAAGAACAATTACATATTTGGTAATCTTTGAATAAAAATATCAAGAAAGAGAGGGAATTATATGGATTTATAAATACTCATGATTTTAATGTGAATAATAAAAACTTTATATTCTTTATAATTATATAAGCCACATTAATTAATCAAGTGGTGAATATGGCATATGTCTCAGAAAAAAGTGATATGAGAAGCCCTAACCTCAAGTTTGACTTTCTATGAAGGCAACCAAACCTAGAGTGTTGTATAATAAAATTTATTATAATTTTATATAAAAACCATGTTGAAAATTTTTATATCATGTATGATCCAGTTATTACATTTAAAACCTCATTTATTAATAATTTATTACTAAAATCAACATTTTGTGGTGTTTACTATTTCATTTTTCTTAAGAATTTCATCTTTGGTAGTTTTGGTACTTGTAATTTTATCCAGGTTACATCATCCAATGAATGTTAATAATGATATAAATATAATATATATTAAATATATATATATATATATTTATAGTCATCAATGAATGTCAGAGAATTAAAAATAAAATACATTATTCATGGACATGGCATGCCATGCATATGCATGAATGTTGTTGTTTTTACATTCTAGAAGTTGGAATGAATGAATAGTAAATAATAATTCACATTTTCAGAATCGTTATTTTATCATATATTTCATATATAATCATTTAATTTATCCTTATTACAATTCATGTAAAACTAAAATAAATAAAAATCAGATTGTTTCGCGGAGGTGGTAGTCTACACGTATACATGATGGTTATTATCATTTTAAAACAAATCAGATGGTTAAATGTAGATATGATATAGTAATTACATATTAATAATTATATCATAAATATTATTTATAATCATTTAACCCATAATATTATCCATCCATGAATGATGGTGTTTTAATGTTAGTTTTATCACTACTTGGTGGTGATATTCCACATGTACATAGGTATGATACTTTCACATCCCATTTTATTGAATAGTGCGTGGATAATAGTGGTTCTATAATCATAATAAAATTTCAATATATTATGGATTATATATATATTATTTTGTGATGAATTTAATGGATTTAGAGAAGGCTAAAGAATAAGAAAACTAAAAGAGATCAGGTAGGATAATTACTTATTCTTCGGCATGACAAATTTAGACCCCTTCTTAAAAACCCTTGTAATAGGCGTTTTAAGAAAAAGACAATAATTAATGTATGGAGGAGTTTATAAGAGAAAATTTCTCATTTTGGTCAATATATATATCACAATGTGGTGAAAATAAGTGAAAATATGGGTGATTTTTATATACAAGGGAACATACACATATGGAATTAAAAAAATATTTAAACATAATTAATGTATTAATCAAGTAATATTCTTCCAAATAGCAATGAATTCCATGAAAAAGAGTATATTTTATAAATATCACAATCCAATGAAACATAGATAGGTTTTTGTTCCATTTTAAACATCATCTTTTGGTTTAGCCCTTTAGTTTACCAATTTTAACCATAACTTTTGTAACAAATTTATATATAATAAAGGTTTATAATTTTACTTATAATGTAAAAATTTAATCATAAAAGGATATGGTATAATAAAATTTTTACCATATATTATCAACATTTTCTGAGGTCAATATTCTAATAAAATTTTAAAAAGTTAACAATATATTATTTTTAGGAAAAAACAATAATATCCTTATTGACACTTTTCATTTAATTTCATATTAAAGGCCTCATGAAAACTTTATAATTCAAATATAATCCTTTAAAAAATAACTAATATTTTATATTTATATATAAAACTTTTTATACATAATAGTATATCCATTTTTTATTACTTTTAATATTTTAAAACTATTTATTTAGTCTTTATAACACTGGAAGAAATACAGTGGCAATATTGCACGAGAATATAATGTAATTATAAATTCACAAAAAATTAATATTAAATTAGAATCATAAAAAATTTATTATGTTCAAAATATATATCTATATTCATTAATTTCAAATTTATAACCCTATTTTTATATATTAAAGAAATACAAAGCACGCGAGTGAAATTTGGAGCCTTCCATAAATTTTTTATGTAACGAACCCGATTGGGCGAAGCCCACATAAATTTAGCCATGCCTAAGAAAAACCCTCTAGAATATAGAATACCCCCTCCCACTAGTAGAAAATATTCCCCACTTCATTCTGGGCCAGATAACATGTGGCATGAACTATCCCCTACCAAACAAGGATTTATATTTCCTCCCACGCAACTCGAACCCATGACCACATTCTTATCAGCCAACTAGGAAGCATTACTGGTACCACAAAAATTTCATTATCAATTTAAAATGGAAATAAAATTCGATATATTTTAATTTGGGGTTAAAATGGTCTAATTTATCCAATAAAATGAAATAAATGAAAGTTTTAGGTTGTTCTTAAAACCATATCTCATTGTTTTAACAATATTATACCAATTTTCCATTACTGAGTCGAAAAATGAATACCATGGTTATTATTCAAAATGAAAAAAATATAAGGGACATATTTACCAAATTTGAACTTCTTAATTAAAAATATGGTATCCATTTTTTAATATTCAATATCTAGAATCGGTATAAATTATCATGACCTCCTCTCTATAAAGTGTAACCCTATTGGGATGGCAATTAGGGCAGGGAGATGGTGACTGCCCGATTCCCACCTCCAGTAGGTCCCAGGTTAGCGACTAGCACTGAGGGTATACTAGACATGCATATGGGAGGTATTAACCTATAATAGAACATTTACAATAGGGAGATAATATAGATATTTCAATAAAAACATGTTTAGACATATATACAATGAAATCGTAAGTGATAACATGAAATGTCCTATAGTACTAAAACAACTGAGAGGAAAATTAAAGGTAATAATGGCAGTAACCAAGAAACCCAAATATCTTATGAAAAACCCTAATCTATTTATATCTAGCTTGATCTAAAATCATATCTAGATGATATGAAAAATAGTTAATATATATGCAACATTACCATAGTTGAATCCTCCCCAAATCCTCTCTTGAAAATGATAATGAAAGCATATTATATAATAATGACCAATAGTGTAACTAACACATCCGCTAAAAATGTATACTAAATTCCTATCCTCACCATGGAAAACTCCCTCCATGTATCATGTACAACAATGAATATAATATAACAATGAAACATCAATGGAACCCCTCTCTCTCTCTTCCCCACTAGTTCCTTGCTCTTCCCCAATGTCGCACATCCTGATCCATCTCTCTCCAAAACAAGACAGCCTTATGACACTTGGTAAAGGAACAAAAATATGAACCTTATACATATAATCATCAAAACATCCCAAAAATATAAATATATAGTACCCCATTAGTTTCTAGGATCCACCATAGCTTGCATGCCTTGTCCCTCACATCAGGTATTATACCTCAATACATTACACCCCGTACACTAAGTATGTACCTCAAGTAATCAAAAGATATTAACTTCATAGAAATAATAACCGATTAAATACTCTATCTGGGCATACATATATGTGAAATAAGAACAATCCATCACATCACCCCCTCCACACACATATATGAGAAAACTGACCACCATGTATACTGACACATATAACTACTAAGAGAAGTGACCTGGGCCATGGTGGTATTGAACCATCTATCCTTCCATTGAGACATTGAAGAAACAAACATCCTAGAGACCACCGGGTTTCTATTCCCATAACAGACATGGGTGGAGAAGAATATGAGATCATAGAATATAATGATATAATATAGCTCAGAACTACATTATGGGAATCACATAGTCTTAAGCTCAACTACAGCTATCATCGACCGAACATCCAAAATCTACTACTAGGGACTAAATATCCTATAAGAACACAAGCATTTAAAACACCCACACAAATTACTTATTTCCAATTTTCATTCATTTTTTAATTAATTAATATCTAATAAATTAAGCATTAAAATTATTTTAAGATACATTTTTTAATCACCATCATGAATTCTATGCCCTTTAGTCATAATCAAATCCGACTCCATAGTTTATCAAGATTGTCATATTTTCAACATTTTCATTCCATCAACACAAACCTATGGGTTAGTAATTAATTTTTCATTTAAAAATCATTCCATAAACCTGTAACTTTATGAAAACAATCCAATATAACCACCAAGAGGAAACATGAAACCAAACACACCCAGCTACATCAAGTAGTGAGGGGAGGAAGGAAAATAAAACAAGAAACTCAACTATCTACCATTAAATAAATTCATTCAAGAAGGAACCCAACTTTATAAGAATAATGGTAAATAACAGATTCAACCCACTCCATCATCTATGGTTCCATCCCCAATATCCACACAAACACAGACACAGATATATATATATATATATATATCCCGATGAGTCTCTCAATGACATGCGTTAACTATGGACACATCATCTAGGCCTCCATTCCCACATCATATCTTCCATCCCAGACTCATCCATCCAAATATTATATCACATCTAGGACTCCCCACCAAACATCACATTGAATAGATAATATCACATTGAGATCAAATTCTTTATCCATTCCATCATCATGGAAGAACAAATTTAATTAACCATTCACATTGAATCAATTTGATTGTCATAAAATTATAACAAATACCACATTAATTATACATGATTATCTAATATCTACCCAATTAATTATCAATCAATTTATTATTTATGGTATTTAACATTTGACATCAAGAAAATAATTCTAATACACAACATAATAAGAAATTCCTTTCAAAATATCATAGAAATCACAATATCTAGGAAATGAAGAGGCAACCCTCTATCAAAATATAAATCTCAACATGCTATCTCTATAACTAATTATTTATTAATATGGTTAAATAATTAATAGGTAGATTACATATCCATAAAAATGGGATAAAACATGATAAGTTGATGATTACACATAAATAAAAGGGATTCGAAAAAAATAAACAACCTCGATGGAGTCATCATTCTTTACATGTTGATAGACTCAGGTTGTATATCCCAATCACATCTTCCAAAAGAAATTGAATCACTCCATGGATTCCAAACCACACCCACACCAAAAAACTACCACGAAAAATTAAATAAAATTACTTATAGAAACCTCCATCAAATAGAAAGAAGAAACTAGAGGATCCAAATCTATGAACCACAAGAGAATAGGTAGAACATAACTCAGATAACCACAGATGAAAGATGGTAAGCTAAGAACCAATCCCCACGAAATGAATTCTATGATGCCTCGAGAGAGTTAAACTATCATCCTAGAATGTGGGAGAAAATGTAGAGTTTATGAAAAACCTAAGGTGCTACAAATTTTAAAGCCTCACTAAACAACACATTTTCATGACGTGAAACGCTTTCACGTCATGTAAATGATAGGATTAATTTTTATTTGAAAAAAAATACCTCTAACCATTTATCCATTAACTAATTCACATTGTGTGGATCCCCATGAAATAGCTTCACATAATATGTGGATCACAAATTCAAAACATAAAACACTAAAATGTTGTGAATTCTCCCTGATTCCAACATCTAGTATGAAAAAACCATTGGAATTTCTCTAATATTTATCTGAGCACCATAGGATTTGAAAAAATATTAAGGGTCATGATAGAATGATCCAAGACCATACATTATACACCTCTCAAAGAATTCTCATCCTTGTGGATCCAAAAATAAACTAGAGAGATAAGAGGGTTTCGTCTGAACATTCACCCAATGAGATAGCTATCCAAGATCTCGCTATCACATGAGCTTAACAACCACATCAGAGGGACAACACAGAACCATGAAATATTAATAAAAATTTCACAATAAATATCCCTAGGGAAATACATTTCAATTGAGAGAATGGTTTACAATAAGGAACAAGAGGTAGCTATCTCATAAACCAAAAAGTTCAAAAGCATCAAAACAAAAAAAATTGAACCTGCATATCTAAACATAAAATAGATTAGTGTACTGAGAGCATACATATGAATCACCTTCCGAGGAACTTTCCTCTGAGAAACAATGCCACCATAATACATGAACCAAGAGAATAACATGATATTAAACACTTTCTACTTGAGGTCCTATATCACAATAGGACGTTCCTTGAAGGTCACATCATCATCATAATCTATCAAAACCCAATCGATGACATGAGAGTCTTTATGTAGAAAATGACCAAGCTGCAACATGTGAACAATATTTTGTACTTTATAAATCTACTAATGGTGTTCTATGCGATACTTCATGAATCTAATCAAAGCCAACACCTCAAAATGACCAATAGACCAAGGAAAAATCTAACTCCAATGAACAAACCTTCACTCCCCATGACGAGGAGTCAACTTTCAGAGCACATAATATCCAAAAATTAAACTCCAATGGTATCCTCCTATGATTGGCATATTATTTATAAAAATTATTCACTATCTTCATATATTCATAAATTACCTATACAATTTCTTTTTTATTTCACTCTAGTTCTCACCCAATAATTGTGTCCTCTCATGCCCCGATACATCACATCATATAATGAAATGGTCAGACATACAATGCTTAAAATGGAACCATACTAATGGTTGAGATGACACTGTTATTGTAAAAAAACTCAACCAAGTGAATATGACTCATCCAAAGATCACAAAAATTAAGGTCACAAGAGCACAAAATGTATTCAAGATTCATGATATCTTCTCTATTTAACTATCTATCTACCCCTAAAAATAAGTAATAAGGAATAAATTAGTGCCAAAATCATGTTGGAATCATCTATAATTTATAGAAAAAAAATTATAATGTTGTTAAGAATTGATCATCCCCAAGACTCTATGGAATTTCACTACCTCCTCCAGACACTACCTTGAAAAACTTCTATTGAGATCAACTCCCTAATCGCTGTCAAGTGGGATGATTTCATCAAATTATTTAGTATCACACATATAAAATCCTAGAATCCTTGATATTGCGGTAATTAGGTAACAAAATCTATCAATATGTACTCCATATTCCATAGAACAACATCTAATGGCCATGGAAAACCACTAGTAACATGGTGCTCATCCTTCCCATTCAAGCAGACAAAACATCAAGAAACAAACTTTGTAAATATTTTCATTAACCCAAGCCACAAAAACTAACCTCTAAAATATCAGTACATCTTTTCTATGTCATGATGTACCACCAAATACAATCTATACAAATCTTGAAGAACCAAATAATGAATCAATTGATGAATAAAAATAATTCCATGGAACAATTCATGATGTTATATATCATTAGACCCACAGTTAGGGGTGTCACCAAAACAACTCAATCCCTTCACACCTCCACCTTAGAATCCACCAGTTAGGAATCATCTACCTACTACACCTAATATTACTACACTATCATCTAGAAAATTAAATTTCTTCTTCCATCATCTCCCATATCTAGAAGAATAATTGAGAGTTATTTCGTAACTCTCTAGGAATATCCATTTTCATGCACTGCATCAAAACATGGATTCATTCTCTGTGAATCATCTATAATATTTTCCTTTCCTACAATATAAAAAATATTTTTGTAATATTATTTTAATATTTCCATCCAATGACATTGAATTATTTTCATGTCATTCTTGGAGTAGACATACCTCATGCTCTTGTGGTCGGTGAAGACAAAAAAACACTCACTGATGAGGTAATGTCACTATAACATTAAAAAACACAACAAATGCCGACAAAAGATCATTGGTTTCATAGTTATTATCATGGGGACATAATTATCAATACCCATAAGAAACAAATTATATCTGATGCATCATAACAAAACCCACTCCAAGATGTGAATATTAATAAAAAAGCTCAAATTGAACTCCTTATTTTGGAAAACAATATACCAAAGAATTGACTAACTTCTCTTTCATGTACTCTAATGATTTATAATAGTAGTTAGTCTAGAATAAAACTCCATCCTTCATGGTAAAGGATATTAGAGGAGTTAAAACTCAAAATAAATCACATATGAACCTCTTCTAACAGCCTGAAAGACTAAGGAATCTCCACACCTCTTACTCTATCTTGGGAGATTCCCATAAAACAACCACCTATATCTTTTAAGGATCCTAATATACTCCCTAATGGGACAAAAAATTCCCCATGAAATATAATTCAAGATCCAATAACTAACACTTTTAAAAAAAACCTGACAACTACTAATGATGATGAACTCCCAAAATGGCATGTAGATGCGTTAAATGAAATTCCTTAGAAACCAAGCACAGAAGGATGTCATCGATGAAAACCACTAATAAATTATCCAAGAACACTTTAAACAGTACATTAATAAACCCCATGAACATGTATGGAGAAATATTCAAAATTAATGGCTTCATAATGAAACTGTATTTCCCATTACAATAATGGAATGTAGTCTTCTAGATATCCTCTTCTGTCCCACATATTTAATGATAGCCAAATCGTAAAATAATTTTCTAGAACTAACATGATCCCTTCAGCTATCTGAATAAATCATCAATACCTGGAAGAATATATTATATATCCACTATCACCATGTTCAGGTGATGATAATCGATATAAAGATACAAACTACCTTACCTCCTTCTTCATGAACAATACTTGGGAACCCGAAGGTGACACACTTAGTCTTAAAAAAACTCACTACAATATATCATAGAGAAGGAATCACATATATTGCAATTCATAAGGTTCCATCCTATATGAAGAAGTCATGATAGGAGATACTCCTAGCTGTAGATCGATCCCAAACTCAATCTCCCATCGAGTGAATTACTCTACAACCTCCTATGGAAAGCGATCAGGATACACTTCTATAAAAATGGTAAACACTGAAAACTAAACATAAAAAAAAAAACCTTGTATCATATTATCCATAAAATATGAAAGCGACAGAACACACCTCGAACCCATATGTGGGTTTCACTCACTAAAAAACACAACTAGATCTCCATATATATCGTGGAACATAACCTACTTCCTGAATCAATCACCGATATCCTGCACCAAATACAACCAATTTATTTTAAAGATTATTTCATATGGCTATATCTATAAACATAAGAAATATCCCTAAGAGCGATGCTACCAATGAACTAGCTCAAATTCTCTCTATACTTCATAAAGGTCATCTCATCCTCCAACTTTCATAGTCAATGCCATGTGAACTTGAATTATATCAACCTCAAGTCCCAAGGCATGGAAAAGGGAAGGAGATATAAAGTTGTGTGTAAATCTTGAATCAAAAAATAACAATGAACCCTTGTAGATAGAAAGAAAAGGGTCTCTTGAATGATGCCTAGATCACCCTAATATAGCAATGCTAGAGTAGAAAGCTGTCTAAAACCATCTTCACAAACTCTCTGACCCTATGGATGACCACCTCTTTGATTGCACATTACTCTTTGAGAATGATGATCATATTAGGGATACACTTTTCCTACCTCGTATCCTCCATAATGATCCTAAAATGTAGCACCCTATTCCTCCTAGATAAGCTAAATCATCCCTAATAGATTACCTAGATCATGTTGACTGCTCACAAAGGTCGGAGACTCTTGATATTGATTACCATGACCTCTAAAAAAACTAAAGGTTTGATCGCATGAAATAGGTTAGAGGGAAACCACCCCCCCTACAAAAAAAGATGTTGAGGGTTGGGACATCCCCTTATCTAACAAAAAACTCTTCCATCCAGGAAACTGGGATCCCCATAACATAGCTTTACTTTATGTGGGTTCCAAATGACTTCCTTATTTCTATGATTCAGTTCTAGTGAGTTTCCTCCCAATAATATTTTTTCTCTCTATAACCTCAAGATACTTATTTAGTATAAACAGGGTGTCCTAGTTTTGGATCTCTAGTTTTTCATCCCTATTGAAATTCCTTTATGTAACCTCCTCATCTAGAATTAGATCTGAACCACATTGTAGAAGGGTTCTGAAATAGATCCCAAACTCTCTCACAATAGAACTCTACTGTTAAAGTGGAAGAAGCTCCTATAGACATGTTGCATTCATGGTCAATGAGAATAAATCTTCTTAGAAATGTCTTCAAAACATTACCCACAACACTATTGAATCCTCGATTTTTCCAAGGAATAAAAACCACCACTTCCTCATTGATCCATACATCATTCTCATAGCCAATGAAACCCATTGCTCATTCTGAGAACAAATTAAACAAAATTATATCTAAACCTCAACCCACCAGTAATTTGTTTCTAAATATGAAATAGGGAACTCATAATTATGTAGACTATATAGTTAAAACACTCATAGTGTCCTTTTGTATGTTTCACCATCATCAACCTCCACTCATCAGCGATCTGCTAAAACATCCTGCTAAACATCATTGGCATAAATCAGACATGGACATAGAACCTGATCCATACCATTAAAACAACAAAATATTATAGATAATAATCCTAGAATATGGAATACTTAATAATAATTAATTAATTATTTTAATATCTTGTTAAGATAATAACCTATCTCATGTCCTACCAATTTCAAACACAGGCGCACATAAGAATAATACATGATCTTTTCCATGGTCTATACCCTGAAGCTAGTTTCACTTAATTTAGAAGGGTATGTAAATTTAAAGGTCTCTACATTATTTCATAGTGTCCCCTAAATACCCATGTATCATTCAGTATATTGTATTTACAACGCTCACTAAACTAAGATGGCACCATTTCCCAACCAACCATTATTATATCACCTATCCCTTACTCCAAAATCTATCATATATCTAAAAATAATCCTCTAATTACACTATATCATAACACCCTTCTCCAAAAGGGTTACCCTCTTAGGCTAGTAATGAGGGATGAAATATGGTGACTACATAAGTCCGGCCTCAAGTAGGAGTTTGGACGACAACTACCATTGAGGGTATAATAAATAGGAATATGAGGGACATTTCTCTCTAAGAGAACATGAACAAGAGAGAGATAAGATAGATACACCAATCATCACATACTCAGACTCATATATAGTGAAATACCAAGTGAAAACATGCATTGTCATATAGTACTAAAATAAAAAAAAGTAAAACTACAAGTTTGAAAAGGTAAAGACAAAAGTGACCATGGATCCCAAACAGCTCTTGTAAAACCCTGAGCTAGTAATATCTTGCCTGATCTCAAACATACTTTGAAAAAACATAAAAAATGTTTATATATATCTGTAGTGTGAGTAAAATAGTATAACCTATAGGATCCTCCCTAGTGCCTCTCGTCAAAAAGATAATGAAATCAAGATAAATAATAGTTAAAAATAGTAAAACTAACTCGTCACCTAAAAAAGTATACTAATTTACCAACATCGCCATGGATAACTCTCCCAAAGTGTCACATACATAATAGAATATAATATAATAATGAAACATCAGGTGTAACCAACTCTGAATTCTCCACTGGTTTTATGTTATTCCCTAATATTTCACATCTGGAGCCACCTCTCTCCAAAATAATCCCACCTGAAGACACCTGGTCAATGAATCACAACATGAACCTCGTGCATCACATTACCACATCATCCAATAAAAATATCCATATATAACAACCATGTAGTTTTAGGGAGAAACTACAACCCCTATGATGTGTACAAAACATCAAGTATTATACCTCAATCAATTACAAGCCACACACTCAGTACCTCAATCCATCACATGCTATACATGTCATACCTTGAATAATAAATTTAATACTATATTTATTGATACATGTGTGTGAAATAACAAAATCCCATCACAACCCTATATACACATATATAATAAAAATAACCACAATGAATTATATCACATATAACTAATAAGATAAGAGAGTGGTGTTGTAGGGGGGGGGGGGTAGTCATCCATCCATCCTCCATGTAGGATATTGGGGAAAACATCTTCATAGGGTCCACTAGTTGTTAGTTTACTTAACCGACAAGGGCATGGAATCTTATAAAATCAAAGAATATAAATGATCTAATATTTCTCACAACAATACTATGGGATTAAATTATGCCAAAGATTAACTGCAACAATCAGGAAGTAGACACTCGGATCCCCCTACATGGAACTAGATACCATATAAGAACACAAAAATATAAAAGAGATACATCAATTAATTTTTTAATTTTTTAAATCCTTTTTTAATAAAATTATTATCCATTAAATTAACTAATAAAAATATTTCAAGATACATTCATTAATCCCCATCATGATGTCCATGTACTCCAAGAATAATCCCAACTGATTCAATGGTTTATCAAGATTATCATAATCTCAAAATTTTCATTCCATCAAAACTAACACCATGAGTTAATAATTAATTATTCATTATCATAATCACTACATAAATATATTACTATAGGAAAACCATATTATGGTACCACCAAGTGGAAACATACAACCAAGCACATCTAGCTTCCTAATGCTGTAGGGAGATGAATGAAGATGAAAAATAAAACCCTTCTGTCATCCATTAGAAAAATTCATTCAAGCAAGCATCCGACATTATAACAACAACGAGTAATCATAGCTTCAAACCACATCATCATATCTGGTTCTATCCCAAACATTCACATGAATATCCCAATTCATCTCACCATAAAATGCATCAAGTACTACCACATCTTATAGGAATCCTCTCCCACATCACCTCAGCCATCCTGGGGTCATATCACATATGAGTCACCCTACCCACATCATACTTCATAGTGAATCTCACATCAAAAAAAAATCAAAAACAAAAAAAGTATAAAAAAACAAGAACATCTAATAGTGTAATATATGCCCAAAATCAAAGAATAAATCTCTCACACATGAAAAAACTCTCACGGCTCCAAACTCATGGCATGCAGCCTTATCAAGCAGATGTGAATCATAGGATATAAAAATTTCCTTATAAAACAATTGGTGTTTATTATGTCTTAAATTAACTGGTTCATTATTCCTAATTTTAAATTATGAGAAAACTTAGGCATCAAGTTATAAAAATTTATCAAATTATAAAAATGATTTTAGTATTATAAACAGTTATATAAAACTATTAGATGTAAAATTATAATTTAACATTTCCTTCTATTTTTATTATCATTATCAACAAAAATTATCATGCTTAACATTATATAATAATTCTGTCATCATAAAATGAAACATTTAATTAATATTGAACATTTGATCAATTTTATTATTATCAAATTATATAAAACATCAGTTTCATTAAACATTCCTCTCTAATATCTATCCAATTAATTTTCAATTAATTCTAAATTGATGTTATTTACCATTATCCATCAAGAACAACATATTAATCCATAGAATAATAATACATGACAATCAACATAACATAAATATCATAGTATCTATTAAAGTAAGAGGCAACCTGTTATAATCATATAATGTATGAAATGTGATCACTACAATAATTTCTTTATTAATTTGGTTCAATAATTATTTGGTTAACTCTATTTTCATAAAAAGGTAATAACCATGACGAATTTATGATTTCATGTAAATAAATATTAGAAGAAACAAACCCCCTATATCAAATCCACCTATGTTCTTCAAATGAGAGCATACCAATGATGTAGATATCAATCAGCTCTCCCCCAAGAAGATGCATCCCTCTAATAATTTTGTTCAACAACCACACAAATAAAAAATAAAAAAAATGTACTATAAAGATGGAGAGAAACATCCATCACATGGGAAGAAGAAACAGGTGGATCAAGATGAATAAATCTGAAAGAAGTGGTAGAATATACCTCTTATAACCACATATAGAATATGGGAAGGTGAGATTCAATCCACATCGAAATGATTAAAATAATTTTTGATGGAGATCCAATCGGAACATTTAATGTGGGAAAAAAGTGTAGTGTTTGAGAAAAACTCCAGGCATTGAAACTTTTAAACACACACCGTGTAGTGAATTTTCAAAGTGTGAAATCCTTTAACATCATTTAAATGTTGGGATTTATGTTTCATCAAAAAATTTTCCTCCAAAAAATAGTTAAAACTAGAAGCAATTAATGTCATGAAGAATCCCATGAACCAGCTTCATAGAATCTGTTAATCACACATTCATGGCATGAAACACTTACACATTAAGAATTCTCCACTCTTCCAAATTATAGCAACCAAATAATTACATACATGCTCTAGGAATTATACCTGAACCAAAATATTTGAAAACGGTAAATGGTTATACTATATTGATCCAAAACCTTCGAGAAATAAATTTTATTATAAATGAATAAAATGGACTGAAAAACATTATTCAGAAAAATGTATTTTTATGCATGGATATTATCATATATAAAAATAATAATTATTTCTGATTAAAATGAAAATAATTAGATTATTCTAAATCAATTGGATAATTTGCTATATTTTGATAAAATAAAAAATATAATTGTACATTTTTAATGTAACACCCAAAAACTATAAATTAAGAACACTGTATTTGATAGAATGTATGACACACAACACCAAAAGTATAAGAGAATATGATATCCAAAGAATTAATAATATATTTAATATTTTAAATAAATTTAATATATTTTATAGCATTCAATTCAACAGACATTGAGTTAGAATAATTTTCACTCAATAATGAGTTTCATTAATGTATTGCAATACACGCAAGACAATGTTTAACCGAACAATAATATAATATTAAAATATTATTATTTTATATAATAATATATAAACTTGATGTTATTAAAAGTATTAAATAACATAATAAAATCTATGTTTTATGAAAATATAAAACTAATCCATTAGTTACAAATTAATTAGAAATCAATATAATAACCATTTGAAAACAAAGGGAATATTTTATGGAAATTTTTTTTTATGCTCACAAATGTGTTTTATCATTATAAAATAAATTAATTACAATTAGTGAATTATATTAATGAAATATATGTTTTAAATATTCAATACTATATTTTTTATGTTAATATAGTATATTTAATAGTCATAAGATAAGAATAAATATAGTTTTACACTTAAAATTGGCATTTTAAAAAAATCTTTTTTACCACCTTTTAATGAAGAAAGTATTTTAAATTAAATTTTGGGAATATTTTTATATATATCTTTAAAAATAATCATAATTTCTTATGAGAAACATAAAAAATAGTTTAGGGTGAATCTTTTGTATTTTTCGGTAAAGTTACAGTTTTAATAAATAGTAAACACTACAGAATTTTAATTCAAAACCACTTTTTCATATAATTTATTTATATGGATAAATTACATTTTAAATTGGATTTAATGTCTAAATAGATCCATTTTTTATGAATTAATACAATTTAATTCATTGGAATCAATTTCATCTTCAAATTTAATATTAAAACATATCAAACCTTTAGACGTTTTTACTTTAAAACCCACATTCTTATCCTGTATGCATGATTAAATTTCAATTAATTGATTCCGAATATATTATTAGAATTTTGAAATATAGATTGATTGTTTTTAATCATAATAATTTATAATTTATGATAATCCAAACTTAGTTTTTGTCCAAAAATATTAGTGAAAGTAATTAAAATTAGTTATAATGATTAAGGTGAAATTAAGTTTAAGAGAGGAATAAACCTTATAATTAATGGATAAAATGAAGTATAAAATTATAAAAAATAAATTTTATGGAAATATTTATACCATATACTCCCTTTTATATAGTTTTTACTATTATTTTATACACTTTTCAATGGAAAAACGTGGGTGGAATTCCTTTTCCAAAAATTAACAAGAGTACCACTCCTCCTCCACTAAAAAAACAGCCTCTCATCCCACTACCTCATCTTATCAAGAAATATTTGATAAACCAATATCTACCAAAATATATTTTACAAATACCACCCATAAACCTATAAATCACACATTGTTCAAAAATCCATCCAAGGAAGCCCTTTGGTGCTAACCAAAAGGAGTTACCCGAATAAGAGATAAAAAACATTCTCAATCTCTTTAGTCTTATTACCCTTATCCACCCAATAAAATCTTATTATTACATGATTATATAATAAAATCAATTTCCTCAATATTTTGATACGTATTTATTCTAATTATTTGACCTCCACTTAGACATACATTCATTTAATGGTTAACGAACTTACTATTTATGTGTACATTGAACTACTTTCTCACAAAACGATATTGTTCGTTATTTCTTTACAGTCTCTCATGGTGGAAATTATGAAGGAATCTATATATATATATAGATAATATATGATATATGATATTTATTTATTCTTATTTAATTATTTTATTAGAAATACAATTATACACTCTTTTTTTGGGAATACTATAACATCATTTGGGGAAGTGTGGACTACCACCCCCTCAAGCGATGTGATTTGGTCACACTATAAATGAAATATCTAAAAGATTGTTTTTCTAAACCTATGGAAAATATTTAACATATATATGATAATGTAATTATAATATACTTATATATAATTTTCTTTTCATTCTTTTAAAATGATAATTAAATTAATGTGCGTTCATGTGTACGTACAACCTATCGTCTCCATTAACGATGAATTTCATTTATTATATCCAATTATTACAGATTATTATAAATGCATATATACTAAAAATATATAAAAATTATATCATGTTTTAAATTATGTATATTATTAAACCATGATATATGTAAGAATAAAAACAATTAAGAAGTCAAAACATGCTCGAAAGACTCGGCAATTAGCACCCAAAATAGTTAAAATAATGAATGATTTTGAAAAAATTGGTAATAAGATATTATAAGAAGAAAATATAAGATATTATAAATAAAATTATTATTCAGGTATTAGTTATTAATATGTCTTAAATAATTAAACAATAAGTTATATAATTTTTAACCATAAATGTAATACATGGTAATGAATTTTATGTCAATTTACATTCAATTGAGACTTATTTGTTTTTATGAACCTAACTTCTTTTACATAGTGTATATACTTCCCTTTGACATGTTATATCATAAATGTATATTTTCTCATGATATTATAATTTTTATTTAATTTTATTCCAACATTTAGTTTTTAAATCAAATTTTTTATAGTGGTGTGATACACTTTGGAATATTTGAAGATTATTCTCCTAAAGAATGTTTTTAATGATTTTCATTGAAATCCCACTTCCTTTTTTATGATTATTAACTTTCTGTTGAAATAATTATTTTATTTTTGTGCACCTATTTTTATTATATTTTGTACATACTACCAATTTTTCATATAATATAATTGATCTTTAATTCTTCATGATATTTTGTGTTTTAATTTGTGCTATTTCATCTAAGTGGATTTGATATAAAAGTTACCAAGTGGGAAAGAATTTCATAACCCAATTTTTTTATTAGGTTATATTACTTCCTCATTTTCATTAATATTATATGATTATGTATATAATTATTTTGAATATCTATTGACATATATCCACTAATGTATGTGGATTTATAATTGATACACATAATCTACTCATTGAATGGTTCTCACCTCAATGTTATAATCTTTTGAAGGGTTTAATTTACAATCTCAATTAGTTCTGGATTTTTAACAGATGAATAAATTATTTTATCATTTTATAATAAACCTATTAATTTTATTCTCTTTGGGCTATTTATGAAATTTTTCATCTAATGGTTCCATTTTTTCAATATTTTGTACTTAAAATGTTTAGAAAATATTTCCAACAAAACCCAAATTCATTTCTCTCTTTAAATGAAAATCATATTTTCATCTAAAAAACCTAATTTTTAAAAAAGGTTTTCAAAAATGCATTTAAAATTTAAAAAATTATTTATTAAAGTAAATTTTCATTTTTTTTCTTTTACCAATTTTTTCAAAGGAAAATTCTTATCGCTTTTCAAGCATGGAATTTTTACTACCTTTTTTCAATGTAAATGGAATGTTTTTTTCCTCATAATACATATACATATTTACTTTCCATTATTTCTTAGATGATACCATGGAAATATTAAAATTTTTAATTTTTAAAGAACATATTTTTAAATGTGATATTCAGATAAATGGATTTTCAAAATGTTTTTTTTCAAAATAAAAAGGATATTTTCCTCAAGAATGTTTTTAAAAGATATTTTTAAAGTATTAAGATTCATCAATGTCAATAACCATTTATTTAGAATTCTCTTGGGGTATGTTGTATTGATACCATCCATATTCTTCCTCTATATGGTTTCTGATTGATTTGGCCAAAAAGAATATTCATATTTTATTTATTGATTCCTTTGTTAGTCCCCATGAAATATATAATTTTCTACTATTAGTAGACAATAAATTTTCCCTATTTACCCTTATCATTTTTCATGGATATTTTTATTTCTTAAACCATATATAATTTTTACATATGGTGTTTACATTGAAAATAATTTTATTATCTGGGGAAGAATTAATAAAATAGTTTTCATCATTCTATACTATTATTTGACAAGGAATATCTTATATTTTGATTATTCTATATGAGGAATGCATCAGACTGACAATGAAAAGAGGGGACTCGAATTTATATCTCCCCTCGATGCATCAACAATTTATCATGATTCCAATAAGTTGTTTAAATTAAATATTTGTCTAATTATATTTTTAAACTATATTTTGAATGGTATTGATGGTATAGGTTTTCCTATGTCTGAGACATAATGTCCAATAATTAAGAATTTTCTTCATTTGGATTCCTTTATTATTTATCCATGAAATTCTACAGTGACATATCTATGGATGCATTTAATTCTCATTTTATTGTTTAAATGGATTATATTTTTAGTTTCTTACATTTCCATATTTATCTATCCTCATCCATTTATTTTAAGGGAATGCATTTTCAGTTACTTTCCTTTCCATATTGTTTAATCACTCCTTTCATAGTTTAATTATTATATGGAATGTTTCATCAGTTATTACCATTCCAAATTGACTATTCTAATTGATTCATTATTTATTTCACTATATTTTTAACTTAACGATCATTTGAGTTCACTATTATTATGTTTCCTTTGTCTATGAATCTAATAAGTGTACTATAAAAGATATGCAGGGATATATTTGATGGAATAAGGTAATCCTCAAAATCTTTTTTTTGTAATTAGTGTATTCATTTATAATACATGACTTATGTATTTATCTGGTATACCAAGACTGGTAAACTCTTTGGTCTTTAGAGATTGGATTCCTTATAATCATTTAAATTTAATGGTAGTAGACACGAGTTCTAGGATCTATGGGGATAGGTCACTAAAGTTAGTATCAAAGAACGTTTAATAGTAACCTTGGGAAAAATATTTTTTAAAAGAAATAATTAGAGAACAAATACATAAGGTAAAATTTTAGGATATGTATATAAGAACATCATAAAGATTCTATTCGATAGAAATTATGTACTTTTCCTAGAAATACATACTTTTATGGACACTGAAAGTGGAAATGGTAATGCAATAGATATACCTAGTAGTAACAAATCTGACAATGTGGGTAAGGCCTGACTCAACCTAACCTCGTACCTAACAATAGGGCTTATTGGACACCTATTCTGAAACTCTCAGGGGTATATTATTAAGATAATTCACATTTTATTTACAATCATCTATGAAGGATTTGAATAAAAAACAACAACTAATGACCAAGGATAACCCTTATATCAAGGAATGACCTATGTTGAAATAATACAGATGATATATTTAAGTATTGATTTTTTTTTGAAAACCTTAGTTAAAATTCTATTTAGGGATTAAAATTATTTCAAGGATTTAAACCATATTTATTTTGGAAATTATATAAATATTTTTTTAGAAACGTACAGACTATATATGATGTGATAATCAATCATGTTAGGTGAGGCCGCAGTCTTGAACCTTAAATTGAAGGATGATACGAGCTTAATGCCAGTCACTGAACTATGAAATGTCCTGGTTAATATGTCATTGTTTGTAGTTAATCAATTTTTTGAATAAAAAAATGATAAACCAATAGTGTTACCTTTTAGGTTTATAGATTAATATACCAACCATATTATATTTAGACAATAGTTAATGAACAATAGATAGACTTTTCACTCTTTTATGGGCCTTATAATCCATTAAATGTTTATTTTAGTACATCAGACATCAAAGTTAATTTTTGGATATCCATTTTATGAAATAATGGGTGAATTAGAATTTGATCGATGAAATGATAAATAATTTTTCATTTAAAATTAAAATATATCATGTATGTAAAGTTTTATATATTCATAGGCAGTAAAAGAATTTCTCAACATGAGGAAAAGGATTTTAGAAAAATGTTGTCCTAACCTAATAATTTTTTTGATCCCACGGTCTTCTAAATAATCGTAGATTTATGGATTTAATGCTGTTAACATTCCATTTATCATGAAATTGTTTGTTATTGATGACATAAATCACTCCCTATAAATATTTATATTTTCCCTCCGAGTATATATCTACAATTTCCATTAATGCTCTCTTAATTAGAGAACTAGTTGTATGTTAGTCCATGCTACATTTGTACCAACCATTCTCTCTTTTCTAGGGGATATTTTGTGGACCTATCTCATGATGTGAGATTTTAACATATGAAATATCAAACAAATTATCACCAAGATTTAGATTAAATTTCCAGGACACGATTTAATTAAGGTGGGGAGAATGTAATGCCCTGAAACTCAAAATAAGAACATTGTATTGGATAGTGTGTATTGTGTAACATCATGAACACAGATGCCACCAGAAATGGTTCCCCAAACCTGGTGGGTCACATGGCCTCAAGAACATCTCCCCAAACACTAGAGGATATCGACTAGTAGAAAGGTCCTGAGTGAGTCAGTGGGGAGACTATTCCCTCATTTCTAGAGTATCATAGTGAATGTCCAATATATATATACAATAGTAGAAGAAAAATAAACATAGACAAATGAAAGTAACACAGTCATATTGGAATAAAAAATAATAACCATAAGTGTCTAATATACAAAAATGATGCAAATGGTACAAGTATCTAGAAAGATACCAGTACAGTACATGGTAATACAATACAACCCATGTATACAAAAAAACAAATTACCAAATAGGAATCCCAACATCGCAAGTCTCATCTTTTTCCTGTGCTCCCATACTCCAAATCCATAATAAAAAACAAGTAATTGCGTTCTTTCCCCAATTATCACCTGAAACAATATAATATATTTCTGTCCCCAAGGAGGCCCAAGCAGGGTGTAAAATAAATATCCCAGTAGGTAGCCACCCAGGTCTATACAGTTCTAATAGCTGTTCCACAAAAATGATACCATGTTTGAACATCTAGTAAAGTAAGTTGAATGCCCATGTCATATGTCTACTGCAATATATAAAACCAACCTTCCCTTAATGAAACCTATAAAAGAGTGTGAACTCTTAATAAGGAATATATAAAAAGTTAACAAGAAAGTCACACAACCACGTTGTTCATCAATATGTGTCAAAAAATCCACAACCACCATGTATAGAGATGTTAAGTATCCTATGACCACACTGTATATTGAATGTAGCATCCCACAGACACATCATATGGTGAAGTGTAGACAACAAGTGCTAGATCCAAGTAGTCAGCACACCAAGGAATCCATGTCAAATATCTAGACAATGAAGGGCAGTATCCAAGGAGCTTGTCCAAGTAATCCCATCATGTAAAATGGGAATCCCTGGTGGAAACATGGTTAGGAACTAGCTGGGGTCCTTGGGTCATGGAAATAGAAATTCCTAGGTGACCCCAAGCATGTTGGATCCAAGAGGTAGGAAGGTCCAAGGCATCTAATGAAATCAAGACATGAGGGGAAGAGTCTACGCAAGGCATCCACTACCATGTTCAAAATATATGGAGAGAATTCCAAGGAATATATCAAACAATTCAATCAAGAATTTAAACATTAAACTTAAAAAATCACTCCATGTGAGTATTCCCACTCACATCCACCTGCACAATCCATGAGTATACCCACTCATGAAAACCATTTTTCAAACAAGTATATGAGCCTAACCTCCCATATAAACCATTTAACATGTCATTATAATTTTATATAGGTATACCCACCCATATTATCCATCTAAAATGACAAAGTATCAAAATATACAATTTATAACATGTTATACATTAATGAAAGAGGTAATACACCTCCTAGACATGCTATTCAAGCTATCAAAACATAAAAAGGATTCCTCTAACTAAGAAAAAACAAAAACACACATCTTAGGTGGTTTAAATTGGAATAAAAAATATATTTCCATTAAATCTCACCCATTGGATGTCCTTAAAATGAGAAATGGGTGCCAACACACCTAAACAGAACCAAAAAGCATCCTCACTTGGTCCAACTACAGGTATAACTAGAAACTCGCTAAAATATGAGGCATCACTAGAAAGTCAGATGGGTGGAATATTTTCCAAATTCTTGAAATGTACAAGAAAAGCCGAAAACAAATTATATACCACCTCTCTCATCTTGGTAGTAGAAAAATCATCCAGTATAAGGTCATGATTCATATTGGTTTGGATGAAATTTATAGAATGGAAGAAGAATACAATATTAGGTCATATGCGCCTAAATTCAAATTGTGCAGTTGTTATTATAAAGAATTATGAATGACTAAAAACTAAACGATTACATACCGATGAGGTTCCAATGAGAGATATGATGTTGGAATCAGAGTTCAATTGAATTCAATATATGAAAAACTAGATTAGGGATGTTCTGGGTTATTAAAATGATAAGAAAAGCTTCTGTATATCAAAAGTTAAGTTGATAACTATTTTATAAAAAAAATCCCATTGGGAAAGTACCCAACATGTACCTCAAGTGCATGGTGTGTATTTCCCTCTTTTTTATGAACATGAAAGGCTACACATTGTGTTGTCGATGTACACGACATGTACTTGGCCTATAGCTAGCTTTTAGTTAGTTTTTCCCTATCTTTCCCAAAAACAACCCAAACCACCCATGACCTAGCTTAGTTTCAATGAAAAAAATGGAAAGAAACAACACATAACCCAAAAATAAGGATCACTAACTCTTAACAAATTCAGGATCATACAGTCATACCTTTTATAGAAATTCATTGGTAATTTTCTCTAGGATTGTTGGTCAAGATTCGTCTGAAAACAACTCTGGCCACTGATCAGGTATGTCAACCTCCCTCTCCCAATTCCCTTCTTGTAAACATCCATGCTTCCAAAGAACTAATAATAGAGGAAATGAACAATCTCTAAGTACCTTCGTGATCTTGTCAACAATATGAATCCGATTCTCAGAAAATGATGCATCAACCTAAAGCTCAACCTCCTCAAGATGAAAATGTGAGATGGGTCAGAGTTATATAAGTCCAAATGAGATATGTGGAAAACGTCATTCATGGATCGGTAACTATGAGGTAACTACAACCGATAGCTACCAAGTCGTCTCTCTCCAGAATCTCAAATGTCCTGACATATCTTGGGGAAAGCTTACCATGTCTCATAATCCCCTTGGGTCCCAACCTCAGGGAAACATGTAAGAAAAACCGATCTCAACCTCAATCACCAGAGGACATATTCAATGATTGGTATAGTATTTATGGTGAGATAATGTGGTATACATTCACTTATAAATCAACTGTACCTGCTCAGATGTCTCGTGCACGACACACGGTCCCAATAATACTACCTCTCCTACCTCAAACCATCACATGGGCGAAGACAAGGACTACCGTATAAAGCCCTGTAAGGTTCCATCTGTATTATCACATGATAACTGTTATTGTAGAAATAATCAACCAGGGGAATGTGATTCTCCAAAGGTCCCCCAAAATGAATGACACATGATCATAGTATGTCCTCTAGAACCGGTATCATACGCTTTAACTAGGCATCAATATGACGAGGGTATGTTGTGCTCAGAATCACGTATGTAACTAGAGGCCTCTGAAAACTCTACCCTAAATGAGAGGTAAAATGGGCACCCATATCTAAAACAATAGTGCATAGGACCCCATGAGGTTGTACCACCTCTCGAATGTAAATCCTTCCAAGGTCATCAACCCTGATGGTGTCCTTGATTGGTATGAAATGTGAGACCTTTGTAATCCTATCAATGACAACCCACAAAACATCATTACCTCAAGGTGACTTTGGAAAACCCATAAAAAAATCCATCGCAACATCATCCCGTTTTCACTATGGGATAGGAAACTACTGTAAAAGCCTAGCTGGATGATGACGTTCTTCCTTCACCCACTGATAGGTAGAACACCTAGTAACAAAACCAACCACTTATCTCTTCATTCCCAGCCACCTGTACTGATGTCACAAGTCATTGTACATCTTGGAGACCCTAGTATGAACATACCAAGTTTAAGCAATAAACTCCCACATCAATTCCTCATGTATATCCCTTGGGACCTAGACACATCCATGGATATCCATGATCTCATCATCATCTACTGTCCAACTAGGAGGAGGGTCCTCACCTACCATACCTTTCCATAGAACAAGGCCTTCTGAAATCGACAACTTCTTCATTCTAACTCTTTGTAGTAGGGTAGAGGTAATAACTTAGTATGAAATAAATTTCATCCACTTTCATTCATGAACCTCTAGATGGATCTCAGAAAACAACGCCATAAGATGCTACTCGCTACTGTCTTGTTGCACTGCCTATATCTAAGTCCTCTTTATCAATGCATTAGCTACTGAAATGCCCTTACTAGGAGTGTAGGAAAGATCAATGTTAAAGGAATATAGATACTCCACCCACCTTCTCTACCTTGAATCCAGATCATGGTGCATAATGATATACTTGAGGCTTTTATGGTCTATGTACACCATAAAAATCTCTCCATGAAAATAGTGCCTCCAACAGTGCAATACATGAACAACTGTAGCTAACATAAAATCATGTGAAGGGTAGTTCTTATGGCAAGGCCTCAACTACGAAGGATCATATGACATGACTCGATATACCTACATATTCACCTCCCCGATCCGAATAAATGAAGAATCACAGTACACCATGTATCTCTTTCCCTGCTCTGGTAGTATCTGGACTAGTACTGATTTCAACCTCCCATTAAACTTCAAAAAGGTTGTCTCACGAGATTCTGACAACACAAACATAACACCATTTTTAGTCCATTCCTTCAATGGAACTTCTAAGCGTGAAAAGTATTTTATTAAATTATTATAGTACCTAGCTATGCATAAGATGTTTCATATGTCAAAAACATTATTTGGCTATTCCTAGGAAACTCAACCCTCACATTCTCTAGGTCCACTGACACTCTTGTATTTGATATTATGTGACCCCTGAAGTGAATATGATCCATCCAAAAGTGGCACATTGTGTCTTATCATATAACTGATGCAATATATGTGTATTAAAAATATCTCAAGATAGTTGGAATGGTCCTATCGATTGTGAGAATTCACCCAGATATCATCCATAAAAACCACTAAAAAAATCCAAGTAAGGATGGAACACTCAGTTCATTAGTGCCATGAAAACTGCCGGCATGTTTGTGAGACAAAATGGAATAAATTGATACTCTTATAACTCATACCATCTACGAAAGGCTATACAAGCTATGTTTGCTGGTCAAACCCACACCTGGGGATATCACGAACTCATGTCGATCTTTGAGAACACCCAAGATCCTTGAATAAGATCAAACTGGTCATCTATTCATGGAAAAGTATATTAGTTTTTAACTATGTTCTTGTTCAGTTTCGAATAATCCACTCATAGCCTAAGAGTTTTGTCATCCTTTTTCTCAAAATGGACTAGGAAACATCACAAGGAAGTACTAGGTCTGATAAATCCCTTCACCTCCAAATCTTCTAGATTCCTCTTGAGCTCCTACAACTCCATCATAGCCATACTATAAGGAGGAATGGATACATGCGCAACTCTTAGAACAAGCTCAATGGATAACTCCACCTTTGTCTCAGGTGGTAACCTAGAACAACTTTCAAGAAAGACATCCCAAAAGTGCTCAACCACTAGAGGAAATTATTCCTGACCCACTCCATGATCATCCATAAATAGAAGAGCAATTTGGGAAGTCATCCCACTAAGTCCACGATGGTTGGGTCTTACTATACTCACCTGGAAATCTCATTCACCCCTGTTAATAAAAACATCACCCTCTAGTTATGTGAAATCCACCCTATGACGATAGATGTAAATGTATGCTGGAAAATCTACAAGCCAGTCCATTCTCATAATGATATTGAACCCTGTCATCTCGAGGACATATACACCCAAGATGAAGTGGAAACCACCAACCTCAAGGGGACCCTCTATACATTGGCATACATCACCCATTCTAACTCAAAATGGAGTATCTAGTGTCAAAACACCCTCATGAAAGAAGCCACCAAGTTTAAGGAATTTCTCCACTCATGCAGAGATAAAAATGTGAGAGGCACAAATATTGAAAAGAGAATATGTAATAGTTGAAGCTATTAAGATCGTACCTCTCACAGTAGACGGTCCAGGATCCTGCTTCTATTGGGTCTACTGCATTGCATAATTCTTCCCTGTACCATGGCCCTATGACCCTGCCTGGATACCCTGAGATGAACCACCCTGCAACCTCTAAGAACCCAGTTTCTCGCTATGACGGCCATGACGACCACTGCCTTGGCCTAACTGATGTGCTCTTCTCTAGCTTCTAGCTTGACACAGAGCTGATTAACCTACTCCTAAACATGACATCAGAGCTGACCCCCAACCACTCTCAACTAAAGGGAAGTTCTCAAAGAACCACTACATGTACCCCATCCTACCGCAATCTTAGCACTTGACTGGCTCATGGTTGAACTGATTGTTCATGTCATATCACAATAATATAAAAAAACCCATGTTTCCTGCATGCATAGCCTGACTAGAACTCACATCATGGGAAGCCACAAAACTGTGCTTCCTTTATGAAGACGTAGATCAACTGGGGTGAGAAACGACACTCCAATGTTCTATAACCCCATATTCCATCAGGTTCTGCTCTGTAATCAGCGCCTAATTCACAATCTCAGTGATAGAAGGAAACAAGAACTCATTGACCTAATAACTAATAGTATATCTAAGACATTTTTCAAAGCACCTTCACCCTTGATATTTCATCATTAAGATACATAAGTGTAAAATGATGCAGCTCTATAAAGCATACTGAGTATTCCATAACCATCATCGCACCCTGCTCCCGATGAATGAAATCACTAGCCTACTCTTCTCGAAGATTCATGGAGTAATTGTAGTCAAATAAGTGGGCTTGAAATTCATTCCAAACTAGATCACATAGCCCATTATCCTAGTTCAAAACATCACCAAACACCTTTCCACTCCAGATAGCATGAAAAATGTGATATTGACCCTCACTTTGGAGGTGTCTCCAGATGCTCGAAAATTGTAAACATGATCACTAGGATCATCTATACAGCTTGTGATCATCTATTCATTGAAAATGTAGGATACTTCTACTACTAGAACACCGGCATTAGCTCATCTAGAGTAAAGGATGGCTATGGTTCTCGCTGCATCATCTTCACATAGAGAAAGAAACACTCACAGAACTGTGCCGTAGAACCTATGTCCAGAACAGACTATGGTGCCCCAACTGAAAAAATAGGAGGATCAAGAGGTATCTCATGGCCCACCATCTTCGAAGTATGGTCATCACCTCCATCATGTATTTCCATTGGAGTTCTTTGTGGTGGCATGTCTCTATAATGCCAAAAGTCTGCCTTAGGAAAAAACAACATAAAAGAACAAATCTCAAAGCACAGGACATGTCAAAACCCTCCTAGAAACCATGTCAATTCTATAGCCAAATCCCAAATACATGACTATATGAAGAACAACTATTGAACCATTAAAAACTATGCGTCTTAACCACTCAATATATGGGTCTACGTAAAGTATCTATTTTCCATTCAAGTTCACATTTAACATTCATTTATTTAAGAAATTCCCCAAAGGGTTACCAGTTCTGACTCCATGTGGGCCTATAACCCACAATTCAGAGGATCCAAAACTCCCTCTCATACCAATTTGTAACATCCTAAATCTGGATATCACCTGAAACAGTGCCCTGAACCCATTTGGTCACATGGTCTCAAGAGAATCTCCCCAAACTCCATAGTCTTTCGACTAGCTATGAGGGCTTGGGTGAATCAGCAAGGAGACTATGACCTTATTACTAGAGTATCACAATGGAAGTCAAATATATATACAATAGTGGAAGTGAAATAAATAGCAGACAACTAAAAGTAAGAAAATCAAATTGGAATACATAATAATTACCAGAAGTGTCTCATATACAAAAATGATGTAGATTGTAAAAGTATCTAGAATGTATCCATAACAGTACATGGAAATAAAATACAACATAAGTACCCAAATAGGCATCCCAGCATCGTAATCCCCAGATTTTTCATATGATCTCCCGCTCTAAATCCACAATCTATAACCTGTACTAGGTCTCTTTCCCCAATCATCACCTGAAACCATATAATCTGTTTGGGTTGCTAAGGAGACCCCAATAGGGTGTGAGATAAACATCCCAGTAGGCAATGACCCAGTTCTATATAGTTTTGACAATAGTTCTAAAAAAGAGATAGAAAGTGTAAACAACCAGTAAAGTAAGGTGAATATCCATAGCATATGTTTACTGAAATAAGTAAGATCAACCAGCCCTCAAGGCTACCTGTGAAATAGAGTCATGTCATAACAAGGCAGCTATAACAAGTAAATAAGAAAGTCACTCGACCACAACATTCACCCATATATATCAAAAAATCCACAACCACTCTCTATAGAGACGTCAAGTATTCCACGACCACGCCATTTAGTGAATTTAGCATCCAAAACCACTCTGTATAGTGAAGTGTAGACCGCAAGGTCCAGATCTAAGGGGTCAGTAGAACAAGGAATACATATCAATTATCTAGAACATAGAGGACCAGATCCAGGGATCTTGTCCAAGGTATCTTATCGATTCCCATGGGCATCCATGGTGGAAACATGCTTAGGAACTGTTGGGGTCCTAGGACCCTGACAATAGCAAGTCCTATGCGTTCCCAGGAAAGATGGATCTAAGGGGTAGCAATGCCCAGGGCATCCCTCAAAATCAGGACCCAAGGGGAAGCGTCCACCCAAGGAATCTAATAACGCATTCCAGATCCATAGTGACATGTCCAAGGTATTTATCAAACCATTCAATCAAGAATTCAAGAATTAGAGTTAAAAATTCATTCTATGTGAGTATACCCGCTCACATCCACCAGCACAAGCCATGGGTATACCCAATCATGAAAACCATTTATCAAACAAGCATATGGGCCTACCCTCCCATATAAATAATTTTACATTTTATTATCATTTTATATAGGTATAACCAGCCATATTATCCATTAAAAATTACAATCTCTAAAAATAGACAAGGTATAATAGGTTATACATGAAACAAGGAGCCAGTACATCTCCTAAACAAGCTATTCAATCTATTGAAGCTTAAAAAGGCTTCCTATAACTAGGATAGCACAAGAACACCCAAATTTGGTGGTTTAAACTAACATAAAAAATATTTTTCACTTTTTGATCACCCATTGAGTGACCTTGAAATGATTAATGGGTGCCAACACACCTAAACAGAACCTACGAGCATCCTCACTTGGTCCGACTATAGCTACAACAAGCAACTCGCTCAAAAACAAGGCATCGCCAGAAAGTCCGATGGGTGGAATATCAGCCAAATTACCTAAGAGTAAAAGAAAAAATGAAATAAATAATACACCACCTAACTCTCCTTAGTAGTAGACAACTCATCCAGTATCAAGTCCTGGTTCTTCTTGGTTTGGATGAAATCTGAGGAATGGACAAAGATCAAAATATTAGGCCATATGGGCCTAAATCCAAATAGTGTGTTCATTGTTCTATAGAATCAAGAATGACTAAAAAAATAATTGATTACTTAACGATGTTGTTCCAATGTGATAGACGACACTTGAATTAGAGTCTAGATGGCTCCAATATAAGAAAAACTAGATTTGGGGTGTTTTGGGATCCAAAAACGAGAGGAAAAGCTTTTGTCTGTCAAATGTTAAGTTGCTTCTACGTTTATAAAAAATTCATTCTAGAAAATTACACATCATATACCTCAATTACACAGTGTGTACTATCTTCTTTAGTTTTCTAAACCAAAAAAGCTACCCATTGTGTACCTCATGTATACGGTGTGTATAGTAAGTAGATAACGTGTAGTCCATGTACACAACGTGTACCTGGTCTGCAGCTAGCTTTCAACTAAATTTCCCATTTCTCTCCCAAAGAAACCCTACAGACCATGGACCAGCTAAGGTTCAAATACAAAAAATGATAGAAAAAACATCTAACACGAAAAGAAGGTTCTTTACCTTAAGAAAAACATATGATCTTACATCTAAGATACAACACTAAGCATGTAAGGGAAAATAATATCCCGAGACATTATAATATATTTAATATTTTAAATAAATTAAATATTTTTTATAACTTGAAATGCATGTGGAACAAAGTTAGTGTATGTCACATGCAACAATGGGTTTCTTCAATGGCATATGTTAAATGTAAGATCGAGTTTTACTGAACAATAATATATTATTAAAATATTATTATTTAATATAATAAGAAATTAAATAGATGTTATGAATAGTATTATCTAATTTATGAAAACATATTATTACAAAATATATAATATAAGTTCATTGGATATAAATTAATTATAAATGAATATTAGAAACAATTGAAAATAAAGGGATTATTTTAAAGAAAACTAATTTTATGCTCACAAAGATGTTGTATCTTAATAAATTAAATTAATTACAATTAGTGAATGATATTAATGAAATATATATTTTTTATATTCAATCAAATATTTTTTATATTAATCCAATAGATTTGATAGTTATAATATATGAAAAAATCGTCTTAGATGTTTAAAAATGGTATTTTTCTAAAAAGACAATTTTAACACCTTTTAATGGAGAACATATTTTAAATAATATTTTTTGAACATCAAAAAATATTATATTTTAATAAAAACATTATTTTTTAAATTTAATCATGAATATTTGGTTAGTTTAAATTTTTTGAATTTTTTTTGCAATGTTTCATTTTTAATGAATAATGAAAACACTAAATTTTAAGTCAAAATTGATTTTTAACTAATTTATTTATAAAGTTAAAAAATATTTTTAAATTGGTTTTAAATTTTAATTCGATCAAATTTTTACCAATTAATCCAATTTATGTCATTGTAATCAATTTAACTTTGAAATTGAATATAAAAACATAGCAACATTTTAAATGTTTTTACGTTAAAACCCCTCATTATCATCCCGTCTGGGGAATTAAATCAAAATTAATTTCTTATAATTATATTATTTGAATTTGGAATATTTATTCCCTAATTTTGAATACAATAATTTTTAATTTTTAATAAGGTAAACATAGTTTTTGACCAAAAATATTTGGGAAAGTAATTAAAATTAATTACATCGATTAAGGTAAAATTAAGCTTAACAAGGGATTGAAATATAATATTAATGGCCAATATGTTCTAGAAACATAAAAAAACTACAATGTTTGGCCATATATAGACTATATAATCCCTTATATATATTTGTTTTCATTATTTTATCCAATTTTTATTGGAATAATGTGGGTGTATTTCCCTTTAAAAATATTTAAAAGAGTGCCACTCCTCCACTAATATAAAATGACTCCTCTCCTCCAACTTCCTCACACCTCTCAAGACACATTGTCTCATAAAATATATTACCAAATAGCTCTTAAAAATACCTCCCATTAATATAGAATCATCATCTTTTGCATAAATCCATCCAAGGAATCCCTTGGGTGCAAACCAAAAGTAGTTACCCGAATAAGAGGTAACAAACTTTCTCAATGTCTTTAGTTTTATTTCTATTATACACCCCATCAACTATTATTATTACATTATTATATAATAAAAATATTATCCTATATATATTGAATTTTATTTACTCTATGGGTTTGACCAAAACATACACACATTTCCATCTAATGGTTAATGAAGTTACTATTTATGTGTATAGTGAACTACGACCTCACATAATGATGTTGTTCATTCTTCCTTTACCTCCCCTTATGGTGGGAATTATGATAATAAATTGTTTATATACTATATATATGACATTTATTATGTATTTATTCTTTTAAATTTATTTTATAACTTATAAATTTATGCACTCCATTTTTCAGAAATACGATAACATCGTTTGTGAATGTATGGAGTAGGCTCCCTCAAAGCGATGTGATTCATTAACACTATAAATGAAATGTATAAAGGATGGTTTTAATTATACAATATTACTTATATAATATATATATGATAATTTATTAATAATATACATATAAATAATTTTATTTTTGTTCTTTTAGTATGATAAATAAATGAAATTAGCATTTATTTGTATGTACGACCAACTGTCTCCATGAATGATGCATTTAATTTCTAAACTACTAATATTATTAATTAACATAAATACACATATATTGATTATATATTATAATTAAATAATTGTTTACATTATGGATATGATTAAACCATGATCTATATAATTAAAACAATAAGTTACAAGTCATAACATACTCGAATAACGTGGCAATTAACACCCGGTATAGTGAAAATAATGAATGATTGTTAACAATAGGAAATAAGATATTATAATAAGATAATATATGATATTATATATATTATTATTGTTCTAGTGTTAGTTATTGACATGTTTAAAACAATTATATTGAAATTTAAAGGACTTTCATCCAAAAAGAAAACACAGGGTAAGTGATTTCATCTCAATTTACATTCCAATGAGACTTATTTGTTGTTATGAGCCTAGTTTTTTTAATATGGTGTACATACTACCATTTTACATGTTATTTCATGACTATCATTATTCAAATTATATTATAGGTTTAATTTAATGTTATTCATTCATGTATATTATTATTTATATGTTTCGAAGTTTTATGGGTCACTTTGGAATATATAAAGATTATTCTACTCAAGAAAGTTTTAAAAGATTATCTTTGAGATCTCACATCATTTTGCGATTGTCAACATTATCTTGAAACAATAAATTTATTTTTTGAACATAATTTCTTACATATAGTGTACATATTTCCAATTTTTCATATTATATAATCATACATCCTTTCTCCATGAAATATTTTGTTTTAAATTTAGTTATTTAATCTATGGGAATTTGAATTAAATTTTACCAAAGTGGAAAATAATTTCATAGCATAATTTATTTTCATTGGGTTATGTTAATTCCTCATTGTCGTTAATATTCTATATGTTTGTATTGAAATGATTATCTATTAGTTTATTTCCACTTATTTATGTGGATTTATAGTTAGTTAATACACATAATATACTTATATATTGATCATCACCTCAATGTTATAATATATTCAAGGGTTTACATTACAATCTCATTTTTTTGGATTATTTATAGTTGAATTACCATAAAATTAAATTATTTTATCATATTCTAATAAACCATTTCATTTTTTATCATTGGGTAATTCATGACCTTTTTCATGTAATATTAACATTTTCCAACTCTTTGGTACATAATAGTTTCTAGATAATCTTTGAAGACAACCTGACATCATTTCACTATTTAGTTAGAGAACTCGTTTTCATCTAAAAAAACAGTTTTCTAATAAGGTTATTATTTTTTATCCTTTCCAAAATTATTTATCCAATACATTTTACCCTTTTTTTTATTTTAGCGATGTGATTAAAAGAATAATATCTTCACATTCTGAATAAGTAATTAATCTAACATTTTTTACTACACAAAAGGAATGTTCTTCTTCACCTCAAATGTTATGTACAGATTTACCTACCCTTGTTTCATCACATATATTTTGTATGTTTAAGAAGTTAATTTTTTAATGAGAATGTTTTGAAATTTTATTTTCAAATAAAATGATTTTAAAATAGTTTTTAAAAATAAAATTAATATTATCATCAAGAATATCTCCAAAAACACTTTTTATAGTATTCATATTCATCAATAACATCAAGCCTTTATTTCTACTTCACATGGGATTTGTATTATTGATACAATCCTTATTCTTCCTCTGGTTTTTTTATCATTGATTTGTACAAGGATGTATTCACGATCAGTTCCTTGATTCCATTGTTAGTCCCCTTGAAATACTCAATTTCATACAATCATTTGACTGTTAATTTACTCTAATTATCTATATCATTTTTGTTGGATATGTTTATTTCCTAAAATATATATCATTTTTACATATGGTATTTAATTTTATGGTTATTTTATTTTCTGGGTAAATATTTGGAAATCTTTAATCTTTATTCTATACAGTTATTTGATAAAAAAATTTAATGTCCCATATTTTTATGTGTATTATTTCTAAATATTATATAGAATTAATTTGACACTAGGAGAAAAAATATCATGCAATTATGAGGTTCAGTGTTCCTGGAATAAATTTTTGAAATAAATTAAAATTTAAAGAGAACATGCGAAAGATTTTCTTGAAGAAGTGGAATAAATATTAAAGGTGTACCTAGATAAGAAATATGATGGAGTCCTTGCATTCGGTGTAGTGAATATTTATTTATGTGGGGAATAAAATAGGCTAGTTTTGAAAGTCAGTATTTGGATATCTATGTAAATAAAATAAAATAAATATTTATTTTATTTTTCTATTGCACAAACACAAAGACCTATGCTTTTGAATAAACCATGAAGAAGAATTTCCAGGGTTATCTATATAACCCAGGAATTCATTGAAGCATTGGAGAAGAGACCCTTGGAGAAACCTCTTGATGAAGAATGATAAATAATTAAGGAATTATGAATCACTGCACTAGTGGAGCTGGAGGATCTTGTCAAAGATGGTAGAAAAATAATTCTTCATAAAATATTGATCCAAAATCGAATAGGGGAAAGCGATTTCATTTATTCTTTCTCATTCTTGGATTAAATGATGAACGCAGATCTTCCCATGAAAAGGTTAACCTAGGATTTGATCATTCTTGTGGGATGGTTGATTGCGGGTTTGATCTAGGGAATTGATTCTATTTTGATTTAGTATTTTTATCTTTATAATTAGAGATAATGAAGACCATAACAATTGATGTCCATGGTTTTATCCTTGGGTTGTTTCTATGTGATTTCTACCCCATTTATTATTATGTGTTCTTTGTATTTCGGGGGGTTATGAATGAAGGATTGTTGTGTGTCTGTTTCAAGGAACAATGACATAAAATTGAATATTTGACATCGGAAAGAACTAGATGAGGTGAAACGAAGATGAGGAAGGATGGATCGATTCATTCCAGGAGATATAATTATTTGATCGTTCTTCATACGAATGACTGTATTCAGTTTTCAGGGCCGATCAAATGTCTAAAGCATACCAAATAGGTTTTGTAAAGAAAAGATAACCTTGGAAATTCAATTTTGAGGTGAAAAATCATCAAATCAAACAACATAAGATCAACCAAAGCACTGGAGGAAGAACACTGATTATAAAAAATCCCAATGAACAAGACATGTATCTCGAAATACATGGAATAGAGGAAAATTCCAATAGTGGCTAGGGGTTCAGGAGACAGAGAGGTGGAAGACAACATGTGAAAGCTATGAAACAATGTATGGGACCTTACTTTGAACTCGTTGTGAATATTAGAGGATAAAATTGCATGGGGTACACTACATGAAATGTACTCCACCACACATCCATACCCCGACTAGATACACAGGCTAACTAGTGTACTGGCATATGGGCTGGTGAACCCGAGCTAAAGCTATTTACTGGAACATGGCCAACGTACATGGGGTGGACCTTGGATTGTAGGGAATGACATATGACCTTCTCTACATTTTTTGTTTAACGATTCCACACAACATGTTCTTCTAGCATTGGATGTTGTACATGGGAAGAACCCTAGGTCAAGGGACATGATGTGTGACCCTTTAATATGTTGTGTACTCTCTCCTACTTGGATTTATCTCCTTGTCTACGGTATCACAAACATTTTTCATTTGGGTTGGTTCCCATTCCTCGTTCCCATGAAGGTCAGTTGGTATCATTTCTGATCAATTGGAGTATGACCCCCTTAAGTAGGATTTTCTAGATAGAGTCGGGAGTCCCCTATGAGAGGCTTAGAGTTGGATCCTCTGTCCATTATTGTGTCCAAATTAGATCCAGGTTATCAATGAAACTAATCCAATAGGACATCGGTCCTCTACATAGAATGTGAATCTAGATGAGTTGTTACTTATGCCCTGGCCCTTGCAGTGATCCTCAACCATTTATCATGATCTTCCTCACTCATAGAGTTAGTTCTCCCAGAGTGAGTGTATCGTATTCTCTCTTCAAGTCTACCAGCGTATGTCTCTATCATGATGATTCTTAATGAAAAGTACTTCTTTAGTGGATATCATCAGTGCTATTTGACTCTGGAGTGAGTTCTTCTGGATGAATTCTTTATGGAATCATTAGACTGAATCCCTAGCATGGGTATGTGGTTATTGTGACTTACCTCTAGACTACGGGTATGGATTTGAAGTACATTTGAAATTTTTTTTGTTATATAAACTATAGAAAAATACTATATAGAGATGACTATACCTTTACTTTGTTTATTTATTTGTGGTTTTTGGGGTTTCCTACTGAGTATTGTTATACTCACCCCTTCATGGTAATTTCTAGAACATGTCATGTCCTATGCAGACCAATGACCTTTTTGATGGAATCCAATGTGGACCAAGGCCAGATAGATCATTGTGAGTTTCATATAGGCTGAAATGTTCCTATGTCTTCATGAAATAGTCCTAGTAAGTATCTTGTTTTCTTATAGATTAGAATTTTTAGCTGGTAGACATTTATTTTAGTGGGATTGTATTCTAGCTGAGTTTACTTTTTCCCACATTACATTCCATTGTACTCTATTGGTTGGGTATATTAGTATGCATTAATTTTTTTTCTTTAGTGGATTTTACATTTCAGTTTTTGTGGGCATGAAGATGTGTGTATGTATATAGGTACTTACAAAAATGCCTCCCATGTAATTTTAATTTCTACCCTGTGTTAGTCACCAGCCCCAAGACTATTGGAGGCCGGATTGGGGAATCGTGAAATAGATACAACTGGAATGGGTCGTGACAGAGTGGTTTCAGAGTTGGTCGGTTCTACCTTCTGACGAAGTGACTATGAGATTGGATTTGTGAAATAATGTAAGTGTTTCGAATACAGATTTTAGTCTAGGGACTCTTGTGTTGGTGCAGGAGGCCAACATATTCCTACACCGGGACTCTGATAACCTATTTTTTGACATGGTACATGAGCACTTTTTTTGTAGGGAAAAAGGTAAATGCATCATATAAGAATGGGTTGTGGTTTCAATTACCTTTTTTGATTCAACTCTCCAGATATACTCATTGACTGTGGTACATCTCATTTCCCTACATGATGACTCCACGATGCATACCATCTAGGATTTGGTAGCATGGTCATGAGGATAACACCCTAAGTGAAGAGGCTTTAGTACAAGGAATAGTTCCCCAGGTGTTACCTTCAGGTGGTCCATCAGTTATACGACAACTAGGGGATAAACACATGCTATAAGAAATACAAGTAGATAAGGAGCGCAAGATGAGTGTCTGCCATGATATTTAGATAAAATTAACCCTTAGGTTATGAGGTGAGCCTGACCCTCAAGTGGGTGAGGACTGGCTTGAGGTGGAAGCCAAGGTTTTCTATCTAGTGGTGACACTAGTGAACCAGATGGTGATCCTGACGATGATCCTTCTTCGGGGGTTGGTTAAGAGATGGTTGAGTTTGACCACACAGACTTATGAAAAGGAGAATCATTCAAGGATTATGTATTAGTGTATCATTAGATAAGATTTCTCTCCAGTTAAGCTGAGATAAGTGTGTATAAACGAGATTATTCAGCTTTAGTAGGGAAGCATGATGGTGGATGACTATTCCTCAAGGTTCCACAACCTCTCCATGTACTCGATGGATAGGGTCAGGAATCCATACTTCAGGTATCAGCCATTTGTTCAAGTTCTACATAGGAACCACTAAGAAAATATCATACCACTATGCATCCTAACTAATTATGGAGTGCTCGAGCGGGCTTTGGTGTTCAAGAGACTCTTAGCTGAGTAGAGATAGCTAGTGAATGTCAGTAGCAAGCAGAAAAGTGGAGAGACCTCGTTAGTAGGGAGATGACATCAGACATAGGGATCAGGATTTGGTAAATGTCATAGGAGGTCATATGATCGGGGATCTATAGTACATGGATCTCATGATGGATCCAGTCAACCTAATGAGACGTGATTAGTAATATGTGATGGTAGAGGATATATCACTAGAGATTGTCCAACCCTTCTAGTTGTTGACAAGGAAGAAAATGATGTACCTCTAAGGGAGATGCAATAACATGATCATGAAGATCCACCAAGCTGTAGATGTGGAAGGGGAGTAGAGAGAACTGTAAGAGGTGGAAGGCATTTTGACATACTACAACCACCACCCCTAGGAAGCCCATGATAGGATCAAAGAGCTGGAGGATAGGGGCGGGGGAAGCAGCATGAAGTTGCGACATACAACCCTGTTACTCTAGTGATTATTTGAGGTAGGATTTATGCATTTTCTACCATAGCTACCATACTTATGGACATATGTTCTAATCATTGTTTCTTCACCACAAAACATGTTAAATATCATGAGATTCTGGTAGAACCATTGACTTGACCCTTACACTTAGAGACACATATGGGAGGAGACTTTATGCTCAAAGACCCTTTAAGATAGTCTGATATTACCCTTGGAGGTGAGAGTTTTGGTTAAAACCTATTAGTGGAAGCGTCAAGGCCTTACTGTTTCATTGTTGGTAAGGATTGGCTATATTCGTTCCATACCATGATTAACTGTTTTAAGATAAGGGAGCGGTGTGTCCAAAATAATGGGACTAGTTTTTTCTTTATTGGTGAAAAGGAAACCCAACCATCATAGTACAAGCTCATGCATAGATGGAATAATCCAATCAATCATGTGTTGGCTAGAATTAACCTCAAAGAAGAAAATGTTGTGAGCTTCTAGTTCCTAGTAGTTGTAGCAGATTATGAGGACATCTTCCCTAAAGATGTTAATGATTACCTCCCCACTGGGAGATTGGATTAACAATAAAATTACCTCATGTGATGGAACTAATATTAGAACCATCATATCATATGGACCCCATAGGGATTCACGAGCTTAGGGTTCAGTTGGAGGACTTTTTGAGGAAGGGAATCATGAGACCCAATGTTTCCCCTTGGGAAGCCCCAGTTTTGTTTTCCAAAAAGGCAGATGGGAGATTGAGGTTATGCATGGATTATTTGAAGTTGAACCAAGTGATGATAATGAAAAAGTATCCAATACCCGGGATTGATGACCTATTTTATCAGTTTAGTGGGGAACAATGGTTCTGAAAGGTTTACCTTTGATTAAGCTATCACCAGCTATGAGTACATGATGCAGATATACCAAAGACGGCTTTCAGATGACACTATGGTCACAATGAGTACTTGGTGATTCCATTTTTCATGTAAAACTCCCTAGTAGTGTTCATGGTACTCATGAACTCAATCATCCATCCATATATGGACTGGTTCATAGTGGTCTTCATCGATGACATCCATGGGTACTCGTCATCCGAGGAGGAGCGCATGAGACACCTGCAGATGGTTCCGTATGTAATATGATAGAACAAAATTTATGGTAATCATTGAAGTTCCATTTATAGATTTAGACAGTCCACTTTTTAGGATATTCTATCTCAGTAGATAGAGTACCAGTGGACCTGACCAACGAAGAAGCAATATTACTATAGGATCCACATAGGACTGTGATGGATGTACGGAGCTTCCTTGGGATAGAAGAATATTACCAATGATTCACTCCTTATTTCTCCTAGATATTAGAAATGATTAGTGATTTGATTCAAAAGGGGAATCCATTCATGTGGAAGGAGATGTTCTTGAAGAATTTTCAGCAGTTGAGGCAGTGTTTAAAGAGCACACTGATTTTGATATTTCCAAAAGAGGGAGTTCAGTATGTAGTGTTCTGTGATGCATTAGGAACTAGATTATGGAAGGGATTATTGGAGTAATCTGGGATTCAGTTTTTCTTGAGTACAATGTTTCATCCCCAAAAAAATGGCCAGATGGAGAGAACTATTTAGGTTCTGGAGGACATGCTTCAGGTTTGCATATTAGACATTAGTTGTCGCTGGGAGGACCACCAACCACTTTTGGAGTTTTTGTACAACAACAGTTACAACTCCACAATTGGTATGACACTGTCTGAGGCTTTTTACACAAGACCCTACAAGACACCACATTACTGGACTGACCCAAGAGAGTCAGCACTCATGGACCCGAAATTGGTGTGAGCTACTACAGAGAAGGTGCATTTCATCTAGGAGAATATTAAGATTGCAAAGAGCTGGTAGAAGTATAGTGATGACAGACAAGAGGGACCTTTGGAGTTTGAGGAAGTAGATCATGTATTCCATAGAATCTAACCTCGAGGAGGTTTGAAATTATTTGGTCAGAGATACATGTTATATATGAGGTTCATTAACACTTTTTAGATACATCATAAAGTAGGCAAGGTGGCATAAATATTATCCCTACTTCCTCTCTTGCATTTGGTACATGATATCTTCCATGTGTCACATGGAATGAGGTACATGCATCACACATCACACATTATCAGCTAGAGTGAGATAGACATCAATGATGAAGTGACCTTTGCTGAGTACCTAGTGAAGATTGGTTATTGGTAGAAGAGGATAATTTTTGGGCAAGATATTCCCTTGTGTGTGTCTGATGGCCGCACAAAAATCTCTAGGAGAGAACATGGGAGATGGAGGCTCAGATTCATGTGTAGCAACCACATATCCTTGTATTTCCTTTTTCTAGATCTCTAGGGACATCATTCCCTAATGTGGAGGGAATGTAATGTCCATGATTTTTTTTGTGTATTATTTTTAAATATTATATGGAACTAATGTGGGACCAAGTTCCAAGACAACATGAAATTTTGAGGCCCTGTGTGCCCAGAATAAATGTTTAAAATAAATTAAACTTTAATTAGGACACCGGATTATTTTTACTGAAAAAGTGGAATAACATTTAAATGGGGCCTCAGATCTATAATCTGAGGGCACTATAGCGTTCAGAATATCAAATTTACCTTAAGAGAATCCTAACACTGGATAGTTTTTTCCATCTGTGAATGTTAGTTTTTAGACATTTAAGGAAATGAAATAAATTTACTATTTATTTTATATTTTAACTATTCTAATGAAACAACCTATTATTATTATAAATAAGATATTATATAGAATTTATAGGGTTAGCATCATAACCCTAGAATTCGATGGATCTTTGGAGAGGATTCCCTTGGAGAAACCTTTCAACGATAAACAATGATGAATCATGTAATCATGAATCACTATGCTAGGGGAGATGGAGGATATCATTGACGATGATTATGAAATCGTTCTTCATCAATGATGGAACAAAATATGAGGTAGGTCTTGTGATTTCAATTCTTTATTTCTTGTTCTTGGATTCAACGAGGAAGACAGATCAACACTTCAACATGTTGAACCGCGATTTGATCGTTCTTGATGGATGGGTGATGGAGGGTTTAATTTAGGGAATTAATTCTATTTTGATTTAGTTTCTTGATCCCTATAATAGGATAAGATGAAGTCCATAACAAATGTCGATCGAGGATCATTCCTCCAGTTGTTTCTTTGTGATTTATTCCCCCTTTTTAATCTTCTGTTCTTCGTTCTTTGCGGGGTTATGAATGAATGATTATTGCACATCTGTTTCGTGGAACAACAATATGAAATAGTAGATATGACATCGTGATAACCTAGATGTTGTGATACATTGATGGAAATAGATAAATTGACACATTTCGAGAGATATAATTCATTGAAAATTCATCATACGGATGATTGTAATTAGTTTTCAAAATAGATCGAAGGCGCAAAACATACTGAATTTGGTGTTGTAAGGATGAGACAGTCGTGGATCTTCAATTTCGAGGCAAAAATATCATCAGATCAATCGAAAAAATCAACTTAATTACTGGAGGAAGAACAAAAAATCTAGAAAATCGTGATGAACATGACAGGTATCTAGGATAAACGATGTGTGGGACCATTCCAATTGAGGCTTGGGGTTTGGGCGACAGAGAGGTGGAACCCAATGTGTGAATTCTGTCACATAGTGTATGGGACCTTAACCAGAACTCTGGGTGTATCTCAGAGGATACATAGACATGGGGTGAAGTACATGGCATGTAATCCACAACACGACCAAAACCCAACAAGATACATTGGCTACCCTGTATACAGGTACATGGGTTGAAGAACTCGGGTTGAATCCATGTACTGACACATAGACAAACAACACGAGACATAAACTAGATAGTAGGGCCTGATGTGTAACCTTCTCTATATGTCATTAATAACTTTTCACCACGACGTGTTCTTCTGACACATTCCATTGTACATAGGTAGTAGCCAGGGTCAAGGGACACATCATATGGACCTTCTACATGTTTGCACTCTCTTCTACATGGATTTATCTTCATGTCCACCATATTTTGGAAATGGTTTATCGGTTGGTTTCCCTTTCGTGTTCCCTTTATGGTCATTTGGTGTCATTTCCTATCCCCAAGATTATAACCCCCTTCAACAGGACATTATGGATAGAGTCGGGAGTCCCCTCTGAGAGGCCCAAAGCATGATCTTATATCCATTCTTGTCCCCTAGGTAGATTCAAGTTATTGAAGTGACCAATTTTATCGGATGTCGGCCCTATACATAACAAGTGAGTTCGGATAAGTCTTTGTATACACCATGGACCTAGTAGTGATCATCATACATGTATCATGATCATCCACACTTCTGGAGTTGGTTCTCCCAGAATGAGGGTAGCATATTCTCTCTTTATATCTATTAGGATATCTCTCTATCATGAAGACTCTTGAAGAACAATACATCTCTAGAAGATTTTATCCGTTCTATCTAAATCAAGAGTGAGTTCCCCAGGATGAGTGCTTCGTGGAATCATAGGACTGAATTCCTAGTGAAAGAATGTAGCCATTGTGACTTACCTATAGACTACCGGAATGGGTTTAGAGTATACCTGGATGTGTTCTTTTTATATATACTATGGACATATATAATGTATATCTGAATATACCATTACTCTGTGTATAACATTTTGGTTTTTGGGGTGTCCTACTAAGTATTTCTATACTCACCCATACATGAGATTTTTTCGCACGTGCCATGTCTTATGCATATGAGCGACCTTTTGACGGAGTCTAGGGTGGACCTGTACCTGATAGAGTTTTATGAGTTTTAGAAAGGCTGAGGTTTTCCCAAATCATCGTCTAGTAGTCCCAGTACCTATCTTGTTTTCTTACAGGTTTGAATTTGTAGTTGGAATACTACTTCTTTTTAGTGGGCTTGTATTCTCGTTTAGTTTACATATCCTCACTTTTATTTCCATTAAACTCTATTAGTTGGGTTTAGTAGTATTCATGTATTTTGTTCCTTAGTGATTTTTACATTTCATCATTATAGGGATTGGAGATATGTGTGTATGTACTGGTACATAGGTTTTCCCACCAATGTAAGTGATATTACTACTTAATGCTAGTCACCAACCATTGGCTTATTAGTTGCAGGCTTGAGGAGTCACGACATGGGCCTCATTAGGACGAGGATGGACATCATATTATCTATTTAAATTATTCTATATGAGGAATGATTAGGATTGGAAATGATTGGTGGGCCCTGAACATTGTATATCACATTGATGCATCGAAAGGTTCTCATGAGACATAAATGTTTTCCAAATTAAATAGGTTTCAACATTTATTTTTAAACCATCTTGTGAAAGGTATTGATAGTAAAAATTTTCATGTGTCTAAGACACGACGTCCAATAATTTGTCATTTCTAACATTTAGATTCCTTTATTATTTATCAATGAGAATTTTCATCGACAAATCTATGGATGCATTTAATTTTCAGATCATTGATTAAATGGAATGTTTTTTTAGTTTCTTACCTTTCCATTTTTTTATCCTTTTCCATTTTAAGGAATGTCTTTTCAGTTATTGACATTGACATATTGTTTATGCACTCCATTCACAGTTTATAGATTACATGGAATGCGTCTTCAGTTATTACCATTCAATATCAATCATTCTCATTGATTCATTATTTCTTTTCCTTTATTTTTCCCTTGCTGAGCAATTGAGATCACCCTTATTTTTTTCATTCCATAGAAATCTAAGAAGTGTACTATGAATGATATGCAGATATATACATGATGGAATAAATTTATCCTCAAAATGGGAAAAAATGTGGTTGTAATTAGTATATTCATTTATAATAAATGATCCATGTGTGTATCAGGTTTATCAAGAATACTAAACTATTTATCCCTTTGATATTTTATTCCTTTTAACTATACCAATGTAATGGTATCCAACACTAGCTCTTGGATCTCTGGGGTCGAGTCGCTACAATTTGTATCAAAGGAAGTTTAGATGTAAACATTGGAACTAGATTTAAGAAAACAAATATTTGAGAGCATATGAATAATGTATAATGTGAGGATATGTATAGAATAACATCATAAAGTATTTGTTAGATAGAGATTACATAGTTTTGAGAAAAATACAGCCTTGTATGGACTCTAAAAGTGGATGTGGTTATGGAACAGACGTACCTAGGAGTAATAACTCCTACAATGTGTGTCAGACATGACTTGGTATAACATGGTACATGAAAATGGGCCTTATTGCACACTTGGATTGACATTTACATGATATATTCTTTGGATAATTCAAATTTTATTTTCAATCCATTATATTGGATTTTAATAGGAAATTAAAATGAATTAACTTGGATAAAACATAGTCCATGAATGGAGTGAGTTGAAACAGAATAGATTATGTAGTTATGTATTAAGGTGGTATTAAATACTTTATTTAAATTCCTATTTAGTGATTAAACTTATTTCAATAATTTATAGAAAATTTATTTTATAAATTATATCAATATGGTGTTGGAAAAAGAAAACATATATGTTGGGTGACAACCAATCATGTTCGGTAAGGCTGTGGGTCTTTAACCCCTGATCAAAGGATAATAAGGATTTCATGCCAAACAATAAACTATGAAATGTTCTGATTAACATTTAATTTTTTTTTGTTACAAAATTGATCAATAAATAATAATGATAAAACTATAGTGTATCTTTTTAGGTTTAGAGATTAATTTATTAAACATATTTTCTTTTTGAATAGTTAGAGACCATTAGTTAGATTTGTCACTGTTTAACAGGCCTTACGATCCATTAAATGTTTATTTTAGTGCTTCAGGTATCGAAGTTAGTTTATGGATATCCATTTCATGAAGTAATGTGTGAATTTTAATTTGATTGAAGAACAACCAATAGATTGAATATTTCATATGAAATAAAATGTATCATGTAATTATATTTCCTTAAACATTTAGGCAGCAAAGTATTTTCTCAAATTGAGTAAAAGGATCTTATAAATTTTTTTCCCTAATAACTTAATTTTTGTTGAACTGATGGTCTTCTAAATCATCATATATTTATGTATTTTAGACCCTTAAATTTCCATTGATCATCCACTAGTTTGTAATTGATAACCTAAATAACTCCATATAAATATTTTAATTTTTCTCCACGTACATATATCCACATTCCAAAAATGTTCTTTTATATAGAGACTTAGTTATATTTTAGTCCACATTACCTTTGTTCGTCTCAATCTCTCTTTTCAAGAGGATGTTTTACAAAAATTTCTAATGATGTGGGATTTAAACATAATAAATATCACGTATTCTATTAACAAGATTGAGAAGAAATTGAGAGGACAAAATTTCATTAATGTGGGGAGAATGTAATGCTCTGAAACTCTAAAGTAAGAACATTGTATTGGATAGTATGTACAAAACAGAACACAAAGCACACAAGGGAATATAATATCTATAGAATCTATAATATATTTACTATTTTCAGTAAATTCAATATATTTTATATCTCTTAGTTCACACGACACTAAGTTATCATACATCACATGAAGCAACTAGTTTCTTCAATGTCCCGCCTTACACATATGATCAAGTTTCACCGAACAATAATATATTATTATAATAAATTTATTTAATATAATAAGATATAAAATATAAAATATAAATAGTATTAAATAACTTAGGAAAATATATAGTTTAAAAAAATATAAAAATATTCTGTTAGATACAAATTAATTATAAATGGATATAAGAACCAATAAAAAATAAAGGAAATATTTTATAGAAAAGAATTGTTTTCCTAAAAACTGTGTTTTATACTATTGTAATAAATTAATTAAAATTTTCGAATTATATTAATTATATATATATGTTATATATTCAATAATATATTTTTGATATTAATCCAATAGATTTTATAGTCAATAGATAAGAATAAATATTATTTTATGCTTAAAAATGTTTTTTTCCTAAAAAGACAATTTTACCACCTTTTAATTTAAACCTATTTAAAATCCAAATTATTAATATTTAGTAAATATTAATTTTCTTTAATAAACATATTATTTAAATTTATATATAAAAAATATGTTAGGGTGGATTTTCTCATTTTTCATTGAAGTTTCATTTATAAATGAATAGTAAAAAATACATAATTTTAAAACAAAATTACATTTTCATATTTTTTATATACGAGGATAAAATATATATTAAATTATTTATAATTTTTAGAAAAATAATATTTTTCTCAATTAATTCAATTTATTTCATTTGAATCAATTTAACATTGATATTGAATTTAAAAAACATCAACATTTTGAATGTTTTTAATTTAAAAACCCGAATTGTCGTTCAGTCCGAGTAATTGAATTTAAATTAAGTTCTTCCACATATAAGTTTGAAATTTGGAAAACTAAATTTCACATTTTAAATAATACTAATTTATAATTTATAATATGTTCAACATAGTTTTTTTATAAAAAATGATAGGTAAAGTTATAAAAATTTATTACTACAACTAAGGTGAAATTAAGCTTAACAAGGGATTAAGAATTAATCTTTGGATCCAAAATCTTGAATAAACATGTCCAAAATCAATTGGAAGGACATATTTCGTACCTATAATTCCTTTTATCTACTATTTACCATTATTGTATCCAATTTTCATACTGAAAATGTGGCTGGAATCCTCTTTCCAAAAACATACAAGAGTGCAACTCCTCCTCCACTATAAATGGCCTACTCTACTCCCACATCCTCACATATCTCAAGAAAATTTTATAAAAAAATATATTCCAAAATATTTATTAAAAATACCTCCCCTAAACCTATAATCCTTCCCTTGGGGATAAATCTATCCATGTAATCCTTTTGTTGACAACCAAAAGGAGTTACTCGAATAAGTGGTAACAGACATCCTCAATCTCTTTTGTTTTATTTCCATGATCCACCCCCTTAAATAATATTATTACATGATTATATGATGAAAAAATTGTCCTAAATATAAATATATTTTTTATAAGGGTTATACCAACACTAACACACAATTTGATATAATAGGTAACACACATACAGTTTATGTGTACGGTGAACTACATCCTCTCAAAACAATGTTGTTCATTCTTCCTTTACCACCTGTCACGGTGGAAATTATGGTGAAATGTTTTATATAATATATATAATTAAATTATTATGTCGTCATTGTTATGTAATAATTTCATAAAACATAACTTTATGTACTCTATTTTGTGGGAATATGTTAACAAAATTTGTGGAAGTGTGGACCACCTCCCCCTCAAAGCGATGTGATTCGTTTACACTATAAAACAGATGTACAAAGAATAGTATTAATAAAAATATGTAACATATATTACATATATATGTTAATATAATTATAAAATAAATATATATTTAATTTTATTTTTATTATTTTAATACAAAAAATAAATAAAAGTAGTGTTCATGTATACGTACGACCTAACATCTCAATGAATGTTGCCTTCCATTTCTTATCTCCAAATATTATAGATTATTATAAATACATATATAATAAAAATATATTATAATTAAATAATGTTTTAATTTATTTATATGATAAAACCATGATATATTCTAGTATAAAAATAAGTAACAAGTCAAACTATACTCAAATGGCATGGAAATTAACACTAGAATAGTGAAAATAACAATAGATTGTTAGCAAACAGGTAATAAGATATTATAAAAAGACAATATATGATATTATAAATATTATGATTATTATGGTATTAGTTATTGATATTATTAGAACCATTATACAGGGATTTAATGGATGTTCACCCAAAAAGGAAACACAAGGTATGAAATTTCATCTCAATATACAATCCCTTGAGACTTATTTGTTGTTATCCACCTTGTTTCTTTTTTATGGTGTATATACAAACATTTGACATGTTATATCATGAAAATATTTATTATCATGATATTATATGTATCATTTAATTTTATTCTATCATGTATATTATGATTCAAAATTTTCAAACTGGCATGATATAATTTCGAATGTTTAATGAGTATTATCCTCAAGAACATTTTAATGATTATCCTTACAATATCAATTCTTTTTGTGATTGTTAACTTCCACTTGAAACAATAAATTTATTATTGTGAACCTAATTTCTTATATATGGTGTATATAATGCCACTTTTCCATATATTATCACTATTCATTCATTCTTTATGATATTTTGAGATTGAATTTGATTATTTATGTCAAAGTTACCAAGTGGAAAAGAATCCGATAACCCAATTTTTTTTCATTTGGTTATATTAATTTCTCATTTTCGTTAATATTATATTATTAAGTAAATAATTAATTATAATATATTTTAATGTATTTACACTTATTTTGTGGATTTATATTTAGTACACATATTCTACTCAGTAATTGATTCTAAAATCAACGTTAAATATTTTCAAAGGATTAAATTACAATCTCATTTTTTTCATGATTTTTTGCACTTGAATTTACATTAGAGGAAATTATTTGATAATTTTATAATAAAACCTTTCATTTTCTTATCCTTGGGTTATTCATGAATTTTTTCAAGTAATTGTATACTTTTCCCACTCCTTGGTACATAAAATATTTTAGAAAATGTTTTCCAGAAAACCCAACTTGATTTCGTTCTTTATTCGGAGAACATATTTTCATATAAAACTTATTTTTATAAAAAACTTATAATACATGTTATTATCCATTACCAAATTATTTATTAAGGAAATTTTTACACTTTTTTGCCAATTTTTCAAAGGAATATTTTTGTCTCTTTCTGAACATGGAATTTATATAACCATTTTCCATGAAAAAGAAATGATATTTTTTTCTCATACGATATGTATGTATTTACCTACTATTATTTATTTGATGATTTTTTTTCTTGACTAAAAGGTTATTTTTTTAAATAATTTTTATAAAATGTAATTTTTAAAGAACTCGACTTTTAAAATTCTTTTTTAAATAAGTACATTTTCCTCAAGATTTTTTTAAAAAGATATTTTTATAGAATTTATATTCATAAATGAAAACTCTATATATTTATAATTAACTTGGTTTGTGTTGTATTCAAACTATCATTATTTTTCCAATGGATGATTTATGATTGATTTTCCAAGGACATTATTAACATTCAGTTTCATGATTCCTTTGTTAGTCCCATTGAAATACTAAATTTCCTATGATCATCAGAAATTGGAATTAATATAATTATCCATATTATTTTTTCATGGAAATAATTATTTCCTAAACAAGATTCCATTTTTATATAGAGTGATTACATTGAATTTTGTTTGATTATATAGGGAAATATTAATAAATCCATATTCTTTATTCCATTCAGATATTTGATAAGGCATATTTTGTATTTTGATTATTTTATATGAGGAATTATTTGGAATATAAATGATGGGTGGGGCCCAGAATTTACAAATCCCATCTATAAATCAATATGTTCTCATGAGACAAATAAGTTTCACAAATTATATAGGTTTCTAGCTATAGTTTTAAACCATCTTATGAAAGGTCTTTATGGTATAGGTATTCATATTCTTGAGACATGAAATCCAACAATAAATCATTTCCTTCATTTATATTCGTTTATTATTTATCCATGATATTTTTCATTGACATATCTATGGATGCATTTCATTCTCAGTCCATTGATTAAATAGCATGTGTTTTCAGTTTCGTACCTTTCATTTTTATTTTTTCATATCCATTAATTTGAATGGAATTTATTTTTATTTATTTAACATGAAATAATTTCTAAGCACCCCTTTATTTATTTATTGATTACGTGGAATGTGTATTGAATTATTACCTTTCTATATTGACAATTCTTATTGATTCATTATTTCTTTCGTTGTGTTTTTTCCTTACTAGTAAATTGAAGTCACCATTATTATTTTTAATATACATAGTAATATAATAATAACAATATGAAATATATTTAGTGATATAAATTATTGAATAATGTTATCCTTGAAAGAAAAAAAATTATGTTGAAATTTTTTTATTCATTTGAAATTGAAGAATCATGTATGTATGAAGTTTTCCAAGTCTATTAAACTCTTTAGTCCTTCAATATTTGATTCCCTGTAATCATGAAAATGTAATGGTTGTAGAAACTGGATATGGAATCTCTAGTGTCATGTCTATATATTTAATTACTTTATTTAATAAAAATAAATGACAGTATAGGAAAATCATTTTTTTCATTGTTAACTAGAAATTCAACCATATCAGAAAAATCTCAAAATTACACCCAATGTTAATTATAGTATTTTGATTTCAAAATTGATATTCATTTTAAAAAATAAAAATTCTCTATTTGGAATAGTGTAATTATAATTTCCACTCACAAAATCGAATAAAAATCATTTTTGACAGAAAATGGTTTTTTGAAGCATAAAAAGTCTTCTGTAAAAAATTTGTTGTTATTTTCTCACCATTAGTAAATACATTTTTTATTCTGAAAATTATAAATTTATTTCATAATGTCGTTACTCCTATTCATACTCCCCATTACAATTACTTGGTAATGATAATATTTTTTCATATAACACGATTCACTTAATGCTCATTTTTACATCTTAGGAATGATATTTGATCATTATTATTTTAAAATATTTTTTAGGGTATTTTAAAGGCCATTATATAATTATTATTAGAAATATTTCATGTATCAAGATTAAAATCCAGAATAAATTCAACATCACACATTGTTTGAATTCTTGGTAATTAATCTTGAAATACATCAACATATTTTTTGTATAATGGATATATCCTCTCTCATTAGAATGTCTATGCCAACCAAATATATTGTATTTTATTCCTCTTCTTCCATAATTTCAATATTGTAAGCTACAAAAATTGGTCTATAACAGAGTCATAATATTTATCCTCTCTCTATAAAATAATGAATTCTGTGCCCCTCTCACAAAAAATATTTTTCATCTATATACAATAAATTATTACATTAAACATTAAGATCCAAACTACAAAAGGATTATGTGAAAATAAATCATAGGTTTAATAATAAAATTTTACACTAGTTAATAAATATGAATCTTTATTAAGATGACATGGTAAATTATCACAACAATAAAATTCACATTTAGTGTATTGACTCAAAACACAATTCTCGTAGTATTAGGGTATGATTCAATGTAATCAAAAAAACATGCATATTATAAAGGACTATGAGGATATATAATTATATAAATATTTAGAAAACATAAAGTTTAGGATCAATTTAGTAGTTATAATATCATTTTTGACCTCAAATATAGTTTTAGTGATTTCATATGGTCAGACTTATTTCCATGGCCTCTTTTGAGGTAAATTCCATTTATGCTTGGAGAAATTGTATGAAATGTTCCCCATATCCTTATAGTTAAAGAATTAAACATCAGTAACCTATTCATTTACTTTTTATTCATGATATTTTGGAAACTTTTATCTACACATTAAATAAAATCTCATTCTATTCAAGCGAGTCCCATATTGTTTCTTTCTATAGTTATTATATGTGAGAAATTATACAACTAATTTTTTTTCCTTTTGCATAGTTTTATTTTCATAATACATTATAGATATATTATTCAACTAATTTTATATGAATAAATAAGTCCCCGATATCATATTTTTATAATAATGGTGTGCTATACTCTATCAATATATAAAAACTTTTCTTAGGGAGAAAAACCCATTAAAGAGTAAATAATTATCCCATTAAATAAATGATAAATACTTTTTTCTATTATATATATAATGCTTTCTTCATGGATATATAACTTCAAAAAATTATCCTTATAGCTATTAGTTGTTTTCTCTTCCTAATTTTAAAGATTTAAGAATTGGATTTCCATTTCATCCCTTTACTAATGAGGAATTTATTTTGTACAGAGCAACTCTGTAAAATTTCTCAGTTTCATGATCTATATATATATATCCCCATCAGAGTTCTGAATACGTGACCACCATTTATTTGTATATATCATCACATGATATAAAATAATGATTTTTTTCTTTTCATTACTTCCCAAAGTGAGAAATTTCTTTTAAAGGGACAATATCTTTTTCTTAGCTTCCAAATGATTAATATTTAAATTTAATGTTAGAGGTTTTTATTGTATAAAGTGGTCCAATATAGTTACACAAATTTTTTCAGTAGGATACTCTATTTGATAAAGGTTATTTTTTATTTCATGGATCAAATTCCCTAATATGAATCTGATATAATCAATTATAACCTTACACTCATTCACTTATTGAGGAGGAACATCTATTAATTGTCTAAGGGTGATGATATAATTTTCATTCCTTCCACTAGTATCTATTTCTAAATAATAGAAAACATAAAAACATCTTAGGATATTGAATTATAAAATAATATTCATATTATATTCATTAAGAAAATTTTCTTAAAAATACTAAGAGATTTGTCATCTGTTTGTGATATAATAGATGGTAACTCTTAATATAGTCCCTAGGAATTCTAATAAACAATATTTAATACCAACTATAAAAATAATATCATCATAAACATATATATGGAAGTGAAATTAAATTATTGGTAAAAAATACAATATTCCATATAAGATCCATCAAAATTATAGTATTGGAATACTATAAATATAAATGTGTTTTACATTTCCCTAGAAAACATAAAGTAACATAAAAACACAATGAAAAAATTATTATCCCTTCTATAATATCATATAAATTTACATAATGTTCTCTTCATGGTTTCATGAAAAAAGGAAACAAAATTAATAATAGGCATAGACTATAAGAGACTGGAAGTTTTGGCTAATTACATGAAGGTAAATCATATGATTTGGTGTTCAAGGAAGTATAAAGGTGTTTAGAGTAGGGAAGTAAGATTTTTGGAGGTGTTTTGGAGGAAAAATAGGTGTTTTAAAGGTTGGATGTAGATGTTAGTAGTAGATGATGGTGGTATATTCTAACAACAAATCATAATAATAGATGCTGATGGTAGATAAAGTAGGTAGATTCTGAAGGTAGATCCTGATAGTATATTCTGATGGTTATGGATGGTGGTATATATTGTTTGTTGATCTTGAAGGTAGATCATGATGGTAGATAATGATATTAGATAATGGTGGTAGATTCTTGAAGTAGAATACTAAGTCTAGTGATAGATATTGATGGTATATCTTGATGGTAGACCCTTATGGTAGATGGTAGTCAGTAGATTCTAGCGATAAAAGACTAAGTCCAGTGGTAGATGATGGAGGTAGATACTATACGTTGATCCTAAAAGTAGATCCTAATGTTATATCATGAAGGTATATATTATTGGTAGATGCTTGTGGTATGTACTTGGAATAGATCTTGAGAGTACATCCAGTTTTTCTAAAACAATTTACCTTTACCATTTTGACATCTTTTTTTTGAAATAAAATGGTTCTAAAGAATTAATTTATGAATTAGAAATCCATTTTAATGGGGGATAATTATAGCCTCGTTTTATTAAACCATAGAACCTTTTAAATTGATATACAATATGGATTTGATGAGATCCTCCATCAAAGGTCAGTTAAAACCATATCCAATTCCCCTGGCTTTGATCTAACCATTCTAATTCAAATATCATTCATTATTTCTTTCAATATTGACATCTCCTAGACTATAAATTCTAAATACACATACCTTGGAGTCATGGAAATTTTTCGTTGTTGTTGGTTCGTGTTCCCTATTGGTTGTTTCCTCCTATACACACTCCCCAATTTTTGTTGCATCAATTTTTTTAAAGATTCTATCTTCCATGTAGGGGTTCTTTTATTTTTCACCTAATGTATCATGATAGTTGGTATTATTCTTGTTATCTCATTGGAATATCATTATAACCATCTTAACTAAGATAAATGAATCAAGAAAAATTAAAATTGAAAGTGGATGTAGAATGAAATCACATGCTTTTACTATCATTTTTTATAATCGATGTTATGAACTATTCAAGATTATGCACCCCTGAAAACCATGGTTATTGGGAGCCTTTGTTATGTAATTGTGGTGTTATGGAACCCCAATTACTATGAATAATTATTATCACCCTAAATGAACTTGTTCAATCACTAATAATTTCCTATACAAATGGGCCCCCCTCAAAAATTCTTCCTGTGTGAGAATAACCCTAAATATAATGTAGAATGTGATAAATCCCCTTGAATAAATATGGATTTTGTTATGTTTATTTATATAAAATTCATTTATTAATGTGTATGTGTGGTGTGTTTGTGATATTTTGGTGTGTTTCCCAAGCTGTGGATTTGTTTTAGTGGATTTTATGGGATGATTAGAGGAGATGCAGCTATTGTGCTGGAATATAGAATGCATTGGAAAGTAGGGGAATGTGGTTTTTATGTAGGAAAGTGGTTATGGATGTGTAATAATTGTGTTTTATGGGATCATTGGTCATAGGTTGAGGATGATGTTGTTGTTTAAAATTTCATGTATTTTGTGTGTGCGTGTAATTATTGATTCCCAAGTAGTATTGGAGTTTACAAACTTTGGTTAATGTGCTAGAAATAGTAAAATAAATTGGATATTTGAAGAATAAATTTTAATAGTATATGTGGTTAAAATGGAGGGTTGTTAAATATAAATTAATGGTATGGAAAATGTGTAATGTACTGGATGTTTTAATAGAAATGGTTTGGTAACCAAAATCTTTAAATTTTCATGGCTAGTAATGAGATGATGAAAAGTGAATTATTCTTTATAGATTTTGATTTTGTGTGGTGAATGTAAATGTTATAGGGAAATTGGTGTTTTTGTGAGTTGGTTATTATCTTTTTGTGGACCCATTAGTTGGGATGTGATTGTATATATATATATAAATTATAATATTTTGTTATTTCTTGATGAGCCCCACCCATATAGAGTACCTTGTACAAATAACCAAATTTATTATGGGGGGGACATCCTGTTAGTGATGGTGGATGACTAGAAACACAGTCTTCCTCACTCGTCTTCCTACCGATTGTGAAATTCATGAGGTGTGATGGCCAAAGGTCAAAAGTTCCACTATCGAGATTTAATGTGATGTGGTGTTATGGCCCATGTGTCATCGAGAATGATATGGTGAGATTGGATAAGATGTCTTATTTTGTGGGTTATTCATGGTTGTAGGAGGGTACAAGGATCATTTCCTTCTTGTTAATCATACCCTAGTACCCTGGTTATATGATTAGAAGTGATGTGATGGCCTAAGTTTCTCTATGAAGGATGTGATGTGATTTACTATGATACAGAAGAGGTAGGAGCGCCATGATACATGTTGTTGTGGTGTGAGATAATATAATAAGTGGGAAAGTTGTGTTTGTAAATTTTTATCAATATTTTTTATATTATATTATTTTTAAGGGATGATTTACTTGGTGAGAAAGCTGTGGTGATGCTAAGTTTGGTTAGATGCCATATTTTGGTGTAATTTGTTTTATTGTTTTCTCAGGGTTGTATTTGTACATTCTTTTCACAAGTGCATGAGGGACTTTGTTAGGTCCCTACTGATCATACATATATGCTCAAAAAATATATGAAATCTATTTTTAGGTTACAATGTGGATTACATGGATTGTAATAGATATTACATTATTTTTCCTTTGGACATTTTTCGTGTCATGGTGTCATATTTTATTTAGGTACTTGTTTTTAGAGTCATTTTTCTGTATTTTTTTATTGACACATTCATTGTGGGATGATTTTTTGTTTATTTATATATTTTAATGGTGTTTCTTGATGTTAATTTATCCTTTTCCATGATATTGTTTTCTTATATAGGGAAATTATCCTATACCATTATTTTTTTATACATTTTTTGGTAGTGTCTAACCCTTGTACTATTATAGGTAAGACTCAATGGTTTTTATCTACATTACACAATTTCTAGCATATGAGGGGTACCATTGGAGGGAGGGGAATGATAGAGTAGTATCAAAGGCTAGTGGTGGATGTATATGTTGGGGTTTGTAGTTATGCATAGTGAGGATTTCATGGGTTAGTAGGGAAACAATGTTAGCTTGTCTTGGTGCATGACATAATCCATGGACGACTGGATAAGGAAAAAGAATTTAGACCCCCAAGATCCTATGCAATGAATTTGAGCCTACCAAATGACCAGTTGAGGTGGAAATTTTTTTCAGGTAATAACCTAGGAGAGGTACATGAATCATGCTGAATTTTGTTTCTATATTTAAATTGGTGGTTTCAAGAAGTTAAAATAAATTGAAATTAAATAATATTAAATAAATGAATTGTTATATAATTATATACTAATGGAATTTAAAAATTACTATCTCTCTTTCAACTATGGATCCTACTTATCATCTATATAAGGCTTATGAAGTATAGGTTTAACATGATAATTCATTTAATCATAGAATGGTTAAAATAGTTATAGAGGATGAACAAGGTAGAGTCTGTTGCATAGTTTTCATATTTAGGATTTGTGGAAGTACTAGGGTAGTGTTTCAGATGTGGAGATAGAGAGCTGGATGGAGGACCTAAACATCTCCTTTCGTTGGATATGATCAATAGGGGTTCACTGGGTCCTGTTGGTAGTTAGTTAGATTCTAGGAGCTTTAAATCAGTAGTGGAAATTTATTTGGTGAGTAGAAGGGTAGGATGTTTCATGAGTAGAATTTATGAAATAGTTTTGAGAAAAGTTTCTTTCATCAACCATGAATTCAGTGAAGAGGCAGGATATTCATTTTCTTTATGAGGGTAGAATGCCTGTACGGAATCTTGGGATTAAGTTCAAGTACTTGATGTGTTTTCCTGCACAACTTTTTCCACATGAGGATTCCCGAGCATGACATCATGGGGATGGAATTATTCCTTTTATCCAATATGGTATTACTATCTTTATTTTATCAACTTATATGGAGGTTTAGAAGATGGAAAAAGTGGTTGAGAAGATTCAATAACAAGGAGGTTTACCGTGATAAGGGATCCAATAAGGTTCCTAAAGGGAATGTGTTATCAGTGGTAGGTCTCAGGAACTAGGACCATTGAGGTTTTGACATGCATGGAATCAATCATAGTTTCTTCCCTTCCAACCTTGTGGGGCCAGTGGTCTACCTATTTTTCTTAGGGTTTAAGGATATTACATTTCATAATGAGATTCATTTTTAAAATTCGGATTAGTCCCCAATATAATATTAGTTTATTAAAAGTGGATATGTTACGTTTTATTCTCAGTATATGATTTAATAATGTTTTTTTAGCTGCAGGGTAAGTAGGATTATATCCCCATATATGAGGATGAGGAAGGTATATGTAGGAATTTGGATGTTACATGAGTTTAGGGACCTCTACTCGAGTGTGTCTATGGATGTGGTAGTCATTAGGGTGGTAGAGGAGTTGTGTGTGGTCAGTTTAACATGGGAGAGGCTGCAGTGCTAGAGGGGATATATATTGTTCATGGTACACTCAGAATGTCATCAACCGTTTTTTGATTTAGGATCTTCACACTCCTTTGTTTCACCCACTAAATTCTAAGCTTTGGGACTATAAGTCGAGGTGATTCCCATGACCTAGGAGTTGACTATGCTTGTATAATTCTAGACTTGTTATTTTGTTGTGTGATTGGGTTTTGGACTAATGATGGGTCTACATAATTTCTATGTATATATTTTCTTACATCATATGTAGCTATATGATTTCATACATGTAATCAAATGGAAATATTTTTTAAATTTCGTTATCATATTCATCCAAAGGAGAGTCATGTTCTTAGATATGGATGGATATCATACAACATTCATTGGTGAGCGAAGTCATCAAGTGGGTACTAGATTTGTGGAGCTCCATTTTTATTTTATGGTCAATCTATTTTTTGAATTAGTAGATCCTGGTCCGGTGGAGGTTTTCAAGGTTTTCAAGGAGTTTCTATATGTTATTCCTTTTGAACTTGTGACACTACCCCTGAACGGGATGTTCAAATCGATATAGACCCATATCCAGACACTTCTCTAATTTCGATAGATATATATCATATGACACCCTTTGTGTTTTGGGAGTTTAGAATCTAGATATATTATATAACATATAAAGGTTTCATCTGTCCTATTGTGTCACCATGGGGTTGTCTAGTGTTATTCATCAATAAGTTAGACGGTAGCCGGATGCTGTGAAAAGGCTTTCAAAGGCTGAACATGTGGTTATCAATAGTCACTTTCCTATTCTGAGGATAGATGATATTTTTTACTAGATTAGATGATTGATTTGGTTTTCTATGATTGATTTTCGATCTAGATATCACCAGTTGGGGATGAAAGAGGATGATATCCCAAAGACTATCTTTAGACAGAGGTATTGAAACTTCATGATTGTGGTCATGTGGTTTAGTGTCATGAATTCTCCCACTATGTTTATGGGGATCATGAAATTAATGTTCCATTAATTAATATACTATTTTGTGGTCATGTTCATCAATGAAATATTGAACTACCTGAAGTCATTAGAATAGAATTTTTATTATCTCATAGATTTTATATAGGTTATTTGATGTGACCAACTATATGGGACGATTTCCAAGTGATTGTTTTGAAAATGAGAGGTTCATTTCCTTGGGAATGTGGGGTCTCAGCGTGGTGTGGCTATAGACCTATCAATGTTCAAGGAAGTTGTTTCTTGGTTGGCCCCCAATAATGTGATAGAGCTTATAGTTTCCTTGGTCTCATAAGATATTACAAGATATGCACCTCTGATTTCTGATGGATTACATCCCTATTGAATGATTTGACTATATTGGTCCATTATTTCATTTCTATAGATTGATGTTATACATCATTTGAATACCTGATTGGTAAATTAGTTGGTGATCTAGTGCTTCAAATTTGAGAGGATTTGGTGATGTGTGAAGTGTTTTTTGATGATTAATATATAATATTTGGATGAGTCGTGGTGTAGTATATGGTAGTGATCTCTCATGGGTCTAGGTAGTTACATCCTAATGTGTGTAACTATTCCACCAATTATTTTTATCCAGAACTAGTTGTGTTTGTGCTAAAGATGTGGCAACATAACCTCATTGGAGATCACATTGTGGTCTTTATAGATCATAAGTGTTTTAGGTATATAATTTCTTATCATGATTTAAATTTGTGTAAATACATGCGGATGATGTTTTTTCATGATTAATATTTGGATATCTCTTACACCTTGGAAAAATGGGAACATTATAGACAACAATTTGATAGTAAGTCTTGAATGGATATTGTCCTGGAGTCATGTGATGATTTGAAAGAATTAGAGGAGTTGGAAGAATTACACTTCGATTCAAGGGTGTTTGATGGGGGGTGGAATCTTATTCAATATGAATGTGTAATATTACCTTTTGTAGAAGGTGGTGGTGTCTTATTGGGGGGACACAGAGGTAGAGGTGATGCACGATCATGTTGGTTGTGGTGATACCACATATGGATAGTTAGAATGAGATTTTTTTCATGGGATGATGTGTGTTTGGGTAGATATTCAAAAGGTAGTCCTTTTTTAGTTTCATGGATCAAATCATTTTATAAATACAGAGGTTTATAAGATTCATTTTGGATTGATTACATTGTTTTGGTGGCCCATGATGAAACATTAAGTGGTATAATTTATGGCTTGATGCCAGACTTTCCACTAGGTAAAGGCTAAGCATCATATTCCTATCAGTTTATTGAGACCCTTGGATTTTCCTTAGTGTAAATATGTTTAAATATCAATTGAATTCATCATACGATTTCACTAAGATCAAAGAGGTTGTGATGATATCTAGGTAATCATTTATTAGTTACTGAAATCGTATCACTTCCTTATGATCAAGCAGTTGGTCATAGTTTATGTTTTATAAAATAGGTTTGTGGACTATGTCTCTGAGTTACATGTAGTTATGAGGTCCATTTTCTTGGACCTGGATAAATGTTTTACTTTATAAGTCTAGAGAAGATTGCAGAATGATTTTGGCACTCATTTATTCCTCAACACTTCTTTCCAACTAGAGACATATGGACAAATGGAGTCGAATATCCATAAATTTATGCATATTCTATGAGTGTTTATCTTATAATTACTAAAATTTTTGGAAATAAAATTTTCATTCGATGATTTTTCATATAAAAATATCTATCTATAATCCATCTACATTGTAATGTATTAATATTTATATAGGATGTTGTGTTATCAATTTTTCACTTGAATGAGGTTAAAACGATATCATTTCTAGGACCTAATGTGGTGTAGACCATGATAGAGAAGGTTTAGATGGTTCAAGAGAGGATTAAATAAGATTTTAATATGTGCAATTATTTTTCTAATCATTGGAGGAGGTCCTTAGAGTTTGAGACTGGAGACCACATGTTCTTTAAGGATTCCCTTTACATGGAAAACAACATTTATATAGGGGTAGTTAGCTTCGGCCCTAGTTTTTTAGGCTTTTAAGGGTGTTAGGTTATTTTTTTGAGGTGTCTAATTAGTTTCACTTCCACCATGACTAAAACAAATTCATGAAATCTTATATTTCTCTTAGCTCTATTGGTATTTTCATGATGAATCCCATGATAATGAATGTTGAGTGTTTTATATCGATTATGATGTGACAATACTAGAGAATCCAATAGACAACCAGGATCATCGATAATGGGTGTTGTGAAGATGCAAAAGTCCATTGGTTCATGTGTTTTGGATGAATGGTAGCCTGGAGGAGTGTACATAAGAGCGTGAGATGCATATGTGTGCATGGTACCATGAGTGGTTTTGAGGTTGTTTTATTTTTCTTTATTCTATTTTTTTGATGATATGATGTTTGGAACTTTCTATTTTATATGATATATTAATGTTCATTTTGGATATGTTATTTTATTAAATCTTAAATTAATAAAAATAATAAAAAAATTGATCCTTAACTGAGGCACGTTATACCTTGACATGATTGAAATCGTGCTGGTGAGTCTATGCCACCCAAATAAGATTACATCATGACATGGGATACAAAAAGCTTTGATTTGTGTACCTTGGGATCTTATGTGCATCATATTTAGAATATAATTTTAATCATGGGTATGTAATGGTGTATAATGTGTCATGAAAGTGGTTATATGGTAGAGGGGACACATGTGGTTGGCGGGGATGTTGTAGATGATTTTTTTTTGGTGTGTTCGGTTTGTGGTGTCATTTCAGATGTTAGATGATCCTTAGGATTTGTTTCAATGTATTGTTGTTTTGATTTTTTTCCAATTTAAATTTGTGTTAGTTTTTATTCTAAATGGATAGAATATTTTGAAAGGTACCTGATGTAATTTCCTAGACCTTCTAACCCTTACATTTCATAAAATCTAGTGATCCGGCGTAAGAAGAAGTCTAGAGGTGTTTCGACATGGGAGGGTGGATTTTTAAAGGATATATAGAGGGAAAAAGTTGTATTTTTGAGGTTGGAGGTAGATGATATTGGTATATAATATTTTTATAACTCTATTGCATATCCATATGGTAGATGATGGTGTTAGATGATGGTGGTTGATACTGATAAGAGATCCTGATAGAAAATCTTAATGATGGATGCTGATAATAAATGTTGAAAGTAGATATTGGGTGTAGATTGATAGTGAATATATTTTAATAATTATTAAAAAGTTTTTAAATGATTTATTCACTTTATATTTTCCAATTTGGTCTTATTTGCATCATTTTATGAATTTTGTTGAGTTTTGAGCTTAAGTGTAAAAATTTGTTAATTCTAGAAATTTAACAGTTTTTTATTGCCTTTATATTTTGATCATAAATCCTGAAATTACAAATTAATTAGATTACATTCAGTTAGGTTATATACATTCGTGGAATAAAAATTCCCCTTTTGGAGAAAGATGTTATTCAAAATCCCACGTGCCCAAATAATTATGTCAATGCGAACAGTTAATCTGCTCAGCATAATGGACCATCCCTCATTCAATGAGGCATATCTTGGGCTACTAACAATAAAATGGTATAATTCATGGTTGGTTAGGAGTCAAAACCGATGAGTAATAATGAAATAAATTCAATTAGAAATTATTTCATTAATGCTACCCTTGAACCAATCAAAGTGGGGTTGGTGGAAAATTGATTGGCTCTTAGTAAAATCCAGGTTGAGTAATTCAGCTATGATTTATTCAAAATAGCTCAAAATGATCTGAAATTTCTAGGGTAGATGAAAATATCCATTTTTAACATCTTATAACAAGGTAACTTAGGATTATTTGAATATATGTTTTGATTAACTGAATCTATATTCTTGAAGTCAAATTTTGGAGGATTTATTTTTCTGTTCTTTCTGTTCATTCTATTTTTTCATCTTAATATTGTAATGCATTATTCTCCCTCCATCTCTATTACCCTTAACATGGTAGGGTAAATATTTTGAGTGATTGGGTAATTTTAGGTTTTATCTTTTTTAATGTTTGAGTTCTTTCATTTCATTGAATAAAAACTCTCTCTTATGCGGTGTCAATTTCAAATTCTAAGAAACAATTTTGTTATCTTATGTGATCATATTAGAGTTAATATTATTTTGTTATTATTGCTTTGATAAATTTACATAATCTCCCTAAAATATGTTTTTTGTATATATACGATGGAATAGATCAGGGATTAGTAGTGAAGTACTCGGCGATCGTCAGTACGTGTGGTAGTGGTATTGAATATTCTTAATTGTTTAGGATAAACATGAATCTATCAATAATTGAACAAATCAATTGAGGGTATTCACTATAACTGTTTCAAACATAAGAAAGATATTATATCAATCTGTGAAATTTTTTAAGTTTTACTATCACCTTCACCATTTAAAAAAGTATTTATAGGAAGCGATCATGAAATATCACTTAAACCAACTTAGTAGAAAATTATGGAATAAAATTGTAACTATGATAAAATTACAATTGAGAAACAAACCCCAACTTGATAACCCAATTATTATCACTACTTTTAATTTTAATTTTTTTCAATTTTTTTGGAATCATTTAAATTATTGCTTTATTTTGTTTCATTTCATTAATTTAAAAAAACAAATTCAAAAACAACCTCACTTCTTTATCTAATTTAAAGTGACAAACATGATTGTTATGTGATCATCTTTGGTGAAAACCAAAGTTAAAAACTTTATTAAAATTTATCTTAAGAAATTATTATTTTTTCCACACTCTATGAGAGGCACGTGTCAAAATGTGGCACAGTTTCCAAGGAGGTAGTTCACAATATAGATATTAAAATTTGACACTTCAAAAAAAAATTCCATACATTTTTCGATGAAATTTTATAATGATCATTTAGTTAATTCATATAATAGTTACCCATAAGTTAATGAAAAAATTAATATCTCACCCTTTTCCAATGAGTATAGAGTTTCTATTGTTGTTAGGCAGTTGCGGTTGTTTTGGAAATCAAATAACGGGTAAAATGAATTCAAAGGAATCATAGCAGACCTGAGGGAGGACAAGGAAACAAATGTATTTGAAGTGATGTAATATGTGCTAACATAGTCCTGCCATTAATTTCTAGAATTTTAAAATTTAGCATTGGAGGAGCCTGAATACCAACCTCAATCTTTTATTACTCACCTCCAATAAGGTCTTTCCCCTAAAGAAGCAATTGGAGCCAAAAATACTTAGGGAGGTTATCTTTTCATGAACTCGTTATCATCTTATTTTATTTAATATAAATTGAGTATAACCTCCCCTTGATTGAAATTATTAGATTCTGAAAACACTTTTATTTCCTTGGTGGATAAGGGAGAAAAAGAAGATACACCTGATAAGGAACGTAAGGATCTCCCTAAACATGATGAATACTTGTTAGGTGTTCAAGAGAAAATCAATGTGGACTTACCAGAGTAAAAAGAGACACAAGATACATAATTTAAAACAGAAGATTTTGATATTGACTCATCATGTTTTAATTTTATTCAAATAGAATAACAATATGATTTTACCTTTTATTATACTATTGATGCAGCATGCCTTTAAAAATCACTAGCGAATGAAGAAGAAGTCATGAATGTGGAAACCACGAAAGAGGAGGACACATTATTTTTCCTACCCCCACTAAGAAATTTTTATTTTATTGTCCTAGGGGTGTATTTTTCATACAATATCAATGATTTCCTCAAAAATAAGAAGATGTACATGATGGGAGGAACATGTTCTGGTGGTTCATATTAAAGAAACTCAACCCACCATCAGATTGGGGATAACAAACTAAAACTGCCAATATATAGGCTGTCAAAACCAAGGCCCCACTTGGGTGATAAAACCAAGACCTACTATTATTTTCTAATTCTCATTCTATTTTGTATTTTAATATATTTCTATTATTGTTTTCCCTAAATTTTGTTGTAGGTTTTTATTGTGCCACACAAAGTAACTAAACTCAATGTTTCATTGAACATAAGTTAGGTTGTACCTCTTCTTATCACATTCTTGATTATTGTGATTGAATTTAAAATATAATTATATGTTAAATCCACTTGAATGAATTTCAGACACTACATCACATATGTCTGGGGGAGGGAACCTTTATAGTTCAATAAGTTCAATTATTTTTATGTTTTTTAGAAAAAAGTATGTTTTTATATTTTTGTGTGTTTAGAAACAATTTGAGCTGAAATTATTATTATTGAAACCTTTAAAACCCATGTAAATTTATGAAACAATTTTTCCCATGAAACTGAGCTTAAATGAATTCTGATAATGACATTGTTTCAAGTTCGAATAGTAAAATATTTCATGAAATGTAATCTGATTTTTGAATCTCACACCACATCTCATTATCTCTATCATTCAAATCACTTTACTATGATTGTTCTGAACCATTTTTTTCATATTCTTTTCATTCAACTCACTTTTTGAGAGAACTAAATCATTCATGATTTAACCAAAATTTGATTTATTTTTATCAAAACCTGAGGGTTTGAGGTACATGTGTTTTAAATGATTGAGGAATTTCGTGGTAATGATGCCAAATTTTCATAATGATACTTTTTATAATGGACTAACTTGATCATTTAATCCTAAAATCCCTTAGAACCCATGAAAATTCTGTTAGGTTATCCACATTGCAAGCCAATTTTCCCTATCCAACCTGTTGATGAAGTAAAATTGCATAATCTAGGTGAACTTAGTTGAGGGGGAATTTATCCTATCTTGTTATACCACATTTGTTGATACTTTGGGTGAAAAATAAATTATGAATAGATGCATTTGGTCTTGAAAAAATCATTATGTTGAATGATGAGCCTTTTCTAGAGATTTCATGATATGTGAAGATGTGTCTATATGGAGCATTCAAGAAAATAATGTTCTAGAATATTGAAATTTTTTCTTCCAAATTAATAAATTATGTAAAAATTCCATGGTTTTTAATTATTTTACAACTTAATGGATACTAAGGGGAGTGAGGAGGACACGATACTTGAGTGAAAATTCGAATATTGCAATTTTTCTTTAAAAAAGAGTCAAGACCTCCTTATTTTTTCTCAGAACATCCCACATCCAAATCCCACCAACCAAAATCCATAGAAAAACCATATAAATTACTAATGATAATCATATGACCTTGAATCACATCAGGTGGAGATTCATGAAATTATCAATCCTATTGTGTCCCTTGCATGAGTATTGGATGAGAAATACATTGTTAAAAATTGAAATTTGTGTGATGAGAGAAAATGAAAGCGAGGTAAGTGTTTTGTGTGGATGGGAGGAAAAATTAAAAGGAAATTTATTAAAATATATGAACTAAGAACATTGAATAATTTTTTTTATGAGGAATTATATATTTTTTTCTTTTTGTGAAATTGATGGATCTTAAGGACATGTGTTTTAAATTGTGCATTGATTTGATTTTGTTGTTTACTTATCCAGGAAACCAAGATCTATGTTTTGGTAAATTTATAGAAATACTATTTTCATAATTATTAAATTTTTCAAATGATTTAATCACTTTATATTTAAAAAATTAGAGCTTATTTTCATAATTTTATGATTTTTGGTGAGTTTTGAGATTAAGTGTGAAAATTTTCAATATTGGACATTTCGCAGTTTTCTATTGCATTGGTATTTAGAGAATAAATAAAACAATATTAATCCAATTCATATCATTAATTTTTAAGGATTTATATGTTCATGGGATACAAATTCTTCTGCTGGAACAAGATCTCATTCAAACACCAACTTTCCAAAATAATTAGGTCAATGTGAACACTAAATCTTGTTAGTAAAATGGACCATACCATATTCAATAAGGCATATCTTGGGATACCAACCATCAAATGGGAAGATTCTAGATGGGTTATAAAGAAAACTCAATGAGGATGGTTATAATATATTTCAAGGAGAATGTTTTTCATTAATTCTTCCCTTGAACTAGTCAAACTGGGGTTAGTGGCATAGTGTTTGGTGGCCATTAAATTCCAGGTCTAGTAATTCAGCCCTAAATAATTCAAAACAGATCCAAATAATCTGACATTTTATGGGTAGACGGCTAACTCAATTAATAATATCTTATAATAAAGTACCATAGCAGTATTCGATGATATGTTTGGCAGAACTAAAGCTAAATTTGAGACGATAGATTCCAGAGAATTTATTTTTTAGTTATTTTTTTTCTTTCTGTTGTTCTTCTTAACATTGTAATTCCATCGTCTTCCCCCTTCTTCTCAATTACCTATACCATGGTGGGGTAAATATTTTTAGTGACTATAGAATGTTAGGTTTTAGCTTTTTTAATGTTCATTTTCTTCTATTTGATTGAATAAAAACTCACTGTCTTCTACGGTGTTGGTTTCAAATTCTAATAAATGGTTTTAATATCATATACAATTTAATTGGATTTAATTTTTATTATTATTATTTATTTGGTAAATTTTCATAATCTCCCACCATTAGGTTATAGTTTATATATGATGAAATAGAACATGCTTTAGTGGTGAAGTACTCAATGATCATCAATATGTGGGCAAATGGAATTAAATATTCTTAATTGTTTGGGATAACAAAGACCTGATCATCATTTTCATCACTTAATTGATGGTACTCACAACATCTATTTTAAAAATAGGAATGATTGTAGGAAGACCTGGGATATTGGTAAGGGTTACTCTCACCATCACTATTTACCAATGGAGTGATAGGAATAAATTTTGAAATATAACTTAAATCAACATAGTAGAAGAGGATTGAATAAAATTGGAACTATGATAACATTGCAATTGAAAAACCAAACCCAACCTGATCATCCATTTATTTTCACTATTTTATTCATATTTTTTTATATTTTTTTAAATGATTTACATTATTTATTTATTTTTTTTGAATTTTTTTTTCAAAACAAAACCAATTCAAAAACAACCTTAATTCTTTTTATAATTTAAACTGACACACATGATTTTTTTTTTCACTTATCATTGGATACAATCTTGGTTAACAACTTTACTACATTCTGAATTAGGAAATAATAGATTTTCTACACCCCAAAAGAAGCACATGTCATAGATCTTGATGGTAGATACTGATGGTTGCATATAATGGTATATTCATATGTTATATTTTAGAGGTAGTATACATAGTGTTTCCATAGATTTAAGTGGTAGATACTGATGGTAGATATTGATTCTAGATATCTATGGTAGTAGATAAATGTTGATTTTTGTGGCAACACATTTAGTCTGGAAATAGATACTAGTGGAAGATGATAGAGATATATCTTAATTGTTGATCCTGATAATAAATCCGAATGAGAGATCCAGAAGGTACATGGTAGTGGTAGATGTTGGATGTATATCCAGTCAATAGATCCAATATTCCCTAAAATTTCAACCTTTTCCCTTTTGATTTATTTTTTGATAGAAATATTTTAAATCCTTTATTAATATAATGGAAATTTTTTTTAAAAGAGGAAAATTATATCCTACTTTTATTAAAATTCTATATCCTTTAAATGGATATATAACATTGATTTGATGAGTTCCTCCTTTAATGTCCAGTTAAAACCATATGAAATCTTATTGGTCTCAGATGTGTTCATTATAAAATTAATATCTTTCATTTATTCTTTTAGGAATTCCATCTCTCGAAAATAGATATTCTAGTGATTTTTTTACAAGGTTTCATGGAACTATGTTGCTTTTGTTGGTCCATTTTCTATGAAGATGGTTTCCTTCTATGCTTGTACCCCATGTTTTTTGTGCATCATGTTTTGTAAATATCTTTTTTTCCAGGTAGGTATTTCTTCATTTCTCACATAGTGTATCTTAAATTATGTTTTTTTTCTTATTATCTCTTAGCATGATCGGTGTATCATACTTAACTATGTTAAATGAATTAGTTTAATTGAAATTGAATGGGGTATAAAAATAAATCACATGATTTTATTACTTTTGTTATTATTGATGTTATAAACTATATATTATAGTGCCCTGCTAAAAATAATAGTTGTTGGGATCCTTTTTTCATGACACTATTGTGTTATTATGTAACCCCTATTTCTCTAATAACTTGTTATCACCTTAAATGAACTTGGTTAATCAGGTATAATTTGTTAAACAAATGGTTTCCCATGGATAAGTATTCTTTTTTGATAATAACTATAAAATTAAACTGGACAACTAAAAATCACCATGAATAAATAAAAAATATGTTATGTGTTTTATATAGAGTGCATTGATGAAAGTAAATGTGTGGTTTCATTATTTAATTTTTGGGTGTTTCATGGGTAATTGAATTTTTTTGTTGATATAATAGGATGATGTGGGGATAATTGGTTGGTGTGATGGAATGTGGCATGTGGTGGAATGTTGTGGAATGCGGTCATTGTAAAAGAAAGTTGTTATAGATGTTTAATGGTTTTGTTATCTAGGAAGGTTGGCTAGAGGTTGAGGATGATAGTGTTTTTGTTATTTTAGTATATTCTTGTTGTTATGGGGTTTTATAGTTTCCAGAGTAATATTGTAATTACCATTGTTGGATAAATTTGATGGTGGTAGTAAAATAAATTGGATAATGGATGAATAAATTACAACTGGGTATGTTGTTGAAATTTTGGGATGTTAAATATAAATTAATGGGATATAAAATGAGTGATGAACTAGATATTTTAATTCAAATTATTTGGTAATGAAAATCATGAAATTGGGTTGGATTTTTATTTGAAGATGAAAAGTGGCTTTCACGTTTTGTGTTGAGATGTTCTGTGGTTTATATAGAAGTTGGAGAAAAATTGAGGTAGTTGTGAGTTTTTTTCTTTATACTGAACCAAAAGGTTTGTATTTTCATGGATTAATATATATATATATTGTATTCTTTTATGATTTATTTTCTCAAACCACCCAATTTGAGTACCTATCTCTGATATCTAGTAGTTTTGGGGGTGTTTTTACCAACATCTCCGTGGTGAGCATAGATGGATGGCTACTCAATCTTCCATACTCTCTCTTTCAAGAAATGATGACTTACACAAGATGTGTTGTTCAGAAGTCAAAGAGTACCACTATGCATATGTCTTGTAATGTGGTGTGATGGCCAAGGTGTCTTTCAGTAGGATTAATAACATGATATGAGATGGATTCTAGTGGTGGTCATGCATGGTTGAATGGGTGAACAAGGTTGATGTCTTTCATGTTCATGACACCCAACTACCCTGGTTATATTATTAGATGTGATTTGATGTTATTGTTTTCTATGGGTGGGATGTGATGTGATTTATTATGTTACAAACTTGGTGGGACTTACAGGATGTACATAATTGCGGTGTGAGAGTGGATATTTAGTGGGAAAGTAGAACATGGTTCCTCTCATTGATATGATTGATATTATTTTATTATAAATGGATGTGTTACTAGGTCAGAAAGACTTGAATAGTTTGTTTTCGGATATATGTCTAGTTTTGGTGTTGTTTATTTTGCTATTTTCTGATGATTCCATTAGTATGTTTTATTCAAATGCGCATGAGAGACATTTTTTTGTCTATACTAACTAAACTTGTTTGATAACCCTTTGTATAAAAGCTATCTTTAGGATACAAGTAGGACTATGTGGATCATGCTGGATACTATAATCTTGAACCTTTGGACATTTCCCGTATCGTGAAATCATATTTTTTTGATTTGGCACTTGATTTTGGAGACATTTATATATATCTATTTTATTTTCTCATGCATTGTGGGATGATTTTGGGTTTATTTACAGGTTGAAATGGAGTTCACTCTATTAGATTCATCCTATATCCTGATATTGTTTATATAAAGAGGGTAATGACTCTCATATCATGTGATTTTTATACCCTCAGTGTTAGTCACCAACCTGAGACCTATTTGAGGTGAGAATCAAGGGGTTATCATCCACGTTTCATTATTTTTTTTTCAAGGTGGTGTACCAGTGGAGGGATGGATCATTACACATACACATAGTATGGAGTAACATACATAATAATCTATTATAACCTAATCATGTAACAGATAGTATGTCACACATAAATGGTCAAAGTATTTCTATAATCAAATGAATATATTTTCATAAAATATCCATGAAAATAAATTAAAAAAACATGGATGATAATCATTGATCTTATATTTATGGACTGTATTATTTAGAATATCATAAACATTACATTAATGCCTTCTCTTAAGATTCCTTATCTAAATGAGTAAGGTGTATGCTAATAACATAACTAGTACTTCCCATTAGACTGACCCATGCATCGGGGGGCTATATTAATCTTGGACCCACATGTCACCAATTATGTCCAATAAATTCATCATATGAATTAACAAAAAATTTTATAACACTCATTAAGGAACTTATTACTTATCAATTGATAAATAAAATTGTGATTATTTGTAAAGTCCATGTATAATAAAATTTCCCCATTGAATGGAATAATTTAGCTATCTAATATAATATCCCATAATTAATTTAAAATATATAGGGTATGATAAATGTAAAAGGAAACACTATTATCAATGAAATAATGATAATGTAATGGTGAAGATAGCTTTAAAGGTCATTTTTTATCAATAGAAGATAGCAATCGGGTTCAATAGTTTTCAATAGTAAGAGTCCAATGTAATGATAGGAAAATAGTTCATTATTGTTCATAAAGAGAATATAAATTATGAAAATCATATCCAATTGGTGTATATATATTGTTTTATATTATTAGTCCCATTTATTATTGATCAAGTGAAGATCATCTTAATACTCAACCAACCTTTTTTCTGATGAATAACCATAGGTGATCCTATTCTTTGGCCATATTCAATTTTTAGTATCCAAATAGGGATTAAATTTCTTGGAAAACAACAAAAAAATTACCTTTTAAAACCAGGTTATTTGGGAATTAATATGTCTCAGAAAAATTATATAATGATAGGAAATTTAAAGATCCTAACCCTTTTAGATCAAAATTAGTGATAACATTATTAAATTGGAACTAGATATAAGGAATCTATTCTAAAAGGAAAGAATAGTTTAGTAGTATTGGAAAACTAGATATTCACTTTAATCTCAACATTAAAATAAAAAAATTAAAATAAAACATAGTATTTTGTTTTATTATACCATTATTCTTTTTATAATATCCCTTCAAATCAGTCATAACACAGTTCTTGGAATCCTAGGTAAAGCAAAGATAAGAAAGGTGTTAGATCAGATGATCAGTAAGGGTAAGCGTATACTATAAGTGATCATGAATACATAAATAATAATTAATATGTCAAGGTAAGTAATTAAAAAAATTCAATTTAACAAATATCTTGAACATGAATAATAATATATTAGGAATAAATATTGCTAATAAATAATTCAACTTAAATAAACACATGATCTTGAAACGGATCCATGGATATTATAACTAATCAAATAATCACATAATCATTATTAACTAATATCATAAGGAGGTAATTCATAATGATAAGAATAATAACCCTAATTTCAATGCCTTTTTCTAAGTCATCTAACACAAATGGGTAAGGTCTTAACCAAATTACCAAGTTTGTTGGTCTCATGAGACCAACTGATGCCTAGAGAGGCTATAATGAGATCCTCTCCTCACATACTAATTCCAATTCATTTCTTGTATGAAATTGGTGAAAAAATACAGAGAAAAATATATTCATTTTAAAAAAATTCTATATAAAACGTTAGAACATTCCCTAGTCATTAAACATATTCATAAACCATTCAGAGTAATATGGTAAATGGTATCAAAATAGTACATACCCAATCAAAGTGATCATAAAAAATTTGGAGAAACAAAAAGGATGGTATCATTACAACATATTAAAAATAACACATATGTTAAATAAGGGGTTTTTTTCATTAACATATAAAAATTTTGTAAAAATTTTGTTTAAAAAATCTTCTAAAAAATGCCCTTTTTAACTTTGAAAATCTCTTTTAAAAACAAAAAATTTCCAAAATATTTAGAAAAAAATTTTATTTGAGAATATAAATTTAAAATATTAATGAATTTTTCAAATAAATGATTATTCATGATAGTTTAAATTACATATATTACTTATAAGATAGAAAACATTCTATTTTCATTATTATAAAAAGGTTAAATAGTTCCTCATTTTAAAAAGGAAAGAAGATTCCCTTTAATCCACTTTGTAAAAAATAAAACATGCATAAAATATTCTTTAATAAATCATTTGGATAATATTAAATACATTTTTTACAAAACATGGATATGGAAAATAGTTTTTATTTTCGACCAAATAGATAAATGAAGTAGGTTTTCTTTAAAACATTTTTTGAGTCTATTTTGTTCTGAAAGAGAAAAAAATTAGAGGAAAACATGTAATATACAATAAATAACAATAGAATAATATAATTAATGAGTTTTACGAAATATTGATCATAATATTTCATCATCATAAAATTAATCATGAACAATCCTAATAAATAATTAGATAGTGACATAAACCTTTACCACTTCTGTTGAATTCAGAATCATAAGCCCCATGAATGAAATTTTATAAATTGAAACATCGAATATCATGAATATAAATTGATTAATGATATAAAATATCAAAGGGGTATTATATATACACAACATAAAATAACTAGGTGGTGAATATGGAATACATCTCCCAGAATTAAATGTGAGATGAGAAACTATTACCTCAAGTCAGATTTCCGTCACACATGTCTGTACCTCTTATATAATAAATATTTATTTATTATAAATATAATTTATATTCATATTATTATATTTAATACCATATATTATTTAATTATATTATTTTAAGACCAATTAATTAAAAATTTATTATTTTACATAATATTTTGGGTGATAATTGTATCATTTACAAACATGATTTGATTCGGTAATTTTCGTTCTTTTTTATTGATCAGGGTTCCATTATATCCAGAATGTTATCCATTATCTAAATATCATATATCAATTTTTTATAATTTTATATCATTATAAATAAATGTCAGAGATGGGAAAATGAGTTACACTATAAATGGTGATGGTAGGCTTTACACATGCTTGAACAAGGATTCTATTTTTACAAAAGATGAAAAAAAAGGTAAATAATATTTCACCTATTTAGAATTATAATTATGTAAAATATATCATGTGTAGTAATTAAATATATTCCTATTACCATCCATTTCAAAACAAAATAAAAATCATTTTGTATCGCTAGGTGGAGGCGGTAGTCCACATTTACACACAAAAAACGTTTCTTTTTACTAAATAATAGGAAGGTAGGAAGTTATATGTGATATTTTAATTCTAGAATTATATAAATTTCAAAAAATCATATCTGTAAAAACTTGAAATTTTAAAATAGGAACTTCATGATTGATAGTATATATAATATGCAACACAATATTCAAAACAGAATATAACACCCCATGACATTATGATATATTTATTTATAAATTAATTAAATGTCATTGATAAATTATGTTTTATGCTACATTGGGTTTAATTGAATCCAATTATTCTATTAAAGTATTATTATTTAAAAATGAACATTATCAACTAGTTGTTAAGTTAATGGGTATGAATTGGACTAACCAAATTATTAAAATTATGCTGTTTACAAATATCTTAAATAAATTTAATGGTTATTTGTTGATTATGAATAAATTAATAACCTTTCTAAATAAAAATAGATGATTTCTGATAATAAGTAATATTCTAAAAAGTGATTTAGTCATGAATCTCATTGATAAATATAAATGATTTTTTTTCAATTTTGGAAAATTTATTTTAAAAAATAAAAATCATTTTATTAATCATAATATCAATATATTAATTGGGTAAATGTTTCATAATTTTCTAAAGAGATTAATTTTTTGATGAATAATGAAAAATACTTATTGTTATAAAAAAATTCCTTTTAGTTTTTATTATTTTCAATGTTAAATTATTTGTTAAAATTATTCTAAAAAAAATAGTTTAATGTTATTCAAATTTAACTAATTTAGTTCATTTTATTTCATTTCATATTGAATTTTGATATAAAAACTTGTCAACTATTTGAATGTTTTCTTGGGAAAAACTATTTTTTGACGCATCTACTTGTTAAATATGAAATTATATTTTGAATTTTTTTGAACTATGTTTTGAGAAATTTATTTGATATTTTGAATTAGAATAATTTATATTAAAAAAAATGGTTAAATTAATTTGTTATCATAATGAATAATAAAAAACCGAAATCATTTACCATGGTCAGGGTTAAAAGTTTTTATTAGGGGTAAAACTATAATATTAGTGCTAAAAATAGCCATAAACATATATAAATATTATAGTACAGACATATTTTGACTTTATATCTTTCATGATTCTATAATGACCCTTTTTGGAGGCTTGTGGTTTGAGAAAAATAGGAGTATTTCTTTTTCTTTTCAAAAATTCAAAGTGTGTCCTAACCCCCATTATAAATGGTCAGCCCCTCTCATCTCCTCTCAACCTTTTTAAAATCCATTTCATTATTCTAATAATAATAGAAATAACTTCGTTACATCCCTCCAAATATCATCTATGCCTTGGATTTATCAAATATTCAATATAGGGAAGCTTTTTGTGTAACCTTATGGATGTTATCTGAAGAATAGGTAACATTCTTAAATGAGCATTTCTATGTTGGGTCTTATTCCAAATAACTCAAAATAATATTTATGAATTCTTAAATAATATACTAATTATATTACACATACCAATATTTCATTATGTTAATGGAATGACCTATATCAAACTCATATTCCATCAAATGGTAAGTTACCTAGTTTATTGTGTGTACGATGAACAACTGCTTCATAAAAAAATATAATTAGTTTTCCATCACTACCTCTCATGGTTTTATATTAATTTGGATTTAACATATTTATATTATATTAATTATATTATTATAATTATGTAATTATTATATCTTATCTATCTACTTACCTTCCAGCACTTTGGAAAATAATATAGTTGCTCAAGCGAAGAACATACTACAACCTCACAAACTGATGTGATGTGTTTTTCTCATTTAGATTTTACTTAGATGGTAATAATGAGATATTAAATTAATATATATTATATTTTTGACATAATTATACATATTTAATTATGATTTTACATATACATCCTTACATTCCATTCCCTGGGGGATATGAAAACATCGCTCGTGAGTAAGGTGGACTGTTGCCTTGCAAAGCATTGCCACTTATATTTTACTAATAATTTAAGTGGAAGGTAAAAAGGATTAATTTAATTAATATAGTTTATATATAATACAGAATAATTTATTTTAAAAAGGTGATATTTTCTTTACTTTCCTTTTATTACATTAGTCTTGAAAAATGGAAACAATAGTCATGCATACATATGACCTTTCATCTCCATGAATGGTGTAAAACATTTTTAATACCTCACTTATATAGATTAATATAAATAAATATATACTTAATATTTAGGTTATTTAAATCTTTGTTAATATTTTGGATACGATTTATCCATGATCAACGTACAAGGACCAAAATTATTGAACCAAACCATACATGAAAAATAAATCAATTACAACCCGAAATATTGATTTTAGAAAATAGTTATTTAAAAAAAAGTTATAAAACACCACAAGTGAATTTTTAAAGGTATGAAATAAAAAATATGGTTCGCTAAATAATTTATAACAATACTTTATTTATAATATAGAAGGATCAAACACATACTAATTAATTTGAGCCTATGTTAAGGGCTTCTCATCTCAATTTAACTTCTTTGAGACATATGTCACATTCACCACTTATTCCTTTTTGTGGTTTAAATACTTATTTATGGCATGTTATATTACGAAAAAATTTATATTCATGTGATTTATATTTTCATTTTATGTTATTTCATTTATGGGTTTTATGATTTAAATGGTACCCAATGTGTAAGGGTTAATTTTAAAATCACATCATTATTTGCAATTATTTATGTTTAAGTCCCCACTTGAGGAATTATTTTTTATTTCTATCTTAAAACCAATATATTTACTTATACTCTAGTAGGTCATGAAATTTTTACTCACATTGGTACCAAAAATGATTGATATTTTTTAAAAGAAAATATGACTTAATTTCACTATTTCTCCAAAAATTCATTTTCTTCCAAAACCATGTTTTCTAAAATGAAATTCAATTTTTTTTTATGAATCTCTAAAAGATTTCGTAAACATAATTTTTTCCCATTTTTTACATTATATAATGTTTTCAAATGAATATTCATATTATTTTTGAAATGAGTTACTTTTATCCTTTTTAGAATAATTCAAAAGAAATGTTTTTGATCAAATATGATATATATATATATATATAATCCCAAATAAATGACCAATAAATGTGTTAAAAATTATTTTGTAATTTTCAATTGTTAATTTCATTAAAAATTATTTTCAAAATTATTTTTGGTGTTTTATTTTTATTTGGTTATTTTCAAAGTGAAATGGTTATTTTACTCAAAATATATGTAAGGGTAAATTCATTGAATTTATATTTATCAATGAAAAAAACCTTATTATATTTATTCTCCATTGGGAATATATTATAATGAAACCATCCTTATTGTATCTTTAGAAGGTTTATGATTACTTTGACAAGGCATGTACTATTTTGTTACTATTCACCATATTAAACTAAATGGTTTATAATTATTGATTGGGGTGATTATTAACATTTCATATATTAGTATTTCAATAAAAAATTTATATTAATTACGTTTCATCCCTTTCATAAGTTAAATGAATTGATATTATCATGTGATGGGTGGGGCCTGAAATTACATAGCCCCTAAATGTATCTATAGGTTTCATGAGACAAATCAGTTTTCCTTATTATATAGGGTTTCAATCATAGTTTTAAACTACATTATTAAAGTTCTTGATAGTTTGTTTCTGATCTATGAAATTATATATTCCCCCATTATGAGATATATTACTTTTTTACCCATGATTATTTGATTATTTATAATATCTATATATAAATTTATATCTCATGTGATTATTTATATGTCCTTATTTGGTCATCAATCATTCTTTCTGTATTATGTTCATGTAATTTTTTAAATGTATTGTGTTTTAGTTATTTAACTTTCCATATCAATTATTCTAATTTTTTCTGATAGAATCCACTAACCTCATAGCCTTATTGAGCATTTGATCTCACCCCTTTCTTGTGTTTTATTTTCTTAGGATAGAAACAATCGTTTTATAATTTATATGTAAGGATACGATAAGGGTAATAATGGTTTCATCAAATAAAAAACGTTTTTGTATTTTTTATTTTAAAATGATATGCGGATTTATGAGTATGAATTTAATTTACCTAGACTATTAACTGTTCAGTCCATCAAGATATGATCTCATGGATCATTGGCCAATGTAATAATGAAACCACTGGCCCTAAGCTACTAGGGTTGGGATCATTATAGTTTGAATAAGAGAATATTTAGGATAATCCATGGGAACAAGATTAATGAAAATATAGATTAAGGAATATAACACTAGGAATAAATTTATGGATAAGTTTTTGAATATGATAACATATTAATGTTTTGGTAAGGTAAATATTATGTGGTTTTCCATGTAATACATATTTATATGGATACTATAGGTGGTTGTGGTTCTGGAACAGATATACGTAGGGGAAATAACTCAAATAATCATTTCCGTATAGAATCAAGTATTTCCTATGACAAAAAATAGTCCTTACTACGCAACTTTGTTTGAAACTCATAGGGGATATGTCTGAATTAATTCACATTTTCATTAAAAATCATTATGAATAATTTGAAAAAAAATTTATGATCTGAAATATTTCTCGAAGAAACCATGTTTATAATTATAATATTAGTCATGAATTGAATTTTGAAGTTAATATATGTGTTTCACTATTTTTGGGATCATTCAATATGTTTCTAAATGTTATGATCTTCCATAGTGTATACCATTATTTAAAAATGGCTCTTATTAGATGGATTGGAAACTATATCAATTCACAGACTATATATAAGGATTTATCTCATGGGTAAAATAATGAATATATAGTTGGAGTTACATATGGAATTAATCTAATTATGACCATATTGGGGTAACTAACCCAGGTTATGTGAAATAACTTTATTCGTATGGAGAATCCTGTTGATCCACCACAAGGTGTAACAATGTTAGATATATTTTGGAATCATCATCCTTAATAATTTAACGGGACTACAAATGCATTTATATTTGAGAATTAGATAAGTTAAATATATAACAATTTCACATTATGATGCAATGTAATGGTAAAAGTTGTCATGGTAGTTTTTTTATCTCAAGAGATATGGATCAATAGTGGTAATTGATTCAAAACACTAAGGATGAAGAAGAAATAAAAATAATGGAATGAATGGATTTTAATCTACTCTTCATGATAAATAATCTTCCTCACAAGTAAAAAGTGGATATAGAGAGGCAATTATTGAGTATGTGAAAAATGGAAGGTAATAAATATGAAAATTAGGAAGCTAAATTTACTAGGTTTTCGAGGCATTCTATAGACCATTGATGTATTCTAAATAGAAATATTTACTATTTATTTGAATAGATTTAACCAATTCATCGACGGTCTCTACTCTCCCAAAATTTCTCACCAAATAAGGATATTGTATCATATGGTATCATAATAGAGAATAAATTTTCCATATATTATATGTTTTAAGGGAATAAAGTGAAGAAGATGATGGAAGAAAAAAATATGGTTAAAATGAATAAGGGAAAAAATGATTCCCCCCATGTGAAATTTGTTGAACAAAAAAACCAAGTAATTACTTAAAGGCAATAAGATTTTGTAATAAGTGTAATATGAAAATACACCATGATCGTGATTGAAAGGGAAATAAAAAAGTTACCAATGGTCAATTATTCAATTATAAGGAGTTGTGGTACAAGAAAAATGAATTCCCCAAGTGGCAATGGATTATTTCTCAGAAGACACTAAGGGATCAAGGTCAAGCCTCTGATGTTATTTCAACTAAAGTATAATGATTAAAGATATCAATTATTTGTATTTAGGAATTATTTTATATAATTATATTAACAATGGAATTATAGAAATGTGTAAAGATTGTACTGAAGTGGATTTTCTATAAGTAATTAATATCATAAATTGAATGGTAAAAATGATCAAGAAATGTGATATAATTGAAAGGTAATCATTTTGGAAAACACATGATTGAGGGAGGATAACCCCTAATATATGCCCGATGTTGAGATAGTAATAATAAATAGATATTTATGGGATTGTATTGGTGACCTTGAAATTAGAGATGGATTTGATGGATTATGTTTTTTTTACAGATTTGACTACATTTTTGGAATTATGGAAAAAAATCCAAAAAATTGATATTTTATTTATTGAATATTGAGAAATATAGTTTTTAGAAGAATTAAATTTTTCATTTAGTATTTAAGGCAGAGATGCTATTCATATAGCTGGTATGTGACATCTAGATCTATATTATATTGTTCATGGAATCTAATGTTAATTTTATTATGTAAATCTAGTATCCTTTTTTCCAAATATTTGGAATTGAATTTCAACATACATATTTTGGATTAGTATCAAGTTCTACTATTTATAAAATTAATTTAGTAGAACCATGGGTTTTTTAGAGGTTTGTTTAAATTGATGAATTATTAGATAACTCTTTATTACATTTTTTTCTTGGAAGATATCTTGAGATAAGAGGAATGACTTTTCATTATTTTTATTATTTATTAAGAGTTAATTTTATTACTTCAAGAATATAAATTGAATTTGGATGATCATTTATTAGATTATCATATTAATTGGGAAATAATATATTCATAAAAAAGCATCAAATTGAGTTTATTAAATACAAATACAACAAGTAAGTATATTTTCTTCTATTCTTAGTGTAGATGTTAAATGAATTCCTCAGCACTATGAAAATGACATTGAAACAAAAATATTTTCCTTGTACCATTATTTTCAATGAATAAAATAGTATTTTATGTAATTACAGAGTCATGAATTTTTTGTTCTTAAATTTTCAATAAAATTGACTTTATTGTTATTAATTATCATTATCACTCTACAAAATTATTTGTTATTGTCTTCCGTGTTTATATATTTACTAATCATAAAGGTTTTCATACATGAAAATCTAGAAATGTATTATTCTTGATGAACATTGAAATTAAATTTCACACTTATATAGGGGTTGCATAATTAAACCAGTTTTTCATATTCGGTTTCCAAGAAATGCATTTTAAAATATCAAATCCCCGATTATTGAGATCACGATTAAATAACATTGACACAATTTATTTAAGGGGATATAATTTAACAAAATGATATTTTAAAATAGGAACATCATCTTCAATATAGTATATTAATTATAAACCAAAAGTAGAAGATTATTTAACACAGTAAGACTTTATGATATATTTTTTCAAATTAAATCAATATAATTAATATTTTGCGATTTATGAAAGTCCAAGTTTCAAGGAAACACAATACTCTATTAAAATATTGTTATTTCAATATGACCACTATGACCTAAATGTTGTATTGTAGAGTATGAATATGAGTAAATATATTATAAAACTTATATGTCTTAATTTTTTTTAAATTAATTTAATTGTTATTTATTTATTATAAATAATATAATAAAAGTTTTAAAGTAAGAAAAATGTTTTCGGAAAAATTATATTTTTTTAAAATGTAGTTTAGCCAAAAATTTTATATATTTGTTCAAATTAATTTTTCCCCATTTAATAAATATTTTTTTAAAATTAAAATTCATTTTTTAAAAATAAAATTCCAAATTATCTTTAGGTTAATCTGTGAGAATTTTCTAAAAATATTAATTTTTACTAAATTGTGAAAAATATTTATTTTTATTCAAAAACACTTTTAGTTTAAATGGTTTAAAAACTTAAATTTAATTTTAAATTGTGTTTAATGAAATCATAGTTTAATAATAATAATTTTTAACTAATTTAAGTCATTTTTACCAATTTCATATTGAATTATGTTATAAAAACATTTAAATTTTTTTATTGGTTTTCTTTAGTAAAACCATTTTTTGACATGTTTGTGGTTTTAATTTTATATTGAATTAAAAAAACATGTGAATTTAATTTCAAAAAATGGATTCCATATTTTCAATCAAAATATTTTATTTTATATAATATGTTCAGCTTAATTATTTTTCAAAATAAGTAGTAAAAATAGTAACATCACGACCCGCCTTCTCTAAGATGAGGGAAGGGACAACAGACCACCACACCCTTACTTCTTCATGATGAAGGAGAGATAATGACCCCTAAGCCCCATCTTGAATAGGCCCCTAAGTAGAGACCATCACAAAGGGTAAAAAATATCATGTAATATGGAAGGAATTACCATTTTTATAGAACAAGATCAGGAGATAAAATTGTAAATCCCCAAAACCTTCAATGATTGAATTGAATGTAAATCCCAAAATACATAACCATATGCATGTACAAAATAAAATGATACAAGGTACATGAAAAACACGAAAGGAATGTACCAAAATATAGTAAAGAAGCAACGACAGCTGGACTGATGCCCAAGCTAGTATGGTCTGTCACGGTTCTCAAAGTCCTCCTGGAAACCCACAAGTTGTATATACAGAGGGTGAGTATACATGTATACTCTATAGGGAAAAAAATATCTCATTATCAAGTAGGGATGAATTATAATGCTGCATGAGAAAATAGAAGTTACTAAATACCTAGAAAGTAAAACTATCCACCCAACCTCACCAAGACACACTCCCCAAATAACGCATGTCCGGTAAAATAATAGTAATATCACATCGATATTTGGGTACCCCGAACCACTTTTCCATTGGTTATTTAGAACATCTTATGCCTTAGAACTCCCCCATAAAATCCTACTCCAATCCCACTGACACCCCAACAACAACCCCATGGGCCATCCTAACCGCATGTCTATCCCACCCGCAAACACCTGGGCCACCAGAACAACACATAAACACACCAACAGACACCTTTTCCACAACAACCACTTCCACGCTCGAAGACTCCTGATCCCAAACGACCACTTCCACACCTAATGGAACATAGACCAGAACCACCAATGCCTTGCCTGAAGACACCTGGGTATCATCCTTTAGATTCTTGGGACACAAACTTTCCCCCACACACCTGGTCCAACCCCCACAACGCAGCCTTCCCAATGATTCTTGGGCCATAATGGACCTTAGGCCATCACATCTTTCCCGAAGATTCTTGGGATTCCTAGGATAGAGATTAGAATGGAGTAAATAACTAACAACTCATAGAAATGTTGGAAAAACCACCCTCCCCAAAGAAATGGGATTGTTCAACACGAATTACTAAATTTGGTGTGGTTTTAATAAGAAACAGAAGAACAAAATTTTTATACATATAGGTAATGAATATATTATACCAACATATGGGTCTCTAAACAAACAACCAGCCCATACACAACCATTGTTGCTGTTATCCCTAGATGAACAAGTACACAACATCCACAACTAGAGAAAACCCCAGTTCTAGAAAATAGTTCCCCATTGTACCAATTATCATTATCATGTTAAAAATATTCCATTTAAAATTTTCTTTCACTACTGGGAAACTAACAGGAACAACCATAATCCAAAAACTAAAAATGGAAAACATCAACCAAGAAATTGCTTAAGAAATAACTCTCGGTTCTCTCATACGTAACAACATTAAAAGAGATCCATGAGATCCGTTGAAGTACTAGAACAAAACCAAGACCCAACATAACGGGTCCAAAACATTTACCAATGGCTCTATATGGACACATATTCACAAACCAACTACCTCTCAACCAGAGATTCCATTCCCATAAACATCACACTATAATTGTTAAACAGAACAACAATGTAGATCATCAAAAAAGAGCAAGGTGGTTTTTAGATTAGAAAAAATCATTTATTATGTTCCTTCTTTCTATTTGGTTATCCCGAGGGATCACTTAAGGAATCTTATTCACTGGAAATCCATTTAATTAACTGATTATATTTTATTTACTAGTTTATATGTTACATCCATTCAATCACAATATTATCTAGAAAACAGAACTTTGTTATTTCACAAGAAAGGACCATGACCAACAATGATTTTTAGTGTACCTGAGCCCATCAAATTCAATACATAAGAACTAATGTAAAACACAACAACATCATCATCTACCCACCCATTTATTCATTAAAATTTCATTTATTATCTCCATTAAAGTTGGATCCATATACTTCCTGAGGGATTATCATACCCACCCACATAATGTACAATAAAGAGAGATGAAGTAAAACCCCTCCATGGATGGTCAAGGATAAAATTTACCAATTTTTTCAAGAATAAGGGATACACGACTTGCCGGAAGATCTCTATGGTTGGGCGGGAAGTGTTCCAGCATAGGCTCACGATTCCTCTCTGGAAGAGGGATTCCAAGTGCACCATGTAAAGGATTGTAACCAAGGAATAAAAAGATATATGTTTGATATAAGGCTTAATCTTAATGTTACAGGTCGTGCAATATCGATGGTTATAAAAAGGGGATTGTGGTTTGAACATGAGACTAGTCAGATACACACATTATAATTAATTTAGATTTAATAATTCCCTCTTAGATGGTGGTGAGATACAAGCGGATGGCTTCGAGTGGATATATTTCCATTGAATTGGGAAAAACTTGTAATAGGGGTGAAACAAAAAAATGTGGGAATGGGTGTGATGCTAATTAAAATTCCCCACATTTTGTTATTTCAAGGATCTATCTACTATTAGGGTATTTAAGATATCTTTTACAAGCATTAAAATAGTCTTAAACCATTTTAAAAGAGGAAGTAAAACAAAAAAGAGATGTTACGGGAAAACTGTAGAATGAATCATGACTCCCCTCCGTGAAACCATTCAGGTGTAGCACTGATCAGGGATTCACTGATTGATGGGACACGAATTGGGGCCAATTGGGGGCACCTATCGGTGGAAATGGCAGGTGACACCATTGTGACACCCTACCACCGACATTGATGCCCTCCTAACTTATCAATAGTTTTGAGGTCACCCAATAGCAAAATTATGAAAATTCATGTACCGTGAAGGTCCTGAATATTACATCATATTCCTCTAAAACTATTCTCTTCCTCGAGAATCAATACTAAATCTGAATGAAAATGTGGGGTACAAATAACCACCTTGTAAGATACCTCTCAAGGAAAAACCACCAAATTGTTTCTCAAAATCCATAATAAAACCTCAACATACAAGGAAATTTCTCTCTAATCTATATCCTGATCAAATGTAGAAACCCTACTTCTCCTCTTCACTATGTGACCACACAAACAAAAAAGGGTCACACTATACATAAATATGGATTAAGGTGTTCCTTCCTCCATATCAAGATACTATCCACATTAGGAGGCACTAACTCAACCACAAGGGTTTAATCACATCCACATTAATAGGTATTAATTATGGATCAGGTTCTCCACACCACATAGTAAGGACTTTCTACAAAAAACAAGGAACAAGGGAAACAACTCATCTAACCAGAAACAAGGTCAAGAACCCAATTCAAACAAAGCAGAAATCATAACATAGGAAAAAATCCCAAAATAGATTTTTGTAGTAGGCACACATTTGTGCCTCCTATTCCTAGGTACACTCATTGATGCCACCATGCCTCCATAACACACGAACCAAGGGAATGATCCATCCATGAAGCACCTTCTCCTTATGATCCTCGATTCTCATTGGTCTCTCTACGAACATCGCATCATCCTCGATATCCAACTCTCCCTACTAGATGATATGGGAGTCATCGTGTAGATACAGATAGAGTTGAGATACATGGAGTACATTGTAGATCCTCGTCAGTAGTGGCGGTAACACCAGCTAATATTCAACTTCGCTGAATCATCCCATCACCACGATGGGTCCGATGAACATTGGAGAAAGCTTACCCCCTTCCAAACCACCACTGCCCATGCCTATGGGAGGCCTTTAAAAACATGGGGTCCCCAACCTTGAACTAAAAGTGTCTCCTCCTATGATCGACATACGACTTATGCCAATCCTGATCCACCTTCATCCTCATGCGCACAAGCTGAAACTTCTCTATCGTGCTCTGCACCACCTCTTGGCCAAGAACGCCTGTCTCCCAAACGTCCATCTAGAACATGGGTGAATGACATGATCTCACATACAAGGATTCAAATAAATCCATTCTAACATTATAGTGATATGTATTATTTTTTTAAGAATCTACTAGAAGAAAGTTTCATTCCCATGATCCTCTGATATCTAGAACACACGCTCAAATCATATACTCCAATGTCTAGATGGTCCTCTCAGTCTGCCCATCCGTCTGAGGGTGGAAAACAGTGCTATAGAAAATCTAGGTGACAAAAGAAAATTGTAATCCCTTCAAGGATCATCAATTAAAGCATGTATACCAATACTAAATTATGGTTATAGGAATGCTATTCAGCCTCACAACTTCACCCATGTACTTCTGTGATAAATCTCTCACTATGCTCGACTCCTTAACCGCTACGAAGTGAGTCGATTTCGTCAATCGGTCTACCACTACCCAGATGGAATCACATCCTCCCACCGACGTGGGTATTCATGTGATGAAATCCATAAAGGAATCATTGTAATTACACTCAGTAATATCTAAGGGCTGCAACAGATTACCCCAAACATGGTGTTCCGCCTTCACCTACTGATGCACGAGGCACTTTGCCACAATCTCTGTCACTGACACCCTCACCCCGAGCCACCATAATTAACATCTCTTTCCAAAGTAAATCATGGAGACACATGGATATACCGCTAGGGGTGAGATATAGAACACACTGTTAACACCCTCACGCTTCATCTAGAGGAAAAGAAACTTCACATAGAAAAGAATATGATTCTTACCATCCTTCGACCATCCCTCCAAAGAATCACCCTAGATAAAAAGTTCATGGATCACTTAAGCTTCTGTTTCACCCTTCTAAAACTCCTCCACCTATTATACCAAGGAATATTGAAATTTAATATGAAATAGATAGCCTCTATAATATTACACTTTTATTCCTATATGTAAAGTAGCCGAATCCTCCCTTGCCTTCAAAGAATTTACTGAATCCCAAACTACATACTTATGTGACTTCATTCTCAAGGAATCAACCACCATGTTCCCCTTTCATGGGGTGTAGAAGATCTCAAATTCATTGTCCTGAATAAAATCCATCAACTTCCTCTTCTGCAAGTTTAGGTCATGATGGGAGAAGACATACCTCATTATCTTGTGATCTAGGAAGACTACGAAGTGTTCTCCTATGAGGTAATTCCACCACATCTTTAGTGATAACACAACTGGTACAAGTTCTAGGTCATGGGTGGAATAATTATTTTAATGAGTATGAAAATTCCTAAACCCATAAGAAATCACTCCCCACGGCTACCTCATCGCACATCCCAAGACTAGACTGGAAGCATCACTTAACACCTGAAACTTTTCCCCTTCTTCAAGAAACAACAGCACGAGGAAACTGACCAACTTATCTTTTAGATAATCAACAACTACCTAGCACTTCTTACTCTATAAAACATCCTTTTCTTTTTTGTAAAGGCTGTAAAGGGTGTTGAAAATTGAGAAAAGTTGGATACGAACCATCGGCAGTAACCTACCAATCCTAGGAAACAAAGAACCTCTTATACATTCTTGGATGCTTCCCAAGAAACAACCACATTGACATTTGACGGGTCCACTTTTATACCCTATTGGGAAACCACGTGTCCAAGGAAGTGCATCTCTCATTTCTGGAACATTCACCTTGACAATTTCCCATAGAGATGTTTGTATCAGAGTTCCTCCAAAACTATTCCTAGATGATAGGCATGATCCTCCTATAACTCTTTTGTATATTAGGATGTCCTTGATGGACAAAACCATAAACCAGTTTAGATACTCATGGAAAATAGAGTTCGTGAGCCCCATAATCATAGTTGGTGCATTATTAATGCTGAACGAAATGACTAGAACTCAAAGATCCCACATCATCACCTGAATGTTGTCTTCGAGATGTCTCCCTCATTCACCATCAACTGCTAAAATCTAGACCGCAAGTCTATCTTAATAAACCATCCTTCTCCCTTCAACTCATAAAAAAAATCGATCCTAGGGAGGGGGTAACAATTCTTGACTATCATCTAATTTATTATTTAGTATTCTACGCACATCCTAATACCACCATCTTTTTTCTTTGAGATCAAGAGGGAATCACCTCATGGAAATGTGCTTGGATGGATAAAACCCTTCTTCATTAGTTCATCAACCTGAATCCAGAACTCCTACAACTCTGAAGGTTCCATCTGATAGGGATCCAAATAAATAGGATGGGAACCAGGTTGTAGGTTTATCCAAAACTCAACATCCCGTCGATGGGGGAGTGTCAAAAAATATTTGGGGAAGATGTAGAGACCCAAATCTTGACGTACATTGACATTACATTACATTTGCGGAATACTTAGTACATAAAAAAAACACACACACAACGATCGTAATATTTTACTGTCTTTGGAAACTTGGAACGTAATCATCTAATTGTGGTGAAAGATCTTCAATATCTCCCATAAAGATCTTATTTTTTTCCTAAAACCTTACTTTATATCCTGGGGAAAAGAAAACATAATAGGGTGGGCTTAAATCCTCAGTAAGGGTAAATAAAAGAAATATCACTCACATCATATACATAAGAATATAGATTTTGGAAATCTTAACCTGCAAAAGAGCTCATAATATCATAACATGGGATAAATCATAGATGTGAAATGTAATCCCAATAATCACAACATAAAACATGAAACTTTGTGTCATACACACATAATCATATAGAATCATTTCTTGTTAGTCAAGACTCATTTCCAAGACTATCTTAGTGGACAAAGTCCATTTCTGAACCGAGTCACCCTCGTTTCAGTCCTATTTCACTGAACCGGTATAACCTACCATTCCAGCCATGTCTATCTCATGAGATATAAAATATTTACCCAATTCATTGGAGGGAGATATAGGTCCCACCCATCTCATAATGATACCATTCTTATTTGTGCCACAAAATCATAAATCATACATCATTGCATAACCCATGTAATACAAATGGGAATCTTAAATATCATGACATCATAAAACAATTCATACAAGATAAAGGAATTCATAAAAATAATTCCATCACAACATGATCAAATCAATGTAATAATAGGGATAAAAACAGAACCCTTTATTATCTTAGATGGAAAATAATTTTGATGAAACACTTGAACTCCATTCTTGAGGAAAATATACTTTATTCTTCAAAAACATTTTTCCTTTCATAACATGTCATACAAAAAGAAGTTGATTAAAAATAAACATGAAATATTGTAAAGGAATCTTCTTGGAAATAATGTTTTAAAAATCCATTCATGTCAAATAAGTTAAAAAAACATTCTTCGTACTTTTTTCGGAAAAGTCAAAAAGTACCTCGTACGAAAAACGACAAAAGATTCCTTTTATATCTTTTACTAAAAACTAACCGAAAGGTGAAATTGGATTTAAAAAATTGTAGGTGAATGGAAATAATATTACATATTGAGGAAACATGGATGCGGATGATAAAATACACCCCGGTAAATGCCAATGTAAAAACAATCTCGGATAAAAATGAGATTGTGATATTTCCCCTTACCTTAGGTCTGACTTGCTTTGAAAGTGTCTGAACCTCCTGTATAATGATTTAAATCATGTTATTGACTTATTCTAGAATCATATTCATTTTTATTATATCATATATGGTCCACTTATGACTTTATATTACCCATTCTTCTGTAAATTCATGTTAAAGTAGCGTTTTGGATAAAATCGTCTCATTTGTCGTTCGTGTTTTTAACTTGTAATTATTCATATGATTACTTAGATCATGATTACTTAATTCCATAATATAAAACATGATTTATATATATATATATATTCATAATATACATATATAATAAATCAGTAAATGGAAAGAAATACACCGTTTATGGAGACGGTAGTCCGTACGTACGTATGAACGCTGTTTTCGTTTCCTTATTGAATTGAATGGAATTATGTAGATGACATACATATAAATATAAATAATTCCAGTATCATTATTAGGTCATATATTTCATTAGTACATATTATATATACTTTATAATCATTCATGAATGGCTAATCATTGAGAATGAATCTCATCGCGTCGTGGAGACGGTAGTCTGTACGTACGCACGAGCGATGATATCGTTCCCATGGTCGTGGAATTGTGTTGAAGTGTATGTATACTATTTCAGTATCAATATCACTTTATAATAATCATATATAGTTACTCATTACACCTTTATACCCATCCAATTAAGGTGGTGGCGGAAAATAGACTACACCACGACGTGGAGACGGTATTCCGTACGTACGCACGCGCGGTGATTTCCTTTTTCCGTATGATGGATAGAAGGTTAATTAGAGTTGTTTCATATTTATAATAACATTTCATTATATAAGAAATACTTATGTTATTACTTTATCATGAAAAAACTAAAGAAGAAGAAGTTGAAGAAGAAAGAAATTGAAAAAGATCGGTAATGGATATTACCTCTTTTTGACGCGCCTTTTCTTAGCCTCCACTTAAAGAACTAAGGATGGTCTTTGAAGAATACCAAGACCTCTAGGATGATACTAGGGAAGTGGAGAAGGGATTTTGGCAGGGTTTGGCCGAGCGTGAAGGCTCAATGTTGTGTGAGGAAGAGAGGGAGGAGGTGCCCTTTTATAAGGGAGGAGAGGGGCACCTTAGGAATATCTCAAAATATTATTTTATATTAAAGTAAAAATAGGTTTATAATGGTTCCAAAGGGTCTTATTTCGAAGCTAAAGTGGGTATGGGTCTAAATCATATCAACCAATAGGATTTAGATAAGTTTAGGTTATTATTTTAACCTTATCGATTAGATTTAACTCTAAGTTAAATAATTTAACTTTTACCGTGTCTTTTTGTTTTCTTACACTATATGGTTAATACACTTACTATAACATGCCAAAAGAACCCCAAATTGTTTATTATTAATATATATATCCTTATATGAGTCATGTGGCCAAACCTTATATTTTTAGGAATAAAATAACAATTAATAATATAATATTTGATTTAAAAACTAATTTGTGTCAAATTTGACACTATTTGATATATGATTTTTGTGAAAGTCATACAAGAATTATATGTTCAAAAAAAGTTTATTAAATTTACACTAATATATCATAGTAACCTATAAAATTAGTGTAATTCATAATAAGTCTCAAATTACATTTATTTTGGTGTTTATAACATCAATTATGTCAATTTTTCATTAATAAGATAATTACTGCATCATCATTGTGTCATAAATAAATTAACTTATTTAATGTATAAAAATTACAAATAAAATACCATTATATAGGAAATATTTTTATCTTTCTAATCAATATTTATAGTCGAATTTATCTTATGTATAATCCCATATTAAAAATGATTTACTTATTAAACTTTGATTTTAACTATTTTAACTATTCATTAAATAAAATAATATTAAATGTCATAATCTAATCCAAGTGGACCTAAATGGTCATATTATATTAATAAGGTTGTTTTTGGTCGAATTACACTAATCCAATAGAATTAGGACATGTGTTACGGTAATAGTAATATCATATTTACCCTTAGTTACCCTATTTACTATTAACCGCGGTAAAAAAAGTAAAAAGTTACAATTCACCAAAAAAATTGTTTTTATCTCATTGAACCACATTTTACTTACTGATATCAACCGTGTCTATCGGATTTTCGAAATTACATTCACAGAAGTGGTAAAATTACGTTTTATGCAAAATTCAGTTTTTAGCCTACCACTTTGTGGTTTCACTATTCATCAAAATTGAAGTTTTTCAGAAAAATGCCAAAATTTCACCATAAACTATAATTGATATTCCGAATTCAAAAATTATTTCTATTTTAAAAAATTCCCAACATATACGTTGCATTAATTAATTTTATAATTAATTTCTACTGTCACAATAAATAGCGTGTTTTTAAGAGATAATAACTATCAAAAGATTGACACTTGTTTATGTCTGGTGTAAATGTGAAATTACATCCAAGGACCAACATTGTATTGAATTGTAAAAATATATTCTAATTATACTTTAAAACCACTCAAATTAATAATTTATCACTATTAATTATTTTGATTAAAAAAGATGTTTTTAATTAAAATTTAGTAATTTTCACTATTCATCAGAAAATAAAAGTTATCCGAAAATCACCAAAATTTCACAATAGGCTAAATTCGATACTCCGAATCCAAAAAAAAAGTCCATTTTGAGAGCTAAAATTTCTAAAATTTTAAAAGGTGGTTATTACTATTCATAACGGCTAGTTATAATAATATTTTAATAGCATATCGTTGTTTAGTGAAACTCTGTATTGCGTACTACACACGCTATCGAGGAAGGTCGCGATTGCGTGTAATGGAAGGCAAGTCAAGTATGCGTGTTGTGAAAGATTCTTTTTGGTGTAGCGTACAACACAAGACATTAATGAAATTAAAAAGAATATTTTTCATAATATTTCGGGGTGTTACATTCTACCCCCCTTAAAATGAATTTCGCCCTCGAAATTCATCGGGGTTATAAATGGTTTACTATTCGAAAGTTTCATTAATAGAAACCCACATCGTAAAATGGAATACCAAAACCAATCCTTAAAAACAAAAGTATGAAACGTAAGGGTTACCCAAATAAACTAATCACTGGGTTTCCACATAGGTGAAAATATGGATATGGAAGAGAAATCTAATCATCCTGTTCTGATGAAGAGTGGTAGAGAACTTGGCTATGGAAAAGCCAGCAATCACAAAGCCATAAATTTGTGACGATCTAGGGTACCATCTGATTCATCGGATATAAGGGCACCAGGACAACATTTTTGGTTTTCAAGATCATTTCCCTAAAGTTGATGAATTAAAAGAAATACTTACATGATTTTGGTACAATCTCACTGTTGTTCGTTCCTTGATCAATTTCCACTTCATCTCTTAAATAAATGAAGTTGAATTTGTTATTCGTGAAGTGTTAGCAGAACATGTGATATAATGACGGATCATTCCATCTATCTCAAACAAAAGTTTAGCAAAAGTTATTAAATATACATAAGTCATTCTATAGTGAGATTAATCATATATGGTTCCTAAAATGGACTTATACTTCTTATATCATACTGCTTAATATAATAAAACTAGTTTCTACTAAACATGGACTTCCTGTAGGCCAGTGGTAGGCGATAAAGGCCAGTCGCACTTCGATTGTGGGTTTGATTCCACCATCCTTGTCCGACGCGATGGGCTGTCGCCCATCCTGCAGGTTGTCCTTTTTCTAAAACTACGTTACTATAACAGCCCATCAATAATATAGAAAATATTCTATCCTTAAACAATACTAACTTGTGTCCAACATAATCCATTCTAATCTTTAGGATTATCCATAATACTGCAGTCCACTCTCATAATATAGTGACAACGATTACCCGAGATTTAATACTGTTATTGATCCCCACATATCATAAGATACGTCTTGTTGGTCACATTCCAAACATTCAAAGGCCTTAATCATGTATTCTCTTGAACACCTTAGTGAAAACATGAATGCAGTTAAAAGTTAACACCTTCCACATACCAAAATCCAAAAATTCTATATACTCAAACCATGATATAACCTTCTCCTTATATAAGTCATGAGCTCATGAATACAATCAAATACCTCATTATCTTATTATTACTTCATTATGCACATATCATCTTATTTCCAAAAATATATCAATCACTTTGAATACCACATTAGACCAATACATAAATATTCCAATACTCCGTGATACAACATTATTTTGGAATCCCATTACATGAACACTTAATCATTCCACCACATCGTTGTCATATTCAACATCACCAATAGTGATCGCATGTGACTTCCATTTGTCCTTTCCCATAAGAGGTTTCTCATGTCGATCATCACTAACCCTTGGATTAGGGCATTTATTAGCATAATGCCCCATTTCCTTGCACTGGAAGCATTGAAGTGTTGGTGGTGCGTTCTCTGCAGTGTTTGCTTTATTCACATCATTAGAAACCCATTTTCCATTACTTCGACAGTCAGCTACTCGATGACCTTCTTTTCCAAACATAAAGCATTTTCTAGTCCCTTTAAGACAATCTCCACCATGCTTCTTTCCACACTTTGTGCATAAGGAAACATTCATCTTCTTTTCACCATTATTCTGAGATTTCTCCTTGAACTCCATCTTTCGTTTCTTGTCAAAACCATAAGATAGATATGTAACACCAACTTCCATTTCTACCTTGATAGAACAACGCACAATTTCTTCATAGCTACTGAAGTCTCTTATAGCTAATGCCCTTCGAAGACTTGGTTTTAAGCCACTGAAAAATCAATCAACTTTACTTTCAGGTTGGATGATAATTCCAGATGCATACCTTGCAAGTCTTGTAAAATTCGCTTCGTATATACCAACAGATTCATCATCCTTTTTCTTTAGTTCAAGAAACTCCTTCTCCATCTTTGTTCGAAGAATACGAGGGAAGTACTTACTGAAAAACAAGTTCTTGAACTCATCCCATTCCATGGACTCAATTTCATATCTTGGCCTCGTATTCTTGATATGATTCCACCATTGATCAGCTTCACCTTCCAAACGATATCTTGCTAAGATGACTTTATCATGTTACGAACATTCAAGAACTAAAAATATCTTTTCAGTGGTACTGATCCATTGTTCCGCCACAAGTGGATTGAAAGTCCCACTGAAAGAAGGTGGACGTTGCCTCATGAAGGACTCAATAGAAAATTTCTCCCTTCTCTGCTCATTTGGATTTCCAGAATGATTCATAGCTTGTTTTAGGATATCAATAAGATTTTTCACTCCATCTCCCATAACATTTGTTTGCTCAGGAGGACAATCATTACATTGTCCATTGCATTGATCAACACGGTTCCTTCGGGTTCCATCCATCGTCTAAAACCCAAAAAGAATAGTGTGAGAGGCAAAAATCATGCTAGGGAAAACAACATAATAAAGGGGGAGTACCTTCAATATCTAACATCTTATGTTTAATTCTATGATCGTTAGCGTAAATATAGTACTATAACCTATACGTATACTTAACATTAGGGACATCCCTAGACATACCTTAGAAATATCTCTAGGGATCTTACTAATGCTTTCGCATCCTAGTCTCCAAAGGTTGAATAAACCTTTCCTATGATACCAACTGTAGAGACCCAAATCTTGACGTACATTGACATTACATTACATTTTCAGAATACATAGTACATAACAAAAACACACACACAAGGATCGTAATAGTTTAATGTCTTTGGAAACTTGGAACGTAATCTTATAATTGTGGTGAAAGATCTTCAATATCTCCCATAAAGATATTTTTTTTCCTAAAACCTTTCTTTATATCCTGGGGAAAAGAAAACATAAAAGGGTGAGCTCAAATGCTCAGTAAGTGTAAATAAAATAAATATCAATCACATCATATACATAAGAATATAGCTTTTGGAAATCTTAACCTGTAAAAGAGCTCATAATATCATAACATGGGATAAATCATAGAAGTGAAATGTAATCCCAATAATCACAACATAAAACATGAAACTTTGTGGCATACACACATAATCATAGAGAATCATTTCTTGTTAGTCAAGACTCATTGCCAAGACTATCTTAGTGGACAAAGTCCATTTCTGAACCGAGTCACCCTCGTTTCAGTCCTATTTCACTGAACCGGTATAACCTACCATTCCAGCCATGTCTATCTCATGAGATATAAAATATTTACCCAATGCATTGGAGGGAGATATAGGTCCCACCCATCTCATAATGATACCATTCTTATGTGTGCCACAAAATTATAAATCATACATCATTGCATAACCCATGTAATACAAATGGGAATCTTAAATATCATGACATCATAAAACAATTCATACAAGAGAAAGGAATTCATAAAAATAATTCCATCACAACATGATCAAATCAATGTAATAATAGGGATAAAAACAGAACCCTTTATTATCTTCGATGGAAAATAATTTTGATAAAACACTTGAACTCCATTCATGAGGAAAATATCCTTTATTCTTAAATTTTTTTTCCTTTCTTAACATGTCGTACAAAAAGAAGTTTATTAAAAATAAACATGAAATATTGTAAAGGAATCTTCTTGGAAATAATGTTTTAAAAATCCATTCATGCCGAATAGGTTAAAAAACATTCTTCGTACTTTTGTCGGAAAAGTCAAGAAGTACCTCGTACGAAAAACGACAAAATATTCCTTTCATATCTTTTACTAAAAACTAACCAAAATGTGAAATTGGATTTAAACAATTGTAGGTGAATGGAAATAATATTACATATTGAGGAAACATGGATGTGGATGATAAAATACACCCCCAGTAAATGCCAAAGTAAAAACAATCTCGGATAAAAATGAGATTGTGATATTTCCCATTACCTTAGGTCCGACTTGCTTTGTAAGTGTCCGAACCTCCTGTATAATGATTTAAATCATGTTATTGACTTATTCCAGAATCATATTAATTGTTATTATATCATATATGGTCCACTTAGGACTTTATATTACCCATTCTTTTGTAAATTCATGTTAAAGTAGCGTTTTGGGTAAAATCGTCTCATTTGTCGTTCTTGTTTTTAACTTGTAATTATTCATCTGATTACATAGATCATGATTACATAATTCCAGAATATAAAACATGATTTATATATATATATATATTCAGAATATACATATATAATAAATCATTAAATGGAAAGAAATACACCGTTCATGGAGACGGTAGTCCATACGTACGCATGAACGCTGTTTTCGTTTCCTTATTGAATTGAATGGAATTAAGTAGATGACCTAAATATAAATATAAATAATTCCAGTATCATTATTAGGTCATATATTTCATTATTACTTATTATGTATACTTTATAATCATTCATGAATGGCTAATCATTGAGAATGAATCTCATCGCGTCGTGGAGACAGTAGTCCGTACGTACGCACGAGCGATGATATCGTTCCCATGGTCGTGGAATTGTGTTTAAGTGTATGTATACTATTTCAGTATCAATATCACTTTATAATAATAATATATAGTTACTCATTACACCTTTATACCCATCCAATTAAGGTGGTGGCGGAAAATAGATCACACCACGGCGTGGAGACGGTATTCCGTACGTACGCACGAGCGGTGATTTCCATTTTCCGTAGGATGGATAGAAGGTTAATTAGAGTTGTTTAATATTTATAATAACATATTAGTATATAATAAATACTGATATTATTACTTTATCATGAAACAACTAAAGAAGAAGAAGTTGAAGAAGAAAGAAATTGAAAAAGATCGGTAATGGATATTACCTCTTTTTGACGCGCCTTTTCTTAGCCTCCACTTAATGAACTAAGGATGGTCTTTGAAGAATACCAGGACCTCTAGAATGATACTAGGGAAGTGGAGAAGGGATTTTGTCAGGGTTTGGCGGTGCTTTATGGCTCAAAGTTGTGTGAGGAAGAGAGGGAGGAGGTGCCCTTTTATAAGGGAGGAGACGGGCACCTTAGGAATATCTCAAAATATTATTTTATATTAAAGTAAAAATAGGTTTATAATGGTTCCAAGGTGTCTTATTTCGAAGCTGAAGTGGGTATGGGTCTACATCCTATCAACCAAAAGGTTTTAGACATGTTTAGGTTATTATTTTAACCTTATCAATTATATTTAACTCTAAGTTAAATAATTTAACTTTTACTGTGTCTATTTGTTTTCTTACACTATATGGTTAATACACTTACTATAACATGCCAAAGAACCCAAAATTGTTTATTATTAATATATATATCCTTATCTAAGTCATTTGGCATAACCTTAGATTTTTAGGAATAAAATAACAATTAATAATATAATATTTTATTTAAAAACTATTTTGTGTCAATTTTGACACTATTTGATATATGATTTTTGTGAAAGACATAACAGAATTATATGTTTGAACCAAGTTGATTACATCAACAATAATATATCATAGTAACCTATAAAATTAGTGGAATTCTTAAAAAGTCTCAAATTACATTTATTTTTGTGTTTATAACATCAATTATGTCAATATTTCATTAATAAGATAATTACTGCATCATCATTGTGTCATAAATAAATTAAATTATTTAATGTCTAAAAATTAAAAATAAAATACCATTATATAGGAAATATTTTTAGCTTTCTAATGAATATTTATAGTCTAATTTATTTTATGTATAACCCCATATTAAAAATTATTTACTTATTAAACTTTGATTTTAACTATTTTTACTATTCATTAAATAAAATAATATTAAATGTCATAATCTAATCCAAGTGGACCTAAATGGTCATATTATATTAATAAGGTTTTTTTTGGTCGAATTACACTTATCCAATAGAATTAGGACCTGTGTTAGGGTAATATTAATATCATATTTACCCTTAGTTACCCTATTTACTATTAACTCCGGTAAAAAAAGTAAAAAGTTACTATTCACCAAAAAAAATATTTTTATCTCATTGAACCACAGTTTACTTACTGATATCAACCGTGTCTGTCGGATTTTCGAAATTCCATTCACAGAAGCGGTAAAATTATGTTTTATGCAAAATTCAGTTTTTAACCTACCACTTAGTGGTTTCACTATTCATCAAAAATTGAAGTTTTTCAGAAAAATGACAAAATTTCACCCTAAGCTATAATTGATATTCCGAATTCAAAAATGATTTCTACTTTACAAAATTCCCATCATACAAGTTTCATTAATTAATTTTATAATTAATTTCTGTTGTCACAACAAATAGCGTCTTTTTAAGAGATAATAACTATCGAAAGATTGACACTTGTTTATGTCTGGTGTAAATGTGAAATTACATCCAATGACCAACATTGTATTGAATTGTAAAAATATATTCTAAATATACATTAAAACCACTCAAATTAATAATTTATCACTATTAATTATTTTGATTAAAAAATTTGTTTTTAATTAAAATTTAGTAATTTTCACTATTCATCAGAAAATAAAAGTGATCCGAAAATCACCAAAATTTCACCTTAGGCTAAATTCGATACTACGAATCCAAAAATGAAGTCCACTTTGAGAGCTAAAATTTCTAAAATTTAAAAAGGTGGTTATTACTATTCATAACGGCTAGTTATAATAATATTTTAATAGCATATCGTTGTTTAGTGAAACTCGGTATTGCATACTACACACGATATCGAGGAAGGTCGCGATTGCGTTTAATGGAAGGAAAGTCAAGGATGCGTGTTGTGAAAGATTCTTTTGGTGTAGCATACAACACAAGACATTAATGAAATTAAAAATAATATTTGTCATAAAATTTCGGGGTGTTACATTCTACCCCCTTAAAATGAATTTCGCCCTCGAAATTCGTCGGGGTTATAAATGGTTTACTATTCGAAAGTTTCATTAATAGAAACCCACATCGTAAAAAGGAATACCAAAACCAATCCTTAAAAACAAAAGTATGAAACGTAACGGTTACCCAAATAAACTAATCACTGGGTTTCCACATAGGTGAAAATATGGATATGGAAGAGAAATCTAACCATCATGTTCTGATGGAGAGTGGTAGAGAACATGGCTATGGAAAAGCCAGCAATCACAAAGCCATAAATTTGTGACGATCTAGGGTACCATCTGATTCATCAGATATAAGGGCACTAGGACAACATTTTTGGTTTTCAAGATCATTTCCCTAAAGTTGATGAATTAAAAGAAATACTTACCTGATTTTGGTACAATCTCACTGTTGTTCGTGCCTTGAACAATTTCCACTTCATCTCTTAAATAAATGAAGTTGAATTTGTTATTCGTGAAGTGTTAGCAGATCATGTGATATAATGACGGGTCATTCCATCTATCTCAAACAAAAGTTTAGCAAAAGTTATTAAATATACATAAGTCATTCTATAGTGAGATTAATCATATATGGTTCCTAAAATGGACTTATACTTCATATATCATACTTCTTAATATAATAAAACTAGTTTATACTAAACAAGGACTTCATGTAGGCCAGTGGTAGGCGATAAAGGCCAGTCGCACTTCGATTGTGGGTTTGATTCCCACATCCTTGTCCGATGCGATGGGCTGTCGCCCGTCCTGCAGGTTGTCCTTTTTCTAAAACTATGTTACTATAACATCCCATCAATAATATCGAAAATCTTCTATCCTTAAACAATACTAACATATGTCCAACATAATCCATTCTAATCTTTAGGCTTATACATAATACTGCAGTCCACTCTCATAATATAGTGACAACGATTACAAGAGATTTAATACAGTCGTTGATCCCCACATATCATAAGATATGTCTTGTTGGTCACATTCCAAACATTCAAAGGCCTTAATCATGTATTCTCTTGAATACCTTAGTGAAAACATGAATGCAGTTAAAAGATAACACCTTCCACATACCAAAATCCAAAAATTGTATATATCCAAACCATCAAACAACCTTCTCCTTATATCAGTCATGAGCTCATGAATACAATCAAATACCTCATTATCTTATTATTCCTTCATTATGCGCATATCATCTTATTTCCAAAAATATCTTAATCACATTGAATACCACATTAGACCAATACATAAATATTCCAATACTCCATGATACAACATTATTTTGGAATCCCATTACATAAACACTTAATCATTCCACCACATCGTTGTCATATTCAACATCACCAATAGTGATCGCATGTGACTTCCCTTTGTCCTTTTCCTTAAGTGGTTGCTCCTGTCTATCATCACTAACCCTTGGATTAGGGCATTTATTAGCATAATGCCCCATTTCCTTGCACTTGAAGCATTAAAGTGTTGGTGGTGCATTCTCTGCAGTTTTTTCTTTATTCACATCATTAGAAACCCTTTTTCCATTACTTCGACACTCAGCTGCTCGATGACCTTATTTTCCACACTTAAAGCATTTTCTAGTCCCATTAAGACAATCTCCACCATGCTTCTTTCCACACTTTGTGCATAAGGAAACATTCATCTTCTTTTCACCATTATTCTAAGATTTCTCCTTGAACTCCATCTTTCGTTTCTTGTCAAAACCATGAGATGGATATGTAACACCAACTTCTATTTCTACCTTGATAGCACAACGCACAATTTCTTCATAGCTACTGAAGTCTCTTATAGCCAATGCCCTTCGAAGACTTGGTTTTAAGCCACTGAAAAATCGATCAACTTTACTTTCAGGTTGGATGATAATGCCAGATGTATACCTTGCAAGTCTTGTAAAATTCTCTTCGTATATACCAACAGATTCATCATCCTTTTTCTTTAGTTCAAGAAACTCCTTCTCCATCTTTTTTCGATGAATAAGAGGGAAGTACTTACTGAAAAACAAGTTCTTGAACTCATCCCATTCCATGGACTCAATTTCATCTCTTGGCCTCGTATTCTTGATACGATTTTACCATTGATCAGCTTCACCTTCCAAACGATATACTGCTAAGATGACTTTATCATGTTCAGAACATTGAAGAACTGAAAATAACTTTTCAGTGGTACTGATCCATTGTTCAGCCACAAGTGGATCGGAAGTCCCACTGAAAGAATGTGGACGTTGCCTCATGAAGGACTCAATAGAAAATTGCTCCCTTCTCTGCTCATTTGGAAGTCCAGAATGATTCATAGCTTGTGTAAGGATAGCAATAATATTTTGCCCTCCATCTCCCATAACATTTGTTTTCTCAGGCGGACAATCATTACATTGTCCATTGCATTGATCAACACGGTTCCTTCGGGTTCCAGCCATCGTCTAAAACCCAAAAAGAATAGTGTGAGAGGAAAAAATCATGCTAGGGAAAACAATATAATAAAGGGGGAGTACCTTCAATATCTAACATCTTAGGTTTAATTCTATGATCGTTAGTGTAAATATAGTACTATAACCTATACGTATACTTATCCTTAGGGACATCCCTAGACATACCTTAGAAATATCTCTAGGTATCTCACTAACGCTTTCGCATCCTAGTTTCCAAAGTTTGAATAAACCTTTCCTCTGATACCAACTGTAGAGACCCAAATCTTGACATACATTTATATTACATTACATTTGCGGAATACTTAGTACATAACAAAAACACACACACAAGGATCGTAATAGTTTAGTGTCTTTGGAAACTTGGAACGTAATCTTCTAATTGTGGTGAAATATCTTCAATATCTCCCATAAAGATCTTCTTTTTTTTCTAAAACCTTTCTTTATATCCTGGGGAAAAGAAAACATAAAAGGGTGAGCTCAAATTCTCAGTAAAGGTAAATAAAATAAATATCAATCACATCATATACATAAGAATATAGCTTTTGGAAATCTTAACCTGCAAAAGAGCTCATAATATCATAACATGGGATAAATCATAGAAGTGAAATGTAATCCCAATAATCGCAACTTAAAACGTGAAACTTTGTGGCATACACACATAATCATAGTGAATCATTTCTTGTTAGTCAAGACTCATTTCCAAGACTATCTTAGTGGAAAAAGTCCATTTCTGAACCGAGTCACCCTCGTTTCAGTCCTGTTTCACTGAACTAGTATAACCTACCATTCCATCCATGTCTATGTCATGAGATATAAAATCATTACCCAATGCATTAGAGGGAGATATAGGTCCCACCCATCTCATAATGATACCATTCTTATGTGTGCCACAAAATCATAAATCATACATCATTGCATAACCCATGTAATACAAATGGGAATCTTAAATATCATGACATCATAAAACAATTCATACAATATAAAGGAATTCATAAAAATAATTCCATCACAACATGATCGAATCAATGTAATAATAGGGATAAAAATAGAACCCTTTATTATCTTAGATGGAAAATAATTTCGATAAAACACTTGAACTCCATTCTTGAGGAAAATATCCTTTATTCTTCAAAAACATTTTTTCTTTTCTTAACATGTCGTACAAAAAGAAGTTGATTAAAAATAAACATGAAATCTTGTAAAGGAATCTTATTGGAAATAATTTTTTAAAAATCTATTCATGCCGAATAAGTTAAAAAAACATTTTTCGTACTTTTGTCGGAAAAGTCAAAAATTACCTCGTACGAAAAACGACAAAAGATTCCTTTCATATCTTTTACTAAAAACTAACTGAAAGGTGAAATTGTATTTAAACAATTGTAGGTGAATGGAAATAATATTACATATTGAGGAAACATGGATGTGGATGATAAAATACACCCCAGTAAATTCCAAAGTAAAAACAATCTCGGATAAAAATGAGATTGTGATATTTCCCCTTACCTTAGGTCCGACTTGCTTTGTAAGTGTCCGAACCTCCTGTATAATGATTTAAATCATGTTATTGACTTATTTCAGAATCATATTCATTGTTATTATATCATATATGGCCCACTTATGACTTTATATTACCCGTTCTTTTGTAAATTCATGTTAAAGTAGCGTTTTGGGTAAAATCGTCTCATTTTTCGTTCGTGTTTTTAACTTGTATTTATTAATATGATTACTTAGATCAAGATTACATAATTCCAGAATATAAAACATGATTTATATATATATATATTAATAATATACATATATAATAAATCAGTAAATGGAAAGAAATACACCGTTCATGGAGACGGTAGTCCGTACGTACGCATGAACGCTGTTTTCGTTTCCTTATTGAATTGAATGGAATTAAGTAGATGACATAAATATAAATATAAATAATTTCAGTATCATTATTTGGTCATATATTTCATTAGTACTTATTATATATACTTTATAATCATTCATGAATGGCTAATCACTGACAATGAGTCTCATCGCGTCGTGGAGACGATAGTCCGTACGTACGCACGAGCGATGATATCGTTCCCATGGTCGTGGAATTGTGTTGAAGTGTATGTATACTGTTTCAGTATCAGTATCACTTTATAATAATCATATATAGTAACTAATTACACCTTTATACCCATCCAATTAAGGTGGTGGTGGAAAATAGATTACACCACGGCGTGGAGACGGTATTCCGTACGTACGCACGCGCGGTGATTTCCTTTTTCCGTAGGATGGATAGAAGGTTAATTAGAGTTGTTTAATATTTATAATAACATATCAGTATATATGAAATACTGATGTTATTACTTTATCATGAAACAACTAAATAAGAAGAAGTTGAAGAAGAAAGAAATTGAAAAAGATCGGTAATGGATATTACCTCTTTTTGACGCGCCTTTTCTTAGCCTCCACTTAAAGAACTAAGGATGGTCTTTGAAGACTACTAGGACCTCTAGGATGATACTAGGGAAGTGGAGAAGGGATTTTGGAAGGGTTTTTCCGAGCTTTAAGGATCAAAGTTGTGTGAGGAAGAGAGGGAGGAGGTGCCCTTTTATAAGGGAGGAGAGGGGCACCTTAGGAATATTTCAAAATATTATTTTATATTAAAGTCAAAATCGGTTTATAATGGTTCCAAAGGGTCTTATTTCGAAGCTAAAGTGGGTATGGGTCGCAATCCTATCAACCAATAGGATTTAGAAAAGTTTAGGTTATTATTTTAACCTTATCAATTAGATTTATCTCTAAGTTAAATAATTTAACTTTTACCATGTCTTTTTGTTTTCTTACACTATATGGTTAATACACTTACTATAACATGCCAAACGAACCCCAAATTGTTTATTATTAATATATATATCCTTATCTAAGTCAGTTGGCCGAACCTTATATTTTTAGGAATAAAATAACAATTAATAATATAATATCTGATTTAAAAACTATTTTGTGTCAATTTTGACACTATTTGATATATGATTTTTGTGAAAGTTATAAGAGAATTATATGATCGAACCAAGTTGATTAAATCAACACTAATATATCATAGTAACCTATAAAATTAGTGTAATTCTTATAATGTCTCAAATTACATTTATTTTTGTGTTTATAACATCAATTATGTCAATATTTCATTAATAAGATAATTACTGCATCATCATTGTGTCATAAATAAATTAAATTATTTAATGTCTAAAAATTAAAAATAAAATACCATCATATAGGAAATACTTTTATCTTTCTAATTAATATTTATAGTCTAATGTATCTTATGTATAACCCCATATTAAAAATGATTTACTTATTAAACTTTGATTTTAACTATTTTAACTATTCATTAATTAAAATAATATTAAATGTCATAATCTAATCCAAGTGGACCTAAATGGTCATATTATATTCATAAGGTTGTTTTTGGTCGAATTACACTTATCCAATAGAATTAGGACATGTGTTAGGGTAATAGTAATATCATACTTACCCTTAGTTACCCTATTTACTATTAACCGCGGTAAAAAAAGTAAAAAGTTACTATTCACCAAAAAAATTATTTTTATCTCATTGAACCACATTTTACTTACTGATATCAACCGTGTATGTTGGATTTTCGAAATTCCATTCACAGAAGTGGTAAAATTAAGTTTTATGCAAAATTCAGTTTTTAACCTACCACTTAGTGGTTTCACTATTCATCAAAAATTGAAGTTTTTCAGAAAAATGCCAAAATTTCACTCTAAGATATAATTGATATTCTGAATTCAAAAATGATTTCTATTTTACAAAATTCCCAACATATTAGTTTCATTAATTAATTTTATAATTAATTTCTGCTGTCACAACAAATAGCGTGTTTTTAAGAGATAATAACTATCAAAAGATTGACAGTTGTTTATGTCTGGTGTAAATGTGAAATTACATCCAATGACCAAAATTGTATTGAATTGTAAAAATATATTCTAAATATACTTTAAAACCACTCAAATTAATAATTTATCACTATTAATTATTTTGATTAAAAAAGATGTTTTTAATTAAAATTTAGTAATTTTCACTATTCATCAGAAAATAAAAGTTATCTGAAAATCACCAAAATTTCACCTTAGGCTAAATTCGATACTCTGAATCCAAAAATGAAGTCCATTTTGAGAGCTAAAATTTCTAAAATTTTAAAAGGTGGTTATTACTATTCATAATGCCTAGTTATAATAATATTTTAATAGCATATCGTTGTTTAGTGAAACTCGGTATTGCGTACTACACATGATATCGAGGAAGGTCGCGATTGCGTGTAATGGAAGGCAAGTCAAGGATGCGTGTTGTGAAAGATTCTTTTGGTGTAGCATACAACACAAGACATTAATGAAATTAAAAAGAATATTTTTCATAAAAGTTCGGGGTGTTACATTCTACCCCCCTTAAAATGAATTTCGCCCTCAAAATTCGTCGGGGTTATAAATGGTTTACTATTCGAAAGTTTCATTAATAGAAACCCACATCGTAAAAAGAAATACCAAAACCAATCCTTAAAAACAAAAGTATGAAATGTAACGGTTACCCAAATAAACTAATCACTGGGTTTCCACATAGGTGAAAATATGGATATGGAAGAGAAATCTAACCATCATGTTCTGATAGAGAGTGGTAGAGAACATGGCTATGGAAAAGCCAGCAATCACAAAGCCATAAATTTGTGACGATCTAGGGTACCATCTGATTCATCAGATATAAGGGCACTAGGACAACATTTTTGGTTTTCAAGATCATTTCCCTAAAGTTGATGAATTAAAAGAAATACTTACATGATTTTGGTACAATCTCACAGTTGTTCATGCCTTGAACAATTTCAACTTCATCTCTTAAATAAATGAAGTTGAATTTGTTATTCGTGAAGTGTTAGCAGATCATGTGATATAATGGCGGGTCATTCCATCTATCTCAAACAAAAGTTTAGAAATAGTTTTTAAATATACATAAGTCATTCTATAGTGAGATTAATCATATATGGTTCCTAAAATGGACTTATACTTCATATATCATACTTCTTAATATAATAAAACTAGTTTCTACTAAACAGGGACTTCCTGTAGGCCAGTGGTAGGTGATAAAGGCCCGTCGCACGTCGATTGTGGGTTTGATTCCCACATCCTTGTCCGATGCGATGGGCTGTCGCCCGTCCTGCAGGTTGTCCTTTTTCTAAAACTACGTTACTATAACATCCCATAAATAATATCGAAAATCTTTTATCCTTAAACAATACTAACTTATGTCCAACATAATCCATTCTAATCTTTAGGCTTATCCATAATACTACAGTCCACTCTCATAATATAGTGACAACGATTACCAGAGATTTAATACAGTCGTTGATCCCGACATATCATAAGATATGTCTTGTTGGTCACATTCCAAACATTCAAAGGCCTTAATCATGTATTATCTTAAATACCTTAGTGAAAACATGAATGCAGTTAAATGTTAACACCTTCCACATACCCAAATCCAAAAATTGTATATACTCAAACCATGATATAACCTCTTCCTTATATCAGTCATGAGCTCATGAATACAATCAAATACCTCATTATCTTATTATTCCTTCATTATGCGCATATTATCTTATTTCCAAAAATATCTCAATCACTTTGAATACCACATTAGACCAATACATAAATATTCCAATACTCCATGATACAACATTATTTTGGAATCCCATTTCATAAACACTTAATCATTCCACCACATCGTTGTCATATTCAACATCGCCAATAGTGATCGCATGTGACTTCCCTTTGTCCTTTGCCTTAAGCGGTTTCTCATGTCGATCATCACTAACCCTTGGATTAGGGCATTTATTAGCATAATGCCCCATTTCCTTGCACTTGAATCATTGAAGTGTTGGTGGTGCGTTCTCTGCAGTGTTTTCTTTATTCACATCATTAGAAACCCTTTTTCCATTACTTCGACACTCAGCTGCTCGATGACCTTCTTTTCCACACTTAAAGCATTTTATAGTCCCTTTAAGACAATCTCCACCATTCTTCTTTCCACACTTTGTGCATAAGGAAACATTCATCTTCTTTTCACCATTATTCTGATATTTCTCCTTGAACTCCATATTTCGTTTCTTGTCAAAACCATGAGATGGATATGTAACACCAACTTCCATTTCTACCTTGATAGCACAACACACAATTTCTTCAGAGCTACTGAAGTCTCTTATAGCTAATTCCCTTCGAAGACTTGGTTTTAAGCCACTGAAAAATCGATCAACTTTACTTTCAGGTTGGATGATAATGCCAGATGCATACCTTGCAAGTCTTGTAAAATTCGCTTCGTATATACCAACTGATTCATCATCCTTTTTCTTTAGTTCAAGAAACTCCTTCTCCATCTTTGTTCGAAGAATACGAGTGAAGTAATTACTGAAAAACAAGTTCTTGAACTCATCCCATTCCATGGACTCAATTTCATCTCTTGGCCTCGTATTCTTGATAAGATTCCACCATTGATCAGCTTCACCTTCCAAACGATATACTGCTAAGATGACTTTATCATGTTCAGAACATTGAAGAACTGAAAATATCTTTTCAGTGGTACTGATCCATTGTTCAGCCATAAGTGGATCGGAAGTCCCACTGAATGAAGGTGGACGTTGCCTCATGAAGGACTCAATAGAAAATTTCTCCCTTCTCTGCTTATTTGGAAGTCCATAATGATTCATATCTTGTGTAATGATAGAAATAATATTTTGCACTCCATCTCCCATAACATTTCTTTTCTCAGGAGGACAATCATTACATTGTCCATTGCATTGATCAAGACGGTTCCTTCGGGTTCCATCCATCGTCTAAAACCCAAAAAGAATAGTGTGAGAGGCAAAAATCATGCTATGGAAAACAACATAATAAAGGGGGAGTACCTTCAATATCTAACATCTTAGGTTTAATTCTATGATCGTTAGTGTAAATATAGTACTATAACCTATACGTATACTTAACCTTAGGGACATCCCTAGACATACCTTAGAAATATCTCTAGGTATCTCACTAACGCTTTCGCATCCTAGTTTCCAAAGGTTGACTAAACCTTTCCTCTAATACCAACTGTAGAGACCCAAAGCTTGATGTACGTTTACATTACATTACATTTGCGGAATACTTAGTAAATAACAAAAAACACACACACAAGGATCGTAATAGTTTAGTGTCTTTGGAAACTTGGAACGTAATATGCTAATTGTGGTGAAAGATATTCAATATCTCCCATAAAGATCTGCTTTTTTTTTCCTAAAACCTTTCTTTATATCCTGGGGAAAAGAAAACATAAAAGGGTTAGATCAAATGCTTAGTAAGGGTAAATAAAATAAATATCAATCACATCATATACATAAGAATATAGCTTTTTGAAATCTTAACCTGCAAAAGAGCTCATAATATCATAACATGGGATAAATCATAGAAGTGAAATGTAATCCCAATAATAACAACTTAAAACATGAAACTTTTTGTCATACACACATAATCATAGAGAATCATTTCTTGTTAGTCAAGACTCATTGCCAAGACTATCTTAGTGGACAAAGTCCATTTCTGAACCGAGTCACCCTCGTTTCAGTCCTGTTTCACTGAACCGGTATAACCTACCATTCCAGCCATGTCTATCTCATGAGATATAAAATCTTTACCCAATGCATTGGAGGGATATATAGGTCCCACCCATCTCATAATGATACCATTCTTATGTGTGCCACAAAATCAAAAATCATACATCATTGCATAACCCATGTAATACAAATGAGAATCTTAAATATCATGACATCATAAAACAATTCATACAAGATAAAGGAATTCATAGAAATAATTCCATCACAATATGATCAAATCAATGTAATAATAGGGATAAAAACAGAACCCTTTATTATCTTATATGGAAAATAATTTTGATAAAACACTTGAACTCCATTCTTGAGGAAAATATCCTTTATTCTTCAAAAACATTTTTCCTTTCTTAACATGTCATACAAAAAGAAGTTGATTAAAAATAAACATGAAATATTGTAAAGGAATCTTGTTGGAAATAATGTTTTAAAAATCCATTTATGCCGAATAAGTTAAAAAAACATTCTTCGTACTTTTGTCGGAAAAGTCAAAAAGTACCTCGTACGAAAAACGACAAAAGATTCCTTTCATATCTTTTACTAAAAACTAACCGACAGGTGAAATTGGATTTAAACAATTGTAGGTGAATGGAAATAATATTACATATTGAGGAAACATGGATGTGGATGATCAAATACGCCCCGGTAAATGCCAAAGTAAAAACAATCTCGGATAAAAAAGAGATTGTGATATTTCTCCTTACCTTAGGTCCGACTTGCTTTGTAAGTGTCCGAACCTCCTGTATAATGATTTAAATCATGTTATTGACTTATTGAAGAATCATATTCATTGTTATTATATCATATATGGTCCACTTATGACTTTATATTACCCGTTCATTTGTAAATTCATGTTAAAGTAGCGTTTTGGGTAAAATCGTCTCATTTGTCGTTCGTGTTTTTAACTTGTAATTATTCATATGATTACTTAGATCATGATTACTTAATTTCAGAATATAAAACATGATTTATATATATATATATTCAGAATATACATATATAATAAATCAGTAAATGGAATGAAATACACCGTTCATGGAGACGGTAGTCCGTACGTACGCATGAACGCTGTTTTCGTTTCCTTATTGAATTGAATGGAATTAAGTAGATGACATACATATAAATATAAATAATTCCAGTATAATTATTAGGTCATATATTTCATTTGTTCTTATTATATATACTTTATAATCATTCATGAATGTCTAATCATTGAGAATGAATCTCATCGCATCGTGGAGACGGTAGTCCGTACGTACGCACGAGCGATGATATCATTCCCATGGTCGTGGAATTGTGTTGAAGTGTATGTATACTATTTAAGTATCAATATAACTTTATAATAATCATATATAGTTACTAATTACACATTTATACCCTTCCAATTAAGGTGGTGACGGAAAATATATTACACCACGGCGTGGAGACGGTATTCCGTACGTACGCACGCGCGGTGATTTCCTTTATCCGTAGGATGGATAGAAGGTTAATTAGAGTTTTTTAATATTTATAATAACATATCAGTATATATGAAATACTGATGTTATTACTTTATCATGAAACAACTAAAGAAGAAGAAGTTGAAGAAGAAAGAAATTGAAAAAGATCTGTAATGGATATTACCTCTTTTTGACGCACCTTTTCATAGCCTCCAGTTAAATAACTACGGATGGTCTTTGAAGAATACCAGGACCTCTAGGATGATAATAGGGAAGTGGATAAGGGATTTTGGCAGGGGTTGGCAGAGCTTGAAGGATCAAAGTTGTGTGAGGAAGAGAGGGAGGAGGTGCCCTTTTATAAGGGAGGAGAGGGGCACCTTAGGAATATCTCAAAATATTATTTTATATTAAAGTAAAAATCGGTTTATAATGGTTCCAAAGGGTCTTATTTCGAAGCTAAAGTGGGTATGGGTCGAAATCCTATCAACCAATAGGATTTAGACAAGTTTAGGTTATTATTTTAACCTTATCAATTAGATTTAACTCTAAGTTAAATAATTTAACTTTTACCGTGTCTTTTTGTTTTCCTACACTATATGGTTAATACACTTACTATAACAATCCAAACGAACCCCAAATTGTTTATTATTAATATATATATCATTATATAAGTCATTTGGCCGAACCTCAGATTTTTAGGAATAAAATAAAAAATAATAATATAATATTTGATTTAAAAACTATTTTGTGTCAATTTTGACACTATTTGATATATGATTTTTGTGAAAGTCACAACAGAATTATATGTTCGAACCAAGTTGATTAAATCAACAATAATATATCCCAGTAACCTATAAAATTAGTGGAATTCATAAAAAGTCTCATATTACATTTATTTTTGTGTTTATAACATCAATTATGTCAATATTTCATTAATAAGATAATTACTGCATCATCATTGTGTCATAAATAAATTAAATTATTTAATGTCTAAAAATTACAAATAAAATACCATTATATAGGAAATCTTTGTAGCTTTCTAATGAATATTTATAGTCTAATTTATATGTTGTATAACCCCATATTAAACATGATTTACTTATTAAACTTTGATATTAACTGTTTTAACTATTCATTAAATAAAATAATATTAAATGTCATAATCTAATCCAAGTGGACCTAAATGGTCATATTATATTCATAAGGTTGCTTTTGGTCGAATTACACTTATCCAATAGAATTAGGACATGTGTTAGGGTAATAGTAATATCATATTTACCCTTAGTTACCCTATTTACTATTAACCGCGGTAAAAAAAGTAAAAAGTTACTATTCACCAAAAAATTATTTTTATCTCATTGAACCACATTTTACTTACTGATATCAACCGTGTCTGTCGGATTTTCGAAATTTCATTCACAGAAGCGGTGAAATTAAGTTTTATGCAAAATTCAGTTTTTAACCTACCACTTAGTGGTTTCACTATTCATCAAAAATTGAAGTTTTTCAGAAAAATGCCAAAATTTTACCCTAAGCAATAATTGATATTCCGAATTCAAAAATGATTTCTATTTTACAAAATTCCCAACATATAAGTTGCATTAATTAATTTTATAATTAATTTCTGCTGTCACAACAAATAGCGTGTTTTTAAGAGATAATAACTATCAAAAGACTGACACTTGTTTATGTCTGGTGTAAATTTGAAATTACATCCAATGACCAACATTGTATTGAATTGTAAAAATATATTCTAAATATACCTTAAAACCACTCAAATTAATAATTTATCACTATTAATTATTTTGATTAAAAAAGTTGTTTTTAATTAAAATTTAGTAATTTTCACTATTCATTAGAAAATAAAAGTTATCCGAAAATCACCAAAATTTCACCTTAGGCTAAATTCGATACTTCGAATCCAATAATGAAGTCCATTTTGAGAGAAAAATTTTCTAAAATTTTAAAAGGTGGTAATTACTATTCATAACGGCTAGTTATAATAATATTTTAATAGCATATCGTTGTTTAGTGAAACTCGGTATTGCGTACTACACACGATATCGAGGAAGGTCGCGATTGCGTGTAATGGAAGGAAAGTCAAGGATGCATGTTGTGAAATATTTCTTTGGTGTAGCGTACAACACAAGACATTAATTAAATTAAAAAGAATATTTTTCATAAAATTTCGGGGTGTTACATTCTACCCCCCTTAAAATGAATTTCGGCCTCGAAATTCGTCGGGGTTATAAATGGTTTACTATTCGAAATTTTCTTTAATTGAAACCCACATCGTAAAAAGGAATACCAAAAACAATCCTTAAAAACAATATTATGAAACGTAACGGTTACCCAAATAAACTAATCACTGGGTTTCCACATAGGTGAAAATATGGATATGGAAGAGAAATCTAACCATCATGTTCTGATGGAGAGTGGTAGAGAACATGGCTATAGAAAAGCCAGAAATCACAAAGCCATAAATTTGTGACGATCTAGGGTACCATCTGATTCATCAGAGATAAGGGCACTAGGACAACATTTTTGGTTTTCAAGATCATTTCCCTAAAGTTGATGAATTAAAAGAAATACTTACATGATTTTGGTAAAATCTCATTGTTGTTCGTGCCTTGAACAATTTCCACTTCATCTCTTAAATAAATGAAGTTGAATTTGTTATTCATGAATTGTTAGTAGATCATGTGATATAATGACGGGTCATTCCATCTATCTCAAACAAAAGTTTAGCAAAAGTTATTAAATATACATAAGTCATTATATAGTGAGATTAATCATATATGGTTCCTAAAATGGACTTATACTTCATATATCATACTGCTTAATATAATAAAACTAGTTTCTACTAAACAGGGACTTCCTGTAGGCCTGTGGTAGGTGATAAAGGCCAGTCGCACTTCGATTGTGGGTTTGATTCCCACATCCTTGTCCGACGCGATGGGATGTCGCCCATCCTGCAGGTTGTCCTTTTTCTAAAACTACGTTACAATAACATCCCATCAATAATATCGAAAATCTTCTATCCTTAAACAATACTAACTTATGTCAAACATAATCCATTCTAATCTTTAGGCTTATCCATAATATTGCAGTCCACTCTCATAATATATTGACAACGATTACCAGAGATTTAATACTGTCGTTGATCCCCACATATCATAAGATATGTCTTGTTAGTCACATTCCAAACATTCAAAGGCCTTAATCATGTATTCTCTTGAATAACTTAGTGAAAACAGGAATGCAGTTAAAAGTTAACACCTTCCACATAGCAAAATCCAAAAATTGTATATACTCAACCATGATATAACCTTCTCCTTATATCAGTCATGAGATGATGAATACAATCAAATAACTCATTATCTTATTATTCCTTCATTATGCGCATATCATCTTATTTCCAAACATATCTCAATAACTTTGAATACCACATTAGACCAATACATAAATATTCCAATACTCCATGATACAACATTATTTGGGAATCCCATTACATAAACACTTAATCATTCCACCACATCATTGTCATATTCAACATCGCCAATAGTGATCGCATGTGACTTCCCTTTGTCCTTTGCCTTAAGCGATTGCTCATGTCGATCGTCACTAACCCTTGGATTAGGGCATTTATTAGCATAATGCCCCATTTCATTGCACTTGAATCATTGAAGTGTTGGTGGTGCGTTCTCTACAGTGTTTACTTTATTCACATCATTAGAAACCCTTTTTCCATTACTTCGACACTCAGCTGCTCGATGACCTTCTTTTCCACACTTAAAGCATTTTCTAGTCCCTTTAAGACAATCTCCACCATGCTTCTTTCCACACTTTGTGCATAAGGAAACATTCATATTCTTTTCACCATTATTCTGAGATTTCTCCTTGAAATCCATCCGTCTTTTCTTGTCAAAACCATGAGATGGATATGTAACACCAACTTCCATTTCTACCTTGATAGCACAATGCACAATTTCTCCATAGCTACTGAAGTCTCTTATAGCTAATGCCCTTCGAAGACTTGGTTTTAAGCCACTGAAAAATCGATCAACTTTAGTTTCAGGTTGGATGATAATGCCAGATGCGTACCTTGCAAGTCTTGTAAAATTCGCTTCGTATATACCAACAGATTCATCATCCTTTTTCTTTAGTTCAAGAAACTCCTTCTCCATCTTTGTTTGAAGAATACGAGGGAAGTACTTACTGAAAAACAAGTTCTTGAACTCATCCCATTCCATGGACTCAATTTCATCTCTTGGCCTCGTATTCTTGATACGATTCCACCATTGATCAGCTTCACCTTCCAAACGATATACTGCTAAGATGACTTTATCATGTTCAGAACATTGAAGAACTGAAAATTTCTTTTCAGTGGTACTGATCCATTGTTCAGACACAAGTGGATCGGAAGTCCCACGGAAAGAAGGTGGATGTTGCCTCATGAAGGACTCAATAGAAAATTGCTCCCTTCTCTGCTCATTTGGAAGTCCAGAATGATTCATAGCTTGTGTAAGGATAGCAATAAGATTTTGCACTCCATCTCCCATAAAATTTGTTTGCTCAGGAGGACAATCATTACATTGTCTATTGCATTGATCAACACGGTTCCTTCGGGTTCCATCCATCGTCTAAAACCCAAAAAGAATAGTGTGGGAGGCAAAAATCATGCAAGGGAAAACAACCTAATAAAGGGGGAGTACCTTCAATATCTAACATCTTAGGTTTAATTCTATGATCGTTAGTGTAAATATAGTACTATAACCTATACGTATACCTAACCTTAGGGACATCCCTAGACATACCATAGAAATATCTCTAGGGATCTCACTAACGCTTTCGCATCCTAGTTTCCAATGGTTGACTAAACCTTTCCTATGATACCAACTGTAGAGACCCAAAGCTTGACGTACATTTATATTACATTACATTTACGGAATACTTAGTACATAACAAAAACACACACACAAGGATCGTAATAGTTTAGTGTCTTTGGAAACTTGGAACGTAATCTTCTAATTGTGGTGAAAGATCTTCAATATCTCCCATAAAGATCTATTTTTTTCCTAAAACCTTTCTTTATATCCTGGGGAAAAGAAAACATAAAAGGGTGAGCTCAAATACTCAGTAAGGGTAAATAAAATAAATTTAAATCACATCATATACATAAGAATATAGCTTTTGGAAATATTAACCTGAAAAAGAGCTCATAATATCATAACATGGGATAAATCATAGAAGTGAAATGTAATCCCAATAATCACAACTTAAAACATGAAACTTTGTGGCATACACACATAATCATAGAGAATCATTTCTTGTTAGTCAAGAATCATTTCCAAGACTATCTTAGTGGACAAAGTCCATTTCTGAACCGAGTCACCCTCGTTTCAGTCCTGTTTCACTGAACCGGTATAACCTTCCATTACATCCATGTCTATCTCATGAGATATAAAATCTTTACCCAATGCATTGGAGGGAGATATAGGTCCCACCCATCTCATAATGATACCATTCTTATGTGTGCCACAAAATCATAAATCATACATCATTGCATAACCCATGTAATACAAATGGGAATCTTAAATATCATGACATCATAAAACAATTCATACAAGATAAAGGAATTCATAAAAATAATTCCATCACAACATGATCAAATCAATGTAATAATAGGGATAAAAACAGAACCCTTTATTATCTTAGATGGAAAATAATTTTGATAAAACACATGAACTCCATTCTTGAGGAAAATATCCTTTATTCTTGAAAAACATTTTTCCTTTCTTAACATGTCGTACAAAAAGAAGTTGATTAAAAATAAACATGAAATCTTGTAAAGGAGGATTCTTGGAAATAATGTTTTAAAAATCCATTCATGCCGAATATGTTAAAAAAAACATTCTTCGTACTTTTGTCGGAAAAGTCAAAAAGTACCTCGTACGAAAAACGACAAAAGATTCCTTTCATATGTTTTACTAAAAACTAACCGAAAGGTGAAATTGGATTTAAACAGTTGTAGGTGAATGGAAGTAATATTAAATATTGAGGAAACATTGATGTGGATGATAAAATACACCCCAGTAAATGCCAAAGTAAAAACAAACTCGGATAAAAATGAGATTGTGATATTTCCCCTTACCTTAGGTCTGACTTGCTTTGTAAGTGTCCGAACCTCCTGTATAATGATTTAAATCATGTTATTGACTTATTCCAGAATCATATTCATTGTTATTATATCATATATGGTCCACTTATGACTTTATATTACCCGTTCTTTTGTAAATTCATGTTAAAGTAGCGTTTTGGGTAAAATCGTCTCATTTGTCGTTCGTGTTTTTAACTTGTAATTATTCATATGATTACTTAGATCATGATTACTTAATTCCAGAATATAAAACATGATTTATATATATATATATATATATATATATATTCAGAATATACATATATAATAAATCAGTAAATGGAAAGAAATACACCGTTCATGGAGACGGTAGTCCGTACGTACGCATGAACGCTGTTTTCATTTCCTTATTGAATTGAATGGAATTAAGTAGATGACATACATATAAATATAAATAAATAAAGTATCATTATTAGGTCATATATTTCATTATTACTTATTATATATACTTTATAATCATTCATTAATGGCTAATCATTGAGAATGAATCTCATCGCGTCATGGAGACGGTAGTCCGTACGTATGCACGAGCGATTATATCATTCCCATGGTCGTGGAATTGTGTTGAAGTGTATGTATACTATGTCAGTATCAATATCAATTTATAATAATCATATATAGTTACTAATTACACCTTTATACCCTTCCAATTAAGGTGGTGGCGGAAAATAGATTACACCACGGCGTGGAGACGATATTCCGTACGTACGCATGCGCGGTGATTTCCTTTTTCCATAGGATGGATAGAAGGTTAATTAGAGTTGTTTCATATTTATAATAACATTTCAGTATATAAGAAATACTGATGTTATTAATTTATCATGAAACAAATAAATAAGAAGAAGTTGAAGAAGAAATAAATTGAAAAAGATCGGTAATGGATATTACCTCTTTTTGACGCGCCTTTTCTTAGCCTCCACTTAAAGAACTAAGGATGGTCTTTTAAGAAGACCAGGACCTCTAGGATGATACTAGGAAAGTGGAGAAGGGATTTTGGCTGGGTTTGGCCAAGCTTGAAGGCTCAAAGTTGTGAGAGGAAGAGAGGGAGGAGGTGCCCTTTTATAAGGGAGGAGAGGGGCACCTTAGGAATATCTCAAAATATTATTTTATATTAAAGTAAAAATCGGTTTATAATGGTTCCAAAGGGTCTTATTTCGAAGCTAAAGAGGGTATGGGTCGAAATCCTATCAACCAATATGATTTAGACAAGTTTAGGTTATTATTTTAACCTTATCAATTAGATTTAACTCTAAGTTAAATAATTTAACTTTTACCGTGTCTTTTTGTTTTCTTACACTATATGGTTAATACACTTACTATAACATTCCAAACGAACCCCAAATTGTTTATTATTAATATATATATCCATATATAAGTAATTTGTCCGAACCTTAGATTTTTAGGAATAAAATAACATTTAATAATATAATATTTGATTTAAAAACTATTTTGTGTCAATTTTGACACTATTTGATATATGATTTTTTTGAATGTCATAACAGAATTATATGTTCAAACCAAGTTGATTAAATAAACACTAATATATCATAGTAACCTATAAAATTAGTGGAACTCATAAAAAGTCTCAAATTACATTTATTTCGGTGTTTATAACATCAATTATGTCAATATTTCATTAATAACATAATTACTCCATCATCATTGTGTCATAAATAAATTAAATTATTTAATGTCTAAAAATTACAAATAAAATACCATTATATAGGAAATCTTTGTAGCTGTCTATTGAATATTTATAGTCGAATTTATCTTATGTATAACCCCATATTAAAAATGATTTACTTATTAAACTTTGATTTTAACTATTCTAACTATTCATTAAATAAAATAATATTAAATGTCATAATCTCATTGAACCAAATTTTACTTACTGATATCAACTGTGTCTGTCGGATTTTCGAAATTCCATTTACAGAAGTGGTAAAATTATGTTTTATGCAAAATTCAGTTTTTAACCTACCACTTAGTGGTTTCACTATTCATCAAAAATTGAAGTTTTTCAGAAAAATGCCAAAATGTCACCCTAAGCTATAATTGATATTCCGAATTCAAAAATTATTTCTATTTTACAAAATTCCCAACATATAAGTTGCATTAATTAATTGTATAATTAATTTCTACTGTCACAACAAATAGCGTGTTTTTAAAAGATAATAACTATCAAAAGATTGACACTTGTTTATGTCTGGTGTAAATGTGAAATTACATCCAATGACCAACATTGTATTGAATTGTAAAAATATATTATAAATATACTTTAAAACCACTCAAATTAATAATTTATCACTATTAATTGTTTCGATTAAAAAAGTTGTTTTTAATTAATATTTAGTAATTTTCACTATTCATCAGAGAATAAAAGTTATCCGAAAATCACCAAAATTTCACCTTAGGCTAAATTCGATACTCCGAATCCAAAAATGAAGTCCATTTTGAGAGGTAAAATTCCTAAAATTTTAAAAGGTGGTTATTACTATTCATAACGGCTAGTTATAATAATATTTTAATAGCATATCGTTGTATAGTGAAACTCGGTATTGCGTACTACACACGCTATCGAGGAAGGTCGTGATTGCGTGTAATGGAAGGCAAGTCAAAGATGCGTGTTGTGAAAGCTTCTTTTGGTGTAGCGTACAACACAAGACATTAATGAAATTAAAAAGAATATTTTTCATAAAATTTCGTGGTGTTACAGAAGATTTCGATGAACTCATGGTAAATCCCTAGAACATCCACTATCTCTTAGTCTGCTGACTCCACTAACAGCCTGAAGAACAAAGAGAGAAAGAGCTCCACTCACCGGATACCTTTCTGGTAACCCTGCTAACCAATGAAATCTACACACTGGCCTCTAATATCTAAGAACAATAAATTTCTTCATAAGAATTCGATAATAAGTTCCACCAAAAATATCAAGTTGATGCATAGGATGAAATCATATAGCTGCATCTACAATAGAAAGAGATCCCCACTAGACTAATGTGACCCCAACATTAGTCTACAACCCTGAAAAACATCAAACAAGATGGTCTGACCTCCAACTAGCATGATCGACATCAGGTGTATAGAAAGAATCTCTACATCCAGACCCATGGCATAGGATAGAATATGTGTAACAATGTACTGAAATTCTCCTAAATAGAACAAGGAACATGGGAGAGTATGAAACATACTGATCATACCTCGAACAACCTCTGGACCTACTGGAACTGCTACCCCTATAATGTGAAACTGCCCATCCTAACACCTCTTCCCCTTGGCTATTGGCCGCCTCTTAAACCATGACCTAGTTGATGTCACTGAGGATCACCCTGAGGTCAGCCTCCTATGGCACCATCCACCCTCGGTGGAGCGGGAAATCACTGCCCCTACTGTTGTTGCAGAAAAGATATGGCTGGAAATTGCTAACGCTGACGTGGGTGCTGAACCTACCCACCGCCACCACACTTCACTTGGCTAGGGAACCTAATTCAATGATGACCATGTTGTCCACATATAATGAACATCAGTCATGGGCTCACGGGGAATGGAAGAGCACCAGGAGATGATAACTATAACTACTGATGCATGTACCCCACATGCCGAAACCTGGAAGGCCATGATGCTGGAGGTGTATTGCTAACAACCATCTCCTTTAATGAACTCATCTCGCTCCCCTCTCATGACACACCTCCTTCTGTCTGCATCCTCCCCACTATATCATATTTATTTTGAATCCCTAGGGACGTAGGTAGAGTTAAGGGATTCACAACATACTGAAGAGAAGGTCAGAGTGTCTCCTCTAAGCGTTGTGCCCATGGATGGTCATATGGGATTAGGTTTGGAGTGAAAAGAAGTAGATCCTTGAACTTGACACCCCACTCCCTTAGTGACATAATCCCTTCTAGAGTGAGTGAAACTCTTGCCTTTTTTCGGTCTTCATTGTGGATGATACGAATTCCACCCTGAATGCCTTCTCAAAGTCAACCCACAAAACCTCAGTCTCCATCCTCTATCCATAGTAGAGATTCCACCACTGACATGCTGATCCAATCATCTGACTAACTACCAATGGATCCCAGTACTCCCTCAGAGCATGGATCAAGGTATAAGATATTCCTAGCTGATCAAGCCAACCCTCTATATCCAAATTGAAATCACTACCCACGTACAACCAGAGGGTCTGACACTGGAATGAATGTAGAGTCTTCTACATCCAATTCATCTCAATCAACCCTCCGCTAATCAACTATATCAACCTGCTTGGACTTGACTGCCCAAACTACTCATGGACATTGTCCGAGTGCCATAGTAGAAGAAGAAACAATGATTTCTTATGCTCAAGTTGTGTAGAAGATTTCATTCAAATTTTATTTAAAATGTTTATTTATTATAAATCCCCAAAACACCCAATACACACAAGAATACAAGTAATTATGATGCATGTACCTTTCCTAGGGGTTCTACCCAACAAATCTGTGTAGCCACACACTATAGTTTAGTAGGTCCAGTGTCTTTAAATCGGATCATGGGGGTCCAAAAATCCATTGTCATTCCCGTTCATCCCAAGCCTACATCATGCACCAATATTTCCAAACATTGTTTCCCTACCATCCAATGTAATATTAACTATTCCAAACAATAAACTCCATCCCATCTCTCAGCCTCACTCTGATACCCTTATATCACGACCCACCTTTCCCATGTTGAGGGAAGAGACACCAAACTGCTTGACCCTTCCTTATTCAAGTTAGAGGAGATATAATGAACCCCCCGTGTCCCAAATTCAATTTGGCTTGTAGTGTAAACTATCACCAAGGTCATAGACTCTCATGTAATATAGAAGAGATTACCCATTTTATAGAATAATTTTGGGAGATATGATGGTATAAACGGAACCACTCCAACGACTAAAATGAATGTAAATACCAAAATACATTACTATATGCATGTACATAATAAAAATATATAAGGTACAAGAAAAAATCAGAAGGAATGATCCAAATGAAAGAAAATAAGTAATGAAAAATATCATGATGCCTGATCTAGTAATGTCTAGAATGGTCCTCAAAGACCTAATGGAAACCTAAAAGTAGTTTTATATACATAGGGTGAGTATACATATATACTTACTAGGGAAACCAAAAGATATCATGACAAGTGGGGAGCCATTCTAATGCCCTGTGAGAAAATAGAAGTAACCAATACACATAGCAAGGAAAAACTATCCACCTAGCCTCATCATGGAACAATCCAAAAATAATAAAAGTCATGTAAAATAATAGTAACAACACATAGATGTTTGGGTACCCCACACCACTTTACCACTTGTTATTTAGAATAAACTATGCATTAGACCTCCCAAATAAAATCATACTGCAGTCCCACTATGGCCCCAACAACAACTCCATGGGCCATACCTACCGCATTTCTATCCTTCCTGCAAACATCTGGGCCACCACAACCAGACATAATAATTGCCACAGACACCTGGGCCACAATATCCTCTACCCCACCTAAAGATGCTTATGAAACAAACCAGCCCACACACACATGGGCCAACCACCACAACTCACTCTGCCAAAATTCCTTGGTCCATAATGAACCCTAACCGGTCACATCCTACCTGAAGAGTCTTGGTCTCCCTTGAAATGGAAGCTTAAATGGGATATTAACAAGAAACTCATAGGAATGTTGGAAGAAAAACCCTCCCCAATGAAATGGGGGGTTTCTGTATGATGTGATCAACATGGGTGGTGTGCGTATAAGAAACAAAAGAACAAAATTTTTATATATATAATAATTAAATAAGTTATCCCAACCTAAGGGTCCAAAAACTGATAAAAATCTCATACACAACCAATATAGCTACTATCCATACAAGCACAAGAACATAAAAGCCTGAACTAGAGCATAACCCATTTCAGGAGAATAGTTCCCCATTGTACCCATTCAAATTATCATGTTCAAGAGAATGAATTTAAAATTTTCCATCACTATCGGGAAAATAACATGCATAACTAAAAACCAAAAACAACAACTGAAACAAAATAGCCATGTAGTTTTTCAAGTAGTCACTCATGGTTCTCTCGTAAGTAACAACATTAAAAGGAATCCATGGGATCCCTTGATGTACTAGAACCAAACCAAGCCATAACATACTGGGTCCATAACATTTACCACTGGCTCCATACATCCTCAGATCCACAAACCAATAAACTCTCAACCAAATATTCCATTCCCATCAACATCGCCTCGCAAACATTAAATAAAATAACCATGAATATCATCAAAATATAGAAAATAAATTTTTAGATTAGACAACATCGTTAATTAAGTTCTTTATTTCTATTTGGATAATTGAGGTGATCACACAAGGATTATTATTCATTGATCATCTATTTAATTAACTGACTTTACATGATTAACTAGTTTTCATGTTACAACCATTCATTCACAATATTATCCATAAAATATAGCTTCATTTATGGGTAATAAAGGACCACCAATTGCGATGATTTTTAGTGGAAATGATCCCATACAATTCATAACATAAAAACAAAGGTAAAACATAACAACATCATCATCTTCCCCATCCATTGATAATTTAGTTTTATTTTATTATATTCATTAATGTTGGTTTTATTTTCATTCTGAGGGATCGTCATAGCCACCCCGCATGATGTACAGTAAATAGAGATGAAGGAAAACCCCTACTTGGATGATCAAGAATTAATGTTCCTTATTTTGTCAAGAAATAGGGATGCACAACTTACAAGAAGAAATCCATAGATGAGAGGGAAGGGCTCCATCATGGGCTCATGATTCATCTACAGAAGGGGGAATCCATGTGAACCAATGAAAGTAATGTGACTAAGGAAGAAGAATATATTTGTATGAAAAAAGGCCCGATCAAAGAGTTATGGGATTTGAAATCACGAAGTGCATAAAATTTGGATAATGTTTTGACCACCCAGATGGGGGATTTTACACATTAGAATTAATATATATTTAATTATTCCTGTTGAGATGGCGGAGATATACTAGTGGATATATATGAGTTGATAGATTTATTTTAAATAGAAAATAATACGCAATAGGAGAGAAATTGGAAAATTGGGGAAATGGTGTGAAACTGATCAAAAGACCACACATTTTGGTAATTATAGGGTCAACCCACTCTTAAAGGATTTAAGATATCCTTTAATGTCATGGAAAGGGTATTAATCCATTTTAAAATAGGAAATAAAACATGAAATATAAATTATGAGAAAACTGGGGAAAAAACACCCACACCCCTCTGTGGAACGCTTCAGGTGCAGGACTCATCAGTGATCCACCGATCGGTGTCACCGACAGGTGACACCATAGTGACACCGATCAGTGACACCATAGTGACACCCTGCCACCAAAACCGATGCCCTCTAGACTCATCGATGGTGTTGAGGTCACCCCAACACCAGAATTTGGAAATGTATTGGAACAAGAAGGTCTGGGCCACTATAAGTAAAAATTATTTACCATGATTAGGGTAAAAACAAGTTTAATGATGGGTTAAACTAAAATATAATTTTAAAAAATGACTGAAAAATTCCATAAATACTATTTATTTAAAATGTATAAACCATATAGCATTCATGATTCTATAATAACCCATTTTAGAGGTTTTTATCATGAGTAAAGCATGGGTACCACATTTTTCTTTTCAATAATTATAATTGCATCATATACCATACTTTTTAAAGGTCACCCCCTATCATCTCTAATTAACTCTACCAAATAACTTTCTATTTAAAAACTAATTCCCAAACATCTTCCTTAAATATTTATATAAAAGGTAGATGGATTTTTTTTATCATAAACCCAAACATGAAATTATTTTAGTGCAACCCTAAAGTTGTCCATAGAAGAGGTAATGTTCTCAAATGAGAATGTTTATTTTGTTTTATCTTCCACAGATTTAAAATACTATTAAATAATTATTATATAATAACCTATGTGTATTAAATATAAATATATGTTAATATTTCAATTTATTGACCTATATATATCTCTTATTCAATCAACTCAGAAACGAAACCATTGATTTTGAGTATGATGAACTACTACATACTGAACTGATGTAATTTGTTTTGCATCACCTCCTCTAAAAGATAGATGTAATGATGGATTTAACATAATAATATGACATTAATAACATTAATATACTTCTATAATTATAATTTCACATCTACATTCTTACCATAAAACCCTTTGGAAAATAATAACATCACTCATGAGTATGGATGACTACCGCCTCATGAACCAATGTGATTTGTTTTTCCCATTTCCATTTTGGTTATTTTTAAATAAGGATATATTAAATAAAAAAATTATATTTGTTAAATAATTATACAGCTATAATAATAATATAATATATATACCTTCTTAAATTCAATTCTATTGGGGATACGATATCATCACTCATGTGTACGGTAGAAAACCGCCTCACAAAGTGACGTGACTCATTTTCACTAACGATTAACATGGAATTTTATAAAGAAAAATTGAATTAAAATATTTGATATATAAGAAATAATAATGAATCTATAAAATGTTATATATTTCTACCATCCTTTTATTCCTTCTATCGAGAAAAATAGAAACAATGTTCATACATACCTATGACTTACCAACTATGAATGGTGCAAAAAAAATTTTATATGTAATTTTTTTGATTACTATAAATACATAATAAATGAATATACAGTATATTTATATCATGTTTTAAATTAAATACATGATTTAACAATGATAAACTTAAAAAGGAACAAAATTACCAAACCAAAACATATATGAAAAATGAAGCAATTACCACCCGAAAGAGTGATTTTAAGAAATAATTATTATTAAATGGGTTATAAAATATATTTAGTAAATAATATATGGTATGAAATATATTATTTTTGTTATAAAACATATGTATAATAAACCTATATTTCTCATATATGAGTTTCATAAACATATGAAGTAATTCAATCCTAAGATAAGGGTTTCTCGTCTCAATTTTATATCCATGAGACATATAAAATATTACCACCTTATTTCTTTGTGTGGTGTATATACTACAATTTTTGATATATTATATAATAAACATATTTCTATTCAGGGTTTATAATTTTTCATCAGATGTTATTTCTTTCATGGGGATTATGATTCATAAAAATACCAAAGTGGTTATGGTTTATTTTACAATCTCATCATTATTCAATATTGTTTATCTTTATGTCCCTATTGGTGGAATTATTTTATATTTCTATATTTAAATATATATATTTCATTATCTTATGTTATTAATGAAATTTTCAAGTAATAGTAAAATTTTTATTTACTTTCTTACTTAAAATGACTGTGAATTTTTTTTAAGAAAATACTAAATAATTTATCTCCTGGTCGAAAATCATTTCTTTTCAATAACAATTTTTTATAAAAATGATCTCAAAAATGTTTTTAAAATTATAAAAATTATTTATTAAATTAATTTTTCACCAATTTTTTACTTTTTAAAAAAAAAATTTAATGGAATCTTCTATTCATTTTTCAAATGACGTACTTTTTACCATTTTAAAAAAAGTGTGAAAGAAATGTTTTTTAACAAATAAAACATGTATAAAATTTTACACAATCATGACCAATAAATGATATAAATATTATTTTCCATGTTTCGAAAGATAATTTCAATAAAAATTATTTTAAAAATGATTTGTGGACATTCTGTTTTAAAAGTTTATTTTTAGTTTCCAAATGTTATTTTCCTCATGAACTTTTTGAAGGATCTTTTAATGGAATTTTTATTCATCAATTAAAAACCCTTATTATAATTATAGTCCACTTGGTTTGTGTTTTTATGACACCAAAATTATTATTTTTTCAAATGGTTTATAATAATTTTCATTGGGGATGTACAATATTATTAAAATTCACCGTATTACTCTAGATAGTTTATATAGATTTATTATGATAGGTATTAACATTAATATGTTATTTTTTAAATAAAAAATATTGATTATGTTTCTACCCCTTCATGTGTGTAATTAAATGGAATTTTTATGTGATGAGTGGGGACTAGAATTACATATCCCCATGATGCATAAATAATACTCATGAAACAAATAAGATGGAAAAATTAAATGTGGTTTTAATTATAGTTTCATACATCTTTTGAAAAGTATTGATAGTATGTTTATAATATCCAGAATTATACATTCCCTTATTATGATATTAGTTATTGATTTTAATGTGATTACTCGGTTTGTTAGAATATTCGTGGATAAGTTTCAATCCCATATTATTATTAATATTGATTTATTTGATCATCATATATTCATACCATACTATGATGAATTTTTTTTTAAAATTTAATTTTTTTATGTTATTTACATTTCTATATTGATTATTCTTATTCATTCATGATAACATCTGATGTAGGCATACCATCAAAGAGAAAATGAGCTCACCCCTTTCTTATGTTTTATTTTCCCTAGGATACCAGGAAGTGTTTTATGACTGATACATAGGGATATGATAAGGGGAATAATGGTTTTATAAATTAAAAAAAACGTTTATTTAATGTTTTAAAATATAATGTGGATTTTAAAGAACTTATCTAGTTTACTAAGACACATAAACTATTTAGTCATTTGGTATGTGATTTATTTTATCTAGTTTTAATGAAAAAATTAAACATAAAAATATAGGCTAGTAAGGTTTAGTTATTTACAATATATATATGTTAAATCCGTCATTATATCATGATGTTAGTGGGGGTGATTGAAAAAAATTACATCAGTTCGCGAGGATATAGTCCCCCATACACAAGATATATGGATATGTTTCCAATTTAATGGAAGTGGTTATGGATATAGTTAATTCCATAAACTCGATAAAATATCATTATATTAGATATAATGGTGATTTTTTCTTCATAGATGTAAAATATATAACATAGTTAGAAGAATATGTAAAATGAACACTCATGGTTAAGAACATTAGTCCTTATTTGGACATCCTTTTTAGGTTTATACCTAATGGATTCTAAGATTGGAATTATAATCAAATAAAGGACATTAGTAAATGGGGAGGGATTTATGGAAGTGATATGGATATGGATTGGTTAAAACAAAAGGCTCTGGGACTTTGAAGTGGGGAGGATAAGGGTTGTCTTTTATAAGTGGGGGAGATGACATACTTGAAATTTGTAAATGAAAATTTTATATGAATGTTTTTAACATGCCATAAGGATCCAAAATGGTACATTATCTATCCATGTAAGATATAAAGTAACAATATGAACCTAAAACAAGAATTGTACAGGTTTATAATTCATTTTATCCCTTAATATTTAGTATAACCCTTGGTAATCCCATTTTATCCTTAATCAGGATAATTATTTTTTTATATTTCTAATATTAATTCTAAAATAATTATTCTAACTATATGATATAATATTAATTATGATGATTCTGATTATGGAATAAAATATTACCAAATAAATTCATAGAATTTTTAGAGAATAATTTCTAATTAATCCCCCAGATATGATAAAAAATGTTTTTGAAGGAAAGGTTTTGATCGAGATAGAATGTTTTAATATAAAAAATAAATATAAAATTGATTAATGTTACAAACATTGCTTTTATTATAATTCAATAGAACTAATTTTTGTTTTTAACCTATTTTTAGTCAAAATCTAACTTCCTAATTCTTTAAATGAGATGATTTTTTTATTAAAATTTGTAAATACACAATTTATCAAAAAAATTATCTTAATAGAAAAATATAAAAAATTCATTTATGATACTTATTTGTGTTTATTTTTTAAAAGAATTTAAATTTTTAAAAGAAATTCTCAAAATTTTTTATAATTAAATTTAAATTATGTGCACAATGTGTGATGAAACGTCTATTTATAACGATAATTATTTTGAGAAAACAGATAATTTTCATTGAAATGATTCTTATTTTTTAAAAATCAATATATAACCATTGATTTTTTTATATGTGTGAAAAATAATTTTAATAATTTATTTATTTTTATTTTCATCCTTTCATTTAAAAACTATGTTATAACAATATACAGTATTACAGTTCATTTAGACTTTGTGTCGCGTGTATTACAAGCTATATAAGAGAATACATTTATATATATATATATATATATATTTCCGGGGTTATTTATGATAAGTGTTTCATGTTTAATATAAAATTTAACATTATATTAATCTTTTATAATATTAAGGAGTTACAATATCCCCACCTTCAATAAATAGAATCCTCCAAAGTTGAACTTGATCTTGATAATCAATGGTTCGTAATTTGAATTTAACTTTTTCAAAATAACACATCGTAAAAAAAATTAAAAAATATTCATATTGAAAAGAGTGTAAGGGAAGAAAAATGGTTATCTAAAATAACACATAACTAGTATTTTAAATATGATAACATTTTTAGGAAATTTAAATATGGGTAAGGAAGAAAAGCATTAATAATTTTTGAGATTGATACAGATCACGGATAAATAAAAAGAGAATGACCATGAGTGTAACATCCCAGGTAAATAAAGAATAAAAAATTCTCATATTTATTAATATTTACAAATTAAATATTAATTTTACTTTAAAGGGGTTGCTATGTTCGATAGCGTACCCGATACGTAACAAAAGGTTTCTTTGAAATCTTACGTTGCACACTGGTAATAAAACAATATTATTTTAAATGATAGTTAAAATGTAGCCGTTTTATTGGCGAGAATGAATTGAAATAACTAAAATATGACTATATATGTTTTTTTAAATGTTTCTACATTTATCCAATAAATGATAAAGGCTTAAAATACAAAAAGAAATCAATTTTAGGCATATATACTCTAACATTCACAAAAGGTCGACTTATCGCCTTTTGATGGCGAACCATCATTAAATATTGTTTTGGTCACTCTTATAAATTCTATCGGACCAAATAAAATTCTTCTTTAGAATCGGGACATCAAAATTTACTTTGTGTAAATTTTTGGAATTTTTCCGATAAAGTTCATTTTTAATGAATAGTGAAAAATGTTGTATTTTAATTCAAAACCAATTTTAAATCTAATATATTTATATGAATAGATTATATTTTGAATTGGTTTTAAAGTGAAATTAGAATATATTTTTACCATTTAATTCAATAGTGGTCGTTGGAATTAATTTCACTTCGAAATTGGACTTAAACTAGTGTCAATCTTTTGATATATATTGTTTCATAAAAACACGCTATTTGTCAGGACAATGGGAAATAATTATTAAATTAATTAATGTAACTTATATGATTGTAATTTTTTAAAATAGACATCATTTTTGAATTTGGAATATCAAATATATCTTAGGGTTATGTTTTGGTATTTTTCTGAAAAGCTTCAAATTTTGATGAATAGTGAAACCATTAAGTGGTACTTATAAAAACCGATTTTTTCGTTAAAATGAAATTTTACCACCTCTGTGTTTTGAATTTCAAAAATATGACATACATGGTTTTCCTTAAGAAGTAAAATGTGGTTCAATGGGATTAAAATAATTTTATGGTTAATAGTGACTTTTAAGTTTTTAATCGCCATTAGAGGTAATTAAGGTAGTTTAAGGTAAAAATAATGTTTTAATAATAAAAAATGATCTTGAAACATGTCCTAACATTATTGGATGTGTCATGGCCGACCACGACAATCCATGGGTCAACTTGGGGACTCCATGGAGCCACTTTGGTAGGAAAATTACATTAAAAACTTTTTATTTAATGTTAAAATTAAAATGTCACAAACATGAGTGGTTTTACTAAAACAATATTTAAATGAGGTTATACAAGTCAGATTTTTGACTATAAATATTCATTAGAAAGATAAAAATATTTCCTACATCATGATAGTTTTTTTTATAATTTTTTGTCATTAAATAAATTAAATTATTTATGACACCATGATGATGCATCGATTACCTCATTATTTAACGATTTAAATAAAATGAATAGATAATGTAAAATATAAGGCCTAGACATGACAAAAACCTATTGGATGGGTGGATTTAGAACTGTTATCACCTTATCCTATAAATATATAATTGTGGGACCCTTTTTATCTGAAAATAATTTTATAATAAAATATCTTTTCTTAACCTTCCAAGAGTTCCCCTCCTCTCCTCTAATAAAAGGCCCCCACCTCTACCTCCTTACCCACACCTCTCAAGCCTTTCTCTCGGACAACCCCTGCCCATTTTGTCTCTCCAAACCCCTCTATTACTCTTAGAAGCCTCACTTTGGACAGAAATCTTCCCAGGGAAGCCTTTGTACTGAAATCTAAGAGAGTTAACCGATTTTAAGGTAATGTCTTCACTTGTGTTCTTTTGTTTTATTTTTCTTCTCCAACCCCCTAACCACTTTTTATTCATTTATTTTGTAACAAATCCAGTATCGTCAATATACTTGGATTTTTTTATAAGAATCATTCGAGCTACACTTACACACACCTACATCTAATGGTTAAAGAAGATACTGTTTCTGTGGATGGCGAATTTCTGCCTCATGAAACGATGATTGTTCAATATTCTTCTAAAACATTCAAAGGTGGCCATTAATATGTCACTATATTTATATATGATATATAATATGTTTATGTTTTCCTTAAGCTTCTGTATTTTTCATTTATGTCATACCATTATGGATTCCATTATGGGTATATGTGATATCTTCATTTTTGGAAGTGCAGACTACCGCCCCCTCAAAGTGTTTTGATTCGTCAATTCCATATGTGGGACTTATAAAGAATGGATTTAATAATATTATATATTATAGTATACTGGAATTATATTATACCTTTTTATCATTATGATTTTACTCCATTAAATTATGAGATAGAAATGACAGTAGTGTTCATGCGTACGTACGGCTTACCATCTCCATGAACGGTGCATTTCATTTCTTATCACCAAATGTAAGGTACTGTTATAAGTACATATATATAACGGATATATATGATGTATGTTACATCTAAATGATTAATATAATTCTGGAATTAAAATATACATACCTGATTTAGTTTGAATTCCATTAATATGACATAGAAATGAAAGTAGCGTTCATGCGTACGTACGGCTTACCGTCTCCATGAACGGTGCATTTCATTTCTTACCTCTAAATGATTATATAATATTATAAATACTTGTATATGATGGATATATATGATATATGTGATATCCAAATCATGAATATCATTCTGTATATAATGAACCTTTGACCACACGAACAACATGTAATTGTAAGATGTCCATTTTCGACATTAGAACCAAATATCGACAAAACAAACATTATTAACATAAATGTTTATATAATGTTTATAACATGGAAATAAGTGATATAAAAGGAATAATGAACTTGAAAAAGGTTCTTAAGCAAGTTGAAATTAACTCAAGTTTATTATTCAGGATGTTAAAGAACGATCGAGTCAAGTCGGACCTGAGGTAAGGGACTTCGTCTCAATCTCCTTTCATTGAGGCATATTTCATTTTATACAAAAATTTATTTTATATAGTGTATAAAACCCATTGAATTTTACTTTTATACAAAAGGAATATTTTCTACGAAGCATTTTACTAAACGACAAAATGGAATGTTTCTTTTAACGTATGCGGTGACAATTACCTTTACCGCCACCGCGAGTATTATTTGGTCTTTGGCTTCCTCAACAAGCCGTAATATATTTTTTAATTAAATAAATACCATATAATGTTTTATGTATTTTGGTATTGAAAATGGTTTTTTATAATGGATTTGTTATGTCAATATATTTAAGTGATATATTATGATCAAAGTGTGGAAATATTTTCTTTCCATTATATTTGTTTTATGTCTTCAGATTTTATAATGGTACTTGGAAATTTGACGGGTGGTTACATGATACACCATATGACGGGTGGTGCTGTGAATACCAGGATGCATGGTTACGTTATAACCTCCAATGCATTGGGTATGAAAGTCGGATGTATGGAAATTCCATTAAGTGATATGTGTGGAAGTCGACCTTATGGTTATTTCATTTAAGTATGTTTATGTCCCAAGTTACCTTTATTTGTTATGAGATCTTTATATGGGTATTATGGTAATCTTTTGGTTACAAAAGGGTAAGTAATGATATTTTATTCAGTGAAGAGTTTTGTTACTACTTCAAAAAGGTAAAAAGTATTACTTTGATAAAGTATACATGGTTTACTTGTTGTTTGATAAACTAACAGTTTTCATTCTTTGTGTATCCTTTACTGAGATTTTTATGCTCACCCCATGTTTTTTTGAATTGTTTTTCACAGGACATAATGTGGAATAATGCCAAGGATGGGATAAAGGGAAATTAATGCTATATAAAACATGGAACTAGGCATGTTTCTTTTTAAGAGTTTTTATTCTATGGAAACTTAGTAGAAGTGTCTACTTTGTAATCTTTTGAGATGTAATAGTTATGTCCTAATTCTCTAAAACTCTAAACCTGAAAATATCCTCAATGTGAATTATTCATTTAATTCAATATTAAGTAAGGTTTAAGGCCAGTGCCTTATAGTTGGTATCAGAGGTCGGTTTAGACAACTTTTGGAGTTAGAAAATTGTTGAATTATAAATTAATTTATGATATGATTGAAAGGATATAACATTTAAAGATTACCATGTTTCTTTGCCTAATATATTTCTGTGATAATAAAGGTTTTCCATAGAGGAAACATTGAAGATTTTCTAGGAAGGCATAAAGAGTATAATGACCTTTCAAATCAGCAACCAAAGATTATCAGAATCAGAATTGAGTAGTTTTCCGCACTGATGGCTTACTTGAATCAGGTGATAATTGGTGTTTGTGTTTATTGGTAATATTTTATTGTTTTCTAAAAGTAAAGAGGAGCATGAATGACATTTAAGGGTTATTTTTCAAACCTTAAAAGACAAGAAACTGTATGGAAAATTAAGAATGTGTGAGTTTTGGTTACAAAAAATGTCTTTCTTTGGTCATATTGTTTCAAAAATGGCATAACAGTTGATCTTGATAAAACAAAAGTTGTTCAAGAATGGACAAGACCCACAAATGTAACCGAGATCCGTAGTTTCCTTGGATTGTCAGGTTACTACCGAAGGTATGTTGAAAATTTTCACGGTTATCTAGTCCAATGACTAAGCTAACTCGGAAGGGTGTTAAGTTTATCTGGACAAAAGAATGTGATGATTGTTTTCAGGAGTTGAAAAGATGATTGGTGAATGCTCCAGTTTTGGAACTTCCTTCCAGGAATGGTGAGTTTTTTATCATTAGTGATGCTTCATTTAAAGGACTTGGTTGTGTCCTTATGCATAACGATCAGTTAATTGCATATGCTTTACGTCAGTTGAAAACTCATGAGGTAAATTACCCTACACATGACTTGGAATTAGATGCTGTTGTTTTTTATTTAAAAATTTTGAGGCATCATTTTTATGGATTAAAGTGTGAAATATATACCGATCACAAAAGATTAAAGTAAATATTCACTCAGAAAGAGTTGAACATGAGACAGAGGAGATGGCTGGAATTAATCAAGGATTATGATTGTACAATTAATTACCATCTGGGAAATGAAAATAAAGTGGCTGATGCTTTGAGTCAAAAAAGTAATGATTCATTAAAAATGTTGCATTTGTAACGTGATCTTTTGGTTAAGTATTTGATGAACTTTGGCATAGAAGTTGTTTTTTAGGTAGTCCTTTTGTTTTGTTTCAGGTATCAGTGAAATCTTCTCTATCAGACAGAATCAAGCAAGCACTAATGCAAGATAGTGAGTTGCAGAAAAAGGTAGAGCTGGTTCAGAAGGGTTAGTTGCCTGAATTCAACATTGATAATGATTGTGTTTTGTGATTTGGGAAAAGATTGTGTGTGACTTGTGATTCACAGTTGAAGAGAGAGTTGTTATGTAAAGCTCATAGTTCTTGGTTTTCAGTTCATCCTGCCAGTACTAAGATGTAAAGAGATCTGTGGGAGTATTACAGGTGGGATGGAAGGAAATGAGATATTGCTGATTTTACATTGAAGTGTTTGACTTGTATGCTGGTTAAAGTAGAGCGGCAGTTACCGAAAGGGATGCTTCAGCCATTAACAGTTCCTGATTTGAAATGTGAAAATATATCCATGGACTTTGTTGTGGGATTACCGAGGACATCTCAAGGTAATAATGCAATCTGGGTTATTGTTGATCGATTGACTAAATCTGCCCATTTCCTTCCTATTCGAGATAATTTTTCTCTAGATCAACTTGCTCGGTTGTATCTTAAGAAGATAGTCAGGTTACATGGAGTTACTCTTTCCATTGAATCTGACCGTGATCATAGGTTCACTTCTACCTTTTAGAAGGGCCTTTAGAAGTCGTTGGGTACTGAATTAAATTTTAATACATCATTTCATCCGCAATCAGATGGGCAGTCAGAACAAACAATTCAGACATTGGAGTATATTCCACGTGCTTGTTCGATGGATTATTAGGGAAGCTGTGACCAACATCATTCTTTGGTTGAGTTTTCTTATAATAAAAGTTTTCATTCCAATATACAGATGGAACCATTTGTGGCATTTTATGGGAAGCGGTGTCAAACTTTAGCTTTTTGGGTTGAAGTGGGTGAAAGGATGCTGATGGGACTAGAATTGGTAGAAGAGATGGCAGAAAAAGTTCAGTTGATTTAGAAACACTTGAGAATAGCACAGAGCAGACAGAAAATTTATGCGGATAACCAGAGGAAGGATCTATCTTTCGAGGTAGGTGATCATGTTTTTCTCAATGTTTTACCAAGGAAAAGTGTGATGCGATTTGGTAAGAAAGGAAAGCTGAGTCCATGGTTCATTGGACCATATGAAATTCTGGAGAATGTTGGATCAGTTTCTTACCGAGTGGCTTTACCTCCGATTTTATCTCAAGTACACAATGTTTTTCATGTTTCGATGTTGAGAAAGTATTTGCCAGATTCATCTCATGTTTTGAGCCCAGAGATAGTTCAGTTGGAAGAGAATCTATCTTATGAAGAACAACCAGTCCGGATTCTTGACCGAAGAGAGCAAGTGTTGCGAAATAAGTTTATTCACCCGGTAAAGGTTTTGTGGAAAAACCATATGGTTGAAGAGGCAACCTGGGAATCTGAAAATGTTATGAGGGATAAATACCCCAACTTATTTTGATAAGTGAATAAAATTGCGAGGATGCAATTTCCAAAAGGGGGAAGGATGTAACATCCCAGGTAAATAAAGAATAAATCATTCTCATAGTTATTAATATTTACGAATTAAATATTAATTTTACTTTAAAGGGGTTTCTATGTTCGATAGCGTACCCGATAAGCAACAAAGAGTTTCTTTGAAATCTTACGTTGCACACTAGTAATAAAAAAATATTATTTTAAATGGTAGTTAACACATAGACGTTATATTGGAGGGAATGAATAGAAATAACTAACATATGATTATATATGTCTTTTTAAATGTTTCTACATTTATCCAATAAAAGATAAAGGCTTAAAATACAAAAAGAATTCAATTTTAGGAAAATATACTATAACATTCACAAAAGGTTGACATATCGCCTTTTGATGGAGAACCAACATTAAATATAGTTTTGGTCACTCTTATAAATTCTATCGGACCAAATAAAATTCTTCTTTAGAATCGGGACATCAAAATTTACTTTGTCTAAATTTTTTGTATTTTTCAGATAAAGTTCATTTATTTAATGAATAGTGAAAAATGTTGTATTTTAATTCAAAACCACTTTTTAATCTAATATATTTATATGATTAGATTATCTTTTGAATTGATTTTAAAGTGAAATTAGAATATATTTTTACCATTTAATCCAATAGTGGTCGTTGTAATTAATTTCACTATGAAATTGGACTGAAACTAGTGTCAATCTTTTGATATATATTGTTTCATAAAAACATTCTATTTGTCATGGAAACAGGAATTAAGTATTAAATTAATTAATGTAATTATATGATTTTAATTTTTTAAAATAGACATCATTTTTTAATTCAGAATATCAATTACAGCTTAGGGTGAAGTTTTGGTATTTTTCAAAAAAGCATCAATTTTTGATGAATAGTGAAACCACTAAGTGGTACTTATAAAAACTGATTTTTCATTTAAATGAAATTTTACCACCTCTGTGTTTTGAATTTCAAAAATCTGACATACATGGTTTTCATTAATATGTAAAATGTTGTTCAATGGGATTAAAATAATTTTTTGGTGAATAGTAACTTTTAAGTTTTTAATAGCGATTAGAGGTAATTAGTGTTGTTTAAGGTAAAAATAATGTTTTAATAATATGAAATGAACTTGAAACATGTCTTACCCTTATTGGATGTGTCATGGAAGACCAATAAAATCCATGGGTCAACTTGGGGACCCCATGGAGCCACTTTGGTAGGATAATGACATTAAAAACTTTTTATTTAATGTTAAAATTATAATGTCACAAACCTGAGTTATTTTACTAAAACAATTTTTAAATGGGGTTATACAAGTAATTATTTTGACTATAAATATTCCTTAGAAAGATAAAAATATTTCCTACATCATTATATTTTTTTTTTGTAATTTTTAGACATTAAATAAATTAAATTATTTATGACACCATGATGATGTAGCGATTCCCTCATTATTTAACAATTTAAATAAAATGAATAGATAATGTAGAATCTAAGACCTACACATGTCAAAAACCTATTTGATGGGTGGATTTCAAACTATTATCACCTTACCCTCTAAATATAGAATTTTGGGACCCTTTTTATCCGAAAATCATTTTATAATAAAGTATCTTTTCTTAACCTTCCAAGAGTGCCCCTCCTCTCCTCTTATAAAAGGCCCCCACCTCTACCTCCTTACCCACACCTCTCAAGCCTTTGGCTCGGCCAAAAACTGCCCATTTTGCCTCTCCACACCCCTATCTTACTCCAAAAAGCCTCACTTTGGGCATAAATCTTCCCAAGGAAGCCTTTGTTCTCAAATCTAAGAGAGTTACCCGATTTTAAGGTAATGTCTTCACTTGTGTTCTTTTTTTTATTTTGCTTCTCCAACCCACTAAACTCTTTTTATTCATTTATTTTGTAACAAATACAGTATACTCAATATAATAGGATGTTTTTATAAGAAGAATTCTAGCTAAAATTACACAAACCTACATCTAATGGTTAAATAACATTCTGAATCTGTGGATGACGAATTTCTGCCTCACGAAATGATGATTGTTCAATATTCTTCTAAAACCATCAAAGGTGGCCATTAAGATGTCACTATATTTATATATGATATATAATATGTTTATGTTTTCCCTAAGCTTCTGTATTTTTCATTTATGGAATACCTTTATGGCTTCCATTATGGGTATACGTGATATCTTCATTTTAGGAAGTGCGGACTACCGCCCCCTCAAAGTGATTTGATTCGTTAATGCCATACGTGGGACGAATAATGGATGGATTTAATAATATTATATATGATAGTATACTATAATTATAATATAACTTTTTATCATTATGATTTTATATAAGGCCCCAGCCTTAAACCTTACATAATCTTGAGTTATCACAAGATTACACGTTGAGGATCTTTTTAGGTTTAGAGTTTTAGAGAATTAGATCATAAAACTTGCATTACATTACACATATAAAAAAAGTGGTTACATAAAGATAGTATTATTCATTACCATCAATGGAAACATATTTAAAATAAACATGGATTCTTTCTTGACACTTCCTTGACACTATCACCATATCATGTACCTTTCCCTTGACCTGTGAAAAACATTTCAAAAAAAAACTTTGGATGGGCATAAAAAGCTCAGTAAGGGATATAAAAATATGGAAAGGAAACATGGTTACATATATAAATAAGGATGCAATCATACTTTACCCATAAAACATAAGAACTTTAACATACCTCATAAAATCATGAATAAATCATAGAAATCATAAGACATAAAGGTAACTTGAGGCATTCATAACATTCTTAAGTAGGGAGTAACCCTCTTGGTTACGTTTGGAATACCCATCACAATATATTCCCTAAATCTCTTCGGAGAAACCTTAACGTTTCACTCCTTCGCATTACCCAATGCATTGGAGAGCTATATCGGGCTCCCCCACCCTTAGTTTATCACGGAACCACCCGTTTTCATAATAATTTTGAAAAACCTCAACATAATCATATCACATAAAACATGCATAAAGGAGGCATAACATTCCCACCTTTCAATCACAAGATATCAATAACAAACATTCATATAAAAACATTATGAAAACCATTTTCGATACCAAAATAAAAGAAAAGTAAAACATTGTATTTATTTTTCTTTTAAAAAGAAGGTATGGCTTGTAGAGGAAGCTGAAACTCAAATAACGGTCACGACGGCGGAGAAGTCGTTGTCGCCGCATACATACGACAAAAACATTACCTTTTTTCATTTAGTAAACGATTCGTATAAAAAGGATTCCTTTTGAATAATCATAAAAGTCAAAGGGGTTTATACACCGTATAAAAGAAGGTTGTGTATAAAACAAAATATGCCTCAATGAAAGGAGATTGAGACGATGTCCCATACCTCGTATCCGACTTGACCCAACCGTTATTTAATCTCCTGAATAATAAACATGAGTTAATATCTACTTGATTAAGAACCTTTTTGAAGTTCATTATTCCTTTTATACCATGTTATGAACATCATGTAATCATTTAAGTTAATAATGTTCATTTTGTCGGTATTTGGTTCTTAAGTCAAAAATAGACTTCTTACACTTACATGTTGTTAATTTGGTCAAAGGTTCGTTATATCCAGAATGAAATTAATGATTTGGATAAAATATATATCATATATATTCAGCATATACATGTATTTATAATATTACATCACATTTAGAGGTAAGAAATGAAATGCACCGTTCATGGAGACGGTAAGCCGTACGTACGCATGAACACTACGTCCATTTCTATTTCATATTTATGGAATGGAATCATAATGATATAAGAGTATATTATAATTCCAGTATAATAACATATATAATATCATTAACTTTATCCTTTACACATCCCACATATGGTATTAACGAATCAAATCACTTTCAGGGGCGGTAGTCCACACTTCCTAAAATGAAGATATCGTGTTTACCCATAATGGAAACAATAATGGTATTCCATAAATGGAAAATAAAGAAGCTTAAGGAAAAAATAAAAATATTATATATCATATATAAAAATAGTGACATCATAATGGCCACCTTTGAAGGTGTTAAATGAGTATTGAACAATCATTGTTTCGGGAGGCAGAATTTCGCCATCCACAGAAACCGTATGTTATTTAACCATTTGATGTAGTTGTGTGAGTGTTTATCTCGAATAAATCTTATAACAACATCCTAGTATATTGAAGATACTGGTTTTGTTACAAAAGAAGTAAATAAAAAGAGTTTAGGGGTCTGGAAAAGCAAAATAAAACAAATGAACATGAGAGAATAAAGTACCTTTAAAAGTGTAACTCCTTTTGATTTGAGCCTAAAGGCTTCCTTTGAAAGGATTATGCCCAAAGGGAATCCTATAGGATTAGGAGAGGGATGTGGAGAGAGTAAATGGGCAGGGGATGGCCGAGAAAAAGGTTTGAGGAGTGTGTGAAATGAGGTAGAGGTGGGGGCCTTTTATAAGAGGAGAGGAGGGGCACTTTTGGAAATCATCAAACTATTATTGTATTTTCAAAAGTGATTCGAATTTCTAAGTTCCCACATTGATATATTTAGATGATAAGATGATAAGGCTTCGAAATATTCTCATACAATAGTTTTTGGACAAGTTAGGTCTTAGATATTACATTATCTTTCCATTTTATTTTAATCATTAAATAATGAGGTCATCGCTGCATCATCATGATGTCATATATAATTTAATTTATTTAATGTGTATAAATTATAAAAAAACTAATATTATGTAGTAAATCTTTTTATGTTTCTAATGAATATTTATAGACAAAAATATGATTAGTATAACCCCTTCTAAAAATTGTTTTAGTAAAATAACTCATGTTAGTGTCATTTTCACCTTTATTTAAAAAAAGGCATTAAAGTCATTATCTCACCCAAGTGGCTCCATGGAGTCCCCTAAATCGACCCATGGGTTGTATTGGTCTCCCATGACTCATCCAATAGGGGTAGGACATGTTTCATGGTGTTTTCCTATTTTTATAATATCATTTTTACCTTAAATTACACTAATTAGCTCTAATCGCGATTAATGAAAAAAAAGTTAGTATTCAGCAAAAAATTATTTTCATCCCATTGAACAAAATTTTACATACTAATGAAAACCATGTATGTAGGATTTTCAAAAATAAATACACATTAGTGGTAAACTTTCATTTAACTGAAAAATCAGTTTGCTTGATTACCACTTAGTGGTTTCACTATTCATCAAAAATTGGAGTTTTTCAGAAAAATACCAAAACTTCACCATAAGCTTTATTTGATATTCAGAATTCAAAAATTAAGTCTATTTTACAAAATTAAAAACATATATGTCACATTAATTAATTTAATTATTAATTCCTGCTGTTAGAGCAAATAGTGTGTTTTTATAAAACAATAAGTATCAAAAGATTGACATCAGTTTAAGTCTAATGTCAAAGTGAAATTGATTCCAATGACCACCATAGGAATAAATGGTAAAAATATAATCTAATTTCACTTGAAAAAAAATTCAAAAGATAATCTAATCATATAAATAAATTAGATTAAAAAGCATTTTTGATGTAAAATGCAGTATTTTTTACTATTCATTAAAAAATGAACATTGTCAGAAAAATACCAAAATTCACAAAAAGTAAATTTTGATGTCCCAATCATAAAGAATAAGTTTATTTTGACAAACATAGATTATAAAATTGTCAAAAGATAGATTCAAAAATGGTTTGCCATCAAAAGGCAGTAAAACAATCTTTTAAAAATATTAGTGTATTCCATGCTTAAGATTGGATTTATTTGAATTTTAAGCCTCTAAAACACTATATAATTCATTAATAGACATATATAAAAATATCTATTATTCATTACTTACTTGGGATGTTACATCCTTCCCCCCTTTAGAAAATTGCGTCCCCGCAATTTATTTACTTGTCGAATAAATGGGGTTACTTATCCCTCATTGCATTTTCAGATTCACACGTTGCCTCTTCCATATTTTGGTTTTTCCTCAAAAATGTTACATGATTAATCACCTTATTCCGTAACACTTGCTCCCTGTGGTCAAGAATCTGGACCTGTTGTTCCTCATAATATAGGTTCTCTTCCAGCTGAACTACCCCTAGAATCAAAACATGAGATGGATATGGCATATACTTTCTCAACATCGAAACGAGAAAAACATTGTGTACCTGAGATAAACTCGGAGGTAAAGCCACCCGGTAAGCAACTGATCCAACTCTCTCCAGAATTTCATATGGTCCAATGAACCTTCGGCTCAACTTTCCTTTCTTACCAAATCTCATCACACTTTTCCAAGGTGAAACCTTGAGAAAAACAAGATCACCTACCTCGAAAGATAGATCCTTCCTCCGGTTGTCTGCATAACTCTTCTACCTACTCTGATCTGTTCTCATTTGTCTCTGAATCAACTGAACTTTTTCTGCCATCTCTTCTACAAACTCTGGTCCCATCAGCTTCCTTTCCCCTACTTCATCCCAAACAGCTAGAGTTCGACACCGTTTTCCATATAATGCCTCAAATGGAGCCATCTGTATACTGGAATGAAAACTGTTATTATATGAAAATTCAACCAAAGAAAGATGTTGGTCCCAACTTCCCTGATAATCCATCAAACACGCTCGTAGCATATCCTCCAAGGTCTGAATTGTTCGTTTTGACTGCCCATCTGATTGGGGATGAAAAGCTGTACTAAAATTTAATTCAGTACCCAACGACTTCTGAAGGCCTTTCCAAAAGTTAGAAGTTAACCTGGGATCACGATCAGATACAATGGAGAGGGTAACTCCATGTAACCAGACTATCTCTTTAAGATACAAACGGGAATGTTGATCTAGGGAAAAAGTATCTCTTATAGCAAGGAAATGAGCAGATTTAGTCAAGTGATCAATAATAACCCATATTGCATTATTTCCTCAAGATGTCTTCGGTAATCCCACAACAAATTCCATGGATATATTCTCCCATTTCCACTCTGGCACTGGTAAAGGCTGAAGGATCCCTTTCGGTAACTGCCACTCTACTTTAACCTGCTGACAAGTCAAACACTTCACAGCAAAATCCGCAATATCTCTTTTCATTCCATCCCACCAGTAATACTCCCACAGATCTCTATACAACTTAGTACTGCCAGGATGAACTAAAAACGGAGAACTATGAGATTCACATAACAACTCTCTCTTCAACTGCGAATCACAAGGCACACACAATCTCTTCCCAAATCTCAAAACACAATCACTATCAATTTTGAATTCAGGTAACTTACCTTTTTGATCGAGCTCTACCTTTTTCTGCAAATCACTGTCTTGCTTCTGTGCTTTCTTGATTCTATCTGATAGAGATTATCTCACTGATACCTAAAATAAAACAGAAGAAATTCCTGCACCAACAAATTCTATGCCATAGTTCATCAAATCCTTAACCAAAGGATCACGTTCCAAACGCAACATTTCTAATGAAGCATTACTTTTTCGACTCAAAGCATCAACCACTTTATTTGATTTTCCCAGATGGTAATGAATCGTGCAATCATAATCCTTGATTAATTCCAGCCATCTCCTCTGTCTCATGTTTAACTCTTTCTGAGTGAATATATACTTTAGACTTTTGTGATCAGTATATATTTCACACTTTACTCCATACAAATGATGTCTCCAAATTTTTAAAGTGAAAACAAAAACAGCTAATTTCAAATCATGTGTAGGGTAATTTACCTCATGAGTTTTCAACTGTCATGAAACATAAGAAATTACCTGATCATTCTATATTAGGGCGCAACCAAGTCCTTTTAATGAAGCATCACTGTAGATAACAAACTCACCATTCCTGGAAGGTAGTTCCAAAACTGGAGCATTCACCAATCTTCTTTTTAATTCTTGAAAACAATCATCACATTCTTTTGTCCAGATAAACTTAACACCCTTCCGAGTTAGCTTAGTCATTGGACTAGATAACTGTGAAAAATTTCTAACAAACCTTCGGTAATAGCCTGCCAAACCAAGGAAGATACGAATCTCAGTTACATTTGTGGGTCTTGGCCAGTCTTCCACAACTTTTGTTTTTACAGGATCAACAGTTATCCCATATTTAGAAACAATGTGACCAAGGAAAGAAATTTGTTGCAACCAAAACTCACACTTTCTGAATTTTTCATACAGTTTCTTTTCTTTTATGGTTTTCAAGATAACCCTTAAATGTCTTTCATGCTCCTCTTTACTTTTTGAAAACACAAAAATATCATCAATGAAAACCACCACAAACATATCCAAGAACTCATGGAAAATTCTATTCATTAAGTCCATGAATACAACAGGTGCATTGGATAGCCCAAAAGGCATTACTACAAATTCATAATGGCCATATCTCGTACAAAACGCGGTCTTCGGAACATCTGCCTCCTTTACCTTCAACTGATGGTACCCCGATCTCAAGTCAATCTTTGAGAAAAACTGAGCTCCTTGGAGCTGATACAACTTCATTTGATGGCCCGACATCTGCTGAAGTAGTTGCAAAGGATTTTACCACCCCTTTCTGCTTGTAGTCTAACTGCTTCCCATCACTCCAGCTCTTTGTCGGACAGTCATTTGCATAGTGACCCATCTCATTACACTTTAAACATTTCACAAACTGTAAATCAAATTTGGTCTTATCTTCACCTTGATCCTTTTCAATGCAATCACGAGCCTTATGTCCCATCTTACCACATCGGAAGCACTTTCTAGAATTCAGAAGACATTCCCCAGCATGCCTTTTGCCACATTTATTACAAACTGGAAACTTAGTTTTCTTACTATCAGACTTTTTTGAGGAATTCTTACCTTTCTCCTCCCACCTCGGTCTCTTCTTCTGTTGGTTGTTATAGTACATTTGATCATCTACAAACTCCATTTCCACCTTCTCAGCACATCGAACAAGCTTTTCATAACTTTTAAACTCACGAGAAGCTAATGCCCTTTGATATTTTGGCTTTAATCCTGAGTAAAAATGATTGATTTTACTATCAAGGTCTCGGATACAATTTGGAGCAAACCTTGCCAAACGAGTGAACCTTTATTCATAGGCAGCCACTGAGTCCTCCTATTGCCTCAATTCCAAGAATTGCTTTTCCATCCTAAGTCTAACAGCCTTAGGAAAATACTTCTCAAGAAACATACCTTTGAATTCATCCCAGTCGAGAGCATCAATCTCATCAGCATCTCTGATATTTTTAACCATCAACCACCACTGATCTACTTCACCCTCCAAACGGTAAATAACATGACTAACCTTTTGATTGTCTGAACACCCCATGACATCGAAAATCTTCTCCAGTGCTTTAATCCACCCTTCAGCTAGCACAGGGTGAGATGATCCTCTGAATGATGGGGGATGTTGCCTCATGAAATGTTCCACCACTGACATGTTCCTTTGCGGTTGGTCTGGCAGATCTCGTGCATGGATCCCACCACCATTTATAGCCTGAGTCAACTGCTCCATTACTGCAACAAATTGTTCAGTTCCAATTCCGACCATCTCAGGATGCTGATTCGGAAGGTTATTTCCTTCTGTATGCCTTCCTAGCACTGCTTCACTATTTCCTCTACAGAAAACCATTCTGAACAAACATGTCTTAGATGAAGCAACATGGTAATCTTCAAATACTATATCACTTCAATTTGAACATAAAAAAATATTTTTGGATAATCATTTAATAGAATTATAACTCCTAAAGTTATCTAAACCGACCTTTGATACCAACTATAAGGCCCCAGCCTTAAACCTTACATAATCTTGAGTTATCACAAGATTACACGTTGAGGATCTTTTCAGGTTTAGAGTTTTAGAAAATTAGATCATAAAACTTGCATTACATTCCATATATAAACAATGTGGTTACATAAAGATAGTATTCTTCATTCCCATCAATGAAAACATATTTAAAATAAACATGGATTCTTTCTTGACACTTCCTTGACACTATCACCATATCATGTACCTTTCCCTTGACCTGTGAAAAACATTTCAAAAAAAAAACATGGGATGAGCATAAAAAGCTCAGTAAGGGATATAAAAATATGGATAGAAAACATGGGTACATATATACATAAGGATGAGATCATACATTACCCATAAAAAATAAGCACTTTAACATACCTCATAAAATCATGAATAAATCATAGAAATCATAAGACATAAAGGTAACTTGAGGCATTCATAGCATTCTTACGTAGGGAGTAACCCTCTTGGTTACGTTTGGAATATCCATCATAGTATATTCCCTAAATCTCTTTGGAGAAACCTTAACGTTTCACTCCTTCGCGTTACCCAATTCATTGGAGAGCTATATCGGGCTCACCCGCCCTTAGTTTATCACAGAACCACCCGTTTTCATAATAATGCCCAAGAACCTCAACATAATCATATCACATAAAACATGCATAAAGGAAACATAACATTCCCACCTTTCAATCACAAGATATCAATACAACACATTGATATAAAAACATTATGAAAACCATTTTCGATACCAAAATAAAAGAAAAGTAAAACATGGTATTTATTTTTCTTTTAAAAAGAAGGTATGGCTTGTAGAGGAAGCTGAAACTCAAATAACGGTCACGACGGCGGAGAAGTCGTTGTCGCCGCATACGTATGACAAAAAAATTTCCTTTTTTCATTTAGTAAATGCTTCGTATAAAAAGGATTCCTTTTGAAAAAACGTAAAAGTCAAAGGGGTTTATACACCGTATAAAAGAAGGTTGTGTATAAAACAAAATATGCCTCAATGAAAGGAGATTGAGACGAAGTCCCATACCTCGTATCCGACTTGACCCGACCGTTCTGTAATCTCCTGAATAATAAAATTGAGTTAATCTCTACTTGCTTAAGAACCTTTTTCAAGTTCTTTATTCCTTTTATACCATGTTATGAACATCATGTAATCATTTAAGTTAATAATGTTCATTTTGTCGGTATTTGGTTCTTAAGTCAAAAATAGACTTCTTACACTTACATGTTGTTAACTTGGTAAAAGGTTCATTATATCCAGAATGATATTAATGATTTGGATAAAATATATATCATATATATTGATCATATACATATATTTATAATATTACATCACATTTAGAGGTAAGAAATGAAATGCACCGTTCATGGAGACGGTAAGTCGTACATACGCATGAACGCTACTTCCATTTCTATTTCGTATTTCTGGAACTGAATCATAATGATATAAGAGTATATTATAATTCTAGTATATAATAACATATATAATATCATTAACTTTATCCTTTACACATCCCACATACGTTATTAATGAATCAAATCTCTTTCAGGGGGCGGTATTCCGCACTTCCTAAAATGAAGATATCGTGTTTACCCAGAATGGAAACAATAATGGTATGCCGTAAATGAAAAATACAGAAGCTTAAGGAAAGAATAAACATATTATATATCATATATAAAAATAGTGACATCATAATGGACACCTTTGAAGGTGTTAAATGAGTATTGAACAATCATCGTTTCGGGAGGCAGAATTTCACCATCTACGGAAACCGTATGTTCTTTAACCATTTGATGTAGTTGTGTGAGAGTGTAGCTCGAATAAATCTTATAAAAACATCCTAGTATATTGAAGATACTGGTGTTGTTACAAAATAAGTAAATAAAAAGAGTTTAGTGGGTTTGAGAAGCAAAATAAAACAAATGAACATGAGAGAATAAATTACCTTTAAAAGTGTAAATCCTTTTGATTTGAGCCTAAAGGATTCCATTGAAAAGATTCTTCCCAAAGTGAATCCTCTAGGATGAGGAGAGGAATGTGGAGAGAGTAAATTGGCAGGGGATGGCCGATCCAAAGGCATGAGGAGTGTGTGAAATCAGGTAGAGGTGGGGGCCTTTTAAAAGAGGAGAGGAGGGGCACTTTTGGAAATCATGAAACTATTATTGTATTTTCAATAGTGTTCCGAATTTCTAAGGTCCCACATTGAAATATTTAGATGATAAGATGATAAGGCTTCGAAATATTCCCATCCAATAGTTTTTGGACAATTGTAGGTCTTAGATATTACATTATCTTTCCATTTTATTTTAATCGTTAAATAATGAGGTCATCGCTGCATCATCATGATGTCATAAATAATTTAATTTATTTAATGTCTAAAAATTATAAATAAAACTAATATGATGTAGGAAATATTTTTAGCTTTCTAATGAATATTTATAGACAAAAATATGATTAGTATAACCCCTTATATAAATTGTTTTAGTAAAATAACTCATGTTAGTGTCATTTTCACCTTTATTTAAAAAAAGGCATTAAAGTCATTATCTCCCCCAAGTGGCTCCATGGGGTCCCCTAAATCGACCCATGGGTTTTCTTGGTCGGCCATGACTAATCCAATAGGGGTAGGACAAGTGTCATGGTGTTTTCATATTTTTATAATATCATTTTTACCTTAAATTACACTAATTACCTCTAATCGCGATTAATGAAAAAAAAGTTACTATTCACGAAAAAATTATTTTCATCCCATTGAACCACATTTTACATACTAATGACAACCATGTATGTCGGATTTTCAAAATTCAATACACATTAGTGGTAAAATTTCATTTAACAGAAAAATCAGTTTGCTTGATTACCACTTATTGGTTTCACTATTCATAAAAAATTGGAGTTTTTCAGAAAAATACCAAAACAGCACCCTAAGCTATATTTGATATTCCGAATTCAAAAATGAAGTCTATTTTACAAAATTCAAAACATATAAGTCACATTAATTAATTTAATATGTAATTCCCGCTGTCAGAGAAAATAGCATGTTTTTATAAAACAATAAGTATAAAAAGATTGACACCAGTTTAAGTCTAATTTCAAAGTGAAATTGATTCCAATGACCACCATTGGATTAAATGGTAAAAATATATTCAAATTTCACTTCAAAACCAATTCAAAAGATAATATAATCATACAAATAAATTAGATTAAAAATCAGTTTTGATGTAAAATGCAGTATTTTTCACTATTCATTAAAAAATGAACATTGTCTGAAAAATACAAAAATTCACAAAATGTAAATTTTGATGTCCCAATCATAAAGAATAAGTTTATTTTGACAAACATAGCTTATAAAATTGTCAAAAGATAGATTCAAAAATGGTTTGCCATCAAAAGGCAGTAAAACAATCTTTTAAAAATATTAGTGTATTTCATGCTTAAGATTGGATTTATTTGCATTTTAAGCCTCTAAAATACTATATAATTCATTAATAGACATATATAAAAATATCTATTATTAATTAATTACTTGGGATGTCACATTTTACTCTATTAAAGTATTAGATAGAAATGAAAGTAGCGTTCATGCGTACGTACGGCTTACCGTCTCCATAAACGATGCATTCCATTTCTTATCCCCAAATGTAATGTACTATTGTACGTACATATATATAATGGATATATATGATTAATGTTACATCTAAATGATGAATATAATTCTGGAATTAAAATATACATACCTCTCATTTAGTTTGAATTCCATTAATATGACATAGAAATGAAAGTAGCGTACATGCGTACGTACAACTTACCGTCTCCATGAACGGTTAATTTAATTTCTTACCTCTAAATTATTATATAATATTATAAATAAATGTATATTATGGATATATATGATTTATATGATATCCAAATCATGAATATCATTCTGGATATAATGAACCTTTGACAACACAAACAACATGTAATTGTAGGAAGTCCACTTTCGACTTAAGAACCAAATATCGACAAAACAAACACTATTAACATAAATGGTTACATAATGTTCATAACATTGCAATAAGTGATATACAAGTAATAATTAACTTGAAAAAGGTTATTAATCAAGTAGAAATTAACTCAATTTTATTCATCAGGATGTTAAAGAATGATTGAGTCAAGTCGGACCCGAGGTAAGGGACTTCGTCTCAATCTTCTTTCATTGAGGCATATTTCTTTTTATACACATCTATCTATTATACGGTGTATAAAACCCTTTGAATTTTACTTTTATGCAAAAGGAATCTTTTTCTATGACGCGTTTTTTACTAAACGACAAAAAGGAATGTTTCTTTTAACATACGCAGTGACAACGACCTTTTCCGCCGCCGCGAGTATTATTTGGTCTTTGGCTTCCTCAACAAGCCGTAATGTTTTTTTAATTAAATAAATACCATATACTATTTTAAGTAATTTGGTATTGAAATGGGTTTTTTATAATAGATTTGTTATGTCAATATATTTAATTGATATATTGTGATCAAAGTGTGGACATGTTTTCTTTCCATTATATTTGTTTTATGTCTTATGATTTTATAATGGTACATGGAAATTTGACGGGTGGTTACATGATAAACCATATGATGGGTGGTGTTGTGAATACCAGGAAGGGTGGTTACGTTATAACCTCTAATGCATTGATTATGGAAGTTGGGCGAATGACTATTACATTAAGTGATATGCGAGGAAGTTGACCGTATTGTTATTCCATTTATGTATGTTTATGTCCCAAGTTACATTTATATGTTATGTGATCTTATATGGGTATTATGGTAATATTTTGGTTACAAAAGGGTATGTAATAATATTTTATCCAGTGAATAGTTTTTTTACTACTTCATAAAGGTGATAAGTATTACTTTGATAAAGTATACATGGTTTAATTGTTGTTTGATAAACTAACAGTTTTCATTCTTTGTGTATCCCTTACTAAGTTTTTATGCTCACCCCAAGTTTTTTTGAAATGTTTTTTCACAGGACATAATGTGGAATAGGGTCAAGGATGGGATCAAGGGAAAGTCATGCTATATAAAACATGGAACTAGACATGTTTATTTTTAAGAGTTTTTATTCTATGGAAACTTTGTAGAAGTTTCTACTTTGTAATCTTTTGATATTTAGTAGTTATGTCCTAATTCTATAAAACTCTAAACCTGAAAAGATCCTCAATGTGAATTATTCATTTAATTCAATATTAAGTATGGTTTAAGGTGGGGGCCTTATAGTTGGTATCAGAGGTCGGTTTAGACAACTTTAGGAGTTAGAAATTTTCTAAATTATAAATTATTTTATGGTATGATTGAAATGATATAGAATTTAAAGATTACCATGTTTCTCTTCCTAATATATTTATGTGATAAGAATAGTTTTCCATAGAGGAAATAGAGAAGATTTTCTCAGAAGGCATACAGAGTATAATGACCTTTCGAATCAGCAACCAGAGATGATCAGAATCAGAATTGAGTAGTTTTCTGCACTGATGGCTCAGTTGAAGTAGGTGATAAATGGTGTTTGTGTTTATTGGTTATATTTTAGTGTTTTCTAAAAGTAAATAAGAGCCTGAAATACATATAAGGGTTATTTTTCAAACCTTAAAAGAAAAGAAACTGTATGGAAAATTCAGCAAGTGTGAGTTTTGGTTACAAAAAATTTCTTTCCTTGGTCATATTATTTCAAAAGATGGCATAATTGTTGATCCTTCTAAAACAAAAGTTGTTGAAGAATGGACAAGACCCACAAATATAACCGAGATTCGTAGTTTCCTTGGTTTGGCAGGTTAATACCGAAGTTTTTTTGAAAAGTTTTCACGGTTATCTAGTCCCATGACTAAGTTAACACGGAAGGGTGTTAAGTTTATCTGGACAAAAGAATGTAATGACTGTTTTCAGGAGTTGACAAGAAGATTGGTGAATGCTCCGGTTTTGGAACTTCCTTCCAGGAATGGTGAGTTTTTTATCTATAGTGATGCTTCATTGAAAGGACTTGGTTGTGTCCTTATGCAGAATGATCAGTTAATTGCATATTCTTCACATTAGTTGAAAACTCATGAGGTAAATTACCCTACACAAGACTTGGAATTAGCTGCTGTTGTTTTTGATTTAAAAATTTGGTGGCATCATTTGTGTGGAGTAAAGTGTGAAATAAATACCGATCATAAAATTTTAAAGTATATATTCACTCAGAAAGAGTTGAACATGAGACGGAGGAGATGGCTGGAATTAATCAAGAATTATGATTGTAGAATTCATTACCATCCGGGAAAAAAAATAAAGTGGCTGATGCTTTGAGTCGAAATCGTAATGCTTCATTAACAATGTTGCGATTGGAATGTGATCCTTTGGTTAAGTATTTGATGAAATTTGGCATAGAAGTTGTTATTGCTGAATGTCTTTATGTTTTGTTTCAGGTATCAGTGAAATCTTCTCTATCAGATAGAATCAAGCAAGCACAGAAGAAAGACAGTGAGTTGCAGAAAATGGTAGAGCTGGTTCATAAGGGTAAGTTGCCTGAATTCAACATTGATAATGATTGTGTTTCGAGATTTGGGAAGATATTGTGTGTGCCTTTTGATTCATAGTTGAAGAGAGAGTTGTTATGTGAAGCTCATAGTTCTCCATTTTCAGTTCATCCTGGCAGTACTAAGATGTACAGAGATCTGCGGGAGTATTACTGGTGGGATGGAATGAAAAGATATATTGCTCATTTTACTGTGAAGTGTTTGACTTGTTAGAAGGTTAAAGCAGAGTGACAGTTACCTAAAGGGATGCTTCAACCATTACCAGTTCCAGAGTTGAAATGGGAAAATATATCCATGGACTTTGTTGTATGATTACTGAGGACATCTCAAGGTAATAATGTAATCTGGGTTATTGTTGATCGATTAACTAAATCATCCCATTTCCTTCCTATTAGAGATATATTGTATCTAGATCAACTTTCTCGGTTATATCTTAAAGAGATAGTCATGTTACATGGAGTTCCTCTCTCCATTGTATCTGACTGTGATCCCAGGTTCACATCTAACTTTTGGAAAGGCCTTCAGAAGTTGTTGGGTACAGAATTAAATTTTAGTACATCATTTCATCCGCAATAAGATGGGCAGTCAGAACGAACAATTCACACATTGGAGGATATTATACGTGCTTGTTTTATGGATTATCAGGGATGTTGGGACCAACATATTTCTTTGGTTGAGTTTTCTTATAATATCAGTTTTCATTCCAGTATACAGATGACACCATTTGAGGCATTATATGGGAAGCGGTGTCGAACTCCAGCTTTTTGGGATGAAGTGGGTGAAAGGAAGCTGGTGGGACCAGAATTGGTAGAAGAGATGACAGAAAAAGTTCAGTTGATTCAGAAACACATGATAATAGCTCAGAGAAGACAGAAAAGTTATGTGGATAACCAGAGGAAGGATCTATCTTTCGAGGTAGGTGATCATGTTTTTCTCCATGTTTCACCATGGAAAAGTGTGATTCGATTTGGTAAGAAAGGAAAGTTGAGTCCATGGTTCATTGGAGCATATGAAATTCTGGAGAAAGTTGGATCAGTTGCTTACTGAGTGGATTTGCCTCTGAGTTTATCTCAGGTACACAATTTTTTTTGATGTTTCGATGTTGAGAAAGTATATTCCAGATTCATCTCATGTTTTGAGCCCAGAGGTAGTTCAGTAGGAAGAGAATCTCTATTATGAAGAACAACCAATCCAGATTCTTGACCGAAGAGAGCAAGTGTTACGAAATAAGGTAATTCACCAGGTAAGGGTTTTGTGGAAAAACCATATGGATGAAGAGGTAACATGGGAATCTGAAAATGCTATGAGGGATAAATACCCCCACTTATTTTGATATGTGAATAAAATTGCGAGGACACAATTCCCAAAAGGGGGGAAGGATGTAACATCCTAGTTAAATAAATAATAAAACATTCTCATATTTATTAATATTAAGGAATTAAATATTAATTTTACTTTAATGGGGTTTCTATATTCGATAGCGTACTAGATACGCAACAAAGAGTTTCTTTGAAATCTTACGTTGCACACTAGTAATGAAACAATATTATTTTAAATGGTAGTTAACACGTAGCCGTTGTGTTGGCGGGAATGAATAGAAATAACTAAAATATGATTATATATGTTTTTTTAAATGTTTCTACATTAATCCAATAAAAGATAAAGGCTTAAAATACAAAACGAATTCAATTTTAGGCATATATACTCTAACATTTACTAAAGGTCGACTTATCGTCTTTTGATGGAGAACCGTTATTAAATATAGTTTTGGTCACTCTTATAAATTCTATCAGACCAAATAAAATTCTTCTTTAGAATCGGGACATCAAAATTTACTTTGTGTAATTTTTTGGTATTTTTCAGATAAATTTCATGTTTTAATGAATAGTGAAAAATGTTGTATTTTAATTCAAAACCACTTTTTAATCTAATATATTAATATGATTAGATTATATTTTGAATTGGTTTTAAAGTGGAATTATAATATATTTTTACCATTTAATCCAATAGTGGTCGTTGGAATTAATTTCACTTTGAAATTGGACTTAAACTAGTGTCAATCTTCTGATATATATTGTTTCATAAAAACACGCTATTTGTCATGATAGTGGGAATTAATTATTAAATTAATTAATTTAAATTATATGATTTGAATTTGGTAAAATAGACATCATTTTTGAATTCGGAATATGAAATACAGCTTAGGGTGATGTTTTGGTATTTTTCTGAATAGTTTCAATTTTTGATGAATAGTGAAACCACTAAGTGGTACTTATAAAAACTGATTTTTCATTTAAATGAATTTTTACCACCTCTGTGTTTTGAATTTCAAAAATCAGACATACATGGTTGTCATTAATAATTAAAATGTGGTTCAATGGGATTAAAATAATTTTTTGGTGAATAGTAACTTTTACATTTTTAATCGTGATTTTAGGTAATTAGTGTAGTTTAAAGTAAAAATAATGTTTTAATAATATGTAATGAACTTGAAACATGTCCTACCCTTATTGAATGTGTCATATCCGACCAATAAAATCCATGGGTCAACTTGGGGACCCCATGGATCCAATTTGGTAGGAAAATGACATTAAAACTTTTTATTTAATTTTAAAATTAAAATGTCGCAAACATGAGTTTTTTAACTAATTTTTTTAAATGGGGTTATACAAGTCATATTTTTGACTATTAATATTCATTAGAAAGATAAAACGATTTAATACATCATGATATTTTTTTTATAATTTTTAGACATTAAATAAATTAAATTATTTATGACACAATGATGATGAAGCGATTACCTCATTATTTAACGATTTAAATAAAATTAAAAGCTAATGTAAAATACAAGCCCTACACATGTCAAAATCCTATTGTATGGGTGGATTTCAAACTATTATCACCTTATCCTTTAAATATATAATTGTGGGACCCTTTTTATCTGAAAATCATTTTATAATAAAGTATCTTTTCTTAACCTTCCAAGAGTGCCCCTCCTCTCCTCTTATAAAAGGCCCCCACCTCTACCTCCTTACCCACACCTCTCAAGCCTTTGGCTCGGCCAAACCCTTCCCATTATGCCTCTCCACACCCCTATCTTACTCCTAGAAGCCTCACATTGGGCATAAATATTCCCATGTAATCCTTTGTGCTCAAATCTAAGAGAGTTACCCGATTTTAAGGTAATGTCTTCACTTGTGTTCTTTTGTTTTATTTTGATTATCCAACCCCTTAAACTCTTTTTATTCATTTATTTTGTAACAACTCCAGTATCTTCAACATACCGGGATGTTTTTATATGAAGCATTAGAGATACACTTATACACACATACATCTAATGGTTAAAGAACATACTGTTTCTGTGGATGGCAAATTTCTGCCTCACGAAACGATGATTGTTCATTATTATTATAACACCTTCAAAGGTGGCCATTAAGATATCACTATATTTATATATGATATATAATATGCTTATTTTTTCCTCAAGATTCTGTATTTTTCATTTATGGCATACCTTTATGGCTTTTATTATGGGTATACGTGATATCTTCATTATAGGAAGTGCGGACTACCGCCCCCCTCAAAGTGATCTGATTCGTTAATGCCATACGTTGGACATATAAAGGATGTATTTAATAATATTATACTTTATATTATACTGGAATTATAATATACATTTTTATCGTTATGATTTTACTCCATTAAAGTATGATATAGAAATAAAAGTAGCGTTCATGCGTACATACGACTTACCGTCTCCATGAACGGTGCATTTCATTTCTTATCCCCAAATGAAATGTACTTTTATAAGTACATATATATAATGGATATATATTAAGTATGTTACATCTAAATGATGAATATAATTCTGGAATTAAAATATACATACTTATCATTTAGTTTGAATTCCATTAATATGACATATAAATGAAAGTAGTGTTAATGCGTACATACAACTTACCGTCTCCATGAACGGTGCATTTCATTTCTTACCTCTAAATGATTATTTAATATTATAAATAAATGTATATTCTGGATATATATGATATATATGATATCCAAATCATGAATATCATTCTAGATATAATGAACCTTTGACCACACGAACAACATGTAATTGTAAGAAGTCCACTTTCGACTTAAGAACCAAATATTGAAAAAACAAACTTTATTAACATAAATGATTAAATAATGATTATAACATGGAAATAAGTGATATAAAAGGAATAATGAACATGAAAAAGGTTCTTAAGAAAGTATAAATTAACTCAAGTTTATTATTCAGGACGTTAAAGAACGATCGAGCCAAGTCAGACCCGAGGTAAGGGACTTCATCTGAATCTCCTATCATTGAGGCATATTTAGTTTGATACACAACTTTCTTTTACACAGTGTATAAAACTCATTGAATTTTACTTTTATACAAAAGGAATCTTTTCCTATGAAGCATTTTACTAAACGAAAAAACGGAATGTTTCTTTTAACGTATACGGTGACAACGACCTTTTCCACCGCCGCGAGTATTATTTGGTCTTTGGCTTCCTCAACAAGCCGTAATGTTTTTTTTAATTAAATAAATAACATATACTGTTTTATGTATTTTGGTATTGAAAAGGGTTTTTTATAATGGATTTGTTATGTCAATATATATAAGTGATATATTGTGATCAAAGTGTGGAAATGTTTTCTTTCCAATATATTTGTTTTATGTCTTATGATTTTATAATGGTACTTGGACATTTGATGGGTGGTTACATGATAAACCATATGACGGGTGGTGTTGTGAATACCAGGATGTGTGGTTACGTTATAACCTCCAATTAATTGGGTATGGAAGTCGGTTGTATGGCTATTCCATTAATTGATATGTGTGGAAGTTGACTGTATGGTTATTCCATTTAAGTATGTTTATGTCCCAAGTTACATTTATATGTTATGTGATCTTTATATAGGTATTATGGTAATCGTTTGGTTACAAAAGGGTAAGTAATTATATTTTATTCAGTGAAGAGTTTTTTTACTACTTCATAAAGGTGAAAAGTATTACTTTGATAAAGTATACATGGTTTACTTGTTGTTTGATAAAATAACAGTTTTCATTCTTTGTATATCCATTACTGAGCTTTTTATGCTCACCCCAAGTTTTTTTGAAATGTTTTTCTTAGGAATTAATTTGTAATAGGGTCAAGTATGGGATCAAGGGAAAGTCATGCTATATAAAACATGGAACTAGACATGTTTCTTTTTAAGTGATTTTATTCTATGGAAACTTAGTAGAAGTGTCTACTCTGTAATCTTTTGAGATGTAATAGTTATGTCCTAATTCTCTAAAACTCTAAACCTGAAAGGATCCTCAATGTGAATTATTCATTTAATTCAATATTAAGTAAGGTTTAAGGTCGGGGCCTTATAATGAGAATTTTATCAATAAAAATCATAAATACATGATTAATAAAAAATAATTGATTAGTTTGTTATGAATGTATTCGGATAAATTTTTTTTGAGGATCCCCTTCTTAGAGTTTAGTGATTCATTTAATATTGTGATAGAGAATTTTAAAAAATTTACATGATATATTTATATTTTCATAACAAAATTTTAATCCTTTGGTCCTGAATAGATCAATTTACAATTCATTTCTTAATATAGGAAATGATTATCGAATAAAATTTTAAATCAAAAAATCTGAAATTATCATTTATTGAATCCTAAGATATATAAAAGCATGAAAATTCATTCAATATATCTTAAAATATTTACTAAAACCAAAATGGTTAGCACATGTTTTAAATTAATATCTATAACCTCAAATGCAATAGAAAATTTAACATAATATATTTCATATGTATTAGTACATCAAATATTTTAACTAAAAAAAGTCATATTAACTATAAGATTTCATAGCTCGTGATAGGTGTAACACCCTTTTCCACATTTAGTTGTGGGCTCAATCCTCACAACCTTTCTTGATGCGATGGGATGTAAACCAAAATAGTGGTTTTATTTTTTAAAAAAATTATTAATATAATTTCAATATTATTCCCAAATTGTTTTAAAATATCATTTAATCATTATAAAAAATATAATAAACATAAAAGGTAACCGATATCTCTAATCTTAGGTACACAAAATATAAAATAATTATTTTTAAAATAATAGTTTCACTAAAACATTTCATAATCAAATGTGTTTTATTGCAATAAATATATCAAAAAATATACTTATTCTTGATAAACACCTATAAAATAAAAGATAAAAAAGTGGTGTTTAAGAAGTTGAAACTTTGATCAACCATCAACTCATAATCCCACGATGGTATCCATAACTATTATGTTAATAAAGGCTTATATGATTCCATAATTAACACAATCCATAAATCTTTCATGATTTTTATAACCAAAATACAATTGGTAACAATACTTCTACAATACAATTCACAAATCGAAATACACAACCACTTTAATCATTAAAATTTCAGATATATTAATAGAAATGCCTTGACCTAATCCACTTATATTATTATGATGTGTTTTCCCTTGACCCATGGGTAATTAATTTGTGTATTTTGACATCTTTTTATAGTTGAGACACTATATTTTATAGGTTTTTACCCTTGAATTCATGTTCCTAGTGTAATTTCCCTCAACACATATAGAAAACTCTAGTTTGAAAAAAAAACATTCAATGGTGATCATATCCAAATTTATCAAAAGTTGGAAATTCCATCATTCTCATAATAAATTTTGTTTAATTTCCATTTCTAGAATGTTAAAAATCAATCTTATTATCATTCTTTCATTCAAATCCATATGACATGGAGAATTCTTTCTATATTATATATAGAATAAGATACCTTGTCCTCATATGATGAGAATGTTTGGGGGATTATTTTCCACCATAGAATATGATTTAACTCAAAAAATAAATGGTTAATATTTTTATTTGGATTATGTTTGTAGTCCATATCTTATCCTGTTAAAAATTAATAATTTTTTTTTCATATTTGGAAACATTTTTCTGTTTCATTTATCTTAGACTCAAGAATTGTCTCTCCATATCTGCTCATTGCTCATGGGGAACATATTTTTTCTAGACTAGTACCTTAAAAACTATTCAATCATTGTTTGTTATATATAATTAATCCATACTGTTTTATACCAATGAAAACCATTTATCTGCATCTCCTAAGAGATTATAAACTTCTATGAAAACTGTCTCTATTTTATTACTATTCGAAGAGAGAAATATCTTCTCTATGGAACTTATCTATTTCCCAGATAAAAATGGATTTGTAGTTTCATTGAATGATGAAGGTTGATATTGTATGAAGTAGTCTAAAATTGTTACACCATGTAGTGGATCAGCAATATACTCTATAAGGGAATGGTTATTGCTCATAACCTATATTAGATTCCCAAATATAGTTAAAAATTTTCTTCTCCAGCTATAGCAGCTCTAGCATTATTATCTTACCTTGGAGGGAAATCACTACATCGTGTATGTGCATTGATACAGTTCTCATTACTTCCTCTAGGATCCATTTCTAAACAATGTAATTCAATAGATTATATCTTTATATTATAAAACATAATTAATAACTCCAATACCTATGAAACACATAACATAAATTAAAAAATTCGTGCATGGCTATCTCATGATTATAAACATGGTTTATTTTTTAATGATTTCATATCCTAAAAATATTTTTTGTAATGTTTTCTAATTTTTATTGTATTATTTCTAAATATTATGTGGAATTAATTCGAGACCATGTGATGTGACGATGTGCTATTCTAAGACCCAATGTGACAAAAATAAATGTTTGATATAAATTATACTTTAAATAGTATGCATAAACGGTTTTCCTAATAAAATGGAATAACTTTTAAATGGGTGCATAGATTATAAATATGAGGTAACCGTAGCATTTAGAGAATTGACTTCACCTTATGATATTTCAAACACTGGTCGACTGGAGCCGTTTGTGAAAGATTTTTTTTGGACATTTAAGGAAATAAAATAAATTTACTATTTATTTTGTTTTTCCATCTAGTTATCACAATGAACTATGATTTTATATAAGCTGTTAAGCATAATTTACAGAATAATACTCATAAACCTAAAATTATCTAGAGCATTAGAGATGATTCCCTTGGTGAAACCTCGTGAGGACGAATGACGATGAATCAAGAAATCATGAATCACTGCACAAGTGGAGTTGGGGGATATCGTCAATGATGACAACACCATCGTTATTAATCAATGATAGATCCAATCTCAGGGTAGGTCATGAAATTTCAGTTATTTGAATACATTTCTTGATTCAACAACAAATACAGATCAACCCATGAACATGTTGACCTGTGATTTGATCTTTCCTACAGGATGGGTGATTGTGGGTTTTATTTAGGGAATTTATTCTATTTTGATGTAGTTTTTAGATCTTTCAAAGGTTATTTGATCAAGGTTGTAACAAACAACAAAAGATTTTCATTCCTTCGGTTTTTCTTCTATGATTTTCCCCCCTTTATTCTCGCTTGTTCATGGTTTTTGTGGGTTTATGAATGAATTATCATTGCACATCTATTGTGTGGCACAACAATATTAAATTGTAAATATGAAATTTTGATGACCTAGAGGAGGAGTAAAAATAATAGAGACTAATGCTTCAATGCATTCTTGGGGATATCATTCTTCGAGTGTTCTTCGTCCGGCTGATAAGAATATGTTTTTGGAGACGGAAGAATGCTCGATTCATACCACATCAATTTTTCAGGACAAGGCAACCCTCGATAATAAATTTTGAGGGGAATATATCAATAGATCAAACACTTAAGAATCAACTGAATCAGTTGAGGAAGAATAGTGATTCTGGAAAATCATGATGAACATGGCATGTATCTTGGTATACATGATGTGTGGGACCAGTCCAGTGGTGGATAGGGTTTCAGGTGATAGAGAGGTAGAACACAGTGTGTGAAAACTATCACATGGCATGTGGGACCTTATCTGGAACTTTTTGTGTATCAAAGAGGATACACAGGCATAGGGTTGAGTACATGACACATAATCCACCACACAGCTAGTCACTGACCAGATACATGAGCTACCTCGTGTACTAGTACATAGGTTGGATCCGTTTATAGTAACATGGCCATCGTACATAGGTAAAACCACATATATTAGGGAATGATATGTGAATTTCTCTATATGATTAGTATACTTTTTCCACAGAAAATGTTCTTTTGATATGAACCGTTGTACAAAGGAAGTACCCGAGGTCAAGGGACATGGCATGAGACCCTTCTAAATGTTGTGTATGCTTATCTACAAGGATTGATCTCCATGTCCACCGTATCTTGGAAAACATTAATTTTGGTTGATGCCTCATTCTCAATCCCTTTACGGTCAGTTGGTATCATTTCATGTCCATGGGAGTATGACCCCATTAACCAAGACTTTCGAGATAGAGTCTAGAGTCCACTATGAGAGGCCCAATGTAGAATCCTTTATCCATTATTACTTATGAGGTAGAGTTATGTTATCAATGTGACCAATACTACCATATGTTGGTCCTCTACATTGCCGGTGAATCCAGATTATTCATGGTATACACCATGGACCTAGTAGTGATCCTCATAAGTGTATCGTTATCTTCCCACTCATGGAGTTGGTTCTCTTAGAGTGAGTGTATCACATTGTCTCTTTAGATATATCAACATATCTCTCTGTCCTGGAGGTTGTCGATGAACCTTACTTCTCAGATAAACATTATCATGGTTATGAGGCTTAGAAGTGAGTTCTCCCGATTAGTGTAACATGGAATCTTTAGACCGAATCTATAACATGGGTATGTGGTCATTGTGACATAACTCTAGACTACAGATCGGGGTTTTGAGTATATCTGGATATGTTCTTATTATATATACAATGGACATATATTTTGTATAAACTACTATAACGTTACAATTTTTATTGCTTTGCGGTTCTCAGGGTGTCCCATTGAGTATTTTTATACTAACCCCTACACAATATTTACCTGAACATGTCGTGTCTTGTGTAGAGGATTGGATTTTTGATGGAGTCCAGGGTAGACCAGGACATGAAATATATGTGTGTGTTTTAGATAGGATGAGATATTCCTTTTTCTTTGAGCAGTAGTCCCGTTACCTATCTAGTTTTCTTACCGGTCTTACTTTTTAGTTGGCATACTCTTTCTTTTGGTGGTCCTGTATTCTATCCTAGATTACCTTTCCACACTTTATATTACATTGTAATATATTGGTTGAGTTTAGTGGAATGTATTCATTTTATTCCTTCGTGGTTTTTACAATTCAGTATTTGTGGTCTTGGAGATGTGTGTGTGTGTGTGTGTGTAGGTACATAGGAAATGCCTCTGATGTCAGTGATATTTCTACTCGGTTATAGTCACCATCCCTTGGCCTGTTAGAGGTGGACTTGGGGAGTCATAGAATGGGCCCCATTTAGATGGGCCATGATAATTTTTATATCCATAATAACCATTTCTAAGGAAAAGAATAATTAACCACAACATATCCCCCAAGAGTCTCAGAACACTTTCATGGTAAGGGTACTCTCACTAAACACTAGAATGAAGGTAGTTGCATACATGAATAACTCTTTTCGATGAAACTACCCCTTAATTCATCTATTCTAAAATCACATTCAAATTTAGTTACCAAAACTAGATGTTTCTAATGATTTACCATATAATATATACCTTACCAAAACTTTAGGATTTTATTCTTTTATTATTCTCATTGTCTATCATATAGTTATATTACCTATAACACTTCCTAACATCCTAGGGGAAGGAAAAATAATAAAGGGGGGAGAAGAGAAGCTCAATAAATGTATGTTTAAATTTTAAGATAACAATAATACAAAAGGAATAAAAAAAATTTAAAGGTAAATAACTAAAATAGATGAAATTTAAGAAAAAAATTAAACTTTAATAATAATATGACATGAGTATATTCTAATAAAAATAATTCCATTTAAATAATCACTTGATATTGAAACATATTCATGGATATTTTAATTATTAAATATAAACATGAACATAAATGACTAATCTCCTAATTAGATAATTCTTAATTTGAAACATCTTATCAAAAATATAAATTCCTTATTCCAATACATCTTATATAAATGTGTAAGCCCTCAGGAAAATACCCAAAATAGTTTGTATCATGAGACCTATCGATGCATGGAGGGGTTATAATGGGCCCTTCTTATTAATTACTAACTCCAATGAGTTTCTCATATGAAATGGGTGAAACATAATCTATATAAACATAAATATTAAAAAAATCATATAAAAATTTAATAACTTACCTAATCAATAAACATAATCATATACCATTCTCTGTAATATAGGGAATGCTATCACCATTAAAAATCCCCAGTCAAAATGATCATAAACCATCCAGATAAATAATAAAGATGGTATAATTAAAAAAATTACCAATATCAAATACATGAAATAATGGGTTCTATCATTGATGAATATAAATTACGTAATAATTATATTAAAAACATTCTTGATAAAAATATCCTCTTCACTAGGAAAATAAATTGAAAAAAATATAAAAGAGTAAGAAATAATTTTTATTAAAAAAATAATTGTAAATATGTAATGGAAGATTCAAATAAATGATTTTTCATGACCAATTTAAATTCTAAACACATCATATATGTTAAAAAACATTTATTTCATATTTTTTGTAAAAAGGTTAAAAAGTACCGCATTTAGAAAATGACATGAAGAATACCTTCATAAACCTTTTAAAAAATTCATACATGGGTAAAAATGTATTTAATTACTAATTTTGATAATGTGAAAACATTAATTAATGAATTTCTAAAAAACATGGATATAGAAGGAAAAGTGTTTGGCACTAAAGAGATAAAAGAAGTCGAGTTTCTATAAAAATATTTTTTTGAACTATTTTTTTCTTAATGAGAGGAATATTATAATAGAAAATGTATTATATAGAAATAACCATTGTATAACAAAATTAATGATTTTTTAAAATATATATCATAATATTTCATAATCAGAAACTTAATCATGAACAATCCCAATAAACAATGTGATTATAATATAATCCATTGCAACTTTTTTAATATCTAAATCATTAGAACCATGTAATAAATCATTTAGAATGGAACTTTAAATAACATGAATATATATGGATTAAATATATAACATATGAAAGGGTATGTATATATACACCACAGAAATAATTAAGTGGTAAATATGACATACGTCTCATGGAAGTAAAAGGGAGACAAGAAACTCGTAACATAGGTCTGATTTTTTTCGTACATGTCCATAACTGCTATATAATTAATATATATTTATTATAAATATATTACATAATCATAGTCCTAAATATAATACTATATATTATTTACTTATATGAACCATTTATGAATAATTCTTTGTTAAAAGCACTATTTTGGGTGATAATAAATTTCATTCATGCATGTTTTAGTTTGTTAATTTCGATCGTTTTACCTTGATCATGGTTTCATAATATATTGAATCCTAACCATATATATATATTACAATCATTATATAATTTTTTATCATATTCCATATAAAATAGATATGAAAAAATTAGTTACACCATTCATGGAGACAATATGCCATATGTTCGCATGAACCCAATTTTTTTTCCAACAGATGGAAAGAAAAATGGTAAGTTATATTTCAACATTATAGAACCATTATTATATAAGATATTTAATTTATATTATTTAAATATATCCTTACTACCATCCATTCCAAAACAAAATGAAAAACATTTCACATTGCTATTTGGAAGCGGTAGTCCACACGTACACACAAGCGATGTTATTGTATTCCAATGGATTAGAAGGTTTGAATTTATATGTGATATTATAATTAAAAAAGTTTGTGAATTTCATAAATATAATATAAATATTCTAAATGCATACTTATGTCTATCCATGATAAGAGGTTAAGTAAAATGAATTACATCGGTTTGTGATGTTGTAGTCCACCGTACACATAATCGACAGTTTCATTTCCCATTCAAAGAAAGATTAAATAGATATAGGTTATTCATAATAACATATATGTATAGAATATATAATGTTGATATTATATTATCAGATTTTGAGATTATTCATTGTATTTATAAGAATATTTAAAATGAATACACATGGTTATTAACTCTACATCTTCTTCATAAAACCTCTTTAGGGTTATATATGATTCCTTCCTTGATTGGATTTATGATAAAAAACGTATTATAGGATGTATGGTGGGATTTAAGGAATATATTTTCTTAGGTTTTGGATGTAGAAAAATTATTTTGGAGTGTTAATAGGACAGGATAATGGGTGACCAACCCTAAGCGAGGGAGAGGACACATATGAAATTTTTGAAATGAAAAAGTGAAACCCACATTTTTACATTTGACAAGGATTAAAAATGAAAAATTATTAAACCAATGATAATATAAAGTCATAATATGACTATAAATTATTAATTTTACAAGAATTAATATCATTTAACCATTATAATTTTAGTTTATCCCACCAATAATCCTCTTTTATCCTTAATATTATTAATTTATATTTATTGTATTTACTATTCATTATGACCAAAAATTATGTTGAAATTTTTATATAATATTAAAATTTTTGATTAAAAATATTGAATATATTTTTCCAAATTAATTTCATATAATTTATAGAATTTAATTTCTAATTGATCATATAGATGTGATGGGAAAAAGTATTCCAAATAAAAGATTTCATAAGTAAAAAAATTTATTAATAAAAAAATTCAATATGAATTTAATTAAAATGACATAAGTTGTATTTATAATAATATAAATGAAAAAATATATTTTTAAATCAATTATATATTAAAATATAAATATTAAATGTTTTAAAGGAAAAGAAATTTTTCAATGTAAATTAGTATTTTTCACTATTTATAAAAAAATTAAACTTTTTTAAAAAATAGTAAAAAAGTCAACCTTTGATAATTTTTAACAAGTGATTTAAAAAAAGAAATTAATATTGAAAAATAAATGTTTTAGAAATGGTAATAATTAATAGGAATATCAATGCACAAATCACAATGAAGCCACCTTTTAGAAAAATGTTGTTATTCATAAAACATTTATTATTCATTCAAATTATTCTTATTTAATATCTAATGAATATATTACCGTTGAATTTATTTTAATAATTTACTACAATATAATTTTAATAATTAATTTAGTTCCATTAATATCCAAAAATTTAATGGCTAGGTTATATGGTATACTATATTATAGTTTATTAAGACTTGAGGTTGCCGGTATCATAAGATTTCTATGAGATTAAATTTATTGAAATATATTTAATTGGTTCTTTAAGCATGGTGTTTCATGTTGCATATGCTATAGAAAGTAATTTTATTTTTTTATAATGTTATAGTTTTATTGGAAATATGTACCTTTTATTATCAATATATCAAATGTATTATAATTCCATAGAATTTCAATAATGATTACATTAGAATAAAGGTTTTTAATTATGATTGGAGAGTCCAGAATGAAACCCCTTACGTTTTCATAATAACAACATAGTTAAAAGTCTATAATTGGAGGGGATAAATAGTTTTTCATTTTAAAGATATTAAATTTGTGACAATAAAAGGGAATTAAAATTGAGGAAATATGTAAAAATTAAATTATAAAAAATAATTTAAATTTTAAAGGAAATAAAATGATTGGATACAATTATTTTCAGGTTCCAATTTTTAATTATATAGAGGGAATCCTTAAGAGGAAAAATTCATACTCAATTAACATTGGTGTAGAGATGGATGGAATAATTGGTGAATCTGAGCCCCATTTATAAATGCAAAAGTGGTGATTTTAGTTAGAAAATAATTATTGGTTTATAATAAATGATGGATGGAATAATCGGTGAATATAAGACCCATTTATAATTGAAAAAATGGTTATAAATTGAATCACATATTAGTTAGGTGAATTAGGTGAGGAAATGATCGTAGGAACCATTGTATTTACTTAACTACCAAAAAATGGTATTCAAAAGGATCTAATTGTTGGTTTAATTATGAAATATTCAATAATATTTAAGATACATAATTTTAACATTATTAATCTTGATGAAATATTTCCATGGTAATTATATATTTAGTAAAATATTACATGGTTATTTAAAAAAAAATAGATTTTATGAATAAAAAATTGGAAAATATTTAATTTAATTTAATTTCTTAATATGTGATTGCTATCTTTAAATTTTCGTCATATGATATTGGAAGGACATTTTTATAAATAAAATTGCTTTTTTTACATTATGTTTTTATTATTATTTCCTATTAATTATTAATTGAATGCATTTTTATATATATTTTATATTTTTAGGAATCATTTTTATTACACCATTTCATATATATCAATGTATAATATTTTTATTAAATTTATATAATTCATATATAATTAATTCTTTCAAACAACTTATTCATTTTTCCTATAATAATTAATCTATATCCTTGGTAGCATATTTTTTTCCTAAAATACAAATTAGGAAAATTTAAGAAATTAAAATTATTGATTTAAAATATTGAACATCTTTAATAAAATAATATTTTTTTAGGATAAAATTTAATTACAATATTACTACATATAATGTGAAAAATCCATTTTTATGAAAAGATAAATTTTAAGAATTAAAGTTATGTTTATGATAAAATTATCTATGATATTGATCTAATGTAACTTAATTTGGTTATAATTTATAAAATAATAGTTATTTAGATTTATAAAACATTCATAATTAATTTCATCATTTAAAAAATAAATAAATAAATCATGGGAAAGGTTTTTTATAACTAAAGAGTAATTATTTTTCAAAAAGTTAATTAGTGCTTCAAAATTCAATACAGTATTAATAAACACATAATTTTACCCATTAAATACATTAGTGGCTATAAAAAATGAGTTATAAGTTCTAAATTTGGACTTATTTTATGATTATATCATAAAATCTATGTTTGTAAAAACATTATTTTTTACTATTCACATAAAACATAATTATTTTATTAAAATTCCACAAAATCGACCATTATTAATTTTGATATGGTTAATCAAAATATGAAATCATTTAATGGAAATATAATTTAAGGAATTTTGTAAATTTATGTTTAAAATATAATCATGAATATAGGATCTTTTCAGTTCACATTGTGTAACTATTTTGGGTTTTAGTGTTTACATGTTACTTGGAATATGTTATCACAAGTAACAAGTATTATCAATGATCTGTAGACTAATAATCTATTAAAACACACATTGGGGTTCAAAATAGTCCATTCACATTTTATATATTTATCCATAACTATATAGGGGTCTATCAAACGATTTTGGACTCCATTCCCTTTAACGACATAACTTCTTAATATCTTTAAGATATTTTAATCAAGAATAGAACACCAAACTAACTCTAAAAAGCTATACCCAATCCCTTTAGGGAACATTGAACCTAACCAATCCATAGAGTGGTTTCCCACCTGGAACCTTGAAAATTCACCTAGAAGTACATTCTTGTGCATGTACAGTAAAGTATTAATTCTACATCATACCTGTCATCACAGTTAATAGTCATAATACGAGATTGATCAATCCATACCCAACCGTACCCATAGAAAAACCATGAACCCTTGACCTATATCAATACACATGAAATTAATTAATTATATAAATGTATAATTAATTTCTTATCTTAATTCACTATGGTTTATAACATGAAATCTCATCAAGTGACCTTTTATACTCACAACTATAGGATTCCACCAACTAATAACATATATAATTTACCTAGAACATATATGAATAATGTATCTATCATTTGATATGGATTTGATCATAAATTCCAAGATAATTTTGAGGTAACCCTCTAATGATATACCTAGTGATGTACCTCTACCAAAATATGGATTAATATAAAAACATTCTAGAATTTCAATGTAATCATTCAAAAAAACACAAATCCCCAACATATCAATATTATTCAACCATTATATGGTGGAATATTATCCAAAACACTAAGGAAAACCCATATAAATAAGAGATATAAGAAGAATAAGATAAGAGGATTAGTGGATCAATTTCCTCATTTAGATGTACTGAAACACATCTTGAATCACCGAAAAAAACAATTTGATTTATAGAAGAATTATGGGTGGAAAACAGAATGGTAGAGGCTAGAAAAGTGGTCTCATTTGAGATCCCACTATACTAAATAGATGTGGTCCAACCCTAGAATGATATGTTTTCCCATCCCAAATAATTTCTATGAAAACTACCATGTACCGATTCATCCTAAATTAGGTCTCAAATGAGACCCTTGCCACCCATTAAAGTTACTACACCTCTTCATGCACTATCAGTTACCCATTAGATCCTCTCTATGAACCCAATTATCATTATAGCCACTAGTTCCTTCACCACCCTACCCTAAAACTCACCAAAAGGCCTCAAAATCTTATCGAACACTCAAACAGACATAAAAGTACCCATAAGAATAACCCCACCTTCAAATCTCCAATCTGAGTCCTAGATATAAAAATACCTTTTCTTATTGAGCATAGAATTAAAATTACTCCAGATATTACTATCATGTAACATTGTGAGTCATTATATACTAATTAGTGATGGTAATATATATATATATAAATTATTAAAAAATTAAAAAAATTAAAATTATTTTGAAATTATTTAAATTATAAGAAAATATATTTGGAATGTAATTAATTAATCGACATATATCATTATTTTTTATCACACATATAGTATTATTTGTTCTTAATTGCAAAGAAAAAATTTATTATGTGTGATAATGTTTTCATTTTAATGTAATTTAGTTATATTTTTCTATAACAAAGTAAATTTGTGTCTTATAAATAGTTTTTTCATGTCTCATAAAATTATATACAAGTTATTTAAAAAAATTATTATAAATATAAAGGGACTAATTGCATCAAAATTAAAATAAATTTACAGGATAACCTAAAAAACATTGATTGATTCATTTTATCAGTTTAAAATTTAATGTTTTTTGGAATTGGAAAATTAATAGGTGGATTATTAGGTTTTTTATTAAATTTATCACTCCATTATTGTGTTTTTTTTTGTGTTTTAAAGATATGAAATTTGAGATATATTTTTAAGTGTCATTTTTTAAATATTTTTGTTTAATAAAATTCATTAAACATATTTATAAAAAACATATATTATTAATGTAATTTTTTTTCTATTTTTTTATAAAAATTTTATAGTGTTTTTAAGATATTGGTACATTTTTATTATTTTTTATATTTGTTTTGTTTTTCATCGAAATTTTTACGTTTATATTTTTTGTATAATTATTTTTTAAATCAAGACTTATATACTGGTCATGTGTGTTGTTATTATAATTTATATTTTTTAACCCATGTGTTATGTGATAAGGTTCACGTTGGGAATGATTTGATTCAATATGTATTTTATACTGATTCCCTATAGGTCGAGGTACCAATATGACAACAAAACATTAACTTTAAGTTAATCATTCATCATTTTAAGGTCTAAAAATATTTTAGGTTATTTTTGAAAAATATTATATTAAACAAAGTAAATTTATTTCATGTGGAAAAATTGATTAATTTTATTTCATGTGTATTATTGTTTCATATGACATGTTGAACATGTTTATTTAAAATTTAGTTTTAATTTTGGATGGCTAGAATATTGGAACTAATGAAACCTGAATTTCCATAAATATATATTATTAATCCACATTTTTTATTCAATATTAACATTCATCAAACCTATGTAATTATGTGATTTTTTTAATTTCATAAAAATGTAACATAATTTGTAAAATGTCTAAAATGTGGTTTTTTTTTCATATCCAATATTTAGATTTAAATGAAAATTAATACATTAATCTTGAGTTTGGAAATTTAATTGTGTAAAAGGCATTAATTTTTAATTTTATCACCTAATTCATTTTTGGACATAAAATGTATAAGGACATCATAGAAATTATGATCTTTTCATGTTTGAAGTTACCCTAACATGAGGTTTGTATGATATGTAAAATTAATAAAGACACATTTAAGGGAGACTTTTATCTATTTCATGCCACATGAATCATGGTTGATCTAGCTACCATATGTAATTGTCCTACATGTGATATAGATTCTATGTCATGGCTTTTCTTGAGCTCGTGTAAGGGTAATCACATTAATCAATCATTTTCGTAACGGTTGTAATCTAATTGCGTAAGGTTTTTACCTCAAAAAATCTAATAAACCCTCCAAATTAATAAAATATTCAAAACAACTGACTAAAATTTACCTTCATGATTATATGTTTAACCAACCATAAGACACATAATAAATAGACTACATCACCTTCAAACTACTACATAAAACCTACGATAAGATGAAACATTGACCTATTGTGGAGACATATCATAGAAGAAATGAAGTAGAGACCATGTAAGATAATTAATAATGAATAGATGTGTAATTATAATGAGTAAAAAAATTCATCTTGGGTTTTAAGAAACTATGATTCTAATCATAAACTAAAGATGGAATATGCATTACTGATAATTTGATATGAAAATCAACTAAAGGTAAATGTGACTAAAATAAAATGCTTGAATGAATAAAATGTTATTTATTATTTCTATGAAGAACTCTGAAGGGAAGGTTACCGCATGACCTTGAATATGTGAATCAAAAAAGAATAATATGGTGATATTTTATCCAATTCCTTTATAAATGATCATTAATCACAATGTATGTTCTTGACTGGAAGAATAATGGAACATGAGACTACTATATCATGAATAAATATCAGTTATATAAATAATGATGTATAATTGATTCTGTGTATGTGTGGCCATGTAAATATCATAAAAAATATAGGGTTATATCAAGGTAACATCCATATTCCAAATGTTCTATATTGAAATACTAATCCATATAATTGTAGATGATGCGATTATTAATGTTTAGAATGAAAATCTATTCGTTGTTTAGGGTTAATGTAAAGTTTATAATGATAATTTCAATGAAATACATGCTGCATAAAGTGCACAAGTTCACCTGTGTAAGGGTACCCCTCCCCATCTAGGGGATACATAAAGGGAATAGACTATTTACACAACCGATATAATGGTCACCCATCTTGTAGTATAGATTCTTAAGGGAAATTTATTTATTCTAAAGACCACATAAGGGTTAAAACTAATAATACATCATGATACTAATAGGATTCAGAAATGTAATCTTCAATAAATTATTAAAATCATAAAATCTAAAATTGGTAATTCAAAATCAATCCCTTGTTTCACTAGATTTTCCAAATCGGTGATAGATTTAGAAAATGATCCATGAAATAGTAATTCAATTAAAAATTGATATTAATATTGAAGGGAAAATGCCAATGATTATAGGTGATTTGAGTGGTCTAATCCTAACCCTTGAACTATACATCAGGCAGAAATCAATGAAAAAGGAATTGGATTATGAATTTCAGGAGATTTATAATGATTCAAGATATGAGAAAATATGAATTTTGTGGATGGTGGAGCCTCTAAACACATGATCTCGTGAATCTCTATAAATAGTGATTTAATCCCTAATGGAGGGAAGGGATGAAAAAGAAACTACTCAATTGACTAGAACTACTATATTTTCTTATTTCAATTTCTAATTTTAATACTCTTATGGTGGAATTGTAGGCCATTAGTGGATAGAACAATGGGAATTCACCCATTCCATATTAATTGGATTTTTTTCTTTAATTATAAATTTATTTGGATCATTTGTCTTGATGAAATTAATTTCTTAACAAGTCAGATTACTATTTTGATTTATGAATTTAATTACTTCTTTTAATTTTCTATTAATTTCACACAATATCATCTTTTGTCACAGAAGTTCATACAATAATGATAATTGGTTTTGTTTGAGGGTCATTGGAGACATTTAATCATCAATAAAGAAAGTATTAGGGGATACACAAATGATTTACTCCCTTATTGAAGAAGAAAATCATAGAAAAGAGTAATAAAAGATATATATTTTTATAAGAGAAATAGAAGGGGGAAAATACGAATAGTGATTGAATTAGAGAATGAGGGAATGATGTAATGTTATACCAATATTTCTACAACAAAATATAAATCAATATAATTCAGTCTTTGAATTCATAAAATGAAACCATTAAACAAGAGGAGATTACTCCCAGAAACTATCATCTCTACAGACAAACCATGTCCTACTATCAATACCTTAATTCAGTTTTAAAATATTTCTGACTTAGGTCCCCATGAATGACCTCTCATATTCTGAGCATTATTTCTCACGATGTCATTGTTATTATAAATTATATTTTATTTAAAATAATTTCTACCAATTACTAGATCTAGATTATACCACCTCGATGGGTTTGATCAATATGATGAAAGAGCTGTACATGAAATACTTTATACTTTAAAAATCACTAAACATTAGGATAAATATTTTCCCATTATTCCATTGATATCATAACCTTATTTCTTTACTAATGATAATAGAGTCACAATAGGTGATGATAACATGGAATATAATATTTAATAATTATATAAGAGCTACATATAATTATATAAACTCATATTAAATAATATTAACAGTATTTAATAACCAAAAAATATACAATATTGTAAACAAAAAACATGATTTTTCTAAATAGTTTCTAAATTTAACAGTTTTATCAGAGAAAATCGCAACATACACATGAGATTATATCGAGAGTTATACAATAGAATCAGACATATGGGAGTTATCGAGGGTTATATTATTTGGAATCCCTTTCCCTTATCTGTTGAATGATCATCCATATAGTGCATCTATAACATAAAACCTAGAAAGGTAACAATATATGATGATAGGAAGAAGAATTTACTCCAAAAAGTATTACATGCCTCAATAAATTCCAAATATATTAAAGAGTTTCATAGAATGAAAAAAAACATGTTGAAAAGACTCTATGTGTTATAGGTAATATTGAATATGTTAAAAATATCCTATCCAGAAAACAATTTCAAGACCATCATTACCGGATATTATTTTACAAAAGATTGGTGGCTAAGGACCAAAACATAATGGATTCTCCCTTGGGAGGACCATATATGATAAACCCCCCCATTGAATTTAGAAAACTAATTGAGGGGATCTCCAAATTTTTTTAGCAATTTAGTACAAGAAATACTGTACTGAACGTATATGGGGAATATAGCTTTAAATATAATTTTCTTGAGAAATATTTGATGACATAAAATATATTATGATACCTATAGATTTGAAAAAGGTTCAAGAGACCACACCATCAACACCCCCTTGTATATTCCCATTTTTCAACTCTCATATTCACTACATAGAAAAAATCCCACATGTTCAAGGATAGAAAGATATGAATTTGGGTTTCATAAGCCATTATAATAATAAAAAACATATAATAAAAAAATAATAGAATATATTAACATTCAATATAGTGATAGGAACCAACAACGGTAATGAACCGATGCCCAGAATAATGTTCAACCATTTTTTAGAAACCACTAAAAAATATTAATATTAGAAGGTATTATAACCACTACTTAATATATTAGCGGCGGTTTTAAAAACCTCCCCTAAAATGGCTACCAACTTTTCATTATAAGCAGTTAATTCCAAATATTGGTATAATAAAATTTGCGACTGTTATATTAAAGTAGGTTAAAACATCCTCTAATCTAAATAATTTAAATTGATAGAAAATTAGAGGGGGTTAAAACCACCTCTAATAAAAATTTTATAATTTTAGGTAAAATTAGATATAGTTTTATCCCCCTTTAATAGCGGAAAAAATATTAGATAGGGTTATAACTACCTCTAGTCTAAAAGATAAAATTTTGAGGAAATTTTAGAAGTTGTTTTAACACTTTATAATTAGGAAAAAATATTATTAGGGGTTATATCCTCTTCTAGTTAATGAAACATAAAATTTTGATGGAATTTTAGAGGTAGTTTTATCCCCTTCTAATCATGAAATTTTTTTAGAGGGTGTTATAACAACCTCTAATATAAAAGTTAAAATTCCTAGAAAATTTAGAGGCTGTTTTAGCCCCTATAGTATCTGAAAAAATATTAATGGGGGTTACCACCTCCTCTGATTTAAAAATAATACTACATAAAAAATTTGGGACTATTTTAACACCTTATATTTTAAAATTTTAAATATTTAAAAACATTTTAGGGTGTTAAAACCAATTATAATCTAATAATTATTTTTTAAAAAATTCATATTTCATATTTTTTTAATAATTTAAAAAATTATGATATATATATATATAATTATATATATATTATAGTTACATGATCCATGAAACACCACCCTTAAATACCCACACACCAAAAATCTATAAAATGTGATATTAATAAATAAATATTTGTACAATATCAAAAAAAAAATTTAATTATTGATTAAAATTTTAATTGAATACTGAAAATATATATTATGAATAAGATATAAAGATTTTATAAAAAACAAGTATTATTATTTAGGTCATTCAAAACCAACCATAAAATCATTTTACTTTACTAAAATACAACTTTTTGATAAAAAAATTAAACATTTCACAAAAAAATCATCAAATTCACTAGATCAAAAGATAAAGCCTTTCCACCAGATGAAAAGTAAAACCCTCACTACCAGTTGAAAAGAAAAAACATCTATAACCAAAATAATAGTGATAACACCAAGAAATATCAACCTAGTGAAAAAATAATAATAGTAAAGGAAAAGCGAACAAGAGCAGACAAGAATACAAATTTTCATGGGTATATGTAGCATTATGTACACTCAAATTCTTATAGTTATATTCCTACTATGAATTTTATATAAGAAATAATCATATGATAACACTGTCAAATGATTGGTGAACTAACATGGGTAGATTGTACCTACTTCAAATAATGATGAAATATTATTTGAATGTTAATTATAAGGGATCACATTAAATCAATACCATGTCTTTTATAACATTTAGTGTCATGTAGGAACCCTAAATTTGACATCAAATGAGGTCGTCCTTAATCATGTTATCTTAGGAATGAATATTCACTTTAATGTCCATAATCATGTCTATATTATACTAGTTATATACTTCATCCCTTAACCGTTTTCCATAATTTTTTTAATCACTGCATACCTTAATAACAATGAAAGGAAAACCAACTGTCATGAGGACATGTTTGAATGTAATAAAACCAAAAGTAACACGTAATTACAATAGTTAATGTTATATTAAATCACCCACATACAAGGTATAATGAAAAATAATATATATTTGTAAATTTATAACTTATATTTTCAATGGAAGCCCTCGCCAAAGAATTCAGGCTATCAGTTTACTGGGATTCCCCTTTGATAGGATTCATTGGAAGACTAGAAGTGAAAAAGGGTTCCAATATCTTAGCCATGACCATTCCAAAACTCATTGGAAATAATGATTAGATGGAAAGTTTTTGAACTGTAAAAATGATAATGTAAAAACAAATTCATCATTTTGTGATAATGTATCCTATCAATAAATGTGTGGTGGCTCATTTCAGTGTTTCCTTGGCTGATATCATTATTGATAGAGATTATTATTTGCGGATCTCGAGCCGATTGGAACTATGTGGTCTCATTAAACATCATAAAATCAGATATAGAACAGTTCCCATTCTTTTCTAAATTGGTGGGATCATTGACATTGTTAAAGAAGGTTATATAGGGTTTCATATGTGTACATTCAACTTTGTTTGTGATGAAGTTGATCCTACATATGTGATGGATGTTTCCAAAAACATTCAGAGAGCCATAGGAATATACAGAGAAAAAATATGAAGGATATGATTTAGAATTATTTGGAACAAGATATTTCCTTAATGGGACCATATAAATTGTTGGACAAGATATTGTTGAACCTAGAGGTTGCTGGTAGTGATATTGGAGATGATGTAGATGAGGTGTCCCCTCTTACCAGAGAAGACATGGCCACTCTCTAATCTAGACTCACTCACTCACTAACTCTCTCTCTATGTGTTCAATTTTTTATGTGATCAATAAAAATGATTTTGGTGCATATTATTCATCTCTAATAAAAATGGTTGTAACTAATGAAAAACTACTAAATAGTGGGTGTGAAAAAAAACATAAGGGATAAGAAATTCCATTAGAGGATTGGAGAAAATTCATTTTTTATTAATGTGTTTTCCATGAAAATAAATGTTTTTTTTATTACCCACTGGTACACATTCCCCTACAAAAACCACACATGATAGTATACGAGAAATACAATAGGATCACCAACCCAAACATTTGTGTGAGAAAACACCTAAGATCGTGGGAGAATATACTTCTCCGCCAATGGATTTGGAAACCAGGATTTATGTTTAATAGATGATTTGAGTATCTAATCTAATTGTAAAAAAAAATAAAACCAAATTAGAAGCAGATAAACCTTACAGATGATGATTATGGACTCTGGATACTAACTAGAGGAACAAAAAATTATGGAGAACCCTCAAATTATAGCACTAGTGTATCATATACCTCAATAATAGCATGGGAATGTGCAACTTTATAATTAAATTCACTTATCTAGATAATATTCTAGGATTCATTGAAGGTTTATCTATAGTATGTCCCCCATATTCCTCATTAATGGAATCATAAATATGATTTAAAAACAAAATTTTACAACATTTATAAATAATAAAAGTCATTAAATAAATAATAATAAGAAATGTTTGCAGTTAAAAATAAAAATCATAACAATAAATAAATGGATAACTATCCAACAGAAGTCCACATATTAACTTGGTCTGCATCTCATACATTTGAACTGTTGTGGAATGAATTATAGTTTTTATGTTCACAAAAATTGGGAACAACCCATGGTTCATTGTCATGTTGGGTTGTGGAACATGGAGATTGTTCACCCTGGATCCAAATAATGCCACAATAGTTGTGATGACTTTGACAGTGTAGTTGATAGTCTACAAAACGTAAGGCATTATGTTGTTTGGAAAATAAACATGAACATTTGAATATATCCTAAATAATCATTGGTTTCAAGTAATCTTCCAGTACTTAAGGTTCACCCTTGATACAACCTATGCTTGAACAAGATGCATTATACTTATATGTGAGGACTTCATGTTCTCACCCTGAATAAAAACCTATTTTTTCTATCAAGTCACACAAATTAATACTCTTAGCAAGAAATATTCATGTCATAACCTTTTTACTTTCTCATAATAAAATATTTTTTGGTTATATATTAATTAATAGTGTTATTGAGTGAGTGAAATAACCACGATGGTTGAACACACTAGTAGACTTGGGATAGTGGTTTTTGGAATTGAGTGAGTTTCCAAGGGGTGGATTCTTGGATGGTCATAATAGTTTTAGTGTGAGAATCTTGGGAGGGGGATAAAACACACTAGGTGAATATAGGGAGGCATGGGAGCATAGTGAGTGTCCTGGATGAAAAAACATGGATTGTCACTTTTTAATGCATATACTTTCTAAACCACAAAAAAATTACAATGGTCCTTTGTTCCTTTACAAAAAGAGAGTGATGATAGAGTAATATTTAATTAAATCATTTTTTTTGAATATTTAACATTGATTATGAAATTTAAAATGATTATATGAATCCATAAATGAAATTTATGTCAATTTGGATGCAAAGAGTGTCAACATACATAGTAAATTAATAATATTTTAAAGTTAAAACCTAATTAATAGTAAAGGATATAAATAAAAAAAAATTAATTATATGGATAATACATGATACATGAGAATACCAATTATTTCTAAAATAATATCCATAATAATATTATTTATTATTATACTGAATGTATAATATTCTTTGATAATGTCGATAGTAATCACAAAATAGTAATAATAAAAAAACATTAAATATTTATCCAATCATAAATATATTCAATAAGATACATTAGAAGTAGTATGTGAAGCAATGGGAACTTGATGTTGTTAATTTTTTCATGGTGATTCTTTTTATTTTCAATGTTACTATAAAAATTTCTTATAATATAATTTTCAAATTAATTTAAAAATAATGCTGAATATAAATATATATAATGGATAACTCAACTATCAACTATCATACAATTCTACCTACGCACAACAATAAATTTCAAGAACTATATCAAGTTGTGGTTATCACATCATTAAGGAATTATTCTCTCATTGGTGAATATATAACATAATGTACTACCACCCTAAACTGATATGACTTTATTTTTTTGATGATATATGACATCCAAAATATAATTTATCATCATATATACTATAATATGATATTTAGGTTCCTTGAAGAATATCTCATAACAGAACCGATTATAATTAGAAAGTGGATGTGTGGGATTTTCAATTTGATGTTTTATATATATATAAGAAAACCTCGTTTTCTCTGTTGTAGATTTATTTCAAGCTACTATTAGATGACCCATCTCTCAAATTTTATTATTCAAACTATTTATTTCTCTAGTCTTAGTAGTGTATATAGTTACACTAATAAGGGGTGAATTTGTGTGAAACTGTTTTTACTAAATAAAATCCTACTTAAACTTGACAACCATTAAGGTTGTTGAAACCATTATCTAAGTGAGGATGTATGGTACATGATTTTGTGATCTCACAAATTACTCTCAAATGTTATAGAAATAATAAATTAAATAGTATGACAAAGATATTTTTAATAATATTCTTCCCCAACGTGGGAAACCTACTCCTTTCTATTTCCTATTATAATCTCGACTCATAGATTCCCCACTAATAATCTTATTATCAATTACAAGTGGTGTGGGGGTGTTATTATCTATGTACCATATTGAATTCCACAATAATCCGACTTCACCAATTTTATAGGTGAATCTTCAATATATTACACATGTGAAGAGGTATTTATATTGGATCATGATGGTATTTAAAAGTTCTTCATGAACTCTATAAATAGAACTTGTAATTCTAATCATATCTTATGAATCAACAAGATGTATTTGGGTCATATCCATTAACATTCAGAGACATAATTAATGGAATTATATTCTTCAAGTGATTTAGTGTATGGAAGATGTGCAATTTTTTCCTTTACATTTGTTATTCTCTCATCATCTATCATCCTTACATCACATTATCCTTAGAATAGTATGTTATGGTCATCTCAAAACATAGACCCAAATGATCATCTGGAAGGTACAAGGTTGAAGACTCCCTATAATTTTTGCTTATCATCAATTTCAGAAGTAATTCAATCTCTTAACACAATGATAATAGTTACTATCAATATATTAATGTATCTCTATATTTATCATATAATGTTTTTCCTTTATATGGATACACATCCTTTGATAAATAATGGGATCATTTGAGGTTCAATTTGAAACTCCCACTATCTCAAATCATTATTTGACCACCATCAAAATCTTTCAAAGATATCATGATTAAATTTTTTAAGGACATTGTAAAACATTGCATCAACAGTATTAAACCCTTCCAAAAATCTAAAATAATATCACAAAACTTCATTCATGAATTTGGAATCTTTAAATTTCCAGATTAGCATCCCCACTTTCATTTGACTTCTCATGGATGAAAAGTCCATTGGAATCTTCCAATGGTATAAATTTCATAAAAATTACTCTATAACTTCTAGTTCTACCATTTTAACCTAAATATCAGTAAATAGTATATTTTTATGTGTATTAAACAAACTCTATCATGATTTTTGATATTCTTGTATTCATACTTCCATTACTCCAAAACAAATTTTGAACTTCAACGTACAACATCTCAATAACTCTGTATAATTTTTTATCGCATTATGTACTGAACATTTGGAATCTGGAATTTCTGATTTCACCTAATATCTAATGAAGCTATCTTCTGACCAACTCATATTTTAGTCATCTTCACAATCCAAATTATTGGACTTATGAAAATATGTATTGTACCTATTGTTTATGAAGATTCATTCCAAAAAACACAACACACATCTTCTCAATACATGGGCCAGTCATTCATGATTTTAAACCATTGTCTCTATCATTAGACAAAGACATCCGCATGATTTAATGAAAAAACATCTACTTCCGCAATCAGACTTGCATTATGCATATGATTCCAAAAAATGATTCACGAAATCTATTACATCAGACATTAGTTTTACATCCCAAATTATATTAATATTGGTCTTATAATTATTCTACTTCTACCTCATGTTTTTATTCTCCATCTTATGGTTCCATATTAATTTCAAGATTCTTGACATGTATCCTCAATTTCCAATGAGAATAACTTTTCAAATCCCTATTTGATTTGATAATCCAACTCAGTTAGGATCCCGATTAGTCTTCCAAAAATGTGATGTTTCCTCTATTAAAACAACATTGACACATCATTTAATTTTTTTACAAAATTAATATTTAGAGTATTATTTTAGTTACATAGTATATTTTAATTCTATATTTCTATATTCATGTTTTTTCTCTCATATCTTCTCTCTGGGATTATCCCACATGTCTGAACATATTTTAAAAGAGTATAATTCTCTAACACCTCGACCCCAAAATCCCAGAACCTGTTCATTATTTTTCTAAATTGCCATGATTACAAGGGATCAAGTCCTGAATGACTGATCAATTTAGCAGTCTTGGAAAATATATTACATTCATGAGAATTACATGAGAATTTCAAACAAATAATACAACATAGACATTCCATGTAGAATTCAATTATTCCCCTAGCTTAACTTGGCATATCAATCATAATAAAATTCTTGGAATCCTAGGAAACCAAAATATATGAAAGGGGTGATCTCAGATGCTTAGTAAGGGTAAATAATTTAGTGGATGCTATAAACATTTAAGGTAGGTTGTGTAATCAAAATAATAGCCATTAAAACATAAACTTAAACATAATATGGAAAATATAAATCAAACAGTACCATATTCCGACACACAAGGATATTCTACTAGTCGAATAATCACAAGTGAAAACTAATTTCCTTACGAGGGAATGCATAATACTGGAAAACATAACCACATAGTCAAGGCCCCATGCCAAGACTAAAAATAAATTTTTTTTCAAGGAATTGTGACATGAAACTAACTTGTCTCATGATACCAACCGATGCATCGAGGGGCTATAGCGGGTCCCACCCATCACATACTAAGTCCAATGCATTCCTCATATAAAAATGGTGAGACATAACATAAATATTCATATTAAAACTGCATATGAAATGTCAATACTTCAACCGTAAATCATGAATTGTATGAAAATAGAACATCCACACTCTGACATTTCACAATCCATTCAACACAATATTGAACATTTTCTTATATAAAATAATCCTCAATCATAAATAATATATAGTAAAGGATGTTTATATAGTTAAAAATGATTTGTAATAATATTTGAGATAAATACCCCTTTTAATGAAATCATTTAAAAGTAAAAAAATTTTGAAATGAAGACATTAAAAAATACATTTTTTGAATAAAAGTGTCGCATACCACTTTGAATCTTTTAAAAGGAATTGTCATTTTAAAACATTCATTCCTAAATAAATTAATCGTCAAAACCATTTTGAAAACATGGAAATTAATGAGAATGATTTAAAAGAATAAATATTTAAACCATTTAAAATGATGTTTTAGTTAAATATTCCCTTAAAAATAATTCTTCGAAAAATTATTTTATAAAACATGGACATAGATACTAAATTTTTGACAGTGAAACCATACACATAATAAAACTTGGATAATAATGAGATTGAGGAATTAACCCTTACCTTGTAATTTTCCTTATTTGAGGTTATGTTTACCTTAAGTATAATGAGAGAATTATTATTATTAAATTATACAAGAAACAAATACATAAGTTTGATATCTTATATTATCTTCTAATATTCCTTTTCTAATTATATTTCAGTGGTATCATTCTTTTGGGTGTTAACAGATTTGTCTTCCTCTACATGTTTTGTTACGAAAATCATATTTTTAAAGAAATGATGTATTTGATTCATATCCAGAATGATATTATGTTCATTAACATTTTTTTTAGTCCTCAAATAAAAATTATTCTTGAATGTTTATGATGCGGAACGAAATCTCATCGTGTCATAGAGACGGTAAGCCATATGTACTCATGAGAGACAATACCATTCTATTAATGGTGAAATTGTATGTAATTGGATGGTATATTATATATACATAATCATTAAAATTTTATATTTATTATTTAAATATGTTATACTCATTATTATACCCTTTCAAATAATGATGTTTTGAATAACAAACTACACCACAACGTGGAAATGGCAATCCATATGTACACACGTATGGTGACATTATCATTCATAGGATGGCTTGAATGATGAATATAGTTTTACTATATTTATAATAACATCACAGTATATATAATGTACCAGAGTTATTATTTTTGTATGGAAACAACAATGAAATAGATTGTGGATGAAGAAAATAACTTTGAATGAGGTGATCAAGTAATTACATCTTCTTTGGGGGTTTTCCTTTTGATTTGATCAAAAGGGCTCCTTAGGATGGATTTTTTGATCAATTTAATGAATCTAGGTTGAACTGAGGTAAGTTGGGAGGATATTTGAGTAGGGTTTGGCTGATCCAAAAGGCATTAGATCTATGAAATTAAGAGAAGAGGATGTACCCTTTAATAAGAGAGCTGAAGGGCACTTTAGGAAAAGCTTGAAATATTATTTTATTATAAAATCATTTTTGGATTATAATAGATCCATATAGATTAATTTCAAGGATAAGGTGGGTATGAATTGAAAACCTTTCAACCGATAGGTTTTATAGTAGATTTGGTCACCATATGAACCTTATCATTTAGATTTAACTCTTAGTTAAATAGTTTTACTTTTACCATGTCTTCTTGTATTCCTACACTGTACGGTTAATAAACATACTATAAACTTCCAAGAGAACAACTAGAGGTTAATTAATAACATATATAAAATTGTTAATGTTTTTTTCCTAAATTTATATTTTTATGAATATTATATTATTTTATAAAATATTATTTGTTTTTAGAAACATTTATGTCATTTTTAACACTATTTAGTATTTGTTTTTTTATTAAAGTCCTAAAAATCTAAATAATTCAAAACAAAATTCATGGAATCGACCCTAAAATGCCATATTAACCTAGATAATTTGTGTAATGCCTTAAAATTCTCAATTTACATTTATTTTAATATTTATAACATCAATTATTTTAGTCATTCATAAATAAGATAATTACTACATTATCATTGTGTCAAAAAGAAATTTAATTACTTAATCCCCAAAAATAATAAATAAAATACCATGATGTAGGAAATCATTTTATATTTATAATGAATTTTTAGAGTCTAATTTATCTTATTTATAACCCTATATTAAAAATGTTTTAGTTATTACAATTTGAATTTTACACTTTTAACTATTCTTTAAATAAAATATAATAAATTCCCTAATCTAATTCAAGTGCATAAAAAATGATAATATTTTTTTCCCAGGTTTATTTTGGTCGAAACACACTTATAAAATATAAATAATACATTTTTAGGGTGTTTAGAATATCATTTTTAACTTTAATTACCATATTTACTTTTAACCATGATAAATAAAATTCAAAGGATACTATTCATGAAAAATTATTTTCATCTTATTGAACCACATTTTACATAATGATGTCAGACGTGTCTCTAGTATTTCTGTAGTTCAATGCACCGAAGCTTTAAAATTACCTTTAATGAAAATTTGAAAATGTGCCTAGATGGTGGGCAAAAGACGTTAAAAAAGTTCAACAAAATATTTTAGGTGTAATATTATTATAAAATTTCTCCAATGAATAATATTATACTAATATATGTATTATGTATCTATTTTTAATTTAAGTTAAATTTTTAATTAAAATATTTATTTAAATGGAAAGGACAGTTTTTATCTACAATGTAGCATTTTTCACTATTAATAAAAAATTGGATGTTTTCAGAATAATATGAAAAAATCACCCTATGCTAATTTTGATATTCAAAATTAAAATCCGATGTTTATTTTACCATATTTAAAACATATAATTTTAATTAATTAATTTAAAATTAATTTTTATTGTCAAAACCAGAATATTGGTTTTTAAGAAGTAAAAACTATCAAAAGGCTGAGATGTGTTTATATACAATTTAAATGTAAAATTAATTACAATGAGCTAAAACATATTAAATGATAAAAATATAATCTAATTATACATTAAAACCACTCAAATTCATAATTTAACACTATAAATTATTTCAATTAGAAAAAAATTTAATTAAAATTTAGTATCTTTCACTATTCATTAAAATATGAAAGTTATCTGAAAAGTACCAAAAAATTATCTAGAATAAATTTTTAGGTCCATATTATATAGAAGAATTTAATTTCATTAAATTGAATATATAAAAGTGTTAAATTTTGGATTTAAGAATAGTTCTCCATTAAAAGGTGGAAAATAGTAATTTTTGAAAAATAAATTTTTATCAAAAAAATTGAATTTGTCCTTATATAATGTATAATAAAAAAAATATTAATGATAAAACTATATAGGATATTTATAATATTAAAAATTTTGTTAATAATATTCTTAATTTTTTTTTAAATTGATATTTTGATAGCTCATGATGTGCTTGAACTCGGTGTTGCGTGTATCACATGCTATTGAATTACATTAAAGAGATAGCGTATTATAAAAATATTAGGGTGTTATATTATACCCCATATTAATAAATTTTTTCCTCTAAATATTAAATTGTTCTTCGAAAATAAAGTTTCAAAATAGAAAATACCTTTGTGGAAAACCCACATCAGAAACCGGGTTAAAAAAATTAAGTCTTAATAAGAGGGAAAGGGAAATAAAAAAGTCATCACAAAATTTTGGTTCCAAATAGGAAAATATTGGTGGAAATTATATACACATAATTGGAGGGAAAGAGTAAATATTTATAGAGAGTGAATGAGGTTATCAATCAAATAAATGTGAACAATAAATGGAATATTAAGGGCCTCAAATCCATAAATCTATGATGATTTCAAATATCATCAGTTAAAATAACATAAGATATTAGGATAACAAATTTTTGGTTTTACGTTACTTTCCCGAATTCTTAAGAAAATATTTATTTATCGAATAAGAAAAAAACATACATGAAATGTATTTTTCCAACATTTAAATAATTTCTACCACAAACTCATATTTCACTCCAAAAAGATAACTGAACTCAAAAATAATCTATATATCCTAATTTTATAGGGTCTCAAAAAATGAATTTATAATTCATCATTCAATACATTTAAAAAAACTATATTATAAAAACCAGGACATCACATAGGTCTGTGGTAGGTAATGCACCCTTGTCACCTTTTGGTAGTGGGTCCAAGTCTCACGACACTGCTAGATGCGACAGGTTGTCTCCCAATCTCTAGGTTGTCCTTTTTAAAACTATCCAAAAATAATTTTAATAAATTATTTAACCTTAAAAAATAGTATATAATGTATAGTTTAATAAATTCCACCTTTAACTTATCCACAATACTTCAGTCCAAACTCACAGTCCAAAATATATAAGGCAGTTCCCATATCATACTTGTGAATACCTTCAACGTGTATTCTCATAAAACATGGTAATAAACTGAATTACTATAAACCCATATTGAATATGTTCATTCTTCTTCATTCCATATATAAAACATAGTATACTACATATACTCCTTAAATCAAAAAATTTGAAAACTCCCACAATGAAGGAATAATTAATTAATTAATTTGTTTCAAAGTGGTCTATAATATCCAATATAACTTTTCCAAATCAATCATATCATATTACGAACTGAATATCTCAGTTTTTGGAACATATTAAGGGTTATATTTCCACCAACCATATATTTTCTGGAAAGATTAACTCCCTATTGAGTCACATTTCTTAGAAATATATAATATCAAATTCTCAATGAAATAGTATTGTAGTACAAGCCTTATTTGTTTCCATAATTTGTATAACCATTACATCATTGATACAACACAGAAATGACATAACATAATAACATTAGTCATTATTATTAATCTACGGTAGTATTATAACTTTATTACTATCCAATAACATTATTAAGGAATACTATGATGACTTGTATATTGATTTGTGTAGTGTCTCAACTCTTTACAGTGGAACCATTTAACATTTGAAACCTTTTTCTTAACCTTCCAGTCATGAACTTGGTGACCCTTTTCTCCACACATATAACATAATCTTATTACCTTCAAGCATTCACCAAGGTGATTATTTCAACAGTTATCACATTTGGGAAAATCATTTTTCCCTTCTTCCCTTTATCCATATTTTTTCCATCTTCTTCTTTTATTACTTCCCTTAAAATCCATAGGACTCAGAGAGTTATTTACTTATCTTATTGACACATGATAAAATTTCTTCATATGTTGCAAATACATGGGAGACTATTTTCCTTCTAAATGATATCTTAAGACCCAAAATGATATGATTATTCTTACTCATTAAATCATGCATATTGATTGAGTTCACATTACATATACTAGGATCCATTTCTAAATGAGTATATACACAAGGTTAGATCGTATAATATTGTATAATCCAAAAACTAGAAAAATTATCAACATTAATTGAATATTTTCACATATCTAGTCTCATAAAAATGGTTTTCCTGACATATTTACTCATAAATCCATCATAATTATTTTTAAGGAAAATGTGAATTATCTTATGCATTTCCCGCAGGAGTGTCAAACCAAGTGCGCAGTAAGGCCCTTTGTCATGTACAAGGATACCACGGTTCAAGACCAAAACTCCTTGTTTTTTTCACTATTATGTTCATCTCTTCCAGAACCATGTCCACTTGAAGTATCCAGATGAGGATGTATTGCATGGAAAACTCACAAAATCGCTACATTACCTAAATTTTATGGGGTCCTTTTATACTTATATGTAAAGTATATTGTATGGTTATGATCTCAAATATAAGTGTTTTAAATCTATTTACATGGTTGTTACTAAATTTCCTCTCATACCAACTATAATTCCAACCCTAGAAGCCTAGAGCCGGTGCATTATTTTAATATATTGGCATGATTACAAGGGATCAAATCCTGAAGTACCAATCATTTTAGTGGTCTCGGAAAATAGATTACATACATGAACATTACATTACAATTTCAAACATAAAATACAACATAGATAACACTTTGATAATTCAATTATTCCCCTAGATTAACCCTGAATATCAATCATAATACACGTCTTGGAATCCTAGGAAAAAAAAACATAAGAAAGGGGTGAGATCAGATAACCAGTAAGGGTAAATAATTTAGCATAATCTATAAAATTTTATGAATAAATTTGTAATAAAATCAACAACCATTTAAACATATACACGAACATATTATGAAAAAATAAATCAACAATTTCCTTATAAACATGCACATGGATATTCTATCGGATAAATAATCACATGCAATAACTAATTTCATAATGAGGGAATGCATAATGTCGGACATCATAACCACATAGTGAAGGCCCCGTTCCAGGACTATAAATAATTTTTTTTCAATGCCTTGTGCCAAGACACTAATTTTTCTCCTGATACCTACCAGTACATCGAGGGGCTATAGAGGGCGCCACCCGTCACATACTAGGTCAAATGCATTATTCATATAAAATGGGTGAAATATAACATAATCATTCGTATTAAAACAAGAATATGAAATGTCAATACATCAACCGCAAACCATGAATGATATAAAAACAACACATCAATATTCAAACATATCATAATTCATTCACTACAATATAGAACATTTTATTATAATAAATAAACCTCAATCATGAATAATATCAAGTAAAAGGATGTTGACATAGTTCAAATTAATCAGTAAAACCTTGAGAGAAACATCCATTTTTCATGAAATCATTTAAAATTCACAGAATTTAGAAAGGAAGACATTTAAAATTAATTTTTCAATAAAAGTGTCCCATATCACTTTGAAACTTTTGAAAGGATATAACGTTTTAAAACATTCATGCCAATATAAATAAATCCTTAAAACCATTTTGAAAATGTTGACATTAATGAGAATGATTTTGATGAATAAATATTTAAACCATTTAAAATGATGTTTTAGTTAAATATTCCCATAAAAATAATTCGTTTGAAAACTCTTTTATGAAACTTGGACATGGATAACAAATATTTTCCAATGAAAACCTACACACAAAAAATCTTTGATAATAATGAGATTGAGGAATTAACTCGTACCTTGTACTTTTCCTTAGTCGAGTGTATGTTAACTCCTGTATAATGGGGAAATAATAATTATTAAATTACACAATAACCACATACATAAATTTGATATCATATATTATCTTCTAATATTGATTTGTAAATGATATTTCAGTAGTATCATTGTTTTGGGTTTTAACTGATTTTTTTTCCTTTCTATGTTTTTGTTATCTAAGTAATGATTGTTAGGAATATGATATATTTGATTCATATCCTGAACTATATTATGTTATTAAACATTATCTTTAATCAGAAAATGAGAATTATTCTGGAATATTTACAGTGGGGAATGAAATCTCATGGCGTTGTGGAGACGGTAAGTCGTACATACGCACGAGTGACAATATCATACCATTAGTGGAGAAATCGTATATAATTAGATGGTATATTATATATATATATATATATCATTAAAATCATATATTTATTATTTAAATTAGTTATACTCATTATTATATCCATCCAAATAATGAATTGTTGAATAAAAAATTACACCACGACGTTGAGAAGGTAAGTCGTACATACACACACATGGCCACTTTGTCATTAATAGGATCGATTGAATAATGAATATGATTATACCATATTTATAATAAAATCTCAATATGGAGAAGGTACTTGAGTTATTATTTTATTATAGAATCAATAATGAAAGAGGATATGGATGAAGAAAATAACTTTGAAAGAGGTGATGAAGTAATTACCTCTACTTCAGTGTTTTTCTTTTGATTTGAGAAAAAGGGATCCTTAGGTTGGCTTCGTGATCAAAGTACAACCTCTAGGATGAATAAATGGTAGTTGGGATGATATTTGAGCAAGTTTTGGCCAAGCCAAAAGGCTTTGGAGGTGTGAAATTAATATAAGGGGATGTACCCTTTTATAAGAGAAGTGAGGGGCTCTTCAAGAGACGCCTAAAATATTATTTTATTATAAAATGTTTTTTGGGTTCTAGTAGTTCCAAATAGATTTATTCCATGGATAAGGTGGTAATGGGATGCGAAACTCTCTCCAATTGGTTTTAGACTAGTTTAGTCTCCATATTAACCTTATCTTTTGGATTTAACTCTTGGTTAAACAGTTTAACTTTTACCATGACTTATTATATTATTACACTATTAAGTTAATAAACATAGTATAAACTACCAAGAGAACCACATGATGTTCAATAATGACATATCTAACATTATTTATGTCATTTTTAGGAACACTATATTTTTAGGAATATTATATCATTTAATAAAAAAGTATTTGTTTTAAAAATAAATTCATGTCACTTCTAACACTAATTTGTATTTGTTTTTTTGTGAAATTCATAAAAGTAGTATTAATTATAACTAAATTCATGGAATCAACCCTCACATTTCATTATAACATATAATATTTGTTAAATTAATCAAAATTCTCAATTTACATTTATATTAATATTTATAACATCAACTATTTTATCTATTCAATAATATGGTAATTAATACAACATCATTGTGTCATTAATAAATTAAATTATATAATGTATAAAAATTAAAAATAAAATACCCTGATTTAAGAATTTTATTTATATTTTTAATGAATATTTATAGTGAAATTTATATTGTTTTTAATCCTATATTAAAATTTTTTAGTTATTAAAATTTAAATTAAACACTTTTAACTCTTGTTTGAATAAAATATAATAAATGTCCTAATCTAATCCATGTTTTTTAAAAGGGATCATATTTTTGTCTGAAGGATTTTTTTGGTAAAAATACACTTATCCATTAGAATTAAGACACATGTTAAGGTAATTATAATATCATTTTCCCTTTAATTACCCTATTTACTTTTAATGTGATAAATAAAATTCAAAAGTTACTATTCACCAAAAATTATTTTCATCCTATTGAAACAAATTTTAATTACTACTATCAATTTTGTCTCTCATATTTTTGATATTCAATTCATTGAAGTGGTAAAATTAGGTTTTATGTAAATTGGCATATTTTCCAAGAAGGTGGGTAACATACGTTAAAAGAGTTTAATAAACTTTTATATGTCTAATACTATTATAAAACGAATCCAATGAATTACATTGGATTAATATATGTATTATTTAGTTTTTTTGTCATTAAGATAAATTATTAATTAAAATAATTATTTAAATGAAAAAGTTAGTTTTTATCTACAACACAATGTCTTTAATTATTCATAAAAAATTGATAGTTTTCAGAAAAATAAAAAAACATCACCCAAACCTAATTTTTATATTATAAATTCAAAAATTATGTATGTATTACCAAATTTTAATCATTGATGTTTCATTAATTAATTTAATATTATTTCCTGTTGTGAAAACTGGAAAGCGGGTTTTTAAGAAGAAAAAACATTCAAAATATTGACATGAGTTTATATTCAATTTAAATGTGGAATTACTTATAATGAATTAAATTATATTAAATGATAAAAATATAATATAATTTTAATATAAAATCACTAAAATTCATAATTTAACACTATATATTATTTCTATTGGAAAAGTTGTTTTTAATTAAATTTTAGTATTTTTCACTATTAATCAAAATATGAATGTTTTTAAAAAAGTACCAAAAAATTATCCATACGAAATTTTTATGTTACTATTATAAATAAGGTTTTAATTTCATTAAATTGAATATATAATAGTGTCAAATATTGGCTTTAAAATGGTTCACCATTAAAAGGCTGAAAAACTACATTTTTTGAAAAATACTTCTTTTATTTGAAAAATTGAATTTGTCCTTATATTATGTCTAAGAAACACCAAATATGAATGTTAAAATTATATAGGATATATATAAAATTAAAAATTTGGTTAATAATATTCTTAACCACTATTTAAACGACAAGTTTGATAGGTCGTGATGCACTTCTACTCAGTGTTGCGTGTAATGAAATCTATTGAGTTAATTTAAAAGGATAATTTAATATGAAATATTTGGGTGATACAAATTTATTTTCCAAATTTTTTTCCAAAAATCTCCTCATATAGTGAAGAATTACATCACTATTTTATAACAATATACCTTTACTAAATTACAACTTCTCCATATTCCAAAAATTTCATATGGAACACTTCAAAATTTTACTTAGCGATTCTTCTTCTTAAGGATAAAAAATTATACATCTAAGACTCTAAATATGGCATCTTATCTTGTATGAATGTATCATTATGTTAGAAAATATTATGGATTTGTACAATCTTTATATATTTTCTTTCTTATGAACATAATCTTTTCATCTATGGAACACGTTTATTATGGAATCTCATCTTGTAACTTTCAAGAATACAACCAATCAACAATCCAGCCATTTCACGAGTATTCAGATATTCAATCTCCCCATCATCCAAAAAATCATTTTAATTAACACTACTGTATATAATACGACTTCTTAATCTATTGTATGTTTCATTTAGTTTACAAATATTTCCAAAATCATCATATCTATAAGCTTCTTCAAGATAAAGCTGTCTTCCTTAATATATATTCATCTGCTAGTAGCATTAGCCTTCATTCTTATAGATTAATTTTAGTAAAATACTTCCTCCCCTCACTGTATATTCCTTAATGGATATCTTATGGAAGTAGGGTAATTAGATATCTTTGTTCATTCGTCAAATGGCTTTACCATCTAATTTCTAGAAAAAAATGAACTTTCATTTTAGAATTAAGCTGCTTAAAGATGTGACACATATTATAAAAAATATTTCATATAGGTAGTTAACTATAACAATATCCAAACACAAGATAATTTATATTAAAATAAAATTTATAGTGAAATGTATTCATGGGTATGAGAGTGAATGGGTATATTTTTATGAATATGCAGTCTTTTTAAATATTATATTCAACATAATAAAATAAATTGTGAAATTTCAGGAACCAAAATTTATCAACAATTTTCTAAATATATCTAAAGAAACCAAGATCCAAATAGAGCAACCTAATAAACTCATTAAAAATATCTTGGGTCTATAATTAGTATCCTTGCGGTCCAAAATAGATTTCCCCCTTGAAAAATGGAAAAATATATTAAAACAACTCATTCAGTGAGGGTTTTATTGAGGGTTTAGATAAAAGTGGAAAACGATGAGTAATCACTAAAAACCAACTATATATATAGTGGCTTATACACGAGGGATTCCATACGATGTAAAAAGATTTAGTTAGGTGGCGTAAAAGTTTATAATGATGATAAGTACATAATATTATTGGAGTTCCATGGAGACCTACCCATGAGGAGTAGAAGACTCAATCTGAGCAGACGCCATGATCAATGAGAGTGGGAGACCTCATGAGCAAGGGGAGGGGGATCCGTTACGTTCATGAGGTGGGATGAAGAATTAACATCTTATAGTGTGGTGGGGGGGGGGGGGGGGGTCATGATGTGAGACATGGGAGGCCATCGCCCATGTAAGGGATAAAAGCATTGTTGCACTTGGAGGTAGGGAAAGCTGTCGATCGAAGAAGGGGGGGTATTGACCATGGAAGAGGGACTATCAATGGCGAAAGGGAGGGAAAAACTAGAAGGCATGGTAATCCACTGAATGGAGATGGGGTGTGGCGATACCAGCTGATGCGGGAGAGGGGAAACACTGGGAGGGGTGAGGGTTGAGGGGAAAGAGGGTTACCAGGTGTGGGGGTGGGACAATAGTAGTGAAAAGGGGATAAGGGAATGCAAGGAGGGGGTGAATGTCAATAGGTAATTAGTGGGGGATAATAATTTGTGATCTATTTTCATCAAAACCACCACTAATAATAAGGGATTATAAATAACCCCTTTAAACTTTTATTTATACGGTGTTTAAAATAACCCCTTATAAATTTCTGCCACTAAATACAAACTTTTTTTGTAGTGCACCACCCTTTAAAAGAACTAGTCTTATCTACTCTAAAAGATACCAATTATGAAAAAATGAATAATTTTATATGAATAAATTTCTAAAAAATCTTATAGAGTTTTAAAAAAGTCATTAACCTACATAGAACAACTTTGGATCAACACTAATATTGGAACTACATGGATGGTAAATCTTGACCATGACCATAATAAATGACATAAACAATTGATGTTAATATAAACATCATACTCAATACATGCATAATATATTTGGGAATGTTTGTTCGACATCAATATAGAGTGGATATAATATTAGAAAAAAAATGAAAAATCACCATGTCAAGATGAATTTGGATGTAGAAAGTCTATTAAACATGATAAATTTTTCTGGAGAAAGGATCTAAAGATGATGAACCTATGAAAATATCTTGTGTAATGAAAAATGAAAATGATAATTAGAGGAATTATATCATCCCTACAATCCAATCATTAATATGGTAAGACCAAAAAATAAAATAGGAATGTAATTTTAAACTAAGATATCTTTAAGATATTCAAAATAGAATATATAGTCAAAACTTTACTGGATAAAAGTTTCCATATCCCAAGGTATATGAGGATTATTAATGAAATGTGCATTGGGGAGTAGATTTTTGATTAACATGAAAATATAAATTTAGGTATAACTGCATATAACCTTATAAAACTATAAATACCTATAAAATTAGAAGACAATAGTACATTCACTATCCCATGAACTATAGGGTATAACATTTTCATATATTCAATATACTATTTGGGAGCATCTATTAATGTGATAACTTATTCAATTTATTTTTCCACAATGATAATATTTCTCAAAATAACTAAATTAGTATGTTATCTAAGATTATACATTTTTTCATTGTTTATTTAGTTTAATCTTCCCAACATATAAGAGAGCTCAAACCCCCTTGATTATTTTTAAAACTCTCTAACTGAGCCCCTTGTTATCATGTTTGTGTTCTAAATATGTCTTGGTATGTATAAAAGAAATTTTTTCCAACAGACATCAATATTATCATCACAGAGTAAGAGATTAGTTAATCCCACTCTCCTATAATACTATGAAGAAAATTTCTCATGACTACCAATAAAATTATAATCATCAATGATGGAACTATTTTGATTATTTTTGTAGTGTTGGCATTAAACATTAAAAATTCAGGATTCAATGAAATATCCACATGTGGTGTAATTTTCTTTTCCATTGAAAAATATGACTATATTTTTTTATAAGTATGATATTTAAATGTTTTATGACATAAATTGATTCAGATAAGTTTTGTAGAATCTCAATTTCTCTAATTATTATTTTAATTAATATAATCTGTAATATTTTTTATGTGTTAGAAAGTGGATGAACGTAAAATTGAATATTCTCTCAAAACAATAACTAAAATTTAATGTTTTCATTTCTATGATATTACAATGGATAAAACGCAGTTGAAAACATCATTATAAAACCACTAAAACTTGAATTGAAATTGATTTCATCTGATGTGAAATGTGGTTAATAAAATGGAAATGAGAAACCTCCAATTGAAATTTAAAATATTAAAAATCCCAATCATGTATTATAACATCATAAAATTATCAAAAATGCATTTTTTTTCTATTGGATCTAAATTAGTGTAAATTCATTTGATTTACCCTGAAACTTGAATGCATAAACTATTGTTAGAATGTGAGTCCAAAACTATGATGTAGTCTAAAATAAGTCTTATGTCAACCACAATAGATGTTGTTAAAAAGGCATTAGAAACCATTTTAGGATCCAAAATCATATAACACATTTATGAAACACAAATACGGAGTCCCATTAATATTTTCCCGAAACATATTGAATTTAAAATCTTAAAAAATGAGTATAATGAATTAGTTCCCATTAGGATTCAAAACAGCTAGAGGGATATTATTAACTATATCAAATTGAATCATATGACTTGAAAAAAAATACTCATTCCTATTGTTGAAAAAATATTACATAGGATATCTTGAATGTGTCAATAATATTTCATATATGTATTTTTTAGGTATTTTCATGTTCCAATAACATTATAGGACTTGAAAAAAATCACTTTCACATGCCCAATTTTATTACTAAATGATTCCATTTGGGATTTTTAATGCACCAGGAAAAATTTAATGATTCATGGTAAGAATTTTTTCATATCGGACTAATAGCCACATAGAGGTATTTATTGAATATTTTAGTATGTACAGAAAATTTTTTGAAACCTGTCTTGAGTGTGTAAATTTAATTTAAACACAATTATTAAACAAAAACATTGTTTTATATTTTTCAAAATGTAATTTTTTGATGTTGAAATAATTTTATTTACATCTTGTAATTTTTAAATATGGGATTAATGTGGTAAATGTAGTGTTTATATCATTTTAAAACTAACTTGATGGGATATTTTGAGAAAAAATATATCATTTTTATTACACAATAGATTTTATAGAATATTTGTTGTGAAATTTATAAATATTTATTTACCCCTAACTAACCTACTCTTGAAGAATCGTGAATTTTATTTTATGTTTCAAGTATCATATATTTTGATAATATTAATGTCTTCCTATCCAAAAAAACTATAATATTCCTTCATTACCAGAATAAACTTTTAGATAAACATAGTGATGCCTTAAACAACGATTTCAGAGATGTGCTATCATAAAAAATGGATGGACACACAAAAGTGATTTTATTGACATAAAAAAATAAGAAATAAATTACCCAACAATAAAAAAGAATTTATATCAATTTTTATAGCTTTATAAAATTTTCGGTTTTAAATTTTTGGATGCAATGTAACTGTTTATTTTAATAATAAAACATTAAGTAAGTAAATTATGAAATTTGAATAAAATAAATGGTTATTAAGGTGGATCTAGCTACTACTAGTTTTTTTACAAATAGATCCTAGACATTAATGGTTGTGGGAATCTGGTTTTAGATAACATGATTAGATTTCCTCACACTATTGAAGATGATACCCCAATGTAAACAAACCAAGATGACACCTTCCGTGGTGAATAAATTTTCAGTCACCCAAATAAATTTGTATGATTATTAGGAATTTTTTTCCACTTTAATGGAACCCCTTCTTTTACAATGTAAAAAAATTCTAAAATAAATTATATGTCACGTTTTATTGTATTGGAGGATCCTTATTTATGGAAAAAACTTAATGAACTATTAATTAAGAGGTTTATCTTTGAGGATGAAAATTTTCATATACTATCATTTTTTATAAATAATCTTGTTGAGTCCATTTAGGGCCTCAAATAATAGTAGGTAAAGTATTAGAAGCTCATTTATATTGGCCCTTAATTTTTAAAGGATAAAAAATATCTATAAATAAACCCCAAACTATCAACTAACTTGAAGAGTTTTTGAGGCACGTGAAATGCCCTAGAAATCATTAAATTTTTATGTTGTATTTGATGTGTGTGGATTAAATTTCATGTGTCCATTTCCCATGTAATTTTCCCAAACATTATTTTACTATTGGACTATATCTATATGTTATTGAATAAAAATAAACATAAAATATAAATTCTATAGGTTTTTTTGAGTTTCTAAAATGATTTTTTAGATTTGGAATAAATTGAGTAATAATATTTGGCCCGGGAAAACATTTCTACCAAAAAAATTATGGAATCCATCATTTGATATTATGGAGTACACTATAAGACTCCAATACTTACCAACAAAAGAAAAATATGAAATAATTGGTATCTAATAGTGAGATTAATAAGATTCTTGATAGGACAATAATATATATTGAGAAAGTCTCATGTAAGATATTGGAGGATGAATTGTGGGCCTATATAAATTACCACAAATTCTTGTTTAGTGTGTCCTTAATAGAATTATTTATAGGAATCATTTTCACATACCAGTTGAGATATAGTATATTTCATATTGGGTTTTGATGAAGGTTAACTTGGAGTTTATAAAGGATAAAGAGTATCAGAATCCATAAAACACGCAACAGAAGGAGCTATGAATGGAGTGTTAGGAGTTGAAGTTTGATTCAGTTCAATAGAATTTTTCATCTATCATAATTACATTAAGTAAAAATTTTGGCACTAGATGAAGGGCTGAACATGAGTGTTATATAGAGTAAATGTGACTTCTATAATGGGAGAAGTACCATTAGATGTTCTCATCACCAAAGATTCTATAATTATGTGATGAGGATCAAGGATTTGAGAATATCTAAAGTGTTTTCAGGTTTTTAATAAATCTCTGTCATAATGATTAGTGATCTATGATTTTAGGGGTTTAGGTTTGATATGTTGATTAGAGAGAACATTAAATATATGTTAGTGATACCTTCAGTAGAAATAATGCTTCAACTAAGAATTTATTATGGACCTAATAAATTAGTGAGGAATAATTATATTTTATAATTTTTTTTATAATCACCTCATATATTTTTAGTGCTGTTATCCCATGAAAATATGACACACAATATATATCACATTAAACCCATTTTTTCCTTTTACATTTTACCATTAAACGTACATTCGAATAATTCTTATGTTTGCGAGTTTAATGGTTTGTGTAAGGTTAACCATATGTAATGTGTAGATTTTCTTAACTTCCTACATTATGTATGTACACTATATAGGAGGAATAATTTCGTATATATTATTCACTACACATATTTTCCTATGTGTGATCTTCTGAGAATGATGTGTGAGAATCAAGTTGGTTTATTAGAAGCAAAATGATCAGTTATTGAAATTTTCATCTCCTACAAGCAGTATCAGATCAAGGTTTATCCTTCACAGTTTAATAAAATGATATAAAAGTATGTATGGTGTCAGATTTATAAATTTCAATGAATATAGTTTTCTTTATATGTAATGAAGAGTCAAGATTATTTAATTCTATAATACTTTTCTATTCTATTATTTACAGTATTTATAATGATAATGGGTACATACTAATGAGAGATCCTGAATAGAATGATAGAATCACTTGTATATAACTCCCTGAATATGAATGTTTTTTGAATATTAGAAAAGCAAAATTACATCATATGTTATGAATGAACTGGTAGATATATATTTTAGAATAGAATCCTTTATTGATATTTTTAGATTATGAAAATTTTTATGCTTAAGGTTGTAAAATGGAAGGACAATGGTAGATTATTTGGATGACTTCATCATTTTACATGGATAACTATATTATATTACGGATGAATTTTTTTATGATTTATTGGTGTTTCCTATGTTATCATCACTCCAAGAGAGATGGAATTAAATGGATTCATTGATTAGTGACCCTGATATAATGAAATACTTTATGTTTGAGGATATAATTAATTTTATAATCAATAATGAACTTTAGTAGAGTGAAGACCATGTACCAATTGGAGACACTCTCAATGGAGATGGATGGGGAAAACAACCACATCAAATTATTGTTTATTAGAATAATCCATTAGAATAAAATCAATAATATATCATCTACGTAAGATATTTAGTTTTGGTCTATCCTAATGGATGTGTGGGAAAATGAAATTTCAATAAGGGCTATTTTTTTGGAAATGGTAACCCTACAAATGCATCATCTTTTTGGTAGTTAAGACTCAATTTACAAAAGAAAATATAGAATTTTTTATACAGTTTGAAAACTCTAGTAAAAGCTTCAATGTCTATCTCTCGAGCATCTTATCATTCATATAGTGATCAAATATATATAGTTAATTATATATATTGATTTTTTTTGTGAATTTCCATATGGTATATGGATAATCCATGGTTGTTTTAGAAAAGGGTAACTCAACATATTCAAAATGAATAAGGGATTATTAGAACCATTAGATGTATATTAAATCCATATTCAACTAAAATATATTATTTCTATCCGAAAATTAGATGATATTGGATATGTAAATATCATTGAAAATATCGTTGGAAAGATACTTGAAGACCCTTAATTATTGGAAAAGGATTAATGGATGGAATTCATTTCCTGACCTAATATTTATATAGAAACATAATGGTTGGATGTTTAGCTTTATATTTTTTGAAACTATGTCACTGTATGTTCTTCCATCTTAGTGAGAAGAAATGAATATATTAAATTCCAAGTGAATATTTCATAATGCTCTCATTGAATTAGGAAAGTGTGAATATTGTGTTCTATAAAAAAGGGTTTCTTTCAATTTAGAGGGTGAGATGTTCCACAATTAAAAAATATAGCTTTTACATTCATATATTTAGAGATATTATCATGCTCAATCTTCTTATGGTTGGATTTATATTCTTAATTTCATTTAAAATGATACTAAGAATGCATTTATTTACTTCGTGAAGCATAAACTATATATTTTTATGGGATTTTTCAGTGGACATATTTTCTGAAATGAGAAATAGGATGAAATTGAAAATTTCATTGATTCAATAATTATGGACAATACAAAAAATCCATCTACTGAAACTCTCACCAAGAGGAGTGAATATGGAATTTCAAGGTGGGCCTCAAAATTTATAATAAAATTTAAAATCAAAAATAATTAATAAGAATAAAAGTCATAAATTAAGGATTTTTATGCTGTACTCAGGAATGAATATGTTAATATGTATTAAGGAACTCATGATGTTTTCTTTTGTTAGAAACTAAATTCCAATATTCATAGTTGGTAACGAATATTTTGTGGACTTTTGGTCTATAAAATTACCTAAAAATTCTTGATCTTAATAATTTGGTTGATTAGTATATCTACATAGTGGTGTTTCGAACCATGGTGAACTTCAATCCAAATTAAAAATGTGTTTTTTCAACAGTTATGGGGATGATTTGTTTATATTGATAATGGTGTAGTTGAAGGAGTAATGTCATAATCTCAATAATCCTGGATTCTATGGTTACTTTATTCCCCTAGTGATAAATAGAAGTGATCTCATTCCAAGGGAATGTATAGTTCAATAGTTTTTGAAAATTAGATACATAATTAAAATTCTCATGAAATTTTAAATCATAAAACCTGATATGAAACTTTCTTTGAGAACACAATAATTTTATTTAGCATATCCAAACATTTTAATTATAACACAATTATTCACATCCTTAGGAATAGAAACATAAGAAAGGGTTGCGACATAATGCTCACTAAATATCTGAATACTATAAAATGTATCATGAATAAATAGAGTGTAATTAATATAGAAAGATAAATAACTAAAACAATTGTAATTACATCAATTACTTGATCATAATACGATAGGAATAAATGATGATCATATAATATCTTATAAATAATCACATGATATTCAAACATAACCAGGGATATTTAACTAATCAAATAATCCCGTGAAACATCAATAACTATTCTCATAATGAGGGAATACATAATTCTTGGAATCATAAACATACCGTCAATGACTATTAACAAGAAATCTTATACAAATGGGTATGACTTCTACCAAAATACCCAAGCTAGTTTGTCTCCTGAGACATACGAATGTATCTAGGGGATATAATAGTTATTCCAATCACTAACTATGTCCAATTAATTCCACATATGATATGGGTGAAACATAGTGTACGTTAAAATTTATATTAAAGAACTATAATATGAAATTTTAGTAAATTACCTAATAAATAAACATAATCATAACAGATTTATAGTAATTTATAGAATGGTATCAAAATAGTAAGTCCCTATTGAAACACATCATTAACGATCTAGAGGAATAATGAGGATGGAATCCTTATTACATATTACATTGGATGATATTGAAAATAAATGTTTTTCCCTTGATGAATATAAATATACTAAAAATATATTTAAAAAAATCATGACGAACCTAAAATTTTGACTTTTGAAAATTAATTTAAAAAAAATCCATAATACATATAAAATAATTTACAATAAAAATATACTTGTAACCTTGTAAGGGATTCTTCAATAAATGATTATTCATGATGTATGGTCATTCTATACACTTCGAATGAGTTATACAAACATTCCTTTGACATTATTGTAAAAAGACTAAATGGTTCCTTATTCGGAAAATGAAAATAATATTCCATTCAACCCATTTTATTAAAATTAAAAATTCTGTAAAAATGTGTTTAAAAAATAATTTTTAAAATATTAAACCATTCATGGAAATAAATTTAGAAAATATGGAAATGGAAGGAAAATATTTTTTTAACCAATAGATAAATGAAGTTGATTTTTATTAAATGAAATTATTTTCATTTTTTTAAGGGAGTAAAATGAATGGAAAACAATTATTCTCAAAAAATAACCATATTAGAATAATTTTTTTGTTTGTTTATTGAAATATGGATCATACTAATTTATTATTGTACACTTAGTCATGAATAATCCCTACAAACTAAGAGATTGTAATATAAAAAACTACCACTTCTTAACGATGACAAAATAACAAAAAATGAAACATTAAATACCATGAGGATAAATGTATTAATTATATAAAATATAAAATGTGATTTATGTGCAACAAATAATATAAGTGGTGAATATGGCATATATCTCACAAAATTATATGTGATACGAGAAACCCTTACAATGATCATAACATTGATGTGAGAAATAACCAATGAATCAATTATGTGTAACAAATGTAAATAAAAATATAACTATTGAACATAGAACATTATATAAGAAAAATTTATTAAACTCATAATCTTATAATATCAATGATAATAAAGAAATAATATAACCCAATGAAAAAAAAGAATATATGAAATTCTATACGATTTTGTAACATTTATGTAAAATCCACATGGTTGAAATAATTTAAATTGAATCTTAAAATAAAATTAATTATAAATTATTTAAGATATTACGAGTAAAAGGGATATTTTATACATCTGGAAGATAAAATAGGAGCATTAAATTATATTACACCTCACGGAATGAAAATTGAGGCAAAATCCCTTAACCCATGTCTGATTTCCTTCACACGTGTTCGTACCTATTATTTAATAAATATATTTTTTTAAAAATATATTATAGAAACATAATAATTTATTTTATATCATATATTATTTAATTATAGTATTTTATTATACTATTATTTACTATTTATTGTCATAATTGATGTTTCAGGTGATAATTTCCCCATTTTTCATGGATTTTATGGTTTAGTAATTTCAATCATTTTTCTTTAATCATGGTCCAATAATACCCATAATTTTATCCATTATATAAATATAATATACGATCATTGTACTTGTATTTATAAAATTCAATAAAATTTATAGCTTAGTAAAAGAGTTTCAATATTCTTGGAGATGGTTGGTTGTACATACGCATGAACGTCACTTCTATTTTTCCAAAAGATGGAAAGTAATAATGTTAAATAATATTTAAAATTTAAAAATAATTATTATATAAATTTATCATATATATTAATTAAATATATAATTATTAAGACATATTTTTAAATAATATGAAATCCATTTCATATTGCATCGTAGAGGTGACAGTCCACACAAATGCACGATTGACATTATTGTTTTTCCAAAAGTCTTAAAGGTAAGAAGGTATATATGATATTATTACAAAATATGTATATTAATTTCATGAATATCATAAAAATATGTTAAATCTATCATTATATGCACCTAAGATAGGTGGTGATGGTTAATTAATTACATCAGTTCATGAGGTGGTAGTCTGCCGTACACACGATCAATATTTTCATTTCCCATTTTATAAACGAGAAGATAGATATATGTTATTTCACAAACATAATAACATATTATCATATATTAGATATTTTTTACTTGTTCATAGATTGATAAAATTTTAATTATTTTTCGGATGTTATTTTTTAAGATATTTCATGAACCAAAATTCTTTGGGAGTGTTAAAATGGGAGATGGTGTGCCCTTATATAAGAGGGGGGAGGACACACTTGGAATTTTTGAAATAAAAAATGTGATACCCATGTTATAGAATTTCAAAGGCTAAAAAAAGATAATTCATGAACCATGGATTAAATAATGAAAAAATATTTACCTAAAATTTTAATTATATAATTATTTGGTTCATTTTAATGATTATTGTTTCTGATTAACTCCCAAATAAACATGTTCTAACCTTAAAAATATGAATTAATTTTTATAATTTTTAATATTTATTATCTAAAAAAATTATGCTTGAATTACTATATAATATTAATTATTCTCATTACAAATATTTACTCAATTTTTATAATTTTAATTAAAATAATTTGGAGACTTTAATTTAAATATAATACCATATACTTGATGAAAGATTATTTTTCCACAGAAAATGTATTTCTAAGAATAGAATGTTTTCATATAAAAATTCAATTCATAATTGATTCCAAATTACCTAAATTTTATTTATTATAATATAATTTAAATAATGATAATTTTAAAATAAATTTAAATAAAAATATATCTTTTAATTGCATTAAACAAAATGGATTTTTTAAAAAAAAAATCACTGTATTCACTATTCATCGATAAATCAATATTTTTAGATAATTTTCCAAAATTGACTCTATGAAAATTTTTACATAAGGATTTAAAAAATTAATCTCTATTTGTTAAATAAATTTTCTAAGAGTTTTAAATATTAATTTTAATTTATGTGCGCAAAGTGAAATGAACCCAAATTTTTAAGAATTCATTTTTTAGAAAACATTTTATTTTCATTCAAATGATTATTATTTTAATTATAATAAATAGATAACCAGTTAATATATTTCTTATATGGGTAAACCATTTAATTTTAATAATATATTTATTCTTATTAATTCCCACAAATTTAATTTCTAGATTATAATATTATACTATATTATGTTTAATTTAGGCTCTGGGTTTCATGTACCACAAGCTATCGTAGAGATTAAATTTAATTAAATATATTTCATGGGATATTTTATGCTCAATTTTTCGTGTTGTATACTATTTAAAACAGAATATTATTCTTTTAAAATATTTGGGTGTTACATTCTCATAATCTATAATAAATTTCATCCACATAATTTTAACTTCTTCATAGAAATCGGGGGGTTTTCATATTTTAAATACCTTTGATGAAAACCCCAATCATAAAATGGTAAACAAAACTTCTTCTTAAAATAGGGAATGGAAAATAATAATATAATATATAATAACACATAAATATGTTTCCAAGGAGAAGAACACTGGTGGGAAGTTAAGATATGGACATGGAATAAAAGTCTTAAGAAATATATATAAGGTTTTATATCATTGATCATATGAAAGTGAATGATCAAGAGAAAGTTAATAATGAAAAAACCATAATTCTATGATGAGTTAAAATAAAAATTATTAATCATATATGAGTTAATACGATAATTTTTTAGTTTCATGATTCATATCCTATATGTTGAAAAATTCCATTAATATCATGATAGATAACATAAGAAAACATACATATAATTTCATTATATTGTTATGCTTCTAAAAATTTACACTTCATTTCACACACACAAAAATGAATATCTGAGATATTTTTTTTATTCATGATGGACTAAAATTAACTTTTAATGGATCATAAGATCCATAAAAGAGTGGTATGTCCTTCCATATGTCTCTAAATATTTACAAAAAAATGGTTAGCACAAGTGATCCAATATAATATATTAATATCTAAACCTCAACCATATCACCCAAATTAAAACCTAATCTATTATTTAAGTATTTATCCATCATATAATTTTATTTAAAAGTAATGTCATATTAATTGGAACATCACATGTGCCAGTGTTAGGCTTTGCACCGTTATCAACATTCTATTATGGATTGATGAACCATGACCTTGACATATGAGATTATTTCTCTCCATAAATGTTGCTTGCCGTTTTTGTAAAACCATATTAATATAATTCCAATAGTATTCAAAAAATATGAAGAATATCCTCAGAAATAACATGGTCATCAAATTACTTTTTGACCAAAAGGGTTTCCTATATGACTTATTCATTTGACATTAAATTAAATTAATTAATTAACTATTATTACATTAATATAAACGAACATATTGGATAGAAAGGTTATCAAAATGATTGTGTTTATGTTGAAAATATTTAAATTCATTATTCCTTAAATAATTTTTTTAACTAAAAAATATACATATCCAATGGGTTGTGTTTCCATAAATTTATCCGATAATATATTTAATATTGATAAAAAACCATCACATAAAGCCTCAATAATGGTGTTTTAAGTCATTAAATTATGATCATCCATAAACACATAAAACCATGAGGGTATCCATAACTCTTAATGAAATCTTACATGAAGACATATATCCTTCGAAAAAATACACAATACATATAATTTTAATGATTTTTATAACTAAAACACCATTGGTAAAAAATAACATTATATAATAATTCATGAATCCATATACACAAGAACATAAATCATTCCACATCAGTATTGTTTATAGTGTAAGTGTGAACTTTATCACATATATTCTTCCTAATTATATTCCTCTGATTCTTAGAGGAATCTATTGTGTATTTCCCCATATTCTTACAATTGAAACAAAAAACATAACTAGATTCTATCTTTCTCTTTTAATCATGATCCTATGGGGTTTTATTTCATTATTTAATAAGAAATATTTTCCTTTTAAAAAATTACAAGGGTAATTCTTTCCCGAATTATCACATGTTAACAAATTCTTCTTACCTTATTCCATATATCTATTTTTTCTCTACTGTACTTGTTTTCTCTATATTTTTTTGAAGGAATAAGACTTGGATATTTATTCCTATATTCTGATAGCTCATGTTACTATTCCCTTGATGATGATAGGGTTTGGGATATTAGTTCCCTTAGAAGGATTGGATTTAACCGGTCCATGAAATGGTTAATCATTCTGTTTGGATTACGTCAACAGTCTACAACATACTTTTCTAACCTTGTAATGTTTTATTCATAATTAATAAACATTACATGATCATTTTTATTAGACTTATGAGGTGTATCTCTATATCCTGTCATTACTGATGAGGGAAATATTTCTCCCAGAAGAGTTCCTTAATATCCTTCCACTCCATGCTCATTAATTCTTAAACATACTTAGAGTTTTTAGTCAATGACCACCATTAATCCACATCCCATATAAGAATATAAACTTCCATAAATACCCTATACCTTTCATCATATCAGATATTGATTAATATTTTTTGTGATGAACTTTTCTATTTCATGGATACAAATGGATTTTTTGTCCCATTGAATGATGGAGGTTTCTGATGCATGAAGTGGTCAGACATTGTCACACCACATAGTGGATCTTCATGATTATACATATAGTAAATGTTAGCACTCATAACCTATGTCAGCATCCCAAATATGGTTATAATTTGGTCAATTATTGGTACATCTCCTACTCTATATTCATTATCTTTTGTCGGAGGGAAGTCCCAATATAGAATAAATTCATAGATATAGTTTCCTTTACTCCACATAGGTGACAATTCAAAATAAAGGTATACACTATATTAGATCACAACATTATGAAATATAATGTATAATCCAAAATCTTGTTAAATAATTACTTAAATAAAAAAATTTATGCCATACTAATCCGATAACTATATTCTAAAATTCATGGATAATGTTTTGATATCATAAAAATATTTTAAAATCCATCATAATGTTTTGAAAATGTTAATTATCCCAAGAATATCTCCTTGGAGAGTAAAACTATATTCACATTAAGTCCTTTTATCTTGAACTAGGTGAAAAATGATTCAAATCCCAATACACCATTTTTAGTTTTATTACCCCTAGGTACAAATGTACTATAACCACATCCACTCATAGTATCCATACATGAATGTATTTCTAGGAAAAGCACCTAATATATTCCTCACCAAAACATTACGATGTTTTTCAATACTTATCCTAAAATCATATTATAGTGTTATGCTCCCTAATCTATACTTTCCAAAATATAGATCCCGAGGTTTATACTAAACATTATTTGATATGAAATATAATGACCTTGAACCTAGTATCTATGATTCTGTGGTTACTTTTTTACATTAGTCCTAGATACAGAAGATTTAATCCCTAAAAACTAATTAGTTTAGTAGTATTTTAAAATATGATAAATATATTAAATTCACAATAAATTATAATTCATAAAATAAAACATAAAACATTTTTTGATAATATCAGAATTACCTTTATCATTTCTATGTATATCAATCATATAAACTTTTTTCTTTCATAGGGAAATGAAAAATATGAAATTGTTAAGCTTTAATTCCCAGTATGGGATTGTGTATAATAAAATCTGACATTAATAAATATGGTATATTAAATATAGAAATTTAAATAACTGTAGCCCATGTTATTGAATTAATTAACTGAGTTTAATAATGCATGAATAAATTATGATTCAATAACTTCATATAAATAACCTCATGAGCGTGAAACATTACCATGGATATTCTAACAAATAAAACAATCACAAGGAACATCAATAAATAACATGAAATTGATGTGATAAATAATTCTAAACATTTTAACCATATCCTTAAGGAACCGTTATAATAAATATTACATAAATCGGTAAGCCCACAAGAAAAATACCAAATATAGTTTGTCTCGTGAGACCTACTGATGCATCGATGGGCTAGAACAGGCCCCAACCATAACTTATTATGTTAAATTAATTCCTCATATGATAGGGGTGGAACATAATACACATAAAAATTCATACTAAAAGGCTATCATATAAAATTTTAATAATTTCCCCTATCAATAAATGTAATCATAAACCATTAAGAGTAATATGGAAAATGGAATAAAATAAGTAAATCACTTGTATAATTTATCAAAAACCATCTGAAGGAATGATAAGGATAGTATCAATAAATAATATTATGTGTGGAACATAATTAAAATGTGAATTTTTTCAATTTATGAATCTAAATACCACAAAAACACCCTTAAAAAAATTATTGAGGAAAATAACATTTTCACTTCAAAAAAGTAAACTTTAAAACAAAAACTTTTATGAATATTTAAAAAATAACTACATTAAAAATATCTATGTAAACATGTAAAGTACTATTCAAATCAATGATTGGTCCTGATGATGGTTAATTCAGTATATGTTGTATAAGTTAAAAAAACATTCCTTTCACACTGTTGTAAAGAGGTTAAAAGGTGAATCGTTCAGAGAAAACTAGAAAATTAATTTAAAATAATTTAGGTAATAAAACCTAGGTAAAAATGTCTTGACTAAAATTATTATGAAATTTTAAAAGGAATTCGAGAAAATTTATAGAAAAAATGGATATGGATTAAAAATTGTTTCCAACCGAAGATAAAATGAATTCTGTTTCCATTAATAAATTCTTTTAGCCATTTTTTTCTTAAAGATAGGAAAATTTTAGGAAAGAAATTATTATATATAAATAACTATTCAAGAATAAAATTCATGGGTATTTTTAAATATAGATCAGATTTTTTCATCATTGTAAACAAAATCCAAAACAATCTCGATAAATAATGAGATTATAGCATAAAAATTTACCAATTTGTTAACTTCTAGATTAGAAGCCATGTAAAAGGAATGACATAGAATGAATATTTAAATAACATGAATATAAAGGGATTAATGATATAAAATATGAAAGGGGTTGTATTTAAACAACCAGAAATTACAATGTGGTAAATATGATATATGTCTTAAAGAAGTAAAAGTGATATGAGAGGCCTTTAAAATGACAATAACGTTGAAGTGAGAATTAATCAATGAACTTATTATGTGTATAAAATTAAATACACATAAAAAATGTTTAAATAAAACATCATATAATAATATTTAATTAAAAACATAATCTACTAATATATTCTTATAATATAAATGATAATGAAGAAGTGATATAACCGAATGGAAAGAAAATGTTTAATGAAATTATTTACCTTTTGTTAACTTTGAAGACAAATACCCTTGAATGAAATAATAAAAATTGAAATATAATATAATATTAATTATTAAGGATTCAGTATATTATGTATGAATGTTTCTGTACATACACAAGGTAAAAGGAATTAGTTTTATAACATTACAATATGCCTTAATGAGAGGAAATTGAGAGAAAATGCCACACCTTATGACTGATTTCATTCATATGTATTGATACATATTTTATAATAGATCTAATATTATTGTACATATATTATTTAACCATAATAATATATATCATACTATATATGATTTTTGTAACATTATTATATGACCAATTTATTTACAATTCTTTAATAACTATTTTTCATAATAATTGATACATTTTTCATGTATGTTTTAGTCAAATAATTTTGGTCCTTTTAATTAAATTAGGGTTAAAATATCTCAATAAATAGAAAATGAAATAAATATAAAATAAAATCATTATATAATAATTTATAATGGAAAATGAAAATATATAGGGGAAATTGAGTTACATTATTCGTGGAGATGGTAGGTCATACAAATACATGAATGTTGTTTCTATTTTTTACAGAAGATGGAACATAAGGAAGTTAAATAATATTTCACATTTAAAGAAGTATTATTATGTCAAATATAACATTTATATTCAATAAATATATCCTTATTATCTACCACATCAAACTAAAATGAATGAAATTTCACTTCGCTATGTGGAGGTGGTGGTCCACAAGTATGCATGAGGAACATTATTATTTTCGAACAGGTTTTAAGGAAGGAAGATATATGTGATATTATAATTAAAGGTTTATATTATAGTAAAATACTTCATATAAATATGTTAAATATATTATTATATCCATTTGATAGGTGTAGGGATAAAAAAATGCATTACAACGGCTCGTGAGGCTGTGGTCTGCCGTACACAAGATCAAAGATTTCAAATCTCATTAGATTAAATAGGATAGTGGTATAGGTTAATACATTAACATAATAAAATATCAGTATATATTTTATAATGGAAATATTATTTTGTCATATTTTGAGAATATTTTATATAGTTAGAAGAAGAATTAATATTAAAATAAATGATTAAGTACTTTTCCACTTCTTTAGACAAACTCTTTAGGATTATGCCTATATCCTTCCTTGATAAACTTTATAATCACACCAATGAATTTATGATGTGTAAATCAGTTTAGAGTAGATATTTTGGACTATATTGGTGGAACCAAATGATATATGGATTCTAAATAAGGGAGAAGGGGTGGCTATTTATAAGTAGGGTGAGGGGAAACTTTGAATTTATGAAAAGGAAGAGTGATACCCAAAATTTTGACAAGTGAAAATTATCCAAAATAACTAATTATTGAATAATAGACGGTATAAGGTGAATATATTTCTTGAAAACTATAATTTTACATGTTTATTGGTCATTTTAAATATTATCTTTATCGATTAACCCGTCAGAAAAACGTTTTTTACCTTAACCTTTGTGATTAATTTTTACAGTTTGTACTATTCATTATGATAAAAAAAAATTAAAATTATTATATAATTGTAATTACTATGATTCGAAATATTTGATACATTTTTCTATATTAAATCCACAAAATCATTATAATTTAATTTAAAATTAATATTTTAGACATAATTGAAATGTGGGTTTCTAAATAAACAATGTGGATAAGTATAAAAAGATAAAATAACAAAATTTAGTATAATTTTTTTTAAAATAAACTAATTTTTATTGAATAAATTTTAATTGAACTAATTTTATTTATTAAACATTTTAAAATAAAAATGTTACTTTTAAATTATTTAAATGGAACAACTATTTTAAATAAAAAACAAGTATTTTTCACTAATTATTGAAAAATATAATTTTTTATAAATTTATAAAAAATTAACTCTAACATAGTTTTTAAATTATTAATTTTAAAATGATATAAACATATTTTAATTTTTTTCTAAAATTATTAAAAATTAACTTTATTTTATATACACAAATTCCAACAAACCTGCCTTTTTGAAAAGTATAGTTTTTGAGAAAACATTTCTTTTTCTTTCAAATGAATATTGTTCTATTTTTATTCAATAGATAACCATTGAATTAGTTTTATACATGTGTAAAGAAAATAATTTTTATAATTTATGTATGTCTATTCATACCATCCAATTTAATGGATAGGTTATAATAGTATATAATCTAACAATTCATTAAAACTCATGGTTGCTTATACGAAAAGTTATCAAAGTGATTAGATTTAAATAAATATATTTCATAGGGACTTTTTAGATTGTTGTTTCTTGTGATATTCACTATGAAACACAGTATTATAATTTTATATTATTGGGATGTTCTAAAAGTAATAAAACTAAATAATGTACATATGTTCTTTTTAATGAGAAAATTTTGTGGATTAATAGAAACTTAGTAGAGTGAGAAGTCAAATAAAAATAAAATATGAAATCATGATTTGATATGAGTAAAAGAAACAATATATCAATAAAAAATAGATATAAGATGGAATTATTAAAATAACTATAAGTATAGGGTAATGGAGAGTATGATATTAGAAAAAAAGATCTATATTCGGAGAAGATCTCTTGAGAGATCCATGATTATATACTCTTGAAGTTTATCCACAAATAATCCATTAAATAGTAGGAAGAATTGAGCAGAGTATCTCATAATAATTTATTTAGTTGGGGAGATCAACTAAAATTAAGAGATTAGTTCAACATTACGGAGGTGATATGAATTTTGTGCTTCAAATAGATGCATGATATCTAGGATATTTTAATGAAGAATATTCATTTAGTGACTCTAAATTGTGAGAGTAATCTTTGAATGAAGAGATTAATTCATTGTAGTTGAATAAAACATGGTATATGAATAAAATTCAGAAGGTAAAATAAACTTCAGAATAAGTGGGTCTACCATATTAAGGAATTGGATGATGGGAAGAAAATATTGAAATAATGATTAGTGGTTAAGGTATTTATGTATATGTAAGAGACATATATTTCAAAAATCATCTCATTGGTAGAAAAATATTGTAATATCAAAATAGTGCTATGTAGTGTGGAATTGGATGATTTTTTGTGAGTGTATATTTATGCAATATTGATTTCCCTCATGGTGATTTATAGGAATAAATCTACTATAAATAGTCAATAGGTGTACCATATGTTAGGAAATAGATTGTGGTTTATATATTGAAGAAAATCATGTTTTGAATGAAGGAATATCCACAATAGTGTAATTAGAAATTTGATTCCATCAATTCCAAGAAATGATTCAGTTGGATAAATTTATTTAATTATTATTACTTGAAATAATGGAAATATGGAACATTTTTCATATTTTATTATATATTGATTACATCTTGATAGGTAGAGAATATGCTCAGAAAATCTATTAATTTGAATCTTTACTTGTTTGGAATATTTGAGATAAAAGATCATAGACATTCAAGGAATATCTTATAGATATTGATTGAAATATATATAAGGTCTTTCACTTTGTTGTTATGATCAAATGATTATATCGAGAATATCATTGATATATTTGGAATAACCACAAGTAAGCTACTACAACCCTTATAATCAATAAATTAAAAATATTAACATAAAAAATCACCAAAAAAATATTAGAAAACGTTCAATGAGAATATAATATATAAATCAGTGATTAGAATTTTGATTTATTTAATAGTTTTCATAGGGGTAGAAATTTCCCATTTAGTTAGAGTTGTGAGTCAGTACCCAGTGAATCCAGGGATAGTACACTAGGAGGATCTGAGGTGAATCATTTGGAATTAGAATTGAATGATTTATAAAATCTTATGTTATGTAATATATAATATATTACAAGGGTTTTAAGTTTCATATTTTTATTGTGGAATTGATATAAGGAAAAAAATTGTATTTCAGTTTACTTTTTGAGAAATAACTATTAGAGGGTCATCAATTTTTCCAATGATTTTTATACTATGTTAATAAAATCTATGTATTTAGTTGAAAATGAATTTGTGATGGAAATTTTTTCATATAACTTATTATTAAATGAATTTATAAGGAGTTATATAGTATTAGTTAATTGCTTTTATATAAAAATATATATCTACTTTTAAAAAAAAAATCTAATGTTTTATGATCAAATGAATCATAGGGACCTAATGTATCTTTTTATAAAAAGATTGATAGATGAAAAGAGATAGTTTTATGAATGATATAATGAAAAAAAAATATTATAGATATATTCACAAAGGTGGTAGTTTAGGATTTCATAAGGAAACATCATTCCTCAGTGTGACATGGTTGATTAGAATGATGAAGGGAGAATACTATTGTATGATAAGTGTTGAAGAGTTGTCGTAAATAAATATGATAAAATTAAAGTGGAGAATTTTAAATGTGTTGAGTTAGTTATAATTAATAATAGTTTTTCATCCATCAAAATTATGTTCATTACAATCATGGGAACCAGATGATGGTTTAAACACGAGGTGAAGACAATGAAATAAATACATCTCAAATGAATACATAACCATTTGAAGTTGACTTCTATCGATGGTTCTACTATGAAATTTTAAAGGTACAAAAGATCATAAGGATAAAGGGTCACAAAGTTATTAATATATATTAGATGTATGTCACAACTTGTCCTCAGGGCCCGTGCCGTGACTACCCCAAGCCTGCCTTCCATAGGCTAGGGGCTGGCGACTAGCACCAAAGGCAAAAATATTGATAAATGGGAAGGCATTTCCTTTAAAAAAGTAAACAAAACACCACAGAGTACATGAAAAAGTAAAATAATAAGTACAAAAGAAAGAGCTGAAAAGTAAATTGGTCAGAATACAAACCCAACTGAAATGTACAGCTACCACTGAACAAAAGTACAACAGAAAAGTCAAGCAGTTGGAAGAATAGAAGCATCTCCTGGGTCGTCCACCTCAGATCCTACCTGCAGGGTTGGTACAGATAGCACATCTCCTGGATCTTCCACCACGGATCCTACCAGAAGGGTAGGTACATATAGCCTCCACAACGCTCTCGCCTGTCAACCACCTCCGAGTATCGTCTAGTCGTGAAGTCCACCTCCGGATACTGACTCATCGTGAGGTCCACCTCTGGGTACTGTCCAGTCCTCGTACACTTGGTCTCTGTCAGTGTTGTCCGCCGTCTACATCCAACACAACGAGGTGCGGTCAAAGCTTGTGAAGGGGTGAGTATAACGATACACTGTAGGCACCCCGAGACCCTCAATGTCACACTAAATCCAACAAGGATAACCACAAAGAAGGATTTCAATAGATAACCCTTACTTAGGTTTAAGTCCATACTTATACATAAGTTATCAAGTAACCCATCTCAATCATGAGGAAACAAAAAGGTTATGCAATCAACGGATAACCACTACCTAGGTATATGCCCATACATATAACTAAGTTATCAAGTGACCCATCTCAATCATGAGGTAAACACAAAGGTCATAGACTCAGCTCAAACCATGATTTTCTTTATCGAAACTATAATTGCTGAAGAGCCCTATATCTAACGAGTAAAATGATCCTGTCACGACTCCGATGTACTACACACTAACCTAAGACTACTGAGGTACTTCTCCTGTCAAGTACTTCGGGTCAGCCACACAAATGCAGTAGTGCTTCTCGCTGTGGTCTGTCACCCAAAAACTAAAGTGCACCCCCCTAATAGCCTGCAGAGGTACTTCTCCTGTCGAGTACAGCGAGTCTGGTGCCTGCTACTAGGCGTTCTGTCCGCCATGGGTCTGCACCCAAACACAGTAGTGCTCCGTCCACTGGGCTAGTCGACTCACTCCAAGTCGATTCGGTCAAGCAGTCTTCAGGTCTCAGCCGACTGCACGGTCTCCGTACTCTTACGTTCACCTCCGGGAGGGTCCCTATCCACGAGCTATAGGACAATAATCCAAGTATCCCAAATTCCCTTGAAGAATTATCTCAAAGGACCGCCTCATCATAGGGGTCTCAATGAAAAAGACGACGCGTCAATCGGTTGCCGGGTCTGTGAGTTATTAGCCTTTTTGTCCTAGGGGGCCGGTTGGTTTCGTGTACGAACTAACCCGACCGTATCTCAACTATACCCCGAACTCACATAGGGTATACTCATAGGGACCGTTTCTCAACGTGATCACCAACGTCGCTGATGGTTCATCAAAGGGACGTCTGGTCTGAAAGTTATCGACTTTTCCGTTCTAGGGACCTGGTTAGATTTCAGGTACAATCCAACCCAGCCTTACACCAACTGCATCCAAAACTTAATAGAAGTATACTAAAAGTTCACTCTCTTCAAGAGGAATCCAACAAAGTCTACTACATGTCAATCGCACATCCGGAGCTCAAGTTATAAGTTTTTCCACTCCATGGGCCCGATTGGTTTAGGGTTCAAAGCAACCCGGCCATACCGAACGTTCTCTGAAACCATGATTGTAATATACCGTAACAACCGTCTCGATCCAAGTATCGCATCGAAACTGACGGTGGGTCGATCGGATGTCTGTAGCACATGTTATGGGCGTTTGAATAGATCTTTCTGAAATTAAGGGGTTTGGGCCCAGTCTGACCCTGCCCGATACCCCCCCCGGGTGGGCCCGAACCGGGTGACCCGACCCGGGTCCGGGTCCGGTCCAATAGGGCGCAGCCCGGGCATTGCGGCTGATCCACATGGCCAGCGCAGAATGGGGGGTTACTACCCCCCGGTTGAACGAAACTGGCGTGGCTTTAAGCCCCACCGCTCTGCCTCCGAAACAGCTAAGCCATTCTAGTTTGGCCCACCACCGTGGCTGAGCAGTGGCGGTTCTGTTCCGGCGGTGCGCCGCCGCCGCCGGTCGCCGGCACCGCTGCGCAGGTGGGGCTTGCCGCCGCCGCTTTCCACGGACAACCAGACGCGCTCCGATGGTCGGTTTTGCTCACCACCTTCGCCAGTGGTCCTCCCGGGAACTGACCTTCACTGCGGAGGCTTGAAATTTACTTTGTAGCACCGTTTGACATCACCCGTCAATCCGTGCACAACGATCAACCAACATAGGGTTTGGGTTTGTTCGTTATCCCGCTCCATCCATGTTAGAGGCTCAAACCATAGTTCAATAAACAAGAACGCCCATCATAGAGGGTATAATTCACATAATTAGAATTATACAAAAACAACCCCTACATCAAAATTGACGTCACACGTCCTCGAGTTGTGGAAGTCGAACGTCACGACAGTTGGGTGTCGAGAATGAATGGAATCGATTCCGTCGACGTCGGAAGAAGTATAAGAATGTTGTTGTTGGCGTGGGTCTCTATGTCGGCATCTCCTTTCTTGCCGCGGAAGAGGAAGGTTGTCGTTCTTCGATAAGGAAGTGTCATTCTCTGTTGAAGAGGTGTCATTCTTCAACAAGGATAAATTCTCTCCTCTTCCTTCTTCTTCTTCTTCTTCTCACAAGGGTCTCTCTCTCTCTCCCCCCCAAATTCCTCAACACAAAGTGTGCCCCCCACGAAATAAAGTAAAAGGGCTCAACCAATTATTTTGTTATCACATGACTTTTGAAATTCAAAACTCAAAACAATTAATTAATTAATGGAGTAGGTTCAATTAATCAATTAGTGCATGTTGGCAAGAGTTATGAGAGGGGTTTTTGAGAGTTACAAATAAAATGGAATTATGGGGAGTTGGCACATTAAGTTCAAGAGAGTCTAAGGGGGTTTATAAGAAGTTCAAGGGATTATGGTATCATGTGGGCCCCACCACACTAAACACTCCCATGGGAGGTTAGGTGGGTGTGGGACCCACCTCCCACATATTCACACATGGGAAGTTGGGTTGTTGTGGACCCCACTAACAACTTCCCATGGTAGACATAAACTTACTTGAATAGAAAAAATAAAATTGTTCACAATTTTATGTATTTCTTCCTTAAACCCAAAAATTTAACTTCTTTCCCTGAACAAATGCACCTACAGTAAAAGTCCATATAAGAAAAAATACCGGTGCTGCGGTTTCATCAGTGCCCTCAGATTTCGATTTCGAGAACCGGTTCAAAAGTTAGAAAAATCCCACTCGTTCGTTCACTAAACGTACACGAGCTAATCTTCAGGAATTGATTCTGGGCACACCGGGCCTCAAAATCAGGTTCCATAAAAAGCCACAGACTCGTAAAATTCCAAATAAATTAAGAAAAAATTTTACATGAAATTTATGGGTCTTTAAATTACACCCACCTCAGGGATTTATGTCTCCGTAAAGTTATAACACAATCTAGGGAAACAAAAGTAGTACTGAGCACGCATCTGAGCCGTCCACTCCCATGTGCTCTCCTGGAGGTTCTCGTGCTTCCAGTGGAAGCGCACCCGAGGAATCAACCATCTACGTAGGATCCGCTCCTGTCGATCTTTGATCCCCACTGGAACCTCTGTAAATGTCACCCGGACATCGACGTCCTACTTCCTGAGGTCGATGATGTGTGAAAGATCATGCACGTATCTCCTTAGATGAGGTACGTGGATGTTATCATGCACTCGGTGCAACTGAGGTGGAAAGGTCATGTGGTAATCCACCTCTCCTACCCTGATGAGGAACTAAAAAGGTCTGTTGAACCTCGGAGATAACTTCTCGCCTCAGCCACATCTCCGTAAACCTCATCGAGGTGAGACCCGTATAAGGACGTGGTCGTCATCCTCAAACTATAGAGGCCTCCTGTCAGATCTTCTAGAAGTGGTGCTGCAACTTTGGAGAATTTTGGCACAAAGGTATGTTTGGCCATCTCCTGAGTGATCGAATGCACCCTCTTATGCATGATTCCATCCTGTGCTGCCAGGGATTTCCTTTTTGTCGACCAAGGAAAACCCCATCCCTATATTGTAGATAATCCATAACCTTTTTTCCTAATACAGTCAATATGTTTATGAACTATGGATCCAATCCATACTCAGAACAACATCGTAAGTCCTTGATGCTACCACCAAGAGATTTCAACCGAAACTCTCGCCTAGTGGGTCAGATCACACTGTCGGCGTAAGTGTGATTATCGAGTCTCCACCCAAAGATATCTCCAGATGTGAGGGTCAAGTCTACGGCTTACTGGAAACTCCAGAACTGGGACATGATTCATGGAAAGATGGAATGATTTGAATCAATGTCTTGTTGTTATGGCAGCTAGTATAAGACGCAGTTCATACTTCGAATCATCCTTAGAGCCTTTTGGTGGCACTCTTTGACCGCATGAAGCTACCCTTTCCCCCACCCTCTAGGTCCCTTAGCCTAGCGGGGATTACAAGGGAGGGTGGTTTCATCATGTCAAAATGTTCACCACCCCATGCTGCTCTCATAGCTCTACTTCCATGTCTGCCACCTTGAAGATTCGTCTGTACTTTTTTACTTCCTCTAATTAAAACATTTTACACGCCCAAGTCTCCGAGACTGGCGCCAATTTCCAGCTTTCCCACTGCTAACCTTCACTGACTTCATCCATTTAGCAAAAGAATTCTCAACCAAAAAGGTTCTTTCTAGCACCCTAGCATAAGTAGGAATGCATAGAGAAAAGGTGCTGGCTCGGATGTCCAAGCCCTGAAGCACCGATCGCATCACATTCATTGAGTACCAAGAATGGTTTGGTACGCCCTAATGAATTCTCAGCTACCGACATGTCGTCGTGCAGAAGCTGTATAAGCTCTAGAAAACTCTCAGCCATCTCCTCAAGCTAGTCCTCAGCTGCCTGTGAGTCGATCTCGCCTCGGAACTTGATGGTATCTGATGCTGGAACACATGTAAGTTAGTAAGTCTACATGTGTCACTTACCGGTACTGCCAGTTGTAACTGCTGACCAACAGGTAGTGATGTATAGTTGGAACACTACCCAAAGGCACTATCTCAGGCATCGGTTCACATACCGAAGCCTCATCCCTATGCAGACCATCCTCATGGTCACTCACTGGAAAAAACTTGTAGCCAAGTCCACCATCCACTCTACTGATGTCTCAGCTAGGCGAAAATCTCTAGCAATCTCCTCCAGCCAGTGCTCTTCTCTCTGGGAATCTACCTCGTCTTGTAACCTCGGAGGCCTCTACTGCTGGAACTCGTGCAACGCGCCCCGCCAGCGTGCACCATCCAGTAGTACGACTGGTGGCATCTGCTGCCTAACGGGTGGTGGTGCTTCTGGTACACCAACTGAAGGAGCCAACATAGAAAGAGGGCCCTGAACCAAAGCCTCATCACTCGGTGAGCCGTCATCGTGTACTCTCTCGGAAACTCCAACTTACTGTCTGTGTGGAGACATCCTTAACAGATGAGACATGGTAAAATGATTTAAACCTAGTGAGATGACCTGGTTTGAGCTAACTTAATTAAAACTTTAGAAACACACATGCAATCTGTGTTTTCTTTCACTAAGTCAGAAATCAGTAGTCAGGGTCCTTGTGTACGGATACATCTTCCACCTCACCAACACTGGACTCCCTGAACTGAAAACCACACTTAGTACCCTTAACACTATTGCTTCACAAAAATAAATTATCAGAGTCCTATGTTTTGACGTAGAATCGACTCCTCTGATACCAATTTGTCACGCCCTGTCCTTAAGGCATGTGCTGTGACTACCCCAAGCCCGCCTTCCACAGGACACGGGAAGGTGACTAGAACCAAAAACATAAATCCCGATAACTGGGAAGGCATTGCATTTATAAAAGTAAACTAAACACAATAGAGTACAAGAATAAGTAAAAAACATAGTACAAAACAAAGAGATGAAAAGTAAATTGGGGAGAATACAAACCCAACTAAAAAGTACAACTACAACTGAATGAAAGTACAACAGAAAAGTCAAGCAGCTGGAATAATAGAAGTAACTCCTGGGTCATCCACCTAGAATCCTACCTGTAGGGTTGGTACAGATAGCACATCTCCTGGATCGTCCACCACTTATCCTACCAGAAGGGTATGTGAATATAGCCTCCATAACACTCTCGCCCGTCAACCTCCTCCGAGTATGATCTCGTCATGAAGTCCACCTCTGGATATTGACTCATCGTGAGGTCCACCCCCAGGTACTGTCCAGTCCTCGTACACTCGATCTCTGTCAGCGCTGTCTGCCGTCTGCATCCAACATAACGAGGTGTGGGAAAAGCCCGTGCAGAGGTGAGTACAACGATACTCAGTAGGGACCCCGAGACCCTCAAGGTGTCACTAAATCCAAAAAGTATAACCACAAAGAAGGATCTCAACAGATAACCCTTACTTAGGTATTAGCCCATACTTATACCTAGGTTATCAAGTAACCCATCTCAATCATGAGGAAACACAAAGTTATGAAATCAACGGATAACCACTACCTAGGTATATTCCCACACATATACCTTAGTTATCAAGTGACCCATCTCAATCATGAGGTAAACACAAAGGTCATAGACTCAGCTCGAACCATGATTTTCATTATCGAAACCATAACTGCTGAAGAGCCCTGTCTCTGATGAGTACAGTGATCCTGTCATGACTCTGAGGTACTGCTCAGTAACCTAAGACAGCTGAGGTACTCCTCCTATCAAGTACTACAGGCCAGACACCCAATCACAGTTGTGCTTCCCGTCGGGGGTTGCCACCCAACCACAGAAGTGCACCCCCCTAATAGCATGCAGAGGTACTTCTCCTGTCGAGTACCACAGGTCTGCTACCTTCTACCAGCCGCTCCGTCTGCTGTGGGTCTGCACCGAAACACATTAGTGCTCCGTCCACTAGGCTAGCCGACTCACTCGAAGTCGAATCAGTTAAGCAGTCGTCAGGTCTCAGCCTGCTACACGATCTCCGTACTCCGTACGCTCGTCTCCAGGAGGGTCCGCTCCATGAGATACATGTCGATAGTCCAACTATCACAAAGTCCCACGAAGAAATATTTCAATGAACCTCCTAGTCATAGGGGTCTCAATGCAACAGATGGCACGTCAATCGGGCGCCCGGTCTGTGAGTTATTAGCCTTTTCATCCCAGGGGCCCGGTTGGTTTCGTGTCCAAGCCAACCCGACCATATATCAACTATACCCCTAACACGCATAGGGTATAGTCATATAGACCGTTTCTCAACGTGATCAACAACATCGCTGACGGTTCGTCAAACGGACGTACGGTCTGAATGTTATCAGTTTTTCCGTTCCAGGGGCCCGTTTGGATTGCGTGTACAATCCAACCCGGCCTTACTCCAACTGCGTCCAAACCTCTGGTGAAGTATACCAAAAGTTCCATATCTTGAAGAAGAATCCAATAAATTCAATGGCATGTCAATCAGATGTCTAGAGAAAAAGTCATAAGCGTTTTCGCTTCGTCGGCTTGGTTGGTTTCGGGTTCGAACCAACCCGGCCATACCCAATGTTCTCCGAAACCTTGAGTCTAATATACCGAAACGACCATCTCGATCCATATATCTCATCTCAATTGATGGTGCATCGATCAGAGGTCCGTATCACACGTTATGGGAGTTTGAACGGATCTGTCCGAAATTATGGGGTTCAGGCCCAGTCCGACCCGGCCCAATACCCCCTGGGTCGGCCCGAACCGGGACAACCTGACCCGGGTTCAGGTCCGGCCCAATAGGGCACGGCCCGGCCCGGTGGGCGCGGCGTGGCCCAGCCGGTGCGGCCGGTCCATGGGGCCAGCGCGGGGCGGGGGGTTACAACCCCCTGGTTGAACGAAACTGGCGTGGCATTAAGCCATGCCGCTCTGCCTCCGGGACGGCTAAGTCATTCCCATTTGGCCCGCCGCCGCGGCTCAGCTGTGTTGGTTTTGTTGTAATGGCGCACCTCCACCGTCGGTCACCAGCGTCACCGTGCTGGTGTGGCTTTTCACCTTCACCATCGGTCGTCCCGTGACCCGAACTTCATTGTGGAGGCTTCAAATTGAATTTGCGGCCCCGTTTGTCGTCAGCCATCAACCCGCGCACAACGATCAACCAGTGGAGGGTCCGGGATTGTTTGTTATCCCACACCCTCCGTGTTAGAGGCTCAAACCATAGTTCAATAAATAATAACGCCCAACATAGAAGGTATATTTCACATAATTTGAATTATACAAAAACAACCCCTACATCGAAATTGAAGTCCCACGTCGTCGAGTCATGGAAGTCGAACATCGCGGTTGTCGGGTGTCGCGGATGAACGGTATCAATTCCTTACATGTCAGAAGAAGTAGAAGAACATTGTTGTTGGCGTTGGTCTCCACGGTCGGCATCTCCTTCCTTGTCACGGAAGAGGAAGGTTGTCGTTCTTCGATAAGGAAGCGTCGTTCATCATTGAAGACACGTCGTTCTTCAACGAGGAGAAATTCTCTCTTTTTCCTTCTTTTTATTTTTCATCTTCTCACAAGGCTCTCTCTCTCTCTCTCTCCAAATTCTTCAACACAAAGTGTTCCCCCCCAAAATAAAATAAAAGGCCTCAACCAATTATTTTATTATCACATGCCTTTTGAAATTCAAAACTCAAAACACTTAATTAATTAATGGAGTAGGTTCAATTAATCAATTAGTGTATGTTTCTAAGAGTTATGAGAGGGGTTTTTGAGAGTTAAAAATAAATGGTAATTAAGCGGAGTTGGCACATTAAGTGAAAGAATGTCTAAGGGGGGTCATAAAAAGTTCAAGGGGTTATAGTCTCGTGTGGGCCCCACGACACTAAACTCTCCCATGGGAGGTTAGGTGGGTGTGGGACCCACCTCCAACATATTCACACATGGGATGTTGGGTGGTTGTGGACCCCACCAAAAACTTCCCATGGTAGACTTAAACTTACATGAATAGAAAAAATAAAATTTTTCACCATTTTATTTATTTCTTCCTTAAACCACAATATTTAACTTCTTTCCCCGAACAAACGCACCTACATTAAAAGTCCACATAAGAAAATACCGGCACTACGGTTTCATCGGTGCCCTCGGATTTTGATTCCGAGCAACTGTTCAAAAGTTAGAAAAAGCCGCTCGTTCGTTCAATGAACGTACCTAAGATAAACTTTGGGAATTGATTCCAGGCAAACCGGGCCTTAGAATCAGGTGTCGTCAGAAGCCACAGACTACTAAAATTCCAAAGAAATTAAGAAAAAAATTTCCTTGAAATTTTTCGGGACTTTACATTGTAAATGGTTAGTGATACATGATTTTATTGGATTATGTGTAACACCCTATGATTTTAGAAAAGAAAAATATGTTTGATAGCATATTCGATGCACAACACTGAGCTTAAAAAACTCACAATATATATAACCCTTATAAACTAGCCATAAAATTGGAGGTTATAAGTAATATTAAATAATTTATGATATATATATGTTCTAATAAATATAAATTATTGATAATTTTTCTAAAAATAATAAATCAATTTTTAGTAAAGTAATTTTATTCCTCAAAATATTTTTTCTTCACAATTGATTTTTATTGATTTTCAGAAGAAAAAATATATATATATTTTGGAATTTTGTTTGTTTATTTTCATAAATTTAACGAAATTTTTTAAATCTTAATATAAACCTTTGTTGGGCGAAATGTTGATATTTTTCAGAAATTTTTTATTTTATGGTGAATAGTGAAAATACGGGTTTTTGTGAAAATGTAATTTATTGTCAATAAATTAATAAATTTCAAAGCCCCAATATGTTTTGAATATAATTTAATGTAAAATAATTATTAATTTTTTCTATTTAATATAATCAATATACGTTGAATAAAATTCATATTTGATTTTATTATAAGGATGTCTTTGGGTTTAAAAAGTGTTTTTTTCTCAAAATGGTTTTAAAGTGAAAAATGTTTGTCCCTTTTAAATAATTAAACAATTACAACTGAGTAATATTTTAAATGAAATTTATATATTATATATAATTAAATATTATTTTTTATTCGTTAAATTAATTTTGTTAGTCATCGAGTTAATATAAAATCTTCATTTCCTCGGAAAGTATACTTCTTGAAAACCCACTCTGTCACCACGTCTCTTGGTTTTGCTTTAAAATAAAAATTTCCACTAATATAAATTGAATTTTGTAAATTGGGTTAAATATTTTGAATAAAAAAATTATATTATCTAATATGGTCAACATAATTTTTTAAATTAATGAATAGTGAAAAAACTAAAAATTAATTATTCTAGTTAAGGTGAATATGGGTTTGCTTGGGGGGTGGGGGTTAAACTAAAAATATAAGGCTTCAAAAGACCTAAAAACATATATAAAATATATTTTATGGAAATATTTAGATCATAAGTTGTATAGGGATTTATAATAATCGATTATTGACCCTTTTTTATTTGAAAAAAGAGGGTACACCCTTTTCTTATAAAACATTACAAGTGTACCTGTCACCTCAATTTTAAAAGGATACTCTCTTTCATCACTTCTTCACCTAATTAAACCAATTTTTATTGTCCAGAACCATCCAAAATCACATACCTAATTGCATCCCTTCATCATATATACATTTTTTGGTTCACAAATACATTCTTAGAATACATTAGGCACCATCCAAAAGCGGTGGTTAGAGAAGAGGTAAAATTCATAACATTTCATTTTTGTTTTATTTCATCTTCTACCTCATTAAAATAATATTAAAATATTATAATATAATAATAAAATTATATGATATATAAAAATATTTTTTTATATTAAGGTAATATCCAAAACATATCTCTTCTTCCTTCAAATGGGATACGAAATCATTAATCATGTGTGTGACATACGACCGTCTCGAGAACTTATTTCATTCATTTTCCATCATCTCATTTCAAAACATATTTTGTTGAAGAATTTAAAAAATATACATGATAATTTTAAATTATTTATACATATAAATTGATAATATCACATATAAATTATAAATTTTCATTCCATGGAATATATGATAATGTCACTTGTGTGTAGGACAGACTACCGTCTCGCGGAGCAATGTTATTTTATTTTCACTAACACATTAAATGGATGGAAATAAGGATGATTTAAATTAATATATGTGATATACATTCCATAGTAATTATATTAAATACATATTAATCATTATTATAATATAATATATCAATTTAATTCTTACACTGAAAAATGATAATGTATTTTGTGTATGTGCGGACTACCACCTCCAGGAAGGAAAGTGTTAATTTTTTCATCACCCAATAAAAATTATGATAAATATAAGTATATTTTAAAGAAAAATAAATATATTTATTATACTCTTATCATTATTTAAATATAGAATAATACATAGCTTCTATCCATAATGATTATTGAAAAATGGGAATGTTACTTATGAGTACGTATGACCTGTCAACTCTATGGTCATAATGTAGTTTATTGTCAATAACCATTTTTCATTATTGTCGTTAAAAGTATAATAGATGAATAAACCTGATAATTAAGTCATTATTATTTTTATTGAGATGTTTAAATGATGAACACTCTGACCACAATCAACTCACTATAGCCATTTTGAAACACTGAACTGAACACCCAAAAAACACCCAACGTGGAAATAACTGATTAAGTATTCAAATATGTCATTATAATAAATTATTCAATAATATGGTGTTTATTTTGTACATTTTTATTTAAAAATAAAATTATTTATGTAATATTATTATACATCAGTTAAAGGACATACAATGAAAGCATGGATATGAGGTATGGGTTTTTATCAGCTACCTTTTACTATTGTGACACAAACGATATATTAACATATTATTTATTTTTTTATTGAGTATATCCTGAATTGATTATATTTAATATCATTAGTAAATAATAAATCATTTTATTTTAAATTTTAATTTTAATTATTTCATCCATATGGTATTAAATTGTATGTTACCATGTGGTAAAGAATATCATATATCAATTTATTTTCATTAGTTATATTACTTCCTTATTTTATTTTATATTCTATGACTATGTATTTAATGAAATTTTATTATAATTTTTTTTATTTTCCAACATTTAATATGGATATAAATATGACAAACATAATAGATTCATTGACTAGTTCTCAAATTCAACGGTAATCTTTTTGTAAGCACTATTCATCTATAATTAACATTATTGAAGACATAAATTTATGATATGAACATATATTCATTTGTGAGGTAATTGTAGTTCGCATTTACAAGAAATATCATGAAATTAATTATTATCATGATATTTAATGTTTCATTTTATGTTATTACTTCATGGGGATTGTGATTGCATAATTACCAATATGTAAAAATGTTAATGTAATAATTTCTTTTCTTTATAGATTATTTATCATCAAGGATCCTTTAGAAGGAAAAAATATTATCATATTTTATTGAACCTAATATATTTCCACTCTAGTTATTTTGAATGTCGTTAAAATGTTTGATTTATATTTCCCCTTTATTGATTGATGAAATATCATGAAATTTGATTCTAAGTGATACTAATATTGTATTTTCATTTAGATTAGATATATTTCCCTTACATATCCATGTTTTCTAAAATGTTTTAAAATTTTTATTTTTAATAAATAAATTATTTACTAATTTCATTTAACTTGATATTTAATTTTATTTTAAATATTCTGGAAAGGAAATTTCCAACCATTTTCTTTATAGGACAATTTTGACCCCTTTTTAGAAATATTTATTTTATTTTTGTTTTTAAAATTTATATAATGAATAGATTTTTTCACCTTTATATTCATTATATTTGTTGAATTTTCTTTTATTTGATTCTAATATAATTTTTTATGAAAAATATTTTCAAAATATTTTGTTATTTTTTATTTTTTTAATTGATTTTAAAAATGAAAAAGGTTATTTTCATCCAAAAAAACTAAAAATCTTTTAATCATATTTACATTCATCCACATTATTAACCATTACTGTTAATTATGATCTAATGGGGATATTTTGTAATCATACCATCATCATTATTTCTCTATGTGGATTATGATTATTTCCAGGAGATTTCTATAAACCTATTTATTTTCCACGATTTAATCATATTTTGAAGATATCGTGATCGAATCCATTTAGTTTTTATGGGTTAGTCATGTTTCAAAGAGATTATCATGGAACCTATTTCTTTTCCATGATTTATTCAAGTTATGATAGGAAGAATGACTGTTTTGATGATTTTTATGATGAAATTTATGCTCTATATACTTTACTTATGATTGTTAGGCATTGGTATATGATGGATGCACCTAAATAGTACATGTTGAGCCCAACATAGCTTATATTATTAGTGGGGCCCAATAACACTAGGTGAGACTGATATTAATTATACATTGGGTGTTCCAAAATACCAATCCAATGCATTGGGTAATGAATATGCCTTCAAGAGAATTATACTAAGATTTAGGTGTATCGTTATTCCAAATGTAATGTTTCTATGAGGGTTTTATGAAGATTACATATCACGATACCAACACATTTTTGTGAGGATGATATGGTTTATTAATGATTCCTTTGTTCATGATTGATTTCACATGACTCGTGATTATTTATTATTCCATGTTTTCATGTTTAATGTTATATGTATTAATTATAATGAGTTTATTATGATTCTCTCCTACACTATGATTATATCTTCATACCCTTATCCACTTCTTATATAAAGGCCCAGAAATATGGTATAATTTTTTTAATTATATGGAATTATTTCAAGACAGTGAAATTCGATGACATGTGATTCTGAGGCCTAGAACAAAATTTTGGACTTTTTAAGGTACATTCAGTCAATGTGCAAGTGGGATTTTCTATCATTTATATTGGTGATTGGAAAAAAAATTTGAGGGCACCGTTGAATTCAAAGCACCAGGATTCACTTAATCAAAGCATAACTTCGACCTGCAAGGTTCATAAAGAAAAGATAAATTTTGGACATTTCAGAAAAAATAATAAAATTACTCTTTGAGTTATTTTATTCTTTTCTTCAACTACTGAGAGAATGTTGGTGAAACCACAATGTAACGATGAGAATTAAATAAGGGTCATTTAATGACTCGTTTCTTTTGTTGTGTAACCACAACACCAATTTAATTAATGTTCCATTAATTAAGGTTCATTAATGCACCGCATTAAGGAACACAATGCCCTGATTATTATTTTTATTAATCAATCCATTGGAGAAAAGATTAACAAATGTGGGGGAAAATTCTAATGCAACACCAATGATATATAGTCCAACAAAAAATGGAGAATGAGCACCGATACAATGGAAGATTCAATCCATAGAGCGACAGGTGGTGATGAGCGCCAATAAACATGGATTGTCTATGAACACAGATCTTCTCCTTCATCCACAACACCAAATCCAAGTAGGGAATTTATTTTCACAAAGTGTTTAATGTTTCCTTTTATCTCTATATTAAATAATACAACAAATGCAAATCAACAGACTTATAGGTAGATATGCGACTCATTTTATCCTGCAAGATGATTTCACAGGGATTTGATTTGGGGTTATTCTTATTCTTGAGATGATTTATATCTTCCCCATGATAAAATACTAACAGTTAAGGCGCAGGCCAGTCCATACATGGCTCAGACACTCTCCCAATATTGTATGTTGTGCGTATTCATGGGTGACTGAGAAATTTGGTAGAATGGTGATTCTATGGGATTCTAAGTGAAGAAGGTGACTCGAGTGACCTATAGGTGAAGATGGGATAGAAAACTGACTACTGGAGAATCTCTAGGGGCCTTTGGAAGTGGTCACTGATGTGACGGCGGCGGGCCCATGCTGACCGCACGGAGGAGGTGACGCCGGCTGGTGCCATTGCAGAAAGAGGTGGAATTCTCATGATGGTCATGCTAGAAGATAGAGGAGTGACTGTCTGCATGACGCAATGGCTATGTGCTGCCGCCAGATGGTCGCGGAAGTGGGGGACATGACTACCGTCTTCCCCGTGTGGAGGTGGAGCGGCCTATTTGGGCTATGGAAGAAGACTTGGGGTAGTCATGACATGGGCCCCGGGGGACAAGTCATGAAAAAGTGGTATCAAAGGGGTGGTCGGTTATACCAGAAGAATTAAGTGTCTGTATTTTCAATGGGGAAATAGTGTTAAGTATTTTGAGTTCAGTTTGCAGTTCGGGGAGTCTCGTGTTGGTGTAGAAGTTGAAATATCCATACAACAGAACCCTAAATTCTGTTTCCTGACTTGGTACACTAAAACACCAGTTTAATGTGTATTGAATTTTTTTTCTCTAAATATCCATTGAGTCAGATCACTAGGTATAAGTTATTGAACTTGGTGAATATTTTCATTTACATGATTCCTCCATGAAGATAAATATCTAGGATTCAAGTGAGAGATCAAAGATGATGGTCCACCGATAAATGAGGTGTTGGTACAGGGACCACTTACGGCAGCAGCACCTTCAGGTGGTGTACCACCACCACCACCACCACCTGGGGAGCAGAAGTTGCAATGGACCCCTCCAGTGAACAATGCACGAATTCTGAGAACACTGTAGGATTTCCAACGATAGTGGCTTTTGAGGTTTCGAGGAAAGACAGATCTATATGCTACAAAAGTCTGGCTAGAGGCTGAGACACGAGTTTTCCGCTTGGTTGAGACACTAGAAGACCAGATGGTGATCCTAGACACTAGTCTCTTTTAATAAAAAATAGGGAGATGGTGGATCCCAATGTTCAAGAGACATGATGAGATGACTCTTTCTTTGTTGTACTTTGAGATCCTCTTCACTATTATGTTCGTACCAGCGAGACTACAGTCTGTGCGTATTCAGGAGCTACTGCACATACATCAGGGAAACCTGACAGTGGACCAATACTCAGTGAGGTTTTCCAAACTCTCCCTCTACTCAACCAACATGGTACAAGACCCTTTATTCAGGGTCCAGACCTATGAGAAGGGTCTCAAAATGAGCAAAGAATCAATGACTTCACTCATCATTCTAATGTAGGCTAGTGATCAAGATCGAGACCTAATGGTGGAGAGATTCTTTTCCAAGATAGCTCCTACGGTGAGATCCACCAATGGAAAAAAGGTGTCCATGTAATCTTTACCAGGTAGTAGGTTGTTTATGCAGAGGCCTTGACGGGAAAGTCCTTCTGGAGGATGACCCCAGGGTGTAGGGTCGAAGGTGTGGAGCTTGTGAGGTAGAGGAGGTCATCTGAGGAATAGAGTTTTTTACTATAGTGGTGGACATGGGGACATAGATCATGACATTATTCTCCTAACACAGATGACCAGAAAGTGATTATGGTACTACCAAGAGAGTGACAAAGGTTCGAGCAAGGAGGTCCGCAGGGTGATAGATGTGGCAGAGGAGATTCTCTTTTAGAAGGTTGTGGGTGATGATATGAAGTACTACAACCACCTCCTCTAGGTGGTCCACCCTTTCCTCAGGCAGTAGTTGTAATTAGTTGAGCTCGGCTTTAAGAAGAAGAGTCCTATAAACATGGTGCTCCAGAGATGATTCATGTTACGATATGAGTCTAATCCACTCTAGCATTATTTCTTATAGACACAGGTTCAAATAAATCTTTCACTTCCACACCTCTCTTTTGAAGATCAGATATTCCAATGGATCCATTGGATCAATACTTACGATTAGATACTACTATGTTATAGGATTCGATGATTACACACTGGTTCTGGTACTATGATATTACTCTAGGATGTGAGAGCTTCGACTGGGATTTCTTAGTACAAGCATCGAGGCCTTACGATGTCATCTTGGGAATGGAATGACTATCAACAGTCCATGCTCAGATTAACTATTTTAGGTGCAATGTGTGTTGTTTCCATGAGGATGAGACTATCTTTTACTATACTACCAAGAAGGGAACCTTTACCCCCCATGATAGACTTTCTCAGAGGAGGGTGAAACCGATCACTAATTAGTTGTCTAGCCTCAACATTGGTGTAGTGGATGAGAGGAGTCTGAGCAATCCTATTATGGTGGACCGGTTTGAGGATGTCTTTTCTGAAGATGTTCTGGGACTACCTCCCCACATTGAGGTATACTTATACATCAAAATTTACCCTATGATAAAATAGATATCTACACCAGCATATTGGATGGTTGCTGTGGAGGTTCGTGAGTTTAGGGTAAACATATAGGACTTGCAAAGGATAAGGTTTGTAAGACCTAATGTTTCTACCATGGGAATGCCTGATGTTTTTCTCTAATAATGGAGATGGGATCCTGAGGATTCTTGTGGACTATCAAAACCTAAAATAGGTGACCTTGAAGAAAAATTATCCTCTATCGAGGATTAATGACCTCTCCAATCCGCTGATGGGGGGTCGGTGGTTTTCAATGATAGACCTCAGATCAGGCTACCATTAGTTTTTGGGTGGGGTATAAGGATGTGCCGAAGACATCCTCCAGATACTAGTATGGACACTAAAATTTCTTGGTGATACCAGTTTTGTGTGACAAATGATACAATAGTGTAAATGGGACTCATGAACATGATCTTCTAGCCTTACCATGATCACTTCATGTTGGTTTTCATGGACAACATCATGGTGTACTTGGAATTGAAGGAGGATAACTCCACATTTCTGCAGATAGTTCTGGATACAATCAAAGTGTACCAGATTTATTGTAAGCTCTCAATGGTACAGTTTTGGATATGGGAGGTCCACTTTCTAGGACACATCTTCTCAGAGGATGGATTTGTAGTGGATCTGGAAATGATAGAGGAATGAGAGCCACCCAGGAGCGTGTCTGACATGAGGAGTTTCCTTGGGTTGTCTTGGTACTAAAAAATATTTGTAACCATCATTTTTAGAGTTGTAGCACCCTTTTCAACGTTGAAAAAGAAGGGAAAATCTTCTGTATGGATGGAGTGGTGCCATTAGAGTTTTCAGGAGCTGAAGTAGAGACTGACAAGTGCCCCATGTGGAGGCTTCCAGAAGATGGAATTGGGTATGTAGTGTACAACGATTCATGAGGGAGCAGAAATGGATTTTTTTGGATGTGGGAGGGAGTGATGATCACTTTATGGATAACAACAGTTGAGGTAACATGATTAGTACTATTCCACCCATGAAATGGAGTTAGTAGTAGTGGTTTATGCGTTAATGATGTGGCGACACTAATGGAATGGTGCATGACTTACTGCCTTCTCTGATCACAAGAGTCTCAGGTATATCTTTTCATAGAAGGATTTAATCCTGATATAATGGAGATGGATGGAGTTCATCCAAGACTATGACTTTGAAATTTTCTACACTCCATGGAAGGGGAACATTATTGAAGACACGCTCATTAGGAGGCTGGTTCCACAACTGATGAGTTAGGTGATAGAACAACTAGCCTTTTGGTTGATATCATTTGTAGGTAGTGATGGAGAAACATACCTCCCGTACATGACTATCACTCCCTCACTCCTTCAGTGAGTTTGGGAGTCCCAACATGGAGACATTGACTATGAGGACTGACATGCCCTGATATCCTTAGGATATGCTCCTGTTGGATTTTCAATTAGTTGGGAGAATTTCATTCTTTTTAGAGGATGCACCATGGTACCAGTGACGTTACTAGATGTGGTGTTAAGGGAGTTCTATACATCCCATTTAGAGGTTCATCCTGGTGTGGAAACGTTGTACGAGGACCCCTGATGTCAGTACTGGTTTCCAGGAATGATGAAAGTAGTGGCATAGTTCATTTCACGATGCCTCACTTGTCCGCAAATGAAGGCTGACCATCCGGTTCCATCTGGCATAAAACAACCACTAGAGGTACTATAATGGAAGTGGGATGGTATCTCCATGGACCTTGTGAATAGGGCATCATGCACGTCTAGGGGCCACGACACTATCTGGGTGATTCTGGATTGACTCACCAAGTTGGTCCATTATCTACCCATCTAAGAGAAGGGATCAGTAGAGGGATCTAGAAGCCTCTATGTTCAGGAGATAGTATGACTTCAAGGGATATCATAGCTGATACTTTCAAATCATGACACTCATTTTAGATCCTGGTTGTTGAATGGATTACAAGTGGCATTTGGGAATCATCTACTCTTGAGCACTGACTTTCACCCCCAGATTTATGGTCAGATTGAGCAAACCATATAGACACATAATGAAAATCTTTTTGCTTGCATTCTTGATTTTACAGTAGTTGAGAGGAACAACTGCCACTGGTGGTGTTCTCATTCTTCATCAACTATAACTCCACCATCGGTATGATATCATTTGAGGACTTGTATGGAAGACCATGCAGATCAACTCTATGTAGGACAGACCCAGGAGAGTCAGCACTTATGGGTCCAATGTTGGTATGGGCTACCACAGAGAAGGTACAGATCATCCAATAGTGGATTAAGACTACACAGAGCTAAAAGAAGTATTATGATGAAAGGAGACATATACCCTTGTATTTTGAAGAGGGATTCCATGTCTTTATATGGGTCTCACCTCGATGAGGATTGCAGAGATTTGGCTGGGGTGGAAGGATATCTTCGAGGATAATCAGACCTTTCCAGATTCTCATCTGAGTTAGCGAGGTGGAATACTGCATAGCTCTTCCCCCTAAGATGCACCGAGTGCCTGATGATTTCTACATATCACAAGCGAGGAGATAATTTCATGACCCATCACATTTCATAAACTGGGGAGAGAAGTACATTGACAATGGGGTGACTTTTTCATAGTTCTCATTAGAGATAGATAATCAACCAGAGAAGGTCCTTCGTGTATGGTCAATTACCCTTGTGCGAGTTTAGTGAAAGTAGAGGAACATGAAGGAGGGGACATGGGGGTGGGAGGCTCAGATATGTTCTTAGTTCACCCATTGTATTATTAATTTTTGTTTTGTCTTTTGGGGATGTAAAGACCTACGGTGGGGAGAATATAAAGTCTCATAAATTCCATATAATATTTTCAAAATTATATGAAATTATTTCGATACTTGGAAAATAAAATGCACATGATTCCAAGGCCCAAAGATCCCAGAATGGGTTTTTGAACTTTTTTAAATCTATGTTCAAAAAATGTGCGTGGGATATTTTATATCTTGTGAAAAGATGCTCAGATTGAAAATACGATTGCACCATTGAATTCACAACGCTATGATTCTTTTATGTGAAGCTTAACATCAACCATAAAGAGTCAGACAAAAAAGTGAAATTTTCGACTCTTTAGAAAAAATAATAAAGTGAATCATTGAGTTATTTTATTCTTTTCTTCATCTGTTGAGTGACTGTTGGTGAAAGAAAAGTTTAACAACAGGCATTAAATAATTGTAATTTAATAACTCATTTATTTTCTTATGTAACTGCAAAACGTTTTTAATTAATGGTTCATTAATAGAGGTTCATTAATGAACCGGATTAATGGACAAAATGTCAATATCATTTTCTTTTTATTAATCCATTTTTTTGGTGAATGGATTAACAACTATGGGGGAAACCTCCAACATATCGCGGACGAAATATCCCTCCACCAATGAAAGAAGAATGAGAAAAGAACAATGGAGGATTAGATCCAGAGATCGATGGGCGATGATGAGCACCAACAAACATGGAATGTTTACGAATGCATATATTATTCTTAATCTGTAGCACTGAATCCATGTAAAGAATTTATTGGATCAAAATTTTTAATGTTTCCACTAATCTCATTCATGAAAAATACAAATAATTTTGATAAACTAACTAATGGGTTGATTTGTGGCTCATTCGATATTGTGGGACATTGTCACTGGGATTTTATTTGGGGTTATTTTTAATCATGTGATGATTTATATCTATCCCATGATAAAACACAAACACAGAGGGTGTGGGAAGATCCGAACAAGGCTCAGACCCTCCTCCGATCATGAATGTTGTGAGTTATTCATGGGAGACCCAAAAACATGGTGGGAAGGTGATTTTGTGGGCTTCATAGTGAAGGAAGTGACCTGAGAGGTCCATTGGCATCGACGAGATAGAAAATGGACCAACAGAACATCTCTGGTGTCCCGTGAAAGGTACTGTTGGCACGACAATTTCAGGAGGTGGGCTGCTCTATCTGGACATGCTAGTGGATAGAGGCATGCCCAACGATTTGCCATTATGGAATAGTTCCATGGAAAGAAAGAAATGTTTGTTGGGTCATGGAACCCATCGACGCTGCGTAGGGACTGAGCAGGCTGCTTGGACCCTCAGCTGGTGCACAAATGGTTGGATCATGTGGGTCGTTAAGGGGAGATGGGGTGACACCTGCTGGCGCCACTAGTTGGAAAAATAGGAAACACCAATATTGGTTCCATAGATTAGCCCACACTACTTGGGTCGGGTTCCTTAGGTAGGTCGTGCCCTAATAGGTGGGTCGGGCCACCCAAATGTCGGACCCGCCAGTCTGGTCGGACCTGTGATAGCCGGGTCAGACCCTTGCTAGACGGACTGAACCTATTCCAGATGGGTCGAACACGCCACAAGGCTGGTTGGACTGGGACTCTTACCCAACCCATGCTAGACCCTCGGTTCAGGTCAGGTCTATTTGACTGCGTTGGATAGGACCCGAACCCTACCTGCCCCGTTTCACTAAAACACTTACAACACACAGAATGTGCATCTAATTGATGCACTGTCAATTGTGTAAGTATCATTGCGATGACAAGATCATTTTCAGATACTCCACTTGTGTATTGTATGAAGTCAATGTATGTCCGTGTTCAATTAGACTAAATTCCAACCAGGCCCTATTTACTTTTTTTCCTATATCTTATAGACCATGCGTTCGATTGATGCGCCAACTGTCATGTTATAACCCTTATGATTATATAGTCCTTAGGGTTATGTTAATGTGGGAATTCGTGGGGGTTGATATATGACCAGTATCTTGAGGGACAGACCCTCTAGATATCATTCTGGATATGTAAAGGAATACAGTGGCTATTTGTGACGTGAAAGCAATCCTCTGTGGGACAACACCTAACGATCCTCTATGGGTTATCACGTATTGATTATCTCTGAGTGAGAACCTATAGATCCTCTGTGGGTCAATACCTAGGGATCCTCTATGGGTCACCACCTTGCAATCAGCTGTGGTTCAGCGTGTATCGATCCTTCATGTGTCAGTACCAAGCGGTCCTCTGTGGGTCACCACCCAGCGATCCATTGTAGGTTAGCACCTAGCGATCATTTATGGGTCTTCAATTAGAAATCCTCTCTAGGTTAGCATCTAGAGACCCTGTGAAGACCAGAAGCAACGCCTCTTGATAGAATAATATGATCTAGCTTTATAACTAATCATCTTTATTTATGTTCTTTATGTTGTATACCTGGTATGAGTTGTCATTTACTTTGTGCCTTGTGATTGAGATAATTCTTTGTGGTTTTACCTTGTGGGATTCAGAGAGTTCTTTGAGGAACTTGGGGTCCCTACTATGTATTGTTATACTCCCCCATGCATGTGCTTCACCCGCACCTTATTATGTCTTTTGTACACGACAGACGACTCGACTAAGAATTTAGAGAGTCGGGGCTAGGCGGTGCATGGAGGCGACTGATTGATGTGGTGAGCCACATTGATGAGCTGTACCTACCCTTTAGGAAGGTTTCTTGGCAGGCAATATCTAGATATTGTTTTTCATTTTGTTACTAATATTTTAGTTGGTCTTGTATACTGTCTACTTTTATAATTTCAGTACTTACTTGTACTCTCAGTGGTGGTTTTTAGTGGTGGTTGTGCTACTCCATTTCATTTTTCTTCTTGTGTGAAGGGTTCTCTATCCTCTTGTGTATAGGTTTAATAGGGAATGCCTTCCCTTTTTGGTTCTATCATTCCAATACTAGTCACAAATTCCTAGCCTATGGAAGGCGGGCCTGTGGTAGTCATGGTACAAGTCCTAGGGGATGGGTCTTGACATCTTATTCTGATTTATAACATTCGATTATTTATAATTATGTTTACCTTACTAATAATATTACCTCACATTTATTTTTTTCCATTTCCACAAATTATCAATAATTTTATTGAATGAATTATGACTATAAGGTATTAATATAGATGATGATGATTATTTAATATTATCTTTGAAACCTAGTGTATAGTGGAAGAAATTATCATTTAATTTCAAGGGTATTGTTTATGTAAGAGTTTTTACAAATTATCTAAAGCTATAAACCTAAAAAGTCATTGAGAATGTAACTAATACAATATATCCTTTTGATGTTGTAATTTAGGATTTAGGAAATTGAGTCCCCTTCATTGGTATCAAAATCCAAAATGCAAATTTTATTTTTTCATCACCAGATCTAAGAGTGTGGGTTCAGGTCTTTTATTATTGGTATTAGAGGAAATGTTTAGATAATTTTAGAGATTCAGATGATTTCATGTGAGGATATATTAAGATTTATGGATTCTATAATAGGTTTATAATATTATGTTTGATCATAAGTGCATAGTCATCGACACCCCTTTAGGGTTTTAAGCAGTGGGATCTTATAATGATTTATTTCATTTTAATAGATTTTTTTAGGATGAAGTGTTTTAGATGATTTGGTTTAACATGAGTCATGAATATAATTCTTTTTGAAATTGTATTTAAGGTATTGATATCATTTATGTTTTATATGATCTGGGATATTTTATAACACATGATTTATCGCATACACAACAACATTATTGAAATGGGATTTGGGGACAATATGATTAATGTTAGTTCAAAATTAGATCTCTACATTTCTTAGCATTAAAATTGAAACGTATGATGTAAAATAGAAAGTTAAAAAAATATTTAATATTGAGGTTATTTATGAATGATTTAGTTTGAACATTGGGTATTATTGTTTAATTTTTGAGATAATGGTATTATTTCATCCTATAAAGGATTACTCATTTTGAGAATTATCATATCGTGTGCTAACCATTTTAGATTTGGATAAAGTATAATGAAAAGGGTAATATATTTTTATACCTTTTATGGATATATGATCCTTCAAAAGTTTATTTTTAGTGCATTAGTAATGAAAAATTCATCTTGAATACTCATTGTTTTGAGAAAAAGATGAGATTATAATTTATATTGAAGAAAAGATGAGATTATACTCAATAAGTACTTATAATTCATAATCAAACGAGTATATATGTAAAATTATTTACTCAACTCTATGAAATGGATATTGTGATTTTTATTATTCTATTAACATAATTTATGATGTTATCAATGACCCATTTCACCTCACTTTGGTTTATATTTTTACGGTTGTTAACATTATATTGATCATTCACTTTCTTATGATCAATGATATTTGTCACTCCATATCATTATTTTGTAAATATAATTTTCTACCATGTACAAATTTTCACTTCCCATATATGTTATCTTATATGGAAACCTAGTATGTGTTCTTTTAGGTGACTTTCATACTTCCCGTTCTCTTTTATTTAGAGGACGTTTCATTTACCCTTTTTGTGATGCGAGTTTACAACATAATTATTTTCAATTAACCATCATTTTAATTTCAATATATATTTTTATTTGTGAGGATGAAATATATTAATGGGATGTATTTTACAACCCATTATTTTATAAAATTATACTATATTCGATTGCGTATTCGACATGCAACATTAAACACAAATGACCAGCAATATATATAAACATTATAACCAATCCATTAAACTGACGACTACAAATAGTATTAACAAACATATTATATATATATTTGTATATAGTTATCACTAAATATAACTATTTATATATTTTTAGTAAATACTAAATCAAATTTTAATAAAGTTATTTTATTCTTTAAAATATTTTTTCCTCAAAAATGAATTATATATATATATATATTTTGAAAAAAACTAATTTAAATAATATTGAAAAAATTTAGAAAATTTATTTTATTAAAATAAAATATTTTTTTGAAATCATGATACCAAAATTTAATTTGGCTAAAATTATGGTATTATTCAGAAAATATTGATTTTTTTGGAGAATATTGAAAATATCAAATATTCCGAAAATGACATTTACTTTCAATAAATTAAGAAATTTAAAAGTAACATTATGTTTTAAATATGATTTAATGTTACAAAAGTATTATATATTTATATTTAATTATCTGAATTTATTTTGAATCAAATTCAAAATGGATTTATGTATAAGGTTGACTTTGGGTTTAAATATAGGAATTTTCTAAAAAATATTATAAAGTGAATAATATTTCATATTTTTAATTAACTAAAAAAACCCAAATGGGAAATATTTTGAACTATATTTTTATATTATATATTAATAAAAATTAATTGTGATTCATGAAATGATTAGTAGTAGTCACATAATAAATAGAAAATCATGTTTCCTTGGAAAATGCAATTATTGATAACCCACTTTAGCGTCTCATCTACGTTTTTTATTTTAAATTAAATATTTCCACATGTGTGAATTATATTTGGTAAAATGGATTCAATATTTTTTATAATAATAATATATATTATCTAATAATGTTAACATAATTCTTTACCTTAATGAATAGTGAAAATAATAAAAATTAATTACAATAGATAGGGTAAACATTAGTCTACTAGGGGTTAAACTAAAAATATAAGAAATAAATTACCCTGAAAAATGTATACAAAGTATTTTATAAATATATGTAGGTATTATAATGTATAATTAATGACAATAAACAATTTTTAACCTTTTCTCATTTTCAAAAATTTCAAAACACGTATTTTTTCAAAATATTATACCAGTCACCTCACTTATAAAAGGCCACTACCTCTTCCCTCCTATTCATATAATCAAACACTTTATTTCAATAAAAAAATACCCAATCTAGTTCAAAACATCATTAAAGTAATCCTAGAGACTTTTTTTGTCATAATTTCATTCTACGATTACTTTTGGTATATCATAAAGAGGTTGTTAGAGAAGGGGAAAAATTCCTAACTTTTCATTTTTGTTTTATTTATTCTTCCATTTTCTTTTAATATTATTCTGGTTTAATAATATGATACCCGGATTATATAACATATAATTAAATGTGATTATTTTAATTAAAAATTTAAATTCATCTCCCATTCCATCAATTGGGTTTCAAAATCATCATTCATGTGTATAATGGACTACCGCCTCACAAACCGATATAATTCATTTTCCATCATCATCTCTCGCGAAATAATGTAATTTTTTATTTAAAGAATATATATATATATTATATTTGTAAAATATTTATTCTTATTGAGTTATAATATCCCATATACCTTCTAAATTCCAATTTTTTTTCAGAATAAGATAATTTTAGTCATGTGTACCGAAGACTATCGTCTCACGAAGTGATGTGATTCGTTTTTAACTAACGGTTTAAATGGAATGTAATATAGATAATGAAAATTAATATATATAATATAAATGAAATAATAACTAGTTTAATGCCATATTTATCATCCTTATACCATAATATATAAATTTATTTTATATAAATAAAAAATCTAATGTTGTTCATCTACACACAGACTATCACCTCCACGAAGAGATGTGATTATTTTTTCATCACCATAATAGAAGAAATATATCTATAATTATATATTAAGAAATAATATGTTATTTATGATATAATAGAAAAAATTAATATTAAAATAATACATAAATTTTTTCCATACTGATCATTGAAAAATTGAAACGTTATCATGAATACGTACGACCGACCCTCTCATTTAACTTATCATTGTTCATTTTTCACAACTATTTATCTTGATTGGTATTAAAATTATAATTGATAAATAAATATTAAAATTATTTAATGATTATTATTCATTATATGTTGAAATATTTACTTCATTTTCAATGGTCAACACACCAATACTATTTAGAAATAATGAATAGAACATCCTCAAAACACACGATTTGGACTTAAATAATTTAGTATTAAAATATGTCATTATAAAGAAATAAAATGAATTATTTTAGTATAAGGTGTTAAAAATTTAAAGGGTTCTTAATAAATCAAATAATCATTCTAATATTATTATGTAGGATTAAAAATATATACAATGAATTTCTAGACTCGAGGTAATTTCCTTTATCATCTATCTTTTTTTTACTTCTGTGAGTGTCATGAACCGAATTTTGTTGCCAAAAATACCGGCACCAAACCCATACCGTGGTGAGGCCCGAAGGGAATTCCTTATCCCCACCAGCTGGTAAAAGTTCCTGGGTATCATTAATTTAGGTTTTGGAATGATTTACCCGAGTATAAAAGCATAAAACAATAAAAACAATCTATAATATAAATCGGAAATTTTCGAGCCAAACAAGTCGTAATAAAAAACCAAAATAGAATACATCGGTTTAAAGACAATAAAAGTGGTAAAAATACAAATAATGACAGTAGAAAGGCAGCCATAGGGAATCCAGATGACAATGGGTCATCACCCACAGGCAGTCTCCACTACTCTACACCAAGGATGGTAACTATCACCCCGAACTGCCACCACCCTAAGCCCTTCCATTACCAGAGTCAAACAAAACCAAGTATACATAAACCCAAGGGGTCTATGTAGGGTGTGATATTAAGACCAATACCACCCAATTAATCCAAATATTCAGAAATGCAGTGTGAAATAGCAAGTGGTTTTGATTCGCATTGAAAATAAGTGATAAATTCCAAGAAATGCAACATCTAATTGAAAATTGTTTTCAAGCTAAATTTTTGGAAAATTCACACATTTAAATAGAAATGTTATATAATATAATGTACTTCCAAAAACACTCCAATAAAAGGTATAGTACCACAAATAAAATGATCAATAAAATTGGGAACACCCCTAAGCACTAGATAGTCTCGGGCACCATGCACCTTGTACCTCGGTGTAAAGTAACCATATAAAAAACCATTATCATACACGAGCCACTAGTAGAGGAAAAAATCAAAACCTAGTGGTCCCAATTCATCATCTATATAGTTTAGTTATAGTTTTTTTATCCAAACGCTAAGTGAAACAGTGATAAAACACATCCGGTCCACTAGCTATACTAGTACACATCCGCCCCACCTAGGTACCTGGGCTTCCCCCTTTGTGCTCATAAAATTTCAGAATGATAAATAAATCCATTTTCATATAAAAAACTATTACAGGTCACATAAAATATTTATAGTATCTACACACATTTTATACCTCTTAAAATACACAATAAAACACATTGAGTTTTAATAAAACCTCTTCTCAAAACCCTGCATTGTTTTGCACCCAAAACTCATTAAATACCATGGTTTTCACAATATGTGCACAATTATAAATTAAAAAAAAAAGAAAATTCAGCCAAATATATATAACTGAAACCAAAAAGTCATTTTTCAGGTATCCCCATGTGATTCGAAAAATGATAACTTTTTCAAACCTCTATTTTCCAACAAACATGGCACTTAAAAATCACATGTTCTACAAACTCCATTAAAACCCATTTTTTCTGTAACAAAAAAATGGGATAAACATTAAAAAAATGATTTGAAGCCCTGTTATAGTTCATTAAAGTCAATTATGTACTTATAGGGAATCCCCAATTGAGAGATTTAAGAAGGAATGTAGTTACCTCTAAAATTCTAGCCGATTTGAAAAACCCTATAATGTTCTGTATTAATTTTCAATGAACAAGATATCCAAAGAGGGGAGAAAGAGTCTAGGTGAGTAGTTGGGTTCAATGTTCTTGGGTGAGGGATAGAATCACTTGAAAATCTTTAAAATTGAATAACTTATTTGTTAAAAAAATTCTTTTTATACTAGAAATGGGGATTCGGGATAGCTCAATTCCATAAATAAAAACACCAAATACACCATTATTATGAATTAATAAAGGTTCCATATTTCTATTATGATATTAATAGGTCATGGGAATCCATTTATGAATATTAATGGGGGAGAAATATTATAAAATGAAAAACTTATAAAAGAAACAAAATTTATTTTTAAATCTGGAATTGGGCTCACAGTTTGGCCCCATTCATGAAAACTCTCCCATTCCTCCATAGAAGCATGGGAAACCCTCCAAAAAATCATGAATGGAAAATAAATGAAAAATACCTTTAAAATATGTGTTGTATGTGATAGTGAGTCATATTCTATATTCAAAACTAATTTATATTTTGTGGTGTATATATGAGACCTTTTAAATTTAATACAATGAATACATCATATATCCTTGTATTTTATGATTCAATTGGAATTATTTCATCAAAATTTATGTTACTTGAACATTACCAAGTGGAAAATAATTTCATAATTAAATCATATTCATTTTTCTATATTACATATTCATTATATTTGATATTCTATAATTACTTGTGTAATGAATTTTGATTATAAGATGCTTTATTTCCATATTTTTATATTGATTAAAATATTATACACATAATCAATTCATTTATTAATTATCAAATTAAATTTTATGATTTTTAATGGTTATTTGTCCCAAATTCTCTTTATTTTAGACATACAGATATGATATCCACTTATATTCATTTATGAGGCGTATATATTGTCCATCCAATTTTTTTATCCTTAAACTCCTTATGTTCATGATATTTAATGTATCATTTAATTTCATTCCTTCATGGGGCTTAGGATTAAAGAGTTAAAAAATTGGAAAAGTATTATGTTATAGAATCCTTTATTTTCAGATTTTTTTAGGGTTCGTTTGGAGAAAATAATATAATCATATTTCCATGACCAAAATACATTTTCTTATCCACTATTTATGAATGTGTTTTAAATTTTTTATTTCCATTTCATACCATAATGATTGAATAAATATCACGAAATTTGTTTCTATATAATATTGATCATGTATTATCTTTTAAATATGCTATCTTTCTATTCCATATCCATATTTTAAAAAGTGTCTTCCATAATTATATTTTATAATATTAAATTATATAATAATTGAATTTAATTTTTATTTTAATTTATTTTAAAATGGGTTTTAAATAAAATATCCTGATGTTTTTAAATAGGTAACTTTTGACTCCATTTTTTCATAATGTTTTTAAATGAATGATTATTTTTTACATTTATAACAGTAATGTATTTTTTTTCATTTTGATGTATATTATTTTATTTGATGTTTACATTATATATTTACATGGTTTATTTAAAATTAAATTCTATTTAAAAATATTTTTTTCAATTTATATTTTTCTAAAAGTGGTTTTTAAACTGAAAATGTTATTTTACTCAAAAATATTTTTAATCAACTATTAGTCGTATCTTCATTCATAAAATTAACCAACCTAGGTGATAATTATGATCGAATAGGGATATTGTGTTATGTAATCATCCTCATTTATTATTTTGATCAATTATTATTGTTTAAAATATATTTTTATGGTACCCATTTCATTCCAACAGGTTAATCATGTTTCAAAGAGTTCGCTATGGGACCTGTTTTTTCCATGGGTTAATAATGTATCAAAGAGACTATCCTAAAAACCATTTTATTTCAATGGGTTAATCATGTTATATATGGAGTAATTATTATTTTTTCAGTTTTATAGTGAAATTTAATCTCTATGTACATTATATATGGTTCTTGAACATTAATATATGAGGGGAGCACCCAGATAGTGTCGGGTGAGCCTGATATAGCTTATATGATGGGTGTGCCCATATAGCATCGAGTGAGCCCTATATAGCTTATATGATGGGTGTGAGCATATTGTGATTAAATTAATTAGGTAATGAGTATAGTCTTTGAATAATTATACTGGATGTCAGATGTATGGTTATTTTAATTGTAATGGTTTGGTAAGGGTTCTAGGAGGATAATGTCCCATGATGCCAACATGTGTTTGTTATGCTGCCATGGGTTATAAATGATTCTTTTGATCAAAATTGATATCGAATGGCTCCTGATCATTGATTACGATGACAAATTCTATAGATAATTCCTTAATCCATGTTTTCTTATTTGAATATCTATATATTTATGGGCATGAGTTCTTTTTTTATTCACTCAAGCACTCTCACTTTGTCATTATACCCTTTTGATCTTATTATGGTCATTTTTGACATTAAATTACTAAGGATTTTCTTTACCCTTAATGGGTATTTAAGATCACTCTTCTTCTATTTCTTTTTCAATAGGTTATCAATGAAGTAGAATAAATTATGTATGAAATGGTTTTATATGAATGATAATGAAGACTTACTATGATATAAGTAAAGATAGGGAAAGTTATAGAAATTATCATTCAAAGACATGGGTATTGTTTATATAAGTGTTTTTCATAATTATCTAAAATGATCAACCAAAAAGGTACTTGATAATTTATTTAATCAAATATTTCCTTTTTATGTTATATGATTTTTATATAAAAATTTGGTCCACCTTCATCAGTATGAAAGACATAAATTTCATGTTTATCTTTTTAGCACTACATCTGAGATTATATTATTGAGGCTATTGAAGTATGTATTATAGGTTGATTAGATTCAACTTTGTATATTACTGTTTGTGACCATATTTGAAAAGTTTTCTTAAAATAGGTATTTATAATAGATATGAAAAGTTATAATATATTATTTTTATTTTTTTATCAGTTTTGTAATCACCTGAAATCTTCTAGTTTTAATAAAATCAAGAAGTTGTGTGTTTCTACCATGAACATTAGACATGATGTATGAAACATGTTAAACACCAATTTATTTATATTACATGTTTTAACATTGAATTTATTTTATTATGCTTTGTATTTTTTTAATAGTCTGGTGTGTGCAAGATTTACTTTTTGTAGTAGGAACGATTCATTGACTTCTTAATTTTGTTACACTCTATTGAGGAGAAGAGAAAATTCAGAGACCAATTTCTCAATTACCCAGTGTCTCATTCTTGCAATATTTTTATGGATTTATGTGTGACAATATAACATCTTTATTGGAATAACATAAATTATATTTTTCTAGATTTATTACCCTTTAAAGAGAAATAATGAAACATCATGATATATAAGGAGAAGGCTAGATATGTCCATGAAAGACTAATATAAAGAAGTTAATTTCAAGTGAGTGCAAAATTACTACTATTCTCTTCCAGAAATAAGATTACACCTTGTATAAATTTTCTACATATAATTGGACATACATATTAACTAATACTTTTTTTCATTGGGGATATTGATATCCTATGAGATGAATAAAATGGCATATTCAAGGTAAATGAACACACATATTGTTTTTTTATTTTAAAGAAATATATATTTTTGAGGGTGTTATGTGATCCCAAATGGAAAATTCCATCCATGAGGTTAAACTACAAAGTATGAAACCATAAAATTACCAAAAAAATATAACATACTAGTACCACGAATAATTAATAAGATCTAATAAATATCCTCTTTCACAATCTCATGTTCTTTGGTAAAAATACCCATAAATAAAGATTCCATCCTTCTCCAAACCAAGATATGTTCCTACCAGTTGATCATCAATTCATTGAATCCAAAAATCAATATGAGATATTGGGTGTTGATCCGATTCATTTCATCTTTGTTAGTATTAATGCAAATATCCCTCTCATAAATTATTTGGCATACTATGGATAGTAATTGATGGAAACAATTTTATTCTACCATATCATCCTTTTAATGGAAATGGAGGTCTATGAAAAGAGATATCTTAACCTATTATTCTTTCTCCCATCCTAGTTACCTTCCTTCTTTGAGCTAAAGTTGAGCATCTAAAGCTATATGTACTACAATCACATCTTCTAATTCCATGGTAGATTTCTACTACCTTTCTGTGACAACATCAATCTGAAGAATCTTTTGGCTTATAGAGTCCATAACCAAGGGTTCTCCTCTACCTCACTCCTTGAAACCATTTCCTTTACCCAATGATATAGTAGTTATTGGTTTTAGTACGTTGGAATAATTTTTGAGTTTTGGGATTCTTACCTTTGGAAACATGATATTCCCAGATGTTAGAACCATACTTCATCATGTTCTTCACACCTTAGTAGAATAATTTATTAACCAATATATTTTCTTCACAGTTAGAAGAGAATGAGGAATCATCTCCTTAAATAGTGAATTAATCAGTTTGAGATCTCTGAAACTGCTTCATAGTCCCTGGCTCTAGATTTCTATCCCGAGTTTGTTTCTTTTTCCACTCAGACATTACTAAATTCCATCCCTCATATTTTTTTGACCTAAATCATTGTATCCTATGTTTTTGGACCTATTATATTGATTAAACTCTATACTGATCTTCTGCACTACTAACTCAACCTTCAACAATAGACTGGTCACCTGAACTGAAACCTCCATCAACTCCCGTTTTGCTTTAAGAATCTTCTTGGAGGTTCCTTGATTACCATGATTAATAGCACAAGAACCATAATGTATTTGATTTCCACATAAAATATTTCTATCCACCCATTGGCCTTGAATAAAATTTCCTAGAAATAAATCAACTATTAAAGACACTATTGGCCTAATAGTATCAATTAGTATATATGGCCCTACCTTTGGGAATGAAGTTTCACCGACCATTTAAATTAAATAAAAACTTATATTGTAAATATTATCTTCATGAAAATTCTCATTCCTTATTAAATCAAGCTGATATCCATGATGGATATGGAATAATTGAAATTAAGAAGAACATGAATAGATCCATGACTCAAAATGAACCGCCTAAAGACATTAGATCTCTCTCTCAACCTCAATCAAAATAGATTCAAAAAGAGGATTTATAACATTAATTTCAACACAAAATCAAGGTTAAACATGTAAAAATAGTGTTATATATCTACTATTGAAAATCATAAAGAGGAGCATGAGATTTATAATCATATGAGGAAGAGAGAGATTATTAAATGGAAGATGATAACCTAGTAATCTAACCCATATGGCTATAGTCAAGGGGTCTCGATACATGTAAAATTCATAAGAAAAACTGAATAACGAGAAGAGAATTTAATCCACACGTCATCTACATCGACAAAGTGAAATATAATTGTTGAGAATTAAAAAAACACTACAGTTTTATGATTCTTCAAGCCCTAGGTGACATCAACGACTTTGTCAAATGATTCCAACTTCGGCTAAACCCACCCTAAATGAGCCACCACTAAATGGTGGACTAGACAAGAGGATTCAAAAAAACTAAATGGGAGAAAATAAGCTTTATAATCCCATTTTTTAGTGAGGGGACCTTAAGGATAACTTAGATTGTGGGGAATGTTTGAAGGGATACTCGAAGAGTGAAATTGTAAAAGATATTAGGGGAATCCAAACATAGACCACCATAGTGTCCATCACCTCCAAAAAGATGGGTATAAAGAAAGATGACCATTATTTATGATATTTATAAAGATATATGATTACTCCCTGAATTTTGTTATTTTTTTTCATAGAGATTTATTTTTAGATATATGGTAAGTAGGGTGAGTGAAATGATATATGTGGAATGGAAACTATAACACAAGAAAAAATGATTTTCATACATGAATATGGTAACATGGACTTTGTGAAAAGAATAAATTATGGAGGTAACTCAAAATAGATTTATATATGCCCTTAAAAATTGGAGTAAAAGGGATAAATAAGATCCCCTAATGAATCAATAAGACATTAGTCAATGAATATATGTGTAATACATGCCATTATATCAATCCAATGGGGTTTTTATACACACATGGCTAGAAAAAATTAAAATAAGTACACAATTTTAAAAATTTAATTCATTCCTATGAGGGTATTGTTGAATAGAAATGAAGATGGTGAAGTGGGATAATAAAAATCACACATGAGCTCTATCAAGGTACTAGAATTTAAAAAACTTGTTTAAGGAACCCAATAAATATGGATAAATTATGTTCCACTTCATAAAAGCAGGTTTCCAACTATATCTTTCTATTCTATTCATATAATTGATATATGAATTTTATTAATGTATGATAGTGAGATGAATCCATCAAAAAGACCTAATAATTCAAACTACCAAGGAATATTTTATTTTCATAATCTCTAGTTAGTGTTTTTATGTATAAGCATAACACATCTATTCATTGTATTTCCCAAGTGTGCAATATACCATGAGTGGGGGATTGATGAAAAAAACCTACAATTTTTTTATCTATAATTCACTATTGGAATCCCCTAAAACAATTCTAAAACCATATAATTATTTTATTTTTTATTCTATTAAAGATATAACTTAATTTTTCAAATGGGTAAATTAATTTTTTTTATTGGTGTTATACATTCATTAGATTTAAATGATAATCCATTCATTTATCTTTAGTTTTTGAATTTCATTTTAAATGATTTTAAGATTGAATTTTATTATCTTAATCATGTTCAGACATTAAATATAGAATCCTATCGTTGAATTTGTTTTCATTTAATGCTATATTTTATGCTATCACAATTGGTTTATGCTATGTATAAATTACAACAATTCATTTAATGTTTAACTTGAGTCACTGTATGCCGCATTCCAGATGATAAATCGAGCATTAATAATAAAAGGTCCTATATGTGAGGTGTATTCTATGCGAAAGAAAATATTGTGACAGATTATGGTTTTTCTCATGTATCCATCTGTAGAATAATTATTATCAATAACCCACATAATTTTCTAAACTCATCCAACATACTATACCCTCCAACAGACAAAAATAAAAAAAACGATCATAAGTCACCTTTAAGATACTATGTCCAAATGTTCCTAACACTCCAAACAAATGACCAAGTAACCATAATGATACTATAAACAACATAATATATGTAGAAACATTGATCTTCCATCCAAACCTATATTAGAATAAATTAATCCAATCCTATTTATACTGAATAATAATTAATATGATATAAATTAACATGAATATGATAAATTTACCATGGATTAAAAGAAAATGTGATGCTAATATTAAACAAATTATGTGATAAGAATGAATGATATTTTGAAATCAAAATTAACCATTGTTCAATGTGACTATAAAAACAAGTTTAAATTCACAGAAAATGTGTTTTCCTTTGTGTGTGAGGAACTATTAAGGGAATGTGGACGCTCAAGATCGAGTTTGTACATAAACCAATAATTTTAGGGTGAGGTTGTGTCTAACACTACAACAACCAACTGCTAATCCCATTTTATGATCAGGATTGAATGAACAATCAATACCAATGATATTTGATCATGGATAAGATCACCAATTGACATAATGAAGAATAATGGAAATTGCATAAGGGTGAATGACATGATGCATAAAAGTCATAACAAAATTTTGATGTTTCTTCAAGGTGACTCCAACATTCCAAAGTCAACATCTAGTTAAATTAATCAATATATTGGTTGATTATGCAGTATGTATGGGTGAGTGTGATGAGAAATTGGGTCGGTGAAACACCAAAACATACAACATAATGGTAAAAAAATACACATATGTAAATGTAACTCCCTCTATCCTTAGGTTGTGTGAAATTAAAATAAATCTTAAAAAGAATATATAATGGTCACCCCTTAGGAAAGACAACTATATTATGGTAAGTCATGAATTGAAAGGTCCATGAAAATTGTAACCGCACAGCTAGGTCAATGTATAGTTGGGATGCATAAGGGGAATCTTCAATGCATGATTACAAATAGAAAAACCAAAATGAGAAATTCAAAATCAATCACCACATTCAATGGTTCAATAATATAATGGATAACTCAATGAATTGATCATTGTGAGGATCACCGGATGGAATAAAGGGATAATGAACATTTGGATAATGTTAAAGAATCCTAAGGATTTATGATTCCAAATTATGACTGTCAAACTGTACATATTGTTGTAATCAAGTAAAAAGTAATTGGGTGGTGAATTAGAACATGCTATCAATGCATGAGAGTTTAAATTATTGTGACTAATTTATATAGAAAATATACTATATTTAAAGTCCTCAGAATATCTTAAAAAATATATCAGTTCAATTGAGAGGGTGGGGATGACATTATGAAAGCATGATCGTCTGAATGCAATGTATATTATTTATTTAATTTATAATTACTATAATACACTGATTATGGAAGAGTAATCCATTAATATTAAATCCATAGATAATTATCCCATTCTCTTTTTTATTTCCAATTTTTAATTCTTCATTTCTCCTAGTCATTTCCCTGGATGTCTTTAAATTTTTAATCCATCATAAGATTCTGTGAATATAAATATTTAATTACTTCTTCACACATTATACGAATTACACATATGGGCCACATGGAATCACTCCAGTTCATGCGATGGGGGTAAGTGGGTTAGTATATGGGTGATTGGAGATATTAAATCATTGGGTTGGGTATGATATTTTGATACATAATCTTCATAATCACTTTATTCATTACAAAAAACAAGGTGAGTGTGAAATATGAGATCTTATTTGATTATAAAGATAAGGGGAATAATAAAAAATTGATTAATTATGAGAACAACATAATTATGTAATTTTTTCTTATCAAAAGATAGTTTAAAACCATTCTAATTATGTCATTATTTTTAAAAAATCGATATTAGTCATCAATAGAAGAACACACTCAAAACATTCTCATCTCAAGAGATGACTTGAGTCCCACTATCTCTAAAATTAATTGTGTAAAAAATAATGTTTTTTATGGAACCATGATTGGAAAATAATAAATATAACTATGAATAACCATTAAAATATACATTCCACCAGTATAGAAATTTCCTTATTTTTCTCCATGGATATATGTTCCATTTTCCGTGAATCATGTTATAAGTTCCTGTGTGATATATTTTCATTTTTATATTTTTAATTTTCATTGTAGATAGACCTATACCATGGTAAAGGTGTAATGGATGAAAATCTAATTATGTGAAATGATAATTTTAGAATAAAATATCATTGATGATTAATTTAATGATTTAGGTTTTGGGTTTAAAATTATTTATATACTTTATATGAAAATATATCCTTTTATAATGATGGTGAAACATAAAATATTTTACGATGATCATTAGAGTCACCTATATAGAAAAAACCCATTGTTTGACATATGAAAATGGTAATATTTTTTGTTTTCAATATACATGGATAAAATACCACCGAATAATTGTTTTATATTAATATGAAAATAGTTGAAATCCATCTAATTTTGACTATTTTTTTAAAAATATAGTTCACCCTAATTATTTCATAAATCACATACCACACATAAATACTAATTAATTCAATATAAAGACCATTAAATCGAGCTTAGTTCATATTTATTTTACAAATGTATTCAAAGGATTTTTTATTTTCATTATTAAAAAAGTGTTTTGAGATGATATTCACTATAATAAGTAGTAATTGTTGAACTATTAAATTGATGTTCGGTATGTTTTATGATATAATATTTACTAAAAAAATTCACAAAATATAATTATTTTAGTTCTCTTAATATGATAGAAATAATGAAATAACATGATTATTTTTAAATATTACAAAACAGAAGAGGAATATAAAATCAATGTAGACTAATGTCGGAATAATTAAAAAGAGAATGTAATAGATATTGTGGTTGTGAAGTGAAGGGATGAGTTAATAAAAATTATAATGTAATGAAAAATGATTATGAAATTAAATTGGGAAATCAAAAATAGAAATCTATGATGATTCATATATACTAGGTGATGATAGATATTTTTAGTAAAAAATAATTCATTTTTATCTCATATTCAAATGTGTAGAAGGATTGTATAATGAATTTCATGCCATGATATTTTGGTAAGATTCACCTACCTGATAATTAATCACATGATATAGTTGGAAATTTAAAATATTTTTAGATAAATTTAAAAACTATGAACGTTTCTTTATTTAATTGGAGAACATGAAAATAATAGGTAAATTTTAACATTTATTACATGATTTTAAAAAATCATAAAAATTTCAAGGTTTATATAATAAATAGTTTTCAATGAAATAGTTTTGATTAAATTAAAAAAAAGATATAATTACATAATAAAATTTGTAATAGAGTACATAAAATGGGATTAAATATTTATCCTGATGATAAAATTTATAATGAATTTTATGCCTTCAGAGGTATATTTTCTAAATGGAAAATGTATTTATGTTCTATTTTTTCACTATTATATGTTTTTAAAGTTTAATTATTTTTTTACTAATTGGTTAAGGGAAAAAATGATTAATATTATTGTGTATATTATGATATATAATTTATATCAAATTTATAATATCTGGATGATTAATTTTATTATGTGAGAATAATTGATTAATCAAAAATAAATTAATGATTACAAAATATAAGAAGGGGTTATGATAACTTTTCCACATTTTATAAATGGTAATTTTTTTAAAAATTATAAAAAATCAATGAATTTTTGTTATATATTAAAATTTGGGAGTGTGATAATTGAAAATTTGATAAACTAATTTCCTTGATAATGATATTCATAAAAATATTATCATTCTATGGAAAACACAACTAAATAGATTAGCTTAACTCACAAACATAATACTTATTATATGTGGTGGGATTATGAGGTTTGATGATTGGTCAATTTGTTTTTGTGTTTTTGACTTATGCATAACAAGAAATCTTATAATTTTTGGTTATATAAAAAATGGGGTAATAAAATATATTTGATACCACAGACTAGGAAAAATGATGGTACAAAAAATATGAAATATATTTTTTTGTCAATATTATGGCTATGTTGAATATGAGGATTAGGAAAATCTAGATGGAATTTCTGGAATATATTTTATAATTGGATAAGAATGTGTAGGGTTTGGTTTATGTTTCTAGGATAATGAGAGTAATATGACTATTATAAGATTAATTTCACTATCTAAATACTATATTCTCTATAATAAATGATATATTGATGAATCGAATAGTAGGAGTAGGTAACCATTATTTTATGGCCTTAATAACTTGAAACATATATAATGAAATTACATTATTCATATAGGGAACCTTATTTTAAATATACCTCTTGGTATATTCAAATTATAATGAAAATAAATTCATCTTATTAATATTATATTTTATTTTCTAGTAATGAAAAACTCAAATATTTTTAAGAATAAATGTGTAACAGTTAATCATGTAAGGGGGTTTTGGAAAAAAAGGTTTCTATTTTATTATTTTATGAAAAAACAGAAGAAAAATAACTTCATTACAAAAGGGTAATTTTTAATTCCAAAAAAAGAGTATACTTGGTCAAGGAAGAATATGTTATCAATAAGAGATATATGGTTAATATAGTTTCAATGGGTTTACAACTGAAGATTATTGAAAAATAAATTGATACATTTTCATCAATTTTTATAATAACCCCTTATAAGGTACTTGAATTTTTTGAATCCATCCTTTTTCATCATTCCATGCAATGTGGGTGTTTAGATGATATTATTTACTATATATGTGTTCATTTAATTGAAAGTTAATTTTTTAATGCGTCTAATTACCCTTACACATAACCCCCTATATATGAGTGTATGCTTGTCTATCCATATGTAGAACCCCTTACCACTATAGATAGGTCATTTGTAAATTTTTTAAGGTTAAATTATGCTCATGAAAATGTCATTTATATTTTTTAATGGTAGTTCTCACATACCATCAAGGTGACCAACTCACATAAAATAAAATCATTACCTATATTGGGGTAACTTGGGGTCCTATTACGTCATGAAAAGGTTTTTTGGATTTCAAATAAGTGTCCTTATTCTAGGGTCATTCACTTAATGTTTTTCATTTAACGGTTAACAAAATATTATAGTGGTTGTGATACTATCTATAGTAAATCCTTTCATACTATATGATCATGGTGTGTCCATTTTAATGTTGAGTATTTTGAATTCAGATCAGTGGTTCTCGGTGCACCTTGGGAAGTGAAATGGACATGGAGGCCATTTTGGGGGAAATTATCCTAGGAGTGTCCAACTATGTTAAGAGGAAATGCCGAAACACATAGGGAATACATTAAATTGGGTGTGTAACTTGTTTATCCTTCCTTATGTGAGTTAGAGATTATAAAATTCCATAGATGTAATGAGTGGTGGTATGTGGAGTCTTGGAAAGCCAAGTGCGTTAGGGATATGGATAAATGGAGTGTGAATAGTCATCACACTATGGAATTTTTCATGATGAGGTAAGACATGTCAGAATTATTCCCTATACTATGGTGAAAGTCCATTATGGTCCCTTGGTCTTTCTAAATGCATAGTACCATTCTTGTGGGTAAGTCATTATGGTGCTAAGGTGTTTAAATGAAAATTTTAAAACAATCATGACTCGAAGGTTCAAAACATTTTAAATATGTAAAATTAATATATCCTTTTTACTAATATCACTGATAGTGTGTGGTGTTCTCTACTCTATTATGGGGGTTTTTTGGGCTTCCAATATAAATTCAAGTCTAGATTCATTATTGGTTAAATTTTCCTTACACTATTCCTTACCCCTAACAATCTCAAAACTCTCTATATGCATATATTATAGTCTAGAACTAGTTGGACTACCAAATTAATGTACATTGAATTTAGTTACTATCTCCCTCTCCCACTCATCACCACTTATGCAATAGATTCTAATTCTATTTTTTAGAGTTGTTTGTTTGGTTCATTTCTCATATTTTAAATCCAATATTTGATCATGTAAATATGGTGGGTTGTTTTCGATGGGTTTTGAGGGAAATTTCATTGAATTTGATGATATATGATCATTTATTCCATATTTAAATTTACTATATCTCTATATATATGATACTTGTTAATCCCCATAATAGTTAAAGTCAATGTTTTCTCCATCTTAAATCTTAAACCACATTGTTTCCCATTAGAGGGTGACTGTGTATCATGAAATCAATGTTCTTGAGTAGTTCCCACCGTATTATTTTCTTCTTGTAATTTAGTTTTTAATAGAATATAAATTTTAAAATCTTATGGTCCATATAAATATATATCAAATTTTTTCCATAGAGGTCATATATCTTTATTTTTAAATCAGTTAATATGGTTCCCAACTCAATATCATAAGTTGGATAGTTAGGTCACAAATTTTCAATTCCCGTGATGCATTGGAAATGATCCATTTATTTAGTATAAAGAAAAAACCCTGTAATTTCTTTGATAAATCACTAATAAGTACATAACCCGATTTTCTTGATGGTCAAGTTAACAATGATTCATTAACCAATTTCGTATTTTTATCTTAAAAAATTTCAGTACATTCCTTTTCCAGATGAATTTAACACCTTTATGTATCGGCATGGTCAATAAGTTGGCCAATCAAGAAAAATATTCAATAAACTGCTAATAGTCACCTGTTGAACTAGAGAAAATTTTGATCCTCTTTATGTTCATCACTGTAGATCATTATTTGACTAATTTATTTATGTATAAAAGGTCATTACATAATTTGAGACAAAATTTGCAATGTACCCAACCCCATCAATCCAAAGTTGGCCTCTAAATTATTACATTGGAACTAGATACATTTGAACACATCCCAAATGAATTAATTGTTTAATAGTCTTGGTAAACTATATATATACACATGATTTCAATATTACATTTAAAAAAAATTACAACTAATTTTTTTTTGAGAATATAATTATTCCTCTAGAATATCATTCCATATCATTTATAATACACATCCTAGATTCTTAGGAATGAAAAAATAAGGTTGATCTTAAATGATCAGTATGTTTTATGTATATAAGAATCTATCATGCATAAAAACAAATAAATAACATGGAAAGGTAACTATATCAACAAAAATTCCATTTAAATAATTCATATATCAGGACTAGATAACACATATTCAATATGGTAATATAAATAACTAAACACAAATTCCATTTAAATAATTTAACTATCATGACTAGATATTTCATAGTCAATATGGAAATGAAAATTACTGATAACACATGATTTTTTTAATAACATGAATATCATGAATATATATGGAATAATCAATATGGAATGTTAAATAAATTAAAGGACTTGATATTTGATTAATAAGATATGAATGAAATGAATCAATATATAATACCATTGTGATGATCTGATGGGTAAAAATAAATGAATTTATAATTAATGAAAATTTTAATTATGAGAATTCACGAACACATGCGTCATGATACTGCTACTATCAATACAATTCACACGATAGTTTAAAACATATGGGTAGTAATACATCAAGAAAACCATTTATCAAAGGATAAATAACTAATTTATCTCAAGTCGATAAAGATGAATATAGGGTCAATCCATAACTACCACCCACCCATATCTACATGTAAAAAGTATTCCTCATATGTCAAATAAGCAGTTTAAATCATGATAAAATATGACTTATCAAACAATTTACATTTTGAGTAATGAATATAGATTAACGTTTTTCCGAAGTCATTCATATAACCTTACAATTAAAATAACATATATAGAAATGATATAAATTTTAATAGTTTGAATATACATTATTAATAAAATGGTTATTAAGTGGAAATTTAATGTCTAACGAGGTTAAGAATGTATAAATATTTCAAGGGAAAGTCAGTGAATAATTTTTTTCATCAATGAGAATGGAAATAATTTCCCTAGTAAAACTAATCAAAAACCATCCACAAAAATAATAAGGATGTTTTGAAGAGAAAAATACCTATTAGATAAAATTTTTAATAAAGGTTTGATTTCATTTATTTATATAAATTCATTAAAAATTTCATTGAAAAAAATATTAACGAAAATATTCTTTTCAATTTGAAAATATTTTTTAAAAACTAAAACATCAAAAATTCTTTTGAAAATAATTTTAATTTTAAAAATCCTTTTATACTTATAAAGGAATATTTAGAACTTTATTTTTCATGAATGTGAGAAATTACATACATGTCGTAGGTGTGCTATCATCTACCATCTGACCATCCCCTTACTTTTTTGAGGGTGGGATGGGTGATCTGTAATGTTGACTCGATTTTGGCTCTACAATGAAGTTATTTGCTGATATGTTATGATTTGGAATTGTGATTCACTTCTCGATTGATCTGGTGTCATTTAGATCTTTTATGAACCTCTCAGCTTCTCTGGAATGAAATGGCATTGTGATTATATTCTCAGATAATCCGGTGTCATTAGGCATTGTCATGAGATTTTGGATTCCGGAATTTTATTTGGCTCCATGATGTGCTTATTGGCTACACTGGTGTTATTTAGATATGTGATGTGCTTGTTTACTGCTCAAGTATAACATTTTAATTTGATAGAGTTCTTAGTTGCTCTGGTGTGACCTGGAACCATAATGCACATCCCGGCTGATCCAATGCCTTTTGCATGATGTAAATTTTTAGAAGGGGTGATGCTTCATATTTACTATTTCATCTATTTCATCAGCTAACAGAGAGGGGAGATGATGCATTCATAGATTCTTTACATGATTTTTTCTTATATTTGATCATTCAATACGTTTCATGGACTTTTTGTTCATATTTTATTTCTTTTCTTTTATCATGCTTTAGATTCCATATTTACCCATTCCTATTAAAATGGGTTTCATTATTTTTTCTTTCAATAAATTGAGCTTCATCTTCAACCTTTTAAAAAAATATAAAATGCCTCAATGAAGAGAAATTGAGATGAGGCCCATTACCACATGATTATTTTTGGTTGAAAATTATGTAATATCATGTATAATAGTTTAATCATATAATTAATTTTTAAAATAAAAATATTTTTATTTTTAATATCATATAAGATCCTCTTATATAATATTACTACATGTTTTTTAATAACATGAAATTATTTTCATTGTTTAGGGTGTTAATTGGTTTGATTTATAATTTATGTTTTGACATAAAATTTATGGTTAAAGGGTATGTGTCATAGATACATAGTATAGGTAATGTTATTAATAATGAAAATATCATATTTAAAAACTATATAAATATATTTTATAGTCACTATTGAAGTTTGGACATAGAAAAATGAATTGCATCGCCTTGTGGAGATGGTAGGTCATATATAAACATGGAAAATGATACCATTCCATTAATGAGTGAAAGGGTAAGGAAGTGGGTGATATATTAATATTACTTAATAAATACCATGACATATATATCAAATATATTAATTGATTTTATCCTTATTAATTTCCACATAATGTAAAAGTAAAAAATGACATTGCCTCATTAGGTGGTAGGTCTTCGTACACATGAGCGATGCTATCATATTTTCAAATTCATGGTATGTAAGAATGTATGTATGATATTATAATTCTCTAAGTATAATAATATCATAAAAATAATATACACGTGCTAAATCCAGCAGTATATGCATCCTTTAAAGTTGGTGATGGAAAATGAATTCCATCGGTTCAGCAGGTGGTAGTCTGTCGTACACACGATCAACAATTTTTTTTCAATTTGATTTACGATGATATAAATGTAGCTCATTAACTTATCATAATAAAATCTCTACATATTGAATATACTGAGGTTATATTATATTACAGGTTTTATTATATTGGACATATTTGGATGAAGAAACAAAAAAATGCATGCTTAAGAACATTACATCATCTTCAGAAATCTTCTTTAGGTATTTTACATTGTATTATTAGGATGAAATTTCGATAAAACAATAGATCTGGGGTGTTGGGTTAGAATTAGGTAAGCGATCTATTCAATTCCTATCTAAACAAATTGTCATTTGAACTGTGATGTGGGGACGAGAGGAGATAGTTTTTAAAAAAATGGGAGATGACACAATGAAATTTTTGAAATCGATCCATTACACCAACATTTTTATCATTATAAATGCCTAGATAATGCTTAATTATCAATAAATAGATTATATAAGGTAAAAATAATTATATAAATTTATTTTGGACATATTTAAGGTCATTTTAACCCTCAATTTCTTATTTTAACTATATGGTATACATTTTTTCCTTAACAATGGTAAAATATTTTACTGTTTTCACTATTAATTATAGTAAAAAATTTATTTTCAAATTATTAGAAATTATATATAATTCTAATTCCAAATATGATATATATTATCCTAAATTTATTTCTTAAAATATGTAGAATCGAATTTAAAATTATACCAACACAGAGGATGAAAAAACAAGTTTTCAATGAGAAAATTCACATAAGTGAATATGGTTTAAAAAAATATAATATTAAATTTACTAAAATGAGATATATTATTCAAAGAGTAATATAAATTAACTTATTTTACTTTAAAAACTAATTTAATATATAATATAACCTTTTAAATTATCTAATTTTTTTTTCAGGAAAAAAACTATATTTTTCATTATTTATTGAAAAATGAAAAGTTTCAAAAAAATAAAAAAAAAATCCACAAAATGAAAATTTTAATAGGACTATTTAAGAATTAATTTTTGTATTAAAAATAAATTCTATAAAACTGGTAAAAATTAAATTTAAATTATGTGTTCAAATTGTGACTGATCGGGTTTTTAGAAAAATACTGTTTTTTTAAATTTTTTTACTTTTTATTGATTATTATTTTATTTATAATCAATATATTACCCTAATTTTAATAATTTTGAAATTAAAATCAATAAATTCTGATTTAATAAATATTTCATAATGGTATTTTATATTAAGATTCATTTTGACTCAAGGCTACGTTTTCCACAAACTATTGGGGCATTAAATTTTTCTGAAAAAAGAAATATATCATAAAGTAATAGGGTGTTACATTATCATATATTATCAGTATTTAGTGTAATATACCTGATTGAACCCTAGTCAATTATTTTAAAATATCAGGTGTTATAGTATGGTTAAGAAAAGGAACAACATTGAGTTGAAATTCAAAATTATTATATTTCTTATATATTTACATTTTCAGTAGGGTAACAAAAAATTTTCACAAACGACTCTCATGATCATTATAAATCATATATTATTTTAATATATCATCAAGGAATCCCACAAAAAACTATAAAGATAAAAAACATAATACTTTATTAATTATATACATTTAAATACATGGTAAATTAGTCAATCAATTTTTTTTCATAAACTAATAATGTCAATACCATCATTGAAATGTAATCATCGATATATAATCCATATTCAAACTTAATTAATGTTAACCCAGGAGAATATCCATCTATTAAAAGTAAAATAATTATTCAATTTTTTCAAATAAGTTATCAATTCAGCGTAAAATACACTCATTCATTATTTTAAATGAATGTATCCCATTATAATTGATAGAAAATATCATAAATCCACTTATCTATTTTCTTGAATGAATTAAGGGATCCTTGAAGTGAAACACTATGGTGTATAAATCCTTAATTGATAATCTAATCTAGATACTTATTTAATTCCTAAAACTCATATAGTTTTATTATATACAAAATTTTAGATATAGTCCTTTTACTAGTAATTAGTTTAATGTAGAACTCAACTTCACTCCTTTATAGATTACTAATTAATTATTCTAGAGAAATAAAATTTATATCTCTATGATATATACATAGTCTATTATTAGGGAATTTTCCTTATCAATAGATTTATATTTATCTTTTACTAATGAAATAATTTCATTAATAAGTTATTGTAGTTGATGACACCTACATGATTTAAATGATGAAGTTTCCCCACTAAAGGAAATAGATTCCACCTAGTCTTCTTGAATAATAATCTCATTCTCCTGGAAATAAATGTTTTCAATTTTCATTACAACCCAATCCATAATCTCAATTTCAACTATAGGTATAATTACAATGATTTTCATACTAGGTAGGCCCACAGATCTTAATTAACATCGCTCGACATCCCTATGTCTCAATAAGATTCCCTTTTGGTGTATTAATTTATAATTACCATGTTAGTGTAATGTTTTCAAAAAAATTGAGAAATAAAATATTTTGAAGATCCATAATCATGTAATACTATAGCTATATTAGTTTAAATGAATAATTTACATGCCACTTTTTCTTAAGGAATCTAAAATTCATGTGTGGTAATCTCATTAAGTTGGCCTTGGATCCTTTTCCTTTTCCAAGGAATGTTCCCCGGATGTATGGGGATTTGGTTCACATAATGTCCCCTGTGCCTATAGTTAAATCAATATTCCTCAAAAGCTTCCTCCATACCATTCCATTTGTGATCAAAATATATTTTATATCTATAATTTAAAAAAACTATTATTCCCTTCATGTAAGACACATGTTTTTTCATCCCACAATTATACCATTTAGGAAATATCATCCTTAATTTCTTCATGTTTTCCTCATTGTGCTTCCAATGATTCTCAACTAGACTCTTATTCTTGCAATTTACAATTAACACATATATAATGAAGAAGTAATTTTATAATTTAATTACACATGATAATATATCCTTAAAAATTTAAAAAAACATGACAGATCAATGCCAATAAAGGGATCATTTTTTACCCATTTAAGAAAAGATCAACCCTTCTTTATGGTAATAATATAGAGCATGCATCAAATCTAGATACCATTATAAAGTTATCTTTATACTCAAAAACATTTTCCACATCCTTTTAGAAATTATACAGAAATTGAATTTCAAATTCTTATCTTTAATCTATATGAAATAATTTTTCTCATAATACATCATTAAATGTTTCCCATTCCAAGAACTTTATCTCATATTATTGTTTACTATTTTTAATTAGTGACCAATATTTTTTGACATAACCCTTCAAAAGATATACAACCATAATGAATTGTTCCTTCTCACGACCTTCTAATAAGTGATATATTTTCTCAATAGACTTGATCCATTACCCATATACCAATATATGTATACTTCCAATTGATACTAGAGGTTATAACCACATGAATAATTCCAACATTGTTTCATAGAGTTGAAGATAAATAGGTCACACTATGTGGGTGATATTTTTTATTATAATGCGGGTCAGCTACCAAAATATTATTAAGTTTTGAGTAGCCTCAACACAAGATTCATTGAATAGTTCATCAATGATTACCTTTTAATTACTTGGAGTGTCTATACGGTTCCCATTCATCACATTAGAATCCACAATTATACAATGAAATTTAGATAGTTGTATCATGATATATAAATGTAAAATATATTTTCTTATTATTAATTTTCCAAATAATTTCAATAAATTATGAGGGTTTCTAATGTACTTATGTTGTCCCACTTGGTTCCTCCATATCTAATCACTGATGATCCTACTAAACATTCTATGAAAACAAATATAATATACTAGACTGTAGAAACCTGAATAAGGTATTTATATTACATTATTGTTAAAAAATATAAGATAGTTATAGGGATAAAATATCATAGAATTCATTGAAGTGCATATACATACATATATTACAATTGAAAATGTCATATATTACATGATAAAGTTTAAAAAACATAATTATCTATTCAATAATTTAATTTAAAATTAAATATTTTCTCCTCTATATTTTATGTGGTAAAGGAAATAAAATTAGGGTGAGATCAAATGAAATTTATAGAGAATCATACAATGGAATATATCTTAATATAAATATGGCATACGTGATATGGATGGAATAAATAAAAAATATAGAGGGAAAAAAAACCGAATCTAATGGAATAATATATCCATGATAAAAAATAAACACATGCATAAAAATGATCAGTAATATCAAACTGATGTAATGAATAATTTCATCCATTACAACATGATTTCAATTCCTTTTTATAAAACACTGTAAGATTATTGGAATAGGTATACACCAAAACACATCATGTTTTGTCTCATGAGACATGTCGATGCATTATAGGGATATATAATTTATGGCCCTAACCATCACTTGATTATGTAAAATTTATTCACCATAAGATTCATAAAGACCATTTATACCATTCCCCATGGTAACTGTTACTGAACAAAAACATGGCTAGTCATATAATAAAAATTAAGAAAATTCAATTATTACCCATTTCAATAGATTGAAATGTATGTATATGGGAAATTACCTTAATCGTATTAGATGCTATAAGGTATATTAACATCATCATTATGTAAGATTTTAATATAAATAAAGTGAAAATGTTACTTTAAATGTGGTGGGTTATCCAAAAAAATATTTCATTCTAAAAATAAATTATTAAATCATTTTACATGATCTTTTACCATATCTTAGAAGGGTTTAAAATGAAATTCCATAAATTTTTCCAAATGGGTCAATTTTTACTCTTGTTTACAAGTTATTTTGAAAAGAATATTTATTTTTGACATTTATTAAGTAAAAATATTTTACTTCAATCATGTAAATTAATTTTTTTCGGTTTTTTATATATGTTTCCAAAGTTATTTTCAACAAAAATGTATTTAAAATATTTTTTTTGAAATTTTAGTTTTTTGAAACTTATTTTAAAAAAATGGGAATGATATTTTCCAGAAAAATATTTTTAAACACCTTTAATGATATTTCCATTCATCAACATCATCTACCATTTTTATTACATATGATCAAATGGGGTTATTTTATAATTATTCCATCCTCATTTTTTCTCTTTATGGATTGTGATTGTTTCCAAGAGATTGTTATAGAACTAGTTATTTTCCATATGTTAGTAATATTTAAAATATAATATTATAGAACCCATTTAATTTCCAAAGAATAAAATGTTCCCAAAAGAATATAATGGAACCACTTTCCTACCAATGATTTAATTATATTTTTATGATATTTTTATGGAACCTATTTAATTTTGATAAGATAATAATGTTTAAAATAGATTGTTATAGAACCCTTTTCTATTATATGAGTTAGTGATGTTTCAAATAAATTTTTATGAATACCAAATCATTTCAGTGAGCTTATCTTTTTTGAAGATATTATTCTAGAGACCATTTATTTTCTACACGATAATGAAATTTTAAATAGAATTTTACAAAACCCATTTATTTTCCACATTTAAGTAACGTTTCAATGATATTTTCATGGATGCTGATTTTTTTCAAAGGATAATTATGTTATGAAAGAAATAAATATTTTTTAATGAGTTTCATAATGAAATGTAAGATCTATGTAAATTATTTATAGTTATTAGACATTATTATATGATGGGTTCTCCCAGATAATTCTAGGTGAGACCAATATAGATTATACAATCGGTTATCCTAGATTGAACTCTTATGCATTGGGTAAAGATTATGTTCACTATAGAATTATAATGGAAGTCATCTATAAGGTTATTTCAATTGTAATGTTTATAAAAGGGTTATAAATTGATATTTTCGCAGTATAACAACAAATATTTATTATGAATATATTAGTTATAAATGTTTCCATTAATCAAGATTAATAACAGATGCCACATGATTATTGATTCAAATGACTCTTCCTTTTGTTAAAGCATAATTCAATGATTTCATGTTTGATTATCCAATTATTTATGGACATGATTTATTTTTTATTCACTTAGGTTCTCTAATTATGTCAGCATACCTTTAAAAATACTTATGATCATTGGGTACTTTCAATTGTTAAGGGTTATGTTTACGATTACCAAGAATTTCTTCTCAAAAATATTATGTTTTCATTTCCACAAATTTTAAGGAATGATTTTTATTGGATTATTTATATAATGGGATTATATTGATGATGATGATTAAATAAAGTGAAATAAGAAATTTCAGGTTAAGTGGGAAAAATGATTTTTTAAATAAAATAGTATTATTTATGTAAGATTTTGTACTAATTCTCTTAAACTATAAACCAAAAATTTACATGATAATTTATGTGATACTATATTTCCTTTTGATATTATCTATTTTGGATCGTGAAAATTTGGCCTCCTTCATCAGTGAAAATCCATTAATGTAATGTTTATGCTTTCAGCACCTGATCCAAGAGTTTAGGATCAGGGCTATTATAATTGTTATTACATGAAAGGATTAGAAAATTTTAGATATTATGATGTTTTCTTGGGAGTTTATATTAATATTTATGTATAACATCATATGTCTATAATATTAAGGATGATCATAAGTTCAATATCATAGAAACCCATTAGAGGTTTTAAGAGATGAGTTTTTAAAGCGATTTATGAGATTTTATTAGATGTAATAGCAGGTAAAAGTATTTTTAAATATGTGGTTTAACATGAAGTATGAAATTAAATTTTTTTTGTAATTAGATTTAAGTTATTGGTAGCCTTTATAGTTTACACGATCTTGTATATTGAGATAACATATTTTATCATATTGATAATGAATGGAATAAAAAGTTATTTGGTGACTGATTGATTAATGTTATATAAAAAGAAGATCACCCTATTTTTTGGATTGAAATATGAATTATATGTGATAAAATCTGAGGTTAAAACACTCTTTATTATTAAGCTAATTTATTAATTATTTAGTTTTGTCTTTGTGTAATTTTTTTAATTTTATTGATTAATGTATTATTACATCATATAAAGTTTTAATAATTTTGTGAATCATCTGACCACGTGATTAAAATTATCATTTTGGTTAATGTCTAAATTAATTTTATATAACATTTTTATCCCATCCATTATTATATTATCCTTAAAAAGTTTATTTTTCATTCTCTGGGAATGATAAAATCTTGTTTAATACTCATTATTTAGAGAAAAATATAATATTTTGGTTGAAATTGATGGAAGGATAAAATTCTACCCATAAGGTAAGTTTATTTCCAAATTTACATATTCAGGTTAGAAAAATAATTCATCAACTATATTAATAGTATCACGAAACAAATTTTTTTTTTCTATTAATATTATTTCAAATGATATTAATGAACCTTTTCACACCTCTTGGGTTTATGGTTTTTTAGTCGTTAACTTTCCCTTGACCGTTCTCTTTATTCAGATCGATGATCTTTATAACTTCATATAATTATTTGGGCTTTAAAATTTTATTCCATTCCAAAATTATCACTTTCAACCTATGTTATAATATTTTAAAATCTAGTCTGTTTTTTAAATGACTTCCATACATCCCTATCCCTTTTATCAAGAGGATGTTTTATAACACTTTTTTTATGTGGGTTTACAACAAAAATATTTTAAAATATACAACCATTGATTAATAAGATAAAAAAATAATTATAATGATGAATGTTTTTAAGGGGGGTGGGTGTTGGATGTAGCACCATAATATTATATAAAATAATAATAGTTTCAATAGAGTATTCGACACACAACACCTAGCTAACACGACCTATGATATATATAATTATTAGAACCCAGATAATAAATTTTTGTGTATGAAGAGTAATAAATAATTTTTTGATATAATAATTTTTCATACTCAATATAAATATTTATTAATTTTTTTAAATAATAAATCAATTTTTATTAAAATAATTGTTTATTCAAAATTCATTTTCATTAAATTTTATTTTAATTTCATTAAGTGAAAAAGTATTATAATTATTTTTTGGATATTTTATAAAATTTATCTAATAAAATTAACATTAGTTCTGAAATAAGAATATAAAAATTTTATTTGGCTAATATTTTGGGTTTTTTCAAAAAATATTGATTTTTCATTGACGAGTGGAAATACTGATTTTTTCAAAAAACGTCATTTATTTTTAATAAATTAAGAAATTAAAAATTACCATTATGTTTTGAATATGATTTAATGTAGCATAATAATTATTTAGTTTTATTTAATCCACTAAATTGACATTGAATCACCTTTATATTGGATTTTATTATAAGTATTTATTTCGGTTTTGGTAGTATATTTTTTTGAAAACTATTTTTAATTACATAATGTTTTTCTTTTTTAATAAATTAAAATAAACTATAATGAGGAATGTTTTAAATGAAAATATTATAGTATATATCATTAAATATTTATTTTTATTCACAACATTATTGTTAATAGTTCTAATGTTAATATGAAATTTTCTTTTCCTTGAAAAATACGCTTACTGAAAACCCCCATTATCATCACGTTTCTGGGTTTTGTTTTAAATTAATATTTTCCACTTATGTAAATTGAATTTGGTAAAATGAATTCAATATTTTTAATATCAATAATTTATATTATGAAATATGGTAAAATAATTTTTTCGCTTAATAAATATTGAGAGCAATATTAATTATTTATCATAGTTGAGATAAAAATGCTATTACTGGTTGGTTAAACTAAAATTATATGGCTCAAAATTACCTAAAAAAGTTTTAAAAAATAAATCTATGGACATATTTATACCTTATAATTTGTAAGTATCTATAATAATAATTTTTTACCCTTTTATACTGTAAATAATAGGGGTACACCTTTTTTTAGAAAAATTACAAGAATTCCCCTCACCTCAGTTATAAAAGGCCACGCAATCCCCTCTCTTCTTAACACCATAAATTTTTGTGTGTGTCTAAGATGTGAAAAAATAACATTATAAATTCCATCCACCCATTTTAGAATCCATTTTGGTCATAAATATATTCTATGAATACTTAATGTATAATCCTAAAGAGGTGGTATGAGAAGAGGTAAATTACTAACTTCACATTTTTGTTATATTTGATCTATAACCTCATTAAAATATTATTTTTTTTAAAATAATATGATAAAATCCATATATAATAAAGATATATTTGTCATTTTATTTTTTAATTACATAAATCCGTCTATTATTTCATTAAATAAGACTGTAAATCATCAAATGTGTGTAAAACGGACTACCGCCTCACGAACTGATGATATTCATTTTGCGTCCTCACCTATGATTTTTTTTGGAAAAGATGTATTTTAATTATATATTTTATATTTGTAACATATTTATACTTATGTAGTTATTATATCATATATTCCATGTAACATTAAATTCCATGGGAAATACAATATAATAACTACATAACTATAAATTTTTATCATATTTATTCTTATGTAGTTATCATTCAAGGAATGTCTGAACTCGTGGTAAAGGTTTTTGTCGTCTTGATTTTAATTATATGAGACATACATTAAATTCACAACATATTTATATATTTTGATGTATATAAAATCCCTTTTACATTTAATATCATGAATAAATTATAAATGATATACTTTTAGGTTCTAATGTTACTTATTTCATACCAACATAATTTATTTTAATGTTTCCGTTGTGGTAAAGAATTGTATAACTCAATTTATTTTCACTGGATTATATTACTTATTCATTGTATTTGGTATTCTATGATTATACATTTTATGAATTTTTTAATCATATTTTTTATTTAAAATTGTTTTATGTGATTTTAAATTTGATAAACATAATCTTTTCACTGATTAATTATCAAATTTAATTCTATGATTTTTGTAAGGGTTATTCATTTCAAATTATCATTTATTAAGACTGAAATTTATGATATACACCTATATTCAATTATCAAGGGTATATAATTCCGTTGTACATGTTATATCAAGAAACTAATTTTTATCATGATATTTAATGTATCATTGTTTGTTATTTCACCATAGTCTTTTATATTGAAGATTTACCAAGGTGGAAAAATATTTATATGACAATCAGGGTTGTTTTGATATTTTTTATGTTAAAGGTTTCATTTGAAGAAATCATATGATCATATTTTATTTTAAAAAATATATTTCTTATAATCTTTTTAATAATTTTATTATCATGTTTTATTACTATTTTCTCCCTTTCTGAGTAAATAAATATCAACAAATTCATTTCTATGTGATTCTTGTGATGAAATATCTTTTAGATCGAGCTTATTTATCTTTCATATCCATGATTTCAAAATTGATCCCCAAAATGTTCTTTTATAAAAATTATGAATTCCCTAAATCCATTTACATGATATTTTAACTTTTTTTCAAATGTTTTTAAAGGATATTTCCTTAGAATTTCCATATTGGTCAGTTTTGACTCCCATTTTTCAAATGTTTAGAAAAAATGGTTATTTTTTAAATTTTCAACAAGAATATATTTTCCTCCCATAATTTACATTATTTTACTCAAGGTTTTATCTATATGTTTCCATGATTGTTTTAAAATAAATATATTTCACAATATTCACTAATTTTTTATAAGGTTATTTTCAAAATTTAATGTCTACATTCCTCAAAAATGTTTTTGATCGCATTTTAATGATATTTCCATTAATAAACATAAAAAACCTTTTATTTTATATTAATAAAATGGGGATGTATTGTAATGATACCATCCTCATTCACTATCTATATGGATTATGTTTTTATAAAATATATTTTATGGAACTCATTTTTTTCAACATGTTACACATATTTCAAATGAAATGTTATAGATCTGGTTTCTTGTCTATGGGATAATAAAGTTTCAATGATATTTCTATGGAAAAAACATATTTTACAAAAGGAAATCAAATTTAAATGTTATTGGGTTAATCATGATTCTAATAGATTTTGATGGAACCCATATCTTTTCAATGAGTAAATCATGTTTTGAATGGAATACTGTTTGTTTTTTTGAGTTTTATGATGAAATGTATGCACTATGTAATTTATTTATTATTCTTAGATTTTTTTAATAAAATTTGTATTCCTATATTACTTCGAGTGAGAATGATATAGCATATACAATGATTTAACCAATATGTTTACTGGTGAGACTGATATAGCATATATGATAGGTGCAACGATACAATGATCTAATGCTTAGGGTAATGATTATGTTCTTTGAATAATTATACTAGAAGTAGAGTTTACAATTATTCTAACTATAAGTATTTGTTTAGGTTTATATGAATATAATTTTCCAAGATACCAATATGTTTTCGTTATGATGTTATGTGTAATAAATTTTTCATTTGATGAAAATTGATATCACATGGATCATGAATATTGATTTTTTTAAATCTTAAATTTGTGAAAGAATTATGACCTGTTTTCATGTTTTATAAGGTAGGTATTTATGGTTATGAGTTATTTTGTGGTTATATCATGAATTATGACAATGTTATAAATACCTTATTCACTTCTTATGATCATTGATGATAATCAATTACTAATTCTTATGTTTACCATTACCAAGAATTTAAGATCAGCTTAATTTGTTTCTTTTTCCCAGGATCTCAAGAATGATATATATTAAATCATGCCTATAAGGGTTTCATATGGATGATTATGATTTCTTAATGTGAAATAGGAAAACTAGGGTTAATTGGGTGAAATTGTTATATAAATACATAGGGATTGTTTATTTATGACTTTTTCCAATTTATCTAAAACTCTAAACCTAAAAGGTCCCAGATAAAATAAGTGTTCACATATTTTATTTTGATATTGTATGTTTTGTAGAGTGAAAATTGGGCCATCTTAATCGAAATCCAATCCAAAAATGTATATTTTATGATTTAATTGATGGAAATAGGAGTTTGGGTTTGGGGATGTCAAATATATTGATATCCTCATCCATAAAATTGGGAATGAAACTGTCAATCATGTGTACAGTGGACTATTGCCTCATGAACTGATATACATTTGATTTCCTTAAAAACTTTACACTATGGGTTTAATAATGAATTTAACACTTGTATATTTTTTTAAGTATTCTAGTATACTTATTTAATTTTAATATCACATATATCATCTTATGTTTCATTCTGTTTAAAATAAAAAAATATCCCTCGTGTGTACAGTATCCTACAATCTAGCAATGTGATGTGAATCATTTTTCATATAAAATTTTATTAAAAGAGATAAGGATTAATTTAATTACTATATGTGATATATGTGACATTATATTGATTTTATAAAATAAATATATCTCTCAATTCCTTACCCATTCATCCATTAAGAAAATTATAACATCGCTCGAGAGTACGTATGGCCTATCCTCTCCAAAAAATGATGTGATCCATTATCCATGATCAAATTTCAATAATGATTGTAAAAACGATTATAATAAAAACAATATAATTTTATAACATTAATTAAATTATGGTGATGGTGTACTTATATGTAGTACACATGGAATAAAAATTTCTGACAAAACACTCATTAGAAAACAAGGAAAGTTACACTCAAAACAATGAAAATAATGAATTTCATTAACTACCTGGTAGTAAAATGTTATAAGATGATCATATATGATGTTATAAAAATTAATATGGTTTTATTATAAATTAATAAAATCATTAAACCACTATAGATGATGTAAAATCCTCTTCATCCAAAACGAAGTGTGAGTTAATGGACTTCATCTACATTTCCTTTCGTTGAGGAATATTGTAATTTTGAGAACGAATTTTTTTATACGGTGCATCTACTACCACGTTGAAGTGAAATACCATTATTCCATAATAATTCATGGTATTTTACATATAATTTTTTTTATTTCATCAAAAGATATTTTGACTTAAAATATACCGTGTTGTAAAGAATTTCATAACACAATATCTTTTTTTGGGTTATATTTCATCATCATTGTCTTTAATATTTTAGGATTTTTTTGTAATGAATTTTGAATATGAATGGTTTTATTTAAACATGTTTTTTAGGGGTTTTTATTTGTTACACATAATCAGATCATTGGTTAATTCTCTCATCAACATTATGATATTTGTAAGAGATTTTTTAAATGTAATTTTAATTGGAAGTGCTTATGCATGACTTTACATTGAAGGAATTTATTTTATAATTTGATGAAAAAAATATTTTATATTATCATCCTATGGTTAGTCATTGTGTTTTCAAGTAATTGTACCATTTCCAATCTTTTGTACATAAAATGAGTATGAAATTTTTTTAGTAATATTTATCTTCATTACTCTTTTAGGTCAAATATCCCTTTTTTATGTATCAACATTTCTCAAAATGTGTTAAAATTATCTAAATTATTTTATAGAGACATTTTTTACAGATAATTTTATTTTTACAAAATGATTTGAATGAGTTTATAATGTTTTTTTTCAAATTAGTCCCATCATGGTTTATCCAAAAAAGTGAAATGAACAATTATTTTAACCTATATGGAATTAATGGAATATCCTTCCATCATGTCCAAATTGTTTTTATTTATTCATTTATGAATTTAAAATTTTATTTTCAAATACTTTTTTTTAAAACATTTCTTGAACTTTCAGTTCTTAAATTTATTTATAGGGAAACATATATATTCCCCAAGAATGTTTATGATGAAATTTTTATGGTATTTATATGAATTAACTACATTAAACATTTATTGTAATTATAATACACTAGGTTTATGTTGTATCGATTCCATAATTATCATTACTTTGGAAGGGTTGCATTCAAAATATCCGGGGAAAGTATTAACATTATATTTTCTAATAAATTTATGTAATCATTAACATTCCCATGAAATAATCACCTAATTTCTATAAGTAGAAATCAAATTTCCCATAAATATATATATTATTTATCATGTATATACTTATAACTTAAACCATTTATAATTTCAACATATGGTATTTTTCATTAAATGATATACGAGAAAATGTGTAAAATATTGTTAATCGGTGATCCTTACATGATATGAAAATTTATATATAAGAAATATTGTCCTTAAATCAACTAAATAATTCCATATATTATGAATGTGTTGAAAATGGGGATAATTATGGGTTATAGTTATATATAGTTCTTTGATTCATTATAAGTCTCATTAGACAAATCAGTTGGATAGCCTTAGTTAAATGGGTTTATCGTGTATAATTATCCATCCATTTTAAAATGTCTTATGAGAGGTATTGAAATTATAGATATCATTATTCATAAGATAATAGTTTCCAATAATCATGAATTTCTTATAATAATAAATCAATTATTATTATCCATGATATTTTCATAATGATATACTCTTTGAAATCTTTCCATTATTCGTTTATTGATTAAATGGAATGTGTGTTCCATTATTTACCTTTCCATAATAATTATGTATTATCTATTCGTCATTGTTAAGTTATCGACTAAATGGAATGAGAGTTTAGTTATTTACCTTGAAATATTTTTGATTCCTTATCTAATAATGATAGTCAAATTAATTTAATTTCACGTGTGTTCATTTATTTACCTTTACATATTGATTAGGATTATTGATTCATGATTAATTCTATTATAATGAACCTATAATATTCATTTTATCACAACCATATTTTTTTATTCCCAAAAATCCAAGAAGTGTACAATTAAAGATAATTATAAATATTCTAGAGGTAAAAATTGTATTCTCTATATAATTTGTGTTATAATTTGTGAATTAAAATATAATATGGGGATCATGTATATATATAGTTTTACAAGAATACTATCCTACTCATTAATTGGGGATAAAATTATTTATATATTATGACAATGATATAGTAAAAATTAAAACTAGGTTACTAGTGTCAGGGTTATTACAATGGATCCCACTATACTTTGTTTTATTTTTTTAATTCCATACATAGGATTTTCCAAATGTTAGATCCTTTGAGATGTATGATTTTTTGACTACGTTGTTCATTTTTTATAGCATGGATTATGTTTAATCCATTATGGTTACTTTTTTTATTTAATTTAATATGTGTACTTTTATTATCTATTATATATGTTTTTTTCGATATTTATTGTAATTTATGGATGTGATACAGAGAGTTTAGTATCCCAAATATTAATTATATACTCTTACTATTATTCTAGAACATTTATCATATATGTAATCAACCTAGATGTTTAATTATGACCCGACTAGAGTGATATTAAATATAGTTTAAATGAGTTTTAACAAGATTATTCGAGTATTAAATAAGAGATTTCATTATTTAAGGACATGGTAGACAAAGATAGGAATATTTCAAAGATTTATATGGAACTTAGTTTTCAACGTGATAAACACATGTTTGGTGGGAAATCAATATTTTAATGGTTATGGGATAATTGTTACTGGTTTTCTCTACTATAAATGAGGTATTTAGTCATATATGATATGTTGGTGGTAACTTAATTATTTGAACTACTATTTATTTTTATCAAAAGTTATGTAGATCTTGTTATGGGATATCACATGATTATGATTTTGTTTTTTGGATGTGTAAGTGGTGCATGTATACTAAAAGTGGTGGTTTGGGAATGAATTCCTTGGTTATTAGTAAATTAAAGTGTTCTATATTTTATTGGTTGTTCAAAAAGGAAAAATATTTAATGTTTAATTAGATTACATTAGTAGGAAAAAATCCCTCTTATTTATGTTTTGATATTGATATATAAAGTGATTAAAGTGATTGTTTAATTTTGGTAGTTTTTAGAAGTAATGATTGGTTTTATTCATATACTTGTTATATTCCTATGTGAGTTTTGAAAGAATAGTGATAAGTGATGCAATATGGTTGGGTTTAGGTTGGGTAGTTCATAGTTAAATAGAGTGTAGTTTTGGAAAGATATTTGAGTGGAGGGTTATCATATCGTTATCTTAGTCATAGGTTGGATGCAATAGTTTGGAGATGAAGAAAGAACCAAAGGTGATTTTGGGGGTATGTTATCAGAAGAAAAGGTTGTCTGAATAAATGAAAAGTATTTTGATATTATTCATGATTAATTGTGACTCAATAAATCATAATTCTAGTTATATAATATATAAGTGTGGAATTGTATTCATGTTTTTAATTACTGATATTCTTTTGATATTAGGGGATCCTAGTGTTTATTAGAACTATGAGGGTTTTTGTTGTAAGATAAGTCAATAGTGAGGATCTTGGAATAAAATATAACTGAAAAAATTCATCTATGGGTGGAAGTATATATTTTTGAGTGGTAGTGAAATACTATAGTACAATTTATGTCTATAAAAGATAACAAATAGATTTTAGGTGATTTTTAATAAACCGGGATTTGAGAATCATGATGTTATATGGTTTAGTTATGGGTTCAGATGAGGTTTTATTGGGATATGTTGTATGTTGATCATGTTTAAGGAAATATGAGTAATGTTTATAAATATCTATGTTATTTATCAAGAATAAATTAATTGAAGATGTATTGTGAAGATCACCCCATTGAATGTTTTAGAGTTTTACACTCATTTAAAGAGATTATTTGTTAGCATCACTTGTGGAAAATTTATAAATCTGGAAATTGATAGTAGATGAAATTTTAAGAGGGTTCCTAGGTCATATCCTAGTGTTTACATATAAACATTACATTTGATAATTTCAAGGGCATGATTTTGGATGATCAATTTTTTTGGTTCAATGAAATGATGATAATGATACTCATATTGTGGGAAAATCATCATCAATTTCTTTATGAAGATGTCTAATTTCATTTGGATAAATGATGTTGTGAAAATATTAAGTGGGTGGTTTAGATAGTTTTGTGGATTCTATAATGAAAGTTGAATAATTCCAACTATTTTGATGGTAAACACTAGAACTAGAATTTATATTTTGTAATCTAGTAGTTTCTGGGACTTGGGAGGTTGAATTGTGTAAAATTTTTATGTTTAATATGAGAGGGATGCAGAAAAAGTGTTCATCAGGGTATACAAAAAATTACACTATGATTTTATATACATATATTATTTAAAAATAAAAATACATTTATTTTCCGGTATATTCTTTGATGTATATATCTATGGGATTTTGAAAATCATGATATGATTGAGGTGTAGAAAAATAGGGATGTGTATCTAGGTTATTTATAGATGATTAATCTAGGGAATGACCTACATTTATTTCATAATGTGTTAGATGTGTGGATTTAGAATCAAATTAAACTGTATTATTCAAGATACTTTGGCATGTTTCATGGATTAAAACCATAATTTCAATGGAAAAGATAGTGTGTGTGGGTTGTGAATACATGTGTGTAGTGGAACAAAATATAATTCAGTTTTCAATATGGATATGAGTGTTTTATAATAATAAAAACATTGAATTGGAAGTTGGGTGATGTTTTGGGGTCTGTCTAAAGGATGAGACACACTATGTTGAGGAAATTATTATGATCCAAAACAGTACATATTGGTAAAATGAAAGGAAATTATATATTTTGGTCTTGTAGTAGGTTAATTTAGATTATTTGGATATAGATTTGGCTATTGGGGATTGAGAAAAATCTAATTTTTTTTACAAATGTACAAGTTTATCATTTGAGTTAGAGATCATTAAAATAATGTTGGATGGGATTGAGTGCGAGTTGGGAAATTGATTTTTGAAAATAATGGATTCTAAGTCCATTAGATAATGTTTTTTTATCAATATGAATTGATGAAAATATGTATTAAGATAATAATTATAGATAAAGTTTGAAATAATCATGTATGGATGATAATATATAGTTAGTGGAGTTGGATGTTCTTATAGGATTGATACATAATAAAGGGAGATTATCATAAAAGGGAAAATCTAATTAGATCATCAATGAATTAAGAAATGGAACCAACTAGATATGAATAAATTAATGATATGTATTATTTAATATATAGAATGATTATTTTTAGGAATTGAGGTACTACCAAGGTTTCTGTAGAATGGAGGATAATTAAATTTTTAAAGAAAGATAAAATTATTATTATTATTATTATTACATTTTATAATATAATAATGTATTATGGCGAGTAAAAAGATATTAAAATGAAGTAATATAATGGTATTGAAACTTGATATATTGATATATAGTATTAAAGATGAATTCAATTGAATTAGAAAGAAGGGGATTTTATAATGAAAGAGATTTGGGTATATATTGACTTCCATGGAGTGCGGAGACTACTAAATATTATGTATCTATGAAAATGAGTAGATCACTAGTAATATTAATATAGAAAACTATCTTTTATTTTTGATGATGATACATACTTTTGTTACCCATCTTGAAGTCTATTATAATATATATAAGTATCACTTAAATTATGAAAGATATTGAGAGTTGAATTAGAGAGATAGATGTTTTAATTATTGATAAATGAAAAATTCATCATTATTGAGGAATTCATTTAGTTTGATGAAGTAATGTTATAAGGCCCCAGCCTTAAACCTTACTTAATATTGAATTAAATGAATAATTCACATTGAGGATCTTTTCAGGTTTAGAGTTTTAGAGAATTAGAACATAAATATTACATCTTAAAAGATTACAAAGTAGACACTTCTACTAAGTCTCTATAAATTAAAAACTCTTAAAAAGAAAGATGTCTAGATTCCATGTTTTAGATAGCATTAAATGCCCTTGATCCCATCCTTGACCTTATTCCACTTTAAGTCCTGTGAAAAACATTTCGAAAAACTTGGGGTGAGCATAAAATGCTCAGTAAGGGATACAAAAAGAATGAAAACTGTTAGTTTTTCAAACATCAAGTAAACCATGTGTACTATATCAAAGTAATACCTTCACCTTCATGAAGTAGTAAAAAAAATCTTCACTGAATATAGTATCATTACTTACATTTTTGTAACCAAAAGATTACCATAAAACCCATATAAAGAAAACATAGAATATATAAAGGTAACTTGGGACATAAACATACTTAAGTGGAATAACCATACGGTTGACTTCCACACATATCACTTAATGGAATAGCCATTCAGCCAATTTCCATACATACATAATGGAATAGACATACGGCCGACTTCCATACCCAATGCATTGGAGGTTATAACGTAACCACCCGTCCTGGTATTCACGGCACCACCCGTCATATGGTTTATAACGGAACCACACGTTAAAATGTCCAAGTACCAATATAAAATCATAAAACATAAAACCAATATAAAGGAATGATAACATTTCCACATTTCAATCATAATATAACATAAATATATTGACATAATAGAATCCTTTATCAAAACCATTTTCAATACCAAAATACATAAAAGAGTATATGGTATTTATTTCTTTCTAAAAACAATACGACTTGTTGAGGAAGCCAAAGACCAAATAATACTCGCGGCGGCGGAAAAACTCGTTGTCACCGCGTACGTTAAAAAAACATTCCTTTTTGTCGTTTAGTAAAACGCTTCGTAGAAAAAGATTCCTTTTGTATAAAAGTAAAAGTCAAAGGGTTTATACACCGTATAAAAGAAAGTTGTGTATAAAACGAAATATACCTCAATGAAAGGAGATTGAGACGAAGTCCCTTACCTCGGGTCCGACTTAACTCGATCGTTCTTTAACGTCCTGAATAATAAATTTGAGTTAATTTATACTTGATTAAGAACCTTTTTAAAGTTAATTATTCCTTTTATATCACTTATTGCCATGTTATAAACATTATTTAACCATTTAAGTTAATAATGTTTGTTTTGTCAATATTTGGTTCTTAAGTCGAAAGTTGACTTCTTACAATTACATGTTGTTCGTGTGGTCAAAAGTTCTTAATATCCAGAATGAAATTCATGATTTGGATATCATATATATCATATATATCCAGAATATACATGTATTTATAATATTACATAATCATTTAGACGTAATAAATGAAATGCACCGTTCATGGAGACGGTAAGCCGTACGTACGCATGAATGCTACTTTCATTTCTTTGTCATATTAGTGGAATTAAAACTAAATGAGAGGTATGTATATTTTAATTCCAGAATTATATTCATCATTTAGATATATCATTAATTATATATATACATTATATACATGTAATTTTAATAGTACATTACATTTGGGGATAAGAAATGAAATGCACCGTTCATGGAGACGGTAAGCCCTACGTACGCATGAACGCTACTTTCATTTCTATCTCATACTTTAATGGAAAGAAATAATAATGATATAGAGGTATATTATAATTCCAGTATAACATAATATATAATAACTTTAAATCCATCCTTTACACGTCCCACATATGGCATTAACGGATCACATCACTTTTAGGGGGCGGTAGTCCGCACTTCCTTAAATGAAGATATCGTGTTTACCAATAATGGAAACCATAAAGGTATGCCAAAAATGAAAAATACAGAAGCTTAAAGAAAACATAAACATATTATATATCATATATAAAAATAGTGACATCATAATGGCCACCCTTGAAGGTGTTAAATGAGTATTGAACAATCATCGTTTCGGGAGGCAGAATTTCGCCATCCACGGAAACCGTATGTTCTTTAACCATTTGATGTAGTTGTGTGAGAGTGTAGCTCAAATAAATATTATAACAACATCCTAGTATATTTAAGATACTGGTGTTGTTACAAAATAAGTAAATAAAAAGAGTATAGAGGGTTGGAGAAGCAAAATAAAACAAATGAACAAGAGAGAATGAATTACCTTTAAAAGTGTAACTCACTTTTGATTTGAGCCTAAAGGCTTCCTTTGAAAGGATTCTTCCCAAAGGGAATCATCTAGGATGAGGAGAGGGATGTGGAGAGTGTAATTGGGCAGGGGTTGGCCGAGCCAAAGGCTTGAGAAGTGTGTGAAATGAGGTAGAGGTGGGAGCCTTTTATAAGAGGAGAGGAGGGGCACTTTTGGAAAGTAAAGAAATATTACTTTATTTGAAAAAGTGTTTCGGTTTTAAAAGGTTCCACATTGATATAATTCGTGTATAAGGTGATAAGGGTTATAAATCCACTCATCCAATTTATTTTGTCCATGTGTAGGTTTTAGATTTTTCATTATCTTACTATTTTATTTAAATCGTCAAATAATGATGTCATCGCTGCATCATTATTATGTCATATATAATTTAATTTATTTATTGTCTAAAAATTATAAAAAAATACTATGATGTAGGAAATCTTTTTATCTTTCCAATGACTATTTATAATCAAAATTTGGACTTGTATAACCCCACTCACAAATTATTTTAGTAAAACAATTTATGTTAGTGTCATTTTCACTTTAACATTAAATAAAAATATATTAATGTCATTTTCCAACTAATGTGGCTCCATGGGGTCCCCAAGTTGGCCCATGGCTTGTATTGGTCGGCCATGACTCACCCAATAGGTTTAGGACAAGTGTCATGGTGTTTTCACATTCTTATAATACCATTTTCACCTTAAACTACACTAATTACCTCTAATCGCGATTAATGAAAAAAAATTACTATTCACCAAAAAATTATTTTAATCTCATTGAACCACATTTTACTTCTTAATGACAACCATGTATGTCGGATTTTCAAAATTCAATACACATTAGTGGTAAACATTCATTTAACTGAAAAATCAGTTTGCTTGATTACCACTTAGTGGTTTCACTATTCATCCAAAATTGATGTTTTTCAGAAAATTACCAAAAATTCACCCTAAGCTATATTTGATATTCCGAATTCAAAAATGAAGTCCATTTTAAAAAATTCAAAACATATAAGTCAAATTAATTAATTTAATAATTAATTCCCACTGTCATGACAAATAGCGTGTTTTTGCGAAACAATAAGTATCAAAAGATTGACACCAGTTTAAGTCCAATTTAAAAGTGAAATTGATTCCAATGACCACCATTGGATTAACTGGTAAAAATATTTTCTAATTTCACTTTAAAACCAATTAAAATAATAATCTAATCATATAAATAAATTAGATTAAAAAGAGGTTTTGAATTAAAATACAACATTTTACACTATTCATAAAAAATGAACTTTATCAGAAAGGTACCAAAAATTTACACAAAGTAAATTTTGATGTCCCGATTCAAAAGAAGAGTTATATTTGGTCCAAAAGAATGTATAATTGTGATCAAAAATATATTTAATTACGGTTCTCCGTCAAAAGGTGATAAGTGGACCTTTCGTGAAAATTAGAGTATATATGCCCTAAAATTGAACTCTTTCCGTATTTTAAGCCTTTATCTTTTATTGGGTAAATGTATAAACATTTAAAAACATATATAATCATATTTTAGTTATTTCTATCCATTCCCGCCAGTACAACGGCTACTTGTTAACTAACATTTAAAATAATATTATTTTATTACTAGTGTGCTACGTAAGTTTCAAAGAAACTCATCGTTGCGTATCAGGTACGCTATCAAACATAGCAACCCCTTTAAAATAAAATTAATATTTAATTCGTAAATATTAATAAATATGAAAATTCTTTATTCTTTATTTACCTAGGATGTTACATCCTTCCCCCCTTTTGGGAATTGCGTCCTCGCAATTTTATTCACTTATCAAAATAAGTGGGGGTATTTATCCCTCGTAGAATTTTCAGATTCCCACGTTGCCTCTTAAATCACATGGGTTTTCCACAAAACCTTTACCTGATGAATCACCTTATTCAGTAACACTTTATCCCTATGGTCAAGAATCTGGACCGGTTGTTCCTCATAAGATAGGTTCTCTTCCAGCTGAACTACCTCTGGTCTCAAAACATGAGATGGATCTGGCATATACTTTCTCAACATCGAAACGTGAAAAACATTGTGTACCTGAGATAAAATCGGAGGTAAAGCCACTCGGTATGCAACTGATCAAACTCTTTCCAGAATTTTGTATGGTCCAACGAACCTTGGACTCAACTTTCCTTTCTTACCAAATCTCGTCACACTTTTCCAATGAGAATCCTTGAGAAAAACATGATCACCTACCTCGAAAGATAGATCCTTCCTCCGGTTATCCGCATAACTCTTCTGCCTGCTCTGAGCTGTTCTCATGTGCTTCTGAATCAACTGAAATTATTTCTTCCATTTCTTCTACCAATTCTGGTCCCATCAGATTCCTTTCACCCACTTCATTCCAAAATGCTGGAGTTCGACACCACTTCCCATATAATTCCTCAAATGGTGCCATCTGTATACTGGAATGAAAACTGTTATTATAAGAAAATTCAACCAAAGAAAGATGTTGGACCCAACTTCCCTGATAATCCATAGAACAAGCTCGTAGCATATCCTCCAATGTCTGGATTGTTTGTTCTGACTGCCCATCTGATTGAGGATGAAAAGTTGTACTAAAATTTAATTCAGTACCCAACGACTTCTGAAGGCCTTTCCAAAATTTAAAAGTAAACCTGGGATCACGATCTGATACAATGGAGAGAGGAACTCCATGTAACCTGACTATCTCTTTAAGATACAAACGGGAAAGTTAATCAAGAGAGAAAGTATCTCGTATAGCAAGGAAATGAGCAGATTTGGACAAGCGATCAACAATAACCCAGATTGCATTATTACCTCGAGATGTCTTCGGTAATCCAACAACAAAGTCCATGGATATATTCTCCCATGTCCACTCTGGAATTGGTAAAGGCTGAAGCATCCCTTTCGGTAACTGCCTCTCTGCTTTAACCTGTTGACATGTTAAACACTTCACAGTAAAATCAGCAATGTCTCTTTTCATTCCATCCCACCAGTAATACTCCCGCAGACCTCTGTACATCCTAGTACTGCCAAGATGAAAAAACAACTCATTCTTCAACTGTGAATCACAAGGCACACATAACCTCTTCACAAACCTCAAAACACAAACACAAACTTATCCAAGAACTCATGGAAAATTTTATTCATAAGGTCCATGATTATAGCAGGTGCATTGGTTAACACAAAAGGAATAACTAAAATTTCATAATGGCCATATCTAGTACGGAACACAGTCTTCGGAACGTCTGCTTCTTTTACTTTCAACTGATGGTACCCCGACCTCAAGTCAATCTTCGAAAAATACTGAGCTCCCTGGAGCTGATACCACTTCATTCGATGGCCCAGCATCTGCTGAAGTTGTTGCAAATGATTTTACCACCCCTTTATGCTTGTAGTCTAGCTGCATTCCCCCAGTTGAGTTCTTCGTTGGACACTCGTTTGCATAATGACCCATTTCATTACACTTAAAACATCTTATCGTTGGCTTTTCATTTCCTTCTTGATCATCTTCCTTACAGTTACGAGCAATATGAACAGACTTACCACACCTAAATCACTTACCAGACTTGGATAAACATTCTCTAGGATGCATTTTACCACACTTCTCACAGGATGGATATTTGGTTTTCTTACCTCCTTGCTTCTTTGATGAATTCTTCCCCTTTGCCTGCCATCTAGACCTCTTATTCTGTTGTTTGTCATAGAACACCCGATCATCGGCAAACTCCATTTCCACCTTCTCCTCACATCGAACAAGTTTTTCATAACTTTTGGACTCACGAGAAGCTATAGCCCTTCGATACTTTAGCTTTAACCCTGAGTAAAAACGGTTTGTTTTACTATCAAGATCTCGTATGAAGTTTGGAGCATACCTTGCCAATCGAGTGAACTCTTCTTCATAAGCAGTCACTGAATCATCCTCCTTCCTCAATTCTAGGAACTGTTTTTCCATCCTAAGACGAACCACCTTAGGAAAATATTTCTCAAGAAACATACCTTTGAATTCGTCCCAGTGAATATCCTCAATCACATCACTATCCCATATATTTTTCACCATCGACCACCACTGATCAGCTTCACCTTCAAAACGGTAAACAGCAAGACTAACCTTTTGATGTTCTGAACACCCCATGACATTAAAAATCTTATCCAGTGCTTGAATCCACCCTTCAGCTTGCACAGGGTCAGATGATCCTCTAAATGATGGGGGATTTTGCCTCATGAAATGTTCCACCACTGACATGTTCCTCTGCGGTTGATCTGGCTGATCTCGTGCATGGATACCACCACCATTTATAGCCTGAGTCAATTGTGCCATCACTGCAAAAAACTATTCAGTTCCGATTCCGACCATCTCAGGTTGCTGATTTGGAAGGTTATCTTCCTCCTGATGTCGTCCCAACATAGCTGCTTTGTTTCCTCTGCGGAAAACCATTCTGAACACAGAAATATCTTAGGCGAAGCAACATGGTAATCCGTAAATGCTATATCATTTCAATCATATTATAATTTAACACTTTTCTAACTCCTAAAGTTGTCTAAACCGTCCTTTGATACCAACTATAAGGCCCCAGCCTTAAACCTTACTTAATATTGAATTAAATGAATAATTCACATTGAGGATCTTTTCAGGTTTAGAGTTTTAGAGAATTAGAACATAACTATTACATCTTAAAAGATTACAAAGTAGACACTTCTACTATGTCTCCATAAAATAAAAACTCTTAAAAAGAAATATGTCTAGATTTCATGTTTTAGATAGCATGAAATGCCCATTGATCCCATCCTTGACCTTATTCCACTTTAAGTCCTGTGAAAAACATTTCGAAAAACTTGGGGTGAGCACAAAAAGCTCAATAAGGGATACAAAAAGAATGAAAACTGTTAGTTTTTCAAACATCAAGTAAACCATGTATACTATATCAATGTAATACCTTCACCTTCATGAAGTAGTAAAAAAAATCTTCACTGAATAAAGTATCATTACTTACCTTTTTGTAACCAAAAGATTACCATAAAACCCATATAAAGAACACATAGAATATATAAAGGTAACTTGGGACATAAACATACTTAAGTGGAATAACCATACGGTTGACTTCCACACATATCACTTAATGGAATAGCCATACGGCCAATTTCCATACATACTTAATGGAATAGCCATACGGCCGACTTCCATACCCAATGCATTGGAGGTTATAACGTAACCACCCGTCCTGGTATTCACGGCACCACCCGTCATATGGTTTATAACGTAACCACCCGTTAAAATGTCCAAGTACCAATATAAAATCATAAAACATAAAACCAATATAAAGGAATGATAACATTTCCACATTTCAATCATAATATAACATAAATATATTGAAATAATAGAATCCTTTATCAAAACCATTTTCAATACCAAAATACATAAAAGAGTATATGGTATTTATTTTTTTCTAAAAACAATACGGCTTGTTGAGGAAGCCAAAGACCAAATAATACTCGCGGCGGTGGAAAAAGTCGTTGTCACCGCGTACGTTAAAAAACATTCCTTTTTGTCGTTTAGTAAAACGCTTCGTAGAAAAAGATTCCTTTTGTATAAAAGTAAAAGTCAAAGGGTTTATACACCGTATAAAAGAAAGTTGTGTATAAAACGAAATATTCCTCAATGAAAGGAGATTGAGACGAAGTCCCTTACCTCGGGTCCGACTTGACTCGATCGTTCTTTAACGTCCTGAATAATAAACTTGAGTTAATTTATACTTGATTAAGAACCTTTTTATAGTTAATTATTCCTTTTATATCACTTATTGCCATGTTATAAACATTATGTAACCATTTAAGTTAATAATGTTTGTTTTGTCAATATTTGGTTCTTAAGTCGAAAGTTGACTTCTTACAATTACATGTTGTTCGTGTGGTCAAAAGTTCTTAATATCCAGAATGAAATTCCTGATTTGGATATCATATATATCATATATATCCAGCATATACATGTATTTATAATATTACATAATCATTTAGAGGTAAGAAATGAAATGCACCGTTCATGGAGACGGTAAGCCGTACGTACGCATGAACGCTACTTTCATTTCTTTGTCATATTAGTGGAATTAAAACTAAATGAGAGGTACGTAAATTTCAATTCCATAATTATATTCATAATTTAGATATATCATTAATTATATATATACATTATATACATGTAATTTTAATAGTACATTACATTTGGGGATAAGAAATGAAATGCACCGTTTATGGAGACGGTAAGCCCTACGTACGCATGAATGCTACTTTCATTTCTATCTCATACTTTAATGGAAAGAAATAATAATGATATAGAGGTATATTATAAATCCATTATAACATCATATATAATAACTTTAAATCCATCCTTTACACGTCCCACATATGGCATTAACGGATTACATCACTTTTAGGGGGCGGTAGTCCGCACTTCCTTAAATGAAGATATCGTGTTTACCCATAATGGAAACCATAAAATTATGCCAAAAATGAAAAATACAGAAGCTTAAAGAAAACATAAACATATTATATATCATATATAAAAATAGTGACATCATAATGTCCACCCTTGAAGGTGTTAAATGAGTATTGAACAATCATCGTTTCGGGAGGCAGAATTTCGCCATCCACGGAAACCGTACGTTCTTTAACCATTTGATGTAGTTGTGTGAGAGTGTAGCTCAAATAAATATTATAACAACATCCTAGTATATTGAAGATGCTGGTGTTGTTACAAAATAAGTAAATAAAAAGAGTATAGAGGGTTGGAGAATCAAAATAAAACAAATGAACAAGAGAGAATGAATTACCTTTAAAAGTGTAACTCACTTTTGATTTGAGCCTAAAGGATTCCTTTGAAAGGATTCTACCCAAAGGGAATCATCTAGGATGAGGAGAGGGATGTTGAGAGAGTAATTGGGCAGGGGTTGGCCGAGCCAAAGGCTTGAGAAGTGTGTGAAATGAGGTAGAGGTGGGAGCCTTTTATAAGAGGAGAGGAGGGGCACTTTTGGAAAGTAAAGAAATATTACTTTATTTGAAAATGTGTTTCGGTTTTAAAAGGTCCCACATTGATATAATTCGTGTATAAGTTGATAAGGGTTCGAAATCCACTCATCCAATTGGTTTTGGCCATGTGTAGGTTTTAGATTTTTCATTATCTTTCCATTTCATTTAAATCGTCAAATAATGATGTCATCGCTGCATCATTATTATGTCATATATAATTTAATTTATTTAATGTCTAAAAATTATAAAAAAACTACTATGATGTAGGAAATATTTTTATATTTCCAATGACTATTTATAATCAAAATTTGGACTTGTATAACCCCACTCAAAAATTATTTTAGTAAAACAATTTATGTTAGTGTCATTTTCACTTTAACATTAAATAAAAATATATTAATGTCATTTTCCAACTAATGTGGCTCCATGGTGTCCCCAAGTTGGCCCATGGATTGTCTTGGTCGGCCATGACTCGCCCAATAGGTGTAGGACAAGTGTCATGGTGTTTTCACATTCTTATAATACCATTTTTACCTTAAACTACACTAATTACCTCTAATCGCGATTAATGAAAAAAATTACTATTCACCAAAAAATTATTTAAATCTCATTGAACCACATTTTACTTCTTAATGACAACCATGTATGTCGGATTTTCAAAATTCAATACACATTAGTGGTAAAATTTCATTTAACTGAAAAATCAGTTTGCTTGATTACCACTTAGTGGTTTCACTATTCATCAAAAATTGAAGTTTTTCAGAAAATTATCAAAAAATCACCCTAAGCTATATTTGATATTCCGAATTCAAAAATGAAGTCCGTTTTACAAAATTCAAAACATATAAGTCAAATTTATTAATTTAATAATTAATTCCCGCTGTCATGACAAATAGCGTGTTTTTGCGAAACAATAAGTATCAAAAGATTGACACCAGTTTAAGTCCAATTTCAATGTGAAATTGATTCCAATGACCACCATTGGATTAACTGGTAAAAATATTTTCTAATTTCACTTTAAAACCAATTAAAATAATAATCTAATAATATAAATAAATTAGATTAAAAAGAGGTTTTGAATTAAAATACAACATTTTACACTATTCATAAAAAATGAACTTTATCAGAAAGGTACCAAAAATTTACACAAAGTAAATTTTGATGTCCCGATTCTAAAGAAGAGTTATATTTGGTCCAAAAGAATTTATAAGAGTGATCAAAACTATATTTAATGACGGTTCTCCGTCAAAAGGTGATAAGTGGGTCTTTCGTGAAAATTAGAGTATATATGCCCTAAAATTGAACTCTTTCCGTATTTTAAGCCTTTATCTTTTATTGGGTAAATTTATAATCATTTAAAAACATATCTAATCATATTTTAGTTATTTATATCCATTCCCGCTAGTACAACGACTACTTGTTAACTAACATTTAAAATAATATTATTTTATTACTAGTGTGCTACGTAAGTTTCAAAGAAACTCATCATTGCGTATCGGGTACGCTATCGAACATAGAAACCCCTTTAAAATAAAATTAATATTTAATTCATAAATATTAATAAATATGAAAATTATTTATTCTTTATTTACCTGGGATGTTACAAATGTAGTAATTGAGGTACTGGGATATAATTAAATTAATAAAATGTTGTTTATTGGTTCAAAATGATAATTGGAAGCATTCTCATATGGATGGATATGAATTGAATATTTTCAAGTGTTGTTTGAGTTAAATTGAAATGGCTGGAGATCACGTATAAAAATAAAATAGGTAACATGAAATATCATAAAGATTGTAGTGAAATGGAAAAGGCATACAAAATATCATGTAAAGAAAAAAATGGACAATTGCTATATATTATACAGATTGATTTGTAAAATCACATTAATGATACATATAATCTCTCTAAATATACATATGATTATCTATGAGTGTTCACTAAGGTACAAAATATTAACTTGAATCATTAAAAAAGATTAATTTTTGCGATATATAAGAATAGATTTGTGGTTCCAAAATAAAATTAAGATTAAATTTGATAATTAAAAAATGTAAATATAAAATTAAAGAGAATATGTAATAATCATTTTCACTAAATAAATATTATTTCTAATGATGTGAAATTTTATATTGATAGATTCAAATTAAACTTATGATTCTCCTATTATATATGTAATATTATATAGAAATTCCCCACTGATGAGTAAGATTAAATGTTTCGATTTTGTGTTTTTATTTAGTTTTTAATATTCATGATGCCTGATTTATTAATTTATTTGTGAATATAAGATTGGTTTAAGGATTTGATGATAGGGTTCCCACTATGAGATTAATCATTACACTATAATGTTATTATTTCATGTGATCATGAATTCATTGAAGAAAATTAGTTTTTATGGATTCTTGAACAAATAAAAGAGATTTTATTTATGGAGATTCAATGAAAATCACTTTGATGATATTTAGAGATATCATTAACTTATTGATATGAGAAGATATAACTGAAAATATGAACTATTTGAGAATATCATTAATTGATATCATACGATCTTTGTATAAGATGATATATTTCCATATCTTGAGTCTCACTACTTCGTTATTCAATAATGACTCATGAATATGATAAAATAAGTGAGTTTGACTATAAATGTGATTGTGACTAATTAAAGGGAATTTCCATATTTTAATTATGGAATATTAACCTTATGAATTTTGAGTAGTCTATAAAGATAAACATGAGTTTAATTAGAAAAATAATGGAGAGATACATACAAATTACTGCTGTTGAACATCTTTTATCAATGATGTGAGAGAGATTGATATAAAAAATAAAAAATATAATTTGATTGTAAATGTATCAAAGAAAAGATAAATATTTTTGAAATAGACACTACATCTTGTAGATATATCCAGTGTTGATGTTTATATAATTTTTGAAGAGAGGAAGTCACATATAGATTGCTATAACAAAAGGAAGAAGGACCAATCAATCCAATCCTGTGGAGAATTATGGTTATTATTGGACATAAACTATTAATTCATAGACAAATCATCATATGAAGATAATGTTACATGTTGGTTATATATATTTTTAATATTTTCAATTAGATTCTTATAGATATAGTTTTTTCCATGATATTTTGTTTTTTTGTTTCCATGTAAATGGTTACAACCCTAACTCTGGTAACCTAGAGCTATTGATTACCTTAATATATTGTAATAATTTATAATAGATGACATCCCATGAGACTGATGATTTAAGAGTCATGGGTTACTATATATATACATGATTTCTATTTTACATTGTAAGATTTTAAAAAAACATATACTCATATTTAAAACTATATTATTACACTTTAAAATCATATAAATTTTCACTTTAGATATCATATAGAATCATGTTGACGTCAGATGATACATAATGAAATAATATAATAGAATCTTTCACATAATAATTAGGAATGAATAATAAGGGATAGATACAAATTCAAAATTTTACATATAACTAATATCATGGAATAATAATATATCGATGGATTTCATAGTAAAATAAATAATCTAATAGAGAGAAATAACTTGATTTTAATGATAGAAGGCATAATGTCATATTTCATAATATTAAAATCATGTTATCATTCCATGAAATTATAAACCTTACAATCTGGCCCTCATGTGGAGACATCTTACATACAATCCATGCCATATTATAAGAAATTTTCAATATATGGCCTAACATACATCGGGAAATAACCATTGATGTTTCTTTAATTAGGAATATCAAAAAATTGGTGGATATCAGTAATTTGGACCGATATATCACCTTCATAATTCCAATTTATTCATTATATACAGAATAAAAAATATAATACATAATAAATATTCCTTTTCATTTAATAAATATTTGTAATTAACTAATAATATAAAACAATATCATTTCAAAAGTAAATGAAACAATATTTGATAATAAACTTCCATAAACTAGCACTATATGTAGAAATGGTATATTATTTAGCATATATTTAATAAATAAATAAATTACAGATACATTATAATAGGCATATATTTAAAAAATATAGAGATAATAATTGATAACATAACATTAATGAACTGAAATTATTACTTGTGATAAAAATGAAGTCTAAAAAATAATTCAATAATGGAAAATGGAGACAAACAGTTTATAAAAAATTAATGTTTTGAATTAAAAGAATGTATTTTGAGAATTAGAGTAGAAAATGGACTTAGAATATAAAAAAAATTCCTTTAGGATTTTGTAACATATTTTGTGAAAATGATGTTATGAATTATATCAAATATTCTATCAACACTGTAGAAAATAATTCTATTTTTACTCAATCATAAAAATAATTATAATATAATTGAAAATTAATGTTTATTTGGGAAACATAGAAACATATAGAGGGATATAGATAGCGAGTAACAGTCTAGGAGGTGTGAAAGATTCATTCATTCACAATAAAAAAAATAATAATTCCATTCGTCCTTTTGTGAAAATGACCAAAACAAATTTATTGGAAAAGTATAAAAAATATTTCATTTGAGACAATATAATGAAATTAAAAGGTAAAATAAATAAAACTATATATACCATTTTAGTGTAGATAAACATATCCATAATATTTTTGATGAATATGAATATGTTAGAGAAAAATTCATTATCGAGAAAGATAAATAAGGCCTGTTTTCGAATAAATTGCCATTGTCCATCCAAGTAGGGCCAATGGCAGGACTCCCCACACCCACCTATAATTGGACAAGGGATAGTGACTAGCACCAAGTAGGTATATAACTAACATGGGAGTCATTTTCTAAGTACCTAAACACACACACAGAAACACCCCCACACACATCACTAAGTCCATAAATGTTGAAATGTAAAAACCTATCCTGAACAAAATGCATGCATACTACAAAATCCAATCAACAGAGTACAATGGAAAGTAAAATTTAAAAAATTAATATGGGAAAGAGTACAAGCCCAACAAAAATAAAGAGTTTTTCAACTAAAAAATATAACCTATAAGGATACAAGATAGGTAGTAGGACTAAAGCACAAAACTGTAGGAACACCCTGTCCTTTCTGAAACTCACAATGTTCTATCTTGTCCTATTCCTCACTGGACTTCATAAAAAGGTCATTTTCCTACAATAGACATGACACATACGTAAAAATACCATGCATGGGTGAGTATAAAAATACTTAGAAGGAAACCCCAATAACCACAAAGAAATAAAAAATGTAATATTATAATCAACTCGATAATGTATATATTTATTGTATATATAAAAAGAACATATTAAAAGATACTTAATACGCAAACCTGTAGTCTAGAGGTAAGTCAAAATAACTGCATACCGAAGCTACAGATTCATTCCAAAGACTCCATGATGCACTCATCCAGGAGAACCCACTCCTGAGTCTGATAACAGTAATGAAGTCCACCCTAGAAGTACTATTCATTGGGAATAACCATGAGAGAGAGATACAATGATAGTTCTAAAGAGAGAATATGATACACTTGTTTTGGGGGAACCAACTCTACAAGTGGGGAAAATCACGATACATTGATGAGGATCACTGCAAGGAACATGGCATATATCATGACTCATCTAGATTTACCTGATAATTATAGGATCAAATTTTAGGATGATTGGTTGCGTTGATAACCTGACACTACCTAGGGAATAAGAATGGATAGAAGATCCTACTATGGTTCTCTCAGAGGGGACTTCCGAATCTATCTAGAAAGTCCCGTTGAAGGGAGTCATACTCATATGGATAGGAAATGATTCAAACTAACCTTCATGGGAGAAACCAAGTGGATCCCACTAAAATGAAACATGTCAAAGAAATTTTGGACCATGATATAATTCTATGTATAAGAGATTACATGTTGTGGTTAAGGGTCACACACCGTGTCCCTTGACCCAAGGTACTACCATTTTACAACAAGCTGTGTCAGAAGAAGATATCTATTTGAAAAGGTATACACAACATGTTGATAAAGACAGACACCATTACCTACAATTTTGGTCCACCTAATGTACATTTTCCATGTGCCAGTACATGGCTTTATCCCATATTCTCCAACCCATGTACTCGTACATGGTGTATCCTGTGTATCGAGTCAGGGTTTGGCCATGGGGTGGTGTACATGTTGTGTACTCCAACCCTTGTCTGTGTATCATTTATGATACATTCCACATTCTGGGTAAGATCACACATGCATTGTGATAGCTATCACATATCTTGTTACACCTCTATATCACCAAAACAATTGACAATTCTAGATGGGTCCAACACACCATGTCTTTCGAGATACATGCCATGTTTATCATGATTTTCCAAAATCAATGTTCTTCCTACAATGCATCGATTGATATTTTGGTGTTTGATTCGTTGATCTGTTTGCCTTGAAATTGATGATCTAGGGTCTACTCGTCCTTGAAACACCCATTTGGTAAGTTTTAGGTATTTAATCTGGTCCGAATAATTATTCTGATCATCCAAAAGAAGAATGATCGAAGAATTATATTTCCTATAATGTATTGATCCGTTCATCTCCATTGTTATCAAACCTCCTCTAGGTCATCATGATGTCATATATATTATTTCAAATCATTTTTCCATGGAAAAAATACATGAAAATCCTTCATTCATAACCCTATAAATAATGAAGATCCCACATGAATAATGGGGGAAGAAATCATTGAGACACAACTCCAGGAATGAACCTTAGCTGTTTTTTGTTACATACTTTATCACCTCCTATTATATTGATAAATAAACTAAATAAACAAAAAATAAATTTCCAAAATCAAACCCACAATCACCCATCTTTCAAGAATGATAGAATTGTGGGTCAACATGTTCATGGGTTGATCCGTGTTAACTATTGAATCTAAGAATAGGATTGAATGAATTGAAATCACATTCCCTACATCAGGTTTGGATCTATTATTGATGAATAATGATTGCAATTCCATCATTAATTAGATCCTCTAACCCTATTGGTGTAGTGATTCATGATTTCTTGGTTCATCGTCATTCGTCATTAAGAGGATTATTCAAGGTTCTCTTCCCCAACACTCTAGAGATTTCCAAGGTTATGAAGATAACCCAAGAAATTATGATTAACATCTTATTTAAATTATTAGGTGATTCCATTTTTTTAAATAGAAAAATAAAATAAAGGTTTAATTTATTTTATTTAATTAAATGTCGAAAAAACAAATTTCGTAGCCAACCCTCGTTGGCTGAGGTTATGGCTAACCTAAGGTAAAGTCGCTAATTTGAACATAAAGGTGCCTTCAAATTTCTGATCTAAACACCCATTTCAAGGTTATTACACTTTTTCTAGAAAACTACTCACCCATCCTATTTAATGTTTAATTTATTTAAAACATTTATTCAGAGCACCTTGGGCCTCAGAATCACACATCATCTTAATTATTGATGTATAATTAATTCCATATATTATTTAAAAATAATACCCATAAAAATATAAGACATTACATAAATATTATTTCATTTGATTTGGTTGAAGGGGAGTATACATTTTAGATTAAAAGGTAGAATCCCGATAAATTAATAGAGGAGAAAATAGATGGGTCTTAAGAAAGAAATTCAATAACATTATTCAAATATATATTTAAAAATTGGGTAATCTGAATAATATTGCTCTGGTAAAATAAACTATTATAGATTTAATAAGATTTGAGTCAAATCCCCTAAAAAAAGAAACATTCTATTGAAAACTATAATTACATGTTTTTACTATAATTCATGAAATTAATTATCACATGTATAGCATATACTCCATATAAAAGATATTAGTTTCATAATATAACATATTTTTCAATGTAGTGGAATTAAGTTGAAAAAATCATATATTGGATTCCAACTTATTCGAGAACATTATATCCTAATGGGTAATTAATTTAATTTTAATAAATATATTTATATAAAATTATTTTTATATCTATTCAAATTTAGGTTCATTTTATAATAATTGTACACCTATTAATTTTTTTATATCAACCACTTAGTGTTAACTGAATTTTTCCAGAAAACAAATTCAGCATATTTACATCAAATAAAGTTGATATAAAATGGTTTTATAATATCTAAAATGTAAATAATTTCATTAATATCAATATTAATCATCATTATTAGTTTATATCCATTTAAAAAATGTGTTAATTGAAAAATAAAGTACATTATTCAAGGAACCAGTACCCACAAACATTCGTGATATATTTTTAATTTTCCACATGGATGGAAAGGAAATAAATTAAAAAATGATTATTATTTAAAGAACAAATATATATAACATAAATATATTATATATTCATCAAAATTATCTTATTTATCATTGATGTATTAAAAAATGAAAAATGATTCACATTTCATTATGGAGGGGGTAGTTTGTACGTACACCCAAGCGATGTTATCTTATTCCATGGAATGGGAGGGTAATAAGTTATATAATTATTTCCATTTATATAATAATTATTAATTCGTATTAATAACATATTTCCATTAAATTCATCATTATAACCATCAACGTGTGGTGGTGTTGAAAAATGATACACATCACATTATGGAGGTTGTAGTCTATATATTTGTAGCAGTGAAGTTTTCCTATTATATAATATAGAGAATAGATATATGACACTTATTAAAGGTTTATAATAATATTTTAGTATATTTGTTATAATAATTTATTTATATTATTATGTTATTAACAGGTTTTAAGGAGGTGAAAAAAGAAACTATTTGATAGGATTCAGTTAAGACGATTACCTCTTCATTGGAAATTCTCTTTTAGATTAAACATTATACCTTATTAATGTGATATTAGGGAAGGAAATGAGTTTTAGGATGTATAAAAGGGTGTTGGGAATATATTTGGGATGTTATTTGTTGATCATCAAGGCAGAAGAAGTGTAGAGGATTGAGGGGAGGCTGTTTTGTTTTATAAGAAATGTGGACATAACACTTGTAAATACTTGAACCATTATTACATAGTATATTTGTTACTTAAGAAAAAAATATTAAAAATTATCCTTATTTAAATTTCACAAGGTTATTTTAAAATTTAAAACATAAACTCAAAATTTAATAATGTTTTATTGAATACTTATCTATTTATTTTAACTATATTTACACATTTTACCCTTAACTATGGTGATACATTTTTTCCATGGTTACATTTTATTATGTACAATTAATAAATAGAATTTTTAATAAAATATTGAAATTATGATTATAAAAAAGGGAATATTATTTAGATTCAGTTAGTTATAATTTTATATATTAGTTTTAATATAAATTTTCAAATTGCAATGAAAACCCATTTATGAAAAATAACTTTTCCTGGAAGAAAGGTGATTTTAATAAGAAATAAATTACAAATTTTTTTAAAATCTATCATTTTAGATAAAAATTTAAAACATAAAGGTTAATAGATATTTTTATCTATAGAATCTATTTTATCATTCCAACTACCCAATTAAATGCATAAAACAATTAATAGGATTATATTAGATTAAAATATTTCTTATGGTCCAAGAATTCATTCATAGATTTAAAAATTCAATCTAAGGTTTTGTTTTAACTATTAAACACATATTTGGATGATAAATGGTTTTATATATTTTTAATTCATTCTTATATCACAATGATGTCACTGAAGATGAGATATTTTTAGAATACATATATTTCTGTAGTCACCCAAAAACTAAACTTTTTAAAAATTCTCAACAAGTAACCCAAATATAATTTCTATATAAGGAATTTTTAAAATAATGGTAATTTACATAAATTATGAATATATTATTTTATTTTCCAGGTTATAAATGAAATTATTACATATAAGGAAAAATAAATATAATTGAAAATTTTCTTTTTTGAACATGAAGTGATCTTAATATTATTTGATTTAAATTTATACTTGAGTGTTAATTTACTAGTTCAAAAAATTAAAACTTTTAATATTTATGTGACAACCGGGTCCCGCTGACAGCACAGACACCCCGCCTTAACATGGTCGTCGGGTCTTAGCCCACCATGTACCACCAGTTGCCCCCGCAGACACGTGGGGCCCACCCCAGGGTCCACCCACATGCCCGAACAGGTCATCTGACTAATGATAGTCCCCACAGCCCAACACATGTCCTTTCCAGTGTGCTTTGTCCTCACTCACACACACCCTAAGAAACTTCCCAGGAGGTCACCCATCCTGATCACTACTCCAGGCCAAGCACGCTTAACTGTGGTGTTCTAATCAGACAGGCTCCCGAAAAGGAAGGTGCACATTGTTGACATGAGTCATATCATTTAGTCATTTAATCCTTTATCATTTGGGGATGTTGCAATCACACCCCCCTTTCGGGCACAACGACCTCGTTGTGGGCCCTACATCTCAACCCAGGCAGTGCAGCGCACTTAAGGCTGGGTACCACCTTTGTTACCAAATGTGACAACCGGGTCTCAACCCAGGCAGTGCAGCACACTTAAGGCTGGGTACCACCTCTGATACCAAATGTGACAACCGGGTCCCGGTTACAGCACAAGCACCCCGCCTTAACATGGTCGTCGGGTCCTAGCCCACCAGGTACCACCAGTTGCCCCCGCAGACACGTGGGGCCCACCCCAGGGTCCACCCACATGCCCAAACGGGTCATCTGACTAATGATAGTCCCCACAGGCCAACACATGTCCTTTCCAGTGTGCTTTTTCCTCACTCACACACACCCTAAGAAACTTCTCAGGAGGTCACCCATCCTGATCACTACTCCAGGCCAAGCACGCTTAACTGTGGAGTTCTAATCAGACAGGCTCCTGAAAAGGAAGGTGCACCTTGTTGACATGAGTCATATCATGTAGTCATTTAACCCTTTATCATTTGGGGATGTTACAATTTATCTATTTATTAAAATAGGAAACACATTAAAAATGTTCATTTAAAAATACTCTTTATGATTAAATGATCACATCACATTTAATATTTATATTCCAATCATTAAGTTTTAGCAGGAAAAATAATAAAAATAATATAATAATTAATTAAAATGTTTATTTTTACTAAAGGATTAACTTAAAATGTCATGAGTCATTTTATATTTGTGTTTCATGTGTCATAAACTCTTTTAAAAGTATTTATTTAATTGAAAATACAATCCTAATTCAATGGGTTTTATAAATAATATTTCTTGGTTATTCCCATTTCCAAGATAGTTCAAGATAACAAAATATCATATATGTGTATGTGATATAACTAGAACCATAATATGAGGAATATATCACATATTGTGAGTGAATATATTAATTTTATATATATTGTGTTCACCTATGTTTTAAATATTATTACATTCCTACATGACATGTATGATATGAGAGGTTTAGAAACATTCACAAAAATATGTTCAATGGTAAGAAATAAGTGGGTTTTATTGGTAAATAGTTTCTAATTCTAAATAACTCTCCTTATTGTGGCCAGATTTCCTTATGAACTGAATTTTGTAAAAGGGGTCTAGGTTATACCTATGAATAGATTATTTTTATATTGATAATGTATGTTTTTGGTATTTATTCTAGAGAAATATGAATAATGTGACACTTTAATGATGTTTTTAGTTAGTTTTTCAATAATATATAGATGCAATATATAAAAAATATATAATCAGGATGAAAATTTAATCAAAGATATGGGGGAACATTCCATATATGAGAAAATAAATATATATTCACACATACTAGAGCATAACTATAGTTTAATTGTTTTAATATATTTTTATAATTATCATATTGAATATTATATATTATTAAATGATATAAAAATCCATTTTTTCTAATTAATACGTACATCCAACTTCAACATTTAATAATCATAATGAAATAAAACAAGGTATAGTTGGTGAAGATTAGGTGGTTAAATCCAATAATTAGAAGCCTGATAACACAAACAACAAAAGATCATAAAAATTTAAATATGATAATGTGGTAATTAAAATTTTATTTCAAGGATATCCAATTCTTGAACCATGTATAAGTGGGAAGGTCATGTTCTTATATAATCACATGTTGCATCCTTATTTTTTAACATAAAAAACCTAAAAAGATTCTTTATTTTTGAAAATAGTTATTTATTTCTTATAAAAATAATTTGAAGAGGATGTCACTTAACTTTAAGTAGAAAAAAAATGAAAAATAATGTATAGGAACAAAGTATTTTTATGTAAAAAAATATCTATAACTAAATTTTTACCAAAATGACAAAAAATATATAACATGAAGAATTATTCAAATAAATTGCGAAATAATATCATATTCTAGTTTAATGGAAAATTTATTTCAAGAATTATGTAGATGAAATGATAAAAGAATTATATGGAAAAAATGTAACTATTATTGATGAAAATAATGATGAGATAATAATCAAATAAAAATATGTTAATAAGAAACAAAATTCATTTCAATAGAAGATGTTGATGCATGAAGATAATGAGCGGAATGTTGAGATTTTCATGAAATATTTTTTTAAAATGGAGAGGATTATTGAATATTAAAAGTAAATAGTTAATCTAAACTAGTTTTAGTTGTATATTGAAATAAAAATCCAAAATGTGGAATATGATTTGTAATAATATGTTAATGAGACATGAATTTTATCCATTCATATTTAAAAGTAGGATATTTTTGTTAAAATATCTATAACCATTACAAATATTGAAATAAAAATTTATTTTGAGGAAAATATTATATAGTTTAAAAAGTAACCATTCATTCAAAAAAATAAAATTTCATTTATTTCTTACATAGTGAAAGTCAAAAATAAAATTATTGAATATTATGGTAAAAGAAAATTTAGAAGAAACCCACCTCAATATTTAATTTTTATTTGATAATCAATAAGAAAACTTATTCCTCAAATTGAGATCAACAAATGGTTAGAATTTTATAAAAATATTATGTTATGAATACTATACATAATTATTATATTGGGAGAAAACCAATATTAATTATCAATAATTTGGGTTGTGAAAAGATTATTCACAAGGTTATTTAGTGTTGGCATAATGTATAAATTTATCTATGAAAAAGATTCCCTACTTTGATGGTGAAAAAGTACGAGTCATAGAAAATTATTATAATGTATATTATCAGAAATTTATCCATTTAATTTAAATTTTGATTATTTGGAATTTTATATGTTAAATGAAACAAATTTTTATTCTATGATGAATCATGTTGGATAAAATTAAACAATCATATTCCAAATTCATTATAGGAAGATAACAAATTCCATGAATAATCATAGACGAAAAGAATGATAGATTACCTTGCAGCATTCACAAAAATAAAATGATAAAAAAATAATATTCAAGATGATAGATAAGGAATATACAACATATATGAGAGGATTAATTTATTAATATATATAATTAAAGAATTTTTTTTTTGTTTAAATTTATATGATTATGTTAGTATCGATGAGTTTTATGTATATCTACAAATAATATAATCTATCCACTAAATAATTTAAAAACTAATTTTGTGTAAGATATGTTTAACAACAAATTTTAATTTTAATTTGGTAAGAGGTTTCAAAAAATGTGACCCAATTTTTTTTGAGATTTTGTGCATAATGTTAAATAAAGATGGGATCATTGGACATTATCAACGATTGTACAACCACCATAAGTGGATATGTTTAAGTGAATGGAAATTTCTTTAGAAAAATTATTTTTCATGATAATTTGCGTATATGATTAAACACAAAAAAATAATATATTTGAAAGAAACAAAATACCATGATTCTAGTGGAGACTATTGTTTGAAAAAATTGAAAATAAATTATAAATGGTTCAATAAAGAATATAATAGAAAATAATACAGTTTCATGGATGGGAATTACATCCGGATCATATCTCCCTCACTAGGGAGCCAGGGAGAATCCATATATTTACAATATTTATATATATTGGTTTTTTATATATGAAAAGAAATAAAAATGATTCAGGTAGCGTAATAGCTAGAAGGATATACATTGTGAATATTTTAAAATGATCTAAAAGATCTAACTAGAGCCTAACACATATCTAGTTTCATTTGAACAAGAATTATTCTTATGTATAGTTTATGAAAAATATATTATAATATGAAATTAATATTTATGAATAAAATATTGAGTAGGTGAATTGAGGTGGATACAATTTGAGTATGCATTTATAAATTATTATTTAGTTTGAAGGTTGAAATTCTGAATAGATCTTAAACTAATATTTATTGAGCCATGATCTCTTTTCATCATATTATATTGAATAATTGAGATTCAATTTTGGAGAAAAAATAAATTTAATTAGTTAAAATTACATTTCATATAGGGATGTAATTACCTTAAAAACATAGATTTATCCAAAGGTATGGTGTAATAATTTTTATTATTGTTAAATGATTTGGAATTTAGATTATTTTTTCTATAGATTCAATTATAAGAGAGTAGACACTGTAATATACAAGTAAATGATTAAGAATGTTGTGAGGAATTTTATATAAAATTATTTCTACATACTTTTTACATTTTCACCCTGTGTGTTTAATCTATAGATTTTTATGCATGAGTAATATGAAACTCATAATGTGAAATATGATGAATATAGGGGGTAAGATAAACTATTAATGGATAAAATAAAATGGATGATTCTTTTTACATTTTTTAGGATTATGTTATGATAATTTCATAGTTCAATCCCATTGAGCATCATACAATCCTTGTCCACGAAGGAATTGTCAGGACCATAACTAGAAGAATTTTCTAAAACTTCTAAAACCAATGTGTCTTATATGAATCCACAATATCTCAATTATCATTTATTGCATGAACCATTAATATTGAGATTAATACCAATATTTATAGGTTTCCAGTAGTCCCACCATCCCTGATTAACACTACTTGCACCTATAGTGTATTAAAGATGGAGCAGTATCAACTTACTTATACAAGGAAGTTTGTACCACTATTTTATATTCTATATAAGATCAATAATGAGTCTCATCAATCTATATCTCATGAAATTTCATCAGCTGATGTTTCCTTCACTTCTCCCTTTATTCGATTTTTCATAGTTGATCCAGTGCCTTACTTTTATATTAAAAACAAAACCCATGCTTAAATAGAGGGGGGATACACCCCATGGAAACAATTTTAGAACAACTTATGTGTAGAATTTATATGTTACATATTGAAAATTCACTATTCGAAGCGGTTACAAATAATGGATGCACATTATCCTTCCATGAATATGTGGAATAATATTTCTTCCTTTAGACACACAAAACATTAGAATATAGTGACTAGTTGAATTTCTTTATACTAAACACATGCATTAGTTGGAATGGAATTTATAAGAATATTAATGTGAATAATATTTTATTTCATAAATATTTCTTCATAGAAGAGAATCATGCCCCTATAATCCTTCTTCATCCATTGATTAAGGATAATGAATGTTGAGAAGTTAATTATTCACTCTTGTTTTATACAATGATAATTTATTATGTAAAAGTTGATTTTATTAACATAAAATTATGATATTTTATCCACCTTTATATTTAATTTCAATAAAAAATTGATAAAAAATATTAAAATATATAATGATATATTACCATTAATTTTCAAAAAGTGTTATCAAACCAATTAAAAATAATGATATTATTAGTATATTGGATGAAATATTAATATATTAGTTCTCAATATATAATTATAGAAATATATGGTGATATTAGAATACTAGAATAAGGTTTAATAATCCATTTATGGATGAAGATATTAGTTGAGTTGAGATCAAATTTCCCACATGATTGATTTAGTAAAAGGGTAGAATTTTAAGAAGTCAAAAATCATATCTGATCTCAAATGGATGAAGATAGAGTACCCATTAGTTTAGTATGAATGATAGAGTTTCTAATGTCTATGGTATGGATTAACGAGTTTGAGAGTGTAAGACATTTCTAATTATTTTATTGAATGTAAGATTATTCCTATAGAAAATAATAATATGTTATTCCTACTATTATATGGTGTATGAAATAATATATCATAACAAATTAAACTGAGGAGAAAGACAATAAGTTGAAGACATATCTTGTTATTTTATCCTGATGTTATGAAATAAAAATTAATATATGAATACCATTGAAATTTGAACACTACATATTGAAAGATAAATGTTTTAGAAGAATTTAATGAGTTCTATAGAGTATAATGACTATCCATCATTATGTTTATCTAATGATGGGGTGTTAGTTTTTCATTTATAATAGAAAAATTGTAGATTTATAGTATGTTAAAGATTCATCATTGTTTTATCATGGTTTAATACTAATATAATATAAAAAATTATCACATGGATGATGATGAATATTGTGTGTTTAATTATATAGATATGTGGTAGATTTTTTATAAATTTTGAATTAAATAAATCATTGATTTAGTTTGATGAAAAGGTTAATAAATATTAAAAAAGGAAGAACATTATTATACACAATGGGAGTTTATATGTGCTATAACATTTTTGAGGGAATTATGATATGGTTAGAAATGATATGAATATTTCATGAAGTGATTTTTGGTAAATTTTAATGGATAGAGTTCAGTTGATGAAGAATGGAGTACATAGGTAGTGTCAAAGAGATAGAAGAAAATGTTACATGGTATACATAAGATATCACAAAACTAAAGATAATGATACCAAAGATTATACACAATGATACCCACATCTACATGATTATATATAATATCTGTCAGAACATATATATAAGTATCATTACGTTTACCCTAAAGTATTTAATACTACATTAAGGTAAAATAAATATTAATTTGGTGATATTTATGAAAAAATATTATATTTTATAACTTATATAAGAGAAAGTTTGAGGATACCTAAGTGTAAATCTATGACACATGATAATAGGTATGATGAATTTGGATCATATGAGATAAAAATTGGTTTTACATAAATGTAACTAAATGGTTAAAAAGGATTAAGATGATTCTTTAATTTAATATATTTGATTTAATAGTTATTCATTCATGAACAGAAATAAAAGAAGTGATTAAATGTTGACATTGTTCAATTATTAAATATCAATATACATGATTAATTGTAACAACCCTCCCCACTCATTAGCTTGGGAAGAGGAAATGAGTATTATTAGGCCTTATGTGAGATCCAAATAACACAAAATGATGGAAATAAATGCCATGGATTGCAATAACCATTGGAGGATGATATTATATTTGATATATGATACAAACAAACCAATGTAATGATAAATAACAAACACTCTAAATGATGCATGATTATAAAATATATCTTAACACAACCAGAATAATAAGTATATCAGCGTGTAAGTGGAGACCAAGAGACTGCATAAGAGGAAACCAGATAAAAGAAAAAACAACGACAATAAAGACATCAACCAGCAACCCCTGACTAGCTCCAACAACATGAATGACAAGTCAAGCCCATTATATCATGATACATCACTAAATAACTATGATACCCTGACTCTACCTATGTCTCGATAGATTATATCTAAAATTTTACAAAAGCACCCAAGTAAGGGGTGAGTATAGACATATTAGGATTTTTTTACTTACAAACTCACACCAATGGTACAAAAAATGTTATCACATTTACATAAAATACATTAAATCAATTTAAAATTGTTTATAAAAAATCCATACTTGTTTTCCAATAAAATGTAGTTTCCACAGAAAGAAATCAAAAAATTCCTTTAAAACATCCTTATTTCCATTTGGCATACTCATTCCCTGATGCCACACACACCCACATGTGAATTCCCAGGTGACTTATCTATATTCAATAGCATTAGCTCATCTATACATGAATTCATCACTAGTTGGCCATTCTACTTCATTCCCAATAGAACGTGACCCTTTTCTAGGGTCATTTTTAATGTACTCCAATCATAAACATCACTTATTCAGGGTCATGTAGAAATCACAAACTCACAAAAACCATGATTGAAAAAAAAATCCATTCTAAGACAATTCACATAAGAATTTAATTATTTAAAACATTTTCCATGAATTAAAAAAATAAAAAAATTTCTAAAATCATCATCTTAAAATTATCATTAATTAAAATATTCCCCAACACCACCCAACATCTAAAATTTCCCAAGAACCATCACTAAAGAGGTTGTCAATTAAAATCACACATCATTTTTACAACCAATTCAAGAAACAAATTCCTTTCAAACTATGGAACCATGTTTTAATAAATTGGATTCTAGAGAGAGGCCAATTACCTCACAAATGTTGGAGAAACTGAATAACAAAATAAGAATTCTATTGAACCATTCATGAACCTCCACTGCAATCATATATCCAACCCTGAAAATAATTATCCCCATCATTAAAAAGTATATACCCATAATATATAATATCTATGCTTTTGGTAATGATGAGGAGAATATATCAATGAAGATCTGATGAGAACATAGAGTTATTGGTGAAACTAGATATCCAAAATCCATTAAACATCTTAAAAATCACTCCCATTCCAAATAGAAATGACTCTAACATGTTTGGAGAAAAATGTCTTCATTTTATCAGGGTATTAGGGAAAATAAAGGCTTAATGGATCAAATTTAAATTATATCCACAAATTTTGGTGTGTTGATTATAAGCTTCGTAGTTATGATGCACAGTCTAGAAAACTATACACCTACAATGCAGTTTCTACAAAATTATGAAAAAAATCCAAACAGTTTAGTCCCATGATTTTACAAAATATGTTTCAACCAAGCGTTTTCTTCTATCCTAAAAGACTAGAGACTCATAATATTTCTCATAAGATTCAACATTGTTTGGAAAATCATTCCCCAAACATGTGCTAGCCTAGTGACACATATTTTCGCTTGATTAGTTTCGTTGAGGTGTTACACGGTTTCAAAAATAATTTTCTCAAACTGGGCACCACCATAAAACCTCTTATAAGTGTAAACACTACCCAAAACCATAAAAACCATAAAAATATTTATTATTCTATAGTCCTAAAAAACCTGAAAAAATGGTCATGTATATGAAATTGGGTGGTGTTACATTCTCCCCACCATTTCCATGCCATCTATGGAATGTATAACTCTATATTTTTACTAGATGATATTGGACCATTTATCCCTATTTTACATTTCACACTCTCATGTTTCTTCTAGAATCTGACCATTTTTTATAAAACCCTCACTAGACTGATGGTTTTCCCACACAAGACTCTCTCTTACCTATCTAAAATCTATATCCGAATATGAATCAATATATTATTCATCTCTAGGTAAATTTTATCCCATCAAAACACAAGGTTAATATTCAGTTAGTACTTCTACAATTGCGATACCTGAAATACATTACACATCAAACATATCTTTGGTGGAAAATCCAACAGTTATTCCACCTCAGTAACTATTTCAAGTATCATAATTGGGCCTATGTATTGAGGTTATAATATTCCCAAATTTCTAAAATTAGTTTTCCCAAGACATTAAAATATTATAAAGAACCCAATATCACTCCATTATTACAAAAAAATCCATTTAAATGATCCACATAAGATTTATAGAGACTCAAACCCATCTGCATTCTCTTCCATATCAATTAAATCATACCCATTATATTCTTTGCATGGATTAGTCCAAATGAAAATGTATCACATATTTATACCAAAAAAGAGTATAATGAAATGTAATCACATAAAATTATAATAAAAGAGACATATTTATTGAGTATTGATAAATTTGGTTGTACGAGAACTATAGTAATTGTATATGCTCATCCCATCAGAAAACAAATTCAATTATAGAATCCCCAATCATATCCACCAATGTGTATATTATCCGATCATATCACCCATGTGACTGAGGTTGACATGTCGTTATCATAGTCTACTCAGTCCCAAGGTATTTTTGTATGCTCTTATAAAAATTAGATGTTAACAAGGGGTCTAGGTCATATGCAATCAAGACAAGAACACCATAACACTTTATAACATCTCAAATATAGATTATGGAAATGTGTTTACCCTATAGGATTAAAAATAGGGATAAAATGTGGTGACATCATGATATGATCACAAATTACCTATATGAAATTGTCTAATCTAACTATCCATGGTAAATTTTTCACAAAATCAGTGGAAATATGCTCTCACTATGACATGACAATTCATAATGACTTTAATATGACTGTTAGTCATTGGTATTCCACCTTGACCCATGGATAAGTGAGGAATCTTGAAACATACTCCACCACTTCCCGTTTTATAAAAACTGACCAAAACTATACTTTCATCACAGTATAATATTTAAAAAATTTGGATGAACAACCCATTTTTAATGGTGGTAAGCATTATGATGTTTTTCCTAACAACCCAAAATCACCATGATCAAATCTCTAAAAATCACAAATGAACTCCCATCTAGATTATATCCCTTAGTAATCTCCATTCCATTGTGTTTTGACCTCATAATAACACATTCAGGATTACATATCTAAGCCTCTTGTATATGATAACCCAAATAAGGAACAAACGAAACTTAGAGGAAAACCACATCACCACCATGATCGGTACAATAAATTTTCATGTTTTCTATGAATGATATCAGCTTCTACTGATATGATGTTTTTTACAAAAATGATTATTCAACACAATTCTTAATTCATCAACATTAAATTATCTTTTCTTTTTGTATAAATTAAGTCAAAGTAAAACATTTTAAGGTATTACATCAATCATATTTTCTTTATATTCAAATCTATGTGCGGGAAAATATGTTTCAAGACCTTATTTATTGTATATACCATGAATTTATCACCTAAAAGATAATGAAAACAAGTCTTAAAATCATTGACTAGTGTATCAACTCCAAAATCCTGTATTTGGGAGTTCTTATCATGTATCCCTAACATCCATGGCTCATAAGAAATGGAAATTACCACCCTATATGAGAATACATCCCAACTGAAATCTCGATGCATCATAGTAGACAATATAGTCCTTAAAAGACTTTTTAAATGTCAAGATGAGTGGTGAGGTAATTTTATCCTTAAATTCATGAAATGTTTTTTATATTCCTTTTACCAGTGAAAAGGATTTCCATTTATCATTAATTCTATCATCAATGATGCTAAACATGAATATTCACATAAAAATATAGAAGTAGCCAACAAATCCATGGAAACAAATTATCTCAAATAAAATCATCAGTTATTTCCATGATATAACAAATTCGTTTATTTTTTATTTATATAAATGTATTTTCATAAATTAAATGGATGATTAAATATACCTATTATATCCCAAAATCACACCTTGATAACTTGACATAATGATGATGCCCCCCATGATACCCAAGACCATATAGAATTATTGTTATAATCTTGCATTGTGCTTGAATACACCAACATATCATCCACAAATACCCCCATTATGTATTCTAGGTACCTTTTAAATATATGATTAATTAATTTTTTAAATATGACTAGTGCGTTTGTAAGACCAAAAGTCATAAAAACAAATTAATAATGTCCATTTATTCTTCTATTTTTTGGAAATATCATCCTTTAAAACCCATAGTTGGTGATATCCCAAACCTATGTTTTTTGAAGGGAACAAAAAGGATCCCCTCAATGGATCAAACTGATCAATAATGAGTGGATGAGGAAACTAATTTGTTACCGTAATTTTATTTTTATTATGATAATATATACAAAGTCTAAGAGTTTCCTCTGCTATCTTCACCCAAAGAATTAGTGTATCCCATGGATACATATTCAGTTATATGAACTGCTTAATATTCATCTCTTCCAAACAATCCTTTAATTCCCTCAATCATGTTAGTCCCATCTAATAAGGCAGAAGCTAAATAGAACTGGCCCTGTTAATAGATAAATAGTAAAATCCACTAATTTTCTTTGTGTAAACCACATGATTTATTTGTAATAACATCTTAAAACTTGTCTATTATGTTTTAAAAGCCTATATTCCAAGTCTCATCCAATGATTCCAATGCAAATACTGTTAGAGAGTAAGAGATAGTTCCAACTATAAGAACAAAGGGGATTTTTATTATTGTATCCAATTCACAATCCCCTTTAAAGATATGTGTAAAACCATAAAAAGATTTTAAAAAAACATTTCATAAAGAACAATCAATATGGGCCTCAAATTTTTTCGTCCAATCCATTCCCAAAACCCAGTCGTAGACAACCAACTCTATAATAGGGAAATCTCATTCTAAATCAGTCAAAGTGATTGTTATTGAAAACTCATAACATTTCAAGGCTCAACACTCTCATTGTCCCAATGGTGTTTTCAGATTCAAAATAGATGACATCATCTCAACATGTATATCTAGATGATCATCAATATGAAAAGAAGTAAATGAATAGGACATTCTCATATGAATAAAATATTGCATAAGGGTTGAATTCAAAATAAGCGTACCTCTCACAATCGAAGGCCTTTATTGAACAACCATGATCACTTTTTTAGATTCATACAATTTATTAGTCACCACACTTTTCTCTTTTTTACCCTATCAAGATTGTTAATGATATGGATTTATTGTATTACTAGAATCACTATGGATTTATCAGTTTAAATGACTATAATTATTTTGTAGAACACATCACAAAGAATCATACAATGCTTGTGGAGCATGTGAAGTGTCTCCAACACCCAACCTTTGAGCACTATTATTATAGAACTAATGTTGTCTGATGTGGTTTTATTTATTACATTCTCTAGGTGGTGTTGTAAAATCTCAATTAATATGCTCAAGACAACTAAACTAAAAACATCCCATTGTACACATTTGTTGAATATGTATGTTGACTAATCCCATATTCTGATTCTGAGAAATACCACCCTGTTAAGAATAAGTGTCCCAAATCCAATTGTTTCCTACATTAGAGATCCCACCTATTCTTATATGAATAAACATTCTTCCTCTGACCATTTTTCCATAGAAATATGTTTAATATAATGTATCTTTATTAACCATATCTTTATAATCCATTATACAAAGCATGAAAGTGATTTAGCGTATTTCTAGACTCAAACATGATTAAAACTTTTATGCCTTCAAAGATTCACTTACTGGAACTTCTAGTGTAAGGAATACTAAATTAAAAATATTATCCACAAACACTATTACTATGATATTCTCCTAATTTAAAATGAAAAAGTATGTTATTATATAAATTTTTAAGATTCGAGAATATAATTATAAGTTAAACAATTATTCCTAATCCTCCCATTCCATTACTCAGTCTAAATATAATCTAAATGGATAAATACTACAACTCTCATACTAGATCCTATATCTTATATGTTTCCATATTCACCATCATCTTAGTTAGTGGACCCTGAAAATCAAAGACATGATTCACCATGTTTATCAATACATCTTCTTTTTTTGTCTCTGAATCACGACGAAAGAGGTGCGTATTTTGTTTTTGGAACTGAACTGAATGACCCACATGTCTCAGTTAATCAATTGTGTCCTCTCTATACATGACATGAATAGTTTTCTTAATACTTTATACCCACATCTGGTTCACCTATACCTTAGGTGAAACCACATTCTCAGCAGCCACTTTTGGTTAGTTTCTATGGCACAAACCTGGTGCTATTTTCTATACAAAAACAAGACTCCCTTTGGTCATTCTCTCTTAAAAATGAAGTCATAGATATTTCGAATTACCAAATTTACACATAATACCAAATATCTTTCCACAATCATGTGTATCAATGATAAACTGGTTTAACCATTTTTAGAATTCCATAATCATTTCTTTTAAAAATCTAATATTATGAAAACAATTCAAGATTTTACAAAATAATTGAGTTATTAAATCTCCATAAATCATTAACTTAATAATGAAAAAATTGGTTCTAGTGGGATGTCATTAAATCAATTAATTTCTTGTATATCTTAATAGCTAAACCCATGATGATGAGGTGGTAACTCACCTAGAATTTTCTTAAACAATCATGAACCCAAACTCCATGGTATCTTCATATTCATCATAAATAATTTAGATAATCCTTTTATGCTATACATTTAAGGTTCTTAAATTCCTACACCATTCTACCATCGTGTAGAAAAATGATATTACAAATAATGATATTCAAGGTTTGAAAAAATTTATTCCATTTAAAAAAATTCTCCCTTCACTAATTTTTTTAGGAAAATGTGGTGGGTGTTACTAGGAATTAGGTGACATCCTGAAGATAGAAAAGGATGGACATAAATTCATAGTTCCTAATGAATTATTGGGTGATTATTTTCCATTTGTAATATAAAACAAACAAAAGTAACCCCAAAAAAACTAAATATTTAAATGAAACTTGAGTAAAAAATACATCATAATATAACAAAATAATAAACATATCAGAGGAAAGGGGTGAATCTAAGTGATAACATCAGTGGAAAACCAAATACAAAAAAAAGCCAAAGACTCTAAATAAATCAACAAGAAACACCTTACCATCTCCAAGATCCGACATTAAAATCAATTCCCACCATATCATGAAGAATCAATAATGAATTGAGATACCATACCATTACCTGTTTATTGATAGATGAAATCTGAAAATGAAAAATAGTTCCCAAGAAATGGATGAGTCTAAATATAGTAATATTTTCCCATTGACATTCCATCTCATGAAACTAGATAAAAAATTGTTATCACATTGATATAAAATATTTTATAACAATTTAAAATATTTTATATTAGAGCCTAAATAGTTTTACATTCCAATTTACATTTCCATGGAAAGAATTCAGAAATATTCTTTATAATATTCCTTTATTCTATTTGGGATACTCGTTCCATGATTCCACACACACCCAAACATGCATTCCCATGTGATATATCCATTCTCATAAGGAGTCTCTCATCCATACACCATGTTTTGACTATGTATTCTATATCATTATGCCCCAATTATATAAAACCCTTATTTAGGTTCACAAAACTTATACCACAATAGAATAAAACCCTTGTTTATGGTCATGTTGAAAGTATAAACTCACACCAACCATGTATTCCAAAAATCCATTCCAATTCAATTCACAAAAACATTTCATTCTATAAAACATTTTATCAAACTTTTTCCATGAATCATTAGAAATCCAATATTTTAAAACCATAATTTTAAATATATCATTTAATAACATTTTCCCCAAAACTATAAAAAACAACAATTTCACAAAATAAACCACTAATGTGGATTCCAATATGAATTCAAAATCAATTTCACAATCAATTTTAGAACAAAAAACATTCCAATCAATTCAATCAATTTATAATCAAATGGAGTCGAGGGAAAAGGAAACTATGGATTACCCAATTAATGGCACAATTATTCTCTAAATACGATCATGAACATCCTTTATTTCCCTACATATAACCACAAAACATCAAAATTCCCATCATGTAGAATGGATCTATTCATAGTACATTAGATCTATGGTTTCATGAAAGAGAAATATAAGAGATCAATGAAGAAAGATGAATAATACATAATTACTAGGAATCTAGAATTCCAAAACACATTTAACCACTTATGAATCACTATAATACTGAAAATAAATTTCTATCACACCATGGTAAATAAATAGAATTGTTTTATGGGTGAATTAATGGAAAACTGAGGCTCAATATTATGATCCAATAATAATAATAATATTTTCTTTGGGAATTTAAACATGGAAAAGAAGAGGTAGTCACTATGGATGATAGAACCAATAATGGATAATACATATAAAGATATCGAAGAAAGAATGTTTTTTAATAAATTGTTTATCTTTAAATAAATTGAGTTTCTTGAAGATATGGGAAGATCTATAAAATATATTTGAAGATGGATGGATAAGTGATGATGTTATCCTTCATTTATGATTCCAGTAGCATTAATTTAATAGGATTTATTAATGATTGTAAATAAGATTGTTTTTGTAATAATAAAATGATGTAGGGTAAAATAGAGTATCCAAATTTGGATTAGGGAATATTACCTACCTGATTTTTCATGAGTCTATAATGAATCAGATTATTTGAAGTAGAAAATTAATCGATAAATATTGATAATGTTCTACTACTAAAAATATGTTATCATTGACTTGAGGGATACCAATGTGGACACTATTAAATATATTATAATTGATTTTATTTTAATGGATATATAATTATTGAGAAGTAAAAACATTTTCTTTTAGATAAATCCAGTATTAATGTTCATGAAATTGATGGAGAGAGGTAGAATCAATGATATTTCTATAATTAATGATGATGTCATAACATGATTATTCAAATATATACATATTCATATAGTAGATTTTATATCAAGTTAACCTAATTTTATAACCCCAAGTTTCACTTTTATGTGGGGGTATTTGATTTATGGTTTATCCCCTTTAGTTAGAGGTATTTTGTGCCAAAAATTGGGAAATTTGTTAACTTTTTTAAAGTTGTATAGTTAAGTTGCACAATTATTTTAACAATGTATCATATTTTTTTCATCCTTCTATAGTAGTTGTATACATGTTTACCACATTATTTGTGCACCTGTATTGGTAAACTATAAAAGTCACTTATGAAGGGGTATTTTTTTCCTTTTGATTTATTATTATGTGGGGTTTCATCCCTTAGATTTCCCACATCTTTTACCAAACATGTGGACCCTTTTATATCAATTAAAAACTCATCTAAACCCCTAAAATGTAATATTAGGGTGGTTTCTTGGTTATTATTCATTTGGTTTTAATTTTTTGGGTTTCATACTAATTATTCTTGGGGTTTCTCTAATTTTCTTCTTTTCAGGAAACCCTAGGGGCCATGCTTGGATGATTTCCATGACCAGGGTAATTCAAAAATTGTAGTTTTTCTTCTAAGGGGTTGTGATGCCTCCAATGAGTTACTTTTCGGTGGATTTCTTCAAAGGTGATGTGGTTACACCACATTAGGTAGGTGTTTCTGATTTATTTATTTTTATTAAAGATCTCTACGATTTCAGGATTCTTCAATTATGGTTTAGATTTATATTATTGATTTATATGATAGATAGATTCTAATTTACAATGGTTGACCATGTTATTGTGGGTTTTACATTAAAAAAGTGAGTTATTTATATAATTATAATTTAGGTGGATTTGAAATGGTGTTTTATACATTCTTCATGTTTGATAAAATTAAAAAGTGTATATTTTTGATAAATTGAATTTTTATTTAGGATTATAGATAAATGGTGATTTCAATGTGGTCTAATTTATTATTTAAATGGATCCCCTGTTTTCAAGGGTGCTTTTGTTTATATAGAAAAAAATTAATTTTTTTATAACGTATGTATTTGTAATAGGACGTTTTTATGCCTTCTTATGTAATTGGGTTTGGATTATTCATTGTTATAAAAAGTGATTCCAAATTTTGATGATATAAGTGAAGGCTCTGTTGGCACTAATGGTATGATGTTTATTTTTCCCTTAATGATCCCCCATGTATTCTTGATGATGTAGTGTTATCCATGTGATGCATGATTTTTTTGGTGATTCATGTGGTTCTCATGGATTTGGGAGCTAATAAAGGGTAATACAGGTGGTTGGATGGATATGATTGTTCTGCTATCCATAAGGAATTTATTATTTTCAAGTGAAAACATTATTTTCTGACAGACCACCTCCATTATTATTCCATTGGGATACTGAGGATATAAATTAATAAATTGTGTTACATATTTGGGGGTAGTTTAGGTTTATCACTAGATAGTCCCCCGAATTATATATAATGCCTGAAAAGGGGTATTTTCTCTCTGGAGACTACCAAAAGTGATCATATTGATTGATGCATGACCATTAACCTACTGGTAGTAGGTTGACCTGTAAGTGTCTTATGGTATCCTATCAGACCCTTTTGTGTTTCCATATTATATGTATCAATGTTATTACTTTTTTATATAAATTGGAATGTTTTTTTATAATTGGTTTGAGGAAATTGTTTTATGATTTGATCATCTTATGTTGAGACACAATTTTGGCTAGTTTTATTCCATCCAAATGATGGAATTACTTATAACCTTTTCATTTTTTTTATAGTTTTCCTTTTTCCCTTATTCCCCTATTTTATTTCACGTGTAAATTATTTTAATGTAATAAGGGGATGGTTTTCCAGTGAAATGTTTGATTAGAATTTTTTTTGAAATTCCTTAAACCATACGTGGGATCCTTTTAAATATTGTGGTGTTTAAATGAGAAATTGTTGGAATATTGAAAATGACTGATTCTTTTTATACCATTTTCATATATTTTTAATGAAATTTTTGATATAAGAATGTTCATTTTTTATTTTGGTCTATTATTATATAATGTAAAAGAAATGGAAAAAATATTTTTGTGTATTATTTACAAACTAGTGATATTAGTTTCTTTTAATAAATGACTGAATTGGACTCATGATGGTATCCTAAAAGCTTTGGATGAAACCCTACACAATCATGTTTGTGGGTATATAGTTTAAATGATTTTTATCATGTTTATACAGACCCTTTCTTTTGATTTGGTTTATATTTACAACTTCCAGGGGTATTGAAAGGTTGTTGGGATTGTGGTGGTGAATTTTGAGTCACATGGATATGGTTATCGATGAGCCAATTTCATGGAATCATTTTCCATGAGGTTTGATATTGACCTCCTTGGTCTTTCATATTAATTTATTTTATATTCGGATTTATTCTTCTCATATTTTATTATATGATTATTTTTTTGAACTTCATCTTAGAATTTTTTTTATTACATTATTTTTATGCCTTCTTGGGATGTTTTATTTCAGATTTTTAGGGTGAAACCTTTACCAATAGTTATATATGATACCCTTGACAGTTTTCATCAACCAAGGAGATATGGGATAATTATCAGGTATTTTGTGGGATTTATCAGGAGTCTGATGATTGGATTTCCCATTTTGGTTCTTTAAAAATTGGTACCAAATAATCCTTATTTGTTATTTTAGAATTTTCAATGTAATCTAGAGACTGAAATTGAAATTAGGGTTGTTTTGGAGTGTGTAGATAAGGCCATGGATAGTTCTTTAATGCACTGGACATTGAAATTCGATGGTAGTATAGGGAATTAGTCATGATCTTGATTTCTGATTTGGATTTTTTGAAGTAATTTACATGTGTTGAGAAGATTCTTATGATCCCCATGGAGTGCATCATTGATTTTATGGGTCTTTTCTGGTTTTATAGGAGAAAATCGTGAATGGACTAGGTTATCATGGTTTGAAAGCGTAGTCTAGTAAGTCGTGTGGTTCCAATTTGACATGGCTCAAAAACCTGATAGTTCCTATTGCACTATTGACATATTGTTTACTAGCTCATGTGGGAAAACCATACACTATTGAATTCCCCCTTTGGGACTATTTTTTACTCCCTTTCTTCTCGGAATAACTCAAAAGGAGTATTCCATATGGACATTATCTTATAGGGTAGTTTTAATTGATATTATTTTTGTGATTAATGCGGTTGAATATGATTTGATATGAGATATCAGTAGATGTACATGGTTTCATCATATGGGTATTTTTTTAAAATGTGGAAAATTGGTTTTTTAATTGAAATGACGAATCATTTTTTTAAAAAATTTATTATTGTTTTAAAACCATGTATTATTTGTTTTGAAACAATGATAATAAATATGTTTTTAGTTGAATACAATTTTGGTTCAGAATGTGTTATTTTTTTGATGAACATAAATTCATAATATGAGTTATTTATGAAATGGTTTATAAAAGTGTCTTCTCGGAGATGGTGTACATCAAAGATGAGTATTAAATTATTTTGGGAATGGAGAGTGAGATTTACATTCTTATGATAATTTTTGTGATGATTTTTAAAATTAAGGGGTTGACCCTTGTATTACATGATTTCTAAGACCAGTGGTTCTTAGTAATGGGTTGATGTTTTGGGGAAAAAAGTGGAGGAAAATGATCGATCTATAAAATGATATTTTCAAATCATTTTGAAATTTTATTTTAAAGGGTTTCTTGAAATGGTTTTTTACTTGGTTCCCTTTTTTATAAATCATCTTTTTTTTTTGTTTTTGGAGCTTGGGTGATTAGGATCATATCTTATGTTTTTTTAGTGTGTATCCTAGAAAAGTCTTACTAGTGGAGACAATATTGTTTCTATGGGATATCTTGTGATAGTTTTTTCCAAGGGTTTATATCTCATATATTCTAGTTACCTTTTCTTCAGTTATTATTAGTTTTAGAATCACCTAGTGTTAAAGTTTAACCATTGTGTACTAGAATTATTGGGAATTTAAAATTTATTCAAGGTGTTTTTTCATTAAATATGTATTTCAGATGGAATTTCAAGTGTAACATGGCATGTAATTTAGAATTAAATATTAATGGTTATTTTAAAATTGAATATGTCATTTTAAATGGGGGATGATATAACTTTTTTCATGAGATGAAATGGGAGGTTTGGATTTCTGACATAGAAAGTGTTTTCTATAGTAATTAGTGTGGTGATTTAATGATCAAAATATATTAGTAATTTTTGTCAATGATTTTAAAATAATTTGGTACTTTCAAATGTTTTGAATGTTATTTGTCCATTTTTTCAATATTAATGGGGTACATTAGTCCCACAATTGGATATAATAAAACATTCTATGGTTTTAGAAAATTTTCTTCTTTGGGATTATGAAAACTAATTTGGGAGATTCATTTCAAAACATCTCTCAAGAGTTTAGTTTTGATAGAATGGATCGAAGTGGTTTATAAACCATGGAAACGTGACACTTTTTTTGTTTTCATAAATGGAATGAGTGAGTGGTTATTTGATTAACATTTAAAAAGTGAAGGGTAAATTATTTGGAATGTGGTTTCATAAAATAACTTCATTGTTCCCTAACTATTTTTTGGAAAATGTTTGAAATAGTAAAATACGAATTTTGGATAGTTACATGATTTATATTGTAAAATTGTAATATTTTATTGTTTTTGAAAAGGGGTTATGGACAGAAAGGTTATTTTATGTGGTTTTTTCATTTAAGACGAATGGGATAATTTTTTTGAAATTTTTGTTCATGTTTTTGATTTTTATTTTCTTGGTTTTGTTTGAATACCTTTTCGAGTGGGATACATCACTGTTTTTGAATCTTCAATGTATTCCATGTTTTTTGGTAGCCTTATTTTGAGAGCTATGGTATTTTTTTTGTGGTATATGATATTTTATGGCAAATTTTCTATTGATGTGGGAGTAAGTGACCTTTGGATTGGAACATGGTTAATTAGGAAGAATGTTTCCTTTGCTCCTTGGAGAACTCTATGGATTTAGTTTTTGGGGGGTTCTTTATGGGATTCTATTTTTTCATGAAGACCTAGTTTACCCCTAGAGTATATTGGCATGGTCTAAGGGCCCCTAGAATATCTTTTGGTGCTATGTATTGATGTTAATACTTATAAGGGTGAGTTATAAGATTATTTATTGGCCAATCATGTGGGTGTCGAGTAGATTGAGTTAGGTTTTCCTTTGAGGAAGTGAGTTCCTATTTATATGAGTTCATTTGGGTTTTTTGTAGATGTTTTGTAACAACCATACTCTATTAAGATGATGGAAGGGATGGAAAATTTTCGTGACCTTCCTTATTCAAGATGAAGAAGATATAATTACCCCTCTAGTCCCACCTATAGTAGGACCTAGGGTGGAGACCATCAGCAATGGTATATAAATATAAAAAAGGGAGGCATTCGCCTTTTTTGTAGTGACCATGATCATGGGATAAGATGTATCATCCTAACGAAAAATCCAATCCATATATATATATATATATAAATATCTAAAATCTATACCACATGAATTTTTATGGTAAAACTGCAATAAATACAATGAAAATATCCAAGTTAAATTATAATAGAATAATGCTAAGTGGCAACACAACAACTATCCTGATACCTAAGTTAGTAAGGTCTAATACGGTTCACGTAATATCCCTAGAAAGATAAAAATAAGTTTATATACATAGGTTGAGAATATGATTATACTCATTAGGAAAATAAAAAGTCACTAATGCACTAGTGGGAGAATTTTACTAATTCCCCTATGAGAAAAACAGTAGAAACTCAAAAGTAGATAATAGGGTAAACTATTCACCCTAACCTCACTATGGCACACCCATCAAATAATGAAAGTCAAGTAATTATATGTATTCAATACATAGATTATATGGTACCCTATAACACTTACTAATAATTATCAACTCATCCCTAATGGTGAAGATCCAAATTCTACAACACTCTTCCACAACACCACATTTATAACCTGCTCGAACAAACATATGCCACATACCCAAAAATGTATGGGAAACAACCACATAAAATCTTCCCACATAAACCTAAGAGAAAAATAAAAAATATAATCCCGTAGATACATTGGATAGTACATCATATTTCATCCTGAATACACTTGGGAAACACACCTCACCTGCAGACACCTGAGCCTGAAAACTACACCACAACCTGCCCGAAGAGTCTAAAACTACCACTACCTAGAAGAGGTAGCAGATAAGATCTAATAACCAGTTTTCCATCCTCCCATCATGATTTTGGTAAGGGACGCCCTCTACCACAACAATGTGGTATTTGCCACATAATTTTCAACATGGTTGTGGTGAGTATAGAAATCCCAAGGAACTAAATGAATATATAATGGCACTAAAGACTCATCCAAACCAATGTGATTTCAAAACAAACAACCATCCCACAAAAACTGCCCTTACCAACACCTACAATTCATTAGAACACAACCAACCAAATAATTAATTCATAACCTCCATCTAATTGATTACACCAATTATCACTCTGTATTAAAATTTTTTATCCCTATTCAAGAAACTACCAACCAAAGAACACCAAAAGTAACATCATAACCCACACACACATAACATGTCTCTAGAAGATCCATGCTAAATTACAATGAAAGGTGACACCATAATTCTTCAATATTATCCCTCCCAAACCATCCTCATATTCTCCAATGCACAAAAACCACCACATCAATAATAAAACAACAAACTCATCCTGATTGCACTCCCACTGCTCGAACAGACCATGCCCAACAACCATAACACAACAAAGATAAAATCCAAAAATACAAAAAGATTATCCATTGAATAATAAATCATTCTCTCAACCTGATATTGAATTACACCCTTTAATTATCCACATACCACCGTGCTCCAAAAAGAAACACCACACAACACTAAAAATAACATGATATAAAGGATCCACAGACATCACACAACCACACCATACAAGTAAAAGGGTATTCAAATTTAACACACTATTTATTAATTACACTTTGTAAAATAAGGGGTTATTATAGAACATGTTTTATTCTAGGTCATCAATTTAATTAACCAAATATACGTGATTAATCAAGATTTCATGTTTTCCATTGTTCAACAGAAGATCCACAACAAGTATTCACGAGTTGGGTGCACAAATAGAGACCCCCAACAGCCATGACTTTTAGATGGCATATGTCCAACATAATTTACCACATCAACCAATGATAACATATAAAACAACACAATCAACATCAATATCTTTCCCACCCCTTATTTATTACTAAGATAACAAACCATGTTAATGTAAAAAAGTCCATTCATATTCACATCAACCATATTTAAGAATTAGATTTGGCCATATTATTAAAGAGACATAAGTTTTCCCACACTGAATGATACACAATTAAAAGATAGATTAATGAATTCCTACCTCAAAAAATAAATGATTAGAAAATCCTCCTTTCATGAAAATTAGGGGGGTTGCAAAGTAGTAGGAAGGACTCCTGGGAAAATTTTATCCAAAGGCCACTACACAAAACATGATTATAGTAGGATGTAAGGATCTTGGGGCACTATGAGAAAATGGAAACACTCTAGGAAGAGAAGATATCAGCTTAGAAGAGAAAGATCCAATATTAATGGAAAGAATTGGTTTCAAGGGTCATTAATGTCGGATCATGGTCCAAATTATGTGTTTGGACTATTTCTGTGTCATGTGAGACTTGGGATATTAAATATATAATTAATATCATTTGAAACAACTTTATAAATTCTTCAACCAGGTTTTAAACTTGATTTACCTAAAATAAAATATAAGATGGGAGAAATTGGAAAAACTGTGAAAAGACATAATTGAATCACTAAGGGGTGATTCACCAACACAACTCACCGATAACAAGTTGTCGAAGTGACCCACTTATAGTTAGTCACTAATGTGTCCCACTGATTCCTGACTCACTGATGTAGGTAACCCACACCTGACCAACCGACACTCATCCTACTGACACCTAACATACAAATGCCCAACATACTATCAACTAAACTACCAATGCTGAGCCACCGAAGATGTGCTACTAACCCAAGATACTAACAATAAGCTACCAATTCAAGCTACCGATTCCACATACCAACACAACCTACTGATGCCGAGTCACCAATGAAAAATCATGAATTTTAGAAAACACTTGAAATGAGATATCTCTTCCTCCAAAAACACCCCAAACAATGGATTTAAAAAAAATGGAATGGAGAGGTTCGATCCATTACATTAGATACCTCTCAAAATATTCTCTCCCCAAAGAATTCAGAACAAAACCTAGAAGAAAGAGGGGTCTAAAGAACCACCCCTTAAGATTCCTCTCATGTATAAACCACCTTGTGTTGTCTGAATGTTGGAGTGAATTATATGTATCAAAGAACACTACCTCCAATATTTTCAAAACCAAGCATCCAAAAGATACCCCTCATAAGAAAAAACTATCCAGACACATGAATCAAAGAATTATTTCCCACATGGCAAGATATTATCCACTCTAGATGGCACTGAATCACCCTCAGGGGTTTAATCGCATCTCAATTAATGTGTTTTGATTAGAAATCATTTCTTCCAAATTATTATATGTTAGGAATTCATCACACATTACGAAATAATGAAAAAACTCATCTCATAGAAAATAAGGTTCGTGCACAACATCATAAGAAAAGAACACAATCAAAACTCCAAACAACTTCGGGTACTAGGATGACATACACTCTTCTTGATCCCCTGTACTCTCTTATAGGACATCATACCTCAATAAAACACAAGCCAAAGGAATGTTCCATTCGTGAAACACCTTCTCTAGATGATCCTAGATCCCAACTAGACATTCCACAAACATTGGGTAACCCTCAATATCTAAAACTCTCTAGACAATGAAATGGGAGTTATCATGAAGATACTGAATAATATATGATACAAGAAAGACATCATGGATCTTCTCCAACTATGGTGGCTATGACAACTGGTATGGCACCTCACTAAATCACCCAAAGCATCAAAAGTTCCAATGAACTTAGAATAAAGCCATATCCCTATTTCGAACCTCTACTTCCCATGCTGAAGGGATACCTTCAAGAAAACATGGTCTCTAACCTTGTACTCCATGGGAATCCTCGTATGATGGGAATACATATTATTCCAGTCATGTTCTATATGCATCCTCTCACAGATAATCTACACCTTCTAAATCGTTCTCTACACCACATTCGTACCATGAATAGAAACCTACCCAATTTAGATCCCCCTAATGGGTGAATGGCATGGTCTCTAATATAATACTTCAAACAGATCAATACTAATGGTAGATTGAAAAATATTGTCGAATAAAAATATAAAAAAGGTCAAATGACAACCCCAAGACCCACCAAAATCCAAGACTCATTTTCACAGCATGTCCTCTATCGTCGAGATAATTCTCTCAATCTGCCCATCTTTCTAGGGGTGGAAAGAAGTATTGAGGTGTAAATGAGTGCTAAAAGCCTGTTGTAATCTCCTCTAGAATGGCGACGTAAATCATGTATTCGGACCTAAGATAATGGATCTCATAACTCCATGCATACACACCACCTCATCCACATACCTCTATGTTAAGGCATCCACTAGGCCCGACTCCTTAATTTTTATAAAGGGAGCTGATTTCGTTAGCCGATCCACTATTACTATAACACCCCGTGATTTTATGAAAACTATTTTTTTTAATTTAATTGATGTCGTGTGTTATATGATACACCAAAAAGATCATTCACTACACGCATCCCTGACATGGCTTGCATTACACGCAATCACGACCTTCCACAATAGCGTGTGTTGTACGCAATACCAAGTTTCACTAAATGAGATATTATTATAATATTGTTATGAACATGCCGTTATGAATAGTAATACCAACTTTTTGAAATTTTATAAATTTTATCTTTCAAAAGGGACTTCATTTTTCGATTTGGAATATTGAAATTAGCCTAGGGTAAAATTTTGGTATTTTTCTGAAAACATTCAATTTTTGAAGAATATTGAAAACACTACGTTACTATTAAAAAACCGACTTCTTATTTAAATTATTATTTATTTTATTTAAATTTATTTTAGGTTTAAAATGATACATAATACCTATATAATTTCAATGTAATTCATTTGTGTCATTTTATAATAATTTTAGATATATAAATTTTTTAACGTTTCACCGTCTTTTACCCACCTCCTAGGAGAATTTGAAAATTTACATAAAACGTAATTCTACCGCTTCTATTAGTGAAATTTAGAAAATCCGAGAGACACGGTTAATATCAAGGAGTAAAATGTGGTTAAATAAGATGAAAATAATTTTTGGTGAATAGTAACTTTTTACTTTTATTTACCACTGTAAAAAGTAAATAGGGTAATTAAGGGTAAAAATGATATTATTATTACCCTAAAACATGACCTAATTCTATTGGATAATTGTAAATCGACCAAAAAAACTTTAATAATAAAATAATACCCTTTATTTACACTTGGATTAGATTATGAGATTTATTATTATTTTATTTAAAGAAGAGTTAAAATGGTTAAAATCAATGTTTAATAATTTAAACATTTCCAATATGGTGTTATACATAAGCTAAATTAGACTATAAATATTAATTGGAAAGCTAACAAGATTTCATACCTAAGGTTATTTTATTTATAATTTTTAGACATTAAATAATTTAATTTATTTATGACACAATGGTGATGCAGTAATTACCTAAATAATAAAATAATAAAATAATTGATATTATAAATATCCAAATAAATGTAATTTGAGACTTTTTAAGAATTACACTAATTTTATAGGTTAATATGACATCTTAGTATTGATTTAATTAACTTCTTTAGAACTAATCATTTTGTTATAATTTTTACAAAAATCAATTACCAAATAATGTCAAAATTGACATAAAATAGTATTTTAAAAAAATTTATATTATTAATTCATATTATAATCCTAAAAATATAAGGTTCGGCCAAAAGACTTATATAAGGATATTTTTATCATTAATGGACCACTTTGGGGTCGCTTGGACATATATGGTGTGTTTATTAACAATATAATATAAAAAATACAAAGTGACATGGTAAATGTCAATCTAATTAACTAAGAATTAAAATTAAAGGATATGGTTAATATAATGATGCAAACCTGTCTAAAATATTTCGGTTGAGAGTATTTCGACCAATCCCAACTTTATCTTTGAAATAAATCAATTTGGATCTATTATAAACCGAATATGACTTTATTATAAAATAATAGTTTCAGTTTTTCCTAAAGTGCCCCTCTCCTCCCTTATAAAAAGGGCACCCCTTCCCTCTTCTTTTCACACACTTTTGTGCTTTGCATCTCGAATAACCCCTTCCCATTTCCCTTATAATATTCCCTAGAAACATTATAGAGGTTCTGGTCTCCTCAAAAGGCCAACCCTAGTGCCTTAAGAGGAGGTTAAGAAGAGGCACGTCAAAGAAGAGGTAATATCTTTTACCGATTCTTTCTAGTTTATTTCTTCTTCTACTTATTCTTCTTTATTTGTTTCATCATAAATTAATAACCTAAGTATCAATAATATACTGATATATAATTATAAATATGAAACAACCCAATTTCATCTTCTATCTATCCTACGGGAAACGAAATCACCGCGTGTGCGTATGTACGGAATACCGTCTCCACGCCGTGGTGTAATCAGTTTTTCCACCACCACCTTACTTGGATGGGTATAATGGTGTAAAGAATAACTATATATAATTATTATAACTTCATACTGATTCTAAGTTATTATATCATCAACTCCAATTCAATTCAATAAAAATGGGAACGATATCATCACTCATGCGTACGTACGAATTACCGTCTCCACGATGCGATGAGTTTAATTATCCATGTTAACCATTCAAGAATGATTATAAAGTATATATAATGAATAATAATGAAATATATGACATATTAATGATAATATATTTATGTATATATATATTTAATTCATCTACTTAATTTCATTCAATTCAATAAGAAAACGAACACATCATTCATGAGTACATACGGCCTACCGTCTCCATGAATGGTGTATTTCATTTCATTCATCTATCTATTATATATATATACACTGAATATATATGATATATAAATAATTATTTACATTCTGTAATTAAGTAAATAATGATATAAGTAATAATAATATCAATAACTACAAGTTCAAACACGTACGATAAATAAAACAATTTTACCCATAACAATGAATATTATTCTGTTATAAGTCAATGACATTATTTATATCATTATACAGGAGGATTAGATACGTACGAAGCATATCGGACCTAAGGTAAGGGATAACTTTTCAAATCTCGTTTTTATCCGAGATTTTTTATTCATAATTATTTACTGGGGTTATATTTATTATCCATGAACATGTTTTATAAAAATGGTTGCATGTATTTTTAAAGTTATTTTTACCTATTTTTGACTTTTACTACATGGTGTGTAAGGAATATTTCTTTTAATGTTCATACGAGGTACTTTTTGACTTTTCTGACAAATGTATGAGAAGAATGTTATTTTTAACTTATACGGCGTGAATGGATTTTTACGGTTTCATGATGACTTATTTCAATGATGTTTTTTCTACAAAATTTTATGACTATTTTCAACAAAATACTTTTATTTTAAAATTTCAGAGAATATTTTGAAAAGAAAATTATTTTGATGAAAAATTATATTTTCCTCAAGAATTCATTTCATGTGTTTTATCAAAACAATTTTCCATCTAAAATGACATTATTTAATATGATTATGTTTCAAGTATAATGTATCCATTATTTACATGGTTTGATTCTTGTTATGATGAAATGATATCCATTTTTTTACATGGATTATGTTATGGTGGAATGATGTTTAAGAATCCCATTCTATTACAAGGGTTATGCTATGATGTATGATTTATTATTTTGAGGCACAAGAAAGAATTATTTCATTATGAGATGGGTGGGAACTATATCCACCTCCAATTCATTGGGTAAATATTTATATCTCTTGATATATACTTGGCTAGAATGGTAAGCTAATATGGTTCAGTGTTACAGGACTGAAACGAGGAGTGAACTCGATTCAGAAAAGGACTTTTTCCACTAAGATGGTCTTAGCAGAAATGCCATGGCTACAATGTAAATCATATCATGTGCTTAATGTTTTTCCACAATTAAAATATTTTTCTATAAGATATTTTATCATGATTGATGTTCCATTATGATCTATTCCTTACGTACTACCATGTTTTATGTCATTACTCAAGAATTTGATGTTTAAACATTATGTTCATTTTTTTAAGTTCAAATGTGTATGGTTGGTTTTATTGTTTCAATGATTACCCATAAAAAGAATTTGATATAACCCTTTATATGTTTTATTTTCCCCAATATATAAAGAAATGTTTTAGGTAAAAAAAGAGAACATATTTATGGGAGATTTTGATGATCTTTCACCATGATTAAAAGATTATGTTCCGAGTATCCAAAGACACTAAACTATTACGGTCCTTTGGTGTCTGTTTTTGTAATGTATTACGTATTGCGTAAATTTAATGTAATATCCATGTACGTAAAAATTTGGGTCTCTACAGTTGGTATCCGTGGAAAAGGTGGTATGAATGTATCTGATCCTTGGGAACTCTCACATGTGAGCGTGGGACGAAGAATGGCTCTCCATCCAAGGGCTTCATGAGGAAATGGCTTCCACTGGGGATGGTGGTGTGTCCCACCCAGGGGGTGTAGCCACCCATGGAGTTCCCTAATAGGTATCAATTATATTCCACTTGATGTAATTGCAGACTGCTACAGTTGGTATCAGAGGAAAGGTTTAGTTAAACTTTGGAAACTAGGATGCGAAAACTTTAGTGAAATCCCTAGAGATATTTCTAAGGTATGTCTAGGGATGTCTCTAAGGTAAGGTATAAGTATATTTTATAGTCCAAGAATTATGATAACAATCATGAATAACCTAGGATTAAACCTATGATGTTAGAGATTGAAATTACTCCCCTTGATTATGTTGTTTTCCTAGCATGATTTAAGCCTCTCACAATATTCTTTTTGGGTTTTAGAAAATGGCTAGAAACCAAAAGATTCTTGTTAATGGAGAATATGATGGCCAATGGAAGGATATTTTTCATGATCATGCAATTGAAATGGGATTTGGAAGGCGAAACATCATTATTATGCCTAATCAGAAATCTCATAATATGATCAATAATCTCAACTTTGGTAAGTTTCAGGACTAAGATAATAAGAGAAAGATGAAGTTTCATGACGATCATAGAGGAAAGAAAGTTCAATTTTATTCATGTGAATAATGTGGGAAGATACATCAAGGATAATGTTTCAAAGGTACTAGAAGATTATTTGGTTGTGGAAAAGAGGACACAAAGCCAGTAATTGCAAAGGAAAAGGATCAGTTAACACCATGGACAATGATAATGGTATTACTAAGACATAAACAATGGTTAAATGTTTTTAATGTGGAATGTACATGCATTATGCAAAGAAATTCCCTAAGAGAATGTCTCATGAAGAGAATCGGGATGGATGTATGGGTAGTATTTATGTTGATGATGATGAAGAGACTATATATGACATATGAGATGAATGAAATGATGAAGCTCATTTAGTGGTTTAAGAAGGTAGTGGAATGATTTTATGTTTATCAAGAATAATTTATTGTATTATGGAATAAAGAAAAATATAAGGATTGTTACACTATTGTATTTCCTTGAGTTTTTGAAAGTATATTTTGAATGGTACCGGTAACCATGAAATGTTATTCAGATATTTTTGGAAAGTAGATGATATGAAAGTAATGAAGAGATAAGGAGATAATGAGATTTTTGATAGTATTAATGAGCTCATGATTGATATAAGGACAAAGTTATATCATAGTTTGAGCATATAGAAATTTTTGGATTTTGGTATGTCGAAAGAGTTAACTTTTGACAGCATTCATATTTTCACTAAGGTTCAATGGATATTCATTTTTCAAAATAATAGATGATTAAGGTATTAGAATGTCTGGAATGTGACAAACAAGAGATATCTTATCATATATGGTGGATAAATGACTATATTTACATGCATGGTAGATGACGTCTCTATCAATCTTTTTCCTTATACTATGAGTTGGGTAAGCCTAAAGATTGGAATAGAATAAGTCATAGATCAGATAGTATTGTTTACGGCTAGATATTTTTTCAATATTAATGATGGAATTTTATAATAATGTAGTTTTAGAAAAATGACAACCTGCAGGACGGGAAAAAACATGTCGCGTCGGACAAGGATGAGGGAATCGAACCCACAACCAAAGTGAGACAGGCCTTTATCGCATACCACTAGCCTACAGGAAGTCCCTAGTTAGTGAAAACTAGTTTTATTTTATTAAGTGATATGATATCTGAAGTATAAGTCCATTTTAGCAACCATATATGATTAATCTCAGAATAGATGGTCTTCTGTATATTTACTAAATTGTGCTAAACGATTTGGGATAGAAATAGATGGAATGACCTATAATTTTATCGTATAATCTACTAAAACTTCACTGAAGACAAAATCAACCTCATTTCTTTTAGATATGAATTGGAAATTGTTAGAGGCATGAGAAACGGTGAGATTGTACCAAAATCAAGTATGTATTTCTTTTAATTCAAGAATTCTTCATATTTAGGGAAATGATCTTGAAAAAAAAATGTTGTCCTAGTGCTCTTATATCTGATGAATCAGATGGTACCTGAGATCATCAAAAAAATTTGGCTTGTGATTGTTGGCTTTTTTCAAAGCCATATCCACTACCACACTTCATCAGATGTTGATGGTTATATTTCTCTTCCATATCCATACTTTCACCTATGGTCTCCTATGTGGAAACCCATTGATTTGTTAATTTGGGTAACCATTACATTTCATACTTTAGTTTTTATATTCATGTTTTGGTATTCCTTTTTACGATGTGGGTTTCTATTAAATAAACATTCAAGTAGTAAACCATTTAGAACCCCGACAAATTTCGAGGGAGAAATTCATTTTAAGGGTGGTAGAATGTAACACCACGAGATTTTATGAAAAATATTATTTTTAATTTAATTGATGTCTTGGGTTATACGCTACACCAAAAGGATCTTTCACTACACACATCCTTGACTTGGCTTGCATTACAGTTAATCATGACCTTCCATGATAGCATGTGTTGTACGCAATACCAGGTTTCACTAAACGAGATATTATTAAAATATTATTATGAACTAGCCATTATGAATAGTAATACCAACTTTTTGAAATTTTATAAATTTCAACTTTAAAAATGGGCTTCATTTTTTGATTCGGAATATCAAAATTGTCCTATGGTGAAATTTTTGTATTTTTCTGAAAACATTCAAATTTTGAGGAATAGTGAAAACACTAGGTTACTATTAAAAAACCGACTTCTTATTTAAATAATTATTTATTTTATTTAAATTTATTTTAGGTAAAAATTGATACATAATATCTATATAAGTTCAATGTAATTCATTTGAGTCATTTTATAATTATTCTATATATATATAAATTTTATTTAACTTTTCACCGTCTTTTACCCACATCCTAAGAGAATTTGAAAATTTAAATAAAACATAATTTTACCTCTTCTATGAGTGGAATTTCAAAAACCCGGGTGACACGGTTAATATCCAGAAGTAAAATGTGGTTCAATAAGACAAAAATAATTTTTGGTGAATAGTAATTTTTTACTTTTATTTACCATGGTAAAAAGTAAAAATTGTAATTATGGGTAAAAATGATATTATTACTACCATAACACATGCCCTAATTCTATTTTATAAGAGTAATTATACAAAATACAACCTTAGGAATAAAATATTACACTTCATGTCCACTTTGATTAGATTAGTACATTTATTATTATTTTATTTAAAGAAGAGTTATAATGGATAATATCAAAGTTTAATAACTTAAACAATTTCAATATAGGGTTATACATAAGATAAATTCGACTATAAATATTAATTAGAAAGATTAAAATATTTAGTACCTAATAGTATTTTATTTATAATTTTAAGACATTAAATAATTTAATTTATTTATGACACAATGGTGATGCAGTAATTACCTAAATAATGAAATATTAAAATAATTGATATTTTAAATACCCAAATAAATGTAATTTGAGACTTTTTATGAATTCCAATAATTTTATAGGTTAATATTACATGTTAGTATTTACTTAATTAACTTTTTTGGAACTAATAATTCTGTTATGATTTTCATAAAAATCAATTACAAAATAGTGTAAAAATTGACATAAAATAGTTTTAAAAACAAATATTATATTATTAATTCATATTCTATTCCTAAAAATCTAAGGTTCGGAAAAAAGACTTATATCATGATAGGTGAATCATTAATGGAGCAATTGGGGGTCTCTTGAATTTATATGTTATGTTTATTAACTATATAATATAAAAATACAAAGTGACATGGTAAATGTCAATCTAATCAACTAAGAATTAAAACTAAAAGATAAGGTTAATATAATGACCCAAACTTGTCTAAAATATTTTTTTTAGAGGATTTCGACCCATACCAACATTAACTTTGAAATAAATAAATTTGGAGCTATTATAAACCGAATATGGTTATATTATAAAATAATATTTTAAGTTATTCTTAAAGTGCCCCTCTCCTCCCTTATAAAAAGGGCACCCCTTCCCTCTTTTCGTCACACCCTTTTGAGCCTTGAAGCTCAGCCAACCCCTTCTAATTTACCTTATCATATTATCTATAAATATTATAGAGGTTATGGTCTCCTCAAAAGACCAACCCTAGTGCCTTAAGTGGAGGTTATGAAGAGGCGCGTCAAAGAAGTGGTAATATCCTTTACCGTTTCTTTCCAATTTATTTCTTCCTCTACTTCTTCTTATTTATTTGTTTCAGGATAAATTAATAACATAACTATCAATAATATATGGATATGTTATTATAAATATGATACAACCCAATTTAATATTCTATCCATCCTACGGAAAACGAAATCACCACGGTTGCATACATAAGGAATACCGTCTCCACACCGTGGTGTAATCAGTTTTTCGACCAACACCTTACATGGATGGGTATAATGGTGTAAAGAATAACTATATATGATTATTATAACATCATAATTATTATAATATATTATATCATCCACTCCAATTCCATTCAATAAATATGGGAACGATATCATTGCTCGTGCGTACGTACGGATTACCGTCTCCACGACGCAATGAGATTCATTCACCATGTTAACGATTCAAGAATGATTATAAAGTATATATAATGAAAAATAATGAAATATATTAGATATTAATGATACTGTATTTATGTATATATATATATATGTGTATTTCATCTAATTAATTCAATTCAATTCAATAAGGAAAGGAAAACAGCGTTCATGCGTACGTACGACCTACCATCTTCATGAACGGTGAATGTCTTTTCATTCGTCTATTTGTTATATATATATATAATGAATATATATGATATATAAATAATGATTTAAATTCTGTAATTCGTAAATTATGATATAAGTAATAATAATATCAAGAAAAACAATTCCAAACAAGTACGATAAATAAAATGATTTTAACCAAAATGCTTCATTGACATTGAATTTACAAAATAATGGGTAATATAAAGACATACATAAACCATATATGATATCATAACAATGAAAATGATTCTGTAACAAGTCAGTGACATTATTTAAATCATTATACATGATGTTCGGATACGTACGAAGCATATCAGACATAAGGTAAGGGATAACTTTTCCAATCTCGTTTTTATCCGAGATTGTATATTTATAAGTATTTACTAGGGTTATATTTATTATCCATGTACTTGTTTTACAAGAAAGGTTTCATGTATGTTTAAAGTCTTTTTCACCTATTTTTAACTTTTACTACATGGTATTTAAGGAATATTTATTTAATTACCATACAAGATACTTTTTGACATTTACGACAAAAGTACGAGAAGAATGTTATTTTTAACTTATACGGAATGAATGGGTTTTCACAGTTTCATAACGACTTATTTCAATGAATTTTACCCTACAAAATTTTATTACTATTTGCAAAAAAATACATATATTTTAATATTTCATGGAATTTTTTGAAAAGAACATGATTTTGAAGAAGAAATGATATTTTCCTCAAGAATTCATTTCAAGTGTTTTATCAAAACAATTTTCCATCTAAAATGACATTATCTAATATGTTTCTGTTTCAAGTATATTGTCTCCATTATTTACATGGTTTGATTCTTCTTATGATGAAATGATATCCATTTTTTTTATATGGATTATGTTATGATGTCATGATGTTTAAGAATCACATTCTATTACATGGGTTATGTTATGATGTATGATTTATGATTTTGTGGCACAAGAAAGAATGATTTCATTATCAGATGGGTGGGACATATATCTCCCTCTAATGCATTGGGTAAAGATTTATATCTCATGAGATAGACATGAATGGAATGGTATGTTAATCCGGTTCAGTGTTAGAGGACTGAAACAAGGAGTGAACTTGATTCAGAAAGAGACTTTGTCCAGAAAATGGTCTTGGCAGCAATGCCTTGGCTACTATGTAAATCATATCATGTGCTTAATGTTTTTCCACAGTTACAAGTTTTATTTCTAACCTATTTTATCATGATTTATGTTTCGTTATGATCTACGCCTTACGTACTGCCATGTTTTATGTCATTGCTCAAGAATTTGGTGTTTAAACATTATATTCATGTTTTTAAGTTCAAAAGTGTATGTTTTGTATTATTTTTTCCATGCTTACCCTTACTGAGTATTTGAGCTCACCATTTATATGTTTTATTTTCCCCAGGATATAAAGAATGTTTTTAGGTGAAAAAAGGGAATATATTTATGGGACACGTTGAAGATCTTTCACCAAGATTAGAAGATTATGTTTCGAGTTTCAAAAGTCACTAAACTATTATGGTCCTTTGGTGTCTATTTTTGTTATGTATTAAGTATTCCGCAAAAGTAATGTAATGTCCATGTACGTCAAGATTTGGGTCTCTACAATTACCCAAATTGTATCTCATCCTCCTTGAACCATGGGTAATCATATGGAGAAATACATTAAAATATCAACCCACATCCACTCAGGAAAATCTATGGAATGAAACAAACTACTGGGAACATGGTGCTTAGCCTTCGCATGCTAGAACACTATGAACTTTTCCACGAACTATTCCACTCTTTGCTTTATCTCGGGGAACCAAAACTATTCCCTCAAGACACGGTACAACTTTAAAACATATGGGTGTACCACTAAGGCTGATATATGGAACTCAAAGTTAAATCCATAACATATCTCCATTGGGAAAACTAACTTTCCATGGAACAACATCTGATTCTGCCCATCCTCCAACCGTCCCTCCAGAGTATCACCCTCGTAAACATGATCACACATAACCTCATCCTCTGAGTCTACCCACTAATACTCCTACACCTTATGCCTTAGATATTACTATATTTTCATCTGAAATAGACATCCTCTACAACCTTCTGTTCATGCATCTAGGTGCAAGGTGAAAAACCTCTCTATTTCCTCCCTAGGATCCAAAAATTTCGGAACAATATCCTTTTTTGACATCATGCTCATAGTATTGGCCCTAAAAGTCCAATTTATTAATGTGTAATAGATATCTATGATATAATATTGGATAAACTCCATCCACATCTACTGCATCATGTTTATGTCTCACTAGGAAAAATATACATCAAGATCTTGTGATATGTAAAGACCACAAAGAATTCCCCCTTGAGGAAACGATTCCACAACTTCAGTGTAAAAACAAAAACAACTAGATCAATACAGTGGATGGAATAGTAACATTCATAGGGAAATTACTACCTAAACCCATACGATAATACTCACTACTAAAGCATTGGCACACAACCAAATCCTATATGAGATGCACCACCAAACACCTCAAACATCACCCCTTTCTTTGGAAACCTGAGTACATGAGCATTTACAAAATTAACTTTCAGATAAGTGAATGATACCTGAAACTACTCACTCAACATAATATATTGGTCATTTCTAGCTAGATATGTCAACACAGCTACTACATGAGAGGAATTGGCTACAAATCTCTATTAATATCCCTCAAAAGTGAGAAAAATTTGATCCTACGAAACATTATTGGGTTCTTCCCCTGAAAAAAACATCCTAAAACTTAAACATGTCTACTCTTACACCCCTATGAGACACCACATATCCAACTACGTGGATCTCCCATGTCCAAAACAAGCACTTGGACAACTTTCTATAGAGCTGGAGGCACCGAAGGACCTCCAGGATAGTCCAACGATGCTTGATATGTTCCTCCTATAACATCAATTAGATCTGAAATTTATCGATGAACATAATAATAAACTGGTATAGATTCTCATGGAAGATAGATTTCATGATCCCCATGAAGCCAACTACTGAATTCCTAACATCAAATGACATAACCATGATCTTAATGTGCCTGTACCTACACATGAAAGTAGTGTTCAGGTTATCATCCTCAATCACCCTCAATTGGTGATATACTAACCACATATTGATCATAAAGAACCAACATCGTCTTCTTAGATGGTAAAAAATATCTTATATTTTTATGAGAGGGTAACGGTTCTTGAGTGTTACATGATTTATCCTCTGGTAGACTATACACAGACTCTGATCACCATCTTCCTTCTTCACAACCATGATGGGATCACACCATGTCATCATAGTAGGCTGGATAAAGACATTCGTCACCATATTATTAACCCAAATACTTTTCTCACATAGCATAGAAGGTTCCAACCGATAAGAATAAACTGAAATTAGAGAAGTACTGGGATGCATGTCTATCTCGAAATCAACATCACATTGAGGGGGTAAACTCAACACCGCATTAGGAAACACATCAAAGAATTCACCATTAATGATCAGAACCTACTCCATCTCATCATCCACCGATTCCAATTACATCTTATTCAAAATAAATAGATAAGGGTCCACACGTTGAATGCCTATCTAAAAACTCTACACCCCAATGAATGATACATGTTTTCCATCCCCATATGAAAACAAAACTTATCTCCATAAGTAGTTAGTAATATCATGCATGGAAAACAACCAATCAATTCCAAGAATGACATCATATGGATGAATTTTTATCAAGATGAGGGAAGGGATGGAAAAGTTTCATGACATTCCTCATACAAGATTAAAATGAGATAATGACCCTCGAGTCTAACCACCAGTAGGCCCTGAGGTGGAAAACATAACGAAGGGTATATAAATCTTAAAAAATGGGTGGAATTACCCTTTTATATAGTAACCTTGATCTGGATATTATATGTATCAACTAAAAATAATCTCCAAGACATATGTATAAAAGATGAAAAAATCAACCCCATAGGTAATTTTAAATTAAAAATTCTAGAAATAAAATGAAATGATCCGTGGTAAATACCAAAAAAAACTATGAAAGGAAAAACAACTATCCCGACGCTCAAGATAGTAAGGTCCAACACACTTCACGCAATCTTTCATGAATCTTGAAAATATGTTTTCACAAATAGGGTGATCATACAAGTGTTGTTTGTAAGAAATGGTAGATTCACCCATGCACTAATGTGAGAAGCATACTAATACCCCGATGAGAAAAATAGAAAAAACACTAATGCACCTAATAAGGTATACTATCCACCAACATCCTCACCAAGGCATCCTCACTAAATAATGCAAGTAAATTAAAGTAATGTAGTAAGAACATCAATGATAGGTTACCCCACACAACTTCCCACAAGTTACACGCTCATCCCTAATGATGAACGTCTTGATGGTACTACACTCTTCCAGAAGCCTCACATTCACAACCTTCCCACACACAGCTTGGCCACATATGACATCCCACCCACAACCACCAATTCCACAACCGCATAACGTCCCACCTGAAGATACCTAGGCCACCAAACCACAACTACATCCTAAAGACACCTGGTAAAGAACAACATATCTCATTATGAAGACACATGGGATGCACTCCTCACCCACAGACACCTGGGCCTCATAACCTCATAATGACCTGCCCAAAGAGTCTTGGGATACCAATGCCTAGAAAATGAGAAGATGAGAGATAATAACTATCCATCCATCCTATCACCTGGTAGTTGGGAAAGGACATCGTCCCCCATAATAATGGGGTGTTCATGTTATAGTGCTCGATATAGGTTGGGTGTGTATAGAAATCACAAGGAAATACATGTATATATATATATATATATGTACAAAGTACTCAAACCAACCTATGGGTTTTAAAAACAAACAAATATCCCCCCAAAAACTTCCCTTAATTCCACCTCAAATATATATCCACTTAGCTGACCATCGAATTGGTTCATAACCCCAGCTAATTATTTCCACCAATTATCACTCTAAATTAAACAATTCCTTTAATTATTTGTTTCATCCCTACCTTGGAAACAACCAAACATAGACTACCACATGTAACATCATAAAACACACACAATTACAAAAATCTTTAGAAACTCCATTCCAAATTACCATGCATGGTAAAACGATCCTTATTTAAAAATATTCCTACCAAACTATCATCAGAATACAAACTGAACAAAAAGAACCGCATCTAGAAAAAAAACAAAAATCAACCAGATTTCAGTCCTACTCCACGAAAAGACCATGACCAACAACCATAGAACAAACTAGATTCAAAAACAACATTCAACAAGTTAATACATTACACAATCAATAAATACCTCAACTTGAGATTCCATTAACCCCTTAAGCCATCCACACACCAACATTCTCTAAAAAACATCACCACACAACTCGTATAAAGAACCAGAAAGAAAGGATCGACACAATGCACACAACAACACCAAACAAGGAACATGGTATTCAGATTGAACACAATATCCTAAAATTATTCTTTGATAAATCATGGGCTATCACAAAACATTTTTGATCCTAAGGAATCTTTTTAATTAACCATATATACATGATTAATTAGTTTTTCATGTTCACTGCCATTCAATAGATGATTAACAACTAGTATTCATGAGTTAGGTGCGCAAAAAGAGGACACCAACAACCATGATTTTTATAATGAATATCAACAAAACTATTCATATCATGGACCAAATATAACATATAAAACAACAGAATAATAATAATAATCTTCTTCCTCTCCCTTTATTTATTACAACGGTAACTAAACCTATTAATATAACAAGTCTGTTCATATCCATAACAACCATAATCCAGAGATATATTTGATTACATTCTCAAATGTACATCAATTTACCAAACCCACATGATACACAACTAAAATAGAGATGATGTAATTTCTACCTTGAAAAAATAGATGATCAACAACTCCTCCTTGCACCTAAAATAGTGGGGTCACACATGTAGTAGGAAGGAGTCCAGGGAAAACTAGATCCAAGGGAGAGAACAAAACACATGACTCCATGGGTAAGGATGGATCTGAGCACACCAAGAAAAATTAGAAACATAATAAGAAGATAATATCTTTTCATTGAAGAGAAAGATCATATTTCAATGGAAGGAATGAGTTTCAAGGGCCATTATGGTCAGATCGTGTCAAAGAATAATTTTTCTGACTATTTCAATGTCTCGTGAGTGTTAGGATATTAAATATTTAATTAATATCATTGTAAATGCCTTAATAAATTCTCAAAATAGGATTTAAACATTATTTATTTCAAATAAAATGATGGTGGGGAAAAACTAGATAAAATGGGAAAAGATGGAAATGACTCCCTAATGAGTGAGTCACTGACATTAATCATTGATAGCGAGTCATAGATGTGACCCAACAAAAGTGATCAACTAACGCGACCAACCAATTCGAGGCTCAATGATGTGAGTCACCGATTCCCAACCTACCAACACCCAACCTACAGACACCTGACCCACTGACATAAAACCTACAGACACAAAGCTGCCAACAAAAGCTACCAACATGACCTATCAACATTGATTCACAGATAAAAAAACTAGAATTTTTTAAAACTCTTGAAATGAGCTATTTTTGCCTCCCATAAAACCCCAAAGAATGAATTTTGACAAATTAATTGGTTGGGGAAGTCCGGGACATTACATGTTTCTCCATAGTGTATGTTCTTTTTGAGGAGTTCCCTTTTGATGCAACATTTATGAGATTTATTAATAGTGGAGAGACTCTTGAATGATCTAAATTACCTTTTTGGTCTTATAACAATGATTGTGGATATGTTTTTCATAGATAATATCATTGGTCTTATGGATTTAATGATTTGATTTTCAAGAATCATCCCCACTCAGGTTTTTCATCATAAGGACATGTCTAGTGGTTTATCATCCAACACACCTCACTTTATAGATGATGGGTTATTGATGATTATTTTTTAAAATTCTTATTGACTTAGGACATTATGGGGGTTGAATGTGTCATGGTTAGGGGTTTTTGTAACCCCAAATTTATATTTTATATGGGGTTATTTTATGGATGGTTTATCCTATTTATTTAGAGGTTTTAGGATGAATAATTGGGAAATTTGTGGAAATTTTCACTATTATATGTTTATGGAACATGGTATGTTTATAAATGAATACAATGTATTTATCCTACTGTTGTAATGATCTGCATGGTTACCACACAGATTGTTTAACCATAATGGTAAATTGTATTATCCACTCAAGAGGGTTTTTTTTCGATTGGTTTTTTTAGGTGTGGTTTCTTACTTTGGATTCCACATTTCATTTTTCCAATTTTGGAACCTCTACCATCTATAATTGTATCTTCTAAATCCACTACAAGATGATTTCATGGTGCCTTCTAAGTGGATCCTCACTCGGTTAGAAATGTTATGGTTTCCATTCTCATCTTTATGGATTTTATACAATTTTATACTTCTCCTCTAATACTAGTTTAATTTTCTATATGAATTTCATTCCAAATGATTTTTTAAAATTGGGTTTTTAGCTAAGGGTTGTTATAACTCTTATGAGTTCCTTTCCGTTGGATTTCTTCGATGGTGACATGGTTTTACCACATTTGATTGGTGTTTCCAATTCACTACTTTTCTATATTTGATTTCTATGAAGTATCGATTCTTTAAATGTGATTTAGACTTAGACTTTTGTTTTATATAATAGTTAGATAGAATTTTTCGAAGGGTTTCATAGTTTGTGTGGGGTTACCTTTGGAAAAATCTTCTCATTTTCTTAGTGAAATGGAATATGGGTTTGAAATTTTGTTTTATGACTTATTCATTATGTGAAATTACAAAGTAGTTTTTCATTATAAAAGACACCTATTTTCTAGTCTTAGTTACAAATTATATTTTCAATGTGGGATATTCTTTTGTGTGTAAAGGGTATCCATATTTTTAATGGTGGGTTGGTTTATAAAGTCTAGAATAGAGTTTCCCTTGACTTATCTCAGTTTTTTGAAAAATTTTATGAATTATTTTAGTATTTTTTTAATTAAAATTTATTTTAAACCAGGATACTCAACTGTTTATGATTTAAGTGATGGCCTGGTTGGAACATGGTATGTGTTGTTGATTGTGCCCTTCTAATTCCACCTCATTATATTGATGATGTAGTGTTATCCATGTAAATGAGGCTTCATTATGTGATTGATATTGCTCCTAGGGATTGGGTCACTTATTATTGGAAGTATGGTTGGTGGGATGGGTGTGATCATGTTGTTACCAACATGGTATGTTTTATTGTAATTTGATGACTTTTATCTCATGGACCATCTCAAATATTATTCTATAGGTGACTACGGATTCTAATATGTACGTTGTGAGAAATTTTTATTCTAGATTAGGATTAACACTGGATTGTCCCCCAATTTTTATATAATACCATTATAAAGGTTTCACCATTTATGAGACTAATTAGATTCACCTGGTTAACCTATTTGTGATAGTAAACCTATCATTATTAGGGGCACATATACATGTATTATATTATCTCACTGGTCCTGAATGTGTTTCATCTTTATATGTATATATTTTATTCATTTTTTATATTTAATTTCATGTGTTATGATTTTTTATGGATGGATTTGTTTTACTTTTTGATTATAAATTATTTAGTCTTCATGTTGGATTGTTTTATTACATCCAATTATTGAAATTACATAAAAACGTTTTTATTTTTTTATTTATAGATGATATTGTTTTATTATTCCCAATATTATTGTGTCTGTAAATAATATTAAGAAAAAAATGGTTTGGAAAAAATGGTTTTCCAGTGACATGATTGACTAGTATAAGTTTTGAAATGTTTTAAATCATGTGTTGGTTCAATTTCAAAAGCATGGAATTTTTGAAGATAAACTATTAGCACATTGAAATGGATTTCTTTTTTTTAATAAAACCTTTTAAATGATTATTTAGTGAAATTGGCTCCTTATGAAATTGATTTTCCATGATTTTTTTCCTTAGATTATGTAAAGTACCATGGAAATATAAAATTTTATATTATTTTCAAATAAGTGAGCTTGGTTTCTTTTATAAAAAGAAGGAATTGGACTCATGGTGGTATGATAATAGTTTTGTCTCACACCCAGCATACTGAAATCGGTGGGTATGTAGTCTTCATGATTTTTTCATGGTTTATATAGGTCATTTATTTCATGTTGGTTTCTAGGGCCGAATTCCTTCAGAAGAGAATGGTTTTTGGAATCAGGATGGTGATTTGTGAGTCGCATGAAGATTGTGATCAGTCCTTCGGTTCTATGTAACCGGTTGACTCTAATTATATTGTAAAACACATTGGTCATTCATTTTATTTTCATTTAGGTTCTTTCTTATTTTTTATCTTGTATTAAACTCTTCATATATGGGATGTCTCTTGTCAAGAATTATGTTTCATTAGATTCATGACTTATTGGGATCTTGTCATTTGGATTTGAATGGTGAAACCATTCCCAATTTTTATGTATAATACACTTGAGACTTCTCATAATCATGAGAGTGTTAGGGATTCTCATCAGGTATATAAAAAGATATATTAGTAGTCTACTATATCGAAATCATTTTTTGGATTTCAACACTACTTGAATCAAATTTTAATAAAAAAAGGACAAAATTGCTTCCAGTTCCTATGATGGTTTTCAAGTGGTTTCTTATTGAGTTAGATTTTCTGATTAATTTTAATCAAGTTTTTGGTAGTTATAAAATTTCATATCTAATCAATTTTTATTGGGTTTATAGATAATAAAAAATCAGACAAGTTCTTGTGGGATAATAATAATCTTATACCAAACAATAGCACACACATGTCAATGAAGCTCATAAATATATAAATGTTGTGTACTTTAGTGTTTATATCATTATTAAATGCATGAAATAAAAGAATAATATGAAATATTGATATCCGATAACTACAATAGATGTAGAGGTAAATTGGAAAACATGTAATTAGTAAATATCTTCACACATTGATTCACCCACCCACATAATATTGTTACAATGATCCTGTGGAACAAGAATGATCATGTCGCATCTGGATGGCTATTCCATTATAGGTGCATGTAGGAGTAGGTGATTTTGTAGTCTAGGAACTATTCCACTATATATATTTTCAGGATAGAGTATCAAAATACATTAAATGTGTATTTATGTCATTTAAAATACATTTAAGAGTAGTGTAATATAAGAGATTGTGAACCATTCATTCTAGTCTTTGTCAAGGAAAATGAAATGTTTTTGAACTAGAATATAGATAGGAACCTAGATTCTACCATTAATACTATCTATATAATCATCATATAACATAATAAGAATCCTGTCACATCATAGGGGTTACAATGATTCTGGTGCATGTAGGGAATGATCAGGCATCAACATAATAAAGGTGTTATGTTAGACATTTGAGGGGGTGGAGTATCAGAATGAAAAGGGTTGGCTATCACTAATGTTTTTTATTACTTGGAATAAAATTATTATATATAAACAAAAATCATAATTGTGTCTTTTCTTGATTATAATATTCTATAAATGTGATAGGTAATATTACAGAAGCATACGTTGTCACATTCTAAAATAATAATATACAAGGTTCCTATTTGGTTTTTTTGACATTGGGATATTCAATGTTGGTTTCTATGTTCATTTTTTCTCTTATATGGTCCCCACATCAATTTAGTTATATATTTATAATAATATATACAAATTATTTAGAGGAGGCATCCAATCAGGGTTTTTGGTTCTTCATTTTGGAAATGCATTTCACCATCGCATCATAGTCCATGCGCTATAGCATCTATACATGTTATTAGTGAAGTATAAGGGGTATTTGTTTCATCATGACCTAGTGGGACATGTTTTAATGGAAAAAGTAAGATGGAAATTGAGTTATTAACCATTAGGTCACAATACACGATGCCACCATTGATTTTTTTAAAATCTAATATATAAATATGTATTTTAGGTTTTCCAAGATTGATTTTAATGTACATATAAATGTAGTGGATACCATTTCAATTATTTTCTACCATTCACAATCCCACATATCTACCACTTGTTGAGGGGTTTCCCTAGAGTGTTTTACACTGTGTTTAGAGGTTTTATTTGTTCATCCTCTATCAGTTCTTGTTCTTCTGGGTTGAATCTGATTTATAAATGTCATGGTTTTTTTATTTGAGTGACAATACCATTAGATCATTGTTTAATGATCCTATTTTATATGTTTTTAATAATAGGAATATCATAGGTGGGAAACATACTATCATCACATGGTTGTTCATGGTTCTGATATCATAATTAATCTCATTGAGGATCATGTAATTTTAACTCAATGATATAATTTGATTAACAAATAATATATTATTATAATCAGTTATTTATTTATTATGGGATGATATAAAGGTTTATATAAAGGAATATCATGTTAGAGTATGGTGTAGGATTAGTCGAGGAAGGATGAAGCTTATATTGGGGAGCATAACTTTATATCTAAGTAATTGATCACTATAAAAATTACCATATTTATATTTCTATATTATTTTGATTTCATAAATATATATTTGGGTTTGGTAGAAAATATAGGGGTCATGAGTTCCCTAAATTGAGGTAAATGGGCCTTTTATCCTCCTATAGTTGTGAAAATCACTCAACATTGAGGCTAGGAATTTGGTATCACAATAAAACATTATCTATAAAGGTAGTGAGGTTGCCTGTTCAGTTTCTGAGACTCATGGGATATGTATCAAGGCATGTGATATGTTTTTAAAAAATCATTGGTTACCCTTCTTAAGGATACTTAATTTTAACGGTGGTATTAAGTCCAGGGGATACCGTTAAGATTAATTTATATATCACATAATATATGGGGTACCCCCATGAAGGAAGGTAGCAGCTTTGGTGCATATAGTGAGTGGGAAAAGACCACCTGACCATAGTATGGGGTGATGATGAGGATTTCTAAAGGATAAAAATATTTACCACTCTACTATGATAGAACTGTGATGTAGCCAGAGTGTAGGTTTTGAGAGTGGATTTTAAATCATTAAAAGACCATTACAATGGGTTATACATGGAATTTTTCATATGATGAACTTTTTATTGAGGTAATGATGGATATTTTTTAATTAGAACAAAAATTCGTTTGAACCCTTAATTTTAGTGTTATGTGTATCCTTTGAGATAAGTAGAAACAATTGTGTGAATAAACTGGGTTGGTATCAATATATAAATACCGTTTTTGGGTGAATGAATTACAAGGCGAGACTATGAGGCATGTTTGTGATTGGTGAATTTTTGTGGCTTGTTAAATTTTGTATTTTGTTGGGTTTTCATATAGAATTTCACTACACATGGATTTTTATTTTGATGAAGTCTGAAGTGTGGTTATTCCTTATATTGATTAAGAACATATTATGGATTTATGGTTTTCACATGGAGTAGTTGGATTTTGTGTTTCTAAATCATTATCCTTGAGTGTTTAACAAGCCTTTTATATGATACATATAGTGGGTGTGATGTCTACTCTAGGTTAAATTTGGGGCCTTACATATGGTGCGTAGTTATAGGTCATGTATTAGTACGGGATGAATACTAGGATTAGTGGAAGTGGTATAGACCATGTGTGGGATCTACTAAGAGTGAGTGAGTAGTAGTTATGATCTAAAATGGGTTTAACAAAGTGCGAGAGTGTAGTGGTTGGGATTTAGCATGGAACCTTTCCCACCATGAGATGGTTGTTTTAATAATTTTTATAAAGAGACAACTAATGTGAGAGGTATGATGTCAATGATAAATGTAGGACCAAAACCTGATTGAGTTAAATGATGTTGGGATGTGGAAGGATGAAACTAGAGTTTTGGTTGGACCACAACATGATTTGTAGGTTTGGGGACTTATCATGAAATAAAAACAAAATCGAGTTGTTGGGTATAGGTTATGATTTATGATGGGAGTTTACTACATATTTTTTTTCAATAAGACACATCTTGTTTGGAATTTTACTTGCTTCGGAAGCACATGTACACATGAAGATTATTTATTTAATAAACCAGTTTTTATTTACCTCATCTATAAAAATGAATATAATGGATTATATTAGTTGAACTTTGTGGTAACATACCTTGATGTATTTCATACACCATTCATTGGGACCCAAATGTTTATAGAGTCCCATTATTTGTTACACAATACCCATAAAAAGTTTCATAGTGGATCATGCTAAAAAAGTATGGTTAGTTCAACAAATGGGTTTCAATAAGGCTAGGGGTTATAGTGGGTCATTCTTATATTATGTTACTTTTTTTATTTTGAAACTTTTTTACCATAATTAAGAGTGATATATTGAGATGCATGAAAGTATGACTATATTCCCAATTTCTATACCATTTTTTATGTTTATTTTGATATGGGTTTTTTAGATATAATTCTGAACCCAACGTATGGTTATTTTTTATGAAGTATGTTTTTTATTTAGGGATATGATATAGAGTTTACAGTCTCCCCAACATTCATCATAGAATCTATCTTCTAGTCGGAAGCCTATATCATATAAGGAGGCATGTTGGAGGTCTTACAGCGGCCTCAAATAGAGTGTTGTTTAATTTATTTTAGTTCAAATATTATAAATATCCACTCTTTAATGGTAATAAAATTAATATGGATATCATGAAAAATTATATTCCCATTACATGTTACATATCATGAATGTCAGTAATCATGATGAACATTTTTCCCTTCATTGATTCTGGTAATGTTTCTCTTGTATTTTGTAGATATTATCACCATTTCTATTTATTTAAATTTTTAAGTTCAAATATTAAACTCAAAATAGATTCCATTATTAATTTAGTATTCGATTATTTTTTGTATATTTTATACTTGATCAAAATGAATGGAAAATTTTATATTAAAATGTTGTATGTTCCATTATTTTATTTTTTGACCTATAGTGATGTAAAATTATAAATTATATAAAATTCTATAATAGATTGGTTTAAATAAATGTAATTTAATATAGACATTTTTTTCATAACATCATCCTTATATGAGAAATAAATATTTAGTTTATAAAATTTCTCTATAGTCATTCACTTTAACTCATTGATCATGTACATTTATCCATCACATAGATTTGGGTAAATATTTTTATTCTCATTGTTCAATCATCATCATTTATCCTTCTAATCATCCAATATATATTTTTATATCAATGTTTATTTTTTATTATCTATATACCATATATATATATATATATTAACAACTCATGATTGATTCTTATGATATAATGACAATAAATAAAATATTATAGTCAAATGGGGCCATGATTCTCCACCATAAGATTTTTTTACAATATTATCCATCAATCATAATAGAATCACACATGTTGTCCCACTATTCATAAAATTTTAAAACATTGTTCAAATGATATAAATTATAGGGGATCAACTCACCTATGATTTATCTCATCTTGATATTCAAATTAAAATTCCCCCTTATAAAATTTCTATGTATCTCAAAATAATGCATTACTTTTTTCGATGATATATCATAATCTTTATGGTTTTGTCCTTACTCATCTCTTTGATAGCATATTATTAAAGGACATAAATTGAGGGAAGGGTTGGAGAAGCACACTTCATTGTATTATTTGATCATATAAAATCAATTATGTCATATCTTATAGATGATCAACTGAAATATTGTTATAAACTTTTATATTATACCTAACATTGTTATCTTGCTAACAGATTTAGATATTGTAAATGAATTTTAAATTTTGGGGCCATTTTTTCAGATATTTCTGATAGGAATAGATTTGTTGGAAAACCACTATTAGGGGGTTCAGTGTTATATGTTATTATAAATTCATTAAAATAAACAAACTATTATAGATTATGGTCAATATCCTCTTATTATAAATTTTCCACACCTAATGTTTAATAATCATGGAATTTAATGCATATAACATAACATTTTGATACATGGTACAACCTCAATGTAATATGTTACTCCTTAGTAATTTTGAGATGTTATCAATGACCTAGATTTTCGTAATTTTATAATAGTGTGTTATTCATTGAATATTTATATGATATCAAGGACAATATTATGTATGCAACATTTAAATCCTAGAAAATTGCATTTCAATAAAAATAGTGGTTGTATGACCCATGATTTACATAATTTCATTTCCATAATGAATTACCATCTGAGTAACATATCTTGCATGAAACACTGATATAAAATGAAAATACATTGTACCATAATAATATGTTTAATATTACCATTAAATAATATTTTTTAAACTAGATGGTACCAATAGATGAATCACAATGATAAAAACTACATAAATTGTTATAGTAAATCTATGGTCATTTTGTGCTAAGAAATAATATGTTTATGAAAACTATTTTAATGTTTGATTATATTATATTTGTCTTTTTTAGAAAATAAATTTTATAAAATTATTTACATATTTTTAATAAACATGTTAAAATTATGTAATGTGATCAATATATTTTTAGAAAGAAAGTTTCAATAACCATTGGTAAATATCAGTTACCCCTGTAAAATATTATTTTTTTCAATAGAATGACACCATTATAACTATTTTGTATTTTTTAAAATAAATTAACAAAATATTTATTAAAAATATAATATAATTTATAAACATATATAAAAAAGAATTTATATTCATTTAATAATATATTAACTATATATAAATGTAGGAACACATAATTACTAAACAAACATTTCTATACAAGAAAATGTTTTTAACACCTAAAATATTTTAATTTTAAAGGTAATGTTTCCATACATAAAAATTAAATTATGTTAAAAGTATCCCAAATTAAAATTTATTTTGTTGATTTTTTTAAATTAGTGTAATATTAAATTTTTTAAAATATAATAATTATCATGTTTAGTTTTTAATTAGGACTAATAAATACAAAACTGGGAAAATAAACTTACTGAATTTTTTTATAATTAATAGTCAACAAAAACGTTGAAAAATACGTTTTTTTTATTAAAGACATAACAACATGTGTCACCTAAAATTTATTCAACTAATTCACCTAACCCACCTAAACCACATAATAGTAATTTGATCCCATTCATTCCCCATACCTTACAATAGTTTTGGTTGAAAAAGCCCTTATTTATCAACTATACAAGGAGATTACTCCCACACATTCTCTAAATAAACTCTAATCCAAAGGGCTTGATCATGTATTTAACTTCACTATCACTATATAAATACATTTAAACTGTTTTTTATATTTCTTTCTCTCAATGTTTAATAACCTACATAGCACGGTAAGGGTTCTGCTCATTTTTTATTCAAGTACTTAATTTGTGATAATTCCATTATATTTTTGTTCGTTATGACATCATAAATTCAAAATAAATAAATAAATAAAAATATGATTACATATTTATGATATAAAACCCTTTCTTCTATTAAAATTTATTATATAAAACATTATATTTAGTTGTATTCTTCCAAAATCACTCCTTGATTTTCTCCATCTTGTTTTCAATTCCAGTACTTCATTGATTATAAGCCTTTTTATTTCAATATTATTAATATTAAAAAAATTAAAAATTAACAATTTACTATCGAAATGATTTATTATTTATTGAGGACTATCATTATATATTATTAATCTCTTTAACATTACATTTCTTCTAGTCGGCATGCATCTAAAATCATTCCTTGATTTTCCATCCTCATGTTGCGAATAATCGTCTATAATATCATTCAACTGTATCCATATAATTGAAATATATTTATGGTAGTGAAAATGTAAATGTTTATAAATTAGTTGACAATGATTTTGATATTTTTTATAAAATAGTTTAGATTTCAATTTACTAGGTGATAAATGAAATTAATGGTTTTATCGATATTGTTTTAGATTTATTTGTTCATAACATTTTATATATGAATATAGATTTCAGGATTTCATTGAATATAAAATTTCTATAGTTTTATTTTTAATTTCGTTTTTATGTTTTGTAAATTATCATTTAATTATTAAATATCAAATATTTAATAATGTATTTTCCGTAATAAAACAATATCATTGGTAAGAATCACTCACATTATTACAAATGAATTGTCTGATCCATGACCATTTTTTCTATCACAACAATAATATCCTCAATATTTGGAAAATATGATATTTCATTTTTTATATTATTTTGATAAATATCTCAATCCCATTGAAAAGAAATGTTAAATAATATTTTTATGTTGGTGGTAAATCGATTTCAAAATATTAATGTAGTAGGGATTCTCATCTTATGGAAATCATATATCTAATCATTCACTAATTTTTATTAAAAAAATATTATATCATTTCAAGGATATAATAATTGAAATATTTATAATTTTTTTCCAGTGTCTTTTTTTCACTCCTTAGTTTTTTAATGGTGATTCAAACAGCATATATTTTAAAATTATTTTTAAATATTTTTTTTTATTTTTACTCATAGGTTTTCTAAAAAGATTATATATGATGATTTTATGTTTTCATCATCTATATGAATTTATTATTATATTATTAATTTTTTAAAATGATTTTTTATATCATATGATGTTTTATGTTTGTGTGTTGCGATGTTTTCTTGGATTGTTTTAAAAATCATTATTTTTTTCATTTGTTCATTAATATATGGTTATTATTGATTTAATTTTCGAACACATATGTAAAGATAATGACTGTGGGTGTATCATACAATCCAATAATGAATTTTTTGTTTACATACTATTATATAGTCAGCCATGGACTTAATGAGTTTTTCACATAGATTTGAGAATGATAGGTTTGCTTCCATTTTCAGGCTTGAAGTTAATGATTTTTTACTGCAGAATGGGCATAATGAGTTTTATCGCATAGATTTTACAATGATTATGGTTTTCCCACATTTAGATGTTTTTTATCATGTAATAGAAAATTTAGTAGATGTATTTAATTTCCATGAAATTACATGTTTTCATGATTATGAGTTTTATATGTATTCTGCACTTTTATGTAATGTTTATTTGTTTTATGTTTTATATTTATTTCTTCCATAATAATCATTTTAGGATATTATGTTTATAAAACATGTTTTATTATTCTCATATATTATATTATGATATGTTAATAATATATTTTTCATATTCCTAATTTTTTGATTCAGGTTTATGATCTCATATTTTATGCTATGATTTTACTTTACTATTTGTTTAAACTTCCCATTTTCTAATGTTTCAAATCCCCTTCTTATGATGATGATTATGTCTTATTAGGTATTTTAAAAATTTTCTATAGGAATCTATTTTAGTAGAACTGTTTTCAATTATTTTGAAATAAGATGTATAAATAGATAATCTTCATAACACTAAACTAAGGTTATTTTATTATACCACTATTTTTGAGATATATTATTTTAATCATTATACTAATGTATTATTTATTTAATCATTATCCTACGTCATTATAGATTGTATAAGAGAGTGTTTTAGTTATTCTATATATTAATTATAGAATTTTAGAAAAAATACTAGTGAAAACTCAATGTTGAGAGTCTATATAGATGATAACATATTAATGATTTTATAATGAATATATTATAACACCCTTAAAATTATAAAAGTGAACATTCGTAGGATAACCTATATGGAAATCAACACCAAATATAGAAAGAAATATAACCTCTTGAGACATTATGGTAGATTTAATTTTTGAAATAAATTTGATATTTTATATAACTTGTAATTCATGAAATACTGATTTAGATTTCATCACACACAACAATGTTTTTCCGTGCTTAACAATGTCAAATAGAAGATATATTTTTATGAAACAACAATATATTTATAAATCCTTATTATTTTATATAATATGATATAATCTAGATGTTAAATTAGTGATTATGAAGAGTTTATATATCAAATGGAAATATATAGTCTAATAAAATATAATATGAATTAATTTTTTACAAATTAATTAGAAATTAATATGATAACCAATTGAACATTCAGGTATGTTTTAATAGAGAACTATTTTTATACTCACAAAGTTGTTTTATCCTAATATATTATGTTAATTAATATTAGTGAATGATATTAATAAAATTATATATAATATATTAAATAAAATATTTTTTATATTCAACCAATATATTTTAAAACCATATGATAAGAATAAACCCAATATTACATTTAAAAACATATAATTTTATAAAAGATGTTGTACCGCATTTTCTTTAAGAATATATTTTTAAAAAAAGTTAGAAAATTTATGAATACTATATTTAAAAATAAACTTCATTTCTAAAAACTGTAATATCAAAATATTATTAGTGTGAATTTTAGAAAGTTTTATGTGATGGTTCATTTTTTGGAAGAATATTGAAAAATGAAATATTTTAATTCAAAATTATATTTTCATCTAATTTATTTTTATCGTTAAAATATATTTTTAATTACTTATGCATATCAATAAGTTAAATATTACATAAATTAATATGTTATATGTTATAGGTTATTTTAATCAATTTAAATTATAAATTGGAAAGTAAAACATTGCAACATTTTGAACATATTTAAATAAAAAACACACTTTGTGGTCTCATCTATGGGCTTAAAATTACATTATTTTTTTACACTTTTTAGATTAAGATTAGTTAAAATGGATTAAATATTTGGAATAATATTAATTTATAATTTATAATAATATTAATTTAGTTATTGAGCATTAATATTAAGGAATTTGATTACAACTAATTACAATGAATAAATGAAAAATTAGCCTAACTAAGGAGTAAACCTCAAACTTAATAGAAACTATGAACTTGAAACATTTCCAAAATCCATTATATTTCTACATTTATACCCTATACTAACTTGTATAGAATTTTTTATGTTATTGTTACAACATGACATGGAAAATATTGGATGGGGTTTCATTTTAGAAAATTTAAAAAAATTCCACTCCTCCACTATAAAAAGAAATTCAATCCTCCAAATTATTCCCACATATAAAGAACATTGGAAGGTAAAACCTCTACCAAAATATGATAAAAAATACCTAACATAATTATAGAAGTGTAACCTTAAGAATATATCAATCCAAGTTCATATTATGGTAGAAAAAAGGAGTTACATGGAAACGATGTATCATTCTATAATGTGAACTATGATCTATTTTCTTCTCCACCAATTCGTTTAATTTTATTCTATTATAATATAAAAAAATATGCATTTTAAATAAACTTAAATGTTTTAATACTGAGATTTTGACCAATAATTTTACACACAACCATCAAATGGTATACCAAATGATCATTCGTGTGTACGACGAACCACTGCCACATGAACAGATGTCACACAATCCTATAATTACCACCTATGAAGGTTAAAAGAATTTTGGATTTATTGTTTATATATATAATTTTTATGATATTTAGAATTTGTTTATTATTAATTAATTATTATATATCTTGTTCATTCATTATTTCCATTTTTTTGGAATACGATAACATTAGTTGTGGTAGTTTGGACTACTGCCTCTTCAAAGTGATGAGATTTAGTCACACTATAAATGGAATGTATAAAGGATGATTTAATAAAACTATATAAAATACATGAAATAAATATAATAATTTAATTATAATATATATTCATATATATATATATACACACACACACACACACAGATATATATATATATATAATTTAGTTATCAATATTTTAATAAAAAAATGATTATATATAGGGCAAATCACTTTCACTAGAAAGGAAACACAAGGTAAGGGATTATTGTCTAACTTTTCTTTTTTTGAGGCATACACCATTTCCAATACTTATTTATGTTTTATGGTGTATGTCCTACAATTTGAGACACTAATTTTATATCAGGAATAAATTTATTTTAATCATATTTAAATTTTCAATTGAAAATATTTCTTTCCAGGGGATTAAAATTAAAAAGTTACAAAGTATTAAGGTTCTTCATCTCAATTTATAGTATTTGATGTTTACATTATTATTATGCACCTAATGTTTTATATATGGTGTACATATTACCAATTGGATGTAAAATATCATGAATAAATCATTATTCATGGTATTTTAAGCTTCAATTGTAACTATTTCATCTCATAGTATTTTAATTAAGCATCACCAAGTTGAAATTAATTTTGTAACCAAAGTTTTTTTGATTTATAACTTCAAAATTTTGGTTTAAATTTTTTGTTTTAGTGTCTATAATTTTTTAATCTAAATTTCTGTATTAAAACATTTTAAGATGGGTTCAACTTTTACACACATAATACATTTATTTATTTATTCTCACATTAATATTATAGTCCTTTCAAGGGTTTACATCAGAATCTCATTTTCTCTAGGGTTTTTACACACGAAGTTAAATCAGAGGAAATTATTGGATTATTGTTCCTTAAACCCTTTCATTATCTTATATTATCTCCATTCCTGACATTTTTAAGTAATATTACCATTTTTGGCTCTTTTTTACTCAATTTATTTAGAAAATGTTTTCAATAAATCCTGTCTTCATTTTTCTCTTTAGTCAGATAACCTATTTTCTTCTAAAAACACTATTTTTATAAAACAATTTCAAATATTGTTTTAACCATTAAAAAATTATTTATTAATGTAATTTTTACCCTTTTTTCTTACAAAAATGTTTTCAAAGGATTATTATTGTTTTTTTTTGAAAAAGTCACTTTTCTATCTTTTTGCCTTGAAAAAGAATATTCTTTTTTACTTGAAAAAAAAGTATGAAATTACACACACTAATTTAATTTAAGGATAATTTTTATATTTAAAAGGTTATTTTTTAATGAATTTTTTTTAATGGTGATTTTTATGGAAAAATATTTGAAAAATATTTTATAAATTAAAAATGTTATTTTCATCAAGAATGCTTTCAAAATATATTTTTATAAAATTTATATTCATAAATGAAATGAACCCTTTATTTTGACTCCACATGGGTTATGTATTAATCTCCCTCTATATGGTTTATGATTTTATTGAAAAATGTTTTTATTGAAATTCACAACCTTGATTTCTTTTTTAGTCCCCTTGAAATATTAAATTTATTATGATCATTGAAAATTGAATTAAACCTATTTATTTATATCATTGATCATGGATATGTTCATTACCGACCATATACCATTTATACATATGGTGTTTGACAATTATTTGATTTTATGGGGATATATTAATAAATATGTATTATTCATTCAATATCGATATTTGAGATGGAAAATGTTTAATTAATTAAATTGATTACACAATATGAGAATTATTTATAAATACAATGATCGGTGAGGGAAAATATTTTATATCCCCTCAATGCATTGATAGGTTCTCACGAAAAAATTAGTAGTGAAAATGAAATATGTTTATACCTATAGTTTTAAACTTTTTTGTGAAGGGTCTATCTAATATATTTTTTCATGTAACTCATACATGACATATAATAAATATGAATTTCCTTTATTGTGATTCAATATTTATAATCCATGAGATTTTCACTAAGTAAAAATCTATGGATCCATTTAATTCTCATTTTATTGATTAAATTACATGTTTTTAGTTATTCTCCCTGTCATATTGATTATGCCTTATCCAATTATTTTAATGGTATGTGTTATTATCTATTTACCTTTTTATGTTTATTTATTCTCATCAATTAATTATTATTAAAAATCAACCTGATTTTCTAAGTATTTCAACTCACCCTTATGTTGTTTCCATTCCCTATGAACATAAGTCATGAACTAAGAGAAATATGCTAGGAAATTCTATGTGGTAATGAATTTAACCAGGAAATAAAAAATATGTTGTAATTGGTGTATTTAGTAGAAATATAAGACTCATGTTTGTATCTGGTTTACAAAGACTACTAAACTGATCTATCCTTTAAATTGAATTTACAAATAATCTTGCCAATTAAATGGTAAAAGACACCAGATTGAGGATTCTTGGGACAGGTAGCTATAGTTGGTGAGATAGTATATTTTTTAGAATTTTTGGGAACTAGATTTAGGAAAACATCGATTTTTGAAAATATCACTAATATCGACATTGATGACAAGTATAGAATAATGTCCAAGTGTTTTGGTAATGTTGATATTATGTGGGTTTTTATAGAAATATATCCCTTTTAGGAAACTACATGTGGATGTAGATATGGAAAATCTATACATGGGGGTAAAATCAATGAAAAATGTGAAATGGTCCTAACTCAAGGATAACTCGGTATATGACAAAGGGCATTACTGTTCACCTATTTTGACACTTAAGGGAGGTATGCTTAGGATAATTCAAATTTTTCTTACAATACGTTACGTGGGATTTAAATAGATAATGATAGTGAATGATCAAGGGTGAGATTTATGCCAATGAATGAATTATTTAAAAATAAAATGTATGATGTATTTAATGGGATTCTAGAAATAAATTTTAGTAGTATTTTTGAAAATATTTTTTAGTCATAATAATTATAAAAGATATAAGGATTGTTTAAAATTTAAAATAACATTTGTTTTCATTAAATTATTAGTGATGGATACCATCATGAGATAATGAGATTAAGTTTTATCATAAGTTTTATGTAATAAACAACTCTTTATGGTTTTATATAATTAGAAACTATTATGGTTAAGGAGTTGTTTTTATAAATTTATGGAATGTAAATGGTCTAGAGGAAAATCAATATAAGGAATAAAGACCTTATATTTTAGAGAAACGAGTTTAAATGTATTGATAACCTTTAGTGTTATTATTATCATTATTTAAATTTTAATAATTTTCAAATTAAATTATTGTTTTTTGAAAAAATATATGTTTTTTTGAAAACTATATAGAAAATGTTATCAAATTATTAAATTTCAAGGATATCCATTATAATTTTTAAAATGTTATAGGAATTATAATAATATGGTTTTTGAAAAAGGAAATCTATAAGCTGGGTGAAAACCCATCAAGTCCAGAAATGAGGTGTGGCGTGAACTTATGACGGATGGATGATAAGGGTTTTATGCCTACCACTGTCCTATGTAATGATATTGTTAATGTGTCATTAATATTTTTTAAACTATTTAATGAATAAATTTTAATGATGAACCAAAAGTTTTACTTTATATGATTAGATATTAATATATTAAACATATTTTTAGAACCTTGATATTTTTATAAAATAGATTTTTAAAACCATTTAATTTCATTGATGTCTTGCGATACATGCAACATCAGCTTAGCTTGCATTACCAAAAGCACTATGTTTTTAAGAAAGATAATTATTTAAATATGATAATGAACTATCCATTAAATTAGTAGTCAAATCACTTTTGAAAATATATAGTTTCTATGAATAATCTAATATGAACCAATTACATAGAAATGAGAATATATACGAATTGAATGTAAAGATAATATTTTTAGTTTTATTCTCCAAAAGTTGATTTGATTTTATAAACTAAAATAATTACAACTAGTGAATGAAAATAATAAAATAAATATGTTATATATTCTATAAAATATTTCCTCTATTAATATAATATATTTTATAGGCATATGATATGACTAAAAACTAAATCTATGAATAAATAAATAAATATACATAACGGTTAATTTTATCTCATTTTAATGGTGAGAAAAAATTAAATTTATTTTTGACACTTTTATAATTTTTAATGAAAATGTAAACTTATTATTTGAATAATGGATATCAAAGTTTACTTTGGTTATATTCTTTGGTATTTTTCATGTATGTTTCATGTTTTGGTGAAATAATGTTTATTATTAAAGAAACACTGTTTTCTAAAAAACAATTACAAGGGAATATTATATTTTAAATTATTTTTAAATTTTAATTAGTTCACATAAATTTAATATAATATATAATTATGGTTTCTGGAAATTACTTTATCAATGAATTTACTATAAAACCAATTTATGTTTTAAAATGATATTTTTTAAAAAAAAATATTTTTCATGTAACATTATAGGTTTTATTTTAAATTAAATTATAAAACTAGTGTGTTATGAATTTTGAAAAATGGAATCCAAAATTCGATTCAAATGGTCCGAATTTATTAAAGTGTTTATTTTTTTTGACCAATATGAATAGTAACCATCTTAAGTTTTATTACCATGGTAAAATGTAAATTAGGTAATTTGGGTTGATAATAAAATTATAAAGACTATAAAATAAACCCAAAATGAATAAATCATTTTGGATGAAATAAATTAGTCCCTTTACCATTTAGGATATAAATTAAGTCATTTATTGGAATCATTTACATGAAAATTACTTATATAATATTAAAATTAATGAAAGATATAAAATATCAATTTTTACCATTAGTATCTATTATTTGTCTACATGGGGACACACAAGTGTTATGAATGAATATCAATGTTAATTTTGAACATCATAAACATACATTCATGATATAAATTTATATTTTATGTTTTGGGAAACATGGATGAAATTATGTTGTTTATAATATTTTATCTAATAAAAATATAAAAATTTCACATTCTTATTTTAAATAATATGTAAATTTTATAATAGTGATACATACTAGATAAATTAGAATATAAATAGTATTCTAAAAAATATAATAATTTTTTATCATGATATTTTAATTTTAGTTTTTAGTAAATAAATTATTATATTAAATAATTTCACAATGCTCGTGTAGTAATTTTATTATTAATAGAAATAACATGTATATGTTGATAAGAATATTATACTTAATATAATTTGGGAGAATTAATAAATACAATGCGTTTTATTGATGAAAATGACCTATCAAGGATATAATAAATTTTTGAAGTTAACATCTTATATTTTTATTTTTAAAAATATAATAAATGAACAGTATTAAATTCAAAACTATTAATATTTTATCAAAATAATGATTTAATAAATTCTTTAAAAATCAAAAAAAATTATAAAAAAATTTAATATAGTATAATGTTTCTTACGTTATTAAATTATATATTAATATACCTCAAATAATTTAATGCTGTAATCTTTTATTATTGAAAAAGTAGTTACCTTTGTTAAAATTAAAATTTGTTTTCTATGTTTTAAATAAAATGATAAGGTTTAAATGAATACCAATAATTGTCGAAAATATATTTTTTTGATGATATTAAAACCTTATCACATATCATATTATAATATATGAATTTTTTATGGATTTTGAAATTATATTGTATTTATTATATATTAATATTTTTAAAAATTATAAAGGTGCCACCATGTCAATTATAAAAGGGAATCTCGTCCATTATTTCATTAGAATTTATTGATCCTTAAAGCATTGAAATTATCTAATAATTTAAAATATAAATATCCCTAGACACATTTAAGATGTGATGCTATTTTAAAAAGACCCACTCTAGTGTCCCTAAGGGGAGATGTAGAGGGAGCTCACTGAAGAAGAGGTAATCTCCTTTACCAGCTCTCTAAAGATCATTTATTATACTAATTAATATTCTTTTTTAATATTATAAAGAAATAAATATATTATATATTATATCTTGTGTTGTTATTAGGATTATGGAACAACGATATTCTATTTTCTAACCATCCTACGAAAATAATCACCACATGGGCATAAGTATATCCTACTATCTCCATGATGCAATGTGATTCATTATCCATGATCATCATTAATGAATAATTATATAAATATGTAGAGTTAATAATATGATATATATATATATATATATAACCTTAATATCATTTTTTAATTGAAAAGTTTATATTCTATGCGCATGAACCAAAACTTTTACGGCAAAACTCGCATAAGAAAATGAAGCAGTTTACAACTGAAAGAATAGTAATAATGAAATATAATTAACCAACCAGCGATAATATGATTATATATTTTATCATAAATATGAATTTAGAACAAGAATAAATTAATAATAGTATTTAATCCATTATAAAGTAGTTCTAGATATATACAATTGAAATCAGACATAAAGTAATGATTAATTTCACAATATCGTTAACATCTTAGATTGTGTATATGTAAGTATTTATTAGGGAATATTTTTTTTCAATTTCCATGTTTCTTAAAAAAATTATAGAATATTTTTATTATTATTCTAAAATTTTTTAAATTCATTTTTACCCATGAATGAATTTTTTCTAAGTGGTATCGAATGAAAATTTTGTTTATTTTCAAAATAGGTACTTTTGATTATTTTGTAAAAAGTATAAGAATAATTAATTTTTCACTTATATGGGTGGAATAGATTTTTAAAATTTCCTAATTCATTAATTTCCTGATTCAAACCATAAAATAATATAATTTAATTTAAAATAAAATTTTTTCTTTTAAAATTCAACAACATTTTAATAAAATTAAATGTTTTCAAATCAGAAAGGGTATTTTCTTCAAGTATTATTTTGATGTGATATATAAAATGTTAATTATGTCTTAAGTGGGATATTTTTCATGGATGTTATCCCTATCATTCATATGTTTGTTTTATATTTAAGGTATATTGGTATTTAAAAAGCCTATTCCTTTATATGGGTTCTGTAACGATTGAATGATGTTTATGATACTCATTTTATTTCACGGGTTATAATATGATAAATTATTTATGTTCTTGTGGTACACATATATATGGTTTTAATTTTGTGATGGGTGGGATCTAAATATCCCTTAAATTTATTGCGTAAGGATTTATATATCATGAGATAGACATGACTGTAATAAGAAATGACCTCAGTTTAGTAATACCTTGATGGAATGAGAAATAAACATGGTTTAGTAATATAGGGTTGGAACATGAAATAAACATAATTCAACATTATAGGGCTAGAATGAGAAGTAAACTTGGTTCAACAAAAGAACTTTTTCCACTATGATGGTCTTGGAAATGAGGATTGACTAATCTGTGAATGATTTCATATGATTTTGTGTTTTCCACAATTCCATTCTATTTATCAAAGTTATTCATTTATGATTTATGTCTTATGAATTTTCATAAATCCATATTATGATTGTTGATATGTAGCATATAATTTAAAACTATTATGTTAACATTAATTTTCCCTTAGGTTTGTGTCATGATTAATAGCTCCTTTTCATACTGTAATAGAGTATCTGATCCCACCATTTTCATACATTTTTTCCCAGGTCATAAATAATGGTTTTAGGTAGGGATACTAAAGGGGAATATCATTGTGGAAAACATTGAAGACATTTCTATAGAGTGAGGTTTGTGTTAAAACCTTCAAAATTAACTAAACTAATAAGGTCTGTGGGCATGTTTTTTTTCATTTTTGAAATAATGAAGTTATATCCATTTAAGTTGAGCTTGGTTCATTAATGTTGGTATCAGAGTTAAGGTTTAGACAACCTCTGTAAACTTGGAAGAAAAAACTTTAGTTAGATACTTTTATATATTTCTAATGATATGTCTTGGGATGTATCTAAGGATAATTCAATGTATTAGTTACAATCCAATTGATTTTTAATAATCATGAATAACCTCAGATTAAACCTAAGGTGTCATTATTGGAATATTAGAATTAATTTCCCTTGATAATGTGACTCTAGTACTATTATTTTGTTTCTCAAAATATAATTTATGGTTTTAGTTAATGGATGGAATCCATAAAAACCAAATTAATGTTGAATGTTATTGTAATTGTAATGATGTTTCTCACGAGAAACTAAATGTTATGGTATCTAGAATGAAAAATATTTTTTCTATAACCACATAACCTTATGAAGTCATGAATCTTACTAAGAATCCAAATAACCAAAGGACGGAAAATTGTATCACTAAATCATTCTTAAGGAATCATACCCCTTATTTTAGTTAGAATAATGACTTAAAAGTTGATTAGAAATGGATATGTACCACTAAAAATATATTTTCTTCCATCAATGATCATAAAGTGAAAAATTTATGTTGGTCACTTATCACTAGGAAGTTGAACCGAAACTGTGGGGGAACTTTTTTAAGAATATGAGAAAACCAGATAAAATTGAACATATAGATTTGGATAAGTTTACAGACTTATTTTTTCTATAAGTTCCATCCCTATATTCTATTTATAAGAAGTTATATTGAAGTTTCCCACATAACTCATGATTATGATAAGAAAATAAGGAGATAATTCAAAGAAAACCCTAAAACCATACATAGATAAATATTAAATCTAATTAATTCTGAAAGTGTGGATGGAAACATGGATAAAATTTTCTTAAGGGGACTGGTAATTGTTTTAAGTGTGGGAAATAAAGTCATCCGGTAATTTCCTACTGATGTAATGACAATAAAATGAAATCTCTAAAGTGTGATCCTAAAACATTTAAGTGCTATAAAAATGGTAATTATTCTAACCAATGATCAAATACTAGCCCTAAATATGATGATCGACATTAAAAAACTATTAAAGATAAATAAAAATGGAAATCTTATGTAATCACTACTGGTTATGTGTGGTATGGTGGAGAAGTTGTGAAATGATGTTGTATTTATGTAATGGAATTCAATAATAATGTTTTAGATGTAATATTATGGTATTTTGGAATAAGTAAACATATATGTATTGGTCCAATATAGTTCTTTCATAAGGATTTAAGAGCACATGTTGAATTGTACTGGTATGCATGAAATGTGATTGATGTAATAAGGTCATTTTTTTGAAAGCAAATTATTATAGGAAATATAATCCTTAATATTTACATGATAATGTGATTATGATATTTTGATAATGATATATTGGATTTGAATAAGTAAATTTGAGGGTTCTAATTTCCTTAGAACTGATTAAGGATAAGATGAAATGTGGTCTATGCTATCATGTAGGAAGTATATTACATTTTGGACAAAACTAATGTATCCAATAAATATTAAAATATGGAAACATTAATGATTTGTATAAAGATGTATAGTAATTTAGGATATTAAATTTTTTAAAGAGTATACTTGATGAAGGTATTTAAATTTTTGTAATGTGACAACCAAGATCTACCTTAAGCTTTACGGGGAATAAATGTTATGCTGACTTAGTGAACCTCATTTCAATGTTTTCAACACTCATCTTTTTAAAGGATAATAGGGTTAACTATTTTTGGACTTGTTTAAGTTAATATTTAGATCATATTTCTATATATTAATGAATTATATTTCTATAAGAGGATTTATACATATTTGAACTGTTTTTGTAAGAGTTTTACTATGATAAAGATAGATGGAATGAAGTATCATTAAACTTATGGATCTCATGATCTCTTAACACTTCAGGAATAAAAAAGTCAACTTCATTTTTCGGAATAAGAGATGAATTCTAAATTTATAGTGGCACATAAGGGTGAATTGTTCATGAAATATTGTATGTATATACCCTTTTTAAAATGTATAATCATTTGGAAAATGATCTTGAAATAATTTGTCCCTTAATATCATCATTAATGGTGATATCAATGACATCTTTCATGCATCTTTATTTAAGGATTTTCTGATAGGTATGTTTTTCAAGATCACCCACTTTCTTGTGATCAGTGATCTTTATCAAACTATTTGGCTATTTATTCTTTTTCTCTATGCCAAAATATTCACTGAGATTCTCTTATTTAAAAACCATGTCTTGATTTACATTTGGTAACAATTACTTTCTATCTTTCCCCTTTTTAAAAGGATGTTTTAGTTGTTTTTTTACAATGTGTGTTTCAATGAAAAGAATCATTCAAGTATTAAGCTATTGATAACCCAATGAAATTTCAATTAAAAATTCATTTTAAAGGGGGTAGAATTTGATAACCCATGTGTTTTATGAACTATATTTCTTAAAACCATTTTATTTCATTGATGTCTTTTGATACATGAAACACCAGCTTAGCTTACATTACATGAAACCATGAGTTTCTACAAATCTAATTTTTTAAATTAGATAATTACCTACCTATTAAATAATCAAATAAATAACTTATAAAAATATATTTTTTTACTTTGAATTTATTATTTTCCAAAAAACTAGAAACAATAAAACCAACAAATTGAAAATAAATAAAATATTTTCATTTTTATTCTCCCAAAGCCATTTTATTTTTATTTTTTAATTATCTAAAATTAGCGAATGATAATATTGAAATAAATATTTTATATCTTCAAAAAAAAATATTTTTAATATTCCCTAAATATATATTATAAGAATAAGATAAGAATAAATCTAATTTTACTAATAAAAAGTTATAATTTTCAAAATTTCAATTTTACTGCCTTCTAATGGTGAACCAATTTTTATATAAATTTCGAAAATTTTATAATTTATATATAGAAAATGAATACATATTATTTTAAAGAATTATATCAAAATTTAATTTTGTTTGAACTTACAATAATTTTCTTGTATGTTTTTTGTTTTAGTGAAATTCATGTTTTTAATAAAGAAAAACGATTTTCACAAAAGTATTTACAAGGTCATATTATGTTTTGAATTAATAATAAATTTTAAATAGTAGTTTTATATTTAAAATATTGAAATTATTGTTTATGATAAGTATTTTATAAATTACTTTATTATAAAATCATCATATGTTTTAAAAGGAATTTTTTTTAACAAAATTTGGTTTTCATGGAATTTTAAAGGTTATATTTTCAATTAAATTCTAAAAAATTTATAATTTAAATTTTGAAAAATGGATTGAAAAAATTTATTTATAAGATCTATATTTAATACATATTTAACAATTATTTTTGGACAATATGAATAACAACATTGGTAAATTTTGTGACTAAGATAAGTGGTAAATTATGTAATTTAGGTTAAAAATAAAATTATAATGGAATAAAAATGATCATAAAAAATGAAATAAATTCATTGGATAAATTGAATTCTATCATTAAAACTTAATTTTATAAATTATATACATTAATGGGAACTTTTCTTTGATAATTAGTTATGTAATACTTAAAGCAAAGAATGAAAAAAATTGTCATTTTACTTTTCTTTAAGATCTATTATTTGTATATATGGAGACAAATGAGTTTTAAGAATGAATATAAATATTATATTTCAAAATAATAAACATATTTTTATGATATAAATTATTTCTGATGTTCTCGGATACTTTGATGTAATTATGTTTTTTAAATCATTTTATTTAGTATATATATAATGATCCCACATTCATTATTTAAATAATATATGATTTTTAATATAGGGGTATACAGTAGATAAACTTAGATATAAATGTTTTTCAAAAATTTAACATATCTATCTTCATAAAAGTATTTTCTTTTTAATTTTTTGTAAATAAATGTGTATATAAAAATTTAAACAGCTTTGATGAAGTGATTATTTTATTAATTAAAATATCAAATATATCTTATTAAAATTATTAAAATAAATATAATTTTTGATAATTAATACATAAAATTAATTATATATATGACCTTTACCTATAAGTGATATAAATACATATTTTTTTTAATTTAACATATTATCATGATATTTTTCAAAATCAAATAATTAAATAGTGTCAAAATTGATACTATTGATATATTATCAAAATAATTATTTATTAAAATATTTAAAAATCATAAAACAATAATAAAAATAAAAAATAATTATAATATGGTCAAAATGCCTCTAAATTGTTCATTTATAGACTCATTTACATCAAATAAGTGAAATTTAAAATATTTTAATTATGAAAAATGAGTTACCATAGTTGAAATTAAAATCTGTTAACTAAGGGTTAATAAAATTGATAATGTTTAAATAAATACCAAAAAGTTTATAACATATATTATTTTATGAGATTAAAACCTTATCTCATATGATCTTTATATATATTACATTTTAATGTTACTTTGAATGAGATTTAATTTATTAAATAGAAATATGTTTTAAAATTCCAAATGTACCTCCACCTCAATTACATTAGGGAACCACCTTCGTAATTTTGTTATAGAACATTCAGAATTAAATAACCACCATTCCCTAAATATTTACCTTATCAAATCCCCTAGACACATTATATATGTGTGTTTATTCTCAAAATACCCACTCTAGTGCCCTAAAGAAGAGATCTAGAGGGATCTCACTAAAGAAGAGTTAATCTCATTTACTGACTCTCTCAAGATCATTTCTTTTTCTACGTCATATTAATTTGTTTTTTCTGTTTTAAAGTAATGAATACATTATCACATATATAATGAGACATTATTATGGTTATGTGACCACAATTTTACAACTCTTATCCATAATATGAAAACTAAAATCACAACACTAGTGTATATGTGACCTATCGTCTCTACAAAGTAATGTGATTCATTATCCATGATCATCATTAAAAATAATAATATAAATATTTTGAATGATTAATATTATATATATTACCCTAAAATTATTTTCTAAATGAAAATACTATATTATATGTATAGTAACCATAAATTATATGACAAAACATTTATATGAAAATAAAGTAGTTAACAAATGAAAGATGTGTAATAATAAAATATTATTAACAAAAAGGTGATAATATGATGATATATGATATCATAATTATTTAAATAGTTCTAGAATTAATTAAAAATATTCATTAACCAATTATAAAAGATTTTTTAATATGTACAAAAAAATCACACCTATGGTAAGGGTTAATTTCACATTCGCTTTAATTTATGAGATTATTTATACATAAGTATTTACCAGAGAATATATATTCTACATGTCTATGTTTCATGAAATTGTTTTCTAGAATATTTTTCATATTATTATATAATTATTTAAAGTAATTTCTTACCAATGTATATTTTTTTACTAAATGGTATGAATGGAATCATTTTTCATTGTCATTCGAGGTACTTTTGTACTTTTCCATAAAAAGTATGAGAAAAATGATTTTTTAACTTATATGTAATGAATGAATTTTTTGACATTCATAACACATTAAACCCATAATGCTTCACATAAAATAGTATAATGTTATTTTCAAGGAAAAGAATTTATTTTAAAATTTTGAGTCCTTTTAAGAAAAGAATGCATTTTCAAAGAAGAATGTATTTTTTTATGAATAATAATTTTTATGTGATATCTCAAATTTTTGTTATGTATTATTGGGGATATTATTCTTGGATGTTATCCATGTTATTATTTTCATAGGTTATGTTTATGATTTAATAATATTTGTGAAATCCATTCCATTCCATGGGTTATATTTTGATTGAATAATGTTTAGGAAACCCATTTTATTTCATGAGTTATAATATGATGGATGATTAATGTTCTTGTGGAACACATATGTATAGTTTATATTATGAGATGAGTGAGACATTTATCTCCCTCCAATGAACTAGGAAATGATTTATATCTCAAGGGATATACGTAAATGGAATGGGAAATTATATCACTTAATTAATAAATGTCTTGAACGTGATTTATTCCTTGTTCACTAATACAAAGATGGAATAGGATGTAAACCCGATTCAGTAATACATGGATATAATGATGAGTGAGATATGTTCCCTAATTGACATTATCAATAATTATTCCATGGAAATGAGGCATGAATAAAAAGGAATGATTTAATATTCTTATCCATTTTTACAATTCTCTATTTTCGGTCATAGATATTATTTTATGATTTATGTCTTATTAATTTTCATTAATCAAGATTATTAACTTTGATATGTAGGGTATAATTTAAAAATTTTATGTTAATATTCTTTTAAACATATGTTTATTTTATGATTCATATCCCCTTTTAGTACCCTTAATGATCATATTAGCTCAATCTTCTAAAATTTTTCTTTTTCCAAGGTTACATAAAATTGTTTTAGCTTGGGTAATAAAGGTTAATATAGTTGTGGAAAACATTTGAGATCTTTCTCTAGATTAGAAGTTTGTCTTCCATGTTTACAATGGCAATAAACTAATATGTTACTCGGGTGTGTGTTTGTGTAATTCCAAAAAAATATGCAACATTCATGTACATCAGGCTTGGGTAATTATAATTTTGATAGTACAAAATATTTATGGTTTTAACTCTTTTATGGGCCTTAAGATACATTAAATGTGTCTTTTAGTTTTTGAGTCATCAAAGTTGATTTTTGGATATCTATTTCGTGATGTTGTAGATGAACAGTAAATTGTACAATGAACTACTTAATGATGAGATTTTTCTTATAGAAATATATCATGTAAGAATATATCCTTATATAACTAGGAAATAAGGAATCACTAAACATTAGGAAAATGATTCCAAACAAAAAAATGTTATCCTAATACGTTTATTTTTTATGAACTTATGGTCTTATAAATCATCAAAGATTTATGGTTTTCTGGCCCTCAACATTCCATTTATCATTTACATGTTGTGATCAAAGAATTCAATCTCTCCCAATAAATTTTAATTCTTTTAATCCTAGTATGTATCTTCCCTTTAACTAATTTTCACCTACTTAATGACATAGTCAGATGTTATTCTACTTTACCTTTTTTACTTCTCATTCTCTCTTATTTAGAGGATATCTTATTAAATCTTCTCATGATGTGGGATTTAAACAAAGAAATTGTCAAATATCAAAACCAAGATTTCCATGACCAAGTTTAAATTATGAGGACATAGTTTATTTCAGTTTGGGAGAAAATAACACCCTGATAATTATTAACACGACTCTATTATTCGATAATATTTATGACAAGAAAAACCAATCAAATAAAGGATTATAACCTCTAAAAGAAATTGTGATATATTCAATATTTTAATTAAATTTATTAAATTCTATAGATTGTAATACCTGAAACAATGATTTATCTTATGTCTCACAAAATAAATAACTTCCTTTATGACTTTCATTAAATGAAAGTATGAGTTTCACTGAACAATAATATATTAATAAAGAATTATTATTTAATATAATATGATATAACATAGACATTTAATTAGGGGTTATAGAGATTAATAACTATCTTAAGAAAAAGAATAATTTATAAAAATGCAATATGATTTCAATAGTAAAAAAATAATTTGAAATAAATATAAGAACCAAATGAATATTATGAGAATGTTTTTATATAAAACTATTTTTCTTCTCACAATGCTATTTTATAATAATAAATTAAATTAATTACTATTATTGAATGATATATATGAAATATTTATATTATATCGTAAATTAAATAATTTTTTATTCATCCATTAAATATTATAAGAATAAGATAATAGCAAGCACAAAAATACACAAAAAAACCTATATTCTTATAAAAGTGTATTTTTCGCCTTTTAATGGAAAAACTTTTTTAATCTAATTTTTGAAACATTTATGAATATTATATTTCAATATAATATTATTTTTTGAAATTTGAAAATAAAATTTAGGTTATGTTAAATTATTGGTATTTTTCTATGAAGATTCATTTTTTATCAATAGTGTATAATATTGAATTTTAATTCAAATTTTTTTTTTGTTTATATTATTCATGAGGTTAAATAAAAAATTTAATTTGTTTTAAATATTTATTATAAAAACTATGATTATTTTAACCCAATTTTGGTAATTGGAATCAGTTTCAAATTGAAATTGGATATAAAATCTTATAAAACGTTTTAACATGTTATCTTTAAGACCTAATTTCTTGTCCAATCTTCTTGATTAAATTTAAATTAATTTTTGACACTTATGTGATTATAATTTGGATAAACGGATTCTATATTTAAAATAAGAAAAATTTAGACTTCCTAATTAATTGAAAGGAGTTTTCGACCAAAAATATTTGTGAAACCAATTAAAATTAGTTACAGTGATTAAGAGAAATATTAGCTATCAAAGGACTATACCTCAAACTTGGGAACCAAAATAAACTAGAAAATTGCCCAAAAGAAATATTATTTCCTTATTTGGAACTTGTAACCTATTTGATCAAATTTTATCCATATTGGAGCCACCTTGAGTGGGGAAAACACGTGTATATTTCCCTTTTCAAATTTTTAAAAGAATGCCACTCCTCCTCCACTATAAAAAGGCACTCAATTATCACACTCATTCAAACCCATCAAGACATTTGAATCATCCAAAATATGAATAAATAATATTCCAAAATTCATTCCATCATACTAGAATACACACATTGATGATAACAAAATCCAAGGAAGTGTTTTGGTATAACTCCATAACAGTTACTCGAAAACAAGGTGACATTCTTCAATGTGACATTATGTCCAATTAATTTCTCAACCTATTAATTTAATCTAATTATATTATATTATAAATAAATAAGTATACTAAATATGCTGAGATATTTGTATTCTAATATTTATACCTCCACTTTTACACACATCCATTGAATGTGATACTCAATCGTCATTTGTTTATAAGACAGACTACCGCCTTGCGAACCGATGTCGTTCGTTCTCCAATTTACCACACTTAAAGGTTTAAATAATGGTGGATTTATTGTTTATATATATGATATTTATGATATTTATAATTTATTTAATATTATTTTATTTTTATATAACCCCTACCATCATGATTTACAATTTGTGGGAATATGATATCATTTTTATGGAAGTGTTGCCTACCACCACCCCGAAGTGATATAATTCATTAACTCTATACATGGGATGTATAAAGGATGGTTTTAATAAATATATAATAAATATAAGAAATAAATATTATAATTTATATATAATATACACACAGACACATATATATATATCATTTACTTTTAATTATTTTAATATGGAAATGAAATGATAGTAGCAGTCATGCGTACGTATGTCCTACTGTCTCTATGAATGGTGCATTTAATTTCCTACCTGAAAATATTATATATTATAAAAAATAAATATATACTTAATATATATGTTATATTTACATCATGGTTTAAAATTCTATAGGTGATGAAATCATGATCTATTTAATAGGTTAACAAATAAAAGTCAATACATACTTGAAGAACGTGGATATTAACACCCAATGTATTGAAAATAAATAATTATATTTCAACATATGGGAAAAAAGATATCATAAGAATATAATATATAATATTATAAATATGATAATGTATATGGTATAATTGATTTACATGTTTAAAACCATAATATTTGTGGTTAGAGGATGTTCACTTGAAACGAAACAAATGATATGGGATTCTTTCTTCACTTTTCATTTTGTGAGGCATACCAAATTTTCACCACTTATTTCTATTATGTGGTTTATATAATACACTTAATGTATTTTATATCTTGTATAAATTTATTCTAATGGTATTTAAAATTTTATTTGATATTTTTTATTTTATGGGTATTATAATTCAGAAGGTACCAATTAGTAAGGGACATCATCTCAGTTTCCATTATTTGTGGAATACATTTTTTTTGTTAACATAAATTTTTATCTATGGTTTATATACTACCACTATTACACATAATTGTATTTATAAAAAAAAATTAATTTATTTTCTATTTCAATTTGGATTTATTTCTTCTAAGGTGATTTGAAATAATTCTTACTATGCGGAAAATAATTTCATAACCCAATTTATTTTTTTGGGCTTATATTACTTCTTCATTGTGGTTAATTTTCTTAGATTACGTGTTTATAAAATTTTAATATCTATTTTTGTATTTACAATAGTTTTATGAGGATTTACATTTGACAAAAATAATCTATTTATTTATTCTCACATCATCGTTACAACAATTTCAAGGGTTTATGTCACAATAACATTTTATTCAGGATTATTTACACTTGGATTTCCATCAGAAGAAATTATTATATCATTGTCCAATAAATCCTTTAATTTTATTCTCCAATGGCTATTCATGATGTTTTAAATTAATAATAAAATGTTTCTATTCTTAGTAACTAAAAATGTTTATGATTTTATTAAAGAAAACCAGATATCATTTCATTACTTAGTTGTAAAACCAATTTTCTTATAAAAAATGTGTTTGATAAAAAGGGATTTAATTTTTTTTAATCATTCCAAAAATATTTATAAAATCAATTTTTAACCTTTTGTCTTTCACATATTTTTTTAAAGGAATAATCTTGTCAGTTTCTAAACAATTATATTTTAAAACTAATTTAACTTGACAAAGGAATATTATTTTTAACTTGTATGGAATGTATAACATTACCCCTATCAATTATTTTAAGAATACATTACATGTTTAAAAGGATAGTTTTTAATAAGATGATTTTAAAAGTGTTTTTCAAAGAAAAATACATTCATTTTATTTTTAAAATTAAAATTATACATTCCCAAAGAATGTTTTCAAAATATCTTGTTATAGTATTTTTATTATTCAATGAAGAAAAACCATTATTTTTATCCACATGTGATACATTGTATTGATAACATTGAAATGCATCCATTGGATGGTTTATTATTTATTTTACCAACAATAGTATTGACATTCAGTACTTTGATTCATTTGTTAGTCCCTGTGAAAGATTCAATTTCCTATTACTATTGGATATTGAAATTTCCCTAGTTATCCATATAATCATTAATGGATATATTCATTGCCTAAACCATATAATATTTTTACATATGGTTTTAACTTTAAAATTTATTTGATTATATTGGGGAATATTAATTAATATGTGTTATTTATTTAAAATATATATTTGATAAGGCATATTTTTTAATAATTAAATAAATTACATGATATGAATAATTATTTATATAGAAAACACTGGGAGGGACCATACTTTATATATCCCCTCAATAATTCAACATGTTCTAATAAAAAATATATTTTCCGAAATTAAATAGGTTTCTACCTATATATTTAAACAATCATGTGAAAGGTCTTGACGGTATATGTCTACATGTTCCTTAGAAATGATTACCAATAATTTATAATTGCCTTCATTATGATTTAGTATTTTCCATCAATGAGATTTTAAATATGATAAAGATAATGGAAACATTTAATTATCATATTATTTATTAAATGGAATGTGCTTCGGTTATATTCCATTGCATATTGATTATTCCATATCCAGCTATTTCAAATGAATGTGTATCAATTATTTAACTTTCCATGTTGATTTATTCTCATAAATTTATTACTGTTTGTATGTTACTTTCCCTTACTGCGTATTTGATCTCACCCTAATTTTTTTTCCTTTCCTCAAGAATCCTAGTCATGTACTATGAAAGTTATGCATTGATATGCTAAATGGGGATAAATATATCATAGAAATAAAAAAATATGTTTTAATTATTTTATTAAGTTATAGTACAAGACTCATGAAAAAATCTGGTTTACGATGTCTTTCAAACTGATTAGTCCTTCGAGCTGCATTTTTTTGTAATCAAGCCAATGTAATGGTAGTAGACACCATCTCCAAGCTACCAGGGTTGTTTTACAACCTATATAAATTTTTTATCATTTTAATTGAATTCCCATAAAGATTCTATAATAATATTTTGGACTTGAATTTTTTTTACAAATGTGTAATAATAGTGATGAGGGAATGATCTGTATTAACTCAACTGTGATATACTACATGGTAAAGGGTCCTAACCCACACTAGTTTTTACACACCACAATGAAATTATTTTGATAATCACATTATCATTAAAACCCAGGATGAAGTATCTAAATATATGAAACTAAGTCCAATTTAAAATATAACCATGGAGAACCATTATTTATACCTTAATACCCCAATGATAATAGGCAAACATAATTGTTTAGATTATAAATCTATTTTCATACTTTCCTTTTTTACATATTTTTTTTTATGTTTACTCATTCCAAATATTTTATTAGTTTTGGAAATGGTGGTTTGTCAAAAGAATTGAGTGAAAAATAATTGATATGAAAAAAGTGTTCATTTTCCAAATGTATAACAAAATGAAATTGAGGATAGAACATAAAACCACATAGATATGATCACTAAAATATCTCTTGAATTGGGGGAAACCCAAATTGTGTTGATGTCTAGAACACGATAAGGTTTTATCAACTATTTATTGAATAAATTACGAGTTAGTATCCACCTTATTTTAATAGTATTTCTAATCTACTCATTTGTGTGTAGTTTGTTTATTTAATCGAAAAATATATTCATTTCTCCTATGTTCAGATGATGAAGTAGAATTTTTGTAGGTAATAATTTATAAGGTGATATTGACCAGTGGTGGAGTCTTATTAAAAATACAATGAAAAAGGGGATCTATATTCTATATAATAAAATGTGGTCAAGAATTTAATTTTTTCAATATATTTTCAAAACACTCTTTGTAATAAAATGGCTTGTGATTTATAGTAAATGATGAAAAAATGTCGAGTCTATTGAGTCATATAAATTAATTTTTTCAAGACTGACATGTCATGATTTTATTTTCATATATTATACTAAGAGAAAAAATTAAACAATTATTTACAAACATAAGGCCTAGTCTTTCGATGGTGTTTTTCATGACAAAATTATATAATTATGAAGAGATTGTTTTATATGATCTTAAAGAAGAGATATAAACTCGAATAACATAATATTCCATTGAAAAAGTAGGAAATTGAAGTATAATTGAGTCAATAATTATATGATATAATGGGGTTAGAATATAAAATTTCATACATGTAATAAATTTGTGCGAAAGTACCTGGGAAATTTTCTCAAGGGATCCATGATATGATTTGAGTGAGTTAATGCATGAAACCAAGCCATAATCTATTGAACTAAGGATACTAAGCCAATTTACCCAATATGGGAGAAAATTTACTTCTCTATATCAACATGCACTAAAATTATTATTGTATAAGGGGATTGATAATTATGTCAACAAATTCCCCATCCTTCAGTCCAAAGATGAAAATAATCCCAACGGCCTTTGAACCCAAGGGAACTAGAAAGGGAATTTTTGATCACTCTCATGAGTCGGATGAAGATAATAAAGTGATGTTAGTTACACTAAATCTATCTTAAATATATTAATGTAACTTATTTAAGTATAGTTTATTTAATTATTTTATATCTCATAGATTTGAAAATATTATAGAATCCCCACCCCTTGGAATTGATATTTATTATTTGGTGAAAAAATGCAGGGAGAAAGATTATCATGTCATAGATTTATAATCTACTCTAATTGATATTTTTGGGGTATACATCATACAGATCTTATTCCCCTTACCATGGTTGAATTTGACATAATTTTATGTATAAATTGGCTTTAATTACATAAGGAAAAAATTAACAGTAAGAATAAGGATATTTGATTTCATATCACAAACCATTCTATTAACATGTATCAATGAAAGGATTATTATGAAATCCCTATGGGTAAAAATTCTACAATATGGGTGATGATACCCAATAAAGAAGGACTATTGGGTCAAATTACTAGGTAGGAATTAAACATAGATAACATGCATATATTAGGGAAATAAACTTATATATTTAAAAATTAAATATTTAAACCTCTCCTTGATCACGAGGTTGAGTTTTAGAAAGAAATCATAATAATATCCATTGATATCACAATTAGGTGATACAGAATTCCTCCCATTGAATTGATGGTGTTAAAATTGAAATTGAAGGAGAATTTGAATAAGGGTTTTATCAACCCCATTACATCTCTTTTAGTGAACCAGTTCTATTTTTTAAATAATGTTGTATTAGTTAATAATTTAATTAATTATTTAGATCCTAAAAATCATGATAAAAGATATATCATATACAGCATATTGATTAATTATTTTATCAAACCATAGGATGTTGATACTTATTAAAGGTATATTATCTATCAATATATCACTAGATAAGGGTTAATAGGTGAATATTTCCAAGATATATTTATATACTATGTATGGACATTATGAATTTATTATGATAGCTTTAGACATTATAATGTTCACGTTTTCTTATTCAATACAATTAATAGAGTATTTGGGGAGTATCATCATCCAAATTTTGTAGTATTTACCTACTAGAAGTATATTTCTTTGGTCATGAAATCACCAGTAAGAGTATATCAATAGATATATTAATGAAAAAATTTATTGAACGATTTCCAACACCAATAACCATAAATAAGATCTATATCTCTATTGGATTATTATGATATTATAGATAGTTTTTAGGAATTTACCAAGGTCTTTAAATCTATTTACTTGGTTGACATGAACATGAGTAGTGTTAATTTTGAATGAGTAATATTTATAAGTGTTTAAGGAACGGATGATGTGGTTGTTAACTCCTCTTATACTTACAACAACTTGTCATGGGGAATTATTTTTGATATAAAGTTATTCTTCAAAAAAGTGATTAGTTTTCATCAAAATTCAAATAAAAATGTAATTAATTAGTATTTATGAAAATTATAGGATATTTAGAAAAATTATCAGATCCATGATTTTGAGTTTGATGGATTGATCATTTCATTAATGATTGGGATACATTATCTACATTGAAAAGGTGTGACAAATATAGTGATAAAAAGACGTTGAAATACGTATTCACATAGAAAGAATTGAATTTTATACAATAGAGAAGTTTTTAATTGTTAAAATATTGTGACTAATTAATATATTTTCATGAATGGGAGGAAAGTATAATGGTTGATTGACTGAGTAAGAAAGGCCATGTTACTATATCCATGAAAAGGATTTAAAGTGAACTATTACACATGAATTTTTTGATGTTTAATCTTGAGGACATAATGGGATGATATAAATATTATATTTCCCAACTAACTTCCAAACATTACATTTTTTAACATTTTATAATCCTAGAAATATGATGTATAAATATAGAAAAATATAGTGAATATTCTGGAATATAACTTTTATAAATGTGAAGTTATATGGATTTAAACTCAGATATGTGTCCCATCGAAGCTAGAGTTGAAGAAGGAGTATTTGGAAAATGTAAAATTCACATTCCTCGCTATCCATTATAGTATCACAAGGATATATAATGGTATAAAGAAAATCTTCTTGATTGTGTAACATGATGAGGAAAATTGTCGAGTATATATCTTGATTCTTGTTGTCAAAACTAGTTAAGAATGAATGATAAAATTTTAGGGTTATATTTCAATTATTAATCATACCCTTTTAGATATGTAAAAATATTAAATTAGATTTCAATATTAGACTCCCTAAAAAAACAAAATTTATAATTACTTTTGGTTTATTAAAAATTACCTTATGAATTAATCATATTTTATTTCCATAAATTATGATTTATCCCTTGACCAAATATGCATGAAATATATAAGTTAATTTTTTAGGATGTACAGAGTACCACTATCCATTTTATCTGATCTACATTTGAGGTATACATTGGTGTTGTTGAGATGTTTTGGTAATTATTTGTAAGAAGAGATCATCTTTTGAATGAAATTTCAAACTTAATGTTATCATTCTCCATATTATGAAAATCATCTTCTTCATTAGTTATTTTATCGACCTATATCTTATGAGATTTAATTTCCTTTTTATGTTGTCTATTTCATTCAAAACAAATTTGAAGACCAGTTCTCATCATTTTTTCTATATTGGTTTCATTAACATCCTCTCAACTACTTGATATATATTACTTATGTTTTCAATACACTATGATGTGAATATATTTATCTAAAAATTAATCATAATATCTACTACTTGAGGAAAAGTTTTATTCATCTTCTTTACTCATCACACTCACTTATTACTTATTTGAATGATTTTTTCCTTATCTAAACATCATTTTTTATTCGAAACCATAGATTTTTTATTTATTTTCTGGACTATCCATACAATCATCATGTTTAAATTCAAAATCATTTATCTTTTATGATATTCTATATCAATGTACCCAACTATCTTATATTTTAAGCAATTTAGTGGTTGTTTTCCCATGTATTTTACATTACATATTGTTATATTTCTATATACAATATCCATATTTTTTTTGATTCTCATCACATACATTATATTCATTTATATCACTTGAGGATTTTAATTAACCGTCATTGATCGTGAACATGATTGTCAATTTGAATGTAATCTCATCTACATACTATTTCATAAAAATTATATCTTTTATTAAATTATAATTAAGTAGATTATTATTTATATCATTTTTAAAATGATCATACAAATCATATATATCTGAAAATATTATTTTCAATACATCTTGAATATTATATATTATATTTTTTAAAATAATTTATAATTCTATCTTATCACTAATTCCCCTAATGTGATTGGATATCTAACCCATCATGGTGAAATTTTCATAGATTCTCTCATTTTCATTCAATATTTTATCCTAAAATTTATAAATCTAATTAAACAATTTGGATTCCTTGATTTTTTTTATTTCCTCAATACACATTATCCATCTTGTTCTATATCTATTTAGCAGTACTAGGACCCATAAAATAAGGGTAAAATTTATTCAATAAGGGAGATAAAATAATTGTTTTATATTTCACATATACTTATTTGTTTTTCCTTGTGAATTTCATGACTGAATCTATCCCAAGAGGTGGAAAAACATTTTCATGACATCCCTAACCTCTAAAACATGTGCTAGATTATCAGGAAATAAATTATTCTTCAACCCAAGAATACTCTTCCCATAAAATATAAACTCTCATTTGGTTATTCTAATTCATATACTCAACATTTTGTGAAGTAATGTTATACAAGGGATCATATATTTTATCTAATAAAACATAAATTTCTTTGGTAATATGGAATATAAATTATAGAGATATGGTGAATATGAGGAATATATTTTAAAAAATTATTCGGAATTCATTCTCTGTTATTTTTTAAGGTCCCAATAATCTCTGAATAAACTCCCAATAACCTTGAGTGTATTAAAGAATTTTATCATTGCACAACACATTAGGTTTATTGTATGGTCAACCCTCAATGTAATAACCTTCTTTTAATTAGGTTTTTATTGAGATTTTAGACCTATATAAAAACTAAAATATCATAGTGATTTCAATTGTGGAGTAGTGTTCGTCATTGAATCTAGCAGGTAAGCCATTTTTTTAAAAAAATATGGTAAATTTATATCCTTGATATTTTCTTAGTAATCACATATTTTTTTTTAATTTTTTTAAACTATAACAACAAGTCCCAATAATTATTTTAACACTACTATGTGTGAAAAATATCAATAGATCTTTTCTAAGTGTGTTGTCATATATAATAAAAACTTTATTTGAAATGTATTTGACCACTAAATAAATGAAAATTCTAATATATAGACATATGCCACCCTTATTATTCTACATAAGAAATAATTCCAGGATTGAGAGTACTAATTCCTGATATAATTTACATTATTCTAAAAACAAGCACCAACCTGAATAACACTACGTTCACATTTCCTTATCATCTTTATAACATCAGTGATGTAGTGTAGGTCGATTGACTATATTTTCTTCAGCTCCAATAGAAAATTTCATTAATGGAGTTCAATATTAGTATCCAATAAATTATCAAATGTATTATTTATTTTTTATTAATATATTTTATTTTAATAGTATTCTATGAATAAAATTTCAATAATATAATATGGATACATTTTCATAATGTTATATTGTTCAATCTAGACCAGTTTTCAATCGGTTAATTGAATTATTGATTTTTTAGATCATTAAAACTTATTTAAATAGATGCTAAAATTACCATTTAAATATATAAGAGTCTCATGATATTTTTCAATTAACTATTCTTTTAAATCCATAAGATATTTAGAACATTATACACTGGAATTCATAGAGTTTTTCATTATTAATATTGAATTTACATAAAACTACTTAGTTTTTAAAAAAACATATCTCAAATTATTCATAATAATCTTAATAATATTTTAAAAAATAAAACAATTTATTATATTTTTCAATTTAAAAAAATTTCAAGTTTCCAATAGCTTTATCTATAGGAAACACTATGTTGAAAGTAATATGTTATACTATTAAGAGTTTTTTATTAAATATTTCCATTATCACATATTTATAAGATTAATGGGTATGGATAGGAATAACTAAATAATCAAGTGTATTTATAATGGTTTTAATTAATTAAATAATAATAATTAATTCATTGGGAAGATAAAATAATTTAAAATGATAAAATAATTCTATTTTATGTTAAAAGATCAAATTTGAAGGGTATTTTATTTAAATATATATAATATTTCTTGATCGAAAATTAACTAGTATTGTGATAAAATATAATTTAATTTAATTTTAACTAATAATAATTCATATATTAATTATGAGTTGTATTTAAATGATGATAAAGCATTTAAATGAAATAGAGATATAATGTTTTTTAGAAAATAGTTTTTTATGTGTAATGTATTTAATCATAAAAAATTAAATTAGTCAGAATTTATGAATTATTTAATTAAATATTGGAGACAATATACTTAATAAATTTGATTAACATTATTCTAATTGTTTTTATTTTCATAGAATTTGAATAAATTTATTTTCATGTTTAAAAATTAATTTTCCAATAAATGGATCTTGTTGAATTTAAGAAAACTGTTGTAAAATAAAATTAAATAACATATGGAAATTGAATATTATATGATAGTTTCCATATGTGTAACTATAATTCCCAATTTTATTACCGAAGTTAATTTCATTATGTACATTATAAATAGTAATCGATGTAAGGATTAATTATTATGGAAAATGATAAAATGGTTAGCTATGGGATACACAAAACAGAGAAGGGTTAATATAACCAAATAAAAATTATAAATCCTATTTTATTATTTTATTTGGATTTTACCTCATCCTATAATAAATCTTATTTCAATATGGAGCCATATCACAAGGATATTGACTTTATTATACATTGATATTTCTTAATAATTTCACGTGTACTACTCTCCTTAGTCATAAAAGGGAATATCATCTTCTTTATTATCCACATCATTCAAGACCTTTATATCTACTTAATTTTTCCCAAAATACTCTAAAAAAATTCTTATCTACGATCTTTATGTTATTTCTTCTCAAAATACTAACAAAAAAATAAAAAATGTTCTTATTAAAGGAGGATACCCATAGAATCTTTATATGTAACTACCTATCAATTTATTATTTTTTTCTTCTTATTTATTATCTTATAAATGTTATGTAACCTTATTAACATGATGTAATATTTATATTAATTGTAAATATAATTTATTTTTTATATATTATATCAAATTTATACCTCCTTCCCATCTTTTAGTACATGATAACGTCACAAATTCGTACGTGTGGACTACCACCTCCACAAATTGATTGATTGGGTTTTCATTTATTTATTAAATAGAGAGTCCTAAAGATAAATTTAAAGAATTTATATGATTAATTTTTTATAATTATAGTTCTATGAAGGGGAATTATTTTTTACCATTATTTTGTTTAATCCATTTAATAGTAAATATATCACTCAAGCGTATGTATGGTCATCCGTTTCTAAAAATTGTTGAAATTAATTTTTCATCCTCTCTTTATATGAATTTATATAAAATTGAATATATTGAATATATATTATATTTATGACTTGATTGTAAGTATATATATGATGTAACCATGTAAAAGGTTTATATACCAGAACTATCCAACTAAATCAGGCATGGAAGGTTGAATAATTTTCATCTGAATGTTCATTTTAATGAATTGTTTAATATAAGTATAATTTGAAAGCATAATTTAATTATTTATCATATTTTATGTATGAAATTATTTATAGAATATATATAATATATAAATACTTGTTAAGGGGAGGTTTTAATGTGTATGAAGCAAGATGATACTTGAGGTAAGGGTTAATATTATAATCTAATTTATTCTTAGGATAATCTATGCTAAATTTATTTTGTGGAATATTAAATAATCTTTATAATTTAAAACCCATAAATATTATTTTTTAATTTTTTATTATATTATTTAATTAATATTAGTTCAAATTTCATATCTTTAATATTTTAAATTATTGAGAAAATATTTCATGGAAAATAATACCTTATTTCTTCTTCAGTTGATAAAAATTTTCTTCTATGTCCGTGTTTCTAAGAAAAAGTTAGATGAATTTGTTTTTAGGTTTTTGGTTGTTTTTTGGATGATTTTTTTTAAAAACTAGGTTTTATTTACTTTTTGTCTTTTTTATCTTAACTAAAATCACATAACTTCATAATGTTTTAAAAAAAAATTATATGAGATAGAGGAAATTATCAGAAAAAATTTCTGTATGAATGTGTAAAAGATTAGATAAATGATTCCTAAACTAAGGAATTCATTTGAAAATTTTGAAACTTGGGATTTTAGATGAATTATTTTCTGAAAATTTTTCTTATGAGGTTTACAATGTTTTATCATATAACAAAATATAGATATTATTTTCTATTCATAATATTTTTAACACAATGAGTTATCAAATATATCTTGATCCATGAATTTAATACAATTGGGAGAAATACACTCAAGTTTATACTGTTACTTCACTCAATATATATAGGAGTTTACCATATAGGTAATTTGGATGAATTTATGATGTTTTAAAATCTATTATATTTTTGTTGATGCTTTGAAAAGTATGGGGACTGGAGGAAATGATTGAAATTTAAAATGTTAAATACTAATTAATAATGAAATGATTAATTTATTCCGACATTGATCACAAAAAAAATATTTTCTCAATGTCTCTTAGATGAAATTTATGAATTTCTGAAGTTTATGTTTTCTTCAATATGGAAAAATTAACTTTTTTTATAAATTACAATGGTTAATGTTTGTATGATGCATGTCTGTCATTCATGTACAACATTGTGATGTTTTCATTACAACTATATGATCATGGCATATATTAGCATAAATTATATCATCAAAGATAATGTTTGAATTTTTCCATCAAATATATTTATATAAATATAATAATAAAATTTTAATTTCTAGAGGTGGAGTTACTAAGGTTTTTTTTCAAAAAACTAATTCTAAATGGACGAAGTCCATCGAACATATGATGTTATAAATCATTTTTTCTAATGAACGAAATCATTATAATAATTTTTCCAGGAGAAAACTTCCACTATATTATTATGATATTTTTTTGGATCATAGACGAGAATATTATCAAACAGTGGGACTTTTTTGAGTGTTATAAACAAGCATTATCCCAAAGCTGTTTTTCTGATGTGATGTTCATTATGACAAGTTTCATAATGACATTAAATGTTTATATTTTATTTTTTTCTTTTAAAGAACCAAATATCATGGAATTAAGATAATTGGTAATTTTCATATTTGATGGAAAAAATTTTAATCTGTGAATTTGTTAAAAGTATGGAATGAGATATTGGAGTTTCATTTTTTAATTGATTAGAAATGTCAAATTATAATAATAAATTTTTTCCCTATCTTGTATCTATAAATATGATTCATGTATGAAGTATTAGTGTTTTTTCACTCATGTATATGTTTTTGTACTAGAAATCCAGTTTCTAATAGAGATATCGATCAATATTCCAATTCCAGAATTCATGAATAAATATATCCAACCATGGAATCCCTCATTTTCAAAAGTAAAAGATTATGAAGTCAATTTTGTTCAGATGTATTGCAATATGATGTATGATATGAAAAAAAATTTCCCCGGATTAATATTTATTATAGGTTGTTTTAAATGAACTTATCAAAGTACGATTCAACCATTTTCAAAGGTAACATAATGAATTTTTCAAAAAATGAAAAAACATAGGTTGAACAGTTTCAAAAGAAATCGATAAAACTAAAGAAGTGTTTACCTACTGATGAGTAACAAATTAAAGATGACTTTTTTTCAAGAGATGAAAAATTTAAGAAGTACATATATCACAATGAAAATATTATGATCATATTGGTGAAACTTTCAAATGTTATTACAAAATATTTGTTATAGAATTTGTGCTATGAAGAACATCCATAATTATTTTATTATAATGAATGTTATGTGTAATAATATTAAATGAATTATATTTCCCCACAAAATTTTAGTTTTCTATTGGATTGTGAGGTATTGGATTATTTCCAAACCATTATCTGTAATATATATTCTTTTTGAGTTGTGAAACCTGAAAATACTCATGTTTTTAGGGTTATTCTTGTGAGGTTTTTTCTAGATAACATATTACTCTTTAATAAGAGAATAAAAAATGTATCTAAATAAATATAATATAAAATAAAAAGAGATCAATGATTAATCACGTTCCCCTCTTAGTGACCACATATATCCTCTTAGTGAATTACAGTTGGTATCAACTCTAATAATCCCTTCAATGTATCAATGTTAAAATTTGAAGAAAAGATATGTTGATATTGACGATCACAATTTTATGAATAGTTAGGAGATTTTAGTTTTTTATGGAAGTAACTATCTTATGTAGAATGATATAATGTTTCCATATATTATATCTCTATATTATTATGTTATTAAAATTATAATAGGTAGTTACCCCCCTAATTTTGAAAATGGTCCCATAACAGTTGATGATAATAAAAATTTATAGAAAAATGGGTGTTCAAGAATTTCTATAATATCATGAAAAAACCCAAACATTTAATAAATAAATATTACATCTTATTATATTAATATTCATAAAATAAAATAATAATCCATGATATAATAATTTATGTCTCATTCCTTTGATACTCTGGAATATAAAAAACTAGTCAGTTGTTCAACTACATGTTCTCCCACTAATATCATAATAATAGAACCCTTCCAAGACATATCGTACCAAATATCATTATTCCTATAATGTAGAACAAAACATAACAAATGGTGTCCTCTGATTCATAATATGTTTAATCAAGGGAGCTATCATTGAGCATATAAGAATAACATAACTATAACTTTGTGAGAACTTGAGAATAACATTTGAAATCCATAACCAATAAATCATTAATATTAAACACAAGTCGTGGGAATTATTTTGGTACCCTATATGACATGAATAATGATGGAATCCAAGTAAATAACCCATGAGAGAATAAAATTATAGTAATACATATAATTATAGAATACTCATAAGCATGTAAATTATTAGATATATATAGAATCCCTCTTCTAATCTTGAAATAACCTCTCACATACGCTCTTTCTAGTTTCGTATAACATTTTGTGTACCCTTTGATATCGCACAACATTAATAATTAAAAAATTAATTGGATGGACTTAAATGTCCCTCAACATAAATAATTAAAAACTTATATACAAGTACCAAAATATCATAAAAATTTAATCCTATAACAACCCATTAATATAAATGGGCTTCATTAAAAAATTATCATATCTGAACCCATGAAATGAAATGGGTTTTATAAAAATTCCTTTATAGGATAACCCTTCTAAAAAAATGAGTTTCACCAATTCCTTTTTATTATAATTATAGAACATATAAAGAAAGAATAAATATGATTTCATTGGATCATATAACCATTAAATATTCTATAACATAAAAATATTTTATCTTATAATGATTTAAAAAATAAATACAACAACTTTAAACAATTCATAAATAAAACAATCATTCATTGAAAATCATATTTCGAAAACCAAAAATTTGTAAAATATCATGGAAATAATTTTAATAAAAAATATCCTTGAAAACATATAATGGATACTTTAAAATTTTGAGTGAAAATTATATTAGGAAATTAATTTCATGTCATACATGTTGAATCAAATATTCATATCCATTTTATGTAAAAAATAAATATAATTTTTTGTGATAATGACAAGAAAATTACTAGTAAAAGATTCATTAAAATGTCACAAATGGGTAATAAGAAATAAAATATTCATATAAGAGCTTTAAAAAATTCATGAATTTTTTTTCTAAAACATGGATATATATGAAAAGGGGTTTCAACTGATGAAATAATTAAATTATATTTTATTTAAACAATCTATTTTTAACACATGTGTCCATAAAGAGTACAAAGTAAAGGGAAACATGTATTCTAGTTATATAAGTAGAGGATAAGAAATGTTATATTCTTATTGACAAATGTATTATAATATTTATCATCCAAATCATAATGATAATCAACCCTGATAAATGATGATACTGTAACATCAAACCTTGAAAACTTCTGTAAATATTGAAATGTAATTCCCACAAAGGATTAACAAAAAATTAAATATTAAATACCCTAATAATAAAACAATTTATGATATAACTTGTTAAATTTGATGTATACACACATGACCTTAATGGCCCAAAGGCCTAATTGTTTTTGGATAATACCCCTTTTAGGGGTAAAGGGGGGATACCTTAAATAAATTAAATGACACAAAACAAATTAAATAACCAGAATCAAGCAAGCCAGATCAAGACTACTTGGAATTGCTCCTCCCCAGGATGAACATCTTTATGGAAAACCTCCACCATCACATGGCTGCCTGACTAGTTATCCTGTGTTGAAATACACGAGTCTGGTACCGATGGAAATGGCATACCCTCTAATTCATCCAGATCCGGATAACCATGCGAGATGAATTCTACTTACTCTGAATCCTCATCTGAAGCAGATCCTTATAGTAAGTCTGGCATATGCCTCATCCAGAAACAAAACAATCCATTGAAATAAAACTTCATACCATACTCTATACCACATTTCCACCAAGGAAAATCGTAAACAAAATTCAAATAACTCTAACGAAAAAATACCCATTCAAATTCCAATAACACCATACTACCCCATCGGGGAAAAGATATCACCATCATCCTGCCTCAAGTAGCACGAGACAAGAACTTGGGCTGCCTTGTGGGTCACCACGGCCAAACAAACACACATCTGAAATCTTGATTACAAAAAACGTAGCAAACTGACTGGGAGAGGAGAAAAAGGACCGTGGAGCCAGAGCAGCAAAAGGTTTGACCAAGGCTTCAACGGAGAAACAACCACCAAAACAACTATCCAGAACTGATGAAGTCATCACCAGAAGAGAATGAAACTCACCAAACACTGCATTCAACGAAGATAACCACATCACGAGATAAGAACTGGGGCCGCCTTCTGGGACACCATGACCAAACGAACACATATCCCAATATTTCTTGCAACCAACGTAGCCAACCGACTAGGAGAGCAATGAAAGAAGTGTGAATTCAGAGCAGTGAACTATTAGACCATGGCTTTAATGGAGAAACTACCACCAGAAACACATCCAGAACTGATGAAGTCATCACTAGAGGAGAATGAAACTCACCAAAAATAGCACACATCCATTCAACAAAGACCCCCGCAACACAGATCGAGTCCAGTATGAGAAATACCTCCTGGAGTACTGATGACCAGACGACCCGCACATCCCAAAGCCTCCGAGCAACCACCACATCGAACCAACTAGGAGAACACTGTAGGATACAAAGGCCAGAGAAGCGGATGAATTTGGAAAGGGTTTCAACAGAGAGGCACAACCGCAATGGGCCTCCAACCCCTTCCGACGAACCCACCTCTGAGTGGAAAACAGACCTTCACTCCAAGCCGAGGACAAAACTAAAACCAACTCATAATATCATATTTATGAATAATAAAACATATTTTTCTAAGAATACAATGGGAAATAAAATTACATTACCATAAATTTAGACTTCCTTTTTACACATTCAATCTTGAATTTTAATAAAAATAGGTTTATTATAAATCAATTAATAAAAAAGAATTAAATATACCATACTATATATGTTTCACATATAACCTTTTATTACCCATTAATAAATAATTTCTTGTTAAGAACACATTTTATGTAATAATTGATTTTTTCGTGTATGAGTTATTTTGGTATTTTCAGAAAATACACATTTATCACGGTTCTATAATCCAAAGAATATTGTTTATTATATAAATATCATATAAATATAGTATATTTGAATTTATTTTTTTTCATAAATGTTTGAGTTCAAAAATTAAATACACTATATATTGAGATAGTTGGTTTTTACATATGCATGAATGTTATTTCCATTTTCTTGATGGATGAATTAAAATAATGATAAATAACTTATTTTATTTATAGAATAATATTTTTATCATATATTAGATATATTCATTAAAACTATATTTAAAACCTTCTATAAAAATTGTAAGTCTAGAACGAATCACATCCTTTCCCAAGGCTTCATTCTGACGTACAAGGTGGTGATGTAAATGAATTGCATTAGTTTGCGAGGCCATAGTCCACTGTACACATAATCGATGGATTCATTTCAAATTTTATGGAAGAGGATATGGATATAAATTATTGCATCAACACAATAACAGATTATTATATATTAGATATTTTTGTTATTTTATTTTAATTATTATTATATGAATGAACGTGGTAAGACAATAAGTGGAATGAAATTTAATTGTTAGGAAAACTACATTATCTTTGATTAACCTCCTTTGGATATCTTTTTAAGGACCCTAGGGTTGGACAGTTGTGATTAAATGTAGCTATAAATTATTTCATTTAATTTTGGTGAGATATTTTTTCAATGTATTATTAATCCAAGGTGATTAATAGATTTGAATATGTGAGGGGAAGAAGTGGTCTTTTATAATTGTGGAGTGACATTTATGATAATAGCCAAAAATATTCATTAATGTGAAGTCACTACCATCTCAATTTCTTCAAAAATTGATAATTACAATTTTTGGTGAATATATTGTCGATAATCACCCCCACCACTCAAAAAAAAGTTTTGGACATTTTATTATTTATCCATTATGTTTACTTAATTTGACTAATTTAGTTTTTACAATGGTAAATAAATTATATTTAGTTACCTTGAGGATTTTACCATTAAATATAAAAAATTGAGTTGTATTATATATTATGCACCCACTAATTCTTATCAGTTTAACCCTTGATAAACCATATTTTATCTTCAACCACAATAATTTTATTTCAATATTTACAATTCATTTTATCAAAAAATTATGTTAAACGTATTAGATATTATTAATTATGATGATTAAAAATATGTAATTCTTTTTGCAAAATTATATTCAGAGAAGTGGAAAAAATTTATTTAATATAAAACCCACATATGTGATTAAAAAGTTGTTTTCCAAACAGAAATGTTTCTATAATTTATAACACTTTTATATAAATATTTAATATAAAGTTGATTCCAATTAAATAAAATGGAATAATAAAATATATAATTAAGATAATTTATATTTAAAACCCTTTTTTAAAAAGTGATAACTTTTTAAATGATTTAAATAAAATGAAATTTTTAATAAAATTAAATTGTTTTCATTTTTGTTTGAAAATATTATCTTTTTAGAAAATTATCAGAAACTAACTCAAGGATAATTTTGACTTGCAGAATTAAAAAAATAAACATTATTTAGTAAAAAATTTCTGAAAAGGGATAAATAACTTTTATTATATATTGAAAAAATAAAATAGAATCATTTTTTTAGAAAATATTATTTTTGACACATATATACACTTTCCTAAAAATTAAGTTCTTTTTATCAATATTTAATATTTAATATTTAAAAAAATTCAATATAATTAATAATTAATTTTTTTATTCATAAATACACATTTAATGTCAATGTTTTAATGGTCTTTTTTAAATAATAGTAAATCACATTTTGTTACGAATTGGTGTTCCGTATAATAGAAGATATTAAAAAAATTAATTTTATTCAAAAAAATATTTCATAAAATCAATTTTTGTCAAATTATAACCCCATTGAAATAATTTTCCCTTCTATATAATATGACAAAAGAGAAAAATTGATGATAATTCTACCACATTACATTCCTAGGTTTTCACTATAGCAACCTAAAGATAGTGGTTTTAGCACAAAACATTTACATTGTGAGTTTTATTATTTCATTTCACTTTATATATGTGATCTATAATATAAATATGTCATTTAAAATCTGAAATATAATTCTCTCGTTTCATGACCTATGATTTAAATTCATGGGAATGATTAGGTATTTACTTCTTTATAAGAGATTCATGAAACACGTCTTGGACATGATATATTTTTTGTGGACGTTTTAATCGATAAGCTACTATCCTAATATGATGAAAAACTTTAAAATAACAAATATTTTTAGGGCTATTGTAGAGACCCGAAGAATAACGTATATGGAAATTACATTACTTTTGCGTAATACTTAGTACATAACAAAAACACACACACACAAGGACCGTAATAGTTCAGTGTCTTTGGAAATGTGGAACGTAATCTTCTAATCGTGGTGAAAGATCTTCAACATCTCCGCTAAAGATCTTCCCATTTTTGTTTCCTTACCTAAAATATTTCATTTCATCCTGGGGAAAAAACATAAAAAGGGTGAGCTCAAATGCTCAGTAAGGGTAAGCATGGATAAGATAAAACATACCATATGCATTTGTACTTAAAAAATGAACATTAAAAATCTTGAGCAACGACATAAAACATGGATGTACATAAGGCATAGATCATTATTGAACATAAATCATGATAAAATATCATGGGAATAAAACATGTAATTGTGGAAACCATTAAGAACATGATATGATTTCCATATTAGCCAATGCATTGCTGCCAAGACCATCTTAGTGGACAAATTCCCTTTCTGAATCGAGTTCACTCCCCGTTCCAGTCATGTATTACTGAACCGGTTTAACTTTCCGTTCCATCCATGTATATCTCATGAGATTTAAATCTTTACCCAATGCATTGGAGGGAGATATATTTCCCACCCATCTCATTATAATACCATTCTTTTTTGTGCCACAAAATCATAAACCATACATCATAGAATAACCCATGTAATAAAAATGGGAATCTTAAACATCGTGACATCATAAAACAACTCATATAAGATAAAGGAATTCATAAAAATAATTCCATCACAACATAATCAAATCAATGTAATAATATTGATAGAAACAGAACCCTTTATTATCTTAGATGGAAAATAATTTTGATAAAACACATGCACTCCATTATTTAGGAAAATATCCTTTCTACGTCAAAATTTTTTTCCTTTCTTAGCATGTCATACAATTTTAAACCAAAATAAGTTGATTAAAAATAAATTTGAAAACTTATAAAGTAAGATTCTTGGAAATAATGTTTTAAAAATCCATTCATGCCGTATAAGTTAAAAAAGACATTCTTCTCGTACTTTTGTCGGAAAATTCAAAAAGTACCTCGTACAAAAAATGAAAAAAGATTCCTTTCATATATTTTACTAAAAAATCACCAAAGGGTAAAATTGGATTTAAAAAATTTTAGGTGGATGGAATTAATATTACATATTGTGGAAACATGGATGTGGATGATAAAATACACCCCAGTAAATACCAATGTATAAACAATCTCAGATAAAAATGAGATTGTGATATTTTCTTTTACCTTAGGTCTGATTTGCTTTGTAACTGTCCGAAGCTCCTGTAAAATGATTTAAATAATGTCATCGACTTATTCCAGAATCATACTCATTGTTATAATGTCATATATGGTTCACTTATGACTTTATTTTACCCGTTATTTTGAAAATTCCTTGTTAAAGAGCGTTTTGGGTAAAATCGTTTCATTTGTCGTATGTGTTTTGACTTGTAATTATTCATATGATTACTTAGATCATGATTACTTAATTACAGAATATAAAAGATGATTTAGATAATATATATTCAGAATATGCATATATATAATAGATCAGTAAATGGAAAGAAATACACCATTCATGGAGACGGTAGGCCGTATGTACGCAGGACTGCTTTTTTTGTTTCCTTATTGAGTTGAATGGAATTAAGTAGATGATATACATATATATACAAATAAATCCAGTATCATTATTATGTCATATATTTCATGATTACTTGTTATATATACTTTATAATCATTCTTGAATGGCTAACGTGGAGAATGAATCTCATCACGTCGTGGAGACGGTAGTCCGTACGTACGCACGAGCGATGATATCGTTCTCATGATCGTGGAATTGTATTAGAGTGTATGAATACTATTTCATAATTAATACCACTTTACAATAATCATATATAGTTGTTTATTTTCACCATTATTCCCATCCATGTAAGCTGGTTGTGGAAAGTAGATTACACCACGGCGTGGAGACGGTATTCCGTATGTACACACGCATGGTGATTTCGTTTTCCGTAGGATGGATAGATGGTGAAATATGGTTGTTTCATACTTATAATAACATATCAGTATATAAGTGATAGTAATGTTATTACTTCATAATGAAACAACCTAATAAGAAGAAGTGGACGAAGAAATAATGTTAAAAGAATCGGTAACGGACATTTCCTCTTCTTCGAAGCGCCTCTTTGAGATCTCCTTTTAGGGCCCTAATATTTGTCTTTGAGGAAGACCAGAACCTCTAGGATGTTTCTAGGGAAGTGCAGAAGAGAATTTGGCAGGGTGTGGCCGAGCATGAAGGCTCAATGTGGTGTGAGGAAGTGATGGAGGAGGTGCCCTTTTATAATGGAGGAGAGGGGCAACTTTGGAATAACTAAAAATATTATTTTATTATAAAGCCAAATTCGGTTTTAAATAGCTCCAAATTGTTTTATTTCAAAGATAAGGTGGGAATAGGTCGATATCCCCATATACAATAGAATTTAGACATGTTTAGGTTCCTATTTTAACCTTATCATTTAGATTTAACATTAAGTTAAATAATTATACTTTACCTGTGTCTTCTTGTGTTCTTATACTATATGGTTAATAAACATACTATAAGAATCCAAACGAACCCCAAGTTGTTTATTATTAATATATATAACCTTATATAAGTCATTTTTCCGAACCGTAGATTTTTAGGAATAAAATAACAATTAATAATAAAATATTTGTTTTAAAAACTATTTTATGTCAATTTTGACACTATTTAGAAATTAATATTTGTGAAAATCAAAATATAATGATTAGTTCGAAAAAAGTAAATTAAATCAATACTAACATGTCATATCAACCTATAAACTTAGTGTAATTCATAAAAAGTCTCAAATTATATTTATCTGTGTATTTATAACATCAATTATGTCAATATTTTATTAATAAGATAATTACTGCATCATCATTGTGTCATAAATAAAATAACATATTTAAAGTATAAAAATTACAAATAAAATGTCATTATGTAGGAAATCTTTTTAGATTTCTAATTAATATTTATAGTCAAATTTATCTTATGTATAACCCTATATGAAAAATGATATACTTATTAAACATCGATTTTAACTATTTTAACCCTTCTTTAAATAAATAAATAATAAATTTCCTAATCAAATTCAAGTGGGCCTAAATGGTCATATTTTATTCATAAGGTTGTTTTTGGTCGATGTAAACTTATCCAATAGAATTAGGACATGTGTTAGGGTAATGATAATATAATTTTACCCGTAATTACCCTATTTACTTTTAACCGTGGTTAAAAAAAGTAAAAAGTTACTATTCACCAAAAAATATTTTCATCTCATTGAATCAAATTTTACTTACTGACATCAATCTTGTCTCTCGTATTTTTGAAATTCCACTCACAGAAATGGTAAAATTAAGTTTTATGAAAAATTCATTTTTCTTAACTACCACTTAGTGGTTTCACTATTCATCAAAAAATGAATGTTTCTAGAAAAATACCAAAAATTAGGCCTAAGCTATATTTGATATTATAAACTAAAAAATGATGTATATTTTACCAAATTCAATACATTTCATTTGCATTAATTAATTTAAAAATTAAATCCCGTCGTCAAAACAAATAGCGTGTTCTTTAAAGATAATAACTATCAAAAGATTGACACTTGTTTGTGTCTGGTTTAAATGTGAAATTACATCCAATGAACAACATTTTATTAAATTGTAAAAATATATTCTAAATATAATTTAAAACCACTCAAATTAATAATTTATCACTATTAATTATTTCGATTAAAAAGGTTGTTTTTAATTAAAATTTAGTAATTTTCACTATTCATCAGAAAATGAATGTTATCAAAATTTCACCCTAAGATAATTTCGATATTCCGAATCCAAAAATGAAGTCCATTTTGAAAAATAAAATTTATAATATTTCAAAAAGTGGTTATTACTATTCATAACGGCTAGTTTTAATGATATTTTAAAAGCATATCGTTGTTTAGTGAAACTCGGTATTGCGTACTACACACGCTATCGAGGAAGGTCGCGAATGCGTGTAATGCAAGGAAAGTCGAGTATGCGTGTTGTGCAAGCTCATTTTGGTTTAGTGTACAACACAAGACATTAATGAAATTAAAAAGAATATTTTTCATAAAATCTTGGGGTGTTACATTCTACCCCCCTTAAAATGAATTTCTCCCTCAAAATTCGTCGTGGTTATAAATGGTTTACTACTCGAAAGTTTCTTTAATAGAAACCCATATCGTAAAAAGGAATAACAAAACCAATATTTAAAAACAAAATTATGTAACGTAACAGTTACCCAAATAAACTAATCACTGGGTTTCCACGTAGGTGAAAATATAGATATGGAAGAGAAATCTAACAATCATGTTATGATGGAGAGTCGTAGAGAACATGGCTATAGAAAAGCCAGCAATCACAAAGCCATAAATTTGTGATGATCTAAGGTACCATCTGATTCATCAGATATAAGAGCACTGGGACAACATTTTTGGTTTTGAAGATCATTTCCCTAAAGTTGAAGAATTTGAATTAGAATAAATACTTTATTTTGGTACAATATCACTGTTTTTCATGCCTTGAACAATTTCCACTTCATCTCTTAACGAAATTAAGTTGAATTTGTTATTCATGATGTGTTAGTAGATCATGTGATAGAATGACGGGTCATTCCATCTGTCTCAAAAAAAAGGTTAGCAAAAGTTATTAAATATACATAAGTCGGTCTATAGTGAGATTAATCATATATGGTTCCTAAAATGGATTATACTTATTATATCATAATAAAACTAGTTTCTACTAAACAGGGACTTCCTGTAGGCCAGTGGTAGGTGATAAAGGCCTGTCGCACTTCGGTTGTGGGTTCGATTCCCACAGCCTTGTCTGACGCGATGGGCTATCACCCATCCTGCAGGTTGTCCTTTTTCTAAAACTAAATTACTATAACATCCCATAAATAATATCTAAAAAACTTCTATCCTTAAACAATACTAACTTATGCCCAACATAATCCATCCCAATCTTTATGCTTATCCAAATACTTCGGTCCAAGCTCATAGTATAAAAATGATTACCTGAAATGTCACCTAACAATCACGTGAATTCCATCATTTATCCCCAATATATCATAAGATATATCTTCTTGGTCAAATTAAAAACATGTGAATACCTTTATCATGTATTCTCTTGATGAATGAATACCCATTGAACCTTAGTGAAAACATGAATGCTGTAAAAAGTTAAGCTTTCCACCTACCAAAATCCTCAAAATTCTATATACTCAAACCATGATATAACCTTCTCCTTATATCAGTCATGAGCTCATGAATACTATCAAACATTTAATTTTCTCCTTATCCCTTCATTATGTGCATATCATCTATTTTCCAAAAATATCTGAATAACCTTTCATGGTTACTAATACCATTAATCATACACTTTCAGAACATAGGAAAGACAATAGTGTAACAATCCTTAGATGTATCTTTATTCCATAGTACCGTGAGATTACTTATACAACATTACACTTTATAAACATGTAATCATTCCACTACCTTCTTAAACCATTGACCGAGCTTCAACAATTCTTTCATCTCACATATCATTTGCAGTCTCTTCATCATCATCAACATAAATACTACCCATACGACCATACTGATTCTCTTCATGAGACTTTCCCTTAGGTATTGGTTTGCATAATGCCCTTACATTCCAAATTTAAAACATTTATCCATTGTTGATGTCGTAGCAATACCATTATCCTCATCCCTGGTGTTAACTGAACCTTTTCCATTGTACTTACTAGATTTGTGTCCTTTTCCACACCCAAAGAATCTTCCAGTTCCTTTGAAACAATCTCCCTGATTCCTCTTCCCACATGATTTACATGAGGGAAATTGAACTTTCTTTCCTCTATGATCATCATGAAACTCCATATTTCTCTTATTATCTAAGTCGGGAAACTTACCAAAGTTGAGATTATTGATCATATTATGATATTGCTGATTAGGCATAATAGTGATGTTTGGACTTCCAAATCCCGTTTCATTTGGTTTCTCATGAAGAATATCATTCCATTGTCCTTCATATCCTCCATTATCATGAATCTTCATATTTCCAGCCATTTTCTAAAACCCAAAAATAATAGTGTGAGAGGAAACAATCATGCTAGGGAAAACAAAATAGTAAAGGGGGAGTACCCTCAATATCTAACCTCTTAGGTTAAATTCTAATATCAGTACTGTAGTTCTAGGACTATATCATATACGTATACTTGTCATTAGGGACATCCCTAGACATACCTTTGAAATATTTCTAGGGATCTCACTAAAGTTCTAGCATCCTAGTTTCCAAAGGTTGACTAAACCTTTCCTCTGATACCAACTGTAGAGACCCGAAGATTAGTGTATATGGATATTACATTACTTTTGCATAATACTTAGTACATAACAAAAACACACACACAATGACTGTAATAGTTTAGTGTATTTGGAAACATGGAACGTAATCTTCTAATCGTGGTAAAGATCTTCAAAATATCCCATAAAGATCTTCCCATTTTTGTTTCCTTACCTAAAATATTTCTTTTAATCCTGGGGAAAAAACATAAAAAGGGTGAGCTCAAATGCTCCGTAAGGGTAAGCATGGATAAGATAAAACATACCATATACATTTGTACCTAATAAAACATAACAATTTTGAGCAACAACATAAAACATGGAAGTACATAAGGCATAGATCATAATTGAACACAAATCATGATAAAATAGCATGGGAATAAAACATGTAACTGTGGCAACAATTAAGCACATGATATGATTTCAATATTAGACAAGGCATTGCTTCCAAGACCATCTTAGTGGATAAAGACCCTTTCTGAATCGCGTTCACTCCTCGTTCTAGTCCTGTATTGCTGAACCAGTTTAACATGCCGTTCCGGCCATGTCTATCTAATGAGATATAAATCTTTACCCAATGCATTGGAGGGAGATATAGGTCCCACCCATCTCATAATGATACCATTCTTATGTGTGCCACAAAATCATAAACCATACATCATAGCATAACCCATGTAGTAAAAATGGGAATATTAAATATCATGACATCATAAAACAACCCATATAAGATAATGGAATTCATAAAAATAATTACATCACAACATAATCAAATCAATGTAATAATAGGGATAGAAACAGAACTCTTTATTATCTTAGATGGAATATAATTTTGATAAAACACTTGAACTCCATTCTTGTGTAAAATATCCTTTCAACATCAAAAACATTTTCCTTTTGTAACATGTCATACAATTTTAAAATAAAAGAAGTTGATTAAAAATAAACATGAATACTTGTAAAGGATGCTTCTTTGAAATAATGTTTTAAAAATACATTCATGCCGTATAAGTTAAAATAATCATTCTTCTAGTACTTTTATCGGAAAAGTCAAAAAGTACCTCGTACGAAAAACGACAAAAGATTCCTTTCATATCTTTTAATAAAAACTCACTGAAGGTTAAAATTGGATTTAAAAAATTTTAGGTGGATGGAATTAATATTACATATTGAGGAAGCATGGATGTGGATGATAAAATACACCCCATTAAATACCAAAGTATAAACAATCACGGATAAAAATGAGATTGTGATATTTTCCCTTACCTTAGGTCTGATTTGATTCGTAAGTGTCCGAACCTCCTGTATAATGATTTAAATAATGTCATTGACTTATTACAGAATCATACTCATTGTTATGATATCATATATGGTTCACTTATGACTTTATTTTAACCGTTATTTTGTAAATTCCATGTTAAGTAGTGTTTTGGGTAAAATTGTTTCATTTGTCATCTGTGTTTTGACTTGTAATTATTCATATGATTACATAGATCATGATTACTTAATTAAAGAATATAAAACATGATTTATATTATATATATTAAGAATATACATATATATAATAGATCATTAAATGGAAATAAATACACCGTTCATGGAGACGGTAGGCCGTACGTACGCATGAACGCTGTTTTCGTTTCCTTATTGAGTTGAATGGAATTAAGTAGATGACATACATATATATACACATAAATCCAGTATCATTATTATATCATATATTTCATGATTACTTATTATATATACTTTATAATCATTCATGAATGGTTAATGTGGAGAATGAATCTCATCACGTCGTGGAGACGGTAGTCCGTACGTACGCACGAGCGATGATATCATTCTCATGATCGTGAAATTGTGTTGGAGTGTGTGAATACTATTTCAGAATTAATACCAATTTAAAATAATCATATATATTTATTTATTTGCACCATTATACCCATCAATGTAAGGTGGTGGTGGAAAATAGGTTACACCACGGCGTGGAGACGATATTTCGTACGTACGCACGCTTGGTGATTTCGTTTTCCATAGGATGGATAGATGGTGAAATAGGGTAGTTTCATACTTATAATAACATATCAGTATATGAGGGATAATTATGTTATTACTTCATAATGAAACAACCTATGAAGAATAAGTGGAAGAAGATATAAAGTTGAAAGAATCGGTAATGGACATTACCTCTTCTTTGAAGCACCTCTTTGAGATCTCCTTTTAGGGCACTAAGATTGCTCTTTGAAGAATACCAGAACCTCTAGGATGTTTCTAGGGAAGTGGAGAAGAGAATTTGGCATGGTTGGCCGAGATTTGAGGCTCAATGTGGTGTGAGGAAGAGAGGGAGGAGGTGCTCTTTTATAAGGGAAGAGAGGGGCAACATTTGAATAACAAAAAATATTATTTTATTATAAACCAAAATTCGGTTTTAAATAGCTCCAAATTGATTTATTTCGAATATAACGTGGCAATGGGTCGAAATACTCTTATCCAATAGAATTTAGACACGTTTAGGTTCCTATTTTAACCTTATCATTTAGATTTAACATTAAGTTAAATAATTTTACTTTTACTGTGTCTTCTTGTGTTCTTATACTATAAGGTTAATAAACATACAATAAGCAGCCAAAAGAATCCCAAGTTGTTTATTATTATTATATATAACCTTATATTAGTCATTTGGCAGAACCTGAGGTTTTTAGGAATAAAATAACAATTAATAATATAATATTTGTTTTAAAAACTATTTTATGTCAATTTTGACACTATTTAGTAATTGATTTTTTTGAAAATCATAAAAGAATGAATATTACAAAAAGAGTTAATTAAATCAATACTATGATGTCATATTAACCTATAAAATTAGTGTAATTCATAAAAAGTATCAAATTATATTTATTTGGGTATTTATAACATCAATTATGTCACTATTTTATTAATAAGATAATTACTGCATCATATTTGTGTCATAAATAAATTAACTAATATAAAGTCTAAAAATTACAAATAAAATATAATTATGTAGGAAATATTTTTATCTTTCTAATGAATATTTATAGTAGAATTTATCTTATGTATAAACCTATATTAAATATGATATACTTATTAAACATTGATTTTAACTATTTTAACCCTTCTTTAAATAAATTAATAATAAATGTTCCAATCTAATCCAAGTGGGTCTAAATGGTCATATTTTATTCCTAAGGTTTTTTTTGGTCGAATTAAACTTATCCAATAGAATTATGACATTTTTAGGGTTATAATAATATCATTTTTACCCGTAATTACCCTATTTACTTTTAACCGTGGTAAACAAAAGTAAAAAGTTACTATTCACCAAAAATTATTTTCATATCATTGAATCACATTTTACTTACTAACATCAAACGTGTCTCTCGGATTTTTGAAATTCCACTTACAAGAGTGGTAAAATTAAGTTTTATGAAAAATTCATTTTTCTTAACTACCACTTAGTGGTTTCACTATTCATCAAAAATAAAAGTTTCCAGAAAATTACCAAAAATTAGTCCTAAGATATAATTGATATTATGAACTCAAAAATGATTTCTATTTTTCCAAATTCAAAACATATCAGTTGCATTAAATAATTTAAAAATTAATTTCCTCCGTCAAAACAAATAGCGTGTTCTTAAGAGTTAATAACTATCAAAATATTGACACTTGTTTATGTCTGGTTTAAATGTGAAATTACATCCAATGAACAACATTGTATTAAATTGTAAAAATATATTCTAAATATACTATAAATACACTCAAATTAATAATTTATCAATATTAATTATTACAATTAAAAAGGTTGTTTTTTATGAAAATTTACTAATTTTCACTATTCATCAGAAAATGAAAGTTATCAAAATTTCACCCTAAGCTAATTTCGATATTCCGAATCCAAAAATGAAGTCCATTTTAAAAAATAAATTTACAAAATTTCAAAAAGTGGTTATTACTATTCATAACGGCTAGTTTGAATAATATTTTAATAGCATATCATTGTTTAGTGAAACTCAGTATTGCGTACTACACACGCTATCGAGGAAGATCGCGATTGCGTGCAATGAAAGGCAAGTCAAGGATGGGTGTTGTGCAAGATCCTTTTGGTGTAGTGTACAACATAATACATTAATGAATTTAAAAAGAATATTTTTCATAAAATCTCGGGGTGTTACAACTATAATTTCTTTTATATAATAAGTTAAATTTCATTGTTTGGTCATGGTTTTATCAATTTCCACATCATCTATTACTCTATGAAATGAATATTCATGATTAAATTTTCATTCCTAGAGAACTAGAATTATGATAAGATTATCAATTAATTTATTCATCCTATAAATATTTACCGAAAAAATGGTTAGAAAATTTCATAAAATTAAATCCAATATTCAACTTAGTCAACTCCATAAAGAGTAATCCATAATTCTCCTCCATGTAGAAGAAAAATTGAAATCCAATTTTTTTGAAATAATCTAACTAAATTTGAAAAAATAACTAACAATTAATTCCCCATATCAGTTAAAGAAAATATTAATGTCACATACCAAATATTTTAATACATTGATAATATATTCACATAAACAAAGGTTATATCTAAAATACCATAAAATCATAAAAACCAAAATACATGATTTTAAAAATTTACACTTTCCTTCTTCTTTAATTGAAATCACATATTATTGAATATATTCCATAAATCCAAAAATGATTTAAAATCCATCAATTGTAACATAAAATAATTTTTCATTAAATAATTAATCAGTTCTAAGGAAATAAATATGTTCTAATTTACATTATCCATATCAATCATATCGTTAACCAAACTAAAAACCATTTTCCCTACATCTGGAAAATAATAAATGTTATCTTTCATTAATAAAGAAACCATCATTCCATTAAATGAATTTTCTAGATCATCCATTCCCTTTAACATATTCATCAAACACCATAACAAAAAATTACTAAAAAAATCCATTTATGATTCTATATTATAATAAACAAAATACTAGTGAAGAAAATAATTTTTCATAATAATTGTCTAAATCCCAATACATAATCATACCAATCATTAAACATTCATAAAAAAACATTAACCCACATTCAACATATTCTTCCGTAACTATTATTTCATTTCATATGTCATTTGATGTAGGTTAAACATTAATAGAAAAACCATTACTAATACAAACATTTTGATCCCCTTCTTGAGACCCCCCCTTGAAAATCAATTTGAATAATTCCCACACTTTATACACTTAAAACATTTCATCATTGATAATTTCATAAAGAAACCATTGTACTCATCCATTTTGTTATCAAAAAAATCATTTTCATCATCAATTTTTTACTTTATGTCATTCATAATTACACATAAAACACTTTATTACACCATTAAGCTATTTCCTAATGTGTTTCTTCCCAAATTCTGGATATATACGAAACTAAATATTATTTATTCCATGGTCTCCACCACCATAGATATTTGTGATCTCTATCCTTCTCAATTTTAATGAGCCTGAGGTTAGGTAATGATTCACGATGTTAATCATTTAGTTTAATAATTTATTAGGCACAATAATCACATTTAGTATTAACACGGTTCCTTCTGGTTCCCTCTATTTCCTAAAACTAAAAATCATAATGTGATTAATAAAATTTATATTAAAAAACAACATAATCATTAATATTTTTATAGAATGAATGAATCATGGTTCCATATTAATGATATATGAAACAATAAGTTTATCCTAGTTCATCCATGATTATATTTAATTCCATTACTTTATAATGATTCATATAGAAAATAAAGAAATATCAAATAATACACCACTGGAGGGTCATCCCATGTTTGTAGTAAGGGCACAATCACTATGAAATAGAATGATAGTAGAGATATAATAAACCAACTCTTTTTTAAGATTGTATCCCCTAGATATATTTGTACCAAAACCAATTTAACTGTTAGTACATAGAGAGGGATGCATTTCAAGGAAATCTATAGTCCTTTCTTTACCATAGCATAGGATGTTCTCCATATATATAGGATTAAATGATGGGTTATCATTATTGTTTTCTCATCTTAGTGTCCAAAGATATGAATACATTTATATAATACCAAATATATTGACCCCCACCTTATATATAAATATTATTTATTAATAAATTAATATTAATTACATAACACAAAAATCCATTCCAGAATTATTTTTAAATACATTCTATGGAAATATGGGATCATCAACAACTGGTTCATACCTACACTACATCTTCTTCCAATAATTTATTCATATATACCATTCTTTCTAGAATTTTTGTACCAAAAGTATTTTTTATAACATGGGGATGAAAAAAAATAAATGGAGATCTCAGATAATCTACGAGGGTTGAAAGGGGAGGTATCAATGATTATATAAGAATAACATTATATTAAGATTTGAAGACTATACACTATTTATCATATGTAATAAATTGATTCATGGAATATATATTATCATTTCATTAGATATAATTCATAATGGAAAAAAATTATGTGTGTCATGAGAGAATAAACTTAGAATAATACGTAAAATTATCCATACACATAATCATATAAAATTTTATATCAGGGAAATCCACCCAAACATTAATAACATAATAGAATTGGGATAACCTGTAATGTAATTACTTTAGTATTGGGTTAGCCTCCCATGTACCATCTTTTGGGAGTGGTATAGCATCCCATGTACCCTATTTTGGTATTTGGATAACCTAGTGTGTACCCATATATCTCTTATAAAATCAATCACTACCTAATTCATTGGAGTGGGTTATAGGTCCCAACACAGAAAAAATGAAAACCATAAATATTTTTCCCACATGGTCATTAATCATTAATCATATTCAGACCCATGAATAAATATGGGATTAAAAATAAATTTATTGTATCATAACCCATGAAATAAAATGGATTTCATCAACATTTCATCGCAGAATAACCTATAAAAAAGAACCGTGTTTCATAAAAACTATTTCATTATAGATGTAAAATTATTTTGATAATTAAATTACATTTAACATAACATAATGAAAATAACCCTTTATTGAAAACAATCACTTTAAAACATAAAATTCACGAAATATTTTGGAAATACTTTTCACTGAAAATAAAATTGAAAAAATATAATAAAATATCTAAAACATTGAGTGGTCCTAACATTAAGAAATTTTGTTCTTCTCATATACTATAAAAAAAATATTACATTCACATTTTCTATAAAATATAAGTGGTCCTTTTTTTGGAAAATTATATGAATATTACATTAAAACATTATTTCAAAGAGTAAAATAATGATAAAATGAATTATAATTTTAGAGTGGAACATTAAAACATTATTCAACTGATTTTTATAAAACTTATATATGGATGAAAAGGGTTTTTTCAGTTGAAGAGTGTAATCGTGTTATATTTTCTTAAAATTATTATTTTGTGACATTTAGTATATAATGCAAGGAAAATGAATGGAACACATGAATTATATATATATAATCCATGGAGAATAAATTTTAGGAAGTTATTTACAAATATATCATAAGTTTTCAAAACGAAAATCATAATCAGAAGAAACCTTGATATACGATGAGATTGAAACCTCAACCCCTAACCACATTGGTAACATTTTAATCATTTGTATTATTTAATAATATCATTAAATAAAACCTCAAATATCATGAGAATAAATAAACATAATATATAACATGTTAAATGGGATTCATATAAACCATATAAAATAATATAGGTTCATACCATAACATATGTTCCAAATAAAATATATGAGACAAAATATCCTTAACATAAGTCTTGAATTCATTCATTGAAATTTGAAAATCCAATATAACAAATACAATTTTTTTATATAGATACTATATATAAATTTATATATATATCACACCATATATTATTTAATTATGACATTTTATGACACATTTATTAACAATTCCTTGTGAAAATCACATTTCGGGTAATAAATACATCATTTTTTTGTGTGTTTGATTTGGTATTTTTATTACTTTTACATTTATCTTAATTAAATTATCTTTATAATATTAAAAATGAAATAAATATAACACATATCCACTACATAACAATATTTTTAAGCCATAAAATTTATAGATTGGAAATAAAAAATACCATTTATAGAGACGATAGGTTGTACCTATACTTGAATGTTGTTTCCAGTTTTTCAATGAATGAAATGAAATAATTTTAAATATAATATTTAATTTAATGAATAATTTATTATCACATATATATAAAAAAAATTTATTAATCATATCATTATTATGTTTTATATAAATCATAGGTGAAGAAACAATCAGATTGCTTTGTGAGGTGGTAGTCTTCTATACAAAGTAGAAACGTCATCGTATTCTCACAAAATGTAATGTAAGAAGGTATCTGTGAGATTATAATTATGGAAGTATAATAATAACATAAATATCACAAATAAATATTAAATCCAAAATTATATCAATTAATGAAAGTTCATGAGGGAAAACTAATTACATCAGTTCATGAGGTGGTAGTTCTCCCTACACACGTTAGATGGTTTCATTTACCATTTGATAGAAGATGAAATGGATAAATATTATTCCATAATAAGTAAAATATTATTACATGTTAGATATTGGTGTTATTATATTTGAATTATTAATACATTAATGAAGGTGGCTGGGAAATAGAGGAAAAAAATAAATTAGTGAAGTCAATTACCTTCTCTTAGAATATCCTCTTTTGGATATCCAATTAAGAACCGTTTGGTTGGAATTTTGGGATAAAAATAATCTATAGAACCAGGATAATGATTTTGGGAAGATATTTTTTAATTTTTTTGTGCATCCAAATGTATTAATAGTTTTGATGAAGTTAGGATTGGAAGTATTCTTTTATAGTGGATGAGGAGTGAGGAATATTAGTTTAAACCCAAGCTCATGTATTGTGGAAAACTCTAGTTTATCACATACCATGAGAAAACTATTTTTACTATATAATGGGTCAATATTATTGTTATAAAAGGACCATTGGACTATGAACAAAATATATGGTTGATATTTATTCTAATTTACTAATAACTTGGTTAAGGATATGTTTTTTATGAAATATAAATCATTTAAAAAATATTATTTATTACAAGTTAACATTAATGTAAATTTTGACACTATTATTTTAATTTTACCTTAAGTAAATTATCAATAAAGTGGAATTATAGTATATTGTTTCCAAATAATTATATCATGTAATAATTATGTAGAAATAATATGAAATATAATAACTCAATTAATTTATATTACATTAAATACTTTTAGTTTAATTTATTTTCTTTTCTGATTAGTAAATTAATTATTGTATTGTTGTTTCCTATGAATTGAAAATAATTATTTAATTTGCAAAAAATTAAAAAAAATTACCCTAATGAAATTAATGTCATTTTTCTCAAAATGACCACAAATATTCATTCACATATTTTTTCCCCATGTGGATAAATACTTGTAATTTAATTTAATGAGGGAGACACTTTGAATTTTCATTAAATAATTATCTTGGTATCCTTTATGTAATAGTTTTAAGAAAAAACATTAAATTGGGTGTAAGATAATAAGGAACCAATAATGGCTAGATAATTGGATTTGGATAGGTTTTTAGGTCATTTTAACCCTAATCCATTTAGTTAACTCCCTTGGAAAATATGTTTTAACCATAACCAAGGAAATTAATGTTTAAAATTTATTCATATCATTTTGAGAAAAACATATTTTCAATTTATTAAATTTTATTTATTATGGTGATTCGAAATATGGAATCCAGTTTTTCAAATTCCATTCACAAATATGAAAGTATTTATTATAAAAATAATCCCATAGAAGTGACAAAAAATAATATTTTCAAAGAGAATCATTTCAAATGATTATATCAATTTTTTATAAAAAATAAATATTGAATTGATTTTAACGATATAAATTGAATTTGTCAATATATAGTTTGAGATAGAATTGTAATTTGTTTAAACAAAAAATTATTTAATAATAAAAAATAATTCTTATCAATATTCATTGGAAAATTAATCATTTCAGAAAATTCTAAAAAATTAGCTTAAATATAATTTTGGCATTTAGATATCGAAATTTATGTTAAATTTGAAAAAAAAATATAAATGTTTAAATATTAACATTATTTTTTTTTCAGAAAATGAATTTTTTTTCTGATAAAATGGTATTTTTGAATCATATAAATACTTTAATAAAGATTAATTAATATTTTACCAATGCGATTTCATTATATTAAACCATTATTCATAATATCTAAATAGTAATTATTTCTATTCAAATCACCTTGGATAAAATCTATGTTATAGTGGACTTTTTTAAATAATTTTAAATTGTGGTTTATTAAAACATATTATTGAATGTATCACAAGATTTAATGAAATTAAATTTATTAAAAAAATTTATCTCATAAATTATTAGGGGACTACATATCATCATTCTAAAATTGTGATTTTCCGAAATTTGAAGGATTTGGAACCGCTAAAAGAATTTGGTAGAAGTCGAAGGAAAATTATAAAGTAAATAATAATTTTATGAAAGCCATGTTACAAATATGGAGATTAAATTATTACGATCATATGATTAGTGACTATGTTTATATTAGTGAATTATTTAAAAGAGTGAATGGCATTGTAAGAGCCATAGAAGATTTGGTGAAAAGAAATAATATTCCACAATTCTAGAAAGGATCATATGAATTCATATTGATAAGTTTGATTCTAAAGATACATTATTAAAACCCCTAGATCATGAAAATATATCTCTAGTTGATATACAAAATATTTTCATAGCATAAAAAAGTTTAAGAGATAATTATATAAAGAGTAAAGTTAAGGTTGATTGAGATATTTGTTTCATTATTTATAACAATGAAAAATCTAAGATATTTAATGAAGATTATGATTTTAGGGATTTTCACACTAATGGAATGGTTTGTAAATATTTTATGAAATTATTTCGTTTTTATAGAAATGTGAAAAGGGACATATAAAAGTACAATAGGATGTTACCGCTAAAGTGTTTTGAATATGAAGCTATTTGGACCATTTCTACAAATTTCCTTAAAATTGAGGAAGATTATTAAAGTAATGAATATTAAAGAAAACCATGAAGATCATTTAAGAATAAGAGTGGAAAATATGAATCCTATCTTATGGGAAAAGATAAAATTTTCTCAAAATCAATAAAAGGAATAATATTTAATTAATTATGATGAAGATGAAAACAATGATGAAGAAGTTAAGAAAATAAGATTTAAGGATGATAAAAATACTTTTATCAGAAATGTAAATGTCAACAAGTTTATGAATAATGAAATAATAAAGTCTGAAGTAGAATATACATATATTGAATTTATTCTAAAATGTGAACTTATGGAATTCTATTGACATATTTAAAAATAGGGATGGGATAACAAGAAGTAATATAATGACAATCTATCTGTAACATCCCGGTTCCGGGAGCCAGCCAGAGGTGCCCCATACATAGTTGGTCACATGGACTCAAGTAAATTTCCCTAAACACCATAGTCTACCAAATATCAATGAGGACCTCCGGTGTCATAGTGGGGAAACTATGCCCTCATTGGCAGAGTATCATTGTGGAAGTAAAACAGATAGCAGTTGCAGAAGCAGTAAAACATGAAATAGGTAGACAACAGACGTAATAAACAACTGGAGAACACACACACACACACACAAATATTTATATATATGATTAATTATACATATATATTGGAATGAATCCAAACAAGTCACATTGATGGAATACAACACTAAACCCAAGTACAAAAGAAAACAGATAAACTGCCCCACAAAATCACAAGCCTCGTCTTGGTTCTATGCTCACCAGCTCCACAACAATCACGTACCTAAAGTAGAAGGGTGCATTCCCTTATCTATAACTACAATAATAAAATCTATTTGGTCCCAAAATCAAGACACAAATAGGGTGTGAGACAAATTCTAGTAGGAAACCCCCATAAGATATGTTCCTAATAGTTAGTGAATATATATGGAAGACAATAAACAAAATGAAGTAGTAAGAAAGGAAGTACACATAGTAACAATCAAACAAATTCAATTGCATTCTTTTTCATATACCAAGTAAGCAGTGAATCAAAATCAGGTAACCCTCTAGGATTTACTCACAACCTATCCCCTGTGGTTCAACTAAACAAACACAAGAAAACCTCTAGTATTTACACACTATCTAAACCCTCTAGTTCAGCTTTAGAAAAGACACTCAGAGGAAGCACTCACTGTCAATTCCCCTTTTGGTCTCATATATGTAAATAATAAGCACTTCGAGGAATCCATCAATGTCCAATTCCCCCTATGTATTGTATCGAGGAATCAACAGACATTCTAAGGGAGAACAAAGTCCATCCCCCTATGGTCTCGCAACATAATAGTAAAACATTCACTCTCGAGAAGCCTTCAACGTCCATTATCCCTATGGTCTACTAAACCAGGTTCTCATGGCCCTGTGTAAGTTAGTTGTGCACAAACAAAACATGGAATCCAAAGTAATCTTAAATAAATATTGGGATAAATAATCTTTAGCATATTCTAGCATATCAGAAAATAATCACTTCATCCTATCATTAATAGGCGTGTGAAGCAAATCAACCTAACATGAAAGCTCAAAAAAACAGTCAAAACAAGATCACATGGGAAAACCTCTATATCATGGAAAAATTAACAATATTCATAAACAAACAAACTCAATCCAAACAAACAATCCATAGAAGAAAAAACATGACTAAAAACCATAAGCACACAATTCCCTGTTCTTGGGTACTAGGAACATTTGCTCCTAAAATTCAACGACTATCTATGGAAAGGAAAAAACCAACTACCTCGGCCTTGAACATATGATATATGTGAACCTCAGGACTCAAATCTATTTAGAACATTGTAGATCTACAAAAACAATTGAGATTTTCAACCGAGGATATCATTTGGAAGAGGAGAAATCAGGGGATGAAGATCAAGAAGATGGGAGATGTCGCTGATGCGATTCCAATGCAATCGACGATGGTTGATTCAGAGAACGAATGGAGAGTTAGGGTCTCATAGAAGAGATGTGACCATTCAGACTCTCTTGAATGGTAAAAAAGATGAACGTTCTTCCAATTAAATGTGACCCTGGTCCGTTTGATGAAAAAAGTACATGGTGTGTTATTTATAAGTACACGACATGTTCTTTAAAAGTAAAAGGTGTGTACATTTCATTCATGGCCTCTGATTTTGGTGGTCTCTCGGTCACCACACACGGCCATGTGCTCGGCCGTTACATGGCCATCTCATGGTCAACTGTGGGTACTGGGTACACGGTGAGTACCTAATAGTACACGGTGTGTACTCCTGAAATTTCCAAAAACACGTCTTTTTCTTAAAAAACAACTAGAAAAAAACATACCTAAATAGAAGATTCATGTTCATACAAACATCCACCCTTAAAGAAATTATTCCCTGAATTTCCCTAGCAAGGCAGCATAGAAGAGGATTCCTCAAATAACTCTGACCACTGCGATCGTACATCGACACCCCTCTCCCAGGTCTCATCCTATAATCGCTCGTGTTTCCATAGAAATCATACCAATAGAAAAGACTGGCCATGGAGAACCTTCACATTTCGATAAACAAACCGAATAGCATGCTCCAAGAATAAGGATACATCTCAATAACAACATCCTCAGGTTGGAAAAAATGATATGGGACTATGAAGTAATGTCAGAGCTGAGAAACAATGAAGACATCATGCATATTCCAATACCTCTGAGATATCTTCAACCGATATACAACTGGTTTGACTCTCTCCAATTTCACAAATGGCCCAATGTACCTCGGTGAAATCTTACCCAGATTCCTAATCCTCTTGTGTCCCAGCCTCTGTGTGACATGTAGGAAAAACTGATCTCCAACCTCTAACACCAGAGGTCGTCTCTGTCGATCAGCATAAAACATCTCTCATGACTGTGTAGTAGCTATCCTCTTCTGAATCAACTCTATCTACTCTGTGGTCCCTTGTACAAGACTAGGTCCCAACATAGTTTTCTCTCATGCCTCAAACTTGTATAAGGGTAATTGGCTTGGGCTATTGTACAATGAATCAAAAGGTTCCATATGAATAGTTTCATGAAATATATTATTGTAGAAAAACTCCACAATAGGTATGTGATTCACCCACTAACCTATAAAATCTTGGATGTATTCTCGAAGCATGACCTTATACACCTATATTGTATGTTCAGACTGGCCATCAGTCTTGGGATCGTATGTTGTACTAAAAAGTACCTAGGTAACCAAAGCCCTATTATGTTCCTACCAAACCCGATAAGTAAAACGTGCATCCCTGTCTGAATCAATGGAGTGTGAAACTCCATGTATTTGTACAATCTCTCGGATGTACAACCTTCCCAACTCATCAACACTAATTTTCTCTATGATCAGTAAGAAGTGAGAATCCTTTTTGAGTCTGTTAATGATAGACCATACGGCATCAGGCCCTCATGGTGAACATGGTAAACCCATCACGATTTCCATCGTGATATTGTTCAATTTCCACTCGGGAATTGGTAACAACTACAAAAGCCCGACTGGTCGTTGATGCTATGCATTCACTTTCTAACATGCGGAATATCTCATAAATAAACTAGAAACATATATATTCATACCCGACAACCAATACTGACGGTGTAGATCACAATACATCTTTGTGACACTAGGATGAACATCCTTAATTTAGGTATGATAGTCCCACCTTAGATCTTTGCGTAATTTTTCTGGCACACCAACACGCCCATAGAAATGAAATATATCATCATCACATACTGTCCAACAATGAATTGTGTCCTTTCCTGATACACTCTTCTGTAGGAGTATCCCTTCTGAATCTGATAGCTGCATCATTCCCACTCGATCAAGAAGAGTAGAGGATACAACTACATAAGATAGAAACATCTTCCCCAGTCTGTCATGCACCTCCAAATGCATCTCAAAGAATATAACCATAAGCATTCACTCAATACTGGCCTCCTGAAATTCTTGTACCTAACTCCTCATGATGAACACATTAGCCACTATGCTTCCCTTCTAAAGCATGTTGGCAAACTCAAAGTCAAAAGACAGAAGGTACTCAACCCACCTTATCTGTATCAAATTCAGGTCACGCTGAGTAAAGATATACCTGAGACTTTTATGGTTAGTGAAAACCATGAAATGCTCTCCCAACATGTATTGTATCAAATATCGGAAATCATGAACAACTACAACCAAATCAAGATCGTGCGCTGAGTAGTTCCTCTCATGTGGCCTCAACTACCGATACCCATACGCAATGACTCATTCTCCCCGCATAACCACTACTCATACCATAATACCTGATGCACCAAAGTATAAAGTATAGCTCTTTCCTAGCTATATAAATACTAGTATCATTATTGAACTCAAGATCCCTTTCAACTCCAGAAAGGCTAACTTGAAAGAATCTGACCTCATGTACTTCACACCCTTCTTATTCAGGCCCGTTAATGGAACTACTAAGTGTGAAAAGTCCTATTGAAAATGCATGTAGTAACCAGCTAGCCCTATAAAGCTCTGTAACTCAAATAATTTTTTTGGATTCCTCTAGGAAATTACAGCTCTCACTTTATCTATGTCACACCCCGACCGTGCGGTTATTTTTATTTTATGATTTCTTTGACTTTAAATTATATTGCTGCGGTTCGTGTTCAGTATCGAACCGGGTTTTTGAGCTTTTGTTAAAATGTGCGCTTTTTGACGCAACGTCGTCAGGCGCGTGAGCGGAGTCTGTTCTGGAAACCCCGCTCGTCCTTGCCCGGTGTATTTTTGCATCCCGTTGTCTTTGGAAAATTTTAAATAGAGTCTTTATATTTAAAACGCGCGTTAATTGTTGCGTCGTTAAAATTTTTAGTGCGTTAAGAATTAATTATCATTAAAATGATAGGAACACCGTTATTGTTTTTATTTTATTTTATTTTATTATTTTATCACTATGATTATCATTATCATTATTATGTTTATCATTATGTTATATATAAATAATTAATGTAATTTTTAATGTTGCGGATACTAGTATAATCATTATTAAATATGGTTTGTCATTAATTTTTATCATTGTTATTATTAATATTGTAGTTAATTATTATTATAATTTGGTTTTGTTTTGTTTATTTCCTTTTCTTTATTTTGTTTTCTTTTTATTTTATTTCCCCCTCTTTCCCCTCCAATCCTAGCGGCCCACTTCATATATATATATATTTTTTTTCTTCCCCACTGGAGCCGCCGCCTCCTATTCCTCTCCTCGTCGCACCATCCGCACCCAGCCCCCTACGATCCAGCCTCGTCCGCAGCAGCCAGCGCACGGCCCCCCGACCTCCGCTCCTCCTTCGCACAAAAGCAGACGCTGCTGCTCCCCTGTAGCACCGGCCTGGACCCGACCTCATCCCGCTCCAACCTGCTGCAACCGGGCGCCCCTGCAGCGCTTCCTCCCACCGAAGCCGCCCGACTCCCCTCCTGTTGCAACCTGCTGCACCCGGCGCCCTGCTCAGCAGCCAGCGCGCAGCCCCCTGGGCCTCCCCTGGCCGCAGCGACGTAGCCCCCGACGCTATCCACACCCAGCCGGTGCAAGACCCCCCGGCCTCCTCCAATCCCGTCACCCCCTGACCAGCATCACCTCCGGCGCACCCAACTCCGCCCTTCCTACTCTCCCGGCCTCAGCGCATCCCTGCTCTCCCTTGCAGCGCTCGGCCGCAACATCAGCCGCAGCACCCGCGCCCCCTCCTTCTTCCTCTTCTTCTTCTCTTTTCTTCTTCTTCCTCTTCTTCTTCTCTTCTTCTTCTTCCTCTTCTTCTTCTCTTCTTCTTCTTTTTTTTTTTCTTTCTCCTTCCTCATGTCCCCCGCTTGCTCCCTGCCTCAGCCCGGCACCCCATCACACTTCCCCCCCGGCCGCGCCTCCTGTTCTACTCCCCGAAGGTTACTTGTTTTTTTTATTTTATTTATTTATTATTTACTTTTATTGTTATTGTTATTATTACAATAATTATTATTATTCTTATTCCTATTATTATGATTGTTATTCTTAGTTATTATTATTATTATCATTATTAATGATTAATATTATTATTTTTATTATTATTTTTATTGTTAGTATTATTATTATTATTATTATTATTATTATTATTATTATTATTAATTTTATTATTATTAGTGTAATTGTTATTATTATTAATACTAATTTTAATATTATTATTATTATTATTATTATTATTATGTTGTTATTATTATTATTATTATTATTATTATTATTACTATTATTATTATTATTATTATTATGTTGTTATTATTATTATTATTATTATTATTATTATTATTATTATTACTACTATTATCCTTATTTTTATTATTATCATCGTGCTCTTGTTGATGAAGGGTTTTTATTTGTTGGCCTAGGACTTTTAGGACCGGCACAGGGCGTTTCCAAGTGAGCGCCATCGTCGCGCCTTGTCTCTGAGATTCCGTTTTTGTCGCGCTTTGGTTTCAAGGTGAGCGCTTATTCCCGCCGCTTGGTTTGGCATGCTCTGGTGAGTTTTTGGATGTGTCTGAGTCCTTGGTATTGACTATGCAGAGTGTCGGACTTTATCACGTGGCTTCGGACACGCGTTGTGTCATCGCGCCTTGGTTCCAAAGTTGTTTTGTCGTCGCGCTTTGATCTTGAGGTAGGTTCCCTTTGCACTGCTTTTAAAATTTAAGTTATATTATTTCATGCTGTTTGCGCACCCTAATTGTTCAAAATCAACATTTAATTAATTGTAATAAATATGAGATAATATACGATAATTAATTTTTAATATAAGACAGTTAATTTTTAAATGGTTATTTAATGTCAAAAGGAGCCGTTTATTTTATACACAACACATGAAACATCCTTTTGACGGGCGGACACCCAATAATGAAAGAATGACCGTTTGGCTTTTAAACATAATTCACGGAATATAAAATAGAGTTCTGGTTTAATGAGAAATGATTTCTTTTGAAGTGTGAACAAATACTTTGGTTCGTTTGAGAAATTGCCCGGTTGGCTCTTAAAGTTTATTTGTGAAAAGAAAATGGTTTGGTTTGGTTTATAAAAATACTGGATACCTGTGAAGTAGTGTTTTGTGGATTCTTCAAATAGTTTTAAACTGGTTTTGGTAGTGATTGTGAATTTTATTAAATTCCCGTTTGGCACTTTATGGAAAGCGATAAAAATGTTTCGATAAAAACCCTCTTAGGGCGACTCTCATGCCTTGGTTGAAATTGATTGTTTGGGAGGCCGCGCTTAGAGGCTCCCGGGTATTTGAGTAGTTAAAGGCAAGAGGTTGTCCAATGGAGTGGCTCGGGGAATGCCTGTTGTTCTTTATATATAGATATATCTGATTGGATGCTCGGTTGGCATCGGTTGGCTCACCCCCTTTTTATTAAACACTTGAGACATGGGAATCTGGCATATTGAGAGAATATTCTAAGAAATATTGCTGCACTGGTAGGTTATGGTACTGACCAGTGGCCCATAGTAGGTGGATATATTGGGTTTATTGCTATGGGATTTGCCCTCGACCTTCCTGTGAGTGGATGGTCGAGCGTGTTGTGCGTTTTGATTTCATCGTGACATGTCAATAAGGATGATTTCTCATGTATTGGTGTCTTCTGGTTTATTCTCGATCTCCTAGGTTCACCCATGTCTATTCAGATTTTGTAGCTTGCAGTAATGATTATGATGCTCACGTGTATACTTACATTGCCCTTGCTGTATGTTTTACTTTGTGCATTCTGGCATTTTGTTTTCCTTGGAAACTGATAAATTGCTTTTTAATGGGTTTCTAAAAATTGTTTTCAAATGGAAGTGTTTAATCCCTTCTTTAAAAAGTTGAAAATTTAAACATCACTTTCCTCTTTTCCTGAAATGTCATTGGCACTAATGAAATGAACACGAATTTGGAAAATGGCTAAGGGCAATGGTTCGTACTTTGTTTTTAAGTAGAATATTATTAAAAACATACTTTTATAGATTCTAGTTCAAACTTGAAATGATGTTTCTTTTATTTTAAAGGTAGTGCATTGGGAATAGATATCGGGCTAGCCTACTGAGTTTTAATACTCACGCCTATAGTTCTTTTCTGTTTTTAGTGTTTGTGCAGGCTATAGTTTGAGTGCGCTCGCCGAGGGCGACGCTTGATCGTTGAGTCGGAGAGCGACCCGCGAGGTCGCACGGAGTTTGTTCGCACGTCGTGTTTGGTTAGTTTGTTTCCTGTTTGTTTCTATTTAGTCACTTTGTTTAGTTTACCTTTTTCTGCGCTACTCTATTTTATCTTTGCATTCTTATTTATTTATATTGGGCGAAATCGTTCCCACAGTCTCTAAATGATGCCCTGGCGCTTGTCGCCAGCCCGGGAGGATCGGGAACGCCTCTCGGGCCATGTCGCGGACCGGCTCGGGTGACCGGTTCAGGGTCGACCCGGGTTGGTTCGTGACAAAATGGTATCAGAGGGAGGTTTGCTCTTAGCAGACCTCACTTTTCAGAGCGCCCTTTGTTATTTGGGATGTCAAGGTAGATGGAGTAGGATTGTCGGGACTTGAGGGGTAGGTGCGAGAAGAGCGTCGCGAACTCTTGCCCGTACTGATCCTCAGGTTTCCATGGGAAGTCCGGTTTAATTGGTTTGTTTGGGTTTTTATGGAAATGTTTTGCGATTGGGGTATGACAAATGGAGTCGGGCTAATAGTCCTAAGCCGCATGGCCTGGCAAGCCATGTGGATCTAGGGGCATGGTCCAAGAAGGCTCTCTGTGTCAGTGGCGTGTTTGGCATATGGCCGCCAACCATATGGTCAAGTCACCCACTTACACTAGTCCCCTGTTTGATTTGTTTTGGGTTTCCGTTGATTTCTGAAAGTGGTTTGAATCAGAAAAGTTGGTTTTGAAAAAAAAAAGTGTTGTTTGAAATGACATGTTTAATCAGTGGATTGTTTTAAAAGAAGTGGTATGAATAAATTGTTTTTGGAAAATGAAGTTGCTCTGTTTGACCTTGGTGTTCTGATGAGTGCTCACATGCATTGTGGTATGTTGGAAATGTGGATGGATCTCTGGTATGGTGGATGGATGCCCTGGGTGGCACGGATACATGCATGTGAGTGAGGCTCTAAAGAATACCAATGGCGAAGGTTTAACCCACCAAGATTGTTTTAAATTAAAGATGTTTTCAAAGAGAAAAGTTTTGATGTTATGATAACTTGTTTTCTCGGATTTCGAGCTTATCACCCATGCAGTGTTTGATTTTGAGGTTTTTCTTCATTCGCTGAGTTGGCGTTGATTGGGTTTTTGACCTATCCTTGTCCAGCGGTTATCCCTTTGAAGCTTCGATGGGTGATCGTAGTGCGGTTGATCAACCTAAGGATTTTATGATTGTGTTTCGGAAGTTGGATCCACCTCTCTTTTATGGTCAAGAAGAAACTTCTGTGGCAGAGGAGTGGATGCGGAAGATTGAAAGGGACTTTAGCCTCATTGAGTTGCCCGAGTCGTTGAAGGTCCAGTTTGCGACCTTCATGCTTGAAGGTTCACCATGGATGTGGTGGAAGTCAGTGTCTCGGGACAAGCCCCGTCAAGAGGTTACTTGGGAGTTTTTCAAGGCCTCGTTCATTCGTCAGTACTTCTCTGAGGAAGAAAGGGTGAGAAAGGGGATGGAGATGTGTTGTCTGCGGCAGGGCGACAGATCCGTGTTAGAATATTTCCAGCGCTTTGTAGAGCTAGTACCTTATGATTCAGAGTATGCCACAAATGACCCCGTGAAGGCTCGACGCTTCGAGGCGGGTCTCCGCCCTGATCTGCAGTCGAAAGTTTCAGAGTCCAACCTGACATCTTTTGTCGATGTGGCGAGACAAGCTTTTCGTGTCGAAGGCACGATGGTAGGAGTGCTCGAAGTAATTCTCCCTCCTTCGATCCCTATGAACAGTGGTGAAGATTCTGGAAAAGGAATGAGTAAGCAAATGGAAGTGGATGGATCAGGTCATGGAATCAAGAGGCCTCGAGATCTTTCATCGACCTCTTCAGAGCGAGAGATTATTGTGTGTTATCAGTGTGGCAAGCGGGGTCACAAGAAGTCATCGTGCCCAAGCGCTACGAAGCCCTGCCAGGCGTGTGGACGTCTGGGTCACATGCGACGATTTTGTCGGGGCGTTGCAAGAAAGCGTCGCAGGGGAATTTCTCAGAAGTAATGTGTTGTTGGGTCTTTGTTCAGAGTTCCTGGTGTAAGTTTCCTTTCAGTTTAAAGAATCTTTTATCTTTGTAGTTGTACTGGTGGTGTTTTGGGTTTGAAATGTATGGGAATGTCGTGGGTCTTTTGATGAACTTCGCCTTTCAATGCTGGTATGTTTTTGAATTTTAAAATCATGTCCTTCAATCTGTCAGATCAAAAGATGTATGTATCTCATTGGGATTATCAGAACCTGACTGCGAGGTAGAAGATGCTTCATCCATTAGTGCTCCAACCAAAAGGTCTCGGAGTGAAGCCAGCGTGTAGTCAGGAACCCCCGGGGGGGAAATTTTAAAGAGTCCGGTTAAAGTCGTGCTTCTATCGTCGTGGTGAGATAGTTTTGGTGTTGTTTCTTCGGTTTCTCTGTCGTTGTAGTTCTCTCTTGTCGCAAAGTGCGCGATGGACTTATCTCTCGTGTAACGTCGGGAATTGTGCCTATTGGATGTAAGTTGCTGATCAGTGACCTTGCGTGGGCCACTGATGTAAATCAGTTGCGGCCCTGGTTCGTGTCCATCCCGAAGTGATGGGTCGTGAGTAGTCGTACGTCGTAGTTTTAGTGATTTGATCCTTGGGCCCACCCTCCCCGCCCATGGGGTTAGGGTTTCAGTTGCGCAAAGTATCCATTTAAACTTCTATCCTTTCGAACGGGAGTAATGGTTTAAATGTATTTGTTGTGCTTTTATAGCTTGAGTAAGGCCCGGTTCTGGCCTAAGTTGGATTTCTGGTTGGTCGCTAGGGGGTCAGTCCTTTTATGGTGGGAAGACCCACCATGAGTCTCGTTGGGTTTTCTCTTAAATAGTTATCGAATGCTAGTGGAGTTCTTATGGTGGGGATCCCGTTCGGGCCTCCCTCTGTTGGTGATTCATTTCGGTCAATGAGGTTCAGTCCCGCTGGTAGTTGTTATGATGTCCTTGAGATAAGAGGTTGGATCGTGTTCTGTGAAATCCTTAGGTGTTGATCGATCGACTGGTTGGTGTGGTGGCTTTCCGGGGGCGGAAAGCGTTATGGTGGGGAGAATTGTCACACCCCGACCGTGCGGTTATTTTTATTTTATGATTTCTTTGACTTTAAATTATATTGTTGTGGTTCGTGTTCAGTATCGAACCGGGTTTTTGAGCTTTTGTTAAAATGTGCGCTTTTTGACGCAACGTCGTCAGGCGCGTGAGCAGAGCCTGTTCTGGAAACCCCGCTCGTCCTTGCCCGGTGTATTTTTGCATCCCGTTGTCTTTGGAAAATTTTAAATAGAGTCTTTATATTTAAAACGCGCGTTAATTGTTGCGTCGTTAAAATTTTTAGTGCGTTAAGAATTAATTATCATTAAAATGATAGGAACACCGTTATTGTTTTTATTTTATTTTATTTTATTATTTTATCACTATGATTATCATTATCATTATTATGTTTATCATTATGTTATAGATAAATAATTAATGTAATTTTTAATGTTGCGGATACTAGTATAATCATTATTAAATATGGTTTGTCATTAATTTTTATCATTGTTATTATTAATATTGTAGTTAATTATTATTATAATTTGGTTTTGTTTTGTTTATTTCCTTTTCTTTATTTTGTTTTCTTTTTATTTTATTTCCCCCTCTTTCCCCTCCAACCCTAGCGGCCCACTTCATATATATATATATATATATTTTTCTTCCCCGCTGGAGCCGCCGCCTCCTATTCCTCTCCCCGTCGCACCATCCGCACCCAGCCCCCTGCGATCCAGCCTCGTCCGCAGCAGCCAGCGCACGGCCCCCCGACCTCCGCTCCTCCTTCGCACAAAAGCAGACACTGCTGCTCCCCTGTAGCACCGGCCTGGACCCGACCTCATCCCGCTCCAACCTGCTGCAACCGGGCGCCCATGCAGCGCTTCCTCCGGCCGAAGCCGCCCGACTCCCCTCCTGTTGCAACCTGCTGCACCCGGCGCCCTGCTCAGCAGCCAGCGCGCAGCCCCCTGGGCCTCCCCTGGCCGCAGCGACGTAGCCCCCGACGCTATCCACACCCAGCCGGTGCAAGACCCCCCCGGCCTCATCCAATCCCGTCACCCCCTGACCAGCATCACCTCCGGCGCACCCAACTCCGCCCTGCCTACTCTCCCGGCCTCAGCGCATCCCTGCTCTCCCTTGCAGCGCTCGGCCGCAACATCAGCCGCAGCACCCGCGCCCCCTCCTTCTTCCTCTTCTTCTTCTCTTTTCTTCTTCTTCCTCTTCTTCTTCTCTTCTTCTTCTTCCTCTTCTTCTTCTCTTCTTCTTCTTTTTTTTTCTTTCTCCTTCCTCCTGTCCCCTGCTTGCTCCCTGCCTCAGCCCGGCGCCCCGTCGCACTTCCCCCCCGGCCGCGCCTCATGTTCTACTCCCCGAAGGTTACTTGTTTTTTTTTATTTTATTTATTTATTATTTACTTTTATTGTTATTGTTATTATTACTACAATTATTATTATTCTTATTCCTATTATTATGATTGTTATTCTTAGTTATTATTATTATTATCATTATTAATGATTAATATTATTAATTTTATTATTATTTTTATTGTTAGTATTATTATTATTATTATTATTATTATTATTATTATTATTATTAATTTTATTATTATTAGTGTAATTGTTATTATTATTAATACTAATTTTATTATTATTATTATTATTATTATTATTATTATTATGTTGTTATTATTATTATTATTATTATTATCATTATTACTATTATTATTATTATTATTATTATGTTGTTATTATTATTATTATTATTATTATTATTATTACTACTACTATTATCCTTATTTTTATTATTATCATCGTGCTCTTGTTGATGATGGGTTTTTATTTGTTGGCTTAGGACTTTTAGGACCGGCGCAGGGCGTTTCCAAGTGAGCGCCATCGTCGCGCCTTGTCTCCGAGATTCCGTTGTTGTCGCGCTTTGGTTTCAAGGTGAGCGCTTATTCCCGCCGCTTGGTTTGGCATGCTCTGGTGAGTTTTTGGATGTGTCTGAGTCCTTGGTACTGACTATGCAGAGTGTCGGACTTTATCACGTGGCTTCGGACACGCGTTGTGTCATCGCGCCTTGGTTCCAAAGTTGTTTTGTCGTCGCGCTTTGATCTTGAGGTAGGTTCCCTTTGCACTGCTTTTAAAATTTAAGTTATATTATTTCATGCTATTTGAACACCCTAATTGTTCAAAATCAACATTTTATAAATTGTAATAAATATGAGATAATATACGATAATTAATTTTTAATATAAGACGGTTAATTTTTAAATGGTTATTTAATGTCAAAAGGAGCCGTTTATTTTATACACGACACATGAAACATCCTTTTGACGGGCGGACACCCAATAATGAAAGAATGCCCGTTTGGCTTTTAAACATAATTCACGGAATATAAAATAGAGTTCTGGTTTAATGAGAAATGATTTCTTTTGAAGTGTGAACAAATACTTTGGTTCGTTTGAGAAATTGCCCGGTTGGCTCTTAAAGTTTATTTGGGAAAAGAAAATGGTTTGGTTTGGTTTATAAAAATACTGGCAACCTGTGAAGTAGTGTTTTGTGGATTATTCAAATAGTTTTAAACTGGTTTTGGTAGTGATTGTGAATTGTATTAAATGCCCGTTTGGCACTTTATGGAAAGCGATAAAAATGTTTCGATAAAAACCCTCTTAGGGCGAATCTCATGCCTTGGTTGAAATTGATTGTTTGGGAGGCCGCGCTTAGAGGCTCCCGGGTATTTGAGTAGTTAAAGGCAAGAGGTTGTCCAATGGAGTGGCTCGGGGAATGCATGTTGTTCTTTATATATAGATATATCTGATTGGATGCTCGGTTGGCATCGGTTGGCTCACCCCCTTTTTATTAAACACTTGAGACATGGGAATCTGGAATATTGAGAGAATATTCTAAGAACGATTGCTGCACTGGTAGGTTATGGTACTGACCAGTGGCCCATAGTAGGTGGATATATTGGGTTTATTGCTATGGGATTTTCCCTCGACCTGCCTGTGAGTGGATGGTCGAGCGTGTTGTGCGTTTTGATTTCATCGTGACATGTCAATAAGGATGATTTCTCATGTATTGGTGTCTTCTGGTTTATTCTCGATCTCCTAGGTTCACCCATGTCTATTCAGCTTTTGTAGCTTGTAGTAATGATTATGATGCTCACGTGTATACTTACATTGCCCTTGCTGTATGTTTTACTTTGTGCATTCTGGCATTTTGTTTTCCTTGGAAACTGATAAATTGCTTTTTAATGGGTTTCTAAAAATTGTTTTCAAATGGAAGTGTTTAATCCCTTCTTTAAAAATTTGAAAATTTAAACATCACTTTCCTCTTTTCCTGAAATGTCATTGGCACTAATGAAATGAACAAGAATTTGGAAAATGGCTAAGGGTAATGGTTCGTACTTTGTTTTTAAGTAGAATATTATTAAAAACATACTTTTATAGATTGTAGTTCAAACTTGAAATGATGTTTCTTTTATTTTAAAGGTAGTGCATTGGGAATAGATATCGGGCTAGCCTACTGAGTTTTAATACTCACGCCTATAGTTCTTTTCTGTTTTTAGTGTTTGTGCAGGCTATAGTTTGAGTGCGCTCGCCGAGGGCGACGCTTGATCGTTGAGTCGGAGAGCGACCCGCGAGGTCGCACGGAGTTTGTTCGCACGTCGTGTTTGGTTAGTTTGTTTCCTGTTTGTTTCTGTTTAGTCACTTTGTTTAGTTTACCTTTTTCTGCGCTGCTCTGTTTTATCTTTGCATTCTTATTTATTTATATTGGGCGAAATCGTTCCCACAGTCTCTAAATGATGCCCTGGCGCTTGTCGCCAGCCCGGGAGGATCGGGAACGCCTCTCGGGCCATGTCGCGGACCGGCTCGGGTGACCGGTTCAGGGTCGACCCGGGTTGGTTCGTGACAATCTGGGTCTAATGATAATCCTGTCTCTGAGATAACATGACCCAATAAATGAATCTAGTCCGTCCAAAAGTGGCATTTTGAGAGCTCATCATATAACTGATGCTCTCTCAGTGTACTCAAAACGATCTAAAGATGGGTAGCATGGACGTGTTGAGTGTTATATTACACCAATATATCATCCAAAAATACTACCATGAAAGAATCCAAGAATGGATGGAACACTCAGTTCATCAGCGCCATGAAAACTGTTGGTGCGTTCGTGAGACCGAATGACATAACTGCATACTCTTATTGACCATACTTGCTCTGAATTCCTATAAGAGTTCCATCTGATTAACTAATGCACAAGTGATGGTAACCGGATCTCAACACAATATTTGAGAACACCTTGGCTCCTCGAAGTTGATCAATGATATCATCAATCATCAACAACTGATATCAATTATTGATCATCAGCTGGTTAAACTTTTGATAATCAACACAATGTCTGAGGGTCCCATCATCCTTCTTCGCAAACAGGACAAAATAACCCCAAGAGAATTAATGGGATAGATGAAACCCTTTTCCCGCAACTCCTCCAACTGATTCTTGAGCTCCTCCAACTCTGGCGTTGTCATCCTAAAAGGAGTAATAGACATCGGTTCCACTCACGGAACAAGCTCAATATAAAATGCCACCTCTATCATAATCTGAAAACATGAAAAGACCTCTGTAAAAACATCCATGAAATGATCAAACACTAGAGGAAATTCCATCTATGAAGTCCCCTAGTCATCCAGATATAGACTGATAATATGGGCTATTTGTAGAGACCCAAATCTTGACGTACATGGACATTACATTACTTTAGCGGAATACTTAATACATAAAAAAAATAGAAAAACAAGTACTGTAATAGTTTAGTGTCTTTGGATATGGAACGTAATCTTCTCATCATGGTGAAAGATCATCAACATCTACCATAAAGATCTTATTTTTTTTCTTACCTAAAACATTTCCTTTATCCTGGGGAAAATAAAACATAAAAAGGGTGAGCTCAAATGATCAGTAAGGGTACCAATGGATAAAATAAAACATACCATATACATTTGAACTTAATAACATGAACATAATGTTTAAACATCAAAATCTTGAGAAATGACACAAAACATGGGAGTACGTAAGGCATAGATCATAAAGAAACATTATGAATGATAAAATATCATGGGAATAAAACATGTAATTATGGTAACCATTAAGAAAATGACATGATTTCCATAGTAGCCAAGACATTGATGTCAAGACCATCTTAGTGGAAAAAGTCCCTTTCTAAATCGAGTTCACTCCTCGTTCCAGTCCTGTATTACTCAACCGGTTTAACTTGCCATTCCGGCCATGAATATATCATGAGATATAAATCTTTACCCAATGCATTGGAGGGAGATATAGGTCCCACCCATCTCATAATTAAATCATTCTTACTTGTTCCATAACATAAACATAAATCATTCATCATAACCCAATGAATAAAATGGGATTCATAAACATCATTCCATCATCACATAATCCATATAAAATAAATAGACATCATTTCATAATAAGAAAAGTGAAACCATGTAAATCATAGAGACTTTATACTTGAACCATACACATCTAAAATAATATCATCTTATATGGAAAATGGTTCTGATAAAACACTTGAAATGAATTCTTGAGGAAAATATCCTTTCTTCTTCAAAATCAATTTCTTTTCACAAAACATCATGAAATTTTAAAAGAAAAATATTTTGTTTAAAATAGTCCTGAAATATTTTTGAGTAAACTTCATGAAAATAAGGCTTTATAAAACCATAAAAAACCCATTCGTGTCTTATAAGTTAAAAAACATTCTTCTTGTACTTTTGTCGGAAAAGTTAAAAAAGTACCTTGTAGGGTAAACAAAAGAATGATTCCTTCCATACCATGGGGTAAAAGTCAAAATGGGTATAAAAGATCGTTAAACATACATGAATACACTTTTATTAAACATGGACATGGATGATAGCAATAAACCCAGTAAATACTTAAGAATAAGTAATCTCGGATAAAAATGAGATTTGCACAATTATCCCTTACCTTAGGTCTGATTTGCTTAGTAAGTGTCTGAACCTCCTGTATAATGATTTAAATAATGTCATTGACTCTTTCCAGAATCATACTCATTTTTATGATATCATATATGGTTCACTTATTACTTTATATTACCCATTCTTTTGTAAATTCCATGTTAAAAAGCGTTTTTGGTAAAATCGTTTCATTTGTCGTCAGTGTTTTGACTTGTAATTATTCATATGATTACATAGACCATGATTACTTATTTCCAGAATATAAAACATAATTTATATATAATATATATTCATAATATACATATATATAATAGATCAGTAAATGGAAAGAAATACACCGTTCATGGAGACGGTAGGCCGTAAGTACGCATGAACGCTGTTTTCGTTTCCTTATTGAGTTGAATGGAATTAAGTAGACAACATAAATATATATACACATAAATATAGTATCATTATTATTTCATATATTTCATGATTACTTATTATATATACTTTATAATCATTCATGAATGGTTAATGTGGAGAATGAATCTCATCGCGTCGTGGAGACGGTAGTCCGTACGTACGGACGAGGATGATATCATTATCATGATCATGGAATTGTATTGGAGTGTATGTATAATATTTCAGAATCAATATCACTTTATAATAATCATAAATATTTTTTATTTACACCATTATACCCATCCATGTAAGATGGAGGTGGAAAATAGATTACACCGCGGTTTGGAGATGATATCCGTACGTACGCACGCCCGGTGATTTTGTTTTCCGTAGGATGGATAGATGATGAAATAGGGTTGTTTCATAATTATAATAACATATAAGAATATGAGTGATACTGATGTTATTACTTCATAATGAAACAACCTAAGAAGAATAAGTGGATGACGAAATAAAGTTGAAAGAACTGGTAACAGACATTACCTCTTCTTTGAAGCGCCTCTTTGAGTCCTCCTCATAGGACACTAAAATTAGTCTTTGAAGAAGACCAGGACCTCCAGGATGTTGCTATGGAAGTGGAGAAGAGACTTTTTCAGGGTTTGGCCGAGCTTGAAGGCTCAAAGTGGTGTGAGGAAGAGAGGGAGGAGGTTCCCTTTTATAAGGGAGGAGAGGGGAACCTTTGGAATAACTAAAACTATTATTTTATTATAAAGTCAAATTCGGTTTAAATAGATAAAAATTGAATTGTTTAGAAGCTAAGGTGGGGATGGGTTGAAATACTCTCATCCAATATAATTTAGAAAAGTTTAGGTTCATATTTTATCTATATCATTTAGATTTAACATTAAGTAAAATAATTTTACTTTTACCGTGGCTTCTTGTGTTCTTACACTCTAAGGTTAATAAAATTCCTATAAGAAGCCAAAATAACCCCAATTTGTTTATTATTAATATATATAACCTTATCTAAGTCATTTGTCCAAACCTAAGATTATTAAGAATAAAATAACAATTAATAATATAATATTTGTTTTAAAAACTATTTTATTTCAATTTTGACACTATTTTGTAATTGATTTTTGTGAAAATCATAACAAAATGATTAGTTCGAAAAAGTTAATTAAATCAATAATAACATGTAATAGTAACCTAGAAAATTAGTTTATGTCATAAAAAGTCTAAAATTACATTTATTTGGGTATTTATAAAATCAATTATGTCATTATTTCATTAATAAGATTATTACTGCATCATTATGTGTCATAAATAAATTAAATTATTTAATGTCTAAAAATTAAAAATAAAATACTATTATGTAGGAAATCTTTTTAGATTTCTAATGAATATTTATAGTCAAATTTATCTTATGTATGACCCTATATTAAGAATCATTTACTTCTTAAACTTTGATTTTAACTATTTTAACCCTTCTTTAAATAAATTAATAATAAATGTCCTAATCTAATCCAAGTGGGCCTAAATGGTCATATTTTATTCCTAAGGTTGTTTTTTGTCGAATTACACTTATCCAATAGAATTAGGACATGTTTTAGATAATAATAATATCATTTTTACCCTTAATTACACTATTTACTTTTAACCGTGGTAAAAAAAGTAAAAAGTTACTATTCACCAAAAATTATTTTCATCTCATTGAACCACATTTTACTTACTGACATCAATTGTGTCTCTCGGATTTTTGAAATTCCACTCACAGAAGCGGTAAAAGTATGTTTTATGAAAAAATCATTTTTTTAACTACCATTTAGTGGTTTCACTATTCATCAAAAAATGAAAGTTTCCAGAAAAATAACAAAAATTAGGCCTAAGATATATTTGATATTATGAACTGAAAAATGATGTCTATTTTACTAAATTCAAAACATATCAGTTGCATTACTTAATTTAAAAATTAATTTCCATCGTCAAAACAAATAGCGCATTCTTAAGAGATAATAATTATCAAAAGATTGACACTTATTTATATCTGGTTTAAATGTGAAATTACATCCAATGACCAAAATTGTATTAAATTGTAAAAATATATTCTAAATATACATTAAAACCACTCAAATTAATAATTTATCACAATTAATAATTTCGATTAAAAAGGTTGTTTTTAATTAAAATTTACTAATTTTCACTATTCATCAGAAAATGAAAGTTATCCGAAAAGTACCAAAACATCACCCTAAGCTAATTGCAATATTCCGAATCCAAAAATGAAGTCCATTTTGAAAAATAAAATTTACAAAATTTCAAAAAGTGGTCATTACTATTCATAACGGCTAGTTTTACTAATATTTTAATAGCATATCGTTGTTTAGTGAAACTTGGTATTGCGTACTACACATGCTATCGAGGAAGGTCGCGATTGCACATAATTCAAGGCAAGTCAATGATGCGTGTTGTGAAAGCTCCCTTTGGTGTAGCATACAACAGAAGACATCAATGAAATTAAAAATAATATTTTTCATAAAATCTCGCGGTGTTATATTCTACCCCCCTTAAAATGAATTTCACCCTCGAAATTCATCGGCATTATAAATGGTTTACTCCTCGAAAGTTTCTTTAATAGAAACCCACATCGTAAAAATGAATACCAAAACCAATCTTTAAAAACAAAATTGTTAAACGTAATGGTTACCCAAATAAACTAATCACTGGGTTTCCACATAGGTGAAAATATGGATATGGAAGAGAAATCCAACCATCATGTTCTGATGGAGAGTGGTAGAGAACATGGCTATGGAAAATACAGAAATCACAAAGCCATAAATTTGTGACAATCTAAAGTACCATCTGATTCATCAGATATAAGAGCACTAGGACATCATTTTTGGTTTTCAAGATCATTTCCCTAAAGTTGATGAAATTGGAATTAGAAAAAATACTTTCGGGATTTTTGGTATAGTCACGCCGTTGGTCGTTCTTTGGACAATTTCCACCTCATCTATTAAAGAAATGAAGTCGAATTTGTCATTCATGATGTGTTTGCAGATCATGTGATAGATTGATGAGTCATTCCATCTGTCTCAAACAAAAGGGTAGAAAAGTTATCAAAACATACATAAGTCCATCTATAGTGTGATTAATCATATATAGTTCCTAAAATGGACATATACTTCATATATCATACTTCCTAATATAATAAAAATAGTTTCTACTAAGTAGGGACATTGTGTTGTCCATTGGTAGGCGATAAAGGCCAGTCGCACTTCGGTTGTGGGTTCGATTCCCACAGCCTTCTCCGACGCGATGGGTTGTTGCCCATCCTGCAGGTTGTCATTTTTCTAAAACTACATTACTATAACATCCCATAAATAATATCAATAAAGTTCTATCCTTAAACAATACTAACTTATGTCCAAAATAATCCATTCCAATCTTTAGTCTTATCTTAAATACTTCGGTCCATGCTCATAGTATAAAGAAAATGATTACTCGAAATGTCGTTAACCAAGCATGTCAAAAGATAACTCTTTCCACATACCAAAATCCAAAAATTATATATACTCAAACCATGATATAACCTTATCCTTATATCAGTCATGAGATCATGAATACTATCAAACATTTAATTTTCTCTTTATCCCTTCATTATGCGCATATCATCTACATTCCAAAAATATCTGCATAACCTTTCATGGATACTGGTACCATTAATCATACACTTTCAAAACTCAAGGAAGGACCAAAGTGTAACAATCCTTAGATTTCTCTTTATTCCATAGTACCATGAGATTACTTATACAACATTACACATGATAAACATGTAATCATTCCACTACATTCTTAAACCGTTGACCGAGCTTCAAAAATTCTTTCATCTCACATATCATTTGTAGTCTCTTCATCATCATCAACATAAATACTACCCATATGACCATACTGATTCTATTCATGAGACTTTCCCTTAGAGAATTGGTTTGTATAATGCCCGTACATTCCACATTTACAATATTTAACCATTATTGATGTCGTAGCAATACCATTATCCTCATCCCTGGTGTTAACTGAACCTTTTCCATTGCACTTACTGGCTTTGTGTCCTTCTTTTCCACACCCAAAGTATCTTCCAATTCCTTTGAAATATTCTCCTTTATTCCACTTCCCACATGATTTACATAGGGAAAATTGAACTTTTTCCCTCTATGATCATCAGGAATCTTTATCTTTCTCCTATTAGCCGAGTTAGGAATCTTACCAAATTTTACTTTATTGATCATATTATGAGATTTCTGATTCGGCATAATAATGATGTTTGTACTTCCAAATCCCATTTCATTTGGTTTCTCATGAAGAATATCATTCCATTGTCCATCATATCCCCCATTACCGTGAATCATCTTGTTTCCAGCCATTTTCTAAAACATAAAAAGAATAGTGTGAGAGGAAAAAATCATAATAAAGGGGGAGTAACTTCAATATCTAACATATTTGGTTTAATCCGATATCGTTAACATAGTTTTAGGAATATATCCTATACTTATACTTATCCTTAGGGACGTCCCTAGCCATACCTTAGAAATATCTCTAGGGATATCACTAAATTTTTCACATCCTAGTTTCCAAAGGTTGACTAAACTTTTCCTTTGATACCAACTGTAGAGACCCAAAGCTTGACGTACATGGAAATTACATTACTTTATCGGAATACTTAATATATAAAAAAAATAGACACACAAGGATCGTAATAGTTTAGTGTCTTTGGAAACATAGAATGTAATCTTCTCATCGTTGTGAATTATCTTCAACATCTCCCATACAGAACTTCTTTTTTTTCTTACCTAAAACCTTTCATTATATCCTGGGCAAAAGAAAAAATAAAATGGGTGAGATCAAATGCTCAGTAAGAGTAAGCATGGATAAAATAAAACATACCATATACATTCGATCTTAAAAACTTGAACATAATGTTTAAACATCAAAATCTTGAGAAATGACACAAAACATGGGAGTACGTAAGGCGTAGATCATAAAGAAACATTAAGAATGATAAAATAGCATGGGAATAAAACATGTAATTGTGGAAACCATTAAGCACATGACATGATTTCCATAGTAGCCAAGGAATTGTTTTCAAGACCATCTTAGTGGACAAAGTCCCTTTCTGAATCGAGTTCACGCCTCGTTCCAGTCCTGTATTACTGAATCGGTTTTACTTGTCTTTCCATCCATGTCTATCTCATGAGATATAAATCTTTACCCAATGCATTAGAGGGAGATATAGGTCTCACCCATCTCATATTGAAATCACTCTTACTTTTTCCATAACATAAACATAAATCATTCATCATAACCTAATGAATAAAATGGGTTTCATAAACATCATTCAATCATCACATAATCCATATAAAATAAATGGACATCAGTTCATAATAAGAAAAGTGAAACCATGTAAATCATAGATACTTTATACATGAACCATGCAAATATGAAATAATGTCATCTTATATGTAAAATGGTTTTGATAAAACACTTGAAATGAATTCTGGAGGAAAATATCCTTTCTTCTTCAAAATCAATTTCTTTTCACAAAACATCATGAAATTTTAAAAGAAAATGATTTTGTTTAAAATAGTCATGAAATCTTTTTTAGGAAGCTTCATGAAAATAATGCTTTATAAAACCGTAAAAACCATGTTCGTTCCGTATAAGTTAAAAAACATTCTTCTTGTACTTTTGTCGGAAAAGTTAAAAAAGTACCTCGTAGGGTAAACAAAAGAATGATTCCTTCCATACCATGGGGTAAAAGTGAAAATTGGTATAAAAGGACTTTAAACATACATGAAAACCCTTTTATAAAACATGGACATGGATGATAGCAATAACCCCAGTAAATACTTATGAATAAGTAATCTCGGATAAAAATGAGATTTTTACAATTATCCATTACCTTAGGTCCGATTTTCTTCATAAGTGTCCAAAACTCCTGTAAAATGATTTAAATAATGTCATTGACTCTTTCCAGAATCATACTCATTGTTATGATATCATAAATGGTTCACTTATGACTTTATATCACCCGTACTTTTGTAAATTCCATGTTAAAGAGCGTTTTGGGTAAAATCATTTTATTTGTCATACGTGTTTTGACTTGTAATTATTCATATGATTACTTAGATCATGATTAATTAATTAAATAATATAAAACAAGATTTAAATATAATATATATTCAGAATATACATATATATAATAGATCAGTAAATGGAATGAAATACACCGTTCATGGAGACGGTAGGTCGTACGTACGCATGAACGTTGTTTTCGTTTCCTTATTGAGTCGAATGGAATTAATTAGATGGAATAAATATATATACACATAAATACAGTATCATTATTATGTCATATATTTCATGATTGCTTATTATATATACTTTATAATCATTAATGAATGGTTAATGTGGAGAATGAATCTCATCGCGTCGTGGAGATGGTAGTCCGTACGTACGCATGAGTGATGATATCGTTGTCATGATCATGGAATTGTATTGAGTGTATGTATACTATTTAAGAATCAATATAACATTATAATAATCATATATAGTTATTATTTATACCATTATACCCATCCAAGTAAGGTGGTGGTGGGAAATAGATTACACCACGGCGTCGAGACGGTATTCCGTACGTAAGCACGCGCAGTGATTTCTTTTTCCGTAGGATGCATAGATGGTGAAATAGGGATGTTTCATACATATAATAACATATCAGTATATAATTGATACTGATGTTATTACTTCATAATGAAACAACCTAAGAAGAAGAAGTAGAAGAAGAAATAAAGTTGAAAAAATCGGCAACGGACACTACATCTTCTTTGAAGCGCCTATTTGAGTCCTCCGCTTAGGGCACAGAAATATGTCTTTGAAGAAGACCAGGACCACTAGGATGTTTCTAGGGAAGTGGAGAAGATAATTTTTCAGGGGTTGGCTGAGCTTGAAGGCTCAATGTGGTGTGAGGAAGAGAGGGAGGAGGTGCCCTTTTATAAGGGAGGAGAGGGGCACCTTTGGAATAACTAAAACTATTATTTTATTATAAAGTCAAATTCGGATTAAATAGCTCCAAATTGATTTATTTAGAATCTAAGGTGGGTATGGGTTGAAATCCTCTCATCCAATAGAATTTACACAAGTTTAGGTTCCTATTTTTACTTTATCATTTAGATTTAACATTAAGTAAAATAATTTTACTTTTACCGTGTCTTCTTGTGTTCTTACACTATAAGGTTAATAAACATACTATAAGAAGCCAAAAGAACCCCAAGTTGTTTATTATTAATATATATAACCTTATATAAGTCATTTTGAAGAACCTTAGATTTTTAGGAATAAAATAACAATTAATAATATAATATTCGTTTTAAAAACTATTTTATGTCAATTTGGACACTATTGTGTAATCGTTTTTTGTGAAAATCATAACAGAATGATTAGTTCGAATAAAGTTATTTAAATAAATAATAACATGTCATATTAACCAATAAAATTAGTTTATTTCATAAAAAGTCTCAAATTACATTTATTAGGGTATTTATAACATCAATTATGTCAATATTTCATTAATAAGATAATTACTGCATCATCTTTGTGTCATAAATAAATTAAATTATTTAATGTCTAAAAATTAAAAATTAAATACCACTATGTAGTTAATCATTTTATCTTTCTAATGAATATTTATAGTCTAATTTATCTTATTTATAACCCTATATTAATTATGATTTACTTATTAAACTTTGATTTTAACTATTTTACCCCTTTTTTAAATAAATTAATAATAAATGTCCTAATCTAATCCACGTGGGCCTAAATGGTCATATTTTATTCCTAAGATTGTTTTTGGTCGAATTACTCTTATCCAATAGAATTAGGACATGTGTTAGGGTAATAATAATATCATCTTTACCCTTAATTACACTATTTACTTTTAACCGTGGTAAAAAAAAGTAAAAAGTTACTATTCATAAAAATTATTTTCATATCACTGAACCACATTTTACTTACTGACATCAACCGTGTCTCTCGGATTTTTGAAATTCCACTCACAGAAGCGGTAAAATTATGTTTTATGAAAAAATCATTTTTTAACTACCACTTAGTGGTTTCACTATTAATCAAAAAATGAATGTTTCTAGAAAAATACAAAAATTTAGGCCTAAGATATATTTGATATTATGAACTGAAAAATGATGACTATTTTACCAAATTCAAAACATATCAGTTGAATTAATTAATTTAAAAATTAATTCCCGTCGTCAAAACAAATAGCGTGTTCCTAAGAGATAATAACTATCAAAAGATTGACACTTGATTATGTCTGGTTTAAATGTGAAATTACATCCAATGACCAAAATTGTATTAAAATGTAAAAATATATTCTAAATATAATTTAAAACCACTCAAATTAATAATTTATCACTATTAATTATTTCGATTAAAAAGGTTGTTTTTAATTAAAATTTAGTAATTTTCACTATTCATCAAAAAATGAAAGTTATCCGAAAAGTACCTTAATTTCACCCTAAGCTAATTTCGATATTCCAAATCCAAAAATGAAGTACAATTTAAAAAATAAAATTTAAAAAATTTCAAAAAGTGGTTATTACTATTCATAACGGCCAGTTTTAATAGTATTTTAATAGCATATCGTTGTTTAGTGAAACTCGGTATTGTGTATTACACACGCTATCGAGGAAGGTTGCGATTGCGCGTAATTCAAGGCAAGTCAATGATGAGTGTTTTGAAAGCTCCCTTTGGTGTAGAGTACAACACAAGACATTAATGATATTAAAAAGAATATTTTTCATAAAATCTCGTGGTGTTACACTATTACTCCTCTCAACCCATGATGCTCTGTTCTTGATCTGCTCGTCTGGACATCCCACTCGCCCATATGAAGAAAACATCCACCCTCTGGTGGTGTGAAACTCACCCTACGGTGACAGCAATCGACAACGGCCTGGAAGGGAACCAACCAGCCCAATATAAGAATGTCATCGTAGCCTATCATTGGAAGGACCTAGATGTCCTAGAAGAAGTGACACCCACCAAACTCAAGAGGGTAAACCTAGCACTAACATACACTAGCCGTTGTAGTTCCCAACATAGTTTATAGCATTAAGATATTGGCAACATAAATGATACAAAGCCCAAGGATTTCCAAAATAGTGAAAGATATAATGCTATAATAATCCCTTGTATCAAAAAGAGAAGAAGCTAAAACAGAGGCAATTAATATCATACATTGAATTGTAGATAGAGTGAGATTCTGGTCCTGCTGGTTCTGCTCCACCGCAAAAGTCTGACCTGAACCACAGCCATGCGACCCTACCTGAACTCTCTAAAAAGATGTACCCTATTGTCACTGAAATCCAGGAAACTGGATTCTAGATCCACGACCACCACCTCAGCCTGAAGAGCTGGAAGAACTCTTGTTCCTTGCATGATGAGAAACTGGTGGTGCCTCTCTGCAACGCAGAGTCATAGAAGAAACCCTATCACTAACTGTAGTTGATAAGAACTGACAGAAGCATTGATGATGGCACATCTTTCTGCATGATTGGCACTCCACTGGGTCCATCGGGCAATGTCGCCTCCTATCCCTGCTCTTCCCGCACTGGTAACACACCACATGACTACCAAAAGATGTATCTCGCCTACTACAATCTCCACGCATAGACTCCCGGCGGCACATCCTGTTGTCAGTAGGAGGGATACCAACTCTGGATGTCGAACCACCCTGGCTCACCACTTCATAACCCCTTAGATTACACTCTTTGATCTATGCCTAGTTCTCTATTGAATTGATGGAAGTTAACATGAATATGTTCACCTAAGATTTGATGTCATCGCTGAGACCATCCTCAAACATCCTTGCCAAAAAATAAATCATCACCTCCTAGAATAGGTGTAAATCACAGGAAATCAGTGAAGCGAGATGAATACTCCAGGACTGATAGAGTTCCTTACTCTAGACTCCTGAACTCTTGAGCTCGATCAGCCCATAATGTATCTAGGTACGAGTAATCATAAAAGTAACAATGAAACTCTTCCCACGCCATAACCTACTAGTGTCCTACCTATGACATCACATCCCACCATATCATGGTGAAGTCTTGAAGAATATACATAGCGAGCTTCACCCTCCCTTCTAAAGGTCTGTCCAGATGCTTGAATATAAATATCATGGTTTATATCAATGAATTGGTAGCCTAAGGTCCTCCTTCCATTGTGAAGGTGGTAGGATTATGATGCAGGAAAACCCATGTCTACTCTTCCATAAAAGGGGTAGGGTGTGGTACTCCTCAAAAGGTATTAATGAACCTCATAAATCCCTCTCAGAATCGTATGTCAGCACCTATGTCCTGAATGATAGCTGGTGCCAAGACTATCACAACTGAATGATCTAATTGTAGCCCCTGACCAGCCATGTCTGTTGTCTGATCACTACCATGAAACTGAAAGACAACCAGAGGGCCTCTCAGTGGCATGAATTTTCAAGGTCAAGTGGAAACCTTAGATCAATATTAATAGGGACTAAAACATATATGTGTAATAAGGGAACAGGAGAAAGAAATCATTCAGGTTTTTCTAAACATGGATACATGACCTATACAATGCCTACACGGTGTGATCCCTTAAGCCTTTACATGGGCGTGTACTTCTGCCAACCCAAGTCACGTAACACCTCAAAAAACAAAGTGTTTTCCAAACACATGTTGTGTACTTGAATCCACTTTCCCTACCCGAGTTATTCTACGTGGCTATGCCACACAGTTCTCTAAGAACAAAACTACATGGCATGTTAGTGTCAGACATGGCGTGTACAATATGAACTTCATTGACCCATGTTGTTAGTTACATGGATGGTTACACTGCTCACTCTACACATCATGTTTTAAACGGACATGGCATGTACTAATTTGGTTTAAATTACTTGTGTAGTTAGTCACATAGGTAGACACACAGCTGATACTATACGACATGTTTATTCCAGAAACAGCATGTACTAGAATGATTCCCTCATATGGTATTGTTCATTACACAACCGGATACAAGGTTTATACTTCATGTTGTGTTCAAGATTGACAAGACATGTATAACCTATTTTTTATCCATCCAAGTCGTTAGTCGCCCGGGTGGACACATCGTCTCCCCAACACGGCATGTACCTCTGGTACACGGCGTGTCCCCCCAAATATTTCCCAACCCCGTGTCTCTGCCCACACAGCTAGTGACACGGTTAGATAAAACACGGAATTTACATAGGGTACCCAGCTTTTAGAAAAAAATATCATTCCCAAACAAAAGGACACATGGTGTGTATTCATCATTACACACCGTGTATTCAGGGTTTTTTTGGATAGTAAGCCTTAGAAACTACTCTAAAAGATCAGAAAAACAGGGAAACAAACATTAATATTCCAAATTCTGATCCGTGAGGGCCCATACTACCCAAAAATCAAAATCCGACATCTTATACATGTCATTTTCAAAAAAAGAAGTGTAATATCCACCAAATTCTGAACCATGAAGGCCCATAACACCTCAATAACCCACGTTTGGTGTCTATTCAACCAAGACCGTACAAAACCAAAACTTTATAATCAAAAAGGAATTATATCAACGAATATATCACTACAACATTTTTGGCACCAAAATTTGTGAAGAAAGTGAGAAAATATAAACTGTTAGGGGATTTCTCTCAAAGACCATTCACGGAGCCCCTATGGCCCCACACCTAGCACCCAGTTTCTCCTTTGCAATGTTGACACAAAGCAAAGAGGCCAGAAGATCCATTAACAAATCTAACATTTGTGAACTTTCCACAGAGCAAGGAGGTGGGATGCTCTACGAACCCCCTTGAAATTCATGAACCCGCTACGAAACTAGGTTGCAGGATGATCAGAGAAGCCATTTAACATTTCGAACACTCTGGGAGAAAGCGTTGTCTTCATGCCGAGTGAGATCTGCTTCGCGATGCCTCTTACCTATAAATGCTGGTCTCCCCTCAAGCCCAAAGGATGTATCATCCAAAATTTTTCCTTCTTAGCTCCCAAATCGCAATGCAATCTATGCTCTGCGAACCATGATCTCTTTAATGTACTTTTGTATTGAAAAATTCCACCCCCAACCTTCCATGAATTAGGACTCTCTTTATGGATTGATGCCCTTCACGGATCCTACGGGCCTCCGCGAAGGATGGGGAACCCCAAGGGGACTCGGGTCATTACTGAGTACATATGCTTCACAAATTACCCACCATGAACAAGTGACCCACATGATATGAAAGGGTCACTGTGCTTCAGAAAGCACATTTCTTTACAATGTTACACTTAGCAAGGCACCCTTTCTTAGTGAATCACTCTATAGGAATAACTTTCCACTTCGCTAAGCACTTTCCATATGGACTTGTTCATGAATTTTAGGCTAGGCCACTTCACTTTGCAATGCTCACCCCTTCGCGAAGCTCCTTCACTTCACAGGGCACCAGAGCTTCACGAGGATTCCTTCTATGAACCTCTTATCTCCACAACTCTATTTCCCACGAGACCCTCTATGTTTGTACAAAGTGATTTAAAAGTCTATTGGGTGGTGCTTCCCATTGCATTGCTTCACCTCATGCTTATTCCCATATGCATTCTAATGGCTATTGCTTCTTCGTATTGCCATGGAAATGTGGATTCCTAAAAGGATCACTCCATAACACTCCTTCACCATGGATTTTATGATTCCTTTCCTTCCCCATGTGGTGGGTGGTATGAGTTTTGTAAGTAATAAGGGGTCCGGAGTGAACCAACCTCATTCGAGCTTCTGGACGTTAAAATGCCAAGCGTAATCTCCATATGCACATGACGTTAAACTGTGATCTCTCCCCATTCACAGTATGTGGGATTCCCCACCTTGGACATTCTTCATGCTGACTAGTCTCCACGAGAGTGAAATCATTCCTTACATGGAATGGGTTCCTCTTTATTGGAGTGACATGTATATGCGGGGAAAGGGACACCACCTTAGTGTAAGCCCCTAACTTTTCTTGTAGGAGGTAGCACCCCTACTCCTCATCTCTTCTTATGTTCCAAGGGATAGGGAGTGGGGAATGGGCATCGGAGCGGTCCCTTCATCGGTTCAAATTCCCTCTCCCTTTGTGCTTTGTCACCATCAGGCCCCCATCTAAGAGTAAGTCCCAATCTCCATCTCCTTGGGCTGCTAACCATGCATAAACCCCTATTTCCTTTTGGGGCTGATTACCACACATAAGCCCCTGTTTCTTTTTTGGGATGCTTACCGATCTTATGAACCTATTTCCTTTTGGGCCACTAACTACGTGTAATCCCCATTTCACTTCCCAGAGATGCGCCTTTTTCAACATGATCATGAGGTCCTTGCTGTCTCTTGTTTCTCACAACGAGAATGACTCACGTGGGATTAGAACAAGCATCGACCATGAAATGTTCTCGGGGAAGCCTAGAGTGTATGCCCAAAAAACCCAATCCTTATGACGTACATTGTATTCGATCCATGATAAGGAATGGTAAGTAGGAAGCCTACCTAAGGCTCATTCCCTCCATCCATTGGTTCTGACCCCCTTCATGTCGATTCCAACACCCTCTGAATTTCATGGTCTTTGATCCTTGCCTAAGAAAGGTACATAAGAAGCCTCTATGAGGTTCAATACCACCATCCGTTGGTTTCAACCATTTTATGTTATTCCACCACCCCTCCCGATCTACGTGGACTTTGATCATTACCATGTAAAGGTACATAGGAATCCTTCCTAAGGTTCAAGCCCGCCATCAATTGGTTTTTACCATTTAACATTGGTCCACCACCCATCCTGAACAACATAGACATTGATCCTTTCAAAGTCATGGTATATAGGAAGCCTCCTTGAGGTTCTAGCCCAACACCCATTGGTACCGACCATCTTCACGTCAGCTCAACAACACCCCTCTGGAACTACGTGTACATTGATCTTCACCAAGACTACATATGTAGGAATCCTCCTATAGGTTCAAGCCCAAAAACCACTAGTTCGGACCCCTCCATGTTATACCACCTTCATCCCTCATGATGTTAAACTGCATGCCCACTTTTCATCCTTGATGACGTTAAACAAAATCTACAATGCCGAACAATGTGGGCTTTGATCTTTGTTTATTGGATAGGGTACATAGAAAGCCTACCTGTGGTTCAACCCCATTGAGCGGTAAGCCGTTGTGCCCCCATAAAGTGGTAATATATTGTTCCTTAATCTATAAGTAAGTCGTTGTGCCCTCATCCAACTGTAATATGTTGTAGACCCCATTTAGCAGTAAGATGTTGTCGACGCAAACCTAGTGGTAAGACATTGTGATCCCTTCTGATGGGACCTATATTGCTGGTCCATCCTAGTGGCATAAGACCAACCTCAGGCTGCTAACTAAACATCAGCCCCAGTATAACATCAGGTCATTGTCCTCTGCGTACACCTAGATTCAATAAACCCATCATAAACTGCATGGACATTGATTCCCCACCACAAAGATACATAAAAGGTATCTTCGAGGCTCAATCCAATCATCATTATTTCCCTCGAGTCGACTCCATATCATTATCCATCCACTCCACATAACCAAAAATTATACATCACTATTCTTACCGGGGCCTCTACGTCCTTGTGGGATCATTCCACCTCATTCCCCATTCTCTCTATCAAAAATTGGGTATCTAACCATGCGTTAGCCCCAAAATCAGCGTTCCCTCTAAGGGTTTCACCTATCAGATCCACTCTAGTCAGTGTTCTAATCTGTCTGATCCATCTTCTCTAGATGTTAAACTCGTGGCATACCCTGTGATAAACATGGGAATATATGGAAAACCTTAGATACATGCCTATGGCATACAATTCCCTGCTTTTTACATGGGGTTCCGTGAGATTCTATGCCCTCATGAAGCCCTATAATAAGGGGAAGAGACCCAGGCACGCTAGTGTTCCAGCTTCCAGACAATCTAGTGATGTCCAAGGTGACTACTCCACCCACCGAAATTTGCTTCCCAGACTAGACCCCTTGGAATGTACCGTCAGAAGTTGTGTAATTAACTGATGTCCATGATGAATGGTACTAGGAAGAGTTTCATGAACAACATCTTAGTCCATAATGGAGACCCAAACTAGGTGATGCGTTTTGAGGATCTATCCATATAAGGAATAAAATACATTACACCATCTTGTTTTAATCATGGAGAAAACATCCCTGAATAAGTAACAAATGCTGCCCAACGTTGTAAAGTAGGAATGTAGGGCAATAGTTGCACGCCCTCCACATACAGAGGCATGTGCCCCGCAAAAAGCATTAGAAAAAAATGGTGAACCCAACATGAAATTATCTTCCTCAATGTGGAGACTAGTAGTGTTGAAGACATTAGTGGATTATCGTGTCACCATATCTAGTTATCCAACATCGGGTCTTGTTAAGAAAATCGTGGGCCCTGTATGAAACTCACTAGAAGTTGGTGTAGTCAAAACGTTGGACATCTCGGTCTGCGACACTGTTAGCGTGGATCCTTCTTACCTACCATGGTAGAAGGAATGACGATATGGAACTAGATGTCTATTTCTTTTTTTCAGCGCAAATGACTTAATCTTCCAGCTTTTCAAGAACCATGATGTTACATCGGGAACCCGATCGACACCTTCCCACCGATGCAGGGGTAGGGCCATTGCCAACGCATCAATCCCACATGGCTCAACCGCTTCTCTTATGGCTTCCACACCGACAGATTCTGGTCACCCATTCCCCATCTCCCCTTCAGAATTTTGACAATGAAGGGTGATAAGCATGATCAGGCACCAATACGAAGAGGAGATGATTATCCCAACATCTGATATGTCCCGTCAGGATTTAGAGTCATATGTGCCTCATCTCCATCGTTTCCCCCATGGGCCGAGTAGGGATCCACTACTCCCCACACCAATTTATAATCATTTCAGGATCCTCTACCCTGAACATCTCGATGACTCCCTCCCCTACACTGATGAGGTAATGGATGTATGGACCAACTCGGCTGGGATCCTATTCTAGGGGCCCCCAAAAAGGTCCCCCACTGGTCCACATCCGCACCACCACCTAGTCCCACAGGATGAAGAGTAGGTAAGTTGTGTACCTTCACCACTGACCCCGGTTCGGATGAACCGATTCCAACATTGGGTGATGTCCAAGGAAGATGCCCTCCAATGGTCATCGACGTCCGCATCTACTATGGCACGAGGCCACGCCGATGTGTATCATTAGCCTCTTATGCACACTGAGCAGAGAAAATTATATACCCAGAAAAAATCAAGCCCCAACTATCCCACAGGCAGTCTTGGTCAACTCTATCAGTCACCAATGCAGGGAGCACCTTCCATAGACCAACATGCTGCAGCAGTACCCATTGCGGAGGTGATCCTTGTACTGCCACAGTGGAGAACGCGGGTCCTCCCTGCTTCCAAGAATTACATGGAGTTCTTCCCCTTGATACCTTTGATTCGAATTAGGGTATTTCCCATGATATTGACACTTAATACGAAAGCCTATCTCGCGCTCATAACAATGGGTATGAGCTCATTACTCCTACCAGGGACCGCCAATATGGAGATGTTATGCATATGGTAAATCTCCCGTATGGGGGGGCTTCCTCAAGTCCTTTCAGTAGCTAGTGAAGGTCCTCCTAACCTCAGAAATCAGAGGACTGATGGTCATCATATGAAATGAGATATTATTTATTGGAGTGGCATCTGTCCACGGGGAAAGGGAATTCCCCTTGGTGTAAGCCCCTATCATTTCATACCGGAAGTAGCACCCCTAATCCTCTTATCTTTCTTAGTTCCAAGGGACAGAGGGGGTTGGGGGTGGGCACCATATCCCTCATTTCGTCTTTTCCAAATCCCTATCCCCTTCAACTTTGTCACCACCAGGCCTCCATCATGGAGTAAGTCCCAATCTCCATCTCCCTGGGCTGGTAACCATGCATAAGCCCGTGTTTCCTTTTTTGGGATGCTAACTGTACGTAAGCCCCTATTTCGTTTTTTGATTTCTAACCACGTGTATGCCCCTATTCCCTTTTTGGGACACTAACTACTTGTAATCCCCATTTTACATACCAAAGTCCCACCATTCCTAATTTGATCATCAATTCCTTACTGCCTCTTTCTTATCACACCAAGGATGACTCACATGGGCATAGAGCAAGCATCATCAAGGACATCCTGTCTGGGCAGACTACAGTGTTAGCCCCCAAAACCCACTCCTTCTGAACTATGTGGTCTTTAATCCTTGCTATGTCACGGTACATAGGAAGAAATTTTGAGGATCAAGACCAGAATCCAATGGTTCCGACCCCCTTCACGTTGACTCCCACTACTTCTGAACTACGTGGTATTTGATCTTTGTTAAGGCTAGGTTAGTAGGACACCTCCCTGTGGTTCATGCCCACCATCCAATGGTTCATACCTATTCACGTCAGTCCACCACCCCTCCGGAACTACTAGGACTTTGATCATTCCCAAGGAAAGGTATGTAGTAAGCCTCCCTGTGGTTCAAGCCCACCATCCATTGGTTCTCACCATTTCATGTCGGTCCACCACCCCTCCTGAACTACGTGGAATTTTTTCCCTTCCATGTAAAGGAATGTAGGAAGCCCCCCCTGAGGTTCAAGTCCAACACCCATTGGCCCTGGACATATTCTATTTGGCTCACTAACACCCTTCTAGAACCACACAAAAATTGATCCATACTAAGGAAAGGTATGTATGAAGCCTCGTTGAGGTTCAAGCACAACATCCACTAGTTCTGACCCCCTTCACATCAGGTCACCTTCATCCTAAAAGGCATTAAATTTCATGAACCCTTTCAGTCCTTCAAGATGTCAAAATGCATCCACCATCCCGATCTACATGGGATTTTATCCTTTTCTCCTAGATTGGGTATGTAGGAAGCCTCCATGAGGTTCAACCCCATCCAGCGGTAAGTCGTTGTGCCCCCATCTAACAGTAATCTGTTGTGACCTTCTAGCTGTAAGATATTGTGCCCTCATACAATGGTAAGACGGTGTAAACCCCATTCATTAGTATTCTTTTTTCAGTCCAAACCCAATAGTAATCCGTTTCCATCCCTTCTATTTGGAGTCATATCCCTAGTCCATCATAGTGGTGTAAGACCAACCTCGAACCTCTAACCAAATGTAAACCATAATATATCATCGGGTTGGTGTCCATTGCTCACACATTGATTCTATGCCCCCATCCTGAATTATGTGGAATTTGATTCCCTACCATGAGGATACATACGAGGTCTCTTTGTGGCTCAATACCATCATCACTGTGACCCTCGAGTCGACTCCATCTCATTCTCCATCCACTCTACATAGCCCTCCATTATCCATATTGATTCTTACCTGGGCCTCCACATCCCAGTGGGATCATGCTACCTCATTCCCCATTCTCTTTAACAACAATTGGGTAGATAACTTCTTGTTAGCCCCAAAATTAGTGTTCCCTCCAGGGGTTTCACCTATCTGATCCACTATAGTTAGTAATCTAGTTAGTCTGATCCATCTCTACTATATGTTAAACTCACGGCATACCATGTGTTAAACATAGGAAGATTAGTAAAACCTTAGATATATGCATATGGCATTAAATTCCCCACATTTGACGTGGGATGCCTCGATCTTCTACACCCTCGAGAATACATGTAATAAGAGAAAGAAACCTAGACTTTCTAGTGTTCCAACGTCTAGACACTCCAGTGATGTCCAACATGACTACTCCCCCGACGAAAGGTTGATGCCCTGACTAGACCACTTGGAATGTCCCGAAGGAAGAAATGTAATTAACTGAATTCCATAATGAAATGGAACTGGGAATATTTTCACAAACAAAATCTTTGGTTATAAGGGATACCAGTACGTGGTGACGAGTTCCAAGGAGGAATCCACAGAAAGAAGAACTGACATCCCATTATCCCATTTCAATCATGGAGAAGACGTCCCTGAATAAGTGATGGATGATACCCACCTTTAGAAAATGTAAATGCGGGGCTACAGTTGTGCAACCTCAATAGACAGATGCGCGCGCCCCGACGTAAGTGTCTGAAGAAAGCATGCATATCTAACACAACATCTATCAGAACAAATGCAATCACTAATTCACCCAAAATGGGAGGGCAAGAAATAATGATGTGTGATCTCTAGCAAGTGGCTATACGATTCATGTGATGGCATACCCTCATCTCATAGTGTGGAAAGAGAAATAGAACCTCAATAATATCGACAATAATAGCACAAAAAATGTGAATCACGTAATGGTGAAATCAAATACACTGTAAAATTGTTAAACCAGAAAAAATTGCAATAACAACGTTAATTGGCTTTTCCTTATACTCGGGATTTCTACTCCTAGACATTGTTTATTACCAAGTACCTATTCCTTCTTATCCCCATCTATAGGCTCTGTACAGTAAGTCAAGAAGAATATAATTCATCTGATACCACTGTGTAAAGTCCCAGTTTCGGGAGCTTCCCAAAGGTGCCCCGTACTAAGTTGCTCACATGGACTCAAGCACATTTCCCTGAATGCCAAAGGCTGCCGACTAGAAGTGATGACCATGGGTGTGATAGCTGGGAAACTATGACCACATTGGTTGATTAACACAGTGTAAGTAAAACAGATAGTAGTAGAGGAGGTAGTAAAACATGCAATAGGTAAGCAAAAATGTTAATATGTAATGGAAAATTCTGGATAGTGGTTGAATATTACATATGATAAGAGAATTGAAGTTGATAAAAAAATGAATGATTCAGAATATGTAATGGAAAATTATGGAAATGATGAGTCAATTGGATTCTATATCATTTGAAGTGCCATCATTGGGGATAAAAAACTAAAATTATAAAGATATTTGTTCATTGATGGATTGAAACCCAATTTATTAAGTGTTTCAAACCTTATTTATTATGGTAAGTAAATAAATTTAAATAATGGGATGTTTTTATGAATGTCCAACAAACTAATGAAATCTTGTAAAAAGTTGGCAATGTTAAAATTTCTTAATATCTAATCATGATAGAAGAAAATAAGTTATGTAATAAGTGGCTGAGGAATTTATGTGAGTGGAATACGATTAACTTAAAAATAGATACAATATTTGATATATTCATTATATGATATGAATAATAGATTGGAATTGTATCATTTACATGAAATGGGATATAATATAATTAGTTCACAAGAATGTTGAGATATACCGAACAAGTCCCTTGGAGCTGATTCACTCTGATATTTGTGGACCACTGTATACAAAATAAATATATAGTGAAAATTACTTTATTTGTTTCTATGATGTTTCCATTTCCATGAATGTATTATATTTTAGAAACATAAACTAGAGTCTCTAAAAATGATCATGCGTTTCAAGAGAATATAATAAAAACAATTTGGATACTCGGAGAATAATTGAAATACTAATAATAGTGTAAAATATAAAAATGATGCATTAAAATATTATCTGGAAAAACTTGGAATCCATTGTGATTTTAGTAAACCATATAAACTATAGTAAAATGATACTACTGATTGAAAGAACCGAGTTTTCGTGGGGATTAAAATAATAATGATGTTTGAACATGTTACCTATCATTATTTTTATAGGAAAGATACTAGTTTAAGAAATTACATTCAAAATAGATATTTATATAGACTGAAGTATAATATGACTCCATACAAAATATTTTATAAGGAATCCCCATTTTTTAAACACCAGAAGGTGTTGAAATGTCCTATTATTAAATAATATGAAGATGGAAACATGTGATTATTTATTATAGTGGTGTTGATAATGTATTTATAGGATATGGCAATAATCGTAGAGGATGTTGATGTTTTAATAATGAACCATAAAAAATATTGGACAATGAATATTTAATTTTTATTGAAATATGAAAATATTCTTTCAAAAATAAATACATATGTGAAATATGGGGAAGATGAGGTGGTTGCAGTTGTGCATCATTGAATTGTTATTTAATATAGTAATAATGTTGATTGTATAGAATATGAGGATATTGACTCATCTATATCATTTTATTAGGAAAAAAACCACACATCAAATCCATTGATGAAATATAAGTGTATATACATAACAATAGTGGAGAAAAGGAAAATAGGATCAAACCAGAAGAGTGTCAACATATATTTTACATACTTCTCTATGTTCACAGATTGATCCAAAATAAATTAATTAATATTAGAAGAATCATGAGTGGTTTTCTACTATGAATGAAGATCTCAACCAAATATAAAATAATGAGTCGTGGGATATTTTACCCCATCCAAATAATAAAAATTTGATTGGTACAATGTGGGGGTTATGATAAATGTTAAGCAAAGACGGTGAAGTGATAAGAAACAAATAATGATTGTTTTATAAAGGTTACTCAATTTTTTTTGGATTAGATTTTGAAGTGAATTTAACACTATTAAAAATATTAGAAGCTATCAGAATATTACTTACTATAACCACATAATGAGGTTATAAAATTTTTAAGCAGAAAAATCTAACATTTCTTAATTGATTACTTCATATTGAATATTATATTGAACAAATATGTTTCATTGTCACTGGTAAAGAATAATGTTATGATTTTAAGTCACAGAAATATTTTTATGGTTTAATGAGATCTCAAAGAGATTTGATTTCCAATTTGGAAACATTATTAAGGATGTTGAATTTTAAGAAAGGATGACTTTGTAAAAACTCCTAAATCAAAAAGAGGATTCTCAAAAGATGATTTTTTATGTTAATGATATTATATCTACTAGGAATGGTGAATAAAATTGAAGAAATTATATGGAGGAGATGATGAAGTTGGTTGAAAAAACCATGCTAGGAGAAATGAAATAATTTATTGTCTTGAAAATCAAACAATAGAAGAAGTATATTTCCCTAACTCAAGATAAGTATACAATGGGAAATTTTGGTATGTTTTGGAATGATGATTCAAAACCATTTTCCACCCATATTTTCATGGAATCCAGGTTTTCTAAATATTTAAATGTTATGTAAGGGAATCATAAGCAATTCTCGATGTTGGATGGAAGTTTGTTACATCTTTTAGCTTTAAGGTTCAATATTTTATATTTTACTACAAGATGTGAAATATTTCAATGTGTTAGATTAGAATATCAACTAACGTTATGATGAAAAATTATCTTATACATCTATTTAACTACATTTTTTGGTATAAAATACATAAAATCTATGAATGATTTATTTTTTTGGTAAAACCTATGGTGATTGGGAGGAAATTGTAGATGATAAAAGATCTACATATGGTGTTTTTTCTTTCTAGGGGAATTTTGTGTTTTCTAATATACAATAAAAGAGAATTATATTACTCTCAATTTGATAGAAGATAATTATGTGGCTAACACTCATGTTATAACACATGTTATATGGATGAAGACACAATTGAATGATTTTTAATTAGATGTGATGTTACCACAGCTCGGGTGTAGTGATAATAAATGTTCAATAAATTTTAATAAAAATCTATTGTAATATTATAATTTAATTAATATTGATATAAAAGATCACCGCATAATTTTTTATGTGGATAGAAATGAATTTCTGTTTGAATATATTCCTAAAATGAATAAATTGCATATAAATTGAATAATAAATTGTTGAAGAAAAAAATTTATAAATTGAGGATAGACATGGGTGTATAATTTCTATCTCTTCATTGATAAGGTATTTGTATCCCTCCCATATCTCATTTAGTAATTGGATAATGTTTTCAAGGGGTGGATGATTTATCATAAATATATTCTCCAGTTTATATTTAAACATTTTATAGGAATGTATATATTTGGGGGGAGTATCCTTATAACGCCCCGACCCTAATTACCTAGAGTCGGTGCATTATTACATAACATTGGCATGATCACGGGAAAGATCAAGTCTCGAAAGACCGATTAGTTTAGTAGCCTTGGAAACACTAGATACAATCATAAAGTTTTACATTACATAAAAAACATCTTGTCTTTGTATCCCCTCATACTATCCCTGCAGGTCATTCATAAATTACTTCTTCATAATCCTGGGAACAATAAAACATTGAAAGGGGTGAGCTCAGATTCTTAGTAAGGATAGCATTATAGCAGAAGCTTTCATAGATAATCATAAACACTTAAGGCAATTTATAATTAAAAAAAGCCTTCTAAACATGAACTTCAGCATAATATAGAAAAGATAAAATGAAATAATTCCATTTACTTATTCACATGGATATTATACTAGTCGAACAATCACATTCAATATCAATAACCACTTTCATAATGTTGGAATGCATAATGCCAGACTATCATAACCACATAGCCAAGGCCTCGTGCCAAGACTACAAATAAGATTTTGAAAAGGCCTTGTGCCAAGACACTAGTTTGTCTCATGAGACCTACCGATGCATCGAGGAGCTATAGCGGGCTCCACCCGTCACTTATTAAGTCCAATGCATTCCTCATAATAATAGGTTTAAGCATAAAATAAACATTCGTATTAAAACTAGCATACGAAATGTCAATACTTTAACCACAAACCATGAATGGTATAAAAATAGAACATCCACAGTCAAACATAACTCATTTGATACAATATGGAAGATTGTATTGTATCACATTAACCTCAATCATGAATAATGAAGGATGTTGACATAGATGAAAATAATCATCAAAACTATTTGAGGGAAATATCCCCCTTTTCTTGAAATCATTTAAAAGTCACACTATTTGTCAAGAAGCCATTTAAAAATAGATTTTTGAATCAAAGTGTCCCATACCACTTTGAAACTTTTATAAAGAGTTTTAATTTTAAAACTTTAATGTCCATATAAATAAATCCTTAAAACCATTTTTTAAAACATGGACATTAATGAGCAAGATTTAGAAGAATAAGTCTTTAAAACATTTTAAAATGGTATTTTGGTTAGAGATTCTAACCAAAAGAGAGACACTTGAGTACAAATAATTGAGGTAATCAAAACAGTTTAATATCATGAGAATAAAGGGATTCATGATATACTATGTCAAAGTACATTATATACACCACATAAAAGTGATTTGGTGTATATCAACAAAGAAGTCCCAATTGAATGTAAATTGAGATGAAATCTCTCATAAAGGTCGTATCCTTAGGTTAAGGATAAATCAATGACATAATTATGTGTGAAAATATAAATAAACTATATATGATTGAATATTCAGTGTAAAACAATCAAAGGATATTCACACATATTCTTGTAGAAACAACACCAACGAATTGGATGTTTAACTCAACAAATGGTGAAAGAGTTAAAATTAATCTTATCAAATTCATATTAATGACTTGAGAATTATAAATAGTGTGATTATGTGTATCAAAAGTATATCCACAGGAAGGGGAGTGGAAATGATGACATAATCAAATTAATAGTGATTCCACACATAATCTTGGAGTAATATAATCAATGAAATATGCGTAAAGCCGAATGAGTGGAAATTGAAATGTCAAATTCCCTTATCGATTTGGTAACTTATGAAACATACAACTATGAAATAAGGATCATACCATGACTATGTAAGTACCCATAAATTAATTTATATTACACAATGAATTCAATCATGGGCAGTACACATACACCACATGTAATAATTAAGTGGTGAACAACGGAATTCTCACGAAATTAAGTGTGAGATAAGAAACTCCTTACCACGTTAATCAACTCAGTCTTATGGACAAAAGTTAATAACCACCAAAGTGATTTACAAAATAACATGAATATAAATAGAATCATGATAATATATATCAAATGGCCGTACACAATACACCACTTTCAATAATTTAGTGGCGAACAATGGAAATCTCACGGAGTTGAAAGTGAGATAAGAAAATCCCTTACCACGTTAATCAACTAAGTCGTATGGCCAAAAGTTAATAACCACCAAAATGATTTACAGAATAAAATGAATATAAAGAGAATCATGATAATATATATCAAATGGCCGTACACAGTACACCACTTTCAATAATTTAGTGGTGAACAATGGAAATCTCACGGAGTTGAAAGTGAGATAAGAAAATCCCTTACTTTGTACTTTTTCCTTGGTCGACGGTAGGTTAACCTCCTGTATAATGGTGAAATAATTTTTATTTAATTATACAAGAATCATAGGCATTAATATGATATCATATATGATCTTTTGACATTGATTTGTTAATAATATCTTAGAATTATCGTTATTTCGGGTGTTAACGGGTTCATTTTACTTTTTAGTCTTTGTTATGTGAGCCATATTCGTTATTAATGGGATGTATATTATTCATATCCAGAATGATATCAAGTTCTTAGATACTATTTTTAAATCATCAAATTATAATTATACTTGAATGGATATGATGGAGAATGGATCTCATCGTGTTCGTGGAGACAGTAGTCCGTACGTACGCACGAACTCTACTTCCATTTAATTTTTCATTTTAAAAGAATTGAATCCAAATGATACATAGGTATATTATTATTCCAGTATAATATAATATTTTATATATGTTACTTATGTTCATTAACACCATTATTTATACGTTCCATGTGTGGTATGAACGAGTCATATCATTTTAAGGGGGCGGTAGTCCGCACTTCCTCAAATGAAATTATCGTATGTATATACAACATGAAACGAATAATGGTATGAAATAAAATTTAATTACAGAAGCTTATATATAAAATACGTATCATTAATATCACACTTAATTACAGTGCCATCATAATGGCCACCATGAGAGGCGGTAATATGTATTTGAACAATCATCGTTTCGTGAGGCATTAGTTTGCCATTCACAGAAACATTATGTTCATCATCCATTATATGGAGGTGTGTGTATGTTTAGTTCGAATCCTTCTTATAAAAACATCCTACTATATTGAGGATATTTTTTTTTGTTACAAAAGAAAGGAAGTAAAAAGCGTTTTGGGGTTGGAGAAGCAAAATAAATGAAAATAATTTAAGAGAAATCGTTACCTTTAATTTAGGTAACTCACTTTGGTTGGAACCAAAGGACTTCTTGAAATGATTTCTGCCTAAGGGGAAGCTTCAAGGAGTAGGACAGGGATTTGGGGAGCTTATTTGGGCAGAGTTTGGACGATCCAAGTGGCTTGAGAGGTGTGAGGAATGAGTAGAAGTGGTCTCCTTTTATAAGGGAGAGGAGGGGCTCTTTAGGAAAGAGTGAAAGTATTACTTTATAATATAATTAAATTCGGTTTATAATGGTCCAAAAATAATTTATGTCGAAGATAAGATGACAAATATTCTAAATAATATCAACCAATAAGAATTGGACAGGTTTTAGATAATATTTTAATCATTATAATCTTATTTATTTAAATGATTTATTAATGAGGTAAACATTGCATCATTATTGTGTCATTAATAATTTAAATTATTTGATGTCTAAAAATTATAAATAAAATATAATTATGTAGGAAATATATTTAGCTTTATAATTAATATTTATAATCTAAAATCCAACATGTATGACCCTATGTAAAAATTGTTCTTCTAAAAGATGTAAGCTTATGCCATTTTTTTTATTTTAACTTTATTAATATAATGTGTCCCTACCACATACAAGTGGCTCTAAGGGGTCCCCAAATCGACCCAAGGATTCCCATGGTCGGATATGTGTCCACCAATAAGGTTAGGACATGTTTTAGGGTAATTTGGTATTATTATAATATTATTTTTTTAACCCTTATTTACCGGATTTACCCTTAACCATGGTAAATAAAATATTTACCACAATAATTATTCAAAATGTCTAAAAATAAAAGTTACCTATTTACACAATTTGGACATCCTGATTCCAAATATGGTATCCATTTTTCTAAATTCAAAACATAGAAGTGGCAGAAATTAATTTAAAATTAATTCCCGCTGTCAAAACAAAAAGCGTGTTTTTAAGAGGTAATAACTATCAAAAGATTGACACTTGTTTATGTTCGGTTTAATTGTAAAATTATGTCCAATGACCAACATTATATTAAATGGTAAAAATATATTCTAAATATACTTTAAAACCACTCAAATTCAAAATTTATCACTATTAATTATTTTGATTAAAAAATTTGTTTTTAATTAAAATTTAGTAATTTTAACTATTCATCAAAATATGAAAGTTATCCGAAAAGTACCAAAATTTCACCTTAGGCTAAATTCGATATTCCGAATCCAAAAATAAAGTCCATTTTAAAATATAAAATATATATAATTTCAAAATTTAGGTATTACTATCATAATGGCTAGTTTGATTGGTTGTGGCGTGTGTTAAAACTCAAGGTTTCATACAACACACGCTACTATTTTATTCAAAGGAAAGCGTACCGTGGAAGCTTGGGATGTTTCATTTTAAATTTTTTGATGTCCCAATTTATTCAGATAGCTTAAAATATTTTATTTAAAAAGGTTTCACTATTAAAAGTTGATAAAAGTGCAATACTGAAAATGAATCTGTTCTTTCATTATGACTAAGAAACTCATAATAGGGATTCTAAAATTATAAAGATTATATAAAGTTCAAAATGTAGTTAATACTATTCATTACCACTTTTAATGGCTTTTTTGTACGTCATGGTGTGATTGAACTCGGTGTTGCGTGTAGTGCAAGTTATTGAATTATTTTTAAGAAATAACACACTATGAAATCCTGGGGTGTTACATTCTCCCCTCCTTCAATAAATTGCGTCCACGCAATTTGAAATTGTTCTTCGAAAATAAAAGGTTGAAAGTAGAAAATATATTTGTGGGAAAATCCACATCGGAAATTGGGTTACTAAAATTTAGTCTTAATATAAGGAAAAGAGAAATGAAAGGGTCACCACCAAATTATGATCTCGATTAGGAGAACATTGGTGGCAATTAGAGACATATAATTGGAGGAAAAACGTAAATATTTATAGGTAGTGATTGAGGTCATAAATCACAAACAAGTATAAAATTTAGGTCCTTAAACTCATCAATCTATGATGATTTGAAATACCATCGGTCCAAGAAAACATAGGGTATTGGGATAACACATTTTTGACGTTTCAAAATATCTTAGTTGAAATCCCACATCGAAAAATGAATTAATGAGGCCTCTATTTAAAATAAAGAGTGGAAAGTAAGACGATTACCGAAAATAACACATACTAGGGTTCCATGTAGGAAAATATGGATATGGAAGAGAAATCTAACCATCAATTATCTGATGGAGAGTGGTAGAGAACATGGCTATGAAAAGTCCAACAATCCCAAAGCCATAAATTAGTGATGATTTAATGTACCATCTAGGACAACATTTTTTATTTTTTTTAAGTTACATTACATAAGGAAGAGGAATTCATTTATGATATTGACTAAGAACAATATGAGATATACTTAAATTTTAAGTATATTTTCATTATTTAATAAATTTCCACCACTAACTCAATTTTTTTAAATGATGAGTATTCAAGAAGACTTGGTCACACTGGAAGAACTAGAATAAACTTCTATAAAATCACATGATCCATGTAGGATAAACCATATATTTACATTGTCTTTGAAGATTAATCAAAACCAAAATGGTTAGTGAATGATCTAATGATCCCCCAAAAAGATATTCCTTGAGATAAATATGCACTAATCTTAATTTCTAAAATTAAACCAACAATACCCCAAAGTTAAATAAATATCATTCAATAATCAATTGTCCTTAAAATCCTTCAATATAATTCAAACTAATATTGAAACCCAAAACATGGAAGAATTTGATTATGTAGTCTCCCATGTTATATTGTATCTCCAAATGACATCAAATACTCTTAAAGTCACATACTTAAAAGTAATTAACATCATCACATATTCTCAGTTATAGGTTAATCATTTCCATAAATAACCCAAATCACTGTAAATCCACAATAAAAACGTAGATAAAAAATCTACCATTACTCTACAAATGAAACCCCATTGTATTCTATTTTCCTTGGGCATATAGTGTTCCCAACAAAGCGAACATCTTCCAAAATAACCTTTATCACTTAATCACCAAATCGTTTTCCTATACCAAGGGTATTCATTTGATAAGACATAAGAACCCAAATCAACTTATTATTGATCAATAAAATCTCTTAACTAAAAAAATAGTTACACTAACCAGGGACTTCACGCAGTCCAGTGGTAGGCGATAAATCCCAATCGCACTTTGGTTTTGGGTTCGATTCCCACAGCTTTGTCCAACGCGACGGGTTGTCACACGGTCTACGTGTTGTCCTTTTTCAAAAACTATATTTTATAATATTACCAAAATGAGATAAATTCCTCAAAATACCATAACATAATTTAACCACAAATCTTATCTCATACCTTGAATTTTCATCCCAAATTATAATAACATATAATTTCCTCCAACCCAATGATCATATAAGACCAAATGGTTATTTATAACTATATCCACAACAGAAAAGATAATTCTTCCTCAAATATCATTTTCCATAATACATTGCAGGTTTACACATACAAGAGAAAATTATTCCAAAGTAATCCCATCAATAAAGAGCACTAACACTTTTAAACATTCCACCATCCATTTATTTCCACATAGGTTCTTCATCATATGTTCCTCGGGTTCCCACATTGCCACTTCCATCTTATGATTTCTCCATAGATCTTTTACCAGACGATTCATCTGGTTTCTCAACACTTGATCTTTGGTATGAAGAATTCTGATAGTCTCTCCACAATAAGATAGATCGTGTTACAGTTATAATTCTTCATAGGGGGGTACATGCATTGGGTCAGGCATGTATTTTGTCACTAGAGATATGTGGATCACAACATGAACTCTGGAGGAACTAGGTGGATTTTCCTTTGGTAGAATGCGTTCATGTGTCACAATGGTACCTCAGGAAGTTTTCAAAATCATTTACTTCCTTTACCCAGAAACTCCTCATCCATTTTGGATTATATCGATGGAAGCATCGATGCATCATAAAAAAATAGGTATTTCTTATATATAATTTAGAGACATCGTCTTTAACATGTTTTTTTAGAAAAATTCTCATTGATTCATCTTCAAATATTTCAAAATATGGTTTTGGTAAATCAGTTTTCGTATATCCCAAAAGTCATAAATATATAATTTGATACATATAGGCTGCTCGAAGGTCTCCCTCTTCTGCAGCATCTAGAAAATCATTTAGTGCATCGTAATTTTGAGATAAAGTGAATAATTTGAAAACACCCTGATGGTACTTCCCACGCTTAGCGTGGTAAGAATGTTGAGAGCGCAACATTATCCCATAGTCGGTACTTGATCCTTGAAATAATCGTGCAATTCTAGAGGTATTGGATGTCTCATAAAGTTGTTTGCATGTAACTTGGACATTTGAAAATGTTTCAACATCGTCTGCGCATGACTTCTGGATAATAATTGTAAGTGGTTCTTCAAGAAGAGAGAGAAGAGTTGTTCGTGATCTTGCTCCCTCCATGTTTCAACTAACAAAAGAAAATACAATTAGGGTTTTTGAATACTTATCTAATAATAATGTTAAAAAAATAGACAGAATAGGATAATCTTGTAATTGAACAATATATCCTAACTTGGGGTACCCTATGTTAAAATCTAGGTTATCCACTATCTATTTGCCGACATATATTCTTAAGGGAATTTTTTTTGTATTCCCTTAATAATGGTTTATACTTATCTTGTGAATTTACCAAAGCATATCCCCTGGGAGTGTCGTAACCAATAGTGCTGCAAGGCCCGTTGTCGTGCACCAGTTCTCGTTCGAGTCTAGCTCAAAGCGGTGTTTTCAGGTTTTACCCCTAGGTACATCTGTGCCAAAGCCACCTCTACCTGCTCGTATCCAGACAGGGATGTATTTCTTGGAAAACTCACAAAATCTTTATAATACCAAAATTCTAGGAAGTTCTTCTATACTAATCCTCAAAGATCATCTTAGGTCTACGTGATCTAATCAGAGTTTATCTAAATCTAGCTTCCAAGGTTTGTACTAAACTTCCTCTGATACTAACTCTAACGCTCGACCCTAATTACCTAGAGTCGGTGCATTATTACATAACATTGGCATGATCACGAGAAAAATCAAGTCTCAAAAGACTGATTAGTTTAGTAGCCTTGGAAACACTAGAAACAATCATAAAGTTTTACATTAAATAAAAAACATCTTGTCTTTGTATCCCCTCATACTATCCCTGCAGGTCATTCATAAATTACTTCTTCATAATCCTGGGAACCATAAAACATTGAAATGGGTGAGCTCAGATGCTCAATAAGGATAGCATTATAGCAGAAGCTTTCATAGATAATCATTAACACTTAAGGCAATTTATAATTAAAAAAAAATCCTTTTAAACTTGAACTTCAGCATAATATAGCAAAGATAAAATGAAATAATGCCATTTACTTATTCAAATGGATTTTCTACTAGTCGAAAAATCACATGCAATATCAATAACCACTTTCATAATGATGGAATGCATAATGCCAGACTATCATAACCACATAGCCAAGGCCTCGTTCCAAGACTACAAATAAGATTTTGCCAATGCCTTGTGCCAAGACACTAGTTTGTCTCATGAGACCTACCGATGCATCGAGGAGCTATAGCGGGCTCCACCTGTCACTTATTAAGTCCAATGCATTCCTCATATGAATAGGTTTAAGCATAAAATAGACATTCGTATTAAAAATAGCATACGAAATGTCAATACTTTAACCACAAACCATGAATGGTATAAAAATAGAACATCCACAGTCAAACATAACTCATTTGATACAATATGGGAGATTGTTTTGTATCACATTAATCTCATTCATGAATAATGAAGGATGTTGACATAGATGAAAATAATCATCAAAACTATTTGAGGTAAATATCCCCCTTTTCTTGAAATCATTTAAAAGTCACACTATTTGTCAAGAAGCCATTTAAAATAGATTTTTGAATCAAAGTGTCCCATACCACTTGGAAACTTTTAAAAAGAGTTTAAATTTTAAAACATTAATGTCCATATAAATAAATCCTTAAAATCATTTTTTAAAACATGGACATTAATGAGCAAGATTTAGAAGAATAAGTCTTTAAAACATTTTAAAATGGTATTTTGGTTAGAGATTCTAACCAAAAGAGAGACACTTGAGTAAAAATAATTGAGGTAATCAAAACTTTGTAATATCATGAGAATAAAGGGATTCATGATATACTATGTCAAAGTACATTATATACACCACATAAAAGTGATTTGGTGTATATCAACAATGAAGTCCCAATTGAATGTAAATTGAGATGAAATATCTCATAAAGGTCGTATCCTTAGGTTAAGGATAAATCAATGAAATAATTATGTGTGAAAATATAAATACACTATATATGATTGAATATTCAGTGTAAAACAATCAAAGGATATTCACACATATTCTTGTAGAAACAACACCAACGAATTGGATGTTTAACTCAACAAATGGTGAAAGAGTTAAAATTACTCTTATCAAATTCATATTAATGACTTGAGAATTATCAATAGAGTGATTATGTGTATCAAAAGTATATCAATAGGAAGGGGAGTGGAAATGATGACATAATCAAATGAATAGTGATTCCACACATAATCTTGGAGTAATAAAATCAATGAAATATGCGTAAAGCCGAATGAGTGGAAATTGAAATGTCAAATTCCCTTATCGATTTGGTAAATTACGAAACATACAACTATGAAAGAAGGATCATACCATGAATATGTATGTACCCATAATTTAATGTATATTAAAAAATTAATACAATCATGGGAAGTACACATACACCATATGTAATAATTAAGTGGTGAACAATGGAATTCTCACGAAATTAAGAGTGAGATAAGAAACTCCTTACCACGTTAATCAACTGAGTCGTATGGCCAAAAGTTAATAACCACCAAAATTATTTACATAATAACATGAATATAAAGAGAATAATGATAATATATATCAAATGGCCGTACACAATACACCACTTTCAATAATTTAGTGGCGAACAATGGAAATCTCACGGAGTTGAAAGTGAGATAAGAAAATCCCTTACCACGTTAATCAACTGAGTCGTATGGCCAAAAGTTAATAACCAAAAAAATTATTTACAGAATAACATGAATACAAAGAGAATCATGATAATATATATCAAATGGTCGTACATAATACACCACTTTCAATAATTTAGTGGCGAACAATGGAAATCTCACGGAGTTGAATGTGAGATAAGAAAATCCCTTACTTTGTACTTTTTCCTTGGTCGACGGTAGGTTAACATCCTGTATAATGGTGAAATAATTGTTATTTAATTATATGAGAATCATATGCATTAATATGATATCATATATGATCTTCTAACATTGATTTGTTAATAATATCTTAGAATTATCCTCATTTCGGGTGTTAACGGGTTCATTTTACTTTATATTCTTTGTTATGTGGGCCATATTCGTTATTAATGGGATGTATATTATTCATATCCAGAATGATATAAAGTACTTAGATACTATTTTTAAATCATCAAATTATAATTATACTTGAATGGATATGATGGAGAATGAATCTCATCGCGTTCGTGGAGACGGTAGTCCGTACGTACGCACGAACTCTACTTCCATTTAATTTTTCTTTTTAAAAGAATTGAATCCAAATGATACATAGGTATATTATTATTCCAGTATAATATAATATTTTATATATGTTACTTATGTTCATTAACATCATTCTTTATACGTTCCATGTGTGGTATGAACGAGTCATATCATTTTAAGGGGGCGGTAGTCCGTACTTTCTCAAATGAAATTATCGTATGTATATACAACATGAAACGAATAATTGTATGAAATAAAATGGAATTACAGAAGATTATATATAAAATACGTATCATTAATATCACACTTAATTACAGTGCCATCATAATGGCCACCATGAGAGGCGGTAAGATGTATTTGAACAATCATCGTTTCGTGAGGCATTAGTTTGCCATTCACAGAAACATTATGTTCATCATCCATTATATGGAGGTGTGTGTATGTTTAGTTCGAATCCTTCTTATAAAAACATCCTAGTATATTGAGGATACTTTTTTTTACAAAATAAAGGATGTAAAAAGAGTTTGGGGGTTGGAGAAGCAAAATAAATGAAAATAATTTAAGAGAAATCGTTACCTTTAATTTAGGTAACTCACTTTGGTTGGAACCAAAGGACTTCTTGAAATGATTTCTGCCTAAGGGGAAGCTTCAAGGAGGAGAAGAGGGATTTGGGGAGCTTATTTGGGCAGAGTTTGAACGATCCAAGTGGCTTGAGAGGTGTGAGGAATGAGTAGAAGTGGTCTCCTTTTATAAGGGAGAGGAGGGGCTATTTAGGAATGAGTGAAAGTATTACTTTATAATATAATTAAATTCGGTTTATAATGGTCCAAAAATAATTGAGGTCGAAGATAAGATGACTCATATTCTAAATAACATCAACCAATAAGAATTGGACAGGTTTTAGATAATATTTTAATCATTATAATCTTATTCATTTAAATGATTTATTAATGAGGTAAACATTGCATCATTATTGTGTCATTAATATTTTAAATTATATGATGTCTAAAAATTAAAAATAAAATATCATTATGTAGGAAATCTTTTTATCTTTCTAATGAATATTTATAATCGAAATTCCAACATGTATAACCCTATGTAAAAAGTGTTCTTCTAAAAGATGTAAGCTTATGCCATTTTTTTATTTTAACTTTATTAATATAATGTGTCCCTACCACATACAAGTGGCTCCATGGGGTTCCCAAATCGACCCAAGGATGCCCATGGTCGGGTATGTGTCCACCAATAAGGTTAGGACACGTTTTAGGGTAATTTTGTATTATTATAATATTATTTGTTTTACCCTTATTTACCGGATTTACCCTTAACCATGGTAAATAAAATATTTACCACAGTAATTATTCAAAATGACTAAAAATAAAAGTTACCTATTTACACAATTTGGACATCATGATTCCAAATATGGAATCCATTTTTCCAAATTCAAAACACAGAAGTGGCAGAAATTAATTTAAAATTAATTCCCGCTGTCAAAACAAAAAGCCTGTTTTTAAGAGGTAATAACTATCAAAAGATTGACACTTGTTTATGTTCGGTTTAATTGTAAAATTATGTCCAATGACCAACATTATATTAAATGGTAAAAATATATTCTAAATATTCTTTAAAACCAATCAAATTCACAATTTATCACTATTAATTATTTTGAATAAAAAAGTTGTTTTTAATTAAAATTTAGTAATTTTCACTATTCATCAAAATATGAAAGTTATCCGAAAAGTACAAAAATTTCACCTTAGGCTAAATTTGATATTCCGAATCCAAAAATGAAGTCCATTTTAAAATATAAAATATATATAATTTCAAAATTTAGGTATTACTATTCGTAACGGCTAGTTTGATTGGTTTTGCTGTGTGTTAAAACTCAAGGTTGCGTACAACACACGCTACTATTTTATTCAAACTAAAGCGTATCGTGGAAGCTTGGGATGTTTCATTTTAAATTTTTTGATGTCCCAATTTATTCAGATAGTTTAAAATATTTTATTTAAAAAGGTTTCACTATTAAAAGTTGATAAAAGTGCAATACTGAAAATGAATCTGTTCTTGCATTATGACTAAGAAACTCATAATAGGGATTCTAAAATTATAAGGATTATATAAAGTTAAAAATGTAGTTAATACTATTAATGACCTCTTTTAATGGTTTTTTTTTGTACGTCATGGTGTGATTGAACTTGGTTTTGCGTGTAGTGCAAGTTATTGAATTATTTTTATGAAATAACACACTATGAAATCCTGAGGTGTTACAATCCTAAAGTGGTAAGACTTTATTTCAGAAAGTGTATACTATTTTAAAAGTTAATTGATTTGGATATAATAAATATATTTCTTATAGGAAATGGTGATAAGTTGTAAAAGTTTATGATTATAGGATTTGTGTAAGAAGAATTTTCTTATGTCACTACTTATGGGAAATATAGATTTTTTGTTCGTGGATTCTTTTTCCTTATATCTTTTTTTGTCACATAGGTTTAGAATTCATAGGTAAGTAATCAATATCATGTGTTACAGAGTTTATGTGATTTATGATTCTAGGTTGAATAAAAACCCCAATGGGTGAGATTATTGAGATGAAGAAAGTTGAAGTATTATTTTATGTCGCATAAAGTTATTTTGAAGAAGTTTTGATGGATTGTTTTTGATAAATACAGTTTTTTGGAAATTGTTTTCTCTTTTTTTAACAATAATCACATAAACATGTTATAATTTCTAGAGAATTTAATCTGAATGATAAAAATATTGGATAATAATTCATTAATAATGTGGAATGGATCAAATTAATATTTTATAATATAATTCCATTAGAATAAAATTTTATGATATGGGATTATAGATAACGTTTTTGTGCGTAATCCTTTTTTATAATGTTTAAAATTTTGTTTATTAGGTTAAATGTTCAAAAAAATATCTTGAAATTATTTACTATTATGAATGTTTCCAACAACATGAGTTACTAAATATATCATGATGCAATTATTTAGTAGAAAATGAAGTAATATGTTTGAGTGCATAAATATTATTCTATGAAGATATATGGGTGTTCAATGTGTAGATTTTTTGAATGAGTTTTTGTTGTTTTTAAATATGTTACATTTTTTTGTTGATTCTAAATAATATAGGAGAGATTAAAAAATTTCAAAGTTAAATGGGATGATTCTGTGGAATGGTGAAACCAAAAGTCTCCAGAAAATTTCCATTGGGAAAGCTGTTTTTAGAATAACTATATGATGAATATTTATAAATTTTTTGAGCTATTGTTTTATAAAAGATAATCAAATTTTATTTTCATAAAAAGTACATAGTAATTTTTTTTAAAAAAAATTCTACCATGTTGAAATGATTTTTTAAGTAAATGGATACACTAAATGATAAAATGAACATTTGGATTAAACATCATTAGATAAAAAATACATACAAATTTCAATAAAATTGATATGTACAAAACTAAAAAAAATTATGTTGATGGTTAAAGGTGGAGTTAATGAAGTTTTATCATCATAAAAGTTCCAATGAATGAATTCCATAAAATGTATTAATTGATAAGTAAATATATTTTTATATGAGTAAACAAGAGAAAAATAATTTTGGGAGAAGTCTTAAAAAATGTTCCTAATAAGTTTTAATATATCATCATATAAACCCTCATTGGACGAAGAATCTCTTTTGAGTGTTCGGGAGAAACATTTTTTGGATGATGTTTTTTGAAGTGAAGTTCAGTATGTAATGTTTCCTAAATATATTAAAAATGATTATAAATGATGATTTTTCATGGATATAAATATATTAAGAGAAAGATACATGAGGCTCACCTAGATTGAAGGTTAATTGAGATTGTTTGAATTTAAAAAAAGTAAATAGAGTGAGATTTTAATATCAAGTATTCATTAAATAAAAATGTAAAACTAGGATCCATAAATTTCCCATAGTTAATCATATATACATTGGTGTCATGTATAATTCATGAGTATGGTGTTCATGTGTTAAAATGATGATGTGGTAGAGAATTAATTTTTTCGAGAGATTCTTGGAAAACTTCTAAACCTGGAATCCGAGCCAGATTATTTCAAAAAGGAATCTCTTTATTGAAGAAGAAAAAGATAATGGTTTTTATTTTAATCATATTTTTTAAATTGGACGCAACAATGGAAAAAATATTCCAGTTGAAAAACGTTTATAATAGAGAGTTTTAATAAAACTAGAAATAATAATGTTGTAGAAGGTTTCAAAGGAAACTAAAGAAATTTCCGAACAAAGGCATTAGAAAAGCATTGTAGAAAAACAATCTAGACAGATAGCCATAGGGAAGAATATGTTCTTACCTACTGCAGGTTATAAATGTGACAAATATTTTTTCCAAAGAAGCATATATTGTATAATTTTAGTATTCTATGTTTATAGGTGAAGGTTTCTAAAATTATTTACAAAATATTTGTTACGTGTTTTTTTAGTAATAACATGGAATTTTGTTTATTTAAAGTTAAATGAAAGTGTAAGAAAATTATGTTATTATTATAGCCAAATAAAATAACTATTTTCTAGTGGAGTTTCTTGCATTATATTATTTTCAAACCATTCCAAGACCTCTTACTCTTCTTCAGTAGAGACAATTTTAAATTATTATTTTCTTGGGGTAGAGATTGTGAGTTTTCTAGAAAAGATATAAATATTTAACAGGAGGTGAAGTTTATTTCATATGAAAGAAGACATAAAAGAAGAATAGTTCATTGAATCACCCCTCCCCCTGTCAGTGATCACACATATCCTTCTTGGGACTTTCAGATGTTCTTTATAATGTTTTGTAGATTCTTTTCTATAAATTAAATTTTATGATATATTATATTTAATATATTTACACTGTTTAAAATGATTAAATGTAATCATTTAAATTTTAATACTTATGAATCACCTTTTACATTTTAATAAATTATCCCAATAAGGTTATCTTTTAATGTATGTGACCTAAATGACTTTTCACATCATCGTAATCTTATATTGGATTATAACATGTTTTAAATGATTCCACGGTTATTTTTACAGAAATTATTTTTCTCATTATTGAATCATTTTTCATATTTTTATATATATTGAAAGAAAATAATATTTTCCCATTTTTTAGAGGATGTTTCACATTCCCTTTTAATATTACTTATCTTTTATGAATATATCTATTAAGGGTTTCAATAATAAATATGATAAAGGATTTTATAATAACATCTAATTTGTTTCTCAATAAAACATATGATGATTATTCTTTATGGATGATCATATGAAAACTATTACATTACCTTGGGTTAATTATATGAAGCTGAAATTGTTATAAAGAGAATTTTTCATGGGTTATGCAATGATGAAATGATGAAGGTTTTTATGGTATTATGGAACACTTATATATGATTGGAATTATGTGATTGTTGGGCCCATAATTATATTATTCTCCAATGATCTAGGTAAATAATTATATCCAAAGAGATAATATGGACTTAAACAGTTAGTGGACCTAGTTATGTTATGAGGTACATCCATGATTACAATTATCTGATTCTCACCTATGATCAGGGATTACTATCATCTATTTCTTCCCTTATATAGCATCATAGTTGATAACTTATTATGTTTCCATTTTCCTTAGGTTATGAATATGTATACTAATTATATTATTAAATGGATTATACCATATATAGATACATTTCCTGGAGATTTTTAAGATCATTCATGAAAACTATTTTATCATGTATCTATTCTATAAAGACATTAAATCAACAGGGATTTGGGATGGGTAATATTATGAGATGAATTGAAAATTATTATAAGTTGAGGTAACATTTATGTATATAATGATTGGTATTACTCACACAATATACATTAATCCTTTATAATATTTAATTCATAAAATAACACATCATGAAACATAAAAATTACTATCATGGATCATCTTACAAACAATCATCTTATTATTATACAAAAAAACGAATTCATTAATATGTAGTAGATATATATCATTATGTTGTCCATAGTTTTTATTATAGAGTCATATTTCATCTTAATGAAATAAGAAAATCCATGAGAAATCATATAATGATCATTATAATATGTAAAACATCATTAAATAGTTTTAGATCAACCTTGTGGTCTCATTCTTTATTGTGAAATAGTGGACCATTCTTATGAATCCAGTAGAATATCCGTTCTTATTCTCAGTTCCTATTCAAAACATCATCCATAGATACTATGTGAAACATTAATATATGAGTAATCATCACTATTATCATAGATAATACTTTATTCCTTGGATAATTTCTCCACTAGAGATCCAAAAATACACTTATATTGCTTATATTTCTTGTATAAAAATTATAGTGTTGATCATTGTAATGAGGGGAAAAATACATTTCCCATAAACAAGATAATGTTATTAATATAAATAATATAATAATAGGACCTCTTCCACTCATTCCAAACCATTTTCTAATAGCTCCAAAACACGTATGATATATTCCGAAAAAATCATCACAAATTTTAAAATATTTTTGAAAAAAGTAGAAATCCTGCAATAATTCTGTAGGGGTTTTTCAATTTCATCTCATGTGATGAATTGATTTTTTATTCATATTATTTTTTCTATTCCATTGATATATTTGTTTCCTTCATGAAACAAACATATTCTTATTCTTTCATGATAATCTATAATAAAAATAAGACATTACACCATGAATAAATAATGAAAAATTCTAACAATATCATTAGAATTTAATTTTTATTCATAAGGATATATTACATATACTATTTATCTTGTCAATAAATCACAATTTAAGGCCTTTTATGAATCCATATATTTATATGTGGGATATTTAATGCACTCATGGATTTGATTTGTGGTATCTTCTATCATCACATTTAAAGCATCACTTACATGAGTTAGTGATATTATAATTTTGAAATATATAAGGTATTTGATTGTTTATACTGATATTAATGATATTTATATTATTTTAATTATACCAATGATTTTATATTATTTATATAAAGTTATACATATGTATTTAATATTGAACTAATCTTTTGGATGTTTATAAATAAATTTTATTCTTCCATAAAGAACAAATATTAGATAATTGTAATTTTAATATCATATATAACCTAGAAGTGGAAATTAATATAGATGTATGATAATAGAAGAAATGTATATATGAGTTATAAAAAAAACATAATAATGAATTTGGATTGAATTTATGAAACATTGGAACAATGTTTTTCAATAGTGTTCTAAAATAATATATGGTTTACATTTATGTTTCAAAATAATTAATTTAATGTTTCATTAGACTGAGAATGGTTCTATTGAATATGTGTATTAGGGAACTAATGTTCATATGATTAAGGAAATAGGTTATATAATTATTTACATGAATTATAATCAAGGCATGATGATCAGATATAGATATATAATGTTTCTTATAATTTTCAGACTTATAATTTTTCAGGGATTAGAATTTTCCAATTTTTAAGGGGTCTGGTGTTCATAAATTATAGAATAATTTTATATTTTTTTAAATAATTTTAAATATATTTCAAGAATTTGTGTAGTTTATACACTTTTTTAGTGAATAAAATATTGGTTATATTATTATTGGAAGCTCAATGGTTAAATATTTTAATATATATATTTTTATAAATGTGATATTGGAAGTATATTTATATGGATGATGTAGTTTTTATCTGATGGAGTTCAAATAGAGGTCTATAAAAATCATGGATCACACTTTTTCATGTTATATTAATATTTAGAATCATGTGAGAGTCACCATGATTGAAATAATTTTATATATCATAGTCCCAAATTTGTATATAATACTATACAAATGATTTTTATAATCAAATAAATATGTTATGAGTAATTTATATGACACAATAAAAAATGTATGGGTTATCACATGAGAACATTAAGGTCATTTATCTAAATCATAAAGAGAAAAAGAGAAAAATACTAGACAGAATGAATGAATTTGGGTCATCCCTAAATCTAGAAAAATTGTCTACAAAATCATAATAGTAATCTTTATATCACTTAAGAGTCCTTATTATACAAAGAGAAAACATAAAAATCATCTGGAATATTTTATGGGTTATTTATTTAACCTATGGATAATTTATAATGGTATTCCTACATAAATTTGAGAAGTAGGTTTATCTAGAGGATACATTTCATTACAATTTAATTATTCCTTAAATATGATAAAAATTTAACCCAATTTATGACACATAATGAATTGTGATGATTTATGGTTGAATTTATTCCACAATCACTATTGTGATTTAAATGAAATTTTGTCTTAATGATTAAGGATCCAATTAATTATAAAATAATAGGCAGATTTAGTTCAAATTCATTATAATGTAAAATTATTTTCCACTATATGGATTAAAAATTCGCAGTCTTAATTTATTGATTTGTGGAGTTTTCTATGTTCAAACCTCATGTTGCTGTTATGTTTTATTTTTTATTAGTTTTTGGTAATTTAATGTTTTAGAAGATTTCTTATGAAATTTTGAAAATTACAGAATTACACTTCTATTTCACTGTTAATTGACTGCAGTTTTGAAGAAAATTCATAATTCCTACACATGGGACATTGTAGTTCATTTTCACAGTGATCGGTATGTGTTCATAGTTCTTGAATAATATAATCCAATCAATGTGATTTCATGTGCAAACCATTTGAGTTTTATTTTTGGGATTAGTGTAGAGGCCCGAAGCTTGACGTACATGGACATTACATTAATTTTACAGAATAATTAATACATAACAAAAAGAGACACACAATGACCGTAATAGATTAGTGTCTTTGGAAACTCGGAATATAATCTTCTAAACATGGTGAAAGATCTTCAACATCTCCCATAATGATCATCCCCTTTTTGATTCCTTACCTAAAACCTCTCTATATTTTTTGGCGAAAATAAAACATAAAAAGGGTGAGCTCAAATTCTCATTAAGGGAAAACATAGAGAACATAAAACAATCCATAAACATTTTTAAATCAAAAACATGAACATGAAATCTAAACATTAAAACCTTGAGAAAAGTTATAAATCATGGAAGTACGTAAGGAATATATCATAGTGGAACATCAATCATGATAAAATATAATGGGAATAAACCATGTAATTGTAAAAACCATTCCGCACATGTCATGATTTCCATAGTAGCCAAGGCATTGTTTCCAAGACCATATTAGTGGACAAAGTCCCTTTCGGAATCGAGTTCACTCCTCGTTTCAGTCCTATAACACTAAACCAAATTAACTTACTATTCTAGACATGTATATCTCATGAGATATAAATCATTACCCAATTAATTGAGGGAGATATAGGTCCCACCCATCTCATAATTAAATCATTCTTACTTGTGCCACAAAATAAACATACATCATTCATAATAATTCAATAAATAAAATGGGTTTCATAAACATCATCCCATAATTAAATATTCCATATAAAAGAAATGAATATAATTTCATAATAAGGAAAGTGAAACCATATAAATCATAGAGACATTATACTTGAAACATACACATATGAAATAATTTCATCTTAGATGAAAAATGGTTTTGAGAAAACACTAGAGATTAATTCTTGAAAAAAATCTTCTTTCTCCTTCAAAATCATTTTTTTTCACAAAATGTCATGCAATTTTAAAAGAGAAGGATTTTGTTGAAAATAGTCATGAAATTTTTGGGATGAAGATTCATGAAAATAAGGATGTATAAAAATGTAAAAATCCTTTCATTCCGTATACATTAAAAAAACGTTCACCTCGTACTTTTGTCAGAAAAGTCAAAAAGTACCTCGTACGAAAAACGACAAAAGATTCCATTTATATCTTTTACTAAAAACTCACAAAAGGGTAAGATTTGATTTAAAAAATTGTTGGAAGATATAAATAATATTATATATTGAGGAAACATGGATATGGATGATAAATATTCCACAGCAAATTCTGAAGTATAAATAATCTCGGATAAAAATTGAGATTGCGAGATTGTCCCTTACCTTAGGTCCAATATGCTTCGTACGTATCTGAAACTACTTTATAATGATTTAAATAATGTCATTGACTTATTACAGAATCATATTCATTGTTATTATATCATATATAGTTCACTTATGACTTTATATTACCCATTCTTTTGTAAATTCGATGTAAAAGCAGCGTTTTGGGTGAAATCATTTCATTTATCGTACGTGTTTCGACTTGTTGTTCTTAATATTATTACTTATATCCGGAATTAAATAATTGAAGAATGTAAAACATGATTTATATGTAATATATATTCAGCATATTCATATATATATATATATATATTATATATTGATAAATGGAATGAAATACACCGTTCATGGAGACGGTAGGCCGTACGTACGCATGAACGTTGTTTTCATTTCCTTATTGAATTGATTTAAATTAAGTAGATGAAATAAACATACATATATATATACATAAATCCAGTATCATTATTATTTCATATTTTTCATGATTAATTGTTATATATACTTAATAATCATTCATGATTGGTTAACATGGAGAATGAATATCATCGCGTCGTGGAGACTGTAGTCTGTACGTACACACGAGCGATGATATCATTCCCATGATCGTGGAATTGTATTTAAGTGTATGTATAATATTTAATAATCAATATCACTTTAAAATAATCATATCTTGTTATTTCTTTACCCCATTATACCCATCCAAGTAAGGTGGTGGTGGAAAATAGATTACACCATGGCATGGAGACGTTATTCCGTACGTACGCACGCGCGGTGATTTCGTCTTCCGTAGGATGGATAGATGGTGAAATATGGTTGTTTCATAATTATAATAACATATAAGTATATTAGTTATACTAATGTTATTACTTCATAATGAAAAAACTAAATAGGAATAAGTGGAAGATGAAATAAAGTTGAATGAATCGGTAACGAACATTACCTCTTCTTTGAAGCGCCTCTTTGAGACCTTGTCTTAGGGCACTAAAATTGGTCTTTGAAGAAGAACATGACCTCTAGGGCGTTTCTAGGGAAATGGGTATGTGAAATGGGAAGAGGTTTGCCTTTCATCATGGCTCAAAATTGTATGAGGACAAGAGGGAGGAGGTGCCCTTTTATACTAGAAGAGAGGGGCACCTTTGGAATAACTGAAAATATTATTTTATTATAAAGTCATATTCCGTTTTTAATATATCCTAATTGATTTATTTTGAAACTAAGGTGGGTATGGGTCTAAATTATCTCATCCAATAGAATTTAGACATGTTTAGGTATCTATTTTAACCTTATCATTTAGATTTATCTTTAAGTTAAATAATTTTACTCTTACCGTGTCTTCTTGTTTTCTTACACTATAAGGATTATAAACATACTATAACAAGCCAAACGAACCACAAGTTGATTATTATTAATATATAAAACCTTATCTAAGTCATTTATCAGAACCTTGTATTTTTAGGAATAAAATAACAATTAATAATATTATATTTATTTTAATAACTATTTTATGTCAATTTTGACACTATTTGGTAATTTATTTTTGTGAAAATTATAACAGAATTATTAGTTCGAAAAAAGTTAATTAAATAAATACTAACATGTCATATTAATCTAGAAAATTAGTTTAATTAATCAAAAGTATCAAATTACATTTATTTGGGATTTTATAACATCAATTATGTCAATATTTCATTAATAAGATTATTACTGCATCATCATCATGTCATAAATAAATTAAATTATAAAATGTCTAAAAATTACAAATAAAATATCATTATGTAGTAAATATATTTATCTTTCTAATTAATATTTATAGTCGAATTTATCTTATGTATAACTCTATAATAAAAAGGATTTAGTTAATAAACATTGATTTTAACTATTTTAACCCTTCTTTAAATAAATTAATAATAAATTTCCTAATCTAATCCAAGTGGGAATAAATGGTCATATTTTATTACTAAGTTTGTTTTTGGTCTAATTACACGTGTAAAATAGAATTAGGACATGTGTTAGGGTAATAATAATATCATTTTTACCCTTAATTACCCTATTTCCTTTTAACCAAGGTAAATAAAAGTAAAAAGTTACTAATCAACAAAAAATATTTTCATCTCATTGAACCAAATTTTATTCCTTGATATTAACAGTGTCTCTCAGATTTTCTAAATTAAATTCACAGAAGTGGTAAAATTTCATTTAAATGAAAAAGTCGGTTTTTTATCTACCACTAAGTGGTTTCACTATTCATCCAAAATTGAAGTTTTTTTGAAAAATACCAAAAATTCAACCTATGAATTAATTGATATTCTGAATTCAAAATTGATGTCTATTTCTCCAAATTCAAAACATAGAAGTATCATTAATTAATTTTAAAATTAATCTTTGTTATCAAAACAAATAGCGTATTTTTTAAGAAACGATAACTATCAAAAGATTGATACTTGTTTATATCCAATTTCAAAGTGAAATTAATTCCAATGAACAACATTGGATTAAATGGTAAAAATATATTATATTTACACTTTAACCCCAATTAAAAAGATAATTTACCCATATAAATTATTGCGATGAAAAAAGATGTTTTTAATTAAAATATTGCATGTTTTTACTATTCATTAAAATATGAAAGTTATCAGAATAATATGAAAATTTTATCCAAAGTAAATTTTTATATCTTGATTCAAAAGAAGAATTTTATTTTTTGAAATTAAACTTATAGACATGTCAAAAAGAATATTTAATGTGGGTGCGCCATCAAAAGGCGGCAAAACTACATTTTTTGAAAAATGCTTATTTTACTTGAAAAATTGATTTTGTTCTCATACCATGTTCTAGAAAATGTGTAAGATGAATAATAATGTTATAAAATTCAATCATTAGTTGATACTATTCATAACGGCTAGTTCATAATAATAATATAACCATATATCGTTGTTTAGTGAAACCTAGTATTGCGTACAACACACTCTATCGAGGATGGCCGCGATTGCGTGTAATGCATGCCAAGTCAGGGTTGCGTGTTGTGCAAGACTCCTCCGTTGATTCATATACCAGAATAAAACCATAATACATTGAATATATATATATACACTCAATGTTTCGTAAAATAACTACTATCAAAATTGTGTGTAACATGATCCAAGAATAGTGTTGTGTATTCTGCAAGCTCATATGGTGTTGCGTATAGCGCAAGGTAATCTTTTTGTAACTTAAAATACAAGACATCAATGAAATTGGAAGAATATTTTTCATAAAATCTCAGGTTGTTACATTCTACCCTCCTTAATAGGAAATTCGCCCTCGAAATTCGTCGGGGTTATAACTCGTTTACTATTTATAGAAACCCACATCGTAAAAAGGAAGACTAAAACATAATTTTAAAAACTAAAGTATGAAATGTAACTATTACCCAAAGTAACCCATCACTGGGTTTCTATATAGGAGAACATAGGTGAAAATATAGATATGGAATAAAAATATAACCATCTAGTTCTGATGGAGAGTGGTAGAGAACATGGCTATGAAAACGTCATCAATCACAACGCCATAGATTTGTGATGATCTAAGGTACCATCTGATTCATCGTATATAAGGTCACTAGGAAAACATTTTTGGTTTTCAAGATCATTTCCCTAAAGTTGATGAAAATGGAATTAGAAGAAATACTTTCATTATTTTGGTACAGTCTCACCGTTGGTCATTCTTTGGACAATTTATACTTCATATCTTAAAGAAATGAAGTTGAATTTGTCATTCGTGAAGTGTTAGAAGATCATGTGATAAAAGGATGGGTCATTCCATCTGTCTCAAACAAATGGTTATAAAAGTTATCAAAAATACATAAGTCCATCTATAATGAGATTAATCATATATGGTTCCTAAAATGATCTTATACTTCATATATCATACTGATTAATATAATAAAACTAGTTTCTACTAAATAGGGACTTCCTGTATGCCAGTGGTAGGTGATAAAGGCATGTCGCACTTTGGTTGTGGGTTCGATTCCCACAGCCTTGTCCAACGCGATGGGTTGTCGCCCGTCCTGGAGGTTGTCCTTTTTCGAAAACTACATTACTATAACATCCCATCAATAATATAAAAATAAGTTCTATCCTTAAACAATACTAAATTATTTCCAACATAATCCATTCAAATCTTTAGGGTTATCTAAAATACTTCGGTCTAAGCTCATACAATAAAGAAAATGATTACTTGAAATGTCATCAACCAAGCATGTGAATATCATCATTTATCCCCCATATATCTTGTCTGTCACATTCCAATCATCTGAATACCATAATCATGTAATCTCTTGAAAAATGAATACCCATTAAACCTTAGTGAAAACATGAATGCTGTCAAAATTTAACTCTTTCCACATACCAAAATCCAAAAATTCTATATACTCAAACCACGATATCACATAGCCCTTATATCATTCATGAGCTAATGAATACTGTCAAACTCTTCATTTTCTCATTATCCCTTCATTAAGAACATGTCATCTACTTTCCAAAATATTTGAATTACTTTTCATTGTTACCGGTACCATAAAATTATTGAAAACCACAATAGACTAATACAAAAATAATCTAATACACCATAAAAGTACCTAAAAAACATTATTATTGTATACCAATACATAAAATCATTAATCCATACTCTTAAATGATTATCATGGAATAATTTCTTCCTTGATTTAGAAGTAACTTTTTAGGTCAGGTCATTGAGTTGGGTAATGCCCATGTTCTCCACAAATAATACATTGAACTCCATAACAGTCTCTCACTCTATGACCCTTTTCTCCACACAGATTACATCTTTCCCTCCATTTGAGGTATTCCTCAGGGTTCTTCATCCCTTGTTTAGAAATCTCAATCTTCCTTTCTTTATTCTCCTCAACATGAAAACATGCATAAAAGTCTATCTTCCTCTTATTTGATGAATTAGGCATACCACTAAATTTCACATTGTTAATCATATATCTCGATGACTGATTCGGCATAATAACAATTTCTTTCTATCTAGGAATTACTCAGTTTTGTTGCTCATAGTCACCAATTTTTCCATTGGATTCAATGTTAAAATAATTCCTTGTGGTTCCCTCCATTGACTAAAACAAAAAAATAATTCTGTGAGAGGAAAAAATAATGATAGGGAAAACAACATAATAATGGCGGAGTAACTTCAATATCTAACATCTTAGGTTTAATTCTAATATCTTTACCTTAATTCTAAGATTATAACCTATAATTATACTTATCCTTAGAGACATCCCTAGACATACCTTAGAAATATCTCTAGGGATCTCACTAAAGTTATCGCATCTTAGATTCCAAAGGTTGACTAAACCTTTCCTCTGATACCAACTATAGTGGTCTAGAATTACTTCCAGTGGACTATAATTGATATCTATCAGGGCACTCCATGGGTGCCTACACCCCCTGGGTGGGAAACACCACCTTCCCCTGTGGAATCCATTTCCTTGTGAAGCCCTTGGGGCAGAGATCCATGCTTCGTCCAACGCTCACATGTGACAGTTCCCAAGGATCAGATTCATTCCTACCTCCTTTGCCTATGATACCAATTGTAGAGTCCCAAATCTTTACGTGCATGGAAATTACATTAGTTTTTCAGAATAATTAATACATAACAAAAAAACAGACACACAAGGACTGTAATAGTTTAGTGTCTTTGTGAACTCGGAATCTAATCTTCAAGTCATGGTGAAAGATCTTCAACATCACCCATAAAGATCTTCCCCTTTTTGTTTCCTTACCTAAAAACATTATTTATTTCCTAGGGAAAATAAAACATAAGAAGCGTGATCTAAAATTCTCAGTATGGGAAAACATAGAGAACATATATCAATCCATAATCATTTGAAATAAAAAACTTGAACATGAAATCTAAACATTAAAACCTTGAGCAAAGACATAAATCGTGGAAGTATGTAAGGAATATATCATAATGGAACATCAATAATGATAAATATACTGGGAATAGAACATTTAATTGTGGAAACCATTTAGCACATGTCATGATTTCCATAGTAGCCAAGGCATTGTTTCCAAGACCATCTTAGTGGACAAAGTCCCTTTCTGAATCGAGTTCACTCCTCATTTCAGTCCTGTAACACTGAACCAGATTAACTTACCATTCCAACCATGTCTATCTTATGAGATATAAATCTTTACCCAATGCATTTGAGGGAGATATAGGTCCCACCCATCTCATAATGAAATCATTCTTACTTGTTCCACAAAATAAACATGTATCATTCATAATAATCCAATAAATAAAATGGGTTTCATAAACATCATCCCATCATTACATAATCCATATAAAAGAAATGGATATCATTTCATAATAAGGAAAGTGAAACCATGTCAATCATATAGACATTATACTTGAAACATAAACATATGAAATAATTTCATCTTAGATGAATAATGGTTTTGATAAAACACCTAAAATGAATTCTTGAGGAAAATATGCTTTCTTCTTCAAAATCATTTTCTTTTCACAAAATGTCATGCAATTTTAAAAGAGAAGGATTTTGTTGAAAATAGTCATGAACTCTTTTCGAGGAAGCTTCATGAAAATAAGGCTTTATAAAACTGTAAAAATCCTTTCATGCCGTATACGTTAAAAAAACATCCACCTCGTACTTTTTTCAGAAAAGTCCAAAAGTACCTCGTACGAAAAACGACAAAAGATTCCTTTGATATCTTTTACTAAAAACTCACCGAAGGGTAAAATTGGATTTTATAAAATTTAATGTGGATATAAATAATATTAAATATTGAGGAAACATGGATATGGATGGTAAATATTTCCCAGTAAATTATGAAGTATAAACAATCTCAGATAAAAATTGAGATTGCGAGATTGTCCCTTACCTTAGGTCTAATATGCTTCACACGTATCCAATCCTCCTGTATAATGATTTAAATAATTTCATTGACTTATTAAAGAATCATATTAATAGTTATGATATCATATAAAGTTCACTTATGACTTTATATTACCCATTATTTTGTAAATTCGATGTAAAAGCAGCGTTTTGGGTAAAATCGTTTCATTTATCGTACGTGTTTCAACTTTTTGTTCTTAATATTATTTCTTATATCCTAATTTTATTAAATCCAGAATGTAAAACATGATTTATATGTTATATATATTCAGCATATACATATATATATGATAGATCGATAAATGGAATGAAATACACCATTCATGGAGACGGTAGGTCGTACGTACGCATGAACGTTGTTTTCGTTTCCTTATTTAATTGAATGGAATTAAGTAGATAAAATACATATATATATATATATACATAAATCCAGTATCATTATTAGGTCATATATTTCATGATTACTTATTATATATACTTTATAATCATTCATAAATGGTTAACATGGAGAATGAATCTTATTGCGTCGTGGAGACGGTAGTCCGTACGTACGCACGAGCGATGATATCATTCCCATGATCGTGGAATTGTATTGAAGTGTATGTATACTATTTAATAATAAATATCACTTTAAAATAATAATATATAGTTATTTATTTACCCCATTATACCCATCCAAGTAAGGTGGTGGTGGAAAATAGATTACACCACGGCGTAGAGACGATATTCCGTACATACGCACGCGCAATGATTTCGTTTTCCGTAGGATGGATAGATGGTGAAATAGAGTTGTTTCATAATTATAATAAAATATAAGTATATTATTGATACTGATGTTATTATTTAATAATTAAAAAACTAGATAATAATAAGTGGAAGAAGAAATAAAGTTGAAAGAATCGGTAACAGACATTACTTCTTCTTTGAAGCGCCTCTTTCAGACCTTATCTTAGGGCACTAAAATTGGTCTTTCAAGAAGACCAGGACCTCTAGAATGTTTCTCCTGAAGTGGGGAAGTGAAACGGTAAGAGGTTCGCTGACTTTAAAGGCTCAAAATGGTGTGAGGACGAGAGGGATGAGGTGCCCTTTTATAAGGGAGGAGAGGGGCACCATGGGAATAAGTAAAAATATTATTTTATTATAAAGTCACATTCGGTTTTTAATAGCTCCAAATTGATTTATTTTGAATATAGGGTGGGTATGGGTCGAAATACTCTCATATAATAGAATTTAGACATGTTTAGGTATCTATTTTAACCTTATCATTTAGATTTAACTTTAAGATAAATAATTATACTCTTACCGTGTCTGCTTGTTTTCTTACACTATAAGGTTAATAAACATACTATTACAAGCCAAACAAACCCCAAGTTTCTTATTATTAATATATAAAACCTTATCTATGTAATTTGGACGAACCTTAGATTTTTAAGAATAAAAAACAATTAATAATATAATATTTATTTAAAAAACTATTTTCTGTCAAATTTGACACTATTTGGTAATTGCTTTTTGTGAAAATCATAACAAAATTATTATTTAGAACAATGTTAATTAAATAAAATATAACATGTCATATTAACCTATAAAATTAGTGTAATTCATCAAAAGGATCAAATTACATTTATTGGGGTATTTATAACATCACTTATGTCAATATTTCATTAATAAGATTATTACTGCATCATCATTGTGTCATAAATAAAATAAATTATATAATGTCAAAAAATTACAAATAAAATATTATTATGTATGAAATATTTTTATATTTATAATTAATTTTTATAGACTAATTTATCTCATGTATAAATCTATATTAAAAATTATTTAGTTATTAATCATTGGTTTTAAATATTTTAACTTTCTTTAAATAAATTAATAATAAATGTCCTAATCTAATACAAGTGGGCCACAATTGTCATATTTCATTGCTAAGGTTTTTTTGGATCGATTTACATTTTTCCAATAGAATTAGGACATGTTTTATGGTAATAAAAATATCATTTTTACCCTTAATTACCCTATTTACTTTTAATCATGGTAAATAAAAGTAAAAAGTTACGATTCACCAAAAAATATTTTAATCTCATTGAACCACATTTTAGTCCTTGATATTAACAGTGTCTCTCAGATTTTCTAAATTCAATTCACAGAAGTGGTAAAATTTCATTTAAATGAAAAAGTCGGTATTTTATCTACCACTAAGTGGTTTCACTATTCATCCAAAATTGAAGTTTTTCAGAAAAATACCAAAAATTCAGCCTAAGAATTATTTGATATTCCGAATTCAAAATTGATGTCTATTTTTCCAAATTAAAAACATAGAAGTGGCATTAAATAATATTAAAATTAATTCCGGTTATCAAAACAAATAGCGTGTTTTTTAAGAAACAATAACTATCAAAAGATTTTTTACTTGTTTATATCCAATTTCAAAGTGAAATTAATCCCAATGACCAACATTGGATTAAATGGTAAAAATATATTATAATTACACTTTAAAAATAATTAAAAAGATAATCTAACCATATAAATTATTGCGATGAAAAAAGTTGTTTTTAATTAAAATATAGCGTGGTTTTACTATTCATTAAAATATGAAAGTTATCAGAATAATATGAAAAATATTATCCAAAGTAAATTATTATATCCTAATTCAAAATAAGAAAGTATATTTTGTCAAATTGAACTTATAGACAAGTCAAAAAAAGATTTAAAGTGGGTGCACCATCAAAAGGCGGCAAAACTACATTTTTTGAAAAATACTTATTTTACTCAAAAAATTGATTTTGTTCTCATACCATGTTATAAAAAATGTGTAAGATGAATAATAATTTTATAAAATTAAAAATGTAGTTTATACTATTTATAATGGCTAGTTCATAACAATATTATAACCACACATCATTGTTTAGTGAAACTCGGTATTGCGTACAACACACTCTATCGTGGAAGGTCGCGATGGCGTGTAATGCAAGCCAAGTCAGAGTTGTGTGTTGTGAAAGACTCCCCCGTTGTTTCGTGTAACATAATCCAACCATAATACATTGAATATATATATATATATATACACTCAATGTTTCTTAGAATAACTACTATCAAAATTGTCTGTAACATGATCCAAGAATAGTGTTGTGTATACTGCAAGCTCATATGGTGTTGCGTATAGCGTAAGGTAATATTGTTGTAGATTACAACACAAGACATCAATGAAATTAAAATAATATTTTTCATAAAATCTCAGGGTGTTACAATTAGGGTAGTAGAGCACAACATATGTATGGTTATAAGTAATAGTGTAATGTAACCTTCAAAAGAGATGTATGTACCTTCTAGTGGCTCCCACATGGTTGGGTAATAGTTTATTAATTTATGAAACCTAAATTCATCAGTTACCCAAAGACACATAGAAAAATATTCATGTTAAACCTTATATGTTTAAATTGGTTAAGGAACACCATTATTTTTATCATTGTTTAGCAAATCCTAGGGAATATATAATAGAGATCTACCTCCCAAATTCCTCAATTTGTACCCTCTTCCCCTGGAATTTCAGGAGGATTCATTTGGTAAATCTCCCCCATCTCTCTTATATTTCACTTCATCAATTCACTGTAACAATTTCTTCTTACATTCGTTATCAACCATAATTATTAGGGGTGGTTTTGGTCAAGGGAGTGTTAGAGTATGTTTTTAATCAGTGGTTTTTAGGTATTTAATTAATGAAGAGGTGTCTTTTGTAATTTGTTTGTAAATTTCCTTGTAATGAAACACATTATTTCCAGAATTATGTTTGATTGAAGTAGGCGTGTTTTACATTTCTTTTAAATGGAATGTTGATGAATTCTTTAGGGTTTTTAGTTTTTACTTTATTAAAATATGTTTTTGTGTAATTGTTTTGATGGATTTTATAAATCACTTTAGGGTAATTTCACATGGAAATATGGTGTCTTATAGTATTATAGTTTTATGATGTATTTTTTTGTTAAAGTGTTTGTAAAATCACAAAATAGAACTGTTTTGAATTAAATTTTAAAAAATAAAGGAATTTTATCCCAATTTGGTACAAAAAAGAAGAACTCGTTGTTTATATATTGTTTTTTAAATTATTATATGTATATATATATATATATCTTAATTGGTTTTAAAAGAAATTTGGTTTTCATTTTAAATTATTTTATACATGATTCATTATAATTTGATTTAAATAGATTCATCAAAATGAGATTTCAAGCCATGTGAAATAAACTGATATCCCATTAATATTTTTAAAGGACCCTTTGGAAAATTTGAAGTATTTTCCTAGGGTATGTGAGAACCCTAATTGAGAACCTTTCTATTTTTATTCAACTATGGACCGTGGCCCATTGGGGAAGCTTGATATTGTTATATCATTTTGGATGATTATGATTAATTATGAAAGTGCCTATTTCTTTTTAGTGTGGTGGGGTTAAGATGTTAAATGTTTATATTATAAGAGATTTCAATACATGTTGATTCCATACATTATTTTTTTCCTCACATTAATTGAGTTATATCATGGAGATCAATGGTAACAATATAGTGGTCTATATGAGTGCATGTCCAAGTGTATATTGTGGCATAACTATAGAATGTTTCCCAATTAGATGGATGGAAGAATACCTGGATGTATTATCTAGTAGGTATTATCTAGGAAACTCACATGATGGATTATATTGTCACAAATAGTCCCAGAGGGTCCCATGCTGTGACTACCCCAATCCTGCCTCCAATAGGAAAGGTCTAGTGGTTATCACCAAGTTGGAATATCTTACAAATGGAATAAATTTTCCTAAGCATCTGTACACACACACACATCTCCAATACCAAAATGATGAAACATAAAAACACTGAGTAAAAAAGGCATGATTATATTAAGATACCAACCATAGAGAACGACATTATAAACATGAAGGTAAATAAGGCCAAAATACAAGCCCACCAAAAAAATATTATGTAAAAGAGAATTAACAATTTCTTGAAACTAATATGCAGAAAACCCTACCTGAAGGGAAAGGTACTAGATAGATTTCTATAGCTGTATGAGAACACATCAAAAATCATGTCTCTCTAAGAACCACCTTTTCATGGTCCACCTATGACTCCATCAAAGAATCATCGTCTACACAAGACATAACACATGTGAGAAAAGGACATATAGGCGTGAGTAAAACAACACTTAGTAAGACACCCCAAAAACTCAAATGAATACTACTATTAAATACATGATGTATACCACCAAAACAATAATGTAATTATACCAAAAACAAATACAAAAGTTATACTAAAAGTACATAGTATAGTCATCTCAAATAAGTATAATTCAATGGTATGAGAAATAGGATCATTCGAAATAATCCACAAAATTACCAGTATTACTTCAACAGAAATTGTGTTTAGTGGTAGTTTTGTAGCTATGGTTTTGGAAACCGCAACTAAACCTTTTTTAAAATGGTTTCGGGGTGGTTTATAATAAACCACAATGAAACATTTTTTTAATACCACCGAACCTTCCCCTCACACGACCCTCTTCTCACCCCGCTCCCCTGCTTCCCCCTGCACCTGAATTCCTCCGCGACCCCGGCCCCCCGTGACCCAGGCGACCCCGCGACCCCACTTCCCCCAGCCCCACGTGACCTCGACGACCTAGGTATATTGATCCTTAACCTCTTTTTATTATTTTTTTCTTCTCATTATTCATTTAGAGAATTTTCCTCCAGTCTTAATATTCTATATGCTTATTAGTTTGTTATTATGTGTGTTCTTTGTTTCATTTGGAGTCCTTGGTTAAGTAATTTGATTTGGGGACTAAAATTGAGGTTTTAATTTTTAAACCCATCACAAACCATTTTTTGTTTTTTGATGATGTAAGGACAAACCTAGTCATACCGATGGAATTTCCAAACCTTAAGAATGGTGAAATAATTTAGTGAATAGTAAAATAGGGTAAATGTTAGAGAGACTGTGTTCTAAATTTTAATTAAGAATGTGGGTGTGGTTAATGGGTAAAATGAAATGATTATATGCAATTATTTTTGAAATTCCCAAGGGTCTCTTGAAATGGTTTGATATATGTTATTGGGATTTTAATATTGTTATGAATTTTAAATGATGAAAATGATGTTTTAAAGGTGGGTTTTATTATGAGATTTCAAATGATTATTTGAATTTGGGGTTTAAAAATAACTTTTGAAAACACTAAATGGTTGGTTGGAATGGTTGATTTAGTAATGAAATCCTTTAGGAATTATTTAGTTTTAATAGTCGAATACACGTGTTTTAAGTGGTGGATTTGAAATGATTTCAAATGAGTACTTGAATCGTGTTTATAACATTATTTGGATTTAAAGGTTTTTTGAGACAATAATAATTAATTCGATATATTTTTTAGTGAGATATAACCCATGGTGATTTTTTTTTCTTGTAGAGATTGTTATAAAATGAACTAAATGTTGAGTTTTACTAGTTAACCAACCATGATAAGGGGGTGTATGGAATAATGGTGTATGTGTAATGGGTTATGTATGTGAAAGATAAATGTGTTAAATTTTTATGGTTATAAATGGTAAATATGTTAAATGGTTTTTTTAGTAGATAGATTAGTTAGTGATAAAGAAGCAAGTTCACTTGGGTTAATAGTGAATGGGGTATTGAATTGAGTCTCCGTCAGTGGGTTGATCAGACTGGTATTGCATGGGTTAGGGAGTAATACTGAGGCTCTACGTCCCTAATTAATAAAAGTGTAAATTAACTTTGATTGAGGATACAGGGTAAGGTAATTCACATAGCCATAGGCTCTAGGAGGAGGTAATATAACTGTAATAACATGAACTCTCCTGTGCTATTTCATGACACATTCGATTAATCGTTTTTCATTAAATAAGATATTAATATTTAAAAAATTTGAGAAGAAAATGAATTTCAGAATAAATTATAATTACAATGTAATGATGTATGATAATTGAATCCAACCTCTGATAAACAAATCACTAGAACCAAAACCAACAGTACAAACCCAACCCGACCTACTGATAAAAAAATCACTAGATCCATGATGAGGGAAGGCTTCTTGCCATACTTTTGTGGATATTTTCATAAATAAATATTTTGTTCTGTTTCATTTACACTGTGGTAGATGAATGGGCTGTATCAATTTCAACTGCTTATTAACCCAGAAAAATAAAAACTGAACGAAAAAAATCAAAAAATCCAAACCTTAAAACCATCTTACCCTATCATCTTGATTGGATCTTCAACAAAAGGTAGTTGCGACTGAAGAGAAAAGAAATTATATTATTAAAATATATTAAAATGAACAACTTATACATGAAAAAGAATATGATAAAAAAATAAAATAGAATAAACTGATCCAACTATACACAGAGATTCAAATTCATTTTTACTAACTTTAATCAATATGCCTTCGAAATCGCCGTCCAACTGGTACCTAAAAATTCAAAATCGTTTATGCTCATAAAAACTACAACATGCATATAGAAATTGACTAAAAAACAAGAAAAAAATCATGAATGTGACTTGTTTTGACCAATAAAAAGTGGTCTTTTGATTTAACTGAACATCAAATGTACCACAAATCATCAGGGGTATACACCTATATAAACATAAAACAATTTATACAAATAGAATCAGATCAGTAAAATATATAAAAACCCATTACCAATCGGGGACAACATACGGTGAGTTACTTTCAAATAAGGTATGTGTACTCTGTATGATGTAATATACATTTTTATACATAATAGAATTCATAAAATAGATATGAAAACAAAGTATACATAGTCATCATGTGTTAATACCATACATGTATTAACAGGTGAGTGTGAATTCCACCCTTATCAAGTGCAATGCATCGCGCAGGTCCTAGAAGTAGTAATCTGTAGAGGTAGTTATGTAATGTAAGTTGGAATGTTTATTTGAAAGTAATATGAATGTTACAAGTACGGAAAGCTGACCTGGAACCAATATCTACCAGAACTGAGAAACAAATGCTGGGAGGATACTCGCATAGTTTGAAGCACTGATTGAGCATGGGAAATCCCGAGTGGCGGAGGCTGTGAAGGAAATGGAACGTCGACACGGATATGATTTTGTTTCCCAGGTGTCTCTAGGAAATATGAGATGTCTAGTTACACATAGTGTGCTTGGTATGATGTAGTGGACTAGGTGTCTTTAGTTTGGATTATATATAAGGGAGTGGAGTACTTGGACATATGAAATTGGAGTTTATTTCAAATAGGGTGGGTCAATAAAACTTTTTGTGTCCATATGTGCGTTCCAATATCCTTCATGTTATGACTCAATGAGTTACACATAATTCTTGGTTCCCATTGATGATTACATAGTGTATCCCATATCCTACCTAGATTGAACCCATTGACCTTGATTTTTTAATTTAGAACCATTTCATGGGGGTGTTTATATAGTTATTTAGTAATATCATGGTGCTTATTTATGTTCATTTCTTGTTTTAGTTATTTTTTTTGGTTTAATGTTTACTATATAATGTGTTAAATCCACCCATGTTCTATATAACAATTTTTTATTTTTTTACTAAAATAGATAAATCATTTGATTTATGTATTTTAAAACATCAATATCTGAATAAAAAACTCAATAACTATATTTAAAATAAGTATTTTTTAATCTTTTTTTATAAAATGAATTACAAAATATTTATAGGACTATTTATATCACTTTTTTCATTAACATTATAATGTGTGTGAAACTTCTATATTATAATTCTAATTCCATGATTGTGATTTCTAGTTATTTGTTTCCTCTTGTTCCATTAATGGAAATTCTAATGTTGTGAATTTTTGGAGATCACATAGATATTTATTGAGTTGTGAATATGGTTGTGACTTTTTCTGGGAAATTTTATTGTCAGATAGTTTAAGTAGGTTTATTTTGTATTTAAATTTTATTTGTTTTTTCCTTCTCTATATTTTATCCAAACTAGATGATTTTTCATTAATATGTATAGTCTTGGATGAAAGTAATCGCTTTCATTGAATATTATGTTTCTATAATCTTATACTATTGTATATATGAATCTCTTTCTCTATTTAGAAGTAACTATGTGTTTTAATTTTTATTATTATTGTGTAGAAACATTGTGATATAAATGGATAAAAGATAGATCACATTACCAAGGAACACATCTTATTATTTTAAGGGTTTAATAAGTTTTTAGATTTTTCAATTTATAATCGATCCATTGTAGGGAGAATAAGATTTCCAAGTCCTGAATATAAATTTAGAACATGGTTGAAGATAGATAAATTTTATGAACATTTAATACTGATACAATTCCCTGGTCAATATTTGTGTTGGGTTTGTCATGGAGAATCGAATGTTATTGAAAGATTAAGTACTAATGTTAATCCACGGAATGAGGTCCCATGTTCATCGACAATGGAATATGAAAAGTATAACCTCATAAATGATGCATTCGGCACTGTAAGACACCACTATCATCATCAAAACATATCATAAAAACCAGAAGAGGGTGATACAAATTGAAACATGACAAGGGATGTTTTTGAGACTGTAACAAAAGAAGATCAAGATTTTAACACATCATTGGATCCACCTTTTGATTATGTGGAGCCAAATATAAGAGACCACCTCACTGAAAAAAATGTGTTTCATGATTTAGTTGACGATGGAAATCAAGAGTTTTATAGTGGGTGTTTGAAATATTCAAAGCCTTTATTTTGGCTGAAGTTGTACCATATCAAATGTCTATGTGGAATTAAAAATAAAAAAATGTCCATGATAATGGAATTGATTTGTGATGCATTTCCTGAAGCGAAAATCCCAGAATATTTTTATGATTTGAAAAAAATTGTTAACAAGGATTGTCTAAATTATACAAAAATACATGTTTGTCCCAATGATTGTATGCTCTATTGGGGAGAGGATTCAAGTAAATACAATTGAAAAAAATGTTCTTCTTCTAGATGGAAGTAAAAGGGTGTTGTTCGATGTCTGAATGAACATAATTTCATGGAGAAGAAGAAAAGGAACACAACTGCAATGGTTTTGGGTTACTTTCCCTTGATGCCTCGATTGCAAAGATTATTCTTGTCATCGAAAACTGCCAAACACATGAAGTGGAATTCTGTAGAGAAAACCAATGATGGGTTAACGATACATCCACGAGATTCCAAATTGTGGAAGACATTTGATTCATTACATCTTGATTTCTCAGCCCATCCTAGGAAGGTTCTAATGGGATTGGTTGCCAATGGATTCAACCAATTTGGGACTTTGAGTACCTATTATAGAATTTGGCCAGTTGTTTTGATCCCTTATAATCTGGCCCCATTTCTGTGTATGGAACAAACATATTTTATCATGTCAATGATTATTCCTAGAAAACAAATTCATATAACGGATATTGATGTAAACTTTCAACCATTGATTGACGAATTGCAAGAGTTATAGAGCAACGATGTTGAGACATTTGATGCTTCTTCTAAAACATTGTTCAAAATGCATGCTACTTTAATGTTGACCATTAGTGACTTCCTTTGGCTAGGGAATTTATTTGGTTGGAAAACATACATGGGTTTGGCTTGTCTCGTTTTTAACTTTGATATTGAGCACAAACGTCTACCTCACAATAGAAAATGGTGCTTCTTGAGCCATTGAAGATTTCTCGATACATCTCATATATTTCGGCTGAACAAATCAAAAATGGTTCCATTGATCATTGACCACATCTAATGTTGTTAACTAGTTCTAAAATATTGAAATGGCTTCAAAATGTTGAAACAAAATTTGGGATGTTTCATCATTTGAATGATATTAGAAAATGGGTCCAAAGTGCATCCTTAGGTGAAATCAGAACGCAACAATGGAAGAAAAAAATTATATTCTTCAAACCCCCGTATTGGGAATTTAATTTTTTGTGACACAACATTGATGTGATGCATATTGTGAAGAATGTCTGTGAAAATTTTATTTTCACATTACTTAATGAGCATGGAATGTTTAAGGATCATCTTAATGCTTGCAAAGACTTTCATGTAATGAACTGAAAATTTGATCTCTGGCCAGATGAGAATCAAAAGAATGATCAGGCCATTTTTTAAATAAAAAATAGGGCTAAAGATACATTCCTTCGAATTTTAAAGAATGTGAAGGTTTCTGATGGGTATTCGAGTGACATCTTGAGGTTTGTTTACATGATGAATCGTAATTTACCTGGATTGAAAAGTCATGATTCACTTATATTGTTACAATAGTTACTTCCACTGACATTTCATACATTATTATCTGAAAAATTTACTACTATTGTACTCCATTTCTGCACATTTTTCAGGAAATTATGTGAGAAATATCTACATCCATTTTAGCTTGACACCCTCCAGGAGAGGTTTGTATTGATCCTTTATGCAATCGATAGGAAATTTTCCCCATCGTTTTTTACTATCATGATGGATTTAACTATGAATATGGTTGAGGAAGATAAATTAGGATGCCCCGTTCATTATCCATGGATGTATCTAATTGAGATGTATTTTATTTATATTTTTTCATTTATATAAACAAATTATGGAATTTAAATAAATGCATAATATTATTATTTTATTTCACAGATATCATGGGCATTTGAAATCATACATGAGAAATAAAGCTCAACCAGAAGGTTCTATAGCTGAAGGCTATTTGGCTGAGGAGTGCCTTTCCTTTTGTTCAAGATATTGTGATGATATTGACACAATATTTAATCAAGTTGGTCGTTTCGATGACACATCAAATAAATATCAAATGCATCAGAAATCAAAAATATTTCCTGTTATTGGCCGATAAGTTGGGAGGACCTCAAATGTGAAAATGGCAGTATTGGAATTATTACAGTCACATAGATATGTGCTACTGAATACTGAAATTGAAGATCCATTAATTGAAGAGTTTAGGATACAAACAAAGAGACGAATGAGAGGCCGAACATAAAATGAGAAAGATATAATGAAAGATGTGAATAAAGAGCTTGTAGAATGGTTTGAAACATGTGTAAGTTCATAAATATAGCAATAAATATGAATATTAGTTTGATAGAGACATTTTGTAAAACTATTAAAATATATTTCTTTTTTCAGATCCTGAATACTGATACTCGAGCATATTTTTTCAGAATATTTGTTGTTTCTTGGTAGTGGTCCTATAAAACAAGTTGTAAAGTTCGACGCTTATAATATGAATGGATTTATATTTTGTACAATTGATCGAGAAGTGGGTTTGAAAACACAGAATAGTGGTATATTTACATTTTCTTGAAGTGGAATACTATGGAAATTTTCATGATATTATTGAATTAAACTACCACGAACATTTTTATGTAGTTTAAACCAAATGCAAATGGGTCGATATTATTAGAGGTGTTAAAAGAGATTCCTTGAAACTTACTTCTGTGATCTTCTCTCGCATGATGGATGTTGGTGATCATGAATTGTATGAACAATATATATTAGCATCGCATGAAAAATTGTATATTATGTGAATGATTTTGTGGATGAAGGGTGGAGTGTAGTTTTTCACACAATACAATGAGATTTGTATGAAATGGGTGATGAAGTGGAAGATTTGACATCTGAAATTGATTTTCATCAACAAATAGAAGCATGATCATTTTTCTATCATGATATTGATAATATTAATCTAGCAAGGATTAATGAAGTTAATGAATTAATGGAGTAGGAAACTAACATGATTGAAGAGGGAAATGATTGTATGTACAATTATTTATTCATTCAGTACCCACTTGTTTCATTTATGCAGTAATTCATTATCATTGTTATATATATATTTTTTGTTAGTACTAGGAATCTATTATCATATTTAATTTTTTTTGCAGATTCTTTTTTGAAATATATATTCTGAACTAAATTTTATTTGATTAAATGACATGAATGACAACGGAAAATGCAGTACACTATTTTATCTAGTTCTGCGATAGATGATGATCCATCTCGCTCCCTCCCCAGGGTAACTGAGGCACCAGCTATGTACACCCCTGCACCATCTCTCACACCATCTGTGGGTGTCCCATTAGAGGATGAGTCGTCGTCTTCCCCTTCATAATCCTTAGAAGTGGGGTGGCGACATGCCCATTCCAGTTCATCACAGATATACTACAGTGTCATTGTTATAGGTACTAATTTTAATTAAAATAATTAATTACATTTTGTTTATAATAATTGTTTGCTCATTGAAGATAAAAATAATGAAACTGTGGATAAAACATAAAATGTTCAAATGTTTTGAATATGAATTGAGAGAAGATAGTCGTGCCATTTTATTCTTATGGGGTCCCCATGGATGACGTCACGGGGTTACTTGGCCAGATTTTAGGCCAGCTGGCAGCAGAGCCCATTTCCCTACCTATTTCTTATGATGACTAGATATATATGCATCCTAGTTTGAAAAATGATGTTTTTAAATACCCAAATAAAAGTAATTTTATTACATTATGGTTTAATTCAATCTCATGTTATTAAAATGTTCGAAATGAATTTCTGTATACATATGTTATTCCCCCTGACAGTTACTGATGTGATAGAACATAAGTTGATGTTGAAAAATATTCTTAGTAAATTGATAGATTTAAAATGGAGATTGTGGTGTGATGTAAATGATACTTCATTGTCCATGCAACAAATGTATGAGAAGATACCAAGTGGGGTACCAAAAGAACACTGAAATGTTTTTGTTGACAGATATAATGATGAGAAGTGGATGGTATTGAAATATATATTATTATATGATCCCCATTATACATTTATACATGTATATAAAGAGAATATGACATTGAATACATTATTGTTAAATTTCATTTTATTTATTTTCAGATCTCTCAAGACAGAATGCATCAAACCAAGCAAAGAAAGTCATCCCTCACACTGCGAGCTCCAAAATATTTTCTAGAAGCCGAACGACATTGGTAATCATTTAATCATTTTAAATATTTATAAGACAATATTATATGTTTAATATTTTGAATTGTATATTTTTATTTTCTTAATGAAGTCACAAGGTTTAGGCCACAAAGAATCCCAAACTGAACTGTGGTTGGATGTTCACAAAAAATCAGATGGATGATTTGTTAATGAACCTGCCAAAGAAGTTTGGGTGTGAAGTCAATTTTTTATTATAATAACTTATTTATCAGTTTTAATTTGTTGATATATTTTTATATTTTATTTATAGGAAAAAATTAAAGAAATATTGGAGGCCAGTCCTAGGCATTCCTACTTAGTCTCCAAGGATGACCCAGTTACTAAAGTCCTTGGGATGGAGCATCCTGGTGAGTTCGTGGGATGGGCTACGGACACGTACCATCTGAGGTCTTCAACATGCCACTAGGTATTATAGATGCATCTACTCTTGTTTATAGTTAGTCCATACCCAAATATTAATAGAGAGAGATTACTTCTCTATGAACCACAGTTCCAGAGCCGGGGGCTCAGATATCCGCTTTGCAGAAAGTGATGACTGATATACATAAGCAGATGAGAAGATATTCCCCTGGTGGTAGTGCATCGACTGGTGTTCAGCAGGTAAATAATAAAAAATCAAAATCATTTATTTTTCAAACATTCATTGGTTTTATGTTTTAATATAAATTTTAAACAGTATCTAATTTTCAATATAATGTTATTATAGGTGATAGCAGAAAGTGGAGATGGAGGTGGAGAGGGTGACAATGGTGGAGAGGGTGATGATGCATCATCGCACAATGAGTAGTTGTATTGTTGATGTGTTGAAAAAATATTGGAACAGTTGGTTTGTATATATACCATGTGTGGCACATAGTTGCCACCAAACATTTTCATTTCCTAACATTTTCTTGATTTCCCTTGTTTCCTTTTACGAATTTTATTTATTTCAGATGTTTAATTTTATGTCTTGATTTCTCGAGTGTGGTATACATCATTCTAGTTAGGCATGTGTTTGAATTGGTAGTTGATATTTTGGATGACTATGAGTTAAACCCATTTTTGATGTGTCAAATAAATTCTTGATGTCTAATATTATAATACGTAATTATTCAATATCATCATCCCAGAGGTTAAACCCTTCTGGCGTTGGTATCCTATGACACTATGAATCACAAAAACATGCGGATTGATAACACATTGTTGGGAACAATTTTCTATGAAACCAATAGAAAATGATTTTCATTTTCAATAACACAAACATAACCATGTTTTCTATTTGAGCCTAATATGATTCATGTTATATAAATCCTGATTTCCTAAAATTCTTCATGAATATATAAAAAATTACATTTCGTTCCATTAATGAAACCTTAGAAAACAATAATATCTCACAGCTGTCATATCACCCATGGTGAAATAACATCCAACTATAACATCAAACAACAAAAACAACAATCCCACATCAGGAACCTTGGTTTTCCCCTATATATGGGTTAGATAATCCAACAAAAAGATATATTACCAAGGACTGAAACACCTTAATATCATATAAAACTTTCAAAAAAATATTTAATAGAAAATATAATGGCTTTGATAAAACATTGAGCTTCCATTACCTAGGTTTCACTAAACTGGTTCCCCAAAACCAATGTTCCACATGACCATAGAAATGCCTCCTCATATACAAGAGGCTTCCTACTAGTATTGAGGGTCCAATATGGTATGTGGAGATAATATACCATCTTTACCAATGTAAAACATAAGTATAAATGGGTTTTAATTTTTTTATTAACAACAATGGTAATTTATTAATCATTTCAAATTCATATACTATGGTGCATTAATCAGTTCACTCATATCATACACATAGGCTTTAGTTCCAGGAAATCCATGTAAATACACTATTCAAGAATAGGAAACTCCATATACATCATATCAAGTCCATTATGTCTAATTTCATGTCTAGCCATCCCACATCAAAGATAAGAAATTCCTTGTGAAATAATTCTTACCCAAGTGTGGGATCTACTATGTCCCCCATCATTTACTGATACATCAATACACATTTAACAAGGTCAAACACAGATGACCTTTTTAACAAATTACAATATCAAGGGTGAACTTATTTCATTTCACCAATGTTCACATAGTTTATCACTTTCACTGTAATTAATGTAATTCCCTAACTATTCTATTTTACTATCCATTCATAACAAAAACCATTGTATATATTTTCAATTACATTTTATAACATGGATATTCCAACATTTTACATTCATTATTCATTCCCTTAGTTATCTCACAACCCATTTAACCATAAATGTTATGATAAACAACTTATTCCATTTTGACATGTTAAAAATATCTATAATTTGATTAATCTCATAAACACTTAAATTTATCATTCAATAACTAAATTCACATGTCCAAGGGATTAGCACACCCCATGGGTGGCCATAAACCCATTCCAATCTTCATAAATATATCCAAAAACATCCTTGAAAGGTCCAACACATCATTTAGTTGATGTTATTTTATAAGATTGTATCTGGATTGATTTGTTTTTCAGGGAAGTGGTCCAATGGAAGCAGAAAATTTATATTTTTTTTTCTGGTCGGCATTTTGCGGTGGTTTTAACCACCACTAATAGTATAAAGGTAAGACAATATTGGAAGTTTTAACAGCTTCTAAATGAAATTATTTTTACATTTTGTGGTGGTTTTAACTGCCACTATATTGTCGCATCACCCGTGTGCATTCTGCTGTGGTTCTCGTGACTATAGAAGCGGTTTTATGGCCATTGGATTTTATTTTATTAGCAGTGGTTATATGTTCCTCTAATAAAAAAATCCTGGGCTCTTAAAAACGTCCATTAATGTGACAAGAACCGCCACGAAATGAGGTAGCTACAACGCTTTTCTTGAACCACCTATAAATGGAATAACCACCACTAATTGTTTTCCAACGCCAAATTTAGCGTGTTTCTGTAAACCGCGACCAACTCATGTAGCGGAGGATTAAACCGCCTCTAAAGGGCAGCTTTCTTGTAGTCTATTGATAAGAAACATAGTCCTAATAAGACACTCAGTTCTAATAAGACACATATTCTTGGAAAGACTATTAATCTTGGTAAGGCAAGTGTTCTCAAAGCCATAAGTAGCCATAGGATTCTGCTTGTAGCTCACTCTTTCATGGAGTACATAATTCACAATCCATTAGCTCGTATGAACATTTACAAAAAAACCCACTTTGATATCTCAAAAGGATTGTCTCATGTCAAGGGTCCCAACCCCAGAAATGTCTCACCCAACAAACACATAGTTTGAAATTTAATGCTATTTACATAAAAGGTCTCACCCAGGTCTGGTGTAGGTTTTATCTGACCCACCGAACCTGGCCCGACGTGCCAACCCGCATGACCATGTATGGCCAACCCATCTAGCTTCGAACTAGCCTAGCTCTGTCAAAACTGGCTCGAACCACAGAGCCAGTAAGACAACAACTCGACTCCTCATGTATGGCACACAACCATGTGTGCTGGCAGTCTACTGCACTTCATCTTCCCTGACTGCATGCCCCCTGGTTCTCATCAATGGTTTCAAGCTGCATCTCAAGCATCCATACCACCGCATCTGTGCTCCATGTATGCTTTTAATGCCCACATCCTCACCGCTACCATGGGCTCCCACGGTGCCCCACCGAGCAGCGCTCCACCTACACCGACTACCTCACCAACATCTTACCTTCCTCCTAGTCCTATTCTGTCACTCATCTGGACTGGAAATAGCCACCCCTGTCCATAGCCATACTCCACCTCCTATTTTTGCAGATGTCACCATCTCGAAAAAAATCCTCTTGTGCCTTTTCCGCACTCCTCTAATGCATCATGATGGGGTCGTCTCTTCAATCTCGTATCATTGAACCATGAAATGAATGTTTAATGATCATTTGTTTCAAAACCACAATTAACATGAAGAATAAGATCCATTTTTGGGGAGAAAATCACATGGAATACACAAATAAATAAATCATTGTCATTTTTGGTTCTGGCCTCGATCCATTACATAAGAATGATGACAAAAGAAAAGAAAATCTCAAATCAAATCATCCTTGATAATAAATCCAACAAATAATATCCCAATGAAAAATATGGATTACTAATGAATCAATAAATTCATCTATTGAATCACTTTCATCATAAAAATAAATAATGGTGATAAAATCAAATTAAAACACACACCCTACCTCTAGTTGGAATAGTCATTTACAGAGAGTGAAGTTGCGCCATCATCATTCATCGATCCTTGATCCACCGAATTCATGGTTCTTTGGATCCATAAATTATTGATCAAAGTTCCATTTGTCATTCTTTAGATGGATCATTCACATGTTCTCTCTCTCAAGAATCTCAATTTAATTCTTGGGATATTATGATAATACTAGAATCTTGAAAATGCTTTTGAAAAAAAGGAAATCATTGAGTTGAATAAAAAATATTTTTATTAAAATATTTTCACTCCCGTTACATCTAAAAAGTACTTTTCACATTCAATCCGAAATAGCTTAGGTTAGGTCATGACTATGGTAAACTCACTATTCTGACTATAAGAGTTCTCTCATATTTCATATTGGGGAACCTTTTTAGAAGTTAATACACATTTTTAAAGAAACCTCTCACACAAACTATTTAATGTTTTAATATGTTTCAAACAATTATAATAGGCACACCATGTCTCAAAATCAAACATATTCTTTGAGGATTGTGTTGAAATAATACCATATAATATATATAGTAAGATAAGAAAAAATCTCGGACATTACACTCTCCCCACCTTAGTGATTTACATCCCTAAAAAGTTAAATAAAATTCTAATAAAAAAGATATGGGTTATACTCATAAATATGAGCTTTCTGCTTTCACATTATAGCTTGGAGATTTTAGTGCTGCCACATGGCACACACCAATTTAGTTTGTCACCCCTGAAGAATCCTATCCTACCGATCATCGATCTCTACTGGTTACTCATCAAAATCCACCCTATCCTCAATGTCCTCTTGGATAAGTTGATGACGTGTGATGGGTCATGGATATACCTCCTTAGCATCATCATTGGGAAGATATCGCGTACCCATTGAAACTATAGTTGTAGAGCTTTATAGTATGCCACCTCACCAACTCTACATAGTATTTGAAAAAGACCAATGAACCTTGGAGATAACTTTTCACCCCAGCCAAATCTACACAACCCACATCACGGTGAGACCCAAATAAACACATAGTATCCATCCTCACACTCTAAATGCCTCTATCGTCGGTCATCATAAGACTTATGACATATCATTATAGTCTTCATCTAATCTTGGATGACCTTCACCATCACTTTAGTTTCCTCAACCAACTCTGGGCCATGTGTGTTGAATCTCATAGGTCCATCCCACAAAGTGGAGACCTATAGGGTAACTCATACACGATTGCTAATGATCCTATACAAATGGTTAAATTATAGTTGTTGTTGTACAAAACCTCCACCAGAGGTAGGTGATGCTCCCAACAGTCGGAAAAATCATGGATGCAAGCATGTATCATGTCCCCAAGAACCAGAATTTTTCCCTCAGTTTGGAGATCCTACTATTGGTGAAACATTGTTTTCAAGCACATCTGAGGATGAAAATACACTTTCACCCCCCGTCCATAATCTGTATGTAATGTGACATGGAATGGGGAAAACCATTACTTATAGATTATGATGTTATAAGGAATCAACAACACTACCAATAGATCCTAAAAAAAACACATTCCTCAAAGAGTAATTTCACAAAATTTTCTTCATCATGTGATCATTGAATCCAATCCCATAAGAGTATATAAAGGTAAGGGTCATATCAATGGTTCCAATAGAATCTCTGATTCTCGAATAATGTTTATGGAAAGAAATGAATGACTAAAGCCCGTCTCTATCGAAATTGGAGATAAGGTGGAAAAACATATATCATATCTCCAATCTTCCTTGGATTCATTAGGTCATAAACCTCCATTAGCTGATGGTGGCCTTCCCCATTTCAACCAGAACCATGAGCCTGTCATGGACCACCTAGGGGGGTAATACATTGAACTTCCACCTACCTTCTCTTTCACTACCTACTTTTTTTCAACATCTACCACACTAAAAATAGCTATTCATTAACCTCCACATCTATTTCAGAGTTTACTTGACCATATTTGGTTTGGTCATACGTAGGTTTGAAGAATATCGAGCCAAATGTCTCCAACCACTACACACATAACATAATCTATCCTTTAGCTAACTCCTTATGCCCTGGGATCCCCGCACAGCTGATCATGAGTCCTACATTGTCCCCTAGAGTGCCAAACCTTCATATATCCCTGTGACTATTGTTATCTACCTACTTCTGGTGACTTGGATATCTGAGTCCTAGTGGAAGCTCCCATAGCTACTGTTTTCTCTACTAGAAATATCTACACTACAAGATCTCTCTCTTATACACAAACATATATAAAAATACTAAGTGATATAATGGATTACCTAATTATCTATTATAATCCCTAATAAAAGGCATGAGCCCTGAAGAACAGGTCCCATACCATATCCCTGGAGTAGCAAGAAAGATTAGTAAACATAACCGAGTACTCCGCCACAGTCTGACTAACCTATAGTACATGTAGGAGGTCCTGTAAGCACACTGCTTGAAATGTAGTTGGAAAGAACTCGCCTCTAAATATAATTTCATTGTCTTCCTAAGAGAGAGTCTTCACATCATGTTTCTGGGTCTCAAAGCTCCACCATCACCTCCAGATGCCCAAAATAAGTCTACCATCTAGGACTTCCATCTGTTTGGAAGGCATCCTCACAAGGCAGAAGACACATGTAGCTGCCTTAAGACAATCCTTATCTATATAAGGGTATTTATCACCATGAATCCTAGGAGGTCACTAGCACTAGAACTCATGAAATGTACTCAGTCTGCTTGTATCCTCAGTCGTTGGTTCTTGTATTAGTTAATGTTCGATGGGTGGTGGTATCCCTGGTAAACCACAGGAGGTACCATCTCCGGTACATGCCCCTATACCGATGCATCATTTCTCATTTGATCATCCTCATGACCACACCAAAATATTTTATCTGGCTGTGTACGTGGAATCATATTAAAAAAGAACTAGATGTACCATGGTTGATATTGTATAATTGGTTAGATGACTCAATAAGGACATGACAATAAACCTAAATCCTATATGACCTTACACCATTGTTTTCCCTACATCTATTGTATAGAGTCGAAATGCAGGAGTCCAAACTCCTAGTGTATTGATACATTGGCCGTTACACCAACACTAGAATCCATGGCTTTAAATCCATGATCAAAAAACTTAAAATGGATTACCCAAACCAGCCACTTAGACTCATTGTCCTTATGTAGAACTGACCTATTTTTATACCACTATGTCACGAACCATCCCAGATGGACAATGTCAAGACTACCCCAAGAATGCCTCAAATAGGCCAAGGGCTGGTGATTAGCACTGAGTAGGCATATCCAACAAAAGTGAGTCATTTTACTATGTTTACAAACACACACAAACATCTTCATACCCAAAATGATGAAGTTTAAAAACACTATGTAAACAATGCATGCATACAATAAGAAACCAACCATAGAGTATGATAGTAGAAAATATGATATTAAAAATTTCCAAAATACAATCCCACAAAAAAAATAATCTATTAATGTGAATGTATAATATTTGAAAATTCATCCATTGAAAACCCTACCTAAAGGGAATGGTATTGGAAAAATTTCAGAATCCATAGTATCAAACATCTAATTTCTAGTCTCTCTAAGCACCACCAGGTCCGTGTCCACCTATAACTTCATCAAAGCATTGAGAATCTATACAAGACATGACATGTGATGGGAAAGCCCATCCAGGGGTGAGTAAAATAATACTAAGTAGGACACCTCGAAACCTCAAAGGAATATCACTAATAAACTGATGAAGTATAAAAAATAAATAAATGATTTATTCAAAAAATAAATACATGATTTATTATACAATGAAATAGTACAGTTAGCTCCCATATGTATAAGTCCACCGTACAAAAAACAGGATCATCATACAAAATCCACCAAACGACTAGTATCGATAAAGCATGCAGTCTTGATGTGACACTCAATCCAAATAAAATATGTAGTCTTGGTAAGACATGTAGTCTCAATAAGAGACATTGTCTGAATTTCACAGTTAACTACCAAATTCCCTTTATTGCACACTGATTCTGAGAGAACCTACTCTTCAATCCATTAGGTTGTATAAACAATTCTAGAAAAACCCACATATGATATATCAGAAGTATCATCTCGTCAAATGGTTCTCAATTCCAGAATAGGATCATTAAAATGACACAAAATTTGAATTTTATGGATTTTTTCGTAAAAAGGTCTAAAACGGGTCTATTCTAGGTTATATTTGACCTGCCAGACCTGGCTTGACCAACTGGATGACCCGAACTAGTCCAAATCACTTGGCCTGGACCAACCCGATCTGAACCAGATCGATCTATCCTAGTCCGAATAGGCCTGCCCCAATCTGAATCAACCTCCCCAATCTAAATTGGTCGTCCCCAATCTGAACTGGCACGCCCCAGAATGAACTAGCCCACCTTGGTCTGAACAGGCCCACCCTAGTCCGAACTGGCTCAGCCCATCCCGGTACATACTGTCCTACTAGACCACTTATCCTAACCCATTGGGCTGCTTGGTCCATTCCATTTGACTGTTGGTGCTGCCTGAATCCTTTGGTCTGGCCCGTATGCACGTAGTTTTCCCCGACTGCGTGAACCTTGGTTCCCCCCATAATGCCATGCCATATCCCAAGCTCCAGCCTACTAAATCTTTATTCCCTATTATCTCCAACTTCCCATGAATTCATTGCCGCAAATAGCTACCACACGGCCTCGTCGAGCCGTCTATATACTCTTCTGGTGGTGTCACCAACAATTCACTATCTACCTCACCTTCAACATTGTACAACCCCCTAGACCCACACTACCTCTCACCTATACCATCTAAAGGAACCAACCTAGATTCCGTCGTGTGGCACCACTGAGCACAACCTTCACAACCAATTCCTGTGATTCCCTCACCATCACACCTCTACTACATCGTCACATGGTCAAATCTTCAGTCACAGATTGATGTACCGCAAAATGAAGAAAAAATGATCATTTTTTCAAAACATTGAAGAATGTGAAGAACATTAATTCAATCGATGAAAAAAATGCATAGGGAATAATCTAAGTAATGAAACTCAACCCTTATTTATTCCATCCTCAACCCATTCTATAATAATGATCAAATAAATAAATAAAAACTCAAAATAAATCAACCATGATAATTAATCCCTCAAATATAATCCTAACCCTCCATACACACAACATGTGAATCAATACATTCTTTAATTGATTCACATTCATCATGTGAATAATTTATGGGGAACAAATAAAATTAAAACACACACCCTACCGCAACATGGAACAGTTGTTGATGATGAGAGAAGTTGTGGTGTCATTGTTCATCGATCCTAGATCCACCAAATTCATGGTTGAGTTGATCTGTTGATGTTGAAATAATGTTTTGTTTATCATTCATTTGATGGATCCTTCCAAGTTTATCTGTCTTTAAAATCTCATTGGAATTCCAGGGTTTTTATGATAACACAAGAATCCTGAAATTCCTTTTGAAAAAAAGGAAATCATGATGTCAAATGAAAAATATTTTTTTCTCGTAATGTCCATAAAGTACTTTTCACAATCAACACACTCTGGAAAATGTTAGGGTATCCCTAGGGTAAAATCTCAACAAGGAAAAAAGATTTCTCTCATATTTTTGTTCCAGGAACCCATTTATTGGTTATTCAACTTTTTTTTGGAAAAACACTCATGGATTCTATTTAACATTGTAATATTTTCAAGAATTTATTCCAGCCACACCGAACCATGAAATCACACGACATCTCCATGCATGGTCTCAAAAGAATACCATATAATATTTAAAATATTATATTTAGAAATCAAGGAGATTAGATATATATCCCAGATAGTTCTGCAGGACTACTAATACATTGACATATTATAGTACATGTTACACGATTTTTATTGTGTTTCGCGTGTCACATAATTTCTATTGGGTATTATTTATGTGATTATATTTCACAGCATGTTTTTATCCCATAAAAATGGACTTATGACATGAAACCATTATTTAATTTATGCACATTCATTATGAATCATTGATATCTCATATGTGGTGTTTTTTTTTCAGTTTCGATAATTGTTTTGATTTACTTGTAAATATGATTTTAAAATGGTTTTCAAAGTGTTTCTTGTATGATAAATGGTAATTTTTTTTAAGGTCATGAAAATGATTCTTTTTTGAAAAGGTAGAGGGGTTGAATATTACTTAATTTCTTATGATTACCTCTTTTAATGATAGGATGTTAATTATAATGATTTAATTTAGATAAATTATTTAGTTTGAAACAATCATTTTAAGCTACTAATTCCTTGATTTTGTTAAGGAATTTTTATGTTGTTAATGTGAAATTAATAATATATTTTGATTTCTCCCTTTATTATATCCTATTAGAGAGTTAAAATATATATATATTTATACTCAATGTAGATTTTTTTTAGTTTTTTTGGGGTAGTGGCATAAAATCCCCTGTGAGACCAAGCGGGAAACATTTTACTCAATCATTTCATGGATAATGGTGTGTGATTATGAATCATTTTATATCATTTTCATATAGTTTTCCATGTGTTAATGTAGTTAGGGGGTCATTTGGTTACATTAATAGTCATATATTATATGCTTAGCGACAATGGGTCACATGGAGGTTTACATGGATCTTTTTAAGTTTCATAATTCATTAGGGGATATAGTATCAACCATGTCATCCAACAATCATATTTTTATTGGTTTTTCTATTGTATTTTTTATTATTTATGTTTTATTATTCTTTTATTTTTTGATGAATTGGATTTTCATTTCCAATGTTCCATTTTTTGAATTGTCTTTCAATTATGCCAGTTTATTTGACTGGCTTGGATGTCCAAATTATTAATTGGTCCGGACAGATTCTTTGCACTATCAAAGATTGGAATACATTATTATATTTTGATAAAAATATTATCATTCCCATATTATTGATACTCAGTAACTATTTAATAAATCATGTGTATCATCAATTCTCATCTATTCAAGTGGTCATCCAGATGGGGTGGTGTTTCATGGTTTTGAACGATGGATTCAACCAATGGTACTATATCTTAAATTTTTATGTAGCCCCTGGATTATGTTGAAATATATTTTTATTTTAATTTGTCATGGTATAAATGTAGGATGGATGGACTTTTGGATGCATGAGTTTGGTCAGAGTAACTGTATGATCACCAACTTTTACAACGATACTTGAGGTATAGTTTGTATATATTTTTTTGAGAAGTAATTTTTAGTGAGGTGGTGGAAATTTGATCCAATTTGGAATTATATAATTCAATTGGTGGTTTATTGTTTTAGGGGAGTAAAGATGAAAAATAGTCCATGATGTGTGGTTTTATTTATATAACTGAAAAAAATATAATGTCCAAGAATTTGATTCATAAAACAATCCATAAAAATCTATTTGACTGGAATGTAGATCATCAAATAATAAGTACATGTCTGTAGTAATTCTTAGTATTGTTTCAATTTGATATTTAAACCCCTTGAATAATGGATGGGTTTTTAGTGATCCTTGGTGTTGGGAATGTAATCAAGGTGGGTATTGGGATATGTTTACATTTCATAAATGAATTTTTTATAAAACTGTAATGTGTTATTTCATAAACGATTTCGGTTAAATATGTTTTGTAAGAGTAAGGGTGATTTTATAAATACAATTTAATGTTTATGATGTTTCGTGGGAGTATATTAAATTATTTTGTGTTAATATAATGTTTTTCAAAATGGTTGAATTTAAAATAAATATAAATTTGTGTTCTAAATCATTGTAAATAGAAAAGTGTTTTGAATAAATAATACGATTAAAATGAATGAGTGTGTTATATATTTTTTTAGAAGAAATGTTTTTTTATATTTCAAATTTGGATTTTACCTTTTAATTGAAATTTTGAAAGGAGTTTATGTCGGTTTTCTAAATGAGTTTGAAGGATTAATAGTTTGACCAATTTTCCACTTTGGTATTGCATTTGAAATGAGTTTTAGGACTCCTTTGTAGGTATTTGTGGGTTAAAAAGAAATGTGTTTGAAAATTATTTACTTATATTAAGGAAATGTGATTTTGTTTTTGTCCCTTGATGGATGTTGGGGAAAATTTAGTTTTTTAATGGAAATGACTAGTTGTAGTTTGTGTTTTATATTATTTATGTAATATTACCACATAATTCATGATTATAGGTTGGGTGTTATCTTTTGGGGTATCCACCTTACTTTTCATGGCCCTACCAAGACTCCATGTGAAGTTGTAGGTGTCGTCTTCTTCTCTTGGCGAAGTAGTGATGAGTTATGGAATTTTCCAAGAAGGAGTTTTTCTAGTGTCTTTATCACAGAACAATATATGTTTATCTGAGTGTCAAAATATAGTGGAACTTTTATAAGGTATTAAATTCATGTATTTTAGGGTACTGATTTTTTAATCATTCATGATGAATTTGAAGCATTTATGATTTTATGATGGAATTTCAGTGGCTTAAATATATCCCATTTTTTGTAGATATTTCAACTGGTGGTTGTTTATGGTGATTACAATTTTCATATATATATATATATATATAATGTTAGTGCGTGACACTTCATATATTCGATCATTGATAGTTTGGAATTGGGAAGGAATTGGGTGTGTGGTTCATGTTTCTAGGATAAATATAGAATCTGTTGGGATAATTAATTGGCTGGTGTTGGTTTATATTGTTTTTAGTATAACTATTAAGTAGTGATCTGATTTAGAGGTCCAAGATCACCCTTTCAACTTAGTTTCTTTATCAACGGTTAGATCCCATTCCTTTTATGATTAAGGCATGCCTCGAATTGGTTATTTCCTTGGTTTTTTATGATGAGATATTTAGGATACCCAATCTTGTTTTAAGGATTCTCTAATGATCGAAAAGATCATATATTTACATTCTATTTTTGATCATTTTTTAATGGTGGGGTGTACTATGATAAAACGTTTTTATCAAAGAGATATACGTTGTTTGGTTGGGGTCATATCTTATTTGAGGTTTTTTGGTGTTGATTAATGATTTTGATAATTTGTGTTGTGGGAGAGATGAATAATGTTTAGAAATTCTAATGTTATTAAGATCTTCACTAGATGTTCCTAGAACCCTCCCACCAATTTCATTTGGAGTGTGTACATTTTCATGTTTTTTTCTACCTATTTTATCATACAAAATTTTGGGGAATAAGTTTGTATGGTTGGGAGAATATTGATACCCACATGTCACATATTTTTTATATTATTTTGGGTTATTTGTAATTTTTAGATATTTCATGATGATATATCATAAATTTATTTATATTACATTTATATCATGGTTAGTGTGCATGGGTTAAGGAATAATAATTAAGATGTCATATATAGGTAAATATCTATTAAATTTATTCAGTTCATGGTTAATAAGCATAGTTAGTAGACAATTTGGTCTAATCCCAGATATTTCCTATTAAAATCATGCGATTCTTTCTTTTTTTTACGGTGTTTGTGTGTGAATTGTGATTAGTGAAAAGTGATTGTGTGAATATACCATTAAAAGATATATTTATACTATCTAAAGGATCACTCACATCTAGTGCATAGTTTATTAAAATATGTTTCCTAAATGTATGAGTATTCCCAAAACATATAAGAGTAATTTTATAGTTACAACTACTTTACTTTAAAGAATTTGTTTAACTCCTATGTAATCCTCCTCATTTATTTGAGACCTCGGAACACACAAGGGATATCTACCGCCCATGTCATTCAAAATCTATCCTCTTTCCCCCCAATTTAAATTGGGATATTTTCCTAAACCCCCTCAACATTTTTTTCATGTATCATATTATATAAATCAATCTATTTAAATTATTTTCTCTCCGAAAAACCCTAGGTGTGTTTTTGGCATTGATATGTTTCATGTGTGGTTCTAATTTTTTATTTGGGTGTTTATTGCTTGGTGAAGCTACCCAATTTCCTAATTAATAATTCTCCTTTTAGGGATACATATTTTATCTTTAAATAAACTCGATTGAGTTATGTGTTTTTGTGAATTTACATTAAATATAATTTTATTGAGTTATTTATTATTTTTTAAAGTTTTGGTTATTTAATTTAATCTATATTTGGTAGTTTAAAAATATATCAGAACTATTCTGAGGGGGTTATCACTAGGGATATATGTTTTTAACTATATTTTATTATTCTATAGTGATATTTTGAGAGTTAAGTGACTTTTAAAGGATCGAAGTTTATTTTTTTGAAGTTTATTTTGATAGATAAAGTAATTAACATTGATTCAATCCTAGAAAATGGAAAATAAAGGTTTATATAAAGCTATTCTAAAATAAGGAAATTTTTTTCTATTATAAAATATTTTAAATTATTTTTTTAGTTTTTATGATTTCATATATGATTCATTATAATTGTTCTACATGTAATGTCTCTAAATGTGATTTCAAATCTCGTAAAACAGAATGGCAACCCATGCTTTATTTTGAAGGCATGTTTTAAAATGTCATATAAATTTTCTCTAAAATATGTTGGACCATCAATTGAGCCCCTTATAATTATTTAGACATTGAACATTGTGACTCTTTATTTAAGGTCTTATATTGTATTATCTTTATTTATTCTTATGCATGACTATGATTGGGATTGTCTCTTTTTGGGTTGTAGAAGATAACATTAGATCCATTAAAAAGTCTTGAGAGTGTTTTTCATGATGATTCAATGATATATTTTTTTCTTCACCACCCCTGTATTGTTTCCTGGAAATCCAATTTACGTAATTGGAGGTATGAATTAGTGTATTCCATTATATTGATTGTTTTCTTATTTTGAAAATTTTCATAGTTATACATAAAAAACATTAATGGGATGGATTATATGGCTTTCGGTAGCTTCAGTTATCATGGAGTATATGGACCTACTAGTTCAATATAATAAATAGAACATTTACTAAATCTATAATTCTAGTAAAGAGAAAATTATCTTGTTCAGGTCTATGTCACTCGAGTCCTATAGAGTTTTACATGTTTAATAATTATAAATGCAGATTATTTAGGGAATCCTATTTCATGAAATTTTTTATCCATTAGCCTTTACATTATCATATAAAACCAAAATTTTATTATTTTAATTTCATTATTCATCATTGAAATAATGGTTGTAATGATTTTTTTAATTGATACTGAATATCATTTGTATTTACATCCAATGGAGTTTACAAAATCGATGGGAATGTAAGGTTTATATGTGAAATGATTTTTTTATAATGGGGGGTTTTAAATATTATATTGGGTAAGGTGGGGGTAGGGTTTGATATTGTAATGCGTGTATTTAATGTCGAGTTACATGAATTGAAGAAAATTTAGAAAATGGATTTCATGAAATTATTGAGTTTGAATCTCAGAAATTCAATCCATTTATGACTCAAATTACTAAAGTATTATTATATGGTTCTATACGTAATGTTAAAAAGTATGTTTTTTAAATTTAGGCCTAAAATATTAAAAGATAAAAATAATTATCAATTTTATATTAAAAATATAATGAATGAACTATTTTAAGAGTGGAATAACATAGTCTCCTTTTTCAGATCCTACTGGGATTGATTAATTAACTCCATAATTGAAGTCTAATGTATGTGTGATTGTGTATAGTTCAATAAATTTTTTACGATGACTTCTTTTTAATTTCTTTTTATGCGAATTTAGGTATGTTCCTAGATATATGTGATGTGGTGATTGAAATATGGATTTGTAGTGGGATTTATTTGGATAATTTCATATTTCTCCCTTTTTTAGGGATGTTGTGTCCGCCATTTCAGTAGTATTTATATTTATTTTTTATTTACTCTATCCCTGTTATTCAGGTTGGATGTTCATTTAATTTCAGTTTAGTTCAGTATTTATTTCCAAAATGACTATTTGTTTTTAATATCATTATATATATATTATATTATTTGATAGAAAGAAATATCCATCTAATGGCTCAGTTATCCTAGATTCTTTAAACATTAAAATTCTTTTTTATAAATTTATTATCAAGTGAAACTATTTCCCAGTGCATATTATTGTTAACCATGAAGTTGTTTTTAGCTTTTAGGAATCCGGAATGAACTATAAGCTTAGTAGAGAGTAAGATTGTGTGGTATGTAGATTCATGCATGGTCAGTTTGGCGAAAATGGTATTAGAGACTACATTCTTAAAAGGAACAATAAACATGAAGCAATTTCTAGTTATTTGGATTTTTCATAGTCGAATAATCATTAGGAATTTCTTATGGACGTTTGAGTCTGAACAAAAGTACATTTCTGATCAACAAAATCTGTGAAGACAATTTGGTTTCTATGGGTAGTAAGCTTTTGGATTCTATTTTATTTGTTATTTTTTATGAGAGGATTTTAGTAGTTTTAATTTGATCCTCAATGACATTGTATAAGATTCCTCAGTTGTTAATTTAATGTTCCATATTAACCAAGAAAAATAATTAATGGTGTGAGGTTGGCTTGTATGACCTAACAAACTCTGCGACGAAAAAATTACTGATTTCATAAATATTTCATGATCTATTTCTTGATTTCCACATGGACCATTAAACTGTGTAATAATGGCCATCAGTGTTATTCATCCCATATGATTTCAAAAAATTTGATACCTTGATTCATGTGTTATTATTTAAAACTCCTTGGTATTGGTAAAAGAAGCATGGTTGGTCTTCTGATATTTTGATATTTTGGGAATTAATTTTGATTAAAATGGTTGTTTTTTTATTGTGTGAATGTTTTATTACTATTGTTTTATGGAAAGTGGTGATTTAAAAAAAATCCAATATGAAATGATCCATGTGATAAAATTTATTAAATATTTTTTGTATTTATATATTTTTTCAAATTATTGATTTTATAATTGAAATATAGATAAGTGTTCAAACATTTTGAATAGAAATGGGTTTGGAATAAAGGTTAACTTTGAAATATTAATGTGGGGGTCATTATGGATGACTTCAAAACTACAATTCTTTTTTTGTTTGAATTTCAAATTGTCATGGGTGATTTTGGAGATGTTTGGAATTTTTAAAATTTTTATGCAATCATATTATTGAATTCGTGAAATGGGGTTCTATTAGATTTCAAAAAATGAGAGAATTATTAAATGTAATATAAATTTTTATTGTTATTTTTTGGATTTGAACTGAGTTTTGGGATTCCTTGTGAAGGGGTAATGTGTTAGAATAAAATGTATTTATGTAATTTTTTTGGATTTAATGAATTAAGATTTTCATTTTTTTCCCTTGATGGTCCATGAGACTAATTTCTATGTTATAGGATTAAAATTAGGTTATGTTCATGTTTTATATTATTTTAATTAGACCTCTTAGAATTTTCCTGAGTTGTGGTAGGGTTTAATCATTGGGGATAGCCCTCTCAGTTGTCCATGGACCTCCAAGAATCCTACGAGAGTGGTAGGGGTTGTCTTACTATCCCATAGGTTTAGTGGTGTGTCTTGTAATTTTCTATGGATGTACTTATATTGTTTATTTATAAAGGAAACATTTTTATTAATTTGAGTAGGATAGAAAGGTGGTATTTTTTATAAAATTGATCTTATTTTCAAGTGATGATCTATTTTAGGAATCTTGATTACTAAATTTGGAGAATTTATCATTTTTAGGGCCTTCTTAAATCCTGCTTATTGGGTTCCATTTTGTGTTACATTGTGAGAAGTGTCCACTTAAAGTTGTAGATTTTCGAATAGATCTATGCTTCTAATTGGAGTGTTAGGAATTTATTATATATTTTTTTTATAATTTATACCTAGAAAGGCCTTTTGGGTGTGTTTTGGGTGATTAGTATAGATTTATCCATGGATAATATTATCCACTAGCAAGTGTAGGTTCAGATTTTATTTTTTTCATTATGATAGGGAGATCTCGGAATGAGGTCCTTAAACGATGCTTCTATTTATTTATTTACCAAGTTTAGATCAAAAATCATTTCTCTATGATTTATTATTCTAAATGATATGTTTTATGGATTTATTAGTTTTTGATGGTTTTTATGACCCCATATTATGTTTTTTAGAGGTTCCATAGATTTTTCTTCATTGTGGAATTGGATTCACCTTGAAATTGTTGGTTAAAATTTGTGTAATTTTTGAGATTATTATTATGATTCACAGAATAATCATTATTTCACTGATTCAATCTCTATAGAATATATAAAACACCCTTCACCATTTTTGATCAATTTTAAATATTAGTGAAAACTATTTTAAGTCTCCATCGTTCAAGGGCTATGAATTTTTCTATTGTGGATGAGATCATGATTGAAGTTTTGTAATGTTAATTATGGACTTTGATTGAATATTTTGTGGATGTATAATATTTTTTCATTATTATAGAATCTTCATATGTTTTTCATTGACCCCTCCCATCACAATCATTTGGTTGAGGTAATTTTATGCTTTTACTTCTTTTAATTTTACAGATGAATTTTTGTGGTCCAAAAGTGGAATGTTGTGGAGAATACCAAATCATCGATGTCACTATTATTTATTTTTATTATTTTTATTTAATTTTTGTAATGAAATATTTGGAAATTAGATGTTTTTTTCAATTTCATTGTTAATGATCATGGGTTGGGTGACACTATAAGTGAATACTTATACAATGTGCATTCATCTTAAATTTTTAATTACATTATTAGTGTTCACTACGGTTCATGGTTCATCCCATAGAAATTGATTTCACACAATAATTATGTATATCTTACGATACTTATTTCCTTTTCGTATGACTTGCACATGTATTTGAGAAACTATATTCCAAAATAGTGAAATGTTTTGTATGATCCTTCCTGTGGATCCCATATATTGGCACATGGTTTTTTAAAATATATGACATACATATGTGACATACTCAAAATTAGTTAAAAGTGATTTTATTGTTTTATCATTGTAGGTTTTTTTATTTGGATCTCCTATATTTTTTTAAAAATTTGTAAAATCCTTGGGAAGACTCACGGGAAATTTTACTCTCTTATACATTAATTTAGAGCCTTTTGATTTTCATTTTATGTGGGTTATTGTGGGAAATACTTCATTATATCATAATATTATATATCCTCTTTATTACAAATATTTATCCTCATGTCCTTTATCTCTTATAAACCCTAGGGATAGTGTTGTTAGTGGAAGGGTCTAATGGTGGTGCTAATAAGGGATTAGGGGTGATTAGATCATAGAGAGAGTGTCTTCTTGGTCAGTTTTAAATCTTTATTAAAAGGTTATGTGTTTCTACATAACATCATCTTTATTAGGGTAGGTTTTTTTATATTTTCCGTTAAATATAATTTCATTGAATGCATGATGTTTTTTGATTATTTTTTTATTAATGTACATCTACTTGCAACTAATTATATGTATTTAATAAATATATTGATGTTGTCTTAACTTCACATTAATTTGGTTTATTTTTTTCTAGTTCACAAAATCAATTTTTTGTGTACAATGGTTTAGTTAAAATTCCTAAAAGGATTTTTAGTAGGGGTATATTGATGGTTAAACCATGCAGATCCAAACTGTGTCCTAAAAATAGAAAATCATGTTTTACATAGGGTTAATTTCGGATAATTAATGTTTTTTTACATCACAGATGTGATTAAAGTATTATATTTCTTGATTTAAAATTATTTAAAAGGTGATTATTTATATTTTAATTTATTAGATGTCTCTGATAATAATTTTATATAATGTGAAATATATTATAATAATTATCTTGTTTTTAAAGGTATGTTTGGTTATTATTTAATAATTTACTTTCTAAAACCCCTAAGGATTTTGATTGATCCTTTTATAAATATTCTCACATTTTAAAGAAATACCTATTTTGAAATATTTTATATTTTTATATCTATAATAATTCACTTGAATTATTTTGAAAGGATAAATTTCAAGCAATGTTAATGAAGGAAATTTTAAAACTATTCAGAATTATTGATATTATATTACCTAACAATTCCATGATCTATTTTTCTCCCCACCTATTATGAGTTGAATAATGGGAATAATAGGTAAATAAATAGAATATTGGTTGGAAGAACGTTACAAAATTTTTTATATACTGACCAATAAATGGGTCCTGTTTGGAAAATATTAGTTCTAATGGAATAGATCATGTCAACCCAGATATCATGAGAACTCTTAAGATAGATTAAAAATATTAGGTTGTTTTGATGGACTATTAGGATATTATAATATTAATTTGTTATATCCTAAATTCCCATTCTATAGTTCATGTTTATCGTAAATTAGTCTTAAAAATATTTCCACGATTCTTAAATTTTATTTGGTTTTTAGGGGATCTAGTTTTTTGAATTTTTTATCCCCTAGCGTTGAATTAATCTCAAGGAATATTATTTTAACTATTTTACTTCGATTAGGATTTATTTAAATCATTGTGAATGTGATATTTGTATTTTATTTCAAATATTATTTTGATTTAATTTCAAATATTTTTTTAAGATAGTTTTAGTTGTGTGAGTTTAATGTTAAATGGTAGTTATTTTTAAATGGGATTCATAATTCTTTTCTAGAGGGTGCTGGTTGAATAAAAGTGTTAGATATTAGTTTTCATCTAATGAAGGTCCAATTTTCTTTATTTGGAGGAAATTATAATGAATGGATTTAACATAATAGTTGTGTATGATCCTTATGATTTTAGGTCAGATAGGTCTCAATTTTGAAAGGAAATCTTGGTGGTTTTAAATTAAATATAACAAAGTATAATGATTTTCTCCATTATGTCTGCCAATATAAAAGTTCAAAACTTTTTTCTCTTTTTTATCTTCATAATATTATTTTAAAATTCTTTCATCTGAGAAATCTAATAGACTCATTGGTGAGATATAATTGTGAATGATTCACTCACATAGGTAATGTGCATCTATGTATTTTTGTGGTTATATTTATTATAATTCCTTTCAAGTTCCCAGGTATTGATTATAGATGGATTGTATTTTGGGTCTATATTTGAAAATATCAGGATGTGATGGATGACCAAAGTAAATGTTGTTTTTTCTGGAGTTTTCCATGTTTTATTTTTATTATATGTGTGTTTGTCTACTATTTTGGCTAAATATTTTATTCATATTTGGTTTTTATTCTATGTTTATTATATTTGTTAAATGATTTTTATTTTTGGAGTTGTGATATTCGATTATTTATGTTGGGAATTTTCTGTTTTAACTATTATCATTAATTTCTTATTTGAAAGGTCTGTTTGTCTAACATATGGATTAGTTAATTAGATTCTTATAATTAACCACTATTATTATATATTAGAATTTATGAGTGAATCAATTAAAAAGTGCATAATATCTCAACCAAGGCACTAGTTTCCAACTAATGGGGATCAAGAACAGTATTCGAGAATAGTGGTATGCAAGGTCGGGTTGGTGTGTGGTTACTTTGGGATAATTTTTCATAGATACATTCATATCATATATTCAAAATTGTGTCCTAGTTCTTGATGAACTGTAATTTTATTTTGGTGTTTCATGGTAGAAAGAAGATTAATATTATTATTGGTGCACAGATTGTAGGTCATGTGTTTTTTTTCTAATCACCATCATTCATATAGATGCATGCTTTTCCATGGGATTCTAGGATTTGGATTCTATGTGAATATTATTGATTGATTTAGGCTTATGGTGGTTTAATTTTGATCCTTATTAATATTATATTATTGTACAAGGGGATTTCGTATATGTTTAGGGTGAAAAAATTCAAAAGGAATGATGTTGTCCTAAATGGATTGAAATATTGTATATTGACCAAACTCTTAACTTCACAATCATTTCAAGAAATTTTATGTGGTTGGAACATGGGAAAAAAATTAATTAAACCAATTCGTATTTCGTTATACATAATGCATTGATTCATTATTTATACCCCATTATTAATGGAGAGTTCATGAGTGATCCTATATTTTTTATAAGGAGTTACAACTGATATTATGAAATGTTGTTATTTTTTGTATAGATACTAATTGAAATTATTGTGTAATGTTTCTTATTCCTAAGTTGTAGTACATCTGTTTTTTCCCAATGGATGATTTTATGAAAACTGTTTACTTTTTAAAATGAGGCATGTGTGCTTTTATAATAAATGGATTTAATATTTAAATAATTTTTTTAGGATTGTATGGTTTTGAAATGAATATAAAAGAGTATTTTGTATCATTTTAAAGTAATTTTTTTAATATTGTATTTATTCAAAATGATCATGAAACAACTCTGAATTTCATATATATTATATAAGAATATTGCATCCATTATTTTCAGATATATTCACTAAGACAACATGATATTTCAAGGCCTGATGAGAACATAATCAATTTTTTAAATATATTTAATATACTTATTATCCCACATGTGTAGTTTTCATGAAAAAGTGGAATAACTCATAAATGGAAGCTTATATCCGTAATATAAGGCCAATATAGAATTCATATCATGGGGCTTACCCTAGGATAAATTTTTCATTGGAGCGTGTTATATGTACATGTTGAGGGTAGTTGCGGGAAGATTGTTAAATTAATATATGAAATTATTGAGATAGATAGACTAAACAGTGTTCCTATGGTTACCTTGACAATCATCTGCTTCTATTGTTTCAGGTTAGACTTGTTCTCATCATCTTCTGTGAGGTCTTGTGTTTTGAAATTTTTCATTCTATTAATTGTCATCATACTATTATGGTTGATTTTTAGATGTAATCATGCATGATTATCAGTTATTTTACATTTTATAATAGAATGATCTAAGATATGTGTGCGTGTGTTTGTGTACATTTATAATAGGCTATGGCATCCACTGTATGTGATATGCGTACTATGTGATGGTCTCCTTCCACTAGCCTATTGGAGGTTGTATTATGGTAGTTATGGTATGGGCCCCATTGGGTTAGGTCACACAAGAGTGGTATCATAGGAGTTTGTTATACCTTTGGACTTTTATCGCTGTGATTTATTTGTGAAACAATTATAGGTGATTAAAGTTCATATTTTAGGCTAGGGACTGTAGTGTGGGTGAGACTACTGACATATACATACAAAAGGACTCTGATTACAATTATTTTTAGTCATTACATGCAGTAACTCGTTGTATGTGAAAACATTCGAACATGAATCATATACTAGTCGGTTGTGGTGTGACAAACTAACCTAAATACCCTCTCAAAATAGCAATGATCCTAAATTTCCACATACCCAAAGGAAGTTCCCAGTCAACAAGGACTGGTAACTAGTATTCAATCATCAAACAATAATCCATGGAAACAAATTCACCTAACCTAAAGTAAAAACACGAAATACACATACAATTAAAAAACAACATGGAAAGAAAATATATACCATAACTGTCACGAACCAGATCTGTTCACCATCAAACTGGCACCAAAACCAGCCCGTACCAAGGCACGAAGGGCGTTCCCGATCCCCACGGGTTGGCACAAGTGCCCGGGTATCATAAAATGATGTTTGGGAATGATTTACCCAATTTTATAAACATTAAACAATAAACAAACTTAATAAAACGAATCTAGATTTTTCAACTAAACCCATCTTTTACAAAATTCATAACTAAATTGCATCTTTTAAAACAACTCAACAAGACTATAAAAAAGGTACTAAATCACACTTAAACAGCCCAAGAAACTTCATGGCAAGGGGCACCACCCTCAATCCATCTCTAAAAAACTTCCCCCACAAGGACATGCTAGAAACCTGAACCACTGGGACTAAAAACTGTATCCAAACCTGAAACAAAAAAATAGCCAAATCTACTTACACCCAATGGTGTAAGTAGGGTGTGAGAAAATGCCCAGTAGGATACCACCACTAAGAGATTCCATGTGATAAACATTCAAAGACAAAAAGCTTTCACGTTTTCATAAACAGAAAGTTCTAGTTAAAATTTCAAAAAGATGAAAAAAAAAACAGTTTTCAAGTGGGCTATCATTAAAAATCAACACTTTTAAAAATAATTTCAACACTAATGAATTTTCCAGCCAACTATACCATATGCCGAATATATGTACAAAGTGAATAATGAGCACAAACAATAAGAAATAACCCCTAGGCACTATCTCGCTGTGGGTCCGAGGTACCTCGTAACTCGGTGAGAGTAACCATCACAATATCCGTTCTCGTTCACGAGCCACTAGTAGGGAAAATACCCATAACCTAGTGGTCCCCAATCATCATCATCATAGTTTAGTTAGAGTTGTAAGCATCAATCATGCTAAGTAAAACTGAGGCCAAACCCCACGGATTCACTAGCATACTAGTACACGTCCACCCACCTAGATACCTGGGTTTTCCATTTGTGCTCAAACATGTTCAACAAGCCAAGAAATATAGTTTTCACATGTATATATCACTTCCACATCACACATTAAACAAACAACCCCATGTACATCACATAAGTCACAAATTTCACTTTTCATTCAATTGCATTTTGAAATCAAACTCACACCAAAATAGCCCACAACACATTTTTCATAACTTTCACAATCCAACACATCCTTTAACGATTTTATGAAGTCCCTAAAAATGTGATAAACATCACATAAAAGAACTAGTCACATTTAAAATGGTTCATTTGAAAGTCTAAACAATCCAAAACGGTTTTCCAATATGGTTTCACCTCTTACATAAATCATCAAACCATTCAAAACTTTCATAGTACAATTCTAAATATTGTACCAAAGCTTTTCAAATAAAACCCATTTCAAAACCATATTTCAAGGACAAAATCAAACCAATAAAAATTCAAAATAGAATTGGAAGCCCTAAAAACATTTATTAAACAACCCCCATGTCTCAAAAAAAACACCTCAAATAATAACACAAAAGATCCACATGAAACAGACACGTTTTCAAAATCACTTTCAAGAAGTACAATAAAGATTTTCACCTTAAACCATTAAAAAAACTCATTAAGACCTAGTGGAACACCAATACCCCACCAGATCAGAATTTTTATCCCAAAAAAGATTTATTAAACCAAATTCATATGTTATAAAACAATCCCAAACAGTACCCAATGGGTTACAAAAGAAAAACACCAAATTTTATGCTAAAATGAAACTATAAAAATAAATGATTAACCAAATCCAACATTAAATTTTTTTCACCAAACATAGAATATTATGAAAATGAATAATATGTAATTCAAGAAAACTAACTCATCTATAAATGATTATACACGGAATCACCTACCAGAAATGTCAAATCCCTCAAAACTTGGTTCAAAACGTCATCCGCACAACCACCGCACCACAAGGAAGATAAACTCAGACGTAGATCACAATATTTGACCAAAAATACACCAAATTAAACCCTAGTATCAAACCCTAACTTCTGGAAATATTAGAGCATAATTAAAAAGGAGGAAACCCTAAGGGAAAAGGAAGAAACCAATAAGGAATCACTTACCCAAAACAATCCTGAAGAAAACGACCAAAAAACGACAAGAATCTGAATTTTAAAATAGATAAAGGTTTAATGGAGTTTCTAAAAATATTGATTAGGTCATGTAGGAACTATTATTGGTGGAAAATAATAAATATAGAAGGAGTTATGAAATGACCAATTTACCTCCTCAAATCTGGGCGATTTTTGAAATCCAGATAATTTTCTCCTAATTTCGCGCTGAAACCGAGCTCAAAATAGGGAGATGAGAGTTTGGTGTTGCACCTTAGGTATTTGGGCTCGATGGAGAGATGTAACCACCAAAAAAAGGCAAATACTGAAGGAGATATTAAAAAATTACATATTATTTTTAATGCAAAAAATGGGCTTTCAGGTAGGCCCAATATCTTAAATAAAAATCCATATCCACCCTGATTATGGATTTATAAATGGTCCAAAAAAATATGGTGGTGTTAATATGTCAGGGTATGACAATTAAAAGTTTAAATGGATGAAAAATGTTGAAAAATAAAGAAGTTATAAAGGAATAAAAATTTATTTTTAAATATGGAATTGGGCTCACAGTTTTTCCCAATTCATAAAAACTCACCCATTCCTCCATAAGTGCTTGGGAACCCCCCAAAACAAAGCATGAATGGAAATTAAATGGAATTTAACTTTAAAATAAGTCATGTATGTGACAATAACTGAAAATAATAGTGGAATCCAAACTACAGAATATTAGATACAAACAACAAGTACAAGTCCAACCAGAAAGAAATAAAATAATAGAAAAAACCATCTACTCCATATGGTAGTGTGAGATGACTCCCTCTGTATCACCACCTACTACTGAACATAGTTGATAGAAAACCTCACCACCTCAATAATCCACATTTCCTTTCTATGCTTTAATAGACATAACATGGTCTACACATCACTGAAAGGGTACATATGGTGTGATCTAATATTCTCAGTAGGATCTCACCTAGGCGCTCCATATCATGGATCTCAAAAATAATCCAATCATGACCAAGTTTTTAGAAAAAAATCCAGATAAATATTTAATAGCATTCATATCAAACTAATGAAAATAGTTCAATTATTAATTTTTAAAAATTTATATATAAAGTAGGAAAATAAGATTCAATGAATTTCATAAGGATATATCAAAACAAATATATAATTTATAATCATTTCATGCATCACATATCATATAAACTCTTTGACTGTACAAAAAATAGTACATACCAAAAGAAAAATCACATGTGACATACACGAGGGATCAAAAAACGTCATGATAACTAGACACTTATAACAAACACAGATAGTTGTGTATTCATCAATATAAAAGGCATATTCATAAAGTCTTGAGATCATAGGAAAACTATAGAAATTGAACACCATAATAGGTCTAACAAATTCATAGAACAATGGGCATAGGGATAAAAGTAATACTCAATGGGATAACCCCCCAACAGTGGATGAGACATATTACAATACCATCCAACAAAGTACCCCAGGATTCCCGTGTGCACTATTTTCGAAATTAGTTCATCAAATAAATTACATCAATACATGATTTGAAAACCATTTCACAAAAAAAATAAAAATGATTTGAAATCCCTTTTCCAATTTACCAAACTAGGTAAAAATAATATTTTATAAAAACCAAGTTCCACAAACACATAACCAATTGGTTAATCATTCCAATTCATATGAAAAAACAATTTAACTGAAAAAGGAGAAACGAAGTTTGACAAGATATGAATGAGATGGAACCACATACCTCAAAACTCAGGTGGAATAATTTCACAATGGAATACACCAACCAAAATAATAAAATAATAAATAAAGAGTCCCTAAAACCAATATACACATCCTATAATTGATTAAATTTAATAAAATGGTTGGAAGGGAAGTGGAAAAAAACATACCTAAAGAACACACACATTTGTCACCATAAAAATGGAAGGAAATGACCCCTAGAAAAAGATCTCAGAATGATTCTATAGAGAATCACGAAGAAAAATAAACACATGTTAAGGGACCCAATGATTCAATGCAATGACACTAACACAATCAAAGAAACTAAGAGGAAAAAAGTACTACTCCCAAAATGATAAAAAATAAAACCACAATGGTGATAAATTATTTAATAGATCAATCCAAATCAAATTAATAATCCAAAAATCAAAGAAGAAGTGATATTGGTCGTGAGAAAGGAGGGATGCTAAAGACTGAAATAAAAATCATCTGATGAGACACCCTAAAAACATTTTTGGCAATATTTACACAACAATTAAACTATTTAGAAGTCATGTAATCCTCAGGATTTCGATACAACAATAAACCTATAATTTATTTATTATAATATAACATTTTAACATTACACTTCATGTATCCATTACACAGATTATACTCTATTCAAACTGTGTACAATTTTTAAGAAATCATTCTTTACATAACAAACACTTAGTGTACTCCCATTACACAATTTGTAATTATCCTGAAGACTGTAAAAACTATATATTATTTACAAAAACCAAATTCCAACTTTAATAATATCTAAACACGTATAGAACCACATAAGGAAACTAAAATATTCAAACATTGACTCTATTTGTTCATACGAACATGCATCCCCTATCTTTTGGGCATTTTTCTCATAAAATTTTTCCATATTCACGACTCTCTAGAAACAATCAATTAAGGTGTAAAATATGAAAAGAGACGATAAATACTAGAAAAAAGGTAACTAGATGTTACAAACTCCACACCATAAGTCTTTCCGCCTATGAGAAGTCATGTAGAAGAATGATGCATGGTAGTGTTGTGAGGCCACTACTTCATTATCAACGACTCACACTCTCATGTATCTTGATATTATGATATGTTATTCCATAAAATTTTAACAAAATAAAATAATTCCCATAAAAGACATTATATTAAGAGTAAAAAATCTCAATTGGGTGATCAAAAATTGAATCCCTTTTTCACTAACTCAATCTCTTTCAAACACATAACATGAGAGTGATCAAGATGGTATTTCCTAAAATGTGACTTGTAGAAAACAACATGAATTCATATGAACTAAGATTATAATTCCAAACAGTAAGCATCCATCCCAATATTCTCAACGAACACAAATAATCCAACATATCTTCTGCTATGTTTCCATATTTCCCAAGTCAATTGTGACCCAACTGAGGAGATAATTTCACAAAAACTCAACCACATATGGAAAATTCCAAATTAAAATGTTGTTGATCTATATAAGACTAATTATGACTCTATTTTGTAAGAATGTTTTGATGCATATCTTGAATTTTCACATAAAACTCATCATCCAAACTATGTACCACTAAAGAAACTTCACCCTCTTCTTCCCAATAAATAATCGATCTACAAATGAAACATAACAAATCCTCGAAATTAACTATTCTGATTGATAATGATAAAATTATTAATATGGGGACTCAACCAGTCATAGAGGTATATCCCATGATATATCAAAACCCATTACATAGAATTAAATAATATCCTCTAATACATGAATAGTACAATTCTTCTAACCATATATCTATGGATGATAAGATGTAGTCAATTAGTCATGAGTCCCCATTTACTCCTATAGACTCCTCCAGAACCTCAACATAAACCTTAGATCCCTTTTTGAAACAAAAATATAAGAATCCCTATATAACATCAAAAATTATTATACATAATTATTACCTAGATATTAACTTTTTTGGAGACTTTGTTTAGAATAAATTTAAATGACATTGAAATTTGATAAATCACCACCCAGGTAGAATTCTTTCCATAGGGGGTACATGGATATCTTACAACAATGTCTATGGTTACGCAGTCCCATATCCAATCTGATACTAGAAATGGATAGAGGAAACCATAAGGCTTCCAATTCTTTACCTTTAACTATTGGTTGGTGTAACCATGTGATATGTAATCGAAATTGTTAAAATTCATTCCCAACCACCCGAATTGTCATCTAAAATCAGAATACATCTTTTCTGTTCCACTATGAAATAACCATCTATGACCATAGAAATCAAACAATATATATAGTTTAATAGATACTATAATGGAAAACTGATCACCAAAACTAAGAATACCTTCTAAAGAGAGATGCAAGACAATAATAATCTTCATACTATATTAGGTTTCTCAAAATACAATGAACATTTAATTATACTACTGACTACGTAGATTATACTCAAGAAGAGATGAAAATTACCATACACTAGTCAAAACCATGCCTAAGACATCCTCTTGAGCATCCATATGAAACTAAAGAACAAAATCCCATAAGGTACCACTCATCCTTTGATACCAAATGTGATTTTTATGGAGCTTTCTAGTTTATAGAGTCTCTAATTACATTACCCTTCCTTATGGTGTATTTTATATCAAATTCAAATGTCTCTAGGTATTCCACCCACTACCACTATATGGTATTTGAGGAATTTTTATGAAAATATTTAGCTCAAAATATAATAGTTAGAATAATATATAAACCATTCTAAAAAAATGTTTCCAACAAATAAACTGAAGCATAACTGTGGAGATATCTAAACCATGAGTTTGGTAATTATTCTCATCTAATCAGAGATGATTAGAATCGTAATCCACCATAGAATTATTCTCTATGATAATGAAACCCAAAATAGTTTTATAAGAATAAAAAATCCCATACACCTTAACAAGCACAAGTGATATCAAAATAAAATCCTATTTAGAATTATATTTTGTAATGAAGAATACAACATTCATTCCATATGAGTTTTTCCCATTTTTAATTAAGGGAAGTCATATGATTGACCAGATTTTATAAATACATTATGAAAAATTGATGATATCAAATAAAAGAATGAAATATATGAATCTCAATGACATTCCATGGCCCTTCCTATTACAATTCAACCATCACATTCTTAGGATAAACTAATAACCCAATCATAGAAATCAATGACCCCAATAATTTAACCCTATTAATATAAGAATTTCATTTTGAAATCATTCTATAATGAAAATGACACCTCATGATTTCCAAAACCAATCAGGGATGGTTCTAGTGCTCATGAAATTTCCTCCATGAGAAAATAACACAATAGTGATAAGATAATAAGAGAATATATGATTCACAAATTTAATAAAAAATTAAGGAGCATTAGTCATAAAAATTGGAATAAAAAGATATATGTGATGGCCATACCCATTCTTGAATACCATGTTTGGTATATCACACTAACAACTCTGAGTTAATCAAAACATGACTGAAGAACCATCTTCCATAACCACATTCCCCCATAAATGATCAAACAAATCATCAGTGTGAGGTAGTAAATAATTATTCTTAATAATTACCAATTTTAACTTCTAATAATCCTTGAAAAATTAGAGTGAACAATTTTACTTCGTGTAAATGAGAACCATGGATTCTCCATGAGAAACACTTGAGTGAACAAATCCAGTATCCATCAAGTTTTCCAACTAAAAATTTATTTCACTCTTCTTTTTGGGTTCAATGTTATAAAAAGGTATTGAAATCATCTATATCCCTAACACCAGGTCAATCATAAACTGTACTTACAATCCTAGAGGAATCATGGGAAAATCCTTTGGGAAAACATTAGTAATATCTGGTTCAATATTGGGAATATAAACAATAGGAGAGAATTCATTGTAAAGAACTGCTACAACAGACCAAAATCTCTTGAGTTTTGTGTAAGAAATTCCACTATGACCAAACCTAGGAACCCACTATCCTTAAAATACCCAATATATCCCATAAACCATAAGTAAATAGACATACTAATGATAAAAATTATCCTCAAGTTGATTATTAATAGGAAAATCTTTCCAGATGATGATTTCAGATAGAATTAGATTGATATCAAGAAAATCCAAAACTAGCTCTGTATCAGCCATCAATTGTAGAGAAGAAGGAAATTGAAATAGTTGATATTTTATCTTATCAAGAGGTGTAACTAATTCCATAAAATAGAAAATAAGTTCCCTTGTAAGGTAAACTATATAAAAAAATGTCAAGATATAAAACATTGGTAATTAAAAATTTCAAATTAATAAACATCTACTGATGACTGAATAAATATATTTATCTCACTATCAATGGAACTGCATTTACCTCATTCAGAAACTCTTCTACTGCATGAATGTGATTCAAACCTAATGTTGGTTTCTAGATCTCTATATTCTTTGAAGCATTTGACCGTGTCATAGTTTCCTTTGGAGACAACAACCCCTAACTAAATTTATAATTATACATAGCCTAAAATAAACACTAAATATGACCATAGCATCCATAAATATTACAGTAAACATCATTTCTAGGATAAGATTATCATGTCTGTGACCTTGCCACATTGATATCAAGTTAGAATCACACCACTAGTTTCAACTGGAGGTGCTGGACTACTACCTAAAACAAACTCCATCTTTCCTACATTGATCTTGCAACTTCTATTTATCCCTGGAATTCTATTGAAGTTGAAACATGGTAAAAGAGAAGGGTAATAATATCCAACACAACCAAGAATATTTATTACTTCTATCATAGCCTTATCCACTGTCTCCATATATGTAGAAATCTTCAGCATAAATACCCGTGATATGATATCTAGTATCATGCCTTGTAGGTACTTTTATAATTCCAGTTGGCCATTCTTTACTACCCCGGGTAAAAAATTAACCAACGTTGAAAAATAGTTTTGTATGTTGACACCAAACACAATCTCTTTAAAAAAGAGTTAAATTTAAGACACTTTCCAATCATCCACAACTATAAAAAAACTATTGGACGAATAGACACTTTAAACCATTCAAATCAATGACCATGTTGCTATCCGACGGGGTAATAAAATTAAATCAATTTTATATAAGACCCTCATGTTTGTGTAATAAACACGTCACTTTGATTCACTTATTTGTATCCACGAAGTTGAAGATCTGATTAATCTTTTCATGTGTATGCTCTGCCTATTAAGGTTCATTCATTAATTTAATGGATGGTGGCATCACATTTATAAGCTACTCATACACCACCTTGATGTATCACAACAACAACGTAATGAGATGGTGGCATATTATGGTAAAAAAAATGAACCACTCAACCAATGGTCATGATTATATTAAGTTCCACAAAATATCTACCTTAAGGAGCATCTGATACACCCTCCAAAGGAACTCTTTCAACACATATAGGAGGAATAATAATAAACATGTAAACAAAAGAAATAATTATAAAATAAAAGAATCTCAGTACAGACTAGAAAACCAATATGAAGAAGCTATGATTAATATCAAGAATTCAAAAAAAACCTGCGTCACAATATCTTAAGGTATCTTGAGTCTCATTGTGTTGAGAGATGGTTGGGTACTCACCGCAATTTAAATCTCATGTCCCAAAATTCCAATATTTAGTCTACTAAATTCTCTATGGAAAGGAATCATTGCGATAGACCACCATTGATACCAAACATTTACAAAACGAGCCAAATAACTTCTAAAACTAGTACCCAACATAATATTCCACATAGCTGATATGCGTTCTTGATCCCCACTGGCTGATGACTGGAACCGGATCATTAAAAAAATAAAGGGAATGCTTTATTACAACCAAAGGTAAAACCATAGAACATGCATAAAATAGAGACAATATCATAAAACGTATATATACTTCATAACTGTTATAATATCATAAAAACAAAGATACTAAACTATAGAAACAATCTCTAAATATAGGTTCCACCACAAATGAATAAGAAAACATTTAAAAAATATACTCTATGTGATATTATGGTACTACTCCCACCATCTCACAAATTGATACATAACTGATCTAATAGAAATCCGCACTCATACATAATGATGCCCTACAATTCCATGAATTAAATGATAAAACTATGATTACCCACTTACAAATGGGTGCCCAGGGTGGGAGATAACATGCTTAGTATAGTCCAACATTGGTGCCCCATACGAATTATCATGATAATAATCAAGAAATATCAACATTAAGTCGAACACAGAATGATACACGTTTAACATTTTTAATATGAAAATACAGAAAAATGTTAATTTATCCCTTTTACACATTTCCAAATAGTGAAGGGTAATATGTTTCAAATCATATCATAAACATATATCACATCAGATATATCATTTCAATAAAATCATGAATCAAATATCCTATCATATCAAATATATGGAAGTATAAAAAAAATAGTATCAAACAAAAGAATAATTAAAAGTAACATAATTATACGGATAACCCTAGGACACACTATCTTGGGCTCTCATAGTTAACATAGACAACCTATTATTCATCTTGACACTAGAATCATGAATTGAGTCTGAGAAAGGGAATGTATGAACGTGTGAGTCCACCAACATGTCTAATATGTACCATGAACAATGGGCCAAGGGAGAAGAGGAAAAACCATGAGAAAAACCCATGATTGTGGAAAATATATATTATTATACCTTGGACCTATATAACCAAGGCTTCCCATGTTCAAAACTTTACACACCATTTCATAAAATAATTTCCTTAAAACCATGCTTCTAAAATCATTTCAAAAATAGCATTTCATAATTCTTTTAAAATCCATTTTCCATGTAGAAAAACTAATGAAAAGTACATTTAATAAAGAAAATATTTCTAAAAACCAAAAACAAATTCGTAAATCAATTAATTTCAATTAATAAAACATTTTTTAAAATGGTGTAATGTAGTTCACCAACATTGGACAAAGAAAGAACCACCTACCTTAAAACACGGGTCATACATACCCACAAAAGAATCCACTAGCATGAAGAAATAAAAAATGATAATGGAGGACCAATAATTAATAAACTACTATAATAATTTATTCAACTTAATAAATGAGTTTTTGGAGAAGATAAAACAACAGAAATGTAATGAATCTATACCCACCTCACCAGAATCAACGAATGAAATGACCCGCCCCAGAACAATATAAAACAACAAATATATAGAGAATCAAGAAGAAACGCCACCACATGTCAATAGGTCAAATAACAAAACAAAATAACACTATCTTAATCAATATAATGAAAAATAACTAAGGATTCATTAACCGAAGAGATTAAATCAATCTAAAATAGTGATCAATCCCTGAAATAATCCATACTGATTAAATGGAGACTACCAAAATCATCAGTGAACAAATATAGGTAATGAGAATGAGGGATGGGGAATAATGTTTCTAAATTCAACTGATAAATCACCCTACAACGTAGACTATGAATATTACACAATGTTTATACCCTTTACACGTCATGTAATCCTCGGTCAATAGATATGCCAAAAACCCAACATTATTTTATTAAAACAAGATATTTTAATGTTGAACATCACGTAGCAATTAATATAACTATACACCAATCATGATTTGTAAAAAAAATTATCAAATAAAAACTGTATAACATTCACATCATTTACTCCAATTAGAAAATATTTATTTCTCCAACAAATAAAAAAACTAATGATTCTTTTCAAAAAAACTCAAACGAACTCAGGTGTTCTCTGAACATGGGAATATCCTCACAACCCCATTAATATATTTATACCCAAACTCCATTAATACAAAAAAAATCATAAAACATTAGGTTATTTATCTCAGAAAAATATTTTTATCCTCAATATTCCCCAAACATACACAATTAATGTGGAAAACAATAAAATAGAAGAGAAATACCTAAAAGTGGGTAATTGGATGTCACATGTGAGTTACAATTACTTATTGAGTCATATATCCAAATATAATCATTATCCATGGTACATTGTTCCTTTTTTGGGATGATTCAAAATTTTATAGTGAGGATTCAATAGCAGGATCACAAGCGTTACACCTTTAGTTACATGGTTTATATATAAGGTCATGTTCATGATGTGTTACCTTCAGATGGTGCACCGGTTTTCTCACCACCTATTGAGTTTTATATGAAACTAGAAGTACGAAAATATGAGGAGAGTATGATGAGTGTGTTTCATGATATTATGTGATAGTGACCCCTCAGAATCATAGGTGAGCCCGACCCCAAGCGGTTTAGGACAGGCATGAGGCGATGATGTGTGTCTTATGTCTTGTCAAGACACCTACTGACTATATGGTGGTATGGCTAGAACACCCTTCCATGGATATGATGCTGAATGATTTCATTAGTGAACCTATCACATGATTAAGAGTTTCCACCATGGTATGAGTTTGAGTTCATTTTTAGAGGGGAGATTTCTTTATCTAAATTGATGGATGTGAACATTTTGGAGCTTTTAATGATTCCACATAATAGTTTGACTATATACGAGTATTCATTGAGGTACCCCACCTCTCTCGACACTCCATGGATATAGTATGGGATTAGTTATTTCATGTTAATACCTTTGAGGGAGGTTAATACGGAGACATATGATCCAATGTGATACATTTATTCATTCCTACCTATGCTAGGGTTCAAGATAATGATTTTGTGGTTGAGAGTTTCCTGGTTTAGGATACACAGATAGTTGGTGATGGAAGTGGGAAGATTGGTGATGAGTCATTGAAATTAGGGTGTTGAGGACAAACATAAGGGCTTAGAAATGATAGACTTTTAAGGAGGCAGTCTAGAGATAGTGGTTCTGTAGTTCTGAAATACAGGATGGAGCAAGATAAACTAGAGAGAGGCAATGCTACTCTTGTGATGGCTAGCGATATCTCATGTGGGATTTTCTAACACACCACATATAAGGTAATGAGACATTGGATTTGATACCTGAGTAGAGTAAATGATAGGAGTAGGAAGTTATTTATGTCAGCAAACATGGAAGAGGATATAGGGGAGAAGTTGGAGTTGGTAAATGTTTTGACTAGTAAACACAATCAGTCCCATGTGGTCTATGCCAGGCTCATAGAGCTAGTAGAATGGGGTGAGGGAAGATACATGTAGTCAAGGATTTTGACCCAGATGATCCATGGATTATAGAAGGTATGATATTTTTCTAATCCACAATATCAATATCACTGTTAGACACATGTGTTTGTCATTCCATTCCTTCCAGTTATCTGGTTCGAGTCATATTTATTTTAGTTGAGCACTTGGCTGATCCCTTTTAATAAAAGTCTCATTCTAGAGGAGACTTAGTTATCACACACCAATGAAAATAGTGTGACCTGAATGTTGTAGGTGAGAGTTTCTTTTATGATATCATTGAATTAGTGATGAGGCCATACGATTTCATCATTGTTGTGGATTAGTTATCTAATGTTATTTCTCAGATAATCTCTTTTAGGTGGAGGATATGGATTGTCATATATGATAGGATTAGGGTTTCCTTTTTTGATGAAATTGAAACCTCTATGTAGAAGGATGTAATCATGCATTGGTGGATACAACCAATTACTCATTATATGGATAACATGACCCTTGGTGTAGTTTATTCTATGAGTTTTAATTTTCATAATGTGGAGGTGGAGAATGAGTTCTTACACCCTATGGGAATTCCATGATTGCATCTACACCGAGAGACCGTCTTCTGCATATATAAAAAACATGGAAATAAACCCTTAAATGTTCTTATATATCAATTGTATCCCATAGAGCTTTAAGAGTTGAGGTTTTAGTTGTAGGACTAATATAGTAATGGTTTTGTTTCTCCCAATTTTCGCCCTAGGTATCCCTAGTATAGTTTGTAATGAAAGAAGATATTAGTATGATGTTGTGTGTGGATTACCTCGACCTAAACCAGATGACCAGAAAGAATAATTATCTAATACCAAAGATTTATGTCCTCCTACATAAGTTGGGAGGGGTACAATTGTTCTCAAAATATTACCTCAGAATTGGTTATCACCAGTGGTGATTATAAGACGATGATATACAAAAGATGGATTTGTGATGTATTTATAGTGGCATTGAGTAATTAGTGATTCCAATTCACTTTAGGAACTCCCCAAGAGAGCATATGGGACCCATGAACCATATATTTTATATATTCAAAGAGTTATTTATGTTAGTCATTATTATTGATATCTTTTGTGTACTCAGTGTCCTTGGAGGATCTCATGAAACACATGAGGGTTGTTCTGGACACACGGAAAGATCACCAAAATTACAATAAGGTCTCTAAGTATTGGTTATATATTCTTAATGTCCACATTTTGGACATGATATCTAAACAGACAGTGTTGTCGTGGATCCATCATAGGACGAGGTTATATTAGCATGGGAGCCACCCAAGAGTATGATGGTGGTGTATAGCTTACTTTGGAAGGATATAATCTGAAATATATACCATATTTATCAAGTAAATCATATCCATTAAATAGTTTTTAACCAAAAGGGATTGTCTTTAAGGTGAATATAGTGGTGAAAGATGGATTTCTAGAAGTTGTGGTTAAGATTAATGAGAACTCACATCATGATATTTATCGAGGTTGGTAACAAGTATGTTGTTCTCTATGTCCTGGTAGGGAATGGGTTTGTCTTGGTTCTCATGAAATGGAAGGTGGTGATTTACTATGGTTTAATCTTGTTTGAGAAACATGAGGAAATCTATAAAACCAACTATCCTTGTACTGAATATGTAGAGACACTGCCTAATGGGTGAGAAAATAGTTATTAATTATTACCAAAAGAGTCTCAATTAAATATTCTCTTGATATTAACTTTAATTGAGACATAAGATATTTATAGAGTTCCTATAGGATTATGAAATCATCATTGTCGAAAATCCTTGAAAGGGGAGCATGATAGAAGATGCTCTTAGTAGGAGAGCTGGTTCGCAGCTACAGAGGGACGTATTAGAGGATTTTTCCACAAGATAGATAACTTTTTATATGGATGAAGAATATTACACCTTGTAGATGGAAGTAACCCAATCACTATTTTAGTTATTTAATGATTCAATGCTTGAGGATACCAACTGTGATACCCTATGTATTCAGATATATATTAGACATGATCATGATGATTATTTCTCATGGTGGGGAGTATTTCCTTATTTTTAGTGGAATTTTTTTTACCAGGTGTGCTAAGAGTGGAGGATCAGATAGAGTTTCACATTTTACCGTTAGAGAAACATCTTCTTTTGGAAAAGATATACAATTAAATTTGGTGGATGTTGTCATAAACCATCCCAAAACCCGGGTACCCAAATACCTAGGCTAACACTGAAATGGATCAAAGGGAATTCCAAATCCCCAAGAGATAGATCCTAGCACCTGACATAATACCTAATCAAAGTGAGAATTTCATTTATATAAATAGTGAAAGAAAAAATATCTTCAGTTCATATAGTTAACACTCTAAAGGTAAGAAGTACGAGAAACCAAATAAGTATAATAATACACAAATCATTATGTCATAAATTATGTATTATTTGAAAATATAAAACTTAAACATACCCTAAAAAAAGTGGATAACATCTCCACCTTTCACCACCATTACTCCATGTCCAATTGATCAAGAATATCCACCACCACCGTGAGTAATTTTCCCTTTAGCATACATGGTAGAATAAATTATACAAATACATAAATGCAATGGTAGGGTGTGATCTATAAATAATAGTATGGTCTCACCAAGAATTCCATAATAGATATAATAATAATAAACCAAATAACACATTCATATTAAATAAAATAGTTCATGAAATGACATATAGCTTTTATATTTCAAATAAAAAATGATTTAATTTCAAAGGATTGAAAAAATTTAAAACATGGTTTAAATAAGAAATTAAAATAAAATCCCAAAAATAAATCATTTGGAATGAGTAAAACAGTTTTATAATCAATGGAATATATAACAAAAAAAATTAGAACTATCACCATGGTTATATCCCATGTACTTTGTTAGTTTATAGCTATAGTATCCTTACACTTCTTATATCAATGATCATCTATAATCTCGTGTGCACAAATCACTCAATCATAGACTGAATAGTACCTATCAACATCCCTTTAGGGATTATCATACTTAACTAGGTTTATGTTAGAGTTATCATCATCAATCCATTGTTAAGGGATAAAGATCCCTGTTTTCCAATCCAAAATAACGTACTTACTACCTAGACTCGCATGGGATTAGACAATCTATAAATTATGGATGAATCATTTCTTATAAAATGAATCTTCATTTACAATTTGATTTCCAATTTTTCACATTAAATATGACAATTAATTTTGAAAACCAAAACATGGTATTTTCATCATTACATTATATTTTAACACCAAACACTTCATTGGTTTCTATTATATAAAATTAATAAATTTTATATAATAAAATGTTGATTTAGTTAATCAATTTCATCATTTTCAATATACACCCCAAATTCCAATTCCATTGGTATTGGTGTTTCTTCCCAATATCCATTCCATTTAAAAATCTATAATAAAAGCACATAAAAAATGTTTTATAAATCAATTGAATTATTTTTCAAAAAAATGATGAAATTATATTTTTAATTACATGGAAATTTTCAAATAGATAACAAACCATGAATCATAGAAGTGAAATGATCAAAAGTGATAATAGAAATACCATCATAGATCGATGGTGAATGTGATCTAGAAAATTAATCCTATAATCATTATTTAATTAAATAAAATTTAGATTCAATATGTAAAAGTTTAGATCAATCTAAAACATGAATATCTGACATCCTATTAGGAGGATTGTATGGGAGACTAGTAGAAACCATTAGAGAGGAGATCTACATACAACAGAGGGATCATATCTTCCACCAACTCCTTGATTAACTAAAAAAGATGATTGGAGGAGAAAAAATCACTCTTAGGGAGAATTATCCACCCTAGACATAATATAATGGTTGAACAGGATGATTAGGAATCATAAACAGTGGATTGGGAATTTTTAAAATATTTTCTGGATTAAATTAAAATTATGCGCAAAATTTCATGGAGAAGGTAGAAATACTAGAAATATGTTGCGCCCTTACTATGCACCCACTCCAGATACATTGCCTAGGGGAACATGATTTCATCAAGTTGGGAACATGGTTTTAGAGACTTTATCATATCCATTCATTTACCAACTATCCATGGACTCATGGTTCTCACTAGGGGCACATGGTATGGAAAAATATGTTCCAAACATGCACATCCAAGAAATCTTCCAAATATTAATAAATTTACACTGAACAAACCCAAAAATGACTAGAAGAAAGGGGATCAAAACATGGGTAATAGAATACCTGAAACAAGTAATGGGATTATATTACCTCCCCACCAAAAACTATTTTTATCCTTAGAAATATTGTCAAGATGCTTCTATATTAAAGAGATGGTTCCAATACTTTGTCATCACTTCCTCACACTAAAATTTCTATTGAGAATCAGATCCATGATTCAATAAGATATGTATGACAGGTATCATCCTCCCATGAAGTACATTTTTATCAGATTTAATAATCCCAATTGGTTTCTCCGTCACAAATAAATTGGGCTCAATTTCAAGATCCTCCCAAATATACACATGACAAGGGTTAGAAATATAAATAGGAACATAAAATACATGAAACATGATATGCATCAATTTAAACTATTGGGAAAATTATAAATGTTAAGACACATTTATCACTTTTTCAATAAACAAAAAAAATTTAACAAGAAAACGAGAAAGTTCCCCTTCCCCCCAAGGAATCAGTGACACAACTAATGTGAAACTCTCAATAACACCCCATCACAAACAACTCACTTCAACTGTGCATAAATGTGATAAACATAGGATTTATATCAAATATATTCTATCAACCATATTTTATGAATAAAATAAATCCATAAAATCATCTTTGGGAAAAATTTGTTCCAACAAAGGAATGCTCACCAATATGTGACCAAAATAGTGGTGAATTACATGGCATTCCATAAAATGACACCATATAATCCATTATGATTTATAATTGGTTACTATTGATATAAGAAAAATCAAATAGTCCCATACGCTCATCCCATACTCCACCAATGTCTAGAAAAATAGCATACCACATCCTCTAGAATCCATATATATTACTATGTTTGGTCATTCATATATGGATGGAATGTCATACTCAAATGAATATAATATCCCATAAACTCCAAATGTAATACTAAATAATGAGTAGTAAAAGGGATGTCTATTAGATACTATAGAAGAAGGGAGTCCGTGAATATAAAAAAACATATAGCATATACATATTTCCCAACTCCTGAATGTTGGTTTCATCATGAAATGGTATAAATAAAGATGATTTGGTTTGTAGATTGATCAAAACCCATATAGCATTCTTCTTTCCTAGGGTGCATAGAAACCAAAGAAAATGTTCATAGGAATACAATATGACTTCCAATACAATATATAAATTGGATAAAAAATTTATGGTCTATAATTATCGAACATGAACAACTTATAGGTATTGAAACATGAGATAATTTCAATGATGTCCCGCCTCTTACCGTACAACCAAATTTTTATCAGTGTATCATAATAAATCATTATGGTTCTTGGTTTAAAATCCCAATCAAAATAAAAAAAATTCCCTTCCACAACCTTTATTATGGATTATAGAAAAATATATACATTATCGAAACAAATAATACCCTCATAATAGATTGAACGCCCATCAAAGGTGTAGAGACCCGAAGCTTAACGTACATGGACATTACATTACTTTTGCGGAATACTTAGTACATAACAAAAACACACACACAAGGATCGTAATAGTTTAGTGTCTTTGGAAACTTGGAACGTAATGTTCTAATCGTGGCGAAAGATCTTCAATATCTCCCATAAAGATCTTCCCTTTTTTTTACCTAAAAACCTTTCTTTATATCCTGGGGAAAAGGAAACATAAAAGGGTGAGCTCAAATGCTCAGTAAGGGTAAACAAAAGAAATATCAATCACATCATATGCATAAACACATAACTTTTGGAAATCTTAACCTGTAAAAGAGATCATAATTTCATAACATGGGGTAAATCATGGTAGTGAAATGTAATCACAATAATCATAACTTAAAACATGAAACTTGGTGGCATTCACACATAATCATAGAGAATCATTTCTTGTTAGTCAAGACTCATTGCCAAGACTATCTTAGTGGACAAAGTCCCTTTCTGAATCGAGTAACCCTCGTTTCAGTCCCGTTTCACTGAACCGGTATAACCTACCGTTCCAGCCCTATCTATCTCATGAGATATAAAATCTTTACCCAATGCATTGGAGGGAGATATAGGTCCCACCCATCTTATAATGAATCCTTTCTTATGTGTTCCACTTAATCATAAACCATACATCATAGCGTAACCCATGTAATAAAAATGGAATTCTTAAACAACATGACATCATAAAACAATTCATATAAGATAAAGGAATTAATAAAAATATTTCCATCACAACATAATCAAACCAATGTAATAATAGGGATAAAAACAGAACCCTTTTATTATCTTAGATGGAAAATAATTTTGATAAAATACTTGAACTCCATTCTTGAGGAAAATATCCTTTCTACTTCAAAAACATTTTTCCTTTCATAACATGTCATATGACTTTAAAATAAAAGAAGTTGATTAAAAATAAACTTGAAAACTTGTAAAGGAAGATTCTTGGAAATAATGTTTTAAAAATCCATTCATGCCGTATAAGTTAAAAAAAACATTCTTCGTACTTTTGTCGGAAAAGTCAAAAAGTACCTCATATGAAAAACGACAAAAGATTCCTTTAATACATATTACTAAAAACTCACCGAAGGGTAAAAATGGATTTAAACAATTGTAGGTAGATGGAAATAATATTACATATTTATGAAACATGGATGTGGATGATAAAATACACCCCAGTAAATACTTACGAATAAACAATCTCGGATAAAAATGAGATTGTGATATTTCCCTTACCTTAGGTACGACTTGCTTTGTAAGTGTCCGAACCTCCTGTATAATGATTTAAATCATGTTATTTAATTATTAAAGAATCATATTCATTGTTATGATATCATATATGGTTCACTTATGACATTATATTACCCGTTCTTTTGTAAATTCCATGTTAAAGAAGCGTTTTGGGTAAAATCGTTTCATTTATCGTAGGTGTTTTGACTTGTTGTTCTTGACATCATTATTACTTATATCATGATTTAATCACTTCCAGAATATAAAATATGATTTATATATCATATATATTCAGTATATAATAGGTAGATAAATAAAATGAAAAACACCGTTCATGGAGACGGTAGTCCGTACGTACGCATGAACGCTGTTTTCCTTTCCTTATTGTCTTGAAATGGAAGTAAGTAGATGACATACATATGTATATATATACATAAATCCAGTAGATTTATAATGTCATATATTTCATTATTATTTCTTATATATACATTATAATCATTCTTAAATGGTTAACATGGAGAATGAATCTCATCGCGTCGTGGAGACGGTAGTCCCTACGTACGCACGAGCGATGATATCATTTCTATAAATATTGAATTGAATTGGAGTGGATCATACAATATATCAGAATCAATATGATTTTGTAATAACTATGTATATTTATTCTTTACACCATTATACCCATCCATGTAAGGTGGTGGTGGAAAATAGATTACACCACGGCGTGGAGACGGTATTCCGTACGTACGCACGCGCGGTGATTTCTTTTTCCGTAGGATGGATAGATGGTGAAATAGTTTTGTTTCATATTTATAATAAAATATCAGTATGTAAGTAATACTGATGTTATTACTTTGTTATGAAACAACTAAAGAAGAAGAAGTTGAAGAAGAATGAAATTGAAAAGATCGGTAATGGATATTACCTCTTCTTTGGAACGCCTCTTTGAATCCTCCACTTAAGGAACTAAGATTGGTCTTTGGAGAAGACCAGGACCTCTAGGATTATTCTAGGGAAGTGTAGAGGAGAAAATGGCAGGGGTTGGCCGAGCTTGAGTGCTCAAATTGGTGTGAGGAGGAGGGGGAGGAGGTGTCCTTTTATAAGGGAGGAGAGGGGCACCTTAAGAATATCTCAAAATATTATTTTATATTAAAGTCAAAATCGGTTTATAATGGTTCCAAAGGGTCTTATTTCGAAGATAAAGTGGGGAAGGGTAGAAATCCTATCAACCAATAGGATTTAGACAAGTTAAGGTTATTATTTTAACCTTATCAATTAGATTTAACTCTAAGTTAAATAATTTATATTTTACCGTGTCTTTTTGTTTGCTTTTACTATATGGTTAATACACTTACTATAAAATGCCAAACCAACCCCAAATTGTTTATTATTAAAATATATATCCTTATATAAGTCATTTGGACGAACCTTAGATTTTTAGGAATAAAATAACAATTAATAATATAATATTTGATTTAAAAACTATTTTGTGTCAATTTTGACACTATTTGATATATGATTTTTGTGAAAGTCATAACAGAATTATATGTTCGAACCAAGTTGATTAAATAAACAATAATATATCATAGTAACCTAGAAAATTAGTGGAATTCGTAAAAAGTCTCAAATTATATTTATTTTGGTGTTTATAACATCAATTATGTCAATATTTCATTAATAAGATAATTACTGCATCATCATTGTGTCATAAATAAATTAAATTATTTGATGTCTAAAAATTACAAATAAAATACCATCATGTATTAAATCTTTTTAGTTTTCTAATGAATATTTACAATCGAATTTATCTTATGTATAACCCCATATTAAAAATGATTTACTTATTAAACTTTGATTTTAACTATTTTAACCCTTCTTTAAATAAATTAATAATAAATGTCCTAATCTAATCCAAGTGGTCCTAAATGGTCATATTTTATTCCTAAGTTTGGTTTTGGTCGAATTACACTTTTCCAATAGAAATAGGACATGTGTTAGGGTAATATTAATATCATATTTACCCTTAGTTACCCTATTTACTATTAACCGCGGTAAAAAAAAGTAAAAAGTTACTATTCACCAAAAATTATTTTCATCTCATTGAACCACATTTTACTTACTGACATCAACCGTGTCTCTCGGATTTTTGAAATTCCATTCACAGAAGCGGTAAAATTAAGTTTTATGAAAAATTCAGTTTTTTAACTACCACTTAGTAGTTTCACTATTCATAAAAAATTGATGTTTTTCAGAACAGTGCCAAAATTTTATCCCAAGCTATATTTCATATTCCGAATTCAAAAATGAAGACTATTTTACCAAATTCATTACATAAAAGTTGCATTAATTAATTTTATAATTAAATCCCGCTGTTAAAACAAATAGCGTGTTTTTAAGAAACAATATCTATCAAAAGATTGACACTTGTTTATGTCTAGTTTAAATGTGAAATTACATCCAATGACCAACATTGTATTAAATTGTAAAAATATATTCTAAATATACTTTAAAACCACTGAAATTAATGATTTATCACTATTAATTATTTTGATTAAAAAAGTTGTTTTTAATTATAATTTAGTAATTTTCACTATTCATCAGAATATGAAAGTTATCCGAAAAGTACCAAAATTTCACCTTAGGCTAAATTCGATACTCCGAATCCAAAATTGAAGTCCATTTTAAAATTTCTAAAATTTAAAAAGTGGTTATTACTATTCATAACGGCTAGTTTTAATAACATTTTAATAGCATATCACTGTTTAGTGAATCTCATTATTAAGTACTACACACGCTATCGAGGAAGGTCGCGATTGCGTGTAATGCAAGGCAAGTCAAGGATGTGTGTTGTGCAAGCTCCTTTTGGTGTAGCGTATAACACAAGACATTAATAAAATTAAAAAGAATAGTTTTCATAAAATCTCGGGCTGTTACATTCTACCCCCCTTAAAATGAATTTCGCCCTCGAAATTCGTCGGGGTTATAAATGGTTTACTATTCGAAAGTTTCTTTAATAGAAACCCACATCGTAAAAAGGAATACCAAAACGTGGCTTTAAAAACTAAATTATGAAATGTAACGATTACCCAAATAAACTAATCACTGGGTTTCCACATAGGTGAAAATATGGATATGGAAGAGAAATCTAACCATCATGTTCTGATGGAGAGTGGTAGAGAACATGGCTATGGAAAAGCCAGTAATCACAAATCCATAAATTTGTGACGATCTAAGGTACCATCTGATTCATCAGGTATAAGAGAACTAGGACAACATTTTTGGTTTTCAAGATCGTTTCCCTAAAGTTAAAGAATTTGAATTAGAATAAATACTTACTTTATGTTGGTACAACCTCATTGTTGTTCATTCCTTTAACAATTTCAACTTCATCTCTTAAATAAATGAAGTTTAATTTGTTATTTGTGAAGTGTTAGCAGATCATGTGATAGAATGACGGGTCATTCCATCTGTCTCAAACAAAATGTTAGCAAAAATTATATACATAAGTCGATCTATAGTGAGATTAATCATATATTGTTCCTAAAATGGACTTATACTTCATATATAATACGGCTTAATATAATAAAACTAGTTTCTACTAAACAGGGACTTCCTGTAGGCCAGTGGTAGGCGATAAAGGCCAGTCGCACTTCGGTTGTGGGTTCGATTCCTATAGCCTTGTCCGAAGCGATGGGCTGTCGCCCGTCCTGCAGGTTGTCCTTTTTCTAAAACTACGTTACTATAACATCCCATCAATAATATCGAAAATCTTCTATCCTTAAACAATACTAACTTATGTCCAACATAATCCAGTCTAATCTTTAGGCTTATACATAATACTGCAGTCCACTCTCATAATATAGTGACAACGATTACCAGAGATTTAATACTGTCGTTGATCCCCACATATCAATAGATATGTCTTGTTGGTCACATTCCAAACATTCAAAGTCCTTAATCGTGTATTCTCTTGAATACCTTAGTGAAAACATGAGTGCAGTTAAAAGTTAACACTTTCCACATACCAAAATCCTCAAAATTCTATATACTCAAACCATGATATCACTTAGTCCTTATATCAATCATGAGCTCATGAATACTATTAAACATTTCATTTTCTCGTTTTCATTATGCGGATATCATCTTATTTCCAAAAAATATCTCAATCACTTTGAATACCACAACAATAAATATTGCAATACTCAATGATACAACATTATTTTGGAATCCCATTACATAAACACTTAATCATTCCACCACATCGTTGTCATATTCAACATTGCCAATAGTGATCGCATGTGATTTCCCTTTGTCCTTTGCCTTCAGTGGTTGCTCATGTTGATCATCACTAACCCTTGGATTAGCGCAATTATTAGCATAATGCCCCATTTCATTGCACTTGAAGCATTGAAGTGTTGGCGGTGCGTTCTCTGCAGTGTTTGCTTTATTCACATCATTAGAAACCCTTTTTCCATTACTTCGACACTCAGCTGCTCGATGACCTTCTTTTCCACACTTAAAACATTTTCTAGTCCCTTTAAGACAATCTCCACCATGCTTCTTTCCACACTTTGTGCATAAGGAAACATTCATCTTCTTTTCACCATTATTCTGAGATTTCTCCTTGAACTCCATCTTTCGTTTCTTGTCAAAACCATGAGATGGATATGTAACACCAACTTCCATTTCTACCTTGATAGCACAACGCACAATTTCTTCATAGCTACTGAAGTCTCTTATAGCTAATGCCCTTCGAAGACTTGGTTTTAAGCCACTGAAAAATCGATCAACTTTACTTTCAGGTTGGATGATAATACCAGAAGCATACCTTGCAAGTCTTGTAAAATTTGCTTCATAGGTACCAACAGATTCATCGTCCCTTTGCTTCAGTTCAAGAAACTCTTTCTCCATCTTTGTTCGAAGAATACGAGGGAAGTACTTACTGAAAAACAAGTTCTTGAACTCATCCCATTCTATGGACTCAATTTCATCTCTTGGCCTCGTATTCTTGATAAGATTCCACCATTGATCAGCTTCACCTTCCAAACGATATACTGCTAAGATGACTTTATCATGTTCAGAACATTGAAGAACTGAAAATATATTTTCAGTAGTACTGATCCATTGTTCAGCCACAAGTGGATCAGAAGACCCACTGAAAGAAGGTGGACGTTGCCTCATGAAGGACTCAATAGAATATTGTTCCCTTCTCTGCTCATTTGGAAGTCCAGAATGATTCATAGCTTGTGTAAGTATAGCAATAAGATTTTGCACTCCATTTCCCATAACATTTGTTTGTTCAGGAGGGAAATCATTGCATTGTCCATTGCATTGATCAACACGGTTCCTTCGGGTTCCAGCCATCATCTAAAACCCAAAAAGAATAGTGTGAGAGGCAAAAATCATGCTAGGGAAAACAACATAGTAAAGGGGGAGTACCCTTAATATCTAACATCTTAGGTTAAATTATATGATCGTTATCGTAGTTCTAGGATTATATCCTATACGTATACTTATCCTTAGGGACATCCCTAGACATACCTTAGAAATATCTCTAGGGATCTCACTAACGTTTTCGCATCCTAGTTTCCAAAGGTTGACTAAACCTTTCCTCTGATACCAAATGTAGAGACCCGAAGCTTAACGTACATGGACATTACATTACTTTTGCGGAATACTTAGTACATAACAAAAACACACACACAAGGATCGTAATAGTTTAGTGTCTTTGGAAACTCGGAACGTAATCTTCTAATCGTGGTGAAAGATCTTCAATATCTCCCATAAAGATCTTCCCTTTTTTTTACCTAAAAACCTTTCTTTATATCCTGGGGAAAAGGAAACATAAAAGGGTGAGCTCAAATGCTCAGTAAGGGTAAACAAAATAAATATCAATCACATCATATGCATAAACACATAACTTTTGGAAATCTTAACCAGCAAAAGAGATCATAATTTTATAACATGGGGTAAATCATGGTAGTGAAATGTAATCACAATAATCATAACTTAAAACATGAAACTTGGTGTCATTCACACATAATCATAGAGAATCATTTTTTGTTAGTCAAGACTCATTGCCAAGACTATCTTAGTGGACAAAGTCCCTTTCTGAATCGAGTAACCCTCGTTTCAGTCCTGTTTCACTGAACCGGTATAACCTACCGTTCCAGCCCTGTCTATCTCATGAGATATAAAATCTTTACCCAATGCATTGGAGGGAGATATAGGTCCCACCCATCTTATAATGAATCCTTTCTTATGTGTGCCACATAATCATAAACCATACATCATAGCGTAACCCATGTAATAAAAATGGTATTCTTAAACAACATGACATCATAAAACAATTCATATAAGATAAATGAATTACTAAAAATATTTCCATCAGAACATAATCAAACCAATGTAATAATAGGGATAAAAACAGAACCATTTTATAATCTTAGATGGAAAATAATTTTGATAAAATACTTGAACTCCATTCTTGAGGAAAATATCCTTTCTACTTCAAAAACATTTTTCCTTTCATAACATGTCATATGACTTTAAAATAAAAGAAGTTGATTAAAAATAAACTTGAAAACTTGTAAAGGAAGATTCTTGGAAATAATGTTTTAAAAATCCATTCATGCCGTATAAGTTAAAAAAAACATTCTTCGTACTTTTGTCGGAAAAGTCAAAAAGTACCTCGTAAGAAAAACGACAAAAGATTCCTTTCATACATATTACTAAAAACTCACTGAAGGGTAAAAATGGATTTAAACAATTGTAGGTAGATGGAAATAATATTACATATTTATGAAACATGGATGTGGATGATAAAATACACCCCAGTAAATACTTACGAATAAACAATTTCGGATAAAAATGAGATTGTGATATTTCCCTTACCTTAGGTCCGAATTGATTTGTATGTGTCCGAACCTCATGTATAATGATTTAAATCATGTTATTGACTTATTACAGAATCATATTCATTGTTATGATATCATATATGGTTCCCTTATGACATTATATTTCCCGTTCTTTTGTAAATTCCATGTTAAAGAAGCGTTTTGGGTAAAATCGTTTCATTTATCGTAGGTGTTTTGACTTGTTGTTCTTGACATCATTATTACTTATATCATGATTTACTCACTTCCAGAATATAAAATATGATTTATATATCATATATATTCAGTATATAATAGGTAGATAAATAAAATGAAAAACACCGTTCATGGAGACGGTAGTCCGTACGTACGCATGAACGTTGTTTTCCTTTCCTTATTGTCTTGAAATGGAAGTAAGTAGATGACATACATATGTATATATATACATAAATACAGTAGCTTTATAATGTCATATATTTCATTATTATTTCATATATATACATTATAATCATTCTTAAATGGTTAACATGGAGAATGAATCTCATCGCGTCGTGGAGACGGTAGTCCGTATGTACGCACGAGCGATGATATCATTTCTATAAATATTGAATTGAATTGGAGTGGATCATACAATATATCAGAATCAATATGATGTTGTAATAACTATGTATAGTTATTCTTTACACCATTATACCCATCCATGTAAGGTGGTGGTGGAAAATAGATTACACCACGGCGTGGAGACGGTATTCCGTACGTACGCACGCGCGGTGATTTCTTTTTCCGTAGGATGGATAGATGGTGAAATAGTGTTGTTTCATATTTATAATAACATATCAGTATGTAAGTAATACTGATGTTATTACTTTGTTATGAAACAACTAAAGAAGAAGAAGTTTAAGAAGAAAGAAATTGAAAAGATCGGTAATGGATATTACCTCTTCTTTGGAACGCCTCTTTGAATCCTCCACTTAAGGAACTAATATTGGTATTTGGAGAAGACCAGGACCTCTAGGATTATTCTAGGGAAGTGGATAGGAGAAAATGTCTGGGGTTGGCCGAGCTTGAGTGCTCAAATTGGAGTGAGGAGGAGGGGGAGGAGGTGTCCTTTTATAAGGGAGGAGAGGGGCACCTTAGGAATATCTCAAAATATTATTTTATATTAAAGTCAAAATCAGTTTATAATGGTTCCAAAGGGTCTTATTTCGAATATAAAGTGGGGAAGGGTAGAAATCCTATCAACCAATAGGATTTAGACAAGTTTAGGTTATTATTTTAACCTTTTCAATTAGATTTAACTCTAAGTTAAATAATTTAACTTTTACCGTGTCTTTTTGTTTTCTTTCACTATATGGTTAATACACTTACTATAACATGCCAAACCAACCCCAAATTGTTTATTATTAAAATATATATCCTTATCTAAGTCATTTGGCCGAACATTAGATTTTTAGGAATAAAATAACAATTAATAATATAATATTTGATTTAAAAACTATTTTGTGTCAATTTTGACACTATTTGATATATGATTTTTGTGAACGTCATAACAGAATTATATGTTCAAACCAAGTTGATTAAATCAACACTAATATATCATAGTAACCGAGAAAATTAGTGGAATTCATAAAAAGTCTCAAATTATATTTATTTTGGTGTTTATAACATCAATTATGTCAATATTTCATTAATAAGATAATTACTGCATCATCATTGTGTCATAAATAAATTAAATTATCTGATCTTTAAAAATTACAAATAAACTACCATCATGTAGTAAATCTTTTTAGCTTTCTAATGAATATTTACAATCGAATTTATCTTATGTATAACCCCATATTAAAAATGATTTACTTATTAAACTTTGATTTTAACTATTTTAACCCTTCTTTAAATAAATTAATAATAAATGTCCTAATCTAATCCAAGTGGGCCTAAATGGTCATATTTTATTCCTAAGTTTGTTTTTTGGTCGAATTACACTTGTCCAATAGAATTAGGACATGTGTTAGGGTAATATTAATATCATATTTACCCTTAGTTACCCTATTTACTATTAACCGCGGTAAAAAAAAGTAAAAAGTTACTATTCACCAAAAATTATTTTCATCTCATTGAACCACATTTTACTTACTGACATCAACCGTGTCTCTCGGATTTTTGAAATTCCATTCACAGAAGCGGTAAAATTATGTTTTATGAAAAATTCAGTTTTTTAACTACCACTTAGTAGTTTCACTATTCATCAAAAATTGATGTTTTTTAGAACAGTGCCAAAATTTCATCCCAAGCTATATTTCATATTCCGAATTCAAAAATGAAGTCTATTTTACCAAATTCATTACATAAAAGTTGCATTAATTAATTTTATAATTAAATCCCGCTGTTAAAACAAATAGCGTGTTTTTAAGAAACAATATCTATCAAAAGATTGACACTTGTTTACGTCTAGTTTAAATGTGAAATTACATCCAATGACCAACATTTTATTAAATTGTAAAAATATATTCTAAATATACTTTAAAACCACTCAAATTAATGATTTATCACTATTAATTATTTCGATTAAAAAAGTTGTTTTTAATTATAATTTTGTAATTTTCACTATTCATCCGAATATGAAAGTTATCCGAAAAGTACCAAAATTTCACCTTAGGCTAAATTCGATACTCCGAATCCAAAATTGAAGTCCATTTTAAAATTTCAAAAATTTAAAAAGTGGTTATTACTATTCATTACGGCTCGTTTTAAGAACATTTTAATAGCATATCGCTGTTTAGTGAAACTCGTTATTGGTTACTACACACGCTATCGAGGAAGGTCGCGATTGCGTGTAATGCAAGGCAAGTCAAGGATGCGTGTTGTGCAAGCTCCTTTTGGTGTAGCGTATAACACAAGACATTAATAAAATTAAAAAGAATAGTTTTCATAAAATCTCGGGCTGTTACAAAAGGTCTCCCCTATAAAAAGAGTCCATAATTCTTCTAAATTATTCATATAGATTCTTGTATTAATGAATTATCTTGAGAAGAGTGGAAGTAAAATTAACACTAAATAGGATAACCTTAACATCATATTACTAAATCCAAAATAAAACTATTGAAAAAGATCCATGAAATTCGAATCATTATACTATTATTCCATGGCCTGGGTCTGAAGTTTTCTTCTCAAAGCATAATCAATGACATTAACATACCATTGGGTATAGGTGATTTTGAAATCTAAAGAATACAGGTATTGTACCCAACACCCTAGTCAAATGTTCATGTATTTTTGAGAGATTATATATCTTAATATCTTATGTTAGAAAACATGGAACGTATTTTCTGAAAAGGTAAGTCCACTAAATTTTAAGTGGATGCACCAAGATTGTGCATCCAATATCATGGGTCAAATGATTCTTTTCTTGTGTCCAGGGCTATTAAGACCCGTAGGCTAACATGAGCTTTCCATAAAAAATAATACAACCGAAAACAAAAACTGATGTTTTAAAAATACAACATAGCCCTTCCCAAACCCTATTAGTGTAATCACATTAATAGAAGCCAAAATACTGTTGAACTGAAAAAAATAATTTCGACATTCTACATCTCAAACAAAAATTAGTCCGTTCCAAGTGAGGGTGCTCATATGAGAATCCCTATTCAAGAAACCTGTTACGAACTAGAGATAAAACCACCAAAAACAAAATAATCTATTAATCTTTATTACATTTTGTTGTTATTACCATTTCATAACAACTTTTAACCTTCCAAGGATCAATTGGGATTTTATGTTTTGAGATCATGTGTCCCATGTACATCAATACCTGAATCAATAAATCACATTTCCATAGCTTCTAATGGATTTAGTGATTCCACAAAATTTATGTAGCTGCTATCAGATGACACACATGGTCATCCTTAGATTGAGAGTAAACCAAGATGTGATCCAAATTGTTCACCATGAATGTATCACTATGTTATTGGAATATAATTTTCATCAAATCCAAAAATACTATAAGGTTATTAGTTAGATCAAATGGCCTGACAATATAAACATAATGGTAATAACTACTCTATATGGTGGTTTTCAAAATTTCGGATTCTTTTATTCTAAACTAGTGATTACCAAATCAAAGATCAATCATCGAGATCCACTTACCACCATTAAAAAAGTAATAGAAATCATCGTTCTCTATTGAAATATATTTTTTATTTACCATGACATTATTTTGGTAATCCACACATAGGTGAAGTGTTCCATCACATTTCTAGGAAAAGCGAATTAGCACCGACTCAGGTGACACACTCGGCATATAATGTATTTATCCTAGTGATCGACCAACCTAGTGTTCAAATATTTATGTTTATCTTGTCCCACATAGTCTGACAGAATAAATACTGAATAAGTACTGTGAACTAAATAAATAGATTACTCTACCTCTCTTTCCAGTTGAAATCCAATGAAATCAAAAGGAATACAATGGGAAACATGATGACAACTGGTTGGAGATCATCAATCAAATACACAAGCTCTAGATCAAATTAAAACACTGATTATACATTAAAAAACACTAGATAATAATTTTCATCTCATCTTGACACCATGTCATATTCTACTTAAATTTTACAACACATCCTATCAAGTGTGGTAAAGGAGACCCATCAAATATAATATCCAATTTGAGCTGTATATGTAATAAAAAATCCATCCCAAATTTTTATCACGAGGTTTCATATCGAGTTCCAAAAAATTAATAGGGAAGATAAATATCTTATAATGATAAGAAACAAGAAGGACAATTGAGACCCTACTCTATCTTCTTTCTAAGGGGTGTAGTAATATTCATCACATAAGACAAATGCTCTATAATAAGATTTAGTAGGTTCACAAAACAATTATATATAAATCAGTGATATGCACTTGGGTGAATTAATGAAACTACTAGATATGAATCAAAAGTTTTGGTACCTATCACAGTTTCTAGACATATATGAAATCCTCCAATAAACACTTCAACTTCATGAAGAATCTTCATTCTAGATTCCTATCTCTAGAAACTCTTTGTTTTTGAAGCACCAGATTCCACCATAGTACTTTTTGGTCTTGGGGTGTCTATACCATTGTGTGAGTAAATAAGGATATAACCTAATTTCATCATGTAACAAAATACTATGAATGGACTATAGATCCTGGGTTCCTTAGGTGAAATCCATTTGAATTTTCATATATCCCAAAATATAATAAAGTCAAAAGGTCTCTACATACTTCTAAATGAGGTCGGAATGAACCCTGAAATCAAGATCCTCCTTGAGACTCATTATATTTACCATCCTTTTAATATAACTCACATTACATCCACAAGGAGAGAAAGGAACTCCAATCAATACTAACTTACCATCCTAGCCAAGTTCAACCATTACAACTATATCTAGAAAATTAGTATAATATTTTATATTTAGAAAGAAATCTTAATAAAATATAGACAAATAGAAGATACATATAAAAATATAGAGTCTTAATATTCTCATTTGAAACAATCACAATTGTAAACTGTAGAAGATTGGAAAAGTAGCTCATTTACTCTATCATAGTATTTTTAGCCTAAAAAATACTTAAAATATCAATTGCCTTAACAGGACATCAAATTGTCTAAAAATCTAATCAATGAAAAGAAAACCAATTTCCTTACACTACAAAATATCATTATATTTTTTGTCACCATAAAATACCACCATATCCCTCTAGATATCTCAATCCTAAAGGTGAGACATTTTACCTTAATCAAATAATGAATTTCAATGAAATAAAGAAGATGGTATATCTTTCTCAAACAATCAGCAGACTACAGATGATCATTTGATCCTTGGAACATTGGTGGATTTTAGTGAAGTAACACATGATATTGATTTCTAGATTCATAACTCTATTATTCCACAGTTGATCCTGAACATGAATGGGTGTAGGTTCTTGTCCCCGAGCATGAACATCATGCACAATAATCTCAATAAATTTTTGGACACATGAGGATCTTCTGGATATTGTTCACCATCATCCTCATCTATGATCTTATTCAAAAATCTTCATGGAGTACTGCAGCAACATAACATCGGAAAAAAATATTAAGGAAATCATAAAATTACTCATATATTCAAATCAAAAAAGATAAATGAGAATATCAATCCAATCATATAAGATCATATAATTTTGTATATTATCCTTTCAGAATCAAAATTTTGGGAAATAATATTACCATATAAAATATTTATTTGAGACACCTTTCCTAAAACACCCATGGTGGAATTAATCACTTTATGATAACAGGTGGTAAGGAACTCACTCATAACATACCTCCTAAGACCAGAAAATTATAACTCATATCCAACAGGGAAAACCAAAAAATATACTAACTTAAATGAAATATTTACAACATACATCTGAAATAACTTTTTCATGAAATAGACTAGATACCATGCAATCCATGTTCCCTATAAAACTATGACATGGCTCGAACATCATTCATGATCCCCATGGGTTGGTGACTAGCACTTGGAATCACACACAATCAAAATAGAACTAATTTTACCCAAATAGTAAAATCACATGATTAAAAGACAAAATTATCAATAGTCCAATGGGAGAATGTACCATAGACCAAACAAGTATATGAAAACACAAACCAGTACATCATCAATTTACATAGTCTCTAACATGATAATACTCCGACATCACATGAAAAGAGTGGATAAAATCTCCACCTATCACCACCATCACTCCAAGTACGAAGGTTCAAGAACAACAATCACCTCAAGTAGATCATTCCCTTTAGTCAGACCTAGATCTAGAAAGTATACAAATGACCAATAGAAAATGTTTGGTGTGTGATATATATGTCAATAGGGCCTACCCAAAAATTCAATAGTTGATCCCATAATAATAAACAAAATCATTCTTTTAGTTTAAATAATACAAGCCATGTAATGACATGTTATTTTTATACTAAAAAACATGCTTTATTTCATACGGATGAATTTTTTTTTAAAAATGGATTAAAAAAACATTTTATATAAATGAATTTATATTAATCATATAGAATGACTAAAATATTTATATAATCAATGGAATATATATAAAAAATATTAATAACTGAACCTTGGTTATCCACCCTAAAAATATATTGGTTTCTTTCAACAGTACCTTCAAACATATCATATTAGTGATCAAAACTAAACATAAGTGCACATGTCCCTTCCGGCGTAGGCCGAATAGGACTCATCGACAACCCATCATGGATTATTATACCAGCCAAGGTTTTTTATATTTTTCATTATCAATCAATTTTTAATTGATATATATTATAACATTATTTTTCCAAAATAAACCAATAGCTACATAGGCTCTCATGTTCTTAATAAATAAATAGAAAAAGGGAAAATAATCCAATTTCAAATCAATAATCACATACAATCTAATTTCCCAATTTTCAGTTTCAATATCGCAATTAATTTTCAAAACCAAAACCTGAGTTTCTTATCATTTCATGCATTTTAAATAAAAAACCATTCCTCAATATTATCATTTCAATTTAATCTATTTTATAAAATCAAATCTCGATTAATTTCATCATTTCAATTATTCTAAAAAAAGACCTCAAATTTCAATTGCACTAGAGTTGGGGGTTTTCCCAAAACCCATGACATATAAAATTACCTAATAAATTCACATATAATTTTATTTTCAAAAATTAATAGAAATATATTTCAAACACATAAAGAAATAAAATTTCATAATTACATGTAAAATATAAAAAGGAACCACCAACCTATAATCAATGAAATAAAATAATCCTCACCCATAGTAGGGACACCAACATAGATCCAATGATAAAGAGACCTATAATCAACCCTAGATTCACGATCCAATAAAATGGTGTATAGTTCCAATGATATGTAGTTTTGATAAATATAAAAAATATGATATTTTACCCTATAAGGGGGAGAGGTAGTAGTACTATAAGAAATTATTATATAGGACATCCACTTACCGAAGACGGATCAGATCTTCCACCAAGACATTGATTCCCCCAAAGAGGAGGTTAAAGTAGCCTTAATCACTTATAAGGAGCCTTATCAACCGTGTGAATCTTATTGGGGTTGTGAAGGATGATTAGGCATATTAAACCGGGGCAGTATAATTTTTTAAAAAAAATTTCTTATTAAAAAAAATTGCATGTGTGGTTCCCTAGAGAGAGGAAGAATGATAGAAAAAACATGCCTTCTGACCATGCGCCCCCTATAGACTCACTGCACAAGGGAACAAAATTTCAGCTAAGTGTATACCTGGTTTGGGAAACTCTTCACCAATCAAAAATTCACCCAATGTATATGGATACATGATATTTTCTATGGGGGTCATTTTTTGAAACCATGCACAACCGAAAAGACAAAAATTATGAAAATCTATCGAAATGATCCCAAAATATGAATAGAATAAAAGGGGATGAAATTGTTCTTGGAATATAGGAAAAACTAATCTAATGTTACAATAGTTGTGGTGTTTATGGATCAAGAGGTGTGTTTTAGGGCTATCCTCTCATTTGTGTTTCACTGTTAGAGGCTAAGCACAAGCATTGATATAATTTTTTCTTTAATTTAATAATTAATTAGTGGATTATATTATTAATTCTATTTCACCACACCAATAGACCATTGTGGGATGTGAGCATAGTGGGTACTTTTTGAATTTAAGAAGGAACCATTTATTTCCACACTTTAATCACCCTCATCACATATTGTCTCATAACAACTGATCACATCCTCTACCATATCCCACCACACCAAGTCATAAGTAAGTACTCAATATCACTAGAAAAGTAATTTTGATGTAATAAATCTATGAAAATTTCCTATTTATACCATGAGGGTCATTTGGGTGAATATGTGACATTCAAAAATCCACTAGGATGATAATAAAGATATATTACACCATGTTAGAAGATTTTGATTTTTATGAGAAGTGAAGATGTTCATAGGGTGATAGGATGTAATTTCTTCTCAACTATTTTAGAAGATTTTTGATTTTTACCTCTTTTAATAATTATCGATGATTTGGGATGAAACACTTATATTCGATTGAGGATGTAATTTTATGGATTTACTTTAAATAGAATGTCATTGAATTGTTAAAGGTTTTCAATGATTTATTTCTTGAATTTAATCTATGTTTTATTATTTATATGGATTTAAAAAAATGATGGTGTTATCACATGGTGTTATGTTTTTTATGGTTTTTAACTTTTTTATGTAATTATTTGGGTACCAGGTATTTTTTAAAGAACATAATATGATTTTTTTGATCATGATTATAATGGATAATGGAATTTGACCCAGATTGGCGGATGGGAAACCCAAAATCCAGGTTTACCTTGATTATTTTTAAAGGAATGTAGTAGATAAATTTCATAAATGGTTTCAATTATAATGTTGTAATAATTTTTAATTATCATATTCATTAATTATAATATTATGGATCCATGGGATTTATTTATATGATAATCAATATTAGGTGATAATTCATGGAATACTAAATTTATTTACAATATCCATTTGACACTTTTAATGAAGTTGGTTCTTAAGAATATATGTATTTAGATTTTTTCTAGTGAAATTGTTAGATAATTTCCAATCATTACCCATTGGGGAATTTTGTATATTATTATATTTGTATATATTCTTATGAATTGTTGTGAAATGTTTTGTTTCTTATGAGGCTGTATAATGTGAGATTATAGGTATATAGACGATTTATATTGTTTTTCATTATGATTCCATGGTCTATTGTTTTGTTTACATCCAATGAGTTTTTTTAAGGGATCATATATAACTTTGATGAGTCATGGATGATGACATTCCATAGTGTATATAGTGAGTGAACTAGGTAACATTTTAAATTTAGATGTAATGAGTTTTAGTATGATGAAATATGTGGCCCATAGTAGCCTAATCCATCATAATATAGATTATATAAATAGATTAGTTCTGATGGAAAATATGTACATTTATTGATTCCATAAAATAATCATAGAGTGATAATAAATAGTTCATGTTTGTGATATATGAGTCCTTAGGATATTCCAATGATACTCATTTCTCATTTATAATTATTTAAGGAATCCAATTTTAAGTCATATTTATATCCTATAGCCTTGAATTTTCAAAATCGAAATATATATTTCTTACGATATGAAAATTATGGATCATTGATATATTAATGCTAGTAATATTTTTATTTGATTTTATTTTTTTACATTCAAATACGACTGTAATCTGATTCCCAATATTATTACATGTTTATGAATTATCATTATTTTTCAAAATGGGATTTTGAAAACGATTTCACAAAAAGAGGGTGAATACTTAGACTTTTTTATAGTCCAATGAAAGCCATATTTTCAAATATTTAAATTAATTTATAAAAATTGGATTAGAAAATATTATTTACATTTAGAAATATCATTTTAGGGAATTTATTTATCGATTTTATAATGAATTGTATTATTTCAAATATAATATTACAATATATGTTGAGAATTTCCCTTATGATTTCCTTCTAAAAAGAGAAAATCCATTTTGATTTTTTGTTGAAAATCAACTTTATGAACAATTTTGTCATGGGAATTTCAATATAACATTTCTTAGATCCAATTTTGTAGGGTTGACTCTTACCCTTCATGCACAGTAGTCTATCTATGTGTATGAAGTTTTAATAATTTTATTTATAGTGCCAAGGTTTTGATTTTAGTTAGATGATGATTTGGTTTTTTAGATGTACTTGATATAGTGAAAGACATTAGGACATTTTTATAATATTATGGATAAATTCTAGTTTCATATTTCTTTAGGGAAGTTGTGTATTCCATTTCATTAAGTAGTTATATATTTGTTTTATTGTTTTCCAACCATGTTATGTATATTGAATGCTTTTTTTATTTTTAGTTGATCTAGTTAATTTTTCCCATTTTGTGTTTTTTATTATCTATATCATATTATTTGAAAAAAATGTTTGAAAACATATAGATGTATCATACTATAGTCACAATATATTCTATTACTCTGTTATACTATCAATTGAGGTTGAATGTGTTACCATGTGTATATTCTTCAAACCAAGTAACTAGTTTCCATCTTGTGGGGATCATGAAATATCTTCATTCATAGTATTGATCTATGCATGGTTGAATAATAGGTCATCCTAGGATTGTATGTTATTAATAATTCTTGGTTACCTGAGTTTCCATTTTTAAATATAGTAAATATCACAAGGGGATTGCATCAGATTTGATCATTTAGAGTGTAAATTGATTCATATCATGAGGGGTGATATAATAATGTGAATTAAATATGTATGCGGGTTTAATTATTTTTTAATATAAATTCTTTTTATAAAAAAATTATATTAAATTTATGTTTTAGAATTGTATTTAATGAATGGTAGTTGAAAAATTTAAATGTGATATTCATGTTGGATCATAGATCCCATATTAGGTAAATGTTGGGATATTATTTTGAATATAGAATATGAATTATAAAAATAAAAAATTATAATGATACCATTATTTATAAATATTATAGTCTTATATGATATATATGAGAGTTTAATGTTGACTTATATGATAATGTTATAGTGGAATTCTGTAAGAGGATGATTGGTAAAGGTGTGTAGGATAGAACTCATTGGATATCATAATAAATGAGAGGAATAAAGAGAATCCATTGATAGTCATGTAATTATGAAAATGTTGATGCGATGTTTATAAAATATCTATGATAGAGAAACTAATTCATAATAGAGGCCATAATCTATATTTAATGTAGAGAAATGGTGGTGAAAGTATTTCGTTTGGGAATACGTCGAAAAGTATCCTTCCTTTTGGACCAGTAAGTGAAGGATAAATATTCAAGGGAGTGTCCCAGTGGTGAAAGTGGGATAAAACTAATCCTTTTAAGGGGAGTGATCAAATTCATTTTATTTATCTATCCTAAACCCACCACCAATATGTGAGTTTTCTGGATATAGGTACATGAACTCATTCCCAGTGTATGATCCTTGGATTAACTATGTTTGGGTGAACAAAAAACATTATTTTGTGATGTGTGTGTGACTTCCATTATTTTGTGAAACATAATTGTTGGGTTTCATGTAATTAAATATAAATTAATATATATAAATGTATTAATAATAATGGGATAGTAATTAGATAAATTTTTTATAAAGATAAATGGGAGAACCTTGTAATAATATGGCCACAATCATTGAGGTGAGTAAGAGTTTAAGGAAATAATGAGTTAATTATAATGTTTTATACACATATTAACCCCATAATTGGTTATATATCAAGTATGTCCTTTTAGGTACTTAACAAGTGGTAACAGAGTATAGGATTATTAATATATTTTACTATTTTATGAATTTATCTTCTTGATTCATTAACACGAGTTTTAATTTGGTCTCATATTTTTTAAATATTGTGTTAATAAGAAATCACAGTGGATATTTTATATTCAATGGAAATATTTTTCAACAAGGAAAAAATGAGATGCAATGATAATATTGATCACTTGGTAGGGATGTTTTTCTAGTATTTATTCTTGGGATATAAATTATTGTAGATGGTAAAGCCTTAACAGAAATAGTTATAGGTGTTTACTGTAAACATTTGAGAAATATATGAATTAGTCTACAGCCTTGTCCCAAATAATCTAAATGATAGTAAATTTTCATATTCTCTCACACTCTATGTGGGGAATACGTATCATTAACTTTGATGGTAATTAAAATATACGAGGCGATAAATTACGTGTTCTAAGGGATAATTACAATGAATTATGGATTTACCTAAATGAATTTATTTGTCAAATTCATTGATTAGGTGTATAATAATTTATTGGATTTGTGTGGATCAAATAATTCCAAAATAATGTGAATATCATAAATCACCTCTTATGAAATATTCCACCTCATTTTAATCCGACATTTTCTATTTGTAAGGATATAGAACAAAATTTGTATACTTTTTACAATATTCACAAAACACATGTTGTATATAAAATTTGTAATGTGGAAAATGAAGCTACTGAAAATGGAATATATCTGGTATTATGAATTCAATGAGTTAAATAGAGTTTCAATTGAATGTGATTTGGAATAAAAATTCATTGATATGATAATGTGGTTCCTTTCTTCAAAATTGAAAATTGGGAAATGAAATATTAAAAATATGTTTCCACAAGATTGTTCGTAGTGTAGAACGGTTGAACTCATTACTAAAGCTATTCCAAGAATCATAAAAAATGAGGATGATGAAGAAAAATTGGTTTCAGATGCATCTATTTATGATTGAAAAGTAGGGAATCTGAACTAATATCTTTAAGAGTAAGAAAATATAATAAAATAATGATAGTAGTTCAAAATAAGCATCTGAGTAAGGAATATATGATTATAATGATCACAGTGAAGTTACTCTCATGAAGTCTGGAGATGAGTTATAACAAAATGATTATTAACAAATAAATTTATATCAGATACTTGATCTCTAACGTGGATTAGAGGTTGAAATAATCAAAAAAATTCATATAGATACAAAATGAAGGAAACCAATTATGTGATTCATGATGAGAAACCGTTCATGAAAAAATAAGAATAAGATAGGTTATTTTTAATATAGAAATTTCCTGAGTTAAATATGAAAATATAAAACAAATCCTAGAAGATAGATGAGTAAAAAGATAATATCCATGAAAAAACATGAAATTTTAATGCATTTAATAACATGATAGAATATTGGGACAGAGATATTGAGGATATTGAAGGAGAGGTGAGAAATCTATGGAGAAAAAAGTATGAATAGTAAAACCCTTATATCCAGGTATAAATTCAAGGATGAAACTCACACCCACTACTAGAATGGTCAATGTGAAACAATGATTTATAATGAGAGAGTTCCATGGATTATCAATAAAAGAAAATAAAAAGGATTATACAAAATCTAGGAAGGGGAATGTGTGTATATAGATGCTCGTAGTAGTTCATTCCCTATCAAAAGAACCCACTCCAAATATGAAGTTTGATATTAATTTAACTCAGCATTATAATAATCAATAAACTCATATATCTATAAGAGATATGTTAATAACACACAAAAATATGCCTTATTTTATGTGAAGTTATATTAGAAAGATTATAGAAACAGAATGTATGTGTTCCATAGTTATGATTTTCCAAAATGCAAAGGTGAAATAGATACAACCATGTAGAATTATATATTGTATATATTATATTAATGGAAACTCATTATAGTATAGTGTATATTGTAAAATTTCCAGAGTTCAAACCTAAATTACATAAATTAATGTTAAATTTATGGACCAAATTGTCGAGATGAAGTTACTTGATGAGTCACCATGATGAATACAAATATATTATTGATTTAGAGACTTTTTTGATGAATTTAGTCTGGCATATTTTGATAAAAAAATGTATAGATCATTAATGAATGTGAATTAGATGATTGGGACATGTGAATGAATTAAAGGGTTTGCTCAAATTGTCCAATCAAATTTAATAACATGTCAAAATTGGATTCTTTCATCTAATAAAAAATTACAAGTTATAGTTTTAATTTATATGTTTCATCTTTTGGGGGAGATATTATTCATGGATATTATTCAACAAAATACAAAAATTATATTGTGAAAATATGAGAGGAATTCCACTTTTGAAACCCACATGTCACTTAAAAATATATTTTATATTATTATAAATTAATTTGGGGATAATTTATTTACAGAATGTTCCGATGAATTTTTTATAGGAATTTTAAAGTATTGCATGATTTTGAAAAATGTACAGTTAGTCATCTCTATATCATTGATAATGGCACAACCACGTGTTATAGGTATTATCTTGAGAGATCCGTTTTAGATACAGTAAAAATGGTTTACTAAACTTTTAGAGGGATTAAGAAAATCATGATTAGTGTTGGATGCTTGTCTAGTATGGGTATCATGGTTAACAAATGGTTAGAAACACTTTGTGCGGAGATGATTTTAGACACCTATGGTAACTTTATATTTTATTTTATTTTTATTTTACACTTAATTATTATGCTTTTACTGAAATTTGATTTTATTTTAATAAAAGGTTGGAGGCTACCATTTGACTGACTTTCTAGGTAATTCTACACATAATTACTATTAAATAAAATATTCCCATCACCCATATTAGTTAAATCATGAAATACACTATCCTTCTCACCTTTTTTGATATATACCACTCCCCTCCATGAGAACTAAATTCCTCAACTTTTCCCCTATATTTCTTTTGGATTACTGATCAAATCATCATTGTTTGGTCTCCACTTTACCATGCCTCTTATTATTAGTGTTTTTTTTCTCTATCTCAATTTATTATCTTAATACGAATAACCATACGCTTAATGTATTATCTTATTTTATTGAATCATCCATTCTTAGTGTGAGTGATGGTTTTATAGGGCCATTTTATTTTGTGTTTCCTCTTCTGTCGGTGAAGGTGAGTTGTTTCAATAATTTGGCCCACTCACCTTCAATTTGAGGTAGGTTTCATCATGTCCTACACTTTCATTATTGTTTCAGTAACTTATTTATATTTAATTACATATTTTATGGTATAAATTGTTTTTATTTATTATCTATTTTAAATTTCCAAGGATCAACGGTTTATTTTTTATGATTTCTATGAAATACAATGGTGTTTTCTATGTTAAATGTGCTTATAAATGTTTTTTTTTATTTTCTCACATTTATTGGATGTGAAATTTCTTTATTTTATTTTTTTAAATTATAATTATTCTCAAAATTATTGGAAGTGATATTGAAATAAATTTTCAAAGGGGATCCTCTAAACATAAAGTGCCTCTGGAATTTCAATTTATTTAAAAATTATTTTCTGGGTTTATACAAATAAAATATGATGTTTGGAAATTATATAAACCATAATGTGACTTGGTAATAACCTAATGGTGGTGTTTTATGACATTAATAATTTAATACAATATGGATTAAATATTTTAACAATTTAGAAATTGTGGTAAAATTGTTTCCACAAAAATAGTTTAGGAACTTATTTTAAGGATTAATTTTAATGTTTATTTTTATATGAAATGGATTGATGTGGAGTCAACCATTTAATGTTTTATATGGACCATAACTATAATTAAATTCTCTAATAAGGCCATGTTTTAATAATAAAATGTTTATCTAAACGTGTTTGTTTGAGGAATCAATCGAACTCCATTGATTATTTTATAGTGTATTCTTTTTAATCTTGGATGTGGTCAGTACTGGAATGATTTTTAAAATTCCTTCTCAAAAATTAATCGTTGGGGATTATTTACTATGATGGTGAATGAGGTGTTGGAGGTTTTATTTTATTTATATATTAGTGAATCTATCTAGATCATATTTACTGACCACTGGTCTAAGGGTTTTCATGTATATTATAATATATTTTTAATTTGAATCCTACGAGTTGTTGATATATGAACAATTCAAAATGGTGAGGTGAAACTAGATATTAGGGGTAGGTTGTCATTAAATTGTGTAATATCATGGGTTTGTTTGATACTAAAACACTATAAACAAAATTTTTATCAATAAGAATCATGTAATAACAGATTAGTGTTCATTTCCTATCATAGTTATGTATAACCTTTTTCTATGTCCAATAAATCCATGGTTTTATTCTGGAATGTGATTACCATTATATTACATGGAACAATTTTTGAATATAAGTTAAATTCCATTATTCATTTGATATTAGTGACTCATTATAATTCTTATACTATTTTCATGATTCATTTAACACGGTTTGAGGATGTATCACACATATCTTATCATTCCTTGTTGAGAAACTATATCTATATTTTAAACGAGATCAAATATTTTTTTGAATTATTTTATGAATATGTTTTCTAGTAAGTGTTGTAAAAAGGTATTTGGGGTGTATTGTGAAATTGAAGGTTAATATTATAACTGGTTTCTAAATATATTTAAAATGTGTGTTGCAAAGTGTATTATAAGAATAGTTTCACGTGGCTATGAAAGTTATATTAAAAAATTTGATTAGGTTAGATGAATGATTTAGAAGAATGTTTTTCTTTAAATATGTTAAATAAATGAGGTCAAATTACTCTTGATTTCATGTTTTATTCTATTACGTAATTCCATATTCATAACAATATTATCAAAATGGTATTTATAATGCTTGATAACAGATCATTGATTAATGGGTTGACATGTGTAAAAGTTTATGGGGAGTTTAATGAGTATTTTTAGGATAATTAAATATTAATTTTTATTTAGGTTTTTGGATTAATCATCAATAAAATGTTTCTAAAATGACTTATCAAGGTAAATATGTTAGTTTTTTTCCTATATTTTATACTTTGTATAATATTAATAATTATTTTCATCACTTACATATAATATATAGATGTGTAATTTAGTATTGTTTTTTATATTTATTTATTTATATTTATTGATAAAAAATATTTCCCAAGGTGTTAATTTTATGTTCAGGTGATTTTATCCATCATATTGGTATCAAGAATTCAATTTGATCATTATTGTAGGACAATGTGGGGTTTTTCTGGATGAATGGTTTTGGTTGGTTCATTATAAATTGTTAACATAGATAGGTTTATACATTGGTAATCCATTCTAATGTCTTTATCATTGTTATCTTGTATTTTTGGGACATTAATTTTCATCATATTTCAAGGGATAAAACATCAATGGTTTCTTGTTCACTTGCCTTTATAAGGAATATTGGGTATCTAGGGAGTCTGGGATTTTGTTTTTTATTTTATATTTCAATTTTTAATGATTAGATATGGAAAATATATTTATATCAAAATGAAAATTTGAACATGGAATTGATCTTTTTTGGGAGTGGGTGTAAATAAGGTCTTGAGATTCTAAACTAGCTAATATAGTCAATCTAAGAATGTGATAATAATTTAGATTGTTTTAGTGATGTCCAAAATCAAATAAGAAGAATTTTTGTTATATGAAAGCTAGTGTCTTGATCCCTCTAGATGTTGGGACACTTATAATGTGGGTCTACACTTGAAGATATGGTGTGGATATGGTTTTTTTGGTACCCCGTCATGTTTTAACTAATTATATATATTTTTTACAATTTGTGGTATAATGTTTATTTTGTGAAAAGGTGTTTTATTTAAAAAAATTATTGAAAGAATGTATTCGATAATTTTTCAAAAATCATGTTTTCATGTCTCAAAGGGATTTTTTATGGCATGGCTAATTATAATTGATGATTTTAAAAAAGATATCGTAATGTTGTTTAATTTTGTTTTTAAATGAATATTTTCTGAAATATTTCTAAAATTTATTTGATAAATAATTTAATGTGTATGGTATTATTTTGAAAATGGTATTAAAATGACTTAGAGTGATGTATTATGGAATGGAATATTTGTAATGAGTTTATTGAGTATGAAATAAATGATTTTGGATGTTAATTATCTTATATTTTTACACAAGTGATGTTCCATCTTTTGAGATAATTATATCAAGGGTATATCCATTGGATGATTATAACAATGATGTGTCTCTTGGGTTAGAATTGAAATATTTGACTAGAGATGTGAAATATTGAATTGAAATGTTCGTGTCTCTTGTATAATTGATGATATTCCACCCCAAGTAGTATAATGGAAAAATAGAAGGCTGGTTTTCCATGGGAACTCCCTAATGAATTCATCAACTTCTGAAATAGATTCATATATTTTGATCATTAAACATATTCAAATGAGTGATATAAGGTCACCTGATTATCACGTTTGAGGATGTTAGTGTATTTTAGACACTCAAATTCAATAGATATGATATTAGTTGTTCCATTTTATTTTACTATGCTTTATTTTAAACCTTAGTCTATAGATATAGTATTGGTACATAATTTTGGTAATCACGAATGTTTGTTTTTTTGAATATGGTAGAATTCATTCTCGGGTTATATATTAGTTTTGGACCTCTTTAAGCATCCTTATTGTGTGTATCTAATTGATATATATTTTTCATGTAAGTTGGCTGTTTGAGGCCTAGGTTATCCGGGTTGGGCATGATTAAAGGGTATTTGGAATTTATCTAAATAAATAGTGGGTTTAGATTTATGGAATCTACCATGGAATGGTGGTTTGGTCTGTGAACTTATGATATATTTGTATGTTGTGATCCAAGTCAGGATGATGTGTTATTATATACAACTTTATTATGGTAGATCCATTTTATTTTTATTCTCACTTGGATTTCTATAGTTTCCTCGATATCTCTTGGGATATGTATATGGAATGTTGATAATGTTATAATATTTATTTTTTATCATGATATTTTTAATAGAATACTAGTTTCGGTGGAAAACCGTGAGTTAGAATGTTGGGAATATACTATGGTTTCTTTGGTGCGGATTATATCAGTTTGGGTTATTTTTAGACTGGTGATTAGGTAATGTTATAATGTTAACATTAATAGTGTTTCTATGTTTAAATTCAAGGTGACTTTATAGCTGTGTGACCCAAGTTAAGGCAAATTTTGTGAATCTGTTCTTTGGTTGGGAATGCTTGAATTTATCTTATAGATTAAAATAGGTTTGATGAATTTTCCTCTTAGTTTGAATTCATCATTACATTGTGGATGTGTGTAGACATCATTGACATCTATTTATTGATGGATATATTATTCCATGATTTTTGGATCCATTTCTTTTAAAATTTATCTATTTTTGGGGGTGGAGTGTCATCTCCTGAGATCCAGTGATTCCATTTTTGGAAGGTGTCTTGTTTACATCAAATATATTATGTGAATCCTAAATGGTGGGGAGACCATAATAGGCCTTCATATATAATTTCATAGCCTCTCCCACAAAGAGATATTTTTATTATATCGTAAGATATGTCATGTAATTATTGAGTAGTTTTCTCTTTTATAGATCATTTTACGAATGGTTTCATGTTAATATCATTCAGAGTATCTCACTCGTGCGGATATTCGTGTTATTTCCTTAGATGTTTAAATTTAGAAACACTGAGGGTAAAAAGTGCTATTTTAGGGAGAATTGAGAAACCCACCAGTCGATAAGATTTTTATATTATATTATCATAAATATATTTTGTGATAATTAAAATTTTATAAGATAACAATATTTTTTTGCTACGAGTTTTGATTTTTTGCAGGATATTTATTGTGTATAGTTTGAATGTATAGTATTTTTCACACGGAAGGAATAATTTATTTTTAGACTATGCATTATGGAGATATTCGAAATAGCCTTTGTAGTGCTTACTGAACCATGTAATAGATCAGGTAAACCATGTGGGGTGTTGGTTGCTTTTACAGTAGGGGGAACATCATTATCACATTGTTAGGTAAACCATGTGTGGAACAAAAAAATCAATATATTTTAATTTTTGTCAAATTATCCCATAATTAATGTTATGTATAATTTATCCCCCACCAATATCCCTTCTATAAAGAGGTGAATAATTCCCTCAACCTAATTTCCACACACCAATCCCCCTTAATAACTCGTTTATTAATGCGTTTTAAATGTGTTTATCGTGTATTCATTGTCAAATCATCAATTTTTGGTCTTTAAACATCCATATTTTCAATTTATAGTGATTTATTATCTATCTCCTCATCACCACTATATATCATCTAATACATATGATTGATTGTTGAAAAAAATTACAAGATTTTTCCATATTTTTGTTGTGTTATGGGTTTCTATAGCCACCTTCTATCATGTGTAGGTATTCATCCCTTATATCGATGAACTTCAAACAATTTTCGACATCCTGTTATCAATTTGAGGTTGCATTCCACTTGCCCAAAAATTAAATTTTTTAATTATTGATTTATTTTTATAAAATTTCTTGTTTTAAATTATCTAAGATTTGTTTTTTAGATTATATATATAATTTACAAGGAACAATAGTTGATCATTTAATGTTTACATGAAATGAAATTATCTTTCCTATTTTAAATGTTATGGTAAAAGGTTGTTTTACTATTTTATCACATTTATTGGTTGTGAAATTTCATGTTTGTATATTAATAAAATTAGTTGTTAAGAAATATTTTTTTGATGGATTTTGATGTGATTTTTGAAAGGGTACCCATTGAAAATCACGTTTTTCTTAAATCTGAATGGATTGAAAATTTATTACAAGGGATTATATAAACAAGATATGTCTTTGGGTTTTTATTTGAACCAATGTTTGTAATGGGATAAGCCCAAGGGTGGTGATTTAGAACCTTAGTGGATTAATGGATGATGGGTTAAATATTTTATATAATTCCAAATTTTGGAAGAGATGTTTTCCGGGATATTTTATTTTATAAATTATTATATAAATAAATTTTATTGTTTTTTAAAATATATTATTTCAATTAGATTCATCCATTTATAGTGTTAAATAAAGTGGAATTCCTAAAAATTTGTTATATAAGGCATGGTTGGCATCTAAAATATTTTCTAAAGTAATTTTTCCGAGAACTCAATTAAACCCCTTTGATTATTATATTGTGTTCTCTTATGACCCCTGATGGATCTTCTTATTAGAATTAATTATGTAGTGATTTTTTATGAATTCTTAGAGTGGGATTTTTGATTATGGGGGTGAAGGGAGTGAGGTAGTTTTATATTGATTACTACATTCATTAATATATCATAATATTCATGATTCGTATCCCTTCTATTTTCTTTTTAGGAGTCAAATTTGAATATATAACTACAGACCCTAGAGATTTTGTACATATGAAAATTTTTAGTTTGTGACGAACCTCTTGAGGTTAGGGAAACTAACTCAATATGATTTTGAAACTAATGGGATAGGATGATACCATTAGACTGTGGAAGTATACAGTATCCTAAAGAGTCACATTGTTCCCTCAGAGTGTTCCATACATATTCTAGGTATATAAAACATTTTCTTATGGATAAAGAATCCTTATTTTTAAATATTTATAATATTCACATGATATTAACTAAAAAGAATTTATAATTCTAGTTACATTCCCTTTTTTGTTTAATGTCCATTACTCACAATATTACTTATACTATTCCCTTTTTTCTTATGAAATGGTGTTTTGTTGTATCCAAAATTTATTTTCAATATATTTTCTGCTATTATATCACTTTTTTTAAAAAAGATTAATTGTTTTTACCTTGAAATGTTTTATGAAATTTATTTTTAGTAAATTATTTCAATTTAGAATGGGAGATTTATTTTTAAATTGAATTTTAATATTATATTTATTTTAAATGGATTTCAAATGTGTGTTAGAAATCATATTCTAAATATAGTTTGATGTGGTCAGAAAATATATATTTTAAAAAACCAACTAAAGTTCGGTGTATTATTTATAATGATTAGTTTCATTAAAATATGATAATTAAAGGATATATCATCCAATTTGATGACATGAAATATTTCATTATGTAATGTCATTAAAATGAAAATAGTTATTAAATTATATTTAAACTATATTGAAATAGTATTTTTATTAAAATTATTTCATGTGTAAGGGTTTGTGGTGGACTATAGAGCATGTTTATGATTTTTGAAATTTTACTTTTGTTTTAGGTTTTGGGATTTTACTTCAAAATGCTCATTGATATTTTATTTCATTGGGTATTGAGGTGAGTTAATGGTTCAATTTTGTTTTCTAAATTTTTTTTATTTCTACTTAATTTCTTCAACATTGACATGTAATATATGGAAGATTATTTTCCTTTCATTTTTCAGACATTTAAATTTTTTAGTGGAACAAATAATTCCCAATGTAGTCCTTTGATTCCATGGCACTTGTTGATATCCCGTGGCGAACGGGAATTCATATCAGCCCTTATCGAGGAAGAACATTGGAATTTAATGGAGTATTGCACAAGATGGTTCATTAATCCAATTACATTAGAAATATATGTATTTGTTTTCAACAAAAAGCATCTAAGAAAAAATAGTTCACATTTCTAGTGCTATTAATATCCAATTGAAGGTTTTATGTTGAAGAAAACATTTTATCCATTGAAGTTACTCCATGAATATGGATGAATATTCCCTAAAGGATACTAAAACATGACACCAATTTTAATGGTTTCATATTTCGATTATTTGTTTAATATGTGATACTAGTTGGTTGTTTTTAAAATATCAATGGTAATTTTATATTTATCATTATTACTCTGAATATCAACTCTATTTTACATTAAAAATATTAAGAGTTTTGGAATTTTGGTTGTATAGATATAAATGGTGTATCATTATCATCCTAGGAAGGACCCATATGGATTAAAGAATATAAATATGTTCATAATAGAGTATTATAATACAGATTTTAATAATTATTACATGGTTTGGTGTCAAAAATTTATTATCACAGACGAAATATTGTATAAATTTCAAAATATACATTTATATTAACAAAAAATGCATTTTTAAGGTGTGGTCTAGTTTTTTTCCATGTGTTCTGTAGATGAAGATAAATTTTTTTAATTCATATATGTAATTAATGTTAGTAATGAGAAATAGAAATTATTGATTTCAAAAGAATAATATATTTCATTTTACAATATGCTCCAACTTAATTTGCTTTGATTTTTTATGGTTCACTGTTATTTACTATGAAGACTCAAAAAAATGTATTTTATAAGAAAAAAAATTATTAGAGGATTTTGATACGATTTAAATACATATATTTAATTGTTTATTATAAGTGTTATTTATTTATAACAAGTTGTTAATCACAATATAGAGATAGAAAAATTCACGATCAATGATGTGTAATGCAAATGTGGAATGCTGATATATCATAATTTTATGTAATTAAAAAACTGACATAGAATTAAAGGTTCTATTGATAATAATTTCATTGTATTATCTTGCTATATTTCATTATTTAAGGTGGTATACTGAAATAATTATACAATAAAATGTTAACAAAAACATATACTAAATGAAATAAAAAATACATGGGAAGAATTCTAATAAATGAGTGTTTATCATAATAAGTTGTATTATATGGGTTTTATGTCAATGGAGGAGTATGATTAATTATGAATCCTAGAATATAGAAAAACATCCAATGGAGAGTATGATGTAGAGGATTAATAAATCATGATGAGTTAATCATCATGATGATGTATGCATCATTATGATGTGAGAACCATACTGATTTCAATGATTGACTGGATTCATGATAGGTTTACCAACAAATCCACTGGTGGATATTTTTTTTGTATCTAATTTTGGATTACATGTAGTATAGGTGGATTATTTTTAAATAATGTTTCTTATTTTTGTTCAATAAATCAAAATTATTAGTAATGAATCACGTTACTAAATATTGATGCCATATTTTTTTTCCAAAAATTATATTTAAAGGAGAACTCAATTTTCTTCTTTATGAATGTTATTAGTGATTTTGAGTTTTGGATGATGTTTTGAGGATGGAGTTCTGAATTCCATTAATAAGTATGGTCATTATAGTTTTTTTTACAGAAGAATATTAAATTTTTTTAGGGTTATATATTCAGAAGATGGAGAACAAAAATTTTAGACTGAAATTGGATGTCTGGAAGGTACATATTTGAAAATGTTGATATTTGAAGAGAAGATATTGGTTGTAAATTTAGCAGGTTAGAGAAGTTTTCATTATTTTAAGTTCAATTTAAATATTTTTGACGACATGGTATACCACAATACATGTAAGCTTAAAAATAATAATACCATAAGAATCATGAGTACATAGTCCAAAAAATATCACAATGTTCTGAAGCTCAACAGTAATGCATATGAGTCAGTTACATAATTATTAGTGGATGTGTTTAAGTAATTTATGTTACTTGGAAAAAATGATACGGGGCATCCTATAATACCAAGTAAGGATTATTTCTATAACCGATTTCATTTTTGTAAGGGTAATTCCATTAGCTAGTTTAGATGATGGTTTAACTAGTCGCTACAATTTTTGGTTTAGATTATAAATCATAAAATTTAATCAATAATGTAGATATTTTTTGATAAGGATAGACATGAAAAAATAATGTAGAATTTATTCCATGGTTAATTTTTTTAATTAAATTCTATAATTGGAAGAGTATTATAGATTTGAATATTTCCAGAATAACAAGTTGATATGGTACACAATTAATGTTACGAAAAATAATTTTTTAATAATATAGTGTTAAAATCTATAATTATCTCATATTAAAGGTATTATTTCAATATTTTTGGTTTATGGAGTATCTATATTTATATAGAGAAAATATATTAAAGACTCAATGGATTATAAATGATTAATAGATATGAATATTGACAGATCTACTTTTGTGAGAGCCGAATTTCAAAATATAATGAGAGGGAAACAGATGAATTTTGAAACTCATTTAAGATCATTCAAAAGGAGAGTAAATAGTTTCCAGGAAAAATCATGAAACAATGATGTTGTTTGTGTGATTTTTCTATAATTCCTATTATTTACCTGCCTCTGGAGATCAGAGGCACCATGCTATATCCAGTGAAACAAGAAAAATAGAATTTTTTTTTCCAACATTCTATCATGTCTTTCACTCTGGTGTACTCTCTGAAAGAGAGAATTTATAGCGAGTTTATCATGAGAGATGGTGACATGATCCAATAGCTTGTAAGAGGAGTGAAACCATGCATATGATTGAGATCACCTAAATCCATAAATCATATGTGTGGTTAGTAGATATCAGTACATAGACTCATTGTTAGTATATACTCCATGGATTAGCATAGTGTGGGTTAACCATATGGAAATAAAAATGAAATGTGTGGATTATTTACAATATTATATAAGACATAATTTTTTAGTAATTTTTAGTTAATAATATTTGAATATTATTTGAGGTATAAATTTTACAGGGATCGTAATTTGGTGAACTTTTAAAGGAGGGAAACTTTTCGGATACTAATAATGAGGTTTAGATCACATAGGGAACTGATTGTTGAGGGAATATGTTATTCAATTAGGAATGATAATCATTAGTATTCACCCCTCATATTTGGTTATCTCCAACCAAAGGCCATTTTATAGAATTAAATATGTATAATAATGAAGGAAATTTTTTAAAGAAACATATTATCTTTAAATTAAAAGGACATCCGATTTTACTATTTTATTTTCTTTCATTTATCAAATCAATATATATATACCCTAAAATTTTTATGATTATATATAGAATTAATTTTTTATTATTTTACATAAAATATTATTAAAAGTGTTATAATATGATAAATAATTATATTGTAATCTTATCTATGTATATAAAATATTTTTAAGACTGCCCATTACTGATATGAAAGTGTTGTTTAGGGAAATTAGTTCTCAAATAGTGAGTAAATGTATATTCTATTATATAAGGAATATGAAATGAATTATTTGTTATATTCATTGGAGAAATATTCATCATTATAAAGTATATTTTTACCCATGTAATTTTTAAATACCTATTTAAATAAATTTATATTTTCTTAAAAAGAGAGACTGAATGATCAGAAAATTATAAAAATGATATGAAGTATTATGAGTAAAATATATGAATAATCCATTGGAAAATAGTTTCATTTTATAGAATTATAATACTATTTGGGGATAAATATCTCAAATTTTATATTGGTTTTTTAACATAATAATTTAGGACATTTTTATCCTTAGATAACAAAATATATATCACCATAGATTCATATAATTGTTGTGGGATAACAAACTATTGAGGGATACCAGTATTGTTAGAAACGATCGAAGGTTACATTTTTAGTTGTTTTAAATAACACTTTATGTGAAGAATTAATTAATGGTCTCATGGGAATAATTTTAAGCAATATTGTAATGTTTTAAATAGTCTAGAGGTAAGTGAGATATGTATTATTCAAAAAGATAGAGGTTATATTTCATTGATGTGAAATACACTATGATGATATTTTTCTAGCCTCAAAAGGACCCTGTGATTATTATCAGTTTCACAATCTTTTATTTATTGTGAGATTATGTGTTTGATGAGAAAGAAAACCTCACAATTTTTTACATTGTAGTGAAACTCATTTAAATTTGTATAATATTAGAGTTATCAAGGTATATAATAGTTGGTCATACAATTTTATGATATATTTTTTATAAGAAATATTTTGGAGTATGGCATTTAGGAAGATGATCATGCTACAACATTGGATATTAGTATTTTATGTGATGTTACTTTTAAAGCATAAATTCCATATAATAACATTGTCTCATTAATTTGTGAATGATTCATAGTGAGACTTATATTATGTACCTAAAAACTGCTCAATTTAATTTTGTAAAAAAATAACCCATTGAAAATTTCAAATTGTGAAAAACAATTCTAATTGAATGGGATAATTTCACAATAATGATATTTATCAAGTCTTAAGGGTAAAATGTTTTATTGAATAAATTATTTTCAATAATTCTATTTTTCAAATAATATTATGAATTAATGATTAATGTGTTTATCCAAAATCTGAATGATTACTTTTGTCAAATATTCCTAAAATAATGATAGAAAATTAGTGATCATAAGCATGGGCTACATAGTGAATCTATCAAGAGATAAGAGATATTTTATCCCTTAAATTTGGAAATATCATCATTTATTGTGTAATGTAAGACAGAGAGTGTAATTTTAGATCATTATTGGAATATGTAAGGAAAATATAAATTCTATCTCTATAGATGATGGATGGGAATCATTCTAATATTAAAGGATAAGAATGTTATTGTATTATCATTGATGTATTTATTATTTTTGGTTAATTAATGATGAAAGGAATATTCATATGAGAAATAATTTCTTCTACACGAATTAGGGGAGTGATTTCTCTATAACTATGGCGGTTATAAATCTGGTGGGTTATTGTAGATACTCTAAATTGTCTCGAGGAAGAAATACACCGAATGAATTATATATATTATCAAACAATAGTTTCATTCTTAATGAATATAAATTAGTATGGGTAAACCAGTTCATAAATTTTTATATCTCCCTTTCATTCATTATTACATAAAAATTTCATTTTGTACGAGAGAAAATTGTATTGTTCTTAATTACATGTCAAGTAAAATGGAACGATTAATTTAAATTAATATATCTTGATACACTAAAAAATATTACAATATACCTTTATGAGATCAATATGATGTATCAGATTGAAATACTAAAATTCATTCATTATTATTTATTATAAATCATGGTAGTGGTTGTCTGTCACTTTGAGATTATAAATATAGATGGAAATATTTTCTGAATATGGAAGAATTGGATGAAACAATAATGTAAATAATATTACATAGGTATTTACATAGATCCCATTTTTGGAATTTTATCCAATATTCTGGGTAGAGATTTATCTAAAAGTGACTGTAAAGTACTATTTGTCAATGCTGTCGGAATGAACATATTTAGGGGGCCGAAATCTAATAGAAAATAAAATAAATTTATTCAATGTAAATCATTACATAATATATTTTAGAATTTATTAAAAATAAATTAATTTAATTAAATGGAATAGAAAAGTAAATTATAATATTTTTATAACAAATATGACGATTTTAGGATGCACCAAAATAAATCTATTGAAATATTATAAAATCATCATAATGTGATTAAGGAGTATATGCATGTATTTTTTTTAAAAAAAATCATTATGTCATGGATATAAATATAATTACGAAAATATGCCTTTAAAAATTGAACAAATTATTTAATGGTTGTTAAATGTGTTCTAAAATTGGTGATGTTTGATAGTATTCATAATAATCTCATTGTATTTGAGATAAGAACTAATGAAATTTTTCATTGGAGAAATACAAAAAGATGAATGTTGAATTATTGGTGTTAATGAATCTCAAAAAATATAAATTTTTTAGAGAAATAGATATTGTTAAATTTATATCCTTCATTTCATCAAATATGAAATGGGGAAAATGATAATTATGAAGGAAAAATAATATTCATATTTTGGTGTGGAGTTTTTTTACCTCATTAAAAAGTATCCTAATAAGATCTAAGATGAAGAATAAGAAAAAAATAACATTTGGAGATCCACTATATATATCCAAATAATGAGACACATTGATATAAATATCTTTAGAATGATTAAATTAATTTTCAATGTGTATTTTTTCTATGTAGAAACCAAATTAAAATAAAGAGTAATTCTAATACATCAAGAAAAAAGATCCTAAAAAATTCAAATTTAAACAAAAAATAATGGAAAAATATATTGTAAATAAGATCAATTAAAATAAACAGAAGTCTATATAATATAGATAGATGATATACTAATTGAAATATCTTTTATTAGGTCCAAAATAAGGAAGTTTCATATAGTATTATCTGATTCCAAACTCAACATGTGTATGTAAGGAGACAACAAAGTTGAAGTGAATGATAAAATTAAAATGTTAAAATATATATGTAGAAAATTTAGAGGCCATTGTTGAATAAAATGAAAAACATTGAGGTCTGTACATGGAAAATTAATTATTTGACTAATTAATTGAATCATTTAGTCATCCACATTAAAGAGATTAATAGAAAAATTTTGTCTTATGAAAAAAGGACAAGTCTCCAGAATGTATATTGACTTCTATGATTAAATTTTGAAATAGGTTTATATAGGATAATGGAAATATAATGTCAATACATGGATACTTAATAGAAAAATTTATTTATCTATTTAAATATTAGAGGACTAATATAAAAGTTATATCTATTGTCGGATTGGATTGAAAACAAAAATAATTCCTAGTTATTGTTAAACCACATATTCCCTCTCCATGGAAGAATATTCATCAACTAGAAATTCAATGGATATAAAGGACACCAATCTTAATGTAAACACATAAATATATGTCCCAATTAATAAGTTATTATGCATGATATATTGTTTATGTGATATATGTTTTATTAATACTAGAATAAAACATAATATCTTATGATAGAGATAGATAGTACAGAAAATATTCTAATAATTATTATGTTTTCAATTGATAATATTGTTTCAGTGTTGTTTATATACAATGAACATGTAATAACCATCTTTAATTCCAAAATAATGTCTAAATGGAGATCTAAAATAGATGATGATTTTACTTGAAGGAAATATTTTGCAGGCTAAAAATAAAAAATTTGTTTTAGCCTTGAATGATGATGGTAAACCATCATATCCTATGGAGGAATAACTATTAACATCATTAAAAGAGGTTAATAAATGGAAATATATCCAAAAGTAAATTTTTGAGAAGTTGGTAGTTATAAATATTTCATTAGTAGTTAAAATTCTAGGTGTAGTATTGATACATGATAATGATGGTAATTTTAATATGATGGGTAATAAGAATCATGCCACATAAATTATTTATCTGAATAAAGTAGCTATACAAGTTTATAATAGTTATGTTTTGAGTATAATTATATTTTTAAAAGATAGAAATTGGTATAAATTCATGGTATACAGGGATTCCTTAGTAGTTGAACTTATTAGTAACAATTTACTACATATTACTTCATTGGGTGATTAGGGTTATACATATTAAATTATCTAAGAACAATTATACCATAAATGTAATAGTTATTGAGATTATATTCCATGGGTATAATAGGAAATGTTTATCATTAAGATATTAGTGTAGACTATTATTTTTTCTTCATATCTAAAGACAAGACTAATTGAATATGACTCGTTATTTTTAGAAAACTGAGGCAATTATTCTTATAATATATGTAGAAAAATATTGGGGAATATGATTTCATAAATATCCCATATGATTATGAACACAAGAAAGATACATTAAAAATGTAATGATAATTTTGGAGAGTTATAATATAAATTACATTAATTTATTAATGTTACAGGAATTTTTTTCAAATGTATTTCCATTGTCCAATATCGCAAGATTATATTGATGGATTGCAAGGTTATTTTATTTTAATTAATAAATATAGTATTACACCATATATTATGATGATATATCTTAATTATTAAGTGTTTAATTATAGTAATTTTTTTCTATGTGTGGAAAAAAAGTATTTTCTAGAGCATTTTAAATTTTAGCCAGTCAATGGAATGGATTTATGATTTTTTCATGTGGTGGATGTCCTCCAGAATCATTATATTGAGAACCATCTTTTATTAATGTGGACTTATCAATAAAAACATATATTTTAGTACATAATCTTATCCCCAATAATGTTTTTAAAAAATTCTCATTATGAAGGATGTTTTAGATAAATATTTGATTGAAGTATTAATAAAATAATTTCACATAAAAATAATGAATTTTTTGGGGATGTTATATAATCATTACAATATGTGTAATGAGAATAATAAAAATTGATTTACATTTAATTAATTGAAAGTAAGATTTATATTTGAATAAATAAAAATTTAATTGAAATATTGATTCTCTTATTGATGAATTAAAATATTTTTTGTATTTCTACAATAGAAAGGCGTAAAAATTAGTGTGTATTAGGATTTCTTTTTTTGATATCTATGACCTGGGTATAGTGGAATATTGGAATAATCTTAAAACAAATAGTTGGAAAACACTTGAGTAAAATGGAGAGGAGATAAATAGATCAAGGGTAGTACATTGTGATAAATAATATTCTGTGAATCAAATCTAGTTAGGAATATTATATAACAATGTTAACAACTATGTTTATATCTTTTAAAATGCCTAAAATCAATGAAGAGAACATCATGTGTGACTGGATATCTTCAATACCAACATAATGAGTGATTAATATTTATCATGATTTATTCTTATCACAGGTTGAGGCAATAATATCCCAATAAATTTTCAAGGATATGTTTTTGGTCAATTAAATTCCTTTATAGTTTGACTATGTTAACAATAAATAGAATAAAAAAATATATTTAATAATTTAATACCAGAATTCCATTATAACCATGTGTGACTTTTTAAGAGACTCAAGGATCAAATAAAGGTCATTTAAAACAACTTGAATCTTTTTTATATGGTATATTTTAATATCTATGGATTCAATGAATATAAAATGGTTTATCTAATGTCTAGACTAGATATGATTCACTAATTTTTATCCATTTTATTGAAATGGGTAATAAATTATTTCCAAATTGTATTTGAATAAGAATTATTTAATGGGTACTATGAGTAAAAGATATATGTCAAGAAATAAGACTGTTTTAGAATTTATTAATATGAATTAGTATTTTACTAGATAACGTTTTTATGAGTCTATCTGAGAACAACAGTTTTATAATTCAAATAATAACCAACACATGAAAATGATTATATTTCAATGGGGAGGGGTTCCTCATAATCTATAATTCATGAAGGAAGAAAATTATTAGATGTGGGTCCTCATTTAAATTGATTAAATAATTATTTTTGGATATAATGATGTAAAATTAAATCAATTTTCATAATTCATGATGTATTAGTTAAAAATTTCGAGGAATTTTTGAATTAATGTTTTCTGAAGGATTTTTAGTTACATAAATCGAACAGAAAATCAATTTATCAATATTTCTATATATATATATACCCATAGATGAGATTTAATTATTTCTAATATATTATTCTAAGCTAATTAGAGTAATTTTTTGGTACCTAAATATTTTTTTACTAAATGTTAATGGAAAAGAGACCGATGTAAACAAATTAAAAAATACTTTGGATCCTCAATTATATAATAATTACAATACCAATATTTTGTTCTCCACTAATATATAGATATGATATATATTTATTTCTATAAAATCCATTTTAATATTGTAAAGAAGATTTTATAGTATGTGAATGTTATAATGCATTTTAGTTAGTTTCAACTTCTTGTATCATCACAATAGTTTTGGGGGTTTAAAAATACATATTGTATTTTTAGTGCATAATATGATATCAACATAGAGAGGTTATCATTATCTTATTGATTTTTTTATTTCATGTTTTTTAATATGAATATTTGTATCTTAATGGGTAATTCAGAATCTGAATTTATATAGAGTACTCTAGAATTAACTAAATTTTTACTGATGAAGAAACAACACGAGGAAAAAATGTTGAATAGAAATATCACATAACAATGAAGTGTCAGGATTTAAATGAAACCAGTATTATAAAAATTCTGTCTATCACTCAATAAGGAATCACATTGAGATTCCTTATGTTTTCATTAATGAATACGTTTAAGAAAATTACTAAATTTTCTATATTTGTTTACAAAATCATGTTGCATATATCATAATGAATGAACTATAAAAGGAATTATTTGAAAAACATCATATATCTATTGGTGTTTAATATCTCTATTTAGTGTGATAGAATAGATAAGTAAATCCCATTGGAATACATTCTAATCACTAATGTGTTTAATATTTTATTTCATTATAAAATTATTCATATAATGTCACAATATCTATCATCGAATGATTAATTTTAATAAATAATTATCCCTTATGAGAATTTGTCAATGTTCTCATTTAGTTTATTTAAAAAGGGAATGAAATAAGCTAAATATATAGTGATAAGTAATTATTATTAATCAAAAGAAGATACATCTCAATTAATACTACTATATTATGGAAGATAGATCATGTGATCAATTTTATTTATATAAAATGAGGAGTTATACTAAGTTAATAAAGGAAGAAACTTATTTTTTGGATTTTTTTGGGGATAACATGAATGTGTATTGAGGGGATTTTCATCCATTTAATAATAAACAAAATATGTATTCCATAAAATTTTATGTCTAGAAGCATGTTTATTGTGATTTGAAATAGTTCTCATTGAAGAGTATTAACATCAAAGTGGTGTTTGATGAAGAGAATCCCATTTCACTCTTGTTTGTTAGGATAATCAGTTATCTTGTGATATTAGGGTATATCATTAGATTAAATGAATATAATAACTAATTATTAAGGTTAGAACGGATGAATGGTCTGTTGAGAAAGTGAAATGATTTTTTGGAATATTTCCACAAACCTAATGAGGAAAATTTTCCAAGATATTCAAGGATTTTTTTTAAGTTTGTTAAAAATGTATGTGATGAATATTTAAATAGACTAATGGGGACTTTTCCTGCTAATGGAGGGTTTATCAAAAATCATGATTTATATTGATGAGTTTTTCAGCTCGAAGGATATAGTTCACATCTTATTTTGTGTATTACCACATGAGAGAATATGTAATTCAATAATGGGGAAAATATGATATTTTATTTTTTCACTAGTTATGAATGACATTAATTATGTTACATTATAGTTGAAAACATTTTTTTATTGATTTTCATTATTGTAAAACTATTTTATGTAAGAATATCCATAGATTATTGACAATATATACAATTTTATCCCATAGAAACATGAGTAACAAATGTTAAATAATTATATAGAACATGGTTTGTTGGAATGATTGACCCCACAATACAAGAGGTCATTCTTTGTAGTGATTTTCAATGTCAAAGAATAAAATATAAAGAATTATATTACATTAATGGTTATTGGATGTTTTATTAGGGGAGGTATATTTCAATATGACAAATTAGCCAATGATATTTCCTTAACATTTAATATACCATGTTTTTCAGTGGGATTCACATTTTAAGGGATAATTTTATTATGATTATTGATTTCATGTATAATGAGTATCGATAGACATAGGGAGTATTCTATTTATATGTAATACATTGTGAAGATATTTTTCTAGTCACAAATAAAACCCCATGATTATTATCAGTTTCCAGATTTTTTATTTACTATGAGATTATGTTTTGTATGAGGATGAAAATATAAAAAATTGTAGTACATTGTAGTGAAACTCATTTAAATATGAATAATATTTGTTGCATCAAGGCATATAATGTTTGTTCATACACATTTAGATATTTTTCTAATAAAAAATATTTTAGAGTATGGATTTTGGGAAGTTGTTCATTCAAAAATTGTAGATATTATTATTTGGAAGTTATGATTGTTTTTAATCAAAATTCCATATAAATAATTTTTTTCATTAATTAGCGAATGATTCAGTGTAAGACATATTTTCATCCCCTATAAATTGCTCAAAGATATTTTCTAAAAAATTACAACTTTTAAATTTGAAATTGGGAACTCTAATTATAATAGAATGGGGTAATTTGACAATAATTATATTTATCATTATCTAAGGTTAATATGTTTTATAGAACACCTTATTTTCAACAATTCTATTTTTCGAATAAAATTATGAATCAATGTTTAAGGTGTTTAACCAAAATTTGAATGATTAATTTTATTAAATTTTCCTAAAGTACGGATTAAAAAATTTTGATTTTAATCATGGGTTTCTAAATGAATATATTAAGAGGTAAGAGATATTATTTTCAACTAATATTGAAATAAAATCATTTATTGTTTAAACGTAGTCCAAGAGTGTAATTTTAGTTCATTATGGGAACATGTACAGAAAAAATAAATTATATCTCAGTAGATAATGGATACCCATTATTATAATATTAAAGGATGAGAATATTATTGTTCCATCATTTATGTAATTATTTTTTTGGGTTAATGAATGATCAAAGGAATAGCCATAAGAGAAATTATTTCTTCTACACAAAAGAGGGGAGTGATTTCTCTACAACTGTGGTGGTTATAAATATGGTGGGTTAGTGTAGCTACTCTGAATTATCTAGAGGATGAAATGAACTTAATGAATTAGACATCTTATCAAATAATAGTAACATTATAAATGAAAAAAATAGATTGGGTGAAGGATTTAGAAATTGTTTTATCTCCCTTTTATTCATTATCCCATAAATATTTCATTTCATGTAGGGGAAATTATATTGTTCTTAATTATTGGTCAAGTTCAATGAAATGATCATTTTGAATTAATATAAATTGATACAACACCATATATCACAATATAATTTTATGAGATCAATATAATGTATCGAGTGAAATACTATAATTTTTGCAATATTCTTTCTTGAAAATCAAGGCAGTGGTTGTCTGTCACACTGAGATTCTATGCATAGAAGGAAATTTTTTTTTTATATGTTTGAATTGGATGAAAAAAAATTAAAATAACATTAAATTGTTATTTAAATAGATTCTATATTTGGGATTTTAGCCAATATGGAGTGCATCAATTTATATAAAAGTAAATTCAAGGAACTATATGTCAATGCTGATAAAATAAACATATTTATTGGACCCAAATCAAATAGAAAATATAATAAATTTATTAAATGTAATTAGTTAAATTATAAATATTAGAAGTTATTAAACATAAATGAAGTTAATTCAAGGTCATGTAAAAGTAAATTAATGGATTTTTTATAAAAAGTGTAAGGACTTGAGGATGCACCAAAATAAATTTATAGAAATATTATCGAATCAACATAATGTGATTAAGGAGTATATGAATTTATTTATTAAAAAACATCATTATGTCATGGATTTAAATATATTTAATAGAATATTTCCTTAAATTTCAAAAATTAATGTAATAGTAGATAAATGTGATATAAAAGTGGAGATGTTTTAAAGTCATCATAGAACTCTCATTGTATTTTAGATGAGAAATAAGTACATAGTTTCTTAAGATAAATAGAAAACTATGAATATTGAATTCAAGGAGTTAATGAATCTCATAGAAGATAAATATATTAGAGAAAAATATGTATATAATGTTATGTCATATAATTCATCAAATACAAAATTGGGAAAATGAAAATTAAAAAGGAAACATTAATAAGAATATTCTTGGTGTGGAATGGTTTTTTACCTTATTAAAAAATGTCCTAATAAGATCTAAGATGAAGAAGATGAAAAAAAAATTACATTTGGAGATCCACTATAGATATCATAATAACGAGACACACTAATATAAATATCTTAAGAAATATTAAATTACATTAACATGTGTATGTTTTATAAGTATATACCAAATTTAAAGAGACTGAGTAATACTAAAACATCATAAAAATTGTTCATAAATAATTCAAATTAAAATAAAAAATAAATGAAAAATAAACTATATATAAGATCATTTAAATGTAATAGTAGATTATAGTGTGGAGATATATGATAAACTAAATGAAACATCTTTGATAAGGGCCTAAATAATGAAGGATAACTTAGTTTTATTTGATTCCACACACTATGTATGGTAGTAAGAAGACAAAAAAGTTGAAATAAATTACAAAATTTAAAAAGGTAAAATATAAATGTGGAATTGTTAGAGGTCATAGTTGAATAAAATTAAAAAAAATTGAATTTTGGGCCTAGAAAATTAAATATTTGACTCATTAATTGAATCATCTAGTCATACACATTGAAGAGATTAAATGTAAACATTTGGGTTATGTAAAAAGGACGAGTGTCCATTATTTCTATTGACTTGTATGATATAATTTTGAAATAGGATTACATAGGATAATTGAAATACAAAGGGAATACAAGGATACTTAAAGGGAAAATGTATTGATCTATCTAAAATAATAGAAGACTAATATAAAAGTCATATCTATTGTCGGATTGGATTTAGATCCAAAACAATTTCTAGATAATTTTGGACCACTAATTCCCTCTCTATGGAAAAAAGATTCATTTATATAAAACTCAAAAAATATAAAGGACACTAATTGAATAGTAAAACCATAAAAATATGTCACAATTAATAATTTATTATGCTTGATATATTTTTTATATTAAATATTTTTTAATAAAACTAGAATAAAACAACATATCTTAGGTTCGAGGTAGATATTCTATAAAATATTCTAATAATTAAGTTGTTTTCAACTACTAATGTTGTTCCTGTGATGTTTATATACAATAAAAATTTAATAATCAAATCTAATACTTTATAATTTCTAAATGGAGATCCAAAATAGAAGACGATTTTTCTTGAAGGCATCATTTTGCAGGCTAAAAATAAAATTATGTTTTTATCCTTGGAAATGATGTTAATCTATCAAATAATTTGGAAGAACAATTATTAACATCATTGAAAGAGTTTTAAAAATGTAAATATTTCCAAAAGTAAATTTATGAGAAGTTGTTCATTATAAATTTTTAATCTTAAGTGAAAAATAAAGGTGTAGTATGGATACATGACAATGACGGTACTTTTTATATGATGAAAAATAAAAATCATGTCGCATAAATTGTTTTTCTGAATAAAGGGTCTATACGAGGTTAAAATGTTTATGATTTGAGTGAAAGTGTATTTTTTAAAGAAATAATTTGGCAGAAATTCATTGTATACTGGGATGCCTTAGTAGTAAAACATAATAGTAACAATTTACAACATATTATTCAATTAGGTGATTAAGGGTATAATTAAATTATCTAAGAACTATTATATAATAAATGTAATGGTTAGTGATATTATATGCCAAGTGCATCATAATAAAAGTTTATCATTACCATATTAGTGGAGAATATTATTTTTTCTTCATATTTAATGTCATGAATAATTAACTGTGACACAATATTCTTAGAAAACTGAGGCAAGTATTCTTATAATATTTATAGAAAAATAATGTCTAATATCGTATCCCAAATATCCCATATTATTATGATTACATTTAAGATAAATTAAAAAGGTAACGATAATTTTGGAGAGTTATAATATAAATTAAAATAGGTAATTAATTTTTCATTAATTGTATCAAAACTATTTCCATTGTCCGATATCACAATATTACATTGATGGACTGAAGTGTTATATTATTTTAATTAAAAAATATAGTAGTAAAACAATTTTTATGGTGATCTCTCGTAATTATGAAGTGTTTAATTACATTAATTGTTATTTAAGTAAGGGAAAAATTATTATTTTCATGAGCATTATTATTTTATTGCTAGTCAATGGAATGGATTTATGAATTTTTCATGAGGTGGATGACCTCATGAATCATTATATTGGGGAATATCTTTCATAAAAGTCGACTTATCACTAAAAAATTATAGTTTATTCGAGAATATTATCACCAATAAGGTTTTCAAAATATTCTTATTTTGAAGGATATTCTAGATAAATTTTGGATGGAATTATTTCTAAAATAATTAATCATAAAAAATAAAGATTTATTTTTGGAAAATTATATAATTTATAAAAGATTTTTTATGAGAACAATAAAGCATTGAATTAAATTTTATTAATTGAAAGTAAGTATTATATTTCAAAAATTATAAATCCTGATGAAATATTGAATATCTTATTGAAGAAATAATGCTTCCTTTATATTCATATAAGAGAATGGTGTGAAATTTATTCAGTGATAGGATTGAAAAAATAATTTATATCTATTACATCTATATTTGAATATGTGAAGAATTTTATAAAAATAGTGATAATACTATTGAGTAAAATGGTGAAGAGATAAATAGATAAATGAGAGTACATTTTGATAAGTATTATTCAATGAAACAAATCCAAGGAATAATATTACATAACAATTTTAACAACTGTGTTTATATCTTGGAAAAAGCACAAAATCAATGAAGAAAACATCATGTCTGACTGGATCTGCTCAATATAAACATAATCAATGATTAATAATTATCAAGATTCTTTATTATAACATGCTGAGGCAATGATATCCCAAGATATTGTTAAGGATATGTTTTTGGTCTATAAAATTCTTTAATAGTATGATTATGTTTATATGAAATAGATTGGAAAAATATTTTAATTGATGAAATACCCGAATTCCATTATAACTAAGTGTTATTTTTTAGCAAAATAAATGATGAAATTAAAGTAATTTTAAAAAATTAAAACTTTTGTATATGGGATATATAAATATCAATGGATTCAATGTAATAAAAATTGTTTTTCTGATGTCTAGATGGGATATGATTCACTAATTCTTAACCACAGTTTTGAAATGTGTAATAAATTATTTCCATATAGTTTTTGTATAAGAATTATTTAATGGGTACCATGAAGATTTGATATATGTTAAGAAACCAGATGGTCATAAAATTTATTAATATGAATTAACCATTTACTAGAATTTTTTTTTTGACTTTATCCAAGCATAATGATTTTAGAATTAAAATAATAATCAACACATGAGATTGCTTATATTTCAAGGGGGAGGGGTTCCTCATAATCTATATTTCATGAAGGATGACAATCAATAGATTAGGGTCGACATTTAAATTGATAATATAATTATTGGAGGATAGAATGATGAAAAATGAAATCAATTCTCATAATTTTTGATGTTTTAGTAAACAAATTAATTGATTTTTTTTAAATAATGATTTCCCAAGGATTTTTTGTTACATAAATGGCAAGGAAAATATATTTACCAATATATATACATATATATAAGGATGTTCTTTAATTATTTGTAATATATTATTCTAACCTAATTAAACAAATTTTTTGGCACCTAAATTATTTTTTAATAAATGTTTATAGAAATGAGTCCACTGTAAAAAAAATAAAAAATACTTGGGATACTCACTTTTATAATAATTACAGTAGAAATATTGTGTTCTCTGCTAATCGATACATATGATATATATTTAGTTCACGAAAATCAATTTGAAAATAGTGAAGAAGATATTATAGTTTGTGTAAGGTATAATGAATTTTAGTTAGTTTCAACTTCTTGTATCATAGAAACAATTTTTGTGATATAAATATTTGAATTTAATTTTTTAGTGGATAATAAGATATCAACATAGATAGGTGATCTTTATCTTATAGATTTTGTGATTTCATATTTTTCTAATAAAAATGTGTGTATCTCAAAGGGTAATTCAGAAGCTAAATGCATATAGAGTACTCAAGAATTTACTAAGTTTTTATTGATGAAGAAACAACATGAGAAATAAATGTTTAATTGAAATATCCCAAAACAGTGAATTTTGGTAATTTAAAAACTAACGGTATTATAAGAAATATATCCATAACTCAATGAGAAATAACATTGTGATTAATTAAGTGTTCATTAATGAACATAGTTTAAAAATTACTAAATTTTGTGTATTGGCCAAAAAAAACATGTTGCCTATATCAAAATGAAAAAACAATATAAAGAAATATTTAATAACATCATATATCTATTGGTGTTTAATTTATCTATACAGTGTGATGTTACAGAGAAGGGAATCCCATTGGAATACATTTTAATTCACTAATGTGTTTAATATTTGATTTCATTATAAAATCATTCATATAACATTACAATATCTCTTATAAAATGATTAATTTTATTAATTAATTATCCCTTTTTAGAGTTTGAATATTTTCACATTTAGTTTATTTTAAAAGGTATTTAAATCTCCTTAAGATAAAAAGAGAAGTAATTAGTATTAATTAAAATCAGATACATCTCAATAGATATAGGTAAATTTTGGAAAATAACTCATGTGATATATTTTTGTTCTATCTAAGGAAGAGTTATACAAAGTTAAAAAAGAAGGATAAATATTTTTTTAGATATTTTTTTGTGGATAAAAAGAATGTATATTGAAGGGATGTTAATCCAATGACTAATAAACAAAATATTTATTCCATAAAAACATCTGGCTAGAGTCAGGTTTATTGTGATTTGAAATAAGTGGCATTGAAGATTAGTAATATAAAAGAGATGTTCGATGCAGAGAATTCCATTTCACTCTTGTTTCTATTGAATATCAGTAATCGTGTGATGTTAGGAGAGATTATTTGATTAAATGAATATAATAGCTAATTATTAAGGTTACAACTAATTAATGGTGTGTTGAAAAGTGAAGTGATGTTTTTGAATTATTCCCAAAACCTAATGAAGAATATTGTTAACAAATAATCAAGGTTTCATTTTGGGGTTGAGTTTGTTAAAAAAATAGATGAATTATATTTAAGTAGACTAATAGTGATTTTTCCTGATGATGGAGGGTGTTGTCATAAATCATGTTTTATATTGGAGAGTTTTTACCATAAAGGATAGAGTTCTCATCACAGCGTTTGTATTACCCCATGAGGGAATATGTAATTCAATATGGAAGACACTATGATATTATAGTTTCTCACTAGTTATGAATGACTATAATACTGAAACATTAAAGTTGAAAGTTTTTTTATTTATTTATTTGTCGTAAAACAATTTTATGAAAGAACATCATTGTAGGATTGACACTATATGACCTTTTATCACATATAAACACGAGTTACCAATTATAAATAAATACATGGAGTATGGTTTGTGGGATCAAGTCTCCCCATGATAAAAGATGTCATTTTTATAGTGATTTTCAATGTCATAGAATAAAACCTATAGAATTATATATCTTTATACGACAATGGATGTTTTTTTGGAGGAGGTGTAATTTACTCAGAGAAATTTTCCAACGATATTTCTTTAAAAATTGGTATACATTATTTTTTTGTGAGATTCTAATTTGAATGGATAATTTTATTACAATGTTTGTTTTAATGTATAAATAATATCGATAAAAACTGATTAACATGTTTTCATTGTTAATTTATTTTAGGGATTTTTTTAAAAATTTAATTCAATGATTTTAACTAATGTTTTAAAGATAAATTTGGATGGACATTATAATCGTAACATTATCAAATTGAAGATATAAAATTGGGGTAACATAGTAATTATATTTGGAGTTAAGAGGTATTTATTTGTTGTAAAAGAGGAATAAAAATATTTTTTTAGGTGAGGGATATGTACAGTGGAACATCTATTATTTTATGTAAGAAGATTTGGAGATCCACTCGGCTATATTATGGTAACATTGGGGAGGATCATCAGGTTAGTGAAGGAGGATAATATGGGAGTGAGACCAGTGATTATTTGGTACCTTATTGTTTTAATGTATACAACACCATTTTATATTACTTTTATGTATCTTAGTGTGGGTGAAGTAAGTAAAAATCACTTTTATATATGTTTAATGTATTATCACTTTCATATTTCATTACATTGGAGTGAAAACAACATTTTCTTGATAATGGGACAGGTTTAATTGAATGTTGATTTGAGATCAACATTAACTAAATCACTCCCTCCCTAAGTGTACATTATTAGCAAAGGACCAAATAGCATACCATGTTATCACTTTATTATATTAGTGATATTATTAGTTACATTTAAATCACCTAGAAAAATAAGGATTAATTATTCCAAAATTGGCGATGTGACGTATACCAATATTATGTACCACGGTGAATATTTTTCATAGAGAAATTATACCGAATTTTAGAAATGTTTTCATGGAAATAAAATAAAATTAACTGGTTTATTTTTAATATAGAATATAAAATTTTAAAATTTGGAAATACTAATTTTACTTCTTTCATATTGATATTTTAGTTATTACCAAGGCTTGATGATTTGTATGATATAATCTAGATTCATAATTGGACTAGATCTTATTTTGATAGAAAATAATTTTAAATGATTAGTTATTTTCATGTTGCAATCATTTTTATGTGTGGGTGATAATATGAATATAGTTATATTACAAGAACTCTCATATTTTATGGAATAAATAATCATATGGGAATATAGAGTTACATCATATATGCTATATTTTTTATTGTATATTGTTAACATTATCTAGTTTGGTTTAACTCTACTAGAGAATGGATCTTCAATGATAGTGACTAACATAATTAATATTTTTAATGCTAAGTATGACATGAACATGATTATGACATATTTAAAGAAAAATAATAATAAAATTTATGGGATTGATGATAATAATATATTTTTGGGTTAAACATGAAAATGTATACGAAGTAATCTATGAGGTAATATAAGCCAAACATTATATTTGGGTTGGTCAGTAAGTGGATGGTAAAATGCATAATCATTAATCTAAAATTTTATAATTTTATAAGAATAAACATAAAGGGCAGTAACATTATATAATTCAAATTAATGGATCACTTGATTTATAGAAAATAATAAGGATTTTACATGATCAATTTAATGAAAAATATTCATAATTAGAATATTAGATAACGAATAATAATTTCTATAATAAATTCTATAAAATATAATTTAGATTTGATGTTTTTATTAAATTTCATTTGAAATATATGATTAGCCTAGAAATTGAGGAATATATTTAATTCATTGAAGAAGATGAATAATTTATCTACTAAAAATTATCAACCGAAGATGGTGACATTAATGTATACATGGATTATTGAAATAATAATATCATCTCACTTATTCATATGAATAATAGAAAGGGGAAATAAAAAACATAGGATAAAATCATATGAAATTATTCAACTATTGAGCAAATAAAAACATTGTATGTTTCCATATAAGAAATAATAGTTTTTAAGTGGATGTTAGTGATTACGAATACATTCTATCATGAATAAAATTCATAAATTGATTCATCTAAAAGATACAAAAAATTTATTATAGAAATTTAATGAAATTTTTAAAATAAAGAATATCCTCTTAATAAAAGAGTATTACAAAAAAGAAATATGTAATCTTAAGAATGATTTTGGTGAAATAAATGATAATGAAAATTTGAAAACTGTATTTCTTAACATCAATAAGGATTAAATTTTTTTCGTTCAATAGAATATGTATGATATTAAAAATGTAATATATAATATCTAAAGATATATTAATTATATTATTATCTTTATGAAAATAATTAATCATTTGTGAGAAAAAATCAAGATAATGAAATTACTGAAATAATTAATGAATCTAAATTTTAGATTTAAAAAGTATAACATATTAATTGAAATTAACTACTAAAAGTTATTGTATACCCATTATAATGTATAAATATTTATTTTTAATATGGTAAATATACCAATAAGAATTATTTTATAGAGACATAGTAAAAAAAATTTATATAAGATTTAATTTAATTAATAGTTTTTATAGTGAAAAAATTATATGTTAAATCCTATAATATGAGTGGTAAAATATTTATAGATTATTATATATAAAAAATAAATTAGATAATTTATGTTTCACAATAGATTTGATTTATTTTATTTTGAATAATGATTTCAAAAACATTTTTCACATAATATTTATTTATTTGAATGAAAATTCTACTTTGTTTAGACAAAGAATAAAGAAAGATATGATATGAAAACATTTTTTTAATAATAACATAAAAATAGTTATTTTAAAATTTTAAAAATAAACATAAGGTAATTCATTTTATTTATGAATAAATCAACAAAAAAATTACTCTAGTGAATGAATCTCAGAAAATTGTGCTACTATTATATTTGTTGTATATATTTAAAAAACAATATTTTTTCAGGGAAAATATGTAATTTAAAATATTATAAACATTTATAGAAATTATTGGGAGATAATATACTTTGAGATAAAATACATTAATTGAATACAAAAAATATTTATACACACATTAATATCATTAAGTGGCACATGGAAGATGAGATGTGGAGGGAAGTATTATTGACCATTATTTTTGAATGCTACAGAAGAAAATGAAATAGGATATTGATGTTAGGTACCAGAAAGGAGGAAATAAAATGAATGTTCCTATACTAGAGAAGTTTTAATGAAATCCAGCGGTGGATGAAATAATTTCTAATTGCTGAATTCCTTTAATTATATATTAATGTGAAATAAATGTACTGAAAATTTGGAGATAGAAGAATGTAAATTAAAATAAAATGAAATATTATTTACTGGTGGAATCAATATATATTTTTTGGGTGATGTATAATAAATTTGTTATGGTAATGAACAAATTTTTAAATTGAATTTTTGTAATGATAAAATATAGAAATATTGAATTTTTTTAGTAAATATGAAACAAATTACAGTAATCAATTTCAAATAGGGAATATTTAAACATATTTTCATATTATTGAATTAGATAACCAATAAGGGAATATAAGTATAATCTAAATTGTGAAACTCCAACCTTCATTGAAGTTAAGAAACAATTTTTTTAGAAAAACAGATCAAAATGGGAATAGAAATTATGGAGGACAAATGAGATTTATAGTTTAATAAATAATACTGTATCAATTAATTAATTTTAATTTATATTGACTTATGAGCCACTAATCTCTCATGGATTATCAATAATTCATCAACTTTATCAATTATTATATAATATTATATAATGTGATAAAAAAGAATATGATTTTAGAAACACATTACTAGTTTAAAAATAATAAAGATATGTTTTGAATGATACATGATATATTTAAGAAAACTATTTAAAATAAGAATGAGATAAAAAAAATGTATTTGTGTTTTATATTATGAATTGTGGAATTAATAGTGATTATAAAACACTTTACACAATATATAAGATAAAGTGGATAAAATGACTGAGATACGTCCCATGGATATAAAATGAACAATTTTTTAATAATCTTAAAATGTCAACAAATTATAAGAAATAATTAGTATTAAATTTTATTAATATTCATAATATATTATTAATCATGATATAATAATAAATTAAATATAATTATATTACAATTTAAAAGGAACCATAGTATTAAAAACATAAATTTGAAATCCATTGTATGATTGATGTACCGAAAAAATTATAGTGAGAAGGATTGAAAGGGATTTAATGTGACCAAAATTTTACCCCACTTCTCTCTAATGTTCTCATGCCAAAGGGATAAATGGATTTATTAGACTAATTAAATATAACATAAGATATTCCAATTGAGAAATAATAACTCGTTCCAGAACAGATTTTGTATGGTACACTAATAGTGTTTTTTAAGAGGTTAATCATAATTTCATAGTAGTTAAGGGAACATTTTACACATTACTATTATATTATCAATATATAATATAGTACTTGGGGGAGTAATATAGTCTTTAATTTTAGTAATAGAATAATAAAAATAAGAATATACTATTAAAAATAGCCTTTTATAAAATCCTCAAGTGACACCTAATTTGGATATAATGTGCACATGGATTCTAGTAATACAATAAGGACAATTTATCTTTTTAATATTACTTTTATATTTTTTATACATCATTAGTGTCTTATATTCAATAAAATGTGAAAATTAATTCTGTAGATGAAAAAAAATCCATGTAATGTTGTAATTCAGCATTACATGTACTCTAAGTGAACATGCTATCTAAAAACATAATTTAGAAACTTCATTATCAAAATTAATTATCAGAGTTCATTTTATTTCCTTGATCATCCATTTAACTTATATAATTTTGATTTTTATGAAATAATATGTTTTATTCCATCTATATCCCTATTATTAGAAACCATGATTTTACTTATTGTTTTTAATATGGGAATAATTTTGAAATGAATGCCAAGAAACCCTTATTTATCAGAACATTGACATGATAAATAAAATATGTCCATTTTTAGTTCCTCATGTTAGTTTTGAAGCTATACTCTCTGTTCTATTGAAACTACAAACATTAAAACCATATACATTTAAACCGTGACTCATGATATATGAACCATGGAATTAAATAGAATTTAATTCATGAATTAATACATAATTTTCTAACAATACATGTGAGGGATCTCGAGGTATAGTTTCCTTATTAGACTAGGTATATAAACATACCATCATAAACCTAGAAACATTATATTCATTTAAATATATAAAAATTCACATAAGTACAATATTTCATCTAAAACTATATAAGATACCCTTGTGAAAATATTTAAGGAAAACAGTGAGCTAGAAATATCATATAGGGAATAATCATGGAAATAAGGCATTACATTAGAGTCAAGAGGCATAAAATGATAAAAAAGGCAATAACTAAAATCATGTAAACATATCCACAATATGTGTAATCATAATATCATGTGATTATAACAATGTTGAAAGACCATAAATTATGTAATCATTGGAATATATCAAGGATAACCACTTAGAAAAAATGTTATCCACAATCAAAATAATCATATGTTTAGGATAACCACCACCATAACACAAAGTTATATTGAAAACCAACTATACCACATACATAATTTTATTGAGATGACTGCTTGTAAACCATACCTGGCATACCATGTGACATTAACATTACTGAATGAATTGGATGGATACAAAATACCTCACCGTCACATCATAATATATATATAAATATTCATTCCAAAATAGGAAAATAATACATACCTAAATAAAAATCATTATATGAACTTCAATTCATATATGAGTTTCAGTATATTATCATATGAAATAACCATGGAAAATATAATATATACTCTACAATAATTTTTAAATAAAACTTGTTTTATATATTTAATAATATAATATATATGGTATATGAACATGGATTTCCAAAGTATAATTTTTTTAGATATATCCTTTCATGATTAAATGAATTTGAACCACTTGTGTGAAAATTTATTAAATTGGTAAGGATAATATTAATGAAGAAAAAAGTATATTATTTTCCAATAAATCTATAATTAAATGAATTGGTTTGCCTATAAGTTAATGATTATTTCTTGAGGTTGTACATGGTTTTAAAAAAATATCATGGGGGTAATTCTTAGTATATGATTTGAAATAGGATTGTTCATATAAATTGATAGTAATTGATATTGGGAATTATGAAGCGAATAAAAAAAATTTCTAAACACAAAAATGAAATGGATTTTAAACTAGGTATATTTGTAAGGGGTATATCTAAATAATTTTAAGTGGTGTATGATACATATGTGTAATAAAAATGGATAATAATAAAGAAAATTTGTAACTAAAAAGTCCCAATGAGTTAATGGAATATACCACTTAATGTTTGAAAACCCATTTTTGGAAATCCTGCATCACAAAATAAGGTAGTAAAACTCTAATTTTAAAATATAAAAAATTCAAATATAATGTTAACATGAGATAGAACATAAGTATGTTTTGATTTAAAAAGTAGAACATTTATGGGATGCAAAATTATAGACATGGAGGGTAAACTGTCATCATAGTGGTTGGGATTTATTATTATCATTGATGAATTTCTAAAAAGGATTAGAAGTCACCAATAGGGAATAATTGAATAAAAATTACTCTCCCATGATATAAGTAGGGTATTCCATATCAAATGAAAAATTTCATTCAAGTAAAAACATTTTAACTCGTGAAATAAGATTGAGTTATAAAATAACATTATATTTTAGGGATGATATCATTCATATCCCATGATATGGAATGAAATTAATGGAAGTGAATATTAAATGTCCAAAAAAATTATGATGTTATAAATTATGGGCTTATTAGATACACCATAAAAATAATGATTGAAACATAATATCATTGCATGCTTCAATAAATGGAAATTTATATGGAACTCATATGGCATAAAAAATTCAATAAAACCCATGAAAGAGATATAAATTTAATTAAAAGTTCAAATACCATTTATAATGATAATATATGATAATAATTATCAAATTAGTGGTATTAAAACCATTTGGAATAAATATAGTGCATTAATGAATCACTGTCTTAATGAAAAACGTTTTGAGATGGAACCTATAAAATTTTTTTTTACACAAAACTAATTGGAAGACAAAAATATATTTTTCCAATAGATACCAAGATTTAAATTACTGATTATATTAAAAAAATCCAGGAAAATATATAAAACATATAAATTAAAGAATTTTAAGTAACATTAAGGTATTCATACTGAAGGGAAATTTAGATGAAATCCCATTACCACTTATTAAAGTGATAATTACGTTCATAATAATATATTAATAATAAAATTAAATTAATTTGATATATACCCAAGAAACTTCTTCATTTAAATATAATTGTATAAGGTACATCTATTATATATTTTAAATATTTTTAATATACCTATTCCTTAAATCAATTACTCAGGTTGTTTTAGTAAATTCCTTTATATAAAATTCTTTTTTAAAAGATTTGTTCAATTGTGTTGTAAAATAACACCAATATCTACAAAATTTTATAGTTTTATCTCCATTATTATTAATATAAGACCGCACTTATATAGTTTAAAAGGTTATTCAAAAAATATCCAAATTATAAAATGTACTATGATAAGTCCATGTATGTTTGTTAATGTTGTTATAACCAATTATTATTTTTATTACGTTAGTATTTTACAATTTTCTAATTAAATAATATTAATAGTGTCAAAAATAAAAATTTCACATTTTAATTTCATTTTTAAATTCATCCATGTTACCTAGTAATGGAATACAAAAAATGACGTTCATAGAGGAGATAATCCCCACAAATGAATTATAATGTTTTCATTTTTTCAATAATTTTGTTGGAATGAATAAAATGTATATTTAGTTAGTATAATAAAAGTTTAGATTATTGGAAATTCTTTGGTTTTTAAATCATTGTGTAATGAGGGTTCTTGATAGGTGTAGATGTTTAAAAGAACATAGAAAAGATGGGTTCATAGTAATACATTTCCCTCGGATGTTATCCATTGGAAAACACATCAATGTGGTTTATAGTAGTGCTTTCATGATAAAAAAACATAAAAGGATTCAGTAGGGTGTTTAGTTTATGCTATGGAGATTATTGGGATGATATAAGTCTGTTTAATGGGTGTCAAAATGGAGAGGATGTGGTATCAATTTATAAGTGAGGAAGAAGTATGATTAAAAAAACATTTTTTTCTCAATAATAACACTCCATTATTAATGGAAAAAAACACAAAATACTTCAAATAATATGGTGAGGAAATAGATAAGGCTGATACTCCCTCCAATATCAATTATAATGTTCTTAATTCATACGTTTTAAACTCTTTCACTTTGATAAACCACTTTTACACTGATTTACCATTACAATGGTAACACCACTTTAACTCTTGGTAGTTAATTTTAATGGCCAAAATTTAAAATTTCAATATTTATAAAATTTTTAATTTTTAATTTATTTTTCTAAAAAACATTATAAAATAATATTCCTATAGAACTGTTTTAATTATTTTTAGTATTAGTGCACAAAATTCATAAAACCATGTTTTTTTGAAAAATTTTATTATTAAGGATAATGTTTATATTTTAAAAAAAAACATTTTATTAAAAATAATGGTATTAAAAAGATTAATAAAAGTATTATTTTTTCATTCAAATAATCCCAAAATAAAATTTATCATTTGTATATTTAATTAATAAAATATAGTAAAAATACTTTCAAGAAAATGTTAGAGAATTTTATAAAGTAATATTCCTAGAAATTATAAATAGAACATCATATTTTTAAAATAATTATTTATATATAATGATATATATATAATATAAAATTGTGTTAAAAACACAATGTATTATAAATGCATGAGTATTTTTAAAATCATTATTTTTCACTATTAATAAAAAATAATTTAATTTTGAAAAATAAACAAACATAATACTAAGATAATAATTTTGTTATAAATTTAAAATTAAATTTATATTATAAAATTAATTTAATAAACTTTATATATCTATATATTAATTAAAAAACAAAAAATGTAAAAAATATATTTTATTGAAAAAATAACGCTTTTAAAAACATTGTATTCTTAATATTGATAACTAATTTAAGTATTGTTAATATATTGGATCAGAAATATTAACATTTTAAATGTATTAATTTAATATATTAGGAAACAATATAAAATACTTAATAAAATAGCACATTAGAAATAAATATTACCTTCATACTAAATACACTTTAACAAGAAATATTAATTAATTTCTTATATTCTAAAACATAAATTTACTACACCAGTAATAATTAAATATATACTTGAATTATATAAATAAATATATATAATATTTTAATAATATTATTATTATATATTTTAATAATATAAATATATATACTGAAAATATTTTAATACCCTATTTTTCATTAATTCTGTGTTATATTTTTTACGACACAAAAATTATGTATACTAATTTTATATATGAATAATGACCATATTTTAAAGGATAGTATTTCTATAAATTCAATGGCTATATTTAAAACCTATAAATTTCATTCTGATATATACATTTATTAATGATCCATTCATTGAACCCATATTTCATAAGGAATTGATAATACTTCATATAATAAATTTCAGTATTGCTTACTCCATTCATGGTTATCGTTTATATTATAGGAATTTTGGATATTGAGGATCCTTAGTGTTTAATATTATCAAAGATATTACATATTCACCAAATGTTTATTCTTCTATTTAAATAGTTCCCTACTGACTTGTTCAATTTTAATGAATAGAATTTATCTCCGGTGAGTAATAATCTATGGTGTCAAATGAATTATTTTATATTATTTTGTAATATTATACATTTGAATGAAAAATGTGTTGTTTTTTTAATTCATATCATTAAAATATTATTTAATAATCAATTTAAATTTTATTAAAAATCTTATAAAGATATACATTGGGTTTATAAAAGTAATAATATTCCTAGAAACCTCGGGTGTTACATTCTCCCCTAATTGAATGATTTTTTTCCTAACAATTTTAATTATTACAAACTGATTTTTTGTAAGAGTGGGTATTTATAACCTCTTTATTACTTTATAAAACTAATGTGAAATATTCATTAATATCTTATTCTAGATAAACATATATTTCCTTCCCAAAACAACATTATTTGTTATTCCCTAATCATAAATTATCTACTGTATACCATTCCAAAAAATTCCAACACATCTAAATTAGAAACATATAATGAAATATTATATTTATATAAAAAATAATTCTACCATAGATCTTTAAATAGAATTAATAATTTGTTCATATCACTCAAAAGTCAACATATAACATAATCCCAAATAGGTCATAAACTCAATTAAAAAAATCATGGATCATGTTTTCCAAGATTCAATTACAAGGCCATCAATTAAATCTTACTATCTTTTATCAAAATTAATAAATTCAATCATTCCAGAAAATTAATAATTATATTTTACCTAAGAGTTATTCATACATTAATAATGTTTTATTAAATATTTATTATATCACTATAATGCACAATAATATATTAATTCTAAAATGAAATCAAACTATTTTATATATTTATACATATAAAACCCTGAGCCCCATTTACAGTAATTATGAATTATATTTAGTAATTATATAATAAAATTATAATTTTATTATTTAATGGAAATTAAATAGCTTGATATGATTAATAAAAATTTTGTACTTTCATAGTAAAAATAATATTGAATTTATTTTTTAATTTTTTTTTATATAAATATGACATTATGAATAATAGAAAATATTGTATTAAATAAATCATAATTTTATTTTTAATAATCTATTATAATATTTTTAATTATAATTTAATTAATTATGAAATAAATATAAGTAAAGAAATAAAAATCCACATGTAAAAAGATATATTTTTTAGAAAACTAATTTTATGAAAACTCTTTCTATTTAAAAGGAATAAAATATATTGATTTTAATTAATTAAAATACTATTTGATGATAAATTTTATAACAAATTTTTTTTGATTATATATCAAAATATTTTAATTTAAAAACATATAATTATTATTCCTTATGATATATTTAATATATGATCATCTATTTTTTAAAAATAGATTTCTAGAAAATCAATTATTTTAAAGGTTATTTGGATTTATATTTACATTAAAATTTTACACTTATGTGAATTGAACTGTTAAAAATAAATTTCGTATTTAAAATAAAAATAATTAATATTAAGTTATAATTTAAACAATTTTTCTTTCATTTAGTGTTAGTAAATATAATAACAAATTAATTAACAATGTTAATGTTAAAATAATATTTTTCTAACTTTACAAGTATGTTGGTTACAATGAATTTTCCACACACTTAGAGTTATTATTTGATAAAATGCATCCAATATTAAAAATGAATGAATCCAAATTATCTAAAAATTTGCATTTTATTTATCAATTAATGATTAATTTACCAATGTTAAAAAATATTTGTCATGGTGAAAACTAAATTGGTAAAAGTAACTACACATAATGGATACGCGGAAAAAAATTTAGAAACATGTTCATATTTAACTAGGGTAGGTTTTAATCAAATTTAAAATCCCTATAATACAAAATTTTTCAATTTTCAAGGATCATGCGGGGAGATTGAATTTCAATTATTGATTAGTCTTGTGTATATACAAAAATGATACTCTAGAATTATTAAAGGGTGATCCCTAACCTCACACAATCACACCTTAAATCCAATTATCTAGGACATAACCAACTAAAATATCTCCCAAACATCGTTTTAGATGGTCATCTAAAAATATCAACACTAGATTCATTAAGGGGTGACCCAAACATGGATTCTTTAAGATAAAGTAATCATAAGAATAATGTTCTTTATTTTTATTTATTCTGTTACTATAATCATTTATATCTTAATTATTACGATATAACAATTCTAGTATTTCTGTTGTGTTTTAGAAACAATTACTCAAGTATCTTAAAGGTAGTTATTTCCATTATTACATTGGAATAAGATACAATAAATGTCATCCAGAATGACCAAATAGTTTATTTTTCTTGGAAAACTTGATACATAACTGAATCTCATATTAAATTAAAATACAAAAAATTCAACATAATTTTTTTGAGATTAAATTTATTCCATTAAATATATTAATTCATATAAATCATGAAATACTTTCTGTTATCCTATATAAGATGAAATATAATAAACTTGTGATCACAAATTCTTAGTATGGGTAAGGATATAATAATATAAATGGATAAATAAAGAATAATAAATATGGTAATGTAAATAATTGAATACCATTATATTAAATATATATTTTTACCATATTCTGGATGGAATTAATGATGATGATATAATTCAATAAAAATAATAACATGATAATGAAACATAACAATGGATATTATAAATTACTGAATAATCACATAGAATATCAATAACTAAATTCATAATGATAAAATTCATAATAATGAAAATCAAAAACAATATTGTGAGGCTTCCTTCCAAGAAATATAATTCAATTGATATAAGAACCTGATCTTAAACATTACATATTTTAGTGACTTTTGATTATAATTCAAATTCATTAATTACCAAATATATTTTTTCTTTTTATAATTAGAAAATTAGTGCGTAAAAAACAAACAATGAAACCATATTACCCAATATGAATGAAACTGATCAGTATCATTTTTTTAATATGTCAAGTATTTTATACCAAAAATGAATTATTTTTAGTGAATAGTTATTACAAAATACATATGATGCTCTTATTTTCCCATACCTATCCTTAAAACCCTATGAAAACATTTTAGAAGATTGTATGAGAACAAAGATCTTAGTAAGGGACATGAAAAAAGATGAATAATACATTAGTTTATAAATACTAATAAAAATTTCATATTAATGAAATATTTTGGCTAAAAATAAATATTTTATTACCCATGAAATCAACTTTTTTTAAAAACTAATTCCAAAATAAATTTTATAATAGAAACTAAAAGAATGAGAACATTGTTTTAGGAAAACATTGCACAAATTTATAACCTTCTCCAGTAAAACCTAAAATATTTTACTTATCTTATGAAATAAAAAGATACCTGTAATAACCATTGAAATAAGAAATCATAAATTTAACTTTTGTAATAATTTAAATATTATTCATATATATTTGGTATCTTCCACACCTAGATAGAAAGTATCCATTATAGTCACATTTCAAATAATGATCGCAGTATAATCCTATATTCTTTAGAGAAACCCCATAAGTGAACTCAGTAGCTTTTCTCAATTAATTAGTGATATATAATCTTTTTACACACTATTGTATTAAAATGTAATCACCCTTCATCATAAAAAATATTCAATAACCATAACATAATAAAAACACATAAATATTACATAAGAATATTTCTTGAGTAAAATAATTTTCAATTTTGAAATCACTTTTATTTTTATAGAACATTTCCTGGTAATAATAGAATATATATATATATATATATAATTAAACATTTAAACTTGTAGAGAAATATTCAAAAAAATGTGTTTAAATGTGAAAAAAATCTTTAATGTATCATAATTTTAAATAAAATTCATTTTGACTTTTCTAAAAAAATTTGAATAATGAAACTTAAAATATTATTTTAAAAGAAAGTCACATACATCAAACCATAAAATGAGTCATTTATGAAACAATTTGACATAAATTCCAAAAATACAACTCAAAAAGATTCATTTATATAAAAATATATTCACTAAAATCATTTAAACCCCATGGACATGAAGTATAATGATTTTGAAAATATATCATTAAGACATTTAGAAAGGGGATTTTAGGTAAAGAGTGGCTTAGCTTGATTATGAATCATCATGTACATTATTTATATTAAATAATAAAAAATATTTGATAGTTTATAACTGAATTATAAATATTAATATTTTTATTATTTATTTTATATGACTCTATTATATGTTATATATAATTACTTAGTCATTTATGTTTACGTTAGATGTATTGACGATATTCGGTACCGAAGTCGAAAATGAATTCGGTAAGTTGACGATGGTTAAAGAGATAATCATTCAATTATCTATAAAAAAAAAAAAATTAAATAAATATTAGTTTTTGAAATTAATTATTATTTTAAATCAAACCATTAAATTTTTTTGTGGAAAATGAACTACACTACAATCATGGAAACGGTAGAACGTATGTACGCTTGAGTAACATTTCCATTTGTTAACGATCATTATGGAATGAAGGTATATATAATTTTATCTATATATATTCAAAATAATATATTAAATATGATATTAAATCCTTAAATAATGTTATATATATGATTCATGGGATGTTGGGATGAAAACGAATCATATCACTTCGTGGAGGTGGTAGTCCACACATATGAAAGAACGACATTATCATTTTTTTTAATGAAAGTTTATTAATTTTAGTGTTATATTATCATTTCATAATGATTAATATGCCATGAAAATAATAAATAAATAATAATTCCATCAATATAATTAGTCATAAAATATATTGATGGAAATCGAATTGCATCGGTTTGCAAGGCAGTATTCCACTGTAGACATGAAAGATGATTTTTTCCATTTAAAAAAACTGGAGATTGATTATAGTCATTCCAAAAACATAATTTCATAAAATTATATAGAATAAATAGAATTTCATATTTTACCATGGTTTATGAATTTTTTAACAAGGTGGAAAAAGAATCAAAACTAAAATAAGTTGATAAAAACTAAACATCTTCTTCAAAAAACCTTTTTAGATTATCTAATTGAGACCACTGAGGTGGCTGTTATGCTTAAAATAAAGACAATATCATTATTTTAAGTATTAAAGGAAAATATTTTGATTATTTTAAAATAATATTCTATTGATGTGTTGAAAATTATAATAATAGGTTAAATTTTATAAGAGGGGCCACTCTGGGAATATATCAAAATATTAATTTAATATAAATTATTTTTCAATTAAAAATTGTTATAAAGTGAGTTAGATAAAATATAATATGATTATAGGTATAATTAATCTTATATATTATTTTTTTTATAATTTTATGGCACATTCATACCCTTATCATTTATCTTTTCAAATTATTTAACCCTTTTTACTCTTATCTTATGAAAATTTATTTTTACTCTTTGAGGGAAAATATTGGTACCATAAAATCTCAAAAAACAATTAAATGGACCACAATTGACATTTAAGACATTATTAAATTCAATTGGTCTAATATTATTTTCGAATTTTTAAATCACTTAATAAAATAGTATTTATTTTAAAATAAAATTAATGTCATCTTTAACACGAATCATAACATTTAATTTCAAAATTAAAAATAAAACTAGATAATTTCAAAAAAAAAATATTTTAATACACTCAGAATATGTAATATTATTCTAAAAAAATATTTTACTATAATAATTATATCATTTATGTTGATTTTAATATTTATAATATCAATTATTTGATTGTTCAATTAATTAAATAATCACTCTATTAGTGTTGTGAAAACATTAAGTGCACAATTTATTCATTAAAATTTAAAAATAAATTACTATGTATATGATAAGTAAGGTATATCTCAGAATTAAATTTTATATTCATACATATCTTTTAGATAATACCATATTAAAAATATTATAATTATTGAAAACAAGAGTGTGGCATTTTTCTTTTTATTTAAAAAAGAAATATAAATATAATAATATCATCCATATGAATAGAAATGGTCAAATAACATCACCTTGAATGATTAAGTAATAAAATTACTCATAAAATAAATTTTTGAAATTGCATTAGATTCATTTTATAATCCTTATAATTTTATTTTTACACGTAGTTACTTGATTTATACTCTACCATGGAACCAAAATTATTATTGAAACTATTTAAATTTTACTAATATAAAAGTGTCGTATTTATAAAAACATTAAATCCTAATTGTAAATATTTAATTAATTTTTTAAAATCAAATCACAAAATCATCATCATTTATTTTAAATTTAAATTGGAAAAATGAAATGAAATACAATTTTTCGGTAAAATGACGTTTTAAAATATAAATTTCAATACTAAATTAAGGTACAAATTAAATTATAAAAATGATAATTTGATTATTTTAAATAAAAAGGATCAAATAAAATTTTAAAACTTTTCTAAAATTTCAGAATAATTATTAAATACATGAAATGAAAATTCAAATATCAATAAAAATTGGTTTCATTTACAATTAATTGAATAATATAACATTCCAAAAAAATTATCACAATTTAAACATAAGTTTTTTTTGAAATGATTATATTAATTTATATATATTTAACAATATAAAATTTCAAAAAATTACATAAATTAATCATATTGTTCTCTCACAAAATAAAAAAAATCATTATTCAAAAAATTGTAATTGAACATTACAATGACATTTGTAAAATTAAGTTCATAATTTTATAACTATAAATTAACAAATTTATAAAGATTGTGACCAATTTATATTTCATAATTTACTTAATAGTATATATTCCCACAAATTTAATTGGAAATTAATTACTGTAAAAAAATAACAATATTTATTTATTCTTTCAAACATAGGGGTGTGTATATTGAATACTAACAATTATAATTGTTCCTTTAAAAAATTAGTGATGATGCATTATCTACCATTTAGGAGATTTCATCATCAAAATTATTAATTCATGATTGATACTAAGGTTTAAATTTTCAAAACACCTTTATTGAAATCCCGTGTTAGGAAAAGGATTAGTAGAACATCCACTTTAAGATAAACAAAGGTAAGTACGAAGGATATCTGTATTAATACATAAATAGGATTCTATATTGGGAAACAATGACATGTAAGAGAAAATATAAAACCTATGTATTGATAGAGAGTGAATGATGACATGGTTATGGGAAGGTGAACTTTCACAAAATCATAAATCGGTTATGGGTTAAATGTTTATTGATTTCTGAGTAAGAAAAGTAAATGGATATAGTTTTTGTTTCAATAGAAATTTCATAGATTTGTGAAATAACATTATATTCCCATATAATAACATAACTTAATATATATACATTGTATGTATAGTTTCATCCTTTATTCAATTTCCAACATAATCTCATCCTTTTCTTCGAATGATGAGTATTTATGTTGACTTTTTTCACATAAGAATCATAAATTCATCTTCTATCGAACAATAAATACATAAAAGGTGGAAAGTATATTCATACTATCTTTAGGTATTAAAAAAACCAAAAATTTTAAGATAAGATAAAATATGTTCCCAAAAATAATAAATGATTACATGATTAAAAACTAATTTAATCTCCCAAATTAAATAGTAATACCCAATGTTTGACATTGATAATTCCATAAATAACTATGCTTAATTTTAATCAAAATAGTCTAAACTAAGATTTAAACCCAAAATTAAAAATTATTTGACCACATATTAGTCAATTATAAATTTTAACAATTATCCCCCAAAAATATCATTTACTCTTACAGTGTAATTAAAAGTATATAAACAAACCATGAAATCTACCAGACATGACATACATCATAAATACACAAAACATAATTGATACATTATTACTCAAATATAATACCATAAATTATTTTATCTTAATCATGTAATGATTTCGATATTATAGTAATCTTATTCAAAAATAACATTTACCACTTAACCAAAAAATATATTTTCAATTCCACGTTACATTATACGATAAAACATTTGTTCCCAAAATTAACATATTATTCATCAATAAAATCATTTAACTACATATAATATGTCATGGTAACTGGGACATCACACAGGCTAGTGGTAGGTGATTCACCCTTGTCTACCTACAATTGTGTGTTCCAACCTCGCGACCTTACCAGAAGTAATCAGTTTTTACATTTTCAGCATGATTTCCTTATTTTAAAACTATATAATTCTTATAAAATTTAAAAAATGATAAAATCCTCAAAGTAACCTTAATATTTTTTTAAATTAAATATATTTTTTACTTAAAATAGTAACTCAATCATTTCAGTTTTCATCCCCAAATTTAATAACACATAATTACATCAAATGAATAAATGTTTTCAAAATATAAGTAGTTAACAAAAAATATCATTACAAATATTTAAAAAAAATTAAGATTATATAAAATTGAAAATATTATCAAACTTTTGATTAGTAAAATATGATTACTTCCATAAATATTTTGAAAACTTCAAAAGAAAATATCCTAATATTAAAGGTTATCTAAACCACTCTATAATAGTTACTATATGAACCTTGCCTCAATTATTACATATTCTTTGGAATTTAACAACAATACAATTTCATTCATTCAAAAATAACATTTAGGATTCTTGTTTTTTATGATTATTTCATAACTCATACATTATGAAACCATATAACATAAGTTTGATGCTATTGATCTGTATCTATTTTCTTCACAATGTAATAATTTAAAAAAAGTCATGATTTATTTTAATGAAACTTCTTCACAACATTAATTCTGACATCTTAGTTTCCCTTAAACATCCATAAACCCTATAAAACATTTTAATCATCGGTATGAGAACATATATCTCAATAAAGGACATAAAATAATGAAATAAAAAAAATTAGCCCAAAAATAAATATTAAAATTTTACTTTTAAAAAAATAAACTATGGGATGAAAATAAAAAAATTTATTACATAATAAATCATATTTTCATCCCAAAACATCCATAAAAAATTTTATAAGTTAATATAATAAATAAGATGTTTCATGGAAGCATTTTAAAAAGATATAATTTCCAACCATAAAACATAATCTCTTTAGCATACCTTATAAAAATAAAAGTTCCCTATAAAATGAATTCAACAAATAAATATTAAAGGTAACTTGTCACATCATTTTTATACCATTATTATTTATTATTTGTATCTATTTGATATATTATTAATATCCAACATAGCTAAATTTGGAATAGCCATCACATTATGTTTCCATAATATCGTAGGATAAACTCATCAGTTACATCCATCTCATTACCCAATGAATGGGTGGGATATAATTATAAGGACCTGGCCTTAAAGATTACATAATCATGAGATAAGTTAGGTATTCACAATGAGGTTATTTTCAATTTTAGAGATTTATATAACTAGAACATAAATCCTACAAAAAAACTATATTAATAAAATGTGGACACTTTCAAAAATATCCATTTATTAAATATAACAAAATCCTTTGAAAAGAAATGGGTTTTATTTTCATGTTAAATCCTAAATTTTCCTTGATCCCATCCTTCAAATTGTTCTTCATTAAACCAAATGAAAAACATTTAAAAACTGAGGACGGCCATAAAAATTTCAGTAAGGGACACATAAGGAATGAAAAATATTAGTCTTTTGAAATCATTCAAACCATTAATAATTTATCATAATTTAATAATTTTCACCTACAATAAGTAGTTAATTACACTTCAATAAATATATGTTCATTTCATACATATTTTCTAACTAATAGATTACCATTAACCCATATAAAGAAATATATAACATATAAATATAACATGGTACATAATCGTACTTAAATGGAATAACTATACTATCAAATTACACATTAATTACTAAATAAATATATATACATCTAACTTTCATTTCCAATGCATTTGAGATTATAACGTAACAACCCGTCCTAGGTTTATCACGAAACCACATGTCATTGGTATATCACATAACCACCTGTATTTGGATTTTCATGTAACCACCAATAATATTTCCAAGTAACATTATATTATCATAACACATAAGTATTAAGGTTTTCAACAATTCTATCCTAAAATATCATTTTCTATTAGAAGAAATAATTGTTTTATATTGAAATATTTAATCCCATTCCAAAAAAATTATAAAATATAATAAATTCACCATTGAATAAACTATTACAATACCACTATGATCCTTTTGAATGAAATTAACATTTTAATACATTCATTTTTTTAAATTAATTATTAAAACCCAATTTGAAATCATGTACATGAAATAAAAAAATTTAGATGAATGAATCATTAAAACCTAAAAAGGATGTTGTAGTTATATAGTCACATAGCACTAGAGAAAGACTTGAATAAGAATCAGTAAGAAATAAAATTAAAAAAATTAATTTCCTGAGAATATATTATTCATGAAATGACATGTCAAAAGGGTTCTATATTATCCATATAGAACAAAAATAGTGCATAACATCAAGATATGCCTCAATGAAATGAGATTGAGATGAAGTACATTACAATGATTGTATTATTAGATTAAGGATAAATCAATTACATAATTATATATGAAATATATAAATACACCCAATATAATAGATATTAATCATAAAAAATAAGATCTCATGTACAAACATTTTTGAAAAACACCAATGACATGGATATTTAACTCAATGAATGGAAAATGAGATACAATTTCCCTTAACATGATTCAAACATACCTCGTTCATTCTTTATCTTCCTAAATAATATAATTTGGTAAATTTATAATTTCTTTGGATCTTTTTGGATGTCTGTATTCCCTTTATATCACTTATTACCATCCATAAAAATTATTTAATACATTGAGTTCATGTCATACGTTTTATCGATATTCTTTACTTGAGTCTAAATGAACATGGTATAATGTAATTTTTCCATGTTTTCATAAATCCATAATCTCTAGAATAGTATTAATTTAATATTAATAACATTTATAAATTAAATTTTTTTTAAATTAAACCAGTAATTGTGGTTATGAAAAATGAACAATGTTGTAATCTTGGAGACGGTAGGCTATAGGTACCCATGAATAACGTTTCCATTTTTCATTTACCATTATGGAAATAAGGTAATTATTATTTTAGATTTCCAAATTATCATGATATTATTAACATAATAATAATAATTTACATATACATTTATATGTCATACATGTAATATAATGAATCAAAATAAGTCACCCCACTTTATGAAAGAGATATTTCACACGTATGCCCAAACGATATTATCATTTTTATCCACATGAAAGTATGAAAGTAATTGATATATTATTATTTTATATTGATTAATATTTCATTAATATCACATATGACCATTAATTATCTCTTATAACAGGTCATGAGAGATGGTTATGGAAAATGAATTGGATACGTTTATGAAGGTGATTTTTTACACGTAGGCAGGAATGATTAATTCTTTCCCCATTAAATAGAAGTGGAGATTTATTTTGGTGATTATATTAAAAAATATAATGACATTAATGATACTAGATTTATTATTAGACCATGTCCTGAGAATATTTGAAGGATGTGGAAGAAGATATAAAATAGAAACATTTTAATAAAAGGATACCTCTTCTTTGGTTGATCAACTTTGAAGAACACCTTAACAAAACTATGAAGGGTGCTATGACAAAAATAAGGACTCAAAAACAAGGGTAGGGATTTTATTAAGAGTTTGGGAAAGATATTTTTTGATCCAAAAGGATTTTAATTTTTTATTCAATGATAATGAGAAGTTCCATATTATAGGAGAGACAAGAGGAACTTTATGAAAGTCCTAAAATATAAATTTAATATAAATTTATATTCAGTTTATAATTGTATAAAACTCATTTATTTCAAATATAATATTATTTAGTGTCTTATAACTAATAAAAAATTAAAATTAAATTTTTTTGGAAATTTTTTAATCCTTATATTTTTTATTTAACATGTTTTACCTTTTTAAATCACACCATGACAACATGTTATTAATACTTTGTTTGTTAATTTAGTTAAGAAATCAAGAAAAATGGGAAAAAATTGTTATTTATGAAATATTAAGACATATACTAAAATTTTTGTCCAATATTATATTTTTAGGAATTTGATAAATTTTAATAAAATATTTTATATTTTATGTTATGAATGATGTTAAATTTGACACTATTCATACTTGAATTTTTGAAAAATTCAATACAACATGATTACTTTGAACAATATACATTAAATAAATACAAAAATTTCATAGTAATCAATTAAATTCATCTATTGAATCCAATAGTTAAAATAATATTTATTTTAACTTTTATAATATCATTTATTTGAATCGTTTATTAGTGCATTAATCATTTCACCAAGATTGTTTCATAATCAATTTTTTTTATTTTATTGTTCAAAATTTAAAAATAAAATACCATGTTTGAGGAAATAAATTAAGATTTATAATGAAACTTTATAGTATAATGTATAATATAATGAACCCATATTACAATTGTTTTATAAAAGAAGATTCATTTATATAACATATTATCATATACATTAAATTAGACCTTATAAGTTTCATAATAACACCAATGTGGATAAAAATCAATATTTTTCATCCCAATGGTTTTCTTGGTCGGACATATGTCAAAAAATAGTATTATGACATGTGTTTGTGTAGTTTTAAATTATTATAATTTTATTTTTATGCTTATTTACCTGATTTAACTTTTAATCGCGGTAAATAAAAATAATTACTAATGTAACTATTCAAAATGTCCAAAAATAAAATGGAATACTTATATAATTATTAAATTATGTTTCCAAATATGGAATATATTTTTCTATATTTAAAACGCATATGTTCAATTAATTAATTTAAAATTAATTATCGTTGTCAAAACTAGAAGACATGTTTTCTAAAAGTAAAAACCATCAAAAGAATGTCATGTGTTTATATTTAACATCAATGTGAAATTACTTCCAATGACCAAAATTTTATTAAATGATAAAAAAATAATCTAATTACACTTTAAATCCAGTTAAAAAGATAATCTATCTATACATATAAATTAGACGAAAATGCAGTTTTGAGTAAATGCAGTATTTTTCACTATTCATTAAAAAATTGAATGTTATAAAAAAATACCAAAATTCAACAAAAGTAAATTTTGATGTACCTATTTAAAATAATAATTTTATTTTTTCATACATAACATATAAAATTGTCAAAAACATTTTAAAAAAAGTGTTAACCATAAAAAGACAGTAAAATAGTTTCTTTTTAAAAATATTTCTTTTAATCGAAAAATTGAATTTTTTCTTATATGTTGTTTATAAATAATATAATATTAATTTTAAACATAAAATTTTGTTTATATTTAATTAATATAATAAAAAAATAGTTATATGATTTTATAAACACAATTATTCACCTTTAAAATGGTTTTCAAAAAAAGGCAACCCTTATATTAGATTAGTTGTAATTTTATTTCTATTAAATTTGGTATTCAATGAATCATTATATAAAAATATGTAAACATTATTTTCATAATTAAAATAATAATATTAATTCTTACCAATACAACAACTAGTTTATAATGGTATGATTTAAATATTACTATTTAATTGGTCATTTAAGCTCGATGTAGCATATCATATACGCTATTGAACATACTATTTCGTTCCTAAAACACAGGTTATTACATCTTACCCCATTAAATAAATTGGGTCCTAAAAACTGTAATTTTGGTTTGTTAACTAGGTCATGATTTTTAAAAATACATTTATTGAGAACCCACATCATAAAAAAGGTTAATAAAATTACAACTCTAAATGAAAGAAATTGAAGTACAATGGTCACCAGAGATGTCACATACTAGGATTCCATATAGAAAACCATGGTTGTGGAAGAAAAACTAATGATCATATTTTGATGAAGAGTGATGGAAAAAATGATCAGGAAAAATTCAATAATAATAAAACCACAAACTTTTGATGGGTTAAACAAACCTTGATTCCATATTAGCAAAGGTAAATGGAAAACGTGTTTGTTTTAATAATATTTTCATTAAAGTAGAAAATTTATTTACGATATTGAGTAAGAACATAAGAAAAAAACTTAATTTTTGAGTATATTTTCATCCTTTAATTAATTTCTACCACAATCACCTCTTTTCTTTAAACGCTGAGTATTCAAGTTGACTTGTTCACACCAGAAGAAATAGAATCATATTCTAGAGAATCACATAACCCCCAAACGATTAACTATATATATTCATCATGTCTTGAAATATTAACTAAAACCAAAAAAGTTTTTAAACTAATTAGATAATTCAAACAAAATAATTAACCTTTATCTAATGAAAATCTACTTTTAAATCTCAATTACTCAATAGTAATATCCAAAGTTCAACAAAAACCATTTGAAAAATAATTGTCCTTAAAATTCCTCAATATAAAATCCAATATTGAAACCAAAAATTATAATGATTTGATAACATAGTTTTCCAAGATAAATTGTAACATTGATCTCCAAATAACATCAAACACTATTAGTGTCTCACAAAAAAAATTAGTTAACCTAATAAAAATTTATCCAAGATAGGTTAATCACATCAATAAATTAACTGAATCTCCATAAGTCCTCTATAAATCATAGAATATTCCAAAATTAAAATATATGATTACTGCACCAAATTATATCTCATTGCATTCTATTTTAAATAGTCATATAATATTCCTGAAATAGTTAATGTCTTCCAATGTCATATTTATCACGTAATCCGAAAATAATTTTCCAATAGAAATATCCATTTTATAAAAGATTTATGTTCTAAATAAACATATTCTTATTTCATAAAATAATTTAACTAAAAAAATAATTCATATTTTCCACGTAATTCACATAGGCCAGTGGTAGGTGATAAATGCCCATCACGCTCTAACTATTGGTCCAATTCCCACAGCCTTGTACGATGTGATGTGTTGTCACATAGTCTGCATGATTCCCATTTTCAGAAACTATATAATTCTTCTAAAATTAACAAAATGAGAGAATGTTATCAATAATAACTATAACATGTTTTAACCTCAATTTTTATTCTATACTTATCATTTTTTAGAACAGAAATTTCTAACCCATAACTACCTAAAAAATAAATGTCTCAAAAAATACAGTTATTTACCGTGAAATTTCATAAGATAAACCTTCAAAATGGATTTCTATGATATTGAACTTATTATAATCCTAAAAATTATAAATTCATATGGTCTCCCTAGGACATAAGAATATATAGTAATCTCCAATTATTTCAAAACCATCCCTCGATATCAACAATAAGGACTCATCCTTAAAAATTACTTAATATAGAGAAATGCTATGAATTTACATTGTGGATATTTTCAAGTATTTAGTTTTAATGAATTTGGCAATAACCCATAAATAAAAAAACCACATAAATACATTACAGAAAAATCCAACACTATCCATTTATAACCAAATATAATTTTTTTAAAAGAAACATGGTTCCATTCAATGTTAAATCATAACTTTTCCATGATTCCATTCAAGACTCTATGCTTTTTAAAAAAATATAATAAACATTTCAAAACATATGATGAGCATAAAAAACTCAGTAATGGATACAAAAAGAAGGAAAAATGGTATTCTTTCAAAAACATGTAAACTATTAATACTTTATCCGAATTTAATAATTCTCACCTTTAAAAAATAGTAAAATACATTTCACAGAATATAAGATCATTGCTTACTGTTCCTTTAACCAAAATATTACTTTAAACCTATATAAAACAACATATAATATATAAATCTATCTTGGGACATACTCATACATAAATTGAATAACCATATGGTAAAATTCAACATATATCACAAAATGAAATAGCCACATGGCTGACTTCAACACATAATTCATTGGAGGTTATAACGTATCTATACACCCCAAGTAAATAAAGAATATGAAATCATTATATTTATATATATTTGTGAATAAAATATTAATATTACTTTAAATGGGATTCTATGCTCGATGGTGTACGCAATACGCAACAACGAGTTTCTTGGGAAGCTTACGTTGCACTCTAATAATAAAATAATATTATTTTAAATGGTAGTTAACGCCTTGCCATTGTAATGGCGGGAATGAACAGAACTAACTACCAAATGATTATATATGTTTGTCAAATATTTTTACTTTTTACAATAAATTTTAGAGGATTAAAAATGCGAATGAATCCAATTTTAAGCGTAAACATTCTAATATTCTTTAAAAGGTCGATTAACCGGCTTTTGATGGTGAACCTCTTTTAAATCCACTTTTGACAATTTTATGTGTAATATTTGACAAACAAAATTCTTCTTTAGAATCGGGACATCAAAATTTACTTTGTGTAAATTTTTGGTATTTTTTTCAGAAAAGTTCAATTTTTATTGAATAGTGAAAAATGTTGTATTTTAATTCAAACCCACTTTTTAATCTAATTTATTTATATGATTAGATTATCTTTTGAATTGGTTTTAAAGTGAAATTATAATATATTTTTCCCATTTATTCCAATAATGGTCAATGGAATTAATTTCACTTTGAAATCGGACTTAAACTAGTGTCAATCTTTTAATACATTTTGGTTAATAAAAACACGCTATTTGTTTTGACAGCCGGAATTAATTATTAAATTAATAAATGCAACTTATATGTTTTGAATTTTTTAAAATAGACATCATTATTGAATTCGGAATATGAAATATAGCTTAGGGTGAATTTTTGGAATTTTCTGAAAAACTTCAATTTTTGATGAATAGTGAAACCACTAAGTGGTACTTATAAAAACTGATTTTCCGTTTTAATGAAATTTTTCCACCTTTGTGTTTTGAATTTAAAAAATATGATATAAATGGTTGTCATTATGAATTAAAATGTGGTTCGATGGGATTAAAATAATTTTTTGGTGAATAGTATCTTATTATAATTTTAATCACGAATAGAGGTAATTAGTGTAGTTTAAGGTTAGAATAATGTTTTAATAAAATGAAATGACCTAGAAACATGAACTACCCTAATTGGATGTGTCATGGCCGACCAAGACAATCCATTGGTCAACTTGGGGACCCCATGGAGCCACATTGGTTGGAAAATGACATAAATACCTTTTCATTTAATGATAATTTAAAAATGACACAAACATGAGATGTTTTAATAAAAAAAAATTACATGGGGTTATACAAGTCATATTTTTGACTATAATTAGTCATTGGGAAGATATAAATATTTCCTACATCATAGTAGTTTTTTTATAATTTTTAGACATTATATAAATTAAATTATTTATGACATCATGAGGATGTAGCGATGACCTCATTATTTAATGATTTAAATAAAATGGAACGATAATGTAATATCTATGACCTACACATGTCCAAAACCTATTGGATTGGTGTATTTAGAACCCTTATCACCTCATCCTGGAATTATATCAATGTGGGACCTCTTAAATCCGAATACCATTTTAAAATAAAGTGACTTTTCTATACCTTCCAAGAGTGCCCCTCCTCTCCTCTTATAAAAGGCCCCCACCTCTACCACCTTACCCACACTCCCAAAGCCTTTGTCTCGGCAAAACCATGAACATTTTGTCTCTCCACTTCCCTATATTACTCCTTCAAGCCTCAGTTTGGAAAGAAGTCTTCGCAAGGAAGCCTTTGAGCTCAAACCAAAGGGAGTTACCCGATTTTAAGGTATTGTCTTCACATGAGTCCTTTGGTTTTATTTTGCTTCTCCAACACCCTAAACTCTTTTTATTCATTTCATTTGTAACAACTCCAGTATCATCAATATACTATTATTTTTCTATGATAAGGAATCTAGCTACACTTACACACACCTACATCTAATGGTTAAAGAACATACTGTTTCCGTGGATGGCGAATTTCTGCCTCCCAAAACGATGATTGTTCAACATTCTTTTAACACCTTCAAAGGTGGCCATTAAGATGAAAATATATTTATATATGATATATAATATGTTTATGTTTTCCTTAATCTTCTGTATTTTTCATTTTGGTAATACCTTTATGGTTTCCATTATGGGTAAACGTGATATCTTCATTTAAGGAAGTGCGGACTACCGCCCCCTCAAAGTGATTTGTTTCGTTAATAACATATATGGGACTTATAGAGGATTATGTTGTGATATTATATATGATATTACACTGGAATTATAATATACATTTATATCATTATGATTCTATTATATAAAATAGGAAATATAAATGAAAGTAGCGTTTATGCGTACGTATGGATTACCGTCTCCATTAACGGTGAATTTCATTTCTTACCTCTAAATGATTATGTAATATTATAAATTCATGTATATACTGTAGGATCGAAATAGTGATGTAGATGCTCAATTTACAAGAGGGGTGTGATTTTTAAACTTTAAAAATTCCTTTGGAACCTTTAAAGTTAGTTAAGAATAACTATGTTTTCCTTAAGAAAAGGAAAGGGCTAAGTTTAACAAAGTTAAACTTAGTAGATTCACAACACCTCTAATTCCAAAAGCAATCTTGGAAAGAGATTCTGAACATAGGTTCCAAAAATATGGTTCCGGAAGATGACACATAAGAAAAGATTACAATATGAGATTCTACCTTAAAGCGTATAGAATCTAAATGAAACAGAGTACAAGTAAGGAAGTATAAGAATGTTATACTTTCCGTATATTACAAAATGCAGCGGAATATAAACAAGTAGTAAAACTACAAGTAACAAGATATAAGTCTTTTAACCCAAAGATAAGGGTATCCAAAAACCTTGGATAAAGGTACCTTGATTTATAATTTCAAGCAAGTCTGTCTTACCCACACCAGGGTAAGCCCTCGATACGAAGATCGGAGTCTCTATCTTGTTATCCCCGCAAGCCCTCAACATCAAGGTAGTTGGAAACCTTTGTCTTCCTTAGCAAGGAAGCCCTCTAACTTTATGGTAGTCGGCACCTCTGTCTTCCTATCCCCGGACTCCCTCGAATGTAATCACCAACATTCGGAGTCGTACGAATCTTTGAGAGTTAATAAGAGTCTCTCTCTCTAGAAATCACTTCAAGCAAATTAGTCAGGCTTTCAGCACTTTTATCAACCACAAGTTCTTTCAAATGAGCTCCTATTTATAGGTAAGGTCAACTCCTTCTACAATAGTCATCTTTTCCTTAAATATCGGAGGGACCTGTACACATGTCACTTAGGCAACGGTTAGTTTATAACAAAACAGACGACATCGTTTTATAAAAAAACAAGTGTAACAGAATGTAGAACATCGTTTTAATTCTGACTCAAATGTTCGGAATGAACGCTTCGGAGTAAAGGTTCGGAGTGTAATGAAAATAATAAGAGTAGAAAAATTTTAGAAGTGTAAGCAATATAAAATATCGGAGACTAACAAAGATATTTTTCGGAGTTTGAATTAATTCAGAGTGTATAAAACAAAGATACTCAAATTCTGTTTAATAGGTGAATTCAAAATGCGAATTCAGAATAGGAATTCGTCATCAGAAATCATAATGAGAATTCGTCAATAGAATTCGTAATGACAATTCTTCATTGGAATTCGTAATGAGATTTCGGAATGAGATTTCTTCATTAGAATTCATAATGAGAATTATTCTTCAGAATTCGTATCCTGAATCTGGAATAGAACTTAGCCAGAGTTCATATCCGGAATTCGGAATGAAACTTCCTTATAGTTCTTATCCAGAATCCGAATCCTAAAACAGGATGCTTTATATCAAAGTTTCAATGATTCCGAGAAAATAGAAATGAATCTGAATCTCATAAAAATAAAAATATGGATGAAAATAAGAATAGGATAATTTTTCTTATAAAATCTATTTTGTTTATAAAATCAATTTCTTAAGAAATTATTTTTCTTATGAAAGCAATTTTCCTTAAGAAAACAATTTTCCTTATAAAAGAGAGTTTCCTTATAAAAGCGATTTTTCGTATAAAAGCAACTTTCCTTAAGATAAGGTGTTTGTGATTTTCAAAAGAAGAAGGAATGGAAAAGTCATAAGGAAAACCTTATTGACTCAACAATCTCTCCCTTTTTGGAAAGCACAAACACTCTTACGAAAAATAAATTCTAAGAAGAAAGAAAAACATTAAGGCTTATCTCCCTTTTCTTTAAGAATATTGATGAATACGACTAACTCCCCCTTGGGCTTTGAAACTCTAAGGATCGTATTCAGATTTCCGGAGTGATAAATAAGAAGGTCTTCTTTAATGAAAAAGCTCCCCCTTAAACAAACTCTAATTAGAGTTATTCTTTTTCATAAGGATCTTTTCCTTCTCCACCTTTGTGATTTTCAAAAAGAATTGGAGGGAATGGAAAAAAAATAACAAAGTACCTGAAAAATTAGTAATGACAACAATAGAAATGACAAGCACGACTATCATTAAATTTGAAATCTCAGCAACAAAAAGAATACAACAAAAAGATCGGATTTGGTTATTTCAGATCTTTTTCCTTCATCATGATCCCCTTTTAGAATATTCTTGATCTTCTTCAGGTCTTTATGATCTTCTTCAGCTTGCTTCTCTAAGACAACTATTCTTGCAGATTGAGCTTCAATTTTTTCTTCCTGGGCTTTCAGCTTTTCTTCCTGAGCTTTGATCTTTTCTTCCTGATCCTTCATCCTTTCTTCAAAATAAATCCGATTTTCCCTTTCAAAATTCCAGTTTTGAGAAATGGAATTCAACTTCCCATACAGATCTCTCACTTCTTGAATCCGGAAGTTCTTTTCTTCTGTCAACTTCTCTTCAAAGGATGCAGTTAACTCATTTATCTTCTTGTCCTTAGTTTCAAAAGAATCTTTAACATTGTCTTGAAACTCATCGAACAACCTCATCTCCTCCACGGTCTTCTTCGACCAGTTTTTCATCTTCTTGCAAGATCTTCTATGAGCTTTGTAACCAACAAAAAACGTTTTGAACTGAGCCTCAATCTCAACGCACTTGTCCATAACCATAGATACGGAGTCAATTTTCTGATTTAGAGCATGTTGGAGCATTTGGAATCTTGAGTCAATACTAGAGAAGGTCGGAATGGTTCCCACCAACTTCTTTAAGGACTGAACAACAAAGTCATGCCCCAACGAGGATGACTCTGAATCTGAAATCTTTCTTGTAGAGTTTTCTTCCTCAATAAGCTCCAACTTCCTTTTAGATGAATCACCAAATTCACTTTTCTTTCTAGCCACTAATTTCGGAGTATCAACAAGGAGTTTCTTTCCCTTGCCTTTTATCGGAATTGATTCCTGATCCGGAGTTTTCTGCTCGCCAGTAAACACTTGAACAATCTCATCAACAACTTTTTGAACAACATCTTCCTCATTCTTATCCTTATCTGGAGTTACTAACTTAGAGGATTCAGTCTCGGAAGTTTGGAGTGATAGATGTTCCGAACGTGATCCTTTATAATCATCCACTTGTTTCAAAAGATCTCCTGTTTCACCACTTCCTTCAAGAACTTCTTCTTCCTCACCCACTTGCTAAATCTGCTCGATTTTCTCAACATGATCAGCTGTAGTCTCTTCCGGAAAATCAATGTTTCTTCCTGGAGTCTCAAGTAGAGATTCCAAGGAGAACGATCTTGGAACTGGAATGCTTCCGGATACTATTTCACTAAATTTCAACAAAGCTTGGACTGCCTCGGCTTATGACATCTTCTTCTTAAGCATCTTTTCCTTTACTTGTTTTTGAAGCTCATCGGCAGTTTTCTCCTTCAGGGCCTTAGCTTCTACAGGGTCCAATCCAAACTGCGGATCCCCTTCTTTCATTTTCTCTTTATCTGCTATCCACTCTGCAACAACCTCATCAGGATAGGCCTTCTTCTTCTTTGGTTTGGGAGGTGCGGTTTGAACTTCCTTAGACTTAGGATCTTCGACTTCAGCTACAACGTCCTTCAATTTTATTTTCTTAACTGGTTTGGATGATTCCAGTTCAGCAGCCTTCAGAACCGTTTCTTCTTGATTAGGAAAATCAACGAACTCACCAATCTCCTTGTTGAAAGCCACATCCATCCTCTTAAGGGTGTCATCACTAACCAACAAGATTTTACAAACCCTTGGATTAGATCTACAGGCTTCCTTGAAAGATTCAAGGCACCGAACTATAAACTTTGATAATATTTCATGGTACATTACGATTTGTGCCCTGAGATTTCCCTTCTTAAGATTCTCAATGGTTATAAGAATGTTCCTCATAAAGTTAAACATTCTTAGATTTATCAGGAAATCTAAGATATATATCTCACTCTTCTTCAAGCTGTCTTTATCACCTTTCCTTGGTACGATAAGCCCTTGCACCCACAATTCTAGAATCCTGAAATTTGTGGATTGACTTGCAATCTTTGGAGCCTTGTCATCAGATAGTCCGAGAGTTTCTAACACTTTTTCTTTGTCGAAGCTACCCTTAGAGTCCGGAAAAACATGAGAAATAAATTCGGCTTCTCCTTCATAGGACAACCCTACCAAGCTTGCTTCCTTGGTATAAGAAAGTTTGTAGGTCTTTCCATAATACTTAAAAGAAAAATTCTCCCTATTATCTTCCTGGAAGAAGGAAACTATTTCATAGAACTCAACAAGTAACTCTGTAAAAACATCGTCTTGAGTCCCCGGTTTGGATACAGCAACATCTTTCCAGCCATTCAACTTAATGTTCTTTGAAATAAGAGAATCATAGTTGTTGAAGAAATCCGGATGGACTAACCTTTCTCTGTAAACTAACCATTATGAAATAGGCTTGGTGGATGAAATTTCATGAGACACTAACTCCGCAGACATTCGGATCTATAATCCTCTGAGAATTTCGGAACGAAGACAACTGTAGTTCGGAACGACCTTAAAACAGAGGGGCAGAGCTTCGAGACACGAGAGCTTGAAATCGATGTGGGATGAGTATTTGGGTCCCCTTTATATAGGCAATGAAATGACGGTTCAACTTCCACAGTTGATCTAACAGTTATGATTATCTGAGATCAGATCTGACAGTTGAAAACTTGAATCTGATCATTTTGAGGTTTTTATTTAAACAAGGAATTAAGAAAACTAAAATCTGAAAACATAATACAAGAAAATGCCAGCAATAAAAATATGACTACGAAAACTTGAGTAAGGTAATCATACCTTTCGGATTGGATTAGGAGAATTATTCGTAATGGGTAATATAACAAAGACTAGAAAAAAAATTATTATGAGAAGACATATTTCTCAAAAATTTTACTATGGAAAATAAACTTAGTACGAAAAACCCATTACAGAACATTCATTATGGAAAATTTAGTACGAAAAACACATTACGAAGAATTTAGTATGAAAATTCCGTTATGAAAAAATCTAGTAGGAAATTTTCCATTCCGGAAATTTTCAATACGAACACTTCCATTCCAGAAGTATTCTGAACGAGTATGCCCATTTTAGAAAAAAATTGTAGTTCCAGAAATCTCCATTCCGGAAATCTTCGTTCTGAGAATTTTGAAAACAAATTTTTTAAAATTTTGTTAAACAAACAATCAAATGTACTCCCCCTATGAAAAGGAGTTTATTACTGTAAGGAGATTTTTTCAACAGAAAGTTAACTAAGAAAGATTACCTTACGATTATCACTCCTAACTTCTGTTTAATATATTCAAATCTATCAGAAGGCAATGATTTTTTGAAAATATCAGCAAGTTGTTCTTGCGTTTCGATAAACTAAAGAATAATATCTCCTTTAAGTGTGTGATACCTAAGAAAGTGATGTCTAATATCTATGTTTTTTGCACGGGAGTGATGTGCAGGGTTCTTACTGAGAGCAATGGAACTAGTGTTATCACACAAAATTTGAGTTTTAGTAAAACTCAAGCCAAAGTCTGTGAGTGTCTGTTGCATCCACAACACTTGTGCACAACAACTTCCAGCTGCTACATATTCAGCTTCAGCAATGGTGAGTGCTACAGAATGTTGCTTCGTGTAGGACCAAGAAACTAAAGAATCTCCTAAGAAATGACATGTTCCGGATGTACTTTTTCTATCCATTCTACATCCACCAAATTCATCATCAGAAAAGCTTTTTAGAACAAAATAATTTCCAAAAGTATAAAATAATCGTAGATCCATGTTTCCCTTATGGTAGAAAAAAAATCCTTTTTACTGCCTTTAAGTGAGATTCCTTAGGATTGGATTGATATCTTGCACATAAGCATACTGAAAACATTAAGTTTGGTTGACTTGCTGTTCCGTAAAGTAGACTTTCTATCATACCTCTAAAAGATGTTTGATCTACTGGTTTCCCATCTTTGTCAAGATCTAAAGAGTTTGAGGTACCAATGGGAGTACTTATACTCTTAGTGTTGTCATAACCATACTTTTTAAGAAGATCATTAATATACTTATGTTGAGATATGTAGGTTCCTTCTGGTTTTTGAGAAATTTGAAAACCAAGGAAAAATGTTAACTCACCCATCATACTCATTTCAAACTCAGATTTCATTAGACTAGCAAAAGAGTCAGTCAAAGATTGCTGAGATGAACCAAATATAATTTCATCAACATAAATTTGAACAATCAAAACATTTTTCTTATCTTTCTTTATAAAATGGTTTGGATCTGAATTTCCCTTAACATAATTATTTTGAAACAAAATTCCAGTGAGTCTATCATACCATGCTCGTGGGGCTTGTTTAAGGCCATACAAAGCTTTGGTAAGTCTAAAAACATGATCAGGATGTTTTGTATCTTCAAATCCAGGAGATTGTTCTACAAAAACATCCTCTTGAACATAACCGTTAAGAAAAGCACATTTCACATCCATTTGGAAAAGTTTGAAATTAAAGAATGCTGCAAAGGCAAGTAGAATACGGATAGATTCAAGTATAGCTACTGGAGCATAGGTTTCTTCATAGTCTATTCCTTCTTGCTGATTATATCCTTTAGCAACAAGTCTAGCTTTATTTCTTACTATGACTCCATTTTCATCACATTTATTTCTAAAAACCCATTTTACTCCAATAACAGATGTTTCCTTAGGTCTTTCAACCTAGGTCCAGACTTTATTCCTTTCAAATTCATTTAGTACATCTTGCATTGCTTTAATCCAATCATTATCACCTAAAGCATCATTAGTTCTTTTAGGTTCTAACTGGGAAAGAAATGCTAGATGTTTTACTTCATTTCATAAGGAACTTCTAGTCCTTACAGGTTGGTTTACATCACCAATGATGCTATCACTGAGATGATTCTTAAGAAATGCTTGATTTGGGTTTTGTAAAACCTGTTCATCAACATAGGGTAGAAATTCTTCTGGGGTAAATGTTTCAGACGTATCTTCTAGAACAATTTCCTTATCAGAAGGTTCTTCTATCAATGGTTGAGAATCAGTTTTTGAAAACACATCCAAGGGAGATGGCTGGGATGGTTCAAAAACAAATGGATCTGATTCATCAAATTTTACATGTACTGTTTCTTCAACAGTACAAGTTTTTTTTATTAAAAACTCTATAATCCTTAGAGGTTGTGGAATATCCTAAGAAATTTCCTTCATCTGATTTCGGTACGAATTTATGTAAATTATCTTTAGTATTCAAAATGAATACTTTGCAACCAAAAACCTTGAAGTAGGAAAGTCTTGGTTTTCCACCATTCCATAACTCATAAGGAGTTTTATTAAGAAAAGGTCTAATCAAAACTCGATTTATAGTATAGAAAGCAGTACTTACAGCTTCAGCCCAGAAATGTCTAGCAATAGAATATTCACTCAACATGGTTCTAGTTACTTCCTGAAGAATTCTATTTCTTCATTCAACTACACCATTCTTTTGAGGAGTTCTAGGTGCTGAAAAATTGGGAGTAATCCCTTTCTTACTATTCAAAGTTTCAAAATATGAATTTTGAAATTCTCCTCCATGATCACTATGAATAGTTTTCAATGGAAGGTTTTTCTCATTTTTAAATTGAGCTCTAAAACTATTGATATAGGAAAAAGCTTCAAATTTCTTTGCTAGAAAATAGACCCAAGTAAATCTAGTGTAATCATCAACTAGAACAATCACATAATATTTGCCTCCAATACTTCCAGTTTGTGTTGGACCAAAAAGATCCATGTGCATTAACTGTAAGGCATCGGTTTTTGAGACTTCACCGATTGACTTAAAACTAGATTTATGTTGCTTTCCATATTGACATGGATCACAAACTTTAGAAGAATCAAATCTAAGCTCCGGTAGATCCTTAAATAGTTTCTTCTTAGAGAGTTTACATAGGTTTCTAATATTACAGTGTCCTAATATTCTATGAAATAACCAGGAATGATCTTCCATTGCACTTAAGCAAGGTAAATCTTGACTCCTGAGGTCTTCTAGGTTCAAAGTGTAGACATTCTTTTGCCTATTGGCTGAGAGAATAAATTCTTCCTTGGAATTGTGAACTAAGCACTTATCATTCCTAAAATTCACATGGTAACCTTCATCATATAACTGACTTATGCTAATGAGGTTGTGCTTAAGACCCTTAACGAAAAGAACATTTCAAATCAAGGTTTTACCAAGAAAAACAATATTACCAATACCAACAATCTCTCCCTTAGAATTATCTCCAAATGTTACCTTTCCTCCTTTCATTTTGATAATCTTTTCAAAATAAATATTGTTACCAGTCATGTGCCGGGAACATCCACTATCCATGTACCATGTATTGTTTCTGGTACTCTCTTTGTTTTCTTGAAATTAATAACAAAATTAGATTTTTGGAATCCAAACCTGTTTGGATTCGAGATTTCCAGACAATTAAATTTTAGGAACCCACATCTTCTTAGAAAAGTAAGCTTTGTGAAATCCTATAGATTGAATTTTGTTTAAGGAACAATTCTTTTCCCATTGACCACCACATCGACACTTGGTACAAAATGGGGCACTTTGAGGAACAAAATAATTGTTACTAAAAATAGGTTTTTCATGGGTATAACCAAATCCGGATTTAGTTCTTAAAGGTCGTATTTGGGAATACATCTTATCAAAAGTTTCTTTACCATGGGTAAAGTTTGATAAAAAAATTTTAAGGAAAAAATTTCGGACATTAGTTTTACAACCAAGTTTTTATCCTCAAAATCATTATTTTTAGAACTAGAGTTTGGCTCGAAAACATTTTTCATAGAAATTACATTTTCTAATTCTTTAGAATGTTTGTTCTTCTCAGAACATACTTCCTCAATATTTTTTGAAATATTTTCAATATCAGCATTTTTCTTATCAAGATTTTTAGAAAGATCTGATATCTCTTTTGTAAGAATAGAATTCCTAGAGTTTTCCTTATCAAGTTTCTTATTGAGTTTGGAATTCTCAATCTCAAGAAGTTCAGTAAACCTAGAGACTTCTTCATAAGTGGGTAAATTATTTTCTTCATCAGAGGATGATTATTCCTCTTAAGAGTTATAATACTTACTATCATTAGAATTTAAAGAAACATTGGTCAAAGATTCAGCATTTCGTACCTTACCCATAAGACAATGATTATCAATAGTTAATCTGGCTATAAGACCAAGATTCTTCTGTCCTGATGATTCATAATCAGAAGATTCATCTGAAGAGTCACCACCACTGGAACTCCAGGTGTCATTAGCTTTCAGAACTTTCTTAGCTGTAGCTTTATAATACTTCTTTCTGTTCCTGTCTGAATGTCTTTCCTTCCTTTCATTCTTTTTTGAGCATAGGGCAATCTGGTCTAATATGTACAACTCTTTTACATCCATAACAAGTAACTTCTTCATATTTCTTATCTTTCATTTCCTTTTTCTTATACTTAGATTTAAAATTTCTCTGGCCGACTATCTTGTTCATCCATCGAGCAAGATTTGCTAATTCATTTTCTGAAACTTCACTGTCACATTATTCGGATTGGAAAATAACTTTCTTAGACTTGGATCCGGTTACTCTCTCAGGAGTCTTAGCTTTCATCTGATTTGAAGTTGTAGTAAAAGCAACAGTACCATTTCCATTCTTCTGCTTGATGTTTTCTGCATCTCTCTTCATTCTAGTTTCATGTTGTAGAAGAGTTCCAAACAATTCATCAAGAGTAATTTGAGTGACCTTCCTGTTCTCATCTATAATTGTTCTCTTGGATTCCCACTCATTGGGCATAATATCAATTATTTTATCCACAAGAGCTTCATCATCTAAACCTTTCACTCCCATAGATTGTAGACTGTTGACAATAGTCATAAATCTTTGTTGAACTTTACAGATAGGTTCTCCATAAGGAAAATTGAAGCCATGATATTCAGCTCTAAGAATAGCTCTTCTAGTCTCAATCACTTTGGAAGTCCCAAAGTGTGTAACCTCTAACTTCTTCCATATACAGTTAGCTGCTTCACAAGAAGAAATTTGGATATATATATTTCTGGTCATTGATCAAAGTAAAGTATTGCGTACCTTATAGTTTACTTGATATTCTTGCTTTTCTTGATTAGTAAAAGATCTGACTTCCTTGTTAGGAATTTTATAATCACTAGTAAGCATAACAAAGTTGTCTAATCCAGTATTGATAACAAAAGTCTTCATACGATCTCTCTAGTATTCATAGTCATTACCATCAAAGATTGGTGGTCTTGTAGGATTCAGATTATCAATTGATCCAACATTGACTCCTGTCATACTTAAAATAACATTGCACACAACCTTGTTAGTAGCAAAAGATCGTAATCACAACGTTCGGAATGAGAAAGTGAGCAAGAAAAACTTATTCATGAGTATAAGTATTTCAGAGACCATCTCTAATACCAATTGTAAGATTGGTATAGAATAAGAGGTTTCCAACCTCTGATACCAATTGTAGGAACTAAATAGTGATGTAGATGCTCAATTTACAAGAGGGGGGGGGGTGAATTGTAAACTTTAAAAATTCCTTTGGAACCTTTAATGTTAGTTAAGAATAACTATGCTTTCCTTAAGAAAAGTAAAGGGCTAAGTTTAACAATGTTAAACATAGTAGATTCACAACACCTCTAATTCCAAAAGGAAACTTGGAAAGAGATTCCGAACGTAGGTTCCGGAAGTATGGTTCTGGAAGTTGACACTTAACAAAAGATTACAATATGAGATTCTACCTTAAAGCGTATAGAATCTAAATGAAACGGATTACAAGTAAGGAAGTATAAGAAATTTATACTTTCCTTATATTACAAAATGCAGCGGAATATAAACAAGTAGTAATACTACAAGTAACAAGATATAAGTCTTTTAACCCAAAGAGAAGGGTATCCAACAACCTTGGATAAAGGTCCCTTGATTTATACTTTCAAGCAAGTCTGTCTTACCCACACCAGGGTAAGCCCTCGATACGAAGATCGGAGTCTCTATCTTGCTATCCCTGCAAGCCCTCAACTTCAAGGTAGTTGGCAACCTCTGTCTTCCTTAGCAAGGAAGCCCTCGAACTTCAAGGTAGTCGGCACCTCTGTCTTCCTATCCCCGGAAGCCGTCGAATGTAATCACCAACATTTAGAGTCGCACGAAGCTTTGAGAGTTAATAAGAGTCTCTCTCTCTAGAAATCACTTCAAGCAAATTCGTCAGCCTTTCAGCACTTTTATCAGCCACGATCTCTTTCAAATGAGCTTCTATTTATAGGTAAGGTCGGCTCCTTCTCCAACGGTCATATTTTCCTTATTTATCAGAGGGACCTGTACACGTGTCACTTAGGCAACAGTTAGTTTATAACAAAAGAGACGACATCGTTTTATAACAAAACAAGTGTAACAGAATTTACGACATCGTTTTAATTCTGACTCAAAGGTTCGGAATGAACGCTTCAGAGTAAAGGTTCGGAGTGTAATGAAAATAATAAGAGTAGACAAATTTTAGAAGTGTAAGCAATATAAAAGTTCGGAGTCTAACAAAGATATTTTTCGGAGTCTGAATTAATTCAGAGTGTATAAAACAAAGATACTCAAATTCTATTTAATAGGTGATTTCAGAATGCGAATTCGGAATAGGAATTCGTCATCAGAAATCGTAATGAGAATTCGTCAATAGAATTCGTAATGAGAATTCTTCATTGGAATTCGTAATGGGAATTCGGAATGAGATTTCTTCATTAGAATTCGTAATGAGAATTCTTATTCAGAATTCGTATCCTGAATCTAGTATAGAACTTAGCCATAGTTCATATCCGGAATTCGGAATGAAACTTCCTCATAGTTCTTATCTAGAATCAGAATCCTAAAACAGAATGCTTTATATCAAAGTTTCAATGATTCCGAGAAAATAGAAATGAATATGAATCTCATAAAAATTAAAATATGGATGAAAATAAGATAAGGATAATTTTTCTTATAAAAGCTATTTTGCTTATAAAAGCAATTTCTTAAGAAAGTATTTTTCTTATGAAATCAATTTTCCTTAAGAAAACGATTTTCCTTATAAAAGTGATTTTCCTTATAAAAGCGATTTTTCTTATAAAAGAAACTTTCCTTAAGATAAGGTGTTTGTGATTTTCAAAACAAGAAGGAATGGAAAAGTCATAAGGAAAACCTTATTGACCCAACATATACTGGATATATATGATATATATGATATATACATCATGATTATAATTCTGGATATAATGGATACATGGACAACTTGTAATTATAAAGGGTTTATTTTTGACTCAAGTACCAATGACTGTTATTAACATAAATAATTACATAGTGTTCATGACATGGAAATATGTGATATAAAAGGAATAATGAACATTAAAAAGGTTCTTAAACAAGTAGAAATTAACTCATGTTTATTATTCAAGAGATTAAAGAACGACTGAGACATGTCGGACCCGAGGTAAGGGAATTCGTCTCAATCTCCTTTCATTGAGGCATATTTCATTTTATACACAAATTTCTTATATACGGGGTATAAAACTCTTTGACTTTTACTTTTATACAAAAGGAATCTTTTTCTACGAAGTGTTTTACAAATCGACAAAAAGTAATTTTCCTTTTAACGTACGCGGTGACAATGACTTTTCCGCCGCCGCGAGTATTATTTGGTATTTGGCTTCCTCAACAAGCCGTAATTTTTTTAAAATAAAATTAATACCATATACTCTTTTATGTATTTTGGTCTTGAAAATGGTTTTGATAAAGGATTCAATTATCTCAATATATTCAAATGATATATTGTGATTTAAATGTGGAAAAATTATTTTTTTTATATTGGTTTTATGTTTTATGATTTTATATTGGTACTTGGACATTTGACGGGTGGTTACGTGATAAACCATATGACGGGTGCTGCCGTGAATACCAGGACGGGTGGTTACGTTATAACCTCCAATGCATTGGGTATGGATGTCAGCCGTATGGCTATTACATTAAGTATGTATGGAAGTTGGCCGTATGGCTATTCCATTAAGTGATATGTGTGGAAGTCAACCGTATGGTTATTCCACTTAAGTATGTTTATGTCCCAAGTTACCTTTATAGGTTATGTGTTCTTTATATGGGTTTTATGGTAATCCTTTGGTTACAAAAAGGTAAGTAATGATATTTTATTCAGTGAAGAGTTTTTACTACTTCATGAAGGTGAAGGTATTACTTTGATAAATTTATACATGGTTTACTTGATGTTTGAAAAACTAACAGTTTTCATTCTTTGTGTATCCCTTACTGAGCTTTTTATGCTCACCCCAAGTTTTTTTGAAATGTTTTTCACAGGACTTAATGTGGTATAAGTTCCAGGATGGGATCAAGGTAAAGTCATGCTACCTAAAACATAGAACAAGACATGTTTTTTTTAATAGTTTTTTATTTTATGGAAACATAGTAGAAGTTTCTACTTTGTAATCTTTTGGGATGTAATAGTTATTTCATAATTCCCTAAAACTCTAAACCTAAAAATATCCTCAATGTGAATTATTCATTTAATTCAATATTATGTAAGGTTTAAGGCTGGGGAATTATAGTTGGTATCAGAGGTTGGTTTAGACAACTTTTGGGATTATGAGTTCTTGTGAGACAGATGATTAGTCCCTATATCTATTATTTCAGTTAAATCCTTGTTTTATAAAATTTTTTCAGGTCAAGTAAAGTCGGTTACGAATGGAAGGAGAAGGATATCAAACTACATTCCAATCTCTTCCTGATGACATGCTTGCAATAATTATTTCAAAGTCATCTTCGGATGATTGTGAATCTTTTTCTAGCATACAACTCACTTGCAAGCTGTTGTGTGGGATATCAAACACCTCCACTATACCTCGTTATCATCGTGGATCATGGGTTTTTTTTAGACAAATAATATTTTCACAATATTCTCATATTTTTAAGAATGGTAAATATTATCAAGGTATTTTCAAGTATTATACCTTATCACTCGAATTTGAAGCATATTATGATTTTAAAAATGGTGCTGAGGAAGGAGACACTTGCACAACCTATTTATATTTTCTTTTAAAATATAGTCTCACATCACATACTTATGGAATTTTAAAAGGACCAATAATAGAAAGTTTCAACTCAATTTCGGTCCGACTATTTTATAGAAATCATGTTTTATCAGATGTTTGGGAATTATATGTCACACATGATTATTTTCCAAAACTGTTTTTTTGTGAACACCCATATGACCCATGTTGTACGAGGTGTATTTGGATGGAGGAAGCAAATGATTTTGAAGGATCTCTAAATCATTGTTGTAATGAATGGGACTTCTACCATCATGATCAAGATGACAATAAAACCGAGTGGACGCCATGATCAAGGTGTGATGTTATTCATTTTGGGAATCGTTTTATTTTATCTTATGGTGGTGAAATAAGACTTCAAGAATTAAGGTGTTGATATCGTAACGAATTCGGATGACAATTAAAGGTATAAGGAAATGATGGTGGTTAAAACATGTTAGGGTTATTTTTCAAGTTTTATAAAAAGGACAAGACGCAGACCATGTGATAACCCGTCGCGTCGGACAAAGCTGCAGGAATCAAACCCACAACCAAAGTGCGATTGGTATTTATCACCTACCACTGGACTATGTGAAGTCCCTGGTTAGGTTGACTGATTCTTTTTAGTTAGATGATTTTATGAATTATTAGTAAGTTGATTTTGGGTTATCTATGGATGTTTATTAACCTATCATTGAGAATATGTGATTAGGTTAATTACATTTCAATATGAGACATTAAGAGCAACTGATGTTGTTTGGAGATAAATGTTACGATTTATCATGGAAGACTATGTGTCTAAATTCTTCAAATATTTGGGTTTCCATATTAGTTTGGTTTACTTTGAAGAATATTATGGAAAAATTTATTATCGAATGGTCCTCGTTGAACTTTGGGTTTTGTTGGACAAATTTTGGAGATTAAGAATAGATTTTATTTTTATAATGGGTTATCCTTTTCTGGATTATATGATCTTGTACTAACCTTTTTGGTTTTGGTTTCAGTTAAAGTCTAAAGACATGGGAAGTATATATTTCTCTTTTGTGGGTTAGGTGATTCACTAGAAGTTGATTATAGTACACTTAATGTGAACAAGTCTTCCTAAATACTCGTATTTTGGAGAAAATATGAGTTTTTGTAAGGAAGCTAATAAAAGTAGAAAGTCAACATGATAAGTGATTATGTTTCCGTATGAATAAATTCTTCAATAAAAAGTAACATAAAACATAAATGTTGTCTATTATCGTTTCCTTCTAGGGAATCGAATATCGTTTAACCCATCACAAGTTTGTGATTTTCTTGTGGTTAACTTTCTCCTAAACATGTTTTCTATCACTATCAATCAAAACATGACCCTTTGTTTTTTCCTCCATGTCCATACTTTAATACTTGGAATCCTAGTATGGGTTAAGTCGGGTGACCTTTGTACTTATCTTTATTTATTTTAAAGTGATTGTTTTACCAACTCTTGTTCCGATGTGGGACTTTCAAGGATGTTACCAAGCCCAATTTTAAAATTGTGAGGACGCAATTCCCAAAAGGGGGGAAAGATGTGACACCCCAGGTAAATAAAGAATATTACATCAATATATTTATCTATATTTTTGAATAAAATATTAATATTACTTTAAAGGGGATGATATGCTTGATGGCGTAGCCAATACGCAACAACGAGTTTCTTGGGAAGCTTACATTGCACTCTAATAATAAAATAATATTATTTTAAATGGTAGATAACACCTAGCCGTTGTAATGGAGGGAATGAACAGAACTAACAACCAAATGATTATATATGTTTGTCAAATATTTTTACTTTTTACAATAAATGTTAGAGGATTAAAAATGCAAATGAATCCAATTTTAAGCGTAAACATTCAAATATTCTTTAAAAGGTCGATTAACCGCCTTTGGATGGAAAAACTCTTTTAAATCCACTTTTTGTCAATTTTATGTGTTATATTTGAAAAAATAAAATTCTTCTTTAGAATCAGGACATCAAAATTTACTTTCTGTAAATTTTTGTTATTTTTTTCGAAAAAGTTCAATTTTTAATGAATAGTTAAAAATGTTGTATTTTAATTTAAAACCTCTTTTTAATATAATTTATTTATATGATTAGATTATATTTTGAATTGGTTTTAAAGTGAAATTAGAATATATTTTTACCATTTAATCCAATAGTGGTCGATGGAATTAATTTCACTTTGAAATCGGACTTATTCTAGTGTCAATTTTTTAATACATTTTGTTTCATAAAAACACGATATTTATTTTGACAGCGGGAATTAATTATTAAATTAATTAATGAAACTAATATGTTTTGAGTTTTTTAAAATATACATCATTTTCGAATTTGGAATATCAAATATAGCTTAGGGTGAATTTTTGGTAATTTTCTGAAAAACTTCAATTTTTGATGAATAGTGAAACAACTAAGTGGTACTTATAAAAACTGATTTTCCATTTACATGAAATTTTGCCACCTTTGTGTTTTGAATTTCAAAAATCCTACATACCTGGTTTTCATTAAGAAGTAAAATGTGGTTCAATGGGATTAAAATAATTTTTTGGTGAATAGAAACTTATTAAGTTTTTAATCGCGATTAGAGGTAATTTGTGTAGTTTAAGGTAAGAATAATGTTTTAATAAAATTAAATTACCTAGAAACATGTCCTACCCCAATTGGATGTGTCATGGACGACCAATACAATCTATGGGTCAACTTGGGGACCCCATGGAGCCACTTTGGATGGAAAATGAAATAAATATCTTTTTATTTAATGATAAATTAAAAATGACACAAACATGAGATGTTTTACTAAAACAATTTTTACATGGGGTTATACATGTCATAGTATTGACTATAAATAGTAATTGGAAAGATAAAACGATTTCCTACATCATAGTAGTTTTTTTATAATTTTTAGACATTAAATAAATTAAATTATTTATGACATCATGATGATGCAACAATGAACTCATTATTCAATGATTTAAATAAAATGGAATGATAAAGTAATATCTATGACCTACACATGTCCAAAACCTATTGTATGGGTGGATTCCAAACCCTTATGACCTTATCCTAGAATTATATCAATGTGAGACCTCTTAAATCTGAATACCATTTTAAAATAAAGTGACTTTTCTATACCTTCCAAGAGTGCCCCTCCTCTCCTCTTATAAAAGGCCCGCACCTCTACCACATTAACCACACTTCCAAAGCCTTTGGATCGGCCAACCCCTGCGAATTTTGTCTCTCCACTTCCCTATCTTACTCCTTCGAGCCTCACATTGGGCAGAAGTCTTCACAAGGAAGCCTTTGAGCTCAAAACAAAGGGAGTTACCCGATTTTATGGTAATGTCTTCACTTGAGTCCTTTTGTTTTATTTTGCATCTCCAACCACCTAAACACATTATATTCATTTAATTTGTAACAAATCTAGTATCATAAATATACTAGGATGTTGTTACAAGAAGGATTCGATCTACACTTACACACACCTACATAAAATGGTTAAAGAACATACTGTTTCCGTGGATGGCGAATTTCGGCCTCCCGAAACGATGATTGTTCAACATTCTTTTAACACCTTCAAAGGTGGACATTAAAATGACACTATATTTATATATGATATATAATATGTTTATGTTTTCCTTAATCTTCTGTATTTTTCATTTTGGGCATACCTTTATGATTTCCATTATGGGTAAATGCGATATCTTCATTTAAGGAAGTGTGAACTACCGCCCCCTCAATGTGATTTTATTCGTTAATACCATATGTGGGACGTATAGAGGATGAAGTTATGATATTATATATGATATTACACTGGAATTATAATATACCTTTATATCATTATGATTCTATTCTATAAAATACGAAATAGAAATGAATGTAACGTTCATGCATACGTACGGCTTACCGTCTCCATGAACGGTGCATTTCATTTCTTACCTCTAAATGATTATGTAATATTATAAATGCATGTATATACTGGATATATATGATATATATGATATATAAATCATGATTATAATTATGGATATAATGGATTCATGGAAAACTTGTAATTATAAAGGGGTTATTTTTTACTCAAGTACCAATGACCGTTATTAACAGAAATAAGTACATAGTGTTCATGACATGGAAATAAGTGATATAAAAAGAATAATGAACATTAAAAAGGTTCTTAAACAATTAGAAATTAACTCAAGTTTATTATTCAGGAGATTAAAGAACGATCGAGTCAAGTCAGACCCGAGGTAAGGGACTTCGTCTCAATCTCCTTTCATTAAGGCATATTTTGTTTTATAGAAAACATTCTTTTATACGGTGTATAAAACCCTTTGACTTTTACTTTTATACAAAAGGAATATTTTTCTACGAAGTGTTTTACAAAATGACAAAAAGGAATGTTTCTTTTAACGTACGCGGTGATAATAACCTTTTCCGCCGTCGCGAGTATTATTTGGTCTTTGGCTTCCTCAACAAGCCGTAATGTTTTTAAAATAAAATTAATAACATATACTCTTTTATGTATTTTGGTATTGAAAATGGTTTTGATAAAGGATTCAATTATGTCAATATATTTAAATAATATATTCTGATTGAAATGTGGAGAGGTTATCATTCCTTTACATTGGTTTTATGTTTTATGATTTTATATTGGTACTTGAACATTTGACTGGTGGTTATGTGATAAACCATATGACGAGTGGTGTCGTGAATACCAGGACATGTGGTTACGTTATAACCTCCAATGCATTGGGTATGGAAGTCGGCCGTATGTCTATTACATTAAGTATGTATGGAAGTTGGCCGTATGACTATTCCATTAAGTTATATGTGTGGAAGTCGACTATATGGTTATTCCACTTAAGTATGTTTATGTCCCAAGTTACCTTCATTTGTTATGTGTTCTTTATATGGGTTTTATGGTAATACTTTGGTTACAAAAAGGTATGTAATGATATTTTATTCAGTGAAGAGTTTTTACTACTTCAAGAAGGTGAAGGTATTACTTTGATAAAGTTATACATGGTTTACTTGATTTTTGAAAAACTAAAAGTTTTCATTCATTGTGTATCCCTTAATGAGCTTTTTATGCCCACCCCATGTTTTTTTGAAATGTTTTTCACAGGACTTAACATGGTATAGGGTCAAGGCTGGGATCATGGGAAAGTCATGCTACCTAAAACATAGAACTAGACATATTTCTTTTTAAGAGTTTTTATTTTATGGAAACTTAGTAGAAGTTTCTACTTTGTAATCTTTTGGGATGTAATAGTTATGTCCTAATTCTCTAAAACTCTAAACCTGAAAAGATCCTCAATGTGAATTATTCATTTAATTCAATATTAAGTAAGGTTTAAGGCTGGGGCCTTATGGTATCCACCCGTCCTTGGTTTAGCATGAAACCACCCCTCATTGGTTTATCACGTAACCATCAATATTTTCATTATCATGTAACCTCTATTAAAATATTCTTGTAGTATTATATAATCATAAAACATAAAATATATCAATTTTCAACATTTCACTCATAAAACATTTTTATCAATCGCATGAAATCATTTCAAGATGTTGAAATATTTAATCCATTTCTCAAACCATATAAAACATTTAATAAAGAGACTTTGTAATCAAAGTGTCCCATATAAAATTGAAAGTTTTGTATGAAATTAAAATTTTTAAAAATTAATCTCTACAGAAATAAATTCATAAAACCATTTTGAAAACATGGACATGAGATATAAGGTTTTTGAAGAATTAATCATTAAAACATTAATAATAATGTTTTAGATAAATAGTTCCTTACCACTAGAGAAATAATTGAATAAGAATCATTAATACAAAACATTAAAACAAAACTCTAAAAATCATTAAAATATATGAATTCATGTTATAACATTTCAAAATAGTTTTATATACACCATATATGATAATAATGGAGCATAACATCAAGATATGCCTTAATGAAATGAGATTGATACAAAGACCCTGACAAAGATCATATCATTAGAATCATGATAAATAAATGAAATAAATATGTTTGAAAAATATAAATACACCCAAAATAAGTGGATATTCAGTGTAAATCAATCAGAGTTCATTCACACATATTTTTGGATGAATAAAACCAATGATATGTATATTAACTTAAAAAATATAAATTGAGTTAATATTTCCCTTACCTTGTGTCTGATTAGTCTCAATCGTTCATTATATTCCTAAAGAATAAAATTATGTTAATTTATACCAGATTTAGATCCACATTCATATTATTAATTCCCTTTATATCCCTCATTACCGTGTTATATAAATTATTTAATTCCTTGAGTTGATGTTGGATGTTTTTTTGATATTTTGTACATGAGTCGAAAATTATCATTATATGTTATAATTTTTCCATGTGGCCATAGGTTCATCATCACCATAATAGTATTCATGAAATAGTCATAAATTTTATAATTTAATTATAATTTTTTAAATCAATCCATTAATTATGGTAATGAAAAATGAAAAATGTTATAATCAGGGAGACAGTAGCACATACATACACCTGAGTAACATTTTCATTTTTTATTGATCGTTATGTAAATAAGGAAATTATAATTTTATATTTCATGAATGATCATGATATTATTAAAATTAGAATAATATATATATATATATATATATATATCATACATGTAACATAATGAATCAAAATGAGTCACACCTCTTCACGGAGGTGATAGTTCACACATACACAAGAATGACATTATCAATTTTATGCCCATGAATGTAAGAAAATTTTTGATAATTTTTTTAATGATTCATATGTCATGATTATCAAATATTAACATTAATGCCACTATTATAACCATCCATGAGATATGGTTGTGGAATATTAATTAGATTGGTTCGTGGATGTGATAGTTTTAACGTACACACAAACGATTAATTCATTTATAATTCAATGGATGTGGAGATATGTTTATGTCGGGATATTAAAATAATAACATAACATTATATTTGGTATACAGTTTTAATTATCTCATCATGGTTGGAGGATATGTTAATGATGTCGAAGAATAAATTAAATAGAAACACTTAACAAAATGATGCCTCTTATTCGATTGATCACCTTTGAAGAACCCCTTAACATCTCTACGGAGGTTGTTATGCCTACAGTAATGACTCAAGAACGCGGGGATGGAATATAAGAATAGAATTTTATAGATATTTTCCGAATAAAAATGCTATTTATGTGTGAACAAAATAAAAGGATAAGTTCCCTTTTATAAGAGAGATGAGGGGACCATTATGAATGTTTTTAAATATTAATTTATTTTCTATTTATTTTCTATTTATACTGTTCCCAAACTCATTTTTTTCCAAATGTAAGATGATTTTGGTTCATATAACCAATATAAAATTAAAATTAGATAAGTTTTGAATATTTTTAATCCTTATATTTATAGTTTAACACATATTTAACATTTTTTTTAATCTTACTATGATAACATATTATTTACACATTATATGATAATGTAATTACCATAAAATATTAAATGAAAAAGTGTGATTTATGAGATATTAGGACATATCTTAACTATAAGGCCCCAGCCTTAAACATTACTTAATCTTGAGATATATCAAGAATACACCTTGAGGATATTTTCAGGTTTAAAGTTTTAGAGAATTAGATCATAAAACATGCATTACATCCCACATTTAAACAAAGTGGTTACAATAAAAGATAGTATTAATTTTTTTCCCATCAATGGAAACATATTAAAAATAAAACATGGATTATTTCTTGACACTTTCTTGAAACTATCATCATATCATATACCCTTCCCTTGACCTGTGAGAAACATTTCAAAAACATGGGATGATCATAAATAGCTCAGTAAGGGATATAAAAATATGGAATGGAAACATGGGTACATGTATACATAAGAATCAATGAAATCATAATCTACTCATAAAATATAAGAACATTAAAATAAATCATCAAATCATGAATAAATCATAGAAATAATAAGACAAAAAGGTAACTTGAGGCATTCATAACATTCTTACGTAGGGAGTAACCCTCTTGGTTATGTTTGGAATACCCATCACAGTATATTACCCAAATCTCTTCGGAGAAACCTTAAAGTATAACTCCTTCGCATTACCCAATGCATTGGAGAGCTATATCGGGCTCACCCACCCTTAGTTTATCACAGAACCAACTGTCATCATAATAATTCCCAAGAACCATAACATAATCGTATCACATAAAACTTGCATAAAGGAAACACAACATTTCCACTTTTCAATCACATGATATCAATAAAACACATTGATATAAAAACATAATGAAAACAATTTTCAACACAAAAATAAAAGAATAGTAAAACATGGAATTTATTTTTCTTTAAAAATGGAATGGATTGTAGAGGAAGCCGAAACTCAAATAATGGTCACAGCAGCGGAAAAGTCATTGTCGCCGCATACGTACGCCAAAAAAAACATTCCTTTTTTCATTTAGTAAAACACTTGGTATAAAAAAAATTCCTTTTGAATTAGAATTAAATTAAACGTGGTTTATACACTGTATAAAAGAAAGTTCTGTATAAAACAAAATATGCCTCAATGAATGGATATTGAGACGAAGTCCCTTACCTCGTATCCAACTTGACTTGATCGTTCTTTAATCTCTCGAATAATAAGAATGAGTTAATTTATACTTTATTAAAAACCTTTTTCAAGTTCATTATTCCTTTTATATCATTTATTACCATGTCATGAACACTATGTTATTATTTAAGTTTATAATGGTTGTTTTAACGATCATTGGTACTTGAGTCAAAAATGAACTTCTTATATTTACAAGTTGTTCATGTAGTCAAATATCCATTCTCTCAAGAATTATATTCATGATTTAGATGACATATATATCATATATATCTAGTATATACATGAATTTCTAATATTACATAATCTTTTAGAGGTATGAAATGAAATGCACCGTTCATGGAGACGGTATGTCATATGCACGCATGAACGCTACTTTCATTTCTATGTCATATTAATGGAATTAAAACTAAATGAGATATATTTATATTTTAATTACATAATTATATTCATCATTTAGATGTATCATAAATCATTTATATCCACTATATACATGTACTTATAATAGTACATTACATTTGGGGATAAGAAATGAAATGCACTGTTCATGGAGACAGTAAGCCGTACATACATGTGAACGCTACTTCCATTTCTATTTAATATTTAATGGTATTAAAGAATAATGATAAATAATAGTATTTTAATTCTAGTATGGTATCATATATAATATCATTTAATCTATCCTTTATACATACCCCATATTGTATTAACAAATCAAATAACTTTGAGGGGGCAGTAGTCTGCACTTCATAAAATGAAGATATCGTGTATACCCGTAATGGAAGCCATAAAGGTCTGACATAAATGAACAATACAGAAACTTAAGGAAAACATAAACATATTATATATCATATATTAATATAGTCACATCTTAATGGCCACCTTTGAAGGTGTTAGAAGGATATTGAACAATCATCGTTTCGTGAGGCAAAAATTCGCCATCCACAGAAACAATATGTTCTTTAACCATTAGATGTAGGTGTGTGTAAGTGTAGCTCTAATACTTATTATAACAACATCATAGTATATGGAAGATATTGGTGTTATAACAAAATAAAAGAATAAAAAGAGTTTAGGGGGTTGGAGAAGCAAAATAAAACGTAAGAACACAATAGAAAACACTACCTTTAAAACAGGTAACTTTTTTTGATTTGAGCTCAATGGCTTCCTTGGGAAGACTTCTGCCCAAATTGAGGCTTCTAGGAGTAATAGAGGGATGAATAGAGACGAAATGGTCAGGTTTTGGCCGATCCAAAGGCTATAATGGTGTGGGTAAGGTGGTAGAGGTGGGGGCATTTTATAAGAGGAGAGGAGGGGCACTCTTGGAAAGTTACAAAAGGATACTTTATTTTCAAATGATTTTCGAATTTTAGAGGTCCCAAATTGATGTATTTCAAGGATAAGGTGATAAGGGTTTGAAATAAAATCATAAAATAGGTATTTTACAATTTTATGTCTTAGATTTTACATTATCTTTTCATTTTATTTAAATCGTTTATTAATGAGGTAATCACTACATCATCCTAATGTCAAAAATAATTTAATTTATATAAAGTCTAAAAATTATAAAAAAATATCATGATGTAGGAAATCTTTTTATATTTTTAATGACTATTATTTGTCCAAAATATTATTTATTTAGACAAAATTAAAAATGTTTTACTCAGGTGATACATTCTTTGTTATATTTAAAATTCTTTAAAAATAAAAATATAAAAAGTCACATTCACACAAAAGTGATTCCATGGGGTCCCCAAGTTTGGAACACGGTATCCCATGGTCGGTTATGAGACAACCAGTAACACTAGGACACATTTTGGTGTATTTTTTATTATTATGATATTATTTTATTATCCTTAACTACTCGATTACTCATTAATCAAGATAATTAAAGATAATTACCGTCATTACTATTCATAATGTCCAAAAATAAAAGAGTCTTAATTACATAATTTGGACCTTCGGATTCCAAATATGGAATCCATTTTACCAAATTCCAAACATATAAATTTCAATAATTAATTTTAAAAAAATTCCCATTGTCAAAACAAATAGCGGGTTTTTTATAAACAATATCTATGAAAAGTTTGGCATTAGTTTATGCCCAATTCTAATGTGAAATTATTCCTAATGACCACCATTGGATTAAATGGTAAAAATATATTCAAATTACACTTTAATACCAATTAAAAAGATAATATACCAATATAATAAAATTATATGAAAAACCAGTTTTGATGTAAAATGCAGTATTTTTTCACTATTCATTAAAAAAATGAACATTGTCAGAAAAATACCAAAAATTTATCCAATGAAAATTTCAATGTCCCAATCATAAAGAATATGTTTATTTTGACAAAATGAGATTATAAATTTGTCAAAAGTTTGAATTAAATATGGTTTTCCCTCAAAAGGCAGTAAAACAATCTTTTAAAAATATTAGTGTATTCCATACTTAGGATTGGATTTATTCTAATTTTAAGCCTCTAAAACACTATCTAATTCATAAATAGACATAGATAAAAAATATATTACTCATTACATACTTGGGATGTTACATCCTATCCCTATTAGAAAATGGAATCCCCGTAATTTATTTACTTATCAAATACGTGGTGGTATTTAGCCCTCATTGCATTTTCAGATTCTCATGTTTCCTCTTCAATCATGTAGTTTTTTCACAAAACCTATACCTGATTAATCACCTTATTTCGTAACACTTTCTAGCTGTGGTCAAGAATCTGGACTGGTTGTTCCTCATAAGATTGGATCTATTCCATCTGAACTACCTCTGGACTCAAAACATGAGATGGATCTGGCATATACTTTCTCAACATTGAAACATGAAAAACATTGTGTACCTGCGATAAACTCGGAGGTAAATCCAGTCGATATGAAACTGATCCAACTCTCTCCAGAATTTCACATTGTCCAATGAACCTTGGACTCAACTTTCCTTTCTTACCAAATCGTATCAAACTTTACCATGGTGAAACTTTGAGAAAAACATGATCACTTACCTCGAAAGATAGATCCTTCCTTCGGTTATCTGCATAACTCTTCTGCCTGCACTGAGTTGTTCTCATGTGTTTCTGTATCATATGAACTTTTTCTGCCAACTCTTCTACCAATTCTGGTCCCATCAGCTTCCTTTCACCAACATCATCAAAAAAAGATGGAGTTCGACATTGCTTCCAATATAATTCCTCAAGTGGTTCCATCTGTATACTAGAATGAAAATTGATATTATAAGAAAACTCAACCAAAGATACATGTTGGTCCAAACTTCCCTGATAATCCATCGAATAAGCACGTAGCATATCCTCTAAAGTCAAAATTGTTCGTTCGCATTTCCCATCTGATTGAGGATGAAAATATGTACTAAAATTTAATTCAGTACCCAACGACTCTTGAAGGCCATTCCAAAAGATAGAAGTGAACCTGGGATCATGGTAAGATACAATGGAGAGAGTAACTCCATATAAAAAGACTATTTCATTAAGATACAAATGGGAAAGTTTATCTAAGGAAAAATTATCTCGTATGGAATGGAAATCGGCAGATTTATTCAAGCGATCAACAATAACCTAGATTGCATTATTACCTCGAGATCTCTTCGGTAATCCCGCAAAAAAGTCCATGGATATATTCTCCCATTTCCTATATGGTACTGGTAAATGCTAAAGCATCCCTTTTGGTAACTGCTGCTCTACTTTAACCTGTTGACAAGTTAAACACTTTACAGTAAAATCAGAAATATTCCTTTTCATTCCGTCCTACCAGTAATACTTCTGAAGATCTCAATACATCTTAGTACATCCAGGATGAACTGAAAACGGAGAACTATGAGCTTCACATAACAACTTTCTCTTAAACTATGAATAACAAGTCACGCACTATATACTCAAAAATATAAAAAAAAATAATTATCAATGTTGAATTCAGGCAACTTACCCTTCTGAACCAGCTTTACCCTTTTCTTCAACTCACTGTCTTGCTTCTGTGCTTTCTTAATTCTGTCTGATAGAGAATATTTCACTGATACCTGGAACAAAATAGAAGGACATCCTGCACCAACAAATTCTATGCCAAATTTTATTCAATCCTTAACCAAAATATCATGTTCCAAACACAACATTGTTAATGAAGCATTACTTTTTTGACTCAAAGCATCAGCCACTTTATCTGCTTTTCCCGGATGGCAATGAATAGTAAAATCACATTCCTTGATTAATTCTAGCCATCTCCTCTGTCTCATGTTCAATTCTTTCCGAGTGAATATATACTTTAAAATTTTGTGATCGGTATATATATTTCACACTTTACTCTATACAAATGATGCCTCCAAATTTTTAAAGCAAAAACAACTGCAGATAATTCCAAATCATGTGTAGGGTAATTTACCTCATGATTTTTCAACTGTCGTGAAGAATAAGCAATTACCTCATCATGCTTCATTAGGACACAATCAAGTCATTTCAATGAAGCAACACTGTAGACAACAAACTCCCCATTCCTGGAAGGTAGTGCCAAAACTGGAGCATTCACCAATCATTTTTTCAATTCCTGAAAATAATCATCACATTCTTTTGTACAGATAATCTTAACACCCTTCCGAGTAAGCTTAGTCATTGGACTAGATAATCATGAAAAATATCTAACAATCCTTCAGTAATAGCCTACCAAACCAAGGAAACTACAAATCTCGGGTACATTTGTGGGTCTTGGCCATTATTCAACAGCCTTTTTTTACAGGATCACCAGTTATCCCATATTTAGAAACAATGTGACCAAGGAAAGAAATTTGTTGCAATAAAAACTCATACATGCTAAATTTACCATAAAATTTCGTTTCTTTCAAGGTTTTTAAAATACCCCTTAAATGAATTTCATGCTCCTCTTTACTTTTAGAAAACTACAAAATATCATCAATAAAAACAACCAACATTTTTCACCTACGTAAACTGATCCATCACTGCAACAAACTATTTAGTTCTGATTCTCACCATCTTAGGATACTGATTTGAAAGTTAATTTCCCACTTTATGCCTTCCTAGAAAAGCTTCTCTGTTTCCTTTATGAAAAACTCTTCTTAACAAACATGTCTTAGATGAAGCATCATGGTAATCCTAAAATGCTATATCATTTCAATTTGACCATAAAAAAAATATTTTTGGAAAATCATTTAATAAAATTCTAACTCCTAAAGTTATCTAAACCAACCTCTGATACCAATTATAAGGCCCCAGCCTTAAACATTACATAATCTTGAGATATTTCAAGAATACACCTTGAGGGTGTTTTCGGGTTTTGAGTTTTATAGAAATAGATCATAAAACATGCATTACATCCCAGATTTAAACAAAGTAGTTACAATAAAAGATAGTATTCATTTTTTTCCCATCAACGGAAACATATTAAAAATAAAACATGGATTTTTTCTTGAAACGTTCTTGACACTATCATCATATCATGTACCCTTCCCTTGACCTGTGAGAAACATTTCAAAAAACTTGGGATGAGCATAAAAATCACAGTAAGGGATATAAAAATATAGAAAGGAAACATGAGTAAATGTATAAATAAGAATCCATGAAATCATAATATACTCATAAAACATAAGCACTTTAACATACCTCATGTAATCATTAATAAATCATACAAATCATAAGACATAAAGGTAACATGAGGCATTCATAACATTCTTATGTATGGAGTAACCCTCTTGGTTACCTTTGGAATACCCATCACAGTATATACCCTAAATCTCTTCGGAGAATCCTTAACGTTTAACACCTTCGTGTTACCAAATGCCTTGGAGAGCTATATCGGGCTCACCCGTCCATAGTTTATCACAGAACCACCCGTCTTCATAATAATTCCCATGAACCATAACATAATCGTATCACATAATTTATGCATAAAGGAAATATAACATTTCCACTTTTCAATCACAAGATATCAATACAACACATTGATATAAAAACATTATGAAAACCATTTTCAATACCAAAATAAAAGAAAAGTAAAACATGGTATTTATTTTTCATTAAAAAAAGGTATGGCTTGTAGAGGAAGCCGAAACTCAAATAATGGTCACGGCGGCGGAGAAGTCGTTGTCGCCGCATACGTGTGACAAAAAAACAAGAAAACATTCCTTTTGTCATTTAATAAAACGCGTTATATAAAAAATATTCCTTTTTAATAAGCATAAAATTCAACGGGGTTTATACACCATATAAAATAAAGTTGTGTATAAAACAAAATATTCCTCAATGAATGGAGATTGAGACGAAGTCCCTTACCTCATATCCAACTTGACTTGATCGTTCTTTAATCTACTGAATAATAAATATGACTTAATTTCTACTTCATTAAAACCCTTTTTCAAGTTAATTATTCATTTTATATAATTTATTACCATGTCATGAACACTGTGTTATTATTTAAGTTTACAATGGTCGTTTTAACAATCATTGGTACTTGAGTGAAAAATGAACTTCTTATATTTACAAGTTGTTCACGTAGTAAAATATCCATTATCTCAAGAATGATATTCATGATGTAGATTCTATATATATCATATATATCTAGTATATACATGCATTTATAATATTACATAATCATTTAGAGGTAAGAAATTAAATGCTCCATTCATGGAGACGGTAAGCCATACGTACGCATGGATGCTACTTTCATTTCTATGTCATATTAATGTAATTAAAACTAAATGAGAGATATGTGTATTTTTATTCCAGAATTATATTCTTCATTTATATGTAACATAAACCATATATATCCATTATATATAAGTACTTATAATAGTACATTACATTTGGGGATATGAAATGAAATGCACCATTCATGGAGACGGAAGCCGTACGTACGCATGAACTCTACTTCCATTTCTATTTCATATTTAATGGAATTAAAGAATAATTATACATAGTAGTATTTTAATTCCAGTATTGTATCATATATAATATCATTTAATATATCCTTTATAATTACCACATATGGTATTAATGAATCAAATCACTTTGAGGGGGCGGTAGTCCGCACTTCCTAAAATGAAGATATCGTGTATACCCATAATGGAAGCCATAAAGGTATGCCATAAATGAAAAATACAGAAGCATAAGGAAAAAAACATATTATATATCATATATAAATATAGTGACATATTAATGGCCACCATTTAAGGTGTTAGAAGAATATTGAACAGTCATCGTTTCGTGAGGCAGAAATTCTCCATCCATAGAAACAATATTTTCTTTAACCATTAGATGTAGGTGTGTGTAAGTGTAGCTCAAATCCTTATTATAAAAACATCATAGTATATGGATGATACTGGTGTTGTTACATAATAAATGAATAAAAAGAGTTTAATGGTTTGGAGAAGTGAAATAAAACATAAGAACACAATATAAAACGTTACCTTTAATACGGGTAACTCTTTTTGGTTTGAGCTCAAAGGCATCCTTGGGAAGACTTCTGACCAATGTGAGTCTTCTAGGAGTAAAAGAGGGATGTGTAGAGACAAAATGGGCAGGGTTTTTCCGATCCAAAGGCTGAATGGTGTGGGTAAGGTGGTAGAGGTGGGCGCCTTTTATAAGAGGAGAGGAGGGGCACTCTTGGAAATTTACAAAAGGTTACTTTATTTTCAAATGAGTTTAGGAATTTAGAGGTCCCAAATTGATTTATTTAAAGGATATGGTAATAAGGGTTCGAAATACACTCATCCAATAGGTATTTTATATGTGTAAGTATTAGATTTTACATTATCTTTTCATTTTATTTAAATCGTTTATTAATGAGGTAATCACTGCATCATCATGATGTCATAAATAATTTAATATACTTAATGTATAAAAATTATAATAGAATTATCATGATGTAGTAAATCTTTTTAGATTTCTAATGACTATTTATAGTACGACAGATCATTTATGTAGACAAAATTAAAATTGCTTTACTCAGGGGATACATTCTTTGTTATATTTAACAGTCTCTAAAAATAAAAAGATAAAAAGTCAGTTTCACACAAAAGTGATTCCATGGGGTCCCCAAGTTTGGCACAAGGCATCCCATGGTCAGACATGAGAGAACCAGTATCGGTAGGACACATTTTGGTGTCTTTTTTATTATTATGATATTATTTTATTATCCTTAACTACTCAATTACTCATTAATCAAGATAATTAAAGATAATTACCGTCGTTACTATAGATAATGTCCAAAAACAAAAGAGTATTAATTACATAATTTGGACCTTATGATTCAAAATATTGAATCCATTCTACCATATTCCAAACAAAAGTTTGGCATTATTTTATGCCCAATTCCAAAGTCAAATTAATCCTAATGACCACCATTGGATTTAATGGTAAAAATATATTTAAATTACACTTTAGAACAAATTAAAATGATAATCTACCATTATAATTAAATTAGATGAAAAAGTAGTTTTGATGTAAAATGCAGTATTTTTTCACTATTCATTAAAAATGAACATTGTCAGAAAAATACCAACAATTTATCCAATGAAAATTTCAGTGTCCCTATAATAAATAATATATTTATTTTTACAAATAAAGATTATAAAATTGTCAAAGGTTTGATTTAAAAATGGTTTTCCAAAAAAAGTCAGTAAAACAATATTTTAAAAATATTGGTATATTCCATGCTTTGGATTGGATTTATTCTTATTTTAAGCATCTAAAACACTATCTAATTCATAAATAGATATAGATAAAAATATATATTATTTATTACTTACTTGGGATGTTACATTAACCAATTGGTCAGATAATATATTTTTAGGATTTTTATAACATTTAATAAACTATTTTATGTGTTAACTTATGAATCATGTCAATTTTGACAGTATCCATACTTGAAATTTTAAAAATCTCATAAAAACATGATTTCATTGAATAAAATATATTAAATAAATTCCAAAATGTCATGGTAATCCTTAAAATTCAAGAATAACATATAACATTTTATATAATATTTATTTTATAATTTATAATATCAATTATTTGAATCTATTATTAATGAATTAATCACTCTATCACAATCGTGTCATTATGGAATTTATTTTATTAATTTCTAAATATTATAAATTAAATATAATGATGTTGGAAATATTTTTATATTAATAATTAATATTTATAGATGAATTTATAATTTATATTAAACCATATCAAAATTGTTTTCATAATGAGATTCATGTTTGTTATATATTCTCCATTACATTAAATTAAAGGTTTTAAGTTTCATAATCGCACCCATGTGGATTCCAAATGAAAACAATTCATGCTTGAGGTTTCCCTTGGTCATCCATATATCTTCCCATATTATTATTAATCATTTTAGGGTTGTTTTGTATTACTAAAATATTACTTTTACCCTTATTTACCTCATTTACCCATTGACCGCGGTTAATAAAAATAATTACTAATGATACTATTCATAATGTAAAAAAATAAAAGGGGCATATTTAAATAATTTTCACCTTCTAATTACAAATATGGAATCCATTTCACCAAATTCAAAAAAAAAATTTGTTTTAATTAATTTAAAATTAACTCTCATTATCGAAATGAGAAAACAAGGTTTTTTAAATGAAAAAACAATCAAAAAATTATCTTATGGTTATATCTAATTTCAATGTTTAATTACCTACAATAAAAGATATTGTGTCAAAATATATAAAAATAATCTAATTACTCTTTAAAACCAATTGAAATGATAATCTATCAATACAAATAAATTAGATTAAAAGACAATTTTGAGTTAAAAGGATTTGTTTTCACTAATAATTAAAAAATTTATCAGAAAAATACATAATTTCAACCAACGTAAATTATTATGTTCTGATTATAAATAATTATATTATTTTTCCAAATAGAAAATATAAAATTTTCATAAAATATGGTTCTCCTTCGAATGGCGGTAAAATTGTATTCTTTTAAAAATACTTTTTTGATCTGAAAAATTGAATTTGTAATTATAACATGTCTATAAAACATATAATATAAATTTGAAACATCACATTGAGTTTATATTTAATTAATATAATCCAAAAATAGTGATATGATTTTATAATCACTATTATTCTCATTTATAACGGATTTTATAAAAACACAATCCTTATATTAAAATGGTTTATTATTTCAATTTCTAATAAATTTGGTATCCAATAAATAATTATATAAACTTTTTAAAACCTTATATTCGTAATTCAATTAATACTATTCATTAACTCCATTCCAATGTCTTGGTTATAATTGTAGAATTATTTTAATACTATTTAGTACGTTTAATCTCCAGGTAGTTTATCATGTCTGTTGTTGAACAAAATGTTTCTTTCTTAAAACTCACGATGTTACAATAATGATCCCACCATGTCTGATTTTATAACACAACCAAAAATCCACATAAAAATTTCCCATGAACGATAACATAATCATAACACATAATGATTTCATAAAAAACATTCATGAGGAAAATAATTTTCCATTCAGAAATAAATTTTATTTTTATTAAAAGTCACACACTCATAAATGAGAAAATTTTATTTCTAAAATAACCTTGTGAACATTTAAAGGAAGCATAAAAAAATTTCGAATAAAAGTTGTGTCAAAATATTCTCATGTGGTATAAGTAGAAAAATAATCGATTTTTTCTATTTGAAAAAGTGTTGAAAGGGAACATTAAAAAGGGATTTTTTAATGGATTTCCATAACATAAAAATTTAAAATGATTCCCTTTTGAAAAAACTTCATTGAAAATCGAAAACTCCATTTAAAAATAATTTCTTCACATAAAATTACATTAAAATAAATAATTTAAATAAATTATAAAAATGATGATGATTTAGAAAATATATCATTAAAACATTTAATGTGATGTTTTTAGAAAAATAGTCCACTACCTTGAGTCTGAATCATCATGCATTTTATTTATCATCGTTATTAATAATAATTTGATAATTTATAACTGATTGGGAATTTTTTAACATTTTTATTATTACTCTTACATCACTCATTTAAATTTTATATTTTATTAATTATCATTTTTGTTCGTGTCGATCATTTAATGATATCTGGTACCTAAGTACAAAATTTATTCATTGAGTTGAATATTGGTCTAGTGGTAATTATTTCATAATATATAGAATAATATTCATGAAATAATAATCATTTTTATAAATTAATTGTACTTTTCAATCAAACCATTAAATATGGTCAAGAAAAATTAACTATGATACAATTATAGAAACGGTAGACCACATATATGAATGACTAACAATCCAATTTTTTAATAATACAATTTGAAAGAAGTTATGTATAATTTTAAATTTAAAAAATGATAATAATATCATAAATATGATATAAATTATTTAAATACAATTAGATATATCATTCATGTGATGTAGTGATGAAAATGAATCAGATAGCTTCATGAAGGTGGTAGTTCACATGTACGGCCAGACCAAATTAGCACTTTTCAATGAATGGAAATGTATGAATACAAGTGTTATATTGATTAATATGTCATGAATATAATATAGTTTCATTAATTATATCATTATAACAAATCATCAGAGACGATGGTGGAAAAAATTACATTGGTTCGCAAGGCTATAATCCACAGTACACACGAATGATGAATTCCTTTCCTATTTGATGGATGTGGATATGTGTCATGACCCCCTCTCCACAATGTGCACCCATCCTGGGTCGACAATGTGAAAAAGTAGATAATGACCACCGAGTCCTACCTCTAGTAGGCCCTGGGTTGGTGACTAGCACCAAGGGATTAATAAACACATATATGGGAGGCATTACCCTTTAAGAGAACACATTTGGAAGAGAGAGATAATATAGAAACCAACCAACTCCATCTCAAAACTGAAATATAAAAGAAACCCAAGTGCACATTTGTAATTTCATGCAAAATAACTACAACTGAAAGGGTGGAAAACTACAATAACTCAAAAGAATGTAAAAACAGTAGAAACCACAAGCCTGAATAGCTCCTGCAACCCCAAGCTCATAAAAACCCGCTTGAACTCCAACCTGCTCAAGTGACATGAAAAATAGTTTATATATACATAGGGTGAGTATAACTCGTCACCTAAATAGGTATATTATGTTCCAAAACTCACCATGGATACTCACACCATGTAACACATACATGAATATATCATATAATAAATAATATCAAAGGTACCCTGCTACTACTTCCCCACAAGTTTTCCAATTTTCCCCAACATTCCACGTCCTGAACATCTCTCTCCAAAAAGACTTTCACACAGACACCTTGGTCAAACACCACAATATGAACCCGAGGCCACAAAACCACCACATCCACACAAAAACGTAACTGGGTATTTTCCAGGATCCACCACAGCTCGCATAACGTGTATCATACGTCAGGTACTATACCTTAATCCATTACAGCCCAAACACTGAGTAAGGATCCTCAAGCCATCACAACCTATACACATTACACCTATATTAGTCCATAGAAAACAATATCCAGAATATATGTGTGTGAATAACAACATGCCATTACAACCCTCTACACACTTATATGGGGATAACTAACCAATGTCCCTACCGGCACATGTAACTACCAAGAGAAGATAGTGGGGCCAAAGGGGGTAATTAGCCATCCATCCTCCCACCAGAATTTTGGGGAAAACACCCCCCCAGGGCTCAGAATCCCCGGGGTGTCAGTTTCCCTTACTGAAAAGGTGGAGTAGTGTATAGAAACACAAAAAGTATATGATATATTATATCTCACAACCACATTATGGGCATTACCTAGTCTTAGACACAACTGAAGCTAACGTCTCTCAGACTTAGGGTTGCAACATCTAATACTATGTTTCCAATAATCACACAACCACATAAAGTGCTTTATTAGATTACCTCATTCCCATTTTATTAGTTCCAATGTACATTAATTATTTATTTAAACATTAATTAACCATGAACAATCCCACATTAAATTTCATTAGCATCACACCCAAAGTCCACTATTCCTTCAAAAATTACACCCACATCATTATGTTCTAGCATCTCTATCCCCTAGGGTTAACACCATTTATTAAATTATTCATTATATAAATACGTTCCCACATTACCAGGCATTCTAGAAATACATTATATGCTACTAAACAAAAGGGGGCTCAACACGGTGAGTAGATATACTACCCATTGTGTCTTTTCTGCTTATAGAAAGAGAATATACTCATCCTTCCTTGTGATGCTAAACACAGAAATCACATGGCATACCCAGTGTGTCTTCGCCTCTTTCAGAAGAAGGGTAAGTAAGACCACCTTCCTTGTGTACGAGGGAAAAGTAAAGCAGATAAACAACCCATCAAAATTACCAAGAATATAACAATCACATGCATCCCATTACACTATCCCTGGTCCCCTCCCAAACACCCACATACTTAAATCGAGGAATCTCTCCACCCTAGGCATCATCTGCAGCCACAACAAAAAATGGACTCCATGCCTCCATATATTACCAAAACCATCTAGGCTCACATTAAATCACAAGAAGCAGTAAAAAACATCATCACAATTGGGCTCTTGGACGTTAAACAAACAAAAGAGTAACTTAGAACCCTATATTTAATTATCTCTGAACAACCACAATTTCTTTAATACATCTTGGGTTAACCGATTTATTAATCGTTACTTCCAAATTCGGGAAACCTAACCAAAATGTTATCCCAAATAAATAAACATGATTACAACACTAATTTGATTAACATCAAATTACAACATGAACCAGATTCGTTTTCATGCCTCTTTATCTTTATCCAACAATTATCAATTATTCCCAGTATATGTTCTTTACTAATTTCCATAAATAAAAAAGGATAAGAAATGCAAGCATAGATATCACACTATATAACAAAACAAGAGGCAATAACATACGATCAATATCAATTTATTTATCCGAATAAAATAATAATTTTGTCAATTACGTTGTAATCTAGTGTGATTAAACAGGCTAACTATACAGTAGCACGTATAATAAAGAGAATCAATGAATCCCCTACCTCAAATAGCTCCTTGTATTTTTTATCCACACAACGGGTCACGATCCACCTCTTGTGACATCTTCATCCACCCGATGATGCCACGATACGACATCGCCAACCAAACCCCAAGAAAACCACCATTAGAAGCATGGAAATTACATGCTATAACATGAAACAGAGAAATAGGATGAGATGATCCCTAATGGAATGACTATAAAACACACCTTATATCGAAGATTGACCGATATAGCTCGGTTGCATCAAAACAGAGCGGAACCAATCCGAGGAGTAATGTTTGATTTTGCAACTCCCATGGGAAGGATTGAAAGTTTCTAGCATCTCAAAGCCGAGAAGAAAGAGGAAGAACAGGGGAGGAAGATATATTTTTCCCTTTGAAGATTTACTGGGGTGATGATTTAAGATACGCTTAATTCCAAATTAAAATAGGATCGCATTAACCCACACGTTTTGACCAAGTAAAAATATATTGATCCAAAATAATAATTAATATAGGATTTATGGTCTTTGAATCGGCCTTAATAGTCCTTAAAATAAGGCTTTAAATGAATTTTACATCAAAGGAAATGTTAAATGGGTGAAACTATAGGAAGCTGGAAACACTGTTCCTGATCCTCACTGGTCCGAAAACATTGTAGACCTACCGTTACTATAAACCTACCGTTAATGTACACCTACCATTAGACATTACAGATAGATGTTACCGATAGACGTCATAATTCTGGAACGGATGTAGACCTACCATTACTGCAGACCTACCTTTATTTTACGCCTACCGTTAGAGGTTACTGATATACCTCACCATTCTATAAACACTGTTCACTGAATCCACACTGATAGAACACTGTTCACTGAATCCTCACTGATAAAACACTATTCACTAAACCTCACTGATAGAACATTGTTCACTGAATACTCACTGATAGAACATTGTTTACTAATTCCTAACTGATAGAACATTGTTCACTAAATCATCACTGATAGAACACTTTTCACTAAATCCTCACTGATAGAAGACTATTCACTAAATCCTCACTGATAGAACACTGTTCACTAAATCCTCTTTGATAGAACACTATTAACTAAATCCTCAATGATAGAACACTGTTCAATAAATCCTCACTGATAGAACACTATTCAGTGAATATTCACTGATAGAACACCTTTCACTAAATCCTCACTGATAGAACACTGTTCACAAAATTCACACTGATAGGACACTGTTCACTTAAACCACACTGATAGAACATTGTTCACTAAATCTTCACTAATAGAATAGTGTTCACTAAATCCTCACTGATAGAACACTATTCACTAAATCTATACTGATAGAACATTGTTCACTAAATCAACACTGATAGATCATTGTTCACAAAATCCTCACTGATAGAACACTATTCACTAAATCCTCACTGATAAAACATTGTTCACTAAATCCTCACTGATAGAACAGTGTTCACTGATCCTCACTAATATAACAGTGTTCACTAAATCCTAACAGATAGTACCCATTTCACTAAATCATTATTGAGAGAAAATTGTTCACTAAACCTCACTGATAGAATTGTTCACCAATGGAATTGTTCATAGAATTGGAAATTTGGAAAAGTGTTGGGGATATGTCACCTTGACTTCCAGAAACACAACAAACACCACATTTTAACAATGTAATGGCCCGGAGAGGTCCGAGACATTACATCAGATACCTCTCAAAACATTCTCATCCTCATGAATTAAAAACCAAACTAAGGAGACAAAAAACGAAACGGGGTCCGAACAACCACCCATCGAGATACCTCTCAAAATAGAGCAAGCCACAAATGCAACAAAAGAAATTAATAAATAAATCATGAATGGTCTAACCATAAAGAGAAAATCGTTACATGAAAAGAGTTAAACATCAAACAACTCTAGGTACTGATCACATATCTGGGACTCACATTCCCATGTACACTCTTCCATTCCACTTTATCACCACAACACACAAACTAAGTGGATAGAACATCCTCACAACACCTTCTCCTTTCTGTCTTGGATCTCCACATGTTTCTCCTCAAAGGTTTAATCATCATCAACATCGATCACTCCCCAATCTATGATGTGAGAGTAATCATAAAGATAACGATGGAGTTGTGATACAAGGAAAACATCATGTATCTGAATCATCGATGGGTGAAATGATACTCGATCTGCCACAACACCAACATGAGCTAACACCTTGAAAGTCTCAACAAACTAGGGAGAATGATTACTTCCATGACCAAACCTTTGTTTCCCACGATGAGGAGTCACCTTCAGAAACACATGATCTTCAACATTAAACTCTAAGGGTCTCCTACATGGATCAACATAAGATTTATCATGATCCTGCACTGTCTTCATCCTCTAACGAATCACCTGGACCATCTCTATTGTATTCGGCACATGTTCCAGTATGAGAATTGCTGACTCTCTGACCCCATTCCAGCACAACAGAGAACGACTTGGTGGTCCATAAAAGGCTTCAAATGGTTCCATACCTATGGTGGAGTGGAAACTATTGTTGTAAGCGAACTCCACCAAGGGTAAGTGCCTTACCCATGAGCCTTCAAAATCAAGAACACAAGAGCATAACATGTCGTCAAGAGTCTGGATGGTTCGCACTGTCTGACCATCCGATTGAAGATGAAAATAAGTTCTAAGGAATAGTTGAGAACCAAATGCATGTTAGATACCTCTCCACACCCTAGAGGTAAAACGTGGATCTCAGTCAGAAATGATCTTCCTAGGGACTTCAAGACGTCTCACTACCTCCTCTTGATACTTCCTCGGAAAAACTTCCACTGATCTTGACTCCTTGATTTCTATGAAGTGGGATGATTTTGTTAAATGATCAATAACCACCCAAATAGCATCATGTCATCTCAAAGATCGAGGTAAACCAGTAACAATGTCCATTGAGATTTCCTCCCACTTCCACTGAGGAATATCTAAGGGCTGGAGAAGACCACCTGGAACAAAGTGTTCAACCTTCACCTTCTGGCAGACTAAAAATCTAGACACAAACTCTACAAATGCATCCTTCAGCCCAGGCCACCATCAATGACTCCTCAAGGATCGGTATATCGTTGTCATGCCAGGATGTACTGCTAAAGGCGATCAATGGAACTCTCTGAGAACTGTCTCATGCATCATCAAGGGAACAAAAATCCTTCCATGATACAACACTCGGTTTTCTTCACCCTCAGTCCAACCATCAGGGGATTCACCACAAAAAACTCGATCTCTCCAAAACTCAACCTCTTGATCTCCCAACTAGGACTCTTCCAACTTATACATCAGGTATGACAATACCATCATCTAAAAAAGACAACCTGTACCCCAACTTCTTCCATATCAAGATGAAATGGTGAAAGTTCTTCCATTACTCTCCAGGAATCTTTGAATTCAGACACAGCATCACTACGTGACTTTCGACTCAGAGCATCAGATACAACATTCCCTTTTTTGGTGTATACGATATTTCAAAGTTGTATTCCTGCAAGAACTCGATCCACTGAAGTTGTTGTAAGTTCTAGTCACGCTAGGAGAAAACATACATCAATATCTTATAATCGTGGTGAACCAAAAAGTTCTCACTAATGAGGTAATGTCTCCACAACATTAGAGAAAACCCCACTGTTGCAAACTCAAGATCATGGATGGCATAGTTTCATTCATGGGGACACAACTTTTGATACCCATAAGAAACAACTGACCTCTACTGCATGAGAACACAACCTAACTCTTGATGTGAAGCATCGCAAAAAACATCAAACTGAACTCCCTCAACTTTAAGACAAAAGAATGAAGCACTTACTAACCTCTCCTTTAGATACTCAAAAGCTACATGACACTGATCAATCCATATAAATGACTGATCCTTACTCGTCAAAGCTGTTATAGGAGTCACAACTCATGGGAAATTGGATACGAACCTCCTGTAGTAGCCTGCAAGACCAAGGAAACTTCACACCTCTGATACTGTCTTGGGGGCTTCCCAAGACACAACTACTTCTATATCTTTTGTATCCACAGCTACTCCCTATTGGGAAACATCATTCCCCATGAAACAGACTTCTCGAGCCTAAAAAATCACACTTAGACAACTTCTTGAATAGATGATGTTGGCAAAGAACTCCCAAAAAGGCTTGTAGATGCTCTGCATGCTCCTCTTCTAATGTGGAGTACACAAGGATGTCATAGAAGAAAACTACCATGAACTTGTCCCGGAACTTACGAAAAATAGCATTCATCAATCCCATGAGTTCAGCTGGAGCATTATTCACACCAAATGGCATTACAATGAACTCATAATTCCCATGATGACAAAAAAAAGCAGTCTTCGGGATATCTTCATCCTTCACACGCATCTGATGATATCCTGACCGCAAGTTGATCTTTGAGAACCAAATTTAACAATTCATTTGATCAAATAAGTCATCAATATGCTAATGAGGTTAGAGATTCTTTATTTTCCCTTTGTTGAAGCGACAATAATCGACATACAACCGCAAATTACCATCAGCCTTCTTCTTGAAAGAAACTAATGCACCCCACGGTGACACAATTGGCCGAACAAAACTGCACTATAACAGACCATAATGCTATATATATATCTCTCATAACACAGAAGGTGCCATCTTATATGGATACATAGAGATATGAGGTGCTCGTGGCTGAAGATTGATCCCAAACTCGATCTCTCGTCAAGGGGAAATGCTAAAACCTCTTCTGAAAAGACATCAGGGTACTCCTCTACGACCCAAAAAAATTCCAACAGCTGGACCCTTGAATAACTCAGCATCATCTCATACATCATGGATGGTAAGGATGGAACACGCCAATGACCCATTCGAGGGTCTCACTCAACAAAAAACGCCACTTTATCTCCATCCACACTAATGAAGAAAACCTTCTTCTTGAAGCAATCCATGATATCTTGCACCAAATACAACCAATCCATGATGAGGATGAAATCATAAGGTTTTATTCGTAAACATAAGAAATCTACCCAAGAAGGATTTTTCCCCAACACTAGCACACATTATCTACATACTTCAAACAAGTCAGCTCGACCTCCAACAGGCGTTGTCAACATCAAGGGCAATGGAAGCCTCTCTACCTCAAGTCCCAAATCATGGACAAGGGTAGGTGATATGAAGGAGTGTGTCACTCCTGAATCAAACAAGACATACACCAAGGTATAAAACAATCAAAGGGTACCTTGAACAACATGTGGCTCTCCTGGAACTGGCAACGCTAGAGCATGAAAGTGACCACGACCTCCTCCACAGCCTCTCTGACCCTGATGACGACCACCACCATGGACACTCTTTGCTCTCTGAGAATGGGGAGCATCATGGGGTTGTCCTATACCTGTCCCATCTACCCTCTGTAGATCTAATGCTGTTGCATCCAATTACGGATGCCTTGGATGGAACTATATCAATGGAGAAACCCGGAGTGTAGTGCCTAATGCACGATGACCACTCTGAAAGGTCGGGCATTCCCACTGCTGATGACCACACCCACCACAAGAAAAACAAGCACCTGATCCCCTTGGTTAGGCCTGAGTGTTTCTGGCTCTGGAGAAACGAGATATGAAGGGCTGAAACCTACCCCTGGTTGAATGAGAACTCTTCTTCCCTGAAAATCAGGAACCCTGGATAATTGCTCTTCTTAATGAGGAATCGTGCTGATTCCACTCTCATGATGATTTGGTCATGCCCAAAGTCCTCTGAACAACATCTTCCCTCTAAAGTACCTTAAGATATGTTTTCAGCATAAATAGGGTGACCTGGCACTAGATCTGTGGATGCAAAGCCTCCTCGAAATTCCTCGCACTGGCCTCCTCATCTGGCAGCATATCTGATGAATATTGTAAAAGGTTCCTAAGATGGATTTGAAACTCTCAAACACTAGAGCTCCCCTGTCGAAGGTTAAAAAGCGCCTGGAGAATAGACACATTCATAGTGAAAGGATGAAATGCGACACTGAACATATCTCGGAAATCCTACCATGAGATCGCTAACTCCTCACGATCCCCGAGGAACAAGAACCAACATTGACTCGCTGCACCATGTAGCATCGTCACAACCAAGGAAACCCACTGCTCTTTAAGTGCACGAATTGAACTGAAGTCGATCTCGACCTCTTATAACCTGTCTTCCATGACAACATCTGAAACAAAGCCCTCATACTTATGTAGACTCTGACACTGAATCTCTTGGAGTGTTTTCCTCCATGTGTCTTCATCGTTAACCTCTACCCTGCAACAATCTGCTAGAATAGCCTGTTGAACATTTTTTTCACAAACCGGACAAGGACATTGGCCCGGATCCATACCTGTAGAGTAACAACTTTTATAGTTCCTAATCCTAGAATATGAAAGACTAAACATTTATTAATTAATTGTTTTCTTTTATTCATTTTAGGTTAACCTATCCCATGGTCTACCCATTCAAACACCAGCTCAAAGAAGAATGATGCATGATCCTTTCCTAGGTCTCTACCCTGCAACTAGTATCCCCTTGTTTAGGAGCCATTTCAAACTTAAAGGTCCACACATCAGATCATAGGTAACCCTAAACGCCTATGTCTTAGCAGGTCTCTAGTGTTTAGCTTACTTTCTAAATATTAATGACATCGGTGACCTACCCACCCATGTAACCTCACATGTGCCTAACTCCAAACTCCATCATATCCCTCAATCAGACATCAGATACCACTCTGTCACGGCCCACTCCCCACAAAGTGAACCCCCCCTGGGTCGGAAATGTGAAAAGGGAGATAATGACCCCCAAGTCCCACCTCCAGTAGGCCCTGGGTTGGAATCTAGAACTGAGGGTATAATAAACACCCAAATGGGAGGCATTACACTCTAAGAGAATAGATGCAAAAGAGAGTGATATGATAGAAACGAACCAACTACAACTCAGAACTAAAATATAAAAGAAACACATGTGCAAATATGTAATTCCATGAAAATGAACTACAACTGGATGGGGGAAAAACTACATGTACCCAAAAGAAAGTTAAAATAGCAGAAACCACATGCTCGAACAGCTCCTGCAACCCTAATCTAGTAGAAACCATCTTTATCTCCAAACTTTTACATGTGACCTGAAAAACAGTTTATTTATACATAGGGTATGTACAATATTATACTCAGTAGGATCCTACCTGAAGCCTCTCATGAAAAAGTAAAGAAAGCATGCCAAATCATAGTGAACAACAAGTGAAACTAACTCGTCACCTAAACATGTATACTATGTTACCAACCTCACCATGACTAATCTCACCATGTAATGCATACAAGAGTATATCATATAACAAATAATATCAAGGGTACTGCGCTACTACTTCCCCAATGGTTTGCCACTTTGCGCCAACGTCGCATGTCCTGAGCATCTCTCTCCAAAAAGGCTTGCCCACAGACACCCGGGCGAAGCACCACAATATGTACCTCATGAAACAAAACCACCACGTCAACACACCAAAGTAAATAGGTATTTTCAGGGAGCCACCATAGCACACATAACGTGTATCATACGTCTGGTATTATACCTTATGCAATTACAACCCATACACCATGTAAGGATACTCAAGCCATCACATCCTATACACGTTACACATATAGTAGTGCATAGATAACTATACCCAGAATATATGTGTGTTAATAACCACAATCCATTAAATAACTCTACACACATATATGGGGAGAACTAACCAATGTTCCTACAAGCACAAGTATCTACCAAGAGAATAGATCGAGGACAAAGGGTGTAGTTAGCCATCCATCCTCCCACCAGAATGTGGGGGGAAACACCCCCAGGGCTCAGAATCCCAAGGGTGTTAGTTGGCTTTAATAACAGGGTAGAGTATCATATAGAAACACATAAATTATAGGATATATTATATATCACAACCACACTATGGTCATTACCCAGTTGTAGACACAACTACAGCTAACGTCTCTTAGACTCTGTGCTGCTACTTCTATGACTAGTTATCTATAAGCACACAACATTTTAAAGAGATTTATTAGATTTCATCATTCCCATTTTATCAGTTCCACTGTACATTAATTAATTCATTAAATATAATTTAACCATGAACAAGCCCACATTAATTTTCATTATCATCACACCTAAAGTCATATGTTCCTTCAAAAATTACAACCTCATCACTATGTTCCAGCATCTCCATCTCTATGGGCTAACACTGTCTATTCATTTATTCATTATAGAAATACTTTTCCACATTCCCATACAATCTAGAAAAACATATAAGCTACTAAATACTAGGGGTCTCAACATGGTGAGAATCCATACTACCCGCCGAGTCTTTTTCACCTATAACAAGAGAATATACACATCCTTCCTTGAGACGATAAACACATAAATCAAGTGTCATACCCTGCGTGTATTCACCTCTTTCAGAAGAAGGGTAAGTAAGTCCAGCTACCTTGAGCAGTGGGGAAAATTAAATCAGATAAACAACTAATAAAAATTACCAAGAATCCAACAATCACATCCATCCCATTACATCATACTTGGTGTCCTCCTCGATACCCACATGAATAAACCGGAGCATCTTGTCACTCTAGGCGTTATCTTCTACCATAGCCAAAAGGGCCTCCTTGCCTCCATATATTACCAGAACCATCAAAGCTCAAATTAAAACACAAGCTGCTGTAAAACAAACTTCTTCAAAATTGGGCTCTTGGCACTTAAACAAACAATAGGGTAACTAAAAACCCTACAAGAAATTATATTTTAACAACCGCCAGTTCATTAATACATCTTGTGTAAACCAATTTATTATTTGTCGGTTCAAAATTAGGGAAACCTAACTAGTATGTTACACAAATAAATAAACATTCTTACTGTACTAATTTGATTAACATCAAATTAAAAAAAGAACAAGATTCGTTTTCATGCATCTTTATCTTTATCCAACAATTATCAGTTAATCCCGTTTTATGTTCTTTACAAATTTCCATCAAGAACAAAGAGCAAAGAAAATAAAGAATTGATATCACACTATATCGCAAAACAAGAGGCAATAACATACGATCAATATCAATTTCTTTAAACAGTTAAAATATTTACTAGGTCAATTCCATTGTCATCCAGAGGAATTAAACATGCAAAAAATATAGTTGCATGTAAATGAAAGAGAAGCAATGAATACCCTACCTCAAACAGTTCCTCACATACATTATCTACACAACGGGTCCCGATCCTCCTCTCCCGACAACTGCATCCACCTGAGGATGCCATGGTATGACAACACCAACCAAATTCCAAGAAAAACCCCATTAGAAGCATGGAGATTACATGATATAACATGAAAAGGAGAAATAGGAGGAGATTATCCCCTAAGTAATGACTATAAAACATACCTTATATCGATGATTGATCAATACAACTCGGTTACATCAAAATAGAGTGGAATAATTCTGAGGAGTAATGGTTGATTGTGCAACTCCTATGGTAAGGATTGAAAGGTTCTAGTGTCTCATAGCCGAGAACAAACTGAAAGAACAAGGGATGGAGATATATTTTCTCTTTTGACGATTTAATGGGGTGATAGTTTAAGATACACTTAATTCCCCATTAAAAGCATATCGCATTAACCCTCGCGGTTTGACCACATAAAAACATCATGAGCCATAGGAATAATTAATATATTATTTATGTCTTTTTATTCGGCCTTAAGAGTCCTTAAAATAAATCTTTAAATGTATTTTACGTCAAAGGAAATGTCAAAGGTGTGAATATTTATGAAGATGGAAACATTGTTCATAAACCTCACTGGTTTGGAAACACTATAGACTTACCGTTACTGTACACCTACTATTACTGTAATCCTACCGTTAGAGGTTACCAATAGAGGTTACCGATTGACCTCACTGTTCTGGAAACACTGTAGACATACCGTTACTGTACACCTACTGGTATTGTACACCTACCATTAGAGGTTACCGATAGACCTCGGTATTGTGGAAACAATGTTCACTAAATCCTCAATAATAGAACATTGTTCACTAAATCCCCACTGATAGAACATTGTTCACTGAACCTCACTGATAGAATATTGTTCACTGATTCCTCACTGATAGAACAATGTTCACTAAATCCTCATGGATATAACACTTTTCACTAAATCCCTCCTAATAGAACCATGTTCACTATATCCTCACTGATGGAACACTATTAAATAAATCCCCACTCATAGAACACTCTCCATGGAATCCTCACTGATAGAACACTATTCACTAAATCCTCACTCATAGAACACAGTTCACTAAAGCTCATTGATAGAACACTATTCACTGAATCATCTCTGATAGAACACAGTTCACTGAATCCTCGCTGATAAAACACCGTTCACTAAATCCTCAATGATAGAATTCTATTCACTAAATCCTCAAAGATAAAACACCATTCACTAAATCCTCACTGATAGAACACTGTTCACTAAATCCTCACTGATAGAACACCGTTTAGTAAATCCTCACTAATAGAACATTGTTCACTAAATCCTCAGTTATAGAACACTATTCACTAAATCCTCACTAATAGAACACTTTTCAATAAATCCTCACTGATAGAATAATGTTCACTAAATCATCACTGATAGATCATTGTTCATTGAACCTCACTCATAGACCAATGTTCACTAAATCCTCACTGATTGAACACTGTAAACGAAATCCTCACTAATAGAACACTGTTCACTGAACCTCACTGATAGAACTATTCAATGATGGAACTGTTCACATAATTGGAAATTTCGAAAAGTGTTGGGGATATGTCACCTTGACCTCTCGGAACATATAAAACACCACACTTTCACAATGTAATGGACCATAGAGGTCCGGGATATTACAATATGGATATGAGACTTTAATAAAAAATTATAAAAATTATAAATATATGTATTTTACTGGATTTATTATTTTATCATGTTTAAAAAAAATTATCAATGTGGATGAAAAAAAACTAAAATAAGCAGTTTAAAACAATATATCAACTTTGCGAAAACTCATTTTATTAACATCTAAAGACCTATATTGTGGGTATTTATGCTACAAAAGGACTCTATAATGAGGTTGGGGCTTATTGGAATATATTTGGTCAGGGATAGGTCAAGCCAGAAAGGGAATTTATATCTGAAGAAATGAGAAGAAGTGGATCCCATTTTTAGGAGAGGGGAGGGGCACTCTTGGAATTTATCATAATATTAAATTAATAAAAACTACTTTTCAATTCTAAATGGATCAAAAGTGTGTTCTTTGAATTATAAGATGTGTATATTTATAAATAATTTCATACAATAATTTTTATATGAGTTTTGGTCACATTATTACCATTATATTTTAGTTCTAACACTTATCCGACCCCTTTATCTCTTATCACAACAACATTGATTTTTACTCTATGTGGGTCAATATTATTACTATAAAATGGAACAATAAAAATTAGTGGACCATGATTAATATTTTAAACCTTATTTTAATAATTTTTTAAAAATATTTATAGGAGTTGTTTATAATTTATTAATATATTATTTATTTTTAAATATCATTGCTGTCAATTTTGAAACAATATATTACATTTAAGTTTTAAAATTTAAATACCACAAAAAAAATTCGTCAATTTTTTTTAATACATACCTATAATGTTAAATAAAAATATTATATTTCTAATTTACAATAATTATATAATATTATATTTTTTTGTAGTAATTTTAATATCATTTATTTGATTTTTCCTTAATTAAAAAATTATTGAATGAGTTCAATGAAATCATTTAAGTTAATTTCTTCTTCACAAAAAATTAAAAAAAAAATAACACATTAGATATAAATATATTATCCTTTAATAAACTATTTATATTTGATTATATATTTGTCATGAATTCATGATAATAGTATCATAAAAATTAAAAACAACATTGTGACATGTTTTCCATTTTGTTAAAAAATACTATAAAGTTCATAATCTCATCCAAATGGACTTAAATGATCAACTAACTGAATCTATAATGATTATGGATGAATATAAACAATCCAATTAAATTGGGGATACTGTTAGGGTAATTTTATAGTCCTTAAAATTTTATTACTACCCTAATTAACAGATTTCCCTTTATCGTGGGAAAAAAACTTCTAATCTTACTATTCATACTGTCCAAAAATAACTGTGATGTATTTTATAAATTTTGGCCTATGAATAAAAATATTCACTCGACCATTTGAAATTAAAAGCATATAATTTTTTTTATTTAATTTTAATATTAATCATCAAAACACAATATGTTTTTTATTTCAGAAAAATAATAGTTTTCAATATAAAATGTTTTAATAGAAAATAATAATATAAAATCCATTTATAAAACAATAATATGATGACTTGAAATTAAAATGAAAATTTAAATTTTAAAAATAATCTAAAATATAATTTTAATTTTTTAATTTTTTTAAAAAATATTTTTTACAAAATCGTTATTTTTCCCAATTCATTAAAAAATAAAACTTTTCACAAAATTATATAAATTTCACCATAATATAATTTTGTTATTAAAAATTAAAAATTATACTTTTAAATTAAATAATATTTCTAAATGTTCTAAGTATTAATTATATTTTCTCCCATAAATGATATAAAAATTATTAGAGAAGAAAGTGTATTTGAAGAATGAATTTATTTTAGTAAAATTAGGTGCATAATTTTATAATTATTAATTTATACCCTATTCATAAGTGGGAATAATTTATATTTAATAATTCAATTAATAAAATATAGTCCTGTCAATTAAATAACTAGGTTATAATGGTCGCATAATAATAATATTTATTTGGTCATTCATGTTTAGTGTTATCTATCCTGTACACTCTCAGGCATAGTCATTCCATTTAACAACATGAGATGTTATAGTTAATAATTCATTACAAAACATCTAATACCATCAAGTATTCATACCAAGACATCTATATAAATGGGTAATTCCTTGGAAAAAACCATATCTAATTTTCCACATGAGGCCTATAGACGCATCGAGATGATATATTATACAAGGTGACACCCTTCACTGTAGTTCCAAATAGTTATTCATATATATAATAATAAACATAATTAAATAAATATACCTTATCATCAAATATCTGTATTGGGTAAAGGGTACAAATGTTTCAATATTTTATATAATTTATCATTCAATGTTAACGAACTATTTAAAAATTGTACACACTTTAGGAAATAATCATATACATCAAACAAAAATATTAAAATTTTAGATAAATTTAATTTCTAATGAAAAATGATCATAATAAAGTGATTTATTCAAAAAAAATGTTAACAATAACAAAATAATTTGAGATTGTACAATATCATTTCCCACATGGTAATTTGCATGTAAAATCCAATTAGATGAAATGACTAAAATTGAAACATAAAATAACATGATGTTTGACTCAATAATTATATTACTTATCAAAATGGGTAGTGGACAGACCACATAAATTTTAATTGTTTCATGATACGAAGTAAGACTCAATTGAAATTATATTCACAAGAAGTATTTTACCTCGCACTTCTTTTTAGTCAAATTATATAACCACCAATATATTTGTTTTGAAAATGTTATTAAATTATAATATAAAAATATTGATATTTATAAAATATTATATTAACAATTTATGAAATCTTACAACCCTCCCATTATTATTATTTCATTTTTCTTGTGGTTTCATGTGTTAATTTCCCTTTTTTCATTCATGATTTTTCATGAAAAAACCAGTTTTTACACATATTATAGAGATTCATCATCTATAGAATTATATTAATAATATAATTATCACATTTTTACATCATTTTTTTAAAAATCCATCATGAATGATGGTTATTAAAAAGTAAGTATGTTATGATCATGGAGGTGGTAGGTTGTACGTATGCCTAATTAACATATCTATATTTCAATGATCATAGTGGAAAAGTTTTAAGTAATATTTAATATATAAATTATGATAATAAAATCATATAGAACATATTATATACTTATATATATCTCATCCATGTGGTGTGGTGATGAATATAGAGTCACATTACTTCGTGAATGTGGTAGTCTATACGTACACTAATGATTTCATCATCATTATGTGAGTGAAAAATAAAATAATGAAATCAGATAATTTATCTTTAATAAATGATAAATATGTCATTAATGACATAATTATACCATTTATATCATATATAATCATTAACATTATCTTTATCACCTTCCATGTGAAGTAGTAGTCAAAGATGAATCACATCGCATTGAGAGATGGCAGTCCACTGTATACATGTGAGACGTTATTGTATATCATATGGAAGGTAAGGTAAAATGATATATATCATATTTTGAGGGAATATGTATAAATATGTTATTAATATCATATATATATATATATAACTTATAATCATACCCAACCATGGTCTGTGGAAAAGGAAAATGGAATGACATGAGTTCATAAGGCTGTAGTTCACCCTACACCTGAACGATAATTTAGTAACCCATTTGATGAACATAGAGATGTTTTTAGGTCATGTAATTTTTATAAAAATATCATATTATAAGTAATATACTGAAGTTATTATGACAATATGGTTTTATAAAAATTGAAGTCGGTGGAGAAAGAAGTAAAATAGAGAATCTCTCTGAAGAAAAATACATCTTGGTTGTTTATCGTTCTTCGGTTTTCTCTAAAGACATCCTTGGTCGGATTTATGGAGAAAATAAGGATAGTAGAATTTGGTAAAGGATTTTATAAATATATTTGGGAAGGTTCATCCAAAAACAAAGTGTGATGAAGGAGTTAATAAATAGTGGGAGTGAGAAACATTGTATAATTAAAAAGGTGTGTCCTTCTTGTAAATACCTAAAAATATTCACTATTGGGAGGTATCCCTTACATCATGTTCCTCAGAAATATACCCATAATTGATTGAATAGTTTATTTGGTTGATAAAATCCTCTAACATAGAAAAATCATTGAATGGTGTTAAATTTATTTCTTAGCCTTGATGTTTAATTAATTTTACGTTCTCTGTTTTTTCCATGGTAACTTGTATCTTTTTTGTCACCTAGGTAATTTATCGTATAATAATAAAATTAAAATTAAAATTATTATATAATTTTAACTAATATTTTATGAATATGAAATTAATTATTTTAACTATAAATCCTATGTGTGTTTAAAATTTTATTTATCACAAACACATGTAATACGCAAAACCTCCTTTTTAGCACAAATCATGGTAATTTTTTTAACTGTTTTCAATAATAATTATTGAAATTTTTTACCTTCTTAAATAATATAAATTGTGATAATTACTGATCTATATTCCATTTATCTAAATTAAAATCAATAAAGTGTGAAAATTTAGCTAAAAATAATCACGGAGATGTGATGAAAAATCATGGTTTCAATGTAAATATTTTCTAAAGCTTTCAATGTTTTATACTAAATTGAACATGTAAATAATTATAATATCATAAATTAGATTAATAGATATATAATTGAATCAATTTTTATTTAAAACATATAAGAAGTATAATTTAATATTTTATGTTATTCAATTGAATTTGAGTTTTTTATTTAAAATCTAATATTTTCACTATTAATCAAAATATGAATCTCTTTAGAAAAATAGAAAAATTCCACCCTAAGATAATTTTTCCCAAATAAAAAACTATTTTTTTTCTAATAATTTTTATAAAATTGATTCAAATTAATTTTCTATTATGTGCCCATGTTGTGTGTAAATTGTCTATTAGAAAATTAATCATTTTCAGACTTTTTTTCTTTTTCTTTTAAATAATTGTCATTTTATTTTCAATTAATAGATTACTATAATTTTCATAATTTAGTGTCTCCAATTAATAATATAAATTCAAAGCTATAGGTGATAGCTATAATATTAAAAACAAGAATAATAATATTTTTTTTGGTAAAACTGGTCTTGCATATAACATATGCGATAGCCGAAACTAGTTGTTGTGTGTATCATAAGATAAAATAAGTTTTTTGTGTAATGTTTGTTAAACTCATTTTTGGGTTTATTTTAAGACATAAAATAAATTAAATTTATTCTTAAATAAATATATTGTAAAGAATTGGGGTGTTATATTACCTTTTATGCTTGATGTTTATTGTCACACATGCTATCAAATATAATCTTATTATTTAGGAATTTTCGGGTTAACATATCCCCAACATAAATAGATAGTGCCATAATTATTTATATTATATCTTTCATGTCAAGGAAATACTACAAAATAGGCCATTAATAGCATTCTATTTTACCATATCTAGCAAAAAGTGCAGATAATGGTTCCCTTTATCATTGATTTAAAAATGCACTGATAAATGGTAACATTTATCAGTGATAAAAAATAATGGATAAAATGCACCCTTTATTAGTGATTTATTAGGGTAAATAATGGTCTCAATTTTAGGGTAATCTCACATCAAAACAGATCACTAGAGTGTTCTTCTTTATATATCAATTTACGACATCCATTTCTTAGAAGCATGTTGCGGGGATGGGCTTCAGCAAACACTACACACAAATTAATGGGCCTACCATGGGCCCACATAGGCCTTGTACACCCTATACAAAACCCAAACCTACTCCTACCTTCATATTTAGGTCCTAATGACTGTTAAGTATGCATATATATTTTTGTAAAAAATCAACAAAATAGGAAATTATTTAACAAAATAAAAAATAAAAAATAAAAAGGGTAAATTTTTTAAAAAATTATTATATTTTATTTAAATAATAATTCATAAATTTAATATATATATATATATATTATATGTATTAATATCAAATATATAATAAATATAGATATATAAAATGAATTGAAAAAATAGAAAAAAAAAACTATAGAGAAAAAATGAGTAAATTAAAAAAACACAATTTGTTTTATTAATTAAATATTTATTAATAAAAAAGAAATAAATTAACATTTGATTAAATGAATTATAAATATTAATAAATTTTATAAAAATATAATGTAGATATAAAAAATAAAATAAATAAATAAATAATAATGATTAAAAATCGGTAAATTTTGAAAAATAAAATTAAATTTTTATTATCTAAATAATTATTTGTAAAAATTAAACAAATTAATATATATATATATATATAAATATATTAAATATTAATATATTTAATATAGTATATATACATATATAAGTTCAGTAATTATAATAATTAAAAGAAAATTAAAAATAATTATATTTTAATTTTTTAACAAAATAATAATAAATGAAATAATTACAAAATTATAAAATAAATTATTATTTAAAAAAATATTAAGAGAAATGAATATGTTTAATATATATATCTGTATATTAAATATAAATAGTAATAAATAATATATTTTAAATATAAATATTGAATATGTATAAAATGTAATAGATAAAAACATATTAATGTCTTGTTCATTTTAAATGGGTATTGTACAAAATTAATCATTAAAAATTTAATACATAAATATTACCATATATATATATATATCCAAATATATAATTCATTCTAAAATTTGATTTATATAAAACAAAATTTTTATTCATATATTAAATTAGTCATACATTTAGTAAAAAATAGTTTAAAATTCAAATTTAACATTTATATAAAATACTGAAAAATTGCATAGAGTAATGGGCATTAATTTAATATTGCTTGATTTTTCAATTTAACAAATATGAAACATATGTTACATTGATTTCAAACATACAAATATGTTATTAATGCATTTTTATCTACAACAGACACACATACACATATATTTATGTAATTAATGATATTTTATATGGAAACACAATCACAAAGTATTTATGTAATTTATTCATTTTTTAGAATTCATTTTAGAATTTCATTTTTTAATATGATACAATTAATATGTTTTTTTAACCGTTAATATAATTTTCTAATTTTTATTATTATTACAGTTTGGTATTATTTATTCAATTTTAATATTTCTAAATATTTATTTCTTTTAAAAAATTTAATTATTATGTAATTTTTTATATACATTTATTTACTATTTTTTAATATTTTCAATATTTATTTCTCATAATTTTAATATATATTTTTATTTGTTTAATAACATATATTAAATTATTAAAACTTACATGTTTTAAAGATATTTTTAATGTGTATTAATTATTAATTATTTAATTTACCAAATGATTAACATGTATTCATTTACGAAGTATTTATATATTTATTTTAAATAATAATAAAATATATTTAAATAATTATAAAATAATACTAAATTTTCAAAAATAATCAATATATTTACTATATTTATATTTATATTTACATTTTTTATATTTATATAAATTTAATATTTATATGTATATAATTATATAATTATATATAATGATATAAGTATATATTATTTTTCCAAAATTAATTATATAATTTTAAATAAATATTTATAAACTTAAATAATTATAGTATTATAGTGAATATATTTAAAAAATGATTATTCTTACTATATTTATGTTTATTTATTATATATATAATTATATAAATATATATAACAAAATAGATATTTTCATAATTAAAAAATTAAAATAAATATATTTCAATAACAAATATATTTATTGTATCACCCCGAGATTTTGAGAATTATTGTTTTTCAAATTAATTCAAATTTTCAACATTTTTAATTTCACATGACACTTTAAATATTAATTTATATTTATAAATGTATATATATAATATGTTGAATATTTTTTTTTCACTTGCAATACCAACTTGGATTACGGTACATGAAACACCAACTTTGTTCGTGCAACACACAATACCTACATGGCTTGCACTACAAGCCACACCGAATTGGCATACGATGTACACAATAGTGAGTTTCTATGAAAAATCTCTTGTTATAGTTTAAATTTTCTTTAAAATAATTATAACATATTTGTTAAAATTCTTATAACTAATTTTATAATAATGTATTTTTATATAAATAAAACAGATTTATAATGAATGATTATATTTTTGTTAATGTCCTTATATGTTAGAAGTATGGTTTTCTGTAATGAATCAATTTTAATAATTTATGTAATTTTAGACACATTTGGAAATTTTATTTGAAAATATAAAATTAATTTTTGAATTTATAACGTCGAAATTAGGAAATAGTAAATTTTTGGGATTTTTTCGAGAAACATGATTTATTAATGATTAGTTAAAAATAATGTATTTAGTTAAAAATATACCTTTTTGTATAATTAATAATTATGACTAAATTATATTATAAATTTTTTTAAGTACACATTAGTTGAATATTAAAAATATTAATATAATGTAATTCATTAGAATAAAATTCACTTTGAAACTGAATATAAAATATCAACAGAATTTTGACTTTTTTCACACATTAAAACCCCGTTATTTCATATCGTCTGTAGGATCACCACTAATCATATTTATTCAACTTCTTTGATAATTATTTAAAAAATATCACATACACCATTTTATTCAGTCTAATATTTATATTCTAATAAGACCACATTAATTTTTTGACCAAAATGATTAGTAAAATAGATTAAAATTAATCACAACAGATAATGCCAAATTAAACATAATTAGGGACTGAACGTTAAAAATAAGGGCCCCAATGAACTAGATACATGTCCAAACTCCAATTTTTGTCAATTTTATGCCATAAAACATCAATTATTGAGTTTCTTTTGTTTACTAATAATTATTTTAGCTATGAACATGTAACCAACTAATTTGTTTTTAAAAATTCCATGTGTGTACTATTCCTTCTCTATGAAATTCTACCACCTCTCCCCATTACTCATACAACTAAAAACTTTCCAGTTCAGACATGATATGACTAATTTGCCTCCCAAAAATCCGTCCATTGACATTGATTCCTCACTTTGGGTAGAAACCCTCTCAAGGAATCATTTTGGAACAAACCAAAAAAAGTAACCCGATTAAGAGGTGATGTCTTCTCTCATGATATTTTCCTTTATTTTCATTATCCATCCCTCCACTATGTGTATTCCATTATAGTGTAAAAAAAACAGTATCCTACATATAATTTAATGTTTTTAAGAAATTTTTCTCAACTACACATACACACACCTCTATCTAATGGATGTTGAACATACTATTTCTGTGTACAACAATCTACTCCCTCACAAAATGATGATTGTACATTTATCCTTTACCACTAATCATGGGGGACTTAATGAGGGAAACTCTATTTATATATGTAATATAATATATTTGTATGTATATAATTTTTTTTATTCCTTTTAAAACACATGTCCTTTTAGGTTCCATTTTGTGTTTATATGAGAATCTCATTTGAGGAAGTATGGACTACAATCCCCTCAATTTGATGTGATTCGTTCACACACCACATGGAATGTATTAACGATTGGTTTAATGAACTTATATGATATATATGATATATTTATTATACAATAATAAGGATTTATATATATAGACATATGTCATTATCATGTTTGTATTCAATATGATAATGAAATTAGAAAACATTGTTTATGCATGCATATGGCTTACCATATCTATGAATGGTGTATTCCATTATGTATTTCATTATTAAGTGGATTATTATAATAAAATTATTCTGGATATTCATTATTTTTCTGAAATTTTATATATTTTAGAATACTGATATATGTATAAGGATCAACAATATAACAAATTAAGACACATGCAATGAACAAAGAGAATATTATCTGAAGTGAAACATTTATATAGAATCGTTAACTAGCATGAAAAATAAGTTCATAATAAAATAACATATGGTAAACGATATAATAATATTATTATATAAATATGTATAAATTAACTTATAATAATTATACATGAATATTGTATGAGTACAGAGTACGCCAATACACTAGGTAAGGGGATTTTAATCTAACTTTTAATTCCTGTGAGCCACAAGTTATGTTCACCACTATTTACATTTTGTGGTTTGTTACTGCTCATTATTGGAACATGTGTATCTGATACTTCATTTCAGGGGTATTTATATAACCATTTTATTATCCTTTTTTCAGGGGGTTTATGTTTCAAGGGTTCAGTTAGTTCAGTAATACATGGATGGAATGGGGGTTCACCAGGTTCCGTAGAGGACATTGTCCACTAAGATGGTCGTCGAAATAATTCCTTGCCTACAATGGAAATAATATTATATGCTTATGTTTTTCTCTAATTACATGGATTATTCATATCTTATTCTTTCATTGAATATGCACTTTATTTCATATGATTTATGTCTGATGAACATACAATCATTATGCCACGATCTATAATATGATATTTGATATGCTTGGTATGATCTTATATTTATAGGATTACATTCTCATAACCTTATATCATGTTTGTGCTCAAAGTTGCACCTTTTTTAACATTATTGAGCATTTCAGCACACCCTTTTCATGTTTCCTTTCTCCAGGTTATGAAGAATGGTTTTAGGTAGATGTACTAATGTTGTATATCTTTGTGGGAGATATTGAAGATCTTTCATAGGGATAAAAGTTTTATTCTATTTTTCCAAAGACACTATACTATTATGGTCCCCTTGAATATATTTTGGTAATGTACTGTATATTCATCTAAAATGATGTAATATTCATGTATGTTAATACATGTTCAATATAGTTAGTATCAAAAGAATGGTTTAGTCAAATGATGTAATCTATGATTATAAAAACATATTGAGATCCCTAGATTTATTTATAAGGATATGTCTAGGAATGTATCTACTGATATGTATAAGGATGAGTTAACATTTAAAAAAATGTATATGAATTTTTGTAAAGGATAGAGTGAGTGTTTTCCATGAAATTCAACAATATATGGATATTATATTTAGATGTTGCTTTCGCATAGATGTACCTAGGGGTAATAACTACTACAAGATGTTACGAGCTAGACTCATGTAAATCTGGTAGAAGAAAATTGGGCCTCACTTCCCACCTAGTTTGACACTCTGAGGGGATATGCATTGGGAATTCAAAAATTCTTTATGAACCATTAAAAGATTATTTAGATTTATGTTAGCTATAAATATCCTTGGATAATCCTAAGGTGTCATATATTTTGGAAGATGTCACGACTTAGACAAACTATAAGTAATTATTTTCATGACTATGTGGTTTTTTAATATGATAAGTAATGCTCACACCATGATTTTGGTTTTAGTGAATATTGTGAACTAGAAGGAACTGAATTAATTTTAAATGTGATAAAATATTTTTTGATGACCAGTCAAGTGGGATGATCCCTAGAGTGAAAGATTTCATGATCATGCATAACCGGTTTTTAGGGAACATGATTAAAAATGTTTTCATTTTCCAAGTCTCAGACATAAAAAGGATGAGAATGTAGTTGACTGGGATTTTGTGTAATCAGGACCATAGAATAATGAATATCCAGTTACCTTTGTATCATGAATGTGGAAAGAATCACCTAAGTTAATGTCTTATTAGAACAAGAAGGTGTTTTGAATGTGGAAAAAGGACCCTATGTAAGTGACTATAAGGGGAAAATGACGAGTTCGGTTATCGAAATGGATGTATTTTTTTCCCTCTATAAGTTTTCATCGAAGGAAAAGTGTTTGAAGTTGGGAATAAATGGTCATTATGAAACTCAATGTCCCAAGATGAATGTTACAAAAGAGAATGAAGAAGGTGGTATGAGGAATGGTAACATTGCTGATGATTAAGAAAATACAGATAAAATGTGAAGGAAAAAATTATTATATAATAGGATGATGTAGAATTTTTAATAAATTAAGGATGAATTAAATGATGTATTGATGTATTTGGATTCAAGAATTAATAATGGTGAATTATGTATGGATTGTTCAGGTTATGTTATTCAAAATATTTACAAGAATATATTGAATGGTCATGATGGAATTGAAAGGTTATCTCAAGAAAGATAAAATTTTGACTAAGGGTACGTAACTATAAACATGTTCTTTATATTAAGATAATGCTCTATGGAAAAATATATGCAGGATATGAATAATTAAATCAGATAGTACTGAGTACCGTGGAACTATATAAAGACATATTTATAGGTGATTTATGCTACAACTAATTAATTCTTATTTTTTTTCAAATTTAAGGAGTATATCCAATATACATTGGAATGGCGAATAATTCATGTTTTCCAAAAGCATTTATGGAAATTAATGTCATTAACATGTTTTAAGAGAATATATGATGAATTTATTCACATGCATTGAATGTGAAAACAAAGAGCTACTTTTTTTATATAGGGGAATCAATGTTAATCGGATTTCATGACCCTATTTATATGGTTTCGTATTTTCATCTTTATAAATTGTTATAAGGTTATTCATCATGAAAAGTTTAAGTCATATATTGGAGGAAGTATTTGTGCACTTATTTTGTGTATAGAACCTTGGTTATAAGGATAATCAGGGAATAAACTATTTCAAATATGTCTATATTATATATTATATTAGTGTCGTAGAAATGTACATTACATATGTTTTTTTATAACCAATGAAGTCCGACAAGGCTACGAGTGATGAACATATAACCGGAGGATGATAAGGGTTTCACTACTACCACTAGCCTACATGATATCCTGGTTGAGGAGAATTTATTTGTAATTAATACATATTTATGATGAACTATTATTGTTATATTTTATGTTTATAGAATAATTAATTTTTCTTTTAAGGGAAGAATGATTAGAATTTTTATTCTTTTTTGGGCCTTAAGTTCTGTTAAAAGCATAATTTAGTGCTCTAATCATCGATGTTAATTTATTGACATTCCTTCCACGATGTAATGGGTGTATTAGATATTTTTAAATGCATAACCAAAGAGTAAAAAAAATTATATAAATTTATTAATAATTAATGAATGTTCTGAAAAGGATACAAAAAAAAATATTTTCCTAATACCTTATAAATTATTGAAACAATGGCTTCTAGAATCATCACAGATTTATGACTTTGAGTCCATCAAAATTCCTTTGATCATTCACTTGTTTTTAATTGATGACCTTAATCACTCCTCGTAAATATTTACGCTTTTCCACCACGTCAAATCTTTACTCCAAAGCTATGTTCTCTTATGTGGAAACCTAGTTATATATAACTCTTGGCAACCATTATGGTTCAAAATTTCCCTTTTTAAGGGATGTTTTAGTATCCACTTTTATAATGTGGGTCTCTATGAATAAATAATTCTATTATAAAACATTTGAAATACTGAAGAATTTTGAGTGTGTAATTCAGTTTAATGTGGTAAGAATGTTACACCTTGAGATTTGAGAATTATTTTATCCCGAATTACTATTACTTTTCAATATTTTTCATTTCACACGGTACTTGAAATAGTTATATATATTAATATATATAGGAAAACACTAATTCAAATATTACTTTAAAATTTATTACCATATTCTCTTTTCTTATATTCAATAATATCTTCGCTGGAGCTACACACAATACCAACTTTTCTTCCACTCCAAGAAACCATGCCTTGGCATACGATGCACGCAACACAGAGTTTATACAAAACATATCTTCTTATTATTTAAATTATTTAAATAATATAACTATAACCAATTCATAAAATTTTTTAATAACTACTTTTACTTTTTTTTGTGTTATTAAAATAAAACAAATTGATAATGAATGATAATATTTTTGGTAGTCCTTTTATGTTAAATATATTATTTTAGTGAATGATACATTTTTAATAATAAAAGTAATTTTTGACATATATATAAATTTATTTGTATAAAATATACTTCATTTTTGAATTCATAAAATCGAAATTAGCCCAAGGTGATGTTTTGGGAATTTTATGAGAAACATCATTTTGTGATGAATAGTAAAAAGTAAGGCTTTTTATTTAAGAACAAAATTTTTATCAAATTAATAATTAATGGTAAATGATATTATAAATATTTTTTTATGGTAATATAATATTAATATTATATATATTAATAAAATTAAATTCATTATAATTAATTTCACAATGAAACTGAATATAAAATCAGAACAAACTTTTGATATTTTTCTTACTTTAAAAACCCATTATTTTATCCAATATTCTGAAATAGAACTAATTTTAAATTTTTCCCCTATGTGATTGGAATTTCAAAAATCATAAAATGACACTTTTATTTTGTATAATACGTATATTCTAATAACACCTTGTCATTATTTTGACTAAAATGACTAGTAAGTATGATAAAAATCAATCAGTGTGGTTAAGGACAAATAAAGCTTAATTAGAGACAAAACCATAAAATTAAATGCCCAAATGACCTAGAAACTTGACCAAAACCATTGTATGTCCATATATACGTCAAAAAATTATATTTATGTTTTATATTGTTTTTGGAAAGACTTATTTTTGGTAAAAACATGCTCACACCTAAATTGTTTCTCAAAATTCAATATGCGTCCTTCTACTTTCCTATAACAGGAATAAATCTATACCCATTACTAATACCACTAAAACCTTTTAATTTATTCCAATACCTTCCTTATTAACCTAAAAAAATTCCCCCTTTTACATTTATGCCTCTCTTTGTGCACAAACCCTCTCAAGTAATCCTTTTGGAACAAACCAAAAGAAGTTACCTCATTAAGAGGTAACTTCTTTTCTCAAGCCCCGTTCCATTATTTTTCTTCCCCATCACCTAAACTCTCTCTATACCATTATTGCGTGAAAAAATAGTATCCTAAATATACATGGGTTTTTATGAAACTTTTATGACCTAATCTGGTAAACACCTCCATCTAATGGACGGTGAACATTTCGTTTCGGTGAATGGTCAACAACTGCCTCATGAAATGATGATTGTTCATTTCAACTTTACCACGAATCAGGGTGGCCATTATTATGGAAACTATTTTTATATACATAATATAGTATATTTATTATTTATTTATGATTATTTATTCCATTTACAACACACATCCATTTACCTTCCATTTGGTTAATACGATAATTTCATTTGAGAATGTGTAGACTACCTCCCCCTTAACGAAATGTGATTCATTTACACATCACATAGAATGTATTAAGGATGAGTTTAAAGAAAATATAAGATATATACAATAAATTAATGATACATAAATAATCATATATTTATTTACATACATAGATACATATATACCTATTTCATTTACATTCTTTCTTCTAATATGACAATAAAAACATACATCAACATTCACACGTCTATTCGACTTACCATCTCCATGAACGGTGTATTCCATTACATACATTATTATGATATGGTTTCTTATAATATAAATAAAATAGATATACCTTATTTCTATATCATGTTATAAATTCTTGAATAATGATATAAGTATAAGGATCAATGATTAAACACATTATGAAACATGCAAAGAACAATGAAAATATTACCCGAAGTGAAACATTAATATTGGATCAATAAAAAGAGGGTATCATATAGTCATAAACAAATAATATATCGTATTAGATATAATAATATTATTTTATTATATTTTTATAGTAAACTTATATTTATTATATAGTAATCTTGTGAGAGTACTGAGGGGGGAAATACACATGGTAATGGGATTTACATCTGACAATTAATTTTTATGAGAGACATGTTATGTTCACCACTATTTTATTTTTTTGGTTATTTTAATTCCCATGATTTTATTCTATGTATCGTATAATTAAATTTATGGGAATTAACATTCCCATTTTATTATCCTTATTTCCATTGGTTTATGTTTTAAATAATTCCAAATCAATAAAAATGTTTTGTCTCAATTTTCCTTCCATGAGACTCATGTTTTGTTATGAACCAAATCTATTTTTCAAGGTTAATATTAAATAATTTTACATTTTATATAATTATTATACTTCTTTACATTATATATTAGGCTTCATGTAATTTCATTTCCTTACACGGAGAGCATGATCCCAAGATACCAAGTGATTAGAGTTTATTGGGACAATCTCATTACTTTTCAAGATTGTTTTTGTATAAGCTTCCTCTGATGGAATATTATGATTCATATCTCAATAATATTCACTATTTTAATTATCCTATATTATTTCATGATGTAATAATTTATTGGTACCATCATCTACAATTCAGTACATATTTATCTTATGAAATTGTTTTTAGGTATACCTGACTTTACCCTCTGTTCGGTCAAAAATATATGTCTTTTAAAAAGAGTTTCCAATAAAATTATATCATTCCCGTATAATATCTAAAATAATTTTTTGATTTTTTTCTCTTACCAATATAATCATGAAAATATTTTTGTTTCTTTCAGAACAAGGCACTTTTCAAATCTTTTTAAAATGAAAAAGGAATGTTATTTTGACCACATACGACATGTACGGATTTACTGGATTCCATTCATTCGTATATACCTTTGTATTTTTAAAAGGTTAATATTTATGAAAATGTGTTTAAAAAATAAATTTCAAGGGGATTTTTTTTCAAAATGGTCTTAAACTTATTTTATATGATTTCATGGAAAAGTTTCTTAAAAACGATTGTATGTTTCATTTTCAAAATTTCAAAGTGATTTCCAAGAAATGGTTTTCAAAACGTTTTGAATCTTATATAATAGTTTTTGAAGAAAAATTATTTTCAAAATGTTATCAAAATTTCATTATATTTTTTAAAATTAATTAAAATTAAATGGTTTTTTCAAACATTTATATGTTTATTTATAATTTTTCAGGAAAAATTACTCTCAAAAAATTTTCAAGAATTCATTACATGCTTTTAATGAATTTTCAATGAAATGTGTTTGAATACATTTTTAGGATTTCATTAAAATTATTGAAGTGTTTTCAAAAAATGGTTTTAAATAGTTTTGAAGATTACTATAAATTTCCTTCATGGAAAAAGAGATTCAAAATGATTTCATGTAATTTTTATATTTTAAGTTGTTTTCTACGATAATGAGTTCCAAATAATATTTTTTATTAAATATAATTTTTTTAAAAAGGATATTTTAATCACGAATTGTTTTTGAGTATATGTCAAAATTATTATTCATATAAGATGACATCTATTGATGTTACTTATTCATTTATAGGAAATCATCTAATGTTTTCATTCATATCCTTTCTATAAATGTTTCAGGATTAATTCCACTGTCTTAATGAAACTCATTTCTCCTTCGTGGGTAATATGTTTATGAAACCGATTTATCTTTAACAGGTTATATGCTTTTAAAACCAACTTCTTTTAATGGGATATGTTTATTGTGAAATTATTATGAAACCTACCTCTTTCCATAGGATTTGTTATGTTTAAATATTTATGACACCCATTTCATTTCATGGTTTATGATATGTTCATTTATGATCATGTGGAGCATGTATGTATGATTTCATTGTATTATAGGGGGGACTATATGTCTCCCCAATTCATTGGGGAAATATGTATATCTCATGAGATATAATGGGTTGGAATAAAGGTTTACTCAGTTCAATAATACAGGGATGGAAAGAGAGTTTATTCAGTTTAGTAATAGAGGGATAAAACAAGGGTTTACTAGGTTATGTAATACAATACTGGAATGAGGGTCTAATATGTTTAGTAATACAGGGATGGAATGAAGGTTCAAATAGTTCAGTAAAAATTTTCCAGAATGGGGGTTTACCTAGTTTAATAATGACTTTTTCTACTAGGATGGTCTTGGTAGTGATGCCTTGGTTACTATGGAAGTCATATAATATGCTTATGTGTTTCCCCAATTCCATGTTTTATTCCAAGCTTATGATTTCATGGATTGTTCTCATTACTTAATATGATTCATTTCATAGGAACAACCAATATTTTTTCCCTGAACTTTGTTTTAATCTTTGATATGTAGTGTATAAAATTCTATTAACAGGATTATGTTCTCATACACATATAATCATGTTTATGCTTACATGTTTCCCTTCATTACCATTCATGAGAATTTGAGCTCATCCCTTTTCATGTTCCTTTCTCCATGTTATGAAGAAATAGTTTAGGTAGATGTACTGATGGTGGGTATCTTTATTGTAGATTTTGAATATCTTTCACTAATATAGAAGATTTTGTTTCCAATTTTTCAAGGACACTGAACTATTACGGTCATTGGGAATGTATTTTTGTAAGGTAGATAATATTCATCTAAAATTATGTAATATCGATGTAAGTTAATCCTAGGTCTCTATCATTACTGTATTTATATTAAAATTAAATATATTTATTAAATTTATATATCATTATGTAAATATATATATTTATTTAAATATATTAATAAATATATATTAATAATCATAAAAATATATATAATTATATATATACATTTTTAATCATATGAAAATATTTATAATTATTTTAAAAATTATTTTTAATTAAAAGTACAATTATAATTCCATTATAAGCACTAAAACTTTAGAATTGATAAAGATATCTTTAATCAAGATTACTATAGTGTGGATAAAGATGTACCTTTTATTAGCACTAAAGAAGATTTGATAAAAGGTATCATTATCTGTACTTAAAGTTTAGTGATGATAAAGATGGATTTTATTTGCACTTATTTGACATAGATAAATCTATATCTTTAGCAGTTCTAAATAAGCGTGGATGAAGATTGATTTTATCATCACTTATTAATTTAGTGCTAGTAAAAGGTATCTTTATTAATTTTTTTTGAAATTGTAGATAAGACTCTACATAATCTATTTAAAAAAACCCTAAACATAGTGATTTAAATATTTATTCTCATGCTTTTATGGTAGTATTATCCTTCCAGCACTACTTATCTACATTCTCATAGTTAAATTAAGCCTCGAATCAATGAATAAAATTTATTTCTCCTTCTTTCTCGTTTATTTGTAGTTTATGTTTGATGGTTTGTAGTATTATGTTGTTTTCCTAGATACTCTCCTCCATTATCCCTTATGATTATTCAAACCACTTTGGGTCCTGTAGAGGGTTTCTACATCATTATACATCAATTAAGGTGTCTCCTCCCTCAATTTTAATTCATTTTCCATTATAAATCCCCTCATTATTCCGTTCTATTTAGTTGTTTCCATCCGTCATTTCAATATCACGAGCTATGTTTTTTCCTTCAAATCCCTCCTTTTTTAATATCACGTTATAAATTCATTTTTAATTAAATTCTTCAAATGTGTAATGTTAATGATGGATTTTGGAAACATTTTGGTTCAATTCTATGCTTTGAAGAAAGGGTTTTTAATGGATTTTGATTAAATTATTTTGAATTAAATGTTTTATCATGTGAAGTGTTTGATCATATTATAATTAGGAATTTAATATTGATTTTAATGAAAAATGAAATTCAAAGAACACATTTTTTGTTTTAATGGAAAAAATAATATTTTAAATTAATTTTTAAATCATAAAAACGGAATTTTTTTAAATATTTATAATATTTTGAAATTATTGAACATAAAATAAAAGGAAAATAACTTGGAAACATGAGTTAGATTTTTTATGTTAATCATTTATATCTTTAAAATGGGTTTATAGATCATGATTCCCTCATTGATGATCCCTTGTATTTGGTGTTCAGGTTATTAGATGATTATCAATTTTTAATGTTTGTATAATGTGAAAGTGTATGTCCTATGAATTGTTGATGGATGTGAGGTGTATGATATTTCATTTTAAACCACATGTTTAAATTTACACCTCATTCTCACCTCATTATATTGTTTCTTGTTCACATGAATTCTCGGAAACTAAATGGTATCTTACATGAGTGAAAAATATGGATTTGGTTGTGTTTACCTAGAGTGGGACTATGTTTCTGAGTGTGATTACGTTATTTATTACCTAAATATTTTTCGTTTAGTTTCAGAAATAAATCACATTTTTGTAACCTAATTTTTTATCCTAACAAATAATTCGTTCCCATTTCATCTACCCAACCATTATCTCATCACTGGTCTAATCACTAAATAATGTATACGTATTTCTCATTAAGTTGTAATTCATTTAAAAATTAGTCAATGTAAATTAATTTCTTTCTATTTAAAAAAAATCTAAAATCGAATACATAACTTTGTATATTGTTACTATTTAAATTCATCATTTGAAAACATATTCTTGTTTAATAAAATTAATAAAGAAATTATAATATAAATAAGTACTAAATAATAATTTTTATTCATGAACAATGTTATAAGTCATGTAAACATATTTTTTACTTTATCAAAATAAATTTTCTAACATAAACCAAACATTTGATAGCCACATTACTTTATAGATATTTAATTGATTTAGAACTTATATAATTTATACGGATGAACATATTTAAATGAATAAAAATAAATATATATAATGATCACAATTTGAACATTAATTTAAATGAATAAATTATTTTAAAATAAGTAAACATGTCTAACAGAATTTACACAGCACGCCAATAATAAATATATAATTTGAAAAATATGCACAATGTGGTTTATAACTCACCATACACCAATTTTAGGGAAAAAAATTATTCGATCATCCCATAGCTAAACTTTTAAGGGAAATGGCCAATTTCACCCATTGATGCACTATCTCATCACTCTTTCACAATTCATTAAATAACACAAAACAAAACATGGTATTCTAAAAACTCACAATAGTGTCAAAATAAAGACATGGGGTAACATTGTGGTTGGTCCCATCCCAAACTAAAAACAAATATGCTATCGTTCTCTCACCCTGGGAACTATAACTCCTCCAGTTCAAATCGCGCTTAGATAAATAAAAATCAATCATAAGGCTACTATTTGACATAAAATCCTTATAACACGTTACTCTATTTTGGAAAATAGATTTCAATGTCACGAATATATGTAATATATTCTTGATTTTTATTATTGAATAAATTGAATGGAATATGAAATCTGGGATTTAGGGATTCTTGTCTGATATTGGATGAAACCATTCTTTGATAATTGAATTTCTATTGATTGAATTTTGAATGAAGATGATGATAACCTATTTATTTAGGTGTGTAGTCTAAGAAAATCAGGTTCGGAATTAAAATTTTAATATAATTATTTCTTCTAAAAATATTTTATTAATTCATGATTTATAAAATATTTATGAAATTTTAAACAATCAAGATTTTATATAGACTAGGTGGTGGGCTACATAAAATATTGATGCCAATTACTAGTTAAAATTTCTGTTTTTAAAAATGAATCATTTTTTAAAATGATAATGTTTGTTTTGAAATGAATAAATATTTTTTCCATTAAATTGTTCTAAAATGAATTTGTTGATTTGAAACTCGAGATGTAATTTCAAATTGAACCTATAACGTTTAAAACACATCAAAGTGTAAATAATTACATGTAAATGGTATTAAAAATTATATTTCTTATTGACGGTTTTGTATATAAATTTACAAATTCTCACTTGATGTTAACATGTTTTATGGAATCAGGGATTTATATCCCATTATGTGCTTTGAAAAAAATTCTTTGATTTTTAGGTTGAATGAAGGAATAGATTTCTTTCCGGGTATAAAAAAATCATCCCTTTGAGTTTTTAAATTTGGTTTTCAGAAGATGTATTGGATTTTAAGTTAATATGTGGTAATTTAAAATGGTTTGGTCTCATATGAAGTGTTTTAAAGGATGTTTGTTTCAATTTAGAATTTGGAAAACATTCATAGTCATAAGATCAATATTTTCATATTCATTAATATCCTCCACTAATTATGGTTTTTTGGGAATAAATTCATGTATTCCTTAATCAATTCTAGGGATTATGATTTCTATTTTTTATTCTTTAATACCTACCATGAGCCTCACCGTAATGTGTAAAATTTTCCGGACATTAAAATTATGCATCCATTTTCACTCGGATAACATATTATAGTTTTGGAAAAATAATGTTTTTATTCCATAGATAGTGGCTCATGTATAATTGATCCATGGTGATCATATATCCCATTGTGAATGGATAAAGGGTTACACATGATTGAGGTCACTATGAAAATTTATTTCATGGTCATCTCATCTATCAAACCATTTTGTTCATGAGAAACATTTATGTATTAGGCATAAAACGAAGAAACATTGTTTGGTGCATCCAAAAATTCCATCCAAAGAAATTTTAGATTTACGAAGACAACTTTCACCCTTGTTAGATTAATATTTTGAATATTTATTATTGAATTTGGTTTCTAAAGGGTCAGCTCCATCTCTTTTGGACATGCACCTTTGTTTCTCGAACTAGTATGAGTTATAATCATCCCATACATGGTACCCGTGATCATTTTCGATGAATTCTTAGGATTACACCTAACACAATGGATTAATTCTTTTCTTAAATATAATTACCCATTTATTTCAAGGCATAATGAAATTATTTTAAATAATCAAGTGTTGGGTCCCCTTACTTGAATTTTCTATAACCTTCACCTTTGATAATGAATATCTTATGTAATTTTTATGTAATTTTTATATTATGAACCTAATAGGATGGATATGAATCAAAAATTGATTCATTAAAACTGAATAAAATACGGTAGGAATATCGATTCAATTATATCATGAAGTTTGTAAAAGATAAAAAATATTACCATTCTGAAATACCTTTTTCTTGCATAAGTTATTGTTGTTATAGAAAAATTATTCTAGAAGATTTTTATGAACATTTGATTTGTTATAGAAGGGATCAGATATATAAATGATAGACTAAACATGGTGTAAAATTGAATGTTCACACAAATAGGGATGATACTATTGTTTATGTATCTTTTTATATGAATACTATAGTAAATGAATATTGAGATAACATGAAAAAAATATTATCTACATCATTGAAGTTATATATTTTTACACAAATAGGTATGATACTATTGTTTATGTATCTTTGTATTCCAACTGGACTAAATATAAAATATTATCTACATTATTGATGTTATAAATTTTTAAAGCTTCAATGATATGATAAATAATATAAAATTCCATGTTGAACATATGAAACTAAAATAATACTACATTAAATGAGAAATATCTCTAAAAATAAATTACTATCCAAATGATTAAATATTTTTTTTTCATTTACCATGAATCACTTATAAGAATTTCATAAATGTGGAATGGATTGATACAAGAAAGTTGAATGAGGACTTTCCAAATAATTAATGTACTTTCCTTTCATTTCATAGTTTTGAAGACTATATAGATGTTGGGAAACCATGAGGAAATTGGAATTAGATTAATGTACAAGAATAAAATGTTGGAACACTCATTATCCAACAGATTAAAATCATTTGGATAAAATTTATAACAGGTATCATGAACATGTAATAGAGATTATAAAATTTCATCTTGAGTTATATATAGATGGAATAAATAATTTTGGTTAATATTATAGTAATCATACTACATAAACCTTGATGTTGGTAAATTATAACATACCATGATATTTATTCAGGAAGCGAGAATACATTATGTTGCCTTTTCCAATATATGTACCCAAGAATCCTAGAAATGATATTGATATATATATGGATCCATTGATCTATGTTATGAAATTGATGTTGGATACAAGTGTTACAATGTATTATTATCATATAAATGAATAATTTACATCGATTACCATGTTGTATAGGATGATAAATGACATTCCTTCTTAGAGAATTCTTCCAGATAAAGGCAAAAATGAATGTTTTTGTGTGACATTTTTTATGAATACACATATTTAATTTTATTGAAAAATTCTTGGAAAACTGTTTTTTTTACATTGAGAATTTTCACCTTGATAACATAAATATCAATCCTGGATGTAAAAATTAAATAGTAATAATAAATAGGGTACAACACCATCTTTACTAACATGTGATCAATTAGTCGTCGAAGTAAAATTCATTAACACTATTTTCGGTAAACCATTTTCAGAAAACATTAAAAAATAATGTTGGAAAAGATATCTATTTTATTTAAATTGTTGAATTTTAATTATTTTTACATCAGACATTGATGTAAGGCACGTCGAAAAAATCTAATTGATTGTATCATTTTCACATTAGTAACTGTTCCAAGGAAAACAAAATATGAAATCAAGGCTATTTTGGATAGAATTTACATAGGGATAAGTGAAGAGTTTTCATTAGTGAATGGTAAATGGTGTACTTTTATTCCTCTAGAATTTTACACTCTATCCAAATGGGAAAAATAGTAATTTTATATTTTTTTTATTAGTGTCAATGTTATATAGGGTTATTCATCAAATATCAGAAATGGAGTGTCAATTAATATAAATTTATGGCATACATTAACCAACATATAATTGTTTTTTAAATCAATTTGAGGAAATTTTATAGACCTAGAGATGTTTCCAATCATGAATATGAAATTTTTAATTATATTATTTGAATTAGAGATGCCCATCCCAACTTAATTCTTTGATATAATGGTCCACCTAATTTTTCACATAGTTATAGAGGTTAAATTATGTTTATTATTTATTATAGATGGATGAAACCCTCTTAAAGGTATATGATAATTTTTAAAGGGCATGTCAGGAATAAAATTCAACCAGATGGTTGTATTGTGGAAGAATATATTATTGAAGTAGCTATTGAATTCTATACCAATTAACTATCAAATTATGACAGTTTAAATAACCTAAATACTCTTACGAAGAGATTCCTTACGGGTGTAGGGGTTGTTAGAAGATATTATGTTACAATTACCATCAAATATTGTGATCAATAAGACCTTTACATTTTACATAATTGTGAACATGTTCATCAATATGTTGAATCCTAGAATAAAATTAAACGAGACTTGATTCTATAGGGGGATAACGTATAGATTTTAAATACTCAAAATAATAAATATATATGACAGTTCTAAGATCAGATTTATAATGTGTTATCTAAAAAACTGTATTCAATTTCTAATAAACATTGATGGCTATTTAGGGGACCAAAAAATGATTTTTATATGTTACAATTGTTTTTTATTCAATGGTTATGTGTCCTATATAGAAGAAAAAAGGTATGAAAGTATGATGAAAAATAGTTTAGTAACACTTATAGAAGAATACATTCATATATCTGGTTCCAAGGGTACTAATCCAATTTACATGAATATGTAATATTTCGTCCTTATCAAACAGATATACGAGTTGGATTATACAACATTTCGAGTGGTTTTTTCCATTCAAATGTTTATTCAATAGGATCATAGTAAATGTTAATGAAATTATCATAGTGAATGTGAATTTTAGAGTGGATGGAGAAATAGACAAGTCATTCATAATGGAATGATAATGAGTACAATTATTTAATGTCTCAGAACCAACAAAAATAATTGGTCAATTATTCATCTAGATACTAATAAAATATAGTTGAAATGGAAAATTAAAATGAGAACGAACCTTTAATTGGATTATCACAATTATTTCATGGTGGTCTCAATGTTGTAAATTTCTAGTACATTTGAGTTAACAAAATAAGGGATTTGGAATATTGTGAGAGGAACAAATTCCCTTCAACCATTTAAAAAAAATAAATAGAGTTAATTGATAAGGATTATGAGTTTTTAAAGTAATTTGTTGTTCCTCATAATATTATATATTCTATAGTGTATTAATATAATATAAATTAAATGATAGATTACTCAAGATAACAATGTATTATGAACTTGATGATATTTCCAATCTCGGTGAATAATTGATTGTTGATGACTTAGCTTTGAAAATATTCAGGATAAAAAAATATGTTGATGAAAAAAATAATGACACCAAATCATTATATTGAATAAAATTAACGGGGCACGATATATGAGTATAAAATTTAAGGTTGTCTAGAATTAATGCAGCCAAATTGTTGACCCAAACAAGTCAATGTTCACATATTTTTGGGTCACAATTAAGATGAGTGTTCTAATTTTAATAAATTAATTGTTCAACATCTATTATATAACAAAAGAATCCATTTGGAATGATATAAAGGTAATGTTTTGATATACATACACAATTTTACAGAAAAATTATAAAATGAATTATTGATTTAATTTTATTTATTCCTTATTGAGTTTGTTTATTATAGAAGATTTTTCGTAAGAAATATTTATCAATGGATACTGGAAAATTCCATAGAGTTTTTAGAATCTTTTTACTATGTTAAATATTTGGGATTATAAGGTTAATGTGAATCCCAAAAAACCATTTAGTTACTACCACATTGTATAGTTGAAAACATGGAGCGATTTCATCAGCTGTCAGGATGATAAATCATTTTAGGTGAATTATATTTGTTAATATATTATTTTACATTATCTGTTTTATCTATTTTCATTCTAAATATAAAATTTATAAAACACCAAAAGAGTGATGAAAATAAAAAACATGCATCAAAATCATTGTACCCATATCAAAAAGCAATGATGTGGTACACTTACCTATATATAAAATCATCTTGTATTATAAATAAAGGATAAATGTTTTATGTAAAATAAAAAATCATATATATTTTTGTTTATATGAAATTTATGAATCAATATCTGAAGCCATATCAATCCCACATCATGTGGTATTGATGGAGGATCATATAAATAGGGAGGTTAACCTAATTGATGGAAATAGAAGAGCTGTTTGTGAAACATGAATATCAATGGCATAATAGTATTTTTATTATATATAACAATATTAAATAAAAATAAAATTTTTTGTTCATATATTTTTTATATAGTTTAGGAACATTAATCTTTAGTGGTTTTACCATAATAAATGCTACTTTCAGTAGCTTTAAAGTGATAATAACAATATGGTCAGTTAATAGAAGTAGGTTTTGGAATCTCAACTAATTAAATTTTTAAGAAGATAAAACCTAAAGAAGATACATATAATATTATGACAGTATTGTTGGTAGAATACATTCTTTGCAAGATATTACTTACATTTCTAGATGGGAATAAAAATATAAGAGAAAAGACTATTTCAAACTTATTATGGAATAAGGATCTAAACAAGAAGAAACAAATGGCCCCAACTGCATTTAGGCTAGTCATTCCACTCATCCTCATACCATACCTTATTAAACAACTTTTTTCATTTCACATTATCATAAATTTGAATCAAAAAACATTATCTAAATTTATATTAATAAAATTATGTGTGGTAAATTTGTCTTCGATTTCAATCTACCATGACCCACACAATACTGTTTTGTGAGGGTTATGGTATATAATATCCTAGGAGATAAGATACAGAATAAATAACTCCCCAAAGATTACAAGAGTGTCGGAATTAATGTATATCATGATCCAATAACAGAGTTTCTTATTCCACCTGATGATCCAGATATTAGAATGGCCAATGATGCTTTTAGAACATTTCTATCTTGGTCATCTCATCATATAATGATACATGAGGTATCAATTTAACAAAAAATTTCATTTAAAAACCCAATAAAAACCGACAGAAAATATTTTTGTGATGTAAGGTGTTATAGATAGATTAAAATTTGGGGAAACATAAGGTTGTATTAAGAAAATTTGGTGAATCAACCAAGAAATCAAATGGACCTTCTTATAGTACCTTCTCCCCACCATTTCCATAAAAACATAAAAAACAATATAACTTATGGCAGAGTAAAATTTAAATATCGGAATATGTGTTACATATCTCAAGAAAAGGAATATATGAATCTTTTATTACATATGTACTTGGTCTCAAGATTATAAATGAGAGTCTCAATTTTGAATGGTTAAGAGACTTAGTTGGTAATAAAACTATATTGTACATTTTCATAATAAGTATATCCAATAAATGACATAATATTTTAATTTTGGTAAATATCAATTCATATTAAATATATGAATTTATATTATCACTATATGAATGGAAAATCATGTGAAGAATGGTCTTGATTCATTAATCCCCAAATCATTTCATTTCCAGAATCTTATATGGAGAAGTAAGAAATCTATAAGAAAATAAAGGTGCTAAATGATGCATTTGAGGAAAAAATAATTGAAGACCAACTATTTATAAGCCTACAATGAAGTGGACGAACGATACAATAAAATCACAAACCAAAAATTATATATTTTTATTTCTTTCATTACTTTTTTGTTTTTGTTTTTTAGGAAGCATGGATGCTGATCTCGCTCAATCTATCTATAGGGATATATAATACAATTACCCCAAAAATATGTGAATTACGAATTTTTAATACACTATAATATATATATTATAGATAAAACTAAAATTATAGGTTTTAATTTCCATTTCACAAGATTTTTAATACAATATGGAAGTCTATAAAAATATAATAAATAAAACCATCAATCCAGGGACAGAACATAGAAAACAATTTATTAATTTAAATTGAAACAGATTAAGGTATATATAGAAATATTTATCTATCAAAACATATATATATATAATTATAACATATTTTGGTCAATGTTTCTATTGTTTTTAAAGAATTATTGGTGAAATAATGTAGGAGATAATGTTTTGAAATTTATAGGAGATATCAAAAACCATGAAAAGATTAGCTTCATTGAGTTGTTAATATATAATGTTATTTATGATTTTATTAAAATTATTTCTTACTTGTTTGTTTATCTAATTCACTCAGTACTTCCAAGATTTCTGAAAGCCTTTATACTCTATTGAAGAATTAAATTTGTTTAGTGATTATTGGGTAACATACATGGTGATGGAATGTTATCCAATATATAATTTAGTGATTACCTACTATATCTGTGATCTAGTATGGGAAATGACCATAGAACTACATTTTGGGAGTGAATCCTTGGTATCGTAATTATTATAAATTGTATATGGTGGTTTTCGTAAAGAGAATTATAATTGAGGAAATCTATATATTTAGAAAAGAAAAAAATGGTGTCAGAATATATATAGGTTAATGAAGTAGTGACTTTATATAACATATTTAGTAAATTTTCACATTAATTTTTCTACTTTAATTATCTAATTTACTTATATTTTTCTCGGATAAAATTATACTAATTCCTCTACAAGGGACCCATCATAGGTTGAGGTAAATTATAGATGAAATGAACAATCTACTGGTTTTAATTTTTTGGGAGGTGGAATTATATAGGTTATTTGATCATCATTTATATGTATGATATAATATAGATAATTCTTATAAAATAGATAAAAGTAATATATCACATTTTCATGAGTGAAATGGATTTGATAAAATTGATTCTTTAAACGAACATGATGTTAAAGCAAATCATTACACCATTACATCACATTGAATCTCATAATCATTACATTGGTATATGTGATTAACATATTCTTGTTTGGAATATTGATACTTATATTTTAGGTCACCATCAAAAAAATGTGTCCACTAGTTCATCACAAATTTTTATGTGCACATTCATTTTGAAAAATGATTTATGTTCGCAAGATCATTAATAAAAGATCATCAGCATTCACAATAAAAAATACATGAGAATGGGAATGTTCCCATTTTGATGAAAAAATATTGATGATTATTTGTAGAGCTTATCATGACCTATAATATTAAAAAGTATATAACAATATGTAACACAATCCATAAATTATTAATGAATACGCTAGATTTTACTATCATCTGGATTCTATAAAGGGATATATTGATGTTTAATACATTTAAAATGGATGAACTATTTATAATCAAGATTATTGTCTTATAAAAGTACATAATGGGTCACAATAATTTTTTCCAACAAATATGGAAAATGGTTTACAAGGAGTTTTTACTCTATATGATCGTGTAAGGTAAAGATATATTTTTGTGTGTAAAAAATGTAATTATTTATTTTAGTTAAATAAATGAACACTAATAGTTTACCACTAGTGGATAAAGATTTCTAGGAATAAATAAAAGGATACACTAACAATTAGTAGAATCCAGGAATATATATTCATTTATTATAGATTTTTATTAAAGATAATAACAAAAATTTTCATATATGAGTTTTACACAAACCCAAAAGGTTGAAATTTTTTAATGGGAATTTTTTGTAATACATGAATGTTATGAATTGAAAATATATTAAATATATCATGTAGTTGGGTTCAATATTTTAAAATAAATCAATTTATCTGCATAGGGTGAATATAAACTATTATATTTTGGAATCATAGTTTAAAACAATGGGGATGGTAATGAAAATTATCTTTGAAAAAATGTGTATTATAATTTTAAAATGTGATGAAGGAAAATATATATTTTAAATTAGAAAATTTAGTGTGAAAAAATAATACATTATTTATTTATTTATATTTTTGGTAATTTTATAATAAAATATCATATAGGTAATCAGTATCTCTGTAGAGGCCAGGGTTTTTTGGGATTTTAATGATTGAGAAAAAACGTAAATTTATGTTTTCTGGAGCTCATAAGGGAAATAATAGTCATTTTCCCAAATAATATATTCTTGGATAATTTTTTCCCACTTGATTAGTCTTGGAATTGGATATTTACCCTTGGATAGGAGGTTGGTTGAATTTCAAGCTGTTTGAGTTTTGTTGGATTATTTATTAATTATTTATTTAAATATCACATTATTCTCATGGTTTTGGTTGTTGATATCATTTCAATAGAGAATTGGATTGATAATATAAATATATGTTCATTTATGTAATTTGGGGTTTTTTGTAGAATATATATAACATTTCGTTGTGTTCCGGAACATGGGACAACTGTAAAATAGGTAATTAATTAACCAATCATACAAATCAGATCCTCCCACATTTTAGATATAATAAATTGATGTAATGGCGGATAGGATTATACCTTTAGTGATGGCCATAATAAGATGGAGGGAAAATGGGATGCCATAGAACATCATCCCTGACATATACTAGAATTGTATTGAATTTATGTTTCTTACCTGAGCATAATTGGATCCAAATCTTCATCATTAACACCATGTGATAGGCAGAGTTTTGAGTTTTATGACCCAATCTCCATAGATTAGTCGTTTTAATTTTTTAATGCTTTATTTTGACTTCTATGGACCCCATTTTGGTTGATCTCTTCTAGTCTTGAAAAAATGGTGGTTTTTGGTAGTGTGCATGGTTTTTTAGTTCAGAAAAGCCAACTATATAGTGTGTGGTTTTAAGAATACAAATTGTGGTTTATTACTATTTTTGGTTGAAGAGAAGAATATGAATACATGGTGTTTATTCTAGAGGACACACCATGTAGTGTCACTTGGAATGTGGATGAGTACTTGGCTAGATTACTCGTGTATGGGGCATGGCCATGTGGGGCCAACGACTAGTTTCCATGTTGGTGACACAACATGTGTGAGTACATGTCCATACATGGGAACTTGGAATGGCCATGTGAGGTACATATTTAGACACCACATTCTATGTACCTAAGATACACACCATGTACATGGGTATTACAAATTGAGTATGGTTGGAGTGCATGGCCATGAGTGTCTTTGGGAGAACACAAAAAGCGTTATGGGATACACATAGGTGATGCTCTATTATTAACCATTATGGGTGTTTGGGTTGTCTTGTTCCTCAAAACATAATTGGAATTGTGTGGAGATGATTCTGAGAATTTTTCTAGATATATCATGATGGTGGGATCCTTTCAATATATAGAGGTCCTATGGAAATTTTTTTGGACCAAATATTTTTAGATGGGGGTTCTATTCAAGGATGGAATTCACAATCCTCTAATGCTTGGGTTGTGAGCTACGATTCATTAGTGAAAAATTTGAGATATGTGTTTGGTCTGAACTAAGAAATAAATTGTTTTTTTCTTGAGTTTCCATGGATGGGTCCCAAAAGGTGTGTTTAGGGGTATCATTGGGGAAATAATAATTTGTACCATTATTTTAGGGCATGTTTCTCAGGGTTAGAATAGTTTAGGTTTGGATCCTAGGATTGAGGATCTGGGTAGTTGGACCCTTTGGTATTTGTTGACATTGTACAATAATGGTTATGTCTTGGTTCTGCTTTGGTGTTGAGTTTGAGTATGAGAGACTATTGAGGATTCTTATATTCTGATGGATTCTAGTTATGTGATATTTATATTCCATGGATTTTCTTTGAGAATTTCACATTGAATGGGTTTTCTATTAGATGACTTAATGGGATGATTTTGATTGGGGATCATTTGGAAGAAACTCAAGGCTAGTTTTTGATGTTTATTATGATATTAATTGGCCTGAGAGTTGTTTTTCTAATTATTGGGAGGGTATTCCTGAACTTGAGTGCAAAATCTTAAGAACCAAGTTGGGATTCCATTATTTTTGATTGATCCTGGAGTACCGATAATTGTACAAATTAATAGGAAGACCCAAAGTGGGTATTTATTCTTTAGTATTTTGGTTTTGGGATTTCCCTCGAGTCCAATGTTTATTTATGAGTCATTGTGTTCTAGATGATATTGGAAAATATGGAAATATATATATCTCTTATTATGTTTTAGTGGTTGAGGTTGAGATGTTTTATTACACCCATGAAGTATTTTGATATGGATTGTTTTCCATGTTCTGGAACCCAGTTTACTAGTAATTGTTGTGATGGTTTAGGGATATGGACATACGTTCAATAAGTATGGCTCCAAATATCCATGATTAAGATGGTTGGGGTGAGGATATATATGGGTACTGATAATTGGTTACAGTTTCAGTGTTGGAACAAGGTTCATACCATGTTTTTTTATGTTGATGAGTACATTGGATGTGATGTCACATGTTTGTGGTTTTGTGCTAGACTGGGGCATTAGGAATTTTTAGTTCTAAAAACAATTAGGTGAAATACTATCACTCTATGTACCTTGATTTATATATGTCCTAGGTGTTGGACTGATTCACCACTCTCTGATGCACCATTTTTTTGGGGAATGAAATATTTTCTGGTATCCAATGTTATGGACATGGGATTACATTTCAAATTTGGGATGGTTAGACTAGAATTATGATTATAGATTTGATTCATGTATTGAGTATCCTTCTTTCTAACCTGGGACCTAGTGGTTGGGATGGCTGGTCATAGTGTACCCAATCTTGGTTAGATACATTGAGTGAGGCTCCTAATGTATCAAATTGTGACCTTTGAGAATAATGGTTGGGATGGTCTGACATAGTGGTCTAAATACTAGTTGGATACATTGTACTGATTCTCTATGAATTAGTGATTTGATATATTGTATAAATGAATGATTGATTCTCCCGGTATGACTAAAGTGATATGTAGCATAGGTGTTGTGCTAATGCTCCAGGAACTATTTTTTAAGATCCATGATATAGAAGTTAGATTGATGTTCTAGTATATGAAGCGATTTTCTTTCCTAACTAGGATAGAGGTGTCATGAAGGATAGTATGAAAAAAAAATTGGTTCATGAATAACTGGTATTGAATAAAAAAGAATAGTATCCCATATGATAGGAAATTTGTAGTATGGGTCCCCAGATTAGTATGTTTTTGGTGCAACTGCAATGGATATGGATCCCAATGGTATTTGGGAACACAATCATTGTAACATGCCGAGAGACACCATGAAATTTTCCTAATATGTAATGGTTGATATATATAGAACCTTAATATTTTGTGAAATATTTTTTTCCATGTTAATTTAATATTTTTGATTTTTTTCATTTCATGAAACACTGAAAATAAATTATTTTTTATTAAATCATTAAGTTTGGCTTAAATTATACACAACACCATGTTAATAATGCCCTATACAAAACATATATTTTATCTTTAAATACACAACATATTAAGGTTACCTTACGTTATATGCAACAATGAATTTCCTTGATGTCAAGTGTAACACGAAAGACCAACTGTTACTATCAATTTTTTTAAAAAAAATATTATTTAATATTGTATGATAATACATATCCATTATGTTGACATTTATGTATAGTATAAACAACATTTTGAAAATATATTGTCCAAAAAAATTGAATATTATTTAATAGTTTAACAATAAGTTAAAAATTAATATGATAACTGGTTGAATATAAAAGAAAATATTATTATTTTTATGGTCACAAAGACATTTTAACCTTATAAATTAAATTCATAAGTGATAATATTTAAATAAATAATTTATATATTAAAAAATATTTTTTATATTCATCTAATATATTTGATAAAATTAAGGTATGAAAAAATACAATTTGAAGCTTAAAACCTTATATTTTTATTAAGGTGCTTTTACCACCTTTTAATGGAAAAAACATTTTAAATAAAACTTTTGTATCATTTATATATTTAATACATAAAAATAAAATAAAAATTTAAATAGGATCATATTAATTATTTTAGTGTAATTGTTTGATATTTTTCTATGAATTTTCATTTTTTTATGAATACTGTAAAACACATGATTTTAATTCAATACTGCTTTTTAATGTAATTTATTTATGAGGTTAAATTATATATTAATTTTTTTAAAAGTTTATTTATATCATATTTTTATCCATTAATCAAATTTAGGTCATTGGAATCACATTGAATTTGATATTCGGTATAAAAACCTACCAAATTTTAGATGTTTTTAATTTAAAAAACAACAATATCATCCTTTCAGCAGGATTAATTTTAAATTAATTTCTGAAATTTATGTAATTAGAATTTGAAAAAATGGATTCCATATTTTTTATAAATATTATATATAATTTCTAATCAGGTAAAAATATTGTTTTTTACAAAAAATATTAGTGATAGTAATTATAATTAATTACATCGATTAAGGTAAAATTATTCTTAACTAACGAGTTAAACATACATTTCAGACCCAAAAGACTATTAAACTTCTCCAACACCCATTGTATGTCCATTATTTGGAAATTAGACTTACTTTATTTAATATGGGTTTTTTGACTTTTTTTAGGTAAAAACAATGGTACACCGAACTTTTTTAAAAAAATTTCAACTGTTTCCTTTACCTTTTATATAATAAGTCCACCACCTATCCTTCTTCTTCCCACCTCTAAAACCACATAGTATTATCAAATATATTCCCTATAAACTTCCCAACATCACTCCCCTCCACTTTTATGCCACCCTTTAGGCATAATTTCTTCCAAGGAAACCTTTTGGCCTAAACCAAAAGGAGTTACCAGATTAAGCTACAACACCTTCTCTCATGTTCCTTTCTGTTATTTTCCTTCTCCACCCCTCCAATATCATAATTAAATGAATTAAAAAAACAATATCTTAAATATTCTCGGATGTTTTAATGATTTGTTTTTAACATACACTTACACATACCTTTATATAATGGGTAATAAATATACTGTTTACATGTGTGATGAACAACCTCCTCACTAAACGATGATTGTTCATTTTATCTTAAAACCTATCATGGTGAAAATTATGATATAAAATAAATTAATATATTATATTTATTATATTTATTATATATCTATTCTTATTTATTTCTTTTATAACACATAACGTTTTAATATTCATTTGGATTAAATATAATAATTTTGATGGAGGAATTGTGGAATATCGCCCATCTAAGCGATGTGATTCATTCACACAGTATAGGATATGTATTAAGAATGGGTTTAGTAAAAATATATGTTATATATTACATTAAAATAGAAATTTAATTATATAATATATATATGTACATATATTTCATTTTCATTTATTCTTTTGATACGACAATTAAAAAAGAAACTACTCTCATGCATACATTCAAGTTACCATCACCATGGATGGTGTATTCCATTACATAATTATATATATTGTAGAATATTTTAATAATAATATAATGAATACTAATTATATAGTTATTATATTTTTCATTATTGAATCATGATATAATTATAATTACTAACGATACAACTCATTTAGACACATGGAAAGAACAAATAAAATATTATCTGAAGTTAAAAATTAACATATGATGGCCTGAAAGTGAGTAATATAATGTAATAATCAAAAAATATATTTTATTATGTATAATAATACGTTTCTATAAAATATTAATAATAAATTTATATTTATTATAAATTTTGTTGTTATGGAGTACGACAGGATTCAAGACACAGTGTATGGTGATTTCAACTCATTTTTAATTTCCATGAGCTATATACCTTATTCACCACCCATTAATTTTGTGTGCTGTGTATAAATTAAATGGATTAAATAAATTACTATTATATTTAAATTTATTGTTATTTACATATAAATTACATAACTTTTATTTAATGGGGTATATTTCTCTAAGGTCACCTAATCTGTAAAATAGTTTCATCTCAATTATCCTTCATTAAGACTCATGTTTTGTTTGAAGCATAAATGAATTTTGAGTATATTAGTTAATTTTCTATGATATATCATGAATATACATATTTCTATGATACTATAATCTTAATTAAATTTCTTTTATTACAGGTATAGTATTATCCCACGTTACTATGTGATAAGAGTTTATTGGGACAATCTCATCACTTATGATGACTATTTATGTTTATGATTCCTTTTATGATTTCTTATAAATTATATATCATGTAAAATAATTAATTTTATTTTCCAATTGTTATTAATTATATATTCATATATTGATTCCTTATTTCTACTCATCGGTATGTAATATAGTTAGTAATGTGATTTCAATAAAGCTCAGCTTTACCCTCTCTTCGGTCAGAAGTCAATGTTTTCTAAAAAGGGTTCCAAGAATATTGTACCATTATCCATTAATCATAAAAAGATATTTATATCCATTTTCTATTTTACCAATATCTTCAAATGAATCTTCTTGTCAATTTCCGATCAAGGCATTTTTCTAACCTTTTGACCATGAAAAATGAATGTTCTTTTTATCCCATACGACATGTAATAATTTTCCAATCATCACTTATTTAATGTTTCCATTGAATTTATAAAAATAAAAACATTCATGAAAATGTATAAAATATAATTTTAATGGAAAATATTTTAAATATTATTTTATATGCTTTAAAGAAAAATAGTTTTCAAATTTCGTTTATGTTTCATTTATTTGTTATTAAGGAAAATAGTTTTCAAAATGTCTTTATACATTATTTATAAGTTATACAAGTTATATTAAAAAATGGTTTAAAAATATTTTCTTGCTTTCATTATAGGTTTTCAAATTGTTTTTAAATATAATTTATTAATTTTCTTGAATATTAATTTATATGTTTTTAAATAAAAAGGTTTTGAAATTGTTTGAAATCTAATTATATATTTTATCAAGGAAAAAGGTTTTAAAAATGTTTTCAATATTATTTTATTTGTTTTATTGGATGGATGGATTCCAAAATGATGTAATGCCTTATTTATAAGTTTTAAAGGTATTTTATAAGAAAATAATTTTCAAATTGTTTTATGCTTTAAAAAGAAATTTTCAATGAAGAAAAAATATTTTCCTGTAGAACCATTTTTAAATGACTTTTTAAATTTATTTTACCTCTATTATGACATTTATCAATGTAACATAGGCCTTTATAAGACATGATATAATGTTTTTATTCATATTTTTTCTCTACAAGGGTTATTCGTGATGTCGTGGTATTTATGAAACTAATTTATCATTCACATGTTATATGTTTATGATTTTTTACATTAATAGCTCATATATTTATGAAATTTTTTTCTATTTCCGAGGTTATGAATTTGATGAAATGATTATGAAACTTGCATCTTCTTCCATAGGTTACGGTTTGATTACATTTGTATGATTCCCATTCCATGTCACGTGTAATTATATGATTGTTTATGAATATGTCGAATATTTATGTATGATTTCATTATGAGATGGGTTGGAATTATATATCCCTCTAATGAATTGGAAAAATATTTATATCTCATGAGATAAACATGGATGGAATGAGAAATGAAATCAGTTCTGTAATACATCGATGAAAAGAGAAAATAAACCAGTTCAATATTATAAGGTTGGTATCGTAATGTATCTTGGTTATGTATTACACGGATGGAATAAGAAATCAAATATGTTTAGTATTGCAAGACTACAATAAAAATCAACATGGTTCAGTATTACAAGTAAGTAATGAGAAATGAACTCGTTTCAGTGTTATAGGGTCCGAACAAGGTTTGAACATGGTTTAACAATATTGTTCTGGAATAGAGAGTGATCCTAGTTCATAATAGTAGTTTATCATCAAATATGATCTCCACAACAATACCTTGACAACTATGGAAATAATTATACATGTTTATGTGTATACCACAATTCAATGGCTTATCCTATTTTATTATTTCATAGATTGTGTTCATTATTTCCTTATGATTATTTTCTTTTAAAATAACATGCTTTATGTCAATATTCTTGTATATGATATTTGATATAAAGGTTATGATCTTTTATTTTCAGGATCAGGTTCTCATACCCTTATACTCATGACTATGCATACATATCTCCCTTGTTTATCCTTAGTGATAATTTAAACTCCCCCAATTTTATTTTTCCATCCCTAGATTATGAAGATATTTATTGTGTTCTATTTGACTAATAGGGGTGACAATCAATAAGAACCTAATGGGATATAATTAATGTCATTTATATACTGGTGTTTATGTTTCCATGTTTCCAAAGGCACTAGACTAGTACCGTCTTTGGGGGTTTGTTTGTATAATGTTTTAAGTATTCTGAAATTTTTTTCAATGTAAATGTATGTTAAGACTGGGTTGTTATAATTGTAATCTGATAAAAGTCTTAGTTAACCTATGTTATATAGGATGATAAATCATATCTAATTACCTGAAGGACATGTCTAAATATAAGTCTAAGGATAATTAAAATCATATAAAAATGTGCTGGAATATTGGAAAAGGAAAGAGTGAGTGGTTTCCTAGAAATACATCCCTATTTGGATACTAAAATTGGATGTGGATCTATAAAAAATGTACCGAGTATTAACAATTCTGAGATGACGTTCCAGGTTTAATTTGGTGTAATTGTTTTACATGAATATGTGTCTTGCTACATTGATGGTTTGACACTCCCATGGAGATATTCATTGGGAATTTACATATTCTTCACGAACCATCATGGAGGATTTAAATACATATTGGCTGTGAATAACCTATGATGAACCTAAGGTGCCATAGATTAAAGAAGGTTTCATGATTTATAAATCTTATAAGTTGTTATTTTCTTGACAATGTGCTTTTATGATATGATAAGTAATTCTCAAACTATGTCTTTAGTTTTAGTCAATGGAAACCACTGGAGGGAACGAGATTAATGTTGATTGTGATATATTATTTACATGATTAATGGTCAAGTGGGATGATCAATATAGTGAAATATGTTGTGGTCACGCGTAATCATTTTCTACATTACAAGATTGATAATTTATACCTTAAAAAACTCTCAACCCCCAAGGAAGTGAAATAATAAGTTCCATAAGAGTTAGTGTAATGGAGACCACAGATGAAAGAGTATTTAGATAATTTGTGTAATGAATTTGGAAACAATCAACTATGTTATTTTCTTAGAAGAATAAGAAGATGTTTTGACTATGGGAAAAAATAACACAAAGCTGGTGACTGCAAGGGGAAAATGAGGAGTTCAGTTAACTAAATTGATGAGAATATTGGCCTCCTTATGAAATCCTCTAATTTTAAGTGTATTATGTTTAGAATAAATGGTTACTATGAAACTCAATTCCGTAAGTCGAAGGTGTCTGAAAGGGATCATCATGGTGATATGATTAATGGTAATATTGTTGATGATGATGAGACTACAAATGAAATTTGAAATGAAATGGGTATTTTATAATAGAATTCTTTATACTTGTTAATGGATTAATGATTAATACGAATAATAAATGTATTGATGTATTTGGATTAAAAAATTATGTTATATAAATGGTGAAATATCTAAGGATTATTCTCTATGGTTTTATGATAACACAATGAATGGATCTGATAGAATTTAAAAGTGATTTAATGGAATGGTGACGTCTATGGAAAACACATTGATATGGGAAAAATAAATGTTAATATATTCATTATGTTATGATAATTTTTTTGGATAAATATATGTGGGATATGAATACATAAATTGCACGGTACTAATTACCTTGGAACTAATTAAGGTCTTATTGGCATATAGTTTATGCTATCATGGATAATGTTCACGACTTATTGGATTTATCAAATATATCCATTAATATATATAATTAGGAATTATTCTTGTCTTCTAAAAGAATTTATCGAGATTATGGTTGTTAGCATGTTCCAATATAATTTACCATGAGGGTATTCACAATTTTGGAATGTGACAACCAAAAGATAATTTATGATATATCGGAGATCAATAATAACTTATTTTTGTGATTTTATTTATAATGTTTTGGAATTTCTTATTTCAGAGGGATTGTATGGTTAACCATTCATGAAACCGTTATGTTAAAAATTGAAGGAAGTATTTATATACTGATATTGTATTGAAAACCTTAGTTAAAATGATATTTAGTGATTAAACTTATTTCAAGGATTACTATCTATTGTGGAAATAATATTAGTGTGGTTTTAGAAAAGGACATCATGTATGTCATGTATATCCAATAATATCTAGTGAGATTAGTGGTCCTGAACACCTGACTAAAAAATGATAAGGGTATCATGCCTACCATTATCTTACACGAAGTCCTGGTTAATGTAAAACAATTTCAAATGAGTAATTACTTTTGTTGACACAATATTGTTACCTTAAGGATTAGATATTATTGTATTAAACATATTGATTTTTATGAATATTTATTGGTAAATAGTTACAAAATTTTATTATTTTGGGTGCCTCAATATATTCTAAAAGTGTATTTGAGTGATTTGGGCATCAAAGTTAATTCGTGGACATCCATTTCTTGATGTAATGGATGAATGAAAAATAGTTAAAAGCACAACCAAAGAATGAAATTTCGTTTAAATAATTATATCAGGTATGAAACTTTCCATTTATTCTTGGACAATAAATGAATTAGACAAAAATAGGATAATTTTTTTGGTCCTAATAAATTAATTTTGGAAAAACTGATCGCCTTGTAAATCATTATATATTGATGAATTTGATTCCCTCAAATTTTTATCTTTCATGCACCTTTCTATGATTGGTGACCACAATCTATCCCTACAAATAATTACATATTTACTGTAAGTACAATATTAACCCCCAACCTATGTTCTGTCATGTAAAAACATAGTTATCTATTACTATGCATAACCATTATGGTTCCAACCTTCCCTTTTATGAATTTTTTTTATTAATTACTATGATGTTGGATTATATGAATGAAACATTTTACTATTAAACCTTTTAAAGCTGAAATTAATCTTGAGGTTGAATTTCATTTTACGGGGGATAAAATCTGACATCCTGAGTTTTTCTGAAATAACGTTTTTTGAATTATATTAATATTTATGATATTTTTCATTTAATGTATAACTAAAAAAATTTCTTTTATATAAAATAACTATGTTTGGATTATTTTTTATGCTACACCATGTTAATCATGCTCTAAAAGAAACATAGTTTTTATATTTCACTGCACAACACACTATGTTAGATTGTGTTACACCCAACAACAACATCCCTCGATGGCTTTCATAACACGCAAGACCGAGTTTTACGAAACTATAATATATAATTAAAAATATTATTTAATATAATATGATATAACCAAGAAATAATGTTTATGGTCATAAATATTATTAACTAAATTATGAAATTTTGTTTTTTACATAAATATAAGATGAATTTATATGTTACAGATTAATTATAAATCAATATGAAAAGCAGTTGAGTATGAAAGAAAAATATTTGTATTCTTATGGTCACAAAGTAATTTTAGTACAACAAATTAAATTAGTAAGTGATATTAATATATTTTATATTTTATATATTAAATAAAATATTTTTTATATTCATCCAATAGATTTGATATACATAAGGTATGAACAGATCCAATTTTATACATAAAACCCTATATTTTTTTATTAAGGTGTTTTTACAACCTCTTAATGTAGAAAACAGTTTAAATCAAAATTTTCGAACTTTAATATTTTTTATATGTAAAAATAAACATCAAATTTTAATATATAAAATAATAATAAGGTTAGGGTAAATATTTGGTATTTTGTTTTTTGTGTCATTTTTTAATGAATAGTGACAAATATCGAAATTTAATTCAAAACTTTTTCCTCATCAAATTTTTTTATAAGACTAAATAATATGTTAATTAGTTTCCAATGTTTTATTAGATCATATTTTATTCAATTCATCCAGTTTAGTCCATTGGAATTAATTTCACTCTTACTTTCGGTATAAGAACATTGCAAATGTTTGGATGTTTTTACTGAAAATCTCGTTCTGTTGTCACATTAGTGGGATTGATTTTAAATTAATTTCTGCCACTTATTTTATTATAATTTGGAAAAATTTATTAAAATTTTTGAATCATCATAATTTATAATTTTATATATGTTTAACTTATTTTTTGAACAAAAATATTATTGAAAGTTAATAAATTAATTACCTTGATTAATGAAAATGTATGTTTAACTGTGGCATAAACCTAAAATTTAAGTCTTAAAACGACATATAAAAATCCAGAAAAACCATTTACATCCATTATTAGGCCATGTAAATTTTATTAGTTAATTTTTATGGTTTTTATGACTTTTTAGGTAAAAGAATGGGTACACTTATCATGTTTTTAAAAATATCAAGAGTGTCTTTTTCTCTTCCCTATAAAAGGCCACCACTTATCCCTCTTCATCATCCCTAAAAAAATATACGTTTGACTAAGATATTCCAAATAAATTTACAATAATCCCTCCCCTCCTCTTAGAATCCCCCCTTTGTGCATAATGTATTCCAAAGAATCCATTTGGTAAAAACCAAAAGATGTTACCTAATTAATAGGAAACTCCATCTCTCAAGATCAATTCTATTATTATATTTCTACACCTTGAAATATATTTATTACATTATTTTTTTTAAAAAGTAACCTAAATATACTATGTTTTTTTATGATATGTTTTGAACCTACCCATACACACACATCCATCTAATGGCTAACATAAATGAAATTTATATGTATGACGAACAACCACCTCACCAAATGATGATTGTTCATTTTTCCTTTACCTCCTATCATGGTGAAAATTATGATGGAAAATATATTTATATATGATATATATTATATTTATTACATATTTAATATTATTTATTACTTTTACAACTCTAATCATTTTTTACATTGCATTATGTGTAAAAACGATAATTTTGTTTTGGATGTGTGGACTACTGCCCCCACAAAGTGATGTGATCCCTTCAGACATTACATGGAATGTATTAATAATTATTTTAGTAAAAATATATTATATTTATAAAATTATAATTATAATATAATTATATTATACAACTATATATAAATATGAGTCATTTTAAATGATTCTTTCATTAAGACTATAAAAAGAGATACATCGTTCATGCGTATGTACAACTTATTATCTCCCAAAACAGTGTATTCCATTTAATACGTATACATTCAATAGATTATTATAATACAAATATAATTAATTTAAAATTTATTTATATCATCATTTACATTATGTAATCATTATATATGAATAAGTAATAAAGTTATAACAAATTAAGATACATGCAAAGAACAAAGAGATTGTTATCCGAAGTGAAACATCAAAATAGAATGGTTCATGATAGGGTAATAAATGGTCCTAATAAAACCATATTTTTTATTATATATAATAATATGGTTCTTTTAAATATGTATAATAAATCTAAATTTATTAAATAGGTATTTTTATAGAGAATTAAGAGAGTCAAGACAAATGGTAAGGGGATTTCATGTCCCTTTTTCTTTCCATGAGATACGTGAAATATTACTCGCCCATTCCTTTTTTTGTGGTGTGTATACTACCCATGTATGATATAAATAATTATGGTATTTAAATTTATGGGAATTAAAATATCCATTATATGACATTTATTTAATGGGGTTTTGTTTCAATGTTTACCAAATCGGTAAAATAGTTTTGCCTCAATTTTCCTTCTTTGAGAGTCATGATTGTTATGAACCTAAATTGATTTTGAGGTGCATAAATTTTAATTTTATATGATATATAATGAATATAAATATTTTCATTATATTATAATATTTATTTAACATCCCTTTCTTACTTGGATAATATTATCCCAAGATACCAAGTGATAAGTGTTTATTGAAAAATTTTCATCACATTTCAATATTGTCTATGTTTATGCTTCCTTTGATAATATATTATAACCCATATATCAATACCATTGATGTATTTTATTATCTTTCGATTATTCATGATATGTTCACCTATCGGTACCAAATTTATACTCTTTTTTATTTATGATAGTTAAGAATTTATTTAAGGAAGCTAAACTTTACCCTCCCTTCGGATGTTTGTTTATGTTTTCTATAAAGGGTTCCAATAATATTAAACTATAATACATTAGAATTTAAAAGGATTTTTTAAAAAAATTATCATATACAAATCATAAAAATATTAATCTTTTCTATTTTCGAAGTATTAATTTTTATTGCCTTTTTTACCTTGCAAAAGAAATGTTCTTTTTTATGTCGTACGACATGTCTGGATTTACTGGCCATCATTTCATTATAGATTCCTTTTAATTTTTAAAAGGATAATTCTATTATATTTTTTAAATGTAATTTAAAAGTAAAATTGTTTTGAAATATTTTCAATCTTTGTTTATAGGTTTTCAAGGATTTATTTTCTAAAGAGGTATTGAAGATTTCTTTATATGTTTAAAAGTATTATTTAAATAAATGGTTATCAAAAAATTAGCACGATTTCATTATAGGGTTTAAAAGTTTCTTCACGAATAAATATTTAAAAAAATTTAATCTGGTTTTCTATTTTTTCAAATAAAATTTTTTTAAAATGTTTTAAATCTTATGAGATAAGTTTTAAAAGAAAAAAGTTTTAAATTGTTTTCTGATATTATTTTATAAGATTTCAAGGAAAACTGTTTTCAAAATTATTTCAAGTTTTATTTATATATTTTCAAGGTATATTTTATGAAATATATTTTCAAATTGTTTTTTCTATTAAAAATCAATTTTCAAATATGAAAGGATATTCTACTCATGAATCATTTTTGAAAGCCATTTCCATATTATCTTCCATATAAGATGGCATCAATCAATGTTACTCTTTACTTTCAGGTAAATGATCTAAATGATCCATTCATATTCATTCTCTATATGGGTTTTGGTATATTTCATGGTCTTTATGAGTCATGTTTCTATTTCATGGGCTATATTTTTATGAATTTTTATTCAATTTCATGTGTTATATGTTTATGAAATCTATTTCTCATTCACGGGTCATTCTTTTGAATAAATTATTATAAAACCTTTATCTTATTCCATAGGTTATGATATGATTACATGTTTATGATGTCAATTTCATTTTTTGGTTTATGATATGATAGTTTATGATTTTGTGGAAAATGTAAGTATAATTTGAGTATGAAATGGGTGGGACATATATCTCCCTCCAATTAATTTGTTATAGATCTATATCTCATGATACCAACATGGATGGAATGAGAAATGAACATAGTTTAGTATTAAATGGGTGGAATGGGAGATTAATTCGTTTAAGTATTATAGGACTGGAATGAGAAATGAATTCATATCACTATTACAGGGATAGAATGGGAAATAAACATGGTTATGTATTATAGGTATATAGTAGGAAATGAACATGGTTATGTAATATTTGGATAAAATAGGAAATGTAATCGGTTTTATATTATATGGATGGAATGTGGAGTGAACATTGTTCTATAATACAGGGTTGGAACAAGGTGTGAACTAGGATTAGTGATGTTGTTTTTTCCAATAAGATGATATCGGGAATAATACTTTGAATACAACAAAAATTATTATAAATTCTTATGTGTCAAATATAATTCCAAATTTATTACTATATTGTTATTCTATGGATTACGTTTTTTATTTCCGTATGATTCATGTCATACAAAATTCTATTATTTATGACATGATTCATTGATATGATCTTTGATATGTGGCTTATGGAATTCTATTTTCATGATCTTGTTATCATACTCTTATGATCATAAATATTTTTACATATCTCCCTTGTTTACCCTTAATAAGTATTTTAGATCACCCAATTTTATGTTTCCTTCCATAGGTTATAAAGATATGTATTATTTTGGATGTGTCTAAGAAGGGTAATAGTAAAGAAGAACCTAGATGGAGATAATGTATCTCATTTTTGTAATAATGTTTAAGTTTCTATGTTTCCAAATTAACTAGACTAATATGATCATTATGAGTTTGTTTGTATAACATTTTAAAAATTCCACATAAGTTATGTAATTTCAATTTATGTTAACAGAGGGTAATTATAATATATTTATTCAACATAATGATCGATGGTTGTTTTATTTATATCGGTTTTCAGTTATTTTTTGACAATGCAGGGAATATTTAATGATCATCCACTTATGGAAGAAATTTATTGGTTCACCATTGGGGGTGACCCAATGATATTTAAGTCGCACCCCATCTATATGAACATAGGTTTTTCATTTATACCTTATATATGATTACATGCATAGCACAGATGAATGATCAATCGGTCCAAGGACTCGGATCATATGGTTGTGCGGGATTCTTGTGTGGGGTTGACTAGTAGGGGTGGAGTAGCTTGATAGGGTACATTATGTTGGGTTTGTTTTATATACAAGAGTTAAAAGTATTAATTATTTTATTTTTTCAGGTTATTTATTTTTTATATGTGATTGTCACAGTGGGCGATCATTGTTGCAAGTATGACATTGAAGTTCAAACCATTATTATATCTCATTTTATTACAATGTGTTTTAATTTCATATTTCTTATTCTTCCACTTTATCTATTTTGTTTGGTTTTTGGTTATTTACTTTTAGTTTTACACTATGATATATTGGTATAGTCTAATCATAGTCTGAGAATAAAACCCACACATTTAGTTAGTAGCCTATTGAAAATGAAGAGGAGTGCTTGAGGTCTTGTGGAAAACAAACATAGATAAACAATTTTAGATGAATTTAGCCTAGGATGTTATAATGTGGTATCAGAGTAGTTACATTTTTGTTATTTAACTATTTTGGGTTTAGTAGTTAAGAGATATAGGAAGAATATGGATCATGTGATCGATATCGGGCATGTGAATCATGAACACCTATTACTACATGAATTCAAGGTTATAAGGGAATGTTTTTCTATTCAAAATTTGTGATGTTGTGATTGTATATTATTTCTACATTGACTGATGCACCTTTTTTGTATTTTATATTTTATGATGGTTTTAGGATGTTGGTCCATTCACAAGAGGCATCTGATTTGGTTTTGACTCTAGGTCGGTAGATCCATGAGTTATCTCATGAATAATAATAGGAATATAGGATACTCATGTTATATACTTAATAGTGTGTTATTTTATGGATTTATTTAGGATGATAGGTTATGTGGATCCTTAGTGAGGTGGTCGTCGATGAGTACACCAATGTGGTTCTCATGCATGGTGGGTGTAGTGACCAAAGTGGGTCAGTATGGTGTAGCTATGGGATCATTGTACCCCTTGATGGTGGTTTTCTTTTTAGGTTTTAGTATGTTCGAGTACTCATGGGATTAGTCTAATGTGAAGACTCTCAGAGAAGAAAAGAGCCCTAGTTTTTGTAGTTTCTTGGTAAATGATTCCTTTATGGTACATGACCATGGATAGGTTGTCTTCTTTTTTTAATGTTGTGTGGAAATGAGATGGGTGCATGTTGATTCCCCATGAATTGTAGTCTCCTATGAGTTGTCCTTAACCTCAGTGGTTATTCATAGTTGGTTGACATGAGGTTATATTAGTTGGGCTAGGTGGGAGGGCATACTGGACTTTTATATGTAACTCCAATGTATGGAGTTAGAGAAGCATGACTTTTCATGCTGACCCGTGGGAGTGGTTTAATGAGTTCTGAGAACTTTTTTGGTACTTAAGGAAATGGTTCATGTTTGGGAGTTTTTGGAATGGTGCATGAAGGGTGATGCTGATTTTAAAGATCATGCTCATTTGATGCCTTTTTTTATTGAGATGGTTCACTTGTGTGAAATTGTTTCCAACTTCTTTGTTGTTTTTGATAGGGGAATGCTTGTTCTTGATCATGTCCCATGAAATAGTTGTGTCGGTTAATTGATCTGAGAGTCTTTGAGTAGGACTAAAGCATGTGAAGTTCTTGAGATGCATGGATGGAACTTATGATCCACAGTTTCATGATAAGTGACTCATTGGAGTTAGAATGAGATTAGTGTATGGGTTACACAAGATTGTGTAACAGTTATGTGACAATGTAATCATAGAGAAACAATCACGGGTGATGCACTATGTCACATTTCTTATAGATCAAATATCATGGTATTGTATTTATGAGGTTCATTAGTTGGGAAAGAATCCAAGAGTGGGTTGAGAATTGTTATTATTGTGATGAGTAGCATGCATGCATTGTGACCTGAGGCCCCTGGTATACCACTATGATGTTCAAGAATGGATGAGGATTTGGTAGTATTCATTGATGATATATAATAATACTCACAGATTTAATCAAAACATTACCAATATATTTACATCATACTTTGTATGCTAAGAGAGTTTCAGATTTATACCATGCTATATGGAGTAATTTCCTTTGGATGATAATGGAAATACTGGGTGTATGAGATCATGGGGTAATGCTTGTAATGTCATATGGTAAGGAGCAGACCATCTTCATTATGTTGGTGACGTCCCTATGATATCTCTGATATAATTGAATTCCATAGATTTTGTTTCTCATATGATGGTTACATGAGATAATGGATGTTTTTTGTCACTTTGGAGGGAGCGAGATGGCCATCTCTAGTTCTGATGTTTTCTCATGATTGGGGAATGGGTTATGAATACTACGTTTTGTTGTGAAGAAAAAATAAGTATTTTTCTCCCGTTGGAGAACCATGAGTTTGATAATAAGATATAAATGATGTTTTGATGTATTGTATGAGTGAATGACGGTTGGCAGTATCCAAATGGTTTGATGATGGAACAAACGGTGGATTGACCATTGGTGGCATCTACACCATATCGTGGGATTTATGAAAGTGAACATCATTATATTCTTTTAGTAGAACAGATTGATTTGAGCTTATGTTGATGACCACGGTGGGTTGGGATTTGTGGTTGGAAGACCACATAGGATTCTTGGGTATGATAAGGATTATGGTGCGGTGGTCGTAGAGACCTGAGTTATTATGGGATTTGAAAATTTCTGTTGAAATTGGATTTTTTGTTTTTAGGATCTCATGAGGGGTAACATGGTAATTTAACCCTATAATAATGTCTTAGATAATTCTTTAGACCACTCCATTGGTCATGGAATATATTTTTACCCTTAGAGAGGAGTTTTGTGTAGTTTTGAGATTTTCGATTTTTTGTGAAAGATATAATATTTAATTAAGCAAATATTAAATTATCCATTCTGGTTTGGGTGGGAATATATTTTGAAAGGAGATTCAGATTGATATTTTAGCTCTGTAGTTAAGTCTAGAATGAAGGGTTTTTCGAGGGGGAGGTGTAAACTCGAATTGCGTTTTGGGACTTGGGGAGACTGTTAAATGGGTAATTAATTAATTAATTAATTATATTCAATAACTTTCCCTCCCCCATTTTGGGTTTCATGCAAGGAATGGAAGTGGGACAATGTTCTCCCCCATGTAAATCCTGGATAATGAGGGGTATAAAGAATTTTTGCTACTGGACATCACCGTTGGAATAGATCGGGATCAGATTGAAGTACACCAACTTTAGAGAGAAGATTTGGAACCAAATATTCCATGTTTATAGAACGTGGTAGTCTAGTTATTGATTTTTATGCCCCGATCACCATATATTAGTGATTTTCATTGTTTTGATGACTCATTTAGACTACCAAGGACACCATGGGGTTTGATCTAGGCTATTGTGGAAAAAACTGGGGTGGTTGGATTTCTGCAGGGTTTTCAATTCTGAAAACCAGACTACACAACATGTAGTTTTTAGAACTCACACCATGTGTTCTTCCTATTTAGAGAGATGTGAAGAGACGTTTAGTTTCGAGGAAACACAGACTTTTGTCACCCGTTTTGTGGTTGAGTACAAGGCTAGATGATCCACGTAGGGTCTACATGGCCTTGTGGGGTACACAACTAGACCCTATGTTGGTTACATGCCATGTTTTTGGGCACAACAAGTTGAGGACTCATGGCCAGGACTTTTGAGGTACATAGGTAGGTACCTAACACTATTTAACTAACATACACACATTGTACCTAGGGTTTAAATTCCTTGAATGATTCTAGGGCATTCCCATGTGGGGATATGGAAGAGCCCTACATTTTCTTAGGAATACATTTTATGTTATTCTCTTTTGTTTCCATTTATGGGGGTTTTGGGTGTTTTGATCCTCAGAAACAAAAATAGATTTTTGATTTGTCCATTCTGAGCACTTTTTAGTTTAGATTATGATAATGGTGTCATTTTTACTTATAGAGGTTTTCTAGATAGTCTTTTGGAACAATAAAATTTAGTGTGATGTTCTCTTCAAGGTGGGGATTCAGAATTGTCCTGGGAATGGGTTATGAGCTATGATTCTAGGGGTAGATTATGAGATCAGTGCATATCATGGCTTGATTATTCCACAGAATTTTGGTTTATGCTCATTGAATGGATCCAAAAAGGAGATTTTGTGAGGTATATCGTGGGAAATCATGGGTTTTCCCTAAAAATCTGGGCTATTTTCTTGAGGACAGAGTATTTAAGGTTTATATATTCAGTTTTAGGATTATGGTTGTCTAAGATTTTAAGTTTAGTTGGCATCATAGTATGATGGTTATAGCTAGGTGTTGTTGTTGTGTTGAGTAGAGGTTGATGGACTCTTGAGAAATCCCATAATGATGTTGATGGAGGATTGGTTGGAGGAAATTTTGGGCTTCATGAAGATGTTTCTTAAGATAGGGCTTGTTCGGAGAGTCGTTTGTTATCATGGATTGAGTGGGGGCTCATATTATAGAGTTATAGCTCTGAGAATCCATTGAGAGATGAATATGGTTGTGTGTGGACCTATAGGACCATTTTTGGGATAGATTTATATGAATATCATAAGTGGGTACATGTGCTTTTGTAGTTGGGTTACTGGTGTCTCTTTGGGAGATGGGTGGATGTATGACTCGATGGGGATGATATGTTGCTGGTAGAGATGGCTGAATAGAAATACCATATTATTTTTCAATGATTTATCTTGATAAATGGAATATATCCATGCGGTAGTTTGATATGGTTGGGTTTCCACATTGTGGAAACCTGTTTACTAGTATGGGATGTGATGGCTGAGAGAGTTGGATAGAGGTTTCAAAAGTATGGCACTAAATATTAGTTATTATGATTTTTGTATTGAGGAACGTTATCGGTATTGATAGTTGGTAATATTTTGATCACTCGACTAAGGTTCATAGAATGTAATTTTATTATATTGATTAATGTGGATATAAGGTCACATGTATGTGGTTTTTTCTTGGTATAAGGAAACAAGAATGTGTAGTATGTTGCATAGTTTAGGTGAAAGACTAATGCTCTAATGACACATTTTATTTATGTACTAGTTATTAGGCTGATTCTCCACTCCTCAGTGCACTGTAGTTTTTTGTGGGAAGTACATCTTCTCCTAAACAAAAGTGTGAAGACATGGAATTCCATATCAAAATTGTGATGGTCAGAAAAACTGTTCCAAGTACTAATTGGCATTACATTTTTATGATATGTTTTTTATAACTTGTCACATATTTTATAGGATGTCTAGACATGGAGTACCATATCCCAGTTTGATACATCGACTAAGGCTCATGTTGTGTTGACTGTTGACATTCAGTAATTATAGTTGGGATGGTTTCTCGTATCATTTTGAATCCCTATTGGATACTCAGAACAATGCTCCATGAAATATTGATTACATATATTTTTTTAAATTCTATATTGATCCTCATGGTATGAACGAATCGATATGTGGCATATGTTCCAGAATGATGCTCATTTCACTATATTTTGTGATCTATGAGAAAGATTTCAGGCGTATGGTATGGGTTTGGTAGTGCTTTTGTGTGGTAACTAGGATAGAGGTGTCAAGGTACTAAATACAACAAAACTATTGGGTCTTAAGGAAAAGGTATGGGATGACTTAGATTATTATCCCTAATAATATGAAAATCATAGTGTGGGTCCCAAAATGGTGTGGTTTGGCTGCATCTTCCATGGATGTGGAGATAGCATGTTTTATGGGACATGGTAATGGTAACGTGCACATAGACACCCCGAAATTGATCGAAGCATGAATGTGAAATCACGGTCTCAAACCTAAGCATCCATGGTTATTTTTTTATTTATGTTTTGTAATTTTCTAACAATGGGTAGTATATTTCATGTGGATGGACTTTTATAAGATTTTTATAGGTTCACAGTTGGTGGTGTCCAATTGAGATTTATTTCTCACCTCTAGTATGTGCACCATGGGGTGCATGAATGACTTATAAATGATTTTATGTTGATAATGGATGCATGATGGATTGATCTGTGGCCTCATATTTCATTTTTTAGTGGGATTCTCATGTAGATTCGACTCGTCAAACTGGAGTGGGTTGATATTTTTTATGAGAGAAGATATGTGCTATAACCCTAAATTGGAAGTATGTCCTATTATATTAATTTTTTAGTAGTTTATTTTTAATATAAGATAAGAATAGTAATTGATATTTATTGTATGTATGAAATTGATAATATGGAATTTACTGTATTTCATTATATTACAACATGTTTTAGTTTTAGTTATTTATTCTTTCTTATTACCTAATTTGTATGGTGTTTAATTATTTACTTAATGTAGTTCACACTGATACGTGGGTATAGTAATTTAAAATATCAACTATTAGACCGCTAATTCTAGTCTTATGTCTCTAGAATATGAAGAGGTGTTCATGAAGTTTTGTGGAAAACTATCTCAGAGCACCAGTTTTATTGGAATATAGACCAGGGCATTACAATCTATGTAGGATGGTATTTCATACAGTTTAAATCCATGTGGTAAGGAGCAAATAACGATATTTAATTTCATATAAAATGTTTCAAAAAATTTTATATTAGTGTAATTTAACATTGACTAAATTCCTTGAATGTTAGTTTCATATGATCAAGAATAGTTATTTTATATATTAATGATATATATGTAGAAAAAAATCTTTTTGGTTGATTTTATCATCTTATTATCTACTTTTTCTATTAATATTCTCAACCTTATTATCTAATACTTGTTTTTCTAATTTTCTCATAGATAATGAAGAAATTTATTTATTAATAAGGATTATTCACTCTAGTATTGTGATCATACAATCAATGAAGATGTTGCACTTGTGATTATGCAATTTTATATTTATTGTACAATTCATTCAACATTTTAGGTTATCAAACTACAATATTACTAGTTAAACCAAAAAAATGAATTCTCTATTGTATTAAATGGCATGGTGGAATCAACCATACCTAATAATCGCTACATGGTGTGCCCAGTGAGACTAAAATTATCAATTTCAGTGGTAAATTTACATTTTATTAATGTATTGTATCATATTTATATTAAATATATTTTATTTTAGTATTACTAACATAATAATTATTTAATTATATAGGTGGATTATTTTCCTCACTTTGGGGTGGTTTGTATGAGACTTCATTTTCATGGGAGAGATTGTACTTTTTTGGCTACTAATGAGATAATTCAATCATGGAAATGGGTTAGGAATGTATAAGGACATCATGAAATTGTTAATTCTGAATAATTATTTAGTAAAATTTTGTAACATTTTATCTACACTTTTTAAGATAGCATTCTTATCACTTTTACCTAATAATTATATATGTTTTATCATAGATATTTTGAAAATATATAATTTTCCTTCAATTGTCTGCAACATGGAAGTAATGAGAGAACATGTTTCTTTTGGATAAGGCATTTTTAGCATCATAGGGTTTCCACATCCATCTAAATGGAACATTTCAACATTTTATGGAATGGTGTAGACATTTTAACGAATGAAATCATCAAATAATCAGTCATCTTCACCACAATCCAATACAAATTGTTCTTAGTATGGCTCATACTATATGTTTTTAGTTTATATTTTAAATTTTAGTTTAAAACGCACATCAAATAGTCAAAACATTGCTAAAAAATCATATTGTTTTCATATAGTAGAAAAATGATCCATATTCCATTTGGGACCTATATCAATCATCATCACCACAATCTAAAACATAATGTCTATTATAGGATTCCATGTGTGTCTGTTTATTTGATATTGACATAAATTTTAACAAAAAAGCCAATTCACATACTCAAAACTAGGAAAAACCATTATTTTTATATTTACACTTTAGAAGAATAATCCAAATATAATTTATGTTGTGTAATAACTTGTCTCACCACAATTAGATACATAGTGATCCCATTATTTCTTAATGTGTTATTTTTTATTTAAATTGGATATTAATTGTATTAAAAAAGACAAGTGACAAACTCAAAAACAAGGAAAACATTTATATTGCATTGATAGTTTTTGATAATGTTTCATATGTTATTTTTTATTTATAAGAATAATTTTCACAATAATCTGATGAAAAATGTTCATGGTATATCTCAAAGAGTTATTTCTCAACTTAAAAATGACATTTTAGGTCAAAAAGTGTTTCATAAATAGAAAATTGTGAAAATACACTGAGATTGTATTGATAATTTAGTAAAATGATTCATATGCCATTTTTGACATTTGGGAATCAATCACATATTATCTTGAAACACAATATGACTGGTATAATGAAAATTGAATGTTTCAAATTTAAAATGACATTTATTATAAAAATACCAGTTATAATATCAAAATCAAGAAAATTCATTCATATTGTTTTTATAAAATATAAAAATGATCTTTATGTCATTTAAGACATATATTAATTAATCAAACCTCAATATGTTGCACAGTGTAACTAGTATTAAAACAATGATATGTATTTGTTAATTTTGACATTAATTTTAGTAAAAAATGGAATGAGAGAAAATCAATAATAAATAACATTTATATATTGATGATATTTTATAGATACAATCCATAATTCATTTTTATGTCCATAATCATCTCCACCACAATATTATGCACAGTGTGACTGGTATGACTCTAAGGGTAATTTTTTATTTAAAATTGACATTAATTTTAGTAAAGCGAAAATGTGACATACTCAAAATAGAAGAAAAACATTTGGATTGATTTAATACATTATTGAAATTATCTAAATGTCATTTTTGATGTGTTCAACTTGTTAACACCTTAATCCGATGAACAGTTGGGCCATTATAATGCAAAGTGTATGTTATTAGTTTAGAATTTACATTTTAGTTCAATAAGTGGGTAGCACAAATATAATAAATAAAATGTGCTTATATAGTCTCAATAAATTTTCAAAGTGATTCATATGCCATTTTGGAAATGTTGGTATTATTCTCAAATCAAATTAACACAGGATGTGACCTTAATGATTCAATGTGTGTATTTCATGTTTAAAATGAAATTTTAGTAAAAATTTAGAGTGACATCCTCCTAGCTGATAAAACATTTATAGATCATTTTAAAATATCATTAAAATAACTAATATGTAACTGGTGATGTTTAGGAACATAACTCTTGTCAAAATGATTCATGGCGTGATCAGTATGACACTAAGTGTATCTTTTTATTTAAAAATGAAAGTAGTTTTATTTAAAAATACACGTGACACACTTAAAACTAATGAGACACATTAATATTGTTTTGATACTTTCGTAAAATTATCCACATGTCATTTTTGACATGAAATAATCATATTTACCTCATTATGCTGCACAGTGTGACTGGTCGGACTCTAACTGTGTATTTTAAATAAATTGACATTAAATTTAGTGAAAATCCCAAATGGCATACTAAAGACTATGAAAACACTTTCATATTATTTTTAAAAATTATTAAAATTATTTATATCTCTTGTTTCTTAAACATGAATTCACCAATTTACAATCTTATGAATGGTGTTCCCGTCATCATTCAACGTGTCTGTTGTTTGTTTAAATTTTACATTTTAGTTATAAAAGTGTATCAAAAACTAAAAAAGAGAGAACATAATCAGATTGTCTCAATAAGATAGAAAAATAATTCATATTTAATTTTGAAATGTAGTAATTGGTTTCATGTTAAATCTACCAATGATGTGACAATTGTGACCCAAATTACTTATTTCTATTATAAAATGAATTTTTTGTTATAAAATACATACTCAAAATCATGAAAATATATATATATATATATATTAATTTTATACTATTTAATAATGGTCCATATGTCATTTACGATGTTTAAAAATCAACCTCACCTTAGTCCTATACATTGTGAGACTCATATGAATCTATGTATGTCTTTGTTTAAAAGAGAATTAAATTTCCTAAAAAATAAAGTGACATACTCAAAACTGATAAAATGCATTTGGATTATTTTTATAAATTAGAAAAATTTTATATAATGCATTTTTTGAGTAATAACCACAATCACTTCAATCTAATGCATGGTGTGACTAGTATAACTCACAGATTGTTTATTTATATTAATATGACATTAATTTTAGTAAGAAAACAAGTGAAATATTAAAAACTAATTTAACACATTATGACTATTTTGAAACGTTAAAAAAGAAATAATATTTTATTTTGGATGTATATTAATCTTCAACACCTAAATAAAACTCATGGTGTGCCTGGTATATTTCATTGTGTTCGTTACCAGTTTGAAATTGACATTTAAGTACAAAAAGTGTGTCACACAATGAAAACCAATAAAATGTGCTGAATTGTCTTGATAATTTTTTTAAATTATTTATAAAACATTTTTATTGTTTAATAATTAGTATCACATTAAACTTACAGTAGATGTGACTAATATGATGCAAAGAGAGAGTTCCCAGTTTAACATGACATTTTATTAAAAAATACTTATGACATGCTAAAAACTAAGGAAACATATTTGGGTTGATTCTAAACATTATAAAAATTATCCATATGTTATTTTATATTTTTAAGGATAAAAATAACCTTGAAACGTTGAGCAGTGTGATCGGTGTGAATAAAAGTGTGACTTTTATTTAAAATTGATAGGGTTTTTTTGTAAAAAAGAAACGAGACATACTCAAAACCATTGAAAATCATTCAGATTATTTTGAAACAGATGTAAAATAATACATAATTCATTTTTTAGGTGTACAAGTAAACCATGCCTTAATCTATTTCATGGTGTTACCAGTATAACTATATGTGTGTCTTTTAATTTAATATTCATGTTAATGTTAGTAAAAAACACAAGTGACATACTCAAAATTGAGAAAAAAATTTCATATTGATTTTATACTTTGGAAAAATAATCTATATGTATTTTTTATGTGAATGAATCAACATCACCTAAATATGATTGATGATGTTCCCAATATAACTCATAGTATATGTTATTAGGTTGAAATTGACATTTTTTGTAAAAAAATTATGGAACACAATAAAAACTATTAAAACAAAATTAAATTTTATCAATAATTTATGAAAATGATTCATCATTCTTTTTTAAAATTTTGGATTCATCCTAATTTTAATCTAACACATGATGTGACTGTTATTATGCATAGAGTATGTTTATTGTTAAAAATGACATTTCGGTAAAAAAGGTCTTGTGACATACTGAAAACTAGGAAAAAACGTTTTTATTTTTTTTATAATTTTGGAAATTAATCCATATGTAATTTTGGATATTTTTTATTCAACCTCACTTCAATATGGTTCATGGTGGGACTGGTATCTTTCCATGTGTTTCATTTTAATTTAAATTGTAATTAATTTTAGTAAGAAAGACAAGTGAAATACACAAAACCAAAAACTACATTGTTAATGTTTTTTCCATTAGTAAAATGATCCAAATGTCTATTGTGAAATGTAAGAATCAACTCCTCCTCATTCCAATTCATATTTTTACCCCTATGAATATATATTTTTGATTTTATTTAAAATTAACATTCATTTTAGTAAAAAATACTAGTGACACACGCAAAATAGAGAAAAAGAATTTATATTGTTCGGATTAATTAGACAAAGATACATTAGTAACTTGTAATATATATGAAACATCCTCACCTAAATCAGATAAACAGTACTACCATTATAAATCAAAGTGCCCATTATCATTTTATAACTGACATTTTAGTTCAAACAGAGTATCACATATTGAAAATTGAGAAAATGTGCTCGGATTGTCAATATAATTTTGGATACTGAAACATATTTCATTTTTAAAATATTGGAATCAATCTAAAGTTGAACTGATACATGATGTGACTGGTGTGATGAAAATTGGTTGTTTTAAGATTAACATATCACTTTATTAAAATAAATACAAGTGACATTCTATAAAATTGACACAAAATTTGTTTTATTTATATGTTATAAAAACTGATTCGTAAGTCATTTTTGATGTATATGAATCAACCATAGGTCATTCCGGAAAATTATGTGGTTAATATGACTCCAATTGTGTCTTTTTATATAAAATTGACATTAAATTTAGTAAAATGGAAAATTTTCATACTCAAAATAGAGAAAATAGAATCTTATTATTTTAAAAATATAGTAAAATTATACATAATTCATTTGTGACATGTAGAAATTATACACACCTCAATCTAACACACAGTGTTCCCAAAATCCCTCCAATTTTGTCTTTTTATTTAATCTTGACATTAATTTTAGTAAAAAACACAAGTGACACACTAAAAAATTTGTAAAAATATTCAAGTTGTTTTGATACATTATAAAAATGATCTATATGTTATTTTGGATGTGTATGAATCAAACAAAATCACAATTGGATACACAATGTACATTTTATAACTAAAATTGTCAGCTATCAATTTAAATTTGTCATTTTGGAAAAAAATATTATCAAACACTAAAAATAAATAAAAAATTCTCAGATGGCGTTGATAGACTTTGGAAATAATTAATATATAATATTTTATTTGTAAGAATCAGTCTCATTTTAAATAGAAACATGATTTTACTGGTATGATGCAAAGTGTGTTTACATAGTTTAAAATTTCATTATATTAATAAATACAAGTGCTCTACATACAAACAAGAAAATGTATTCATATTTTTTTTATACCTTATTAAAAATTTCCATAATTCATTTGAGATGTGTTGGAATCAAGCGAACCTCAATACTGAACATGGTGTGAGTGGTATGACTCTCAGTGTGCCTTTTAAAAATATTTACATTTATTTTTGTAAAAAGAAAAGTAAAATACTCAAAACTATGAAAACATTTAGATTGATTATATAAATTATTTAAATTATCCATATTACATTTGTGACATGTAGAAATCATTCACCCATAAATACGACACACAGTGTGATTGATATGACTATATCTGTTACTTTTTATTTAAAATTGACATTAATTTTGTATGAAACTAATGTGACGGACTCAAATCCAAGAAAACACATTCAGATTGTTTTTATTCTTTATTAAAATGATCCATAAGTCATTTTTGATGTGTATGAATTTGCAACACCTCAATCTCAGGGATTACTCCCCCGGTATATCTCAATGCGTCTATTATTAGATAAAAGTTGACATTTTAGTTCAATAAATATTCCAATCACTGAAAACAAATAGAATGTCCTCATATCATGTTCCTAATTTGGGAAAATGATTCATAATTCACTTCTAATGTGCATAAAGTAGTCTCACATCAAAGAGACACATGATGTGACCTGTAGGACGCAAATTTTGGGTTTCCAATTTAAAATTTAATTTTATTTAAAAGACAAGTGATACACAAAAAACATATATTTAATATTGATAAATTTCTATAAGCATAAATAAGTCATTTTTTAGACATATGAATTAGAAACACTTCAATTTGACATAATGTGTAACTTGTGTGAATCTAGGTGTGTCTTTTTAATTTAAAAGTGACATTAATTTTAGGAAAAAATCCAAGTGACTACTCAAAACTATGAAAACTCATTCATATTTTCTTTTATACTTATGGAAAATGATCTATATGTCAATTATGATGTGTATGAGTCATCCACAACTCAGTAAAACACCCAATATTCCCAATATCACTCCAGGTGTATGTTTTGGTGTGAAATTGACATTGATTTTTGTAGAAAAAATGAAGTTACAAAATCAAAACTACTTAAATGGACTCATATTTTTTTATACATTAATAAAATGATTCAAATTACATTTTTATTTGTATAAATAAACCTCAAATAATTTTGACACGTAGTGTGGAAAATATTACTCAATGTGCATCTTTTTATTTGAAATTTATTTTAATTTTAGAAAGAAAAAAAAGCCACATACTCGAAACTGATGTATCATGTTTGGATTGGTTTGATAATATATTAAAATGGTCAATATTTCATTTGTGATGTGTAAAAATCACCTACATATCCATCTGGTGAAAAATATCCCCGGTATAACTAAAAGGGTCCACTGTTAGTTTAAAAGTAATATTTTAGTTCAAAAAGTTTATCACATCTTTAAAACTAAGAAAACATGCATTGAATGTCATGATAATTTTGTTAAATGATCATATGGAATTTTTCATCACTAAGAATTGGTATCATAATAAGTCGACACCTGATTTTATTGGTATAACTCAAAGCGCATGTTTCCAGTTTAAAATGAGATTTTATTAAAAAAGACAATAAAAATATTAAAAACTGAGAAAACACATTCAAATTGTTTTGATATCTTAAGAAAATTTAATTAATGACATGTGAGATTCATACTCATATTAATATGATTCATGGTGTTACTGATATGAATCCATGTGTTTTTCCTTATTTAAAATTGACATTACTCTTTGTAAAAAAGAATTCTTATATACTCAATACTATGTAAATATTTTCATATTATTTTTGATACATTAAGAAAACAATTTATAAGTCATTTTTATGTTTAGGAATTTTATACACCTCGATCTGATACATTATGTTCTCAGTGTTACTAATAGTGTCTATTATCAGTCTAATATTTAGATTTTAGTTAAAAAAATGTACACTCACTAATATCAAAGAAAATGTTCTCATATTGTCTTGATAGTTTAGGAAAATGATTCATATATTAGTGTTTTGATTTGATAAAATTAGTCTCATGTAAATTAGATATAATATGTGACTAGCATGACTCGTAGTGCAGTTTTCCATTTTAAAATGATATTGTTTTATAGAAAACACAAGTTACATACTAAAAAAATGAGAAGATGTATTAGTATTGTTTTGATACAATAGAACAAAGATCCATGTGTCATGTATAAAATATATAATTTTAATGAATTTATATCATACTCATGATGTGTTTTTTATGAATCAAAGTTTGTGTTTGGAAGACATAATTTCCAGTTTAGTTTAAAACATACACCACATTTCCAAAACCATGAAAACTAGAACATATTTTTTTCTCATAATTTTATATGTTGTTACTAAATTTATTTCATTATTATTTTTATCTTATATTTATATAGTTAATTTTCATAGATTTAATTCTAGTAGGTGAACAAGATATAGTGTGATTTTCAAGAGTCAACTTCAACTCAATCCAAAACCATATGTTCCTAATACGACATGATATTTTGTTTAAATTTGAAACATTTTGTTAAATTTAATTATTTATTGTATTAGTATCATAATAATTGTTCACACATACAAATTTATTCTTTTTCTAGATCTAGATTGGTTTTTTTGTAAGATAATAAATGGGGTTTGGGAACAAGGATAAATACATTGATTTTTTTTATTTTCTTTCATAATTTTTACTTTCTCATGTAATTATAAAAACAAATGTTTTAAATGTATATAATATAGGTCATTTTTTCTGTAATTTGAGTTGAAATATTTATTTGATTTAAAATATGGGGTTGTACTTAATTTTTTTTTCTACTTCTATAGTGTGGTTTAAATTTAATATCACACTGAGGTATACCCCTACATTAGCACTTAAAAAAGCCTCAAAAAGGGTCTCTTAACTAAATGTGTAAAAATTTAATCAAGTTAAAAATGAAAATGAAATTATTTGATAATATAAGTTTATGTGATTCCAAATATTTAATACAATCTTCCATATTCTACTCATAGTTTTTTTAGAGTTTAATATAAATATAATCCTGGATACGTGATGTGAAAGAATATTTGTAATGTTATAATTAAAAAAAGTTTTAACTTTTTTATAACAGATTTAATAATAAAATATTAGAATGGATTCAATTTAAATAAATAATATAAAATTTATTTATTTTTACATTAAAATTTTTTAATAATAAAATTTAATATGATAAATTACATAAATAAAAGTTCACTTTTCAATTATACTATTTTATTTTTCAAAATAAACTAATGAATGAAAATTTTTAGAGAAATATAAAAAACCACCGTAAAAATGTTATCTCAATTTAAAGAAAAAATTATATTTTCATATATATATTCAATAATTAGTATATATTAATGTTATATTATGTGTGGAGGGTGGGATCAAATCAAATTTTAGAAAAATATAGTATTCAGAAAATATATCATGTATCCTTTAAAATTATACTTATTTTATTTATAATTAATAGATAAGTATAATTTGTTATATTTTTCTATATCAATACTATTCATTCCAATGGATATGATATATATATCATATTAAATAAAAAATTTAACAGCATATTGTTTGTTCAATAAATCATTGTCTTTCTTATAAATAAGGGTATCAAAGTATCTCATTGTTGTGTGTATTATCTGATAAACATATAGTTTCTTGTAACATATGTTCAATTATGTTCTTAGTGTATCAAATACCATTGAAGAAATTATTTTTATTCTAAAATAAATATATTGTAAAGTCAAGGGGTTTAATATTGTACTCTATAGTTATTGTTGCGTGTCATAGACACAATCGAATAATCACCCCTTGGTGATACAAAGAATAACTTCTCTAAGGTCTAAATACTTTAGTAGTATTGTTAAACTAGATACATACATGAGCCTCTCATTACATTTTAATTCGAAAATTGCAATATAATTTTTTTAGCGTGAATAAATTTATTTTATATAGGATATCCTTCAATATATATCATAAAATACTTTTTATTATCTTATTGAAAATAAAATATAAGAAATGGGTGAGAACATATTCTTAGAAAGGGTAACCGTATAATGTAGAATATGAATAAATATGGAATAATAAATATGGAATGAAATATAACTGAAACATGTTTAATTTAATAAATAGCTTGAATATAACATGTAAGGAATAAATAATGTTAAAATAATTTCATATAAATAATCACACACAATTGAAAGAAACCCTTTGATATTTAAACTAATAAAATAATCACATTGAATATCAAAAACCGAATTCTTATTTTGGAAATGAAAAATTATTGATATCTAAAACAAACTGGTAAGGCTATATTTTATGACATATAATACTATTGAGGCTTCCTTCTGATATATCAAATACCATCGAGTCAATTTTCCAATTCATATATATATACATGGGTGATGCCTTACCCAAAACCATTTCAAGGTTCTCTCACGAGACATATTAACACATCAAGGGGAAATATTATACCTAGACCGAACCATAATTTCAATTCCAAATAGTTCCTATATATTGAATAATTTATTTAATTAAATCAATATTCCTTATCGTTAAATATTCATATTAAGTAAAAGACATTGATTTATTAATATTTTACCCAGTTAATCATTTAGTGTAAGCACTGTATGTAAAAACTAGTTTGAAATTTATGAAATAGTCAAATTCATCATAGAAGAATTTGGATATTTAATAGAAATGTACTGAGTACTGAAAAATTTCAACATCCATATGAGAGCTTCCAAAGAATTTTAACAATCATAGAAGAAAGTGAAATTGTTCAATAACTTTTACCATTTGGATGTTTTCATCTCAAATAACCATGGATGAAATGATTCAATTTGAAAATTAATATAACATGAATTATGAATGATTTGAGATATTACATGTAAAACGATCGATACATATACCACGTAAAAGAAAATTGGTGCATAAAAAAAATTTAAAGACTCAATGGAATTTAAATTGAGAGAAATCCATTACCTCACACTTCCTTTGGGGTGAACATTATTTATCATCATGTATAGTGATTTAAAAAATATTATTATCTATACTATAACAATGTTAATATTTTTAATATAATATATCATTATTTTATATCATATTATCACTCTTATATTAATAATCACTCATTATTATGATGGTTATTGGTGTTATCTAACATTTTTTCTCATTTATGTTCTGTCAATAATGATATGATTCAAGAACACATTATATATTTTTATCATTTAAAGAATAATATTCCGAAAACAATTATCAATTTTTTATATCCATTTTAGTTTTTAAGAAAAACATGAAATATGGATCTAAAAAATAAAGTAGGTTGCGATCATGGAGACTGTGGGATCTACGTACGCATGAGCGACATTTACAATTTCCAATGATCATGCTGAAAAGGAGGAAAGTAGTATGTAACCATTATATAATTATCATTATATCATATAAACCATATTATATACTTATATAATTGATTAATGTGTTTTGGTGAAGAATATAGAGTGGAATCTCTTCGTGAAGGTTGTATTCCACACATATACGAATGACGTTATCTTCATTTCATGAATTTAAAGGAAAGTAATAAAATTATATATATTTTCATTAAAAATATCAAAATAGTTATTTAATATCAATATTATATCATTTATATCATATATAAAAATTAATTTTATCATTAACAACTTCTATGTGATGCGTTAGTGAGAGAAAAATCACATCGCTTTACAAGGAGGTAGTCTTCCAGGCACACAAGAAGAATTATTTTCTCTCATAAGAGATGTAAGTGAAAATATAAATTTATGATATATGGATTACATAGGGATTACTATTTTAACACAAACACCTATAAAGGTAAAAAACAATTATCCTTAACCAAGGTAATTAAATTTAAGTGTTTTCAAAAATAAAATATAGTAAAAATATAATTTTAACATATTAAATAATTTTTATTATTTTTATTAAATATAATAAAACCAATTTAAAAATTAATATCATAGAATTAGAAGAATTACATTTAATATTGATCCCATAGACCCCATGAAGATGACTGTTGTCAAGGTTAAAATGTGTCAATGTTTACAAAATTTTATATAAAATAAAATATAAAAACTATTCCAATTTAATAAATTATATTAATTGATATAAAATTGAACCATTTTTTTACTTTCAAATAATTAAAAATATATTTTATAATTTTAAATTATTTAAACGAATGGATATTTTAATGAATATCTTGTATTTTTCAACTATTCTACAATTATTATTTTTTTAGTAAAATCCCAAAAAATATGCATAAGATAGTTTTTTACCCCAATTTAAAAATCAAATGTTAATTTAGTAATATTAATTTTCAAAAATTGTAAAAAATAAAATTTTTAATTATGTTTCCATGGCGCGACTAAATCATATTTTAGGAAAGTAATGTTTTTTTGAAATTTTTTATTATTCTTTTAAATGATTGTTATTTTATATTTAATTAATACACGTCCATTATTTTAATAATTTATCTAATCCCATTCATAATTTCAATTAAAATTACTAGTCGATATCTATCATTTTAAATAATAGTATTAATAGTATACTATTTGTTTGGTAAAACATTGTCTTGCATGTAACACCTGGTATGAATGAAAGTCATTGATGAATAAATCATAATACAAACTCTGTTTTATATGTAAAAAAGTTTAAATAATTTTTTCATGTTTAATAAAGTATTTAAAAATTTAAATTTATTTTTAAAGTGATATATTATAAATTATTTGGGTGTTATATTCCATTTTAAACTTAGTGTTTCTTGTCATACACTCTATCAAAGAAAATATTCTTATTAAAAGATTTATGGGTGCTATATTTGATGATATATTATTATTTTTTGCATCATAATATATATCCCTATCCTTCTCAATAAAATAATAATCATATCGATAATTCATGTGTACAGAAGACACCCTCCTCATCAACCGATATAATATTTTTACCACCATCAACTCACTTGGATATTGACAATAATTAAAATAGTGAATTTATAAGGCACATAGAAAATAATATTAATTTTGTAAAATTAATATAGTATACAACTCAATACCCTTTAACATGATTAGTTAATGATATTATTGGCTCATGTTTATGTACAACTTATTGTCTACATGAAGTGATGTGATTCATTTTGTCATTTAAAATATTAACTAATGGAAAAATTACCTATACCAATGGTTTGGAACCATTGGTATAAGTACCCAATATATTGGTATAGCCTATACCAATGATTTTGGAAGCCTTTGGGTGATTTTTCATGGGGAAATAGTTGGGATAGGTATGTATATATATAAATGTTCTAGCGGAGGTTTGAACCCACTACCTCCAAGTTAAATATCAATGACTTTACCACTATACTAGAGTTACCTTTGTGAATATATTTTGATATATATATATATATGGGTAATTTATATATTTATTTACTTTATGATATTCGATAAATGTACTCATAAAAAATAAGGTCACATATATCATTGGTTATCAAAACCATTGGGATAGGCATTTCCCAATGGTTTTGAGAACCATTGGGATTGGTGCCCACTCATTCCAACGGTTTGGTCAAACAATTGGGAAAGGTGGCTTTTCCAAATGGTTTGGAAAACCCATTTGGAAAGTGTGTCCTTAAAGTGGTATTTTCCAATTTTTTGACCAAACTATTGGGAAAACTGGCCTCAAGGTGGGATTTTCCCGACGGTTTGGCCAAAGAATTTGGAAAACCACACCCTTTCCCAATGGTTTTGTAAAACCATTGGGAAAAGTGGCCTCAATGTGGCCTTTTCCCAATGTTTTGGCCAAACTGTTGGAAAATCCATACCCTTTCCCAATGGTATTGTAAAACTGTTGGGAAAGAAGTCCTCAAAGTGGGCTTTTCCAAATGGTTTGGCCAAACCGTTGGGAAAGGGGAATTATACCAACAGTTTTTACAAAATGTTGGAATCGATAAGTTGGTATAGGAAATATATCCAGTATTGATTCTTTTGTGGTTATAATAATGGACATAATGAGTAAATAAAATTTTTATAACATTATTAACCTTATTTAGATGATGGATTTATATCCTATGTAAATGAACTAGAATATTCATGATAAAAAAATGCATGAGAAAATAAGGTAATTAACACACATAACATTGAAAATAATGACATATTATGACAAACAGGTGGGAAAATGTGATAGAAGGATCATATAAAATATTATAAATATTAATATTGTTTTGGTTCTAGTATTAATTATTACCATTATTAAATCCATTATATATTATTTTAATCATTGTTAATCTAGTGGGAATGGTGAGTAAAGGTGTTATGTCATAATTTCTATTCCTTTCAGATATATTTGTTAATATACACAAATTCACTTCTATGGGCTGTAGACACTACCCCGTTGATGTATTTTACATGAATAAAAAATTTATTTATGATTATTTTTTTTTTCAATTCATGTATATCCATTCCTGGGATTAGTGTTTGAAATTTACCAAAGAGGAAAAAATCTTGTCTATAATCTCACTTTATTTTGGGATTTCATGTATTCTTATTTATGTGATCTTATCATTTATCCTTCATAAGATCCATTAATCTTCATATACACTAGGAATTTATGTATTTTATATATTTTCTTCTAAAATTTTATTTTCTTTAGTACAATTATCATGAATGTAAATCATTTGAAGGAAAACCCAATTTCTATTCTCATTAAATTTGATATATTTTTTATTCATATCCCTATTTTCTATAATTTTTTTAAAAAATTCATTCAATTAACCAAATGATTTATTAAGAATATTTTATTTTATCCTTAAAATTTATAAGGGTATTGAAAGAAATATTTCTATTAATTTTTTTAAATGTATGTTATCAAAAAAAGTGAAAAAGATTATTTTTTCAACATATTCTTTTATATACATACTTCACCACCACCATAACCATTTTATAAAATTTTATCATATTATACACATGTTCCATTGGTTTACAAAGAAAATACTTTTATGAAATATTATTTTAATATTTCACTTCCATTAACTCATATATTTCAAATGAATTTTTTTTATTTCATAAACCATATTCATAATGAACTAATGGTCAAAACTCAATTCATATTTAATTTTATGATTCGTAACATTATATTGATAAATTCACATTATTTTAATCATTTTTGGTAAGTGGTATATTTATATTAAATTTTTATATTATTTTTATCATGGATAGTATTATTTCATAATCTTTATAAAATTTTTATATCATGTTCTAAATTTGAATATTATTTAATTAACAGAGGAAATAATGATATGTCTATATTTTATAATAGATAAAAATATTTTTTGATAACTAATATTATTTATGAATTAATTATATTATTTAATATATGAGGAATTATTTAGACAAGAATTAATCCATGTGGCCTAAAATTATATGCTCCCTAAATTCATTATGAACTCTCCTAAGGAAAATCAGATAGACAAATTGAATAGGATTTTACCAATAGTATTAAATTGTCCTCTCAATGGTCTTGAAAGTATAGAGATCACGAATATTGAGATCATTGAATCCAAAAATTATATATTACAATTATTTTATATTTATTTATTATCTTACATGTTATTATTGAACTAAAATTCTCCATAGAAGCATTTTTTCTCATTTTATTTTTAAGATACAATATTTTTTTAGTTTTTCAGTAGGCCATATTGGTTATGCCTTATTAGATTATGGTAGAGAAATTTTTTATTAAATGGAATGTGAGAAAATTTATTTAGCAATACATATTGAATATTCCTTATTGATTCATGATAACTTCAACTATACCTAACCCTCATCGATTATTCTAGATCACCCATAATTTTTCCATTCACCATGATATGAAGAAATATTAACTGAATGAGTTCAGTGTTTCTGAGTGGTTTCAGATAATAGGTTTTGATTTTTTACCCCCAATATAAAATGTGTACAATATAAGTATCTAGATCTTTAAAACCACAAAGATGACCGATAAATTTGGATTTGACCCCCTTAATCTATGAAAATTTGATGATGATGAAAATACATTAGTTTACAAGAGTCTGGGTTATTATAGTTGATATTAGTGCTTGTTGGGTAGATGTATTGAGAAGTAGATTAAAGTAATCATAGATTAGGGGACATAACCTTATCTTTGACATTGAGAATAAGTATAGAAGAACATCCTAATATTCTTTTAAGGAAGTTATTATGAGTCTTTTCCATGAAATTGAGTCCCTTTCATAATACTATATGTGGATGTGGTTATGAAGAAATTATATATAGAGTTTTAATAACTATGAAAAGAGATGGTTGATTATATATTAGCCATAATTCTATATCACAATTAGTGTACACTTTTTTCACACCTAGTTAAACACTGTTGTGTGATGTTCTGAGGAAAATTCACATCTTCATTAAAACCTTTTATGAAGGATTTCATAAAAAGATATCCCGAAATAAACCACATTTTTTATTTTGATATTAAAAATGCATCAAATAATTAATTATGTTAAGTGTTACACTAGATGTAATAATATATATTTTCATTACAAATTCATAATTTTATTGGACTATCCAACATACTCCATTGTTTAGAAATGATTCCATGAAGATATATCATTATCAATACCCATATACAATGTATTATTTTCCTTGTTATGAAAGCCAATATATTTTTTATTGAAAATAATCATATCGTGGATTCATTCAGAGAACATAATCAGGTTATAAAAAATAACCATTCCCAAATGGAAAATACACATGTCCCACAACATGAATCTCTAATACTTAATAACATCATGTGAAAAAATGACCATTTATTTATTAGGTATAGTAAACTTCTATTATTTGAGAAACATATTAATTCCATTGAGAATATATGTATGTCCTCGGGATGTGATGAAATAAAAATGGATAAACATATTGTGCAATATCTGAATAGTGATAATCATCCTTAGTGGTCACTAATATCGAATAATTTCAAAGAAGAGAGAAAATAACACATGGAATGATAGTATTTTAGACAAAAATTCATCAAAAGATATTTTCCTCTTGTTAAATGAACCGAAACAAAGTTAATATTACATATCATGATGAAAAATGAATAATAATCTATAGTAGAGTATGAGGCTACCTTTTATAATAAATTCCTAGTATTCTATAAATTATATATGAAATATCAAATGCCACACATTATATTTCATTGAATGGAATAATTGATGTTTTTAAGGGGAGATAGTCTCTCAAAATTTTCATCCTTGGGTGAAATTGTTTTATCTTCCTTAAAAAAGAGAAAGTAGTTTCTAGAATCTATATTTCCATATGGAATCCAGAGAAGGTGGTGTTATCTAAAAACTATTGAAAATAGAATGTGTTAAACAAATTTACCATGATAATGTAATATTCACCATGTAAAAATTATAAAAATAAACAGCCTACTTAATCCATGATGGGAAATAGTTTTTTTATGTGTGATGATAGGGGTCATCTAAATGATGAATATAAGGGTAAGAAAAAAATAAATTATTTCATGTTCTCCAACTATAAATCTATAAGGAATTATTAACACCAATTCCAAAACATAAAGGATATATATAATGAATAGGATAAGTGGAGGATTCTATGAATTTATAAACCCTAAAAATGAGTTGGATGTTCCCAATGATGAGGTGGAAAATAAATTAATCATTGTGTCAAATTTATCATAATTATTATTTCATTATGGATCTTTACACACTTCTATATTTTACAATTTTACATGAAAATTATATATTTCACAAGAAACATAAGAAGGTAGTTTTTAATAAAAAATCGATGTGGATTTCTCACAACAACAATTATGTGTTAGAGAGTCACCATTATGAAAAATAAATCTTATTTATTTTCACGCATTACAATCAAATATATGGATAACATTGATATAATTTTTGGTATGTCATAGATTTAAAAATGTGATGTTTGAATTAATTTTAAGGGGATTTAAATTACTATTCATGATGAATATGTGGAAGTAATTATATTTATAGAAGATACCTCATAATTTTTGGTAACGTCTAGAACCAATACTATTTTTCTTCTGAATGAAATTCTTGGGAAGTAATATATATTTTTTAAATGGATGATTTATTATTCAATTTTAGGATGTTCTTATTTTACAACAATTTACTGACTTATTTTATAAGGAATTATAAGTATATCCACCACAACATTAATTTTAATTTTCAATTGACTTATTCCCCAATGAAGGTCCAATATCCATGACTCTCTATAGAATATGAACTATGAAATTATTTTAGTTGATGAAACAAATAGGTTATCTCTGTGATAAGGCATATATTCACCCTATGGTTTCACCTTGGGAAACCCCTTTTATCTACAATAAGAAGAAATATAAATCCATGAGGGGTTGAATTAATTAATAGAAAATCAATTCAATTCGGAAAAAGAATAATTATAAAATTCCTCTAATTGAAGACATATTCAATTAACATCACGAAGCTAATTATTTTTAAAATGGTTACATTCATTTAGGGAACTATAAATTGTGAGTATAGAAGGAAATAATTTTATTGAAAACATATATAATGATGTATGAACAAAAAATTATTAAAGTAATTCCATTTGGAGTGAATAATACACCTTATATTTTTGTTGATCTAATGAATATAGTATTCAAGTAACATCTTCATAATTTATTTATTCATTTAAGATATCTTGGGGTATTCTAAATTCTATTTGTATCATGAGATTCACATTCAATTAATTATTAAAACTCATACATGAAATGGGTTATATAGAAAATTTTGAATGTGTGATATATGGATTCATAATGTTTCACATCATTTCAATTTTGGTTCCATGGATGGAATATCATTTGATCCTATGAAGTGAAACGTTGAAATATAAAGCCCTACGCCATTGAAAATTTCTAAGTATGATGTTTAATTGTTCTAGTATATTAATATCAATTATTCATTCATAACATTTCATGATTAGATAATATATTCAGAAATATTACATGTTATGGTGTGTAGTTCATATTGATATAGGAGTGTGAATACTGATTTGAATAATTGAAGGGGATATTAGTAAATGAGCCAATTTTGACCATACCATTAGGAAATGATGGGTTTTAAAATATAGTGATTCATATATGAACGAACTAGGTTATATCATTATACAAAAGGATAATGATATTTCATGTGCCTCATAGTAGTTAATGTATAATGAGAAAAACTATGCCACCCATTATTTTTAGTTTGTAGCGGTAATCATTTCCATGAAGATATAATGAAATTATCTTTACGTGTAAGGATATGAGAAATACATAGAATACAGATCATGAAAAAAAACATTTTCACAGAAAGAGATCATCATTAAGAAAATTCCATGGATTGAGATACTAAATGATAATGATTGTGGAATAATCTACCACATGGCGATGTAAACTAAGGTAAAGGAATCCTTGTGTAGAAAAGATTATAGATTTCTGTCCTAAATGTGGATTATGATGGATCTGATGAACATTTATCTAAAAAATATATATAAGAAAATTATTAAGGATAGAAATCACTACATTTTCAAATGATTTTGAAATCATATTTATCAGAGATTAAAAAAATATACCAATCTAATGATGAGAATTATTAGAAGGAAATTAATGTTATTATTGATTGGAAATAAGAAGAATTTATTTGTGAAGATGAAAATTATAATTTATAAATGAGATTATGGGTTCAATGACTATCGATACTAAAAAATTCATTTATTAGATGATGATTATAGATTTAATTTGTCTATACATTGTAGTAAAACAATGATGTATATAGAATTTGAGGAACATTTCTTGTGAGATAAAATCAAGAATTAAACATCAGATTATGTGTCTAGATGTTTGGTATTTTGAAAATGAAAAAATTGAGAGACTGTATACTAGAAGATTAATAGAACTAATTCCTATTCCTTTGTGGAAATGGGATGAAATCACATATTAAATTTCCATAGGACTACCCAAGACTCCTAGAAGTAATGATGAAATATGGTTTATTTTTTATTTTCAAATCAAATCCATAAATTTTCATTCAATAATATGAATGTTAACTCTTTCACATCTCGAAATACTGTATATAAATGATTTTGTAAGTATTCATGGATCACCGCTTTTGATTGTGTCTAATTGTGATACCCTTTTAACATATAAATTGTGGAATATTATTCAAAAGGATCTGGATACTGATATTTATTTGAGCACTATAAACCATTCTCAAGATGACAGAAAATCCAAATAGAATATTAAAATAATTGAATCCATGTTGAGGTAATACTCACATGACATTATAGGTACGTTGGATCAATATTTACCTCTAGTAATGTTTTACTAAAACAAAATTTTCCATTCAAGTATTCAAATAGAAATTTTTTGAAGCATTATAAATCAAGAGTAGTTTTACTAAAAACATTTGAGATTAAGTTGGTTAAAGGAATATCATTGGATCAGAACATCATGAAGATAAAAATTCTAGATAAATAATATTCAATCTCATATTAATGCTACTTATCTTAGGAAGAATAGTTATACAAAAAATAGAGTGATGTATTTGTAATTCATGTAAGAGATTACATTTTCCTGAAAGTATCGCCAAGGAAGGGTGTCATAAATTTTGGTATGATAAGAAATATGAGCCCCATTTACATCAATACCACTGAAATTTTGTATAGTATTGAAGTTTCATATTACTAATATGAAATGAAATAATTTCTGCTTATAGTACATGATTTTTACCATATATCCCTATGAGGAATGTACATGCTAGATCCATCACATTTTCTCATATCTAAAGAATTTGAATTGCATCCCGATCTATTTTATTACAAAGATCCCTTCAATATTGATGAAACTAAAGAGAACTTATTAAGGAATTAAATTATTGTACTTGTTAAGGAAACTGGGATATATAATATAATGGTTGAAAAAACATGGAAACTAGAGGATGTATTGAAGAAAAACTAAAAAAATTATTTATAAGGTGGGATCAATTAAATCTAGTGGAAGAAATTTAGTTTATTGGAAGAATATAAAACCATATATTTTATAGTGTATTTTATTTTGATAAATTTTATCACTTTAATAGCATGAAATGAATGCAACCTCAATCTTGAATTTTAGTAAGTGGTCAGTATTTTTTAATAAAACTCAAATAATATTTATATTTGAAAATTTTATATTAGAAAATTCTAATTGTATTGGACGAATATAAATTTCAAACATAGATAGGAAAAAATTATAAAATTAATGTTTGAATTTTTATACTAGAAATAAGTTAATATGTGTAATAATAAATTTATTATTTAAAAATTCATAATTTTTTATCATAATGTATAATAATATATGTAAATATTCTCTTATAAAAAGTCCTTTATGAATAATGGAAAATTTATTATTTAATCTCCAAAACCTTTTTATTATAATGTATTATAATATATTTAATATGATATTTAATAGCAATACAATTGATATAAATAATGATAATAATATTTTTCGTAAAAAAATTGAAATTTTTTAGGAAATATATTTTTGTGGAAAATAAATTTTTTTTAAGGAATAATATATCTCCCTATAAAATAATAAAATAATATTTAATTAAAAAATATTTAATTGAAATTTTTAGATTATATGACTAAATATATTAATTTAAATCCATTTACTATTTATTAATGTTTATATAGTAAACATAACATCATTTTATACTTGAGAAATTATAAATTGGAATACATTTTTTCGACACAATTTGTGAGTTTATCATTAAAATAAATTATTCCACTATAATGAATTTAATTGGACAAAATTGATCCAATATTTATAATCATAATAACTAATATTAGGTAATTATTTTAACTTAGTTTTTTTTCATAATGACAGGTATAAATTGTATTAAAGTAATTAAGGTGGTTAACATTAAAATATGGTTTTGGGCATTACATTTTCTTATAGTATAAATAAATTGACACACACATGATATTATTATTTGGTAAATTAGATATATTATTCAGAAAAAATGGGTCTAAATTGTCAATCAAGGATCATTTTATTTTATTATTAATTGATAAATTACCAATGTTAAAAAATTAGATACAGTGGTGAAAAATGGTAAATGTAAGTAAACATACAGGATAAAAGAAGAAATTTTTTAAAATATATATATAAATGTATATATATATGTTAAAGTTTTTATTGATCATAACTACCCTAAAATACATTATTTCTAAATTTAATAGGAACTTGTGGTTAGATCTACTTCTCAATACTGATTTTTTTTGTAAATTTAAAAAAAATGGCTCTCCTCCTCAGTTATAAAATGGAACTCCACCCCCATAATTGTTCTACTTATAAAGAAATTAGAATGAGAAAAATATTATAAATTCTCCTCAAAAAATATTTATTCAAATTATAGTGCTGGTTGTCGTCTAATAAGCCCTTCTTTATATTCATTAATAAGAGATCCAAAAGAAGTTTCTTGGATAAGGTAATCGTGTTACCAATGATCTTTCATTTTTATTATTTTATTATAAAAATAAAATATATCATATTAATTGATATATAATAACTCCAAATATACACCATAAAATAATATTTTATTGTGTTTATGAAGTAATATTTATTTATAACCTAATTCAATAAATGTGAAATAAAGACATTGCTCATGTGTATCGGGTTCTGCAACCTTGTGAATTGATGTAATTTGGTTTCCGTTATCGAATCAAATAGATAGTTATAATGATAAATATAATGATATAATATTATTCTTATTAAATTATATTAGTTATAGAAAAATAGTATACCATCCAAATTATTACTGTTTCATCAGTTAAGGGAATGAGGTTGTCGCACATCGGTATGTATGACACACTGTCTTTGTGAAGTGACATGATTCAATTTCCTTGTATGACATAGATGAAGGATTATAAGAATGTTTAAAATTAAAATATTGGATATTTATAACATTAATAAAATTATAGGTATTATGTATTTATATCCTATGCAATAGAACTAGAACATTCATGACAAAATATGAATTATAAAACTAGGCAATTGTCACCTTAATCAATGATAATAATGAAATATTATACACAAATCTGAGGTAAAATGTTATAATAGGATAATATATGATATTATAAATTTTAATATTATTATTTAAAAAATAAATAATATGAATTGAACTATTATAAATGATTTTAAAGTGTATTTGTCTAATAGAAAGCTTTTGCTAAAGGATTTCGTCTAAATTTTGATTTTGTTGAGACATATTTGTCAATAGGAACCTATTAACATTTATGTGTGGTATATATTTCCCAATTTATATATTTAAAATTAAACCCAATTTTATAATAAGGATTAATGTTTCAATTCATGAATATTCTTTTATACGGCTTCAATTTGAAATTTAAAAAATAGGAATTAATATATTTTATAACGTCACATAAATTTTCAATTTCATGTATTATCATTATAGGAAATATAAAATATTACATAATAAAATTTATTAATGTTATTATCCACTATAAATTTTATGAGTTTCTAAATTTTCTTCCAAACATCCAACTCTTACGATCATGAATCAAGGAATGAAATGTCTAAATGAAAAAAATTATTCTCTTTAAATTAGGTATATTTTTCCTTTATTTCCATGTTGTCTAAAATTATTTTACTAAAGTTCGTTTTTGCTAAAATGATATATTAAAGAAATTATATCTTATAATTGACTTTTAAAATAGTTTTGAACTGAATATTTCAACTATTTTTTAAAAGGGTAATTTTCGATAAAATTTCATATATAATGTTTATTTTTAACATATTCGGTGATAATGAACATCCCCCAACCATTATTATTTAATGAAATTTAGAGTTTTTAACATGTTTTATATTTTTTTTAAAATTCTTTTATTAAATATTATTTTAATATTTCATATTCCTTCAATTATTTCTTCTACGAAAAATTAATTTGTTATAAAAACAAATATTCCAGAAAAATATAATATTGTGAAATCTTGTATTGATTAGTTTTATTATTTTTATATTTCTCATGAGATAATAACTTTAATTTGATTTTTTTCATTATAAATTAAAATGGTATTAAATTTTTATATTTTTATAAGGGATATTTTTATTGACTAACAATATTTTGTTGGTAAATTAAGTGTGTACAATGAATTTTTATTTATTAACTAGGAAAATATTGTTTAATATGTATTCTCTACTTAGTATGGAAATTCATTGATAAAGAATATTTTTAATTTAATAAATCAAATATTGGATATATGAATAATTCATAGGACATACACTGAAGGGTGGGTCCTAAAATTATATATCCCCTCGATTCATCGGTAGGTCTAATAAAAAAAGCAGTTTTCCAAATTAAATTGAGTTTTTATCCATAGTTTTAAACTAGCTTTTGAAAGGTATTCAGCGTATATATATCATGAATTATGAGATCATGATATCAAATAAAAAATCATTATAATCAATCGAAATACAATTTTTATTATACATATGATTGTTGAATTGATATTATTTTTGGAAGAATTTTTATATCATGTTACTTATTAAAGGTAATATATTATTAGATATTAACCTTTCTATATTAATTTTTCATTAATAATTGTGATCGTGAAATTATAGATTATGTGTTATATATGCTCTGATATATTATATTCCATATTGAGTATGCCTTGTTGATTCATTATAGCTTATAATGTATGCGACCCTTACAAAACATTTGAGCTCACTCTTATTTTGTTTCAATTCCCAATGTTATAATGAATAATTCATTGAATGTGTTCAAGTATGCCAACTATTTTTTCCATTAATGTTTATTATTTAGGTATAAAAAATTTAAAATGGGTACTGTGTTTGTATCTAGTTCTCTATAACTGCTAAAATGAAAAATCCATTGGAAATTAACCCTTTATATCTACAACAATATAATAAGGTAGACACTTGATATGAGTTATCAGAGTAAGGGATGTTATAGCTATCCTCCAAAATATAATTTGTTTATATAAAAATATAATTCATGATTATTAATTCCATTTAATATATGTTTTAAAATCATTAAATAATTTATATTAATGAATAACCATTCGTATACATAACCCTTATAAAATTTAGAATACAACAAAAACCAATGATATACATCAATCATTAATTAAAATAATTTTTTATATAAAAAATTAATTTCTATTACAACATCAAACTCATTGCCATTGGAATAACTATAATTATAACCTTATTTATAAAAAAACATTATGTCTAACAAATTTATGTATTCCCCCATAGTCATTTTTAGACATTTTTGTTTTTTTGGGAACATACCTTTTACAGGTATATGTTTGTGATCCTATAATAATAAAATAGGAAAACAAATTTTTTATCATAATATAAAAAATCATTACAGTATATGAATATAAAATCATAGAATTAATATTTAATCAAATCATAATTTCATCAAATAATACCTTTTATTAAACTATGACATACTTAGTTAATGATATATGTCTTTTTGTTATAAATATGTTTCATTAACATGTTTATTATCATAGTTGTTAAAAAAATCTTTTAATGTATATTGTAAATAAATCCATAATAATTGTCCATAAAGTGAACGTGATTGACCAAATAACATCCCTAAAGAGTTTTTATCCAAGTGTATAGTTATAAATATTTTTTCATGCAATAGGTTATGGTTGAGTTAATACTCCACAATCCCCCTTTAGGGATATTACACCTAGGTACAATTGTTCCAGATCCTCTATCCACTTTTTAGTATCCAAAAGATGTTGTATTTATTTTAGAAAACCACACAAATAAAAAATTACCAAAACATCAGGATGTTATCTTATGAATAGGATTATATCACATATATTTAACTATAGATTTCACTAGTTATCTATAATCCAATCCACAAAAATACTATTCCTTTACCTAATTCGTAATATAGAGACACAGTTCAGAAACACACATTACATCATTAATTAAAAAAATTATTTACCATAAATAAAATTTAAAGCTCTAATGGTTTAGTGTCATTGGAATATTATATACATAAAAATATCATTTTAAATGTAAAAATATCATATTTATATAATACTCAAAATTTTATTACTAAATACCATAAAATAAATAAAAGCATAGTTTACCTAAGAGAAAAAACTATGGCATTGTGTGAGATGTAAATACAAGTAATAGAGTAATTATGGAAATAAATCATAACATGGTATTCAAGAGGTATAACAAGATATCAAAAAGAAAATGGTTTAAATATTGAAACATGGGATTTTGAATTCCAATCATAGGATCATGGGAACATAAACATGTTGAAACAACATAAAACATGACATTATAATCATATATCAAGGATAACCCCCTAAACACATATAATTGGTTTTAAAACATTATAATCATCATATTATAAAGCTAAATAGTACTATAACACAATGTGATTAGTATAACTACCCTCACACCAGACATATTATTTTTGAGGCCCACAACCTATGCACCAAACATGGTATCTCATGAGATGTCAACAATATCCAAATAGTTGTAGGGATGTAATGGACACAACCCCTAAAAATAATATATATATATGAATTTTATAAGAGGAAAAAAATTATAATAAATCACACGAATGATTGTAAAATTTCTAGTTTTAAGAAAGAATCACTATGTTTAATATCATACATGATAAGCTATATAGAGAATAAATGAAAAACAAAATATTATTAATTAAATGTTACCATGATAACCAAGCCATTGGAATGTCTGGAATGAATAATATCAACAAAATTATGAAAATATGGTTTAAATATGTTTAAAAAAGGATCCATTGGGTGAAAAATTTATTGGGAATGGAAATAAAACCCAATTGAATATAAATTTTCTTTTTTTATGGATACTTATTTAAAAGAAAATGATTATATTTATAAAATCAAATCACATATTATAGATTTTTATTTAATGGAAAATTAAATTTATATATTAAGTTTAATTTTTTAAATTCATATTTTATGTTTTTTAGATATAATATGAGAACAAATTCTGTTTCTTCTATAAAAGATGTATTTTTCAAAAAAAAAGTTTTACTACCTTTTGATGGATAACCATTTTGAAATATTGTTTATAAAACTTTATATGTTCTATTTGACATAATAAACTTCTTCTCTAGAAGAGTTACATCAAAATGTACCTTAGTTTTAATTTTTTTTTTCTAATGAAATTCAAATTTTATTGAATAGTGAAAGTACTATATTTTAATTTCAAATTGCCTTTTTGTATAATTTATTTATAAAGATATATTATATTTTTAATAGGTTTTAATGTGAAATTGGATAGTGTATTTAAAATATAATCCAATTATGTTCATTTAAATTATCATCATTGTAACACCCTGAGATTTTATAAAAAATATTCTTTTAATTTCATTAATGTCTTGTCTTGTATGCTACACCAAAATTACATTGCGCTATACGCAACACCGTATTAGCTTGCAGTATACGCAACACTATTTTTGGATCGTGTTACACACAATTTTGATAATAGTTTTTCTACGAAACATTGAGTATATATATATATATTCAATTTATAAATGAAATATGGTTGGTTTATGTTATACGAAATAGTGAAGGATTCTTGCACTGCACACAACCCTGACTTGGCTTGCATTACACGCAATCACGACCTTTCTCGATAGCGTGTGTTGTACGCAATACCGGGTTTTACTAAACAACGATATATTATTATAATATTATTATGAACTAGCCTTTATGAATAGTATTAACTAAATTTTGAATCATATAACATTATTATTCATATTGCACATTTTCTAAAACAAGGTATAAGAACAAAATAAATTTTTCGGGTAAAATAAGTATTTAAAAAAAAAAATCAGTTTTGCCGCCTTTTGATGTAGAACCCACATTAAATATAGTTTTTGACATGTTTATAAGTTCAATTAGACAAAATAAAATTCTTATTTGTAATAATGAAATACAAATTTTTTTTGGATAAATTTTCATATCATTCTGGTAACTTTCATATTTTGATGTATAGTAAAAACTCGCTATATTTTAAGTAAAAACATTTTTCATCGCAATAATTTATATGGTTAAATTATAATATTGAATGGTTTTAAATTATAAATAGAATATTTTTTTACCATTTAATATATAATGTATGTCATTAGCATTGATTCTACCTTGATTCGTAGGATAAATCAATACAATCTTTTGCAATGTTTTAAAGAAAAACCCGATTTCTTTCGACAACGGGATTAATTTTAATTTAATTTCTGCAAATTTTGTGTACTGAATTTGAAAAAATGGATTCTATATTTGGAATAATTGGATCCAAATTTTGTTAATAAGCTACTTTTTATTTTTGGGAATTATGAATAGTAACTACAGTAAATTTTATTTACCATAATTAAAGGTTAATCGGGTAATTAAGGGAAAATATAATATTATAAAATTACCGTAGAACATGTAAAAATCCTATTGTATGACTAAAAGGCGACCCATATCACCTAAGGGTAGGATTAGATTCATTTAATGGACTTTTTTCTATGAATATAATTTAATTATTATTAAAACCAAAGAATGTGACAACATGTCACTTTCGTAAATCTTATAAGTATAATAATTTTAATTTAGTGATAACCATCATGAAACTTCAAACATGAATATTCTCCAGAAATCTATTACAATTATCTACATCATAGGAATTTATTTAGAATTTTTAGGGATTAAATAATTATCATTTATTATGACACAATGATGATGCAGTAATTGTCTTATTAATGAAATATTGACATAATTGATGTTATAAATACCCAAATAAATGTAATTTAAGACTTTTTATAAATTAAACTAATTTTATATATTAATATGACATGTTATTATTGATTTAATAATCTTTTTTCTAACTAATAAATCTATTATAAGTTTCACAAAAATCAATTACAAAATAGTGTCAAAATTGACATAAAATAGTTTTTAAAACAAATATTATATTATTAATTGTAATTTCATTCCTAAAAATATAAGGTTCTTCCAAATGACATAGATAAGGTTATATATATTAATAATAAACAACATGGGGTTCGTTTGTCTTGATATAGTAAGCTTATTAACCTTATAGTGTAAGAAAACTGGAAGACACGGTAAAAGTAAAATTATCTAACTTAAAGTTAAATATAAATGATAAGGTTACAATAGGAACCTAACCTTGTCTAAATTCTATTGGATGAGAGTATTTAGACCCATACCCACCTTATATTCTAAATAAATAAATTTGGAGATATTTAAAACGGAATTTGGCTTTATAATAAAATAATAGTTTTAGTTATTCCAAAGTTGCCCCTCTCCTACCTTATAAAAGGGCACCCCTTCCCTCTCTTCCTCACAACACATTGAGCCTTCACGCTCGGCAAAACTCTACCAAATTAACTTCTCCACTTCCCTAGAAACATTATATAATTTCTGTTCTTCCTCAAAGTCCAATTTTAGTGCCCTAAGAGGAGGTCTCAAAGAGGCGCTTCAAAGAAGAGGTAATTTCTGTTACCGATTCTTTCATCTTTATTTCTTCTTCCACTTCTTCTTCTTTAGTTGTTTCATTATGAAGAAATAACATCAGTATAACTCATATACCGATATGTTATTATAAGTATGAAAAAAACCTATTTCACCATCTATCCATCCTACGGAAAAATAAATCACCACGCGTGCGTACGTACGGAATACTGTCTCCACGCCGTGGTGTAATCTATTTTCCACCACCACCTTACTTGGATGGGTATAATGGTGTAAATAATAACTCTTTATGATTATTTTAAAATTATATTGATTCTGATATAGTATAAATACACTCCAATATAGTCCCATAATCATGAGAATAATATAATCCCTCATGCGTACGTACGGACTACCGTCTCCACGACGCGATGAGATTCATTCTCCACTTTAACCATTCATGAATGATTATAAAGTATATATTATAAGTAATCATGAAATATATGACATAATATTGATACTGGATTTATTTTTATATATATGTATGTCATCTACTAAATTCCATTCAACTCAATAAGGAAAAGAAAACAGTGTTCATGCGTACGTACGACCTACCGTCTCCAGGAATGATGTATTTCTTTCCATTTACAGATTTATTATATATATGTATATTCTGAATATATATTATATATAAACCATGTTTTATATTCTCTAATTATGTAATCATCATCTATGTAATCATATGAATAATTACAATTCAAAACCCAGACGACAAATGAAACAATTTTACCCAAAACGCTCTTTAACATGGAATTTACAATAGAATGGGTAATATAAAGTCATAAGTGAACCATATTTGATATCATAACAATTAATATAATTATGTAATAAGTCAATGACATTATTTAAATCATTATACAGTAGGTTCAGACACTTACGAAGAATATCGGACCTAAGGTAAGGGAAATATCACAATCTCATTTTTATCCGAGATTGTTTATACTTTAGTACTTACTGGGGTGTATTTTATCATCCACATCCATGTTTCCTCAATATGTAATATTATTTCCATCCACCTAAAATTGTTTAAATCCAATTTTACCCTTCGGTGATTTTTTAGAAAAGGATATGAAAGGAATCTTTTGTCATTTTTCGTACGAGGTACTTTTTGACTTTTCCGACAAAAGTACGAAGAATTTTTTTAATTTATACGGCATGAATAGATTTTTTAAAACATTATTTCCAAGTAGATTCCTTTATATGTTTTCAAGTTTATTTTTAATCAACTTCTTTTAATTTAGAATTATATGAAATGTTAAGAAAGGAAAAGTTTTTTTGAAGTAGAAAGGATATTTTCCTCAAGAATGGAGTTCATGAGTTTTGTCAAAATTATTTTACATCTAAGATAATATAGGGTTATGTTTCTATCCCTATTATTAAATTGATTTTATTATGTTGTGATGGAATTATTTTTATCTTATATGAATTGTTTTATGATGTCACGATGTTTAAGAATCCCATTTTTTTTCATGGGTTATGCTATGATGTATGGTATATTATTTTGTGGCACACATAAGAATGGTATAATTATGAGATGGGTGGGACATATATATCCCTCCAATGCATTGGGTAAAGATTTTATATCTCATGAGATAAACATGGCTGGAACGGTAGGTTATATCAGTTCAGTGAAACTGGACTGAAACGAGGAGTGAACTCGGTTCAGAAAGGGACTTTGTCCACTAAGGTAGTCTTGGCAATGAGTCTTGACTAATAAGAAATTATTCTCTATGATTATGTGTGTATGACACAAAGTTTCATGTTTTAAGTTATGATTATTGGGATTGCATTTCACTACTATGATTTATCCCATGTTGTGAAATCATGATCTCTTTTGCAGGTTAAGATTTCCAAAAGATATGTTCTTATGAATATGATGTGTTTGATATTTCTTTTGTTTACCCATACTGATCATTTGAGCTCACCCTTTTCTGTTTTCTTTTCCCCAGGATATAAAGAAAGGTTTCAGGTAAGAAAAAAAATGGAAGTTCTTTATTGGGAGATGTTGAAGATCTTTCACCACGATTAGAAGATTTTTTTCTGAGTTTCCAAAGACACTATACTATTACGGTCCTTGTGTGTTTTTTTTCTTATGTATTAAGTATTCCGCAAAAGTAATGTAATATTCATGTACGTGAAGCTTCAGGTCTCTACAGTTGGTATTAGAGGAAAGGTTTAGTCAACCTTTGGAAACTAGGATGCGAAAACATTAGTGAGATCCCTAGAGATATTTCTAAGGTATGTCTAGGGATGTCCCTAAGATTAAGTATACATATAGGTTATAGTCCTAGAATTATACTAACTATAATTTAATTAATCCTAAGATGTTATATATTGAAGGTACTCCCCGTTTATTATGTTGTTTTCCCTAGCTTGATTTTTGCCTGTCACACTATTCTTTGTGGGTTTTAGATGATGGCTGGAACCCGGAGGAACCGTGTTGATCAATGTAATGGACAATGCAATGACTGTCCTCTTGAACAAGAAAATGTTATGGGAGATGGAGTGAAAAATCTTATTTATATACTTACAGAAGCTATGAATCATTCTAGACTTCCAAATGAGCAGAGAAGGGAACAATATTCTATTGAGTCCTTCATGAGGCAACACTCACCTTCTTTCAGTGGGTCTTCTGATCCACTTGGTGCTGAACAATGGATCAGTACCGCTGAAAAGATATTTTCAGTTCGTCAATGTTCTTAACATGATAAAGTCATCTTATCAGTATATCGTTTCTAAGGTGAAGCTGATCAATGGTAGAATCTTATCAAGAATACGAGGAAAAGATATGAAATTGAGTCCATGGAATGGGACGAGTTCAAGAACTTATTTTTCAATAAGTACTTCCCTCGTATTCTTCGAACAAAGATGGATAAGGAGTTTCCTGAACTAAAGAAAAATGATGATGAATCTGTTGGTGTATACGAAGCGAATTTTACAAGGCTTGCAAGGTATGCATCTGGCTTTATCATCCAACCTGAAAGTAAAGTTGATCAATTCTTCAGTGGCTGAAAACCAAATCTTCGAAGGGCATTAGCTATAAGAGACTTCAGTAGCTATGAGGAAATTGTGCGTTGTGCTATCAAGGTAGAAATGGAAGTTGGTGTTACTTATCCATCTATTAGTTTTGACAAGAAATGAAAGATGGAGTTCAAGGATAAATCTCAGAATAATGGTGAAAAGAAGATGAATGTTTCCTTATGCTCAAAGTGTGGAATGAATCATGGTGGAGATTGTCTTAAAGGGAAAAGTAAATGTTTCAAATGTGGAAAGGAAGTTTATCGGGCATTTGAATGCCGCAATGATGGGTAGAAGATGTCTAATGATGCAAACAAAGAAAGGGATACCAAGAATGAACCTACTACACTTCAATGTTTCAACTACAAGGAAATGGGGCATTATGCTAATAAATGCTCTAATCCAAGGGTTAGTGATGATCGACGTGAGCAACCACTTAAGGAAAAGGACAAAGGGAAGTCACATGCGATCACCATTGGTGATGTTGAATCTGAAAACGATGTGGTGGAATGATTAAGTGTTTATGTAATGGGATTCCAAAAATAATGTTGAGTATCAGAATATTTATGTATTGGTCTATTGTGGTATTCAATAATTTTATACCGGTAACCATGGAAAGTGATTGAGATATTTTTGAAAAAAAGCTGATATACGCATAATGAAGGGAAAATGATAAAATGAAATATCTGACAGTATTCATAAGCTCGTGATTGATATAAGGACTAAGTGATATCATGGTTTTAGTATATAGAATTTTGAGGCTTTTTGTATATGGAAAGTGTTAACTTTTAACTGCATTAATGTTTTCACTATGGTTCAAGGGGTATTCATTTTTCAATAGAATACATGATTAAGGCCTTTGAATGTTTGGAATGTGACCAATAAGACATATCTCATGATACACGGGGATCGACGATGGTATTAACATGCTTGTTATATGAACTCATTGGTAATCGTTTTCACTATAATATGAGATTGGACAACAGTATTATGGATAATACTAAAGATTGGAATGGACTATGTTGGACAAAAGATAGTATTGTTTAAGGATAAAAGTTTTTTTTTGATATTATTGATTGGATGTTATAGTAATGTAGTTTAGGAAAAAGGACAACCTGCAGGACGGGCGACCGCCCATCGTGTCAGACATTGCTGTGGGAATCAAACCCACAACTGAAGTGTGACTGGCCTTTATTGCCTACAACTGGCCTACAGGAAGTCCCTATTTATTAGAAACTAGTTTTATTATATTAATCAGTATTATATATGAAGTATAAGTCCATTTTAGGAACCATATATGATTAATCTCAATATAGATGGACTTATGTATTTTTTGATAACTTTTCTAACCTTTTGTTTGAGACAGATGGAATGACCCATCATTCTATCACATGATCTGCTAACACATCACGAATGACAAATTCAACTTCATTTCTTTAAGAGATGAAATGGAAATTGTCCAAAGAATGACAAACGGTAAGACTATACCAAAATCATGAAAGTATTTATTCTAATTCCAATTTCATCAACATTAGGGAAAAGATCTTGAAAACCAAATATATTGTCCTAGTGCTCTTATATCTGATGAATTTGATGGTAACTTCGATCGTCACAAATTTATGGCTTTGTGATTGCTGGATTTTCCATAGCCATGTTCTCTACCACTCTCCATCAGAACATGATGGTTAGATTTCTCTTCCATATCCATATTTTCACCTATGTGGAAACCCAGTGATTAGTTTATTATGGTAACCGTTACGTTTCGTACGTTGGTTTTAAAATATTGGTTTTGGTATTCCTTTTTACGATGTGGTTTTCTATTAAAGAAACTTTCGAATAGTAAACCATTTATAACCCCGACGAATTTCGAGGGTGAAATTCATTTTAAAGGGGGTTGAATGTAACACCCCAAGATTTAATGAAAAATATTTTTTTAATTTCATTAATGTCTTCTGTTGTAAGCTACACCAAGATTACCTTTCACTATACGCAACACCATATTAGCTTGCAGTATACGCAACACTATTCTTGGATCGTGTTACACACAATTTTGAAAATAGATATACTACACAACATTGAGTATATATAAATATATATTCAATGTATAAATGAAATATGGATGGTTTATGTTATATGAAACATCGAAGGATTCTTTCACAGCATGCAACCCTGACTTGGCTTTCATTACATGCAATCACGACCTTTCTCAATAGCGTGTGTTGTACGCAATACCGAGTTTTACTAAACAATGATATATTATTATAATATTATTATGAACTAGCCGTTAAGAATAGTATTAACTACATTTTGAATCTTATAACATTATTATTCGTCTTCAACATTTTCTAAAACATGGTATAAGAACAAAATAAATTTTTCAGGTAAAATAAGTATTTTTAAAAAAAATTGTAGTTTTCTCGCCTTTTGATGGTGCACCAACTTTAAATCTAGTTTTTGACATCTTTATAAGTTAAATTTTACAAAATAAAATTCTTCTTTGGAATCATTAAATAAATAAAATTTGGATAAATTTTCATATCATTCTGGTAACATTCATATTTTGATGAATAGTAAAACCACGCTATATTTTAATTGAAAACAACTTTTTTCATCCCAATAATTTATATTGTTAAATTATAATATTGAATGGTTTTAAAGTATAAATATAATATATTTTTACCATTTAATATAATTTATGTCATTAGCATTGATTCTCCCTTGAATTCGTAGGATAAATCAATTCAATCTTTTACAATGTTTTAAAGAAAAACTCATTTTCTTTCGACAACGGGATTAATTTTAATTTAATTTCTGAAACATTTGTGTATTGAATTTGGAAAAATGGATTCCATATTTGGAATCAATGGATCCAAATTGTGTTAATAAGCTTCTTTTTATTAATGGGAATTTTGAATAGTAACAACGATAAATTTTATTTACCATAATTAAAGGTAAATCGGGTAATTAAGGGTAAATATAATATTATAAAATTACCCTAGCACATGTCAAAAACTTATTGGATGACTAAAAGTCGACCCATATCACCTAATGGTCAGATTAGATTTATTTAATGGACTTTTTTCCATGAAAATAATTTAATTATTATTAAAACCAAAGAATGTGACAACATGTCACTTTCTTAAATCTTATAAGTATAATCATTTTAATTTAGTGATAAAATTCATGAAACTTCGAAAATGAATAGTAAACAGAACGCTAATACAATTATCTACATCATAGGAATTTATTTAGAATTTTTAGGGATTAAATAATTATCATTTATTATGACACAAAGATGATGTAGTAATTGTCTTATTAATGAAATATTGACATAATTGATGTTATAAATACCCAAATAAATGTAATTTAAGAATTTTTATGAATTACACTAATTTTATATGTTAATATGACATGTTATTATAGATTTAATTAACTTTTTTATAACTATTAATTCTGTTATGAGTTTCACAAAAATCAACTACTAAATAGTGTCAAAATTCACATAAAATAGTTTTTTAAAAATATATTATATTATTAATTGTAGTTTTATTTCTAAAAATCTAAGGTTATTCCAAATGACTTAGATAAGGGTATATATATTAATAATAAACATCTTTTGTTTCGTTTGGCTTTATATAGTAAGTTTATTAACTTTATAGTGTAAGAAAACAAGAAGACACGGTAAAAGTAAAATTATCTAACTTAAAGTTAAATATAAATGATAAGGTTAAAATAGGAACCTAAACTTTTATAAATTCTATTGGATTAGATTATTTCGACCCATCCCCACCTTAGATTCGAAATAAATCAATTTGGATCTATTTAAAACCGAATTTGGATTTATAATAAAATAATACTTTTGCTTATTCCAAAGTTGCCCCTCTCCTCCCTTATAAAAGGGCACCCCCTCCCTCTCTTCCTCACAACACTTTGAGCCCTAAAGCTCGAAACAACTCTTCCAAATTCTCTTCTACACTTCCCTAGAAACATACTATAGGTTATGGTCTTCCTGAAAAACTAATTTTAGTTCCCTAAGAGGAGGTCTCAAAGAGGTGCTTCAAAGAAGAGATAATTTCCGTTACCGATTCTTTCATCATTCTCTCTTCTTCCACTTCTTCTTCTATAGTTGTTTCATTATGAAGAAATAACATAAGTATCACTCATATACTGATATGTTATTATAATTATGAAACAACCCTATTTCACAATCTATCCATCCTACGGAAAAAGAAATCACCGCGCGTGCATACATACGGAATACTGTCTCCACGCCGTGGTGTAACCTAATTTCCACCACCACCTTACTTTTATGGGTATAATGGTGTAAATAATAACAATATATGATTATTTTATAATGATATTGATTCTTAAATATTATACATACACTCCAATATAGTCCCACGATCATGCGAACGATATCATCGCTCGTGCGTACGTACGGACTACCGTCTCCACGACGTGATGAGATTCATTCTCCACTTTAACCTTTCATGAATGATTATAAAGTATATATAATAAGTAATCATGAAATATATGACATAATAATGATACTAGATTTATTTGTATATATATGTATGTCATCAACTTAATTCCATTCAACTCAATAAGGAAATGAAAACAACGTTCATGCGTACGTACGACCTACCGTCTCCATGAACGGTGTATTCCTTTCCATTTAATGATTTATTATATATATGTATATTCTGAATATATATTATATATAAACCATTTTTTATATTCTGGAATTAAGTAATCATGATCTAGGTATTCATATGAATAATTACAAGTCAAAAAATGGACGACAAATGAAACAATTTTACCAAAAACGCTTTTTAACATGGAATTTACAAAAGAGCGGGTAATATAAAGTCATAAGTGAACCATATATGATATTATAACAATTAATATGATTCTCTAATAAGTCAATGAAATTATTTAAATAATTATACAGGAGGTTCGGGCACTTACGAAGAAAATCGTACCTAAGGTAAGGGAAATATCAAAATCTCATTTTTATCCGAGATTGTTTATACTTTAGTATTTACTAGGGTGTATTTTATCATCCACATCCATGTTTACTCAATATGTAATATTATTTCCATCAACCTAAAGTTGTTCAAATCCAATTTTACCCTTCGGTTATATTTTAGTAAAGGATATTAAAGGAATCTTTTGTCATTTTTCGTTCGAGGTACTTTTTTACTTTTCTGACAAAAGTACGAAGAATGGTTTTTTTAATTTATACGGCATGAATGGATTTTTTAAAACATTATTTCCAAGAATATTACATTACAAGTTTTCAAGTTTATTTTTAATCAAATTCTATTAATTTAGAATTGTATGACATGTTAAGAAATGAAATGTTTTTTTGATGTAGAAAGGATATTTTCCTCAATAATGGAGTTCAAGAGTTTTGTCAAAATTATTTTCCATCTAAGATAATATAGGGTTCTGTTTATATCCCTGTTATTACATTGATTTTCTTATGTTGTGATGGAATTATTTTTATCTTATATGAATTTTTTTATGATGTCACGATGTTTAAGAATCCCATTTTTTTACATGGGTTATGCTATGATGTATGGTATATTATTTTGTGGCACACATAAGAATGGTATAATTATGAGATGGGTGGGACCTATATATCCCTCCAATGCATTGGGTAAAGATTTTATATCTCATGAGATAAACATGGCTGGAACGGTAGGTTATATCGGTTCAGTGAAACTGGACTGAAACGAGGAGTGAACTCGGTTCAGAAAGGGACTTTGTCCACTAAGGTAGTCTTGGCAATGAGTCTTGACTAATAAGAAATGATTCTCTATGATTATGTGTGTATGACACAAATTTTCATGTTTTAAGTTATGATTATTGGGATTGCATTTCACTACTATGATTTATCCCATGTTATGAAATCATGATCGCTTTTTTAGGTTAAGATTTCCAAAAGATATGTTCTTATGAATATGATGTGATTGATATTTCTTTTGTTTACCCTTACTGAGCATTTGAGCTCTCCCTTTTATGTTTTCTTTTCCCCATGATATAAAGAAAGGTTTTAGGTAAGAATAAAAAGGGAAGATCTTTATTGGGAGATGTTGAAGATCTTTCACCACGATTAGAAAATTTTATTCTGAGTTTCCAAAGACACTAAACTATTACGGTCATTGTGTGTTTGTTTTTCTTATGTGTCAAGTATTCCGCAAAAGTAATGTAATATTCATGTACGACAAGCATCAGGTCTCTACAATCATAATAAAATTGTACATAAAAAAATTTCAATCTTTTGATAGTTTTTACATTTTAAAAACATGTTTTCTGGTTTTGAGAATGAGATTTAATTTTATCTAAATAAATGCATGATCTTTTTTTTGAATTTGGGAAAATGGAATCTATATTTTGAATCAGAAGGCAAAAATTTTCTAAATAGGTACCTTTTTGGACATTATAAATAGTATCATTAGAAATTATTATTTTATACCAAAATTCAAGGGTAAATTAGGTAAATAATGGTAAAAATAATATCGTAATAATAGAAAAAATCTCTAAAAAATGTCTGAATATTGTTGGATGATTCATAAGAGACCAAAACAATTATTATGTTGAACTTTATGCATTTCAGAGAGAATTGGTTATGATAATGACATGTTATATTAATTAATTTAATGTAAAATAATATATTATAAACATATATCTTCTTGATATAAAAATATTATGATGGGATTATATATTTGATTTCTTTTTAATGTGAATATTAATTATAAAACTAAAAATATTTCCTATATCATTGTATTTTATTATTATTTTTTATACATTATAAGAGTATATTTATATATAACACAATGATGATGAAACGACAAACGTATTAATGAAAGATTCAAATAAATGATATTATAAATATTAAAATAAATTTTATCTATATATTTTTATGCCATACAAAAATTTTCCAGATGATTATGACATTTTATATGTTACTTAATGTAGTTTCTCTTAATGAATAATGATTTGATGACTTTAAAAAAAATCAATTATTAACTCGTTTCAAAAATGATATAAATGAGTTTTTAAAATAAATACTATTTTTTTTAATGATATAATAGTCATAAAAATATAATATTATATAAAATAACATAGATAATGTTACAATTTTAATTAATGACCCACTTGGGGTTCTCTGGGTATTTTATAGTAACTGTAGAAACCATATATGGTAAATATACAAGAAGACATGGTGGGAGTTTATTTATTTAACTGAGGGTTAAATCCTTGTAGTAAGGTTAAATATTGAAACAAAACATCGCTAAAACAAATTTTTTAGAGCATATAGACCCCTAGTCATCTTATCCTTGAATTATATCTCGTTGGATCGATAAAAAATATAATATCAATTTATAATAAAATAATATTTCAAGACTTTCCTAATGTTCCCCCCCCCCTCTTATAAAAGGACACCACTTATACACACTTACTCAAACATATAAATCCCATTAGATAATCCTTATTCTTATCAAATAAGCTCCCAACATCCTTCCCTCTCTTTTAGAATCCTTTCCTTAGTAGTAAGTCCTTGTAAGAAATCTGTTGACTCAAATCAAAAGGAGTTACCTGATTTAGAGGTAACATCATCTTCTCAGGATCCTTTAATTTATTTTCCTTCTCGATCCCCTTGATCATTTTTATTCCATTATTTTATAACAAATATATTATACTTAATATAATAAGATATTTTTATTCTAGGGATTCTGCATACACTAAAAAATACATCCATTTAATGGATTTAGAACATAGTATTTTTGTGTACAGTGAACTACTGACTCACAAAACTATGATTGTTAAATTTTCTCCTACCACCTCTCATGGTGGAAAGTATGTTTGTAGTATATTTACACTCAAAGTGGTGAAGACCATTGGTTATTAACCCATGGTCCTAAAAAATCACTAAAATGAAATTAATGTGAACAAAAACATCAATGGGGCACAAAATTACCCCAAACACAATAAACAACCTAAAAGACCCAAAATTCCAATCCATAAACCAACTGAGAATTGGTCAAAGCCCCACTGCAGACAAAGAATCCCACACCCTTCACATGCCCGGATAGTGTAAGGACACCCAAAATAGAATAGTACATCACAGACAAAAACTACTGCAAAACAAATGGGCTAAAATCAAACAATTTCACAAATCACCCACAATAATCCACCCCATGTTCAACTCATCATTCCATTTGCGCACCAACTATCAATAAAAATTCCTCCAATGTAATCCAAAGACTTCATTACTCGCATATTGAGGTCACTTCTGAATAAGTATTTTTCCATGCCGCAATCAACCTCCTATACTCCTGCGTGACTTTTCAGAACTGTCTAGATACCATTGTCATCATTTGACATTCTATCCCCGCCAAGTGAACGATCCACCATCTAATGCGCCATGAGCATCCGACCACCTCCCTACTAAAGGTGGGTATTCCAATGATCCCTGCCTGGATCCCACAAATCCATATCATCTATCTATGAAGAAACACTATTGGGGTCATCAATGTCTTCTATAGTGTCTTGCTCCATCATCACTGACTAGAACTCGAAGCCCTCACACAGTGTCCACCTCTATAGTGGTTGTCCCATCACGACCTCCTGCTGGAGAAGACCATTGTCAGCCCAAACAACATCCCCATACCACACTATTTCTATCCAACCCCTGTAACATCACACATCTCATCCCCCAAGATCGAATAACTATGATCCACACGACACCTACACTATGTTCCAGGATTGCCTCCACCAGATCTAGAACCATCAGTATCTATATGGTTAACTAACCCATCATAATCATTTCATCCCTCCAGCCGCACCACTAAAAACATATGTATCCTACAAAAGATGATTAGAGTAACCTTTATTTATTTCATGTTTAGTATCCTTAGATATTTTAGGAACTGATACCTCATCAAATTGATACCCTCAATGGAAAGCCGCAAACATCACACAATACCCAACAACATCATCCTCATCCCTCAATAAAATAGGGTTTCATGAGAAATACTTGTATTTATGAGAGATTAACCCTCCTATTATGAGAGAGGAGATCTTCGAAATGTGTAAATATGACAATTTCATTTGAGGAAGTGTGGACTACCACCCCCTCTATAACGACCCAATGTTTTTCAATGGAAATTCACTTCTTATATTTCTGTCATAAAGCCACATGAAATCAGAAAATAATGGACTACTATGTGATAAGTGACCTTTAAAAATATGTTTGTCACTTATGTGTTTGGAATTTCAAAAATCCGACATACATGGTTGTGTTCAAGATGTTTTTTTGGAGTCAAATAAAAAAATAATTTTTGGTAAATAGTAAACTACCCTAATGAATAGTAACATACCCTTATAAATAGTGATATAACCTAATGAATAGTAACCTACCCTATGGTGGTATAAAAATAAAATTCATTTTGGAAGTACACTATACCTATATTTTAGAATGAGTTATTGAATGTTTTAAAACTAGTTTTGATAATAAATTTTTATTTTAATTAAATATTAAAATAATCATATTTAGAGAATTATTGTTGAAAAATGGACTTCATTTTTGGATTCTACACGTTGAAAAATGGTTAGGGTGAATTTTTGGGATTTTTCTAAAATACTTGAATTTTTTATGAATAGTAGAATCTGATAATTTACAAGAAATGCTAAATAATGGATTGATTGAGTCATCTAGGATGCTATGATGATGTAATACCACATGGTTTGAATTCACATGAACCATTTAAAATTCTTGGACTTGGATTACTTAATATTTCTTATCTTGGAATGAAATAATAAATTAAATATTATAAAATCATGAAATCCCTCCACTCCTCCACTATAAAAACACCCCTTCACTCCCTCTTCTCTCCAATCCTCTAAAGCTCCATGCCTTATCTAAATTCTTACCAAACCTCTCACCAAGTTCCTCCACCACGTACAATATCTCTCAACATCTTAAAAATTACAAAACCACTCCCTTTAAGAGGTTATCAATAGAGGAAGTCTCAAGAGGTAGATTCCTCTTTCCAAATTTCTTCTTTTCTTGTAAGTTCTGTTCTTTTTTATTTTCATTCCTCACCTCCATTCACCATAATAGTATGATAAATATAGTAACATACATGTACTTGAATTTTTTCATGATATTGGTATATTTCATTATCTTCTCCCCTTTCCTTACCTTTTTATTTGAAAGAAATGAAAGCACCATTTGAGATGTGCTAATTTTGCAAATCAAGGACAACGATTTATCAATTTCTATTATTATCATTAATTCTGGTCAGGAAACCATTTGTGTTATGACTGAACTAGATTATTATATATTTAATATATCCTATTATTGGTTCTGTAATTTTTATTATATTACATGGAATTAAGTTATAATGAAAAACACATTTTTTGTAATCAAACCCACCGAATAACAAAAACATTTATCACCAAGGTTATATATGGAATAATTCAACATCACTATGATAAACATAATAAAAAATAATACCTTGTAATATATTTGATATGAACTAATGAATATAACTTCAATTATGTACAACCACTATCATCTTGCATATAATCCAAACATGAATATAAGTGAACCGATCTTTTAAATCCTAGTAAACAAACGAGCCTGAACAATGAAATTGAACAGCATAACTAATCAAAAAGGATATTAATGAAATAAAAATGGTTATAATAAATCAATTAAATATATAATAGGTTCTTTACATAATATTTAATAATCCTAATTTTTTATTCAGGTCATTAATAACAAGTAGAGAACACCACCGAATTTGAGGTATGGGATCCTCTCCTTTTCTCTCTGAATCAAGATCATCCTCTATACTATGCCTTTATATGTGTACTAGGAAATAATGGGGTATGTTTAAAAACCTCCCCCATACATCCTTCTGGATTTATAAGTGATGATAAATCACATTTCTCTCTCATAAATCCCTATTGGTCACACACCAGACACCTTGCTGGTAAAATCGTAATGAATTCTACCTGAACCTTCTATGTTCTTTCGGGTTGCATTATCATTCTTTCAAAATGGTGTTATCTTATCTACCCATGTTAGTCTTATGACTTCTTTGTTAGTTGTACAAGATTCTTATATCAAGACCCTTTCATCACATTATTTCGGGTATATACATGATTTTGAAAGATTTCCTCCTTAGATCTTTCCGATAAGCCAACCTGTTTTAAGGGTACTTCCCAAATTTTTACCCAAATTTCAAGTGAAATATATCCTATTTTATTAAAACACAATTGTATTTATAAAATCCGTATTTTTATTCTAGAAACTTCCTTTTTTCAATTCTGTTTTTATATAAAATAATGTCCTCTTTTCTATTTGAAAATCTCTTGAGGGTTTTCCTTAAAACTGCACAAAAATGTTTTAATGCTAATGTTTCTAAAATTCATTTCTCCTATGTTGTCACTTATTTTTTACACCACATACCTTGTTATTTTCCTATTTTAACCTATTAACGTCCATGTATTTTCTAATTCTTCCTTACATGGACACTTTTATGATACAGTAATTGTTTATGATTTATGTCATGATTGTGGTACCCAATTATTTCCATGGGTACCCTTATGTTTATGTATGGTTGATTATGTGTGATTTTATATGTGGTATGAATCATTATGTGGAAATAATATTCATGAATATGTTGACATGGGTGTGCCCAGATAGTGCTCCAATGCATTGGGCAAGGTTATGTATCATGATATGCGATGTGAAACAGGATTGGCAGTTAGCCTTGACCCGAACTAAAAGGGGAAACGCGATTGGAGGTTAGCCTTGAACCATACTAAAGATATGATTTATGATTCTGTCACATTTATATGATTCCATGTTTATATGATCCCATTCTTATATTAAATAATTTCATATGTTTCATGCTTTGGATATCATTATGCCATGCCTCATAATTCATGTTCTTGAGGTGTGTCATTATGTTCATTCCCTTACTGAGAATTTTTAGCTCATTCCCATTGTTCATGTGTTCCCCATGGTACCCTTTGCAGATGTAAAATCTCAAATAAAGTGTGAGACTCCTTATGGATATTAAATAAAGTTGTTTTTTAGTCCCATGCTTTATGTAATATGTACCTAGTCTTCCAAGACACTAGACTGAACCATCCATGGATTGTACTCTGTTGATTAATAATGCCTAAAATCATGAAATGATTTATGTAAAAGGCTTGGGTCGCTATTGTTGGTATCAGAGGATGGTCTAGTTATTTTTGGAGATTAGGAATAGAGACCCTTAGTAACAACCATAATGATGAGACTATGTATAGGAAAGCAGTCCTAAATTTTGGTGAGTATAGAGTAAGTGGTTTATCAACCACATATATCCCTATCTAGATACGAGCAGGTTGAGGCAGATCCACCATAGATGTATCTAGTGGAAAAAGCTGAAAACACCGCATTGATCTAGACTTGAACGGGAACTGGTGCACAACAATGGGCCTTGCTGCACTCTTGGTTACGACACTCCAGTGTGATATTATTTGGTAGATTAATGAGCATAAAACAAATCATTATTAAGGGGACAAAATACCATAACAATATATGTTGAGAAATATATCAAGGATAACCTACATATAAAACTAAGTAATAACAAGTTAAGTTGTACTTCTTATTTATAATTTTATTCTTTAATGTTCAATGTTTCCTTTTTATACTAAATAACTAAGTATTCAGGACCTCTAATTATACGTTCTATTTCTTTGTTAATGGCAGGAAATAGAAGAACACGTTCCAATAACAAATGTGATAGGCAATGTGATGATTTCCCTAATGACATGCCTGATGTGATGGAAGCGGGTGCTGAAAATGTCATGGAAGTACTTGCTCATCTGGCTCGAGTTATGAATAATACCATGAATCTGGTGGAATTTCCCCCTCCTCCTAGTAAAGAGAAAGTTCCCATAGAATCCTTCATGTGGAAAAGGCCTCCCATGTTTAGCGGGTCTTCTGATCCCATCCTCACAGAACAATGGATTAGCTCCATTGAAAATATTTTCTTTGTCCTCCAATGCTCCGAAGAAGAGAAAGTTGTACTGGAAGTCTATTGTTTTTATGGGGAAGATGACCAGTGGTGGACACTGATCAAGAATACAAAGTCCCAAGAGGAAATTGATTGCATAGATTAGGAGGAATTCAAGAGGATGTTTTTCAACAAATATATTCCTCGTACCCTCCGTCTCAAGATGGAAACAGAGTTCCTAAGACTCAAGAAGAAGGATGATGAGCCCATCAGGGTGTATGAAGAGAAATTTACAAGTCATGAAAGGTATGCCTCTTGAATTTTCATGAACACCTAAAGTAAGGTGGATCACTTCTTTTGTAGAATAAATCCATGCCTACGAAAATTGTTGTAAATTTAAGACTTAGAAAGCTATGAGAAGATTGTCCGTTGTGCCCTAAATGTTGAAATGGAGATTGGAGACTCACAATGGTCTCATGGGCCAAGTGACATGAAGCAGAAAATGGAGAACAACATGGTTGGTTCATCAAAAAATCCCATGATGGAAATAAGACTCACATTTCCCTTTGCAAGAATTTTGGGAAAAAGAATCTTGGTGACTGTCTCATGGGAAACAAGAATTGCTTAAAATGCGGAAAGTTTGGTCATCTAGCCAAGAACTGTCGAAGGGCTATGAAAAATACCACTAATTTTGAAGAAGAAAGGATGGTTCAGATAAACACTCGGCATGTAGTGAAATGTTTTAACTGCAATAAGCATGGGAATTATGCGAATAATTGCCTTAAGACGAGGGTTGTCAGTGGCAATCAACAACAACCTCCAAGGAAACACGGAAGGGCTTATGCTATCACTACAGCTGAGGTGTATCTGGAAAACGATGTGCTGACAGGTACGCTTTTTATTTATTCATGAATATTGAACATACTATTTGATTCTCGTTCTACGCATTCATTCATATCTTGCATGTGTAGTAGAACTATTCAAAAATCCCCTCAAAATTTGGAGGAAAATTTATCTGTGAGAATAGAGAATAGGGAAATTATTTCATCCAAGGTTTAGAAATCCTATACAGTTTATTTTTGTGGACTAAACCTCCAGGAAAATCTTTTCATACATACATTAGTGAAGTTTGATGCTATCTTTGGCATGGATTTTCTATCTTTGTACAAGGGAAACATCAACGGTAGGGAAAGGGAGATTACTCTTCACATCCCAAATCATCCTCTGATTTTTTACAAGTGAAAGGAGGAAGATGACTCTCCTTTATAATATTTGTCTCATGTTTGGAAGTTTCTTCCTTATGAGCATGCATACCGAGCTCAAATGATCGAGACAAATGAGAGAATCATGCTTGAAGACATGCATATCGTGAGATATTACACTGATGTATTCCCCAAATATTTTCCTGGTCTTCCCCCTGACTGAGAGATTGAGTTCTCAATTTATGTTATCCCTAGATATCTACTAATCTCAAGGACACCTTATAGAATGGCCACCGTAGAGCTAGAAGAGATGAAGAAGCAGTTATAGGAGAATATGGAGAAGGGTTTTATATGCCTGAGTGCTTCACTAAGGGGTTCTCCAGTCCTATTCTTCAAAACGAAGGATGGATCAATGCGTCTCTGCATTGATTATCATAATCTCAATAAAATAACTATAAGGAACATGTATCACATTCCACGGATAGATGAATTGTTCGATCAGCTTAGTGGAGCCAGCTATTTCTCTATGGTGCACCTTCGATCGGGATATCACCAACAAAAGGTGTTGAAGGAAGATATTACCAAGAAGGTCATTTGAATGAGTTATGGACACTATGAGTTCATAGTGATGCCCTTAAAACACATTAATGCTCCAGAAATTTTCATGGATTTAAGGAATAGAGTGTTTAGATATTACCTCAACAAATTTATGGTGGTCTTTATTGATGATATTATGATATACTCCATGTGCAAGGAAGAAAATGAGGATCATTTTGAAAATGTGTTAAAGACTTTGTGAAGGGAGAATTAGTATGAAATGTATAGTAAATTTGAGTTCTGGATAGAGGATGTATAATTCTTGGGGTATTTTATAACCAAGAAAGGGATATATGTGGACCCTTCCAAGATGAAGGCAATTGAAGAGTGGCTGAGGCCAACTTCTGTAATGAAGATCTGCAGCCTTTTAGGTATACCTGGGTATTATCGACGATTCATGAATATCTTTTCATGATTTTCAATCCTAATGACCTAGCTAACATGGAAGGGAGAAAACTTAGTCTGGACATAGGAATGTGAAAAAAGTTTCAAGGAATTAAAAAAGAGGCTTATCACTACGCTGGTACTCACACTCCCATCAATTGGAGAACTATTTGTGGTGTATAGTGATGCTTATAAAAAAGGATTAGGTTGTGTGCTAATGAAAAATTATAAATTTATATCCCATGCCTCAAGGTAGCTTAAAATACATGAGCAAACATATCCCATGAATGATCTGGATTTGATGACTATGATCTTTGCGTTGAAAATCTGGTGGCATTAACTCTGTGAGGAAAAATTTGAGATATAAACTGACCACAAGAGTCTCAAATATATATTCACACAGAAAGAGCATAATATATGCCAAAAAATATGGATTGATCTCATCATGTATTATTACTGTTCAATCCACTACCATCCCGGTAAGGCAAACTAGGGGGTAGATGCTCTATGTAGAAAGGATTCGACATCTTTATCAATGATGATAATTTCAAAGGATTGGATCTTCTTAGATTTGAAAAGGATGGACATGGTAATCATTAAGGGAGGAAAATCATCAATCCTTTCTCAAATGATTTCTCAACCATCCCTCATGAAGAAAATAATGGTTTCTCAATGAAAGGATGTGGAAATTCAGAAAAGGGTGGAACCTGTTAAAAATATGAAATCCTTCGATATCAAAATTGATGAGGAAGGAGTTGTAAGATTTGGGACATGATTATGTGTACCATCTGATCTAGAGATAAAGAAGGAGCTATTGAATGATTCACATAGCTCGACTATCTCTATACATCCTGGAAATACCAAAATGTATCGTGATCTCTGATAACACTTCTAGTGGGACAACATGAAGAAGGAGATTGCGGAATATATATCAAGGTTCTTGGTATGTGAGAATGTTAAAGTTGAGTGATAAAATCAAAAGTTATGATGCATGCATTCCCTATACCAATCTATAAATTGGAAAATGTTAATATAGACATTGTCACAGGTCTCCCGTAGATGTCGAAGGGAAATAATGTGATATGGGCTGTGGTTGACCGACTCACCAAGACATGCCATTTCATCGCTATTCGGGAAGATCTCTCGCTTGAACAATATGCAATGTTATTTGTGAAAGAAGTGGTGAGACTGCATGGTTTTCCACTCTCAATTGTCTCTGAGCACGATCCAAGGTTCACATCTATATTCTGGATGAGTCTCCAACATGCTTTGGGTACTAAATGAAGTTTCATCACGGCCTATCACCCCCAAACTAATGGCCAATCTGAAAGGACTATTCAAATGCTTGAAGATATGATATGGTAATGATCTCTATAATTCAAAGATGGTTGGGATCAGAATCTCCCATTGGTTGAGTTCTCATACAAAAATAGCTTCCACTCAAGTATTCAGATGGTTCCATATGATGCTTTGTATGGAAAGTGATGTAGAACACCAACCTATCAGGATGAAGTTGGCCAAAGAAAGATACATGGACCCGATTTTGTTCAAGAGATGACAGAGAAGGTTCAAGTCATCCAGAAACACATCAAAGCTTCTCAAAGGAGAAAAAAGAGCCATCCTGACATCCATCGATGGGACTTGGAATTCGATTTTGGATATAAATTCTTCCTTTGAATAACTCCATGGTGGAGAGTCATGTGATTCAAGAAGAAAGGGATGCTAATCCCAAGGTATGTTGGCCCCATTGAGATCCTTGACCTCATTGGAGTCGTGGCCTATCGTATTGCACTTCCAAAAAATATTGCTCTAGTTCATGATGTTTTCCATGTATCAATCTCAATGAAGTACATGCCTGATCCCTCACATGTACTAAACTCAGAGGTGGTGCAGCTGGAAGATGATCTCTCTTATGGGGAGCAGCCAGTAACGATTCTGGATCAGAGAGATATGGTTCTATAAAACAAGACAAACCATCTTGTAAAAGTGTTGTGGAGGGACCATAAGTTTTAATAAGCAACTTGGGAATTGGAGGAAGCAATGAAGGAAAAGTACCCACACCTATTTTTGGCTTAGTATTTAAAACGAAATTTTGAGGGAAACATTTCATAAGGGGGGAAGAATCTAACGGCCCAATGTTTTTAAATGGAAATTCCCTTCTAATATTTATTTCATAAAATGACATTAAATGACAACATAATGAACTACCAAGTGATAAGTGACCTTTAAACATAATTTTGTTACTTCTGTGTTTGGAATTTGAAAAATCCATCATACACAATTTTGTTCAAGATGTTTTTTTTGGAGTCTAATAAAATAAATAATTTTTGGTGAATAGTAACCTACTGTAACGGCCCATACCACTCCGACCCATTCCTTTTTCGAAAAGAAGGTCATGAAGTGTTTTGGAGGGTAAAATGGACTTTTCCCACACCAAAATTTTATAAATACACTCCACGTAGTGTGACTACACCTCATGTACCACCTCGCCGAGTATACCCAGTGTTGTATCCGTGTCCTTTCCATGAGAAATAAATGAGTACACGCCGTGTATCTTATACTACACGTTGTGTAGTCTCTCCTCGCGCACACGTTACCTTGAAACTGTGTGTTGACTAGTCAACGACCGTGTTCCGCGTTGAAGGCCGTGTTGGAAGTTGCGTAGTGACCATGTGAAATGGCCAAGTACACGCCATTTACTAGAAAGTTCATACCGTGCACTTTAGTTTTTCTCACCTATAAAAGGAGGGGGCCTCTCCACTTTTTCAAATCACTCCTCTCCTCCCCATTCCCTCGAGCAGAGCTCTCCCGAGAGAGACTCCAAGATCTTTTCTTCCATAACTTCTTTGTCTGATCTCCAATTTACGATTCGTCAACGGCCACGAGATCATAATGATGAGGCAGAACTTCTCAGCTGGGATCTGTTGTCTTCCCTTTGGCCTTTACTTCCTAGATTCCACCTGATGTGGTTTTTTTGGGATTTGACAGAAGCGACGGGCGCCGACGGACGTCTTCAAAATTTGATCCAAGGGAGCATTGTGATCAGAACCTATTGAGGTAGGGATCATACCATCGTCTCTCTAAATTGTGCATCATGTGGGATGGGTGTCCTCTTGTTTTCACGAATCATAGTTAAACCAGTTTAATGAAGATAATAATTGGCTTAAAGAACGGGGATGGAGAAATTGTTATGTTTATATTTATTTATCCTATTATTATGTTGTGAATTGAATAAGCTTATTCCTACTAATAATCATGGTCATTGGGGGCCTTTACTTGCGCAATTAAATGCTTCCATATCTGTCTAGACAATTTATGGATGGAAAGTTTGTGGAATGTGGGAATTGGTTAATCATGTAAAGTTGGATGATTAAATGAATAACCGGAACCCTTGTGTGATCACCCCGGTTGAACAAAATTTCAATAATAATCATGTTGGTGCTGGTTAGGGATTATTTATGTGAAGTGGGGTGTTCTGTGTGTTAGTGTGAATGCTATGTTAGTGATGGGCAGCGGAGCTACGATAAATTGTATCAATGGGTAATGATGTATGGGTTTCGTTGTGTTGGTGGTTATGGTGGTAGGCTGTGGGGCTGCAGGGATGGGTTTGAATGTGAACGAACTATGGGTTGTGAATAATAAATAAAATGTGGAAGGGTTAATGAACGGTGGGGCATGGTAATGGAATGGGAATAATAATCAATGGAGCTGGTTGGTTAATAAGAAGGGACTAGTTTGTATTGATTGTATTTTCCTAACATGATTTTTGGATGAAAGGGATATGTTTTATGAACGATTGATATGGTTGGATGTGCCTAGTAGTTAAGGAACTAATAAACAAATTTTGTTGAAATTTGAAAACTTAAATGGGGTTGGGGTTTTTTGTTATACGCATTCTTCGACCTGGCAGTGCTGAGGCACGGTCTCAGTTTCTCTATTTATAATACATAGGTTGGGTTGTGTATTTGGTATACATATATATATATATCTGTATCATTGTGTTTTGTCGCACCCCACCACTGGCTCCAACCGATTTTTGTGCCCGCACCACTAGCTCCATCCCATCTGACCTGACGCCAGCATCGGGTGCAAGCGGAAGTGAATGCCCGTCCTGGGGCACCAACGTCAACAAACACTATGGCCCGAGCCACTGAGGACTCCTTCCACCAGATCCACAAACACATTGAGCAGGGTCAGTCACATGCCTGACTGAAATCGAGGCCCCGACCGCCCTACAGGCAGGTTGGGTCGACTCTCCCGGTCGCGGGCACATGCAATGGTCACCACGGACCAATCCGCGGTAGTGCCGCCCACCATGAAGGCTCATTCCATGCCACTGATCTAGAAAGCCGAAGGCTTCTTCGCGACAGCTACGCTCAAGGTATGAATCCTTACAGTGCCCACTACACTTGGTATGAGGTCACTCCCCCTACCGCTGGCCGCGAGTATGGAGACATTGCGTATCCAGTCTCTCACTCACATGGAGGTCCTACCCATGTCCCTTTCTACATCTGTCCCGGTGCTTCCCACACCTCAGCCTTCAGTCCCCTCTGCCCCAGCACTATTACAGCCAGGGGACTTCTTGACGAAAATCATCCTTACCCTGAGGAGCCAACCAGGGGCAGGAAGGTGGGGCGTCGTCGCTGTAGGAGGAATGTCAGGGGAGTCTGGACGGAACATAGAGTAGTCCGTTTCTCAGACTATGAGGCGGAATAAGACTCAAAATTGGAACCTACCCCCAAACCTTTTGAGTCGAGGGCAGTGATGGGGACATGGCGCGTCAGTCTCGTACTCCCCGAATGCGAGATCTATATGATTCCCTCATCCCTATGAAGGTATATCCAGGAGGATGAGGGCTTGGCAGACCCCCAGGGGTCAAACCCTCAATTATCACTGGCCTCCCCAGAAGCACCTTCCTCCTCAGTTAGGGAGGGTGGGGAACTTTTCTGGGGACCGATGGAAGAGTCTCAAGGTGACACACCCTCGGCGAGCACTGATGATGTGACAGGAGGCCCATTCGCTGTCCCATCTGATCGTGACGTGGCAGCCAGGGTAATGACACCCTTGGAGGATGACTCAGGGATCAGCGGCCAATCGGCTTGTTTGCCTTATTACCCGCCGGCCAGCCCACCAGCCCGAAGTCCTGCCTCAGCGCCATTGCTAGCTCCCCGGCCATTCTCAGTTGATGAGCAGGGGTAGCAAGGTCCGGACCCCGAACCGGATTCATGGAGCTTTTGGACTGTCCTTGCAGTGGGCCACTTCCCCGAGAGTTTTTTGCCGGTCACAGGATCAGATTTTGATATGCCAGAGTCGCTCACCACGGGAGAGTTTGAATGCTTCCACGAGACTCTTCGGGTGACTTACTATCGTCTTCGCCACCAGCTAGCACCTTATCCCGAGAGTCAAGCACATCTCGAGGATATCAGTGAGCAGTGATGTCGGGTCGACCTAGCAGTGCTCCCTGCGGTTCGGCACCCTGAGTCACTTGTCCACCATAGGGAACTCCATCAACAATGCATCCAGAGTTTTCAAGTAATCTTCAATGTTATCGAGGAAGCCACCCCCCACATGCACTTCCGCAGATGGGGGCAGTACGCTGCCCTTCTTTTTGGTGCGATCCTCCGACAACCCGATTCAACGGTCTGCCTTGAGGGAATGTCGCCAAAGGATGTGGCGGTCAACATGGCGGACCTTTTCGATGAGGGAAACAATGTGGAAGTCCTTGATGGGGAATCACCTCTTGAGGACAAGCCGCTACTGGACCCGTATGGGAGGATTACTCTCCACCAGAGGAGCCTCCTAGGTCTCCCCACACACACTGAGGCATTAAAACTGACCTGAATCATCGGCAATGGTAAAGAGCATGTCGGGGAGGTCAAGCTCGCCGACCCATCTATCTCGGTGCTGAAGGCAGAGGAAGAATCCGAGAAGGCCATGCTATGCCAACAGCTTGATGAGCAAAAGAGGCTGGTTGATGAGCTCCTGGTCGAACGCATTGCAGAGCGGTGGCCTGACTACGGTAAGCCTATGCCACGAAAGCAGGGGTAGGAGCACCTACCGCTTGCCAAGATTCCCCTAGGCAACCGCGACCATGTCGCATTTTCCAATAGGGGAGAGGACAGAGCCCATGGAAAGAGGGTGCGATATGTCTCGTCGAACCCTACCAAGTGGCTGGATCACCTGGGGGACCCTGCTCGGATTCCTCCCGCTGCCCCGAGAGCCGCTCCGCCAGCTGCCCCTTAAGCTGTTGAGATTGACTACCATATTGAAGAGCCTGACAATGCGCTTGTGGTTAGAGTTCCCCTTCAGGAAAGGAATCCACATCCGGACGATCTGATGGATGTACTCATCACCCGCTTGGAGGCCCTGGAAACTCGGCAAGTGGAAATCCCACCGGAATGCAAGCCATACCCATCATGGGTGAATGATATGCCGACCCCACCGGGATTTGGGAACCCCACTTTCACCCCTTTAATTTTACCGGTGACCCGCCACAACACCTGGACTACATCAACTCGAGGTGCGTGCCTATGTTAGGGACTCCGGCATAGTAGGAGGCTGCCAAGCTCCCTTGCTTCGTTCAGACACTGGAAGGACCAGCATTCGTCTGGTAGAGCCAGCTCCCTATTGGATCTATGACTAGATGGGAGGACATTCTCGAGCAATTCCTCTACCAGATTAGTTCCACAACCTGGAATACAAACATTGCAGACCTCTTTAGGTGAAAACAAAGGCCCAATGAGCGGGTCGCGGACTTCGTCGCCCGGTGGAAGGGGATCATGTACTCCCTTGACATGCCACTAACTCAGGAGAAATTACTAATAATGTGTGTAGGGAATGTCAAGGTAGAGCTAGTTCCTTCTATGATCACTCAAAATTACCCTGGAGGGTTCCAGGATTTCTCAGACAAGGCTCAGCTCCTCGAAGAAGCCCTGCAACAGGCCAGTCAGGCACGCCCGCTGCCTCCTATATTCCTTACAAGGAGAGCTGCCAGAGCTGATCCCACTATTGTAGCCTAGATAGAGGCCCCCAGAGACCTAGAGTTGCTACCAGAAAGGCCATCTCAGCAGCCCCATAGGGGTCCACCCCCACGGGCACAGCCTCCGGCCCAGCAGCGACCGCCTCGAAATCGGAAGGCGCCTCCACGTAACGCACCACCGCCACACAGGTGAGATAATCAGGCTCCGCCTCCTCAGAATTATCCTCCGGCCCCTGGTCATGGTCAGCCTCAAAGATCCCCCTTTCCAGATAGAAGGAATCAGACTTACTGGATTGACGAGGCCCATGTCCCCAGTTATTTCTGTAGCGCCTTTGGGCAGAGGATCGTGCGACTGCCTGAGTACCGGAAGCCAGAATAGGAGAGTCTCACTGATCACCCTAACTACTGCCCTTATCACCAGATCTCGGGGCACACCATCCAGTGATGCTATGTGTTCAAGGACTAGATCCAAGACCAGATTGACAACAACATAGTCAGGTTGGGCTCAGCCCCGGCGCAGGTTGCAGGTGTCTTCATGAGATCTTATGGAAGCAGTGACAATGAGGATGAGTGGGAACATGTTTCTGACCATGGGTCCTGGAAGTATAACGACTGGATGGCCCGCAGGACGGTATCCAGTTCCCATGGCATCATCCGTGTCCGCTTGAGTCAGCCAGAGCCCTCAGAATCTGTGAGCGCCGCTATGGAATCGTCGTCCCAGCCTCCCTTTTCCCAGAAGAGCAAGAGGAGATGCAAGAAGAAAGAACGCGCCCTGCCAGTTCCATCATCTTTCCACATGCTTGGCAATTTTATTCCCCCAGAGATGGGGATCCCTCCGAGACTCCGTCCGGTAGTGGATGACTCCTTGAGTGAATGCTCGGGGTACACTTCGGTTAATACCTTAGAGTTGGTAAATCCCTTTTTGACTCCCGAAGTTGAGGAACGCCAGGTGGACCTCCCCAATCTCCCCAGCCGTCGCCAACATCGGCGGAGCCATGGCTACGTGAATCGCCAGGGCGTGGCAGTCGTCACCTCCAGTCAGGCTGTGCACGCTACTGAGACCAGGCAGTAGGCCCGATACAGAGATCCGTGCACGCGGCCCCCTCACCCAGTGTCGGCATGTTCTCCCCCACCGCTGTTTATGTTGTTGGATCATGCGGGACCACCTCGTCCATGTCACAACCACCCCTTCCCTGCCACCGGCCGGCTACAGCCTTCCGATCCTAATGCGGCGACCACCTCCCGGGCTTCAACCAGTGAACAGTGAGACGTGCCTAGTACCAGTCAGTCGACGGTCCCGCCGGAAGGGCCCGTCATGCCTCCGACCGCAGAGCGGCCTCCTGTAAGCAGAATCATGCGTTTGGCTCAAATGTATGATGTTCTGAAGCACCTGGCCGACATTCTGACAAGGCTTTCTATCCTTGAGGCCCTTCTCCTGTCGTCTGAAATGAGTGAGGTGCTCGTTGAGGCTCTAACGATCCCCCTCCAGTTTGAGACGAGGGCAGCGGCCGTAGAAGCCTTCCACACCGAGGAAATTGAGGATTCCGAATGTCAGGCGGTTCTCTCATTTTCCGGTGAAGATGAAGACCTTCTCATACAAGGTAACATTCACCCACTTTACATCACCAGCCAGTTCAATGGTGTGGAATTCCGCCGTTGTCTTGTTGACACGGGTTCTGGGATTAACATAATCCCAACTCGAACACTATTGAAACTGGGGTTGTCTAAGGATGATTTAACTCCCTCTGACCTCAGGATCCAGGGGTATGACCGGACCGAGCAAACTTCACTTGGCAAGATTCTTTTGAATACCTAGTTCGACAGCCTAATTTCCAATACTGAATTCATGGTTGTCTCTCAGGACACCACCTACAATGCATTGATGGGCAGGTCGTGGCTCCACCTTCACGCAGTGGTCCCCTCATAGTATCACTAGTGCTTTAAATACTTCTTTAAGGGTCGAGTGGGAGTTCTCCAAGAATATGAATCTCTTTTTTCCTCATGTAAATCCCATTATCTTGATTATGACTATTAAAAGAGCAAGGAAAAGCAGATCCTGGTAGGTGAGGTCGAGCCCGCCACTGTCGTGAGTGATCCCTGGGCAGGATTGGATGACACATATGTCTTACCAATCCATCGGTTGGAGGCCATGACACCCGACATGGGGTAGTTCTTTGTTATTTCGGGTATTAGAAGACGGAATATATTTGGGTTCAAGCGACGGCGGGAAATCACCTCGTACGCTTACACCAACCAGGCTCAGGTGATCCCCGAGCCTCCTACCCCTATACGATATCGGGGCATTGGGCTCATGGCAACGCCAGTACATCATACATGTCTATTTCTTCGGGCCGGAATCGATTGGCTCAAGCCAACGCGCCACTACTGCTTTGATGTCATAAAGTGTGGCCCCTTGGGCAGAAGAACAGATGGGATTGGATCAACCACCATTGTCGCCAGGGTCTCCGTAGTGCATGGGTCCCCTGATGTGACTAACTCTACCGCCCAAGCCAGCACCATCTTCCCATCAGGGACTAGCAGCCCTGAAACGGCTCCCCTGTGGATGATCCATCCACAACCGGAGAGGAGGACATGGAAGATGCTCCTCCTACCTTTGAGGAGGGCGTCCCCACCACGGTCAACGAGTTAGTGTAGGTTAACCTCCGTAGCAAGGCTGAACTGAAACCCACATTGGTCAGCGCCGCTATACCCCCCAAGGAACGAAAACGGTACGTAGACATCCTCAGAAAACACTATGATGTGTTCGCCTGGAGATATGATGAGATGCTAATGCTAGATCCCCAGGTAGTCTTCCACCGCGTTGGCCTTCCAGCAAGCCATCGCGGGTTCAAGCAGCCTACTAGAAAGATGCACCCCTCTCACGGTGCCATGTTTGAGGCCGAATTTGATATGATCTTGAAGAAAAACATCGTCAAGGAAGTCCAGTACCCCAGGTGGCTAACCAAACATTGTTCCATTTAGGAAGAAGAATGGGCAGATCAGGGTCTGTATCGACTTCCGTGATCTCAATCGCCACTATTCGAAGGATGATTTTCCACTTCCTGTTACATAGTTGTTGATCGATGCCACGACCGGGTTCCAAGCCCTCTCCTTCATCGATGGGTACTCCGGGTACAACCAGATCCAGATGGCTCCCGAGGATGAAGATTTCACTGCCTTCAGGGCCCCCTGGGTACTTTCTGCTACCAGGTTATGCCCTTTGGCCTAAAGAATTCATGTGCCAACTATCAACGGGCCATGCAACGCATATTCAAGCCAATTCTCAGGAAGCTGGTGGAGTGTTATGTGGATGATCTGGTGGTTAAATCTCATCAGCACCAGGACCATATCAAAGACCTTGAGAAAGTGTTTGGCTTCCTCCGTTCTCACCACATGAAGATGAACCTATTGAAGTGTTCCATCGAGGTCAGCTCCAGAAAGTTTCATGGCTTCATTGTTAGGTATCGAAGCATCGAGATCAACCCATAGAAGATCAATTCCATCAGTCAGATGCCTCCCCCAAGTAATATTTGGGAGCTCAGAGGCCTTCAAGGACACTTATCCTATATACATCGATTCATTGTGAATCTGGCCGGCAAGTGAAATCCCTTTTCTCGGCTCATTAATAAAGGCGCCGCCTATGAATGCGACAAAGAGTGTCAGATCGCTATTGAGGCAATAAAGAAGTATCTGCTTCAACCTCCGGTCATGATGCCACCCGTTTACGGAAAGCCACAGGTACTTTACATGACTGCCCAAGAAATATCCCTCGGTGCACTTCTCGCCCAGAAGAACAATGAGGGAACAGAGAATAGCCTCTACTACCTCAGCTGCATGCTCCTCGACGCGGAAATTAAATATTCTCCCATCGAGAAGAGCTGACTGGAGCTCGTATTTTCCATTCATCAATTACGGCACTACTTTTATCACCACGAGGTACAACTTGTCTCTCGGGTAGACCCATTGAAATACATCCTGAACTGACCTATGTTAACCGGCCGATTGGCGCGTAGGGTGGTGGTCCTCGAGCAGTTTGACATCAGGTTCTTACCTCAGAAGGCCATCAAAGAACAGGAATTGGCAGACTTCTTAGCTGCCCACCCAACTTCCACGGACCATCCCCTGGATCTAGGCTTTCATGATGAGGCAATCCTCTCAGTAGATCACACCATCCCATGCTGGAAGATGCGCTTTGACGGTGCCTCCCGGAGCCCCACTAGTAGAAGGATCAATGATCTGAGGCTTAACAGAGTGGGCCTGGGTATCATCTTCATCACCTCAGAGAAATCCATTCTTCTATATTGATTCCTGTTGTCAGAAGGCCTCACCAACAATGAGGAAGAGTATCATACCCTCATTACTGGCCTCGAGTTGGCTCTCGAGATTGATGTACCCCATCTGTATGTTAAAGGGGACTCTAAGCTAGTCATCAAGAAGTTCAGTGGTGACTATGCTGTCAGAAAGCCAGAACTCATGCCATTGCTTGAGTGCACCCTCCATCTAATGACTAAGTTCCCCACCCATCCAGAGGTCGTTCACATTCCCCGGTCACAGAACAGTCGAGTAGATGCTTTGGCCAGCCTGGCCGCATCACTTGCGGAGCCCAAACAGGATGACCTAATCATCCACATGGCGCACCAGAGTGTCATTGCTACTGTTAATTCAGAGGGCGATCGTGGCCCGTGACTGAACCATCTCACTGCTGGTGCCCCTACGTCAGGATCCCTTGGGGCTTCAGGTGATGTAATCGAGACAGTTACTGACTGGAGGAAACCCTTGGTTGAATATCTTCAGTACAACAATCTTCCACTGGACTGAGCCTAGCGAGAATTAATCCGACTCTGCGTGCCGCAATTCACCTTTCAAAGCGGTCCCAGCCTCGAGTGGCTCCATTACATGCACATATTTGATGGTCTTCTCCTACATTTCCTTCAAGGAGTCGACATCCCACAGGTCATACAATAAGTGCACACTGGTTCCTGTGGCACCCACCAGGCCGGGTCGAAGTTGTCCCACCAGATTCGGAGGCTGGGATACTTCTGGCCCTCCATGACCAACGACTGCGTCGAGTATGCCAAGAGGTGTCATGCATGCCATGTTCATGCTAACTTTGTGCATCGGACACCAGAGCCTCTCCATAATACCAAGTATTCTTGGCCCTTAGGAGTCCGGGGGTTGGATGTCGTAGGGCCTTACCCGCCGGTGACATCCCGCCAGTGCCGGTTCATCATAACTGGTATGGATTTCTTCTCGAAGTGGGAAGATGAAATCCCAATCAAGGAAGTCAAGGCCTATTATATCACTGACTTCGTGAGCTCCAATATCATCTATCGGTTTAGAGTACCTCGGGCAATCCTCAAGGATAACAGAACCAACTTCCGTGCATCCGAGCTAAAGAAATTGTATGCTAAGTACAACATTCGCTCTAACCACACATCCTGCTACCATGTGCAGGCGAATGGACAGATTGAGGCATTTATCAAAACCCTCTCTAACATTCTGCAAATGATAGTTGGTCAGAACAAGAAAAGTTGGCCAGAGAATCTCCCCAACACCCTCTGGGCTTATAGGATGATGACTCGTAACTCCACCCAGGTGACTCCGTATTCCCTGGTATACAGAGCTAAGGTCGTCCTGCCCATCATGATCCAGTTTCCCTCATTACACACGGCGGTCTACGACCAGCAAGCGCCATATAGAGTTGCCGAAATCCATCTAGCCGAATTGGAAGCGTTGGACGAAAGTAGGTTTCGCGCTTTACATAACTTGGAAAGGCATCAGAGCAGGATGGATCGAGCTTTCAATAAGAAGGTTCACCTCTTCTCCTTCCTGTAAGGTGACCTGGAGCTGTCTCTCAGAGCGCCAATGATTCCCGGAAGGAAACCACCCAAGTTGGAGCCCAAATGGGAGGGGCATTTTATTGTCTATAAGTTCTATCCCAATGGTGTGTATTCCATGGTGACTATGGATGGTGAGCACGTAACTCTTCCCACCAATGCTAGGTTATTTAAGTAGTACTTTGCCTGAGCATCATGTGTGGTCCTGCATGACCTTAAACTGTACGGTCCCGCATGACCTTAAACAGCACCCAATCCCGCAAGACCTTAAACTGCACCAGGGCCCATGTTTTAAGACCTAAAACTATGATCCTCCTACGGTACCACATGACCTTAAACTGCACCCAGTCCAGCATGGCCTTAAACTACACTTTTCCCTACATCTGGGATCCTTGGTCCGAGTTTGAAGACCTAAAACTAAAATATATATTTCTTCCAACATTACGTTAAACTGTGATTCTAGAACTATGTGTGGCTTGATTCCCATCTTTATAGGATATGTAGGACCACCTGAACACTTAGATTTCAGGTGCAGTCCCATCTCTTATGAGATCCCACGATCTCCTGGTTGCCTTGGTCTTTTGGCCTACCCTTACCTCAGGAATCCAGCATCTTTTTTCCACTCTCAGACTGAGCCCTTTGACCCTTTCCAGTGATCTGCTAATGTGTTCAGAGTACTCTGGTCTAGGACCTAGAGTGTCAGATTCGACTTAGACATGTTTTCTTCTACTTTTCAAGCTTTGTGTTCCCCTTCATTCAGACCCCACCATCCATCACACCTAGAGGGATCCCCAATAACGTCCTGGATACAACGCCTAAGGGCTCTCCTACTGTCACGGGCTAACTCCCCCGAGGGTTTTGGGTGAAAAATTGATACAAATCCCATGTTGCGAATGTGGTTAGCTGTTAATGCTCATTTGTTTGCACCTACTTCTAGGCTAACACGATAGGATGTTGTGTTGCGAACGTGGTCAGCAGTAGTCCTCAGTCGTCACGCTGGCTTCCTCGGGCCTTGAATGTTGGTTGCATGGTTCACATTGTGGTCTGCCCCACTGTGTCAATGTGGAATCTTGACACTCCTTGTACTAACCCTCAGTACACCCCCACACGTCAGACATAACGAGCTACATAATGGTGTCTCTTGGGGCTCCCACGATCTGAGAAATGGAGTATGTGCTTGGTTTCTTCTTTACAGGTTGCGTGCAGCGTGACCCTCATCCCCATGGGGAACGAGGAGTCGCCCAGAAATTGCGTTTCGGGCATAGTGTAGCTAGGAGCTAGCATCTCCTCCCCCCTGATTGTTGAACCCTCGCAGGCCCCTTTGGCCCGAGACTCCTCTATCGGAACCGCACATGATGATGGTATGAGATTAGGCCCTCACCCGCACCAGGTATGCTTTATTGCATCGTGCGTGTTTCTATTGGTCCATGCCTTATGACCTTAAATTGTGTTGTTGGTCCAATCTATATGACCTTAAACTGTGCTGTTGGTCCAAACCATATGACCATAAACTGTGATGTTGGTCCCAACCATATGACCTTAAACTGTGCTGTTGGTCCAAACCATATGACCATAAACTATGCTGTTGGACCAAACCATATGACCTTTAACTGTGTTGTTGGTCCAAACCATATGACCTTAAACTGTGCTGTTGGTCCAATCCTTATGACCTTAAACTGTGTTGTTGTTCCAAAACATATGTCCTTAAACTGTGATGTTGGTCGAAACCATATGACCTTAAACTGTGGTGTTGGTCCAAACCATATAACCTTATACTGTGCTGATGGTCCAAGCCTTATGACCTTAAACTGTGCGCTATTTTATCATGCCTTGTGACCTCAATCTGTGTTGTTGGTCCATACCATATGAATTTATACTATGGTGTTGGTCCAAACCATATGACCTTAAACTGTGATGTCGGTCCAAACCATATGACCTTAAACTGGGCTTTTGGTCCACGCCTTATGACCATAAACTATGTTGTTGGTCAAAACCATATGACCATAAATTGTGTTGTTGGTCCAAGCCTTATGACCTTAAACTGTGTTGTTGGTCCAAGCCTTATGACCTTAAACTGTGATGTTGGTCCAAACCATATGACCTTAAACTGTGCTTTTGGTCCAAACCATATGACCTTAAATGGTGCAGTTGGTCCAAACCATATGATCTTAGACTGTGCAGTTGGTCCAAACCATATGACCATAAATTGTGATGTTGGTCCAAGCATTATGACCTTAAACTGTGCTGTTGGTCCAAGCCTTATGAACTTAAACTGTGCTATAGGTCGAAAGCATATGACCTTAAACTGTGTTGTTGGTCCTACCACATGACCTTAAACTGTGATGATATCATCCTGGCCGCACGACAAAAAATGGAACTGCATTGTGATGACCTCCCCATGGGGGACATCAAGCCAGGTATTGGTCTATTACCATGCAACATTTAAACTCCTGTTATGGATTGATTATTGTGGAGACACCAGGAATTTCTACCCTAGGCCAGTCACCCTACAAAAGAAAACCCATTTATCTTCAAGAACAAACAAGATATATCAAATTCTGCTTGTTTAGGTGCGAGGGATAGACCCGCAGGACACCTTCGTCCTTTACACAGGTGCCATATCACTCCATGATTCCTTTCTAGAACTACTCATGGTTTGATTATCATCATTATGAGATACGTAAAAGTGACTGGGAACTTCCCCGCAGGCCCAACCAAACATTTTTGGTTCAGTCTCTCGGCCTAAACGTGTCCCCATGAGCACATAGTATGAAGGGATTTTCCCCATTCACATTGGGTTTTGCAACTGCTTTACTGTGTGTCTCCCATTCCCCTTCTCCTTTGGTACGGGTTCTAAGACCTAAAACTAAGATCCTTTTCTTGGATTTCCACGACTTTTTCTCTCTTGTGGGATTGTATGGTGTGGTGTGGGATTATGTCCTCATTCACGTCAGGTTACTCTCCGCGCCATGCCTATCCCCAGATGAGTTGTGTCCCCTGTCCCACACGACGATAAACTATATTTCTTCTACCATGACATTAAATTGGGCTTCAGGAACTACGTGTGGATTGATTCTCATCCTAATGAGATACGTAGGAATGCCAGGAAATTTCATCTTGGGTCCAGCTCCAGGGATTACCAAACCCCGTCTGTCCTTATTTTCAGCTCCTTGGCCTGACATCATGGGAAGTGGTATAATCGTGACATCTACCCTGAATAAGTTCTGGATGCCCTATAGTAATAATGGGAAGATGAAGTTCTCTCGCCAAAGAGGTCCTTCTTGAAAATTGGCACAACCTGTGATCAGGTTGGTACGTCCGCCTAATGCGCCTCCGCCACAGTGGCACAATTTCGGGAGTGTTGGCCTGTGTTCGAATAAACCAACACTCCAACTTCCACGATTTTCATGCCCCTTTATTCGGATTCTCATTCTCTTTCATGTCTGATGGGACCCCCTAACAGTATGGATGATAGAACTACGGTCTGCCTACTGTCCTAGGCCAATGTTCCGGAAGACTTTTCATGTTTGAATGGACCCCCTAACAGTATGAATGAGAGATTTTGGTCCGCCTTCTGCCACAATATGGATTATAGAACATTGGTCCGCCTATTGTAGCAATATGGATGATAGACCTATAGTCTGCCTGCTGTCCTAGGCCAATATTCCGGGAAACTGACCGGTGATATTTGAGTTAGGCCCCGTGTTACGAACATGGTCAGTGGTCAGTCCTCATTTATTGTACCCACTCCAGGCCAAAACAATTTGGATGATGCGTTTCTGTCACGGTTAACAGTTATCCTCCATCGTCGTGCTCCATAGTGTTTCGAATTCGAGTAGCGTGAGTCACCTTTACATTCCATCTCCATATGTTCGGATGGATTTCAATGCCCCTGGGAATGACCCGCTCATGTTTCAGAGCACATTGAGAAGATTATATATCAATCGGTCTGAGGTCTTATCCTCAGAAATCCAGGCCCAATTTCAGATGACTGAGTCTTGGTCAATACCCCATAGTTGGACGATATGATAGCATGAGTATCATTTGCTTCTCATGTTGGGTGTGCCCCACAAGACCTTAGGGGTGATTTTTTATTCATTTCGGAATTATTTTTGAGCATATTCATACAATGGTACAGATGATTGGATTTGGCCATGTGTTGGATTGAGATGATGAGCATTACAAGCAAGAGGTTCATGAGATGGCCAAAACAAAGCCCTTAAGGATCAGCGTGCTGAATCGAACTTTCCAGTACTGATACCCTTTGGCCGGTAGCCTCCAGGACCGCTTCTATATCCTCAAATACTCTCCCCTCATCAGCCATCGCAGAGCGCATCTCACCAATCCAAGCTTGTGAATGTGCCTGCTCGGTTCGAAGTACGACCAACTGGTGACCCGCCTCCTTTAGTTGTTCCTGCACGTCTATAACACCCGAGACTTTTATGATAAATATTTTGTTATATAAATCATCAAAGGAATCTTTCACTACACACAACACTATCTTGACTTTCTTTACACACAACCGCGGCCTTCCTCGAAAGCTTCCGTTGTACGCAATACCGAGATTCACAAAAAAACGATATGCTATTTTAATATTATTAAAACTAGCCGTTATGAATATTAATACCCACATTTTGGAATTTTTTAAATTTCATATTTCAAAATTTACATCATTTTTGGATTCTCAATATCGAAATTAGCCTAGGATAAAATTTTGGTATTTTTCTGAAAATATTCAATTTTTTATGAATAGTGAAAACAATGGGTTACCATTTAAAAACCGACTTTTTATTTAAATAATTATTTATTTTATATAAATTTATTTGAGGTCAAAATTGATACATAATACTTATATAAGTTCAATGCAATTAATTGGAGTCTCTTTATAATAATTTTAGATATATAAAAATTTTATTGAACTTTTCACCGTCTTTTACCCACCTCCTAGGAAAATTTCCAAATTCACAAAAAAATTAATTTTACAGCTTCTGTGAGTGGAATTTTGAAAATCCAAGAGCCACAGTTAATATCAAGGACTAAAATGTGGTTCAATGAGATGAAAATAATTTTTGGTGAATAGTAACTTTTTACTTTTTTTTCCACGGTTAAAAGTAAATTGGGTAATTAAGGGTAAACATGATATTATTATTACACTCACACATGTCCTAATTCTATTGGATAAGTGTAATTGGACCAAAAACAACCTTAGGAATAAAATATGACCATTTAGGCCCACTTGGATTAGATTAGGACATTTATTATTAATTTATTTAAAGAAGGGTTAAAATAGTTAAAATCAACGTTTAATAAGTAATCATTTTTAATATAGGGTTATGCATAAGATAAATTCCACTATAAATATTCATTAGAAATATAAAAATATTTCCTACATAATGGTTTTTTATTTGTTATTTTTATACATTAATTAATTTAATTTATTTATGACACAATAATGATGTAGTGATTATATTATTAATGAAATATTGACATAATTGATGCTATAAGTACCCAAATAAATGTAATTTGAGACTTTTTATGAATTATAATAATTTTATAGTTTAACATGACATGTTAGTATTTATTTAATTAACTTTTTTCGAACTAATCATTCTTTTATGTTTTTTCACAAAAAATCAATTACCAAATAGTATCAAAATTGACATAAAATAGTTTTTAAAACAAATATTATATTATTAATTTTTATTTTATTCCTAAAAATCTATTGTTTTTCCAAATTAATTATATAAGGTTATATATATTAATAATACACAACTTTGGGTTCTTTTGGCTTGTTATACAAAGTTTATTAACCTTATAGTGTTAGAAAATAAGAAGACACGATAAAAGTAAAATTATTTAACATAAATTTAAATCTAAATGATGAGGTTAAAATAGATACCTAAACTTGTCTAAATTTTATTGGATGAGAGGAATTAGACCCATAACCACCTTAGATTCGAAATAAATCAATTTGGAGCTATTAAATACCGAATAGGATTTTATAATAAAATAATATTTTTAGTTTTCCCAAAGGTGCCCCTCTCCACCCTTATAAAAGGGCACCTCCTCCCTTTCTTCCTCACCCCACATTGAGCCTTCATGCTCGGCCAAACCCTTCCAAGAACTCTTCTCCACTTCCCTATAAACATACTAGTGGTCCTGGTATTCTTCAAAGACCAATTTTAGTTCCCTAAGAGGAGGTATCAAAGAGGAGCTTCAAAGAAGAGGTAATGTCCATTACCGATTCATTCAACATTATTTCTTCTTCCACTTCTTTTCTTCAGTTGTTTAATTATAAAGTAATAACATCAGTATCACTCATATACTGATATGTTTTTATATGTACGAAACAACCCTATTTCACCATCTATCCATCCTATGGAAAAAGAAATCACCGCGCGTGCATACGTACGAAATACCCTCTCCACGCCGTGGTGTAATCTATTTTACACCACCACCTTATTTGGATGGGTATAATGGTGTAAAAAATAACTATATATGATTATTGTAAATTGATATTGATTTTGAAATAGTATGCATACACTCTAATACAATTCCATGATCATGGGAATGATATCATCACTTGTGCGTACGTACGGAATACCGTCTCCACGATGTGATGCGACTCGTTCTACATGATTTTCATTGAATAGTGATTACATAAATGAATTGAGTGAATAAATATGATATATATGCAGTAATACCATTATTTAAATGAGGTATCTATAACCTAAAAAGAGTAATATGAATTTATTCGACATAACACGCATAAGAACAAAAAGTAATAAACACCCGAATAACAAGTAGTAATGAAATATTACTAATAAGAAGATAAAAATATGACCATATATGATATCATAAACATAATAATTATTCTATAATATGTCAATGACATTATTTAAATCACTATACAGGAGGTTTGGACACTTACGAAACAAATCGGACCTACGGTAAGGGAAAATCTCACAATCTCATGTTTATCTGAGATTGTTTATACATCAAAATTTACTAGGGAATTTTTATCATCCACAACCATGTTTCCTCAATATGTAATATTATTTCCATCCACCTACAATTGTTTGAATCCAATTTTACCCTTCGTTGAGTTTTTAGTAAAAGATATGAAAGGAATCTTTTGACGTTTTTCGTACGAGGTACTTTTAGACTTTTCCGGTCAAAGTACGAGAAGAATGTTTTTTTAACATATAAGGCATGAATGGATTTTTAAAACATTATTTCCATGAAGCTCCATTTACAAGTTTTCTTGTTTATTTTTAATCAACTTCTTTTAGTTTAAAATTATATGACATGTTAAGAAAGGAAAATGTTTTTGAAGTAGAAAGGATATTTTCCTCAATAATGGAGTTCAAGTGTTTTATCAAAATTATTTTCCATCTATGATAATACAGGGTACTGTTTCTATCCCTATTTTTACATTTTTTTATTATGTTATGAAGGAATAATTTTTATGATGTCCTTTTATCTTATATTGATTTTTTTATGATGGCATGATGATTAGGAATCCCATTTTTATTGTATGGGTTATGCTATGATGTATGATTTATAATTTTGTGTCACACATAAAAATAGTTTCATTATGAGATGGGTGGGACCTATATATCCCTCTAATGCATTTGGGTAAAGATATATATCTCATGATATAGACATGGCTGGAATGACAGTTTAAATCGGTTCAGTGACACCAGACTGAAACGAGGAGTGAACTCGGTTAAGAAATGGACATTGTCCACTAAGATAGTCTTGGAAATGAGTCTTGAATACTAAGAAATGATTTTCTATGAGTATGTGTGTGTTCCACAAAGCTTCAGGTTTCATGTTATGATTATTGGGATTACATTTCACTACTATTATATTTCCCATGTTATGAAATTATGATCTCTTTTGTAGGTAATGATTTCCAAAATGTTATGTTCTTATGAATATGTTGTGATTGAAATTTCTTTTGTTTAGCCTTACTGAGCATTTGAGATCACCATTTCGAATGTTTTCATTCCCCATGTCAGGAAGAAGGTTATTAAGTAGGAGATGAAAAAGGGACTATAGATATGATGAAATAAATGGGAGACAATGTCGATGCTTTATGAACCAGTTGTTTATGTTTTCTAGTTTTTAATGACACTATACCTATATGGTCTTTTCATGGTTTTGTTATATGTTCTAATAAGTGTACTTCAATTTTGAAGTAATAACCATGTATGTAAGGTATGGGTCATTATATTTGTTATCAGAGGAAAAGTATAGTCAACCTTTAGAAACTAGGATGTGAAAGCCTTAGTAAGAAACATAAGGATTTGTATAAGAATAGAACACAATCTTAGTGTTTCAGAAATGTCCATGACCAACATATGATAAGTCCATAAGTGTTAAATTTTATTCTTGATTATGCGGTTTTACTATTATAATTAGTGTTTCTCACACTATTTTTCTTGGTTTTAGTCAATGGCTGGAACCCGAAGGAACCATGTTAATGCGGAATACGACAGGCAATGCAATGATTGTCCCCCTGAGCAACCGAATGTTATGGGATATGGAATGCAAAATCTTGTAGCCATGATCACACAACTTTTTTAATCAATGAATCATGAAGGACAACCAAATGTGCAAATGAAGGAGCAACATTCTATTGTATCCTTTATGAGGCAGCGTCCACCTTCATTCAGCGGGTCTTCTGATCCATTAGTGGCTGGACAACGGATCAGTACCACTGAAATGATATTTTCAGTTCTTCAATTTTCTGAACATGATAAAGTCATCTTAGCAGTTTATCGCTTGGAAGGTGAAGCTAATCAATGGTGTAATCATAACAAAAATACTAGGCAAAGGGATGAAATAGAATCCATGGAATGGGATGAGTTCCAGAACTTATTTTTCAATAAGTACTTCCCTCGTATTCTCCGAACAATGATAGAGAAGGAGTTTCTTGAACTAAAGCAAAAGGATGATGAATATCTTGATACCTATGATGAAAATTTTACAAGACTTGCAATGTATGCTTCTGGGATTATTATCCAACCCGAGAGTAAGATCGATCAATTCATTAGTGGCTTAAAACCAAGTCTTAGAAGGGCGTTAGCCATAAGGGACATCAATAGGTACGGGGAAATTTTTCGATGTGCTCTCAATGTTGATATGAAGATTTGAGTAACCCATCAGTCATATGGGTTTGATAAGAAGAGGAAAATGGAATTCAAAGGAAAATCTAAAGAGCACACTGAAGTGAAGATGAGTTTTCCCTTATGCTCAATGTGTGGAATGAAACAGGGAGGGAGTTATCTTAAAGGGAAAAGTAAGTGCTTCAAATGGGGAAAGAAAGGTCATAGGGAATTTGAATGCCACAATGATGGGAAGAATATTTCTAGCGATGCGAACGAATAAAAGTCTACACAGAGTGCACCTCTTACAATTCAATGTTATAAGTGAACAGAAATGGGGAATTATGCTAATCAATTCCCTAATCCAAGGGTTGTTGATGATGATCGACATCAAGAAACTCTTAAGGCTAAAGGCAATGGAAAGTCACATGCAATTTCTATCAGCGATGTGGAGTACGATAATGAAGTGGTGAAAGGTACACTTACCATCCACTCTAAAGTAGAAAATGATTTATTTGATTCTGGGTCCACCCACTCTTGTATTTATTTTGAATTTTCTAAGGGTATCACCATATAATCTCAAAAATTAGATGGTGAGTCAGCTGTGACAACCCCTAATAGAACAACAGTCATATCAAAAGTTTATAATTCTTCTCCAATTGAAGTTTGTGGGAATGTGAATCCTGCAAATCTTGTGGTCCTTCCTATAGTGGAATTTGATGTGATTATTAGCATGTGTTGTCTTTCTTTATATGCAGATCATATCAATTGAAAAATAAGGGTAGTCACATTTCATATTCCAGATTAATCTATGATCGTCTGTCGATGCAGGGATGAACATAACCTTCCAGTGGAAACTTCTTCCATCTTATGGGTCTTGATTCCACTAAATGAAGGTTATTTATCTCAAATGGTTGGTGAGAAACTCATGATTAAGAATATTCCCATTTTATGGGAGTTTGAAGATGTCTTTCTAGGGTAATTGTCGGTCTTCCACCAAATCGTGAAGTTCAGTTTTCAATAGAACTCGTACCGGGTGCTTTGCATATTTCAAAGACACATTATAGAAGGGATCCAATTGATTTGCATGAATTGAAGAAGAAACTCCCAGAGAATCTTGATAAGGGATTAATACGCCTTATTTCGTCACCTTGGGGAGCACTAGTTCTATTTTTTATAAAGAAAGATGGATCAAGGAGACTCTGTATTGATTATCGACAACATAACAAGATCACTATCAAGAAAAAATATCCTCTCCCGCGCATTGATGACTTATTTGACCAACTACGCGGAGCTCAATACTTTTCCAAGATTAATCTTCATTCAGGGTATCATCAATTAAGGGTCAAAAGAGATGATATACCAAAGATGACGTTCCGTACAAGGTATTGACACTATGAATTTATAGTGATGCCATTTGGTCTTACTAATGCCCCTGCTATCTGCATGGATCTGATGAATAGAGTCATTAGAGACTATCTTGATCTGTTTGTGGTAGACTTTATAGATGATATTCTTTTCTATTCAAAGAGAAAGGGAGAACATGAAGATCACTTGAGAATTATAATGAAGACCCTGAGAATGGATAATATTTATGCCAAATATAACAAGTGTGAATTTTGGCTTCAAAAAGTTACATTTTTGGGTCACATAATCTCAAAAGAGGGGATATCAGTGGATCCAGCAAAAATAGAGGTTATCGAAAGATGGTTGAGACTAACTAAAATAATCGAGATCCAAAGTTTTCTTGGTTTGTCTAGATATTATCGATGTCTTGTGAAGGATTTTTCATGATTATCTAATCCACTCACTAGGTTGACTGGAAAAGGAGTTAGGTTTGTATGGATGGAGGAATGTGAAGAGAATTTCAAGGAGTTGAAAAGAAGGTTATCTAGTGCACCTGTACTCACACTTCCTTGTAGTGGAGAAAGGTTTGTGATCTATAGTGTTGCATCCAAGAAGGGATTGGGGTGTGTTTTCATGGAAAATGATATGGTGATAGCTTATGCCTCACAACAGTTGAAAATCCATGAGAAAAAGTACCCAACTCATGATTTGGAGTTAGCTGCGGTAATATTTTAATTAAATATTTGGAGGCATTAACTTTATGGAGAAAGGTGTGATATTTATACTAATCATAAAATTTTAAAGTATATTTTCACACAAAAGGGGCTGAATATGTGCCAAATAAGATGGTTAGAGCTGATTAAGGATTATGACTGCTCAATTTATTACCGCCCTGGGAAAGCAAAAAAGGCGGAAGATGTATTAAGACGACAAGACAATGCTAGATTATCCATGATGAGGATTACAAAAGATCCAATATTTATGGATTTACAAAGGATGGATCTTGGAATTATAATGAAAGGGGAAAATCATATCTTTCTCAAATGAATGTTCAAGCATCTCTACATGTGATGATTAAAGTGGAACAGAAAGAAGATGTAGAGTTACAAAAGAAGGTGAGAAATGTTCCTGAATTCAACCGTGATTGTGATGGGTTAATAAAGTTCAGGAATCAGGTTTGTGTTCCTCCCATCCCTGAAATAAAGAAGGAGGTGATGGATGAGGCTAATAGTTCTTCATTCTCTATTCATCCTAGAAGCACGAAGATGTATATGGACCTGAAAGAGTACATCTGGTGGGATGGAATAAAAAGAGATGTTGCTGAATATGTCTCTCGATGCTTGGTTTATCAGCAAGTTAATGCTGAGAGACAGAAGTCTAATAGGATGTTACAGCCATTACCCATACCTGAATGGAAATAAGAAAACATCACTATGGACTTTGTCACTGAACTTCCTGAAACATCAAAAGGTAATAATGCTATCTAGGTCATAGTTGATCATCTTACAAATTATGCACACTTCATTGCTATTAGAGAGGATTTCTATCTAGATCACCTTGCCGAGATATATGTAAAGGAAGTGGTAAGATTGCATGGAGTTACACTATCCATTATATCTGATTAGAATCCATGTTTTACCTCAATGTTCTGCCGAATTCTTCAGCATACTCTGGATACAAAGTTGAGTTTCAGCACTACTTATCATCCTCAGATAGATGGTCAGTCTGAGAAGGATGATTCAAACTCTAGAAGATAATTTAAGAGCTTGCTCTATGGATTTCAAAGGTGGTTGGGATCAACACCTACCATTGGTGTGATTTTCTTATAATAATACTTTTCACTCTAGTATTCAGATGGCTCCTTATGAAGCTCTCTATAGAATGAAATGAAGGACTCCAACTTGCTGGGATGGAGTTGGGGAAATAAATCTATTAGGACCTGATCTTGTTGATGAGATGGCAGAAAAGATCTGATCTATTCAACAACACATAAGATCATCTTAGAGTCGACATAAAATTCATTCCGACAACCAAAGAAAAGACCTAGAGTTTGAAGTGGGTGATATAGTGTTCTTCCAAATATCTCCTAGGAAGAGAGTAATGCGATTTGGAACGAAGGGAAAACTGAGCCCTAGGTATATCAGTCCTTTCGAAATATGGTATCATGTTGGGAAGGTAGATTACCGATTGACGCTTCCACCGAATCTCCCTCAAGTTCACAATGTGTTCCATGTATCTCTCCTAAGAAAGTACATACCGGATCCTTCACATGTACTCAGCTCAGAAGTTGTACCACTAGAGCAAGATCTTTCTTATGAAGAACAGCCGATAGAGATTCTGGATCGTAGCGAAAAAGTCCTATGGAACAAGACCACTCGCTTGGTGAATGTTTTATGGAGGAAACACCAATTAGAAGAAGCCACATTGGAGTTTGAGGATACGATGAGGGAGAGGTATCCTCATCTGTTTGTTACAAAGTGACGAATTTCGAAGGAGAAATTCATTTTAAGGGGGGTAGAATGTAACAGCAGAGAATTTTATGAGAAATATTTTGTTATATAAATCATAAAAGGAATATTTCACTACACTCAACACTATCTTGGATTTCTTTACACACAACTGCGTCCTTCCTCGATAGCTTGTGTTGTACGCAATACCAAGTTTCAGTAAACAATGATATGCTATCAAAATATTATTTAAACTAGCTGTTATGAATAGTAATACCCACTTTTTGGAATTTTATAAATTTCATCTTTCAAAATGGACTTCATTTTTGGATTCGGAATATCAAAATTAGCCTATGGTAAAATTTTGGTATTTTTCTCAAAAACTATCAATTTTTGATGAATAGTGAAAACACTAGGTTACTATTTAAAAACTGTATTTTTATTTAAATAATTATTTAATTTTTTTAAATTTATTTTAGGTAAAATTTGATACATAATACCTATATATGTTCAATGTAATTCATTGGAGTCATTTTATAATAATTTAAGATATATAAAAATTTTATTGAACTTTTCACCGTCTTTTACCCACCTCCAAGGAGAATTTCCAAATTCACATAAAACTTATTTTTACCGCTTCTCTGAGTGGAATTTTGAAAATCCTAGAGACACGGTTAATATCAAGGACAAAAATGTGGTTCAATGAGATGAATATAATTTTTGGTGAATAGTAACTTTTTACTTTATTAACCACAAATAAAAGTAAAATGGGTAATTAAGGGTACAAATGATATTATTATTATACTAACACATGTCCTAATTATATTGTATAAGTTTAATTCGACCCAAAACAACCTTAGGAATAAAAGATGACAATTTAGGCCCACTTGGATTAGATTAGGACATTTATTATTAATTTATTTAAAAAAGGGTTAAAATAGTTAAAATCAATGTTTAATAAGTAAATAATTTTTAATATAGGGTTATACATAAGATAAATTCGAATATAAATATTAAATAGAACGATAAAGAGATTTCATACATAATTGTATTTTATTTGTAATTTTTAAACACTAAATAATTTATTTTATTTATGACACAATGATGATGTAGTAATTATCTTATTAATGAAATATTGAAATAATTAATGTTATAAATACCCAAATTAATGTAATTTGAGACTTTTAATAAATTAAAATAATTTTATAGGTTAATATGACATGTTATTATTGATTTAATTTACTTCTTTAGAACTAATCATTCTGTTATGATTTTCACAAAAAATCAATTACTAAATAGTATCAAAATTGACATAAAATAGTTTTTAAAACAAATATTATATTATTAATTGTTATTTTACCCTAAAAATATATGGATTGGGAAAATGACTTAGATAATGTTATATATATTAATAATAAACAACTTGGGCTTCGTTTGTCTTGTTATAGTAAGTTTATTAACATTATAGGTTAAGAAAACAAGAAGACACGGTAGAAGTAAAATTATTTAACTTAAAGAGAAATCAAAATGATGAGGTTAAAATAGATACCTAAACTTTTCTAAATTCTATTGGATGAGATTATATAGACCCATCCCCACCTTATATTTGAAATAAATAAATTTGGAGCTATTAATAACCGAATATGACTTTATAATAAAATAATATTTTTAGTTTTTCCAAAGGTTCCCCTGTCCTCCCTTATAAAAGGGAACCTCCTCCCTCTCTTCCTCACACCACATTGAGCCTTCATGCTCAGAAAAACCCTGCAAAATTATCTTCTCCACTTCCCTAGAAACATCATAGAGGTTCTGGTATTCTTCAATGACTAATTTTAGTGCCCTAAGAGGAGGTCTCAAAGAGGCTCTTCAAAGAAGAGGTAATGTCCATTATCGATTCATTCAACTTTATTTATTCTTCCACTTCTTCTTCTTGAGTTGTTTCATTATGAAGTAATAACATAAGTATCACTAATATACTGATGTGTTATTATATGTATGAAACAACCCTATTTCCCCATCTATCCTTCCTACGGAAAATGAAATCACCGCATGTGCGTACGTACGAAATACCGTCTCCACACCGTGGTGTAATCTACTTTCCACCACCACCATACTGAGATGGGTATAATGGTGTAAATAATGACTATATATGATTATCTTAAATTGATATTGATTCTGAAATAGTATACATACACTCCAATACAATTCCATGATCATGTGAACGATATCATCGCTCGTGCGTACATACAGAATACCGTCTCCACGATGTGATGCGACTCGTTCTACATGATTTCCATTTAATAATGATTACATAAATTAATTAAGTGAATAAATATGATATATATTACACTAATAAAAATCTGGAAACTAGGTATCTATAACCTAAAAAAGAAGAATAAGAATTTATTCGACAAAACACGCTTAAGAACAAAAAGTAATAAACATATGAATAACAAGTAGTAATGAAATATTACTAATAAGAAGCTATGAATATGACCATATACGATATCATAAAAATATGTATGATTCTAGAATAAGTCAAAGACATTATTTAAATCATTATAAAGGAGGTTCAGATACTTACGAAGAAAATCAGACCTAAGGTAAGGGAAAATCTCACAATCTCATTTTTATCCGAGTTTGTTTATACTTCAGAATTTAATGGGGAATAATTATCATCCACATCCATTTTTTCTCATTATGTAATATTATTTCCATCCACCTAAAAATTTTTTAAATCCAATTTTACCCTTCGGTGAGCTTTTAGTAAAAGATATGAAACGAATCTTTTGTCATTTTTTGTATGAGGTACTTTTTGACTTTTCCGGTCAAAGTACGAGAAGAATGTTTTTTTAATTTATATGGAATGAATGGATTTTTAGAATGTTATTTCCATGAATCATCCTTTACAAGATTCCAAGTTTATTTTTAATCATCTTCTTTTAGTTTAAAATTATATGACATGTTAAGAAAGAAATATGTTTTTGAAGTAGAAAGGATATTTTTATTAAGAATTGAGTTCATGTGTTTTATCAAAATTATTTTCCATCTAAGATAATATAGGGTTCTGTTTCTATCCCTATTTTTACATTGTTTTGATTATGTTATGATGGAATTATTTTTATTATGTCCTTTTATCTTATATGGATTGTGTTATGATGGCATGCTGATTAAGAATCCCATTTTTATTACATGGGTTATGCTATGATGTATGATTTATGATTTTGTGGCACACATAAGAATGGTTTCATTATGAGATGGGTGGGACCTATATCTCCCTCCAATGCATTTGGTAAAGATTTATATCTCATGAGATAGACATGGATGGAACGACAGGTTAAACTGCTTCAGTGAAACAGGACTGAAACGAGGAGTGAAATCGGTTCAGAAATGGACATTGTCCACTAATATAGTCTTGTCAATGAGTCTTGACTACTAAGAAATGAGTTTCTATGAGTATGTGTGTATTCAAAAAAGCTTCATGTTTTATGTTATGATTATTGGGATTACATTTCACTATTATGATTTATCCCATGTTATGAAATTATGATCTCTTTTGCAAGTAAAGAATTCCAAAATGTTATGTTCTTATGAATGTGTTGTGATTCATATATCTTTTTTTACCCTTACTGAGCATTTGAGCTCACCCTTTTGTGTGTTCTATTTCCCTCTGTCAGGAAGAAGGTTATTAAGTAGGATATGCAAAAAGGGACTCTATATATGATGAAATAAATCGGAGACAATGTAGATTCTTTATGAACCAGTTGTTTATGTTTCGCAGTTTCTAAAGACACTATACCTATACGATCATTTCACAATTTTAATATATTTTCTAAAATGTGCATTTCAATTTTGAAGTAATAACCATTTATATAAGGTATGGGTTGTTATAGAGTCAGCGACCTGGGCCGCTAGTTGCTCCACAAGCTTAGAGCATGTTGCAATGAAGGCCTCCTTATCTGCCGCCTGCCATTCAAGGTGCTAGACCTCCCGCTCCGCCCTCAGCAACGCTCGTGCACTCGCCGATCTTTCCCAACACTGGGAAACGTCGGTGCACCGGATGCTCTCACGTATCTTCTTAGCCATGTAATCACGGACCGTCAGATGAAGGCGCTGAGCGTCATCCACTCCGGCGCACAGGAAGGGAAGCCATGTCTGGAGTGATCCCATCCACCTCAGCCAATCCGAATATGGCTGTCTGAGAAAGTGCTGGATACACTTCCACCCTTTGTGACATGTCATCCGGCGCTCCTCAGCTGCCTTTGAGTCCGAGTAATCTACCTACTCAGTGTCAACGGATTGGTACGTAGGGAAGGCAGCCAGAAGATTGGCAGTAGGATCTGCCTCAGGGATATCTTCGTGAGGATTAGGATCCTCGATATCTGAGAGACCTTCCTCTCTCACCCCAGCAGCGACGATGCCTCCTTCATCTTCTAGCCTCACCTCAAGAACATCGCCATTGGTTTCCTCTTCCACCTGCTCACCAATTGCCAGGGTCGACTCAGTGTAGGGAGCATGTTCTGAATGAGGTGGTATGTCTACCGCTGGTCCGCTCACGGACGGCCCGGGCTCCGCAGCCTGACGAGCCTCCAATGTTGAGATCAATGCGCAAGGCGTATGCTGATTGGTTGGGATCTTCTGATAACAAGAACCAGTAGTGAAGCGTGAGACTTACATGAGTACAGAGCGTCGGTCTCCAGTGTTTCAGCCGCTGCAGGAGCCGCCATGATGGGAGACCCATATACTCTTGTTAATTCAGTGATGGGTGTCAGATCCCCATCCTGTCCCACCGGTTCCTCCCCTCCCACCTCTAGTGGGGATGCCCGTCCAACAATCAGCTGCTCCTGAGTGAGGCAGAGAGACAGTTTGGAAATTGGAAACGAAAAATTGATGAAGAAGGAAATTGAATGAAGATAGAGACAAACCTTGAGTATCTCGGTTATGTCGAGATCAGAGACGACAATCTTTCCACTCTCTCGGTGACTCCCTTGGTATGTCACCCCCTGTGACCCCTCACATTTAGGTTGTCCTTCTTCTTCATCTTCCCTTTCTCCTTCGTCTTCTACGGTATCGCCCCCCCCCCCCCCGACTCCTCGTCACTGTTTCCTTCTCTCAGCGGCATCACTTCCGGATCATGCTCCTGGACAAGCATCACTTTCACTAGGAATTGTGGCTCTGCACGCCGACCCCATTGGCACGCGTATGTGTCCATGGCCGTCAGATAAGCATGCCTCCGATGGAAATTTACCTGGTCGGTAACTCAAACGAGCCCGACCTCTGGCAGGTGGATCCCGTTTTGCATTATCTTCTGCCAGATGGCTTCAATTATCATCAATTGTCACAGGGTCATCTTGGCCGACCACAGTGCCGGTAGGATTACATCTTGGAAAGGATTGAGTAGGTATCTTATCTGCTTCCCAGGCAGCTCCCTGGCCAGCTCATGTGACCCCCCTTTGGGCAACGTGGTCGCGACGACGTTGTGTGATGTTCCCGCTCCTGATGTCTCGGCCTGCGCAGGCCTCCCTTCCTGACACACCCCTGGTTCCACCCTTCTAGAAGAACCTTTCCTTCTTCCCCATTGCCTAGTTTCCACGGAGGGAACTTCTAGTTTTCGGGCTCGCTTGCGTAAAATACCCTCAAGGTACGTAATGATTCGGTGTTCGACATACTCGGTTTCTAGGCCAGCATCAACCTCGGGGGGAGGAAGAGTAATGACGTCGCCAGAGCCGAAAGTGGTAAACATCAACCACATCTGGCGCAGAACACATGGGTTCTTCTCCTTCCAGACAGCCGTGAATACCTTCTCTGGCATTCGTTGGAGGCACCCGAATTGCCTGGCGAATCGGGATGGCACGTATGGCTCACAGATCACCTTCCCGTTGATCGGAGTCACAAGAACCCCGCCACGAATGCTCTAGAAATACTCCTGTTGTTCCAAAGAGCCTCTCCCATTGTCCACCATCAGGATGACCGGGGTGGGGAACGGGCTGAAGTGGAAGTTGATGTGGTTGCCAATGCGAATTCTCATGCCCTCCTCATTGAGCGTCATCGGCGCCACCCCTGCGATGTTCAACAAGTAAGGTCATAGACCATTTCCCAGAGGAGGGATGGAATTTGGGAAAGTGTACCCACCTAGGTGAGCCAAGACACAACCTTGGAAGATCTGGAAGGGGCCACATACTCTCCGAGGCGACCCCCTCGTGAGATGCATCCTAGGATGGCATAAAGCTTGGCCAGTATGGGGAAGCCCAAGTTGAACCGTTTGTTGGAGGCCATGGTACCTTCCATCACCAGTGTTTCTGGATGGACGCCCATCCTCGCGCCCCGCACTGGAAGGAGCCACCCACTGAGGAAGGCGGCAAGGAACACGACATACTGGATGTTCGAGTCCCGGGCCTCGATGACTCGATATCCCCATGATTAGTATTTCCCCTCCTCCAGGGTCCTACACTATGACCCATCCCTACTCCTCTAAGCCGCAGTAGGGCACCGTTTACCCCATCCCTGAATCTTGACGGTAGGATCCTTCTCAAGGAACTGGCTGAACCAGCCCTTGTAGGAAATGTCCTTCAAGAATTCCTTGACACCCAGCCTCTCTTTGGCCAGCTCCAGCAAGTGCCACTTCAGCATGGCCGTCTGTGACCTGTCTTCCCAGGTGTTATTTGGAGGAACAAACTCATCATATTGGTAGCCCTCTAGTGGGATACCTCCGACGTAGTGAACGTCCTAGAGACTGATGCCAACATCCACATGGTGAAGGTGCAATGTGTAGGTATCAAGAGACCACCGGGTGAATAGCCCCGACCCGAGCTCTGGTTGAAGGTGGAAGTGGAACTGTGACATCCATACCGCCTCAAACAGGCCAATATACCGCAGTTCATCCCCGAACTGGTTGCAGGTATGGGGAACCCATAACACCCAGGCCCACTCGATGGTGAAGTTACCCCCGGACCGCAGGTCCCAATTCTTCAGCCAACCCTTCATGTCATCTGTGACGCTCTGATGGAACATGCTTACGTAGAGGGCTGAAGAATTCTCTAGGATAGGCTCATCCCCGGTAATGGTCCTAGTCCTCAGGTTCAGGACATATACATCCATATGTCTGGTTTCCCTGGAAGGACGACTGTTGTTGGGGATGTTGTAGCAAGGAAGCTCATCCTCCCGGGTCACCCATGGCCGTGGTGTGTCCACCTCGAATCCCGGTAGGGGCACCTCATCCAGAATGCCAAAATTCCAGAGCGGGAGGTTTTCATACAAGGGATACGTCTTCTGGGCTGGAGTCAGTAGATTGAAAAAGGTCAGGTTGTTAGAAACAATCACCTTGGTGCCATAAACCTCCTTATTCGCCGCCATTTCGGTCCTACGAGCGGCGGCTTCCCCCTCATCAACACAGTTTGCGGCCATCTCAAATATCTCAGGAGTTGTACGAAACCAGGATTTAGTGCGCAGAATCGGATAGTGCTGCATGAAATCTAAAGTGGCGATGCGAAATCTGGGAGATGGACTTGCAATCGGCACGTTAAGCACGGAATATCCCGAGTAGGCGTGCAAGGATGGCCAAAATTCTGAAGGAATTCCGTCCTTCCAGAGTGTTTTTGACATGCAGCCACGGGTAAAATTTCGTGCATGAGAGTGATAAGCCTATCGCGCGTAATATCTAGAGTACAGATTTGGGACCCAACGCACCTTTTTATAGGCGAGGCCAGGGTTCTGCGCCGCGTGGAAGGAAAATTCCGAGCTGATCCGTCGTTCTACGCGCCGCGTGGGTTGTTTGTGCACTAAGCACCCAAGAGTGGCCCTGCTTCGGTGTTTCAGCATTTCCCTCGGAATCCAACCGTTGCGACCTCTCACCGATCCAATTCCGAGGGGGGTATTTGTAGACGCTGAAAAAAGTCCGTAACTCTAAGAGGAAGTTTTGAAATGGCTAAGTGAATTCATATTCGGAATCAGGGGCCCAATCCAGAGGCCCGGGAAGTGGTGCGCGAAATAAAGGAGGATTTTCATGAAATAATGAAGTGTTCATGAAGCATTCCCATGATTCGCGTAATCAATCCAATGGCGCACACAATTTTTTGCGCCCCGGTTCCGTGCGGTGAAGCTTTGCGCGGCGACGGTTCCTATCGCGGAAAATATCACGCGCAGCCTAGATTCTGCACCGGTCGATGCCTATAAATAGAAGGAAACCCCAAACAGGTTGGGGTTGTGGAATTCTGAATGGATCCCATGCATTCAATTCGACTTCCCCCCGCACGCAATATGACTTCCAGGTAATTTCCCTTTTCGTATAACATTGCCTCGGGGTTTGCCTTTGTGCACAACTCCACTGGCTTAAGTGAATTTGGCCACTCCTCCAGGTATGTACCTTGTGCACAATCGTTTCCCCCTTGCATGAAATCCCCTTCTATGCATGAAATACCTTGCACGCCATCACCTATCCGCACAATCATCTGGCCCTATTGCGCGCCATCCCAGTGTTTTGCGTGCAAACATTTTTTTGCACACAACACCCAGGACCCCTTTACCTTGACTCCCCTTGGATTCCTTTTCACGCTGGTACCTGATGTCTCCCCTTCCGGACATGCGCGCCATATGTTTTCCTTTCGTACGGCCTTCTAGGCTCATATGAAGTAACCTCATGGTCCCTTGGGTGGTGTTTCCCGTTGTGTTTCTTTGCCTTATGCTTCTCCACATAGGCATACTAACGGCTATTGCTTCTTCACATAGCCATGCTAACGTGGACCCCTCAATGGTTCGCCCTGTGGCCCCCCTTCATTACGGCCTTGCCGATGCCTTCCCTCTGACAAGGGGTAGAGGGCATTAGGCATGTAAGACCTAGGGGTGTGGAGCGAACCCACCTTGTCCAAGCCGTAGGACGTAAAACTGCTATGCACCTCGTCTTTAACACATGACGTTAAACTATGGTCTGAACCCATGATTCACATGCAGGGTCCCCCCAGATCGGACATTTTTTACACCTCTCATCTCCACGGGAATGGAATCTTCCTCGCATGGAATGAGATCCTCCTTTTCGGAGTGGCGTTTGTCTACGGGGGAAGGGCTGCCTCAGAGCGTAAGCCCGTAGCCTCTCTTACAGAAGGTTGCACCCATGCACCTCTGTACATCCCCCCTGCCAAGGCCAGTGGTGTCCCATTCATACTGATTTTTTTCGCACTAAGGGCTGATAACCACATGTAAGCCCTTGTTTCCTCTTTGGGCCACTCAATGCGTAAGCCCCTTTCCGCTTCTCATGGACGCATTCTTTGCGACGTGATCGTCTGGTCCCTGCTGCCTCTTGTTTCTCACACCGAGCATGACTCACGTGGGCTTAGAGCACGCATAGATCATGACATCCTCCTATGGGCCACCACAGAGCGTAAGCCCCGTACCAGAAAACTATGTGGACTTTGATCCGTGCTAACGCATGGTACATAGGAAGCCTCTTTGAGGTTCAAGCCAACCACCTGTTCATTCTGACCTCTCCATGTCGGTTTCCTGACCACCATGGGCCACCTCAGAGCATAAGCCCTATATTCACCATGGGTCTCCACAGAGAGTAAGCCCCATATTCCTCGTCCCGCATGACGTTAAAATGTATGCCCTCGTCCCGCATGACGTTAAACTGTATCTCGTCCTGCATGACGTTAAACTGTATTCCCTCTATTGGGCCGTCTCAGAGCATAAGCCCCATTTCTCACCCCCACGTCTCATCCTGACTTCCACCTCAAGCCCACGTTCCTTGGAGAGCTCATGCCCTATCCCAAAGATCTTACTTCCACCAGGCTCCAATCCATGCGTCCATTCTCACAAGTCACCTCTTCAGGTGTCCCACCGTATCACCGAACTTTGTGGACTTTGATTCCTTGCCATGGAGATACGTAGGAAGCCTCCACGAGGTTCAAGACCATATCTCCATCACCCATCCTGATCCTTACCCGGGCCGCCACATCCTGGTGAGATCATTCCACCCCATCCCACTCCATAGTATCCAGGAAGTTGCCCACGTGATGGACCCAACATCGGTGTTCCCCCTTGGGGGTTCTTCAATCTGATCCATTCGTAGTGTTCCGATTAGTCCGATCCATCTCTAAAAGATGTTAAACTCGCGGCATACCTCGTGTTAAACATGGGAAGATGAGGAAAACCTCATATGGTACACAATTCACCGCGTTCAATGTGGGATGCCTCAGGCTTCCGCGCCCTTGAGAAACCCTGTGATAAGGGACAAGAGACAGACATGCTAATCCCAAGCGTCAAGACATGACAACGACACCCCAACGTGACCATTCTCCTCACCGAATGTTGCTGCCCCAACAAGACCCCTTGGAGCATCTCGACGGAAGTAGTGTAATTTACTAGCGTCCATGCAGATATGGCGCCAGGAATGAGTTGCACGAACCCATATTAAATCTATATGGGAGACCCGGACTAGGTGATGAGCTCCGAGGAGGAATCCACGGAAGGAAGAACCAACATCCCATCATCCCGGTTTCGATCAAGGAGCAGATGTCCCTGAATAAAGAATAGATGTCGCCTGCCTTTGGAAAGTGGGAATGCGGGGCAACGAGCCACATGTCCTCCCATGCTTGACGGACACATGCGCGTGCCCCTGTGTAAAATCGTCAGAAAAAATTGTATGATTACATTTTTTTAAAATATAATCATTCTATTTATTATGGTTATTTTATTTTTGGAAATTATGTTTTAAAGTAAATGTGTATATCAGTATTTTGAAATATTTTACTTATGAGATTAAAAGTAAATTTTAACGAGTTTGATGATAGATATGATATATTTTATGTGCTTCCTGAATTTGATGGTACATATAATTTTTCTAGATGATAAATGATACCGATATAGGTGATGAGGATGGGTTATGATAATATATCTCAAGATAATTGGTGATCCCAATATAGATCTCTAATGTATTTTTAAGGTTATGTTCCCATGAAAAACAATGTTATAAGTATAACATAATAGTAATTATAATTACATGGGTTCTTGTATTGGTTCAGGTAATTTTTCTATAAATATGATCACTGAGGGCACCTATTTGATATTTTTGGGATTAAAAATCATATTCATGGAAATCTTTTAATTTAATTAGGTAAACTAGTGATGTTTTACTTTAATGTATGGATTTTAAACTTTTAGTAAAAAAATTTATGTTTTTAATAATTTTATTGTTGGTTTATCATTTATTATATGAAATCATCAAGGTTATAATTTTTCAATCATTTTTCTAATAACTTGTTTTAAAGTAATTATTATTTCTTTTTTATTTATTCCTTGATCTATGATAATTATGCTAATGGGATTTTGTATTTTATGGTCTCATGTTATTAAAATGGACTACTGGGGTTCTATATTTTTGTTATATTCCTTAATGTTTTTTTACTCAAATAACATATTTTCAAATATTTTTGATAGGTATTAATGATGAGTAAGATCAATGATGATTAGTAGTTTAAAATAATTGGGATTTTCCATGAAAAATATTTTTTATATTAAAATACATATACATTGTAAAATATGGATATTGGGTGATATCTCCCACATTATAATATAATTTTTTTTAAAATCATGGTGACATAATTTTATAAAAATCTAAATCGTAGAGATCCTAGAATTTTATGAAAATGAAATCTTAACTAAAAATTGATGTTATTTAATTGTTTTAAAAATGTTCCATTTTCTTCGATGTTACATGATTGATTTTGATAATTTTATTGAATAGGATAATATAATGAAATACCTTCTATATATAATAATATATGATTATAATGATAATGAATTGTTTTGATAATTTTTGATCATATGATAAATGAATTTAATACAATTTAGAGATTAAAATATATTGGTATAATGATATATATAGTTTAAACATTACCATGTATCTTCATATAAATTTTCTCTATTCATAATGGTTTTATATAGAATAAACATTAATGATAGAATATGAAGGCAATAAGAGGATAATATCTTTCTAAATTAGTTACCGAAAATTGATGGAATTAATTTTTTTTTGTTTTTTCAATGATGAATATGTTTGAAAATAATCTAGGTGGTGGTGGTATCCATGAATACAAGAAGTGAAGATCCACCCATAAAAATGTCTATAATGAAGCATTTAATGAAAAACAACCCTATAGAATATAGTGGATTATCTATCATTTTGATAGTAAAAAGATGAAATAAATCATTGATGAATATATTCGTGGTCATTGTATGTTAATAAAATAAAAATTTTAATATTCCAAATTAACACATTGAATTATAAGTTGATCAACTATGGTAAATTGTTATGAATGAATGAAAGGAAATAATAAATTGATTCCAAGGAATATGACAAATATATGTATCATTTCATTTGTAAATTGTTTTAGAAAATATTTTTAACCTATGATGAAAATTAAATTCATTGATCAGAGTATTATGTAAGAGGATTAATTGGTAGTATATAAAATTACATCACCCAATTGGAAATAAATTTATGAAATTTTATTAGGGATACTGATAGAAAAATTAAATAGTTTTACCAGGGATTGAAGTCAAAATATTTAAGGTCATGAATTCTTGTGAATATAACAGTTTTAAGAAACATGTTATATATGCATAGAAGGTTGGAGGTACCTTGAAAAGGTCTTATAAAATCCCAGAAGTGTTTCGAATTTTTAAATTTCAGACATATATCTTCTGATTAATATAGAAATGATGAGAAAAATAATTGAAAAATAATTTAATGTTTAATTAATATTAATAACATTTTTCATTATGTGATTACTTATCTAAACTTACGGATGAAATATATAAATTGTCATTATCAAAAATTAAAATGTGTGAATAAATTCATTAAAAATAGTTCAGAAGATGTTGGACCATTTAACAATGTGGTGTCTGATTTATTTCATTAGAAATATTTTTTGTAAATTTGGAATAACTATAGAACATGGTAAAACAAAAGTTATTTGTTAATGGAATCAATCTATACATATTGTATAGATTCATAGTTTTATTTGAATATCTTGTGTCTATATATGTAGAGTTGAAATCATTTCTCTATTTTCCATCCCACTTTAATGACCCCGATCTAGTATCATGGATCTGGTGTCTTACTTTATAACATTGACAAAGATAAAAAGGATTGGATCATGAATAGCTGATAATTTTAGTAGTTTTGGAGAACTATTAAAAGATATAATACCCATTTTACATTTGGTATATTAAATAAAACATAATACAAAACAAAATAAGACGAACTGTATCCTTAAAAATCGTTCGATGCGTTTTAATTTATATCTTTGGTAAATGAAACTAAATTATGGTGAGCTTAAATTCTTAATAAGGTTTAATTATAATTTTTTTATAATTAATTAATAAGAATAAAAAGTGGTAATATAAATAACTAACCGTAATTCTATTTAATCAATTACCTACATATCATAATTAGATATGGGATAATCAACATTTCTGGGTAAATTATAGAAAACACAATCTATTTAATCAGTAAAATGAGAATGAAATGTATCAGGATATAATATCACTATGAAAATATCATGGATAAGAATAAATATATTATTAATAAAGGAAATTAATAATTATTGGATTTCATAATCTCAAGTATCATGATACCTCCACTCTTAAGACATTTTAAAATGAGGTTTATAACTATATATAGAAACCCACATAATTTTCCCAAAATATTTGTCACATTAGACCTATCAATGCATTTAGGGGCTATCAAAATTCTGGACCCACCCATCACTATACATATAAATCATTAATCACATATCAAATATTCTATTTAATTCATTAATCAATATTGATATCATTAAATATCATTATTGAAAAAAGGAAAGAGATTTATCAATATTTGACAAGTTAATCTAAAAACATTAAAAATAAAAACCTCCATGAAAAAGTATAAATTTTAGATAATTATCATATCCTTGCCACAATAATATGAATATTAATGTGAAATATAATTTCGTGTAAAAAATGATCAAAGAACATGTTTTTTTCAAGAGAATGGTCACAATCACTAAATAAAATGATATTGTACAATAAGTATATCAACTTGTTTATCTTCTAGTCAAATAACCTTAGATAAAATAATAAAATTTAACCATAAAATAGAATTAAGTATGAATTGATCTAGATATTTAATATAAAAGGTCAAGTATATACAACATATAAATGAAATTTGTTTCATAACATTTTATATGCCTTAATGAAGGGAAATTGAGACGAAGTCCCTTGACGCACTCCTACGTTATATTGAACAAGATTTAACAAAAAATATATTCATTTTGAACTAAATATTAACATATAAAAACCTATATTAATATACATAAAATCAAATATGACACCTTTTAAACATAGTATCACTCGTTTGTTAATAATCATTCATTATTTCCATTATTTAGGTTATTAATTTCTTTGTTTTTTCACAACTATTTTTTTAGTAATGTTTTGGTTCTTATTCATATATTATAGGTATATCATATAATGAGTAGTAATAATGATATAATTCTGATATATATAAAGAAATTATACTTTTAAAAACAATCACGAATGATGTTTTTGAAAAATTATGTACGTTATGATCATGGGGATGGTACTTCGTACGTACGCAAGGGTAACATTTTCATTAATGAATAATTATTTTGGAAAAGTGCTAAGTAATAATTAATCATTAAAAAATGAAAAAATATCATAAATACCGTATTTTTTAAAATATATTTATATATTTCATCCATTTGGCATGGGAATAAAATGGATTCATATCTCTTCATGAAGCTGGTAGTACACATGCACACGAATGATGTTATCAACATTATGTGAGTGAAAAGGTAAGTAAAAAAATATATTATATTTATAAAAGAATAAATATTTCCATAATATCATAATTACATCATTTATGTCTTATAAATTCATTAAAATTTTACTAATCTATTTCTATGTAATGTGTTATTGAAAAATGAAACACATCACTTCATGAGGCAGTAGTCCACCGTACACATGTACCAGATCACCATATCTCTAAATGAATTTAAATAACAAATTTATATATAATATAATGATACTAGAGTTATAAATATATTATTAATATAATATATATACCTTATATACATCAACATACCCATCCATGAGAGGTGGAAATGAAAAAATAAATAACACTAGTTCGTGAGGCAGTAGTCCATCATACGCATGAATAATAACATCAGAACCCATTTTATGGATGTGGGGATCATTTTAGTTCATTAAATTAACATAAAAAAATATCAATATATATATTATAATTATGTTATTATATCATAATATTTTAATAAAAATTGAACAAGGTAGAGGAATAAATAAAATAACAACAGTCGTTGAATAATGTTACCCCTTATTCAGGTAACCTACCTAGGATATCACAGAAATCCATTATAGGTATATTTATTCACAATTTTTTTCATAAATGATGATATTTATATTGGAAAGTTATATATTTAATGTAATTTTTGAAGAAAAATGGTTTAATTTGGTGAGTAAGAGAGGGGAGAAGGAGTACTTATATATGTGATATGATTTGAAAACATTTAATTTTTGAAAGGAAAAAATTAGTACACATGTTTTTAAAATTTAAAAAAGATTAAAAAATTTATTATTATCTACCATGATAAATTATATTCTCATTATAGATCCTTCCAATATATTTTATACATATTTTTAGGTATGTTAAACCCTTATATTTTTATATTCAATATTTGGTAGCAATATGAATTTACTTTCAACAAATTTATAGAAAGATGTATTCTAAAATATTTTTCAATGAAATACTTCATAAGACATCATTTTAATAATTGAATGGTAACTATTGTAGTATCTAAACTCTATAAAATTTAAATACTAATCACATATTCATTTAATGTCCAGTAAATATGACATAAAAATGAATTTTGTTGATTAAATAGTATTTTTAGATTTTAAAACTTCATGTGGATGGTAGGCGGTGCTCAAGTGAAGCTCTATATTACGAACCTTCTAACGAAATCTTCAAAATATCACTACAAAATAGAGATCTAGATCACATAAAATTGGAATAGGTGTTCCATGATTTGTTAAAACATAATTAATATAGAGATTTGTGAAGATATCATGATATAAATATTCCATTATATAGGGGTAATGTTTTAATTTTTTACTTTATTAATGATAAACAATATCACATCATTATTTTGAGGATTATTTTGTGGTCCTAAAAAAATTAATAGTAATTTCATCCGAACATCACAAAGTAATAGGATGATATTGAATGACTCCTATAGGATGATATATCATATTTTCCACTTATTGAAAAGTCAAATATTTTGACACAAAATCAACAATATCCCAATTCATGTTATCCAACCCAAAATGTTCCCTCTAATTTCCACAGATCACTGTGATATAGGGTTGTATATGGATGTTGTATCTATGAGTGTAATTTAAATATTACCTATGTATATCATGTATAGATTAAATACATATCTTTTTAAACATTATAACACCATATTCAAAAAATGAATTCTACTAATTTCACATAATTCAGAGACTTACCTTTCTCCATAAAATTCTCGTTATCTAATTGATAACTTTTAAAATTTTCTAATAAATATGGGATTTCAATCATTTCAAAAATTATTTTTTTTACCCTTCCTTTGTAATTCCCATATTCATCTTTACCAGATTCATGAATATATGTTCCTTTTCAATCCTCAATTTCCTCAGAACACCATGTTCATTCCTACTCAATGCATATGTTACTATATTTCCATTAAATAGATGGTAGTGTATTGGGAAATAAAAATCCTTCAGTAGCTCAAGCCATCACCTTCGAATCCTCTTAAGATATTTATTTGAAAATATTTATTTTAGACACTTATGGTATATGTTTATCTTCCATATTTAACCATTGAGATAATGACTCCATTTAATTGAATAAATTATTATAATTTCCAACTCCAGATCAGGGGTTTGATAGTTATGTCAATGAGTCTTCAATTTCATTAAGGGATATGTAATAATTATATCGTGTTGAATTAGGACACTACCAAGTCTCTATTTTAATTCATCACAGTATGTAACAAACCCATAATTTCTATATTTTAGTGTCTAAATTTGATCATTGACCAATCTTCTATTCAGGATATAAAATAATTATTCAAATTCTTTTGTAAAAAAATAAGCAATTTTTATGAAATCATTATTAACAATTTATCCAATTAGAAATTATTTTAAAGAATTAGTAATATGAGGATTCCAAACCATTAAATATAAACAAATAATTTAAAATAATTGGTATAGGAAATTATCTAAATATCATTACCTTTATATGATAAACTGGGATTTTATCCTTTTAGATAAAATAGGTAAGAAAAGAATCTTCATGAAGCCAAAAAATAAATTTATTTTTTCATATAACTATTTTCTTATAAAGGTATCATAAAGTATCCAAAAGTGATTCTCATTAAACTCAACCCATTTAAAGTGTCAATAAATATCACCAATGAATACCACTAAAAATAATCATCAAATTCCATGCATAAATTCTTCATTAGATTCATAAAAACATATCGTGCATTAGTCAATCCAAAGGGAATTATTCTCAAATTATAATGTCGATACCTTGTTGGAAATGTTTTCTTCAGAATTTCTTCATTCCTTACATAGAAATGATGTTACCCATAATGAAGAGAATCATTGAAAAATATTGGTAATTTTAAATTGGATTGAATTATTCATTGATGTGAGGAAGAGGATAATATTTTTTTAATAAAATTAATTTAATTATAATAAATGAACATAAACATGGATATGTATTTCATAATAACGAATAGAATAGAATATCCCCATAGAGAAACACTTGGGAAAATCAATCCCTTACCACCCATCTCCTCTTGTTTATTATTCATCTCCACAAAGTCCACAGTGGATATTTTATATATATTCTTTGATATTGTTCTTATATTAAGGGTTGAATCGATGGAATACTCAACATCAGGTTGTAGGGTATGTCTTGGCAATTAATCAAGAAATACATTAATGTATACATTTACTATAATTAAATCCTTAATTTGATGTTTTCCTTCTAACTTCATAAATTTATTTATCCTCTTCCCAATAATCTAATTCAGTAGAGCTACCGTGTGTGGATATAGATATGACTAATATGTTGATTTTTCTTCATCAAAGATAATGAATTTTTTATCTATGCCACATATTGATTTTTGTTCATAAATTTTTTTCATCATAGTTTGAAATCCAGACCATACCAAGATTTATATCCAATTAAAACATCAGTATAATAATAAATAAATAAAGTAAAGAATTATTTTTTTTCATAATGGTGACTTCGTATAAAATATATATTTTCGTATGATTTATCCTAGAAATTTTTATTTAAAAATCATTGTTAATATAAAAAAGAAAATGTATAATTTTCATTGAAAATAGGTTGATATAAAAGAGTGAGAGGATCCATGATCATATAAATAAATCGATAAATATGAATATTTGATTAAAATATCTACCACCATATCCTTGAGTAATTCCACCTCACCTGTAGTGATCTTTGATGTTTGGAATTCTCATCATTGCACTTTTGTGGTTGATTATATTAACACTAAAATAATTTGTTTTCATAGTTCCCCATATCCCAAAAGAAAAAACATTAAATAATATTTTATTATTTCTTCACTTTTCATTTATTATCCCGGTGACCATTTTCTATGCACATTTAACATACTCATAATCCCATCGAGCATTTACCAGGCTAATTATTTCAATTGTTTTCACATGATGGAAATTGCTTCATCCTTATATCCTTCTTTTATATATTATATTTATATTATATACATAATTAAATATTATTGTATTAATTTAAATTTAGCATCTAATATAAAGATACATAATTCTATATTTTTATGGAACATAATACAATTTCTTAGAATGAGGAAAATGGTTTAGAGACCCGTTACCCTCATAGACATTTCTATACACCAAAAAAATAAAAGGATAATGTTCCACTATATTTTTCTTATGTAATATTCAGAATAAATATTTATAAATTTGAAGGAGGATTCATACACTACACCACATTATTCTACCTTTTCTGTAATATATGACTCATTATCTTAATATACATTTTTTCTCTCTTGAGGGAAATATTTTTCCATGAAGTTATCCTTAAAAATTTTCCATTATATGAGTTTTATTTCCTATAACAACCTTGTATTCAAGATCCATGACCATCATTTATATACACCGCCATTATTAAATTACATTATGTGTGTATCCTTTTAATTTTAATAACATCCAAATTTTATAAGTGTCTTATCTAGAGGAATAATCAATTGGTTAGCTACCATTTGATTTGTAGTCTATAAAAATTGTGAGGGATTATATCATATAAAGAGATCCAACATAGGATAATCATTCTATGGAATAAGATTCTCTTTAGAAGAAATTTTTTTATAAAAATATTAAATGATATAAAATATCAAAAATATGTCATGTTCCAATTTCAGTTGGATTGGCATTCACAGTAGGGAAATATCTACGTTGGAAATAAGTATTTATACCCTTATTCTATCAAGATTCCATTCCAAAAATAAGTTATATAAATTATTTTCTCATAAAATTTTGATTTTTTTTCATAATAGATAAATCCAAATATGTTTTAACTTTAAATATAAATTAAATATTATGAATTTATAATCTCATATTCATAAACCTGGTTTCATAAGAAATATAATAATATTCAAATCCATCGTAATGGTATGTAATGAAAACATGAATTATTCTTATCATATCACCCACAAGTGTCGAACCAGGTGTATAGTAAGGCTCGTTTTCATTCACCATGTGATTATCAGGTCAATACCAATGTTCAATTTTTTAAATAACCTCTAATAAACTATATTCTAGAAATACATAGAGTTGTAGTATCGATACTTGAATGCATTTATAGGAAAAACCACATAATTTATTCTTTTCCAACATTTTTGGATGTTATTCTATGATTATACTCAAACTACATAATTTGGTTCTTCTCATTAATAAATGTTTTACTCAATCCCATTTCTATGATTTTTACTAAACTTCCTCTGATAATAATTTTCAATGACCCCATCCCCTGAAACTCAATTCCAATGTCCAACTTTTTACATTATAACAAATATAAAGGGTCAAATCTGGAAAGACCAATCCGATTTGAAGTATTTGAGAACCAGATACATATATAATACACATATTACAATGATAATAGAAAATAAAACAAAATACGTAAAAAATATAATTAATGGAATCCTTGAAATTTCATTCCATTAATTCTTCTTCATATCTTAGGAAATGAACCCAAATAAAAGTGAGCTAAAATAATTATTAAGAGTAAAGTACAAAAGAATATATATGAAAATCAGTAATAATAATCAGAAAAGAAATTTCAATAATATTATAATAATTACATTTAATTAATAACATTTATATTCTAATTATATAAGGTATAATAATTATAGGATGGTAAATAACTGAAAACACATGCCATTTAATCAATAAAATAAGAATGAAATTAATCTATAGATAATAAAATTTTGATATTATCGTGTATAATAACTACCAAACTATAAATTAAGAAAATGATTAATTGTTAGATTTCATGATCTCAAGCATCATGACATCTCCACTATTAATACCTTTCAAGATATGGTTTAGAACTATAGGTAAAAACCTGTTTAATAATCCAATTTTATTTGTCTCATGATACCTACCAATGCATCGAGAGGATATATAATTATAGGATCCACCCATACTTGTAATTATTAATAATTCATAACATATAAAATGATAACATAAATCTCATATCTATATTACTTATCCTAAAACATCTATATTGAGTAAAGGATATTGATTTATTAATATTTTACATGTTATTTAAATAACATAAAATATAAAAACCATATCCAAAAATGGAATATAGTTTAATAAACAATAATACCCATCATTCAAGTAAATTTATATTTTGTATAAATGTAAATTTTAATGAAAAATGATCAACTAGAAGAGATTGTATTAAGATAAAGTTAACAATAAAATAGAATGTGAGGTTTTACAATTACATTAATCAATTGGTAATTTTCAATTCAAATCCCATGGTATGAAATAATAAAAATTGAAACATCAATGCCATGAAGCATGAATAAATAAAGATATTAAAAGATAAAGGGGTAGTTTATTCACTATATAAATGTAATTATGTTTATAATAATATAATATCCCAAAATGAATGGAAATTGAGATAACGTCCCTGACCACATGCATCCATCTTGTTGAACATGAATTAATGTTTTTATAATAAAATTAAACTTGTTATTAAAAAATAAAATAACATTATTAATATTGATAAAATTGTATATGATACTTTTATAACATGTTATCATTCATTCATTAATAATATTTCATTTTTTTCAATGTTTCAGGTGTTAATTGGGTTATTTTCTCATTTGTTATTTATTACTAAGATTTTTGTTATAGTTAATCTTATATATTTTAAAAAACTCAACATAAATAATCAGGTACGAATTATAATATTTATAAATAAATAATCTTTTTAATTCCAATAAAGAATGTTTTTTTAAAAAATAAATAATGTCACGATAATGGAGAAGGTAGGTTGTACGTGTACATATGTAACATTTCCATTTTCTAACGATCATTATGGTAAGGGGTAATTAATATTTTATCCATATAGTGTCATCATAATATCATTAAATAATATTATATATATAATCCATTTGGTGTGGTGATGAAATTAGAGTCGCATCGCTTCATGAATGAGTTAGGTCACACATATATAAACGATGTTATCATCTTTAAAAGAGTTAAAACATAAGGAATAAAATTATATACTATCTTTTAAACATTATAAATATTAAATTTATATCCTAATTAAGACTTTTATATCACATATATTCAATTATATAAACTTTATTACCTTCCTTGAAAAACGTTATTGAACAAAATCACACCACATAGCCATGTGGTCGTTTTCCATACAAATGAGTTATAAGATAATATCTTTTATGGAATGGAAAATAAAAACTCTATATATGATAAAATGATTACAGAGCTATACTTATGTTATTAATATAATATTTATACTTCAGCTCCATTGTAATACCGATCCTTGATATGAAGTAATAGAAAACTGAATGACATTGATTCACAAGGCAGTTGTACTCTATTCACATGAGTAAGGATTTAGTAACCCATTTTTGGGAATTGGGGTTGGTTTTTAGTAAATACATTTTCATAAAAAAATCTAATTAAATTTATGTTACATAGTTTTTTATAACATTTTTTTAATAATTTAATGATTTGATTGAATAAATAATTAAAATATGCTTGTTGAATAATGTATCTTATTTTTAAGGTAACCTCCATAAGTTTTCATGAAAATCCATTATAGGATGGATTTATTGCCAAAATATGTCTTTTAAAAATAGAGGATGGATCTTGGTATGTTATTTGGGTTTTATTGGCTAAACTAATATGGGTTTAATATGTCCAGAAGAGAGAAGGGTGTCCTTTTATAAGTGATGTTAGTGGGACACATATAATTTGATGAAAAGAAAAATGTCATCTGTGTTTTCACATGAAAAAGGGACCAAAATAGATTATCACCAAGAATTAGGCACTAAAATATAATAATATTAACATACAATACATTTTTCCCAAGTTTTTTTTTCATTTTAACCCTTATCATTATAGTTTAACTTCATGGTAAAAACATTTTTACATTAACCATGGTAAATAAGTTTCAAAAGTTCTACTATTAAATGTTGTTTAAAATTAATTTATCCATATTATAAAATATAAATTATTTTCATTCCAGAAATGATATCAATTTTTTGAAATTAATTTCATATAATTTAAATGAAAAATAATTTAAAATCAATCTTCTAGTCCTGATTTAGAAAAATCGTTTTCAAAAAGATAATGTTCAAAGTCATAAAAAGTGTTTATATAAAAATTCAATATAAATGTGATTAAAATGAAATAAATTGTATATATAGATATATAATTTAACCAATTATTAATTATATATATTAAAAATGTGATTTAAATATTTTAAAATGGAATTTTCAAATAATATTCATTAATTCAAACTATTTATTTATAAATAAAACATTTGAGAAAAAAAACCACAGATAAATAATTTTGATATGAATATTTTAAAAATTTAGTTCCTTTTATAAAATAAATTTTCTAAATGTGGAAAAAATAATTTAATTTTTTTTGAGTGAAGAATGACTATACTGCTATTTTTAAAATATTAGTTTTAGCAGAGATCATTACTTTTTATTTTAAATGGTTATTATTTATATTTTTAAACAATTGATAAACATATTGATGTGTGTAAAGTTTATTATTTTCATAATTATGTTATTTATATTAAAACTCATTATGTTAACATCTTGGTTATAATTTTCTTGACTATATAATATTTTAATAGAGTATCACATTTTGTTTAGACCCAGTGTTGCGTGATTTCTAAGCTATGGATGAAATTAATTTTAGCATAAAGTAAATATACTTTAATATTTTATGGTGTTACTTACACTAACTATATTAAATATGTAGTGGGTAAAACTCATATGAAAAAAAATATTAATGATGGATTACAGGAATTGTAAAGAAGATTTGTGAATTCTCCGAATTTCGCCCATATATTCTGGAAATAGTGAACTTCTCATATCCATAAATCTTTCATTTAAGTGAATTGATTCTTTGATACATAATGATCAAGTAAACACATATTCTATATGTAAAATAATAACTCACGAATTAATTTATCTTACATAAGATATGACATTACCTTCTATGGGTTTCATTTTTAAAATTTCGTGGAATCTTTTATATGAATTAATGTGTCAATCATATACTGATCAGAAAATATTGATATATACATATATAAATATATATATTAGTTGTGAAGTATTTAAAAATGGGTCAGAAAATATTTCAATTATATGTTAATTAATATAATATTTTTATTCATTACCAAATTGTAATATTAAAAAAGGAAGATTCTTTTTTGACTCATAATGATAATGAAATAGTAACCATGTTCTGTTTCGAATGTAACCCTTTTTCAATTGATTGATAAATTTTAGAACAACAAATTTTTAAGAAGAAAAATCCTATGTTAGGTTTTTTGTTTCATTAAAATCATGTCCTTGATGAAGAGAAAGAAGATCATGTTTTAATGGAAATTGGGGAATCATTTATGTAAGATATGTTTATAGTGATATTTTACTAAAATGAGGGATGTTTAATATTTTTAAAAATATTATGTGTTCCCTGAAACACATAATTGAAGATATAATTGTTTATTATTGATTATAATTTCATATTTTTCATTCACCATGGATGAAAATGATGTATAAAGACAAGTATGGGTATTATTGGAGGTATTTAATGAGAAAAGAATCTATTGGGTTTACCAAGAAATTTTTCACTGGATAATAGTTTAAAAGATTTCGATAATTACTAAAGGGGTTGATTCAAACATTTATAGTTTTATAATGAAAATTACGGAATATATCCCAGGATTTCATTGTGTTATTTCCATGTAAATTTTGAGTTCATAATGATATGTAGGTCATTGTTGATCGACAAAATAAATATTCATAATTACTTCCCATTCAAGCTATTGTACCATTATACCATATTTATTGAGTGTATATCAAGGAGATATGAATGATAATTTTTTTATATCATTATTGTATCTGAACCTGATCACATGTCCCCTTATAATGTTTATAATTGGACTTCATAAAAAATAGGTAGAGAATATAATTTTAGCGAATATTTTTATTGTAAATCGAATAGAAAGTCCATGTTAAATATTAAGTCCGTGGAAGAAATTCTATGAGATATATTATTTGATCAAAAAAAATTGGATAATTATATTTTATTTTTCTAATTTTATTATAAAAATAGTCTTCATTCAAATATACTGTTGAATCATTTTTTCAGTTATATAGAAAATGGTGTCCATATCCATCTTCATGGGATAATGTAGAAGAATGATTGTTATTGAGACTATATTTAGTAAAATAAATGGTTATATGGTGAATATGATTATGAAACATATATATATATACCAATTTTGGAAAAAAATTATACAAATAACTGGAGGAATGATATTTTACTCAAGTTAAATAATCTTGCATCCGTTAAAGAATCAAAACAACTCATTATTATTGTGACTGTTTACATTTATGTATTTTATGGAAAATAATTTCATTCCCTATCCATGTTGTATAAATATTTATTTGAAAATATTTTTAAAATTCTCATATAAAAGTATATAGTAATATTTACACATATATGAATTATTATTTAACATTTGGAGTGGAATATTTTTTTTATTCCAAATGAGGTGCTTTTTTTCTTTTACATAAAACGTATAAGAAGAATTTTTTTGACTAATACAATAGTTATTTTCTTATTTAATGATAAATCAATGCCTTGGTGATTAAATTAATATCTTACATGGTTATTTTTGAAGAATTTGTTTTAAATTTTCAAATTATTTTAGGAAAAGAAACCGATTTCATAGAAGAAATCCTATTTTCTTCAAGAATTTATGTTAATTGATATCTCAAAATTATTTTCTGTAGAAGATAAATTTTTTTCGTGTTAATTATATTTTATTAGGAATATTTTTCATTATTTCTATTATTATTCAATCTATGAATGAATTATTTTTATAATGTAAAGATATTTATGAAACAAATTTATTTACCACGTGTAATGTAATGACTGAATGATGTTTTTGAAACCCATTTTATTTTGTGGGTTATGATATAATACATGATTTATCATCTTATGTCCCATATATGTATTATTTCATTATGAGATTGGTGTGACCTACATCTCTCGCCAATTCATTTTGTAACATTTTATATCTCATCTAATAGACATGAATGGAATGAGGAATGAACATGGTTTAGTAAATGACTTTGTCTGCTAAGATGGTATTACAAGTGAACCATGAATACAAATATGTTTGTGAAAGTAATCCATGAATGCCCAGATGGTATGGAGAGTGAAGCCATACTTCTAATAATTTCTTTTTGGTGTTTTCAAGAATAATATGGAAATCTTTTTATATGGTTATTTTCTTCCAAATATTTCATGCCATATTCATATGATATGATTTCATAGATTATGTTCTTTACTTCTTTATGATTCATGTCTTATGAATTTAAAATTTTTATTACATGATTACTTTTATGATTATTGATATGTATGGAATGATATTATATTTTTATGAACTTTTTCTCATACAGTTATGCTCAATATTGTGTTTACATATCTCCCATTATTAGCTTTAATGAGCCTCTAAGATCACATATTTCTATTTTTTCATCCACCATGTTATGAAGATATTTATTAGGTTTGATCTATCTATGAAGGTATCTAGTCAGGAAAAATATATTGGGATATAATGTGTATCACTTATGTATTAGAGATTATGTTTTCATGCTTCCAATTACACTTGACAAGCATAGTCTTCAGATATCTATTGGTGAAATGTATCAAGTATTCAGCAGCAGTAAGGTAATTTAAATTTATAAAAAACTACCATTAATGATTCAATCAATGAAAAATATTTTTTATTCAATTGAAAATAAGATGATAAAACCTTAGTGAGACCCTTAGGTACATGTCTATGGATACATATATAGATACAGAAAATTTCCTGTAATATTATAAATGATAGAGTGAGTCTTTTTACAGCATCACGTCCCTTTCTAGACAATATAAGTTGATATATCTCATGCACATATGTACCTAGTTGTAACAACTCGTAAAAGGTGTGTTGGGACTTACTCGAGTGTAACATGGTACACCAAAATCGATATTACTACTCACTTGGATTGGCACTCTCAAGGGATATGCATTGATAATTTAAAAAATCATCATGAACTATCCCCAAGAATTTAAAATTAAGTTCTCAATGAATATATTTTGTTAAACCTAGGGTGTCATAGATTTATGTTAGTGTCAAATTGAAGACATCTAATCTATTTTAATTCAGGATTATGTGGTTCTTCACTTTGAAATTAGTTTCTAACTCTATATTTTATAGTTTTAGTCAATTGATGGAACCTAAATGTACCATGTTAATGGAAATTATGATGGAAAACACAATGATTTTTTATTCTGATAAATTTAATTTTATGGGGGTTTCAATTAAAAGTCTCTTTTCTATTCTTACCTAACATTATTTATATATGAATCTTTCTAGTCATCCAAATATGTAATAGAGGAAAAATAATTCTACTGAGTCCTTCTAGAGGAAACTTCCACATTCTTTCAGGTGGTCTTCTGATCTAAATTTTGTTGAAAATAAGATATGTACAACTATAAAGATATTATATATTCTCCAGTGTTCTGTATGTGGGAAAATCATTTCGGGGTTTTATCGGTTAAAAAGATATTTGGACCAGTTGTGGACTCTAATAAATAATACAAGGCAGTAAGATGAAATTAAATCCATGGTTTTGGATGAGTTCAATATCCTATAATTCACCATTTACATACGTCATTTTATACATATGAAAATGAAGTAATATTTTAGTTAATTCAAAGGAATGATCAATCTGATTGTACTTATTTAGCAAATTTCACTAGACTTTTGAGGTACACATATGAAATAATAATCTAGCTTAAAATTAAAGTCGGTATATTAATATGTGAAATAAATACAAGTATAAGAAGGGGATATTTAAAATATACTTTCATATATATGAGGACATTTTGTATTCTGGAATCTTGGTTGAAATAGGATTTGAAATTACATATAAATCTGTGGTTTTGATTAAAAGAGGAATATATAGTTCAAATGAAAATCTAAAAACCATAGAGAAAAGAAAATAGTAATTATTTATGATCTAATTGTGGGGAGAAGCATGGAAGATATTTTATTAATGGATCTAATAATTATTTTTAGTATAGAAACAAATGTCATTTTATATATGATTTTTGAAGTAATGATAATTTTTTATACATTAATACGATTCGAGAGAATGCTTTACACAATTCACCTCCATCACATAAGTGTTACATGAATATGGAAAATGGGAATAATTATATCTTGTTCACAAACCTAATGGAAAGTGATGATGATCAACGATAGCATCGTCTTATGTAATGGGATAAGGGTAAATATCATGAGATACCGATTTATGATGAGGGGTGCGATAAAAGTGAGGTGAAATGTGTTCTTATAATCAACTCTAGAACTGCTAATAACTTATTTTATTATTGATATATCCACTCTTTAATATCTAATGAATTGGATAAGAGTGTTAAGATTCCACCTAAATGATTATATGTATAATTATAAGTGAAAACCATTGATGATACAATGATTGCTTCACAAGCCTATTATCCCACTTCGGTTGAAGTTTTTTGGAATGTGTTTGCTGAATATCTTGTAAAAATTCTTTTGAATGAATTTTATTCCATATTAGGCTTGGATTATATTTCTTTGTACATATATAACATCAATTTTCAGGGATGTGATTTTACATTTGATGTTATAAACCAACTTATGACAGGCTATTAATGTGACAATATATATGAACTTCTTATAGATATTACATCCAATTTATAAGTATTAATTATAATTCAAAAGGTCTAATTATATCACATGGTTGGTGGATAAATTTTCATCGATGATATTACTATTGTACATGAATTTTGGGATATTTATCCATAATAGTTCCCTAGTCGTTCATTGAAACATGATAATGATTTCTAAATAGAAATCATACTTTTCTCAACACTTATTTCGAAGGCTCCCAATAAAATGGTCCTAATTGAGTTTCATGAATTAAAGAAGAAACTGAAAGACAAAAATAACAATGGATTCATTTGGAATATGATTCACTTTTGGGTACATGTATTCTTTTGGTGATTAAAAAATATGGATCTATCTGATTGTGCATAGATTATTTAGATTTGAAATGATCTAAATCAAGAAGAAGTATCATCTTCCTAATATTGATGTTTTTTTATCAGCTACACTTAGGTAAATACTATTGCAAGCGTGACCTTCAATCTAGATATACACAATTGAGGTTCATGAAAGAGGATATACCAATGATGAAATTCCGAACAAGGTACTGTCAGTAGGAATATATAGCAATGCATTTTCTATTTCCCCTCAATCTTCATGGATTTAATGAATTGTGCGTTTATAGATTACCTCAAATAGTTTTAGGTGGTCTTTATAAGTTATATTATTATATATTCAATAAGAAAGGAATATCATGAAGACCACTTGATAATTAAGTTGAAGGAACTAATTATGGAGAATGTTTATGAAAATTTTACTAAATGTGAATTTTGGTTGCGAAAGGGATCATATTTGGGTCACATAATAACAAGAGATCGAATAGAAGTAGATCCATTGATGATTAAGTCTATTTAATGTTGTCATAGAATATCCTTGGTGACTAATATCATAATTTTTCTCATTATTGAAGTATATTATAGATGGTCCATAGGGAATATTTAATGAATATCTAATCCTCAAACCACGTTTACTCGGAAGGGTGCCATGTTCTTCTATGTCGAACAATGTGGGGAAAATTTAAATGAACTAAATAAAATATTCCCCAACATGATTATGATAAAATTATCCTATAGTAGGATATTGGTTTTTAATATTTAGTGGAACATTAAAAAGGGATTGGGATGTATACTTATGAAAAACAACACGGTTATCACTTATTGCTTAGGTTAGTTGAGGATTCATGGGAAAAATACCCAACTAATTATTTGTAGTTATATATGGAAATTTATTCATTACTAATATGGAAGAATTATCTCTATAGAAATGTGATACATGTAATGGCCATAAAACACTTCAATATATATTGATGTAGAAGGAGTTGAAGATTTTCCATAGGATATGGTTATAAATAATAAAGGATTATGATTGATCATTAAATTATCACCCTTATAAAATGAATATTATGGATGATACATTGAGATTAAAGGATCAAGATAGATTATCCATGATGAGGATTCCAAAAGATCTAATATTTTGGGATTTGGAAAGGATGGATTAGGAAATATTTGTGGAAGGGAGAAAATCACATCAGCCTCAATTGAATGTTCAACCCTCTATCCATGTAATGACTAAGGAGGCCAAGAGGGAAGATGTGGAGCTTCAAAAGAAAATTAAATTTTTTATGAGTTTAACCTTGCTGAGGATGCAATGATAAGTATTAGGAATAGTGTATGTTTTCCATATTTATCATACTTAATGAAGGATATATTATAAGAATATCAATGTTCCTCATTTTCTATTAATCTTCCAATCATGAAGATATGTATATATAATTTATTAAATACTTATAATTTGATGAGATGAAGAGAGATATGATGAAGTTTGCATCATTGTTCATGGTATGTTAGGAAGTTAAGGGTGAAAGGAAAAAATATAATGCGATGTTTCATTTATTACAATACCAACATGAAAATATAAGAACATCACATTGTATTTTGTGCTTGGACTCCCCAAAAACTCTAAAGGGGTTAATGTTCTATGAGTGGTAGTCGATGGAGTTACTAAGTATTCACATTTTATTGATATAAGAGAAAAATTATATCTCGTTAAACTTCCCAGGATATACATTGATGATGTTTTAATTTTTATTGGATTACCCCATTCTATTTTATTGTTTCAGGCTTGAGGTTTACCCTAAAATCTGGTGAAGTATTCAATATGTACTAGATAAAAAACTGAGTTTCAAAACTAATCGGCATCCTCAGATAGATGGTATGTCTAAAATATAAATTCATACACTATAGAAAATGTTGGGATATTATTATAAAGATTTTAATGGTCCTAGAAATTAACACCACCCCCTAGATTGGTTTTCTTACAACAATTTTATTCACTCAAACTTTTAGACTGATCCTTATGAAGTGTTCTATGGGAAGAAATGTAGATATCCAATATAATTGGATAATTTTACAGAAATGATGTTTTTGGGACATGAAATTGATGATGAGATGGATGATAAGGTTAGAAAAATTCATCAACATACCAAGGAAGCACAATTTTAGATGAGAAGATATTATGATAAATGACTGTGTGATCAAGATTTTGAATTTGGTGAGAATGTGTCTCTACAAATTTCTCAATGGAAGAATTTTATGAGGTTGGGGAGGAAAGGGAAAACAATACATAAGTATATCACACCAATTAAAATTATAAATCGTATCAGGATATTTTCAAATCACATTTCACTTCCTCCACATCCATCTCATGCTCATGAGGTTTCCAATTTTTCTCACTTTAGGATGCACATACCTGAAACTTCACACATAGTAAACATAGTGGTCATATCAATAGATCCGGATCACTCTTAATAAGAGGATCATGATGAATTTTTTATTTTTACATGGATGCCTCTAAAAAAATGACAACTCACCTGTTTATTGTTATTTGTAAAAATTCCACCAGTTAAAGGTACCTATGTAGGAACTTAAAGATATGATGAGGTCAAATTATCCTTTATTTTTGAACCACAATGATGAATTTCAGTGGAGAAATTCATTTTAATGGGGGTATAATGTAACAAATTTAGTTTTTATGAATTTGTTTTGAATAAATTTAATATATTTGATGTCTTATGATATACAATAGACCAAGTTAAGCTTACAGTACCTGAAACAATGTCTTATCATTTTTACAAAAAACACAATGTTTCCAAAAAAACATAATTTTATTATAATTTAAATAAGAAAATTACCTAGATATTAAATTATAAATCATTAATATTATGAACTAACTTATGAAAATGCGAATTCATTGGTTACTAAATAATTTGAAATTTAAAAATATACAAACTGAATATAATGGAAATAATTTTATTTTTATGCTCAAACAGTCATTTTATAATGATAAAATAATTTAATTATGACTAGTACGAAAAATAAATGAAAAATATCTATTACCTTTTAAATAAAATATTTTTATATTCATCATATATATTTTATAGTCATCGGTTGAGAATAAATATAATATTATTCATAAAAACCTATATTATTGAAGAAGATAATTTAAGAATCTTTTTATGCTGATACGATTTTTTTTTCAATTTTATATTGAGGATTTGAAATGATAAACTTATTACTTAAAATTGGGACATAAATATTTACATGTAACAATATTTTGTTATTTTTTTGGAAAGATTCATGCTTTTATGAATAGTAAAAAATATTCCATTTTGATTAAAAAAATAATTCATCAAAAAAATTTATACTATCAAATAATATTTACCAATTTCATTAAATATAATTATATTAAATTTTTATCATTTAATATAATCACGTTCATTAGGATAAAATTTACATTGCATTTATATATACAAACATTTCAGACTAATGAATGTTTTTAATATAATAACATTTTTTCTAATATTGTCAATGGGAATAATATCAACATTATTACTAGAACATCTTGTTTTTAAAATTAAATAAATGTATTCTATTTTTGGAATTAGAGGGTCCAGATAATGTAAATCAGTTTCATTTATTTTTGATCATTATTAATTGTAACATTAGTAATTTTTTATTAACATGGTAAAATGATAAATGATGAAAATAGGGGTAAAATGTAATATTATAAATAATATGAAATCATCATAACTCATGTACTAATTTCTTTATAAGATTTGATTTAGAATAATTTCATCCATGGGCTAAAAATGTGACCTTTTTGAGAAACTTGGATGAGAGTAATAGATTTTTTGTATGTTATTTAAAGAAAAGTTAACGATTTCATACTATTATTTTTAAAAACTATATAATTTTTAATATTGTGTTATATAGAAGATAAATCCTAATATAAATAGTAATTTTATAGATAAAATGATTTTTATCATGGTTATTTTTTTATTTATTTTCATGAAATAAATAAATACCTTAATGTATTCTATAATGATGGGGCAGTAGTTGTTAATTTAATTGAAATTCCAAATAAATGATATTAAAAAATATTCAATTAAAAATAGTTTGAAATAATTAATGTCATAAAAGAATTTTATAGATGTTTTGACATGTTAGTGATGAGTTAATTTATATGGATTTGATATATCTTGTTGTTTTGATATTTTTTAAAAGAGAAATAATGAATAGTGTCAAAATTAACACTAATGATAATTTTTAGGTTATATTTTATCAAATTAATTAGAAATCAAAAAATATTAAATATTGAAAATGGGTAATATGTGGTCTAAAATATCATATATTTTCCTTTTTATGGTCCAATATACTCTTTATATGTAAAAATAACATTCTCTAAACATGACAAACATTGGTAGAAAAGTAAATACTAAAATAAGTTATCTAATGATTATTCAAAAATATAATGGTTTAAATTGAGTAAAGACCTATCAAAAATTTACGGGTTGATTGGAATACCACATTATCTAAAATTGAATTCAAATCCATTTCCTTTTTGTGGTATATTTATTGAGATTAAATTTATTATATATTAATATTTATATAAATTCTAAAATTTCCCCACCTCAATTATAAAATGGGACCTCCCATCTCACTTATACATATCACATTGAACATTCATGGTCGACCATTCCCATAGATTTACCCTTATAAAATTATCTAGTGACATTATTTAGGTTCGGGTATTCTCAAAATAACATACTGGGTGTCCTTATGAGTACATCTGAAGGGATATCATCAAAATATAGGTAATCTCTCTATCGACTATTTTAAAATTATTTTTACTTATTATTGCTATTAATGCGTTGATTTCATTATAAATTAATAGCTATATAATAAAATATATAAATATATTTTATTATTTTTATAGAACAACAATATTATATATTTTATGTGTCCTACAAGAAATGAATGTACCAGGTGTGCGTACATGTCGCTCACCATCACCACGTCATGGTGTAATATATATTTGACACAACCACCTTACTTTGATGAGTATACTGAATGAAATAGTAATTATATATGATGAATATAACATTATATTTACTATTTAATAAAATATATAACATCCACTTCCACTAGTTTTCTTAATTAAGGGAATGATAACCTCAGTGTTGCGTACAAACAGCTTACCATCTCCATAACGTGATGTGATTCATTTTCCTTTTTCACTAGTAGTGATTGATAATATAAATTTATATAATGAATTCATATGTTATATAATTCATAAATATTATTTTATAAATAATTTATTTACAAGATTTACAAAATAATTGGGAGTTATAAGAAAAGACATCCATAAGAAAATATGGTAGTTAACATATGAATAAATAGTAATAATGAAATATTAAAAACAAAAACATGAAAAGATTATCTTAAATTATATAAAAATTATTAATATGGTTCTTTAATATGTTAATAAAATTATATTTATGATTATTAATGAGTTTTGTATGTGTACAAATTTTACAAGACCTACGCTATGGGTTAATTCTATAATCAAATCATTTCGAGAATGATTATACATTAGTATCTACTGGGAAATATTTATTTTCAATGTCCATGATTCTTAAAAAATTTTCCAAAATATTTGTACTATTATTATACATTTTTAATTTCATTTTAACCATGTATAAATTTGTATTATATTTTTTAGTGGAATATTTTTTCAATTTCCTAATGAGGTTCTTTTTTTTTGACTTTTTTGGCATTAGGGTGAAAAAAATGTTTTATATCTTATACTGAATGAATTGATTTTTAGGCATTAATGATTACTTAATTCCTTGAATATTACCATACAAAATTATAAGTTCATTTGATTTTTTTAAATTGTGGGGAATTTTATGAAAAGAAAATTTTTTCACAGAAGAAGGGTTATTTTTTAATGAATTGTTTTCATGTGATCTCTCAAAATTATTTTCCAGATAAGATAAAATTATTTGATGATTAAATATTTTTATTTGGCATATGATTCAATTTTAGCCATATTATTCTTTATATGCAAGATTTATGTTTATGAGGGAATGATATTTTAGAAACATGTTTTGTTTCAATGGGAAATGTTATGATTTAATGATTCTTATGAAAACCATTTAATTCTATGGATTATGAATTGATACATGATTTATGTTCGTGGAGAACAGATATGAATGATTTCCCAATGAGATTTGTGGGACCAATATCTCACTCTACTGTGTTGGGTAATGATTCATATCTCATGTTGTTGACATAACTATAATGATGATTGAGCATCCCTTAATAAAGGACTTTGTCTAAAATATGGTCTTGGGAGTGAACCATGATTCCTAAGATGATTATTCATGTAAACCATGAAAACAAAGATGCTATGTATACTAAACCCATACTATGAATATGTCATTGGTAGTGATTCCCTGACTAACATGGAAGTCATCGTATATTCTTATATCTCCCAAATATTTCATGTATTAATAATATGTACTGCTTTCATAGATTATGTTCATTATTTCTTTATGAATCAGGTAATATTTGATGCCAATATTTATTCCATGATTTATTTTCATGATAATTGATATGTAGGGTATGATCTTATATTTTCAGAATCATGTTATCGCACCCTAATTATCATGATTATGTTTACATGTATTTCTTGTTTACCCTTACAGAGCATCTATTCTAACCCCAATTTAAGTTTTATTCCCCGAGGATGTGAAGGTATCTATTATTTTAGAGGTGTCTAATAATGGTTCTAGTTGAGAAGAACCTACTTGCAGATAATGTAGATCAAATATTTACAATTAATTTTCATTCCATTTTTCCAAAGGTAGTATAATAGTATGACCATTGGGTGACTATTTGTGAAATGTATCAAGAATACCACAAAAGTGATGTATTGTTAATGTTTATAAAATGGGATTTTATATCATTTAAGATCACATCATTTTTAACTATTACTTTTGTGTAGATATGAATATCATATTTAATGAAAACAAAAAAAATTTCATGTTAATACATAAAGACTCTATTCATAATGTTTATTAATATTTATAGATTATTAGTGATTTAAAAAGGAATCATAATGAAAACATACTCTACATGATTTATAAGACAATAATTATTGGGGATATCAACCTTATTAATATTTAATTGATAATATCCAAAATGAGGATCAATCATATGGAAGTAAATTGCTTCATATAATAGATCTTATAGTGTATCAATATATGGGTGTGGGTAACTTTTAATTATTATTATCTCATTTATAAGAGAATAATCAATTTATTGGTGCAATATCACATCTTTCATGTTTATAAAAATGGATAGTTCTCCCCATAATTATTCACCTTGGAATATAAACCCTTTACATAGAATATCATGTACCTATTTATTCATCTATTACTGATAAAAGATGAAAATTCCCTATAGATTCATGGATATTGGTAATGATTTGGGTATATGTTCAACTCACAACTCATCCTTGTGGTATGTAGGTAGTGTGGAATATTCTCTGAGATACACATTTGTGATATTTTTACAATGTTAATTCCATCAAGGATGATCATCTCTACCATCGCAATCAGTTGAACGAGACACAATTTATCATATGTTGACTTGTGATACAAAGGATTATTTCCTTCTCATATGAATTTATTTTTCCATTATGTAGGGAAATCCAATCCATGCCTATAATATCATAAAATAGTTCTAAAGGGATAATTAAAAGGTTCAATGGGAATTTTATCCAACATATTTTTTAAAGGGATGAATTGTATGATTTGGATAAAATAAGTTACCATTTTTATATCTTCACTGATAATTAATGATCTGTTTTTGAGTTAGTGTTTAAATATATCTATTAATCATCATTATAGTAAATAATTCATTTATCTAGAATAAAATAGTAGATTCTCCATCATTTAAAGAATAAGAGTATTATCGATCGCTAATTAATCATTTGGATCAATCATATTAGTTCTGATGGAAAAATCCCACCCTTTCCCTATAGGCCAGAAAGATAGTTTCTATTGTTTATCATTGATATCCCCTAGCTTATTACATAAATTCCTATTTTTTCTCAATTCCTTATAGTTTATTCATTGGACCATATGCTGTGGGGTGAATAGATAATTCTAACATTCCCTTACATTGAGGGATTTTCCGGTCTCCAGCTGTTATCTTGGTGATCATTCTCCCATAGTAAAATCATTTCATTATCATCATCAAGAAATTTTTATGTTTCTTTATCACACACTTTGGATAATTGGGATGTTTTTCTTTATTTCCCCTTGATATTTTTCCTTTACACTTCGAAAATTAAATTTCATTCTATTTGTCATATCAAAAAACAAATGAGATCCATAACTATCATTGATCACAATTTGACCATTTAAATAACATCATAAAATTTAAACATATAATTTAATTCCTTCAATCCCTAATAATTTTCATAGAATCAGATTTATCCCACCAAAAAAAGATTCAACATTAAATTTTGGGTCAATTTCAATGATAGATGCATAATGTAATGTTCTTCTAAATATTTTCTCATAAAACCGGATATATTGGTCATTGTTGTTATTGGTCTTTAGAAACCCCTTTCTAATTTATATCATATAGTGTGGAGAACATATTTATCAAAAAATCATTTTCAAGAATTCTCTCTTCTCCATCACTTCGATCTTTCCTTGGGAATCATATTTATTTTATTAATTTCCATTTTTTTGTTAGATTATCAATCAGTATAAAAAAATATAGCACAAACTTAACTTTTTAAACTATAATTGAACTGTAAATAAAATCATTTCGATAATGTTGATCTTTTTTTCAATGATTTAAGGACCATAATACCCTTTGAATGTCAAGGTCTATTGACACAAAAATATATTGATTAAAAATTCTATTTCTTCGGGATATATATGTGTTCATACTAATTATGGTTCTTATTTAAAACACTAGTTTATTAAGAATTTATTGACAAGAATTTTCCAAATCCTACTCCAATTGTGTCAATAATATCATATTTTGGTCTTTATATTTGCCCTTATATTGGTTTGGAATTTTTTACTTCTATTTTGGACCATTGGATGAAAATTTTCAAACTATTAAACACATATAAATAAATTCATTGAAAATTAAAGGGATAAATATAAAATTATATATAATTTAACAACTATGAATTTATTGGTGTCAATATATTTTTTCTATGATCTATTCCCTAAAAATTTGGGAAATTTTTTTCAATTAATGATAGTTTGTATGGTGTTTTCTAAATATACCATTAATACCCTTTAGGTGGATCAAACTAGTTGTTTAGTTGGGACATGTTATCATGAATTAGGTGATGATTGATTCATGAGTAATGTTTCTTTTTTGGGTTGTTACCCGTTGGTAATACTATTCTAGAACCACATCCATTTGTAGTATCCAAACAGAGGGTTTATCTTCATGGAAACTGAATCACTAACCATTAAAAAAATAGGGATGTTTTCTTAGGATCATTCTTAACCCAATGGATATTAATAGGGATTTATAATACTAAATCCCAAATAAACTATACTTTCATCTAATAACAACTTTGATAACCCATATTTTCATTAAACTATAATTCATTATTTATAATATAAAAACACGCTTAATAAAATATTCAATGATTATGAGGCCTAGATTCACTAGTTAATTAAATTAAAAACATAATAACATAAAACGTGGAAAAAATAAATTATTTAAAAACTGCAAAAAATTACCTCAAAATCCATTGACCTTAACATTTTTCATTGGTTGATCATTGGACATACAAAATAATGTTTTATTTCCTGAAAATCATAGTTAGGGAATAATAAAAAAATAACATAAGTGAAATATATACATATGCTTCAAGAGGCATTAAACTTTGACCTATAGAAGACATATTCATAATTATGAATGTAAAAAAATTGTATAAATTGATAACATTGAGTCATTAAAAGTAATTTGGAAATAACATAAAACATTACATTATTAACACATGAAAAGACTAACCATCAAGGAATCGTATCCTAAAATTATTTAGATGACTACCCATTAACCATAAATGGAATATCATGATATTATGACCACATTAATTCTTTTGGAGATCTATATAATCCATTTTCCACCCATCATGTTCATATATCTTACACGCATAATTTGGACACATTGATCAAACCACAAAGGGATTCCTTTAACATTTTTAATCCCATGACCAAGGAGTGTGGGTTATATAAAAATAATTAAACAATTATGTAATGATTTTTACATCAAGTTTAATTTCCTATAAAAGAAATTAGGGTGATAATTCACTTCAAAATTGTTTTTTCATAGAAAATGATTGCATGTATTCAAAATCATAAAAGTTGAACATGAAGATTCACATGATAGTTTAATGAGAGTGAACTAGATATTTCATCACATTGATATTATATGTATAAAAAAAGAAATTTAAAATATTTTTATAATATAAAATTTTTTAAATCTAAAGAGATAACATAATGAAAGATCTTGACTAATGTAGAGTAAGAGAGGATCCATTTCATCGACATAGTAATGGCTTAGGTAAAGTTAATAATGAGAGTTGATAAACATAATATTATTATTAGATAATAAATTTGACTGTAAATTTATATTTGAAAATTCATGATAAGAAATTAAATTGAGATACAAAAGTAAACATACAATGATGGATTTAAAATGGAAATGAGGATAGTGAGATCCCTTACCGTTGGAAGGAGTTTATAAAATCATTGGCATATTTTCGTAAGATATTGGGACCATATTAGGAGGAATATAGAGGTAAAATTATATATTAACATAATTAATAATGGGTTTTTAGTAAACATTAATGGGAGGATGTGTGGGTATTTGTTGCAAAAGATATATCAATTTATTATTAATTTTTATACTTTTTTGACACAATATTATAAAATAATAAAACAAAAAACATACCTTAGTTTTTACATAGTTTTATAAAAAGGGGATTGGTTTTATATATTTATAATGATATGATCTTAAAATAATAATATAATAATATTGGTGATGTTAAAGTGATTCAAGATCATGAAGAATTTATTTTAAAACATTGAAATATTATATAAAATTTTTAGGATTCTATAAAATATTATAATATTAATAAAATAAGTATTAAAAACCAAATTATTTTAACGGTGAAACACAATTTTGGAATATGATAATCATTATGGTATTTATTACATTACATTTGGTCTATTTTGAATTCATAATAAAAAATTTATATTTATTAAATATTTAAATTTCACTAAATAATTTTATTACGTTAAAAAATAATGAAATGATAATATATTACTAATTTCATTTTTGTGATTTTCAAAATTATATTTATATTTTCAAAATAAATATCAATATTTTAGATCCTGAAATGTAAAATAAAAAATCATTTATTGGAAAACAATTACAGGTTTTTATGATGATAACAATTTCATGACCAATAAAATGGTTATATTGGACATCATTAAATTATAATATTATTTAAATTTAGATAAATATTATTTAAGAATAAAATTTATAAAACTATAATTTATTTTAAAATTTATTTCCTTTCAGAAAAAGTGTTCTTTAATTGAATTCAAATACAATTTTTGATTCTTCATATAAAAATATAATTTTTTATCATTCTCATTACAAATTATTAAACTACTATAAAGTAAAATTTTATAATTATTTAATTTAAAATATTATATAATAACTCATTCCCTTGGATTCTAGATATACATCCCCTTATTTCCCAAGAGTACGCATTTATAGTATGTTGTCCAATGGTGACACTTTCATGGAGATGATTGACAAAAATGGTTGGTGATGTGATCTCCATAATGATGAAAATGTATCATACATTGTGCAATTCATTCTTTAGTTATTGAACTTCAACATGGTTTTGATCATGGAAATTCATAGTGATTTTATCATCCATAAATGCTTTGACAAATGGTCTACATAGTGGACAATAATATTGGTCCAGTCCATCGAGTCATTATTCATTGTCAATTGGATTTATCGTATCCCATAATATATACTAATTATATCTATCCTTGTCCTATTAAAATATTATAAATGATTCTTATTCTTATTAGTATTTTAAATATGATTGGCTAAAACAGATTATGGTAAAAAAATAAACAATGTAGTGCATTTTCATTTTATAAATTAATTACCCAATAAAGAATTTACTAATATAAAAATATAACTTCATTTATAAATGTTTTGGTTATTACATAATGAGTACCTCCAATGATATTCTTTAATATATCAAAACCATGTTTCCATACACCTCTCTAACTAGTGATCTCATCAGACACCACATATTCGAGAAGTGATAGAATACATGAGATATAATTTAATGATATTGAATGATGAATATGTTGTATAAGATATTTCATTCATCAATAACCCTAAATAACCCAAATCAGAATAATAATATAAGATATTTATAACTAAGTTGAGGAACTATAGATAATTTCTTTACATCTAGTTTTTGATCCTTTGGTTAGTCTCTCTTCATAGATTGGATCCTGAGAATGATTGTACTAAAATTGAAAATATAGTGGGAAGGAAGATCAAAAATAATAATAAAATTATATGAAAATATAAATGTTATAGAAAATTTGTATATAGTCAATACAAGGCTAAAATATAAGGGTCTGAAATACTTAAAATGGATAATAGAAAATATATATATTAGTATTGGAACACCTTCTTCTCTATTTTAATTAAACTCATTGTAAACTAGGGACATACCTTTATTAAAGGATGTTTTTGATTTGTCTTGTTTAGGGAAAGGATCACTTCTAATGAAATCATTTCATGTATTTCTAGATATTATTTTCCACCCCATTTTATTTACATAATTAATATACTAGATTTATAATATATTGATCTCAAAATGATAATTTTGATTAATTTTTTACCAAATTATCCACATGATATATATGATGGTGTACTCAAATTATAAGTGTGAACCATGTGTATTATCCACACATCAATGGATGAGGTATATTTTTCATCCTCCCTTATATGATAAAATTCCTATTCATTAGGGTTAATTTTTTGGATGTTTTGGATTGATAGTGTACTTAATTGTGGCTCATGAGGATGAATTAATCTGATAATTGAATGTATATTATGGTAATTATAATATATTTTATATTTTACATTATATAGTTTTGAGATATGATAAAATTTTAAATAGACACATGTATTAACCAAAAAATGTGTATCTGATAGGTAATGTAAATTATATTATATTAATATATAATTAAATGGATATCATTCAAATGTACCAATCATCTTACTGGTTTGGAAGAACCAAAAAAGAAACACCATTGTATCATCCCGACCAGACTGGCCATAAAACTAGTAGATGTATTTTTCACTACATGTCCTCATGCATGCTTCACCATACACTATATAATACCGATTAATAGTGAGGGAAAAATGGTTTCACATTGGGGTGACTATACCCTCAGGGTCATAATCTCTCAGTAGTATAACAATTTAATATCAATAAAAAAATTTGAATTCAACAATATTAAAAGATTGATATGTTGAATAATAAATGTAATAACTAAGTAAAAATGTAAAAGGACAACTAAATAATTATTCATGTATGTCTAAAATATTTTATAAGGAAAATAACAATGAAAATATAATATGAATGTATAATACAATAAGATTATGAATTTCTAAAGGGCGACTCTATGACCAAATTTTTTACTAGATTAGTCATGTCCTCCATAGCCCCCATGTACATAGAACATCCAAAAAATTTCATGGGCCTGCATGCATGAGAAACTACTCGGGTACTGTAGTATACTGGTGGCCTAAGTAGGGGGAGTGATTCAATATTAGTTGGCCGCTAACCAATGATTCTAGGCCAACCCATTTAAAACTATATAATAATGAAATTTTTTCCTTAGAGTAAAATACATTTCATAAATAATAAATAAATAAATTGATTAGATTTGATTCCACTTGGAAACCTATTTAATTTATCCACATTAGCCTATGAATGTGATTCTGAAGATGTACATCCCAGAATGGTATGTTGTGTGATACAACATATAAGAAGGTGGATTATCCCTAGGATTTTTTTGGACACAGAGGACACATCCAAACATTTTTTATAAGGAGTAATCATTTATAATTTGAAAATATTCATTTATATTTTCATTAAATCAATTTAAAAACTACATTATAAAAACTAATGAGACACCTCATGACCATCCATGGAAATCTAGAATGACATTCAATTTATCGCTACTGAAGACCAGTTTATAACCACTTTAATGAAGCCCAAACATTATTACAAAATGATGAATTTCCACAAGTCCCTCTACGAATGGAATAAATAGTCAAGTACAAACCTCTGAGTTCTTAATTTGTATCACATATTAGGGCATGAGTCTCATTTGTTGCATTGTTCATCCATTGTTCCTTCGATCCCATCCAAGGGGTCTCCCTTAGGTAACCAGTGTCCTTTTTCTGAAGGTAAAAATAGATAAATCTCTACGATACCAACCTAGGTATTTCTTGTGTCACCCATGACGTTTTTATAGACAATAATAATTTCATCAAGAAGTTACAATTGTGTATCCAAGGGGTTATTAAGATAGAATCCCTTATAAAACCATTGTCATGTAGGTGAATAATCTCACAGTAAATTCATATATATATTTATATATATATATATATTTTACATTCATAAGAAATATCATTTTAGTTGTTCAAGAATTTTTTTTCCATTTTAATTTTGGTTAAATAATGTAATTGGGAAAATTCCCAAAACTATCAAGTTACAAGGCATTAATTGAAGGAAGTACATTAAGTCACAAACCATAGGGCTCCAAAAAATGATTTTAAATAATAAATAATGGCTAAAGAGAATCATCGAGATTGATAAATGAAATTATAATATATGATGCATGAATCTACGATACCAATCTAATGTCAATACATTTAACTTTAAAAATTTTAAAAAATTAAATTATTTAACAATAAAGAAACTCAAAAATGGTTATTGAACAATTTAAGTTATGTTAAAATTATTATATGTGGTGGTATCACCCTATTGGGTTTTCCAAAACTATGGGACGACACATTGATGGTTTTCCCTCTAATTTGATCTCACATAATACATAGAAATCAAACTTAATTAATTAATTTACTAGGAACGAAGCATCGCCGAAAGGATTCAGAGTGTTGTATGAAGACATGATATTTAAAATTTGATGAAATGTTGGGAGAGGGCATAGAACACCATCCTCAATGTATTAGTACTCCACTCAAAAATATTTGATGAATTATTTGACGTAGAATGGTTGAAATCAAAGGAATCATCCATCTCCAAAAAATAGGGGAAAATGAGTTACACTAAAATAATGAAAATGGGGGAGAAGGATGCTTGGAATATATTATAGGGGAAATGGTTCTTTATATGTAGAGTAAGGAGGAGCCTGATGGATTGGAAGCGAAAGTGATAGAAGAGTATAAAATTGATTATCTATAAGGAAATTTTTTAAATTATTTCACTCAATACTAGGACACAATGTTTGGAATTAAGGTTATCCAACTCTTCAGTAACTATGTGGCTTCAGCTTATCAAGAAACATGCCTCACACAATTTCCCCACATGAGTTTCCCTAATCGTGGGTAAACCATGTGATGAATTATGTGAGTATACTTCATAATTTACAATTATTGTCTGAGTTATGTGAATGCTTTGGGTATACCAGGTGTATCTTGTGTGACACTTGAAAAACCTCTGGGTTAGGTTTTACTATTTTATGCTGGGGGTCTCCTGATTTTAAATAAACCATGAACCCCTATCAGTCTTGTTCCAACAGGAGGATTCAGAGCCCAACACTCCTAAAAAACATAACTTCCATGGGACCCCTCAGGATATGTACTACATCCCATAAAAAAATTCATTAATGTGACCTGAATCATGGACATTCGTTCAGATGTAGGGTTTACCAAATAGACCATACACAATATGATAAAAATATAATTCTATTTTATTTTCATCCAGTTCAAAAGCATTGGATGCTACAATATCCCCTCCCAAAAACATATCATCTATGATAATCCATGGAAAATGAATAGAAAATCACTCAACCTACCTATTTTGGGATGTATTATGAAAAGTGAGTGTTTTATTTCAAAATTCCCAACAGACAACCAAATTTCACCTTTACATAAAACACTATAGTCATACAAACTAAAGATAATTCACGTTTTTGAGTAGATTCATTGAGACATGTATTACCAAATACATTCAAAATAGATACATGACCCCCATAATATATATTTTACTAACTATCCTATGGTGCTTCCACCATAGTTTATTTAATAGATGAAAAAAATCCATATAATGGTACCTCTAATGAGGAAATTTCATTCCACGATATTCTCAAAGAGTTCCAATGACACTCACGATATAAGACAAGATGTGGTGCCTCACCGACTATATATGGAAACATAGATGGATATCATGTCACACCATCCCTCATCGATTGCCCTCAAGGAACCCGTCTTGGATATCCATTACATTTCAAAATAAAATCTTGATACCTATAGAAGAAAGCATATTAATAATTCTTTGAGAATTATAATTGAATCATGTAACCTATTTTCAGGGATTCCTCTTGCAAAAACACCCATTTAATCTTTAGTTCTCTAATAAGAACATGGGTGTAATCCAGAACCAACTCACAAGGACCATTACTCACATTTTAAAATCTCTTCTATTCCCATATAAAGCATGAGGAATCTATGGAATAATCAGTAGGAGTATAAGGTTCTTATTGAAATCAAAACCATGAACATCATTTACTATAGATACATCAATGCCAATTATAAGATCAATAAAAGAAAAACACTAACTGAGTCTAAAGAGGATCTCTACATGGAAATCAATTTAAAGAAAAAATATCTAGTGTCCATGAGTTAGTACATGGTCTTCCTTCATGGTAACCTAGTAATCATAAATGACAATATATTCCATTAAACACAACCATCCTTCTGGACTACAACTCTTATCAAAACCACACAAACAAGCCCAACAACTTTTAAAACATTAGCATGGTGTATGACCAATACCCTCTCAGTGTACAAAGATGATTCCAATATAGGGAAGATGGTCCTCCATAGGCGATATTATATTATGGGGATTCATTATATATCTAAAATGGATTAAAGAACTCGTCACCTCGTAAAAAAACACATGGTAATGTTATGAATCATTCATGACCATCAACTTAAATATATGGATAGTCAAAACACAATAGAACTAATTCCTTTAAAGATATCAACTACTCCCATCGAATCATTTGCATTAGTTTATTAATGGATCCATAACATAATAGGAGTCATGTGATGAATATATCATAACAATAAATTTCCACCCCTGATCAATTTCTTCCTCATAGGTTGTGCATACACCGTTGAAAAACATTGCCATGAACTCTTGAATGCACATACTAATGAAAGATTACCATACACTAGGTATTAGTGAGAGTTCAATGATTTTTAAAATGTCCATTAAGAATTTATACCTTTACTAGGTTGGAAACATATATCTAGAGTTGAAGAAACTCTCCCCACCATTAGAGAGTCCACTACAACGGATTTAATAGAGATATGGATCTAATTCAATGAAACAAAATTGATCAACAAATGAACATGCTATGAGAGATATACATCATGATATAAAAAGAATTTATCAAAGAATTCAAGGATAACCATAAACTGAACAATTCTTGATTAGATTCACAAATAAACATACTAGTGATTAACCTCCTACGTTATTCCCTAATGTGAAATAACATTATGCATACAATCAAAATAATCCAAACCAGCATTCCACATATTTTATCCTTATAGAACATCATACCTAGAATTTGGATTAGTTCACATCTAAAAAAGTATATGGTAAATGTATTCTAAAACTAATTATAATTAAAAGCATAAAATATCTATGTTAAATGATTAACACTTACTCAAATGGTTCAAGGTTCCAATTTACAAGATGATTGGTACTATGTATATCAAATCATAGATCCATAAGATAACTTTAAAAAACACACATCCTTGATACTATCCATAAGTTTATAAGAAATATTCATTCAAGTATGTAATGGTCCACAATGAGTATTAACTATAGAGTCACATTGCTTATACCACTTTAGAACTAGCTAACAACCTCCCCAATTATCAAACACTGAAAAGTTTGTAGAGGAAGGGTCACATGACCCAGTATCTAGTGAAACATTACCTTGAAATATCTAACCATGTGTATCTAAGTATTACCCAAATATCACACCTTTAATGAGGGTCAAAACACAGAGTAACCACCCATCTTTTCAGGGGTGTTTTTTATAAATATTCCTATAAGGGATGAAAAAATCTAAAATATAAAGAGCATGAGAAACGTCTAGTAATTAACTTATAAGTGATTAAATATATTTGGGAAATACCTATAATTTTATATCCCCTTTCTAATGTTTAATGTGTTGTCCCATGACAATGTCACACATAAGAATGGTCACTAGTTTTGAAGGATTATCTATTTGGTCCATGATATAGGAGAAGTGGACTATAGAAAACATTCACTTTCATGTTTCAAGAAATAATTCAAGTGAAACATAGAAATGACTTACACCATCCAAACATGAGGGCCATCAAAAAACACCACATATTGATCCATTTTAATTAATTAAACCAAAAAACACATATAGTTGATTAACATATCAAGGTTATTCTCTTAATGAAAAAGAAAACCTACCCTTAGGGAGGAACATAATTGTTAATTTTAGCTACCATTTTATGAATTAATATTCAGTGATATCCAACTAAAATTTGATAAATATTTTCATAAACATCATTATAACCATCATTCAGTTATTTTTTTAGGTCTAAATATATTTCATCTCAATATATATCATGAATTTTATTCTATTTATTAAATGGTGTACGAGTTAGAATTGAAACAACCGTATGTTTAAATTAAAACCAAAATAGGTGGTTACATGTGTTTTAAATTACCTCTAATGCTTTTCATGAACCCACCACCATGGTGTTTATTATTTAAGGCATGGAAATTAAAATTGTGACTAACTAGGGACCTGTTAAGCCACATTATTTTAAAATAAAAGAAACCTATGAATCTTAAGAATTATGAATTTAAAAACTCTCTTAAAGGATTCATGTTATTAAAAACATTCCCCAAATATACTACATGAGCCTAGTTGTGCTTTTATGAAATTATTCATAGTGATCATTAACACCATGTAATAGAGGGGCGATCCGAAATAAGGCAATTAAAACATTTACAGCTAAATGATTGTATATTACTCCATAGTCCCAAAGGAAGATACCATAAAATATAGTTTTTCTTTATTGGTTACAACCCCTTATATTATAAAGAACCCATAAAATTTAAATGTTAGTGGTGATTTCCATTTTACCACAACCATGGAATTCCAAATTGAGAAAAAATATTCAACAATGTGACATTTAAGTAAAAGTACTTAAATATTATATTTGAAAAAACGAGGGTTCGATTATATGGGTCACTACGTTCCAATTCGTAAAGAACCCATGCATATTACTAATTGTAATTTAGATCCCATTTAAATACATCGAAATTATATAGGATAAAAAGGAAATTTTAACAGACATATCATTAATAAACTAGTCTTATCTTTATATATATGGTGCATAAAAAATGATTCAGTTTCATGTGACATCTCTTTCAAATTCATAAGGTGCTCATACACCTTGAATGTAGGAAGTTGAATCCCATTTAATCACAAATAGGTTGTTTATTCCTATGCTAAACAAAAACAGAAGCATGTAATTTTAAATCAATCCCACTAAATGAAACCAATAATGTAAATTGAGCATGGAATCTAATGAATTACCTTAGTAGGTGGAAACTAAAAATATTTTTGAAATTTGTATCATCGATTATAAATGTAAGATAAATAAAATTAGAAATGAAAATTAAAATTACAAAAACTTAAAACATTGTAACCTATATCGAATTTCGTATACATGCCATGTGAGTTATTTCTTAAATATAATGAAGAATTTAATTCTTGATAATTCTCGTACTAGGCGAAGGGGAATAAATATCACTTAAATTAGCATAGAGAAGAACTACTCCAAGCACTCAAGGTGAAATAAATTCAGAAATAATAACAAACAATAAGATCAAAAATCACAAATATAGATATTTAGATGTATCCTTATATATGGGTTGACTAATCCCTGGAACAACTATTTACCCAAATCCCACAAATTTCTATTCTCTTATCTAAGACCATAAAACTAATCTGAAATGAAAAGACAAGTGACTTGAAACCACTTCATAACATCGTAGACAGACTGAACACTAAACTAGTAGATGGAACGGATGCCTCATAGCCTCAAGGGAAGCCAAATTTCACCAAATGTTCCAAATTATAGTGGGGGTCATATTTTGGTATTGTGGGGATACTATCCACTTTTGGTCCAAGCCTCATAGTGGTATACATTTTTAAAAAAAATCAAAAGAACCAATGGAAATACCAATAAAAGATATAATAGTGTAAGAATATATGTAATAACATAGTAAAAATTCCCAAGGAAAAATATTCTATAATGAATGTATGTCCGAGAGATGATACAAGTAAAACCATAAGGATGATAGAATAGTCGGGTAAAATATAATACGAGAATGAATAACCAAATACTAACTCTACAAGAATCTAAAGTACATTCTTTGTATTGTTCTCCCTAACTCCCACATACATAGAACAACACATGAATACAAGTCCAAGGACCTCCAATAATATATAACTTATTGGGCACCCTAGAGAAATGGAGACCATGTTCGTGTGTTATAAACAATCTCAGGTTTCCTCCTCCCACAATGTCTAGGAAATTCCATTTCACTCAATAGAAAATTAAACAATGTGTTATAGATGTAAATCCATAATGAATGCAAATAAATAAAAACATTTATTACACTGTGTTTCACATAGACACCCATATAATTTATGTTCTTCATCCTATGATGGTGAGTTTGAACGGGAATATCCTACAATGGTATGTTGGGTGAGATAATATGTAAAAATGTAGACTATCTCCAAGCCTATGATTGGACTTGGAGGACATGTAAAATCTTTTTTTAATTCAGGGGAATATATTCTCATTTGAAAATGTTCTTTTACATTTCCTTTAATTCAACTTGGAATCCACTTTATAAACTATTTCAAGACACTATGATCCCATTCCTGGAAATTCGAAAGGACTTCCCATTATCTCTTGAGAGGCTTGGTTTAAAACAACTAACACAGTGTATGAACTTTATGACCCAATCATGATGTTCCATGTCTCCATCCAAGCATATAATGAATTATCAAATACTATCCTTCGATTTCAAACACGGTATCACCTGTAGGGGCCTAGATATCACTTGAGGCATGGTACAACCATCGATATTTCAATCCAGTCCAAGAGGTCTCCCCTAGGGATCCAATGTTACTCATCTTGAGGTAAAAATAGATTATTATCAGTGATACCATGACATGGATATCTTGGTTCACCCATGTCTTGTTTATAATCACTTATAATTTCAATAAGAAGGAACATGAGTCTATCCAAGGGGTCCTTAAATCAAAACCCCTTTTATTACCGTCATCATTATGGTTAAAGACATTAAAAAATATATATATATATATATATATATATATATATATATATATTACATTATGATATTGTACCGTCTAATTTTCCCAAGTATTAATATTTCAATAGTCATGTTTTTCATGTTCTTCCATTGGGAAAAATTCGTTAATTCGTAAGGCCCAAGGCACAAATAGAGAGAAATTATTTAAAGAAATAACCACATGAATCCACCTAAAATTAAAAAAAAATTAATCATGTATAGGTAAAGAATCTTGTTTAAGAAAAAAATTAAATTTTGAGGCATTAAGATCAAGGTATAATCTCATGGCCATCCATTTATCTGAATTTGTTTAAAAATATTATGTAATTTTACAAACAATAAACCACTAATTATGATTTAACTATTTATAGAATGGAAAATGAACATTAATGATTGGGAAACATAATGGGGTGGAAAAAGGCTACAATCTAACAAAAAAATGTGTTTACCCATAAGGATAGTGCACTTATGGTATAAAAATCCATTTTATTAATTAATTTAAAAAGAACAAAGAATAAGTCTAAGGGTCTAACACGCGTATAACACCTTGATATTTTGTGAAATATATTTCTAATTTTATTTGAATAAATTATTTTTCATTTATTTATTTCATTTAAATAAGCCAAATATTCCTTTTAAATTGAATCTACTTGGATAGTTCTATACACAACATCAAATTGGCATGCAATATACACAACATTGACTTTGTATGAAACAACATTTTGTTGGTTATAATTACAAAAATTATATAATTATAACTTATATGTTAAAATTAGAAATATTAATAGTAATAAATAATCTTAATATATTATTTATAATGGATTAAAATAAATAAAAGAAATTTATAATTAAATATATAATATTTGGAATGTTCTTTATATGTTCTAAAATAATTTTTTCCAAAAGAAACTAATTTTTATGTCTTTCTGTGAAGAAGAGTAAAATAAATATTAGATTCTATTATAAATTTAATTTGAAAAAATAATCATTGTTTTTTAATTCATAATGTTGAAATTATTATAGAGATAATTTCTTTTATTTTTCCAGCAAACGACATTTTTTGTGAATAGTTAAAATTACTCCATTTTATATATAAAAATCGTTCTTCATTTAAATAATTATAAGTGTAAAATAATATTTTAAATTGGATTTTAACGTAAAAATAGATCAATAATGAATAAATTAAACCAATTAAAGAATTTTTTTTAACTTTTATATTTTACATTTTGATATAAAAACAATTAGAACATTTGATCATTTTTACTTTAAAAATTATTTTTCTAGGCATGTCTACGGGATTAGCATTAATCATAATTTTCCAACCATTGGGATTTGAATTTTATGAAATGAAAATAAAAATTTGTAATGACTATTATATTTTTATTCCAATAAGATCCACTTTATTTTTTACCAAAAATATAAGTGAATGTTATTATAATTAATCCTAGTAATTAAGGTAAGGATAAACATAATTAGGGACTACACATTTATTGTAAAGACTAAAATGAACTTTAAATTTGTTAAAAAGACATTTCATTTCAATAAATATAACATATATTCTCTTAGTTAAAACATTATGTGTTATTGGGATATAATTAAATGGAAGATCCCTATATAAAAAGTTAAGTAACAGAAAAGTCTAAAAGAGAACATCCCTTACCTTTAATATCTATAAAACACTCATATATGTAAAAACTAATAATTTAGGATATACATATTATTTTGAAATATAAATGGATTATTTTTATCAAAATAATTTGTAAATTATTTTTTGATATGAGTTAGTTACATAAATTTTTTCTGAAATGCCAAAGCATTTATTATATAGGTAATAATTAACTAATATAAATGATTATTTAAATGTTATAATTGAAGTGAATTTATTTTATTTTTTCCCTTAATATTTTTTGGAAGATAAATATGAATTTTTTAGAAATAATTCATCTTAATTTATTATATTTTCAATATTATTTTGATATTTGATAATAAAACATAAACTAATTTTTTAGAATTGACATTATTGTTATTTTACAATAAATGATATTTTATTAGAAGAGTAAAAATTAATAAAATTCTACATTATGACAAGTGATTTTTAGATTTAACTAAATATTTAATATGGACTATTAATGAAGATATTTATATATTATAATTATATTATTGATACATAGATGGTAAAAAACATTGCTAGCACATTAAAGGTTTAAGTAATATTTTGAATGTCACATGTGCTTATTTTAAAAAATTAACTTCAAATCACATGAGATTTTATTTTTTTAATTATTTATAATATTTATAATCTTTTTGTTCAATGTTAAATAATAAATCATATTTTATTTTAGTCTTAATGGTTAAATTTCTTAGGATATAAAATTAGATGTTTTAATAAAAACAAAAATAATAAAACTGGGGAATTATATATGTTAAGGAACCAAATTTTTAAAATGAACATATTTTTATGTTTTGTAGAATTTTTATGACCACAAATTCACATTTTTACATTATTTTTCCATTTTATATGGACATTAGATACATGTGACCTCTCATTATTGATTATGTTTTGGTATTTACAAGAGTTCCACTCCCCCTCCACTATAAAAAAGAGATCACTCTACCCATTAATCACACCACTCAAGACTCATTTCCCTATCCTAAATCCTCTAAAATAGTCTCCCAACATCTTTATCTTTTTTATTGATTCATACCTTTTGGAATAATCAATACATGGATGCATTTGTTTAAAAAATAAGAGTTATCCGATTAAGAGGTAACACCTTCTCTCAAACTCCTTCATCCTATTTTCCTTATCTACCACGCCACTATATTTATTTCATTATTTTATAAAAACGAAATTATACTAAATATACATGGTTTTTTTATTCTATTTTATTTAACTACACTTATAAATATCTCAATCTAATGGTTAATGAACATTCTGATTTTGTATACATCGAACATTTGCCTCACAAAATGACAATTGTTCAAATTTCCTAACTGCTTCTCATGGTGGAAATTATGATGGAAATATATATATATATATATATTATATTATATTTATTATTTTTGAAAAACATATATATTCTTTTTAAAATACATATCTTTTTAATTTTTAGTTTTTCTGAATATGGTAATTCTGTTTGAGGAAGTGTGGACTACTGTCCCTTTAATGCTATGTGATTCTTTATCACACTACATATAATGTATTAAGGATGGGTTTAGTGAAATTATATGATATAAATAAAATTATAATTCTACAATAATTATATTATATATATACATATATTTATTTTCATTTATTTCATTTATTATGACAATAAAATAGAAACATCATTCCTGAGTACATATGGCTCTCCAAATCCATGAATGCTGTATTCCATTTCATACATCTATATTCTATACATTATTATAATAAAAATATTATATATATATATATGATACTTATATCATGGTTTAAATTTTTTAATCATGACATATGTATAAGGACTAACGATATAATAAATTAAGACCCATGTGAAGAACAATGCTAATATTATCCGTACTGAAACCATAACATCACATGGTTTACAAGCCGGTCATATAAGGTCATAATATAACCATATATGGTATTATATATAATAATATGGGTGAATAAACGATATATAATAATGTTATATTTATTATATATGTAGTTTTAATGAGTACGTTGAGAGTTTAGGCATAAGGTATGGGGATTTCATCTAACTTTTTATTTCTATGAGATAAATTTTTTAATCTCCACACTTCCCTTTTGGGTAATATATTTACATACCATGATTTTATTATATTTATATTATAAATAAATTAGAATATTTTCACATTTCCATTTTATTTTCTTTCATTCAAAGGATTTATTTTTCAAAATTCACCAAATCAGTGAAATATTTTTGTCTCAATGTTCCTTCTTTGTGACTCATGTTTTGTTATGAACCTAAATTCTATTTCGAGGTGTATATAATTGAGTTTTAAATTGAATATATGATTTAAATTTATTTTCTTGTTATTTTATTTTTAATATAATTTAATTTTATTACATGGAATGTATGATCCCATGTTACCATGTTATAAGTGTTTATTGTGATAGTCTCATTGTTTTTAGGACACTTTGTGTTTAAGCTTCCTTTGATGAAATAATATGTTCCATATCTCAAAAACATTAATAAATTTTATTATCTTAAGGTTATTAATGATTTAGAAATATATTGGTATAATTTCTTCCTCACTATAGAACATAATATAGTTTATAAGGTGTTTCTAAGAAAGCATGAATTATACCACTCTTTAGTAAAAAATAAATGTTCCGTAAATACCATTTTTTCTAAAAAAAGTGTTTCCATGAATGTTGCACCATTATATTTTAATGATTAATATTTTACCCTTTTTATCTTTTACCAATGTTTTCCAAGGAAACTTTCTTGTCTCTTTCCAAGTAAAGAATTTTCTAACCTTTTTACCATATAAAGAGAATGTTCTTTTTACCTCATACGACAAGTATATATTTACCCACCCTCATTTCGTTTAATATATCATTTCATTTTTCAACTAATAACTTATAAGTATACGATTTTAAAATATTTTTTCAAGGAAAACTCTTTTTTAAATGTTTTCAATAGTCTTTTATTATTTTTCATGGATTTTTTTTTCAAATTGTTTTCAATCCTCATCTATAAGTGTTCATATTATTTTCAAAAAAAAATTTTAATATCATATTAACTATCATTTAATATTCACTAATGTAAAAATGTTTTCAGAACTATTTCATGATTTCTTTATATGTATTCAATTTACATTAAAATAAATTGTTTTCAAAACATTTGAAAATCCCTCTCATATGTTTTCAATTAGAAATGTTTTCAAATAATTTTCATTCTTTCCTGATATGATTTCAAATCACATTCAATAAAACAGTTTTCAAATCATTTTCAATATCCTTTATAATTATTTCAATTGAAAATGTCTTGATATTTATTTCAAGAATTCCTTTTATGTTTTCAATGTATTTTCATTGAAAGGTGTTTGAAAATATATTGAATATCCTTTAATATGATTCCATATAAAAAAAATTCAAAGAATTTTAATATTTTTTTATATGTTTTTAAATTATTTACCAAAAACGGGTTTTAAAATGTTTTGGCATGTGTTTTATAAGTTTTCAAGAAAAATTGTTTCAAAATGAATTCATCAATTCTTTATATATTATCAATTTATTTTTCTAATAAAAATAATTTTCAAGTGGTATTATATATTAAAAATCCTATTTAAAAAAATAATGAATATTTTCCTCAAGAAACATTTTCAAATGATATTTCAAAATTATTTTCCATCTAAGATGACATATGATGGTTTTACTCACTCCCTTTAGAGAAATTATCTTCAAGTTTTATTCATATTATTTCAATGAATGGGTTATGCTGAATGTCATGGAATTTATGAAACATGTATCTCTTTCAGGGGTTATATTTTTATGAAATCCATTTATATTTAACATGTTATTATACTAATGTAAGGATTATGAAAACTTTCATTTTTAATAAGATATGATATGTTTTTATGTACATAATACCCATTTCATTTCACGAGTTTTTAGTTGATTATTTATGATTTTGAGGATCATGTATGTATGAATTAATTATGAGATGGTTGGGACCTATATCTCCCGCAAATACATCGGGTAAATATTTACATCTCATGAGATAGACTAATATGGTTTTGGGAATAAACCTTGACTACTAAGATGTGCATGGGAGTAAACTATTAGTTCCATGATGGTATGTGGAGTGTACACATGAAACTAAGATAGACATGGGAGTGATCTATGCCAACAATGATGGTACGGGGAGTGAAACCATAATTCAAAGATAGTCTTGTAGGTAATTCCATGAATAATATGGAAATAATATTAAATGCTCATGTGTCTACCACGGTTCCATGTTTTCGTCCTATGTTGTGATTTCATGACTTATACTCTTAATTATATTATGATCCATTTTTTATTAATTTATAATATTTATTATTATATCTAATATTATTGGTGTGAACATAAATGTTTTTGATCATGTTCCATACCCATTATTCATGTTATGCTTACACATTACCTTAATTTACCCTTACTGAGAATCTGAACTCACCACTTATTATGTTTCATATTCCCATGTTATGAATAAAGGTATTAGGTTGAAGTACTGAAGGTGGAAATATTTATGGGATATGATTAAGATATTCCACCCGGACAGAATATTATGTTTCCATGTATTCAAATACACTAAACTATTATGGTTCTAGTGCATGTATTATTGTAACTTACTGAATATTAATATAAAATAGTGAAATATCTAAATATGTTATATAAGGACCCTGGAATTAAAATGTTACTTAATATTGAATTTTACCCAAGAAAACAAATTATTACACATTGAGGATGTTTTTCAGGATTATATTTTTAAAGAATTGGGATATCCTAAATACATGACATACCACATTTATTTTGACAAAAGAAGATGATATTTTAATCATGAAGGTCAGCAGTTACACGATCATGGAACCAAGAAGGGAAGTGGTCAAGCCATAGATGATTCACACCAGATTTGTTGAAAGACATCAGGTGATGGGCTACATCATTTTTGTCCCTTTTAATGAAAGAGAAGAAACAGGTTCTGAATCACGGACTGAGAGACTGAATGTTATTGATCACGGGGTCAAAATAATGGAGGCTGCCCTCATTAATCACAATAGCGTTAAATATGTGGGCAAATCAGATTCAATGTGAATATCTTTCCATCCTCGATCATTTGCAAGCATCATCCCGGTGAGCACATCGAAGGATTCAGCAAGAACGGGCTCCCAGAGAGAGTGGTGAGATTTATTTTTGCCAGTAATGATCTATCCATTAAAATCCCATGACACAAGTCCAATTTGGACAAAACCATCCATCGAGTGAGATGTGTCAACGTTAATCTTGAGGATTCCTTCTGGGGGTACCATCTTGTAGCAGCTGTGTCAGTTCCATAGAGCCTATGACAGTTAGAGTCCTGATGCCACCCATCAATTCAGGATGAGGCCCATTCAATCCAGAACCTAGGGGGCTCTGCAATGTGACTTAAGATGAAGTTATTGCGTCACACCCAGTCGATCCATGCCACGATGAAAAATAAAGCAAATTTTTCTACAATGAATGAAGAAGACCACATCATCAACAGTGTCGGAAGGTCTGGCACTGTATCTAGCATATGCTCCATATTTGAGCTCGAAAATGTCTAGATCTCTTTCACCCCTAGGCATTGGGTGATCACATGTAGAGTATATTCAAGTGCACCCGAGAAGATGGGAAAATTCTTGTTATTCGTGACATGTCAGAAGGCATTGAAGTCCATAGTGGGAAGAATACATGGGATGACCTGCTGCCAGAAAAAAAAGATTTTCATGGGGACCATAAGATGTCATAGAGTTTTCTAAAGCCCTCCCCTTTCCATGCCTTGAGTATTATGGGCAAGACCGTATCTTGACTTCAACTTATAAGATCCATAGAAATCATTTCTCTAGAACGGATAGTCTAGCCCCACATCCCTCACACAAGGGATACTAATAATAATATTTCTATCCCTTTCGTTGAACCGTGAGTTGATTTTATCAATACACCACCTATAACCATTATCATCAAACAAGAAACAAACTGTGGCGTTCTTATAGCCAGGTACTGTAGGGGAGGTATCTTGCAAGTCATCTTTATCAATCACCCATGGATCGGTCCAAATATTAATTTTCATACCATCTCCAACCCTCCATCCCAGCACTTTAAGAAGTAAATTCCGTAATCCCCAAAGGCTTCTCAATATAATTCCGAGGCGGGGCCAAGGGAGGTGTTTAGGAATTCCGATTGGGGAAATTATTTTTCATGAGGAATCCACGCACAAATCGGGGATGGATGAATCATGAGGCGCTGACCTTGTTTAGCCAAAAGGGCATCATTAAAAAAAATATTCATTTTTTCAAAATATAAAACATTAAAAACATAAAACATGATTTATTTAAAAGAACTCAATTTGATACATCAAGAATCCATTATTTTTATTACCCATCGTTATATCCTGTGAATTTTTTTTAATCCTATGATAAGTATAAAACTCAGCAAGGGATATAAAGACAGAAATTGTTAGTCAAGTGGAAACATAAAATCCAAGAGAACACATATTCATAAAAACTCATATGAATAGAAACATAATGTAGATTCCCTGAGACAATTTTACTATATCACTATTACATCCATCCTTACACATGGAATAAACTATTGTTCAACTTCTATCTCTAGAGTACCCATTGCATTGGAGCGCTATAATGGGGCTGACCAGTCATATCTAAAGATATAATGGGCTCATCCAAACATACCTTGAGATATAATGTGCTCAATCAAATAAATAATAAGTTATAATGGGATCAACCCAACATAAATAATTTCCAATGATAATATCATGGAATTAATGTATCTTGAACATCATAAGAAAAAAATAATTCCATATACATGAAAAATAAACAATCATTTTGATATTTATTAAAGTGTGTTTTAAAAGGATTTAAAAAAGAAAGTCCTAAAAAATAAAATAGGACTGAGAATTAATATAATGTAATGGACATGTGAATACAATTTAAATAAAAATATAGAATCATTATAGAAAAAAAATCACCACACCTATAATCTTAATAACACATAATTAATAAAAAAGAAGGTTAACCTAATGAATGGATATTGGGTTAAGAATTATTACACCATGGGTTATTCTTATTTAGAAAGTGCATTAACCAACTTTATAATGGTTAAAAGAGTGATATTGATATATTACTGAAACATATTAAAGTTTATAAAAACTTATAAGATCATTTTACAAAATCAACCGACACATTTATTGGTAATATTTTATTGTTTACATATTGTCTTGTGTGTTCTTTACAGGGTTTCCATTATCGGTTCATGATGGATATTATTTTCTATAAGAAGTGAAAATTTAGAATAGGAATGGAATGGTATTTAAATATTTATAGAACCAAAAATTATAACATTTCTCATTTTGAAATTTGAAATGGGGACGATTCAAAAGTTAAAACATAATCAATTTTTGTTTAGGACATTTTGGCGATTCTTCGATCGAAATGAACTCATTTTGTATTATAAATTTATCACATCTATAAAAAATGATTCAAGAAACATATACAATATATAATAAATAAATTTTAATCTGGTACAAAAATAATAATGGTTTCATGACCAGTATTGAATAATGAAAATAATATTGAAATCACATCTTCCACAATGTCGGTTAATCAACACATCACATAAAGAGTTTTAATTTCTTGAATGAGTGGAAGATGAGAAGAAGATTGATGAGGAATTTTACATGAACATGAGGAAATCCAGAATATATAATATTATGGATAATTCATGAATCTTGGAGAATATGAGGGTATGAGTGTATATGAATTGAAAAGGAAATGAAAGGAAAACACTCAGAAATGACAAGAGAATCTTACCTGTTGATCTTATCTCCTTGAGATCCTCCTTAAGGCCTTGGGTTTTGGCATTTGATGATATTTGAAGCTATAATAAGTGGGAAGAGACTCGGGAGGATTATTGGGTAAAACATATGAAATGTTCAAGTCATGAAAGGTCTGAGAGGAAGGGGAGAATGAGGGTGGTATTAATAGTGGATGAGAGGATGTAATAAACAATATTTAAATCATTAATATAATATTTTTTCTCAAGACTATGAATAATAATAATAAATGTGACCCCAAATATTAATAATTTCATGTGAGTTAGAAACAAGATTTCACTCATCAATTATGAGGTCATAAATATTGTATTTAACTGATAATTTGAATATACCGTATTTTACCATATTTGACTATTCATCCAAAATTTATAAATTTTAGAAAAATCCCAAAAAATCACCCTACCCTTTTATCAATTTTTAAAATTCAAATATAAAGTCAATTTTTTGAAAATAAATTTCTATATATTAATTATTTAATTTTCAGATAAAATTATACTTTATTCAAAAAGTAAAACTTTTAAATATCTAACTGCCTTTATATCATACTAAAAAAATTAAACAATATATAATTATCTAAACGCCTTATGAAAATAAAATAATAATAAAATTTAATATTCATTATGGTTATATTAATATTAATATTAGTATTCATAAGGGTATGTTACTATTAACAAAAATACATTTCCGTTCCACCAGATGCTAAAAAATATATTGAACACATTTTTAGTTGACCATTTTCAAAATTCAAAACATAGTAGAAGAAATATTATGTTTAAATTATAGTTATAAATATCTATATATAAAAAGTTTCAGGCATTTTCATTTATATTAAAAAAACAGAGTGTGTTAAATAATCCCTACCTTCTAGAAATTGTATCCTCTCAATTTTATTGAGTCATTAAACAAGTGGGGGTGCCTTCCCTCATAGAATTTTCGAATTCCCATGTTGCTTCTTCAAACATGTGGTTTTTCACAAAACCATTACCTGTTGGATTACCATATTCTACAAAATATGTTCCCTATTATTTATAATATTTACTGGTTTCTCTTCATAATAAAGGATCTCTTCCATTTAAACTACTTCTGGGTTGAAGACATGCGATGAATCTGGATAATACTTCTTAAACAATGAAATAAGAAAATCATTATGTACATGAGATAAACTTGGAGGCAGAGCTACTCAGTATGCAACTAGTCTAACTTTTTTTAGGATTTTAAAAGGACCAATGAATCACAGACTTGGATTTACTTTTTTACCAAAACACATCATGCATTTACCCGGAGAGATTTTAGGGAAAACATGGTTACATAACTTGAAAGAATAGTATTTCCTTCTATTATCTCCATAACATTTTTACCGTCTTTGAGATTTCCTAGTCTGATACTGGATCATATTTACTTTCTCAGCCACTTCCTATACTAATTCAGGTCCTATCAACTTTCATTCCCCAACTTCATCCCCTAAAGATGATGTTTGACACTGCTTCGCATACAATGACTCAAAAGGTTCAATCTATATACTATAGTTAAAACTGCTAGTATAAGAAAACTCAAGTAAAGAATGATGTTGATCCCAACATCACTAGTAGTCCATTGATCAATGTTAAAGATTATCCTCCAAAACATGAATCCTTCATTCTAATTTCCCATCTACTTGAGGAGGAAAATCTATACTGAAATTTAATTTTATTTCCAATGACTTCTGAAGCCCCTTCAAAATATTAAAAGTGAACATGTGTTTCTAGTCAGATAAAATGGAATGTGGAAGACCATGTAACCTAACAAAATATTTATGGTATTGTTGAGAAAGTTAATCCAATGACATTGTTTCTCGAATAGAAATGAAATGTGTATATATTTTCTACCGATCTATAATAACTGAAATTTCATTATTACCTAAAAAATTCTTAGGTAGTCCCACCACGATGTCCAGGGATATATTCATCCATTTCAACTGTAGCACTAGAAAAGGATGAAGCACCCCCTTATGTAACTCCCTCTCTACTTTAACCTATTGACATGTCAAAATTTTCACATTAGAATCATTAATATCCTTTTTCATTCTATCCCACCAGTAATACTCACAATGGCTACTCTACATCATAGTAATTCTTTGATGAACTGAAAATGGTGAACTATGTGCCTCACACAACACATATTTCATTCACTAGGAATCACACGGAACACCCATGCCTTTTCCAAATCTTCAAACATAATCATTATCATGTTTCGATTCTAGGAACATATCCATTTAAACCAATTATACCTTTTTTATAGCTCATAGTCTTATTTCTATGATTGCTTGATTATGTATCATAACGATGAATGCATTGAAACATGAAACAAAATAGAGGTATTCCCTTCACTGAAAACTTCTAAGACAAAATTCAACAAGTCATTAATCAAGGGATCATGTTCCAAATGTAACATGGGTAATGATTCTTGATGTTTTATACTCATGGAATCCTCCACATTATTTTCATTTCCTGGATGGTAATTGGTCATGAAATAATAATCCTTTATCAGTTCAATACATCTTATCGGCCTCATATTTAATTTCATCGGACTGAACATATACTTCAATCATTATGGTCAGTATATATTTGACAATTGTCTATGTATAAATATTGCTCCAAATATTAAAATAAAAAAACATATTCCAATTTCAAATCATGTGTGGGATAATTTAACTAATGTTTTTTGGGGTTTCTTGTAACAATAGAATTTAAAAGATCATTTTGCATCATATCAAAACCATGTACCTTCAATGAAGCATCATTTTAGATGAAAAACTCAAAATTTTGGGATGGCAAGGCCAAAACTAGAGCATTCACTAATCTCTTCTTCAGTTCCTGAAAATAAACACCATATTCTTCTGTCCAAAAAAAATTAACACATTTTCGCTTTAACATAGTTAGTGGGATAGATAACTATGAAATTGTTTTTATCAAAACTTAACTAACAACCTGTTAATCTAGGAAATCTAAGAATATATGTAAATTTTTTTGGTCATGTCCATTCATCAACCAATTTTGTTATGGAAGGATCAACCGTTAATCTATACTTATTTACAATGTTCCCATGAAAAGAAATTTGTTGCAATAAAAAATCACACATGATGAATTTTCCATAAAGTTTAATTTCTTTTGTGGTTTTCAAAATAATCATTTGATATTTTTTCATGGTTCACTTCACATCTATAATATACAAGAATTTCATCAATAAACACAACCAAAACCTTATCCAAGAACACATGAAATATTCTATTCATAAGATCCATGAATATAAAAAGTTCATTAGTAAACACAAAAGGCATAACTACAAATTCATAATGACCATATCTAGTATGGAACTTAGAATATGAGGCGTTTTATTCCTTTAAATTCAATTGATTGTAACATGACCTTAGGTCAACCTTCAAAAAATACTATGCTCCCTTGAGCTGATAAAAAAATCATCGACATGAGGCAAATGATACTTGTTTTAAACAATGTTATTATTCAAGGCATTATATTCGATGAAAGGTCTTGTTGAACCATCTTTTTATAATAAATAAGATAGGGTCACCCTATGGTGAAGTGATAGGTTGAATGAAGACTTTATCTAATAATTCCAAAAACTTCCTTTTTAATTCTAGAAGTTATATTAGGGCCATTTGATAAGGGGGTAAGAAATTTTCATAGAATAAAGAACTAAGAGAATATTAAAATCAAACTCTCGATTTGAAATAACATCAAGCAAGTCATTGGAAAAAACATATAAGTATTAATTTATAACTGCTACATCATTAATCTTGATCGATCCATTATCTTCAGAAATACGAGCATGATGACATTTATTTTCATATATTTTTTAGCTTATAATCTTCCTGATATGTTATTAATTGTACGAGATCATTATTGATCACAAACGAAAATTATTTCTGAAAAAAACAACTACTTTTTTTCTACTATGTATCATAGAATGATAAACATAAAGCCATCCTATAACCAAAATAACATCAATTTCTACTAGAGGAAAAACAAAAAGGATTGCAGGTAAACCCCTTCCACAAACAAGGATAAGAAGATTGTTATAATTTCTTTTTTCCAGCATATTTCTTCCAGTTGTTTTTACCATAATATATGGTTTCCATTAACGATTTTGGATTCCCATTTTTTCCATTAATTATCTAAGAAATAATAGAATATGTTGACCCTGAATCGAAAATTGACATTTAAAAAATCATTAGAAACATTAAATGTTCCTGATACCACCTAATTTGATGGATTGACATATGTTGCAATGGTTGAAAATGATTTTACCGAAGCCTTCTATTTCCAGTCGTAATGATTCACTACTGGAGGAACTAGAATCCGATAAACATTAGAAAAATGACCCAATTCATTGTAGTTAAATCATCTCACCATCAGTATCTCATTAATTTTCAAACCATTTTACATGAACTCATGAGACATGTGTCTAAACATTAAAAATTTGTGTCATTTCCCAGAATCTCCAGGACATTCACCATGATTCTTTTTACCACACATTTTCAAAGAAGGGAAATTTATTTTATTATATCTAGACTTCTTTAACGAGTACTTCCCCATTACCTGGAGACATGAATGCATATTATTCATGTCATTGTGAGGCCCATTTGTGTTAGAAAACTCCATCAATTCTTTTTCAGCACAATGAACAAGCATCTCATAGTTTTTAAACTTGCATGATTCAAAATCTATTTGAAAAAATTATTTAAAACTATATTAAAATTAATTAAATTTATTGTCAAAATCCCGTGTAAAATACAGTACTTACCTGGGCAGTCTTTTAGAATTGGATTTATATGTTTCAATCAAATCATCATCTTTATATGTCATTTCTAATAATTGTTTCTCAATTTTGAGTCAAACAGTATTGGGAAATTATTTTTTCAGAAAAAGAAACTTATATCATCCCATTATAGACAGTAAAGATCATCTCTTTCTATCGTATTCTTAACCATAGACAAGAATTGATCAACTTCACCTACCAAATGATAAATGGATAGTATTACCTTTGGATTTTTTTGAACATCTCATGACATCAAATAGCTATTCTATATCATTAATCCATCCTTCAGCTATAACTGTATTTTCAGTTCCACTGAATGCTGGAGGATGTTGCCTCATAAAATGCTTCATAAAGTAAATTCTTCTTCATGATATATAATGTTATTATATATCATGAAAACCACCCCCATATATTTCTTTAGTCAACTAAGCCATTTCTATCAAAAACAGCTTGGTTCTGATTCCCACCATTTCAGGCTGCAGATCTAGACAAACATCATCCTCTTGGTGAATTCCTACTTCAACATGCCTGTTTCTTCGAATAAAATTCATTCTGGACAAACATAACATAGATGAAGAAACATGTTAATCCTTAAATTCTTTAACAGTTAAAATTACCAATGAGTAGAAATCAGTTATGGTATTATTTAAATATCAACCCAACCCCTATTGTTATCTAAACCATCCTCTGATACCTACAATAAGTACCTGACCATCAAATGATACTTAACATTGAATCTTACGAAGGACCATACATTACTACACATTGAGGATCTATTTAAGTTTAGAGTTTTAATGAATTATGATATATTAAATACATTACATACCACATTCATAAAACATTATATTACTAAAAAAGTATCTATTTTAAAAAAAATATAAAACATTAAAACATAAAACATGATTTCATTAACAAAACTCCATATCCAAAAAAACGAACCACTTAATTCTCTTAACCATCCTTATATTCTGTGAATAACATTTTAAAAACATGGGATGGGAATAAAACTCCATATGGGATATAAATTAAGAAATCATTAGTTAATTGATAACTTAAAACCCAATAAAACCCATATTTATTAAAACTTATATGCATAGAAACATCATGTAGTTTCCTTGGATAATATTTTCAATATAACTATTAAATTCATAGTTATACATGGAATAACCTTTTGTTCAACTTCTATATGTGGAGTACCCAATGCATTGGAGTGCTATAATGGTGCCCACCTGTCATATCTTGAGCTACAGTGGGCTTAGCGCAACATACCTTAGGCTATAATGGGCTCAACCCTACATATCATGAGATATAATGGGCTCTTCCCGATATAAATTATTTCCCAAGATGATATCATGGAAATAATTTATCTTAAAAATAAATTGAAACCACACATTCAATACACATATAAAAAATAATCCTTTTTAATTTTATTAAAGAGTGTTTTAAAAGGATTTAAAAAATAAGGTCCATAAAATATAATTGGTGTCAGAATTGATATAATTTAATGGATAGTTTAATAAACTGTAAAAAATAATATTGATTCATTTTATAAACACAAAACCAAGAAACAAATAATATTAATAATACTTAATTAATAAAGAAGAAGGTTAACCCAAAGAATGGGAATTGGGTTAATAATTACCTTACCTAGGGATTTTATTACATAATTTATTTTAAACCTTTTGTGTAATGGTTAAATGAGTTTTATTAATATATTAATGAAACATATTAATGTTTATAACACCTTATTTGATCATTTTATAACATTATTTGACACATTTATTAGTAATATATTTTTATTTACATTCTGTTGGGTGCATTCTTTACATGGTTTCCATGATCGGTTCATGATGGATATTTTTGTCGATTGAATTGAAATGCTAGAATTGTAATAGAAGGGTATTTAGATATTTCTAGAAGCATAAATTATACCATTTATCATTTTGAATTCTTAAATATTGATGATTCATATGATAAACCATTATTGATATTAGCTTAGTTCATTTTGGCGATTCTTTGATCGCAATGAACTCGTTTTGTATTATAAGTAAATAACATGTGTATAAAATTATTCTAGAACCTTATATAAGATATATTACAACATTTATAATCTGGTTCAAACATAAAAATGGTTTCATGTCCACTATTGAAAATTTTAAATTTAATTTAAATCACATCATCCACGAAGGTGGTAAATCGACAACTAATGGGTGATGTTTTAATTTATTGAATGAGTGGGTGTGGAGAAGATAATTGATGAGGAATTTTACATGAAAATGAAAACATCTATAATATACAATATTTTTGAGCTTTTATTCCAATTGGATAAAAGGAGGGGAAGAGTTTATAAGAAAAAAGGGAAATGAATGAAAAACACATGAAAATGAAAAAATATTCTTACCCCTTGTTTTCATCTCCTTGAGATCCTATTTATGGATTTTGAATTTTGCCAATGATGAGAAAAAAATAAGTAGTAATTGGGGATGAGACTTTTTATGAGTATTGGTCAGAACATTGGAATGGCTCAAGGATTGGGAGGTGTAGGAGGAATAGGAGAATGAGGGTGGTATTTATAGTGGAGGAGAGGCGGTATTTTTTATTATTTAAATCAATAATAAAACAGTTTTACTTCAGAATATGAATAATAATAATTAATGTGACCCCAAATATAAATAATGGCATGTGAGTTCGAACCAAGTGGCCTTACATGACTTACGATGCCATAAATAGCATTTTAACTGATAATTTGAATATACAGTATTTTATCATATTTCACTATTCATCGAAAATTCATTAATTTTAGAAAAATAACAAAAATTCACCCTATCCATTTTTCAACATGTAGAAGTAAAAATATTAACTCCATTTTGTGAAAATAATTTTCTAAATATTATTAATTTAATTTTTAATAAAATCATACTTATTTCCAAAATTAACAATTTTGATTCTATGACTGCTTTTATATCACATTGAAAAATTAACCATGTTGTCATTATCTTAATGCCTTAAAAAAATAAAGTAATATTAAAATTTAATATTCTTTAGGGTCTTATTAATATTCATATTCATATTCATAAGGGTATACGACTATTCACCCAAAACAAGTTGGTTCCATAAGACAACAAAAAACATACTGAACACAATTGTAGATATCCATTGATTGAAATTCAAAACATAGAAATAGAAATTTTTTGTTTAATGGAAGGTTATTAATATATACATAAAACATAGTTTTATACATTTCAATTTATTTTAAAAAACCATGGTATGTTACATGTTAATCATGGGTTGATATACACCAACACAACGAACTGTAATTTTAAATGCGATGAAACATTAGGAAATAGCATATACCGCCTACCTCCATATAGTAGTTCTCAACTTTCTTTTATCAAAGACCAACTCAAACACGGATATAAGAAATACAATTATACTTCTAACACCATAATTATAGGGTAAATTGTGTGACACAAAAATAACATAAAGGGTGTATGAGGATTCATGAAATTGATTATAATGTAACAAAAAGATTACTATTATGGATCCAATTCATCATATGGATAGTGAAACAAAAGAGAAATGAAGGAAGGGTGCATGATCCATAGCTGAGAGTCAATGTGAACATCATGTGTGGAGGTAGGATAAGAGAGATAGTAATAAAGAGAAAGGGTAGTAATGGTATGAAATTGATGATAAATATGGGAATTTTTTTTAATTTAACCCTCAATAATTGGTTGAATGGTTTGGCCTCATATTTAGAAACACCATGTACCAACTATGTTGCTCTTAATGGTGGGTAACCCTACATCGCATGATTGACGTGCATCTTTCTACCTAACCTTGCAACAACCATGGGGTGGATAGTTTGATAATACTACCTAATTGAAACTATATTTGTGGGATAAGAATAATATTTTGGTAAACTATGTGCAACCCATGTGACACATAATACATCTTTAGGTTAGGCATCACCGTTTTCTACTCAGGGATGAATGATTTTAGAAAAATCATGCTCTTTAGAGAGTCTAATACCAATATGAGGATAGAAATAGTGATGCACCCATATATCAATGAAACTAACAAGGGACACTTGGGGCTTTGAACCACATATAATAAATTTTACATGTTTAAACTCTAGGAAGTATATTCTAATGTTCAATTTAAAAAAACCATCCACCAAACGACAAAATTCCAAATTCCCCTAGAATTTAATTCGGTTCAAATGCACCTGAGTCTACAATGATCCCCAAATTACATTATAAATATAAAATTAATTGATTCAAATTTAATACATCCATGATATTATTTCTGATATCTATATCTATAACATTTGGAATTGAAACATATAAACTATTAATTTATATGCTCAGTAAGTGTTATGCATTGGAGAATCTATCATGTGTAAATATGGAATAATCAATATAAAAATAAAAATAAAGGATAAGAGATCATTTTAATTGATAACTTTGGAAAAAAATACATACATGAATAATATGAATTAAGTAATATCAGGGATATTAATAAATAAATTCTCAAATAATAAAATACATATTGTTGAATGTCATGATCTCAAGAATCATGATATCTATAGCATCATGAATACATTTGAGGACAGTTAGGTAGACATAATACACCAAATTAATTTTTCTAACTACATTGTATTATATGTACTTTTAATGCATCAAGGGAAATGTTATTATGGCCCCCACCAATTACTTTATATCCAATTAATTCCACATATATTGAAATTACTTCAAAATAATATTCCAAATCAATAAATATCTATATTAAATATAGAATATGGAATATAAATATTTCATGTATCAATCAGACAACATTTAGTAAAAAAACCCTTACATAGAAACGATATCGGATTTGAAAATAATCATATGCATTTTAATAATAATATGTATATTGAAGATAAAATTAATTTCCTAGCGATCATGAGGACATGAATGATTATACAGAAAGATAATGAATTTTTTATTGATATATGTTATGAACCTACATTAATTAGGTAAATAGGTTTTATAATACAATCTTTTCTTTTTTAAAATTGATATAAAAGATTTATAATATTTTTTCATAATGATATTTATATACAATTTCATTGAAATCATTTAGATGAAGTCAAGAACATAAAAATATTTTTGTGGTGGGATAATACATTAACTTTGTATACATTAAAAAAGATTCCTTTCTACTTTTTTTAGATAATGTAAATAGTACTCCATCAGAATAAAAAATATAATGTTTCAATTCAAAACATTTAAAAATTCAGGGATAAATAATAATTTCCTTAATAAATAATTTGAGAATATACATGTCATTTTATAATATTTTATGAAAAAATGGACATGGATTAAATATATACATGGTGAAGAGATAATATAAATCATCATTTAACTTAAACATTACTCATGATGGAATATGTATATTTTAGTCATTTATCACCCTGAAAAAATATATACTCATGTTTATTACCTGAATGGTTCAGTGTATACACCACATTAAAATAAATATATGTATAATACCAAATATGTCTCAATGGAGTGGAAAATGAGACAAACTCCCTTGTAAAGCATACAAGTTCTTTCATACATTATTTTAAACACATGAATAAAAACTTTATATTTACAGTAAATACATACATGAACAATATAAATTTCTATGGAATCATATATGATCCATTTGTAACTATTTATCACCCTTTTGTCGAAAATATTTTAATATTATCAATATTTTTGGTGTTAACTTCTATGATTCTTATAAGATGATTGGTTCTAAGGATCTTGTGGTAAAATGATCATTTTGTCTAGATAATGACATAAAATTAATTTATGATTTATCAATCATATATATATATATATATCATATATATATATATATCATATATATAGATATTTAAATTCATCCATAATATTAATGGGCTTGAAAAATAGATTAAAACGTTATGGATACAGTACACAATATGTACGGATGAACAATGTTTCCAATTTTCAAAGGATTGAACGAAAGAAAGGTAAATAAAAAATAATATTTATGTAATTATTACTATATCATATAAATTAATTAAAGGTATCGTTATTACCTTCTATGTAAATGTAAAACAAAATACAAATCATAGCATAACATGGACGTGGAATTCCACACGTAGACATGAGTGATGTTATTTTTATCCAATATATTTGTAGCTCAAAAAGTATATATGATATTACATATTAATATGAATAATTATTTAATATATATCATATATATTCATTATTTCAAAATTTATATTAATTCACATAAAATGATAATCATAATAAAATTACATTGCTATGTGTAGATGGTACGTTACAATTATGAATGAGGGTTTTTTTAGCATTTCATATGATAGAAAATTGATTCAAAATAGTTATAAAATAGTAATATTGATAACAACTAAATATATATGAAATTGGAGTTATTATTTAAGGGTTCTTATAACACATTAAAAGGAAGTAGAAGAATAAATAATCATAAAATAGCATGGAATGTGGATTACCAATTTGTCAGTTGACTTATTTTATCTTTTCTCTTTAGGTATGTAGGGTTGGTATATTGGGAATATAATCACCTATATAACATGGATATTGATATTTATAAGAGTAATGGGAATGGTTTGGTTCTTTTATAATGCTAAATATAATGTAAATAAAATAGAACGGGTGTCCATTTATAAGTGGGGGCATTATTATAATTTTAAAAATTATTATATTACTATTTTATCCTGTTTAAATGAAAAATATATATAATTTTAATATAGTAATATTATTGGTCTGAGTACACTCATACAATAAATTATGGGAAAGTTTTTGTTATTTTGCACACATCCATAATTTTTTAACACCTTATTATCCTGTTTGAAAATTAACATTAAATAGTATTGTAGACATTATTAATCATTAATTAAACCATAAAAGAAAATATATATCAGAATTGTAACATGTCTACAAATATTTAATTAATTTGGTAGTAGATAATTTTTTTATGAATTTTAAATATCTTAAGAAAATATTAATTATTATAAAATATCCTTAATTTCATTTTTCAAACTATTCGATTAATTTGATTTTAAATACATCAATACAATGTGGGAGTTAGAATAAAATCATTTCACTAATCACTAATCATTATTTTAAATCTTTTAAATAATAGGGCCTTAATAATTTATCAGATTTCTACTACTTTTACAATTTTTAAAATCATTTACATTTTTTAATTAATTTCATTATTATTGTATCACTGTTGTGAACAAATATATCATAATCAATATATCACTAAAATTTAAAAAATTAACATGAATAAAATAATTTACTCCCATTTAAAAAGCATTTTATAACTAAATAAATACTATATTTATCCAAATTTAAAATATTATAGATTTTAAATGAACCAAAATGAATATTTGAAATTTATGTTTTACTTAAATAATATAAATTATAAAATCAATTAAATATTTAACAATGTTTAAATATTAACTATAATGGGATAGAAAAAATAATTTATATTCATCAAATTGGCTAAACGAATGTTTTAGAAATATTTGAATTACATGTCCCATTGTTTTAGTAGTATTATAGTTATTTTAAACTTACTTACAAAACAAATATATATTATGATGAATATTACTAAAGGGAAAAAGTAAAATGGTCATATCTAAATATTTACCTATTCTAATTCATGATATACAATGAAACTTTTTCATGTTATATTTATTTAAATTTTAGAAATTAATTTAATAAAAGACAGAAAATGTAACGAAAACACACTTTCTAGACAAATGTGTTTAATGTCAAAAAGTGAATATATAAAAATTAAGGTATATTAAATATTTAATTGTAAAATAATTATATCATGACTAACTAAATGTGTCTTCTATTATTATTGTGTTGCATTCATGTCATTATTTTAATTTTTCAAAATAGATGACTATTTAATAAAAAACAATATTTTTATGGAACATTCCTAAAACGTAACATAATATAATGATTTTAAAAAATAGTTCACTTTTTTATAACCCTAGGTATATGTTAATGTTATTGTTTTAAAGAATTTTGGAATAACTCTTAAAATTTAGTCCAATAAATTATAAGTGGACACGACCACATAGTCTTTATTTTTTTTATAAATCAAATGTTTTTAAAATAAAACATGATTTATTTTCATGATATATCAACACAATTATAGTTTTTATCAAATGAATGTCCCTAATCATCCAAATTTTTTTTTTAAAAAATAGTTTAACAATGTTGTATGAGAAGAAAAATATCATTAAGGGAAATAAAAAATAAAAAATCTATTACCCCAACAGATTACATTAAATCAAATGAAATATTTTCCATTATATAAATAGTTAAAAATAATAATTATTCTTGTACATGATAATCACCAAATTTTGTCTCAATGAATTACTAAAAATACATTTCAGGTAAAAGGAAACAATATTTGGGAGAAATATTGAAACATAATTACAAAAACCATTTATTTTTAATAAACATACTACCAAATTATAATATAATCATCACACAATGCATTTTAGCACTCAATGGTCCACCCCATCATATATCCTATAAAAAAACTCCCAAAACTATATTGGAAACTTTATAATTTAAGTGGAAATGGGATCAGTCGGTGTTAATTTGTACACCCCATCAAATAAGATATAATTGGATCGTAACCTCTATCTTTTCAACCCCATCATATAAGCTATAACAGGATCACCTGATGTTAGATTGAATACCCCATAGTATAAGTTATAATAGACTCACCACCCTATATCTAGGCCACCCCATTGTAAATGTTTTAACGTACTCACATAGTGTTATCTATGCCACACCATTTCTCATTTATAATTCTGGAGTACCACATAATGAATAATATATTTTTTCATTCACTTTTTCATCATTAAATAATTGAATAACTCAAATAACATTTTGATATCAAAATTCCCTTTAAAAATGTCATATCATTGAAGTGATCATTAAATTAATGAATATGTTTAGTGTGTCAGTTATAAATACCCATAAAATAAGGGGATATAAAATACAAAATATTCAAATGTTATTTAAAAAATAATTTTTCTATGATATAAATATTAATTTAGAAGTTTAACCCAATGTATAGAAATTGTGTTAATTTTTTACATTTCCATAGTGTAATAAATCAAATAAAATTTTTATGTAATAAAAAATGAATTATATTAATTTTTGGGAAATTAACTATATAATATGCCTACGTTACTTTGTATACTCCTTGTAAAATAATTTACGTTCATAACATAAAAATAATCCTCAGTTAATATAAATTGAGGTGAACCCACTTATGATATTTTGGCAGCATATCAAGAGTAAATAAAATTAATAAATTTGAATAATGAGAGAAAAATGATTCTTAAATATTTATGAATTAAAAAGGAATTTAATATATTTTTTTAAAATAATATACCATCAATATTAATTTAAAATAATGATCATAAGATAAATTTGGTTCATTAAAATGAAAATAAGAGAGACGAGGAAGAGGGGTCTCATTCATTATGTTGGAATGTTAGGATCATTCTTGTATATTTTGGATAATAAAATTAGATTAATTAATTACCTAATTCAGATACTATTTCACATATATATTATTTAATATAATTTTATTATGTTCATTGATTTCTATTTAAATGAGTTATAATGATCAATTACGTCATTTCCGATTTTTTCATTCTACGTTTTCTTGATCATTTAACATGTGCATATTTATAGTTATTCTTGTCAAATGGGAATAAAAATCCATATGTGGAATAAAATGATATTAGTTTAATTCATTATGTATATATCATCCCATGTATATAGTTTTCCTTACTGTAGACCGATTCATTTGTTAATAGATTAATTATAAATATTTAGTTTATTATAAATGGTTTTCTGATCATTAGGAACTAGTTTTCTTCTATTTAACATTATTTCTATATATTTGTTCTAGAAAATTAAACATTATAAAAATTTCTTATTAAAATATGATTTAACAATAATTATGGCTTTATTACTATCCTTTATAATGTAAAAGAAATAATAAAGTAGATTAAAAATCTAAATGGTTAACCACTATAATTTGGATAGTGGTGTCATTTCATAAAATAATAAGGTATGATAAAAGGGATCGATATAAGATATTCCATTTTGAGCATAGAATACTAGTATTTATATGAGACTCTATTTATCATAATTATATTTATTAAATAGGCGAGGAAAATTTTTAACATGTTATTAAATTATGAGATGTAGTTTGAGAAAGTTATCTCCTGAATATCACCTCCTTCAAGGATCGTATTAAAAAAATTACATTTTTATTTGGTTGAGAAAATGAAAAAATGGATGTTATTAGAGTGGTGAAGAGAGGGTTTATATTCCATTTAAAAATATTTAATTCTTTGCGGGAGAAAGGGGGTGGTGATTCGAGAGATTTATACTTGAGGAGGGGTGGTTTTAAGTGTCTGAATAATAATTAATTTATATTTAATTCTAGACACAATTTGGTGGAATTAATTAATAAGTATATGAATTATAATTAATGTTTAAAATAATTTATAATTTCTATAAACACATCAAACACACATTTAATGTTGTATTTTATAGGTATTTTGAGCTCTTAGCTTTTAAATTTATAATGTTTCATTAGTTTAAGTATTCTATCATTATTCAATTTTTACAAGGTAAACAATTATATACGTAATAAATAAGAAGAACATACTTATTTATTTGGAAAATATTATTAAATATACATAATAAATTTTAAAAAATTCATTTCATGGAACTAGAAAATTCCAATTTAAAACCGAACAAGACGACATGATAAAAAAGCTGGTTTTCAATATGAGTATTTTCAAGAAAAATATGGTTTTATATTAACTAATATAATAATAATAATTTTATTAAAATAAATTAATTTTTAATTATATATAATCTATAATTTTCATTTATAAAATTATACATTATGAATTATTTCATATATTAAAAAATTTAAAAAATTATGTACTTTAAATTTTTTTTCCGGGAAACATTTTTTTTATCCAAATCAAATAAAAATATTTTAAATAAAAATTATCAAGATTTAAAACCCTATGAGGGTTTCAAATATAAATAAATAATACATATTTAACTTTAAATCATTTTCATATTATATTTTTACTTTTAAATAGTTTAATTTAGTGAAAAAAATTTATTATTTTTTTCAAAAAGTGTTTTTTTCTCTATTCAATAAAAAAACATTTTTCAAAAAACCAAAAACATTATCCCAATGTAAAACATGATAATATATTTTTAAAAATGAATTAAATTTCATTAAATTAAATTTTTAATTTTTAACAAAAATTATTACAATATTTTCTCTGAAAATGTAACAAACTCATTTTTTATGATAATATTATTTATGAAAAATAAAAAGACATTACTAAAAATTTGACTAATTATTTACAATGAATTAATTATTAAATTATCACTGATTAATAACATTATATATTTCATAATTTAATTATTTTTATTAATTCTCCTCAATTTATGTGATAGGTTATAATAGTCACATTTAAATAACAACAGAATCATGTTTATTTATGCTCAGAGTTACATATCTTCTACAATAGAAAACATAGTATTCTAAATTAAAAAAATCATAGATTACATTAACACCAACTTTAATAAATATAAATCTTAAAAATTTATCTCCACATATAAAATTAGTCGTTTAAATTTAAAAAATCCTTTCATTGATATCCCACTTTATAAAAGGATCATTAATCCTTCCACATAAAAGGTGTGAAAGGAAAGTACAAAGATAACTAGAGAAAACACACACTAGGTTTCTATATAAGATAAAATGGACCTATATGAGAAATGATAACACCCATGGACCTATAGAAAGGAATATATAACATATTAAATCATATTTTTACCATTATAATTCAATGATATGATAAAAGTCCATCAATAATTGGGTAAGAAAAGAAAAAAATTAACATTTTGGTATCAAAATTATTTTTTTTCTAGGCCTGTGGTATGAGTTTAATACATGGAGTATGAACATAAAGAAATATAGTTACTTCACATGTATAATATCATCCTCATATTATCCCAAAATAATGATTCTTGAATATGAGTTTTTCTTTCCGTAAGCATCATAATAGACAAATATGGATCACAAAATCTAGAAAAGTATAAATATAAATTCTATATCTCTATAGGCATTAAAAAAAATTAGAACTACCTGATAATTTAATTCTTTAAAATAAATAATCCATTATATAATGAAAACCTACTTTAAACACTATAATTAAACACTAGTATACACATTTTAGCAATTATTTATTAACAAATAACCTTTCATAAAAATTCTGAAATATTTTAGACTAAAATTTAAACCAAAAGATTTTATTTGTTTCATCAAATAGTCTTCCAATATATATTAAATAATTAACCATAAAGAATATCAATCACTATTAAAGTCACATTCTGAAATGTAATTTCTATAAACAGATAATATTCTTGATATACTAATCACTTCCATAACTAACATGAATAACCATAAGTCATATATTACTCTAATAGATAATTCACCCTTTATTTATCAAATAATATCCTATATTTTTATATTTAACATAACTATATAAGGTTCCCAAAATAGTTACCATCTTCTTAAATAACATTAATAACTTAATAATCATATATTTTTTCTAGTACAATGGATTTATATAGGATAAAACATATATACCAAAAATAATCATTTTTTCATCGAAAAATCATTTATCCAAGAGTAAAAATATCATAATCACAAGTAATTCTTATAGTCTAGTGGTATGTGATTCACCCATATCCACATTTGGTTGTATGTTTAGTTCTCACATCATAGTATGATGCAATACTAAATACAACCTCTATAGGTGCTCATTGGCCACCTGGGAGTGTCACCTACTTCATCAAATATCAGAATATAATAAGAAATGAGATCCCTTGGCCCATGGACTATAGTACACCTGTAGTCATCAAGTCCTGATGAACAACCAGGTTCCACCTCAATCACTTATCCTGTCACTACGTCCCTTCTAACACCAGTTGTCTCAATGTACTATTTTCATAAAGGGATTCCCAAAAATAGTATTCTGATCTCATAGACCCCTGCTTGAATTATATCATCCTCCCATGGAATGAAATTAGGGGGAACAATGATTCATGTTCTCAAATAAGTATTTACACCCACAACCTCTATCACAGTAGGCCTTATCCTCCAACCAGATAGCCTAAATATTTTCACCAGAAATCTCCTCTTAATTTAGTGGATTTATATGGAAAAACCCCCAAATAATAAATACATAATACAAAACTATCGGGGGCATCTACCCTAATGAGTGGTCAAAACCACCTCATCATGGAGTCAACATGTGTGCACACAACTCGGTCGACGCATTGGCTATAACAGGTGAGTGAAAATACCCAAATCAAGGATATAAGACACACCACATCTAGAACCTCATTCTCTTAAGACCATGTCACTAAGATCATATGGAATTTCCATCCCATTACCATGGGCCTTGCCTAACCTGACAGTCATACCACCTCAATCTAACATCCATGATGCCCAATCCAGTGGTCAGAACCACTCAATATAATCCATGCCAAGCCTAACCATTGATCACCATCACTCAATAGCAAAGGCCATTCCATCAAAACCTCATCTCAGTACACACCCATCATATACCCTTATGCCCCATATCATGCAATTATAGAAATTGCATATATAAAATTTCAACACCACCTTTTAAAAAAGAAATTCAATTTAGACGAGTGAATCATATATCATAATAATCATAATAATTTAATATAAAGTCCACGAATGCCTATAAATAATTTAAAAAATATATATTAAATAAAACAAATAAATTTAATGAAAAACATTTCAATTTATCCTATTTTAGCACCCTAAGCCAAAATACCCTATAATGGAATTACCTATAACCTAGCCTTACTCAACGGAAAAAATTATTGTGCATGTTGAAGAACATCCAAAAGGACACAATATCATTGGGATAATAATAAATGTGTATAACATGGTGTCTCTCTAAATACCAATATTTTTCATAATCCAAGCCACCAAAATGTTCATAAAAATTCAAAAACAAGGTATGAACCACTATCCAGAGAATCGTAGATGTTGGAACATCCGATATAAAATCCATATTAAAAGTGGTTTGAAAAAGATATGAATATCTTTATAAATCCCAAAACAGGGTTTTTATTGAAATAAAAGTCCACAAGACGAAGGATCATTGAAGAAGAGTTATTAATTGGGTAAGCCTTATTGAGGTGATCCTATAGCTTCTGACAGATCGATGAATCGCGGACAGATGGAGAGATGAAATTAATGCGATCGAAAGTGGAGAAAGGGAGTCCATACCCTACTGTACATGACCATGAAGCGATAAAGAGAACGATTGGAGAGAAAATAGAATAATGAAAATTTTTAAATAAAAAATTGTACTGGCCACACAATTTACTCATAAAGTTTCTTGTACTATTTGGAAACTCTTCCAAAGCAACTGCAAATGGATATCCAGACCAACATGGTCACCCCCACCTTTTTTCATACCATGTTCAAACCTCTTGGTAACCCTCTTCAATTATGTTGAGGTTATCACACAGCCATGCATCAATAATTTGCATGGTTTCCCTATTCTAGACTCATATACCTGTTTTCTATCTACTAAGCCTTTGGGCCACTGATTCTACCAAAACTCTTACAAACACCGAAGGAACTCTCCTACCCATCAAAATAACTGATAAACACCACTTATGGTCATTAAAACTCTTGTATTTGAGTTCCAATCAATAAATCACAATATTTCATTTCCCATTGTTGAGAAATTTAAACTGAGTGGGTATTATGTCTCGTTCTGAATCCCCGAGTCATTACAGAAGTTCAAATTTACCTAATTATTAATATAATAAAGTAATATAATTATTTACACTATTATAAAATATTTTTAATATTTATACAATAACATAATAATAATAATGGTAAAATGTTTCTCCATCACTGCCTAAAACAAGAAAAAGAAAATTCCATTATATTCATAGGGGCATAACTTCTTCTCAAGTCAAATATCTAGTTCCAATATTCTAAAAATATAATGATTTAGTAGAAATATTATATTAAAAACTTTAATAGTTATTTACTCCTCTCCCACAATAGGTATATTATGATTATATTTTTTAAAATTATTAAAACAGCCTATATAAAATTAAGATATATCATCTAACCCATGTAAATTTATCTTTATATGTCCCCAAACACTTCCATGACCATTTTAAATTAAGAGTGTTAAATATTTTGAAACCATTATTTATGATAATAAAATATTATATGAGTGAAGATAAACATGGAAATAATACCTCATAAGAACGTATGCATCCCGTCGGTCTAATGTTAATATTTATAGAAGAATTGGATGACTTTAAAAACTATATATCAGGTAAATGTTTGTATATTTTATTTAAAAACATCACATAAAAGTTCTTTACTGATATATGAATTCTTATTTATTAGTTCTCATCAACATTTCATACACTTATTCATATGACCTAATGATATTTCATTTATGTAAGCTCCCAATAGTGATAATCCCACATAGTGTAGAAGATGCTTTTTGTCAAGATCAAAATTCAATTTTCCTCATTTTACAATTTGTATTCCAGATAATTATTTTATACTAGATATCAATTCATTTTTCATAAAAAAGAAAATATACCTACACATTGACTTTTTTTCTTTTAAGCCTTAGAAATACGTGATTTTTAAGTTGGATATTCTCTCAAATTTAACGGGACCCAAAAAAACTAAAAAACAAGGATAAATAGATTAAAAGATGAAATTTTTTTAATACAAGTCAAAATCCCAAAAAAAATTAATGGTAAAACCTCAATTGATTTTGAAAAATCAATACTAATAATACGAATACTAATAATAATTTCTAACTAAATTAAATGACCTGAAATGAAAAAACATTGTTTAAAAAGAATTAATATTTCTCATAAATTTTTTATAGTGAATTAAATATAAAATCTATAAATAAAATCATATAGTAACCATCATAAAACATGATTGTTTTATTAAAAAATATTGAAAATGAAAAAATAAATAATGTAGAGGAGTATCTGTTAGGTTATCCATACAAAGAGGGTTTGTAATTTTACATTCCACCATGAGATATCCATGTATTCATCTATAGTGTAAATGGGTTTTTGGTTTCACTAATTCAAACAAAAATATCATAACAGTTACTATATTCATCTCAAAATACTTATTTTGGAGGAACCCATTAAAAATAAAAATACAGCTCATTATCCTATTTCACTACTCATGTGGCTTCATCCTCAAATGGTACAACCAATAATTACATTTTTATATATTCAAACAAATTGATACCAGGGTGTAATTATTACAAATATAGTATAAAAACAATATACATTCATATTAAGAAATCCACCCTTATATATAAAATATTGTAATATTTTTTTATTGGAGGCGATTAAGAACTCATATTCAGTTATTGAAACCACTATAAACCTCACTACTCATGAGTATTATTAACAAATGAGTATCATAATAATACATTTTTCTTGAAAATATTATGTAATTTTCAAAGTCATGTTTATAAAAACTCATTGTTAAACCTCATCTGGTAGGATAATTTATTACTCCTTTTTATCATCCATAATTTATTCATATTATTGAAGGGAAATAATAAATTTTTTTATTATATAATATTAACATAAAAAAGATCAATATATAAAATGGATTTTTTGTAATAAAAAATGATATATAGCTTGGTCAACATTATCATGTATTCTGAGTTGAATCATTTTTTTCATGAAATTTTTATAAAAAGTCATAAATAATGGATAATGGTTTGGGTGTATAAAATTACATCCTCAAAATAAAACTCTTGTAATACATTTTCATCTTTATCTAATGTATAATTTATTTGAGATAAATTTATTAAATTATAACAATATAGATCAATATATATTTCTGTATTTATGGGATGGGAATGAAATAATTATATTTCAGTGTTATCTCCATCTAATGATTTAGAATGAATTTAATTATCTAAGTGCAATGAATCATTAATTTTTAATATTGTAAATGTGAAAAGTAGTGGTTATTCCAAATTTCACTGAAAACACATCACATTCACTATTCAAATATTATCTTTTGAAATCCATATTTTTTAAGAGTTTTTTATATTAAATAAGGGAGGGGAGCTTATTTTTTCCACAAGAGTATATCATGTAATATTTTTATATAATTTTTTTTCTCCCATAAATTTATTGATAAGAGAATTATATAGTTATAGAACCTCATATAACAGTTCATATTTCTGATTATGTAGTGATTTTCTTAAATTGTTTACATACTACATTCAGTTAAATTCCATCAACAAGAGGTAATTACATTAATTCTTCATCATGTTAATATATAATCTAGATTTTTTAGAAATTAATTACATTGGATAGAATATTAAGTAACTCTTGAATAAAATCATGGTGATTTCTTCTTCCACAAGTTTTTTTAGAATAACTTCGGGTCTACTGAATATTTTTAAAATAAATATTAGAATATGGGTTTAATACAATTGAAATTATTATATTATTCTAATATAAGATTAATTGAAAATGCACATTCCTTCTTCCAGATGAAAGTAATTGTGTAATAAATAATTTAAAGAAGAAAACAATGTGAAACATATAAAAACATGAAAATAAGATGTAAATTTCAAATTATGTAAACAAAATTCGTTTATCATATCTTGTTCATGAAAATGGTATCATGTTTTTCTTGAATAAATTTTTCAATGAGTACCAAAATTAGATTTATAATCTCTATCATATATCATAAGGCTAATAATAGGTTATTCACTCATATGACTAGTCCATGAACGTTCATTATTTTTCACAATTCTATTCTCATGTTTTCATTGATTTTCTAAAAAAATTACATGGTTTGTTGAATCAATATAGAAAATAATAAAATAATGTAATAGATGAAAAATAAAATAAATGAATAGAGACACCTAGAGATTAATTATTAATGATCCTTTATTTTACCACTACCTTGATTCTCATGTGTATATACATGTGGGTTTTTAACTAGTTTCACACACCCTCACTATATAAATCATGGTAATAGACAATACATGAAAGGTTACACCAACATTTTTTCCCCATTAATGTCCCAAATGAATAAAATAATGAGTTTACACTATCCTCAACACATATATATTATCATGCACTTGTGATTCAAGATGTGTGTGAAAGATTATATTCTAGTTGAATGATTTGAAATTTGAAAAATAATTTCATACTAATATTATTCAAATCCACCCATATCATCCAAAAAATTTGTAAAACAATGATAGGTGTGTAAAATTTGAATAACTTTTCTCAATAAATTGATTACCCTTCAATTTTCCACACATCATGGATTGAATATCGATAATTTTAGAAATAAAACTGAATACAAAAGGGGAAGGGAGACCAAATTGAAATTAATAGAATGAAATAATTTTAAAATATTTAAAATATTGTGATTCCATAAGTAATATGACAATGAAAAAAGATACAGTTTGAATATTGTTCAATGGGGATGTTGAAAAATATATCTATAAGCATCATATCACATTACTTTTTATTCTACTCATACTTATTGGAGGGAATCAATATCCCTTAATTTTATACTGGATTTCATATGTCTTTGTCCAGAGTGAGAATATAATTATGTGATCTCATAATAAATAATCCTAGTATTGTGGTTCCTCCCCATTATATTCCCCATTTTATTCTCCAAAATTCAGTCCATAATACGCTTGAGATGGTTTATTATCCAATTCAGTTACTATATGTAAAACAGTGAATATTTTATGCTCGCATTTTTTGATTAATTATTTATACATGGATTCTCCGAATTTCAATGGTTGTGAATATTTTGTCCTTCATATAAAATTTAATCAATTGAGGTTGTTTCAAGAGGTAATAATTTTTTGGTAGAGATTTAATTCAATAACTGGTTAATGAAAAATTATGATTTTTAGGTTATGTGAAAAAATAATCAATATAGTTAGATAGACAATTCGAGGGTGTGAGGATAGAATATAATAGTTCAATTCAAGGAATTGTTGCGTAGATAATTCAAACAAGTGTTGGGGTTGTGAAAATATTTGTGGAAATAATTTCATTATGGTATGTCACTAAGGTAGAACAAGATCCCCAAAAAAGAACATCACAATGTTAATTATGTTATGGTATTGAATTGTATGTCATATGTACTAAAGGATTTATTGGAGGCATGAAATATTAACATTTTGGGATCCTTATATATCATTAAGGCACACATGGTATGTGAGGTCCCTCCACTAGCTACTGTTAATGTTTTGATTCATTCTTGATAATTTTGATGAGTTTTTTTTGTCCACAAATCATTTTTATAAAAAACTTTTTATATCAATTATTGGTTTAGAGATAATATTGATTGAAAGAAAAAAAATTAATCCCCCAATTGTTAAATTTTAAGTTGGATACATCATATGTGTGAAACCCCAAACTCACAGTCCCAGATCTGGTTTCATAGATATCATTATTACATAACAGATTCATTAATGACTATAAATTCCTAGACAATACTATCCCCTATTTCAATATAGAAATAAAACAATTATTTACATTCTTTTCAAAGGCCTATTGATTTAGATATTTTTAAAATAAGAAATAACATATTGTAATATATCCCGTTATATTCTTAACTAATGTATATTTTATTTTTATTATATAAGAAAATTCATTAATTGTAATTATTATTCACGCCTCCATCAAAATATGAAAAAAAATATATACATTTAAGTATATCATAGGAAATAATTTTTTTCATAAATATGGGAAATTAACAACTAAATGGTGTAGAATCATACGAAATTTAAAGGAAATAAATAATTGAAGCTGTCAAAAACATATTCCTGGTATACATTATAAGATTGGAATAAATAATATGAATACTTAAATTATCATATAAAATTTTTAACATCTTATATCCATTATAATAAATTAAATCATAGTATTAAATATTTAATGATCTCATATGAATAGAATGAGTAATTTCAAACACCAAAAAATGTTATCAAGGACCTTTTCCAAGACACAATCTACTACTTGTAAGAGGTATACACCAATCCCAACCATATTTATTCTCATTTGACCTATTAATTATCACATGGATATATATTAACAGGCCCACAATTATTAATTTATAAAGCCTAATTCATTCAAAATACTATATAATGGAATATTTAATTCCATTCCATAATGAACCCTAAAAAATAAAAACATTTATTTTCATATAATGATGAACATAGAAAATCAATACATGATCAACCCATGGTTGTATCCAATAATAATTAAGAATTTAAGTTATTATCTCAATGTCAATAAATGAGATAACATCATTATAACCCATCGTGAGAAAGAAGGTGGATGATTAATAAATAAGTAATAAAATTTCCATTAATCATACATATTTGAATAATAATATATGGATTTCCAATATTATTCCCCGTATTAAAATAATAAAATTATTTCATGTTGAACGTCATCCATTTTGAAATTTATAAAATACGATGTTTATATCGTATATTTTAAATAATATATATCTTAGAATATACTTCCATAATATTATAATAAAACATAAAGGGAAATAATATGGATTGATTCAAAAATACATATCCAGTGTGTAACAAAGGGAGCATAGAATTATGTTTAAAAAGATAAAATAATATTCCTTCTATATAATCATTGAATGATAAAACTAATGAATGTATAAAGGGATTGTATTATTTTGGTTTGATTAGTCTATTCCCAAAATATATATATATATATATTTGTTTTTAAATATTGAACCATAAAACATATTATAAGAAATTATTTTTGAACATGATTATAAAAATATATCTGAAAAAACAAAATGTTCTTTTACAAAACATTATTAGAATTTATGTAACATATATATAAATATTTATCTTTCACGTGTATCTTTTGAAAAGTAGATATGAATGTATTTAATAATAATAAATTTTAAAAATAATATTCAAATAAATGATTATATATTAGATATATGTTTTATGTTAGGGAAATTAATAGAGGAAGAAAAAATATATTATAGTAATGGGAAAGCCCAATTTTAATTATTTTCAATGTATATTACATAAAAATGCCGAGTTTTATAAGGTTAAAAAATTATAATTTTTATTAAATACCTATTTTTTGATATAGTATATTGAATGAACATATAGTGAGATATTATTTTGTGAGTACACATCGATAGAAGAAAAAATTTCCTAAGGAAATTAAAAACCTCAAGGAAAGGAGACATAAGTTATCAATATTCCATATAAGAAACACAATTCATAGAGAATTAAAATTTTTAAAGGTATTTATGTAGTTAAATTTAATATTATGGGACAATATGACAAAATAAAATCATATAGAAAAATTACCACAACATATAAGAAATATGATAAACCAGATAATCATAAATCAATGGATACAATTTCAGTTACCTAATATTTTTGATACATGGGAAACAATTGAATCACTAGATGCATAAATAATGAAAGCTGATATAGGGTGTAAATTCCAAAAAAATTATAATACTAAGATAAAAATATATCAACTGGATGTGGATACACCATTTAAAGAAATCATGGTAAAAAAATGTATTTATATATTATAATAAAAATTGAGGCCATGAAAACACTACCATATTTATAAAATATATAATAAAAATTCCCTAACGAAGAGGGATTATAATTAAACATTATATATAGTGAATTAAATATATTTCATGAAATGATATCAAAACTATGATGTAACTACACCGCCTAAATGAAACTAAGTGTATAATACGAAACATGTTTCAGTGAATGTATTTTGAGAAAAAAACACATACCTTAGTCTTGAGTTGTTCTTCACATGCACCAAACATCCAAAATAATTAGAATATATGAATTATATTCATAACCACATACATTATTCATAATTTACCATTTATAAACCCCATTTATAACCAATATATACGATAAATATTTTTCCTATTTGTGACACTAGGTTTATGTAATCATTATCTATTTCACAACCTTACCTATGTGAGGGAATGAGCTGTAACTACCCTATCTCGCCTCCACAAGACATGAGTGGTGACATGTATTGAAGGAAATCTAAAAAATGGTATTCCTTTTACTAAAAACATATACACATGAACACATCCTACTCAATGAAAATTTGTATAAGAAAATAAATGAAAAATTAAACACTACTATAAATATACAAAATATTATTGAACCACTGAATAGAAAAAAGTATTGTAGTATATGATGGAAAAAAATCTAGGAAAAATACATGTACAAACTAGAAATATGATCCATCCTAAAAAATAGAAAATAAGTAAATAGCAAAGTTATCCTAACATCTATATCTCAAGCTATGACGAAAACACACATTACAAGAACCTCGTCTCCTTAAGACCCTCAGATGTCACGATCGACCTTTCAACAATCTGAAAAAAGTCATGTCAAATGTTGGATGAAGCCCAAGTAGGTGTGTGTATACATGTACTCAGAAAAATGCACCAAATGGGTAAAGGGGGAGTAGTAAAAAATACTATTTAAGATAAAAGAATGAGTTACTAAAAGGTATAATAAAAATAGTATAACTCAATACAACAAGAGAGTGAATGTAAACTCAAGAAAAACTAAAGAGATCTAAAAGGTGAGATTATGAACTTATTATCAAGACTTCATTACTTATAGTAGGAGAGTGGATTCATTCAACCACAATAAGCTAGGATTAGAATGCATGGGGCATACCCCATTTGTCTTCGCCTCTCCTAGATGGAGAATACCAAAATAAATAGGAGTGAGTACTAAAATAGGATATATATATATATATATATTCTCATTCAAAGAAATACAAATAAGAGATTAACTATAAATCAATGTCCATATCATCCTAGGGTAAAAAAGGCTTCAAATATTCCATAGAAAGTCTATCAATGTTTCCTATTACCTCATACATCTGCCCATGTCACACCATACTATGTGACTCCATTAAGACACATTGATACTATGAAATTTGAGGTCACTGACTCAACTATATGGTTATATGTCTCATCAAAATAAAACATCTTTGTGGATAAGGATTCCCTAATTCTTGTGAGTCCAAAGGTACATCAACCCATTCCTCTTCATTGCATCACACAGTCGAGGGGTCGTGTCTCAATGTTGAGGTCCCACACCCAGCCCATCAGTAGGGATCCACTCTAGTGTCGTTGAGGACACATACCCAATCAGGCTACGGAGTTCCATTTAGAATAGGGTGAAAACGAATTCTCATCCCAGTATAAGGGTTCCACTAGGAATAGGTTGAGGACCCACATCCTACTCAATAAGAGGGTGACACTCTGAAGATCGTCAAGGAGTCATGCCCAGCCCAACTGAAGGGTGGAACTTGAAACAGGTTGATCACCATGCCCTTCCCAGTAAGAGGGTAGCACTCTGAATATCATTAATGTCCCATGCCCAGCCAGAATGGATGGTGTCACTCAGCATAGCATCGAGGAACAACACTACTCATCCCAATTGAATGGGAAGCCCATGATACTCCGATAAGTTAGTTCTCAATCACTATTGTCTTCAGAAATCACCTAAATACGTTTCCCACCCAGAATATCACTAATCATATCATGAAAGCCAATACATAGGTCACCATCACATTCGACATGAAAAAACACTTAGTATAGGCTACTCGATGGCCAAAATCCAATTCCAAATAAAGGATAAATGTGAGGTTGAAGATTCATAATCAGGTACACCGTGCATATGAGGCCCACATAATGTGTGACCCAACTTCATTGTCTGTCCATGTACCTGGCCATACTAAGGGTACTAATATATTCACTTGTACCCCTAGGCATACAACTGTACTCCCACAATACATGCAATATCTGGCCAAAAGGCTTCCATGTGCACGGTGCTCATCCTTGGTCTGAAGGGAAAAAAATTTAATTTCACTGAAATTCATTCCCATATGGTACCAAATAACCAATGGAATCACACTATTCTGATACTTGTGAAAAAAACAAGGATCAAATATTCCGTCACCAAAATCAAACACCTGGCGAAGAAGATTCATTTGATTGCATAGTGTAGGAATATTTCATCGTGGGTCCCATGTCTCAATTGTGATAAAAATATATAGATCACACAACTACGATCCCCAAGGAAAAACACATGAGATAGTTTACTCAGTTGCCTCAATCAGAAAACAAGGGAAAATATATCATTTCACTGAATCACGTTTTAGTGCTACTTTGTGGGCCTGAACCATGAGTCCAAATAAAATACCCAATAATTCCCATAAAATGACTATATTAATTTTTTGGTTGTAGACTCACTAGACATTCTTCATTGTGACACCTTTTGAGGGAGATATTTATTTTGAAATATCTCATAATAATAATAATTTTATTATTATTTGGAATTTCATTAACCCAAGGCACAAATCTGAAAAATGTTACAAATATCAGTTGTGACTTAAAATCAAATTTTTATTAATCAAATACATTTATGGAAGAAGTGAGAAACCAAAAGATTAACCAAAAATGAAATAATACGGCCGTTAAATTACAATTTAATCCTACCAGATTTAATTTCCCTAAATAACTTCAATGATTGATTGTTTACTTGGGTTTTTGGTTGATCTAATAAGAGATATTTGAACTGAAATTATAGATTTTCCAAAAATTGGATAAACTCTTTTATGGTTATCTTCACATTGTGGAATCCCCCAAAATAATTGTGTCCTTATTGTTAATATTAGAATTTTCATTCACATTCAGAGTCATCATCAATGACCTCCCCATCATTTTGTAGATTCTTATTCAGTACCATTATCTGACCGATCCTATTCACGTGCTTATTTTATAAGATGATATGTATTAATAATGAGGGATCAAGAATATTACATTGTTTTTTGTGCTAACAATAATCCTGTGTAGATGGGGGTGGGAGTTGGGGGATATCAGTATCCATCTTATTGTCTTTAAACTTCTTCGCAGATCATGTCTTCAATAATAGTGTCCAATAACTGTAATCCTTTCTCTCTTTTTCAGTTCCTTTATGGCTTCTACTTCTCCTCGATCTTGGTAGATTACCACCCTCAACCGCAACCTCTGCTTTACTTGTAGAAAATTCATCACTGGATTTGTTCCTAAGGAAACTCTACCCTTCCATGTAGGTCCCAACTATATATTCCTTAGACTCCTGAACTATATCATCATTAGTCAATTGTTCAATGAAATTTCCCAACAAAATGGATACCACCCTTTTTGGAGGAAATTTCTAGGAGCATAAAAAACTAACTTTATGGGGTTCCTTATAAGCCTCTACATGTCTTCAAACACTAATATCACTTCTTGGGCATACCACCTCGTTATATGAATCACCCAAGGGAGATGTGATACCTATAACATCTAACATTTGAAACTCCATTTTAGGATTCTGCCTACTACTATATTGGATAACTTGAAATAGTCGAGGGACCTCATGTATATCCCCTAAAACCCCAATACCATTTTAAGGACCTAGATTTAATATTTAATATTCTCTTCCATGGTTTTCACTTATACCCATTTCAATTCCCTGATTCACAATTTCCCTTTTAAGGATCAACATCTGTGAGTCTCATTTCAACTGATCGAAAATTCCTTTATCCTTAAGATTAGTAACTAGTAAATTCGTTTTTTTCAACATCACAACATCACCTGAACTCACATGACAAACATCATAGATAGTTATTTGAGAAAATACATCGAAAAACAAATCTTTCTCATGATACACAATAGATCCATCAAAAGAAAAAGAGTCATCCTTCCTCAACACCCGTATCATCTTGTTCGATTACCAAATATGATAGGCCAATGAAAAATGTCTTAACTAGTTTCAAGACACAAAATAGCCTATCTAGGACACAAATTTATAGTTTTTCTCCATCATAATTCTTGTCTATATGATATCCACACACAAACCACCAGCGACGTGGATACATTAAACTCCACACAAGAGGGAGGAAAATGGGATAACATATTGCTTCCATTACACTATTAGAAAACCAATAATGCCCATCCAGTTTCCCATTAATTGTCAAATTAGAGAGGTTTTGGAAGGGTAGTGGGAGTGTGAGGAAGCTTACCTTGATTATTATATTCATTTTATCAAATTTCATAAGAAATTTGAAATTTCAATGAAGAAGATTGTGGAACAGACCACCGCATCAATGAGGAAATTTGGACCACACAATAAAAAAATCTTCCATTGGCCAAAAATGAATCATAATATATCATCAATATATAATTCCCACAATAGACTGTTCTTATATAACCAAGTATTTAGATACCATTTCTTCGAACACGTCCATGGATAGTGGTGTTAGAATTGAGCCACTAGTGTCATAGAGAACATATACGAGGAATTATTGAACTCTGACTATGATAAGGAGAGCTGAGATGATCCATGATACATATTTGATACTTTTTTGAAAATCATAATCCTTGGGAATCAGTCATAAAAATTTCTCCAAGTGAGGGATGGGTCACCGCTGATGGTGCGTCGATTAAATGCCACATGTAAAAGATTTGTTAGATATGATATTCCACAACAAAAACCACAAAAATTTATTATAATTATTATTTTTCATATTGATCACCCAATCTATGAGCATAGATTATTCATCAATAATTAGTATTGAAATAACCATCTCAATGTTAGGATTGTGTCACCACTGATGGATTTTCAGTTTGATGTCATGAAAAGAAGTTACATCTGATTGAATGTTTTCCCAAAAAAGGTATTATTATTATTATTATTATTATTATATTTTTATTTTTTTATCCATTTTCAACCTTAAATTATCATCTTCAAATGGCCCCCTCACCTCTCATGATTTAGGATCATGACCTCACATATGGTTTTTAATTTTATCTTATTTTTCATTTCAATTTTTATAGTTTTATTATCATTATTATCTTATTTTTTTTACTTCTACGATTTTAACCCATGTAAAACATAAAATCCAGAAACTGAAATGCACATCAAAACCAAAGAACATGCATGACCCAATCTCACACCTAAATGAAGCCTCATCAAAAAGTCACCACGCCCCCACCACGCACACGGTGCCTCCAAGAAATCCTTCCCTCAACCAAGATACCACATAATTCCATCCATAATAGACGGAACACCACTAGCGAAAAAACATCACAATACTCTCTCCATAACTCGTGTCATCTCTAACACATAGCCACATAAATCCATTTAGTTTTGAGGTGGAGGATCTTGATTCGAACACATTTTTGTTTCCATTCATCTATCACACAACATTACACCTAGATCGGTCTATTGATCTTAAATATTCACCTGCAGTGATGAACTATTGCGTTAATGATTGATCCTAAAATAATTATCTATCAGTGATTTATCTAATCATATGTAAAATGAAATACGAAATCTGATCACATGTAGTGTTGAGAAATAAATGTATCAAACTAAAATAAGTCTAGATAAATGACCATGTTCATTTTTATTCATTGAAGTAATTAAAGAATGAGATAAGTTATAAATTAAATAAATTCAATAGAGTTAACTCCAATTCAAAGAAAAATTAATCATTGAATCAATAAATGGAAACAAAGAAACTAATTTATTTTGAAAATAAGTAATTATCATTCATGTTTAATTTCAAACAGAGATGAGAAATGCACAATGAGAAGTACAGCCTAGATTATTTATTCATTCATCATTAAAGAACGCATCTGCCAATTATCAAAGGAAGTCATTGTGTTTTCTAGTATTTTATATTCCTTGATATATAACATTTTATAGATCCACCAATGTTCTATCATCGATCCACCAATGGATTGAAGGAGGCAACTCGTGGAAATTTATCAGGAATATGTGGCTAACCCTGGGAAGGTTTCCATGGTGATATATATAGATTTTCTATATTGGCCACACCATAATTAATTAAATTAAATAATTAATTAATTAACTCACTGAAATTATCTCCAAAAACTATTTCATTTGAATGTCCCATGCTAACAAACATTAGGACCATGTAGGGATAAAATGTATTATAAACTCCATAGTGGTCTCCAATTTCTAATTTGAGCTCATATTTATGAGTTATGTAAATTATAATTTTAAATAAAATAAATAAATATAATTATTTTATTTACTCTTATTTCCTCATTTATTGTAAAAAAATATGAACATCATCGACGAAATATATGTCACACAATGTTTAAACTACAATTTCTGGACTCAATTGATCCCTTGAATCTGTAAAATCAGAATTTGTTTAGGATATAATCCATTATTTTAGAATAATAATTCATAGGAATTAATAAAAATATTTAATATTTTTTTCATATTATTTCTGGGTAGAACGGGGCTCAAAATCACATGTTTTCATAGTTCCTAACTCTCCAAATATTCCAAATGATATTCTAATGTCTTACAAGAAATGACCACAATCTAAACATTATTTCATTATTTTTAATATTTCATTTTAGAAACTCAAAAACTAATAAAAGTTGTGGGGACACAAATCGTACACCTAGTTCATCCCTACTCTAGAATTTATAGACAATGTAGAACTGGGTAAATCCCACATCATCTCATCTCATAATTTGACCAAAAACAACATTCTTCCCAAAACGTAGTGATTCAATTCTTCCAAAAAAACATATCTTGTGAAACTCTTAAGGTTATATAATCATGTAGGATCACATAGTATATGTATTCAAGATATAAATGTGTCACATACAGTAGAAAAATAAGAGTTAACTCCATAGACTAAATAAAAAGGGTACCCTCCTACTCTACAATGGTCAACTATAGTGATGCTAGATACTCTTAATAATTCTACACAATGTGAACCTGTGACTTCTTGATAAAAAATATGATAAAATGATCGCCTTACATGGTGTATAAAATATATCTATTTCATAGTACTATAATAATTACAACATAAACCATTGACCCAGGTTTACTTTTTTGGAGTGAATTCATAACTAGGACTCTAGTGGTCTGAGTAAACCACAATGAACATTCACAGATGGTATTGTATACACCTTCTAATAGAGAAGTATACCATTGAATGCTATAGATATAAGGTCTTGTAGTTCTAATCATGGGGTATCAACTACATATACCATTAAATGATAATGTATTGACAATGTTTTGAGGTTTATGTTCAGATTGAATGTGTTCCAATGAACAAGGTTGGTGAGTATACTCATCCAAACATGAGAAGATAGACACAGAAATCATGTGACATTCCATGTGCATCTTCACCTAACTTGGAAGGAGTGTAACCCAAATATAAAACCCTACCACACCCACTGGTGGTATCCCAACAAACAAAATGTGAATTAGATGAATTCCACTGGTAATGTTAGGACCTACACTAAAATACCATCATTCAAGGTATCCATGAATGGACAAGATAGAGGGACTTATCCAACACACCTTCATAACATCCACATTTGGTGTCACGGACTCACCCCATGGTTTTTATTTCATCGAAAAAACCTATATTAGTTAGGGAAGAACCCTTATTCCTCACACATTCAACGATAAATCGAATTACACTAACACATGGATACACCAACACACTATTCCACCATAGCATAAACCTATAAAATTGATCCAAAAGAAAGGGATATCTAACATTATGTCTAAAAATTTCTAATGAAAAGATCAGAATAGATACAGAGTGTACCAATTATTATCTTTTTCACTACAGGATCTTAGACATAAAAATCATACAGATGTTCATGGCCCTAACCGCCTACTCCCTGAACCTCAAGTGGACCATCTAGTGGTGGTAGAAGGATCTCTTTGCAATTTCCACCAAAAAATCATCTCTTACTCTTCTTCTAGCTCTTCCTCCCTTGGGTCCACCCTTTTATTACATGGTAAATCCCAGATCATGAAGTTTTCTTTACTATAGTTGTAAATCATCTATCTTTAGGTGCTCCTTAGCACATTGAGTTAAGAAATTGCATGCTATGAGACCTCACATGTCACATGTATAGCACTTCCCCCTCCAGACTTCTCTGGTCCTCTACATTATCTTGGTCGCATTTGACAATTCCCCCACTATTCTTGTGGAAGGGTCTCATATTATGAGATCTCTGGAGAATGAAATATATTTTAGATTTCTCAGATCTATTGCACCTACTAAAATCTCTAGCTTTCTTGCATCCCTCTAATAGAAACAATTTTGTTACTAGTGCCCGCTCCAACACCCTAGTATAAGGGGGATTCACTAGGGCACTATAGTGGTCTGAATCTTTCTATAGAGTCCCTCCTCATTCTTTTGGGCTCAGAAGTAGTCATTAATGATCATGTTGAGAGAGTACCATGTATAGTATATAAACCTCCCTACAAACTAATCAACCATCATTTCTCCCTGGTGAATGTACTTAAGCTCATAAATCTTAATAGTGTGTGAGAAAGAGGGTTAATACTCTTAAAAAAATATATATTGGATGTCATCCCACAAGAGCATCGAATCATTGTGCATTTATGGATCCATTCATCACCAACGACTAGATGATCTTTGGAAATAATTGTCTTCCAAATCCACCATATGATCTATCGGGGTCCTAAAAATCCTCAGGATGTAGACCACCATCTCTAACCAATCCTTCACTGCTTGAGGATCAGTATTGCCATAGAATTTTGGTGGACTTTAACATGGAATCTCACATTTTTCACTCTACCTATCCACATCCATAGCCTGATATACTAGGAAAATATGATTCTAAATAGTTTGAGGTGATGATACCTACCCACTTGGAGGATTGGGTTCATGAGATGGACCCTGAACATATGCCTCTTCACTCATAGTGTGGTCATCATGAACAAAATCTAGTATCCCGGATAACTGTCACTGTGGAGGCATAAGGAAATATATAAATTAGTACAATAGTTAGATGAGAATATACATATATATCAAAAAAATGGGGAGTTGTCACAAGAAGGAAAATCCAATACTGAATCCTATATGATTCATATACTATTGACCCCTAAAAAAATGCCTCACTATGCTAAGACAACCAGAAGATATTAAAGGTCCTAGTAAATGGATATGTCGACTGTTTCATCATTACTAGAATCCTAGTACAAAGCTCCACACATAAGACACATTGATATTGTTTCCCTAAACCCAACAAAAATAAAATTAGGGAAATTTATGAAGAATGTGTAAATGTTCAAACCATAATTGATACCAATATTTCACCACCTGATCCAAGCACGGGATAATGATGTAACTTCCTCATGACCGCCTCCGTAGGCCAGTGGGTGGAGAAAATATTCAATGGAATGATAAAATTGGGGAGTAATTTTCCTAAAAAACATGTACACCTATACAAAACCAACTCAACACAAATGTGCAGATAGAAAGAAATAAAGATTGAAATAACGCTATAAATATACCAAATATGCATGAAAAACTAAATAATATCATGTAAAATAGTGTATAATAATAATAAAATGGTGTAAAATACAATCCCAAACCATTATTATGTCCCAACATGAAAAATTTAGAAATAGTAAATAGTTGAGGGAGCCCAACTCCTATATCCCAAGATACTACCACCACATGCAGTCCAAGTACCTCGTATCTTTATGCTCCACAAATATCATGATTTACCATTCTTATATCTTCAAAAGAAACAACACATGTTTGGAGAATCCAATATAGGGGTGGTACATACATACATAGTAGAACACCCTGATGGTGTGGTAGGGGGTAATTAGAGAAAAAATTGAATAGGAAGGCATTAGATACTATAATGTACAATAAAAATAATATCACTCAACCCAAAAAGTGAGTGAATCTAAACTCATTAAAACACACGGTGCTTGAAATGTTGAAAATATAATGTTCATATTGAGTAATTTCTACATATATAAGGATAGTAGACTCACCCAACAACAAGAATATATTCATAGAAAGAGAATGGAATACCCTAGATATCTATTCCTCTCACATATGGATTGTAACCAAAACCCACAGAGTGGGAACTAAAGGTCGATATATATATATACTGCATCAGATAATCAAAAATTTGAGAGTAAGGGGACCTGCATATCAATGATAATCACATGAAAATATAGACTTTAATAGTTCCAAGGTATGTCCACCTACAATTCCCAGCACCTCATGTATCTCTTCAATTCACAGAAGACTATGTGACTCAATCACCACACCATGATACTGTGTTATTTGGTTGGAATTGACTATCCCAAAGGGGTTTTTGTCGCATCATAAGGATGCATATCAGTGGTGAAATAGTATCTCATTCTCATGTGTCTAATGGTACATCCCTCAACGCCTCATCAAAATGCCACATAGTAAAGGAGTATTTACTCAAGGTTGAGGACCCATTCCTTGCCTAGCTGAAGGGTTACACTCTAGTATATTTGTGGACAGATGATCAACCTTACTAGAGGGTGTTACTTGGAATACGATGAGGACCCATTCTCGGCACAATAAGAGGGTTCCAATCAGAATATATTAAGGACCCATCCACTTCCCAATAGGATGGTGCCACTCTGAAGATCGTTGGGAACCAACACACATCCTTCCAAGAGGGCGATACTAGGAATTCGTTCAGAACACATTCCCTAACCTATAAGAGGGTCCACTCTGAAAATCATTGTGGAACCATGCCTATCCCATAATGAGGGTGCTACTTTGAATGTAATTAAATAAATAAATAGTTCATCCCTTCGAGATGGTTGGCCCAATATACTCTGATATGTCAGTTCCTGAAAACATAAATTTTTAGATGTCACCATAAAAAGAGTCTCACCCAGAATATCTTGCATAGTATCTCAAAATCCACTATGGAGGGAACCAAAAACTTTTATGTTGAAATATACATAGTATATTCAACTAGAAGTCCAAAATTAGAGTCTAGTGCAAGGTTATATGAGAGTTAGATGATTCGTAATGAGGTACAAAACTCAAATGGGTCCCAGCAGACATGTCACCCCACCTCGTCACCTAGAAATCTATGAAGCCATAATATTTTACTAAAATATTCAAATGTACCCATAGGAATTCATATTTACTTCTTATAGTATATGAAATATATGGCCAAAATGTTGAGATTTCATCATGATAACCATTGGTCTGATAGAACAAATGTAATTTCATAAAAATTTCTCCTCAAACAGCCCCAGATAACCAAATAAATCACACCATTGTGAACCTTGTAAAAAACAAAACATGATCAACTATTCATTTAGAATTATTGGACACCTGGGGAAGAATATTCATTTAACATAATTATATATGAACTATTTTTCATGAGTCCCACATCATGATACTAAAATAAAATATATAGATCACTCCGCTATGATCCTCTTAAAAAAGTTCTTGAGAATGATTATTAAGTTGAATCAATTGGAAACCTGGTAAAAAAGATGAATTCCACCAAATTGTGATGAAATGGTGCTTCCTCAGTCTAATCCACACGTGCGCATTAAAAACCCCACAATTAGTCTTGAAATGTCTACCGTAATTTCAAGGTCAAAACACCACTGAATATTCATTATTCTAACATCTTATGAGGGAGAAATGTATTATAAAAGGTCCCATAATAATATTAATTTTATTATCATTGGGTATTTTTTAGACCCAAGGAATGAATACGAAAAATGTAACCAAAATTTGTCTTAAAAATTCCATTTCGATGATAGTGTAATGTCTCTACTAATGGCATGTTAATCAGAAACCGCACATATTAGATTTTTATGATATGACATTCCACAACAATAAAAATATATTATTATAACTATTCCGAGTTATTTTTTTCTCTCAATATATGAGCCTAGATTATGTATCTAAAATTGGTCTTGAAATGACCATCTCAAGGCCATGATCACATCGTTGAGGTCCGTTCATCAATCATATGTCATACGAAGAAGTAACATCTGGTTCAAAATTTCCAAAAATAAATGTTTAGACAAATAATATTAATATATTTTTAGTATTATTTTAATGCATTCCCCCATTAATATATCATTCTCAAATGGACCATTCACCACTCTTGATTTTGGTGCATTACCCAACCTCAATTTTCCACTTTTCTCTTAATTATCATTTCTTTTTATTCGTTTATTTTAATTCTCTATCCAATAATCTTTATTCTTAATATTTCCATGGTATTATCCCATATAATTCTTCTCTTACAGCTACTAAAATGTTCCTCAATATTTAATAAGACACATGTCCCAAGGTTTCACCCAACTACAACCTCTCCAGAATGCCGGTGTGAACCCACCTCACATTTGGTGCCTCAAAGCCAACCTCCCCTCAACTGAATCACCACATAATACTAAAAATCATCATTCAAACACCATCTTTCTAGAACCATCACACATATCATGACCAAGCCAGTTCCATCTCCAAATAATAACCAAATTAGTTTATGTGGTTCAATGGGATGATAATCTAGATATGAATATATATTTGTTTCTTTTCTTTCAATACATATAATTGCACATATTTAAGTATTTCTAATTTAAATTTGAACTATAAGTGATGATATATGACATAAAGCATCAGTTACACAATAAATGTTTATTGGGTATTGATCTAATCTTTGGATAAACTCAATATTCATATTGATCACATGTTTTGTGGTAATAGAAATGTATGAAAATCAATCTAGTTTTGATCAATGTTTATCCTCGTTTTGTGACTGTCCAAGGAATTTTAGAACAAGGGGATTTATCAATTATATAAATTCAATATATACTAAACTCCAATTCCATGAAAAAATTAGGCAATGAATCAACCAATGGAAACTAGAACACAAATTAATTTTGAAAATACATAATTCACATTAATCATTAATTTCAAATGGGGATAGAAATACAAAAATAAAATTCCAACATAATTTTTTGATTCGTTCATTATAGAAGAACATGACCTCTAATTATTGAGGGAATTCGTTGTTTTAACTGATTTCTGATATGATATGATGTTTAATAATGTCTTGACCAATTAACATTACTTCATCGATCCATCAACGGCCGGATGGAGAGATCAATTGGTGAATTATCTATATTATAAGGCTAATTGTAGGAAGGTTTATATTACAGGATATTTATAGATTTTACATCTATCCCAAAAATAAATTAATTAATTAATGAACTAATTCAACACACCACTATTGAATAGTTAATCTAAATTCCCTAAACCCGCCATCATTAGGTCACGGCTAGAGAAAACACAACATTACAAACTCAACGGTATTCCTAGATTTCCAATCTGACTCCCCGTCATTGAGTTATTTTTATTATCATTAAAAATGATGTAATTTTAAATAATTATTTTATTTAAGGATTCTTCCATGATTAATGTTTATACAGATGGAACCCTATGAAAAAATTTATTGCATGCCTAGGGTAAACACCACGTTTGGAACTCAACCGAAGCATCAAATTTCAAATACGAGATTCCTTTTTGTAGATATTACATTATGTCTAAAAAATGGTATGATCACATTAAAAAAATGTTTAATATTTTAATATAATTAATTACATGAACACCACACCTTTTAATTTTGTTTCATCTCATTGTATAACATTGAAAATATTTCTATAAATGTTCAATGTCTTATAGGAAAAAACAGGGTCTCTAAAAGCACTTTGGACTTATTTCATAAAAGTTTTTCTATTAATAATTATTTTCAACAAAAATAATTATTACATGAAAAAAAATATTACTAAAATAGATGTTTCATGACAATTAAAATGGGTATAAATATATTTCATTGTAGGTTTGGAAAAAACCATGGTGATATAATCAGTGGTGATCATGTTTCAATGATTATTAACGAACAAAGAGTGTTTTGTTAATTAATGAGTCAACTATTGATATAAACATGCCTTTTCCCAAAAATAATAATTTATTTATTTATATAATATTATAAATCTAAATATATACTCATTTTAATTCATGAAACAAATTCATTGTATTGTTCAAATATGTTGTCAAACATATCCATACATGAGCCTACCCAAATAAATTCTTTATTAGGATGTTTTTTAGTTTTAATATCATTAACCTGAAATATATTGGTAATATTTGGTTTTTATTAGAGATATTAATCTGATGTAGAAATAATTTAAAAGATAAGTTAATATAAATTAACTCACTACAAAAAAATAAGGGATCAATTACCTATTTGATTGCATGTTTTAAACTATTAAATTAGATGTAATATTTTATTGATAATTTGATTATCAGGTTACCATATTAATCATAAAACCATAATAATATCATAAATATGATAAATATACTTTAATGATATAGTAATTACCAACCGAGTAATAATTTTATGAAAATATAAAATAATTATTATATGGATGTAGTAGTTCATATATACACATGGTTGACCATTTCATATTTCATAAAATAAGAGAAATGTATAATATTTTTTATTATTTCCAAGTCATAAAAATGATATTAATAAAATTAATATTTTTTAAAATACACTTCTAAATAAACCTATTATTTTTAGGATGGATAATCAATGAAGTAGAATTTTGGATGTGGTACTCCACACATTACACGATTCATATATTATTTTTATCATATTAGAAAAGAGGAAATGACATTAATATTTCTTCCTAATGAATAATAACAATGAGTACATAACCAATTATATATTTATTACATAGGTATTGTAATGTTGATATTGGGAAAATATACAAAATAAATTAGATATGTAAAATATTTTACTCATGTTTAGCACATTGGGAATTCCTTTTATGATTGTCTAAAAATGGATGGAAGAAGAAAATATCTTATGACCATAATGTCTAAATAAAAAAAGTGTTTCTAAAGATAAATAAAAATGGTATATTTTTATGAAGAATAAAAATTGGTTTTTCCCTTAGGTGGGTGTGAGAGGGTACCATTTAAAGTTGGGAGGATGAAAATAATATAAATATTTGAACATACTATAAAGGGACCATATATAAACATCCCATGTCAAAATAAATTTGAAATAATTGTCTAAAAAAGAGATTATGTCAATTAAAAAATAATCCACTCAGTTATATATATGTTTTATCTAATTTCATGTCTATTAACAATTTAATTATTACATATTCCATTTTTGTGTCTGTCATAGTAAAATGATTTTCCCAACGTAATTAATAATAATTCACAACAATAATGTGGCCCTTATTAGAAAATTTTTACACAATGAATATAAATTTTAAATACATTTAATTTGACTCAATTTATAAAAGAGATTAAAATTAATTTTAAAATACTACTATTGAATATATTATAAGAAATTTTGAAAAAATATAAAATATGTTTTAAAATTTTATTTGTGTGCTTGATAATTAACAAGAACATGTTGAAAATTAGAATATCATACATAAAATAAATACTTGATCATAGAAAAATTAAACACTTGTTATAAAAGTGATTTCCTTAGACACAACATTAATAATACTTTTTTATTAGAATAACACATATATAGTGCGTTATGCATTACGTAAACATACCATAATAATGTTGGTATTTATGTGTCCACTATTTATATGGTAATATATATATACCCTATTTCTCATATCATAATGTTATAGAAGATTACATGCTATAATGAGAATATAGATATGCTAAAACAATAATATTTAACTTATGTCTTATGGTTTGAATACAACATGTTGATAGTACACATATGATGTGTGACCAGGAAGTACTTGGGGCCCATAATCTTTGAGACCTCATATCCTAATGATCACACATAGTGGTCTTTTGTAGATTATATTATAAGGCCTAAACCCACAATAGGGACACCACATGATTCAAATGACATTTTTAGTTCTTATATGTGAACCCTTGTAATGGTCATATGATGAACTAATCCTTTTACCCATATTATAAAAAGATTTCAAAAATTAGGAATCTATTTATAAAAAACAAGTATCATAAATGAATAATTAATTTTGAAGGATAAGATCTTAATACATAGAAATAAAATATATACACAGAATCTTAATTTTATTCATAATAATGAGATCTATAAATACATATTTGGTCCAAATGATTCAAGGAATAAACAATGGGAATCATAAAAAAGGGCTGAGATAAAAATCCCAGTAAGGGAATAAACATTATAAGGATGAAAAACAATTCTGTTAAAGGTATAACATAAAATCATAAAAGAAAAGGCACATGAGTAATCGCATGGATTAATATCATAAGAACATGGTATCAAAAGATCATGTAATAAGATAAAATAAAGAAAGAAACATATAACAAGACATTAATTGAAGTCAACGATAACTATTGAGACAAAATAAAATAGTGGACAAAATCATACAATGGATTAGGATCAAACTCTAATCCCATAAATGATATGTCATGGGACTAAAACATTACCCAGTGCATTTTAAAACTATGTGGAAACACCCATAATAACATGGTTATGATCTATGTTTACCACATGAGAGAAATAAATCGCAATGGATGTCCTAAGAATTACAAATTTAAATAAAATAAATTTTTTATTATTATGTCAAATCACAATCGACGGAAATTTATTAATAATGGAATTAGATAAATCACCCCAAATCATGTATTACACCATTAACATTGAGTAAAAATATAATGGTATATATGTATATGTCATGTATTCAATATTTATATGCATTCTAGAATAATAATAGTTTATTTCATTGATAAATATAAATAATTTTTAAAAACAATTAAAAACATTTTTGAGGAAAAAAAAACATTCCACTATGAAAATAAATTTTTGTAAGAGACAACAAGTAAAATCTTATTATTACAAAATATTTACAAATAACCTTGGAAATGTATAAATTCATCTTTAAACCATAAATTTGTTATATTTGAGGGAAATTCAGTTCATGTAATGAATGTTTAAATCAAATATTTCTTTCAAACATTTGATAAAAGCTCGATATGCCTTGTGTTTTGTAAATTAAAGGAAGATTCCATTTATATTTCTTAAATCCAATAAAGGGTAATAATTAAATTAATTTTTCATATATATATAAAAAAAGTTTGTAATATTTTTTAGAAAACATGGATACATAAGAAAAATGGTTTTCAACTGAAGAGATGAATAATGTTAGTTTCTATTAAAATATTAACATGATTTAATGAGTAATTACCTGGAGGATTCTCAAGTAAAAACAAGTATTATAAATTAATTACCAACTAGGAGTAATATTAAAAAAATTACATGGAAACTAACAATTTATACCCAATTATTGAAACTCAATCATATAAAATCATTATAAACATCCAATTGAAACATAAACCATTACCACATTAGTAAATATTAATTTTTATTATACCATGAATTAATTAGATAAATTTAAACATATAATATCATTATGTAGGAATTGTTCGTGATAAATTATGTAATGGTCCAGTATATAGACAATTTAAAAGATAATATATGCATAAATAAACATAGGTCTCATGGAAGGATGTTTTAAGATGAAACCCATAAAATGTTCATATCATTAAAGTGAGGGTTAATAAATTATGTGATTATCGGTAACAAATGTATGTACACAAAACGATAATTTTATAAAAAATTAATAATTTAAACAAATATTATTCCACAAAAAATCACATCCTTATGTAATCAAATAGGAATATATATTAAAAAATGAATAAAAATTGAGTTAAGAAGCCAGATACCTAAGGCTTCCCTTTAGGTTAGAACTCTTTATATTCTTGTAATGTAGTTTTAAACATGTTATTAAATTACAAATTATAACAATAATAATAATTATAATATCATATATGATAACTTATATAACATCTTATCATACATTCATTAAAAATCATACACTTTCAGTATTATTTCGGATGTAAATTATCATGCTTTCTCATTAATGTTTTATCATGAATGATAAATATTTAGAACATAAAATACAATAAAAAAGTATCCAGGAACATTTTAATGGAATATATATAATTTTTTCATTAGATACTACTTTATAAATATTATTTAATTTTTAACATAGAAATGAATCGCATCGCTTGGTAGATATGCAACACCATACCTACAAGTGAGAAGTGTAATCAATTTTCTAATGGAGTTATGGTTAAAGTAGATTAATGTATATTAATTTTACATAATAAATATGATTTACTATATATAACATATATTCATGAAATTTTTCCATTATTATTTTCCATGTAATGAATCAGTGAAAAATATATCACATCACTCTGTGAGGCAGTAGTTCACCTTACACATGAACGACATTATATTTTATTCAATGGAAGGAATGTAATGAAACTTTATGAGATATATATTTTTCATAATTTTTAATATTATATTAATATCATATATCAAAATAAAAATAATCATTTATTCCTTTTGGGTAAATTTTCAGTGAAAAATGATTTATGTCTCTTCGTGAGGCAGTAGTCAGCCATACACAGAAGAAATTTTAATATATTCACTACAGAAAGGAATATAAGAAGGTATATGTGATAATATAATCCAAAAATATAATTATATCATTAATATCATATATATGTTATATATAAATCATTAAATATAACATTTTTTAATGTTGATGGAAATTGAATTATATTGATTGGTCATGTAGTAGTCCACTATACACACAATCAATTATTTATTTTCCAATTTGTGGGAGGAGTAGATTATATTAGATCATTCCATTAATAGAAAAAATTTCCATATATGGTGGATAACATTGTTATTATTTCATTATGTTTGAAATATAATTATTGTATGTGAAGGAATAAATAAAATTAAATATTCAGTTAATGAAATTACCTATTATTCTAAAAAAATAATTCTGTTTGGACAAAAGGACTTCCTATGTATGGTTTTTGTCCCAAAACATGGTTCCTAGGATGAGTTGATGAATTTAGTGGGTGATTTTGTCAGGTATTTGATGAAAAAATTGGTTTTTATGTTTTAAATGAAGATAAAAAGGGGTTTCATTTAAGTACTTATGTTTTTAACTGAGGTAAATAAATATTATTATTTTCAATATTCATTATGGAAAAAAATAATTTTGACCATTTTAGATAATTTAAATTATTTTGGATAAAAATATTTATTTCTTTTTTAAATTTAAATAATTTAATTTGATTAATTTAATTTTAAATGAAACAGATGGACATGTAAAAGAATTTCATAAAATTATTTTATTAAGAAAGGATGGTCCCATATTATCTATAAGGAAAGTAATCATAATTATATGAATTTAAATTCAAATTTTTTGATATATAAATCTATAAGTATCCTTTAAAGAAGTCAGGAATGCCATTCTTTTATCTATCAATAGTTTAGAAATATTAAATAAATTAAATTTTTTTAGAAAAAATGTGTTTTAATGTATAAAAAATAAACATTTACTATAATATAGTATAATTTTATTTAATATTTTATTTTATTTTTAAAAATTATTAAAAAATTATTATTATAATTTTAAATAAATATAAAAAAATAATTGGATATATTTTATTATAAATAATTTAAAATTATAAAAAATCATTATTTTCACTATTCAATTGAAATATAATAGATTCTAAAAATCCCAAAATTTCTACCCAACTTAATATCGATATGATTTTTTCAGATATAATGTTTAATTAAAAAAATTAGGTTCTAAAATTAAAACAAAATAATACAAAATAATTTTCTTGAAGTACAAATAAAACACCTTTTTGGAAAATATAGTTCTTCGATAAATGATTGTTCTTCATTCAATTTGTTCTCATTTTATTTATCATCAACATATGAAAATTTTATTTATTGTATATATTTTAATACAATAAAGTTTTCATAATTTTTTTATTCTTATTTACACCCACCAAATTAATGACTATGTTATAATGGCCAATTTTAATTTATAATATTTTAATAGATTATTCCATTATGTTTAAAGCTGAAGTTGTGTATAAATCCATCAATATACGTTATTAAATTTATTTCAAATTAATTATATTATAATTAATATGGGTGTTGAATTTTATTCTATGAATTTTGTTTCATGTCATATATAACTTTTCAAAATTTGTGATGTTTTACGTTCTACACCTTAAATATATCTTCTCCTCGAAATTTGAACATGTGTTCAGTAATCAATGATTCATCATCAAAAAGTACTTTGTTGAAAAACCGCATCAAATAATGTGTTAATAAATTTTCCACATAATTAGTGGGAAATATATATATGAAGGCTAAGTCAAGAAAAAATTAACTAAGGTTCTATGTTAGATATAATTGTGGGATATAAAAATATGGACTTGGATGTAAAGAATGGATAATTATGGAGGGTGGTGGAAATTATTGATAAGAAAATTAATTGATCCTGATAATATCTAGAACCATATAACCAAAAATCTATAATGAAATAAAAAATGTTTAATTTTTTCAATATTAATTTAATAGGGTAACATTTGGATAAAAGATCATTTTCAAATAATTGATAGATTTTTTTCCAATCAATACAGATAACATCAGCAAAATAAACATGACTTATATCTTGTTATTTCATAAACACAATAACATCATTTCAATTTTCGTTGAGATATTTCAAAATTATCTATCACTCTATGAAAATTAATATCCAATATTAATTTTTTCTTAAATTACAAAATTTATCTTTTTGCAGATCATAAGATCTATAAATGTGTAATAAGTTATTCCTTTTATAATTATTAAAAAAATTGTTCAACATATGGTAATAATATAACCCAAGGGTATATGAATATACTAATATCCAAAATTAAAAAAATATATCAAAGTTTGAACATAAATAATTCCTTAAATAATTAAATATATATCCCAATTAACCTTAATAAACTCAACTTAAAATATAGTTTTATATAGATTTTTTATCTCATAACCCTACATCATGAATCTAAAAAACATGATAAAAAATTCATTATGTTAAACCAAATGGTTATATGTACTTCACGATAATAAATCATATTTAAAAATAACATTAGTTTCCCAAAAATAAAATGACTTGATCATATAATATATTTCTCAAATTAATCATAGAATTTAAGTTTCAAGTAAATATAATTAAAAACAAATTAAAGAAACTAGTACATCATATTGTCTAGGGGTAGTTTCTATACTCTTAACCTACTTTTGTTGTGGGTTCATGGCTCTCAACTAGACCATATGTGATTGGTTTTCCCTCACCATGCATTATATCTATATTTTTTTAAACTACATTAATATATTTCCAATAACATTACCATAATATTAATAATAATTTCAATTTATAACCATTAATGTATTATAAAAAGTTTTGTTTTACTATAAAAATAGAAAATATTAGGTTAATATTATTTCCCAGACATTATAAATTGGTTTACCCTAAAGGTTACCAATACCATTTTTTTATGTACAAAATATATTGTGGAATCCACCATAAAATACCTTTTTATTGAAAACCCTATTTACCCAAGAGATTATATGACCCTAAATATATATATAAATACTCTTAATCATATAATTCATTTATAATATAAATCATTAAAAAGGCGTATTTACATCATTAATCTTATGATTAACCATTGGATTATCAATCGAAGACCCTTTTGGATTATCCTAGGTCATCCACGAATAACATATATTCATGTTCTTCATAAAGGTTCAAAAATAGATTATGAATTTGTAAATAAAATATCTAGATTATCAAACCAATTGTGTATTAAGGTCCCTTGTCATCTACTAGATGACACTTGATTAGTGCCTAAGACACCTCTTTTAGAGATATCACCACAAGGTAAGTTTTTTCATGAACCAAATCAAATTTTACAATCCCTACAACGATATAAATTCATAGAATCCACTTTATATAAGAATCACTAGGACTCCATAATATTTTACAATACATTGTCTCATCATTAAACTTATCCATATATAGATTTGTTCTTTGATTATCCCCCTGAGTTCTCACTCAGGATTTCACATCCTAGTATAGAATGGCTAAATAAATCCTCCATCTATTACCAAATTTGAAGACGGCATAATTTTATATTTAATAACCCTAGTAATGATAGAATAATCCATTTTCATATAAATTAATATTAATGTATTAAAACATTGGCTTGTGGAATATTTACTAATATTTAAATATAAAAACGAACTAATTTTTACTAAATAATTTTCATATAATGTATTATTTATGTTTTTTATTTTAGAATATGAATTTGAAAATAAGAATATTATTTTTGTGACCAGAACATCAAAATATACCTATAATAATTTTTTTAATTTTTTTTGGAAAATATTGATTTTTGAATGAATAATGAAAAATAGTTTTTGATGTATTTTATTGACAATAATTTATGTATTTTTAAACAAAAAATATGTCTTGGATATTATTTAATTTAACCTATATATTTTTTAGTTATTTTTAATTAAAATAATTTATTTTTATTCATATATATATATATATATATTCATTATTACTTTGGTTTTGGTTTTAAAATTGGGGTTTTCAATAAATGTATTTTAATGCATAATATTCATACATTTTAATTAATTAAAATAATCCATAATGGGAAATTTTTTATTAAATGTATACATAATATAACACTTCATATTTACAATGTTTTAAATAATGAATAATATTTGTTATATATTCAATATTGAATTATCTTTTTCACAAAAATATACACAGCTTGAAAACGTGTTTTTGTCATGTTTGATGATTTTTTAATAAATTATAATTTTTCACATAAGTGAATTGAATTTTTTAAATTTTTCCCATATTTGGAATCATCATTGTTTATATATTATAAAAATTTCAACTTATTTTTTCCCCAAAATGACTAGTGAAAACATGAATAGTTAAATATCTTGGTCAATGTAATAATTCATTTTCTGAGGGTTAAACAAGAAAAGATAATGCTCTAAATGACCATAAAACATGTACAATTATATCTTATGTAATAATTTGGACTTTAAAACTTATTTTACCTATTAGTTTCTATTATTAGACTTTGTGATAAGACAAAATGTGGGTGGAATTCATTCTTTTCAAAATTTACATGTGTGTCACTCACATTATTTATAAAAGGACACCCCCTATCCTCTTCTCTTCACAACACCAAATTCCATTGGTTTTCAAAAAAACATCCACAATAAGTGAAATAAAATAATTATCACTTCATATGTGCCATATTTTGGTAATAAGTCAGTCTAATAAATGCTTTTAATGCAAACCAATAGATATTTCCCGAGGAAGAGGTAATGTTATTCAACAAGCACTTTTATTTTATTTCTTCCACCAGAAAAATAAATTTACATTAGATTCTTCGAATATAATAACATCAACATCCTAAATATAATTATTTAATAATATTTTAATTAAACAACCTAAATATGTCTATTCTTCCATCAAATGTGTTATGAAATCGTTATTCATGTGTACGGTGGGCTACCGCATTGCGAACCGATGTTACTAATTTTTCCATTACAATATATCATAGTAGGGTACAATGATGAATATAAAGTATATATATAACATTTATAAAATTATTATACCCCTTGGGCCTTTATATAATACTTATAATTTTATCATATATTTCTTATGGGATATGACTATGTATGTCATCTTTATGGCGTACAACTGTCTCGTGATGAAATGCGATTATTTTTCACTAAAACTATACATGGAATTTAATAATTGAATGTATAATTAATATAAGACACATAAATGGAATAATTTTCATTTTTTGTAGTATTTATCTTTATTCAATGATAATACATAGGTTTAGTTTTAAAATTTTAATTCACTGAGAAACTTAAATGTCCATCATGATTATGTGGTGGATTGGCTAAATGAGAAGATGCAATTATTGTTTCATCCCCACACAACATGAATGTTATATATATATATATATTAAATGAAATAATATTTATATATTATAGGATGATAATTCTTTATATATAAAACATTACTAACATTTTTTCCATGACAACCATTGTAAAATGGAAATATTAAACATGATTATGTATGGCCTACAATACCTATGATAGAAATATACTACATTTACTCCAAAAAACTTTTATGTTTGGTTTAAAAATAATTATTTACATATATTTTTTATAATTAAATCATTATTATTATTATATAGATGATTAAAATAATGACGTCTTTGATCGTAGTCATCCTTCTAATTATTTGTTAGACAAATAATATGAATATTGTCAAAACAACTGATGTAATATAAATTGATTCTATAATTGTATATAACATGTAAATAAGTTAAATGAAATTAGTAATAAAGATAAAAATGGTACAGATTCAAGTAAAAAATTATCATATATTTATTATTTAGTAAGGTAAATTCACATGTGAAATTTTATACTCAAGGTTATCAACTTCATCTCAATTTTCTTTCATTAAATAATATTTTGATGTTATGAAAATATTATATAACATATGTATGTAATGATTCTCGGAGTCTTTATAAAATGACAATATATATTTTCATGCTATTTATGACATTTCTAATTTTATTATTTCACAGGGTATTGTGATTGAAATATTTCCCAAGTGATATGATTCATTTATTTAAAAAAACACTCCTCACGTTATTCCCTTACAACTCATTATTACCCTATCAATATATTGAAATTTTATTTATGAAAATTTTTATATGAACATAAAATATCTTTAATTTATACTTTATGTGACTTTTTACGTTAGTTTCGATGGTTATTAGATGGATTATTATTATATTTTTTATATAGATTTTTTTTTTCAGACGATAAATTGAATGTTATACTATTATCATACACTACAACAATGAATTTTTCTAACATCAAGGAAATTATTTTATTTATATATTTCATTACAATATTTCATGTTTTCTTTAATGAAAATAAATCTTTTTCTATTTTTGGATATTTCATTGAAAAGGTATTTTAAATAAAAATGGTATATTCATATCCGAAAGATATTTTCATACAAGTTTAAAAGTGGTTCTCTAAGCTTTTATATTTTAAAACTGATATAACATAATTTTTATTAATTTTTTTGTTCATAGACAATATATATGATGGGATTGCTCAGATTTTTCTAAGTATTCAGAATATAGATTATACAATGGGTGTTCCTAGATTGTGCTCCAATTCATTGGGTAATGAATATGATCTCTAGTGAATAATATTCGAAGTTATACATTTGGTTATTACAATTCAAAAGGGTTATTTATGGGCTATCTATGGGTTTTATGAGTGTCCCATAGTATGCAAATGTATTTTAATTCTTGTTAAATATTTTTCATGGGATTCATTTTAATTTACAATATAATATATATGATATTTATAAAACAATGATAATTAGTTTTCTAGGTAATGTATTAAGTATTTATGAAAAGGGTTTTCATTGGTTTTCAGGTATTTCATTGGAATAATAATTTTCCTCTATTTATGTACCGTAGTAATATTTTGGTCCCCATAACAATATTTAAATAAATATATCACATGATTTGGGGTATGATATTGGAATGTATGATGTCGCATTGAAAGTCATAGAGAGTTTTCATCAAATTAAATCATATCTATTTTAAATAATATATATGGTGGAAAAAATTAATACTAATTAATAAGTGTCCAAAAATGTATGTGAATTAACTCACACTGTAAAACTCATGATTTTTTATGAGTTAGAACCAAATTTTCTAAAAATCTATACCTAAAATGTTCATAAAATTTAAGAGGCTGATTTCAAGATGTAAAATTCATGACTATGTAATGTTTATGACAAGGAAATTATATTACAAATATTTTTAAATTAATGTTAATCCTAGATATTTATTAATACAACACATGAATGAGAAAGGAATGGAGTATTTGAACGTGTAGATTCAAAATAAATAAATGAATTATCAATATGGAATCTTTATTTTATTCTCCTCATTGATCTCAAAAAATTATATTGATATTCTAAAACATTATGGGATTACCTAGGTAATATATAAAAAATGGGGTTATTTAAAAAGAAAATAAAGGAAATAAATATGGAGTGGAATCATAACATCTCCATCCATGATTTGACAAGTTATCATTAAAGAGAGGTATCATGAGTTATCACATTGAATAATAACATAAATTTATTTGTATAATAAGATAATTACATTATAGGAAACGAGGAAAAATTATGAAACTTGAAAAAAAAAACATTACTCAATAGTGACTACCAAGACATCAACAGATGGTGAACAGAGTCACATAATGTATTATGTTTAATACCTAATCCCATACATAATGTCTAATGAGAATAAATCATTACCCAATGCAATATAAAACTATCTAGGTGAAACCTTCATGAAAAGATCTTGATATAGGTGTTATAAAATAATGAATTAAATAACAAGGTATAATATAATAATTAATAATGAAATGAAAATGGGTTTTATAATCAGGATTAATATATTAATTAATTGAAATTTCAAAATGATGGAATTTAACAAATGACTATAAAAAATATATTAACCAATATTGGCTAGGAATTTCAAAAATGTATATATATAAGGTCCAAATATACAGTATATAGAATCAGTCTATAACACTAATGGTTTTTTCCATTTATGAATAAAAATAAAAATAAAAAGGATTTCTAAAAAACATTTTTGCAGACAATAACCTTTCCACATTGAACATAAATTAATAAGTATAATTATAATTTAAAATTATTTTGGAAATATATTTTTTCCAAAATATATAGGTAAAATAATATATTAATATCTAATACATTGATTTTTCATAACATATGTAAATTTCATTAATTCAATTCACATTTAAAACAAGGATTCATTTCAAATTTTCAGTAATATAAAAGTGATATTTTTTTTAAAAATTATATGAATATTTATTTTAAAATTTTATTAAAAATAAAAAAGGATAAAAATTTCTACAAAAACACATCTATTAAGAATAATTTTTTTTTGTTTTTTTTAAAAACATTAATAATTGAGGAAAAGGGTTTTCTATCAATGATACAAATAATGTTTTTTAAAAAAAATTTCATCGGATGACATTCATGTATAAATATTTGAATGTGAATGGATGAAATTTATTTTCAAATTATAAATATAGGATAATTAAATATATGTTTTTTCCTTTTAAATGATAATTTTATTTAAAAATTTTGAAATTAAATCGCAAATAATCCGGATTAAAATTTGATTGAAGAAAAGATAATTTATGCTTCTATAAAATTTGAATCATAACATCCCAGGAATGAAATAGACCAAGTGTAACATATTATATAATAATGTTAAAAATTTTCATGATATGGTATTTAATGGTGATTCATATACACAATTTAAAAGTGATTAGGTGTGTAAGAGAACATGTCTCCCATAGTAGTATGTTTTGAGATGAAACCCCTTGATGGTTTTTATCATCTAAGAGATTTTTAATTAATACTTTTATTATATGTAGAAAAAAATAAACCCATAAGGAATAAATATATAAAATTCAATAATAAATTAATCAATTATAATTTCACACATAATCTTTGAATATTTTTTTCAATAAAGTACACATATAACCTAGCTAATAAAAATTGAGTTATGAAAACCATAATGTATGATTCCATTTATTTTATTGATCATTAGTATCATTATAATAGTTAAATTCATGTTATTAACATATAATATAATAGTATTAATATTTATTATATCATATATTATTTATTTATAATATATTATCATCTATTCGTTGACAATATTTCACTATAAATATTGTTTTTGGTTTTAATTTCCTTATTTTTTCATGCTTATCTTATCATGAAATTGCTATATGTAAAACATAGGATATCGATACATAATTTCGAGGATAATATTAATGTTATATATATCATTTTTTTCATTATATATTTCTAACAAATCATTATTGTATTTTTATCTTGTAGAATGAATCACATGGTTACATAGAGATAGTAGGTCATTTGTATATGAGGCGAACATTATAATTTCCATAGTAGGTGAATGGGTAAGGAAGTGAAATTTATATTATTTTTAAATATTAAAATAAATTAGTGAAATATATTTTTTATTCAATAAATCTATCCTTCATTAAATTCTAGGTAATGTGTTAGTGAAAAATGAATGGAATCACTTCGCAAGGTGATTGTCCACTATCCACATGAATGATAATATAATTAATTAAATGGGTTGTAAAATTATAATTTATATGGTATATTTCATCTAAATAATTATTAATATGAAATTATTATAACATATAGGCAATTAATATTTTTATTTATCTTCTATGTAATGGGTAACTGGAAAATGAATCACATCACATCATGTTGCAATAGTCTGCCACACACGTGATTGACATTATTATATTCCCTATAGAATGTAAATTTATAGTTTCATGTGATATAGTTTTTATATAAGTATAATTATGTAATAAAATTCATATATATACATTATAAACATCTTTAAATCCATTAATTACACATAGGTATAGACATAAATTATGGTGATTCATGATGCGGTTGTCCGCCCTACACATGATCAACAGTTCAATTTCCCATTTGAGGGAAGAGGTGCGAGATTCCATTAATATACATATAACCAAAAAATATAAATATAATTAATATATTGAGGTTGTTATAAAATCATTGTTTAATAATATTTTAAGGAGTCTGATGGTGAATGAAAATAAAATACTCTGTTAAGGATGTAACCACATCATCATACAACATCTTCATGATTGACCAACATAATTCCAAGGTTGTATTAATGACCAAAAAAAATATTATATGTTAAGGACAAAGTATATTTAGAGTGAATTGGATATGTATTTCTTGAAACGCAGAGGGTTATCTATTTTATGCATTGGATAATTGATTTCATTTTATAAGTAGGGGAGAGGTCATAAGTGGAATGGTTGAAAACAAATAATTCAACTATTGTTTTTCAAATGAATAAATTCCCTAAAAAACCATCATATAACCATAATTTATATAAGTTATTAATATTTTCATAAATAAGGAAGTAGACATATTTTTGGTCATTTTTAACCCTTATAGTTTATGATTAACCCCTGTTAAACAGGTTTTGACCAAAACCATGGTAACTAATTTTTCATATTCTGAATACACATTAAGGTATAATATTATGATGATGTTATATTATAATATATATTATTATGAATAAAAAATATTAAAACAATTTTTCAAAATTCAACTACAAAAATCGAACGATTTAATTACAAATTTACCTCACAGACATGTCAAAAAATAGTTTTTGACTATTGCATTTTTTAAGGGCAATATGATCTCATATTAACTATATAAAAATTAATAATTATTATATTATTTAAAATATCATATATATATATAATCTATACATTTAATTTATGGTAATCCCTTTTAGGGGATATTTTGACTATTTATATTGGAGAATGCCATACACTTTTTCATATTTCTTAGAAGAAGGTTCCTTAAGCTTAAAAAACATCTATCATTATAATATCATATAAAGATTATTTAAATTTATATAATTTTATGTCATAAAAAATATATAATACATATGTTAGTGATACACCAAAATATTACTGAACATAATTTATTAAAAATAAATGATTATTTTGAAAAAATCAGTATTTTCATTATTTTCTAAAAAGTAATATTGTAAAAAAATCAAAACATTTCACAATAGGTAAATATCAATATGATAATTTGAAAATAGTTACTTAAAAAATACATTTTTCAAATGATGTAGTTATTGATTTTAAAATATGTGTACAAAGTGCCACTATTTTTCATATTAGAAAAATAATGTTTGTAGAAAAAATGCCATTTAATTTTAAAATATTTTAATTTTATTTCTTATCGATAGTTAACCATTGAATTTATTTTATCCAATTTAATACCATATAGTCTTTATTATTTATCTATTCATATTCATATCTACCAATATAATATCCCTGTTAAATTGGTCATTTTCAAATAATAAGACTTTAACAGATTATAGTGCATCATTTATACCTGATGTTGTGTGTATGGAAAGAAATAAAATAGAATTTATTTAGTTATAAATAATTATATTTCAAAAACTTAGGGTATTAAATTATATTATATACATGTTTTTTTGTTTCATATATTTATTTTTAATATCTGAAGGTGTTATAGGTATCCTAGTATGAGATTGTCAACAATATATACTATTTCTTTATTTATATCAAAATAAGATGAAATAAATTAAATTTATATCATGGAGAGGTACCTTTGATTGGTTGTGCCTCTAGTGGTTGTTATTTTATTTTATTATAATAAAAGAAAATTGGAATTGTGAAAGGAAGTGATGTAACTGTCCAAGTAGATCAATATTGTAGTACCCTAACAAAATATGTGGCAACGGTACAAGAAGGAATGACTATATAATTATCTCAAAAAATATGGAATGCATATAGGAATTTGACACAATGTGTGAATTCCTATTGATCAGATATCAAAATTCAAAGGGATTATATAACCTGGTGTGTATTTTCCAGATGTTTTCATTACCATGATTGATACTTATCTGTTTATGGCCCTTAATGTATTTCTATAACCCATAACTGATAAATGTGTATTAAACGCTTCAATTGTGTTAATGCACAATATGGAACAACATATTATATTTAAAATTATGACTTATTCTAATGAATATCGTATAAGGAATGGTGGGTACCATCACAGGGTCTGTGATATGTTTGAAAATTAACCATCTCCATGTAATAAATAAAAAAATTATTATTAGATTATATAATAATTAGATTTCAATTTATTTATTTATTTATTTTACAATTATTTATGTAAATTCATGGTATAATATATAATGATGGAATGTGAATTTAATGTTCAAGATTCTAATAATGTTTTGGAAATAAAGAATATAGTTAAATTTATAATTATTATTATATAAAAAATTATTTATATTACAATTATGTGATACAAATATTAATCTAATCTATAACAAAATAAACTAGGGATAACATGTGGTTCAAGGCTTATTTAGTGGGAAATAGATTTTTAGAGGGAATGAGTCATTTTTTGGATTTTTTATCTCTCTATATAACGTTGAGTGGGATCATATTTGGATAAATATTCATGACATGAATTTGAGAGGCTCTATAACATATCTCACACATACTAGATATTGAAGATGCATATCTTAGCATCCAATATGAGTTCTCCTAAATTGATTGATGAATCATCATTATAGAGTCGTCCATAAGTATAAAAATTATTTAAATACCAGCTCAAGTACTTGGATATTGATGATCAACAACCCCACATATTTCTGATGAGTGTGTGGACGATCTATAGGGATCAAATTATGATTATCCTGCTAAATGGTCACTGCTAATGATGATGTTTAATTCATCCTCAAATAGGATGAGGTATATATTTTGTGTATTTTTCTCATAATTTTATCATGAAATATAATTATATTTATAAATCGGGTTACACATCATCAAATATTATGTTTATATGTATAAATAGAAATAATAATTTTGAATCCATGGCCAATGTGTACTGGATTACCATCAGTTAATTTTAGAGGGATAATCTTATAGTTTATGAAAATGAAAAATATTTATTTATTTAATTTTTATAGAGGACGTTGAAACAAATTCACTATAATGTACTATTTCATTGATCTAACCTGGGAAGGTCCTTTTTTTGGTAACCTTATGTTTTTATTTTGTTTGATGTTAGTGTTCTTAATGGATTAAAACACGAAACAAATATTTGATACATTTAAATATAGGTTGTGGTTTGTGGTGGTTTCCTATAAGGCCCCAGCATTAAACCATACTTAATCATGAGTTATTACAAAATTACACATTGAGTATCTATTCAGGTTTAGAGTTTTAGATAATTAGATCATAAAACATGCATTACATCTCATATTTAAACAAAGCAGTTACAATAAAAGATAGTATTCATTTTTTCCGATAAACGAAAACATATTTAAAATAGAACATGGATTATTTCTTGACACTTCCTTGACACTATCATCATATCATGTACCCTTACCTTGACCTGTTGAAAACATTTCAAAAACATGGGATGAGCATAAAAAGCTCAGTAAGTGTGAGAAAAATATGGTAAGGTAAGATGAGTACATGTATACATAAGATTCAATGAAATCATACTCTACTCATAATACATAATCACTTTAACATACCTCATCAAATCATTAATAAATCATATAAATCATAATACATAAAGGTAACTTGAGGCATTCATATCATTATTACGTAGGGAGTAACCCTCTTGGTAACTTTTAGAATACTCATCACAGGAAATTCCCAAAATCTCTTCGGAGAAACCATAACATTTAACTCCTTCGCATTACCCAATGCATTGGAGAGCTATATCGAGCTCACATGCCCTTAGTTTATCACGGAACCACACATCTTCATAACAATGACCAAGAACCATAACATAAACGTATCACATAATACATGCATAAAGGAAACATAACTTTTCCACATTTCAATCACCAGATATCAATAACACATTGATATAATAAAAACGTTATCAAAACCATTTTCATTACCAAAATAAAAGAAAAGTAAAACATGGTATTTATTTTACTTTAAAAAAAAGTTTGGCTTGGAGAGGAAGCTGAAACTCAAATAATGGTCATAGTAGCGGAGAAGTCATTGTCGCTGCATACATACGACAAAAACATTCCCTTTTGTCGTATAGTAAAACACTTCATATAAAAATTATACCTTTCGAATAAACATAAATGTCAAAGTGGTTTATACACCATATAAAAGAAGGTTGTGTATAAAACAAAATAAGCCTCAATGAAAGGAGATTGAGACGAAGTCCCATAAAAAGATCAATTTTTAAATAATGTAGATCAATTATGTGTATTAACTATATTTAAAGAAAAATAAAGTATAAATACAAGACAATACATAATAATATCATGACATATTTTGAAAGTTGGAGATTATCCCATAGAACAGAAATTGGGTTATGAAGTTCCCTTACCTCGGGTCCGACTTAAATCGATTATTCTTTAACCTCACGAATAATAAACTTGAATTAATTTCTAATTTATTAAGAACCTTTTTCATGTTAACTATTCCTTTTATATCACTTATTGCCATGTCATGAACACTATGTAATTATTTAATTTAATAATGGTCGTTTTAACGATCATTGGTACTTGAGTCAAAAATAAACTCTTTATAATTACATGTTTTTCATGTATCCATTATATCTAGAGTTATAATCATGATGTAGATATCATATATATTGTATATATACAGAATATACATGAATTTATAATATTACATAACGTTTAGAGATAAGAAATGAAATGCACCATTCATGGAGACGGTAAGCCATACGTACGCATGAACACTACATTCATTTCTATTTCGTATTTTATGGAATGGAATCATAATTATATAAATGTATATTATAATTCCAGTATAATATAATATATAATACTATTAATTACATCCTTTATATGTCCTACATATGGAATTAAAGAATCAAATCACTTTGAGGGGGCGGTAGTTCGCACTTCCTAAAATGAAGATATCGCGTTTACATATAATGGAAACCATAATGGTATGCCATAAATGAAAAATATAGAAGCTTAAGTAAACCATAAACATATTATATATCATATATAAATATAGTGTCATCTTAATGTCCACCTTTAAAGGTGTTAAAATATTATTGAACAATCATCGTTTTTTGAGGCAGAAATTTACCATCCACGAAAATAGTATGTTCTTTTACCATTAGATGTAGGTGTGTGTAAGTGTATCTCGAATAATTCTTATAAAAACATCCTAGTATATGTTAGATACTGGTGTTGTTATAAAATAAATGAATAAAAATAGTTTAGGGGGTTGGAGAAGAAAAATAGAACATAAGAACACAATAGAAAACACTACCTTTAATTTGGGTAACTATTTTTGATTTGAGCTCAAAGGATTCCTGGGGAAGAATTATTCCCAAAGTGAGGTTTATAAGAGCTATAAAGGGATGTGGAGAGGCAAAATGGGCAGGGGTTGGCCAAGCCAATGGATTTGGAAGTGTGGGTAAGGTGGTAGAGGTGGGGGCCTTTTATAAAAGGAGAGGAGGGGCACTCTTGGAAAGTTAAGAAAAGATACTTTGTTATAAAGTGATTTTCGGATAAAAGTGGTATCACAATTATAAAATTCAAGGATAAGGTGATAAGGGTTCGAAATAAACCCTTCCAATAGGTTTTGACAAGTGAAGATGTTATATTTTACATTATATTTTCATTTTATTTAAATCGTTAAATAATGAGGTAATCGCTGCATCATCATGATGTCATATATAATTAAATTTATTTAATGTCTAAAAACTATAAAAAATATCATTATGTATAAAATATTTTTATCTTTCTAATGACTATTTATAGTCAAAAATCGGACTTGTATAACCCCATTTAGAAATTGTTTTAGTGAAACAACTCATGTTTGTGTCATTTTAATTTTAACATTAAATAAAAAGATATTAATGTCATTTTCTTACCAAAGTGGATCCATGGGGTCCCCAAGCTGACCCATGGATTGTCTTGGTCTGCCATGACACATCCAATAAGGGTAGTACATGTTTCATGTTCATTTCATATTATTAAAACATTATTCGTACCATAAATTACACTAATTACCTCTAAGCACGATTAAAAATTTAAAATATACTATTCACCAAAAAATATTTTAATCCCATTGAACCACATTTTAGTTCCTAATGACAACCATGTATGTTGGGTTTTTGAAATTCAAAACAAAGAAGTGGTAATGTTTCATTTAAATGAAAAATCAGTTTTTTAAGTACCACTTAGTGGTTTCACTATTCATCAAAAAATTGATGTTTTTCAGAAAAATACCAAAACATCACCCTAAGATATATTTTATATTACAAATTCAAAATTGATGTATCTTTTACAAAATTCAAAATATATAATTTAAATTAATTAATTTAATATTTAATTCTCTTTGTCAAAGCCAATAGCGTGTTTTTATGAAACAATAAGTATCAAAAGATTGACACTAATTTAAGTCCAATTTCAAAGTGAAATTTATTCCAATGACCACTATTAGATTAAATGGTAAAAATATATTCTAATTTAACTTTAAAACCAATTAAAAGATAATATAATCATATAAATAAATTATATTAAAATGAGGTTTTGAATTAAAATACAACATTTTGCACTATTCATTAAAAAATGAACTTTATCGGAAAAATACCAAAAAATTATCCAATGTAAATTTCAATTTCCAAATAATAAATAATAAGTTTATTTTGAAAAATAGTGCTTATAAAATTGTCAAAATTATGATTTAAAAATGGTTTTCCATCAAAAGGCAGTAAAATAATCTTTTAAAAAATATTAGTGTATTCAATGCTTAAGATTGGATTTATTCTCATTTTAAGCCTCTAAAACACTATATAATTCATTAACAGACATAGATAAAAATATATTTTTTTATTACTTGGGATGTTACATCCTTCCCCCCTTTAGAAAATTGCATCCTCAAAATTTATTTACTTATCGAATAAGTGGGGGTATTTAACTCTCTTTGCATTTTCAGATTCCCATGTTGCCTCTACAATCATGTGGTTTTTCCACAAAACCATTACCTGATGAATCACCTTATTCCATAACATTTTCTCACTGTGGATAAGAATCTGGACCAGTTGTTCCTCATAATATAGGTTTTCTTCCAGCTGAACTACCTCTGGACTCAAAACATGAGATGGATCTGGCATATACTTTCTCAACATCGAAACATAAAAAACATTGTGTACCTGAGATAAACTTGGAGGTAAAGCCACTCAGTAAGCAACTGATCCAAAACTCTCCAGAATTTCATATGGTCCAATGAACCTTGGACTCAACTTTCCTTTCATACCAAATCACATCAAACTTTTCCATCGTGAGACTTTGAGAAAAACATGATCACCTACCTCAAAAGAGAGATCATTACTTCTATTTTCTGCATAACTCTTCTGCCTATTCTGAACTGTTATCATGTGTTTCTGAATCAACTAAACTTTTTCCTCCATCTCTTCTAGCAATTATGGTCCCATCATCTTCCTTTCACCCACTTCATCCCAGAAAGCTGGAGTTTGACCCCACCTCCCATATAATGCCTCAAATAGTGCCATCTGTATACTGGAATGAAAACTTTCATTATATGAAAATTCAACCAAAGAAAGATGTTGGTCCCAACTTCACTGATAATACATTGAACAAGCATGTAGCATATCTTCCAATGTCTGAATTGTTCGTTCTGTCTTCCCATCTGATTAAGGATGAAAAGCTGTACTAAAATTTAATTCAGTACCCAATGACTTCTGAAGGCCTTTCCAAAAGTTAGAAGAGAACCTAGGATAAAGGTCTGATACAATTGAGAGAGGAACTCCATGTAACCTGGCTATCTCTTTAAGATACAAATGGGAAAGTTGATCTAGGGAAAAAGTATAATGTATAGCAAAGAACTGCGCATATTTGGTCAAGCGATCAACAATAACCTAGATTTCATTATTACATCGGGGTGACTTCGTCAATCGCACAACGAAGTCCATGGATATATTTTCCCATTTCCACTCTGGCACTGTTAAAGGCTAAAGCATCTCATTCAGTAACTTCTGCTCTGCTTTAACCTGCTGACAAGTCACACACTTCACAGTAAAATCAGAAATATCTCTTTTCATTCCATCCCACTATTAATACTCTTTAAGATCTCTATACATCCTAGTACAGCCTGGATGAACTAAAAACGGAGAACTATGAACTTCACATAACAACTCTCTCTTCAACTATGAATCACAAGTCACACACAATCTCTTCCCAAATCTCAAAACAAAATCATTATCAATGTTGAATTCAGGCAACTTACCTTTCTGAACCAGCTCTACATTTTTCTGAAACTCACTTTCTTGCTTCTGTTCTTGCTTGATTCTGTCTAATAGAGAAGATATCACTCATATCTGAAACAAAACAGAAGAACATCCTGCACCATGAACTTCTATGCCAAAGTTCATAAACTCCTTAACCAAAGGATCACGTTCCAAACGCAATATTGTTAATGAAACATTACTTTTTTGACTCAAAGCATCATCCACTTTATTTTCTTTTCCCGGATGGTAATGAATTATACAATCATAATCCTTGATTAATTCTAGCCATATTCTCTTTCTCATGTTCAATTATTTCTGAGTGAATATATAATTTAAACTTTTTTGATCGGTATATATTTCACACTTTAATCCATACAAACGAAGCCTCCAAATTTGTAAAGCGAAAAAAACAGCAGCTAATTCCAAATCATGTGTAGGGTAATTTACATCATGAGTTTTCAACTGTCGTGAGCATAAGAAATTACCTGATCATTCTGCATTAAGACACAACCATGTACATTCAATGATGCATCAATGTAGATAACAAACTCACCATTCCTGGTAGGTAGTGCCAAAACTGGAGCATTCTTTTGTCCATATAAACCTAACACCCTTTCAAGTTAGCTTAGTCATTGGACTAGATAACTGGGAAAAATTTCTAACAAACCATCGGTAATAGCATTCCAAACCAAGAATCTACGAATCTCATTTACATTTGTGGGTCTTGGCCATTCTTCCACAACCTTTGTTTTGTCAGGATCAATAGTTATCCTATCTTTAGAAACAATGTGACCAAGGAAAGAAATTTGTTGTAACCAAAACTCAGACTTGATGGATTTTCCATACAATTTCTTTTCATTCAAGTTTTGAAAAATAACCCTTAAATGTCTTTCATGATCTTCTTTACTTTTATAAAACACCAAAATATCATAAATGAAAACAACCAATATTTTTCACCAGAGTTAACTGAGCCATCACTACAACAAACTGTTTTGTTCTGATTCTAACCATCTCAGGATACTGATTTTAAAGGTCATTTCCCTCTGTATGCCTTCCCAAAAAATTTGTTTCGTTTCCTCTATGAAAAACCATTCTTAACAAACATGTCTTAGATGAAGCAACATGGTAATATTAAAATGCTATATCATTTCAATTTGACCATAAAAAAATATTTTTGGATAACCATTTAATAAAATTCTAACTCCTAATGTTATCTAAACCATCCTCTAATACCAACTATATGGCCCCATCCTTAAACCTTACCTAGTCTTGTGTTATTAAAAGATTACACATTGAGGATAATTTCAGGTTTATAGTTTTAGTGAATTATATCATAAAACATGCATTACATCCCATATATAAATAAAGCGGTAAAAATAAAATATAGTATTCATTTTTTCCCATAAACTGAAACATATTTAAAATAAAACATGGATTCATTCTTGACATTTCCTTGACACTATCATCATATCATGTACCCTTCCCTTGACATGTGAAAAACATTTCAAAAACATGGGATGGGCACAAAAAGCTCAGTAAGGGTGAAAAAAATATGGAAAGGAAACATGAGTACATGTATACATAAGATTTAATGAAATCATACTTTACTCATAAAACATAATAACTTTAACATACCTCATCAAATCATGAATAAATCATAGAAATCATAAGACATAAAGGTAATGTGAGGCATTCATAGCATTCTTACGTAGGGAGTGACCCTCTTGGTTAGGTTTAGAATACCAATCACAGTAAATTCCCTAAATCTCTTTAGAGAAACCTTAACGTTTAACTCTTTCGCATTACCCAACGCATTAGAGAGTTATATCGGGCTCACCCGCCCTTAGTTTATCACGGAACCACCAGTCTTCATAACAATTCCCAAGAACCATAACATAATCGTATCACATAAAACATGCATAAAGGAATGATAACATTTCAACATTTCAATCACCGGATATCAATAACACATTGATATAATAAAAACATTATCAAAAACATTTTCAATAACAAATATAAATAAAAAGTAAACATGGTATTTATTTTTCTTTAAAAAATGGTATGGCTTGTAGAGGAATCCAAAACTAAAATAATGGTCATGGTGGCGGAGAAGTCATTTTCTCCACATACATACGACAAAAACATTCCCTTTTGTTGTTTAGTAAAACGCTTCATATAAAAAATATTCATTTCGGATAAACATAAAAGTCAAAGGGGTTTATACACCGTATAAAAGAAGGTTGTGTATAAAATAAAATATGTCTCAATGAAAGGAGATTGAGACGAAGTCCCATAAAAAGATCATTTTTAAATAAAGTAGATCTATTATGCGTATTAAATATATTTACACATAAATAATTTATAAATACAAGACAATACATAATAATATCATGACATAATTTGAAAGTCGGAGATTAACCCAAATAACAGAAATTGGGTTCAGAAGTTCCCTTACCTCGGGTCCGACTTGACTCGATCGTTCTTTAACCTGCTGAATAATAAAATTGAGTTAATTTATACTTTCTTAAGAACCTTTTTCATGTTATTTTTTCCTTTTATTTAACTTAATACCATGTCATGAACACTATGTAATTATTTAAGATAATAACGGTCGTTTTAACGATCATTGGTACTTGATTCAAAAATAAACTCTTTATAATTACACGTTGTTCATGTATACATTATATCAATAGTTATAATCATGATTTATATATCATATATATCATATTTATCTAGTATATTCATGAATTCATAATATTACATAACGTTTAGAGGTATGAAATGAAATGCACCGTTCATGGAGATGGCATGCCGTACGTACGCATAAACGCTACTTTCATTTCTATTTCGTATTTTATGGAATGGAATCATAATTATATAAAGGTATATTATAATTCCAGTATAATATCATATATAATACCATTAATTAAATCCTTTATACGTCCCACATATGGCATTAACGAATCAAATCACTTAGAGGGGGCAGTAGTCCGCACTTCCTAAAATGAAGATATCGCGTTTACCCATAATGGAAAACATAAAGGTTGAAGTGCCCAGATCAGTGTGAATCACTGATAGGGGGAGGGGGTGAATCAGTGATCCTTTAAAACTTTTTAGTAATTGATTCTTAATCAATTAAACCTCTATGGCTTGTTAAGGCCTCGATCCACTCTTCTTATGTCTCTCAACCTTTCCCGGATAATGCAATAATGAAAAGGCACAGGACACAAGGATTTACAAGGTTCGGCACCAAAGGCCTGCATCCTTGCCATGCTCTCCCAGCATGGATTCTCCCATTATAACTTGTTAGAATTACAATGGTCGATACAGCTTCCCACCGTATCTCTCCTGAGTCCCACAGGAGGGTCTTTATACTGCGTCCCACAAGGTTACCAGAGTCCCACTGGCCTGCTCCAGAATCCCACTGAAGACTTCTTCTCCCTGAGTCCCACAGGGTCTTCTCCTGGCTCCTCGAGTCACACGAGTAGCTCTTCTTCTCTTTAAGCTTCTTCAAGTATCTTCAGAAGTCTGGGATAAAGACTGCTGGCCTTGCTCTGTACCTCTGATCACTTGAGTTGATCAGGTCTTCTCGTATTGCTCAGGATTTATCTCCTTCTTCTAAGGATGACATAGCTTCTCTCCAACTACTGAATACTCAGACAACTGATATCTTTAACTTCAGTCTGGTCCAGTCTCACTTCAAAATAACTCCATGCACTGAATGCATGGCAACTCTGAATCCTCATGCACTGACTGCATGGCCTTCTCAATTTCTTCAAGAACTGTTGTTCCTGGACTCCTCAGATGCACACCACTAATTTAACTTTGTTCACGTGTGCATGTGCATGCATGTATGCATGCACTCCCCTTCTTCTTCTCTTGGTGCAGTAAACCAACAAAGGGTATAATCCTTTAAGCACACACCTTCTCTGAACTTCACACACTTTATTTCAAATTGCTCACACACTTAAATGTGTGTTGTTCTTTAGTGTGGGAGTCCTCTTCTCTTTCTTCTTAGTGTGTACACTTTAGTTTGCACACACACTAAGGTTTCGGCCTCTTCTTTTCTAGCACACACAACTTGTTTCTTCCTCTTGGACACACACACAAAATGTGTTCTTCTTTGTTGTGGTCTACACTCTTTATGCACACACACGGCTTGGCCTTCTTCCTCTTCTTCTTGCACACACTTAACCCGTAGGTCCTCTTCTTGTTTTGCACACGCAAAAGGTGTGGTCTTCACTTGGTGCACACACAAGGCTATGCCTCGGGTCCTCTTCTCCACTTGGCACACACTTGGCCCATAGGTGTTCTTGTCCACTTTGCACACACACAAACAGTGTGGTCTTCCTCCTTATGCACACACACTGGGTGTGGTCTCGGCCTTCTATTCTTCTCCAAAGCGCGCTAGTGCAATGAGTGCAAGGGCCACTTCTTCTTCAACACTACCGCACAAGGTGCACTGGACCGAGCACGCAGGTGCTACTATCGCGCAAGCACTCGGGTGTGCAAGGTGCAACACCCTCATGCACTTCCTCCTGCCACACAAGTACACGGGTAGTGAGGGTGCCAACCTCGAGCGCGCAAGGAGATGCGGCTGGGGTTCTTCCTGTCGCGCAAAGGAGGCGCGCATGGGACTCCCTTTCATCTTTCGTGCAAGGAGTGCACAAAAGGAACTCATGAAGCCAACAGGAGGCTTCGGGCTTCTGCCGCGCAAGTGGTACGCGCAGGGCTTCTACTTCGCGAGGCTAAGCGCTCTCACGGGACTTCGGATTTTCAACAAAGGATCAGCAAGCTTCTCCAATGCCTCGGCCTCTATTTTTATAGGCAGAGGGATGCCTTATATTCTGCTTGATTTCCCGAAGTTTTCGGGTATTCAAGATTCTGTGAATCTTGTTTTTCTTTTTATTTCACGCGGGTTCCATTTTTATTTTTCTTTGGTCTTCTTCACGTGCATGAGACTTAGAACGCATGCACAGCCTCTTTTCTTCCAATCCATGCAAATCACGAACACACCGAGGCCTCGGCACTTCGTTTGCCTTCGGCCTTCATTGAAGTTTCTCATTTGTTGCATGCAAGTCTATTTTTGTGCATGATCGTGTTCGGTAGGTCTAGACGAGCTCAATGGAGGTCTCGGTTTCGGCAATGGTGGCCGGGAACTCGAAATAGGTCGTCGGGGAGGCCTCTGGTTCGAACGGAGCTCGCGGGGAGCCTTCGGCTGAGCTCGAGGAAGGAGATGCCTCAGAGCCGTCGGATCAGGCGATAGAATAACCTTGGACGGCCTGGATCAGATCGTGAATGGCGCGATTAGATGAGCGTCTCGGATCTGGCGCGCGATCAATCGTGCGGCCAGGATGCGCTCCCGGGAATTTTTCCGCGTCCCGCATCGAAACGGCCTCCTGTTTTCACGCGGCTTATTACCCAAGCACTGCCTTCCACTCACCAATTGAACTTCTCCCCTCCCGGTGCCACCCCGCACCGTGTTCTCCCTGCGGGCGCGCTCTGCGCCCACTATGCTCCTCCTGCGGGCGAGCTACTGGCGCCCACTATGCTTCCTCGGGTGCGCGGGCTTCACCAACGCGTGCCCTTGGGGCTTATACACGGCCCCTGCCGCGCTCCTCCGGGCGTGCCCCAGGCGCCCATGCGGTGTCCTACGGGTGCGCCCCTGCATCAAGGATTGCTGCCTTGGCCTTGAGGGTTCCCCATGGGCGTGGCGACCTTGAGTCCCACATGTGCCTTGGGTGATGACCCTCGGCTGGACTCCTTGGTGGCCTAATTTTTGCCAAGGTAGAGACTTAGAGACTTTGTATAAAAACAAAGTAACCAAAGTTCAAATGCCAAGTGCCACTTCTTCCAATCCATTCTTCCTCATTTTTTCTCATCTTCTTCTTCAATTGAATTCCTCACTCCTTCTCAACAAATATTCATTACTTATGAGGGAAATTCTTGAAGGTTCTTTCTTCATCAACTGAGCTCTTAATCACATAAATTCTTCAATGAACTTCATTCATCTAATCAAAGATCAATTGGATCTTCTTCTAATTCTCATGCACTAAGTGATAGTGCATGGACTTCTTCAGCTCACTTCATCCACATAGGACTTGTGGATGGATCTTCTTCAACTCCTCATGCATTGTCACGACAATCCATGGTCTTCTAATCATGTTATGACATTGTATCTAGTTGATACAAGTTCTTTGAACTTAAAGAGCAGCTCAACAATCGTCAGATATAGTATGAGAATGTTTCAACCACAACATCATATGTCACTTAGTGAATCTCCTAAGTGACATGCATCTTAGTACCATGGCCATTCTCCTTCACCACCAACACCATCACAACCTTTGGCATTCACATCTTGAAAATTCTTGACATCCATTCTTTCTAAGACAACAACATGTCTCATTGACAACAAATGCAACACAGTGCACTTCAATCACCCCCTTTGTATTTGTTGTCAATATCACAACTTCAGCACATATGAATGGGTCAATATGTGTGCCCAATCTTTTCTCCCCCTTATTGGCAATCAAATGAAAAGGTGTGGTGTGGTTCACTTTCAAAAATATCTCTTCCTCCCTTCGAATAGAATCTTCTTGAAAAGCACTAAGAGAGGGATGATGTCACATGTTCTCTTTAGCAAAGAACCTTTAGTAAATCAGCTCTAAGTCTACTTGGGCTAACCCGGTGTAGAAAACAAGAGTGATATGACCAAGGAATTCAAAGTTGTCCATAATTATCTACACATGTGAAATCATGCTTCAGGGGTTTGAAATTTTTCAGATATAACAATGAATTGCTAAATCCTGCACAACTTCACGAAACTCATTAGAAAGTTCAGGTGCAAAGATAAAGCTCCCCCTTTCATCCATTTGTCTTCAATCCATACTTCCCCCTTAATTGACAAGATACACTCAATTAAGAAACAAGGGATGAAAGTATGATTGGAATACCTTCACTTTTCTCAAGATGGTAGTAATCTAAGAATCCCATCTTCTTCAGATTTGCTCCCCCTCAAGGGGTGCACTCCATTCTGTCCAAACCATCCTCCAGCTGAGAATGATCATCATCTTCAATTCCCTGCAATGTTAGCACATTTAAATACAAGTGTATAAGGGAATAAGATGGGACCTCCTTGGTTCATCAATGTGAACAACAAGGTTGAGAAGATTCTCTCAACCGAGATGTCCCATTTTCACCAGTCTTCACACTTGCACGTTTGATCTTCATTGATGATTGTGCTGGTGTGGTTCTCAATACATCTTCATGTGAAATCTTCTTCTTCCCTTTTGCCTTAGCAATTGCCATAACTTCATCTTCAGCTCTTTGTAGATCTTTGGCAAGTTGCAACTGATTTGGCCATATGACTAACAAGTCATTTGGAAGTGTGGCCTCAGTTCTGGAAGTTCCACATGGTTCTTTTGATGCTGTTAAGCTACCTTTCTTAGGCAACTTATTTTCAATCAATCCCTTCTGCTTCTTTTGGATTGATCGTCTGTTTGAGTCCAGTCTGCTTCTATTTAATTTCATGGCTACTTTACAAAGATCCATGATATGTCCATTCTTTCCATAGTAGAAGCATTTCTTCATGGTGGTCCTTCTGGATGCATCACACTTCTTGGATTTAGACTCCAAGGTCTTCTCTTCCTTTTTCATAATCTTCTTGGGAGCATCTTCCACTTTCTTATGCTTGCTTCCCAAGGATTCTTTCTGAGCCAGGTTCTGTGATCTTTTCTTCTTTTGAGATCTGGATACAGTTGGAGATTGACATGTATATTTTTGACCACTTTTGCAATCATCCCAGATGTTGTCAAGTAATCCAAATCTATTTGCAGTAAACAGATGTCTCTAGACCTGTGGATGCTGCTTCTTTTCTTCTGGCTTGCTCCCCCTTGGCATGGGCTTCCTCTGTGCTTTGGAATTCAGTGGATTGTACCAACAATCCTTTGCACAATGCCCATACTTGTTATAACACCAACATTGACCCACAAATCATGAATTTTTGATTCCTTCTGATTGTAGGGTACTTGTCTTGAATTGTTGTGCTGCTTTAGGAGAGCTTTCTTTCTTCATTGTCTTCATCCATACTTGTTTGGAATTATTCTTCCATCCTGCACTTTTTGTGGAAACACAATTAGAAGCATTAGTAAAAGATGAGATGGATGGTACCTTCTTTTTAGAAGTTGTTGCCCTTTTATTAAAGGATTTCTTTCTTTTAGAATCATCCTTCTCAAAGCTCACTTGAGTAGCAACATTTCTTCTTTCAGCTGACTGGGAGGCTTTGGCTTTGGGTGATTGCTGATTTTTCAATATCCCCTCTAGTTCTAAGCATTTCATATTGAGGGAGTTCTTCTCATCCTCAATAGTTCTTAGCCTTCCTTCCCAATTTTCTTTCAGCTGTTCTAGTTGGTCTTCATGCACCTTCTTCATTTCTTGTAATGAATTGTCAAGCTCCTTTACCCTGTCTACTTTGTCTTCAAGTTGAGCATCTCTGACATTCATTGAAACTTTGTGCCTCTTTTCCAGTGCATGGAAAACATCTCTGACCATTATTTTAAAGAAATATTTCTCAGAAATGCTCCTTTGCAATTCTTCAGCAGTGTCTTCATATCTATCATTGCAAAGAGAAACTATTTCATCCTTAGCCTTCACCAGCTTTCTGAGAGTGTTGGTTATGCCAACCCTTTTAGCCAATTGGACTTCCAGAGAATTGGATTCATCTTCTAGCTGTAATTTTTCTTCTTGAAGATCAAGGAGGCCTATAGCTATACACATTTCCACTTCCTTGGGGACTGTCTTCTGAAGATATTTGATTGCATTTAGAAGATCATTGTTCCTTCCATCTTCATCACAGCTAGAGCAGGCTTCATCAGAAGAATGATAAAAGGAATTGTCATCTGATGTGACTTTCACATTTCTTTCCATAGAAGTAGTTTATCTGATTGCAACAACCTTCTTCTTCATCTTCTTTTCCTGTTTCTTCATTCTGTTTTTTCAGAGTCTTGGCAGATATCTCCATTTGAGGCTGTTCTTTCATTTCCTCAAATATGCACTCCATATAGACTCCCTTGGATCTTTTAGAGGCAACCTCCGCTCTGATAGCAATTGAAGTGCCCAGATCAGTGTGAATTACTGAGAGGGGGAGGGGGTGAATCAGTGATCCTTTAAAACTTTTTTCTAATTTATTCTTAATCAATTAAACCTATATGGCTTGTTAAGGCCTCGATCCACTCTTCTTATGTCTCTCAACCTTTCCCGGATAATGCAGTAATGAAAAGGCACATGACACAAGGATTTACAAGGTTCGGCACCAAAGGCCTACATCCTTGCCATGCTCTCCCAGCATGGATTCTCCCATTATAACTTGTTAGAATTACAATGGTCGATACAGCTTCCCACCGTATCTCTCCTGTGTCCCACAGGAGGGTCTTTATACTGCGTCCCACAGTGTTACCAGAGTCCCACTGGCCTGCTCCAGAATCCCACTAAAGACTTCTTCTCCCTGAGTCCCACAGGGTCTTCTCCTGGCTCCTCGAGTCACACGAGTGGCTCTTCTTCTCTTTAAGCTTCTTCAAGTATCTTCAGCAGTCTGGGATAAAGACTGCTGGCCTTGCTCTATACCTCTGATCACTTGAGTTGATCAGGTCTTCTCGTATTGCTCAGGATTTATCTCTTTCTTCTAAGGATGACCTGGCTTCTCTCCAACTACTGAATACTCAGACAACTGATATCTTTAACTTCAGTCTGGTCCAGTCTCACTTCAAAATAACTTCATGCACTGAATGCATGGCAACTCTGAATCCTCATGCACTGACTGCATGGCCTTCTCAATTTCTTCAAGAACTGTTGTTCCTGGACTCCTCAGATGCACACCACTAATTTATCTTTGTTCACGTGTGCATGTGCATGCATGTATGCATGCACTCCCCTTCTTCTTCTCTTGGTGCAGTAAACCAACAAAGGGTATAATCCTTTAAGCAAACACCTTCTCTGAACTTCACACACTTTATTTCAAATTGCTCACACACTTAAATGTGTGTTGTTCTATAGTGTGGGTGTCCTCTTCTCCTTCTTCTTAGTGTGTACACTTTAGTTTGCACACACACTAAGGTTTCGGCCTCTTCTTGTCTAGCACACACAAATTGTTTCTTCCTCTTGCACACACACACAAAATGTGTTCTTCTTTGTTGTGGTCTACACTCTTTATGCACACACACGGCTTGGCCTTCTTCCTCTTCTTCTTGCACACACTTAACCCGTAGGTCCTCTTCTTGTTTTGCACACGCAAAAGGTGTGGTCTTCACTTGGTGCACACACAAGGCTATGCCTCGGGTCCTCTTCTCCACATGGCACACACTTGGCCCGTAGGTGTTCTTGTCCACTTTGCACACACACAAACAGTGTGGTCTTCCTCCTTATGCACACACACTGGGTGTGGTCTCGGCCTTCTCTTCTTCTCCAAAGCGCGCTAGTGCAATGAGTGCAAGGACCACTTCTTCTTCAACACTACCGTGCAAGGTGCACTGGCCCGAGCGCGCAGGTGCTACTGTCGTTCAAGCACTCGGGTGTGCAAGGTGCAACACCCGCATGCACTTCCTCCTGCCACACAGGTACACGGGCAGTGAGGGTGCCAACCTCGAGCGTGCAAGGAGATGCGGTTGGGGTTCTTCCTGTGGTGCAAAGGAGGCGCGCAGGGGACTCCCTTTCTTCTTTCGTGCAAGGAGTGCACAAAAGGAACTCACGAAGCCAACAGGAGGCTTCGGGCTTCTGCTGCGCAAGTGGTACGCGCAGGGCTTCTACTTCGCGAGGCTAAGCGCTCTCACGGGACTTCGGATTTTCAACAAAGGATCAGAAAGCTTCTCCAATGCCTCGGCCTCTCTTTTTATAGGCAGAGGGATGCCTTATCTTCCGCTTGAATTCCCGAAGTTTTCGGGTATTCAAGATTCTGTGAATCATGTTTTTCTTTTTATTTCACGCGGGTTCCATTTTTCTTTTTCTTTGGTCTTCTTCACATGAATGCGACTTAGAACGCATGCACGGCCTCTTTTCTTCCAATCCATGCAAATCACGAACACACCGAGGCCTCGGCACTTCGTTTGCCTTCGGCCTTCATCGAAGTTTCTCATTTGTTTCATGAAAGTCTATTTTTGTGCATGATCGTGTTCCGTAGGTCTAGACGAGCTCAATGGAGGTCTCGGTTTCGGCAATGGTGGCCGGGAACTCGAAATAGGTCGTCGGGGAGGCCTCTGGTTCGAACGGAGCTCGCGGGGAGCCTTCGGCTGAGCTCGAGGAAGGAGATTCCTTAGAGCCGTCGGATCAGGCGATCGAATAACCTTGGACGGCCTGGATCAGATCGCGAATGGCGCGATTAGATGAGCGGCTCGGATCTGGCGCGCGATCAATCGTGCGGCCAGGATGCGCTCCCGGGAATTTTTCCGCGTCCCACATCGAAACGGCCTCCTATTTTCATGCGGATTATTACCCAAGCGCTGCCTTCCACTCAGCAATTGAACTTCTCCCCTCCCGGTGCCGCCCCTCACCGTGTTCTCCCTGCGGGCGCGCTCTGCGCCCACTATTCTCCTCCTGCGGGCGCGCTACGGGCGCCCACTATGCTTCCTCGGGTGCGCGGGCTTCACCACCGCGTGCCCTCGGGGCTTATACACGGCCCCTGCTGCGCTCCTCCGGGCGTGCCCCAGGCGCCCATGCGGTGTCCTACGGGTGCGCCCCTGCCTCAAGGACTGCTGCCTTTGCCTTGAGGGTTCTCCATGGGCGTGGCAACCTTGAGTCCCACATGTGCCTTAGGTGATGACCCTCGGCTGGCCTCCTTGGTGGCCTAATTTTTGCCAAAGTAGAGACTTAGGGACTTTGTATAAAAACAAAGTAACCCAAGTTCAAATGACAAGTGCCACTTCTTCCAAGCCATTCTTCCTCATTTTTTCTCATCTTCTTCTTCATTTGAATTCCTCACTCCTTCTCAACAAATATTCATTACTTATGAGGGAAATTCTTGAAGGTTCTTTCTTCATCAACCAAGCTCTTAATCACATAAATTCTTCAATGAACTTCATTGATCTAATCAGAGATCAATTGGATCTTCTTATAATTCTCATGCACTAAGTGATAGTGCATGGACTTCTTCAGATCACTTCATCCACTTAGGACTTGTGGATGGATCTTCTTCAACTCCTCATGCACTGTCACTACAATGCATGGTCTTCTAATCATGTTATGACATTTTATCTAGTTGATACAAGTTCTTTGAACTTAAAGAGAAGCTCAACAATCGTCAGATATAGTATGAGAATGTTTCATCCACATCATCCTATGTCACTTAGTGAATCTCCTAAGTGACATGCATCTTAGTACTATGGCCATTCTCCTTCACCACCAACACCATCACAACCTTTGGCATTCACATCTTGACAATTCTTGACATCCATTCATTCTAAGACAACAACATGTCTCATTGAAAACAAATGCAACACAGTGCACTTCAAAGGTATGCCATAATTGAAAAATAAAGAAGATTAAGTAAACCATAAACATATTATATATCATATATAAATATAGTGTCATATTAATGGCCACCTTTGAAGTTGTTAAATGAATATTGAATAATCATCGTTTCGTGAGGTAGAAATTCGCCATCCATGGAAACAGTATGTTCTTTATCCATTAGATATAGGTGTGTGTAAGTGAAGCTCGAATCCTTCTTAAAAAACACCCTATTATATGGAATATACTGGTGTTGTTACAAAAGAAATCAATGAAAAGAGTATATAGGGTTAGAGAAGCAAAATAAAACATAATAAAACAATAGAAAACACTACCTTTAAATTGGGTAACTTATTTTGATTTGAGCTCAAAGGCTTCCTTGGGAAGACTTATGCCCAATGTGAGGCTTATAAGAGTTATAAAGGGAAGTAGAGAGACAAAATGAGCAGGGGTTGGTTGAGACAAAGTCATTTTATGTGTGGGTAAGGTGGTAGAGGTGGTGGCCTTTTATAAGAGGAGAGGAGGGGCACTCTTGGAAAGTTAAGAAAAGATACTTTTTTATAAAATTATTTTCAGATAAAAAAGGTCCCACAATTATAAATATTGAGGAAAAGGTGATAAGGGTACTAAATACATCCATCCAATAGGTTTTTGACAAGTGTAGGTCTTATATTTTACATTATATTTTCATTTTATTTAAATCATTAAATAATGAGGTAATCGCTGCATCATCATGGTGTCATAAATAATTTAATTTATTTAATGTCTAAAAATTATAAAAAACTATCATGATGTCTAAAATAATATTAACTTTCCAATGACTATTTATAGTAAATAATCTGACTTGTATAACCCTATTTAAAAATTTCTTTCATAAACAACTCATGTTTGTGTCATTTTAATTTTAACATTAAATAAAAAGATATTTATGTCGTTTTCCTACCAAAGTGGTTCTATGGGATCCCCATGTTGACCCATGGATTGTCTTGGTCGTCCATGACACATCCGATAAGGGTAGGACATGTGTGATGTTCATTTCATATTATTAAAACATTTTTCTTACAATAAATTACACTAATTACCTCTAAGCACGAATAAAAACTAAAAATTTAATGTTCACCAAAAAATTATTTTAATCACATTGAACCACATTTTACTTCTTAATGACAACCATGTAAGTTGGATTTTTGAAATTCAAAACACAAAAGTGGTAATGTTTCATTTAAATGAAAAATCTGTTTTTTAAGTACCACTTAATGGTTTCATTATTCATCAAAAAATTGAAGTTTTTCAGAAAAATACCCAAACTTCACCCTAAGCTATATTTGCTATTACGAATCCAAAAATGATGTATATTTTAAAAAATTCAAGAAATATATGTTTCCTGAATTGATTTAATAATTAATTCCTGCTGTCAGAGCAAATAGCGTGTTTTTATGAAACAATGAGTATCAAAATACTGACACTAGTTTAAGTCCAATTTCAAAGTAAAATTTATTCCAACAACCACTATTGTATTAAATGGTAAAAATATATTCTAATTGAACTTTAAAACCAATTCAAAAGATAATGAAATCATAAAAATAAATTAGATTAAAATGAGGTTTTGAATTAATATACAATATTTTTTACTATTCATTAAAAAAATGTACTTTATCGGAAAAATACCAAAAAATAATCCATTGTAAATTTCAATTTCCCAATCATAAATAATAAGTTTATTTTGACAAATAGAGCTTATAAAATTGTTAAATGTTTTATATAAAAATGGTTTTCCATCAAAAGGCATTAAAACAATCTTTTAAAAAATATTAGTGTATTCCATGATTAAGATTGGATTTACTCTGATTTTAAGCCTTTAAAACACTATCTAATTCATTAATAGACATAGATAAAAATATCTATTTTTCATTAATTACTTGGGATGTTACATTTCTAGTCACACCCATTATATAACATGTTTCATGTTATATGGATTGGAATTTTATAATAATAATTGTGAATAATTATTTATCATTATTTTAATTAGTTGCCAAAAATATTATCTATCAAAAATTAAAAAAAAGTAATATTTTAAAAAAAAAATTGGTGAAGCAATCCACAATTAATTCCAAACAAATCCAAATGGGTTGGGGGTCATGTTGAAAAAACCCATAAGAATATTCATTTATAGGATAAAAATGATTTTGTTTTTGAAAGGTAATTTCCAATGTGGTGATATATATTTACTCTAATGAACACATCATGTGCAGGTTATTAAAGAATGCAAAATATTATTTTCCATTTTAGCTAAAACCTCACCACCATCATTCCCCTCCACCATTTCCATGCGATTGATATCTATTATCAATACTAGATCAGTACTAATATAGTTACCAATAATTTTTTTACATTAAAATTTCATATTTTTAAATTATAAATTAATACATAACATAATGATCCAAAAAATTTATAGTTATTGTATCATTGAAAATGAAAATATATAAACAATTTCTCTATATGATATCTACATTATCTTCCACTAAGGTCATATTAACTTTCACCCATCTATAGTGTGTCATTCTCAATAACATTTTTAATAACATGTCTAATTGATTACGGGGAATGGATGATTTCATCTTCATTATAGGGGTAAATGATGGAGATACCAATGCCCACTTAAACAAAACCTAATCATGACATTTTTCAACCATATTATGAATTTCAAAGAACAAATTTTCAATTGTGTCATAATTAATGGAATTACACATAATGTGAATCATAATGAAATAAATTAACATAATACATTATAAAATAATAATTTCAAAGGATATTGAATCGTCGCATACACATAAGTATAGAAAATCATTTCTTTACTATTTAATGATAACATCCAATACAATAAAAGTGGGATGTTTTCAAATATTAGTTGAAATGAGTCATTTACACCTCTAAATATATTTTAAATAATATAATAAAATTAATGGTATCATTACCCATGAAATTAAGTTGGTTTTAAAAAAATTTCATTAGGATATAAGCCATGAAAATGATATAAGTTTCACTACTAAATCATAAATTCACAATAGTGTAACCCTTAGATAATTAAATGGTTTCATAATGTTTTTTTGATGATAATATTGAACAATACATTAAAATAATATATTATGTATCATTGGATCATATCACCACAAAATAGTAGTAAAAAAATGATGTCATATTTATTGGAAAAAAGAATTTAAAATTATTAATAGATAATTCATAAAAGATTATTTCCATTAAAATTTGAAATCAGATATTTAAAATCATAATGATTAAAAAATATTTGTGAAAATATTTTCAATAAAAAACATTTTAATAATATAAAGGGATCTTCAATATATTTAGCGGTTATAACATAGAGAAATTTAATTCATGTTGATTACATTTAGATAATGATTCATTTCCCATTTTTGTAAAATTCAAGAGAAACCAATTCAAAATAATAAAAAAATATTTTTACATCATTATATATATATATATATATATTAAAATATGATTGGCAATGACTTCAATGAATAATTAGAGAATAGTAAAAAATTTCCTCAAAATATTTTCAGAAAACATAGACAATAATGTGATTGGATTATCAACTGATAAGAGAGGTAAAATCATTTTTTTTAAATCATTATTTTGGTCTCTTGAGTAAATAAAGAGAGGAAAATTAATTTTTTTTTCTAATTTTCACAAATACCTATAGTTGAAGAAAAATATGGGATTCATGAGGGTTATATAATGAAATTTATTCCTCAGAAGTGTAATCATAAATAATCATGATAAGAAATTATATTGTAAACTAAAACCCTTAACTAATTAGTAATTTATTAATCTTAAACCCCATGATGGATATTAACTTATATATATATATGTAAAATAACATAATTTTAAAAAATAATCATCATAATATACATTCGTAGGAATTATATACACAAAATAATATAAAAGGTGTTTAATATGTGGCTCCCAACAAAACTAGAAAACATGTTTATAAAAAAATTATGAATGCTATTTTTAGCGTTGAAAATCTATGAAAATATAAAGCCTTTTGGAATCCCATAAACATTATCAATTATAGAAAAATACCTAATAAATTATTATTTTATCTGATCATTATCTTTCACTTATAAAATATAACATCAGTAGTGATAGATGAAGTGCTGATGAAGTGACCGTTTGTTAGTTATAGATGATGTGATAATAATAGGAACCCTTATTTGTGATATATAATGTGATGGTAAAATGAACCTTTATCTGTGATAAATGAAGTACTGATAAATCGACCATTTATTAGTTCTTTATCTAGTACTAATAATGTTTATTTTAGCTACACCCATACAAAAACCCTGTATAATCCATGTAAATTCAAAACTAATCAAGATATATAAAATAGAATATAAATATATAGTAAAATATATTAGAATATAAATAAAACATTTCTCTATCATTCTGTTCATAGTTTCAAAAAAAAACTAATGGCATATATGTATGTAACCCAAAATATTACAACTCATATACAATATATAAACAAGCAATGTCTTTTCGATAATCAACCACTATATAAAATTATGTCATTGAAATAATAAATGTGAATTATTTTACCATAAAATAAAAAAAATTATAATTTTATTTTTATATAATGAAAATATGATTAATTATATTCTTATTTATAGTATATTTTAGTGATATTATATGTTAATTAGTTGACAGATATATGCGTGTTTGATTACAAAAGATAAAATATGTGTTGTGTATATTTTTACTAATGTTTAAATATATTCAAATCTAATTTTCTTACTTTTGTATGAGTGAGTATTATTTTAAACTAAAAAGGTACTTATATTGACAACATGCACATTGAGTCATATTGACATCATCATGTATCAAATTTACCAGATATTTATCTACATGTCAGAAATGAAATATGGATCATTTTATTAATTTTTTAAAACAATCCAAGATTGTTTTATTGGTTTAAGATATGGGATGCCTTTTTTAAACTATAATGAAACTTATATTGGAAGTACACACATTGAGTCATACATACCATGTTGTGTCTCATATTGGATAGTGGTTGATTCACACACATCAAAAATTGATTATGGATAATTTTTCTAATGATTGAAAATAATTCGATCTAATTTTATTGGGTTAGGTTATGTGATTTTTTTAACATAAAATGAAACATTGTTATTGAATACTTTCACATTCAGTCAGAATAGTCACATCATCTGTTTGATTGATGTTGGTTGATTCCAACATGTCAAGAATTTGTTGTGGATAATTATTCATAATTCTTAAAAAACAATCTCATTTTCTCATTTTATTATTGGAGGCACATTTGAATCTAAAATAACCCAGATTTTGAAAAAAAACACTTAGAGTCATACCAACCATGTCATACATCAAATTAATAATCGGACAATTCTTATACATCTTAAATATATTATGGACCATTTTCCTCTTTTTTTTAAACAATAAAATTCCATATTATTTTTTTAGCTATGTGATATGTGTTTCAAATAAAAGTAACATTTCTATATTGAGAACACATATATCGAGTCATGTTAATCACATCAGACATAATATTTATGCATGGTGGATTCCAATAAATTTAAATATTTATTATATTTTTTTCATAAAACATGAGAATAATCAATGGTATTTTTCTTGAGTTTTTCCATATGATACATGTTCTAAAATAAATAGAGACAATTATTAAAAAAACACATTCAGTCACACCAAAAACGTCATTTCCAGAAATCAGTGAGGTCAATTCCAAAACATCAAATATATATTATGGATAACATTCAGAATTTTTTTTAAACTATCCAAGTTCATTTCCTTGTAATTTTATTTTAGTTTATATTTTTAACTAAAAAGAATTTATTTATTAAAAGTATGTAAGTTGGTCCATATCAACAACATTCTATGTCAGATTTATTTGTTTTCACTTCCTATATGTTTAAAATTAATTAAGGATTATATTCTTAATGAATTAAATTTATATGAGGATTGTTTTTTATTTTTTTCCTATTTTATGTGTGTTTTATACTAAAATGGAACTATTGTATAAAAAACATAAACATTGGTTCATATCGACCACATCATGTTTCTAAATGATATGTGGTCTGTTCTCAAACATGAAAATTCAATAGTAAGTTAATGTCATAAATTTTGAATACAATAATATATCTTTTTCTCAATTGGGGCTATTTGATGTAGCACCCTAAAATTTTTTTGGTATGTTTCTATTAATTACATTCAAGTCATAACCTATATCTCATGAATATTTTAGATACATGGAAACAACACTTTTTTATTTAAGATAGTGTCATATCCAAGCCAATGAACATACATTTTCCACTTGCGTGTTTTTAATTTTGAAAATCTGAAATACACAGTTGTGTTTAGGATGATATTTAGAGCCTAATATAATTAACATAATTATTGTGAATAGTAACATACCCTTATTAATAATAACCTACCCTTATGAATAGTATTATTACTATTATTAACTATATCCACACACATGAATGTATAAATAAAATTAGGCACCTTAAAAATGAAGTTGAATAATTTATGTGTTTATATTTTTCGATTAAATAATAATTTTAATTAAATATTAAAATAATCATATTTATAAAATTATTTTTGAAAATTTGACTTCATTTTTTTATTATACACGTCGAAAAATGGATAGGGTTAATTTTTTGGATTTTTCTAAAATAAAAGATTTTTTTATGAATAATAAAACATGATAATTTATGATAAATGAAAAAATAAGGGATTTATTGAGTCATTGATGATGATTTGTTGATATAATCCCAATTGGTTCTAACTCACACACATTTAATACTGTTATTGGTCATTGAATACATACTATTCCTTGTCTTGGGGATAAATAATAAACTAATGATTAAAATATTATGAAAACCCTCCTCTCCTCCACTATATAATCACCCCTCACCCTCTCTTCATCCAACTCAACTCAAGATTCATGAATCTCCTAAATTATACTAAAAAATCTCCGTAACCTTATTCCCCTATTATAATACCTTTCGGTCTCACCAAAATTCCAAAATCAAAGGTCTTAAGGTGTTTCTCAAAGAGGATTACTGAAGAGGTTAACCTCTCTTCCTTTATATTTTAATTCCTTTTATAAGTTCCATTACTTTTTCCTCTCTTATAAACTCACCTCATCAAATGAAATGATAATTCTAGTACCATACATGTACTGGTTTTTTTATTCTAATGTAATATTTCATTATAATCCCTCTTTTTCCCCTCCTGTTATACTATAACTGCAAACACTGTCCGAGATGTGTATGTTTATCACACTCAAGGAAGGCAAGGTTTCAATTTTCATTACTATCATAAAAACTAGGAATTAAACCTTATCAATGGTTGAACCAAATAATAATATATTTATTTTATCATATTTAATATTTTGGATCCTTACACAGTGATAAAATGGAATAAAAATACAAAACAAATTCATTGTTCACAAAACCACTTAGCCAAATCCAAGGGTTTATCATTAACTCATCGAATGCTTCATCCTAATGGAATATAACCAGAATCATTATATTATAACTTATAACTCAATAATTTCATTAATAATAAATATAATTAATTTTGGATGTTTAAAAACATTTCAAATGAACATCCATTCTGGAATACAAGTAAACAGATCATGAAAATCCAAAGAATAAAATGCTACAAAAATAATAAAATTGAATCTATTAATCCCATAAAAAAGGCCATTTATGAACCTAATAAGGCTATAACAAATCAATTAAATGTTTATTACGTTCTATATTTATTAATTTATAAAGAAAAATTTTATTATTCTGGTCTTTAAGATCAATCAAGAACACCTTCAAGCATAAGGTAAGGGATCATATCTCTCACTTTTGTTCAAGAATCTCTCCTATGTTGTTGTTTTTTTAATACCTAATAATGGGGAATATTTTCACACCTACCCCATAATTTCCGTATGATATATAAGTAATGGTATTCGCTTTACCTCTCATTAATCTCTCACAATAATACTCGTTAACATTCCAAAATGATTGTAAGGGGTTTTCTAATATCACATTCAATTCTGTGGGATTTACATTGTTCTTCTCTTCATTCATATATGAGTTATAGGTGTACTTAAATTCCATATATATTATCATTATTATCTTTATATTAATCATATTTTCTCCTTGTTTCTTTGGTTACTAACTTTTGGTCATACGACTCAATTGATTACAATGTGGTAACTAACTTTGTCTCAATTTTCACTTCACTGTGATATAATTGTTAATGTGCACCTACTCTTTATTATTTGGTGTACCTAAAACCCATTTGAGATTACTTTTAAATTGAAATTATATTTCATTTTAATTTCCATATTCTCATATCATGGTTATGATTATTGTTTAATCTATATACCTTTTTACTTACGGTATTTCTCTTGAATGTTGTTTTGACTGTGGAAATATCGATGAACCCGTATCCTTTATACTATATACATAACGTAAAGGCATATTTCTCTTATGTTGAATCTATGTATAAAGAATGCTTTGGAAATTTAGTGATGGGTGGGACCTGCTACATCCCCTCGATGCATTGGTAGGTCTCATGATACAAATTAGTTGTTGAGAAACCCTTCGAGTTTGTTTCCAAAAAAAATGGGTTTATGCCCACAAAACTAAACCATATTAATGGTACTATGGTTTCATGTGCCAGATACAAGACATCCAATTAATAGGCAGTCTCTTTATTCATTATCAGTTATTACTATTCATGAGTTTTTCACTCTAAAACAAACTATGGAAGCAGTTTCATTCATAGTTTATTAATGTCATGTGTTTTTCATTTATTCACCTTTCCGTATTGATTATGTAAAATTAATTACAATTAAGTTATTATTCATTCAAGATTCCACCATTTTTAACCCCTACTGAGCATTTGAGATCAACCCTTTAATTTTTTATATTCAATATGCGGTGAAGAAGAGATCATTTAATGAGATCATGCAGTTGCAGTTTTTAGTTTTTGTCATGTATTGTATTTTGTAACGTTTCCAATGTAATTGGATATACATTTATATATCTATTTTCATCAAGACTAATAAACTAATTGTTTCATCCGGATTTTCATTCCTTCTAACCATTCCAATATAACAAGTAATGCACTGGCTCTAGTCTAGAGGGGTCGTGGCATTACAGTTGATATCAGTGGATTTTTAGTAGAAAACATGGATACTATAGTAGGAAATTTATAGTTGGGAACAAAGACCTAATGTAGTATTTTAGGGTAAACATACATGAATTTCCTAGTATTTTGGTAAGGAATAAATTATGTGAATCCTTCTAGAAAATAAATCCATGTCTGGAAATGAGTAGGTAGAGGTGGCTCATGAACAGATGCACCTAGGAGTGAAAGCTCCGACAAGGAGTTTCAGGCTTGACCTAGGGTATCCTGGTATATAACAATGGGTCATGTTGCACTCTTAGATACGAAACTCCTTGGGGTTATGGTTAGGATAATTTATATTTTTTACAAGCCATTATGAAGGATTGAATTGTAAATTATTCTTGAAAGAAACCATTTTTCATATTAAGGGTTAGACATGCATATGATCTCAATTTTTGCATAGTATGTTGTTTAGTTAATATTATACATTATGATTCATACCCTAATCTAGAGTGTGAAATTATTTTGAAATGGAGTCTAACAGATGAAGGGGAATCAATACTCATGGGAATAGTTGGGATCTCCAAATAGAGCAAGTCAACACAGTGAATATTAGAGCAGATTAGATCATGACCATATCAGGACAACATACACAAGTTGTAACAAATAACCATTCCACACATATGTTGGATCATTTCATGTGGAAGAATCCCCCATCTTTAAGTGGGACTACTAATCCAGTGGTTGTTGAGTAATGGATCAAGTCCCTTGAAAATATATTCATAGCATTAAGATGCTATGAAAATGTAAATGTATTATGGGCAGTATATTGTCTCGAGGGAGACGATGATAAATGGTGGTCCCGGACTCAAAATACCACAGAGGATGAATAAATAGAAGATATGTAATAGAGGGAATTTAAGAAAATATTCTTAGAAAAATACTTCCCTCGTGAGCCATGAACTGAAATAAATAAATAAATTCCTTGGATTAATGCAATGGGAAGAAGACAGTGTTGCAGAGTATGAGGCTACCTTCCCAAGGCTAGACATGTATGTCATAGATTACGTACGTGACTCAGTAGACAAGATCTATCATTTCATTGAAGGTCTTAGGCCAGTCCTTCAAAGGGAACTAGCTTGTCAATCATTTTCATCATATGATTAAATTTTCTCAAGAGCCATCAAAATAGAGGATGAATTTTCTAGATCAAATTTTTTCAAGAGAAACCAATATAAGATATTGTACTTTGACATCCAAGGGAGATTTTAAGTGCCAAAGAGCAACAAGGGAACTAATAAATTCCCATTATGTGAAAACTGTGGAAAAATAATCTATGGAAATTCTTAAAAGGCTTCTGAGTCTTCCATTACTGTGGAAGAAAGGGTCATCTATCTCAGGAATGCAAGTGGAAGAAACAATTTTATTATTTTCAATGCTCCAATTATAGAGATATGTGACACTATGCAAATGAGTGTCTTATGTGCCAAGGGAACATGCCTAAGAAAAAGCCAATAGAGAAAGGGAGTGCTTATGCGATTATAAATATGGATGTTGGAGTTCCTAATGGTGTGTTGTTCAGTACTTTAATTGATTACATAAACATAGACAAATATTTATTTGATTCTAAATTAATGCATTCATTTATTTCTTCCCAGTTTTCCAAAAGAAATAGACTTATAAAATTTGATTTAATAAAGGAGTTATTAGTCAAAAATTCTAGGGTATGCATCATTCCAACAAAGTAATGTTAACTAACCGTCCATGTGACACATAAAAAGTGCTTTAGATGATAACCTAATAATTTTAACAATGACTTAATTTGATATAATTCTCAGTATGAATTGGCCATCAAACTATTATGTGAATATTACTTTCAAGAAAAAGTAAGTTATTTTTTTTTGAAAATGGTGTAGAATCTCTTATCATTTGAGTGGAGACCTCACCATATGATTCTTATCTAGACTCACCCCTAGTATCTCTATTAAAATCAATTCTTGGAGATAAAGATATCAAAATATCTATGGGTGAGGAAAGAAATATCCAAATTAAATATGTGAATACAGTGCAAGAATACAATGATGTGTTTCCAGAGGATTTACCTAGACATCCTCTAGAGCGGGTAATTGAGTTTTCTGTTGACATAATTCTTAGTGCAAGACATATATCTAAGTCCCCATATTGAATGAGCATGGTGGATTTAGTGGAGATAAGGAAACAACTAGAAGAGTTGAGTGAAAAAGTATTTATTTGACCTAGTGTTTCTTCATGGGGAGCCCTAGTCTTATTTGTCAGAAAAAGAGATAGATCCATGAGTATATGCATTGATTACAGTGAAATAAATTCAATAAAAATATAGAATATGTATCCTCTTCCCCAAATTGATGATTTTTTGATTAACTTCGTTGATCTTAATACTTGTTGAAGATTGGCCAACAATTCGGATATCATACAATGCATGTGAGAAAGGATGATATTTCGAAGACAACATTTCGAACCAGGTATGGGAATTACGAGCTTATAGTGATGCCTTTTGGAGTGATGAATTAACCCTCTATTTTAATGTATTTAATGAAAAGAGTTTTCAATGAATATATTGATAACATTGTTATGGTATTCATAAATGACATAATGGTATATTCAAGAATCTATAAAGACTGTGAGGATCACTTGCAGAATATTTTTAAAACTCTTAGAAAAATTGAATTATATGGAATGTTTTGCATGTGTGAATTTTGGCTCCAATAAGTTACTTTTCTAGGTCATATTGTCTCTAAGGATGGAATCATAGTTGATCATGTGATGAAAAAGGAAATCCAAGATTGTCCCATGCCAACAAACATAATCGAGGTACGTAGTTTTATTGGATTAGCCGGTTACAATCGGAGTTTTTTTCATAATTTCGCAATAATATGAATCCCACTAACCAAATTCACATTTAAAGGAGTTAATTTTTTGTGGAAAAAAGAATGTACAAAATTATTTGATGAATTGAGAAGATGACCGGTCAATGCTCCAATTTTAACACTGCCATCTAGAAGTGTTGGATTTGTAATATACAGTGATGCATTGAAGAATGGTCAGAGTTGATTCATTCGGAAAAATGAAAACGTTATTGCTTATGAATCAAGGAATTTGAAGACTCATGAGAAAAATTATCCAACACATGATCTTGAGTTAGAAGTTGTAATCTTTTCTCTGAATATATAGAGACATTATCATTATGGTGAAAATGTGAGAAATACACAGATCCCAAGAGTTTGAAATACATTTTCACACAAACAAAACTCCAAATGAGGCAAAGAGATGGATCGAGTTACATAAAGGTTATGATTGTTAAATACACTAACACACCCTGGAAAAGAAAATAAAGTGTAATATGAATTAAAGAGGAAAGATCATGGACTTTGGAATCAAATGATGATATAGAAAGATCTTATATTCACAGATCTATTAAAGATAGATATGGTAATTGTTAAGGAAGGGGAAACATCATGTCTCATTAAAATGATTGATAAACCATATTTACAAGAGAAGATAAAAAACACTCAATCTGTTGTTGAAAATCTATAAAAGAAAATTATTTCTATTATGGATGGGATATTGAAAGACTTCATGTATAAAGATAGAGTTCTGATGTTTGGGAAGCGGTTATGTATTCCATTAGTAGCTGAGCTAAAAATTAAACTATTAAACGATGCTAAGAGCTCAAATTTTTCTATACAACCAGGTAGCACAGAAATGTATAAAGATCTAATGAAATAATTATGGTGGGATAATATAAAGCGGGAAATTAGTGACTACATCTCAAGGTGTCTAGTTTTTCATCATGTTAAGGTAGAAAGATAACATCCTATAGGAGTGATGAAACCTCTACCTATTCTTATGTACAAATGGGATAACATTACGATGGATTTTGTCACTGGGATACCGAGTACACCTATAAAGAATGATGTAATATGGGTAATTGTTGATCATCTCACAAAATAAGCACATTTACATCCTATAAAAGATGATTTACCACTTGAGTACCTAGAAATAATTTATATTAATGATGTTCTAAGACTTCATGGTGAATCTCTATCGATTGGGTCTAATTGGGATCCCCAGTTTACATCAAAATTTTGCAAATGTCTCCAAATGGTTTCAAATACTGAGCTTCGTATGATTCTTGCTTATCACCCCCCAAAAGATGGAGAGTTTGAAAGGACTATTCAAACTCTAGGAGACATGATGAGGTCCTACTCTATTGACTTCCAAGGTATGTGGGAACAATACTTGACTTTGGTGTAATTTTCATTCAACATTAGTTTTCATTCTAGTATTCAAATGGATCCATAGAAACATTATATGGAAAGAGATGACGAACTCCAAATTTTTGGGATAAAGTTAGTGAGAGGAAACTTATAGGCCGAGAACATATTGAAGAGACCAAGGAAAAGGTGAAGAAAATCGAGGCACATATTAATGAAGCCCAATGTAGGTAGAAGATTTATGCTGCTAACCAGAGAAATGATTTGGAATTACAAGTGGGAGTCATGTCTTTCTGAAAGTATCTCAATGGACTGGTGTCTTAACGTCCAGTAAGAAAGGAATATTTATCCCCATGTATATCAGACCATTTGAAATTTAGGAAATAATTAGAGCTATAACATAACATTTATCAATGCCTCTATGTGTCTTCAAATTTCATGATGTGTTCTATGAGTCATTGGTGATGAAAATACATTTCATACCTAATTCATTTACTCACTAAGGAAGAAATATAACCGGAACTTGATTTTTAATTGGGTGAAGAGCCTATCAGAATCATTGGAAGAATGGAGATGGTATTGAGAAATCAGACAACTCATATTCTAAAGGTTCTTTAGAAAAACCAGAATAAGGATGAAGAATCATGAGGACTTGCGGATGTTCTGAAGAAGAACCACGCACAACTTTTTGGTAGCCTTTATAAATAAAAAATTTTGAGGATGAAATTTCTAAATGAGGTAATAATGTAGCAACCCAAATATTTTATGGTATGTTTCTATTAAATACATTCGAGTCAATGCCTATATTTAATAAAGAACTGATTTTCATAGAAACAACACTTTATTATTTAGGAGATAGTCATATCCTAGGCATTGAACTTAAATTTTCAAATTGTCGGTTTTGAATTTTGAAAATATGACATACACGGTTCTGTTTAGGATGATATTTAGCATTTGATAGAAATAACATATTTTTTTGTGAATATTAACGTACCCTTAAGAATAGTAACTTACCCTTGTGAATTTTAATATGAAACTTATGAATGGTATCCACCCCCATGAATGTATAATAAAATTTAGGCACCTTAAAAATGAAGTTGAATAATTTATGTGTTATATATTTTTTGATTAAAAAATAGTTTTAATTAAATATTAATATAATTATATTTAGAAAATTATTTTTTAAAAATAGACTTCATTGTTGGATTCTATGCATAAAAAAATTGTTAGGTTGATTTTTTGGGATTTTTTTTTGAAACAGTTGATTTTTTTATGAATAGAAAAATGCTACAATTTACAATAAATGATAAATAAGGTATTTAGTGAGTCATTGATGATGATCTTCTAATGTAAGACCAATTGGTTCAAAGTCACATGCTTTTATTATAGTTCTTGGTCATTGAATACTTACTATACCTTGTCATGTGAAGAAATAGTAAACTAATAATTACATTTTTTTGAAAACCCTCCTCTCCTCAACTATATAAATCACCCCTCACCCCCACTTCCTCCCACACCACTCAAGCTTCACGATTTAACTAAATTATGCTCAAAGATCTCTCTAAGCTACTCACCCATATCAAATATCTTCAGGTCTCACCAATAGGACAAAATCAAAGGTCTTATGGAGTTTCTCAAAGTGGAGTACTCAATAGGTGAACCTCACTTCCTTTTTATTTCAATTCCTTTTACAAGTTCTATTATTTTGTCCTCTCTTATCACCTAATATCATCCAAATTCAATTGTAATTATAGTACCATAATTTTACTATAAGTTATATTTTCTAATTTAGTATTTAATGATAATCTCTCTTTTTCACCTACTTTTAATCTATAAATTCAAACACCGTTCAAGATGTGTAAATTTATCACAATCAAGGAAGACAAATTTTCCATTTGCATTACTATATTCAATCCTAGACCTAAAACCTTTTCAATGGTTATACTATATCATAATATATTTATTTTATCATATTTAATATTATGGAATCCTTACATACTCATAAAATGGAATAATAATACAAAAAAAGTTCATTGTGCACAGAAATGCCAAGCCATATCCAAGGGTTTATCATTAACTCATCGAATGATTCATCCTCATGGTATATAACCAGAATCATAATAAGATCATTTGAATCTATGTAATTTCATTAATAAGTTATATTAATAATTCTTGTTGTTTATCCACATTTCATATGAACTTCTATTCATGAATACCAGTAAACATATCATGAAAACCATAGAAGAAAATGCAACCAAAAAAATAAAATTGAATCTTTTAAAACCATCAAAAAGGCCATTGATGAACCTAATAAGGTTATAATATATAAATTACATTTTTATTATGTTATGTAATTATTAATTAATGATGATAAATTCGATTATTCTGATCGTTACGATCAATCAAGAACACCTTCAAACATATTGTAAGGGATCATATCTATCACTTTTGTTCAAGATTCTCCCCTATGTTGTGCTCTTTTATTTTTAATACCTAATAATGGGGTATGTTTTCAAACCACCCCCATACTTCCATTATGATATATAATTAATGGGAAACACCTTTACTTCTCATTAATTCCTCACAAGAACCCTCATTACCATGCCCAAAATTTTGTAAGGGGGTTTCTCATCTCACATTCAATTCTATGGGATTTCCATTGTTCGCCTCATCTTTCTTATATGTGGTATAGGTGTACTTACATTTCATATATATTATCATGATTATATTTATATTCATGGTATTATTTGATTTTTTTTGTGGTTATTAACATTTCATCATACCACTCAATTGATTACAATGTGGTAATGAGATTTGTCTGAATTATCACATCATAGTGACTTATTTAGTATTGTACGCATACTCTTTCTTATATGGTGTACCTACTTCCCATTTGAGATTACTTTCCAATTGAAAATATTTTCAATTTAAATTTCCATATCCTCATATAATGGATATGATTATTGTCAAATACATATACCATTTTACATATGTTATTTATATTGAATGTTGTTTTGACTGTGGAAATATTGATGAACCGTATCCTCAATTATATATGAATTTAGTAAATGAATATTTCTCTTCTGTTGAATATAGGTATAAAGAATGATTTTGACATGACGTAGTGGGTGTGGCCTACTAAATCCCCTCAATGAATTGGTAAGACTCATGAGACATATTAGTTGGCGACAAACCCTTCGAGTTTGTTTCCACAAATAAGACATGTTTCTACCCCCAAAACTAAACTTTTTTAATAGAACTACGGTATCATGTTCCAGATACATGACATCCAATTAATAGACATTCTATTTATTCAATATCATTTACCACTATCCAAAATGTTTTCACTATGAAAAAATATATGGATGCAGTTGCATTATCAGTTTATTAATGGCATGATTTCTTCATTTATTCACCATTCCATATTGATTATATAAAATTATTTAAAATTAATTTATTATTCATTCAGTCTTATTGTGGTCTCGGGTAAGGGGATCCTTTGTCCCCTACTCTTTTCATTATTTCTCAAAATTCTCTGAGTTGTTATATTATTCAAGGCCTATACACGGGTAAAATCATGCCTTATCATAACAGGAATTCCATAAGGGGTATTACTCACTTGATGTTTGATGATGACACAATCCTTTTTATCAATGGTAGTAGAAGGTTAGTGCCGGGTTTAAACGTAATTCTAGGGGAATATTGCAAGTGGAGAGGGAAGGTGGTGAACAATGATAAAAGCCTCTTCTTTACCACCAAGAAGACTTCTCTGAGGAAGGAGAGGGTTTTGGGGACCAGAACGAATATGGGCAAGGGTGCTTTTCCCATGGAATATCTTGGGGCACTGGACAATCCCTCTTCTCTTCGGGTGCATCATTTTTATAAACTTGTTAGTAAAATTAATGGGAGAATCTATAATTGTAAGAACATATTTTATCCATTGGAGGCTGCATTACTCTGGGGAACAATTTCCTTGTATCCATTACCATGCACATCCATTCAACTATCAAGGTTCCTAAGAGAGTGATTTTCAATTTTGAAAGATTTATTGTATCATTCATATGGGATGGATAGATGGAATGTAGACATCATTGAGCTTCAGGGAAACCATTAGAAAAACTTCTATCTTAATGGGGAATCAATATAAGAAGTGTGTCTAATACGATTAAAGGGATTCATGCTAGAATTTCTTGGGAGGCCCTGGAAGGACAGTCTCCTTGGGGTAAAAAAACTCAGGACGTATATGGATTGAATTCAAATGTTCAGAGGAAACATTATTCTAGGATATAGAATCTGATTCATCCATACTTGGAGGTCTTAAATATTCATTCTTGATGGATAGTGGGAAGAGGAGATATCAACATCTGGCAGATTGATTGGGGGGTGGGCAGGCTATGGTTCCTAGGATGCCCTATCCAATATTTTTCCTTCAAAGAGGAAAGTAGCCACCCCTTGTTTTTTCAGGCCATCCTTAATGAAATCCAAATGTAATTTTTCAACAACATAACTGTAAGTGATGAGGAGTATGGGCTCATTTTTATGGGTTCTACGTCGAGTGCCTTTTCCATCAAGGATTATGCTCGGGTGACGATGAATTTGTTGAATAATTATCTGTGCGGGGAGGCCTTGTGGTGCAAGGAGATTCCTTCCATATTTAAATTTCTGTTGTGGCGTATACAGAATATGGAACTTCTGATAGACGATAGCTTGCAACGTATGGGAGTTTATATGTATTCTCAATGTTGGTGCTACATGTATTTAAACTAGGAAACAATGGGGAATCTCCTATATGACAGTGAATGGGCCAGAAATATATGGCAGACTTTTGGATCCTTCTTCGGTTGTGACGGGTTTGACGGGGATCAAGGTAACTTCCTCAATTCATGGTTTATAGGTGCTAGGAATCAGGGGGCTGAAAGAAAATCTCTGACAGTCATTCTAATTGCAGGGTGTTGGAAAATTGGGAAGGCATGGAATGACAGTCGTCATAATAAATTTTCTATAACACAGGTGGGTATTATTTTCAAAATGAAGAATTATTTTTTGGACCTGGTCAGGCTGTTCCCCGATTTCCATTGAGCACCATCGGTGAGCTCCATCACCTCCAATGTTTTCTAGGATCAACAAGTTGTCTCATCTGGGCAGGGACAGTGGGTTCGCTGGAGACCTCCAAGCCAGGGATTAAAACTTAACACGGACGGATCAATGATCATGGGGGTGATACGCGTGGGGGGGGGTGAGAGGTCCCGCGGGGTCTGTGACTACTGCATTCTCTAGAATACTTGGAAGAGGTGATTCACTTCAGGCGGAGGCTCAAGCCATCACTGTAGTTATGGAAATGTTTTCTCGGATGAGGATCTGTCTGACAGTGGTGGAGACTGACTCCATGCTTTTGTGCAATGTGTTGTTGGGAAAAGGTAAGGTTCCTTGGAGTACTGATTACACTATTAAGAGATGAAAAATGCTAATTGGGCCTCACATGGAGGTCTCACACACATGGCAGGAGGAAAATATGGTGGCTGATTTCTTGGCCTCTCTGGAAACCCCACAATGCATTATGTTTTCTTTCTCTAATTTGGGGTCATTTCCTAGTGAGGGGATGAATATCTTGTTTAATGATTCTATGGGTTTTCATTACATTATACCATCATGACATCCTTTTGTGTACTATGTTTTTAATCAACAGAAATGATAATTTTCAGTCAGTCAGTTATTATTCATTCATCAATCCACCATTTTTATCCCTTACTAATTATTTTAGATCACCCCTTTCGTTTTTTACCTTAAACCATTGGGGAAGAGAAGATCATATATTTAGTTCATGTGGTTTCAATTTTTAATTTTTGTTATCTATTGTATTTTGTAACAATTCCAATGTAATTTGAGTAATATCTATGTATCTAGTTTCTTGAAGACTACAAATATGGTCATTCCTTTGGGATTTTCATTCCTTCTAACCATGCCCATATAACATTTAATGCACCAGATCCGGTCTATAGCGGTCAAACCGTTACATTTGACGTCTACTTTAAACTAAAATAGAACATTTATATTGAAAACACACACTTTATACCATACTGACCACATTGTGTATCAAATTGACTGCATGAAATTCCTCCCCATTTTAAATATATTATTGATCATTTTACTAATGTGTGAAGACAATACAATCTATTTTTGTATGTTTAATCTATTTTAATAGTTTTTTAAAATAAAATTACACCTATGTATTGAAATCATTTACTTTAGGTAATCTAAACCACATCATGTTTTAGATTGATGTGAGGTCAATTAATAGACATAAAAAATTAACTATTGTTCATTTTCATTATGTTTTGAAAAAATCTAAAAAAAATCTTTGTTTTTTCTATTTTTTTAAATGATATGGATATTTGGTATTTAAAACATGTAATATAGATCATTTAGACCAAATAGCAAGTAAGATTGATGTGCAGTAATTTAAATCATTCTAACAATTAATTATGGATTTTTTTCCTATTTTTTAAAAACTATACGAGCTCATTCTATCAGCTTTGAATATTTTTTTGTTTTAAACTAAATTGTATCTTTTAAGTTGAATGAACTCACATTGAGTTATATTGACAATATTTTTTATCAAATCGATGTGCAGTGAATACTATCCCTGAAAAATGATATAATGATCATTTTTCAATAATTTTTTTTCTAAAAATATTTTTTATATTTTTTGGATATTTGATGGGAATATTAATCTAAAATTATCATTTTATATTGAAAAAAATCACATTGGGTCATATCAATCACATGATTCCTCTTATTTATGTGCGGTAAATTCATACATATAAAAAATTAATTGAGGAACATTTTTCTTATGTTTGAAAATCATCTGAGCTTATTTTCTGGGATCTGTATCATTGATGTTTTTTAAATGAAAATGGAACATTTAAGTTGAAAACACACACATAAAGTCATAATTATCACATTGTGTGCATTATTGATATGTGGTAAAATCTTACTTCTTATAAATTAATTGTGGATTGTTCGCCTAAATGGTTTTAAAAAATGCCAATATGAATTTCATAGTTTCGACTATCTGGCATGTATTTTAATATAAAATTGAAATTTTATATTGAAAACATACACATATAGTCATATCAACAACATCATCTATCAGATTCATATTTAGTCAATTATTAGATGTGAAAAAAACAATTACTGATAATTTTACTAATGATTAAGAAAAATGTGAGCTCTATAATTTAGTTTTTACTATTAGATATAAATTTTAATCTAAAATTTAACTTTTATATCTAAAACATATACATTCATTCATACCAAAAAAATTAGGCATCATGATTATTAGAGGACCATTCATACAAATTAAAAAAATTAAATTTTGTATTTTTCCATTGTTTTAAAATAATTCGAACAACGTTTTGTGATTTTGGCAATGTAATCCATGTTTTAAACTGAAATGAAAATTTATTATTTGAAACACATACATCTGGTCATACCTACAAAATCGTGTCTCATATTTAATGAATGTCAATTCATAAACATGAAAAATTAAATATTGTACTTTTTATTAATGTTTTAAATCAATTTAATCTCGATTTTGTAGTTTTGAGAATGTTGCATGTTTTTTTGACAGAATGAGTAAATTTTAAAAAAGTATTCAAATAAAAATTATAATGATATTGTTAATAAAAATTATAAAATAATAATAAAATTAAATAAATATGTAATTGAAAGTCACTGCTTCTGAATATATATATACATTCTAACACTATGTATTGTACACATTCATTTAAAAACACATTATTATCTTCCATTATATTGCTCCATGAAAAATGAAAAAAATAATATAGAAGCATTATATTATGAATACTTCACAATTTATATATATTTCAAAGGTCTTAAACAATAATAAACCAAAACATTTGTATGTAATCATAGAAATTTGAAATTTTCTGATAACGTGACACCATGTCAGCGTCCTAGTCTTATATAAAAGATTACATCTTATTTTGAGTATGTATATTATTATAATTATTATATTTACACATAAAATATAAAAAAACAAATGATTAAGAAATATTATTAATGAAATTGTAATCAAACATAGAAATTTATGTTCTAAGGTTGTTAATATTTTAATTTTTTATGGTATATACCACAAATTATCAATAAAATATCCATAATTATTGTAAGTATATTACATTATACTCATTAGAAAAATTGAAAACAATTATTAAATTCTTTTAAAATATGTTTTAATAATTAATTATTTTTATATATACCTAAATCTATTTCTATATGATCTATGAGACATGTTTTTTATATTCGTTCATAGACATCATATCTTGATTTATCCTATAATTAGTGACCTTCTAATCATAAAAAAATATTCTTAAAAAAAGACTACAAATAATAATTTGAAACTTATCTATAGTTTTTTTCAGCACATTACAAATTCAAAATATTTAGTTTGTGTTGTCTATTTTATGTATATCCATGTTTTGCGATCAAAAATAGATATTTTGGGTGTCCATATTGAACGTGATTAGCATCCAGTTCTTGAAAAAAATCATAAACAAATATATAATAAAAAAATAATTATATGATTTGATTGAAGAGCTTTATCCCAACACTGTAGGTTTTAATTATTTTCTTTTACCTATTATTTTCTTCTCAAACACCACAATTACATCATATTTTTATTAATATTGTATTTCTACTCCAATGTAATATTTTCCATAGAAGCGATATAGTGATTAATGAATTCATACCATGATTTATAAGGTCATCCATTTATATAATGGAAATATAAAATCATGTGAAAAATATAAATAATTTTTTAAAATAATGAACCTCTTGGATAATGTTTTTGGGATAGAATTATTATGAAAATATTCATTCATTATTTATTCACAACTATGACTCCACACCATTGAAAAATGATAATATCATTTATTCTGTTGAGACCAACCACATCAATAATGATTGTTGACAATTTTTGTTCCACTCATGTAATGTAGGCCACACAACCATTATTAAATGTAGTTTCATCATGATTTTGTAATGATAATATAACCATTAATGTAACTAGATATGAGAAGGTTCTCTATGAATAAATTCTTGTTTTATAATTTGATTAACGATGTTCTCATAGATCTGAACTTTTGTTTCGCAATCAGTTTATCCCTATGTTGTAACCTTCCTAACATTATAACATTTTTATCTAATTTATTAGGGTTTTCATTTGATATTTTTTATAGTAAAATATCTTATATAATTAAAATATTATAATTCCATTTTATAAATATTTCAATAGATTCAGAAACTATTCTTATATATATATCATCAAGAGGAATAGGACAATTAGTACATGGATATTATGATACATCAATCCCCCCTTATGTGTGATATTTTTGGAGTTCATTGTTTTATAGAGTGTTTCCAAAGATATTATACAAGTTAAACCACATAATAAAGCTATTTATGGGTATTGAAAAATCGAAATCACATTCTTGATTACCCAAGATACTTTTAGAAATATAATTTTATCATATGTTCTTTGATTAAAATTTTGGAGAACAAGTAATGAAAAGGTGATTACCTAGTTTATAGTGTGCATATGAGGGGAATGGAAATCCCTAATTATAACAAGGCCATTTGGTTTTCATTAACAGTTCATTTTTCCACCAAAATATTTCTTTGGTACATGTGAATATATTAGTTTTCTTAACTAGACTAAATTATGATATATTTTAATGAATATATTTTCCCCTAAAATCATTTTTTATCTAAAATGTATATTCTCAAATTTCTTTCTTCTCGAAATATGATTGAGGAGACACCTCAAAATATAATTTTTTTAATGACACCATATTGTTCTGAATGTATTTTTTCTTTTGGTACGATCCTTGTTGATTCTTATGTCTAATCCATATAAAATCCAATCAATATAAATATATTTCTTTGAATTTAATATTATTATAATCAATAATGAAATACTATTATGTCATACCAAAAAATAGTTCCCCTAATTCTTTTTTGGTTTCATCAACTAGTTTACCCACCTTATTTACCTGAACCTTTATCCATAGAACATGATGTTTGATGGAGGAAGCATCAGATTTTAATTCATCAATATGCATATAAAAATTGATACATTTTTTGTTTCATATCACATAAAACTGTTACCTTTATTTAAAGTATATAATTTGATTCTTTAGTGAAGTGTACCCCATCATTGTTTTACGATATGAGTATATTGGTTTTGATGCATGTTTTATATTTTTATCACTCGTTTTATGTTTTATAAATTATAAATTTTTAATAAAATTAGATAAAAATAAATAATACCTCATAATATACTATTGAATATAATTCACCTAAAATGATTTCTTTTTGTAATGAGTAATGAAATAATACAATTTTTTCAAATTTATAATGTTTCCATCAGTAACTGGTTAGTGCGGAATTATATACCCTATATCATCCCTAAGATGAAATTCAGTAAGAATATAATATAACACACTATTGAATTTTCCAGAGGCCTTAATGACATATCTCTTATCAAATATCATAAAATAAAATAGGTCAATAAGTAACAATTCAAATATAATAAATGTTTCAATATATAGATCTTCTAAAAAATATAGAAAGTGTACCATAAAAATACATTTATTTCCCACTAATGGGTTCCCATCATTACATGTTGTTCATTATGCCATGAATATATATCAATAAGCATAATCATCCTCATTGTCAAACCATCATTACTAAGAAACATGAACATATTGTGGTCCAAACGATGCCATCGTTGATTCCACACAACCTTAAAATTTATTCCCTTACTTATATCCTTGATAATATTAGTTATTTATGTCTTGTTGTTTAGTTATTTTTCTCGTTCTTACAAATGGGTTTGATCACATAATAATGTTTTAATTTCCACATCAACCACCATTTTTTCCCCGTAATTGGTAACATAATAGTGTATATAGGTCATTGTCTAAATTATTAGTCAAATAATTAATAAATACTAAATAACTATCATAGAGAACCAATAATATTTTGAGGAAATTATATTATATTAAAAATATTAACCAACTTATTGAACTCTACTAATTTTATTCAATGGATGATTGGATTTTTCTCTAATTATTAGAATCAAAATACCTTCATTGTCCCCACTAAAATTGAGAATACATTTTCTCTATTGGGACCTACATAAAATGATAGTGATCTCCCAATTAATGGGTCATAATAAATTGAATTATCTTTTTACCCTTCAGTAATTTTAGTCCCCTTTTGGAGAATTAACCAATTCTTGATTGGTGGATTTGAGAAATAAGATAACTGCACTTTTTTGGAAATATATACCACTCCCCCTTTTCCAATTCTATAATGAAATACATCATAATCAATATAATTTCATCAATATTCAAGACACTCCAGCTATCAACTTATTTGTAAGGGAAAATATGCACTTGAAATGTTGTATTATTCAACTTTTATATCTGACCGATGATGGAAAAATTTGGAATATTCATAGAAATTAGATTTTAAAAATTTGAAAATTCCATATTCCACAATTTTAACAACAGATTTTTGTTTCATATTTTAGCTATATTGTTATTTTGTATATAATATATAATTATTAATTACAAAATTATTGTAAGATATATCATTGGAATTTGGTCCCCTAGATATCCATCCATGTCATTTTACAAAATAATTCAGATTTTTAGAAAACTCATTATCAAAATTATCTCAGATTTATCATGTTAACTATTTATTATATGTATTTGATACCCATACTTAAGACCATTATTATTTCAAACTTTTAGGAATTTCATTTTGGGATTCAAAATATGGATCATAGACTTCAGTATTATGTAAAAGTTCATGGTGATCATTCTCATGCTCTATGATGGTAATTGTAAAAACATATCGTTTTGAAACACATTCTCCCATAAGTTATTCGTTGTGTGGAGCCTTTGGGATATTGATTCAATCAACATCAGTTAGGTAATTGGTACATAATTCGATTAAATCATCTACAATATATCAGTATGAAATAAAACCTTCTTGTAGAAGTTTATCCATGACATACCGTTTCAAAATCACCATGTACCACACATTGGGTTACATCCTTCTACAATGGACATGCCCACATAGTTGATCCACTCTAATCAAGTGAACCATTTGGTCGACAACTATATAAAATAATGATTATGGGAATAACTTCTTTTATTCAAATGATATGACTACAACCTCATTATTCATGATTGGAAACCTCACCATCTCTAGAACATTATTTCATATGGGTTTGGAAAAGAAACAGAGCGTGGTTAATATATGTTATACAATTTTATGAATTACACAATATAAGTTATGGTCATCGACTTTTGCATCAAACCATAGATGTAATGTGATTTTAATTCATGTAACATCAAATTAGTCGTGGGAACAATATTTACTAAATTTGATGAATGCCCTAATGGTCCTTTTACACTGTTTATGAAAATATAAAACTGCAATTTTTCTTTATCTAGATAGAGTGTATTCTTCTAAATGAAGATATTTCCTACTAAGATATATTATAGGGGAAAACACTTCACTTTTTCCCATGTAAATAATGTTCAACATATCATTGAATGGGTTGTAAATAAGACCACGAGAAAAACAATGTTTGTGGAGTTGTTTGGCAATAGAAACACAAATACAAAACACCATTTACTAAGAAAGACCTATGCGATCCATAGTAGTTAAAAATAAGTAATAGGTAAAACCAAGCACATAGAAACATTAGAGGATGATGATTGTGGTGGGGGATTCCTTGACTCCTAAACATCGAACCTAAAAACCACTGAGACTAGAAAATGTTGAACTAAAATACACTATTTAACTTGAACATGAATGTAATGAGATATGAGGGTAAAAATATCATACCATAGATTATAGGGTTGATTTGTCCATGAGAAAGTCAAGGGGAAGTGATGAAAGCATTTGACATTCGAGAGAGCATGGATGGAACGAAAAAATAGATTTAGTTTGGGTTATTTTAAATAGATAGTGGAGGGTTATGTCAATGCTTTAAAAAAAAATTAAAAAAGAGGGCTTTATCGTGTCAAAAATAATAGACAAGGATAGAATACATCTTTAGCCGTGCCTTTTTATCACTTATAAAGATGTCATTTATCATTCGTGTTTACTAATGATAAAGGTTTAAATTAAAATTATAAATTTATATATATTTAAAAAAATTTATAGATACTTTTATATAATTATAAATATATTTCAATAATTGTAAATATTTATATAATTATATTATATATATGTGTGTAAATATAAAAATATTAAATATTTTCATTATTTAAATATTTTTCTTATAAATTTATAATCAATTAAATATGTATTTATTTATTTATAATTATATAAAAAATTGATAAACTAAAATAAATATATTTATAATTACAAATATATAAATTAAAAAATTGATTAAATATACATGTATTAATAAATTAAGAAATAAATTTTTAAAATGATATTTATTATTATAAATATACTTACATCATTATATGTATTTCATAAATAAAATTATTTATATATTCTTAAGAAATATATGATTCATTTAAATATATATATAGTTATTTTATAATTATTTAAAAATGTAATATATTTTAATATATATATAATATATTTATAATCAATTTAAATGTTAATTATTAATAGTGAAAAAAATATAATTTTATAAATATATTAAATCAATATTTACAAATATATATATTTTTATTTCAATATATATATTTAATAGATAAATATAAATATAAATATACTAAATATATTCATTATTGAAATATATTTATTAAAATTTTATAAGTATAAATATATTTTTATCGTTATATATTTTTATATAATAATATATATGCATATAATATATATATTAAATATGTTCATTATTTAAATAAATATTTTATAGTTTTATAATTATTAAATAATATGAATATTTATTGACAATTACATATATAATTTTTACAAATATAATGATGTTTTATAAATATATATATATATATATATATATATATATATAATGAATGTCTATTAAATAAAAATTAAAAAGTGTGGGAGAATGATAAAATAATGAAACATATTACAACAATGGTGAATGAGTTATGGAGTTGATGTTCATAAGCCCAAATTTCAGATAAAAAACATCATGAAACTCTAGAAGCAGATGGGGTGAGCTCTAGATGTCAATTAATAATACATTAAATGATTTCTAGAAGAAGTAATGATCATCAGACAGCTCCATAAAATCCATGTACTCTCTATTCATTCCATTATCAGCAACAAAGCCGCCATTATAGGTGCATCAATGAAATATCACGCTCTTGGAGTAGCAAATCTTATCATGAATTATGGAAGACTAAGGGTAATTATCTTTCTTTATGGAAGATTGGGATTCTTCCTCATGATTTTAGACTACCAGGATGATGTTTTCACCATAAGAGATCTCTACAATGACTCTAACTGGTCTATGCATTCAAAATGCAGAATCGTAGTATATACTCCTTGAAATCTATTGCAGAAATAATCAAGAAGGATTAAAAATTAGGACACTTCATTTCAGTGGAAAAAGCGTTGAAATAGACCACTCCATGGAAGATGAAGAAAATGAAAAACTATCCAAACAGGCCCCATGGAGTTATTTCAATCTCAGAAATGTAAAAAACCTTACATATCGGCATCAACTAGAGATGAGTAAAAATCATACGAATTAATAAATGGAAATAAAACAAAGAAAAATAAAACCAAATTTATATTAATGAAAGGATACATCTCACACAAGTTTAAAAATGGTAGACTTATCCCAATCTATTTTATGAAAAGGAATAATATCATGTGGAACTTGATAATAGTAAGAAAAATCAACTCAATTGACACCTTTAATTTCAAGACCATCATCAACCAAATTGTCATCCATATAAATGTGACTGAAAATATTATTCATGGAAAAGATAGTATCCAATGATTTAATCCAATGATTAGTTATAATCAAACACAAGTGAGAAAGACCCATCCTGATGGCAGAGATGAAAAAATTATAATCGCTCTCGATCCATAAATTATCTCATCTACTATTTGTAGTTTGTTTATCCGCAGTGATAATACCAATCATTACATCCTCAATGTTAATAAGAAAGGCCATAAGAACCATGAAAACATCCATGAACACTCCATTTATGATTTATGAAGACATCATGATGGCCAGAGAGCCAAAGATTACCATTAGACAGTTCATCAAAATAAACTTTTAACTATCCCAAAAGTGGCCCCTTCCATAAAACATCAAATGATCCACACGGAGGCATGATGTTTCTCTTAGAATGTATATGCTTTATTAGTTATAATAATGTTCTAAAAAATAAAATATTAATATTTATTGAAAGAAACGTGAACATATGATGAAAATATCTAAAAATATAATATATATATATATATAATAAATATTATTCAATTAAAAAACATAAATTAAAAAATAATAAAAATGAATAAATAATAAAAATATGTAAAAATATTTAATAAATATATATACTTTTTCTATTAAAAATGTAATATATTAAATATATTATGTTATAGAAATAAATTATTAAAGAAAAATTAATTTTTTTAAAAAAAATGACATATGTTAGGTTAATGTGTTTGTATATAATATTTCATTAATTATGTATATATTTGTCTGGGTTAGATTAATATATATATATATATATAAACGAACAGTTGATTTATATTTAATTTAGTAATGAAATTATATAATATGTAGTGGCTTTTAATGAAATAAATAACATAATGATTTAATAAATCAAAAAAATAACTAACTGGTATTAATTATATATGTAATTTAAAAGAATTAAACATTATTTTTAATATATATATATATTAAAATTGAAAAGACTAAGTAATGATTATATAAACTACGACCATATTAAAAAATATTGAATTTCAATGAATCAATATTTATATATAAATATTAAAAATGGATAAAATTACAAACATATTGAATAATGAAAAATTGAAAAATAATACATTTTAAAAATATTAAAAAACAGTTATAAATAACAATGGATAAGTAATATAAACAATTAATAGATTATAAATAACATTAAAAAGTAATAAATAATATAGATTTAATAAAGAAATAAAAAATATTAAATTTACTGATTAAGAATATTATTTACATAAATTTTTTTTATATATTTAAATCTAAAATGAATATTAAAGTTTGAATAAATTATAGAAATATTTTGTGTGTGCATTGAATATAAAAAAATTAATTACATATATGTATTTATGAAATAAATATAACAAATGTATGTAATACGATGAATTGAAAAATGAAAGGACATTCAATTTAATTTTCATTACTTGGAATAATTATTCAACATTTAAAATCAATATTATTTTTAATAAAGAGGTGTTTTCACTAAATATATGAATTATTTATATAAGAATAATTATTTTATATAATCGAAAACAAATATCAGAAAATAAAATACCTATTGATATATATATATATATACATATTAATATATAATAATACACATCAAAATAAAACTTATTAGATATATTAATGAATAATCATGTATAAGGACTATTAAAAATTAATATGACCTTAATATGTTTTTAATTATAATATTTTTTCATTTTCCATATTTATATTTATTATTTAATATTAAATACTATTTAAAATTAATATATATATTTATACATATTAAATTTATTCATTTTTATTAATAATTTTTTATTTATTAATTTTTTTCTTTTTTAAATTATTATTATATAATTATTTTAAAATAATAAAATTTATGAATTTAAAAACTCAAAATTAAATATATATTATTTATCAAAAAATATAATATAAATGTGTGAAATTTATTTTGTTTTTTTTAATAATTTTTTTATTAATAATTAATTTTTAAAAAAATAACTCATTTTTAATTTTAATTTATTTAATAATATCAATTTATCCAAATTATAAATCTATATCTAATATGTAAAATTTATTAATATTTAATTATTTTATATTTATATTACATTTATTAATAATTATTTAATTAATATTTTTAAAATATTTTTTATATATTCATTTATAATTATTATTTGTATAATTATTTCTATATTTTAATGTTTTTAATAATTTTCTATGTTAATGGTAAAAATAAAAAAATAAATACTATAGCCATGTGGGTTGCACCATGTATAGGTCCGATTGATTGGGTAGACTGGTTGGGTCATGTAGGACATGACAAGTGTTCGCGAGTGGGTACATCCCACATGAAAAAGGGGTGGGAAAAGGCTCATGTGGTACCGTGGGCCCATATTAGTGTATGTCAACAGTCAATATGGGATCCCATATCGTACCAATATTCTAAACATTGGATGTAGTAGAATCTAATATAAAGAAGTATCCAACCATTCTCTATTTTGATCTGTGACAAGCACATCAATTGAGATATTCATCGATACTAGAAAAATGTGTTAATAATGATCACTATTAATCAGCACCAGAAATAATGTGATGATAAAGGTAACCCTTTATTATAGAATAATTTAGTATTAATAATGGAATTAATTATCTAAATTTTTTTTCAATGACGATAAAGGCCAGTGCTATAAATAAATCGTTTTGTAGTAGTGTAGAAATTAATTAGTGATTAAAATATGTAACCACCTTTCTTACATAAATCACACATGTTTAAACATCTTTTATAATACATATATATTTATTATAAATCTATTTAGAAACTATAACAATAATTTCCTACCATATATGATTTTCGTATTGCCTTGATCACATTTTAATAAGAATTCATTATTAAAATTATAATACCAAGTTATCACTACTTAAATTTAGAGGTTTTTTTCGATAAATAGAATTTGTTTCACATATATTTATCATGTTTAGATCATCCTAAAATGTTTATTCATTATATAGATATCATACATATTCATTATTAATGTTTTTAGAGTAATCCATTAATGTTATAGATTGAAATATAAATTAAACCATTCATGGAGATAGTAGGCCCCTCATATGCATTATTTTTATTTTCATGTTTTGATAGTTGAAAAGAAATACTGTAAAAAATTAAATAAACATTCAATTTTTTTTTTAAATTTGTGTTCATTAAATTTATCCTCATTACTATCTATGAAAATCATAAATGAAAATTTAATCCTATAGCCTTGAGGAGGTGGTAGTCCACATGTACGCAAGAGAGCCATAATCATTTTACAACTAATATAATGGTTAGAATGTATTTTTGGTATTACTTGTCCATATATAAAAATATTAACAAAAATGCACACAAAGATATATATATATATATATTAATTCAAATATTAAATCCATATGTGTCATGTGGTGACATAAAATTAAATACAATAGTTTTTCAGGCGATAGTTCGCTACACATATGATAGATGATTTACTTTACCAATTGATGGAAGAAGAGATAGATACATGTTATGTCATCAACATAATAACACTATCATATATGGATGATATTTTTATTATTATTTCAGATATTTTGAATAATATTAGTGTATGTAGAAGAAGAAATAAAAAATGGATGGTTAAGAGGAATACCTCTTTTTCGAAAAAAAACATTTTAGGTATATACCCAAATACATCCCAAGACAGAAGTATGATAAAAATCGACTATTTTTCATATAGGAGGATGTAAGGAAAGGATTTGGGTATGTTTCGGAAAATCCAAATGGATCACGATGTATGAATAAGAGAGGAGAGTGGATCAAACTTATAATTTAGATGAGTGGTGAATATGTACATATTCCATGTTTTAGAATGATGTCAAGTAATTTTCATAGGGAAATGGAGTGAAAATGTAATATTCATTTTTCGTTATATGATATAGGGTTAATATATATGCATCCCATTAAATTTATCATGTTTTTGGTTAATTTATTAAAAAAATTAGTTTTCAATTGACAAATTTTTTCAACATTAATCCCAGAATCATATTTATCTATCTTATTATAATTCAATAAAGAAATATTAATATTCAATTATTCTAAAATAATAAGCATAATTATAAAAATATATATATTAATATTTCCAAATTTAAAATTTACATAGGCGGAACAAATTATTTTAAATATAACTATTCAGTTGTTATGAAGAAACAGTTTTTCGAAGAACATTTCTTCTCATGTACCAAAAGTAATTATATCCAAATTTAACCAAAATTGATTCCATTTTTTTAAATTAAATTATTATTATTATTATTGAAAAAATTATTATAATAATTGGCCAAATTTTAATTTTTCAAACTATTATTAATCAAATTTTTACATTATAAATTCATTAATTGATAATAATATTATAATAAAAGTCTAAATGTTTCACTATTCATCTAAAATTTAATATTTTTATAAAATTATAAAACATTCAATGTAATAAAAGATTACAATTTTTATTTAAAATAATAATTTCCTTTTAAAGATAAATTTTATTAAAGTGGTAAGAATTTTTTTAAAATATTGTGGGAAACACAACAAAACAATTTTATAGAAAAACTAATGTTATTAATTATAAGTCATTGACTTATTCTTATCACATTCCTTACAAATATTTTATATATGGTAAATTTTTATGAAATATGATATGTAAAATTTTAAATAAAATCAGTCACCAATACTAAATAATTTAATTTATTAGGAAAAAAATGCACTACCCCACATAAATATGTTTTATTTAAATTATTTTTAATAATGAATGTGTTTTTACACCTAAGGATTTAATTTTAAAAAATTATAAACTATAAAATTTTAGATATTTAGTCCATAATATTAATATAGAAAAATAAAGTAACTATTAGATAATAATCACATTATATACTATTATTTTCAATGTATAACACTATTTTTTTGAACTCGTTGTTTTGTGTGATGCAAACCTTCAGAGAAATTTAATTTATTTAAAAGGAAAATATTTCATAAAATCACTTGGTGTTTCATTTTACACCATTAAAATAAAATTTCCACATTAATTACATTAATCAGATATAATAAATCAAGGATTATTCTCCCCCCTAATGTAGCTTCCTCAAATTTGTGGCTCAATAAAAAATCATTGAGTAGCGGAGTATTCTTTATTCCTAAAACATTAATCTTTGTGATCTTGAATTTGCACTGGATATTAGTCTTTAAATGGATCTCTATTCTATTTTAAAACCACTATATTTAGTTTACTTGATGGTTCATGTATGTGCATCCTCATAATAGATACATTTATATATTTGGTACTCGAGAGAGTTTTAGTGGAAGGAAATTTTTTTAAGAAATTATCCCCACATGAAAAATAATATGGATGTGGCCTATTATCATTGGGATAAATATTCCATTATTTAAAAAATATGAAAGTAGTCTTCCATAGAAAAAATCTTATAAATAATTTCTCAACTTCATGGAATTTCAAATCACGCTAACCATTGTTAGCATAATGTTTTTTGACACCAAGTTACCTTGATATATTGTTGAATGGTTTTGAATTTTTTCCATTTACATAACAAGAATATATCCCAATGTAATTCCTTATTCATTATAATTTTAGAAAATTGGTGTTATACTATTATTTCTTTAGATACTATTATATGTATCCCTATGAATGCTCTAGCGAGAGCTTAATTTTTAAGAATACTCAGCTAGAGAAATGTGTTGATTCAAGGATCTTTTGAAATTCATATAACAATATCTCAAAGAATATTCTAGGGTGTGAATTGTAATCTTAGACAGTCCATCATTTTATGGATGATGTGTTGATCTAAAACTGAACTCTACATGAATATCTTTATATAATGTTTTCTAGGTCTTTGAGGTGTTCCTTAGATCTTGATTTGTTATAATAGAATTTGGTTATCCATTAAACCATAAAAAGTCATTAATTCATATTTTAGAAAGATGATCAATATATAAGTATTGTATAATAGAAAATATGATTGATTAATTGATAATTTCAATACCTAAAACCCAAAATAACATTATGGAATCTTGATATATCTCTGAGAGAAACGACAAAATTCATAGTGATGTTTTCCCTTAAAAGTTATAGTATGGGTTGTTGTAGTAACACCCCATTAGGATTTTCCCTATTAAAATTAACATTCTCAAAAACCATTAATAGGGATATATAATCAACAGTATCAATATTAATTTCATACAAATTAAAACCTCATTATATATGTATATATATTTGTACTATAAGGATGAATTGAGAATGGTGAATAGTGAGACTCATCGAATAGTTTCTTCAAACAATTCTATGGAAGAAACAGATACCCGGTTTCTAAAAGAGATCATTCCATAAAAATCAAGGTTGAAATTGGGAACATTTGATAACTTATTTTGATGATACCTATTTTAATTATATTTCTATTTATCTATAAAATTATTATGTGGTTGGACCAACATTTGATAAATATAATATTTCTCCCCTTCCACTATGATATCTATATAAATCCTTTGAAAAAAAAGAAATAATGTATTTTTTTAACCACATTATAAATAATTTAAAACAATCCTCTTTATTCATATAAACATCCATCTTTATCTCTTTCCTAGTATTGTAATATATTGAGCATTCATAATGCTTAATCAGTTCTAACCATCTTATCTAGAGCATATTCACCTCTTTCTATGTAAATATATACATTAATGTTTTATAATTTGTATATATATATGTATCAATGATTTATTTGTAAAGATAATTTCTCCTATCATTAATGGAAAAATTAAAATAGATAAAATGAAATAATGATTTTTATATGATTACTCATGAACCATGAATTTAAATTAATATGAACATATAATCAATTTATTCTATTTGAGAATTAATCTCAGACACTTTTTCCTTGCGTCACTATATATTAAATACCATTCATTGAAATTGAGTAATTTAATCACATGTGTGCTCTCTATTATTATCTTCATTTCTATGAATCATTCTTCAAATTGATTTATTAAATGTAACTTGGATACATTTTTACATAACATTGTTAGTATATTATAATTTTCTGAGAATTTTTATAAAACTATTATATAATATCTGACAAATCAAAGAAAAAAATATATCTCTATTATAGCGGTCAATATGTGAGAATGTTTAATAACATTATTCATTGACGGGTCCACATTATAACCTCTCTTGAGAAAATATTATGAAAAAAGAACACTTTGTTGCCAAAATTCAAACTTGAAATTTTTTTAATACAAATTATAATTCCTCATGGTATTGATTACAATTATAAAAAAATCAGAATGGTCACCATGATCATTGAAAATATAATAATATCATCTATAAGGACAACCAAAAATAGACTATGGTAATCTATAAAGACTCAAAATTAAATCCCTGATGAAATCATGGGAAGTATGAAGACGAAATTGAATCAATATATATTCAAGTAGTTAATATTATTTTCGGAATAATGTCTTTGGTATATCCCCCTTCCAAACCCTCAATTGATGATATATAGAATGATGTTTGATATTTGAAATGTAATGTGTTTCGTGTAGTTAATAAAACAACACGTCAATATGGGAATGATGTTTTTTGTTATTGTTTGTGATCATATTTAGTTCCAATTATCAATGAATAATCTCATCAATACAAGTTTCTTATTAACCAAAAAACGATGCAATATATGATGACATGCTTGGATGAATAAATCTCTTGTCAATATTCTATAGGATTGTCTTCTTCAAGTAGTTAATCTCAATCGAGGCCCTTCAATATAGAGTCTTTAATATAGGTTAAGAAACATGTATGATTTTTATTAAAAACCCCAATTCAAAATTTTATATTAAAATAGAAAACATATCTATAAAGTCATTATCAATTTCATGTAATATATAAATATCATTGATGTTTAGTTTCTACACAAACATATTAGATAAATACCCATTTTCTATATGAATAAATTCCCATATAATGTCACGACCCATTATCGGGGCCCGTTCCGTGACTACCCCAAGCCCGCCTTCCATTGGCCAGGGGCTGGCGACTAGAACCAAAGGAGTAAATCCTGATAAAAAGTGAAGGCATTGCCTTTATAAAAGTAAAAAACACAACAGAGCATGCAACATATGTAAGCACATGGAGAAACTGAATACAAAAGTAAGTTATGAAAGGTAAATGGTCCAGAATACAAACCCAACTGAATGTACAGTACAACTGAAATTCTAGTACAAAAGCAATAAAGTAAAAGTAGAAACCACCGATTCATCCTATGGGAATCCCACCTGAACGGTCGGTACAAATAGTCTCTCCCATCATCATGGGTCTGTCTGTCTTCTCCATGTACTTTACACCAAGTGCTCCACCTCCAGGTACCGTCCACCTCTAAAATCCTATACTACGATCAACAGTGTCCATCATCTGCATCCAACTCAATGTAGTGCGTGCATTTCCCATGCATGGGTGAGTATAAGGATACTCAGTTGGGACCTCGAGACCCCCAAAGGTCTCCCAGAATCCATGAAGGATAAAAAACAAAGGAAAGATACAAACACGAAGTATCAATCAACCCTACATAAGTATATTCCCATACATATACCTAAGTTATCAATTCTAATTCAGCTTCCAACTCTCGATTCCAATAACAACCCAATCCACACATGAAAGAAGTCAGTCGCACCGATGGAAATGATTGAATGTCAATACTCAACTCATACAGGTATACATCTTTCATATAGTGATAGATATGATTAGATGTAGTCACTGATTCATCTAAGTTGTCTGACCCAGACAGGATGCAAGACCGGCTATGTTGTCAGACCCACACAGGATACAAGACCAGCTACTCTATCAGACCCACACATGATACAAATATTGAGGTCAATACTGCCAGACCCACAAGGGATACAAGAACAGTAGCCATTGTCGTCGAACCCATGGATGATTCTAGTATAGTAGTAATCGTTTTCGAACCAATAAAGTATTCCAATATAGTAGTCATCGCTGTCGAACCAACGAAGGATTCCAGTACAGTAGTCAATGCTGTTGCAGCCTGCTCTAGGGTTCCCGCACACGACACACTCAATTCCAGGAGGGTCCACTCCTCGAGCAAATAAGGTCGATACATCAAATGTCACGAAGTCTACGGTTTATGTATCTCGATGTTCCAACTCGTCAAAAGGATCCCAACGTGACAAATGGCGCATCAATCAGATGCCCGATCTGAGTGTTATTGGCTTTTTCGTTCCAAGGGCCCAGTTGGAATAACATTAGTTCCAAACCTGGTCGTTTTACAAAGTTTTCCATAACTCACTTTGAGTATCGCAAAAGGACCTCCACATCATGATGGTCCTAGTGTCATAGATAGCGGGTCAATCGGATGTGCGTTCTTCAAGATATCAACATTTAAGTAGAAACGGGCCCTACCCGTCAAGCGTAGTGGGCGGACGGGTTGGTTCGACCCTGTTTTTCCGGGTCCGACCCGGAAGAGGGTCAGACCATCCTGATGAGTCATGCGGAAAAGTCCAAGGGGCGTGACCCTGCCAGACGGGGCATTGCCCGACTAGAGGGGGGAGGCCCGACCCGATAGGGTACGGCCCAGCCCGGCATGACGCGTCCTAGCCCGGGCAGCCCGGCCCGGTGCGGCTCGGCCCATAGGGCTGAGCATCCGAGGGTGGGCACGACCCCCTGATTACATGAGTCAGTGGCGCCAAGCGTTGCCGCCCTCCCAACCGGCTGGCTAAAGCCGACAGGCCTTCTAGACGCAAGCGTCTCGCTCGGGCGGGTCGCAGACCTACTTCTTGGGACCTTCAGATGTCATGGAACACTCACCCGACCGGCCGAATAACCGGCCAGTTTTCCACCAACGTGGCCCTCCGATTGTGAGCCATGGTCCTCCGTAGCATGACGCCCTTCTAGCTACGAGGTTTCGTTGGTCTGGTTGAGAGGCCCGAGGTTACGGGTCGCGGTTACTCCTCATGTGACCGGCGCGCAGCTGCCGCCTTTGATCATTGCTGCTTCTTGTTGCGAATCAAAAATCAAGAAAAACAAAGGGCCGTCAGGCCGTGTTCATTCCAATCGCGCCCTCCGTTTTAGGTGGTAACATATGACCAGGATTATTCCAATGACATAACAACACAATCGAGATCATTTATTTACATATAAATTATACAAAACCCCTACCTCGCAAAATATGTCGTACGTCATCGAGCCGCGGAAGACGAGCATCACTGTAGAATGGAGTCGTCCCATCAACGATGGCAGAAGAGTCGTTGTCGTAGGAGACATAGACTCTATGATTTCGAGGTGTGTCCTAGGAAGAAGCCTCATTGGAAGAAGTCCTTCGCGTTCATCATCGGGGATGTTCTTCATTGAAGAACAATGTTCTTCATCGAAGAAGGATCACCCGTCCTTTCATTCTCCAGAGCATTTCCCCAAAAGTGATTTTTCCAAGGCAAAATAAGAGGCTCTCAAATTAATAGAATTTCTATACAATTCATTTTAATTTGAGAGAGGTTCCGAATAATTAATGTAGAAATCAATTATATGAGTTATCACAATTAATGGGATGAGGGAGGTGGAGAGGCTCCACCTTTAATGAGGAGTTGTCATAGTAAACAACATGGAATTAATGTGGAGTTGAAAGGGTTTGGGTTCCTGTGGGTCCCACCACACAAAATCATCTTAGGGGAGGTTATGTGGGGTGTGGGACCACCCTTAACTCCTTCATGTAGTTTATAACCACCCAAGAAAAATAAATAAAATTGTGTACAACAATTTTATTTAATTTATTCTAAATCCCAAAATATTAAATTTCAACCCGCATAAAACACATATGCGATAAAGGTACCCATAAGAGAATATCGGTGCTGCGAGTTCTTCATTTTACTCAGATTTATATCCCAAGCATTGGTTTAGAAGATATAAAAATCCTTCTCATATGTTTATTGAACATACCCGAACAAAACATCAAAAATTCATTACGAGCACACCGGGCCTCAGATTTAGGTGCCATCAGAAACTGCGTACTTATAAAATTCCAAAGTATTTATGAAATAAAATTCCATTGAAATTTACAAGTATTTACATTACCCCCACCTTAGGGCTTTACCTCCCGGTAAAGATACAACACACACTAGGGAAACAAATGGGGGGTATCGAGCATGCATCTTAGCCTCCCACTCCTAAGTGCTCTCCTAGAGGTTCCCATGAAAATAGTTAACGCACACAAAAGGAATCGACCACCCATATAGGACCTGGTCATGTCGATCCTCGATCTCCACTGGGAATTCTGTGAATGTCGCTCCATAATCGATGTCCAGCTCCCTGTGATCGATGATGTGGGTCGGGTCGTGCACGTATCTCCTCGGCTGAGACATGTGGAAAAAGTTGTGCACCTGGGGTAACTGAGGTTGAAGTGATAGGAAGTAAGCCACCTCACCTACTCTGCTGAGGCCTAGAAAGGTCCGATAAATCATGGAGATAACTTGCCGCCACGACCAAATCTCTGTACACTTCGTCGAGGTGAGACCCGTAGGAAAACGTGGTCGCCATCCTCTAACTCCAGTGGTCCTCCTCTCTTATTAGCATAGGACTTCTATCTACTATGTGCAGTCTTCATCTACACTAAGATTATTTGCAACTTCTACGTCGTAGCATGCACCATCTCTGGTCATACATGTGCTAGCTCCCTAGGGTCAGTCCAGCATAGAGGTGATTTGTAAGGTCGGTCGTATGATTCCTCGTAAGGGGCCATCCTGATAGTGGAGTGGTAGCAGTTGTTGTACGCAAACTCCACCAAGGGTAAGTGGTCCTCCAGCAGTGACCAAAGTCGAGGACAGATGCACGGATCATGTCCTCGAGATTCGGAATGGTCCTCTGAGTCTGTCCATCCATCTGATGATGGATGGCTGCGCTCAAACGTAGCTGCATCCCAAATGCTTCCTACAACCCATTCCAAAGCCAGGAAGTAAAGCGGGTGTCCTGATCAGAGACGATCGTCAATGTTACACCATGAAGCCGTATGATCTCCTCTATGTAAAGGTGTCCCATGCTTTCTACTGATCCATGCTCTCTGATCGGTAGGAAGTGGGCCGACTTGGTGAGTCTTTCTATGATCACCATGATAGAGTCATGTCCTATGGATGTACGTGGAATCCCTGTCACGAAATCCATGGAGATCTCGTCCCACTTCCACTCTAAGACCTCTAAGGGAAGTACCATGCTAACCGGTTCCTGGTGCTCCCCCTTCATTTTCTGACATGTGAGACATTGTGAAACGAACTCTGCTACATCCCTCTTCATACTTGGGAACCAGTGTAATCTATTGAGGTCATGATACATCTTCTCCACTCTTGGATGTACCTCAAGAGGGGAAGTGTGCAACTCCCTCAGCACATCCTCCTATAGTTCAACTCATACCACCATACATCCCCTATAGAGGATGACGTGATCCCATCCTTTTGAAAATAAATAGGGTGCCAGCCCTAAGGATATCTTATCATGTCATGTCTCTTAGTCAACGTATCCTCGTTGTCCCTCTATAACTCACTAAAGAAGTAGAGGAGTGATAGTGAGAGACTAATGAATGGATGCTCCATCTGTATCCATAAAGGATATCTACAATGCAGGTAGCTGCTCTGTCGCCTCTCCTAGCAGCTGAATTCCATATCTCTTACTAAGAGCATCTCCTACAACGTTTCCTTTCCCAAAAGTATAGACCATATCAAAGTCATTGTCCTGGAGGAACTCGGGCCATCGCTGTTATCTTAGGTTCAATTTCTTCTATGAGAATATGTGCCTGAGACTCTGGTGGTCATTGTAGACAGTATTTATCTCTCCCATCAGATAGTGCATCCACATCTTCAAGGTGAAGACCACTGCTGCTAACTCCAGGTCATGGGTAGCATAGTTCTGCTCATGTTTTCTCAACTACCGAAAAACATATGTGATCACCACTTTCACCTGAATCATGAAACACCCCAATCTGGGGGCTGATGCGTCGTAGTAAACTAGGTACCCAACGCCTTCCTCTGGTAGCCTCAAAATAGGCGAACTCGTCAATCTCCGTCTTAGCTTATGAATGCTCTGTTGGCATCTATCTGACCACACGATGGGTTTCCACTTCTTCTTCAATGCTTAAAGTGGTGCTGCAACTCTGGAGATGTCAGGCACAAACCTCCAATAGTATAATTCATGGCCCTATGAAATTCTAAACCTCCGTCACCCTTCTGGGTGGCTCCGAATCAAGCACCGCCTCGGTCTTTGTGGGATCCACTGCTACCCCCAACTCCAAGAAGACATGTCCCAAGAAGTGAACCTCTTGAATACAGAATTGGATCGTAGATAAATTACCATAAATATGGTGCTCTCGGAGTGCGCCCAGTACAACCCACAAGTTCTAGATGTGCTACTCCTCAGTAGTCGAGTAAATCAGTATGTCGCCGATGAAAACTATGACAAAAATATCAAGGTAAGGCTAGATGATCCTGTTAATGAGACTCATGAACACTGATAAATAGTTGGTCATTCTGAAGGGCATTACTAGGAACTATTAGTGGCCATAGAAACACCTGATTCCTGTCTTTTTCACATCCTCATCTTGATCTCTGAGCTGCTGATATCCTAACTTGAAGTCTATCTCCGAGAACCATTGTTCTCCTTTGAGCTGATCAAAGTGGTCGCAAATAATCGGAAGTGAGTACTTGTTCCTTATGGTCACCTGATTCAGGTGATGGTAGTCGAAACACAGTCGCAAGCTCCCAATCGCCTTCTTGGAAAACAAAATCGGAGAAGCCCAGTGTGAAACACAAGGTTGGATGAATCCATTTCCCTGCAAGCCCTCCAGTTGTACTCACAGCCCACGAAGCTCGACGGGAGTCATCCGATATGCTGGGTTAGATATTGGTGTTATACAAGGGTATAGTTCTATGTCAATGTCTACCTATCTGTGAGGAGGTAGTCCTGGAACATCGTCAGGAAAAAAATTCGCATACTGATCCACCATTACTGGAAAACTCGGACTCTGCACATCAACCGCTCAGAGGATGAGACTAGCCAACTGATGTGTGATCGGCTGCCCTCTCCTCTGCATAAGTCCATCCTGCGCTAAAAGGCTCCCTTATCACTGGTGAAGGAGAACCTGGTCCCATCCGTGCGGATACACCGCACCTTGTGCCTAATACAGTCGATATAAGCATGGACTATAGACAACCAGTCCATACCCAATATAACGTCATAAGGCCTCAACGATGCTACAAGAAGATCCTACCTGAAGCTCTCGCCTCATAGAGTAATCTCACACTACTGACACCAGTGTGTAAACATCGATTTTTCTCCCATATGAGTCTCTTTTCGTATGAATCGGGCAAACGGCTCTGTCAGAATATTTGATCTCTGAAAAATGGCAACGGAAATAAAAGAATGACTCGCACACGTGTCTATATGAACAGTAGAAAGGGTGATGTAGACAAAGAGAGTACCTCAAATCCTCTCAGGTCTGTTGTGGTCATAGGCCTCGACTTGTCGGAGCTGTGGTTCCCCCTGTCCACCAGATCCTTGTGGTCAGGGTGGACCTTCTGGTGGTGGTGGTGGTAGAGCCTCGAAATGTCATCCACCACCCGCTGCTCAGCCAGCTCCTCTGCCTCGTCTGCCTTCTCCTGGTGGACCACCCTGGTCTAACCTCTGCCTCTGCCTGGGAGGTCCCTATATTGTCTGCTGATCGTCTACATGGCGGTTTGGGCAGTCACGATCCATGTGGCCATACCCGCCGCACTTATATCATTACCTTCTCCTCATAAGGCTGGCTTTGTTTCGTGTGACCCTCAAAACAGAACCTGTATCCCGATGTCGCCCACCTGATGGTCTGGTCTGCTTGGACCCCTACGACATCTGTCTGTTGTAGGCTGGAGAAGACTCTGTTACGTGTCTCCCTATGGTGGGTCTTGCTGCTGGTGACTACTCAGCAAGAAATCTCCCCAATAGAAGGTCTCTCTCCAGCACCCTTGCCAGCATCGAGATACTGAGGGTAATCGTCGAAGCCCTGATCTCGTGCCTCTATCCCTGCTCGAAGGTTCGGGCCCTGAAGAATGGGTCTCGTACCATATCCGTGGAGTAGCGTGATAGGTCATTAAACCTCACTGTGTACTGAGCTACTGTCATGCTGCCCTACTATAGATGTAGTGACTCTTGATTCTGGAACGCATGAAGGGTGGCTGGAATAAACTCTGAGTAGAATATACTCTTGATGTATTTCCAAAGTAGAGATGCCTTGTCGTGCACCCATAGCATCAAGATCCAACGCCTACCTGCTTTTGTGTGCAAGAGACTCATGACAAGGATCACCATAAGGTCAGCTGGCGTCCCTACCAATCTCAAGACTCTAATGATTGACTCCAGCCAGTCCTCAGCTTCTAGAGGGACCATCTCTCCATGGAACATGGGTGGCCTCTATCGCTGAAAATCGTGCAACACACTCAGGTGGCATGCACTCACTGCAGCTGGGGTTGGTAGTATCAGTGGCTCAGTGGGTGGTGGTACCGCTGTTGCCTCCGCTGTGATGGGGCCCTGTACCGAGGCCTCGTCGCTCAGTGGGATGCCATCTCACACATAACTCGGAACCATAGTTGGCTGCCTTCATGGGGCCATCCAAAAAAGAAACAGGTGTGTCGTGGTCAAAACAGTATACATGGTGAGCATACACAAATTAATCACGATGAAAACCTTTCTAGGGAAACACACACACAATTAGTGTTTTCATGCACTGAGTTGGAAATCATAGGTTAGGGTCCTCTTGTGTGGATACGTCGGCCGCTGCACCAACACTGGACTCCCTAGACTGAAAACAACACTAAATTATCTTAACACAATTGCTTCATAGAAATAATGAACAGAGTCCTCATTTCTACAGTTCAACCGACTCCTCAGATAGCAATTTTTCATGACCCATATTCGGGGCCCGTATCGTGAATACCCCAAACACACCTTCCATAGGCCATCGGCTGGAGACTATCACCAAATTCATAAATCACGATAAAAAGGGAAGGAATTTCCTTTATAAAAGTAAACAACACAACAGAGTACACAAAAAATGTGAGCACAAGGTGAAACTGAATACAAAAGTAAGTGCTGAAAGGTAAATGGGCCAGAATACAAACACAATAGAAAGTATAGTAAAATTGAATGTCTAGTACAACAGCAGTAAAATAAAAGCTGAAACCACAAATTCATCCTCCGGGAATCCCACCTGAAGGGTGGGTACAGATAGTCTCTCCCAACACCATGGGTCCGTCCATCTTCTCTGTCTACGCACACCATGTTCTCCAACTCTGGGTACCATCCATCTCTACAAGCATCTACCATGATTAGTGATGTCTATCCTCTACATCCAACAGAACGTAGTGTGGGCATTGCCCGTGCTGGGGTGAGTATAATTATACTCAGTCGGGACCCCAAGACCCCCGAAGGTCTCCCAGAATCCACATAGGATAAAACAAAAAGAAAAGATACAAACATGAAGTATCAACCAAACCTACATAGGTATATTCCCATACATATACCCAAGATATCAATTCCAGTTCGGCTTCCAACTCTTGGGCCCAATCACAACCCAGTCCACACAGGAATGAAGTGAATCAAACCAATTGTAATGATTGAAATTCAACACTCAGCTCACACAAGTATACATCATTCGTTTAGTGATATAGATGATCATATGTAGTCACTGATTCATCTAAGATGTTGGAACCACACCGGATAAAAGACCAGCTAAGTTGGCAAACCCACACAGGATACAAGACCAGATACTCTGTCGGACCCACACATGAATCAAAGTACAGTGGTCAATAATGCTGGACCCACATATGATACAAGAATAGTAGCCATCTTCGGCGAACCCAAGAAGGATTCCAGTATGGTAGTCATCTTTGTAGAAACCACAGAGGATTCAGTAATGTAGTCTTTTCTATCGAACCCACAAAGGATTCCAGTATAGTATTCCACGTAGTCACAGCCAGCTCTAGGGTTCCACCACACAGCATGCTCGATTTCGATAGGATATGCTCCTTGAGAAAAAGTTTTGATACATAACATGTCAGGAAGTCCATATTTGATGTATCCCGAAGTTCCGTCTTGTCAGAAGCAACCCAACATGATAGAGGGCGCACCAATTAGACGCTTGGTATGAGAGTTTTTGGCTATTCTGTTGCATGGGCCCGGTTGGAATTATGCTCGTTCTGAACCCGTCCATTTTCCATAGTCGTCCATAACTCACTTAGAGTATTGTAGAAGGACCACCACGTCAGGAGGGTCCCAGTGCCGCAGAAGGCGCATCGATCGGACATGCGGTCTTCAAGATAATCACATTTAAGTGGAAATGGGCCCGGCCTATCAAGCCAAGTGGGTCGATGGGTCGGGTAGACTTTGTTTTGGAAGGTCCGACCCGGAAGAGAGTCGGACTGGCCTGATGAGTTGCGTGGCCCGTCCCGAGGTTCATGGCCCGACCAGAGGGGGGCGCGACGTGGCTCGACTCGGCAGGGCGCGGCCCGGCTGGCCGCGGCTTGGCTCGGAGGGCCCAATGGTCAGAGGGGGGGTGTGGCGCAGCCCCCCGCTTACCAGAACCAGCGGTGCCAGGTGGCACCACCCTCCCAACCGGCCAGCCGAAGCTGACCCGCCTTCCCGGTGCAAGCGGCCCGCTCGGGTGGGCCGCGGACCTGCTTCGTGGTATCTTCGGGTGTCACGGATCCTTCACCCAGCTCGCAGACGAGCCAGCCGGTTCGCCGTCGAAGCGGCATGCAGATTGCGGGCCGCGATCCTCTGTAGTGTGGCGCCCTTGTGACGCCACCGTTTCTTTGGATCATCCAAGCGGCCCGAGGTTTCGGGCCGCGGTCCTCCGCACATGGCCGGTGCGCGGCTGCCACCTTCGATCATCACTGCATCCCCTTGAGAATCAAAAATCAAGAACAACGGAGGGTCATCAGGTCATGTTCGTTTGCACCGCGCCCTTTGAGTTAGGCGGTAACAGATGGACAATATTATTCCAATGACAGAACAACACAATCAAGATAATTTATTCACATAAAAATTATACAAAACCACTACCTCGCAAAAGATGTCGTACATCATCGAGCCGCGAAAGATGACCGTCCTGGTAGAACAGCGTCGTCCCATCAACCGTGGCAGAAGAGTCATTGACGTAGGAGAAGTATAATCCTTGACATCAAGATGCATTTGAGGAAGAAGAATTGTTGGAAGAAGTTCCTTGCATTCTTCGTCGGGGATGTTCTTCGTTGAAGAGTGGTGTTCTTCGTCTAAGAAGGATCACCTCTCCTTTAAATCTTCATAGATTTTCCCCAAAATTGATTTTAACAACGCAGAAGAAGAGGCTCTCAAATTAATAGAATTTCCATGATATTAAATTTAATTTGAGATAGGTTCCGAAAAATTAATGCAGACTTCAATTATATGAGTTGAAATAATTAATGGGATGAGGGAGGGGTAGAGGCTCCACCATTAATGAGGAGTTGTCCAAGTAAAGAGTAGGGAATTAATGGGGAGTTGAAAGGGTTCGGGTTCGTGTGGGTCCAACCACACTAAATCTTCCCAGGGGAGGTTATGTGGGGTGTGTTCACACCCTTAACTTCTTCTTGTAGGTTATAACCACCCAAGAAAAAGAAATAAATTTTTTTATAAAAATTTTATTTAATTTTTTAATAAACACAAAAATTAACTTTAAACCCACATAAAACACATATGTGGTAAATGTCCCCTTAAGCGAATACTAGTGCTGCAAGTTCACTGGTTTCCTTGGATTTAAATTTCAATCACCGGAACAAATGTTAGAAAAAACCCGCTCGTACGTTTAATGAATGTACCAGAACAAAACTTCAAAAATTGATTCCGGGCACACCGGGCCTCAGATTCAGTTGATGTCCAAAACTACGTACTCATAAAATTAAATTGAATTTATGAAAAAATTTCTTTGAAATTTCTGGGTCATTACATATTATGGACGAAATTTAAATTGTATGATTGTATTTATCAAAAAACAGAATTGTAAGATTATGTTGTTTTAGAAAAAATAATTCATTTCCCTTCCATAACAATTATTGGGGGATTTAAATCAAAAATAAAAACCATGACTAAGATAGCATCAAAACTAACTAGATGATGCATAAAAATATATTTATAAATCACATTCATATACATTTCTACTAGTGGGTAATTATATAGTTCATATGCTACAATCATCCTAGTTTGGGGGATTAGTCATTATTCAAAAAATAATTTTTTATTAGAATTTGGATAACCATAGAAAATGTTTCAAATATAAATTAGTGGGTAGAACTAAATACAAATAAGATATTTTATATTAAAATGTAGTTGATAAGTGTTATATGAAAAAAAATATTTATTGTAAACCATATTAGAAAAAATGGACTCCTGATATTTCCCATTATATCTTATCATAAGAGGTAGTTGGAATTGATCGTCATCATTAAACTTCATAATTGATAAATATTTAAAATAATGCATATAATTCAAGTAATCAAAACACTACATTGTGGTTGGTGAATTCTCTAGGTAGTTCTCCCTATTCTCATTATTTTCTTACTTTATTATATATATTATGAAATAAATTTTCTAATAACCATTTTTACCACATATAAAATAAGTACCTTTCTTGTTATGATAATATCCTTTATGTTTACATAAATTGTTGGAGCATAAAGGAAGGCTCATCTTCTTCTATAAATGGTTTTAATATTCTCATTTTAATTATGTATTTTTTTTACCAGATGAGTGGGATTCATGGGTAACTCCAACATGCATTTCCACCATGATAGTAAAACAAAATATTTCTACATATATACTAATGTCCCTTATGTAAATATCCATTTAGATAATTGGTTAAAAGCCACCAAAAAATCGATCAACCATACATTCATGTACGATGATTATAAAATATGTTTACCTCACATGTATAGTTATTTATTCATTATATATACAAATAGATTGACTAACCTTCTACTTTATGTCATTGAATTCCTTCTCAATTTTTTTTCCAATAAAATGATGAATATAGTTATTGATGAATAAAATCTTAAACTCATCCAAATTCAGGGAGTTAATAACATCATGATGCCTTATATTATTGTTAAGATTATATAATTTATCATGTTTTACATCAAAATGATAGGTTGAAAAAATTAATGTGTCATACACCAGACACTATAGAATGGAAAATATCATTTCACTTGTAATGATCCAAAATAAAGTAACAAGTAGATCATAAAACCCATGAATATAAAGTAGGGTTTTCTTTCTAATGGGATCAACATAGCATTGGTCCTAACAATAATAATTTAGAGGATTAACTTTATTTATAGGAGAATAATATCAACTAATCATAAGGACTAAATTATTCATCCATCTCATATAACATTTGGTTTCTCGAGATAAGACTCACTACATTAGTTGTCACATATAATATTATCATGGGTTTTAAGGATCTATCCCTTGGATAACACCAAAAGTCATAGTGCGATAGATAATAGTCATTATTGGAAACCATATAATCAATGAAAAAAATTTATAATATATTTAAATCACAACATGTAAATTTCTACCAATGACACCTTAGTTTCAATCAATTTAATTCATAGTCATCATCAATAAAAATATTTCTCTATTTTTCAAAATTAAAATATCAAATAACAAATCAATTTCTTAATGACTATCAAACCCTAGAAAATTAAGGGTATACCAATCATGCACTAGAATGATGCAATAGGTACACTTGAATAAATATTTTAAGGGTTATCACCTAAAAATGCATTTATTCAAAAAAACACATTAAAACAAAGTATCTATAAATAGTTTTATTTTTCAAAAACCATATTTCATTATTTACCATAATTTTTAATGTCCTCAACTACATATAATTATTGTAAGGGTTATCATATTTCTATTTACATCCTAGTTTCCAAAGGTTAAATAAACATTATTATAACTCAAATTTTAAAGACTCGTACTATTCAGACATATATATTACATATTATTAGATGAATATTCAGTACATAGTGTATCAATATAGGCCAGATTAATATATTTCTAGTATCTTTTGAAACATGTATATAAAAAAACAGGTTCATAATATACTGACACCACCTCCCACATAGCTCTTAATATCTAGAACCATTCTTAGATGTATCATACATAAAACCATTATTCCTAATATATGGAAATAAAATATAATAAAGGGTGATATTATATCTTATTAAAGGTACAAAAATAATATATCAATGATCGCTTAAACATAACATGATAATATCACTATTATAATATAAACATAACATTTTAAATCCCTAACCTTCATTTTTAATGATAGTAATTATGAATATGGGAATAATTATTTTTAGTTTATATGATTTGAATCATAAGAATTGAATAACGTAATCCCTGAGAACATAACCTATTTAAAAGAGATTGTAATATTTCATAAACAAAGTTTATAAAATCATCTCCAAAATAGAAAATAATTATTTATAATAGTATCATAGTATGATGGTTTCCATCACAAAACCCTCAATGTTGCAATGGTTCACACCCAATAATATCATAGTATATAGAGTTTCTAACTAAATTTGATTCACTCTCCATTCTATTCTTGTCAATATCATCAGATATAACTCTTTACCAAATACATTTTAGGGATATATAATTCAATTCCAACTCATGACATAATAAAAATCATAAATACATTTTCTACAAGATCAAATAAACATCCATTATTTTATAGACCCTGAAAATAGATTAGTTTAATAAAAAATTCATCTAGATATAATTCATTGAAAATAAAGTTGTATTATTATCATTTTATATACCCATCATAGAATGAACAATATAAAAGGATTGAATTTTGTAAATGTATTTTCATAATTCTCATAAACCACCAAAATAAATAATCAATATAGTATCATTTTATTATATCCCAATTAATTGATTGTAAATATCAAATTATTTTATCATATATATAATAGAATTTTAAAATATTACTTGGATCATTTTTTATGAAAATATTATTCCCACTTTTAAATCACTTATTTTATAAAATTAGTTTCCAAAATGTTTTAAACCCATCTCTGAAAATAACCACAGGGATGTGTTAGGGATGATTAAATGTATTGATTAGTTATAATGGGAGGAAATTTATTTCATGAGGTATAATTCAAATCAATTATTCTCATAATTTTTAAATGTTAAAAAATTGACCGTTCCAAAATTTAAATGTTAATTCTTTTTAAAAGAGTTTATCAAAAATGAAATTATATATAAAAATGACTTAATAAAATAATTATAAAATATTAAAAATACTCGTTATAACATTATTATAAATCAAGGACGTGAATGATAAAAGATTTTAGACTGAAAACATATATAAAATAAGTGTTCTTTAAAAACATTAATTGGGTATCTTGAGTATATAATGAGAGGGGAATGAATGGAAGAACAATAATTTCTAGAAATAAAAAGAGTATAAAAAAATTCCTAATATTCTTGAGAGTTAGATCATTAAATTTCTTCATTGGAAGTATAACTACAAATAGTCTCATTAAATGATCTTAATGTAACAGAAAAACCTTAAAACATTGGTATTTTTTTATTCCTAAGTGCCATGATTGAACGAAACATAGATGGATATTTAAATCCCAAAATTTTTATGATAATAATTTTAAAATATTGTAACATCCTTCCGCATCCCACTGACTTGGGAGGGAAATGGAATTAAACTTTCGCTTAAGCGTCTTTCACAGGGTGCCAAAGCTGGAAATAAATCCCATGAGCTTTATGAATCATAGGGGAATGATTTTACCTTAATATATAATCAACCAACCAATAATCCAATATCAAAAAACTATATGATGAATGGAATCAAGAAACTCAATCCATACATTACCAAAAGGAAACCAAACTATCCTATAACAATTCACAAAAACCAATACAGTTGAACCCAACGTCAAAGTACCAAGAAAAAGACTCTGAAAAAGACCCAAAGAAGTATAATACTATCTATAGATCTGCACCAAGTTCTATTATCCAAGAACCACAATATCACCAAATACCCATGTAGATTTGATAACAAAATGAGATTTTTTACCCTTATATGTCTCCCGAAAAAAGACATATGCAGAAGCAACAAAGCTCCAAAATAGGGGGTGGGTACAAATACTCAGTTTCTTTTCCCAAAATGACTTCCTTACACATTCAACTAGGATAAAACCATGATCACATTTATATATAACATTTTATATAAAAAATTAAATAGCGCAACAACTTACAACAAGACCACCACTCCATTACCAAGAAATTTTCACCCAAATGGTCATAACACATTGGAATGCCACACAAACATGCCACAAACAATTTACCATTTCATATTAGCACACACATTTTCATCATTAAAAAACGTACATAAACAATCAGACAATGGTTACTCACACAACGAAACTAGTAAACAACTATGGTGGCAGTTCTGTCTAAGACCGTTATCCATTCCCCATCAAGTGGTACTTCCCACCCATTTATCCATTAATGGTGGCCTTTCTATCCGCTATCCATTATCATTTTATATTGGTAATCACTACCCACTTCACACAAAAAATTCACCATATTTATCCAAAAAAATTATATCACATCAAGTTCCTAACATTATGCCAACAATTTATCTACCACCAAACAAAACATTCAAAGCATCCAAAATCCCAACCCTAGCCATTTCACATTAATAAATCACCCATTTATTGAAAAAAAAACTGATAACAATTTAAATTTCCCTACCACATTACAATAAATAACATCTTTATTGAAAACTATATTTTACAATACATTTTTCATTATCAAAACACTAATGATTTTAAAATAAACATTTTAAAATCATACTACAAATAACCTTTTTCAGCAATAGCCCATTTTCCACAAAATCCCAAAATCATCACCAAATGGGTTTCCAAAAATATTCAAACATAATTATAACAATTTATTTCAAGAAAATACCAATTAATTTCATCCAAAATTAGTACTTTTAACCAATTAATGTTGAGATATAAGGCACCTACGATTAGGGTTCTAGAGAAATAAACCCACAAGAAAAAACACCACTAATCCAAAAAACACACCACCCAAACCACTAACCATCTTCTTCCCTATCATAAAAAATCCCTAAGATTATCACCATAAACTATAAAAACCCTAGATTTACACACAACAAATTTTGATCTAGAAATCAGAGAGAGAGGGAAGTGTATATTTAGTGAAAACCATAGTGAATCCAAGATAAAAGACTTACCTATGAGAAATAACTTTCAAACCACCTTGATACCCCTTCTAATTACATCCAGAATGAGTTGGAGAGCCCATAAAACCCATTAGAGTAGAAAATGACGAGTGAGGCTTGAGTGCGAGGATGTTTGGAGTGAAATTGGCCAAGATTGAGTGGACCGTGATTTAAAAGTCACATTTTAAATTAGTCGCATGGTTAGCCCGCATGGTTACGAAAATCAGGGGCTAGCCGTGTGCACACCACTACCTCAAGAAAAGGGGTCCAACATGATTTTCTATTATGGTTTGGAAAACTGTGTGCAAACCATGTGAAGCCCACTATATCCCCCAGCATAGTTACCTAGATAACCTACATGGTTTTTTTACCATACTCAAACCATTCTCCCTTAGAAAAGTTTCCAAACTCATTCAAAACCATTACAAACTCTCACAACCCCTTCACAACTCATCCTAAGCACTTTGACCACATAAAAAGGCATAATTAATTTCTCTATACCTCAAACCGAGTGGTGCTACATTCTCCTCACCATTGGATGTTCGTTCCATAGAAACTATAGAACCATATATTTTCCGAAAGAGCTCATGCCATTTCTTCATCATATCTTTCTCCTTCTCTAAAGTCTCCTAAAAAATATGACCATACTTCCATAGAACACGAATTATGTGATGAATTTATCATACCAAACTTTCTATTGCCAATAAACCATCTACACTAGAATGTGAACCAAATAAGTATATGGTTCTAGCTCAATATTATCCCATCAAATCGCACGGTCACTGTATGGTTGATACTTCTTCAACTATGGCACACGAAACATATTGTGCACCACAGTAAACCGTGTTGACAAACAAAACTAAAAATCCAACTCTCCAATCCACTCAAGTATCTCCAAAATCATAATATACCACTGATATAACTTACACTGATATAAAAAATTATAGTTCCTCAACCAAGGAGAGATTCTCAAAGAACACATGATCACACACCTCAAACACGAACAATAATTAATGATGGTCCACATATTATTTCTGACGAATTTGAGCTATCTACATCCTCTTTTTGATAAAATTTATCTTCTCCATAGTCTCATTGAAAATGGTCAGTATAATCATTGAATTCTCACCCATTTCCACCCAATAATGTGGAGATCGACATGGACGCCCATACAATGCCTCAAAAAAAGCTATGTGTATTGAAACATGATGATTGTTATTATAGGATAACTCCACCGATAGTTAGTGATCCTCCCATGAACCACATAAATCCATCATACAAGGCTTTTGAATATCCTCTAAAATTTGTATCGTCCTTTCAGATTGGACATTTGTATAAGGATGATATGACGTTCTCATCGTTAACTGTGTCCCTAGGGCTTTTTGAATGGATTTCCAAAAACAAGATGCAAAACCCAAATCTCTATCTCATAAGATCGAAACCAGAACACCCCACCTCTTCACCACTTCCCCGATATAGATTTTAGAAATATCCTCCATCATAAGGGATTCAAGAATCAGAATGAACTGGGTCAACTATATGACACAACTCCAAACTGAAATTTTAGCCATGGTTCATCAAACCCACAATATATGTTTTGAAAAATAATTTTGTGGAAATTTCTAAAAAACCATATCCAATACATTAAATATTTTCATACCCATTATAATCTCCCCTCCACCAACACCCCAGACCGCCAACCCCTCAACCCCCTGACTCACCGAAGCCCTATCAGCCCCATCATCACCCGTCGCCGCCCCCCATACCCTCACCACGCCTCACCACCCTCACTGCTCCTCACCACCCTTCAAATATTCCAATGGAGTCAGTATTCTATGAAGTAACATAATTATAGGAAGATAAATAATTTATACCCTTACTATATCCTGACATATATTCCTGATTCAGTTAAATTGATCCAAGATTTTTATTACATATGGAATTCATCTTATAACCCACCCATTTTCTCCATAAATTATCTATAGATCATGATACATTATATTGTAGTATTCATGTTCGTTCATATAACTCCCTATTTTATTATATTCATATTATTTTATTTTATTTTTGATTTTTCTTAAATTAGATAATTTCGAGATTTGAATATTCCAAATATTCAGAAAATATTATGTCACATGTTGTTCATGTGGTTGTCAGAAATTTGATTGACTATTATTTTATTATATGATTTAATGTTCATTATTAGTATAGTATTAATACTTATTTAGGAATTAAAATGCAGAATAATCCTATGTAGGGTTAAATATTAATATATTTGATAAATATGGGGTTTCCATTATTAGGAGAAATTATGTCTCCAATCCAAGATAATGAAGACTATAAAATAATAACATTGCATGGTGGGTTACATTTTCTAAAACCACATGACTAAATAGTCTGCATGATTCAAATTTAAAACTGTTCATTTTTTCTATTTTACCTTTCTCAATTTAAAAAACAATTCTATTATTTTCATTCCTATTAAAAAATTATAGGACTCACTGGAATATCACCTTCTATTCCAACCTTTACTTTTGGTTTTAATATATTATTATTTTACCCTTGGTGATAACACATATGAAAATTTTAAAAACACATATTCCCCCCCTTCATCAAGGTACTTAATCATTAAAATATCAATATTTTACAACTTTAATATGGATGGTGTGTCTAGCGATTATCCAGTAATCTAATTTTCATATAGGATTCATTATTTTTTGGATCTTTATGGTGATTTACTAGTTTATTATTCCATCCGGACAAGAATAAAAAACATTGTCTTTATGTTTAATGAATTTAGGTAGGACTCTATATTTCATTATAAAATAACAACACTATTAATTTATTATATTAATAAAATAACACCAAATGGTTTAGTTGTTATATAATTTAAGGTTAATAATTTTTCATCAATATAATTTATTTTCTCTATTTATTTTCATTTTGAATAAAATATAATTCTCAAATTTCAATTATAAAAACTAGATTTCATGAATTATTTTCCTTTATGGAGTGTTATGAAATATATCCCCTCATGTATATTGAATAAAATAATTCAAAATTTAATGACTTATTCCTTATAAATACCAACTTAAATTTTCAATATTTCAAAAATGATATAAAAAAATTCAACATGAGTTCCTTGATCTCAAACTTTGAGGCTCTCATATCCTATTTTAATTTATTATAATATTTTATGATACTATGAAATTTAGTTAACACGGTAGACTAAAAGGATTTAATTTTAGTACTATATAATATTTTACTCACTGATGGTGAATCATTATGCACTAGAGGATACGATGTCATTTGGTGTGTAGGATAATGTTAAATAGTCCCTATACCCACATCAATGACTCTATATCCACCAACAGAGGGTCCAAGAAGAATTGGATACACTGAATGATGATGTAATATAGCTCGTGGTCTCCCCATAACAACTGAAACCCCACGAACCATATGAATTTTTCTTTCTTGAAGGACTAAAATAGTTGTATCAACAACTAGATTAACATAATTTACTCCATTTGTGGATTCAATTACTCCAAATCATTGACACTGACCAACCTGTTACACTATAGGATTTACCTATGGAAACTAAATATTTTATCTAGACACATCGGATTATTGCACCTCCCAAATAGTGACCATCTCAGGAGGTGCTACATCCCTATGTTGTGATGTTTGAGATGGCTACCCCCTAGATACATGCCTTTCTGACATAAATGATCCAAGGAGTTTAAATTGGTGTCCCGGTTTTATCCAATAGTCTTCAATAGGATAAATAATATTGTAGTATTCTTATATAATTTTAGTACATCTATTTAATTTATATCTACTTATTTTTTTCATATAAAACCAGATCGATTAACATAAAATCGGGAAAATCATTCATGTTTTTAATTTCCAGTGCAATAATGATGCATAAACCACATCATGTATCCTGTAAGGTTCAACTATAGATTACTGATCAAGAAATTTAATACATAAATATCATGAAACAATAATTTCTCTATTTATGAATCACATTGAGAAATAATTGATTTAACAAACTTACACAGAACCTTCCACTCAGGCTCTAAATCCACCGCTAGCTTTTTCTCAAAGGAAGAGGTTCAAAACATGAATTTAAAAACAAATTTTGGTCCTACTGAACATGAACGAACGAATGTATTACAAAAAATTTACTTCCCTATGCAGAGAAAATGAATAATCTCAACAAATTCCTCTGATGAAGCCATCACATTATTCTCATTTACATTTGACGACACAATATCCTATGTTCCACAAGATTGAAAATCAACATTCCTCATGAAAACATTTACATTTTCCTTAAACAAAAACCATTTTCTATTCATATGTAATTCAACTAAATTGTTTTTAAGGATTGAATTTTTTAAGAGGAGGATGAAATTGAATTTTATAAAGTAATAGGACATGGATTTTCAAAATAAACATCTATGAGTTCCATTCCTAGAATATAAAAAACTATTATTAACTCATACATTATTTAAAACATTAAAATATAAATAGTTATTTCAACTATTATATATATATATATATATATATTGGTTTTTTGGTACTTTTCCTCTGTTATCATTTGTAATTTCTTTTTCTACATAATTTTTTTTGAAATATATGTTCGAAACATAATTTATTTTTTAAAAGATAGAAATGTCATGAAGGAAGCATTACATTCTTTCATCAACCACACTGATATATGACTATCCTTTTGTCTCCCTACCTACAACATATGATACACCATCTCCTTTCCCCTACCCCGCCTCCCCATGAACCATCTCTCACATCCTCCACGAGTTTCCCTTTAGCTTATTAGTCATTGTATTCCATTTCAAGATCCTTAGGAGTGAGGGAGCATGTCTCCACTTCAATTTAATCATGGTGATACTAGAGGGTGACTACTATATTTTCAGATTTTAATATATATAAATTTATTTCCCTATTATTATACTAAATATTTTTCAATAAAATATGGAACCAATGCAAGAATGGTGAAAAATATGAAAAATTCAAATGTTTGGAATCTTACCAGAGAGAAGATAGTTTTCATATTCGATTCATATGGTGTCCCTATATATGATATAATATGATTACATGGAAAGATTCTTGGCCAGCCAGCCTCAAATCCGGTTTAACATCTTATTAAGTTTGTCGATTGGAGGCATATGCCTTCAACATGAAAAATTGATGTTTTTTATTCCCAAATAAATGTGATTTTAATACATTATAGTGTAACTAAATGGAATTATGATATTAAATTATAATATTTTCAAAATGGATTTTTGTGTACAGATGTTATTTTACATTACAGTTGCTAATGTCAAAACAACAAAGTGGGTTTTTAGAAATCTTGTCAAGAAATAAGAAGACATTAAATAACGATTTAGGATCAATTTCAATTATATATCATTGACTTCCAAATAGATTTATCGCATGCTACCCAATGGGATACCCAAAGAGCAATGGAATGTTTTTGTTGACAGACATCCTGATGAGAAGTATATGGTATTTAAATATATATTATTATATTAATCTCATTTTTCAATTATACATGTATATGAAAATTATATGACATTAAATACATTACTATTAATTATTTTTAATTTGAATAACATTCTAGGAATAAAGAATCATGCTAGGTGCAGTAAGTCATCCATCGCAGTACTTATTCTAATAGTTTTTCTAGAAGGCGATCAACTCTGGTAATGTTTTCATCAGTTTAAATATTTATTAGACAATATTATCTATTTAATATATTAAATTTTTTATTTATCATTGTTTAATGTATTCATAGAATTTCATGCACTAGACATCCAAAATTAAATTGTGTTCAGATGTTCACTAAAAATCTATTGAAAGTTTTCTTAACGAGCCTGCCAATGATGTTTGGGAAAGAACTCATTTTTCATTATAACAACTTATTAACAGTTGTGAATATGTTAATATATATTGTTCATAATATGAATAATATTTTATTTATAGGTAATAATTAATGATCTATGATATTTCAATCACATGTAGTCGTACTCAGTCTCTGAGGATGACCAAGTTAGTAAGTCCTTGCAAGGGAGCGTCATAGTTGAGTACATGGGATGAGTTTGTGACCGATACCATCCGAGGTCTTTAGAATGTCACTAGGGATTACATTTTCAACTACTTTTGGTTGTATCTAGTTCAAACAATCATACACTCAGAGAGAGATTTTTTCTCTTCAAAACATATTTCATGAATTGGGGACTCAGATATATATTGTGCAAAAAGCATTGATTGATTTATATCATAAGACGATCAAATCTGTCCCTGGTGGTATTTCATAAATTTAAGGTTAGTGGTTAAATAAAAAATTCAAAAAAATTGATTTTCCAAACATTTATTGGTTTTAAGTTTAAATTTAAATATACCATATCATTTTATTTTCAATATAATGTTAAAAAGGTTCCGATGGTAGAAAGTAGAGGTGGGGGTGGAGAGTGTGACGAGTTGTGTTCATCATCGACCAGTTATTATTGGAGATGGTTTCAGTAATATTATTTTATATATATATCATGTGTGGAACATATTAGTCACAAAAAATTTTCATGACTTAACATTTTCATGATTTATCATGATACTTTTTTTTGTATTATGAACTCCTTCTTCCAAACACAGTAGGAATTCAAAATCCATATGTTTTATTATTTGTTAATTATATTTATGAATAATATAATAATATATGTAAAAAATTAAAGGTTTTTATATCTATGGTTTAGAGGATCATGATGAGGTTTTTTTATGTAATTTCTAAAATCATTATAGGTTTATCAATGAGACAATGGCTTCAACATGGTGGAAAATTGTGGATTTTTTAGTGGTTATACCTTTTAAGGAATATGTTCACCATGGATAAAGGATTTGGAATATCCTCTTCTTGATATGATACAACAATGTATGTTAATTCATATATTTATGGGGTTTTTAGTTAAATATAGGTTTGTTTAATGATTTTTAGTTTTATAGGCATTTAGATTTGCTATATTCATGTTTAAAAGTGTGCGGGATTAAAATTTCATATTTTTATAGGTTTACAAGTTATAATATTGATATTTTAATGGTTTGAAAGATGTGGGTTTAATGGATTTAGTGTTTCTCATTAGAAGTTTTTAGTTTTTATGTTTCCAAATATGAAAAATTAGGTTTAATTTTTTTTTGAGTTTTTAATGTTTTTAGGTTCGTATTTACATATTTGTTTCATTTATTTATTTAATAGTGTATGAATTTTTTTGTTTTTCAGGTTAATGTTTTATTGGATTTCATGTTATATGTTAGAATTTACGTACAGTTCTTGTGTTTATTTTATCACTATTCATTTTTTTCATTTTTATAAGATGTTTTTACCTATTTTAATGTCATATGATCACATGAATTGTTATTTATCAAGAATTTAGAAATATCATATCCAGTATTCATGTTTTAAAATTTATAGATTTCATATTTAATATGTTTGGTGTTTTCAAGTAGTTGGATTTGAAATTTGAAGACTTCATATGTTTTTATTTTTAGTCTAATGGTTGGATGTTTCCACATTTGTTTCCATAAAGAAGTATATAATATTTTAGGATTTTATGACTAGATATATCATGTTTAATGATATCTAATGTTATATTATTCTTTTATATATGTATGAGGATTACATTTTTTCAGCCTTATAGATTTTTTTTATGAAATCATTAGTTTTAATGTTTTTCAGTTGAATGATTTCTAGTTTGAAGGAATGCATGTATAGATGTTTAAAATTTTCTGTATTACAAGTTTACATGTTTTCAGGGTACTGGAACTAGGCCGGTAGAATATATAGAAATTATTTACTTTAAATATTCCATTAGTGGTGGTTTAAAATGTCTCTCTGTAAATGGAAAATATTTCACCATAGTTCAAAATACTTCTATAATTATTTGTTGTACTATATGTGGTAGTTACAAACGTCATTACATAAATAAATGATATAATTTTAGAGGCCATTATTTTGATTTCCTGGTGGTTATTGTGATTTTTGTTTTGTTTTTTTTGCAGTGGCTCTTCTAACCACCTCTAATCATTTCTCAATTTCCATTACCATTTTGCAGTTGTTCAAGTGGATTCTGCAGTTTTTCCCCCCAAAAAAAATCAAATGATTTTTAGTAATGGCTTAAACTGTCGCCAAAAAAGGTTTCATATTTTCTAGGAAAACCACTGAAAAAACCACAAGAACCACTGTAAAATGTGTTTACTATGTCGGTTACCAAAAATTGATAGTAAATTTAAAAAATCATTGCATATTGTACACTCACACCCACTTTAGCAGTGGTTTTATAAAACCACTATAGTGAGGAGATTTTCATGTATTGTGAGCCGATCCACAGTCACCCATATGGAATTTTGATTCCTGACCATTATTTGGAGACCCCTCACAAAATCTATTGTTATCTTCTCCCAATTTTATATTGTGATAGATATGGATTGGATCATTATTGTCGGACACTGCTACACTACCTTGAACTCCTAATATATCAATAATCTTAAAACAAAATCCACCACTTTCCTTTTTGTACAAGACAATAAAATTTGTGCTTTCATATCCTAATAAATTTTATAAATTCCATGATGAATATCCCACCTAGAATAATGGAATGCACTGAGAAGTTATTCCTAACATGCCATTTGTACCACCATGAAATTCCAAAAACACAAAACTAAATTTACATTCAGTTCCCAGCAATTAATGGTCTCCCCACCACTGAGTTTTGACAATTTTTTCATACATTTGGAATCATATGGTTATACCTCTTTAACCAAACCATCCAATTAGGTAACCAATAAAACCAGAAAGATGTTTTTTCTATCACCCTAGTCCTCACATTCAAACCGCATGTCATATATGACTGACATTAACTGTCACTGATCTGATTCTTGTTTCACCACCTCAGCATTTTCTTTTCTACATAATGTATCTGCCACCGAATTTTCATTTCCTGGTGACTACATTACGTCAAAATAAATCATCCAAAGATAGTCCATCAATATATATTTCATCTTGTTCAAATCATTCTTTGACAAAAAATCATTTAAACTCTTACGATCGGTAAACACGTTGAATTTTTCATAGTATAGATAATGACGCCACATCATTAAAAATGAACAACTACCGCCAACAACAAATCTTGTTTTGGGTAGTTATTCTCATGATACATCAACTACTATGATCCATATGCAACCACATGATCCCCATGAATGAGAACACAACAAACCCCTGATCTTGATGTGTCACAATACACCACATACCATTTCCTTGGTTCAGGAAAAACCATGATTGGTGCTGATGTAAGGTGAAACATTTATGACGATGCTCATCCCATTCAAATGGGATATTAAACCATGTCAATGATGTAATTGGTGAGGCCAATCGTCAGTAATGATGAAAAAACATTAATAATAACCATCTAAACCAAGGAATCTATGTATCTAAAAAATGATCATTGGTAGTTGTAATGAGATTACAACATCTATCTTTTCTGGATCAATGGAAACACTCTTTTCAAAAATCACATGTCCAAGGAAAAAAAACATCCTAGAACCAAAATTTTCACTTTGAAAATTTGGCATACAACCAATGGTCCCTCAAGACCCTCATCATTATCGTCATGCACTACTTACGCTATGTCCTTATTCATGAATACACAAATATATCATCAACAAATTCCACAAAAAAAAAGAATCATTATATATATCAAATATATTATTCATCAATTCCATGAACACTTTTGGTGAATGAATTAGACCAAATGGTAAAACCACGTACTCGTAATGTCAATATCTACATTAGAAATCTATTTTGGCAATATTCTCCTTCCTAAAATGAAATTGATGATATATTGACCTAGTATCAATCGTTAAGAACCATGGATCTCCCCTCAATTGGGAAATTAAATAATTAATGCATTTATGTTGGTATCTGTTAATTATCATAACATTATTAATTCTATGATAATCATCATAGGGTCGTAGAGTCTCGTATGCATTTTTAACAAAAAAAAGTAGTGCTGTCTACGGAGACATACTCATCTGGATGAAACCTTTTATTTATATCTCCACCATCTATTCCTTTAATTCCCTCAAATATGATGATTCTATTTGGTAAAAAGGATTTGAGATAAGACTGGTCCCTAGAGAGAGATAATTCATAAACTCCATTTCTCTCAGAGGTGGAAATCTTGACAAATCTTCGGCAAAGACATCCATAAACTAATCCCAATCTTTCAGAAGAATAATATGCTCAATACCTTATATTGACTCCCATAGAAGAGATGCTAAATGATATGAGATTCTACCTACAGCTATGGAAAACAATCCCATTTCACCCAGTCTTTCATTCTTCTTGTCTCTAAAGATATGTTCAACACATTACTCCGTAAAACTATCAATTCATGCATGGAAATCGTTATGGGGCCTAAATATCTCCATCCACTCCATCTCGAGATTATACCATAATAATATATCTCAAGCACTAAGAAATACCACATCAAATCAATGCCATCCACAACTAATCCCAATGCATCATAGGGGAAGGCTTGACACTCTCATTGACCCATATGACTTTATAGTTTCAAAATAGAAGGCATCATTTCAACAGTTAGTCCCAAAAATTGAATAATGTGAGAATCAAGAAAATAATGGGAAGAACTCATATCAAACAAATCTTGCATCAACATGGAATTTAAAATAATTTTACCTTTCACAGTGGATGGTCTTGACCAATCATCCACCATAACCTATTCATCTCTGAACAACTACATTCTATCCATACTATGCTCTTTATTTCCCTGTTGATGCATCTTGGTATTCTGAGAATCACCATGACCCACATTTCTCTATTTAGTAGGGGTATGATTATGCTCACATCATTTTGATTCATAATACCCCTATGACCACTGAGGAGAGTCCCGAACACCCAACCTCATAGTAGTATGACAATACCGTTGAAGACGCCCCATCTACATATAGTTATGCCATTCTTGAGGTTGCGCCACACAATCATTCTTGATGTTCCCCAAAGAGACACACTAAAATAATTATAGCTTACTCTCATGCTTGAGAGGATGATTCACCAATCCTACCATCGGATTCTGTGCCATACTCCAACTATCGAAATAAGTGTTTGTCTTCCACATGATCCCAGCATTTGATTTCCCACTATTCCCCATGGGTACTGACAAACTTATCCTACTTGTAGCTCCCAAAAGATCCTGGTCATCAACTACAAATATATTCACCATTTCTATGAAATAATCTTTTAACAACACCTCTATCTTTGAATGAATTTCCTGGTTCAACCCAACTTAAAAAATCATGCCTTCCACGATGTACTACCATCCACCTTGGATGAAAACCACACTAACTTCATAAACATAGCCACATATTCTATCAAAGAAATTTTCCCTTTATTATAAAAAATTATATCCTTTGTACAATGGAATATGAATATAATTTTGTAGAATTATTTATTAAGAAGTTCTTAAAGTCCTCCCATTTCAAACCTTGGTCTGTTATAGCTTGGACCACCAGCTCCCAACACTGAAGGGAACGATCTTCCATCATGTATGTGGCTAACATAATTTTTATCTCTACCGATGATCCTATTATTTCAAATATCTTATTCATTCGATTCATCCATGTTTCATCTCTTTCCAGCTTCAAATCACCCCAAAATAATGGTGGAATGTACCATTGATATTCAACTGCATGATCTACATGCTTCAGTTCATCTAATTTATTCCCACATTAAAAATCATGTAATTCATTAACTATACTCTTCACTATGTTTTGGTTTAACTAAGGATTAGGTGAAACCACATTTTCAAAAACATCCTCTTGTTGGTCTCAACAATTCCTACCCGATGCCATTTCTATCAATACAAAAACAACAATAAGTCACTCTCCATTAACAAGAAAAAGCATACAGTTTTCAAATTTTATACATAATTGTTATCACAACTAGGCTTTCCACAAGTTCACATTTCCCATATTTCACAATTCATAAAAATCTACCATGTTTTTAAAATCAACCCATTTTCAAAATAACACACGTTTTCATGATTTAAATCATTCCATTTTGAAACCCGATTCAAATTATTCAAAATCCAATGATTCAAATCACACCATAAATCATTATACCCCAATGTAGTATGCAACATCCTAGGTAAATAATGAATAATACTTATTTCATATTTATTAATATTTTTTAATTAAATATTAATTTTACTTTAAAATGGTTGATATCTTCGATAAAGTACCCAATACGCAACAATGGGTTTCTTTGAAATCTTACGTTGCACACTAATAATATAATATTATTATTTTAAATGGCAGTCAACTCCTAGATGTTGTATTTTCAGGAATGAAAAAAACTAAATACAATATGATTATACATGTTTGTTAAATGTATTTACATTTATCCAAAAAATGTTATAGGATTAAAATGTGAATAAATCTATGTTTAAGCATAATTTACATTTAAATGTCGATTATTGCCTTTTAATGGCGAAGCCTGTTTAAATCTAGTTTTTCTCACTTTAATACATTATATATGACCAAATAAAATCCTGCTTTAGAATAGGGACATCAAAATTTATTTGTGTAAATTTTTGAAATTTTTCCGATAAAGTTCATTTTTTTAATGAATAATGAAAAAAATAGTATTTTAATTCAAAAGTGAATTTTAATCTAATTTATTTATATGATTAGATTATTAATTTAATTGGTTTTAAATTTTAATTAAAATATATTTTTACCATTTAATCCAATGTGGGTCATTGGAATTAATTTCACTTTGAAATTGGAAATAAACAAGTATCAATATTTTGATTGTTATTGATTTTTAAAATCCCGCTATTTGTTTTGATAATAGGAATTAATTCTAATGTAAATTTATGCCAATTATATGTACTGAATTTTTCATAATAGACATCATTTTTTATTTCGGAATATCAAATATATCTTAAGCCGAATTTTTGATATTTTTCTGATAAACTTTAATTTTTGATGAATAGTGAAACCACTTTGTGGTAGTAAAAAAATTGGATTTTTCATTTAAATGAAAATTTACTTCTTCTGTGAATTGAATTTCAAAAATCTGACAAACATCGTTTTCATCAAGAAGTAAAATTTGGTTTTTTATGATGAAAATAATTTTTGGTGAATATTAACTTTGGATTTTTATTTACCACAATTAAAGGTAAATAGGTAATTCAAGGTTAAATGAATATTATGATAATTCAAAATTACCTTAACACTTTTCCAAAACATATTTGATTAGTCATTAACGACCATGGGAATCTTGGAGTCTATTTTGGGACCCCATTGTGCCACTTGGGAGTGATAATGACAATTTAGATTAACTAATATAATGAAAAGACAAAAATAACATTAACAAAAATCTTTTAAGAATTTAATATTTTTATGGCGTTATATAAGTCATATATTCGACTCTAAATATTCATTGGAAAGATAAATATATTTCCTACATCATGGTATTTTTATTATAATTTTTAGACCTCAAATAAATTAAATTATTTATGACACAATAATGATGCAGTATTTAGCTCATTAATAAATGATTTAAATAAATAAGATTATAATTATTAAAGTATTTTACGAAACATTTCAAATTCTGATTGGATGATTTTATTTCAACCATTAGTAATCTTATCTTCATCTTTAATTATTTTTGGACCTTTTTAAACCGAAAATCATTATATAATAAAATAATATTTTCACACTTTCTTAAAGAGCCCCTCCTCTCCTTTGTAAAATGAGAACATTTATATCGAATTACTCGCACCACTCAAGCCATTGGGATCATAAAAATTCTACCCAATTAATCTCCCTACGTCCCTCTCCTCCACTTATAAGCCTTAACATAGGTAGAAGGAACTTCAAGAAGTCCTTCGGTTCAAACCAAAGCGAGTTACAAAAATTAAAGGTATCGATTTCTCTTAAATTGTTTTCATTTATTTTACTTATACAAAAACTAAACTATTTTTATTTATTTAATTTACAACAACACTAGTATCATAAATATACTATGTTTTTTATGAGAATTATTCTAACTACACTTACACACACCTCCATCTAATGGGTGAAAAACATAACGTTTCTGTGGACGGAAAACTAATGCCTCACGAAACGAAGATTGTTCAATTACATCTTACCGCCTCTCATGGTGGCCCTTATGATGGAACTGTATTTATGTATGATATATATTATATTTATGATTTCTTTATTATTCTGTACATTTCAATTATATCAAGCCTTTATGGTTTCCATAGTTGGTAAATACGATAATCTCATTTGATGATGCACGGACTACCGCCCCTTCAAAGTGATGTGACTAGTTAATGCCTTATGTGGGATGTATAAAGGATAGATTTAATGATATTAAATATTATATTACAATATAATTATAATATACCTATGTATAATTATGTTTTAATTCCAATCAAATAAGAAATATAGATGAAAGTAGCATTCATGCGTATGTACGACTTACTGTCTCCAAGAGCGGGGCATTTCATTTCTTACCTCTAAATGTTATGTACTATTATAAATACATGTATAAACTGGATATATATGATATATATGATATCTAAATAAGGATTATCATTATGGATATAATTAACCTTTGACCATATGAACAACATGAAATTATAAGAAGTCTATTTTTTACTCAAGTACCAAATATCGACAAAACGAATATTATTAACATAAAACATTACAAAAGGTTTATAACATTGTAATAAGTGATATATAATGAATAATAAACATGAAAATTGTTCTAAAGAAAGTAGAAATTAACTTTATTTTTTTATTCAGGAGATTAATGAATGATCAATTCAATTCGTACACGAGGTAAGGGATTTTCTTATCTCACTTTCAATTCCATGAGATTTCCATTGTTCACCACTAATTTATTGAATTGGGTGTGTTGTGGACTCAAATTTGATATATATTATCATGATTATATTTATATTCATGTTATTCTATGAATCATTTGGTGGTTATTAACTTTTGGTCATACTACTCAGTTGATTACAACGTGTTAAAGGGTTTCATATCACTTTTTATTCTCGTGAGATTCATGCAATATTTACCACTATATCCATTGGTGTGGTGTATATAGTGCCCATGGTCGTACTATTTATGTAATATACTTTAATTAATGAGTATTTTCATCTTCATTTTATCATCCTTATTTCATGTGGCGTATGTTTTGTAAATTACGAAATAGTTAAGGGAACCATTCACCCTCCTCTTTGTAAAAGACTTCTTTTTACTATGTCTTTTATCTTACATATTATAATGTTGGGATATGTTCTTATATATCATTATTGATGTATAAATTATATAAAAGTTATGATATTCACTTTATTATCTCATAACCTCATTTTCTGAATTTTATAGGGACACCATTAGGTTGTCTACTTTTTACAATGGAACTTCTTAAACCAATTTCAATTCTTCAGGATCAAATTGAACTTATTGATTATGTCATCCAATGAATATGTTTGAATGACCTATAAATGTTTTTTCACATAATATCCACTTATACTTGGTGTATTTATATTTCTCACACATAATTATGTGATTAATTTATCCTTAATTTATTGATACCATCTTTATAAGGGATTTCATCCCAATTTACATTTCCACTGAGACTTCATTTTTGTTATGAGCAAATACACTATTATATGGTGTATATACTATCCTTTGAAGTATTATACCATGAATACCGTTATCCTCATGATATTCTAAAGTTATGATTAAAATTTTTTCATCAATTATTTTTAATCAAGTGTCTCTCTTTTTGTTAAAAACTCATTAACTAAAATATCGTTTTAAATTTTTTAATGATTTATTCATCTAAATATTTCTCATTAATGTAAATGTTTTAAAAATTGGTTTTAGGATTTATTTATATGGACATTAATGTTTTCAAATTTTAATTCATTTAAAATCTTAAAAGTGGTATGTGACACTTTGATTCAAAAATGTCTTTTTAAATGGTTTTGAAAATGATTTGATAAAACATTGTTTATTTCAATATGTTGATTTGATATATTGGACTGTGGAAATGTTTTATTTAATTTATAAATATGTTATATGTTATGATTAGTTATGGTTATTGGTCATTTTTTATGTATATGGGTGGTTCCATGATAAAACTAGGGCCGATAAGCCCTAGATAGCTCTCTAATGCATTGGGTAAGATGACGGAGGTAAACGTGATGTTTCTTGTAACACCCCGAAATTTTATGAAAAATATTCATTTTAATTTCATTAATGTCTTGTGTTGTACGCTACACCAAAATAAGCTTTCAGAACACGCATCCTTGACTTGCCTTCCATTACAAGCAATCGCGACCTTCCTCGATAGCGTGTGTAGTACGCAATACCGAGTTTCACTAAACAACGATATGCTATTAAAATATTATTATAACTAGCCGTTATGAATAGTAATAACCACCTTTTAAAATTTTAGAAATTTTAGCTCTCAAAATGGACTTCATTTTTGGATTCGTAGTATCTAATTTAGCCTAAGGTGAAATTTTGGTGATTTTCGGATATCTTTTATTTTCTGATGAATAGTGAAAATTACTTAAATTTAATTAAAAACAAATTTTTTAATCGAAATAATTAATAGTGATAAATTATTAATTTTAGTGGTTTTAAATTATATTTAGAATATATTTTTACAATTCAATATAATGTCGGTCATTGGATGTAATTTCACATTTACACCAGACATAAACATGTGTCAATCTTTTGATAGTTATTATCTCTTAAAAACACACTATTTGTTGTGACAACAGAAATTAATTATAATATTAATTAATGCAACTTATATGTTGGGAGTTTTGTAAAATAGAAATCATTTTTGAATTCTAAATATCAATTATAGCTTAGGGTGAAATTTTGGCATTTTTCTGAAAAACTTCAATTTTTGATGAATAGTGAAACCACTAAGTGGTAGGTTAAAAACTGAATTTTGCATAAAACATAATTTTACCCCTTCGGTGAATGGAATTTCGAAAATCCGACAGACACGGTTGATATCAGTAAGTAAAATGTGGTTCAATGAGATAAAAATAATTTTTATGGTGAATAGTAACATTTTACTTTTTTTACCGCGATTAATAGTAAATAGGTTAACTAAGGGTAAATATGATATTACTATTACCCTAACACATGTCCTAATTCTATTGGATAAGTTTAATTCGACCAAAAACAACATTATGAATATAATATGACCATTTAGGTCCACTTGGATTAGATTATGACATTTAATATTAATTTATTTAATGAATAGTTAAAATAGTTAAAATCAAAGTTTAATAAGTAAATCATTCTTAATATGGGGTTATACATAAGATAAATTCGACTATAAATATTTATTAGAAATCTAAAAATATTTCCTATATAATGGTATTTTATTTGTAATTTTTAGACATTAAATAATTTAATTTATTTATGACACAATGATGATGCAGTAATTATCTTATTAATGAAATATTGACATAATTGATGTTATAAACACAAAAATAAATGTAATTTGAGACTTTTTATGAATTCCACTAATTTTCTAGGTTACTATGATATATTATTGTTGATTTAATCAACATGGTTCGAACATATAATTCTGTTATGACTTTCACAAAAATCGTATATCAAATAGTGTCAAAATTGACACAAAATAGTTTTTAAATCAAATATTATATTATTAATTGTTATTTTATTCCTAAAAATCTATGGTTAGGCCAAATGACTTAGATAAGGATATATATATTAATAATAAACAATTTGGGGTTCTTTTGGCATGTTATAGTAAGTGTATTAACCATATAGTGTAAGAAAACAAAAAGACACGGTAAAAGTTAAATTATTTAACTTAGAGTTAAATCTAATTGATAAGGTTAAAATAATATCATAAACTTGTCTAAATACTATTGGTTGATAGGATTTCGACCCATACCCACTTTAGATTCTAAATAAGACCCTTTGAAACCATTATAAACCGATTTTGACTTTAATATAAAATAATATTTTGAGATATTCCTAAGCTGCCCCTCTCCTCCCTTATAAAAGGGCACCTCCTCCCTCTTTTCCTCACACAACATTGAGCCTTCATGCTTGGCCAACCCCTGCCAAAATCCCTTCTCCACTTTCCTAGTATCATCCTAGAGGTCGTGGTATTCTTCAAAGACCATCCTTAGTTCTTTAAGTGGTGGCTAAGAAAAGGCACATCAAAAAGAGGTAATATCCATTACCGATCTTTTTCAATTTCCTTCTTCTTCAACTTCTTCTTCTTTTGTTGTTTCATGATAAATTAATAACATCAGTATTTCATATATACTGATATGTTATTATAAATATGAAACAACTCTAATTAACCTTCTATCCATCCTACGGAAAACGGAAATCACCGCGCGTGCGTACGTACGGAATACCGTCTCCATGCCGTGGTGTAATCTATTTTCCACCACCACCTTAATTGGATGGGTATAAAGGTGCAATGAGTAACTATATATTATTATAATAAAGTTATATTGATACTGAAATAGTATATATACACTTCAACACAATTCCACGACCATGGGAATGATATCATCGCTCGTGCGTACGTACGGACTACCGTCTCTATGACACGATCAGATTCATTTTCAATGATTAGCCATTCATGAATGAATATAAAGTATATATAATAAGTACTAATGAAATATATGACCTAATAATTATACTGGAATTATTTATATTTATATGTATGTCATCTACTTAATTCATTCAATTCAATAAGGAAACGAAAACAGCGTTCATGCGTACGTACGGACTACCGTCTCCATGAACGGTGTATTTCGTTCCATTTACTGATTTATTATATATGTATATTCTTAATATATATATATATATATATAAATCATGTTTTATATTCTGGAATTAATTAATCATGATCTAAGTAATCATATGAATAATTACAAGTTAAAAACACGAACGACAAATGAGACGATTTTACCCAAAACACTACTTTAACATGAATTTACAAAAGAACGGGTAATATAAAGTCATAATTGGACCATATATGATATAATAACAATGAATATTATTCTGGAATAAGTCAATAACATGATTTAAATCATTATACAGGAGGTTCGGACACTTACAAAGCAAGTCGGACCTAAGGTAAGGGAAATATCACAATCTCATTTTTATCTGAGATTGTTTATACTATGGTATTTACTGGGGTGTATTTTATCATCCACATCCATGTTTAATCAATATTTAATATTATTTCCATACACCTACAATTTTTTAAATCCAATTTTACCCTTCGGTGTGTTTTTAGTAAATGATATGAAAGGAATCTTTTGTCGTTTTTCGTACGAGGTACTTTTTGACTTTTCCGACAAAAGTACGAGAAGAATGTTTTTTTAACTTATACGGCATGAATGGATTTTTAAAACATTACTTCCAAGAATATTCCTTTACAAGTTTTCATGTTTATTTTTAATCAACTTCTTTTAGTTTATAATTGTACGACATGTTAAGAAAGGAAAAGTGTTTTTGAAGCAGAAATGATATTTTATCAAGAATGGAGTTCAAGTGTTTTATCAAAATTATTTTCCATCTAAGATAATAAAGGGTTCTGTTTTTATCTCTATTATTACATTGATTTGATTATGTTGTGATGTAATTATTTTTATGAATTCCTTTATCTTATATGAATTGTTTTATGATGTCATGTTGTTTATGTATCCCATTTTTATTACATGGGTTATGAAATGATATGTGGTTTATGATTTTGTGGCACACATAAGAATGGTATCATTATGAGATGGGTGGGACCTATATCTCCCTCCAATGCATTGGGTAAAGATTTTATATCTCATGAGATAGACATGGCTGGAATGGTAGGTTATACCGGTTCAGTGAAATAGGACTGAAACGAGGGTGACTCAGTTCAAAAATGGACATTGTCCACTAAGATAGTCTTGGCAATGAGTCATGACTAACAAGAAATGATTCTCTATGATTATGTGTGTATGCCACAAAGTTTCATGTTTTAAGTTGTGATTATTGGGATTACATTTCACTTCTATGATGTATCCCATGTTATGATATTATGAGCTCTTTTGCAGGTTAAGATTTCCAAAAGCTATATTCTTCTGTATATGATGTGATTGATATTTATTTTATTTACCCTTACTGGGAATTTGAGCTCACCCTTTTATTTTTTCTTTTCCCCAGGATATAAAGAAATATTTTAGAAAAAAAAAGATCTTTATGGGAGATATTGAAGATCTTTCACCACAATTAGAAGATTACGTTCCAAGTTTCGAAAGACACTAAACTATTACGATCCTTGTGTGTGTGTTTTTGTTATGTACTAAGTATTCCGCAAATGTAATGTAATGTCAATGTACGTCATGCTTTGGGTCTCTACAGTTGGTATCAGAGGAAAGGTTTAGTCAACCTTTGGAAACTAGGATGCGAAAGCGTTAGTGAGATACCTAGAGATATTTCTAAGGTATGTCTAGGGATGTCCCTAAGGTTAAGTATACGTAGAGGTTATAGAACTATGTTTACGCTAACGATCATAGAATTAAACCTAAGATATTAGATATTGAAGGTACTCCCCCTTTATTATGTTGTTTTCCCTAGCATGATTTTTTCCTCTCACACTATTCTTTTTGGGTTTTAGACGATGTCTGGAACCCGAAGGAACCATGTTGATCAATGCAATGGACAATGTAATGATTGTCCTCCTGAGAAAACAAATGTTATGGGAGATGGAGTGCAAAATCTTATTGCTATCCTTAAACAAGCTATGAATCATTCTGGACTTCCAAATGAGCAGATAAGGGAGCAATTTTATATTGAGTCCATCATGAGGCAACGTCCACCTTCTTTCAGTGGGACTTCTGATCCACTTATGGCTGAACAATGGATCAGTTCCACTGAAAAGATATTTTCAGTTCATCAATGTTCTGAACATGATAAAGTCATCTTAGCAGTATATCGTTTGGAAGGTGAAGCTGATCAATGGTGGAATCTTATCAAGAATACGAGTCCAAGAGATTAAATTGAGTCCATGGAATGGGATGAGTTCAATAACTTGTTTTTCAGTAAGTACTTCCCTCGTATTCTTTGAACAAAGATGGAGAAGGAGTTTCTTGAACTAAGGAAAAAGGATAATGAATCCGTTGGTATATACGAAGCGAATTTTACAAGTCTTGCAAGGTATGCATCTTGCATTATCATCCAACTTGAATGTAAAGTTGATCAATTTTTCAGTGGCTTAAAACCAAGTTTTCGAAGGGCATTAACTATAAGAGACTTCAGTAGCTATGAATAAATTGTGCGTTGTGCTATCAAGGTAGAAATGGAAGTTGGTGTTACATATCCATCTCATGGTTTTGACAAGAAACGAAAGATGATGTTCATGGAGAAATCTCAGAATAATGGTGAAAAGAAGATTAATGTTTCCTTATGCACAAAGTGTGGAATGAAGCATGGTAGAGATTGTCTTAAAGGGACTAGAAAATGATTTATGTGTGGAAAAGAAGGTCAACGAGCATCTGAGTGTCGAAGTAATAGAAAAATGGTTTCTAATGATGTGAATAAATCAAACACTACAGAGAACGCACCACCAACACTTCAATGCTTCAAGTGCAAGGAAATGGGGAATTATGCTAATAAATGCCCTAATCCAAGGGTTAGTGATGATCGACATGAGCAACCGCTTAAGGCAAAGGACAAATGTAAGTCACATGCGATCACTATTGGCGATGTTGAATATGACAACGATGTGGTGGAATGATTAAGTGTTTATGTAATGGGATTCCAAAATAATGTTGTATCATTGAGTATTGGAATATTTATGTATTGGTCTAATGTGGTATTCAAAGTGATTGAGATATTTTTGGAAATAAGATGATATGCGCATAATGAAGGAATAATAAGATAATGAGGTATTTTATTGTATTCATGAGCTCATGACTGATATAAGGAGAAGGTTATATCATGGTTTGAGTATATAGAATTTTTGGATTTTGGTATGTGGAAGGTGTTAACTTTTAACTGCATTCATGTTTTCACTAAGGTATTTAAGAGAATACATGATTAAGGCCTTTGAATGTTTAGAATGTGACCAACAAGACATATCTTATGATATGTGGGGATCAACGACAGTATTAAATCTCTGGTAATCATTGTCATTATATTATGAGAGTGTACTGCAGTATTATGGATAAGCCTAAAGATTAGAATGGATTATGTTGGACATAAGTTAGTATTGTTTAAGGATAGAAGATTTTCGATATTATTGATGGGATGTTATAGTAACGTAGTTTTAGAAAAAGGACAATCTGCAGGACGGGCGACAGCCCATCGCGTCGGACAAGGATGTGGGAATCAAACCCACAATCGAAGTGCGACTGGCCTTTATCGCCTACCACTGGCCTACATGAAGTCCCTATTTAGTAGAAACTATTATATTAAGAAGTATGATATATGAAGTATAAGTCCATTTTAGGAACCATATATGATTAATCTCACTATAGAATGACTTATGTATATTTAATAACTTTTGCTAAACTTTTTTTTGATATATATGGAATGACCCGTCATTATATCACATGATCTTCTAAAACATCATGAATAACAAATTCAACTTCATTTATTTAACAGATGAAGTGGAAATTGTTCAAGGCACGAACAACAGTGAGATTGTACCAAAATCTGGTAAGTATTTCTTTTAATTCATCAACTTTAGGGAAATGATCTTGAAAACCAAAAATGTTGTCCTAGTGCCCTTATATCCGATGAATCAGATGGTACCCTAGATCATCATAAATTTATGGCTTTGTGATTTCTGGCTTTTCCATAGCCATGTTCTCTACCACTCTCCATCAGAACATGATGGTTAGATTTCTCTTCCATATCCATATTTTCACCTATGTGGAAACCCAGTGATTAGTTTATTTGGGTAACCGTTACGTTTCATACTTTTGTTTTTAAGGATTGGTTTTGGTATTCCTTTTTATGATGTGGGTTTCTATTAAAGAAACTTTCTAATAGTAAACCAATTATAACCCCGACGAATTTCGAGGGCGAAATTCATTTTAAGGGGTGTAGAATGTAACACCCCGAGATTTTATGAAAAATATTCCTTTTAATTTCATTAATGTCTTGTGTTGTATGCTACATCAAAAGAAGCTTTCACAACATGCATCCTTGACTTGCCTTCCATTACACGCAATCACGACCTTCCTCGATAGCGTGTGTAGTACGCAATACCGAGTTTCACTAAACAACGATATGCTATTAAAATATTATTATAACTAGCCGTTATGAATAGTAATAACCACCTTTTAAAATTTTAGAAATTTTAGCTCTCAAAATGGACTTCATTATTGGATTCGGAGTATCGAATTTAGCCTATGGTGAAATTTTGGTGATTTTCGGATAACTTTTATTTTCTGATGAATAGAGAAAATTACTACGTTTTAATTAAAAACAACTTTTTTAATCGAAATAATTAATAGTGATAAATTATTAATTTGAGTGGTTTTAAAGTATATTTAGAATATATTTCTACAATTCAATACAATGTTGGTCATTGGATGTAATTTCAAATTTACACCAGACATAAACAAGTGTCAATCTTTTGATAGTTATTATCTCTTAAAAACACGCTATTTGTTGTGACAGCAGAAATTAATTATAAAATTAATTAATGCAACTTATAAGTTGGGAATTTTCTAAAATAGAAATAATTTTTGAATTCGAAATATAAATTATAGCTTAGGGTGAAATTTTGACATTTTTTTGAAAAACGTCAATTTTTGATTAATAGTGAAACCACTAAGTGGTAGGTTAAAAACTGAATTTTGCATAAAACTTAATTTTACCGCTTTTGTGAATGGAATTTCGAAAATCCAACAGACATGGTTGATATCAGTAAGTAAAATGTGGTTCAATGAGATAAAAATAATTTTTTTGGTGAATAGTAACTTTTTACTTTTTTTACCGCGGTTAATAGTAAATAGGGTAACTAAGGGTAAATATGATATTACTATTACCCTAACACATGTCCTAATTCTATTAGATAAGTTTAATTCGACAAAAAACAACCTTATGAATATAATATGACCATTTAGGTCCACTTGGATTAGATTATGACATTTAATATTATTTTATTTAATGAATAGTTAAAATAGTTAAAATCAAAGTTTAATAAGTAAATCATTTTTAATATGGGGTTATACATAAGATAAATTCGACTATAAATATTAATTATAAAGCTAAAAATATTTCCTATATAATGGTATTTTATTTGTAATTTTTAGACATTAAATAATTTAATTTATTTATGATACAATGATGATGCAGTAATTATCTTATTAATGAAATATTGACATAATTGATGTTATAAGCACCAAAATAAATGTAATTTGAGACATTTTATGAATTACACTAATTTTCTAGGATACTATGATATATTAGTGTTGATTTAATCAACTTGGATCGAACATATAATTCTATTATTACTTTCACAAAAAACATATATCAAATAGTGTCAAAATTGACACAAAATAGCTTTTAAATCAAATACTATATTATTAATTGTTATTTTATTCCTAAAAATCTAATGTTCGGCCAAATGACTTAGATAAGGATATATATATTAATAAAAAACAATTTGGGGTTCCTTTGGCATGTTATAGTAAGTGTATTAACCATATAGTGTAAGAAAACAAAAAGACACGGTAAAAGTTAAATTATTTAACTTAGAGTTAAATCTAATTAATAAGGTTAAAATAATAACCTAAACTTGTCTAAATCCTATTGGTTGATAGGATTTCGACCCATACCCACATTAACTTCGAAATAAGACCCTTTGGAACCATTATAAACCGATTTTGACTTTAATATAAAATAATATTTTGAGATGTTCTTAAGGTGCCCCTCTCCTCCCTTATAAAAGGGCACCTCCTCCCTCTTTTCCTCACACAACTTTGAGCCTTCAAGATCGTCCAACCCCTGCCAAAATCCCTTATCCACTTCCCTAGTATCATCCTAGAGGTCCTGGTCTTCATAAAAGACCATCCTTAGTTCTTTAAGTGGAGGTTAAGAAAAGGCGCGTCAAAAAGTGGTAATATCCATTACCGATCTTTTTCAATTTATTTCTTCTTCAACTTCTTCTTCCTTAGTTGTTTCATGATAAAGTAACACCATCAGTATTTCATATATACTGATATGTTATTATAAATATGAAACAACTCTAATTAACCTTCTATCCATCCTACGGAAAAAGGAAATCACCGCGCGTGCGTACGTACGGAATACTGTCTCCACGCCGTGGTGTAATCTATTTTCCGCCACCACCTTAATTGGATGGGTATAAAGGTGTAATGAGTAACTATATATGATTATTATAAAGTGATATTGATACTGAAATAGTATACATACACTTCAACACAATTCCATGACCATGGGAACGATATCATCGCTCGTGCGTACATACGGACTACCGTCTCCATGACGCGATGAGATTCATTCTCAATGATTAGCCATTCATGAATGATTATAAAGTATATATAATAAGTACTAATGAAATATATGACCTAATAATGATACTGGAATTATTTATATTTATATGTATTTTATCTACTTAATTCTATTCAATTCAATAAGGAAACCAAAACAGCGTTCATGCGTACGTACGGACTATCGTCTCCATGTACGGTGTATTTATTTCCATTTACTGATTTATTATATATGTATATTCTGAATATATATATATATATATATATAAATCATGTTTTATATTCTGGAATTAAGTAATCATGATCTAAGTAATCATATGAATAATTACAAGTTAAAAACACGAACGACAAATGAGACGATTTTACCCAAAACGCTACTTTAACATGAATTTACAAAAGAACGGGTAATATAAAGTCATAAGTGGACCATATATGATATCATAACAATTAATCTGATTATATAATAAGTCAATAACATGATTTAAATCATTATACATGAGGTTCAGACACTTACAAAGCAAGTCGGACCTAAGGTAAAGGAAATATCACAATCTCATTTTTATCTGAGATTGTTTATACTTTGGTATTTAATGGGGTGTATTTTATCATCCACATCCATGTTTCATCAATATGTAATATTATTTCCATACACCTACAATTGTTTAAATCCAATTTTACCCTTCAGTGTGTTTTTAGTAAAAGATATGAAAGGAATCTTTTGTCGTTTTTCATACGAGGTACTTTTTGACTTTTCCGACAAAAGTACGAGAAGAATGTTTTTTAACTTATACGGCATGAATGGATTTTTAAAACATTATTTCCAAGAGGATTCCTTTACAAGTTTTCATGTTTATTTTTAATCAACTCTTTTAGTTTATAAGTGTACGACATGTTAAGAAATGAAAAGTGTTTTTGAAGCAGAAATGATATTCTCTCAAGAATGGAGTTCAAGTGTTTTATCAAAATTATTTTCCATATAAGATAATAAAGGGTTCTTTTTTATCCCTATTATTAAATTGATTTGATTATGTTGTGATGGAATTATTTTTATGAATTCCTTTATCTTATATGAATTGTTTTATGATGTCATGTTGTTTAAGAATCCCATTTTTATTACATGGGTTATGAAATGATGTATGGTTTATGATTTTGTGGCACACATAAGAATGGTATCATTATGAGATGGGTGGGACCTATATATACCTCCAATGCATTGGGTAAAGATTTTATATCTCATGAGATAGACGTGGCTAGAATGGTAGGTTATACCGGTTCAGTGAAACAGGACTGAAACGAGGGTGACTCAGTTCAGAAATGGACTTTGTCCACTAAGAAAGTCTTGGAAATGAGTCTTGAATAACAAGAAATGATTCTATATGATTATGTGTGTATGACAAAAAGTTTCATGTTTTATGTTGTGATTATTGGGATTACATTTCACTTCTATGATTTATCCCATTTTATGATATTATGAGCTCTTTTGCAAGTTAAGATTTCCAAAAGCTATATTCTTATGTATATGATGTGATTGATATTTCTTTTATTTGCCCTTACTGAGAATTTGAGATCACCCTTTTATGTTTTCTTTTCCCCGGGATATAAAGAAAGGTTTTAGAAAAAAAAAGATCTTTATGGGAGATATTGAAGATCATTCACCACAATTAGAAGATTACGTTCCAAGTTTTCAAAGACACTAAACTATTACGATCCTTGTGTGTGTGTTTTTGTTATGTACTAAGTATTCCGCAAATGTAATGTAATGTCAATTTACGTCAAGCTTTGGGTCTCTACATTTCTCCTAAGAGATTTAGGTAATATACCATGATGGGTATTCCAAGTTTAACTCCTTATGTAGCTGTGATAGCTAAAATGAATGTTTTATATGAATGCCATAAGTAACCATTATGATTTATGATTTCTGTGTTTTATTAATAAATCTCATGATTTAATAAGGTATGTTATGATTGAAAATATGGTTTCACTGATTTGAATTTATTGATGGGATAATGTTTTCTTTACTTATTTTTTAACCCTTACTGAGCTTTTCATGCTCATCCCATGTTTTTGAAATGTTTTCCACAGGACTTAAAGATGAATAGGGTCAAGGATGGGATCAAGGAAAAGTAATGCTATCTAAAACATGGAACTATACATGTTTCTTTTCAAGAGTTTTTATTTTATGAAAAAAATGGATAATGAGTAGTAGTGTCTACTTGTAATATTCAAGTTATAAGGTAATAATTATGGCCTAATTCTCTAAAAATTTAAACATGAAATGATCCTAAATGTGAATTTTTCATTTAATTCAATTATATGTAATGTTTAGTGTCTGGTCATTATAGTTGGTATCGGAGGTCAGTTTAGATAACATTAGAGGTTAGGGAATTCTTTAAGCATAAGTGACATTACAATAATGGTTAGGATTTCAGAAATAGTCCTAGTTTTTTGAGATAAATTCAATGAGGTTAAGATATCATGAATAATATATATTAGTGTTTACCCTCCTCATAAGATATTATATGATTATTTTACTGATATTCTCAGACTGACACTTTTGGTAATAGTAAATGGATGGATCTAGCAGGAACCAATGTAACAGTGGATGTGAAGAAAACTAAGATAGTTTTCTAAAAAATAGCTGAATGATATGGTAGATTCAATTAGAATTCTTGTGGTTATTATCAACCAACTATTTAGAGTCATTATTGACCACCTAAACCTTAGTGATTTTTATAAGACAACATATATGTGAGAAACAAATCCCTACATATGTTCAGGTAATAATCATAAAGGTATGTATATTCAAAAACCTATGTGTCAATGATGTTGAATGAAACACATTGAAAAATGTTTCAAAGGGATAGTAAGATGTTATAGATGTGTAAATGAAGGACATAAAGCAAGAACCTTCCATAGAAGAAGGAAGCATCTGGTTGACTCTACGAAAGGTAAAGAAGTTCTTTCTAATAGATCGATTGATTTTTTTAAATGTTGTGAGCATGGTAATTATGAAAACACATGTCTTATGAAGAAGTTTCGGGAATTGGATCACCAAGATCGTAAAAATATTCATTTACCAATACCTAATGCTATTCCGATTTTGGATGAAGAAACTGACAATGACCAATGAAATGTATGGATTATTTCGTAGCATATGTTTTCCTATTATTGAAATATTAGTATATGATTCATGATTTTATTTGTAGGAAAGAAGTATTTCAGAATAAGTTGATATAGAATGGTTAATGGATCATGAAGAACATTGAATGAGTAAGAAGTCAACATATAATGGATTCAAGGGTTATGGTAGAATTCAGGATGGTGAAATGAATAAAAGAATTAAGGATCTTTTGATGATGGGATTATATTAGAATACTTTTTATAGCATGTGTAACCATGATTTTTGATAAATGAATATTTTATTCAAGGAATATTATCTTCTCTTTCGTGGATATCGTTATAAAGAACGATTTGGGTTTATATGAAACTTGAATTTGAGGCAATTACCAGTTAATACATTTTGGGATGCAAAACAAAAGTTATTAGATAAATATTGTAGTTAAAATATGTGATTGTTATTTTTTGATGAATTTATATATTTTTTGGAATGTATTAAAATTATGTAGTTTCTGAAAAGGAACTACATACAAACCGCGTGACAACCCTTCACGTCGGACGAAGCCGTGGGAATAGAATCCACAACCAAAGTGCGATTGGTATTTATGACCTACCACTAGACTACATGAAGTCCCTGGTTTGTATGACTAATTATTTTTAGTTAGATGATCTTATGAATCAAGAATAAGTTTATTTCGGGATATATATTGATATTATTAACCTATCATGGAGGATATGTGATTTGGTTAATTACTTTTCAGTATGATATTTTAAGAGTAACTGGTGTTATTTGGAGATAAATGATAAGATTTACCTTGGAAGACTATGTGTTTAAATACTTTATAGATTTGTGTTTCAATATTAGTTTGGATTACATTGATGAATTTTAAGGATAACTGTTTATTTAACGGTCTTTCTTGAACCTTGGGTTCTTTTTGTTGAATTTTGGAAATTATTAGTACTCATTTTTTAATAATGGAATATCCATTTGATGAATATCTGATATTTTACTAAACGTTTTGGTTTTAGTTAATCTGTAATCACATGGGAAATATAAAGTTAATCTTTTGTGGATAATGTGATTCTCTCAAAGTTGATTATAGCGCTCTAAATGAAAAAAAGTCATTCGGAATATTCATCGTTTGGAGAAAATATGAGTTTTTGTTAGAAATATAGTAAAAGATGAATGTATACATGACAAGTAAGTATATTTCCATATTTTTTTGGTTAATCTCATTAATAAATTCCACAAAAAAGGTAAATTTAAACAAAATCATTTTCCATTAACTTTTCCTACTGGGGAATAAAATATTGTTTAACCCATCACAAGTTTGTGATTTTATGGTGGTTTACTTTCTCTTAATCATGTTTCCTAACACTCTCCATCATAACCTGTACCTTTGTTTTCTCCACCATATCCATGTTTTCATAGAATCTTATTATGGGTTTACTCGGGTGACCTTTGTGCTTCTCTTTATTTCCTTTAAAGTGGTAGTTTTGCTGACTCTTTTTCCAATGTGGGACTTTGAATGAAGTTTCCGAGCCCATTTTTTTAAATTGTGAGGACGCAATTCCTAAATGGGATGATGGATGTAACATCCTAGGTAAATAAAGAATAATACATATTTGATATTTATTAATATTTTTTAATTAAATATTACTTTTACTTTAAAATGGTTGTTATGTTCGATAGCGTACCCGATAGGCAACAACGGGTTTCTTTGAAATCTTACGTTGCACACTAAAAATATAATATTATTATTTTAAATGGTAGTCAACTCCTTGTAGTTGCATTGGAAGTAATGAAAAAATATATATACAATATGATTATACATGTTTGTTAAATTTATTTACATTTATCCAATACAATTTAGAGGCTTAAAATGTGAATGAATCTAATATTAAGCATAATTTACATTAAAATGTCGATTAATCTCCTTTTAATGGCGATGATTATTTAAATATCGTTTTTGTCACTTTAATACATTCTATATGAACAAATAAAATCTTTATTTATAATGGGGACATCAAAATTTACTTCGTGTAAATTTTTGAAATTTTTCCGATAAAGTTCATTTTTTTAATGAATACTGAAAAATATTGTATTTTAATTCAATAGTGCCTTTTAATATAATTTATTTGTAAGGATAGATTATATTTTTAATTGGTTTTAAAGTTAAATTAAAATATATTTTTACCGTTTAATCCAATGTGGGTCATTGAAATTAATTTCACTTTAAAATTGGAAATAAACAAGTATTAATCTTTTGATAGTTATTGTTTCTTAAAAAGAGACTATATATTTTGATGATGAAAATTAAATTCAAATTTAATTAATGTCAATTGTATGTTTTATATTTTTAATTATAGAAATCATTTTTAAATTTAGGAATATCAAATATATCTTAGGCCTAATATTTGGTATTTTTATGAAAAACATCAATTTTTGATGAATTGTGAAACCACTTAGTGGTAGTTAAAAACAGACTTTTTCATTTAAATTAAACTTTACCACTTATGTGAATTGAATTTTAAGAATCTGAAATAAATGTTTGTCATCAAGATTTAAAATTTGGTTCATTAAGATGAAAATTATTTTTGGTGAATAGTAACATTTTCTTTTTATTTAACGCGGTTAAAGGTAAATAGGGTAAATCACGGTTAAAAGAATATTATAATAATTCATAATTACCTTAAAATTTTTCCATAACTTATTAGTTGAGTCATTAATGACCATGGACATCTTTGGGTCGATTTTGGGACCCAATTGAGCCACTTGGGAGTGATAATGACAATTTAGATTAATTAATATAATGTAATGACAAAATTGTCATTAACAAAAATATTTTAATAATTAATTTTTATATGGTGTTATATAAGTCATATTTTAGATTATAAATATTAATTGGAAAGATAAAAATATTTCATACATCATGGTATTTTTTTATAATTTTTAGACATCAATGAAATTATATTATTTATGACACAATAATGATGCAGTATTTACCTCATTAATAAATGCATTAAAAAAATAAGATTATAAGGATTAAAGTATTATCCAAAACATGTCCAATTCTGATTGGATGATTTTATTTCTACTATTATTCATATAATATTCACCTTTAATGATTTTTTACCTTTTTAAACCGAATTTCATTATATAATACATTAATATTTTCACACATTCATAAAGAGCCCCTCCTCTCACTTATAAAAGGATACCATTTCTATCCAATTCCTCACACCTCTCAAGCTATTTGGCTCGTCCAAACTATACCCAATTAAGCTACCTACATCCCTATCCTCCACTTAGAAGTGTTACCTTAGGCAGAAGGCACTTCAAGAAGTCCTTTGGTTCAATCCAAAGAGAGTTACAAAAATTAAAGGTAATAGTTTCTCTTAAATTGTTTTCATTTAGTTTACTTATCCAAACCCTAGACTCTTTTTATTCCTTTGTTTTGTAACAACGACAGTATCATAAATATACTATGTTTTTGTTATAAGAAGTATTCTAACTACACATACACACACCTTCATCTAATCGGTGAAGAACATAATGTTTCAGTGGATGAAAAACTAACGTCTCACAAAATGATGATTGTTAAATTACAACTTACCGCCTCCCATGGTGGCCATTATGATGGAACTGTATTTATATATGATATATATTATGCTTATTATTTTCTTATGCATCTGTACATCTGTATTATATCTTGTCTTTATGGTTTCCATAGTGGGAAAATATGATAATCTCATTTGAGGAAGCGCGGTCTACCGCCCCCTCAAAGAGATGTGACTCGTTAATGCCTTATGTGGGATGTATAAAGGATATAGTTAATGATATTATATATCATATCATACTGGAATTATAATATACCTATTTATAATAATGTTTTAATTCCATTAAAATAATAAAAAGAAATTAAAGTAGCGTCCATGCGTACATACGGCTTACAGTCTCCATGAACGGTGCATTTCATTTCTTACCTCTAAATGTTACTTACTATTATAAATAAATTTATATACTGGATATATATGATATATATGATATCTGAATAATGAATATAATTCTGGATATAATGAAACTTTGACCACATGAACAACATGTATTTATAAGAAGTCTATTTCTTACTCAAGTACCGAATATTGGCAAAAAAACATTATTAACTAAAATGATTACATAATGTTTATAACATTTTAATAAGTGATATAAAAGGTATAATTAACTTGAATTTTTTCTTATGAAAGTAGAAATTAACTTTAGTTTATTATTTAGGAGATTAAAGAATGATCAAGTCAATTCAGACATGAGGTAAGGGATTTTCTTATCTCACTTTCAATTCCATGATATTTCTATTGTTCACCACTAAATCATTGAATGAGGTTTATTTTGAATGGACATTTGATTTATATTATCATGATTATATTTATATTAATTTTATTCTGTGAATCATATGGTGGTTATTAACTTTTGGTCATATGACTCAGTTGATTACAACGTTGTAAAGGGTTTCATCTCACTTTTTATTCACGTGAGATTCATGCTATATTTTCCACTATTTCATTTTGTGTGGTGTATGTACTTCCAGTGATTGTACTATTTATTTAATATACTTACATTTATTAGTATTTACATCTTCATTTTATGATCATTATTTTATGTGGTGTATGTTTTGTAAATTACCAAATCGATAAGGGAACCATTCACCATCCTCTTTATAAAGAAATTATTTTTATTATGTCTTTTAATTTGGATCTTATTATACTGGGATATGTTATTCTATATAATTATTGATGTAAACTTTATATCCAAGTGATGATATTCCCTTTTTTATCTCATCAACTCATTTTCTTAATATTAATGTGGCGCCATTAGGCTGTCGAATTTTTTCAGGGTAACCTCTTATCACAATTTCAATTCTTCAGGTTCAACTTGCACTTCATGAATATGTCATCCAATGAATCTATGTGAATGAGATCTAATTTTTTTACACATAATATCCACATATATTTGGTGTATTTATATTTCTCACACATAATTATGTTATTGACTTATCATTAATTTAAGGATACCATCTTTATAAGGGATTTCATCCAAATTTATATTTCCACGGAGACTTAATTTTTGTTATGCACTAATTCAATCTTATAGGTTTATATACTATCTATTGACATATTATATAATGAATCCCTTTATCCTAAAGATATTATAAATTTCTTATTAAAATTTTTTCTTCAATTATTTGTATTCAAGCATCTCTCTTTTTGTTTAAAACTCATTATATGAAATATCATTTTAAATGTTTTAAATATTTATTCATTCATAAAATTTATCATTAATGTCCATGTTTTAAAAATGGGTTTTAAGATTTATATATATTGACATTAATGTTTTCAAATTATAATTCATTTAACAGCTTCAAAGTGGTATGGGAAACTTTTATTCAATAATCTCTTTTTAAATGGTTTTGAAAATGTTTTGAAAAAACATTTTTTATTTAAATAAATTAATTTGATATATTGGAATGTGGAAATGTTATATTTCCTTTATAAATGTGTTATATGTTATTATTATGTATGGTTATTGGGCATTGTTTACATATAAAGGTGGTTCTGTGATAAACCTAGGATAGGTGAGCCCAAGATAGCTCTCTAATGCATTAGGTAACGTGACTGAGGTAACTGTGATATTTCTACTAAGAGATTTAGGGAATATACCTTGATGGGTATTCCAAGTGTAACTAACTATGTAGCTGTGATATATAAAATGTAATTTTTATATGTATTCCATAATTTTCCTTTATGATTTATGATTTGTGTGTGTTATTCATAAATATCATGATTTCATAAATTATGTTATTATTGAAAAGTATGGTTTCATTGATTTGTATTTATTGTTCGGATAATGTTTTACTTCCTTATTTAATAACCCTTACTAGAATTTTTATGCTCATACCATCTTTTTGAAATGTTTTCCATAGGACTTAAAGATGAATAGGATCAAGGATGAGATCCAGGAAACGTCATGATATCTAAAACATGGAAGTAGACATGTTTCTTTTTTAGAGTTTTTTTTATGAAAAAAATGGGTAATGAGTAGTAGTTTCTAATTGTAATATTAAAGTTGTAATGTAATAGTTATGTACTAATTCTCTAAAAATCTAAACCTGAAAAGACCCTCAATGTGAATTATTAAGTTAATTTAATATAATGTAATGTTTAAGGTTAGGTCCTTATAAAATATGTATCCTAGTGGGATGTAATTTCAACCATGAGCGTCATGCTCATCTAATTGGATACACCCAAGACAATGAGATTTCCAATTCCTATAAGTGTCTCCAAACACTTATGTACTCAACTCCATGCTAAACTGAAGTTCAAAATAAAAGGGTTAGCTGCGTCCTTTTATGCTTTTAATTTCACATTCTGAAAATCATATTCCTTTGAACCATCCCGACCCATGGAATATGCCAAGGACGAATGTACACACCACGAAAAATGATCAACATAAAAGGATTGAACAACTACTTTCACTTGAAATCAATATACCAAACAAGCTGATACCACTTGTAACATCCCACCCCATCCTATTGTCTTGAGAGGGAGGAAGAATGCTACTTGCCCTTAAGTGACGTTCCTATGGCACCAAAGGCTAGAAAAAATTTCCAAGGGCTACTAGATTCATTGGGGAGTAATTTTACCATATGATAAAATCATCCAACCAATGATCCATTATCAAAATAAAATTATATGATTCTTGTCAACATGCAACCCTACCAAATATTTCCAAAAGGAAACCAAACTATTCTAAAAAAATTCTCAATAAACGATACATCCAAACCTAACATCATATTTCTAATCAGAAGACTCTAGAAAAATTCCCAATTAAATGAACACCATCCCTAGTTCCAGACCAATATCCAAGCTCCAAGTACCAAAGAATCACCCAATCCTCATGTTGAACCTCTAGAAAAATTAGATTCTTTACCCATACCTATGCCCAAGAAAATAGAATCTATAATACCTAAAAAGTTCTAAAGAATGGGGTGAGTAAAAATAATCAGTAGGTTTACCTCAAATGATATCACTACACATTCTACTAGGACAAAACCATTTGTAAATTTATATAAAATAGTTTATATAAAATAATAAATTGTGCATCAACTTACAATAAGGCAAACACTCCTTTACAAATCCATTTTCACCCAAATTCCGTCAACGCATAGGAAATCCAAACAACCTTGAAATTAACCATTTACCATTTCCCATTTGAACACCAATTTCCATCTTACATAACATTACACAAATTATCACATATTGGTAACTCACCCACCCAAACTGGTAAAAAACCACTATGGAACTTCTGTCCATTCTTGTTATCCTTTCACTATCTTATGGTACTTCCCTCCCACATATCCTTTGATGGTGGCCCTTCCATACACTATCTAGCTTTTTTTAGTGGTACCCCCTACTCACATCACCCACACAATTCAACATAATTATCTATAATCATTTATATGACATCAAGGTCACCACATTCTACAAAATGTTTTTCTATCACCAGAAAACCTTCAACGCATACACAATTCCAACATAAGCCATTTTACTTCAATAAATTAACCACTTATTGAAAAAACCCTTTATCTATTTAGCATTCCAAACAACATCTCAATAAACAACATCTTTATTGAAAACCATCTTTCAGAAAATATTTTTCATAATCAAACCACGAAATATTTTACAATCAGTAATTTAAAATCACACAACAAAGCCCCTTTTTTCAATAATAGCCCATTCTCCCAAAAAAAATCTCCAAATCATCACCAAATGGGCTTCCAATAGGATTATCACATTATTATAACAACTACATTAAAAAACTAAATTAATGCCAACCAAATTCACTACTTCTAACCATGTGGAGTTAAGAGAAAATCCACCAACCTTTAGGGTTCCGTGGAAATTGTCCCACATGCAATCTCACAACAAATCTAGCAAATGAAAGACCCAAAATGATCTAGATTCACTTTCCTATAATCAAAAACACCATAAATAATAACTTCATTCTTCAATACCCATATATCTACACAAAATGGATGTAGATATAGAAACTCGAGAGAGAGAGAGAGAGGGAAGAGTATATTTTGAGAAAACCAAAGAGAACCTAATAGAAGAGACTTACCAGAGAGTAACCACTTAAAAACAACCTTGAAAACCCTTATAATCAATTTAAAAATGAGTAAGAGAGCCCCTAAAACCTTTTAGAAAATAATATTTTGAGTGAGGCTCAAGTGGGAGGATGTTTTGAGTGAAATAAGTCAAGCCCGAGTGAACCCGGATTTAAAAATTTCTTTTTTACATGGTCATATGGTTGGCCCATACAGTTTTGAAAATAATGAGCTTACTGTGTGAATGACAGTGCCTCATGTGAAGGGGTCCCACAAGGTTTGGGAAATCATTCAAAGGTCATGGAAATCCCACTTTCACCCCATACATAGTAACCTAGAGAACTTGCACGTCTTTTCCTAACCATGCTCTAACCGTGCACCCTTTAAAATATATCTAAACATATTCCAAACCATTACAAACTCTCCCAAAAACATCCCAACTCAACCCAATAACATTAAAAACATAAATAGGAATAAATAATGTCTATATTCATAAAACCGAGGGTGCTACATATACATTAATGGGTAGTATATAGAACACATAAATAGAACTTATTGTGAATATGTGCCAATTTAAATAAAAGTTAGATGAAAATAACTTTCCTCTGGTAAAATTCCTTAAATATTTTTTAGCCTTATATATAATTAATATATGATAATATTAACTATTTTTTAAATGAATAATAATATATATATATTCAAATATTATTTAATTATAAAATTTTATAAGATTTTTTTAATAATTCTATAATAAAATCACAATTTCGAGTGATAACCGAATAATTTTTTATGTATGTATTGGTTTTATTATTTTATCCCTTGTAATTATATCATGGTTAAATATTTTCAATAATTATAATAATAATATATAAATATCATATATATTCATTATCTAAATATTCAAAATTATCCATGAAATATATATTTAGAAACATCGGTTGCACTGTTCATGGAGACATCATGCCATGAATAAATATGAGAACTATTTTTCACATATCAATTGAAGCAACCAATTAATGGTAAATATAAATTAAAACATCAAAAAGAGGTTTATATTATAATATATTTATATATATATTAGTATTAAATAAATCTTTATTTCAATCTATTTTATGTAGAAATGGAAAAAGAATCTCATCACTTCATGGATCTAGTATTTGATATGTACGCACAAGAAACTTTATCATTTTCCAATATTTTGTAATTTAGGATGTTATATGAAATATTTCAATTAATAAATTGTAAAAATTTCATAAATATTAATTGTATAAATTAAATAAATAATTATATCCATCCATGAGAGGTGGTGATACAAAACAAATTAATTTGTTTTCTGCTATGGTATTCCATCATACACACAATAGATGGATTCATTTCCAATTTGATGGAAGTGGTTCTGGATATAGGATATTAAAGTAAAATAATAATAGTAATGGTCATAGAAGATAATAGTGATATTATTTCAGAATAACTGGTTAAATTTTGTTGGTGTTAGAAGAATAAATAAAACAAAAAAAATAATGGTTAAAAACAATACACGTTCTTTAGAAAACCTATCATGGTTTACAAAAAAAGATTTATTAAGATGGTTTTCTAAAAAATTATACACTAGGTCATTTCAAGTGAAGAAATTAATAGATATTTATTGGTTGTATTCAATAAAATGAATCTTCATGTATGATGTAGATTTATGGGTGGGGCCCTTTAATAATTGGGTTAATTGACACGCCTGTAATATTTCAATGATTTAAAATAAAGGCAAGTCAAGTTATTTGTTAATTAGATCTAAAATGTACCAACGTGAATCCTAGATGTGATAAGATCAAAATAAATTCTTAAAAAATCAATTAGACAAATTTTTAGGAAATTTTAACCCGTATAATTTTAGTTTAACCCATAGAAAACAAATTTTAGCATTAATCATGGTAACATTTTATTATTATTTTTACTATTAATTGTATAAAAAATTTAATTATAAACTAATTCATAATATTAATTAATCTTATTAATAAAACTGAATAATTTCCAGAAAAATTGATCTTATAAGGGTGGAGGAATTTAATATAAATATAATTTTATAATAGAAAGAAAAAAAGAATTCCCATAAGTTGTTTTCTTATGTTGAATAAATTTTATATTACAATTAAATAGACAATTGAATCCATGGACATAATTTATAATATTAATAATATAATATAATTATTTTTAATTTAATAAGTTTATTAAAAAAACATATCATTGAAAATTCTTTAATCGAAGAGACGTTTTTTATAAAGATAAAAAATATAAACTATTAATCAAAAAATAAATTTTTACAAAATTTTAAATGATTAACCATATGATAATTTTAAAATTATTATTTTAAAAATGAATATTTTGTTTTAAAATTAGTTTTATAAAATTTTATCAAATTAATTTTAAAATAAGTTCCAAACCTATGATGAAATATCTTTTTAGAAGAAATTATATTTTTAAACAAAAAATTGGTTGTATTCATGACCCCTGACAAAAAAATATTAGAATGATTATAAAAATTGGGATTGAATATATAATATTTATTTTATTATTATCATTTATGAATAGATAATAATTTAATTTATTAGAAATAAGAAAACATTTTACAGATAAAAAACATTTGTAGAGAAAATATTTAATTTAGATTCAAATGATTATTATTATGAGTTATAATGAATTTATTTTTTACATGGATAAATGATAAGATTTTTATAATTCAGTTATTTTTAATCTTTCATGTAAATCTAATGACTGGGGGTTAACAATCACATCAAATAATAATAATTTAATAATATTGAGCAGTTTTCTTAAAGCTGGTGTTGCATGTAACACAACCTATCAAAATAATTAAATGAATATGAAAATACTTATTTATTTAAACATCAGGGTGTCACACACTTACTGAACCACCCTCCACCTTTCAGGCATGTAAATGGACATGAACCCAATTTAATGGGTTTTGGGAGTAATGTGGTCCAAAAATTAAATTAAATAATTTAAAAATATTGATTTTTTAAGGGAAAAATAAATTTTTGGGGATTATAAGATTAATATTTTATTAATTAAAATTAAATAAAATTTTCATATTATTTTAAAAATACAATTAATATGAAATTAATATAAAAGTATTTTTTATAACCAGTATATTACCAATCAATAGATCTTGAGTGTCGAGCAACTAATATATATTTGGAATTTAATTTATTTGTGGAAATGTTTTTGGGAATATATAATAATTTAATGATTTGTTATGGTATTTGATTAATATTTACCAACAATATAAATAAATATATAATTTAAATAACATTTGATAATATTTTTTTCATGTATTATACACATAACTGAGTGTTTATGTATATTGTCCATGAAGTTTTAACAAATGGACCACAATGTGATGAGGAAATATTCTATAAGAGACTTGTGTATGTAGTACTAGGGTGGGAGCATCAATATGATTTAGAATTGACTCTTATAATTATCCCGTAAAGACACTATTTATCTATTTACATTCAATGCATCAACCATTATTAAATTATCATAGAGAGACACATTTTTTATGTAATTTTTAAATGGTTATTTATTATTTTTTAAATACTTTTTTTCATGAATATGTGAAAATAATCATTTAAAATTGTCTTATAAAAAAATTAATGGATGTTATATATATTATTATTTTCATGATCTGAGTGTAGGAATATATTATGAGGATTTCAAGTCAATAGTTATTTTAATCATTGATAATTAATATTAACCATTAATAAATTAATAAGTAAGAATTCCTTAAATAATTTGAATTAAAAAAACATAGTGTACATGCTTCTCATTATTCCCAATAGAGGTTTCCTCCAACCACTAGTGTGTTCATATAATATTTATGGGTTGACTTAACTAAATAACAAAACAATTTAATATCCATAGATTTATTGTTCACTCTTTAGAGGAAAATAGTTGTGTATATAAATCTTTTTATTCCTTGAAGCTATGAATTCACTCAACAATTCAATGTGCATTGAGTGATAGTGGTTGAATAGTAAAACAAATAACATGATATTCACTTAGTATTAGTGTCAGCATTTATTTGACAAAAATGATGTTATTTATTGATCTTTTTAACAAAAATCGATCATTTTCATCAACTGATTAATACTCATAATTATATGTGATATTTTTTTGTAATTTTTAGGGAATTTCATACAATATTCCAATAAAATATGTGTATTTAAATAGAATAATCATATGTGAATAGTAAAATAACATGAAAAAAATATATCTCAAAGAGTAAAGGGTGATTATTAATTCAGTTGAATGAATTACCAAATTTTTATAACTAATATTACTAAATCATGTTAAATGTTCATTATGTATAGTACATTATTATCACTCATCATTTGGGAATAAGGAAATATTATTATAGTTTTGGAATATATTTTTTCATATTTCTCAAACTCAAATAATGGTTCTAAAATTAATGAAAAATTGGAAATAATATATGAATAGTAAATGTTAGATATTGATTTAACAAATTGTGGAAAGAATTCATTTTCTTGTAAATATAATTTCTTTTTAAATATATAACCAGTAACAATTTTTTACAATTTCCGGTTAATGAAAATATGTCATAAACAAGTTTTCAATAACATTATGATAAATTATGATATAGTTCTATATAAAAAAATATTATTTCACTTATGGATTTCATTACACATAACACAATGTTTAATCAATATGAATTATAATATTGACATATTGTTATTTTATGTGATATTTATCTCATACTATTTCAATTTGATGGTAAAAATAAGATTAAACACGTCATCAAATATATATAATGCTTCTAATAAATAAAAATTTGATAATTAATGGAAAATAAATCCATAATAAATTTTTCTAATGTTTATTTTATCCTTTAAAATGGTCATTCCTTCAAAAAAGGGGTTGGTATTGATTTTCATGAGGATTTATTTTACTTTTTTTCATTATAAATTATAACCTATATTTGAAAAAATGGAATATAATTTTAATAGTATCACATTGAAATATCTTATTATGATTTTTTGGGATTTTGAAAAAGATTTATTTTCTAGTAAATAGAAAAAAATGATGATATTTATGGTAATAGTTGGAACCAAAACTTTTTTATAATAAATCAAAATTTCTAAAAAAATCATTGACTTTTTTTTAATTCCTAAATATATTTTTACCACATATATGCATGTGATTTTTAAATGTGAATTCAAAAAATGGAATCAAGTTGTCTAAAGAAGATAAATACCTTTTATTAATTTTATGTTAACATGAAAAGTAACAATTGTTATTTTCTGTTACCATGTGTTAATTCAAATGGGTTAATTTACGTCCAAGTTAATACATTATGGAATAAAATTCAATCAATAACATTAATTTTTTATTTGATAATTCTTACTCATCCATAATCGTACATGATTTCAAAATATGATTTTATTTCATTCCATTCCAAATTGATTTTGAACATTATAATATTTATGTAAAATATAAAGAAAAAAATGCCACTATATTTGTTTTAATAACTTTAACAATTTGTGACAGAGAAAAGTACTTACGATTTTTGTTATACATTATTATTTAATATATTAATTAATTATTTTTATCATGGTTTTTGACATTTTTAGATTTTAAATAACTACATAAAATTCTTACATATCACTAATTTAATGATTTTAAAATTTTTAGAGAAATCAAGTCAATGGTTTTAAAAACACTAAATGTAATTATATTTAGGCAGTTTTATTTACTACTAAAATTTATATATAATTATTAATATTATAGATATTATGATTATTTATATTCAAATACATTTCATCATAGGTATTTTCAAAATCAAATAAATTACTAGTTTCAAAATTGACATTAATGAATCTTTAAAATGAATATTATTTTATTAAATCATTTAAATTTTATAAAATTACTATATTTTACCAAACATTTTTGTATATGGTTTAAAATTTCAATAATGATCTATTTATGAGTCATATATTCTTTAAATACAATATTCATAACCCTTAAAAGTAATCAACATTTATATTTTGTAAATTGTCAAAACAATTTACAGGGAGTTAGGAAGATGAGATACTAGTATAAAATATTAAAAAAATCTATATATAATATTATTCAATGAGATTCATTGACTCATAATCATCTTATATTCTAAATATAAAAGTTTTGATATATTTTTCAATGAAAAATAATTTACATTAATTTAATACTTTAAGTAAACTATTGGTATCATTTAGAAAATTATAACATTGGTATCTTCAATATAATAATATTTTATAACAATGATGAAACAACCATTATCCAATTCTTCCCAAACATATGAAAATGAAAACATCACTCTTTGATATGTGTACACCACCTCTACCACAATGTTATGAGATTGGTTTCAAAATTTGATTTATAAGGATTATAATAATGACAAAGTGGAAAAATACATTACACATGTATGATATAATTATTTAATATTGAATTAATATTTGAAATTCTTTCTTCCCATACATAGATGTTTTCAAATAATGTTTTGTGTATGTATATCCAACCTTCTCCATGAATAGTGTTGTTTATTTTTCAATGTATATATTTATAGATGATTGTAAATATATAAAATTAATATAAATGAAATATATATCATGATTACTATTATATAAATAATGTAACCCTAATAAATGTATATGTAATGGGAAACATGAACCAAGGCATGCATTAAAAATGAAGTAGTCATTAACTGGAACAAAGATTTTAATTACAACTTATTAATCAACGGGTGAAAATAAGTTTTACGGAATTAATTAATCACATTATAGATATGAATACGGTACTTTAGTAAATTTATAAAAAATCAATATTTTTTATATAGTATTTTTAAATGTGTTTAAAGATGGGAAAAACTTTAGATAAGGGATTTATGTCTCTATCCAATTTTATTCAGGATTTGTTAATTTTCTGTTTCCATTATAGAGTTCATGTTCTAAATATCAGTTATATACATTTATTTTTTCTTATTAAATGTTCATTTATAGGGAATTCATGTTTTCCTATTATTTTTCACACATAATGTATAGACAAAAAATATTTTTAAGGAAAAAAGAATATGTTTTAATATTCTATTAGGAATATTTTTATACAGTTTCTATTTTCTATTTAAAATATTTTAAAGGGTGTTTTTGAATATACTTAAATGACTGTTTAATATTGTTTTTAATGATTTATAAATTTTTTAGATTGGGTTTAAATATCATAATTTTGTCAGATTATGAATGTGTAAATTTTTACTGAAGGTGTGAACATAATAGTTGTTTGTAGGAATATGATGTGAATGAAATGCTCAACCATCATGACTGATCAATTTATTTAAGATTCCATTAAAATATTCAAATATTATTTTTAAATATAAAATTTTCCATGACATTTTGAAAATATTTTTATTTCATATATTTTATTTCAAAATTAAATTGGTATTTTCTCCAAGAAATATCCATGTGATATTTTAAATACATGTTTCATCTATGAAAAAATCTTATCTTCTTCCTTGTATATTGTTTGAGTATATAATCCAATGATGACATAATTTTTAAATTATATTCCTATTATGAATGTCAGATTTTTATGAAACCCATTAATTTACAATATTTTCTGATATGATAAAAGGAAAAAAAATTAAAAAGTAATTTTCATTTCAGGGATTATGATTTTAGGAAATTTGGAATTATTTAGGATCTTATGAAAAATATATGTATGGTTTTCCTTATGTGATGTTTGTTCCCAAATTTATATATCCTTATAATGAATTGGGTAAAACATTTTATCAAATGATATATAATGGAAAATATATAGGGTTCCTTGATCCACTATAATAAATAGATAGAGATGACTGATCCACTCATACAAATTGGTAGGGGTTCTTGATCTATTATAATATGGGAAATAGATGATGATTCTAGATCCAGTTTTATTTGATCATATTGATTGTTATCCATGACATAATAAATAGATTTTATACCATTTTTAGTGCCTCAATTTTATAACATGTTTTATTATGTATAATATGACCCTATAATTCATAATTTATTTAGGATAGTTTTTCATTTAAATTATTCATGTCTTTTAAAATTATACAATTTTATATCATGACAGGTGATTTTTACTGATATGAATTTGGTATAATAATATTTAGATATAGTTTTGAACATATACCATTATTATTATCTTATTATTTCTTATGATCATCAATTGGTACCTCAAATGTTTACCAATACTAATCATCTAAGATTACTATTTATTATATTTTTTTCACTATGTTATGAATAATGTATTTATTTAGGTTATACTACAATGGTTAAAAATTGAAAAAATATGAGATATGTTAATGAATTTTGTTAATTAAAACGTTTATATATCTAGTCACCAATGAAATAATAACATTATTGCATGGATATTTAAAATAATGTGAGATATTGAATATTCATCAAAAATGATTTCATATTTTTGATTGGAGTTTTTGGGTTTTGGCATTTACATTTTTAGTTGTGTATTAGAAAACATTATAAATAAAGGTAAACCACAATGATTTCAGAATTTGTATAGATATAGATCATCTACTATTATAATTCTAAGATAAACACAAATTGATTTAAATTATAACATTACTATAATATTTGTAATGAATACAAAAGATATAAATGTAAAGTGGATGGTTATAAGAAATTAGATTTGTCTGGACCATATTTTAATGAATAGATTATCTAAGAATTCATTGATCATTATATTTTATAGTGGATTAATATTTAAACACACATTTCCTTATAAACATAAATTTGACAATTTTTGCAAGGGGTGCATATTTTTATGTATACACGATATAATTGATCATTAATATATAACATGTATTAATAAATAATTGAAAAGTTTATGATATACATCACATTCGTGATGAATGTAAACAGGATATCCAATCTTCAGACTACTATGAATTATAGAATTGTACATTATCTTTTAAAACATGCTTAAAAATAATCAAATATCTATATGCCAAATATTATGAAACCTTGATATAATTATTGTTATAAAATTCAATAATTCTATCATTTCATCAGAAAAGGTTTTTATATGAAAATATAATGTTAATAATACATATAATCATGCTTTAAGAAAAAAAGGGTATCATTGTTAGTATCACAATGTTCATATACAATATTAAAAAATCTATATATAAAAATATATAGTCTTTTCATAAAATATATCACTAAAAATGGTTTAAATCTATATTTGAGATATAGGGAGTATGATTGAAATTGATTTAGTTAATGCAGGATATGCACAAAGGCATGGAATTGGATCAATTTCCATAATATCGTGTTGAAAAACAATATTCCAAAGACAAATACCAGGTAGGAATGTTATAATCGGAGTTGTGGTTTTCAATCACCACCAATGGTGATGCATTAATCATTGAGAACAATGGGTCAAATAGTAGAAAATTAAATAGAATTAATATTTGATGGATAATGATTATATGAATTTATTAAATGAGTTTCATTTACGAAAAGTAAACTATGTGTTTTGGTAGTATCATTAAATGATATAATGTAGTTTTTTAGTATTGAAGATAGATGATAAATGGGTGATTCAAGGGATGTACAAACAAGGGTAAATTGGTTATACCATCTAATCATACCTAATACCATATGAACACTAATGTCCATATATACATTCTATGATCATTTTTTTCTCAGTAGATTTCCTAACCACATTTAATGAAAGTTTATAATCTACAAAATAGAAAATATTTGGTGACACCATATAATTCAAATACGGTTCAAAATATATTGAAATCATATTATGTAATTAATTATTAATGATGACCATAGAATATTCCTTTGTAATTTGATTTCCCATGTGAATATAAGATATTAGAGGGGGGAACCATTGTTTTCCATATATATAAGTTATTAATATATGAAGAATTGTTATAATTTTTAATTTTAATTAGGACTAAAAATAATGTTACACTTATAAGGTTAAAATAATTTAGAAACATGTGTTCTCAGGATCAATATATATGAAAGTATACCTAATGGGTATCATAGGCATAGTCAAAGTTTATATATATTGACAATTTATTGATAAAATACATTTTGTAATAATTCAAGATATAATTATCTCCAATGTCAGATGCTATAAATATTCCCATGATGGCATGTGTGAGAAAAATGAAGATATTATAATGTTGTTTAGAAATTTATAACTATCAATAATAAGTAAATCACAAAATCCATGCAATGTAAAATATATGATATTTCCAACATTTACATTATGTTAATAAGGTTTTGATTACATTTAATAAAATAGAATGAAAGTATTTTGTACTGTACAATAATACATGATGGAGTACAATGGATATGTTCTTGGTATATGAATATGATGGCACACTAGTTATAAGAGGACACAAACTAGCCATCCATTGGATCAATTTGACATAATTCCATAGTTTGGATAATATAATAAATAATATAAGATTTTTCAAAATAATGGTAGCCATATCTATAAATAGTGTAGGAATTGTGACTTATGATCTACAAAAGAAACTGTGTAAAATAAGGAATGATTTTTTTTCATTTAATGGAATCACAAATTGTATTTATAGTGTATGAACAATATAAATTATGATATTTATAATATAATAGTTCTTTCCATTATGTAAATCTTTGATATATGAAAAATGGAATACAATTGGGGATATCATATCTTGGGGGTAAATTCCAAGGAATTTTTGCTCAATGATAAAAGATTTTACATAGGAAGGAGTTGTTTAGGAAAAATTACTGATGATATAACTCAGTACAAGAATTATATTATCATGGGGTATATTACAAGGATAGTTAGAAAGATCGATCAAGTTTAAATGAGAGTTCTTTAAAATGGGTCTCCTAGAATTAACATGAAAAATAATTTTCAATTTCCCTATCATGTATTCAGTGAGTTATGAAAGATATACTAATACACTAATAGTATTGAAGTTAATATTTTCACTATTTACATTTTAATGTATTTAGATTATTTTTCAAATCAAATGGTTATAGTAGATTCATGTCTATAATGAGAGTCTTGAGAATCATGAATTTAATCATAAAAATATATCGTATAGTTCAAAAATATCATGTTCGTCTAACTCAAGTGTTGTTTAAAAAAATGATTTGTGGATCATAAGCATTCATACTTATTATCATAATGTTTTCACATTGTTATCTTGTGTAGATATGATTATCAAGACTAGCACGCCAATTAGAATTTTATATATTATAGATTTCTCGGCTTGTCTCTTCCTTTAAACTTGTGTAATGGTATTAAAATGATATATTATTTTATATGTTTCTTATCTAATTACCTGAAATAATTAAAGATGAAAACAATTAAATTTATTTCATAGTGAGGTAGATTTAATTTTGTGATCAATTAGCAGCACGACATTGATTGAATACTCAATAAATAATATTTCACTATGAGATGGAAGTGAGATCTCAGGCCCTGTTGACTAGGATGTTAGTATTATAAATAAATACATTTAAATGTTAAAAGAATGAAATCCCATTTATTATTTCCAAATATCTATATCATAAGAATGTATGATAATACGACATGTACTTATGACTTTATGATATATATAAAACAAATAGAGAATGTTACATGTCATATGTTTGTAGGATTTTGTTATTACTATGAATATTCATTATCTCCATAGGGTAATTTATATTTTTCTAAACCCCAATAATGGTCTATGTGTATTATCAAATTCTATATAGAAAAATAAAAAATTATTTTACACACATATAGTGTTCAAAAGTCTTGTATATTCTACTTAATATGAGAATATGACATCGTGGGTGGGAATAGTTAGTATGGAGGATATTTATGAATATATGATAACCCAATATTATTTAAATTAAATATTATTTTAGTAAATCATAATTATTATTTAATTTTTATATTTAATTTATATATTATAATTTAATTACTTATATATTCTTAATTTTAATGAATGAATACTAATTCAATAATCCTGGTTTGTTTAATATTTGTAGGAATAAATATTCACGTTAGATGAATTAATGTTATCAAGAAAAATCATATTTATATTGATAGTTTGTAAAAAAATATTGACGATATTTATGACACAGTTAATTGGTCATAACATATCATTTACAAATTATTTAGTGGTTAGTAAATTATTCGGGATAGGGAGCCATTATTCAGTGTTTTATACCTCTATATATAAGTGAGAGGTGACTATAGTTTTGTATAATATTAATAAAATTGATTTAATATAGAAAATATTATTTTCTCTACATAAAAGGGATATAAGATTCATATCCATGAAACAACTATATTTTCCCCTTCCCAGATCGATGAATCATGGATGCAGTGATCATTGGGACATTGGAGGATTCGTCTAATCATTGCACTAGCACATAGAATTCAATGATAAATGTTTATGAAGATATTTTAACCATCTATGGAAAATATAGGGGATACATTTTAATTCCCATGGGAAATGGTCTCTAATGATGATATTTTGTTGATATTTTCATCATATTTAATGATGTATATCATTGAATTATTTTTTTTCACAATTCATTAAAATGATCAACCCATCATTCATTTTAGGCTTCAAAACTCTATAGATGGGGTATCTATGTTGATATTCTGATAATAATTAGAAATAAATATCCTTCTATGTTCAATATGTCACCCGATACCTTCATTAAAAATTTCCAACTCATTCTTATATACTGATAATGTCGTTATAGTCATGTTATTTGAAAAAACATTTATTTTCATTATTCATATAAAACACATTTTTTTTTGAAAATTAAAAAAAAAATATCTTAGTAAAATATTACTATTATATTTAAATTAATATTAATCATTTTTATAAATTTAATTTAAAACATTTTATAAATAAATATGCAACTAAATCCAAAAATATTCTGAAAATCATTTCATATCCTATAATATAATCATTATAATGATGACCATTCATTTTCTTATTTCACATTTATTAATAATTTATTAATAATTTTATAAATTTAATTTTCTAAATATGTTTTATTTTTATATAATCAAAATATTAATAGTATATTTAAATAAATATCCAATTTTAGTGAAATATATTTTTAAGAATAAAATCATTTTCTTAGTTGCTTTAGCAATACAAATTTAACTTCATTAGTTATAAATGTATCCACATTTTTCATTGTAAATTTTTTTCATAAAGTCGCTACTTGCATTCACTAAATATTACTAATTATAATGATTTTAAATCATTGTAATAATATTTATATTTTTATTAAAATATATTTTAGTTTAATTTTAGTTTGTTGTTTTGTGTTAAGTAAGCTATCGAGGCATGGTCCCGACATTAAGGAATAAATATTATAGTTATTTTAAAAATATATTGACATAAATTTTTTTAAAAATATTTTAGATTTATTTCATTGATACTGGAGAAAAACTCTAAAATTTTAATCACATACAATACATGTGGACACTTATAATTATTATCCATTATTTCCACTAATGGATTCCCTTTTAAAATAAAACATGTTTTCTATTGATGACATATCCTAAAAAATTATTTTGATATGATCCTTATATCTAATCATTACTAAAACCCTAAGTATTGTTTTTAAAAACATTGGATGAGTAATAAATCTCAATAAGAAAAATAATAGAAAGAAACCCATTTTTCCAAAGAAACACTATAAAATTATTTATCAAAAAGATTCATTTACCAAAAAATGGAACATTATTTTCAAAAAATAATTATACTAACTTTTTAAAATTACAGTATTTATAAGAAAACTCAATATAAAGTTCATAAATTTTATATATGTGTATTGGAACTTATTTTTAGAATCACTCTATAAAATAGTGTAGCTAATATTTCTATCCTCTAATATTGATGTACCAAATGCATTGTAGCTTATAAAGAAACCATGCAGCTATAGTTTATCAACAAACTATATGTCATTGGTTTATATTATAACAAAAAATCATTTGGATATCATTAAAACACCAATAATTAGTTTATAACATAACCAACAATCAATATAATCAATTCGAAAAACCATATGATAATTATTAAAATATAATTCTTACATCATAAAAATATTCTTAGGGAAAATACCATTTTCATTTTTAAATAATTAAATTTTTGTAAGCTTTACACATATGAAGGAAAATATTTTCATTTATGATAACCATTTATATTCATGAATATAACATCAAAACATTATTTAATCATGATAATATGAAAATTCGTTTATTTCATATATGTTAAAAAACTATTATTTAGGATTTGTAAAATGAGATGAAAAAGTAACTATGGAAAATGATTTTTAAAATAATGTGCCTCATAAATGTCTTAAAATTTATGTGAGTGTTAATAAAAAGACATTATTATGTGTATAATTTTTAAATATATATAAAACAAGTGGAATTACAACATAATATAATCAAATTTAATTTCAAATGTAATTGTAGTAATAAAATATTTTTAATTTATGTGTTTAAGCCAATCAATGTAAATTGAGTGAAGAATTCCATTAACTTGTCTCTTATTTATCATATTTTTTTTATCATCCGAGATAATATAAATTAGATAATTATTTACATTATTGGTAAACTTTTCCATGTTTATTTTACTTTTATTGACTTAATAGCATGTTATAATAATTACTTTTTTCTGCTCATTAGATTTTTTGATGACCTGCATTCCATATGCCAACAAGACATCTGTCTATATATTAGAATCGAATAATACATTATTTAATCAGAATAAAAATAAAAAACATGTTATATATATCTTATTTATATAGAAATTATACATTTAAAAAGTTCAATTAAATATGTTAATGAAAATAATCTATGCTATACTCAAGAAGAAGGTATGTTGTACTTATGCATGAGAAAAATTTCCATTGTTAAATGATCATCATGGAAGGAAGGTATGTATTATTTTATAATGTAATAAAAATCATAATATCATAAATAACATATATAATATTTAAATATACTTACATAGTTTGTTCATTTGATATGATGATGAAAAAACGAATCTCTTTGTGATGGTGGTATTCCACCCATACACATGAATGACATTATAATTTTTCTATGAATATAATGGTAAGAAATAAAGTGGTATATTTTATTTTAATAATGATAAATATATCAGTATAACGATATGTAAACATTTATTTTATAATTATAACCCTTCTTAATATATAATGATGCAAAACGAATTACATCAGATAGTGTGGTGGTAGTTCATAATACACACAAATTATAAATTATTTTCCCAATTGATTGAATCATATATGGGTATTTTTTTATTATATACACATAGAGAATTATATTTATATTTATGGTATTTGTGTTTTATTTTACCATGTGTGACGAAAATTTTAGTTATTTGGATGTAGAAAAAAACATGTGGATTAAACTAAAAGTCTTATATGAAAAATGTCCTTCGATTAACACATTAAAACCACTAAGGAATGTGTTATGAAGAAAACTAATCATTTAGAATGAGTATATTGAATCCAAAAATGGATTTGGGTATATATGGGTGAAAATTAAATGGAATTGATTTGTGAGAAATGGGAATAAGAGTTTCCCTTCTATTGTATAGGGGATAAAAACTCTTTAAATTTCTAAAAATAATAAATAATATAAATTAATTTTCCATTTAAAATGGAAATAATGTGATTTATTTAAATGTTAAATTTTTTATGGGTCTAAATACAATAATCCGATAATTTTTAGATATGTTTCACTTTCATGATGTTATCATTTTGGTTTAATCCTTATTTAAACACTTTAACTCTTATCGTTAAATCATCGATGTTTAATCTTTGTGGATCATCATTTTTTCTATAAAATATCAAAATTACAATAATTGGATGATTTTTTATATTTTAAACCCTATACATTTAATTTGGAGGAATTTAATATTTCAATACATTTTATATCATTTAATGAAAGATTATTTATCTCAAAATATCATGATTGACAATTTTGAAGTAATTCATTACTTTTAATTTTAAAAATGACAATAAAATATATTACATCAATATAAACCATTAATAACCAACTACAATGTCAATTTCATCTATAAAATATATGGATGGAATTATTTATCTCATATTTCATTTATATAAACATTCTTAATACCATTTAATTGATTTTTCAATTAATTAAATAATTACTTCATTAGTGTTGGGAACTGAAATAAGGAATATGTTTATTAAATAAAAATTGAAATTAAATTATAATAATGAAGATAAATATTTAATATTTAAAATTATTTTTTATATCTGAATATATCATATTGATATCACGATATTGAAAATGTGATACTTAATAAAAACAAGAGGGTGACATGTTTGAATTTTTTTAAATAAAATATTATAAAGGTCGTAATATAATCCAAGGGGCCACCAGTGTCTATATAAAAAAAATGAGTTATTATGGATATATGTTACTCATCCAATAAAATTGGTTCATGTTTTAGGATAATTATATGGTACTTATCATTTATTGTTTACACTAACATACCCAATTTACCCTTCATTGCGGTAACAAAAATCGCTAAGATTACTATTTTTACATCTAAAAAATAAAATTGAACTACATAAAATATTTATAAATTTTTTTAGAAATAAATAATCCAATTTTATAAATTCATTACATATAAGTTTCAATAATTAATATAAAATTAAATTGGAATACCAAGTCAATAATAAGTTTTTTGGAAAATAACTTTTTTAAACAAAAAATTTTATTATGATAAATTCATATAAACAATCCATTTACAAAACCTCATTAATTTTATTTAAAATAAAAAGAAAAAAATTAATTTTAAAACTAATTGTTAACATAGTTTTATATTTTAAAAACATCAAATGAAAAAACCATTTTCAATAAAAATATGTATTTTTCTGTATTAATTTTTTTATCAATAATTTTAGGAAGCAATAATAATTTCAACATATAGTAGTTTTTATAGGATTATTTATGAAATAAATGTTATTTAACAAAATAAAATTTGTAAATTTTTTATATGTTAATTAAGTTTTTCTCTCAAAAAATCAATGAAAATCATTCTTAAATATATGTATTTGAATTATAAAATGACTTTACTAAAATGATGTTATTTATTTTTAAAGAATTAATCATTTATTTATTAATGAGTTGGGACATTTTATATTTCATAATTAGTTTAATAATATATATTCTCTAAATTTTACTGGTTAGTTTATAATGATCAAATTAAAAAAATATTTAGTTGTTCATTTTTTCTAGGGGTTGTGCATCATATATACTATCAAACATAGTATTTCCTTATAAAAATGTGGATTTTAAATTCTCACCCCCTAGATTTTGAAATTTTATTCCCTCTATTATGTATTTTGTATCAGTAAGTACATTTTTGGATTTTCAAAATACCCTATTTGAAATCCCATATAAAGAAATAATTAACAAGTCTTCCACTTTAAATGAATGCATGGGGAGTACCAAGGTCATCTAAAATGACACAGAAATAGGTTTATATATAATAACACGTGGACATGAAAGAGAAATGGTAACCCCCATAGAGATTAATATGGAACATGGTAATGAGAAAATGAATAATTCGAAAACCATAAATCTATGATGGGTTAAAATGTATTAAATTTATTATTATGACAATAAAATGGAAATCATTATAGTATAAAAACAATTTTCATAGAGATGAGAAATTAGATTACTTAAATATCTAATAGCATGATTATATAAAAATTCATAAAAAGGTGAGATTCATCATTTTAATAATTACCTCTTAAATCTCATTTTTTTCTCTATACAGTGATAATTTAAGATACATTTTCTTGTATGAAGAATTATAATTAACTATTTTGGATCACTAAATCTACAAGAGGATTATAATATACACTTTTTTAATAAGGAATTAACAAAAAATTGGTAAAGATTAGATTATATAGTTCCCCAAAATTATTAAACCATAAAATGAAAAAATAACTACCTTTATAAAAATAATTCAAAGTAATACCCATTGTTTAACAAAATAATTGAATAAATATCCTTAAGATTGATCAATAATTTTCCAAACCAATATTGATACCCTAAAAATAATAATGACTATATCCCACAACCTTCCAAGATGAATTAAATATTTATCTCCATATAACATTAATTACTATCAAACTAAAAAGAATATACACCAATCATTTAAACTCGAAGACATGATAATTAGTTCCTTATATCATAATCCAAAATAATATAATTCAACCTTTATTACTAAAATTAAATCCCATAGTATATTTATTTCCTTAATCAAATATACATTCCCAAACTAGTTAATGGCTTTCAAAATAACATTAGTTACATAATAAAAAAATAATTATCAATCCCATGGTAATCTATTGGAATAAAATATGTTCACAAAAAACTTGTTGGTCGGAGTGGATACTCAACATGGGGGTGAATTGAGTTCCAATAAAAATTTCTGTTAAAAATATTTCTCTTAAAATCGCCCAATTTTAAAAAAAAAATTAAACTGTATTGAATCTATACAGAGTGTAAATGTTAGGTATCACTTGACTTAATCTGAATATTAAATTAACTTTTGAGACTAACTTACTAGTTTACAATAAGTATAAACACTTGCTAATTTAACTATAAAAGTAGCTTTAAAATAGTCCTATATTTCAATGTAATAGCAGTAGAATATGAAATAAATATATAGTATACTTATAGACGTAAATTAAAATGCATAGAAAAGTTAACCAAGAGGTTCAGTCTCAAGCCGAGACTTAGTCCACTCAATAATTTATATAAATTGATCCACACCCTGGATCAGTTGTAAATAACCGTACAATACTGTCCAGGTCCAAAGACCTCTACCACAGTTCTTCGTGGAAAAAACAAACAATAGAACGTAGGCTGTCCAAGTCTAACTCGGCCTCTACCACTATCCACAGTGGAAAAAAAGGGTTTAAAAGTTTGAGTGAGGATTCAAGAATCCTCCAGTTTTTCTCAGGAGAGAGCGTGTGTGTGTAAAATAAACAGGGTATACACACTGCTTGAAATGTAATGATAGAATCACTATAGAAGGTGAGAAAGATTTTAGAAATGATCTAGTGATTGGAAGTGCAGCTCTGAAATCATTTGATTTGTCTGAAAATATTCTGAGTCCTTCTCTGGTTTCTACTCAGAAAACAGAGTGTCATTTTCTTCCTTGATTTTAGGTTCAACTTAGCAGCCTGAGTGCATGAAATGTTTGTTGTAGTTCTTCACTCAAGATGCGGATTGTATTTCCATAGAATAAGTTTCTTCATATATGTCCATGATTCTTGGAGTATGGATGTTTAATAGTGAAAATTCCTCCACATTTGAATGTTGTTCATCTCTTGTCTCTTTCACCCTGCATGTGTATTCTTAGTGCCATTATTCTATCTCTTTCAAAAGGTGTTTATTACACGATCTTTTTTTATCCTTTTAATGCTTTCAGCTTCGGCAGAAAAGAATAATTACTTTTTTCATGAGTACTAGGCACGGTTCCCTGACATGGAAACAAATATCATTAAATATCATTAACTGCATTAAAAACATCAAATGTAACCGTTATCTTACTAAACAAATAGTATTGAGAGTATAGAGTATAGAGTTTGACTGGTTGGTCAATCACTAGTAGCTCGTGTTGGTCAATGTGTTTGGTGTCATAGGATCTTCAAACTGTAGCTCTTGCTCTTGCATCGGTAGCTATATATAACAGTTTCTCTCCATCGGTAGCTCCTGCTCCATTGGTAGCTCTGGCTCCATTAGTAGCTCATGAGCTATCGGTAGCTCGATGTATCGGAAACTATGTGTGAACTGGCTCTATCAATAGACTTATGTCTATCAGTAGCTCTTGTCTATGGGTAGCCCTAGTGTGTTAGTCGGTATCTTGGTAGATTGGTTCTATCTGTAGACATTCTCAGATCATTTGCTCTGGTTTTTTATTCAGTACTTGTATCAGTATGCTTACTCTATCGGTAACTACAGGTAGACATGCACATCGGTAGCTCGTCTGTTCTGTCGTTAGACTTTGTGTCTGCTTACCGGTAACTCTGTTTATATAAGTGACCTAAGTGTAACGTTGAATCTATCTATCGGTAGACTATGTCTATCAGTAGACTGAGTGCCGTTAGCTCTTTATCAGTAGCTATGTGCAGATCAGTAGCTTACAATTGTCTGTTTTTTATGCAAAACACTTCTAATTGGGTTAGAATTATTTCAGAACTTATATAAACATAAATAATCATGGATTAACATATCTCAGAGATTATTTTAATATTATTATCATCATTATCACAGATTGAAACAAATAATATATAGAAAATCATTAGATTGATATTATCAAAGTATATGAAAGCATAATTTGGATTATCAAAACAGGTGAGGTCAACAATCTCCCCCTCTATGATAATCACAACTTATAAAATTATAGTTTTTAAAATAGTGAAAAGTTGAATCAGAGGATATATTAGTAAATGAAATTGTCTCATAGAAACAGTATTGTATAGAACATAAAGGATCAAAAATAAAAATAAATGCAATGATATCTAAAGTAAAATTTAGTGGTATCAGAGAATTAAATGAAATGATATCTAAGGATGAAATGTAACAGTATCAGAGGAGTAAAGAATGATAGTTTTTCATTAGATAAAATTTCTCCCCCTTACATTAATATCTCTCCCCATGGGTGAATATGTCTTCCTCTTTGATACATAGAGTGTAATTCTTCCCCTTTGTAAAATATTGGTAAAATATTTCTCCCCCTTTGTGATAATCAAGAAGTGGGAAACCAAAGTGAAAGAAAATAGCTCAATGAGAATGAAAGGAAAGACAAATGTTTTAGATATTGTGATAATAAAAGTTCAATGAATTCCTATCAAACAGTCTATCCAGTTTTCAATCCACATCCTCAATGTGAGATTTGACCTTGGGAGCATAAGAGGGTTCAGGTGAAGTGGCTCCAAGTGAGGGCTTAGAAATCCCAAAAATGATCATAGGTGGCTGAGCCACAAAAACTAATTGTGGTATTTACTGAGGATTCATATGTGTGATCAATGGAGTGAGGCTTTGAATTTCTTGGGCATCAATCATCTGAACTGAAGGAGAAGTAGATGCAGAGGCAGGCAAAGAAGGACAGACAATTAATGGCCTAACATCAACATGCAAAAAAGGCAGCAATAGATTTCTGAAGTCCATAATCATTCCTCCTCCTCTCTACATAGAGGATATGAAGTCATCCTTGTTCACCATAAACTTAAACAATGCTAGATTCAATTCCCTTAGCTTTCTAACTTGTTCTCTGAAAGCTTGATCGACAGGAGGTAGCTTCATATTTTCCAACAAAAGTTTGAAGTGATTTTTGAGTTTTTTTGTGAAAATCTTAGAGAAATAAGAGTCCACCTTCTCTTTCACTTATTTTTGAGAGACATAGGATTCTATCATATAGTCTTGGAATATATTCATTATCTCTTTAGCTGAATCTCTGGTAGAGAGAACAACTCTGCTCTGCTCGGATGAGTCCACAGAGCCACTGGTTGAAGCAGAACCAAGCTCCTCCTTCATCACAACACTAAACTGATACAAATACAATGAAGGTTTAGATGTAAGAGAACCAACATAGAAATATATAGTCTCTTTGATGTTTTTGGTCAACCCACTGATAAGATTTTGAACATGGGAATCCTGGGTTTTAATATGATCTTTCATAGATGTTTTCAAACCTTCAAACACTGATACCATCTAGCTTACCACACTCTTGACAGAAGCTAAGTCCTTATCTACTTGGGTTTTTGAGCTCATGTAAGAGTCTAATGAAACAACAGATTCCTTTAGAGCGTCAAGATCTACTTAAAGTCTAGAAACTTGAGCCTGAAATTCTTTGACTTCTTCAACTATTTCTCCCATAAAGGTTGACAAATTACAACCTAGAGAGAGTTCAAATGATCTTTCCAACATACTCATATATTCAGAAAAATTGTGCTTCATCTCAGCAACTGATGTACTAAAGGATTCTTTCTGTTCATCCTTTAAGGATTTCAAATCATCCATGGTAACTAAATTAGCAGGTGCAACTGTAGCAGATATTCTTTCAGTGGCTAAAATAACCACAGAATCATTCATAACAGATTGAACTAAAGATACTAGATAAACTTCCATCTTCATTACCTCTTCCAAAAAACTGTCCTAATGGTTTTTCTTTAAAGTATCCAGGTCATGCATTCTGACCACATCTTCATGCAATAACTCAGAATCGACATTATAAGTAATCTATGGTCTATTGTGAGATGCCTCATTATCTGAATCCGGATAGTCTAAACCACAAACTATAAAACCTGGGTCTTCTGCCCACTATTCAATTCCAGCTTCAACTTTAACACTTCCAACATTGGTTTGATGCTCCCCCTCAATGGGTGCATCCTCAATTAGGATAAGAGAAGTCTCAGAAACATTCTCGGTAGTATTCTCAATAGGTCTTTCATGCTGAGGAGAATCTTCCACTATCAATTCTTCTTCTGCAACAGCTGGTGGGTTCTCTGAAATTGGTACATCTTCTTCTACTTCTACTGCATCCTCAGTAGAGACTAGATATTGTCCAATCACTGAACCAAGACTCAACTCGGTTGACAGATATGCTTCACGTTCATGATCATCTTCTTCATTCTCTACAACAGCCTTTTCAACAGCCTCTAAAGCAGCTTCATCCTAATCTGATTTCTGTTGATCATGATTTTCAGGAGTTGGGCTAGGAGGTAAGTTAGGATCTCCTCCTTCATCAGCAGAGGACTCTTCCTCTTCTAAATCATCACTGTATTCAGGATCCTCTTAATCAGGTCCCAGACCTTGATCTCTCACATCGTTTGGTCTTGATGGATGATCCACATGATTGAATTTTTCATATACTTTATGGTCATCATTGACCCATTCTCCTCTCCAAGGGTTCCAATTTATCCTCATGTATTTACACACAGTAGAGGTGATACAAAAGTTATTCTTCACTACTATTTTCTCATCTTGAGACTCAACTAACCCTTTTACTTTAATCATCACAGAGATCAATTTACCAAAGAATAAGGCATTTGTCTTTGATTTCAGCCTTGTCATATCTTCCATTTGGATCATTAGCAGTCTACACAAATTTAGCTTTACACAATGTCTTAAGAGGTGCCGGAGATAGATATACTGATATCTCAAATTGGCAAAGTCTTTCCTCCTCGGTATCAAGAAATATTGAACGAATTTGAACAACAATCTGTTCTATCCATCCATTTCTGCAGAAACTACTTGTCTTTGACTTCCGTCACCAGTCAGCTCTCCAAAAGCAGTCACATAGTCAAAAATGTCACTTGTAGGTGGTGTGTCTCTCGAGACATATCCAGATACTCCTTCATGTGGATCTTTTAAGCACACATCCCATTCAACCGATGAAAACGATATCTCTATTCCATTCACAAAAGAGGTTCCTTGATTTTCATTCTCCAATTTATCTATGGTTAAAAAATCATAAAATTGTTTCACTATTTTTGGAATGTTGGGACCATTGTTGTTCGAAAAACACTCTACACATTTTTGATCTTCAAGTACTTAGAGCACTGAGGATTTTCTAGGTAGCATCCATTCTACACAAAACTCTTTTTCAATCACAGTAACTTGATTTTGAAGATGAGGATTCACATGTCGTCTCCCCGACCTAGTTATAATAACACTAACACTACCACTTGATTCCTGATTGGTCCTATGATTCATTGTTTTCGGCTCATCAGGGTCATCTCTGACGGTAGGAAGTTTGGTTTTTTCCATCGTTGGTTCGAAGGATTTAGGGTTTTCTAAGGATTTGAGAGATAAGGTTAGAGGGTTATGGTTTGAGACTCATTGGATTGAGAAGTTTCTCAGACATTAGTATTATCATTTAAGAATCAGAAAATAAATAAAAAAAATGAAATTACAAAAAAACAATTCATATTCTGGCTCCAGACAAAAGTTTTAAAACAACGCACACATCAGTAAGAATTTCTATCCGTGAGGATACATCAGTGAGGATTCACATTGGTGAGAATCTTACATCTCTGAAAATTTGACATCAGTGAGAATTTGACATCGGTGAGAATATCACATCAGTGAGGATTTTACATCGGTGATAATAGCTACCAATTGAGGTTAAACATACCTAACTCATGTCTAATGTAACTTAACCTATCTGAACTCAAAGGTTTAGTGAAAATATCGGCTAATTGATGTTCAGTACCAATGAACTCAAGAATTATATTACCCATTTGGTAATAATCTCTAAATAAATGGTGCCTTACATCAATATGTTTGGTCCTAGAGTGAGACACATGGTTCTTCGAGATATTTATTTCACTAGTGTTTTCACAGTTGATTGAAACGTGCTTAAAGTCAAATCCACAGTCCAAAAGAGTTTGGTTCATCCACAGAATTTGTGCACAGCAACTACCGGCAGCTATGTACTCTACTTCGACAGTGGATAATGCTACAAAATTTTGGTTTTTACTACACCAAGATACTAAGGATTTTCCCAATAAGTGACATGTTCCTGATTTTCATTTTCTATCCAACTTGCAACCAAAAAATCAGAATCTGAATAACTCATTAACTCAAAGGGTTGTCCTTTTGGGTAAAACAAACCTAAGTTTACAGTATGTTTAAGATACATAAAAATTTGTTTAACACCATGTAAATGAGATTTTTTTGGATTAGCTTGAAATCTTGCACACATACACACAATAAACATAATATATGGTCGAATAGCAGTATGATAAAGTAGTCTTCCAATCATACCTCTATAATAGGTTTGATCTACTGGTTTCCTAGTTTCATCTGTATCCAATTTAAAAACAGTACTCATAGGAGTTTCAATTTCATTAATACTATCCAAACTAAAACGTTTTAAAAGATCCTTTTTCTATTTACTTGGATTCAAAATAATACCATATTTGTTTTTGGAAAACATGAAATCCATGAAAATATTTATGTTCTCCCATTAAACTCTTTTCAAAATAATTTTTCTTACAATTTGAAATATCAGTACATAAATAGTGTTTGTAAGATCCAAAAATAATATCATCAACATAGATTTTTACTATTAAAACATCTTTAGAAATTCTATTAATAAAAAGAGTTGGATCAGAAATCCCTTTAGTAAACTTTTTGAATTAAGAAAATTACTAAGTTTATCATACCAAGCTATTGGAGCATGTTTTAGGCCATATAACGCTTTAGAAAGTTTAAAAACATGATTTGGAGAATGAGGATTAATAAATCCAGGTGGTTGTCAAACAAAAACATCTTCATTTATAAAACCATTTAGAAAATCACTTTTGACATCTGTTTGATATAACATGAAATTTAGATGAGCAGCATAGGCAAGTAAGATCCTAATGGATTTTAATCTTGCTACAGGTGAAAAGGATTCCTCATAGTCTATACCTTCCTCTTGACTATATCCTTGTGCAACTATCCTAGCATTATTTCTAACTATGTTTTTAGATTCATCAACTTTGATTCTAAAAATCCATTTAGTGCCTATTGTTAAAGTGTCCTTAGGTCTATCAACTAATTCCCAGACTTTGTTCCTTTCAAATTTATTTAACTCTTCTCCCATAGCCATTACCCAAAATTCGTCATTGATAGCATCATTTAATTTTTTTTGGTTATAGCTGTGAAAGAAAGGCTTGATGTTCAACCTGATTTCATAGAGAAGCTCTAGTATGTGTCCCTTTATCAAGATTACCTACAACAACATCCAAAGGATGATTCTTTAGAATCATTATTGATCTAGTAATGGTAGAGCTAGAAATTTCAGGTTAATCTCCATGTTCGGGATCTAGATCAGCAGATTCTAGAATATGTCCTAAACTGGATATTTTTACAGCAGGTTCTTTAGATTTGTCATTAAGTTCCAGAACACTCAAATCTTCCTTAATATTTTCAAATGAGGTTTTAGGCTCATTTAGTTCAGTTTCATCAAACCTGATGTGAACATATTCTTCCACAGATTTGGATCTTTTATTAATGAATCTATTGGATTTTCTAGTTAATGAATATCCATGAAAAATTCTTTCATCACTCTTAGAAGAAAAATTGTCTAGATTATCCATTGTATTAAGAATAAAATCATTGCAGCCCATGACTCTAAAGGAACTAAATTTTGGTTTTCTATTATTCCACAACTCATATGGGGACTTCTTAATAACTTTTCTAATTAAGACTATATTAATAATATAACAAGTTTTATTCACAACTTCAGCCCAAAAATAAATAGGCAGGTCATATTCATAAAGCATGGTTCAAGCTATTTCTTGAAGGTTTCTATTTCTTCTTTCTACCAAATCTTTCTACTGAGGTGTCATAGGAGTAGAAAAGTTTTGACTATATAAATTTTGTGAAAAATAAGATAAAAACTCTATATTTTTAAACTCACAGCCATGATCACTTATTAGGGTTTTAATATTATGTCCCCTACGATTTTCTACAGATTTGGTGTATTTAACAAAGTAAGAAGAAACTTCACTTTTGTGAGCTACGATGTATACCCAAGTATATCTAGGAAAGTCATTTACTTGGACATAGACATAGTTCTTCCTAGTTAAAATAGACACTATTGAAGGTCCAAAAAAGTCCATGTGAACCAACTTGAGAGGTTGAGAAGTTGAAACTTCTTTCTTTGATTTAAAAGAAACTTTATGTTGCATTACCTTTTGACATGCGTTAAAAACTTTTTCATTTAGGAATTCATTTTTAGGTAGGTCTCTAACTACGTTTTTCCTGGTTAATTTTCTATGTGAATAGATGTTTCAATATCCTAATCTTCTGTTCCAAAGCCAAGAATTTTTATGAAAATCATTTAAACAAGTAACATTTTTCTTAGTTAAGAATTTAAATCAACTGCATAAACATTTTCAATTCTTAAAGAAGAAAATACTAAAACATTTTCTGAATTAAAAAAATTACAGGAATAATTTTCAAATATCACATTAAATCCATCATCACATAATTGAGATATACTAAACAGGATATACTTAAGTCCATCAAAAAATAAAACATTAGAAATTAAAACTGAATTTGAGTTACCAATCTGGTATAGGACGATGATTTTTCCTTTAGAATTATCACCAAAGGTGACGTGACCTCCATCAAAATTTATTAGACTTTTGAAGAATGTATAATCTCCATACATAGGTCTTGAACATCCACTGTCCATTTTCCATACCTTTTTTTGAGAACACTTTAAGCATGTTTCCTAAAAAATAGATTTAGATAGGAAATGATTTTGGTACCCAGATCTTCATGGGTCCAGAAAGGTTAGCAATCAAAGCTTCAGGAACCCATATTTGTCTTATGGTCTCATATAATTTACAGAATCAATAGATTTTGAATGATAAACGTTAGTTGATCTATAACCATATGAATAACTGGTTGAAGAATAAAAATTTCTAGAACCGGAACTAGCAGTATTATGTCCATATTTAGGAATAAATATATTCATAATAAGCTGTCTCTATCAAGGTTTGTAGCATATTCCAATAGTGTATTTTGGTGCCACATTCTTTCCTAGGATTTGAGTTAGTGTGTCCTTTCCATTTGTAAACTTCTGTAAGTCTTCTCTATGTTTCTCATTTGACATTTTTAGTTCTGTATTTTCCATTAACAGTCGAACATTCTTCACTTTTTCAGTAGTAAGTTCGATTTTAACAGTAGTAGTGAGAGCATGTTGTTTCGTCAATGATTTGTATTTATACTTAAGGTCATTTCAGGTCTCTTCCAGCATATTACAATATTCATATAATTCCTCACTAGTCATGTTTTCAGAATTAGAATTAGAGTCTACATCATTTCCAGAATAATATGAATTTAAAATAGGAGTATCTAAAGTTACCTCAGATTTGTTGGTCATGAAACACATTTTGGCATGATTCTTCTCAGAATCAAAAACATCAGACTCACTTGTGTTTTCCTATAAAGAGCTCCATGTATCTTTCATTCATTTCTTGTACTTCTTGTCCTTCTAATCATATTTCTTTTTGACATTTAATTTTGGACAATAAGCCTTGATGTGTCTTTTCCCCTTACACTCATAGTAGATTATTTCATCATTCTTGTCAACATTCATCTAGTCCTTCTTCGACTATCCCTTGGTATTATACTTTCATTTGTAGTATTATTTCCTGAAGAATTTATTCTTCCTATAAAACTTCTTGAATATCTTGGATATTTGAGCCATTTCAGCATCACTATCAGAGTCTAAATCTTCACATGTTGAACATTCAGTTTGTATTTTCATTTTCCCCTTGTCTTTACTCATAAAAGCAGTAGACGTGAAATCTACAAATTTCCTTTTTGGTTCATCATCTTACTCCTTATTCACCATGAGTTCTTCTTCATACATCATCAATTTACCAATAACCTCTTTTACTAGCAGTGCTCTAATGTTACATGCCTCTCTGATTGAAATATAAGTGCCCCTCTATTGTTCGGGAAAGCTTCTCAGTATCCTCATAATGTGTTCCTTAGCTGGAACAAATTTTCCAAGTGAACTCATTGTATAGAATATCTCATTAAAGCCGAGATACTTATCCAAAATAGGTTCATCAGTTTTCATTTTAAAATTGTCATATTTAATAGTATATATATACAATATAATTTCTTTAACATTGGTAGTTTCTTCATGAGAAACACCCAGAGTAACCCATATTTCATAAGAAGTTTTCTGAGCATAAATTCTATTAAACTCTTCATCTTCTAAATCACAGTACATGGCATTCATGACATTACAGTTACTATTGTGAGAAATCATTGTAGGTTCATCCCAAGTTGTTCTTTCAGTTTCTGGAATTTTATATTGAGATTCTATTGCAGTCCAAATATCAAAACCCATTCTTTCTAAATGTATTTTCATCTTATGTTTCCACTGGGCATAGTTAGTTCCATTAATGAAAGGAGGCATGTTAGTAGCAGCACCCTCTAGTCTATTATCCATAAATAGATTTTAGAAAATAGTTTTAAAGATGAAAAATTTATAACTAATAGAAATTTAACATATTTAATGTTTCAACTAAAATCACAATTGAAAAATAGAGTATTTCAAAAATCCTTTAACAAAAACACCCTCTGATACCAAATGTTTGTCGAAGTGGATACTCTAGACAGGGGTTAATTGAGTTCCAATAAAAAATTTTGTTAAAAATATTTCTCTTAAAATCCTCCAATTTAAAAACAAAGTTAAACTGTAGTGAATCTATAAAGAGTTTAAATGTTCAATCAGTTTCTCAAAGATTGATTAGGTCTCAATTGACTGAATCTGATGATTAAATTTACTTTTGAAACTATCATACTAGTTTACAATAAGTGTAAACACTAGATAATTTAACTATCAAAGTAGCTTTAAAATAGTCATGTACTTCAAAGTAGTAGCAGCAGAATATGAAATAAATATATAGTATAATTATATAATTAAATTAAAATGCACAGAAATGTTAACCAAGAGGTTCAGTCTCAAGATGAGACTTAGTACTCTCAACAATTAATATAATTTGATCCACCCCCTGGATCGGGGGTGAAAAACAGTACAATAATGTCCAAGTCCAAAGACCTCTACCACAGTTCTTCATGGGAAAACAAACAACAACACAAAGGGTGTCTAGTTCTTACTCGACTTCTACCACTATCCACAGTGGGAAACAACGGGTTATAAATTTTGAGTGAGGATTTAAGAATCCTCCAGTTTTTCTCAGGATACAGTGTGTGTTTAAAATAAATAGGGTACACAGACTGCTTGAAATGTAAAGATATAATCACTAATGTACGTGATAAAGAGTTTAGAAAAGCTTTAGTGATTATCAATGCAGCTCTGGAATAGTTTGATTTTCTTGATAAGATTCTGAGTCCTTCTCTGGTTTCTACTCAGAAAACAGAGTGTCATTTTCTTCCTTGATTTCATGTTCAACTTAGCAGCCTTAGTGCATGAAATTTTTGTCGTAGTTCTTCACTCACGATGCATCTTGTGTTTCTATAGAATATGTTTCTTCGTGTATGTCCAGGATTCATGGAGTATAGATGTTGACTAGTAAAAAATTCTCCACATTTTATTATTTTTCAGCTCTTGGCTCTTTCACCCTTCGTGTGTCTTCTTAGTGCCTTGATTATCTCTTTTTCAAAAGGTGTGTATTGCAGGATCTTTTTCTGTCCCTTTATAGCTTTCAGCTTCGACAGAAAAGAATAATTAATTTTTTCATGGGTACTAGGTATAGTTCCCTAACACGGAAACATAGATCATTAAATATAATTAACTACATTAAAAACATCAAATGTAACTATTAGATTAAAAAACAAATAATATTTAGAGTATAGAGTATAGAGTTTGACAAGTTGGTCATTCATTAGTAGCTCGTGTTGGTAAAAGTGTACGGTGTCGTAGAATCTTCAAACTGTAGCTCTTTCTCTTGCATCGTTTTCTCTATATAATAGTTTCTCTCCATTAATAGATCCTTCTCCATCGGTAGCTCTTGCTCCATCGGTAACTCTTGACCTATTTGTAGCTCGATGTATCAGTAACTATGTGTGAACTGGCTCTATCGAGAGACTTCTGTCTATCGGTAGCTCTTGTCTAATGGTTGATCTGGTCTGTTAGTCGGTAGCTCGGTAGACAGGTTCTATCGGTAGACTTCCTCATATCGGCAGAACTGGTTTGTGATTCATTACTCATATCAGTAGGCTTACTCTATCGGTAATTACTGGTAGACATGCACATCATTAACTCGTCTGTTATGTCTGTAGACATTGTGTCTACTTACCGGTAACTCTGTTTATATCAGTGACCTTCGTGTATCAGTGACTCTGTCTATCAGTAGACTATTTCTATCGGTAGACTGAGTACTGGTTTCTCTTTATCAGTAGCTATGTGAAGATTTGTATCTTACACTTGTCTGTTTTTATGAAAAATACATCTGATTGGGTTAGAATTATTTCAGAACTTATATAAACATAGATAAACATGGATTAACATATCTCAGGGATTATTTTTATATTATTATCATCTTGATCACAGATTAAAAGAATTAATATATATAAAATCATTAGATTGAGATTATCAAAGTATATGAAAGAATTATTGGGATTATCAAAATAGGTGAGGTCAACAAAACTAATTCTTCAACCACAATAAATTTAAGTGAAAAATAAAAATTTATAATAATTGATACTTTATGTCGGCTAGTAGTAGGTGGTGCAGCCTTTTTTACCGCTGATTGTGGGTTTAGAGCTCATATCCATGATGAATGTGATGGGTTGTCACATGGTATGTGGGATGTACATTTCTAACACCATATAATTCTTATAAAATTCTAACAAATATGACAAATTCCAAAATAATTACATTAATATATTCAATATTATATAATTTTTTTAAAGGTTATCTCATACTTTTCATCATTATCCTAAAAATGTAATAACCCATAATTACATTTAAATATAAATGTCTCCAAAAATATCATTAGTCACCTTAAAATCACATAACATAAAACCATTAAAAGGATTTATAAGACATTAATCTTTTGATAAAATGTATCATTATAAACCCATTATGGAATCCATAACACTTTCAATAACATCAAATAAAAACTTCATAATATCCAATGTTATCTAAACCCTTCTATAATAACCAATTTAAGAACCCAATGATAAAAAAAATATTCTAGTTATTTAAAAAATAAAATCACATTATTCCACCAAAGATCATTTAGGTTTAGAGTTTTAGATAATTATGGAAAAGTATTATGTAGTAAAAAATAGATTGTTTTTGGACGCATATAGTCAATATTAATTTTCCCACCCATCAAATCCCATTTTGAATTGAACATGTTTTCCTTTCAACATATTTCATAGAAAAGTTTACCCTAAACTCATCCTAGTATATAATATTCAATAAAATATAATGAAAAAAATTTATAAATATAATGAAAACTATTACCTAATTGAATACCCATAAAAACATTTCTGTAAAAACACAACTTATTAACCCAAAAATGATTCATCATTCCAAAAACTTCCTTATATTACATTTTTCAAATTAATGAATTTATATGAAAAAACAATATCAAGTAAATAAATCTTATATAGTTAAATTGTTATATAAATTTCAACATCACACATACAAATGAAGTAACCAATTTGGACAACCTCCATCTCTAGATTATGTACGAATTTTAGGTTATAATATAACCACATGTTTATTTTATATCATGTAACTACATATAATTGGATAATAATTTTAACACCAATACTCATAAACAATACCTATGACCTATATTATATTTAAACAACATGAATTATTACATCATAAAAATATTTATTTAGAAAATAACCTTTTCATTATTTGAATCAAATATATTATGTAAAATTTGAACATAAAAATTAAATGATATAATTTTAATATAAAAATGTATGCATGTAATTAATACATTAGATGATAAAATGTTCATGAAATTGGAAATATATTCTATTTTTTATAAGTAAAAAAACATTTTCATTATACTTTTGTAAAATGAGCTGAATAAGTTACAAAAGAGGATTTTTAACTGAAATTAGCTTAAAAATATCAAAACATAGAAGTGAGTGTTAATATAAATAATAATTTATTTTTATAATCAATAAATTTATATAAGAAATGTGGAACTAAATAATTGTATAATCAAAATCCTTTTCACACATATTCATAGTTTGACATGATCAATGAAGTAGAAGTTTAAATAAATGAAAGGAAATTGTGATGGGAATTTCCTTACCCAGAGAATAATTTGTCACGTTCATTCTTTATCCTCATGAATAAGAAAAATTAGGAAAATTATATTCTTTATTTATAAACTTTTTCAAGTTTAATGTATGTTTTATTTCACTTATTACAATGATATAATATTTGTTTACAATTATTTTTAGATGTTTCAATGATATTGAATTATTAATTACATCAAGTCATTGGTCAGTATATTATAGCTAATAGAATCATTCTTCCATTATCTACTGAATTATAATAATTAAATGAATATTATTTTTATATATCAATTATAATTTTAAATACTTAAATTAAAGATGGTAACAAAAAATGAACTATTATACAATCACAGAGACGGTATATTGTAGGAACGCATGATGAACAATAACATTTTTCAATGGTGATTATAGAAAGAATGTCAGAATTATTTTATATTAATAAAATTATAATAACATCATAAATATCATAATAATGAAAAAAATATAGTAATATGCATCATTAATGTGATATAGTGATGAAAAATGAATCATCTAGCTTTATGAAGGTGGCATTCTACATGTACGTGTGAATGACGTTCTCATCTTTCTCTACGTGGGATGATAATAATTTAAGTGATATGTTTTTATAAAATAATGATAACTATTTAATTAATGTAATATATAATAATTAATTTCATAATTATAACTAGTAATAAGAAATAATGATGGAAGTCAAATTCCATTATTATGAAATGTGGTAGTCCAACGTACACAAGAATGATAAATCCCCGTCACAACTGATGGATGAAGAGATTAATATAGGTCATTCTACAAACATAAAAAATCTATTAAAATTTAGAATACTGGTTTTATTAATTTATAATATATGGTATATAATTAATGGAGTTTTATTAAGGTAAAAAAAAGAAAAAAAATCTGTACATCTTATTTGGAAAATTTTTTTCATTAACAATATAAATATACAAAAGACCATTTTACAATAAAACTAAGGACAGTAGAATTAAAAAATAGATTTTAATTATGTAATTTTTAGGTATTAATGTGAAAAAATGGTTTTTATGTATGACTAAAAAAGAAAAAGATATCCCCTTTTATAGGAGAGGAGGGTTTGTCTTAGAATTTCTGAAAATATTATGTTAATATAAATCAATTTTAAATTAAAAATGGTTACAAAGAATTTATTTAGAATATTATGTGTATGGGTCTATATAATAATATAAAATAATATATATTTTTTCATAACACATTCACATCCTTATAATTTTTTAACTCTTATTTAACCTCTTAATCACTAATCATTACAACATTTATTTTACAACATGCGGGGTTCATATTTTTATAACAAAATGAAAAAATACTAACATATGGTTAAATTTTTTATATTATAAACATTATATGAATTATTTTTCCTAATATAACATATCTTTGAATTTATATATTTTAATAAAATAAACATTATTTAGAAATTTCATTAATTACATTTTTTAAAACATTCATTAAATTGAAATTTAAAAATATATTTATACAATAAGAAAAGTACAAAACAACATATTAATATATATGTTCCATGTAATTTTCATGTATTAAATTCGTTTATAACATTAATTATCTCATATTATATTTATTTTAACATATTAATATCATTAATTTCCTTTTTCGATTAATTAAATAATTACAGCATAAGTGTTGTGCATGCACTTATGGTAGTCATTGCATCCCTAAATATTAAAAATATATTTCCATCTGGAATATAATTATATTATAATTAATGTGAATATTTATATTGTAATATATCTTATTGCATCAATATATTAAAAATATTATAGTAATTAAAACAAAAGTATGACATTTTTGACATTTCATTAAATAAAATTTTCTAAATGTCAAAGTATAATCTATGTTTTCCTTAATGGTCTTAAGTTTATTTGAATAACATTGATGAATATTACTCATAAAATAAAATTTGACCACATTTTAGGGATATTCTAAAGTGCTTATCTTTTTATTTTAAACCTTAATTACCTAATTGTCCCATTAATGAAGTAACAAAAAGTAAAAAGTAACTATTCCTATTGACCATTAATAAATTTGAAATATTTTAAAAAATTACCCAATGATTCAGAATAAGTAATCAAATTTTTAAAATTCATTACACTAAATTAAAAAAACATAATTTAATTTTAAATCTATAAAAAGAAGGAAAATTTGTTTCGAGGAAAATACACTTTTAAAACATAAAAATATGTTATACTAAATTCAAGAATAAAAATAATTTCAAAAACCAAAATTTAATTATTGTAAATTTATATTAAAAAAATAAAATATTAAAAATTTATAACATATAATTTATTTTTTATATACTTGGGAAAATATAATTTTAAATTAACAACGACATTTGTCACTATTAAATGAAAAACAAAACATTTCAAAAAATACTCAAAATTTCACCCTAAATAGTTATTATTTTATGATATTCAAATTTTATTTATATAATTAAATAATTGTTTAAACGTTTATGAAATAAATTATATTATTCTCTACCAGAAAGTATGAAAATTCATTCATAAAGAAAGTGTATTTTTTGAAAAAATGACTTTTCTTAAATTATTTTCTTCATTTCATAAGATTTAATTAATACATTATTAATGAATATCACAATTATATATATAATATTTAAATTAATAATATATATTATCTAATATTAAAATTTAAGGTTATAATGGTCACATTTAAACAATATTTTGTTGTTCGGTTAATATTGGTGTTTTGTATCTTAGTAGCTATCAAACAAAGTAATTACATTTAAAGTCTCCAGATGTTACAATGAAAATATTGACGAATTGATTGGTAATTTTTTGTTTAATTTTTTTTTGTTTTTCATTATAATGTAGAATTAGATTTATCTATATAAAAAACAATTATATGTGATTTATAAACGTAGATGATAAATTAATAATTTAAAAAATATATATACTAATGGTTGTGGATCTATAACCATAATTAATAACTTCAAACAAACCTTGAAAATGTTGAATTTGATAATCATGTAACTATAGGTTTTATTTATAATTATTAATATATTGGTTCCTAATAAATTAAAATTCAGCTTTCACTGAAAAATGTTAAATGTATGATCATTATCTTATATGTTAATATTAGTTTTATAGAGTTTTTCATTTTTTTCAAGGATATTGTTAACTACCAACCTTTACGGCCCTTGGATTGGGACACTGAGTCTCTTAATTGCTAATTCTATTGAAATTTAAGAAACGTATTTTCGTAGATTCTATATTTCGATTACAATTATGTTTCTAGTAAATTTTTATAAACAATTAATTCATTATCCAATACCAATAAGAAAATTTACTCCATGACTCATCTCGCATTTTTGACATGTATGAAATTTAATCTTTATTCTTCTATCATATGATTTAACAAAGATTATTTCGTATTTTACATGCCTTATCATTTGTGAGTTTGGTTTTTAATCAATGTTAATTTTTTTAATTATAATTGGTGATAACCAATTTGGAATAATGAAAATATTTCTCTCCATGACCGTTATCCCATTTTCTTTTCTATTGGAACAGATTCATTATTTCCATAGAATCCTCTATTAACATGGTTCCATCAACATTTATCCATTACTAAAATTAAATAATTTGACAGTAGTGATGATTTTTAATGTTTATTTGTCATTATTAACCATAATAAAAAATAAATTTGTTATTTATTATCTGGTAACACTATCTTTTTTCAAATTGATCATAAAATCCATGTTTCATTAGACTTAGTTTAAACTATATCATTGTTTGTTGATCGAAGGTAACATTGATTCGAACTTTCTAAAAATTACTAAAATAATATGGTAAATTTAGGTCAAATATTACAAGTTAAAAAATTTAAATATACAATACACAGAATCATTTAAATGTATACATTGAATATCTGATATATTATTTATCTAAAAAACAATATATTTATTAATATTTACCAGAACTTATCTATCATTATAATCTAATATATATTATTTATATTATAATTCCTAATAGTTTATATAACCTAAATATTTAAAATTCCAAAAATTATTAAATATATATATTGGTATTGAAACTATATTATCCCTCAAAAGTATCAAACATATTGTGTATTTAGGTGAAATTGTCAAAATATATATAAAAATTGATTAAATACGAAATCTTCCGATTTCAGGGTCTTTCCAATAGTTATTACTATTCGAGACCATGAATCAAATTGTATTATATATATGTATATGTTTTTAAAAGGATAATAAAAATATATAAAATTTACCAAAACATCATGACATTAACATACACAACAAATTAATTTCTAGAATTATTCCATGGGGTTTCACTTCTATTCTATAATACAATTGGGAAAATACAATGTGTATTATTAAATTAATTTTGAATCATATAATATCCCAATAGTAGTCTATAAATTTTCAAAAATTAACAAATTTACTGATCAACCAATATATTAAACTCAATAAATATTCTAATCTTCAAAAATATCTAAACCCTTCTCTGATGACAATGATGATTCCCCAAACCCACAATTCTAGATCCGGCTCTATAAATCATATATTTCATATTACATGTGTTACCTAGAAAAAATTATTATATATAAATATCAATTTTCACATGAAATAAAGAAAATATTTTATTACATATATTCCCATGAACATTTAGTTTTATATATTTTGATGATTTAAAAAAAACAAAACTAATAATGCCAATGTCACTATAAACTTATGAAATAATTTAATAATAAAATAAAATACATAATCCATTATAAGTCATTAACTTCTACTAAAATATTGATATAAAGGATATACTATTAGAAATATCATGTGTGATATATTTCTTCATAACATAGGGAAACAAACACATAATAATCAATGAGATCAAATTCTAAGTAATGGAATCACATTGTTTATGCGTTGAAAAACTAAATAATGGAATAAATAATATAGTTGGAATAATTTATATGAATAATGAAATAATAAATTAAAAATATTATCACAACATATCCATGATAAGGAATGAAAACATTGATATATATAATTTTTTATCTCATACCAATTGAATTTATAATACCAAATATAAAAATTTTATTGACAAGGAACTACTCCAAGACACAATCGACCGATTGGAATAGTTTATAAGTAACTAGCCTTATTAAATCATTAGATTGAACATTATGAATGTAATTCAGTAATAATTATTTCAATGATATATTATATTATATATTTTAATAATTTCATAAGAACTATTAAATTAGAAACCAATATGTTATAAATTTGACACTTCCTCTAAGTATCTATTTTATAAAATTATAAAACTTTTATAATAAATGGGTTATTTCATGAAAAATATTCATGAAATTAAATATATAATTATTTATTTACTCATAAATGAACCTAAAGAAAGATATTTGAAGATTTTGGATGACAAAAAATATCCTGGGTAGTCATATATGAAAATACTGATAGAATCCACTTAGAAAATTTTAAAACCATTCTATTTTAAAAGGGATTTTTCTTTTTGTATAATAATTTTTTCTCAAATAACACATAATCATGAAATAAAAATTACTACCCTAACATTTTCATAAAATAAATTATGATAATATATATATATTCAAAATCATAATCAATATAGTTCCACATAAAAATGATAATCTAGAAAATACATTTTTTGAAAAACATTAATTTTTACCCATAAAGTGATTAATAATTTTATTGAATAATAATAATATCATTACTTCTCTAATCAATATAATTCTATGAAAACTAAATTTGAATAATATAAAATTTTTATATGTTCTATAGGACATATTATGCAAGAAAAACCTCTTTCATGAACCCATACATTAACCCTTTGAAGTGGAATAACTAGTACTTCCAACTCTCCCTTCCAATATAATACTCAAGAGAATATAATCATTACCCAATTAATTTGAGATACACACATGGATCACCTGACTATCAAAAATTTATATGGACATTAACATGAATGAAACATGTCAAAATAATCATTTACATAAATAAATTCATAAAAATATTCATTTGAAAGCATAAGGAAAACGTTTTCTAATATTTACATATCAATTTCAGTAGAAAACGTATTTTCAAAAATAAAATATCAAACCCATGGGATATATTAATTTATTTTAAAAATATATGAAATATAATAAAGCATACAAATAAACATATAATGGTTACATCAGTGGTATATAATATTGGTGGTACATACTTTAAAATAATATAGTTATTTTAAATTTCTATAATTAATGTCAAAATATTTTGTATAAAATATGTATAAGGATCCATATTGGAAATATTTTCAAAAAAAATAAAATAAAATCTCTTGAAATATTAATTTAATTCTATAATAATTTATTTATAATGTAATGTAATCAATATGGTTATGAAATGATAATAATTGGAAAATATATCCTTAGAAAAATTTAAATAATGTTTTAAGGTAAAGTGAAACGTACTTCGGTTATGAAAAGTCATGATTATTCATTATCCTGTTATGAAATAAAATTATGTTAATTTTTTAGTTTTTTAAGATCATATTTCATGCTTATTATTAAAATAATTTTTTTATTATAATTTATTATACAATTACATAACCAATTAAGTGTGCATCCAATTTTTTTGACAATATTCAGCTCATAAGACCAAAATGTATTTTTAAAGTTATATATGGCAAAACATTTTATTATTCTATAATCTATAGAATAATTATTCTAACAAAATTATAATTTTAATATATAATTTATTCTTTTAAAATCATCCATGAATCATGGATATTTCAAAATAATTATCTTACAATCATGAAGAATGTTTTCCATGTGTACAAATGAGTAACATTTAAATTTTTTATAAAACAAATGAGAATGAAGATTAGTAATTTATTTAATTATATAATAAAATTGATATATAAAATATTATATTAACTCTTATATCAACCAACCATGTGATGTAGTGATGAAAACTTAATTTAATCACTTTTTGATGTGGTATCACCACATACGCATGAACTATGTAACAATATTTTAATAGATTGAGTAGTAAAAAATATATGAGATATATTTTTTAAAATTGGTAATTATGTGATTAATATCATAAAGATTCATAATTTACATCATAATAACATTAATTTATAAAAGTAATGGAAAAAATGGCATTGGTTCATGAGGCTGTAGACCTTCTTTCACACAGATGATGGTTTCATTTCCATTTGATGTAGAGATAAGTATTACTAGTTAGGAAATTAACATAACAACATGTCAATATATGGATTATATTTTTATTATTATTTATAAAATTTTGAAAAATAAATTTATAGTGTTATAAGATGAAATAAAACCAAAATATTCAAATAAAATTTATACTTTTTCTTCTGGAAGAATCATTTTTAATACACTATAGAGCCTCTATGGATCAATTCTTCCTAATAAAAGTACTATGTAATGTGGGTAGAGATGTAAGAAAGGTATTTTTCTTCTATTTTCAGTGATATTTTTGACGAAATTCGTTAGAAGGAGATGATACGAGACCCTCTATAATAAATGTGGATGGGGAACACCTGGAATTATTTAATGTACCAAATTTATATAATTATATTTTCAAAAAAAGTGTCACCAAATCGATGTATTTTTAATTTTGTATACATATGAGTTGAAATAATCTCATACAATATATTTTAATAGTTTTAGTTTATTTTTTCTCCCATATCCAAATTTTATAACCCCACATTAACCCTTTGGATGATTACCATGACATCAACCTATTTTTACCCCATTGGGTATATGAATGTCACCATAAAAGGACAAGTGACATAGAAATATACTATGGATTATATTTATTACCGTATACCATTCAAATAAATGAATATTTTTTTATTAATTTTTAATCCATTTAATAAATAATTTTTTAAATAAAATATCATTAATGTAAATATGGGAACTATTAGATTAATTTTACCTTGATGTCATCATGATAATAATTTAATAATTATATAGTACATTCCATAATACCTAATATGTTATATTAATCTATAAAACTATTGGGACACAATCACACACATTTAAAATTTTAATTATATTATTTTTATTGTATTTTAAATGATTATTTCAACTTCATACACAAGTATTAAATTGGGGTTCCATAAGCATTTAAGATTAATATATCAACAGTAAAAAATAAAAAACAATAGAATAAAAAATTTAATTATTTTCAATTAAAACTTTTATATCCATCTAATATATATATATTCCTTGACATATTTGTCAAAATAACAAATTTAATATTTTATTTCGGTGTTTTAATTCTTACAAAAACACCCCACAACCATTTCAGGATTCTAATTTATAGGTAACACAAGAATTAATATATTTCCATATTAATAAAAAATATTAATTTATATTTATTAAAAATGAATATGTAATATGTATTAATTCACAAATATTATCATCAGGCCAGTAAATTTTACTTTTCAAGTATTGTACTATAATTGTATTGACAATGAAAATTATTTTCATATTTATCATGAAATAAATATTTATTTATAATGTTTTAATTATTTTTTGTATGAATTATTTTCTTATTATTATATATTATTCAATCCATATGTTTATGAAATTTTAATATCATATTAATGATTTGAATATATCTTAATTTATTTTGTATTTCATAAAAACTTGATTTTCATACAATTTACAAATAATTTATATTCATCAAAACAATATCAAAAATAAACATAGGTAGAATTTGATATTATGAATATTAATATAATTAACCCCCCAAGTCTATTAGTTTGTGAAAAATTTAGTGTTGGGTGTTTTCTAGAGGTCGTGATGGATATTTTTTGAGAGCATTCCAATTTTAATTGTTTCCATTGGTGTGTTAGGATTAGTAGGTGGCGTCAATAGGTGGAATTAGTACATGAAATTTGTAAGTGGAATAGGTAGGTGGTGTTGATAGGTCAGGATGGTGGGTTGCTGATGGTAGCACATGTTAGTTACTCATTCAATGGTGAGTCACCCAACGATGACTCCACCATCGGTGACTCATCCATTAGTAGATCCCTTCAGTGAATCAACCATCGGTGACTCAGGATAGATAGATATCATCAGTTTATCATCCATCAGGGACTCAACCACTGGTATCTCGCATCGATGAATCATCCATAAGTGACTTGCGGTCAGTATCTCACATTGGTGACTCATCTATAGGTGAAACAAAATTGGTAGCTTGCGTCGGTGACTCACCCAATGGTGAGACATTTTGATAGTTTTACCGAAATTCAAATATTATTTCCATAATAATTAATTTGATGAAAAATAAGTTTAAAACCATGTTTAATTTTTTTTTAAATGTTTTAGAATTTAAATTATATCCTAAATTTCATAAATCCCTTGATACATTTAACAGTCATAACCACATGTTCATGATCATTATCCAACATAAATATCCATTGAAACAATTTTCCTTGTAGATTTAGTATCTTGACAATTGTCCTCTTCCATTTTCATGATATGGAGGTTTCAAATACATTTCATCCTTGAGTGATCATTAATTTGTGGTGAGCCCCTTAGATCACATCTCCATGTAGTTTCTTCTTAAAACTTGTGTGCGCTCAGTACGGTGAAAGGAGGAGTTTTTTGTCTTATTCTAGAGGTATGTTTTCCATCATTTTTTATAAACTATATATCATGAGGGAGGGGTAAACCGATTTATCTTCATTGAATATGGTTTGATTGAAATTTAATAAAGTTAATTGAATATGTTTGAATAAACAAATAGGGTTTTCGGAATGTGATTTACAAATGTACAATTTTTCTGATATTTTGATCAATATTGGGAATTGTATAGACTATTGGAAAGCTAAAAATCATGGCCATTCATGGTTTTTTTTCACACTGAATGGGTTGATTACTAATTTTTTGAATGGATTTTATGAAATATTCTAACCATGTATACACAACTAATAAATGGATTCCCCTTGAGGAAAATATTATTTTCATAATCCTCAAATTAAATAGAATAAATTTGTGAGTAATTCCTTATTAAAATTGAATAATATTTTCCTTGGGTAGTGCACCGGTGTGTTATGTGTGGGGGATTTTTGGATTGCATTGTATTGTGGTTGTGAGCACCATTTTTCATTTTGGGATAGTTTGGGTTGTGTAATGTAATATTGGGTTGACAGATTGATTGATTATGGAATATATAAACATGTGTTGTGAAGTAAGGCCTTTAGGTTGGGTGTAGTTGGGAGTTAGGGGTTTTCACTATTGAGAGGATTCTTTGAGTAGAATGAATTTTAAAAATGATGATGGTAGTGGTTAGCGTGGATGCTAAACAAATAAGAATGTGTAGTGGGTTAATATACCATGGTTATTCTACCTTTATGAGTATTTTGTTATGTGTCTTGCTATGTAGTGTGCCAGTTAGTTTCCCGGGTTGTAAAAGTGTGAATAAATGAATAGTTCGATACAGTATGGATTGGTTGGGAATGGTTGGAAAATGGAATGATTGTATAAATATGACAACATGAATGGATGTAAACATGGAGGATTTATGAAGTAACTTTAGTTTATCATGCTCTTTTCCATCTAAAATAGATTGTGTGTTGTTTTTAATTTTAGATGTAGTATTAAAGTTGTTCCTAAGATGGTACTTAATTTTAGAAGCCATAGGTAGGTATTGAAAGGTTATTAATATATATATATATATCTAATATTTTCCTTGTGATCTCAATAGGCACCACACCCTAGATGAGAACGATGTGCCAAAAACCAACATTTTTACATGGATGGTGTCTTTCCCAAACATCCTAGTTAGTGGATGGATGGATAGTTGTAAAGGCTATGACCTCTCTGCTCAATTAATTTATGAAAATCTAGTGTTTGAGGTGTTATGGGAGGTCATGGTATCTTATTTCTAGGAGTTTTCCAAATTTCATGTTCCATGAACAGTTCTCCAGTTATGTTAATATAGTTTCTAGTTATGTGAATATTGTCATCGGTGAGACATTTCAGAAAAGTGTCGTCAGTGAGACATTTTTGAACAAAGACATTAGTGATCCAATTGTTAATAGGGTCATCAGGGACACATTTGTGAACAATGTAATCAATCATAAATTTGTGAACTATGGAATTCATGATAAATTTGTGAACAATGTCTTTGGGGAGACATTTTTGAATAGTGTCATCAGTGATACATTTTTGAATAATGTCATCGGTGAGACATTTTTTGAATAGTTTTGTTGGTGAGTCATTTTGGAAAATTGTCATCGGTGAGATATTTGTGAACATTATCATCGTTTAAACAATTGGGAACATTGTCATCAATGAGACAGTTGTGAATAGTGTCGTCGATAAAACATTTTTAAATAGTGTTGCTAGTTAGATATTTGTGAATAGTTTCATCAGTGATACATTTCTAAATAGTTTTGTAAGTGAGATATTTGTGAATAATGACTGAGGTGAAAATTTTTTTAATAGTTTATTCAATGAGATTGTTGTGAATAGTGTCATCAATGAGACATTTGTGAAAAGTAATTTCAATGGGACATTTCTAAATAGAATCATCAGTGATATATTTTTGAAATGTATCATCAGTGAGACATTTTTTAATAGTGACTTCAATGAGACATTTGTGAACAGTTTTGTTAGTGAGACATTTGTGAATAATTTCATCAGTGAGAAATTAATGTATAGTGTTTCTAGATTCACATTGTTCCACCCATGTGACATTTCATTTGAGGTTAAATGCCTTAAAAGATTTATTTTAAGGTATCTAAGGATAATCCAGAGACCATAAATCTGATATTAATTTTTTAAAGTGTCTTAGTGCCTTTTCTAAGTCAAAATGCGTATTATTGAATAGATCACACTTTAATGAAAAATTTAAACCATATCTAAACTGATTCTCCGTTTGTATTTTAAAATGGTCCAAGATATATTCCACTGTGTTCTTTCTTATCCTTTATCATGGTGTGAGGCCCACCAAACCTTTGATTCTTAGTAGTTGTGTTATTGTGTTATCCTTGTATCATTTCACCTTAGATTTTTTCTTGTGGAATGTGAACCACCTGTCTTTGTGAAACTATGATGTTTCGATCCATTGTCAATATAAGGTATGTTATAACTCTATTCTTCTTGGTTACTTATTACGTTTCTTCTTATTCTCCTTTCCATGTTACAAAATTTAATCTTGATGTTTTTAGTGGACATTTCTTTTGTGTGGGTTTAAGAGGTTGTGCAATGGTTCCCCCAGGTGAATGGAGTCATTGTGTGTATGGTTATCATGATTTATTGTTTTGTTCCCATTCTCATTCAATGAATGTTAGAGAGCTTTTTAGGAATGGGATTCATGGATTCTAAATTCTTTTACATGGAATCATAGAGTTATTTTGTTTTATCAAATAGATCAAAATGAAATTGACATAATAAATACTTGAACCGAATTAAATAATTGGTATAAATTTCATAGAAATGTTATTTCCACTTGAGTTTCTTGATAAGGTGATATCTACTACTTTTTTAACATATTGTTCTTGATATAAAAAGGTAAATAAAATAAATCTGATATTAATTATCAATTTAATAGATAAAGATAAAGTTCCATGTTTAAGGAATTTGGATGTTGTTGGTGTGCTTGGTGATAAACCAGATGGACTCAGTTAATGCTGTTTAATTGAATTAGTTAATTCAATTTGGAATAAAGGTTTGGCTATGAGGTAAAGATATTTCTTTTAATTGATATGACTTACCCTCTTGGTTTTAAAGAGAACTTCTCTTATGTGTTGGAGTTTTCATCACTCATTGTGTGTGAAGGCTGAATTCTTTATTTTTGGAAAAGATCCAAGATTATATGTTTTTTTTAAACTGTTTGTATTATGGTGTAATCATGGGATGACTAATCCTAGAGGGATGTTTTGGTATTTTGGAGAAGGGAAGCACATTGTTGGTAGAATAATTTGATACCTTGAGTGACTGATTCATCGATTTATGCATGTGGGTGTCGGGGAGGACACCGGGGATGATGGAACATGTTGAAGCTGAGATTACCCATAGATATAAAATTATTTGTTGTTTATTATGATGTTTTTTTATTTGTATTAATTTCTTCTCCTCATAATGCATATGGTATTCCTTATCCTCCTTTAAAAAGATTCCATGACATGAAGGGTATGTCGGGTGCTTTTTGTGCTTATCTTCATGAGGATGGTTGGGCATGTCCTCCAACTATAGGTGGAAATGACTTGATGGGTAGTTCATAAACTCATAGTGTTGATCCCTTGTTTTTGGAAGCATATAATGATTTTCTAGAAACCTAGAATTATTGAAAAGTGATAATGAAGTTAACAAATGATTGAATAAATGATGTTAACTGATGTGGTTAGAGAATTATTGGAGGAAATGATAAGTTTAAAATATAAAGGAACTATTGACTTGGATTGGTTATTCCTATAGAAGATGGAAATTTGTTGTGATGCTACTGAAATGTAATGTATAAATGATAGTGGTTAATTAATGTTAAAATAATTAATTAATGTTTGGTTTAACTTATAAAAAGTTACTATGTAATCTAATATATCTCTTTAAATAGTTGTTACTTATAGGATACCCTTTCTTAGTAGTGGTTGGTGTATGTTTGAGAGATGTTAGTTGTAGATGAGTTTAGGACTTGGTTATGTCTGTATTGTGGTTGTCAGATATATTATATTTCGTACATTTTTTATTTTCTATATCATACTCCACCCTAATAGTTTAGGAAACCAACACACTGGGAATTTTAATCCCTCAGGGGTGTTTTCCCAAAATCTTGATGGGAGGAAAGATGAATGACTACCCCCTTTAGCCCCACTCTGTTCTCCTAGTAGTTACTAGTTCAGGAATGCATGACAGTTTGTTTTCCACATATATGTATATAGAGGGATGTAATGGCTTGTTGTTATTTCAACCAAATATATTCTTGATATAGCTTCCAATGTGGTGCTATAGTTATGAAATGCATAGGATGTGACGGCTTGAGGATCCAAATTTGGTATATGGGATTTAGTGGAATGAGGTATAATAATCGATGTTTGATACACCTTTTGTGGTATGTGGTCGATCCCAAAATCTACATGGTGACATTTTTTTATAATGATATGGTGGTGGTGTGTTTTATAAGGTGTAGGTTTTGGTGCTTTTCCCTTGTGTCTTCATGCTATACTTTTTAGAGAGTGATTCTCATGATGCACAATATTAGGGAAAAGTGGAAAACCTTGGGGAAGTGGTACGGGGGTACAATTTATATTAATTATTATAATATATAGTCTTTTATGAGATTATTTTTGTGAGTATCCATGGTGAGGTTGGGAATATAGTATATATTTTGAGGTGAAGAGTTAGTTTCACTTGTTGTTCTCTATGATTTTGCATGATTTATATACTTTTTCACTAATGGAACTAAGGGGGATCCTACATACTATACAGTTATATTCACCGTATGTGTATATAAACTATTTTTTAGGTCAGTTGGATCATTATGGAGATCATGATGATTTCTAATAGCATGGGGTCTCTGGAGTTTTTTGGGATTTGTGGTCATCACTGTTTTACATCCCATCAATACTTGAAGTTTCCTATTCAACTGGAGTAGTTATTTCATGACATTAAATATGTGTACTTGGGATTTCTTTTTAATTTTAATATTAGCAAGAGTTAAGTAGTGTATGACTTATCTCTCTCTTTCAGTTGTGTTCCCTTATAGGGTAATTCCTCCCATTTGTGTGTTTACTATTTCCTTAGTTCTTGTCACCAACCTGTGGCCCACTACAGATTGGAGTTGGGGGTCATTATATATCTTCTCACATAATTGGCCCGAGAGTGGAACACATTATAGAGAGGGGTCATGATAGAGTTTTATTAGAGGTCTATTTGAGGGATATGATGGAGCATAGAGTTCGGTACTGGTGAGGTTGAATGGATTTGTAGGGAAATAATGAAAAATAAGCATATCCATCATGGTAAACATTGGTGACCTGCAAAGACACAAGTATTTAGGGCCACATAAGATCTGATGCATGAACAGTTAAGTTTTATGTGGAAACAAAATGAGGTGATACTTGTTTCCGGGTAGAGACGTGGGAATGGATCATGCATCAATAATATTTGTGTCTTGGTTTAAATGGGTTTAACATGGTATTTGTAAACACAAAATGAATAAAAAATAATTAATTAATAAATTTTGAGTATTTAATTTTCTAGGTTTTTGTGCTCTAACTATTTTTTCCTTTTATGGAATGGCTCTTGGTAAATGTCCTCAAAAGGATCACATAGAATAAGTTTAGAAGGTTTTTCCAACTTATCTCCATAGAGTAGAGGTTAAGGAAAAAAACAGATGGAGGAGGATACTCTATGTGTTTTAGTGCCAATGTTTGTAGAATTAACAGTCCTCCATTTCAGATGCAGTCAAAAAAGACTATTTGAATGAGGTTGAGATAGATTTTAGTTACATCCTTTCCCAGAAATAGAATTGGGTGTCTTCGGTTCTGACGATACAATGTGGAGAAATTAAGTAGTGGTGGTTCGTATTCCATGGGTATTTTGATGAGTCAATAGTCTCATTGTAGGAGTTCTGAGACTAGTTCATAGTTGAGTTTCTGTCTTCATCCAAGAAGGAATCTAGTCATCGTGAGTTTTTTATCCTTGAATAGGGTAGATCCAATGTGAGAGTGTTTGGGATCCATTTCAGGATCCTTCTGCCATATGCGTCACACCTATTTTCAGATGAGGAGGATTATGTGAGGCATCTCACGGAGGATTATAATCCAGAGATTCAGTTCCAAGTCACCCGATTTATGTAGAAAATGTATCTCAATGAGAAATTATGGATAGTGTCCATTGAGAGTACATTAGATAGAATCATATAACCATGATAGTGGAGTTGTAGGGATTCCCCTTGAAACAGAGTTGTAGTATGAAATTCTCAGTTTATAGGGAAGAAGAGTTTCTATTCAAAGGGGGGTTGGTCCCAACCCTCAGTATCTCGTTTCTCTGGGGAAGTATCTCTCAGTCCAATTTCAATGGATCTGGTTCTAGTTTTCATTATAGAGGCTGAGTTCATAATCAAATATATTTCGCTTCCTTTCAAAGCGTTCAACATGCACCAAGTGTTCTACTTCAAGTACAACTGTTGTGGTACTTGAACCTAAGGAAATAGTAGGGGGTTACAACTGCATTGGATCAGAGCGTTCAACATGCACCAAGTGTTCTACTTCAAGTACAACTGTTGTGGTAGATGAACCTAAGGAAATAGTAGGGGGTTACAACTGCATTGGATCAGAATAGAGAATATTTGGAAGGTATAAGGAATACTCAAGATTCTCCCCCATTCTCATATATTTGAGGATTATATTTTTTTGGTCATCAACAGGGTTAGAGTGGTCGTGGAGTATGTCAAGGTCAGCCTCTTGCTTTAGCATTTCCAGTGTTGAGCGAGTCAGAAAACGTTTGAGGTTCCATTTTCATGTTTTCTACCGACGTGTATGAATTGTTTGATTCTATAGGGACACATTACTTTATAACACCTTAAGTTTTTCATACCTTGTATGTTGGGGTATAGAGGATTATAGTTCTGTTGGTGTTCACTACCTGAGTTGGAGGTCGAATTGACTTGGTTGAAGTATGTAGAGACTATGAGCTAGTGTTGGGAAAAAACACTATTTATAAGTTTTATTATGTTTATGAATACAAATATATGATTATATCTTCATCATGGATTGGTTATTTTTTTCGAGGATATTTTATATCGATTCAGGAGGCATGTAAAGTTCTTCGATGCTGGTGGAGAGAAGACTTTGTTTTTTGGAAAGAGAGACCCTCAAATGGGACAGAGGTATGTTCCATCCCTGTCCTCCATGATGGATGAGCTGATTCTATGTCCATTGGAGGTTAGGAAGTTGTAATTTCATAGGGTAAGAGAAGATTACCTTGATGAAAATCCTAAATAGGTTGTATCTTTACCCCATTTATGGGAGATCATGTTTAAGATCGTGCTTCAACTAGCCGTGTCTATTATCTCGATGTCTCAAATTAGATGGTTCCTTATGACTGGAAAGATCTATATTGTCACGACCCGTCCTCGGGGCCCATGCCGTGACTACCCCAAGCCCGCCTTCCATATTCCAGGGGCTGGCGACTAGCACCAAAGGCATAAATCCCAATAACTGGGAAGGCATTGCCATTATAAAAGAAAAACAAGCACCACTGAGTAAGAAAGCGGAAAAAAGTGAACACTAAGTATAAGAGAAGTGCTGAAAAGTAAATGGGCCAGAATACAAACCCAAAAGAAAGTACAACTACAAATGAACAAGTACAACAGAAAAGATAACAGCTAGAAGGATGGAAGCGGCTCCTGGGTCGTCCTCCTCGGATCCTACCTGAATGGTAGGTACAGATAGCCTCCTCCATGCTCTCATCCGTCAACCTCCTCCATGTGTCATCTCGTCGTGTAGTCCACCTCCGGGTACTAACTTGTCGTGTAGTCCACCTCCAGGTACTGACTCGTCGTGTATTCCACCTCCGGGTACCGTCCAGTCCTCGAACACTCGGCCTTCGTCAGCACTGCCCGTCATCTGCATCCAACACAACGAGGTTTGGGCATAGCCCATGCAGGGGTGAGTATAACGATACTTAATAGGGACCCCGAGACCCTCAAGGTCTCACTAAACCAACAAGGATAACCACAAAGAAGATCTCAACAGATAACCTCTATATAGGTATATTCCCATACATATACCTAAGTTATCAAGTAACCCATCTCAATCATGAGGAAACACTAGGATTGTGAAATCAACGGATAACCCCTACCCATCTCAATCATGAGGTAAACACAAAGGTCAAAAGATTCATCTCAAACCAGGATTTTCATTATCGAAACCGTAACTGCTAAAGAGCTTCGTCTTTGGAGTGTACAGTGGTCCTATCACGACTCTGAGGTACTGCTCACTAACCTAAGACTGCTGAGGTCCTCCTCCTATCGAGTACCATGTGTCATCCACCCAAACACAGTAGTGCTTCCCACAGAGGTATGTCACCCAAACACAGTAGTGAACACCCCCTAGTAGCCTACTGAGGTACTCTCCGGACGAGTACCGCGGGTCTGCACTTTCACACAGGTAGTGCTCCGTCTGCCATGGGTCTACACCTCACAAGTAGTGCTCCGTCTACTGGGCAAGTCGACTCACTCCATGTCGAGTTGGTCAAGTAGTCGTCAGGTCTCAGTCGGCTACACGGTCTCCGTACTCCGCATGCTTGTCTCCGGGAGGGTCCACTCCACAAGCTACAGGTCGATACTCCAATTATCTCAAAATCCCATGAAAAAGTATCCAAAGGACCGCCTCATCATAGGGGTCTCAACGTAACAGACGGTGCGTCAATCAGATGCCCGGTCTGTGAGTTACTAGCCTTTTTTTCCCAGGGGCCCGGTTGGTTTCGTGGGAAAACCAATCCTAGATTTATCTCAACTATACCCCAAACTCTCATAGGGTATACTCATAGGGACCGTTTCTCGATGTGATCATCAATGCCGCTGACGGTTCGTCAAACAGACGTCCTGTCTGAAAGATATCAGCTTTTTTGTTCCAGGGGCTCGGTTGGATTTCGGGTACAATCCAACCCGGCCACTATCCAACAGCAACGAAAACTCAGGTGAAGTATTCCAAATGTTCCGTCTCAACAAGAGGAAAACAACGAGACAGACGGCACGACAATCAGACGCCCGATTTGTGAGTTATTGGCTTTTTCGTTCCAGGGGCCCGGTTGGTTTCGTGAGAAAACCAACCTGACCGAACTCCGACAGCATCCAAACCTCAAGCAGAGTAAGCCAAAATATCCGTCTCACTTAGAGAAAAACATCAAAGTCGACGTCAAGTCAATCGGACGTCCGGAGCTCATGATATAAGCGTTTCCGCTACGAGAACCTGATTGGTTTCGTATCCGAACCAACCCGGCCGAAAACAAATATTCCGAAACCTTGAGTGCGGTATACCGAAACGACCGTCTCATTACAAGGATCACATCGCCGCTAACGGTGTGTCAATCGGAGGTCCATAGCCCATGATATGAGCGTTTGAACGGAATAGTCCGAGTACGGGGGGTCTGGGTCCGGCCCGGCACGACCTAGTAGCCCCTAGGCCGACCCAGCGCAGCGGCGCGGCCAGCGCGGCGGCGCGGCGGTGCGGCCAGCGCGGCCAGCCCACCCTTTGCGCCGCACTTGCGCCAAAGTAGGGGTGTTACCCCTCCTTTATGAAATCAATGGCCCCCATTAAGGGGGCCGCACCTTGTAACACCGGGGGGTGTAACCCCCCGGATTTCTGCCAGTAACGACCGGCCAGCATGGGGCCGGCAGGTTTATCACTGCGGGACCCTGCGGTCCCGCGTCTTCCAGTGCCGGCGGCCGGGGTTCTGGTCGCCGCTTTCGTGTTCTCCGACAGCCGGGTTTTCCGGCCGCCACTTCCATGATGGTCGTGAATCCGTCCGTCATGGCGTGACGGCGCCGTGCCCTTCCGCTGCGGCCCGACTCCGGCCGCGGCCTTGTTCGCAATCCTCGGCACGGCGCGACGGCGCCGCGTTTCTTTATCACGGCCCACTCATACCGCGTTTCCTCCCGTTCATGCACGGTGCGACGGTACAATGTCGTCTTTGCTATTAAACCAAGGATTAAAAAGAAGGGTGGCGAATCGGCCGTGTTCGTGCGGTCCGATCCCCTCCCATTAAAATGATAACAATCAGCCAAATCGTTTATCCATAACAGTTTTTAATTTAAATAAAAAAAAATTGGAACATGGCCGACAGATTTATCTTTCATATTCAAAAGGAAGAATCACCAACATGAAATAGTCGAACCCCTACCTTGGGTATAAGCCGATTGGAAGGAAGCGTCGTCATTCGAGGTTCGTCGCGGTATGGCGTCGTGAGGATGGCGACGTCAAAGGGGGATGTCGGCGTTCGTCCGACACGAGGGAAGGCGAAGCCGTCGTCGCTCACTACCCGATTCCATTTCCAAGCTTGTTCGTCAATCTGATGACGATGAAGGGGAAGAAGAAGATCCATTGAAGAGTCTCGCCGCGGAAGGGGAAAAATTCCATGGAAGGAAAACGAGCATTCTTCGTCAGAGGTGGTGCGTTCTTCGCGTTCTTCGCGAAGGAGGAGAAGGAGAGGAAAACTCAGTGCAACGCTTCCCAACCCAAAAATAAAATGAGGCTAAGGCCTTATTTTATTGCTTTCCGCCAACGATTTCAAAAATCAAACGACGTAACCCTCACAATTATTTTCAACGAATTAATTGTAAAACTTAACCGCCCAATTAAATAGAGGCGTTAAGAAATTAAGGAAACGCGTCGGTTGACATCGTTTTATAGGGGGGGGGGGGGGTGCGGGTGCGTTACTTAAGAAGAAAATAAACGGTGGGGATCGTGTGGGTCCCACCTCACAAATATCCTACCTAGTGGGTAGGATATTTTGAATTGCACCCTATCCGCTTCAACCCAGCTTAAGCAGCTTAATGTGGTCTTTAAGTGGCATTAAGTGAAATGAAATAAAATTGTCGTACAACTTTATTTTACTTCTTAACATAAACCCCAAAAAATTAAAAGCACAACCGAACAATTGCAACTCCGAAAGAGGTGTTTCTGAGCAAATACCGGTGATGCGATTCCATCGGTGCCCTCAGAATTCAATTCTGAGCACCAGTTCAAAAGTTAGAAAAACCCGGTCGTTCGTTCAATGAACGTACCCGAGCAAAACTTCGGAAATTGATTCCGGGAACACCGAGCCTCAGAATCAGGCGCCGTCAGAAACAACAATCTTTTAAAATCCCAAAGAAAATTAGAAAAAAAAATTCCCTTGATTTTTACAGGTCTTTACATATATATATAGCTCGGTGGTTTTTTATAGTGCATTTTTGTTTATCCATGTATGTCACCATGGGAAGAACTAGTTTTTTACATGATGTTGGTTAAAGGTAGTTTACTATTGTGTATAGATTATCGTCACATGAACCAAGGGATATGGATGAAAAGATATCCTCTACGACATATTAATGTTTTCTTGATCAACTAAATGAATATAGTTGGCCCTCAAATATCTATTTGTGGTCCGGATATCATCATATTCATGTGAAGGGTGAGGATATTTCAAATACTACATTCGATTAAAGAGTTTATAATTATGAGTTTGTTGTGATGTCGTTCGGTGTGAATAATTACCCAATTGCATTCATATGGTTTATGAACACATTGTTTTTCCATATCCTTCTTAAATTCATGGTGTTCTTCATCAATGATATCCTTTTCTACTTCATGTCTGAGGAGGATCATGCAGAGCATTTATATGCTATTTTTTGTTTTCTTCGTTGAATGAAAGTGTTTGGTACATTGTTAAAGTGTGAGTTTTGGGCTGGAGAAGCTTGGTTTTTGGAGATTGTGGTTTTCCATTAGGGAGTATATTGGGGTTCGTCAAAGATAAATGCTTTGGTAACTTGTGGATCCCACAAAATTGAGGGGGAGGAGTGAAGTTTATTTGGGCTTGTAAGCTATTACAGGTGGTTCGTAACTGATTTATCTCTGGTTGCGACTCCACGAACATCATTGAATAGAAGGGATCAGGAATTCATATGGAATGATCAATTTCAAGGACATTTTAATTATACATTGGAAAATATGGTAAGTTCTCTAGTTATTTGTCTACTAGTAGTAGGAGGTCCGTTTTAGGGTTTTATTGATTCTTCACATCTCAGGATTGGATGTGTTTTGATGCCGTAAATATTAGTCATTTATTATGTTCCTTGATGGTTACATCCAAATGAGGGTAACTATGCCTCTCACAATCTTGAGTAGGATGAATTGGTGTTTTCCCTAATGTTTTGGAGACATTACCTAATCGGAGATCACATTTAAGTCTTCACAGATCATAAAATACTAATTTGTGTTTTCTCTTAGTGTGACATGAACATATGGATACATCGGTTGATGGATTACTAATATGATTTAAAATTCAAAATCTTGTATACACCGAGAAAGGTGAATGTTTTAGCTGATACACTGAGCAGGAAGTTATGTAATAAAGCAATTCATGAATTTAGTGATTCTTGGAAATTAAATGAAGAACTACTAGCATTATATCGGGATATGGGAGATGTTGGTGGAAGAGGTTTTTTTATGATAGTTACGTAATCATTGGTGAAGTATGTGGAATATTCAATGTTGAGGGATCTTGATTTGGATGTCTGGAGATGCCGAGTTGTTTTTTGTGTGGCCCATGCTGAGAGGTTTTAGGATGAAGAACATCAGGTGTTGTTTCCAGGAATACTTTTCATTCATTTAGTGATGCATGATATGGTTCTCAGAGAGTTCCATAGTTCTCCCTTAGTGGTACATCCTGGTGTGACCAAGATGTACCATGTTTGAAGAGTTAGTTTCATTGTCCTGGGTTAATATGTGATGTTGTAGAGTTCATGTCTCAATTTTTGGTGTTCTAAAAGGTGAAGGAAGAGCACCGAGTTCCTCGTGGGTTCCTCCATCTGTTTGATATTCCTCAGTGGATGTGGGAGGACATCTCAATGGAATTTGTTACCAGTTTACCTCATGATTAGGGAGTTAATGATTCTCTATGGGTATTTTTTAAATATTTGAAAAAATCAAACCACTTCATAGTAATCAATGAGTCAATATTAGTGAATGTTTTTTTGAGGTAATATCAAGAAGAGGGGGTGATACTCCACAGGTTCTCTATGATGATAATTTTTTATCAGGATTCTGATTTTACATCCAGGGTGTGCATAGGATTAAAACATGATTTTGATTATCAACAATGCCTTAATACTACATTTAATCTGTATATGGATGCTCAAATTGAGAGGACCATCCAAAATCTTATATACATTTTGCGCTGTTTTGTCCAATATTATTGAGGTTCGTGGATGAGGCACATACCATTAGTAGATGCCACCAAAAATAATTTTTTCCACTCCAAAATTAGCATGGCATCATTTTAATCATTGTATATACGACCATTCAATTCTCTGTTGTTCTTGATATGTGTCAGAGTGCCAAGATTTCTTGGGTTTTAACTAGAAATGAATATGATAGAGATGGTTCATATTATTTGTGAGTGGATGAATAATGTACATGATGAAGAGAAATATTTTGTCGATTATCAGAGGAGGCATTTAGAATTTGAAATTGGGGATCATTTGTTTTTAATGGTGACTCCCCATTGTTGGAAGAAGTGCTTTGGTCATGGGAGTAAGCTTTTGACCAAGTCTCTTGGGCCATTATAGGTGTTGGATTTTGTTGGAGTCATGGTCAATTAGGTATCACTTCCCCGGTAGATGTGAAGGATACATGATGATTCTCACATTTCGCAGCTCTGTTGTTATCTCCATATTGACTCTCATATCATAGGTTTGGGAAAGATCGATGTTGATGGTTATGAGACCATCGGGGTGTATCCTATAGAGATCCAGGACTACAATGAGAAGATTTTGTACGTGCATTATATCCCCTTGGTCCGTGTCATGTGGAAGAATGGGGGCATGGATGAGAGTAAATGATGACGTGAGTCAATAATACATTCTTTGTAACCTAAGCTGTTTGATGTATAGCTATTTTCCAGCAATGATATTCATTTTGGGGTTGTATACCATTCTTATTTATACGATGGATTTATTTTGTATCTACTTATGTATCTCCATCATTTTAATGGTATCTCCCACATGATAGTTTTATGAATATGGTTTCAATTGTTGTGTACCATAACACTTATTCCTCTAGTGAGGTGGTATATCTCCTTTAGTGTAAAAATCTATAAGAGGTATATCTAGGAGTGGTTTTTCAGACCCCTTTTAATGTTTTCTCTCGAAGATGGTTTTGAATACTCATGGACCATAATGTATTGAGAGGTATCAAATGTAATGTCCAAGACCACTCTAGTCTATTAAATTGACAAAATATGGTCTTTGAGGTGTTCTGAGAGGTCATCGAGACTTATTTCTAACAATTTACAAAATATTTAGTTCCATGAATAATGATTCTTTTTTTTGGAAATATACAATTACAGTTTTATGAATAGTGTCATTAGTGAGACATTTGTGAATAGTCTTATTGGAAAGACAGTTCTGAATACTGTCATTGGGGAGAGAACTATGAACATTGTCTTTGGTGGGACATTTGTGAACTATGTTTTCAAAAAAAATTATAGACAGTTTCTTTAGTGAGATATTTGTGAACAGTGGTGTTAGTTTGACATTTGTGAACAGTGTAATTATTGAGATATTTGTGAATAGTTTCATCGTTGAGTCGTTTGTGAATAGTGTCTTCAGTGAGACATTTGTGAACAATTCCATCAGTGATACTTTAGTGAACACTATTGTTTGTGAGACTCTTATGAACAATGTCATCAATGAGATGTATGTGAAAAATGACTTCATTGATTCATTTGTGAACAATTTCATCAGTTATACATTTGTTAACTATTTCAACAGTGAGAAATTATTTAATAGTGTCATCTGTGAGACATTTGTGAACATGATCATTAGTGAGACATTTGTGAATATTGTCGTCGGTGAGACTTTTGTGAATAGTGTCATCAGGGATAAATTTTGGAACTATGTTTTCAATGATACATTTCTTTTTTGAATTTCATCAATGAGACATTTTTTAACAAATTCATTAGTGATACATTAGTTAATAGTGACATTGGTGAATCATTTGTGAAAAGTTTTTTCAGTGATACATTTATGAATAGTGTCGCTCGTGAGACATTTGTGAACTATGTCCTTGGTGAGACATTTTTAAATAGTTTCTTCATTTTTACGTTTGTGAATAGTGTCTTCAGTGAGACATTTGGGAATAGTCATGTTAGTGATACATTTTTTAATAGGGTCATCCGTGAAATTTTTTTGAATAGTGTTTCCACCTTATTATAATATTCTCCTTTGACATTTTCTTTGACCTTAAATGCAATTGTAGAGTTATTTTAAGGAATTTAAGGCTAATTCAAACACCATAACACCTATCTTTATATTCCTAAGTGTCTGGGTTCCTTTACACAGTCAAACTTCTTAGTCTTGACCATATCCTCCTTCAATTGTAAATCGAAATCGTATCTAAATTTCTACTCTATAATATTTTCAAAACATTTAATATATGTTCCACCTTATTCTATATTATCCTTTATCGTTGTTTGAGGTGCCATAAAGCATTTTTTCTAAGGAGTTGTGTGAATGTTCTATGATTGGATCACTTTTACTTGATGTTTTTACTACTGCATTCACATCCCTAGTCTTAGTGAAACTAGGAAGTGTCGATCTGTCTTTGATATTTGGTATATAATACCTCTATTAATCTATGTTCCACAGTTTTTTAATCCTAATATCCATGACATGATATGACTTGTGATATCAATGTTTCTAACTGTCCATTCTTTGGTGTTGGTTGATATGGTTATTTTGCGGCTTCATCAGTTGGATTCAATCATTGTGGGAGGGATTATCGAGATCTATTGTGGTGGCCCATTCTAGTGCAAAGAACAAAAAAATCCATTTGAGGTAGGGGCGTCGTGGATTCTATATACTTTTACATGAAATCATAGAGTTTTCATGTTTTATCAATTTGATCACAATGAAAATGATATAATAAATACTTTAACTGGATTAATAAATTGGTATTAATTTCTTAGGGATACTATTGCCCCTTGATATTCTAGATCATGCGATATCTATGATTTGATTATATAGAATTTTGTTCTGATGGAAATTGGTAATGAATGTAAAGGTGGGATTAATTATAAATTAACTGACTAAATATAAAGAGGAATTCTTAATGAATCTGGTTGTTGTTAGGTTTCTTGGTGTAAAATAAAATAGATACAGTTATGGATGTTTAATTGAATTGGTTAATTAAATTGGGAATAAATGAGTGGTTTTTTGATAAATATAATTCCTTGAAGGGTTTTGATTTATCCTCTGGATTTTAAATTCCAAACATGTAATGCTTTGGAGATATGACTGTTGGTTTTTTGTGAAGGCTCGTTTCCCTGTTTAGGTCCAAGAGCCCAGTTTCTATGTTGTTTGTTTATTTCTTCTTGTGTTGTGGTGTGATCCTAGGATGCCTAATCCTGGAGGGATGTTGTGGTATGTTTAGGGAGGGAAGCCTAGTGTTGGTGGTAGTAGTTGATCACTAGAGTGTTGAAATGCATAGGTTTAGGAAACTTGGTGTTAGGGAGGACACTAGGGATGATGTAATAGGTTGAAGAATGGGATTACTAATTGATTTGAAAGTGGTTGTTGTTGAATATAATTATTGTTTATCCACATTATCTTCCAAAATCATTATTTTATATTGTCTTTCATACCCTTCATCCAAAAATGGTGAAGACACATTGGGTATTCCACCTAGTTTCCGTGTTTATATTCTCGATGACAGATGGTCATATGATTTAGGTATATTTGGAAAAGACTCAACAGGTAGTTCATCTACTCACCATGTTAATCCCCTTGTGTTTTGAACAGCGGAATGCTTTTCTAGAGTACCTCTATTTATGGAAAAGTGATAATTCCATTAATAAATGATTTAATAAATGATTTCAATCCATGGGGTTGGATCTTGCTAGGATGAAATACAGAGGGTTTGATTTAAAATAATGATGGACTTATTTTTTGTCATTCCTAGAGGGAATGGAAATTTTTTTGATGCTGATTAAATGTTATGTAGAAATATTAATGGTTAATTAATTGTTAAATTATTAATTAATATAATTAGAAACTAATCAAAAGGGATAATGTAATATAATAAACTATGTAAATGGTTGTATGCTTATATGATACCTACTATAAACAATACTAATTGAGAGTCCCAAAGACAATATCTGTAGTTGATTCTAATACATGGCTATTCCCATTGTGTTGTTGTGACGTATATTATATCCTGTACTTTTTTTAAATTTCGATATGCAACTCTAGACTTTCCGTTTGGGAAACTGACACCTTAGGTATTCGGATCCCTTGGGGTGTTTTTTCCAACATCCTTGAGGGAGGATGGATGTTTGACTAACCCCTTTGGCCCCACTCTCCTCTCTTTGTAGTTACTAGTGTTAGTATGCATGACATATAGTTTTTCCCAGATATGTTTGTAGAGGGATGTAATAGCTTATGGTTATTTCACACACATATATTCTGGATATGGTTTCAAATGTGATACTATAGGTATAACATGTAAAGGTTTTGATGGCTCAAGGATCCTTACTCTTTGTATGGTTTGTAGTGGCATGAGGTAAAATACAATATGTTTGATACATGTTACGTGGGTTGTGGAAGCTCCCAAAAACATCCTAGATAGATTATGAGGATGTCTTGGTGGTGTCTTTCAAAAGTTGAATGGTATGGTGCTTTTCCCATGTGTCTTCTGGATAACCTTTTAGGAGATAGAATCTCTAGCTGTGGAATGTTGGGAAAAAGTGGAAATCCGGTGGGGAAGGGGTATTGGGGTACCTATTATATTCATTATTATATTATATAGTATTGTATGTGATAATTGGTGAGAGTACCCATTGTGAGGATGGGGTCATTGTTTACCTATTTAGGTGAAGTGATAGTTTCACTGGTAGTATACAATTCATTATTAACCATTTTTTACTTTTTCATGACAGGCTCGAGGGAGGATCCTATTGAGTATTCTACTATACTCTCATGAATTATATTTAAACTATTTTAAGGTCACTAGGAGAAGGTTTTAGATTAGTCTAGATACAACTAGCTTTTTGTTGCAAGATCTTTTCTGACTTCATAGTTGCTTCAATTTTACATTATTTTGGTACCTTCAATTTTACCTTTTAGTTATAGATTTTAGTGAATGTCATTACATATGTATACATGATATTTATAGAATATTTTAGTTCATTAAGGATTTGGTTTGTCTTTATCTAATTTATCTCTTTCATATGTGTTCACCTGAAGGGTAATGCCTTCAATGTGAGTGTTTACTATATCCTCGGTGCAAGTCACCAACCTAAGGCCTACATGAGGTAGGACTTGTGGGGTCATTATCTCTCTTCTCATATTTGTTTCCAACAAGGGGTACACATTGTGAGGAAGGGGTCATGAATCTATCCAACTTCTTTTACTTACTCTCTCTTCTAGGTGGTCATATCCAAGGATTCCTCGGGAAGGTAGTGGTTTGTGAGACCCAAGAGTGTACGTGTGAGTTTTTTTCCCACATTTCGTTGATATGGGATGTGTTTAGCATTCCCGTTTATTTTTTGTATATAATTTTTTAGAATCTCTTGTGTCTATAGGAAGGTATTCGTTTTTGATGCATAGGTGTGTGTGGGAAATATGTGATGAGATCTGTCTCCCTGGTTTTGGGACTAGGTATTGAGGCCCAAGTGTGTGCAGGCGAGTTGTGACAGGGTACTTTCAGAAGGGATGGGAGTGCGATGAACATTTCTAATAAGGTGTGAGAGTGGATAATTAGTGGGAATTTAGTGAGGGGTAAACCATCATCAATTTGATCTATATTATGTTACACGACTTGTGTTATTTCTTGATCATGAATTTGGTGAGGTTGGGGTGGTTAATATACCTTGTAAGGTGTTGTGGGTTTCTGCAGTTTACTCAAGGGAGCATTAGTATGCTTCTTTCACTTGGGCATAAGAGAATTTGGATTTTCTATTGACTATGCATGTATACTCACACTATGAATATTAAACTAATTTTAGGTTACTAGTAGGACTACATTATCTGTGATGGAGATTACTATTTTAGACATTGTATAATTTTTGTGATGCATCTTATATTTAATGTTTGTTCCATTCCTTTGATATTTCTGTTCAGTTCCGTTTATTTAAACATTCATTTGGTTTATATTTTTGTTTTTATATATATAGGCCTTTAAGTTGTTTTTTGAAAGGCCATCTTATCTCCAAATATTGTTTTCTATTAAAAAGGGAAATCCCACCCATATTTGTGATAATTTGTATACCCTTGGTGCTATTTTCCAGAACATGGGATACTGGCGGCGGGACATGGGGGTCATTATCAATCCACCTTCATTGGAAGCCCAAGAGGGTAATATTTGAAGGTAGGGGGTCATGACATAATGGTATCAAAATTATGGTTGAGAAATAGGATAAATATTTGAGTTAGTCATAGTAAGTATTGAATTTTCTGGTAACGAAATAATGAAGGTTTGAAATATTACGTGACATTATCCTTGTAAATATAGCTAGGAGACAATAGTTTAGCCCCCCCCCCACCCCATGATCTAATGTAAGGAGTCTGAGACTTCTGAACTACCATGTGAGGCTACAACATTGTCACGGAAGATACCCTATTAAAGGTTCATTAATTATAATGAATTTTCTAATTCATTGAAATTACTTATTTCAGACATTTGGAATGGATAATAATAATAAATTCACTAAAGTTGACTTTAAAATATATTTAATTCTACTCAGACATAGGAATTACTTTTTTACCTTTCACCTATGGAACATGGTCATTATCAATGGGTAGTGAAGATAGTGGAGGCTCCACAGGACATCCTAGTTGATCAATAAAGGATTGACCCAGTGGAAGGGGATTAATAGTCGAAAAAAACATTACGTTCATTCTAGTGATAGAATCTAGAAATGTATGAGAGCATCATTTAAGACAAGGAGATAGTGAGATGGCTCAAGGAGCTTTTGATCTGCTTCATCTTGATCCAAGCTCTAACAGATTACTGAATTCCCTTGCTAGTGATCAATATTTGGGGAGCTTCACATCAGTGGTGGAGGCTCTACCTTTAAGGGATGAAATAGGATGATGTTTCTTGGGATGTATATGAGGAGTTCTGGGAGGGATTCCTTTTTTTCACCATGAATATTTGGAATTTGTAATAATTTTTATCCCAACATAAGGGGAGTAACTTTATCTGATAGATGGGTATCAAATACAAAGACCCCCTTTATTTCATAGGATTTCTTTCCGGATGATGAATCTTGTGTGAGATGCCTAGTAGAGGAACATTATCCTTCTCTCTAGTACATGGTGACACCCTTTACCTTGTTTATAGTCTAGTAATATGAGAAGGAGGTATAATTAGTTCAGAGGATGATATCATGAGGAAGTATTGAATGAAATTTGATTTTACCTTGTTATAGTGTGGAATGATTATCATTAGACGTTCTTAGGCTCTTGGGCCTTCGAGGATCCGGCCAGTTGGAAGGCAACATCATCTATTTCAATTTCAACCTTCTATTCCTAGTGACTATCAAATGGGCTTGGGGATAATGTTTTTTATCATCGTAGTCCGTCAGAAACATTAGATTCAATTACTAGAAGTCATTCTAGCTGATTATAGTGGAGGTGGCTAGGTCTCGCACCCACCTCAATAATATTTTCTAGCAAGAAAATTCCACTGGCTGGCACAAAAGACTAACACTCCATAGAGATGAGGTGGGGTAGTTAGAACATAACCACAAGGTGATCTTCAACGACCTATTATGGGGTGTGTCTAAGGATTTATTCAATAGTATAGGGGTAGAGGAGCTTGGTGAAGTCAATTTCATGCTATAGATGTAGTAATACCAGAAGTGACAAAGATCCTTCAAGGTACGATTAGTTTATTTAGTACACTTTCTTGAACATTTTTTGATTCAAGAGCATCACACTCCTTTGTTGCACCCAGTCTATTCTATGCTCTATGACTATATGTAGAAAGGTTTCCCATGACCTTGGTATTGAGCAATCTAGTTGGAGGTCAGACGACCTTGTTTGATGTGTTCCAGAGATATAAACTGATGATAGTCCCACATAATTCTTATGGGACCCTTTCAAATTACAAATTCTATTTTACAATGTCATCCTTATAATAGACTAGTTGTACTCTATTCAATCTATTATAACCTTTTTCAATGGACAATCATGTTATAATATGTGGATAGCCATCATGTGGGTTTTTTGGTGAGCAGAGTTGTCAAATGGGTAGTCGGTGTATGGAAGCCCTTATTTACTTTTCTTCCAAGCTGTTAGTGGAATCATTGGATTCATAGATGGAGGAGGTTATCACCATTTTTTTGGAATTAATAGATTTATTCCTCATTGAATTTGTAACTCTACCACTTGATGTGATGCTGAGTTTGGGACAGACATACAACCGTTTTCCTCTCTGATTTAGATGGATACTTATTATATGGAACCATTAGAGTTATAGGATTTGAGTATTCAAATATATGATCTAATGTAGAAGGTATTTATCAAGTTTAGGGTATCTCCATGGGGTGCTCAGGTCTTGTGTGAGAAAAAGTATGATGGTGGTATGAGGTTTTCATAGACTACTAAAGGTTGAACCAGGTGACGTTCAAGAACTATTACCCTCTCTTGATGAAATAAAATATTTTTCACTAGATTATTGGAGAAATTTGGTATTCTATGATCGATAATGGGTAATAGTATCACCATATTAGGGCTATAGAAGGTGATATCACTGAAAATATCATTAAGTTCATGTATGGGAACATCAAGATCATGGTTATGATGTTCGGTGTAACAAACACACTAGATGTGTCCATGGAGACCATGAGATCTATTTTCCATGAGTTCTTGGACTGATTATTCATTGTATTCATCAATTACATCTCGATCTACCCAAAGGGAGAAGAGGAACATTTCCAATATCCCAGGACCATCATGAATGTTGGTAGACACCACCATCTCTAGGAGATGTTTTTCGAATGCATGTTTTCATCATTATAGGAATAAATCCTTGAGAATGTGGTGTCTCATAAAGGTGTAGTAGTGGACTCGTCAAAGGTAGAAGCATTTATTTTTTTGGATGATCAAAAATATTTGGTAGAGGTTTTTAGTTTTTTTGGTCTGCCAGAATATTACCAGGTATTTTTAGATGATTTGTTTTAAGTTTTAGATCCATTGACTACTTTTTCTAGGAAGTTATAGAATTTTATCTATAGTGATATATTCCAGATTGATTTTATCTACCTAAAAGGGAATTTGGTTAGTGATCCAATGCTCTGGTTTCCATAGTAAGGGGTTTTAATTCCCAGACCACAGAATACAAGAGCCGATGCATTATTACATAACATTGGCATGGTTACAAGGAATCAAGTCCTGAAGGACCGATTAGTTTAGTATTCATGAAAATAAAATACATACCTAAGTTCAACACTACAACTTGAAAAGAAAAATAACAGTAATTTATCCAATAGAAACATCCATGATTCCATGATTATTCATGTAAGTCACGTATAACTTCCATCTTTATATCCTGGGAAAATGAAACATGAGAAAGGGGTGAGGTCAAATGCACAGTAAGATTATGCAATACAGTGGAAGATAATATAAATGTTAAGCATGGTGAATAATTGAAAACACATGACTTTACAAATAATAAACATGAACACTTTATGGAAGGAATATGATCTTTTTAAGAAATTCCATAATAAAACATAGTCCTGGGTATTCTACTAGTTGAATAACCAAATGAAATTTCAATATCTAATCTCATAATGATGGAATTCATAATGTCAGACATCATAACCACATATTCAATCCCTTGTGCCAAGACTACAAATAAAATTTTGTTAAGGCCTTTTTCCAAGACACTAGTTTTTCTCATGATACCTACCAATGCATCGAGGTGTTATAGCGGGCTCCACCCGTCACATACTATGTCCAATTCATTACTCATAAGAAATGTTTGAAACATAACATAAAAATTTGTATTAAAACTAGCATAAGAATTTTCAATACTTTATCCACAACCCATGAATGGTATAAAAATAGCACATCCATAGTCAAACATTACTCATTCAATACAATATGGAAGATTTTATTGTAATACATTATCCTCAATAGTGAATAATTAAGGTTATTGACAAAGATGAAAATAATGATCAAAACAATTTGAAGGAAATATCCTAATTTTTCTTTAAATATTTAAAAGTCACACTATTTGTCAAGAAGCCCTTTAAAAATAGATTTTTGAATCAAAGAGTCCCATAACACTTTGAAACTTCTAAAAGTAATTTTAATTTAAAAACATTAATGTACATATAAATAAATAAATAAAACCATCTTTTTAAACATTAACATTAATGAGAAAGAATTAGAAGAATAAAATTATAAAACATTTAAAATAATATTTTAGTTAGAGTTCCTAACCAAATAAGAGATGCTTGAATACAAATAATTGAGGTAATAAAAACTTAATAATACCATGATAATAAAGGGATGCATGATATATTATGTCAAATTACAGTATATACACCAAATAAATGTGAATTGGGATATAACAACAAAGAAGTCTCAATGGAATGTAAATTGAGATAAAATCCCTTATAAAGACAGTATCCTTAGGTAAAGAATAAATCAATGACATAATTATGTATGAAAAATATTAATACACTCAATCAGATTGGATATTCAGTTTAAATCAATCAGAGTAAATTCACACATATTCCTGTAAAAACAACACTAATTACTTAGATGTTTAACTCAGTGAATGGAAATTGAGTTAAGATCAAGTTTATATCAATGGCTTCACAAATTGTCAATGGAGTGATAATGTGTATCAAAAGTATAACCACAAAAGGGGAGTGTATATTACTACATAAATAATAAATAGTGATTCCACACATAATCTTTGAGTAAAATAATCAATGGAGTATACGTAAAACCCACTGAGAGGAAATTGAAATTTGAAATTCCATTACCGATTTGGTAACTTATGAAACATACATCCCGTGAAAGAAGTATCATACAATGGAGATGTAAATAACCAAAAATTAAATTATATTACCCCATGAATAAAATCATGGATGGTACATATGCCACACAAAATGAAATAGTGGCTAATATAGCATGAATCTCACGGAAAAAAAACTGAGATGAAAACCCCGTACTTCGTTGTTATCAATCGTTTCGTATAAAAAAGATAATAAACATTAAATGAATCATATAATACCATGAATATAAATATATTCGTGATAATATATATTAAATGTCAGTACAAAATACACCACATGCAATAAATAAGTTGTGAACAATGGAAATCTCACGGAATTAAAAGTGAGATAAGAAACCCCTTACCTCAAGTCTGACATTTCATGTATGATCGTTGTTCTTCCTAAATAATAAGCATAAGTTAATTTATAATTTATTAAGAAAAATTTTCAAGTTTACTATTCCTTTTATATAACTTATTACCTTTCTATAACAATTCATTAATTATTTGAGTTCATATTCGATATTTTATCGATGTTCGGAACTTGAGTAAAAAATGAACATGTTATAATTACAATTTTTCCATGTGGTTAAAATTAAATTATCTCCAGAATGATATAAATGATCTAGATATCATTTATATATATTATATATATAGTATATGTATATCTATTTATAATAGTACATAACATTTCGAGATAAGAAATTAAATGCACCATTCATGGAGACGGCAGGTCGTACGTACGCATGAACGATGCTTTTATTTTATTTTTTATTTTAATGGAATTAAAACACAATGATACATAGGTATATTATAATTCCTATATAATATAATATATAATATCGTTAATTACATCCTTTATATGTCCCACATAAGGCATTAATGTGTCATATCATTTTGAGGGGGGGGGGTAGTAGTCCACACTTCCTCAAATGAAATTGTCGTGTTTTACCCATAATGGAAACCATAAAATAATGATATAAAAAAAAGATAAAGAAGCCCAAATAAAACATAAACATAATATATATATTATATATAAATACAGTGTCATATTAATGGACACCATGAGACGCGGTAGGAGATAATTGAACAATAATCGTTTCGTGAGGCGTTAGTTTTCCATCCACAAAAACAATATGTTCTTCACCCATTAAATGTAGGTGTGTGTAAGTGTAGTTATAATAATTATGATAAAGTCATCCTAGTATATTTATGATACTTTTTGTGTTATAAAATTAAGTAATAGAAATCGTTTAGGGGGTTGGAGATGTAAAATAAAACAAAATAATTTAAGAGAAAGTGTTACCTTTAATTTGGGTAACTTCCTTTGGTTTGAGCCTTACAGACATCTTGAAGTTCCTTCTGACTAAGGTAAGGATTCTAGGAGGAAAAGGGGGATCAAGATAGATTATATGGGTAGGGGTTGGATGAGAAAAGGTTCTTGCGAGTTGTGTGGAATTGGTTAGAAGTGGTGTCCTTTTATAAGGGGGAGGAGGGGCTCTTTAGAAAAGTATGAAACTATTATATTATTATAATGATATATTCAGTTTATAAAGGTCCCAAACGAATTAAAGTAGAATATAATATGACTCATTGTAGAAATAAAATCATAAAATAAGAACTAGAATGGTTTCTTATATTATTTTAATATTAATAATCATATTTTTTCAATCATTTATTAATGAGGTAAAGACTGCATCATTATTAGGTCATAAATAATTTAATTTATTTTTTGTCTAATAATTATTAAAAATTTCCCATAATGTAGTAAATAGTATTATCTTTCCAATGATTATTTATAGTCTAAATTAATACTTATATTACCCCATTTAAAATTTGATATACTAAAAGATATTTGTTAATGTCATTTTTGTCTTACTTTAAGATAATTAAAATAAAGTGTCATTATCATTCTTACGTGGCTCCATGGGGTCCCAAAATCAACCCAAGGATTCCCATGTTCCGCCATCACTCTTCCAATAATGTTAGAACAAGTGTTAAGGTAATTTTGAATTATTATAATATTCTTTTTACCATGCATTACCCTATTTACCTTTAACCAATGTAAATAAAAGTCAACAGTTAGTATTCACCAAAAAATATATTCATCATATTGAACCAAATTTTACTTACTATTAAAAACAATATATCATGGTTTTTTTAAATTAAATTCAAATAATTGGTAAAATTTCATTTAAATGAAAATGTTTTTTTTAACTACTACTTAGTGGTTTCACTATTCTTCAAAAATTGATGTTTTTCATAAAAATACAAAAAATTCAGCCTGAGGAATATTTGATATTCCAAATTCGAAAATGATGTCTATTTTGAAAAATTCAAAAAAAATAATTTGGATTTATTAATTTAAAATTATTTATCATTGTCAAAACAAATAGCATGTTTTTAAGAAACAATAACTATTAAAAGATTGACACTTGTTTATGTATAATTTCACAGTGAAATTAATTTCAATGACCAACATTGGATTAAAGGGTAAAAATATAATTTAATTACAATTCTAAACCAATTTAATATATAATATAACCATATACATAAATTATATTAAAATGCAGTTTTGAATTAAAATACATTATTTCTCACTATTCTTATGAAATGAATATTATTAGCAAAATACCAAAATTTCATCCAAATTAAATTTTAATGTCTCGATTATAAACAAGAATTTTATTTTTTCAAAATGAATTTGTAAAAGGGTCAAATATTGGATTAAAAAAGTGTTATCTATTAATAGGTGATAAAATGAATTTTATTGAAGAATACATTTTTTATCTGAAAAAATGAATTTGTTCTTAAAAAATGTCTAAGAAACACATAATACATAAGATAAAATTATATGGAGTATATAAAATTCAAAATCTAGTTAATACTATTCATAGCCACTTAGGAATGAGTAGTCTGGTAAGTCATGGTGCACTCAAACTTAGTGTTTTGTGTAGTGCAAGATATTGAATTTAAAGAAAATAACTTACTATGAATTCATGGGGTGTTACAGGGGTGATGTTTGAAGTGCATTGTATTTCTTCCCATCTGGGTTTAGGATGCATTATGAAACAATATTAGAATATGATGTATTATGGGTCTAGGTAGTTACATCCCCAAGAATGTAATTATAACACCTATGATGTAGATATAGCATCACTAGTGTTCTCGTTGATGTTGTGGTGGAATTACCTTATCAGAGAGTGCCTTGTGGTCTTCACAGATCAAATGATTTTGAGTTATATCTATTACCAGTGATATTTGATCTTGTGATTGTGTAGGTGGATGGAGTTTCTCCAAGACTGTTTTTTGGAGATCTCATATACCATAGGAATGGAAATTGTTATTTTTTTCAATTATTTAAGCATGAATTCACTTGAAGTCATTGTTCTGAAATCAATGGATGCTTGGAAGGTGATGGAGGAGATGGCATCATTTCACATAGATACAAGAATGGATGGTGGTAGAGACAACCTATTTTAGATGAAAACATAGTCTACTCTAATGGAGTAGGTGGAGGAGTCTCAATGGGGAGAATCAGAGGAATCGGGGATGTATGATTGTATTGACCATTTTAATTCTATTGAGGGATGGTTTGTTGATGGTAAGTATTATATTATATTTAGTTGGAGGCTATTTGTTATAATGGTGATGTGAAAGGTAGTTCTCAGTGAGTTTCATATCTCATCCTTATAGGAACACCCATAAATTTCAATGATGTACCATAGTCTGAGAGAACAGTTTTGGGGGCCTAGGATGAAGTGGGTAGTTGCAGAGTTTGTGGTGAATCGAATAATGTTATAGTAGGTGAATTATATGCACCATGTTATCAGTAGTTATTTCCATCCCTTGGATGTCCCTAATTTTATGTGGGGTGAAATATAATTGGATTTTATCAGAGGTTTACCTAGGTCCCAAAAAAGATGTGATGTTATCTTTGTTGTGGTGGATTGGCTGAAAAAATCAGCCCAAATTCTAGTGATTAAGGAGTCAGTCATAGTGGATGCCAAAACAAAGAGGTATTTCAATGAGGTAGTGTGGCTGTTAGTATTTTTGAGATCCATCATCGTATATCAGGATACATGTTTTACCTCATGAGTTTGGAGAGGATTCTAAAATGATTGTCTCACTTAGTTACATGTCATCACTGTCTTCAACCCTCAGACAGATGAGCAGATAGAGGGGACCATCCAGCCATCATAGGAAATGACACATGAATGTGTTTTGGAATTTGATGTTACTTGGGTGTGAAAAAATCACTTACATGAGTTTTCTTACAATAATTTCTATCACTCGTCGATTTTTATGGCTCCATTTGAAGCCTGTTATGGGAGAATATGCTTTTTATGTGTTTTGGGACAGAGGTTTGGGAGGTATTTGTTCTTGGTCTCGAAGTGGTGTAGAGTATGACTGAGAAAGATCACTTTATTCATGAGATTAATAAGCCATAAATGGATTCAATGATGTTTTACACCGATCATCAAAGTATTCCCTCTGAGTTCATGATTGGGGACCAAGGGTTATTAATGTTTTCCCCATGATTTGGGAAGCGTAGTTTCGGCATACAACGAAAGATTTCTCTGAGATTCAATGGACCCTTTGAGGTGTTGGGGTGAGTTAGTGAGGTGGAATACAATTTATCATTTCCACCACATTTGGATAGGATTCTTGATTTCATTATCATATCATAGATTTTCCTTTAACATCATGAGTACTCTCATGTCATTGAGTGTGGAGATTTAGATATCAAAGATGATGCGATGTTTTCGGAATGAACATTGGAGATCTATGATTTTTGGAGAATGTGATGCATGAACAGACCATTCACATGGTTGATATGTTGTCGGGGAATAGGGGAGTGATAAAGAGTACATCGGAGAGATAAGTGAATATATATTCACATTACCCATAGTTGTTTTGAGTTTTTTCTTGTCCTCTTTAACATTATAATGTGATGCTTCAACCATGTTTTCTAGGAGGTGAGTTTGTTTCTTCATCCGCAATGAGTGATGAATTACTGACATGTGGGAAGGGTTGGACTTGATTCCTACTCTTGACATGTTAATTATGATGTGATTAAACTCGACCAGGTTAGTCAGTGCAACCCTAAAAAAGATAGTATCTTGAAATGGATGGAGTAATTTTCTGATTCGTTTTGTTTGGGATAGAGTCATTGGTTTACATGTTTGTTGTATCTTTTGGTCAATTGGGGTAGTAGGAGTTGGAGGAGGTGTTCTTGGATGTTGAGGATTTACTCTAGCTTTTAAACAACCTAGGGTGGTTTATTGTTGATCTTTTGGGTGTGTAGTCAAGAGTGGAGATTCAAGAATACCATGATCCATGAGAGGTATCTCACATTGTGGTTGTTGGAACCCCTCTTTCCCTTATCGATTGATTTTTAATTCCTTTGGATGAAAAAACTATAATAGGTATTTGATGTAATGGCCCAATCCTCCCCACCCCACTACCCTATAGAAATTTTGTGTTCAAGGTGTTCTAGAGTTCATGGTGGATCTTTTTGGAGATTTTTCCTATTTTTATATTTTTCCAATGGTGATTCAGCATCAAAACGTGGTGTCACTAGGTGGAGTTAGTTGGTGGCATAATTGGCGAATTTAGTATGTGGAGTCGGTAGATGGAATCGGTAGGTGGTGTCATTAGATGGCGTAGGTTGGTGGTGTCGATAGGTAGCATAAATCAGTCTTGAGGGTAGGTCACTAATGCTAGCTTGCGTCATTGAGACGTTCATAGGTTATTCATCCAACAATGACTCATCCATTAGTACCTCACGTCAGTGACATAGACATCGGTGGCTTATGATCGGTAGGTTGCATCAGTGAGCCAACCATTAGTGACTTAGTAATTCGTATCTCAAATTGGTGACACAACCATCTGTGACCCATGATCGATATCTCATGTCAGTGACTCAACTATCTGTGACTCATGATATGTAGCTCATGTCGGTAAGTCGCCCAACTGTGATTCATTTTGACATTTTTTTCCAAAATTTCCAAAATCACCCCATAATGTCAAATTTGATGAAAAATGAGTTTATAACCATGTTGAATCATTTATTAAGGCATTTGAATATATATATTATATCATTAATTCCTTAATTCTTGGATACTGTTAACACTCAAAACCACATGGTCTTGATAATGTTTAATATTTAATGGCCTTTGAAGCAATTTTACCCATATATTTAGGATCTAGAATTCCTAAAAAAGTGACCCTTTTTCATGCCCCATAAATTTTCTCTTAATATCAAGGTTCCAAAATAAAATTTAACAAGTTTTCATGAATTTTTTTTGCTCACCAGGGATCGTGTATCCGTAGATATAAATTATGTTAAATGTGCACCCCTTGTTTGTTGCAAGGATGAGGTGATGACCATCTGATTTTCAAGGTAGGTTTTCCTTCAACTATTTAAACAATGAATCTTTCAAGAGGGGTGTAATGATGTCTCTTATTTGAATATTGTAAGATAAAAATTAAATAAATATAATTTAACTAGTTTTAATCAAAATATAGGGGTTGGGGAATGTGATTTATGACCATAGTTTTTTGAAAATATTTTGATCAATATAGTGAATGGTATGGGCTATATGCCCACTAAAAATCATGGATATTAGTGGTTCATTTGTGTGATAACTATGATACCTGATATTTTTTTGAATGAATGTTAGGAAATTGTCTAAACACATATACATGGATTATAAATGGGTAACCCATGAGAAAATTGTGTCAATAATAACCACTAAATTAAAAAGATTATATTTAGTGAGGAATGAATTGTTAAAACTAAACATGATTTTCCTTGGATTGGATGGTGGTGTGATGGGTATGGAGTTTTTTAGGCTTGTGATATAGTGTGTTTGTGAGTGTAGTGTGAACAATGGGATATTTTGGGTGGTCTAATGGATCTTGGGTTGGGAGATTGATTGATTGTTGAATGGATGAATTTTTCTGGTGCAGTGAGGCCCCAAGGATAGGTGAAGTTGTGAGTTTGGATTTTCCTCTATTGAGATGACTCATTTGGTGAAATTAATAGGAATAATGATTATTACAGTGGTTGAAAAGGGTGTCAAATGGAGAGGAATGTGTAGTGGGTTAAATTATCACAGTTATTCTTCCTCTATTTGACATTTGTTATGTAGATTTTTTTACAGTGTTCCTGTTATTTGGAAGTGTGGTAAGAGGATGAATAATGGAATTTTTTAATATATTATGGATTGGATGGGTAGGATTGGATAAGGGAATGAAATTAGAAAATATGAAAACAAAAATATGTGTAAATTTGGAGTAATAATGAATCCTATTTAGTTTATCGGGATCACCACCTTTTGGAATATTTTTTGTGTTATTGTGCATTTTAGAGGTAGTATAAAAGTTAGACTCAAGTTTTTCATTATATTTAAAATCCATATATTCATATTCAATGATTGTTAATATATATATAACCTAAATTTTCCTTTTGATTTCTATACGCACCCTCTATAGTTGAGAACTATGTTCCGAACACCCCCATTGTAATGGGGAAGGTGTCTTTTCCTAGAAGCCCAGTGGGATGATGGATGGATGGACACCTTCTCTTCCCTGGTCCCACTTTCTAGGTGTTGGTATTCAAATTTTATTCTTCTAAGTAGTGTTTTGTGAGGCACATGAGTATGCATGTGAGTTTTTTCCCTCGTGTCTTTAGGATAAGATGCGTTGTGTTTAACCAGGTGTTTTCAACATGTGAGGTAGTACGCAACCAATGTGTTTCTAGGTTGGTAGTGGTTTTTGAGGCCCATGATTGTGTGGGAGATATGTTACAAGAATAGTTTTCCTAGTTTACAGGGCTAGATTTGAGGCCCAGGTGTGTGCTGGCGAGTTATGATGAGGTGCTTTTGGAAGGGGTGGAAGTGTCGTGATGTTTTCCACTTTGCTGTGATATGGGATAATTAGTGGGAAAGTGGTACATGGTACCCAATTATTGACGTTGTATATATTAATTAACATGACTTGAATTTTTTAGTGAGCATAACTTTTGTGAGGTTGCAGTCGTTAGTATACATTGTTTGTTGTTGTAGGTTTCTACTATTTTCTCACATGAGCATTTAGTATGCTTCTTTATCTTTTACATGAGAGAAATTGGTTTTCCAATTATGATTTACTATATACTCACCCTATGTATATAAAACTACATTCAATTTTCTAGGAATACAACATGGATTGTGTTGAACCTTACTAGCTTGGACATTGTACAATTGTGGTGCCAGTGCTTATCTTTTACTTTTGGTACATATATTCGATACTTTTGTTTTTGTAAAAGTTTTATTTAAATATGGATGTGGGATTGATTTTGGTTTTCTTATATATATATATGACTTCTATCTTTTTTGGGATTGACCTTATTATCTCATGATATTTTTATCAATTAAGAAGAAAAATTCCTCCCATCATTGTGAGAATATATATACCCCTGGTTCTAGTCTCCACCCCAAGGACTACGGGAGGTTGCACTCAAGGGGGTCATTATATATATTCTATTATTTCTAACTCAATATGGGAATATTGGAATAGAGGAGGCCATGACCTAAATAAGGAAAAATTATTCAATTTCATATAATAAAATTTCAGCAAGGTATAAAAATTAATTTTCATATAAATTTATACAACACAGAGATCATGTATTTTTTTTAAAAAAAATTTGTTAAATGCACTAAAATTTACTTATACCAAAATAAGGTTTTTTTGATGATTAAAATTTAACTAATTAGATTATAAATAACTAATAAATATTATGTTATTTTTTAATCAAATTCATTGAAAATTTGTTTTTTTAATGAAAATATTATTTTATATAAAAAGGAATATTGACTATTAAATTAAAAATAAAAACTTCAGAGAATTTATACCATTTGAGTGTAAGATAATTATGATATGATGATTTCAAAAATGAAGTTCATTTTATCAAGTAAAGATTCATAAATTTGATTATCATAAATATAATATTTTCACAACAAAATAAATAAATACATTTTTTATATAAAATGTATTTTTGAAGAATAAAATCAGTTACAACTAATTGTATGATTTTTATCAAGAATTAATCAACCCAATTATATGGAGTAGGGCTTTATTATAAAATTTTTAGGTGATGAATCATATTCATACCTTTAGATTAAATGGATAATTTATAAGTGTGAAATTGAAATTATAATATTTATTCATTCATATAAGATCTAGTTTTCATGTTTTATACTATACTAAATATATAGATATTTTAAAATATCAGAGTATTATAATGGAATACACTAGAAAAAATCTTGTTTTATCTCATAAGGCCTATATATTCATTAATAGGATATATAATTTCAAACCCCACACACTGCCTAATTAAATCCAATGTAGAAAAAATATGATTTTATTTTAATTTAATGATTATAAGTGTTAAAAATACCTCACAAACCATTCTCTAGGGAACCCTAGGATAAACAGAAAATTGTAATCCATATAAGTATGAATATATAATAACAACACAATATCAAACTCTTTTAATATTACTTAATCATGAATTATAGTAATATTTTTTTCTAAATGATAATAAAACTGATAAAATTATCATAACCAATCATAGAAAATTCGGTTGATGGTCAAAAAATGCATAACCATATTACAATAATAATCCATATTCGAATAAAATTACACATTAAAATAATAATTTGCACCATGTTAATATAGTAACCATCTTTCATGGTGAAAGTTATCCGATCTGAATTATGTAAATTATGATGTTCAAACCATATAGATAATTGAGTAAATAGATATATCAATAATAATATTACATTACCATGACATCTGGATAAATAATGTGGATGGTTTCAAAATTAAATATCACCACTATAATAAATTAACCCTAAATAGATGTTCACATGGATAAAAAAACATCCTTACGAAAATAGTTATTGTATGGTATTACATAAGACATGATGATGAATTGGATTGTTTTGTATTATTATGTAATTTATCAATAAGAAAAATTTATATTATATTATATATATTTAATCATAAATACTATAAGTGTAAACCATTTTTTAAATGTTAGGGGAAATAGAATATAAAAATTGAAAATCATTTAATATACAATTTTATCTTTGAGTAAACATATAAATGTAAATGACTCATTCAAAGATAACTTCTAAAGAAGTGATATAAATTATTTTAAATATTACATAATTTAAATATAATACACATAAATTGATCATTTAAATGATATACTTATTTATTGGTGAAATGATGATGTTAATAGAAAACAATATTACAATGAAATGAAAAACAATCTTTATTTATTTTAAAATAACATTGTTCAGAACTCAGATTATAAGAGGAGTAAAAACATTATTTGAAAGAAAATATAATATTAATAATGGTTATTCAAAATGACCATATAATAAATTATTATAGTGGGAGTGCCCAACTATGAATATAATATGTTTATGGTAAAATAATATAACTCACGAAATGGAGACCTGAGTTATCAATATCTCTTATAAAGAAACATAATCTATGAGAAATGAAAAAAATGAAAATAGGTATATGTTAAAAAATAAACAATTGTATTATATAACATATTAAAATAAAATTTAAGAATATAAAAAATATATATGGAATATGTTCCTCATAAAAGTCATAACTCAATGGATGAATGTTAAATAACCAAAATTCATTAATATTGGGGAATCAACTATGTCGATAAGAACATGAGTACTGAAATATGAATTGCATAAAAAAATACATGATATGAAAATAGTATGATAAAATATATATTATGGTTATTATCACACCATGTAAATAAAATATTGTAAAAAAATATCATTATGTCACTAAGAATTATAATTGAGGGAAAGAAAAGTGTTATGAATTTTTATACTTCAGAAGAAAAAAAATTTTTAAATAGAGTAACAAAAATTTGAAATAAAATTTGTATTATTAAATTTATTTCAAGATATAATTTTTAAAATTGGAACTATAAAAACCACCTTAATAAAAATAGGTTTATAAAACAAAAAATTCTCCATGAGAATAATTATAGGTGAAATCCCATACTTCGGTACTGATTTATTATTACAATGAAACATACATCTTGAATAATTTAATTAATTTCATTAAATACTCACCAAAAAATATTACTAAATATAAAAAATTATACTAAAATTTATAATAAATATTTATTCATAATATAATTTTTAATTATTTTCAACACTTGATGTATGTAATAATTATCTCCTTGAAATATATTCATAGAAAAAAGTGTCGATAATCATCCATTATATAATTATTATAATATAAATATACATAATTGTAAAATAATATATTTTCCAGGATATGTTTAAAGGGTATATCTTCTTTCATTGGTTGTTCTAGTTTCAAACAAATAAGTCAAAATTTATAATAATTATACATGCATGATTCACATTAAATAGAATGTGTTTTCTTATTTAGAAAGATATACATTGATATGAAAATACCAATTTTTTTCATTTTTATATAATATTATAAAACTAAATATTTTCTCATAGACATTCATGATATAAATGTATTATATTGTTCATGTTGGTGGTTAAACCGATCCATGTATGAACCTACCAATATTAATGTGTGGTTAAAAGGTGGTAAAGCTGTAATATCATTATTCAAAAAACATAATGATCTTATATAGTGATTATTATTATGATATATTATATTTCAATCGATTTATAAATAGAAAATAGTTAATATAATGATATTACAAGGGAATAAATAATCATTTTCCATTTAACAATCCGATTTTAAATGATTGACGTAATGATAATTGTTTAATTATTATTAATCTTTAAATTATCAAACATATCATAGTAAAACCATAATGATATCTTAAATATCATATATATCCATCAAGCCCACTATCATGTCACTCAATGTATTTGGCGATGAACATAATAAATGAAATCAATCATTCCATGGAAGCATTAGCCAACACATATACATGGTTAGTGATTTAAAATTCTATATAATGAGAGGAAGAAGTGACATGTATTGTTGTTTTAAAATCATAAAAATGTTATAAATATCATATTTATTTAATATTTTTAATTTTTATAATATTCTTCTAATGTGCTGAAGGAAAATGAAAAACATTATGTCATGGAGGCTCTAAACTGCATATGAAATGATTCACATATTCATTTTTATGAATAAAAAATAAAAAGGGGATTCATGTATTTTCATAATATAAAATAGTTTTTATATAAAAATTTATTGGTTTGTTACATTAGTATTTGATAATTATAGTTGGAATATATGAATAGAAAAAAATTATGTTATGTAAATATTATTACTCATATTGGACACTTTGAGATTTCCTTAGAAATATAGTGTTTGTGAAAATATAAAATCTGTAGAAGAAAAGGAAATATAAATATTATTCATGGGGAAGGAAAGTAGAGTATTTTCAAGAGGAAATGTAATTTTTATGAGTTCTATTAACGTGAGGTGAGAGGACTTATTTATAAGTTGCGAGAATGAATTTGTTTTAATTATTTCAAATATAAGTAAAGGGAATACAAGTTAAAGATCTCATGTGTCTCAATAAATGATTAATAATGGATTTTTAATTAGATAATTCTTATAAAAATCTCCTTAGCTTATCTTTATAGATTTTTTTATCATGATTCATGTACTTTATCCTATGAAATTTTACTTTAATAGTTCGACCATTTTTTTGTGGAAACCAGAGATTATCTATTGTAACGTAATCATTATTCCTAAGAATAATTTGTGATTATAGTAAAATTTACAAAAAATTATTCTAGAATGTAAATAAATGTTATTTGAATAAATTAATAAAGATATTATTAATTAATTTTTACATAAAACATGGTAACATATTAAAAATAGTTTTTAGTAAATATAAATTTTATACTAAAATATAAAATACTGTTCATTAAAATAAAAAAACCACTTATAAAATTTAATGTAAAATAAAAAGAAAATTTTTTTTCTTAGAAATATGTTTTATGAATTTTTAATTAATATTGACATATAAAGAATGATAAGATAATTATTTTTTATCTCAAAAATTAATTTTATATAGTTCACCTTAAAACAATTTCATAGAGAAAGCCAAATAATTCACTTTAAGGTTACATTATTAGTATTAATCTGAAAATTATGGTCATTTCCTAAAATTACATTTTTAAATATTGACTTTTCAACATTTATATTGAATCCCAGAATATAGTGGAAAACTGTTCATATTGAAAAATGGAATTGTTAAAATGTTAACCATTGATTATTTCTATTTCATATAGACTACTAATTAATTTAATAAAACTATATTATCTATATTATCATTATATTTTTTTATTATAAAATTCGAATACACATATTTTTAATAACTAAAAAAAATTATTTTAATGAATAATTTTTTTCAATATTATTTTAGTAATAAAAATATACAACCACTAATATTAACATAATCTATACTTTTATTTCTATAAGTATTTAATATGTGGTCATTCATACTCATTCACATTAATTAAATGGAATGGTTTTAGAAACCACACATAATATTTATATTTTTATTAAGATTTATAATAAATTTGTTTTAGAATAGTCTTCTATGTGGAGAAATCTATCAAGCTAATTAAATTATTTAATTGTAAAACAACAGTAATATATTGTCATGTTATCACTGGGATGTTAATTATTCTTTCATAACCATCATATAAAAATAATTTTCTTGTTTTTCAATAGTATCCAAAAAATAATGGAAATCAAAAGCTCGGTGCTATATGTTTTTATATTATGTCAAAAGTGATATAAAAAATTAGGAAATCATGAATTCAACCCTATTAATAGTTTAGTTGTTGATTCGGAAAAATATGTAGAGAAATACCTATTATAAAAATTATGATAATAAATAAAATCACAAAAAAATATGAATTTATTGTGGTATACATTTACATTACTGTTCTTGTTAAAAAATCCATTCCATATCATATAATGTAACCATAAGGGGAGATTAAACTCAGTATAAAAATATTAAAAAATCATCATATTTTGATCATATTATATATTTTTGGAAATTAACTTATATCCATAAATAACTCTCTAAAATCAAATAATTCTCCCAAAATATAAATATAATTAATTTCACATGGTTCACCAAAATAGGATAATATAAAGAGCATGCATTCAGATAAGACAATGAACCAGAGACATAGAAGGATAAATTCTTTATAGTAGGGTATACAATTGAGCCTTATTAGTAACCCTCCTTGCATAAAACCCTAACTAAAAATGGATGAATTATTTAATATTCATCATTGTGTGAAACATACTTCTCCTCTAATGAACATATTCTTCTCAAAATTGATTAGATATGAAATCCTTTTAGTTTTCAAATTTAGTATACTTTAGATGATCTTCTGGTGATTACATAACATTGAAAAACATCTACATTTGTTTGTTATACCATACATACCGTAATACTAAAACATCTTGGCCCTTTTTTCTAGTCATGTTCAACTAGATTTCATTATTTTTATTCTTCATAAATTCTACTCCAAATCCACTATTTTTCTAATTTATAGTAGACATATTATACTAGAAAAATATTATAATTATTTTTTCATCAAACTAAAATTACTTATCCATTATCATCTTAAAATGCATGAACCCATATTTACATTCAGATTAAAAAATTAACCTCTTATTGGTAGATGCACTCCCCTAATGTATTTTATTTAATGAATTATATATATATATATATATCACATTTTATAAAAATTTCAATATTATTCAATGTATAATCTTCCTATATAAACCAATATTTTATTATAAATTCAATAAATAATCACTAAATATCTTAATAAAATCTGTGATCATTGACTAAGGCATGTATTTTAAAATACATAATACCATACAATGTAACACTCCCCACATCCATATTGTTGTATTCAAGTTTGTTTGTCATAATAATTAACAGAGTAAATCCTTGAGTGTAAAATATGTTTTCCGCCTCTATTGTACTCAATGATATGTAATCATTATTCTTACTTTCCAGAAAATTAAACAAAATCAAAGGATAATGTGTATCACATGTATTTGACTTTCAATCTTCCATTAATTCATTAGAATAATCGTCTGTATAGTCCATCAATTGTTTCATTGATATATTATAATAATATATCCCAAAATTCATTTTTTTAATTATATTTTATTATACTCTTAACATGAATTTGAATATCATTTTAATTGATTTGGTAGTAGAAATATTTAAAAATATCAAATAATTTTTTTCGGTCGAGTTGGTATTGAGTACAGAAAACTCCCAATGATGTGAATATACCATTCCAGGTTGACCATATAACAATTTATATGTTTTGAATACATCATCTATGTTGTCGTGAGTATTCTCATATCATTTAAACCATTCATTTAAATAGATATAAGGACCTCCTTGTTAAACACTATTTCAGAAAGAAAAAATGTTGCATATTTTAAAGAACTAATGAATACCAAGGAACATTTATTTATCACCGATCAAGGAAATATTAAATTTACACTTCATGAATTCAGAATTCCTCTTAAATTGGATAATATTTGGCCCCCATAAATGATATCATCTATATTTTTTAGTAGAATAATCTATCCCTCCACTTATTTTCTAAGGTAGAGGTTGTGGTCGAACCATCTTCATATATATTTGTTCCATATTATGAATAGATCCAACCTTCACTACCATGCACATGATGGTTGTTTGAAAATATGGGATTAAATAATTTACCAAAAAAATATATTTCCATATCTATAATTTTCAAATCCATCTGGTTTTTTAATATCGACCTGCTTATCAATAACACTATTCATGTATTCTAATTTGAGATAAATTTATTAGACATTGAATCTTTTCCTGGAATACCATAGAAAAAAATAATTTAATGAACTATAAATGAGGTATGGAAAAAATTAATCCATTTCTATCCCATAATTTAGTAATACCATTTACATTGAAATCCTGATTTGTTTACATTCATTTTGAATAATTTATTATGATTTATTTGAAAGATACATTATTTTTTATCAAATTTTAATTTGTTCTCCTTCAGTCAACTTCCCATATTTGGTTATTTTCAATTTATTTATCTTACACTTGTATAAAGAAGATGTAACTCTCTTACATAGAATCACCTGTTGTTTTAGGGTTTATTATAGATAAATTGGGGGGGGGGGTTTACAGTTACATAATACACATAGTTAAATCATGGTTTTTCCCTTCCCTAAAGGAATTATTCATAATTATATTTGTCATGTTGGGTCTTCTACTTTTAACTACCATCTCTACAAAAAAATTTGGTCACAAATTTTCAAATAGTAATAGAAAATTATCATATATGACCCCATAATAAACTCCATTTCCTAAAATTCTACATTTTATCTTTTTTTAAAATTTCCACTTTTAATTTTAATAAATTCTAGTTCTTGTTTTTGAATGAATAAATTTAAAACATACCCTTATATCCTTGATATTTGGAAATTTTATTTAAATTATTACTAATAGTAAATCATTTACATAAAAAATATTATATACATAAGTGTGGCATTAATTCCTTACATTATTTCATATACAGTGTCTTATTCATTCAGATATAATAAATCCTTATTCAAGATGTATATCATGGAGAGATGTTTTTCAATAAATAAAACCTTCAATGTTTCTTTCTTAGGTAAACTAGTCATAGGGATATTGTTGATTATTTATTTCTTCCTCTTAATAACTCTTTTTTGATGATGAGACGTCATTAATGATAGTTGATACTATATCACATGATTTTATATGTTTTCATCCACTTAATTCATTGTAACTATTTCACCATTGACTATACAAAGAACATTATTTTCTATGACAACATATTTTTTATATTCTATTGGGAATTATGTGATACGTATTAATATGATTGTTTTTCAAGAAACCACCTAAATTCATTGCGACATAATTATGTAATCAACATACACGATATAAGAAAATTTTTCACTAAATAATTTAATTATCCTTATACCAAAATCCAACACATAAAATAGATGAATTTACCATGATGATTATGTATTCTTCATATTTGAGATTTTTTAAATAGTATTCCCATTTTCAAATAAGCCACATACGTGGTTTTAATCACATGTAAAGGTGGGATGGTATCAAGGATCATTATTTTTGACTAGATTATTTAATAACTATTTGGCTCATATATCCATTCATTATTTATAATTTTTCATTATATTCATTGGATATGATTAACAAATTCTTCACAATAATATGGAAAATATTACTCTGAGTTTGATTAAGAAGAAGAATAATTTAATAATATCAATCCTTATTAGTGCGTGTATTCTTCATGGTTTCCATCAAAAAAAATTATTCTATTGATATATTACACATATTAAATTGTTACTAAGACCGTTGACCAAAATAATATTCATATTATTTATATATTTTCTTTTTTCCTATCCTCTTTAAAGTAAATAATTGTGAGTCCCCCATCACTTTCAAACCAAACCACTCCATATTTATCAAATTTGATGCACGTGATAAGTTCATTATTTTTGGTCAAGTGAGTGGTAATCACACTTTAGTCAATCTATAATCTTAAATTCCCTAATTAATTCTTGAAAATATTTTCCACATTTTCCTAATTAGATTTTTAGTTTTTAATATTTTATTTATTATTTAAATATTTGTCTGGTAAGATAGATGAATCTAATTCAAAATCCCTAGAGTCATCATCCTTTTATAGAGTGGAAAATATCCTTTTTGAGAATGATTCTCGCAATTTTAATCCATTTTATGGAGTCTCGTTTGAACATTATTTTACACCCTAGATGCATAATGAAATGGTTTGTGGTTAAATCCATGACAATAAAAATAGAAACAATTATAAAAAATAATATTTAAAATTAACCTTTCCAACTTGAGATATTTTTATACATGAAATATTATATCTAAAATTGACTGTACAATTTTATTGTGTCTCAACTATACACTATATCATAACATATATTTTGGTGTCCTTTGCAAATCACTGTTAACACATTTTGTGGACTTTTCATGATTATGAATAACAAACATACTTGGTGATGATTCTACATGTTCATTGGAAACGAATAAATGTATCATACTATTTTGATCATTATCCATAATTGAATTTCCATTTATTAAACGTTAGTCTAGTGGTTCAGATGGAAGACCTTTAATAAAGTAATATAGATCTACCATGATCACTTTAGGGGTGATGTGATAAGAATATGTAAAATCTCATCTATAACAATAAAAGACCTCTAAGAAGGGGATGAAACAATGGTTTATACTATATTCTAATGTCATTAAATGTTACCATTACATGTATGGGGTATTTGGTGATGATTTCTGAAACATACCCCAATAACCACCAACATAAAGAAATATAAATGATTTTTCAGTCCATCCTATCAATATAAGATGGCTAGTCATTGGTTTGATATGGATTTATACAAGATCAAACTACCTACTAGATTCTTTAGTTGAGTATAAATGATAATCATACAAAATCGAAACTTAATTTTTTCACATTGAATGAATATTATTTAATTCTTCTTGCTCACATGTTCATATCTCTCATTACAATGACATATGCTTGGGTAACAATAGAAAATTCTTGAACCAAAATTGAATTCCTCTATGTTGTTGACAGTGTTGATCCATTTCACATAAAATCAACATAATATACAAGAATCATAAATAAAATCCTCTTGAACCCATAATAAGAAAACAAATATTATTATTTTTATATGTACTTCATGTGGGCACAAAAATGATTAAATAATTCTTTTATGTTTATTTATTATATAATTTATAATCACATAATTTTCATTATAGTATACATACTCATCAAATATTCTAATTATATAACTCTACACTAATTATTATTACTATTAATAAAAATTATTCATGTTTTTTTTACATTTAATACATTGATATTTTTGGATAAATCAATCTTTAAATAATTTGAATTTCTCAACAGCTTATGGTACATGAAACCTCATGTCTAAATATTCCCGATTGATGTATATATAAAAAACATAAATAATAGAATATTGTTTATGATTATTAATAATAGAAATATTATAAATTTATGGTCTAATAATCTTATAAAATGAATTCGTTAGTATAAAATTATTTATACTTGAAAGTAAAAATCATATGATAGTAGAAGATATGTTATATAGAGAAAACTATTTTCATTCCTGATACAGGTGTTTATACTAATAAAACATAATAGCTATGATTTTTTAATAGTTTTAATGAAACATTTATATTATATATTCAATAAACTGTTTTAATATTTAGCTAATAATTTTTTAAGACCTCGTAAATTGATACAAATATAGATTTATACATAAAAATGTATTTATTCAAAAATCAATTTCGTTCTAGTTTTTCACAATTATTTTAAATAAAAAATTATCCACATATAAAAATCGAATCATTAAAATTGGATTAAATATGTTTATTCAAGATGATAATATTTTTAGAATAGTTATATTTAATTTTTGGTAATTATAAATAGAATCCTTGGAAAATATATTTCACATCAATTACGATAAAACCAGTAAAATTGAGAAAAATAATATCTTTATGTATTTAAAATTCAACTAACATTTGACATCATCATATTAGATGAATTAATTTCTATAATTTACTTCAATTTAATGAAAATATAGAATATATGGTACAGTTTTCATAGATTATGACTTTAAATGATTTTATGAAAAGAATATATACAAACTGTTGTTGTATTTAATCAAAGGTATCTAATAGTTTTACATAGTGACAAATAGAGGATATGTATTCTTATAAATGTTTATTTGAATGATAAAATAATTATTTAACATTATTACTTTATATATAAATTATAATAATTAAATTACTACATAAAATTATTACTGAACATCATCTCAATATTAATTGAATTAATATCATATTAAATTAAATGATTTTAAAAATATTAAACGAAATTAAATTTGGTAACATTATTTTATTCTATGAATTTTGTAGATTAATATAACATATTAGATATGTTTTAATATTTCATAATGTAATTACATTTATTTAATGTTGTCTTTATTGTTAAATTAAATTAATAGTTTCTAAATTAAAATAAATGATATTTTATGTTAAATAATATTTTGATTAAATAATAAAAAATATAACATTACTCTTGATAAAAATTAAGGCATGACACATTTTAAAATTTATTTTTAAAAAATATATGGGATAATTTTATTACTGTATGATAAATTATAAACATTTACGTTTGAAATAGTTTATACCATTAGCATTATTGAAAAATTTAAATGAATGGTTTATTAAATAGAAAAAGGAATAAAAAACCAATTCTTAAATTCACTAGTTGATGATATTTTTACCATATAATATGATTTAAAAAATTTATGGCCATTTATAAGTATTTAAATTGATAAATACTTAATTAAATTTTTACCATATTTGCAATTCAATGTTTTTGCTTTTCCTCTCTTATAAGTAGACACCCTTCTTGTGGTTTTAAACCACTGTGAGCTATATAACTCATTAAAATCCTTCCTAATTCTTCTTTCATAGTTACATATCCACTAATTATTTTATATGGTGTTATTAAAAGTAAATTTAGTGGGTACCTAAAAATATATCTAAAGGATACCTCCAAAAGAAGTTGTAATCATCCTACCTGATCATTTTCAATTTTTTTCATCATAATCCTACACTAAATATATTATGTTTCTCAAAAAATTGTAACATTACCATACTAAATATAATTTTTTATTTTGAAATTTAAAATAATATAATATACATTATTTCATATAAATCGGAACAAAATGTATATCTCGTGTTCCCACATGGACTACCACCTCCGCATAGTGAAACAATGAATTTTTCATCTGAAAATATATTGGATGATTTTTATATGTAATTAATTTCTATAATTTGTATTAATGAAATTATTATTAATTCATTATAATATCATATATATATATATATATATTATGTTTTAATAATTTTTAAAATTATATTGTCACTTGTGTGTATGTGCGGACCACCATCTCTATGAAGGGAAGCAATTTATTTTCCATTCCTAATTTAAAAATTTGGTAATAATGATAAATATATTAAATATATATGATATATATGGTATTATAATGATTCTATAAAACATGATTATAATTTATAATTCTTTTTCTCCATCAATGGATGATTATAACTACTGTTCATTCATATGTTCATCATACCATTTCCATAAAGATTGTAGTTCATTTTTTATTTTTGTACATATTATGGATAATTATAATTATAATTATATATATATATATAATATTTGATATTTATATTATTATTAACATTCAACATATTATTAAATAATGATAAAAATATAATAATTAGTACTCTCTAACTCAAACAAGCATAAAAAGAATGTAGCTATCTCCAAGAGTAATAATTTTAATAAAAAATAATAAAAAACTATTGATAATATTTCATAAATAAAGAGTATATTTTATGATAAATATGATAACATGTCTATAAATTTTTTTTAGTAAATATAATTTTATTATACATGATTTTAAAATGTGTATGAAGAAATATGAGACTTGAGGTAAGGGAATTATGATTCAATGTCATTTTAAATATGAATTTTTATTCTTAAATTTTCATTAAATGAAATTATGTGATAATTTCTTGGTTAATCACATTAAATTTTATTTTCCACAGGTTATTTATTTATATTATATATTTTCAGTTAATTTTTTTCACATTTAGAACTCATAATAGACAATGAATTCATTTAAGGAGAACAGATTTTATTTTTCTCCTCTACTGAAAAATATTTTTCTTCCATGTCCATTTTTTCTCTAAAAATATTTTGAAATCATTTGACTATTATCCTATTACTATTTAATGTCATTATAAAATTATTTTAAATTTAATAAAAAAATATTAAATGAATCTTATAGTCAATATTATAATGAGTTATTTTTAACTATTTAACAAATATGAGAAATAATCGTTGACTTAACATACTCGTCGAGAATAAAATTCCCTCCATCAAGATCAATATATGTTTTAGACCTTCCATTTTAAGATTCAATTTATATTTTCATAGATAATTTTTTTTCAAAATATTAAAAATATTTGTAATTAAATACATTATTTAAAATGAAAACAATATGTTTCTGAGAAAAAATTCAAGTAAATATTATGAACCAATATTCATCTATGAAAAATTCCAAGGCTGTTAATTATTTATTATATGGATGTGATGAAATGATACCATTTTTATCCCTTTTTTGGATATTTTTGGATTAGGATTATGCGATGTTTCTAAAATCCATTAATGTTTATGTGATATTCTTAAATGAATTTATTAAATGTTTACGAAACAAATTTTCCATGAATGGGTAAGAATATGATGACATGGAGAATTCATACTAATCATGTGTGATAGATATGTATCGTTTTCACTATGTGGTATGTGTTCCTATAATTATTTATCACTCTAGTGATTTGTGTACTTTTTTTCATTAGATAATTAAGGGAAATAAATTAGTATGATTGATCCAATATTGGAAGTAGTTAGCAATCCTAATCCATTAGGGGATACAATTCAATGTGATTGACCCCCAATGGAAATATTCAATGATGTATAATATTTTATGATATTAGAAACACGTGTTGATACCTAATATATTATGATTTTTTGGTCTTATTTGTAAACAATGACATGAAAATGTTACTATACCGATAACTGTGAGAAATATTTATTAAATTTACAATTTTTATTTGATTGATTTTTGAAGATTTCTTAGTCTTATGATTGTAATATTTTAAAATGATATAGTATTATACCATGGAAGATGTTTATGATCCAAGATATATTTGTTTTATATTTTTAATATTATGTTAATGATCTCATACCATTTTTCATATTTTATTTTTTTATATGATCATAAATATATATATACCCTTTTACCATTACCGATCATGTTAATACAGCACTTCGAGTATTTTCTTTCATGAGAATGTATATAATGGTTTAGGAAGCGTATGTCTATGATGGTTACTACGTGGGAAGATTTTAATTCGGTATTTTTAATATCATTAATGGAAGAAGATTATTCTGTATCTAGTCTCAAATACTCTATTCATTTGAGGCCCTCAAACATGCATTTGTGAAATGTACTAAATATTTTTATCAAAATTATATATTATTTATGTTAGAAAATATTGGGTCTATATAGTTCATATCACTGTGAATGTTTCTTCAATATTTAGATATTATGAATAATAGGAATTGCTGAAAAATCGAGGTATAAATCTATGAAATGGATAAAAATCAAATGTTCTATTAGTTTCCTTCTATAAAATACGATAAATACAATTTTTGATAGATAAAAATGAATGTGTCGTGATTTTTTAATCATATTAATAATTTTTCATGATTAATTACTATAAGAAATTATTATTAATGGTAATTATAACAACTTTGGTTTTATTAAGGGATCGAAGATTGAATGATTACATTGTAGTGGTGATAGGTATGCTAAAATATTTAAGTAACTTGTTTCCTAATATATATATAAATTATATTATATCATGGAATGTATATATGAATTATAATTCTAATACCCAATGATTTGTTATTGAGTTAGTTATTTAAAGACTTAATAGTATGGTGGTTTTATCTGAATTCTATATTTATACTCTAATTTAACTATATGAAAAATTACTTCGTAAAAATATTTATTTTCTCCTACTAATTGAATTTTATGTTTTTATAAGAATGGATGAGATTTCACTATTTGGATCCTATATCAGTTTTCATGGAATGTATGTAACATATCATATTCTAAATACAAATATGATGGTTTATTAGTGCAAAGATGAATATGACCTTCTAAAGGAAATTACATCATTGTTTTGGGAATTAATTCATGTCCATAAAGGGTATCTATATTATATGGTTGGTGATAAACATAACCATGTCAACACTCTTGTAATATATTTTTTTTCATTTCATTATAGAAGAGTTTCCTAGCCTTACTCTGAATCGTGGTTCTGATATTTCAATATATCTCATACATTTTGGTATACCTATATCAATGAAACATTATTGAATGACCCCAATTGAGTTTCAAGAATTAATGAATTTGTTTCATAAAATATTAATAAGATATTCATAATACCTTTTGAATGATTATATGGTGTGCCATTTCATTTTTAAAGAAGAAATATGGACCAATTAAACATTACATTGACTATCTTGAACATAACAATATAACTATTGAAAAAATATCAAATACCCTATATTAAAAAATTTATTCAACAAACATGATCAGATAAATATTTTTATATGATTGAGATTGATTTTAGATATCATTAATTGATTTTGTAAAAAGACGATATACTGAAGAAAACCGTCCATTTGAGGATTTGGTATTATGAAGTTTTCAATACCATTTGGATTTATTAATTCCATTTTTACCTTCATGGATTTAATAAAAAGAGTCATTATAGATTAAGATTATAAGTTTTTTGTAGTATTTATGGATGAACATATATTATATTTAATGATAAAGGAATAATAATAAGATAATTTAATAATCGTGTTAAAGACCTTGAAGATGGAGAGGTTGTACGAAATATTAATAAAAATTGAAACTTGGATTTATAAGATTTCACTCATGGGTCATATAATCTCACGTGAGGTTTTATTGGTATATCAATTAAAAAATATTATTTAGTAATGGCCTAGACAATAAATTTTAGTAAATAAACTATTTTAATGGATTGACTAGATATTGATAAATATTTTTGATATATTTCTCATGACTATATGACCCACTATGAATTTCTAAATCAAAGGGGTACTGTTTAGGTCGATATATGAATGCGAATTGAATTTTTTTGTAACAAAATTGATATTTATCAATGAATTTATTATCCCAATACCATGTAGTAGAGAAGGAATTGAGATCTATAATAGTGAATAAATGTAGATATTATGATGTGTCTATATTTATATTTATATTATTATATAATCTTCCTCATGTCAATTTAAAATACATTAGAAGAATTAATCGACTCAAGATTTCATAATAGAAGTGGTAGATTTTGTGTTGAATATGATGAGGAATTATATAATCACTAATAGTGATTGAAGTATATTCTCATAAAATAAGATTTTATGATATGATAATGAAGATAATTGGAGATGATTAATGACTATATTTTCTTAATAAATGACCACCCATGGATGGTTTACATAGTCAATGATGATTTGAGTTAGAATGATTGTTCTAGTTTTTATGTGGATTTATGGAGGTATAATGTTTATAGATTTACAGTTCAGCAATCATGAAATAAGGATGAATGGGTTATAATCTAATATTTTATATATGAATGTTAAACCATCCTCAACTAAGAAGATTAAGTAGTTGATAAAGGAAAATGTTTAAATATAAAAATGTGATTAATGTTCTTGAGTTCAAAAACAATATTGAATGAATGGTATTGACTAATAAATGAGTTAACACCCATTGATAATAAAAAATAATGAATTATTTTTTAGGACAAGCATATAATTCATTATTATAAATTGATTATACATTTAAAATGATTTATAGAGACCGAAAACTGTACTTTTAGGAGGTTAAAATAATGAGATATATTATTGAGTATGTATCTCAATTAATGCAATATAAATACTATATAATAAATTTAAAATGGAGAAATTTTTTAAAAAACAACTTATAACTAAATTAAAATGGGAAAATAGTTCCACGAATATCAGTATGGGACTCCCAAATACCGATAATGGGATCCATGTTATTTTTTTTATAGTTGATCAACTAAAGGTGTTTTCATAATTCCTTTCCTTTATAGAACCATTCTCTCATGACCAAATTTATAGAATATACATTAAATATATGGTAAGGTTGTATAGTGTATGAAATTCTATGATATATAATCATGATTTGATATTACTTTTATTTTTAGAAGAATAATACAATATGATCACTAAATAAAGTTATGTATTATTACTACACATCATCCATAGAGAGATGTTATATATAAGAGAAATATTCAAACATTAGAGGATTTATTAGAATATTTTTCTTCAGAATTCAATGTTTGTTGGTTTAAAATCAATAATCTTTTAATGTTTTCATATAACAATAGAATTCACTTGAGAAATAAATGTATCCTCATGAAAGATTCAATAGAATGAAGTGCATAAATCAAACAGGCATGGCTAAGGATGATTATAAAAATCTATTGAGACTAAATAAATTCTATTATATAGTTTATAATGTCAGATCCACTGAGCATTACATAAAAGTTACTAGTTTAGGCAAAAAAATTACCTTTCTTATCATCAGTGAGATACAGAGTTCAATGATAAAGAAAAGGTAATCCTACAATTACCTCCTTGGAATAATGTCATGATATTTTGAAAGAAGGTAATTTTACGACCTATTTATTTCAATCCCTTTAAATTTTTTATCATAATAGGATTTTATATTATCATTTGTATCTTTCATTGAATATTTCCTAATTTCATGATGTATTGAACGTATCTCTATTAAGGTAGTACATGAATGATTAGTCACATATATTGAAATTAGAGGTCATAACATTGAACAATGATATATTACATGAGGAATGACTAGTAGTGATACATGATTATAGAAATAAAATTCTTGGAATAAATACTATTCATGTTTTCAACTGTTCATTGTGAAAGCATATATATTATTAATCTACATTGGAACACAATTATTTGATGAAACAAATAAATAATAAATTTTTATATCAATGTGGTGTAATTTTAAGGGAAATTAGATTTTAAGGGGAATAGAATGTAACACCCAAGGAGTGGTTTACATATTTCCCTTCAAATAAATATAATTTTCATGAAATATTTTGAGATATATAACCTTGAATCTAAATGATTTGTAATGAAGTATAGAATTACTTTTTAGTTGTTGGATTGTTTTGTATGAATAGTTCTATGTAATATATAAAGAATTTATTGGTTGCGTATGTATCCAATGAGGTCATTGGTTAACAATAAATTTTAAATGGAATTAAAAATCATTAGATAGCAAAAGATATGTTTAACTAAAATCTATTTTCTTTGTGAATTTTTTATTGTGACAATAAATTAAATTAATTACTATTGGTGAATAATTTTAGAAAAAAATTTATATTATATATCCCATTTAATGTTTTATCATTAATATAATATTTTTTCTCGGAATTATATTAATATATGTATATATATATTTCAATATATAATTTTTTTTTTGAAAAACACATTTTCATGTTGTTTTAACAACATATTTTAAAATGGTTGTATAAAACTTATAGAAAATGAATAACTCTAATGGGAATATATATATATTTTAATCAGGAGGATTAAATTTGGTTAATAATATTCTATTATTTTTATTTAGTATCAATTGTATGGTTATTAAATATTTATCACATCTATAAGGGAAAAGTGGGTAAAATATGGCTATAATTTTGTGTCACTGATTTAAAATTCATCTCATTGTTTCATTTAACCTACACATTAGGTTTTGTTTGTTCATTTCAGTCATATTATATTATATAAGGACACTTGATCCATTAATATTTTATTATCACCTACATATTAATTTTGGAAAATAACAAATACTAAATTTCACAGTATTTATTATAATGTCGCTAAATTTATTACATATATTTAAATAGAAGATATTTTCTGTTATAATTTATATTTTTAATGATAAATAATTATTTTAAGATAATAATTTATAAATTTTTTTATTAATTTAATAATTATATTCAATTGTTTTTAAATGTCAAGAAAATATTAACTCAATCAATTTTAAAATAGAATATACTATTTTAAACTAATTAAATGTAGTGAAATTTTTCTGAAAAATTATACGATGACCTGACCATAAAACTATGTTAATACATTTAATATAACTATAAACTCATTTTCACAAACTCCTAAATATCTTTTCAGTTTAGAGTTTTAGTAAACTATTTCATAATTCATACATTACAACACATAAGCATACAAAATGTATACTACTTAAACAATAACCATTTCTTGAAAAATACAAATGAATAAATAAAACATGAATAATTTTGATGAAATAAATTCACAACATTCATATTGGTTTTTTTTTCTCTTACCCATCATTAATCCCTATAAGTAAAATTTTGAATCATGGGATAAGCACCAAAACTATAATAATGCATATAGAAATGAAGAAAGAAATCATAAGTCCATGAATGAAATCATTTTCACAAATATATTATATTATCTTTAGATCACCTTTTGAAATCATATGTTTTTTATAAAACTATATAAAGAATATGTAGATCAATAAAAGTAAATTGTGGTATCATCTTAATATCACTCCTACAAATATTTTAGTTCTCTTGGCTACACATGGAGTAACTATAAATGTTCCACTTGGAATAACAATCATAGTATATTCTAGTAATCTCATAGCTAAAACCTAATTTCTTAACACATTATATTTAACCAATTCATTGGAGATATATATTGGGATCATAGACCCTATGGTTTTTAGGGAACCACCAATAATAATAAATAATACATAAGAACCATAACATGATAATGACACATAAATAATTCATAAAAGAAACATTCATAAAGAATTTATTTTCTAATATTGAAATCATTTTTATGAAGTCTCACAATTTCTAAATTTATATATTATTTTAAAAAACATTAAATGAAAATATTAAATCAATAAGGAATCATGAAACTAGGAAAATCCACTAGTTTTGTATAATTAAAACATATTTATTTAAAAAAAGTGTTATAAAACGAAAGATAATTTTTTTAGAAAATAACATTACCTCAAGATTTACTTCATTGAAAAGTGTTCAATACAATTTTATAATGGTTTAAATAGTGTGATTGAATTATTATATAACTATTTTCATTATTTTTTTACCATAAATGTTCTTCTAATAATATAATTCTACCCATTTATCAATAATAAGTTTTTAGTTCTCTTGTATCGCGTGTGATCATTTCATGGGTTCCATGGTTGGATTATTATGGAGAAACTTATGAAAAAAATGATACTTTAGAAGTGAGAGAATATATATATTTATCATTTTAAAAAACATAGAGTTAATTTTAACCTTCCAATAGTGTAGCAAATGGAATCAGTAACTCATCTTCTATGATGGTGGTAAATTGGCACATGTTTTAAAATGATTTCATTATTAAGAATACATAATGAAAATAGGTGATTTTATTATTTATAATCTAATAAAAGAAAAAATTTCAAGTATATATATGATATTGGGGATATCATGAAACATATGATAGGTTGGTAGGATAATGTATATGTGAGAAATAATTTAAAAGAAGAAAAGAATAAAATTACCTTTTGAAAATATATACTTTAGAACCTCTTTATTAACCTGAAAGATATTTTTTGTGAGACCAGAATGAAGAGAATTTGGAAAGGGTTAATGATTTTTGAATTTTTCATATTGTAGTCAAGAAAAACTTGTTATAGAGGAGAAATTAAATGAATAAATGAGTGTCCTTTTATAATTTATGGGAGGGGAAGAATTGGAATACTTAAAATTATAAAATATAATTAGACTATTATAGGGTTGATGACTTCCAAATGACCAAAAAAAATATAGGAGCTAAAATTTTAGATGAAATATTATCAATTTTGGCTTTGTTCGCGATTTTCGGATTTTTAAATATATTTTTTAAATTATTTTATTTATAATAACTTTTTTAAAAAATAAAAAAGTATTAATAACTGTGAAATTAAAATATCTAAAAATAGTTTCATATTCGAATAGAAATTTTTTATTATATCCTATAAATATTTTATTAATCTTGAGAAATCATGAATTATCTTTAAAATATAATTTTTTGATTATTTTATTATTTATTATTTCATTAATTTGGTTTATCTATTAAATAAATAATTATTGTATAATCATTGTGAATCTATTAAGGTAAATATTTAAACCCTACAAATAAAAAATAAAATAAATGTATTTATATTATTTTATTGTCTTTAATAATAATATTTTTGTTCTAAATACAGTTTTGTAAAAAACATATTCAAATATTATAAAAACTAAATACTATAGTTTGAAAAAAGTGGATATCCTTTAAAAAATAGTATAATTCTCTCAAATTGATCAATGTGCGTCATAAAAGTCCCATCTGACAAATAAATTAATATAATTGTCAGAAACATAATATATATATATATATATATATGTTTATTTTTTTATTTATTAATATTTGTGGTCATTTCATTATACATAAAAATTTAATTAAAAATATATTATTTGTTCTTCTTCATCTTTCACAAGCAGTCCAACACCATCACAAAAGTAATAATTTTATCTATTCCATATATAAAAATTATAAATTATTTAATATCACATAAATTAATTAATTATGATCATTATAAAAATTTTTATTCATTCAATAAATATATTTACGCATTCCAATTCAAGATAACTTATTTAATTTTTTATTTTGACCTTTCATGCCATATTCAAGAATTTCATAAGAAATTGAAAAATATTAATGATATATAATTGTAAATTTTAAAATATCATCCAAGAACCTCAATAAAACGGTATAATTATATAAAAAGTAATTGAAATTCTTTTTATCACTAAATTATTAACTATAAGGAACCAAATTTTTCATTTCTAATTCTAGGGAGACACTACATCAGTAATGTAAATAGTTTTTATACATATGATGAAAAATTACATTTTACATGTTATGAATTATTTATGTTCAAATATTTTTGTTATAAAATCAAAATTTAATTATTCAAATATTTTAATACATTTTATATCATGATTATGTCTTCATATTCTCGCAAAATAATATCATATTTTATATAAAGTTTTAATTAATTACTATTTAATAAACAATTAACTTTTCAGAATAGTTTAAAAAAAATATGCTAATATAATTTGGCAATTTTGAATTCAAAAGTGTTAATCTATTTTTCACATTAAAATCTTTTTATATATAAATTAATGTTTTAATTAAATAACCATATAGGAAATAATTTACATTATGATTTACTTAACATAATTAATATAACAACTAAATTCAAAAATACTAATAAATATTAAAATATATTAATTTATCTTTACTTAGGTTGTGACCTATCCCCCCTTTTAAAATGCCATCCTCACAATTTATTCAATTATTAAAAAAGTGGGGATTAAATTTCCTAAAATAATTATCAAATTCACATGTGTATTATTCAACCATGTGTGTTACCCATAAAATCATAAACTAATAAATTAACACATTCTTCAATACATGATCTATGGGTTCAATAATATAGAAATGGTTCTACTTATAAGAAAGGTTCCCTTCCATTAAAAAATATTCTTTGATCAAAACATGATACAAATATGGAACATACTTTCTTAACACCAATACATGAAAAAAATTGTGTACTTGGGATAAAATCAGAGGAAAAGATACTCGATATGAAAATAGTACAACATTATCCAGGATTTAATGATGTCCAATGTATTGTGGGATTAGATTTCCTTTCTTACCAAACTAAAAATCACATTACCATGGGGTAACATTCTAGAAAACATGATCACCTACCTTGAATGAAATTGATTTCCTTCTATTATTTGCATAACATTTCTACTTACTATAAGTTTTCCTCATATGTTACTGGATCATGTTTACATTCTAATCCAATCCCCATACTAATTTTTGTCCCATAAATATCCTTTATATAAATAATCAAAAAATGAGGAAATTCAATACTAAATTCCATATAATTTGTTAAAATGTGACATCTTTATACTAGAATAAAAACTAGTATTATAAGATAAATCAACTAAATAATTTTACTAATCCCAAATTCATTGGTAATACATTGAAGAAGATTGAATAAGATATTCCAATTTCTGAATTACTCACTATAAATATCTCTAAAATTGAGGATGATAAGTATTGATGAAATTTAATTCAGTTATTAATGACTTCCAAGGGATATTACATATATAACAACTAAACCCAGGATTGCAGTCTTACACAATAGAGATATCAACTCCATGTAAGATGACTATCTAATTAATTTTAGTCGATAAATCTGATCTAAAACATTTTTTATATAATATTAAAAAAATGTTATGGTTTGGTTACTCAATCAATAATTACACAAATTGAATTATTAAATCGTGAAGTCATTAGTATCCAAATTACCAAAAATATCGATATATTTTTATATTTCTAAGGTAGAATTTGAGAAGCATTAAACATCCCCTTCTATATTTTTTTATCCTATTGACAAGAAAAATAAATAATTTTAAAATCAATAATACATTTTTTCATTCCAGCCCACAAATAATTCCCTCGAGGGCCTATATATATATATTAGTGTCATATGGATAAATTGAAAATAGAGAACTATGAGCATCACATAACAGTTCTTGCGTCTTCTAGGAAACACAAGGCATAAATAATCTCGTTCCAAATCACATGACACAATTTTTTTCAAAATTAATTTCATGAATATTATCATTCATACCCAGTTATACCACTTTCATTAACATTTATTCTCCTATCAATTATTTCTTAATTCTTTCTGAGAGAGATGACTGTAGTAACACCTAAAAAAATAAATGAATCATTTAAACAAAAAATTTCCAAGACAAAATTTATCAAATCATTAATTAAAGGGTAATTTTAGAGCCATAGCATGGTCATCGATTCATGATGTTTCATGTCAAATCATCTACTACTTTCTTCTCTTATTATATATGGTAATTAATAATAAAATCATAATCCATTACCAATTCCAGCCATCTTCTATTCGTCATGGTCAATTATTTCCAACTAAATATATATTTAAAACGTGTATGGTCAATATATTTTTCAAATTTCACTCAATATAAATGATTCCTCATAATTTTTAAAGAAAAAATGACATCAAATAATTACAAATAATGCATGGGATAATTTTAATCATGATGATTCAGATTCCATGAAGTGTATGCAATTTCATGATCACTGTGAATGAGAATGAAACCATATACCTTTAATTAATTATCTCTTTAGATGATGAAATAACCATTTCTAAATGGAATTTCCAAAATATGAGCATTTAATAATCTTTATTTTTATTCATAAAATAAATATTCATAAACTTTTTTTTAATAAATGTAACTTCTTTTTGAGTTAACATATTTATCCATCTAGATTACCATTATTTTTTTAACAAACCAACAAAAATAGCTTTTTAATCCATGAAAACTATGAATTGTAGCATCATTCATTGGTCTTGGACATTCATCTACCAGTTTTATTTTATAAGGGATAAATTTTATTCCATATATATTAACAATGATCCCCAGAAATGAAATATATTGCATCTAAAAGTTAAATTTTCTAAATTTCCCATATAACATAATTTTTTTGAGAGTCTTCATGAAAATTATTATATGTTTTAATGATACTAATTTCATTCTATAATCACCATAATATATTTAATAAAAAATCATAATATTTTTCAATAATTCTAGGAATTTTGTATTGATATGATTCATAAAAAGAGTAGTGGAATTTTGAAATCCAGAGGGCATAAAAACATATAATTCCCATATCTAATACATAATTATGTTTTTGAAATGTTATCCTTTTTCACCTTTATCTAATGATAACGTGATCTCAATTCAATCATGGAAAAATAAATACATCACTATAGTTGATCAAACATGTCCTAAATATGCGGAAAATTATACCAATACTTATTGAAGATGTTATTAAAATATTTATAATTAATACAAATACTCTTAGAACCATCTTATTTTTAGTAAAAAAAATATATAATAACACCCTAATGAAGTAATCATGTGAATGAATCATTTATATAGAATCTCATGAAACTGCATTCTCAATTATTTAGGTTCTACTTGATCAATTTGATATGGGGGATTTGAAATTGTATTAGCATTTGGAAAAATGTAAATAGTATATTCAACTTCTTAATTAAGTATAACATTGGGAAACTCATTAAAAAATACATATACTAATTTACCACCGGCACATGACTAATTGAACAGTTCCTTTATTTTCAATAATATGTTCAAGATATCATTAATTTCTATCCTTTAAAAGTCTGTCGACTTCTTGATATGTTATAACTGATATGTGTTCATTATTTTATATAAATTTAAACAGATTCTAAAAAACAAATTCTTTGTCCTTGCAATAAATCAATGCATGGTAAACCGAAAGCCATTCCATACCTAGAATTAAATCATACACTACTAAGGGAACCAACAAGGTTTGAAGGAAACATCATTCCATAGAAAACAACATGAGTATTATTAAATTTATTTTCAACTTTAAAATATCCCCCCGTTTTTTAATATATATTCTAGTTTTAATTATAAAGATTAAATTCCCAATTTACCAAAAAATTCATTATAAATACAAGAATGTGTAGAACTCATATCAAGAAAAACAGTAGAAAAATCTATGTAAACAAACCATGAATCTGATACGACTTCATTGGATGTCTTTACAGAAAGTGATGTATTCACAAAGGATTTCATTGTACATTTATTCTTAATATTTTCATACTTTATATTGCTTGGGTTCTTCTGTGGACGTACATTTTTTTATTGACCCATTTCACTACATTTAAATCATTTCACAAAATGTTTATAATAATTTTTCATTCCTCCATAATGATATGTTAAATTTAAATTACAGGCCATTTTATAAAACATAACACATCATAATGAAATAACAATCTTCAATATTCATTCCCCAATGTGTTTTGTGCCACAATTCTTACAAAATAAAAACATGATTTTCATACCATAAAACATCATTGAAAATTTCATTCCATTCTCCTATCACCAGGAAAACATTTTATTATATTTTTCAATGTAAACATGATCATTTTAAAACTCTATTTCCCCCATCCATGAACATCATACAAGTTTTACAACACTTCTGAATTCATTAATGGCCAATTCAGTTCAAAATTTTGGATTCAATTCTCAGCAAAAATAATTGATTTTACAATCATAATCTAAAATAAAATTTGTAGTGGGAATTGTAATTTGATTGAAGTTGTATTCATATATAACAACTTAATATTCCTCATTTTTATTAAACAAAATGAAATTAATTTCAACCCTATATCGACCATACTTATGAAAATATTTTTGAAGGAAAAGTTTTTTGATTTTATCCCATATTCAAATAAGTAATCACCTCACAAGACATTATATTCTTGACAATATCCCACCAATAATAACAATAAAAACCAAACAAATAAATAGAAAGACTTTTCTTTTGATGGTATGAACACCCTATAAAATTGAAAATCATTTGAGAGCATTATCCCACACCTCATATACCACTGGGTTAGAAGATCCACTAAAATTTAGAGGGTGTTGCATCATGATTTGTTCAACCACTAAAATATTCAACTATGGTTGATCTTGATTATCTCATGTTTGATTGATATCACCATTTATAGCCTTCATCTACTAATCTATTACAATCTAGAACTTCTTAGTTCCAATTTCCACCATTTCTGGTTGTGGGTTTTGAAAGATACCAACCTCTATATTCCATCATAGATTAACTTTCATATTTATTCTACAGAAAAAATTATTTAACAAACATATATTAGAAGAATAAACATGATAATAATCAAATTCATTATCATATCAACACAACTATAAGGTAATAGTATTTAAAGAGTTCATTGATACCATCTATAATGTCATGGCCTTAACAAGTACATTATTTTATTAATTTACCATGAAATTAATTATTATACAATCCTGATGATCTTTTGGTTTATAGTTTGGGATAATTTGGCCACACATCAAACATGACATACCCAAATGTATACAAAGTGTATAATACTTAAACAGAATACATTTATTACACTATACAAATGTATTAATAAAATAAGAATTTTTTTCTTGCAATATATTTGAAAAATTAATATTGACTAACTCTTTTCCCTTAACCATCCTTAATCCATATGAAAACGATTTTAAAACATTTCATGAGAAAAAAAATCATAGCAAGGTACATAAAAAGGAAAAATATATTAGTAGTCCATGAATGAAAACATTTTCCCATAGTAACCATCAAGATTACACTCAAGATTACACTTGGAATAACCTTCATAATACACTCCTATAATAAATTTGGGGAACACTACCTAGTTAATTCACTCTATTTACATAATTAATTTATGATCTATAATTGTATTACCCACCAAATTTTTATGATGAAATGAAATATCATCATAAAAATTTTACAAGAACCAAAAAAATGACCATAACATATGAATATTTCCAGATGAATCATTCTTGAGGAAAATACATTTTCCTTTTTATAAATCATTTTTTAAAGGATGACACAATAAAGTTATAAAATTTAAAAAATTATACTACATTAATTGAAAAATACATTCAATAAATAATTATTAAGGTGGTAAAATCTACATGTTCCGTATAATTAAATTATCATTTCTTCAATGAATAGAGTTATAATAGGAAAAGTGAATTTTTAAAAATAATGTCCATTACCTCATGTTTTAATTCCATCAAAAGTGTTGAAAATTCATTTATAATGGTTTATAAAGATTTATTTATTTATTAAATAAAAATATTAATCATCATATTATAAGACATAATCTTTTTATAATATAATCTCACCCATTTATTGACCATATTTTTGTGATTTCCATTGTTTTTGGTGCGTTCATTTCATGTTTCCCCTAGGCAGTTTATAATTGAATTACTTTTCAAATATAAATATTATTATATAAGTGAAAACATATAAATTTCGTTCATTTTATAAATTAATGATATATTTTTAACTTTTCATGAATTTAGTAATTTGAAATGAAAATGTATCACCCATGAAGAAAGAGAATTGACACACGTTTTACAAAAAATTAATTTTTATTAATATTAGAAGAAAATATGAGATTTTGACAATTTTAATTCCATTTTAAAAATAAAATTACTTTATATATATGGTAATGGGGTTATAATGAGATATAGTACATGTTGTAAGGATAAGGATGAAGTGGGAATGAACTTAATTGAGAAAAATAAGAAATTTAGCTCTTAAAATATTTTCATTCAGAACCTCCTTAGGGACTTAGAAGTAGTCTTAATGGGAGAATAGAATAAATAGAATTTTATAAGGGATGATGAGTATGTTTTTTTTCTCTGGATTTTTGAGTAATATGGATTTATTCAATATAATTTAATCAAAAAATTTGTATCATTTTACAATTCACATGATGGGAAAATTTTGAATTAATTAAAACATTAAAATTATGTTATTTTAATATAAAAATTTAAAAGAGGCCACAAAATTAAAGGAGAACACATTTAAAAAGGAATATTTTTATTGTTGGACATATTCAATAATTTTTGGGTTTTTTATATAGTATAATAAATTATTTTACTCATAATAATCAATTTTTATCAAACCAAAAAATATTAATAAATATGAATTTTGAACATAAAAAAAAGATTCAAATTTGAATCTAAATTTTTATATATGTTATACACATCATATTAATTATAGGAAGCCATTATTTAAATTAAAATATAAAATTAAATGTATTTTATTATTTTTAATATCAATATTTTTTTTATTGTTAATTAAATAAATATTGCATCATTATTGTGAAAGCCATTAAGGTAATTATTTATTCCCTAAAATTCAAAAGTATAATTCCATGAAAAATATAATTTAATTATAATTCAGAAAAAATTTTATTTTGGGAAAATGTTTTTGGAAACTATATATTCAAATATTATACATATAAGAACTATATTTTGAACAACAAGACATCCATTAACATAAAATATTATAAAAGGATTGAATTTATTTATCTTGGTCCAAAGTATACAAAATTAAAATAAAATTAAGATAATTGTTGAAAAAATCTTATAGAAAAATCCTTATTCATGTGTGGGGTCATTTTATGGAACTTATAATTATCATTACAAAAATTTATTTACTTCTGTTTTCTTTTACAATAACTAAATCAGTGTTTGATAAACATTAATGTTAATTATTTTATATATAAAAATAAAAAATCCATTAATTAGGTTCAGGTTAAACATTTATATTTACTAAATATGTATATTTTATCACTTCCATATTAAGAAACTTCATTAATTTTTTGTTTTTTATTTTCATTCCCGGGGAATGTATTGCATGTGAATTCAGATAAGATTAATATTATATAATAATAAAATTACAAAATATCAGATAAAATATAAATTATATAGATAAATTAATAAAACAATCATGAAAATAATTCTTAGCAATCAATTATTAACTATAATAATCTAAAGTAGACATTGCAAATGTTGTGTAGGAACTATGTTGGCACTAATAAAAATTATTATACTTATCATGAAATAATTTTTTATTTAAACGTTTTTATTTTTTAGTACAATATTTATCTTATAAAATAGTAATTTAGTAATTAAATTAATGTAATAAATTTTATATCAATATTAATTCTTCACAGCTTCACAAAAAATATGATATTTTGTAAAAAAGATTGTATATTTTTACAAATCATAAAAAAATTATCTTTTTCATAAATTAATAAAAATTGAATAATAAGGTAATTTTGACATAATTAATAAAAAATTAAATTATATTTTCTATATTAAATTTATATAAGTAAAAAATTAGTGTTTTTAATAAATGAAAAAATAATAAATTATTTATTTTTCGAATTAATTATCATAATGAATAAAACTATTTCATTCATGAAAAATAAAAAAATATAAATTCAATTATTTTATTTTACCTGGATTCATATATATTCTGTTAAATAAAATTTTTAGATTAATATAACATACTAGTGATCCATGAATGTTTTTTAATTCGACTATTTTCATATTTTCATTAATATCAAATTAAATGAATGGGGTCAAAATTGCATTAATGCCAATTAATGTAAAATAATATTTATTAAAATATCTAAAAATAATAAAAATATTTTAATTTTTCATGTAAGATTTAATATTGTCTTAAATTTCAACCAATATATATTTATTGGATATTGTTTTTCTTAGAATTAAAATTATAACTCGTAATAATTGAAATAGTTGTTAGCATGGTTAGGGAAAAAATGATTAATATAGGAATTCATAAAAAATGATATGGCATAAAATGACAAAAATATTTCCAATTTCTTTGAATTTTAATATTTTTATCAATGTATTTTTTTATCATATCTATTTCCTTTTGGATATATTTAAGTTGATATATACTTAAATATATTTTAATATTTTTTGTAATTTAAACTGTGTAATTTCACTTGCTTATAAGGGGAACCCCATCTCTATTTTAATTGTAGCACACTAGGCCATATATATAATCCATTATCAGGTAATTTATCTCATAAAATTCAAAAAACATGAATTTTGGGTGATGGTATTCTTCTAATACCATTCCATGGGTCCTTAGGAATGGATTTTATGAAATTCATCTGAATAAGAGGTAATCATCTTACATGACCACTTTAAATTTCATTATTCTCTTACCTCATATATATATTAATATTAAATTTAAAACAATAACATATAAATGGTAAAGATATATTAATTTTTTTATGATAATGAAACCACTATCATCTACCCCAGTTTTGATCAAATGGGATGTGAAAATATCACTTCTATTTACGTCTGGGCAACCACATCTATGTTGTGATACGATTCATTTTGTAGAACCACCATTATTAGATGAGTATAATGATGTATTTAATATTTATAATTTATATTTATGATGTTATTATTATTATTCAATTATTATATAATATTTACCTTATTACTTACTAATATGTTGGAAAATTATAACATCTCTCAAGTGTACTTGTGGACTACCACCTCCACGATTTGATTTTATTCTTTCTTCATTTGAAATATAATTAGAATTATCCTGAATAAATTTAATGAATATATATTAGATATATTATATCATTTAATTTTTTAATGTTCAATTATTTTTATCATTTCTTTCATTCAATCCACTAAAGAGTGAAAACAACATTCATTTGTACATAAGACAAAATATCTTCATGAAAATTTTAATTAATATTTATGTATATAAATTTTTTAGATATATATATATATATATGATATTTTTATGAGGATTAACATTCTATATATTAAGTAACCATGATCAATGCATAATTAATATGACTCTAAAATAAAAACATTGACAAAAAATGTATAAGTTATCACCCAAAAAAGATATTTTATGAAATAATTTTTAACTAATATGTTATAAGTCTTCATAAGTAAATCATATTTTATATGATATTTGTAACGCCCCAACCCTTGTTACCCAGAGTCGGTGCATTATTATATTACATTGGCATGATCACAATAAAGATCAAATCTCGAAAGACCGATTGGTTTAGTAGCCTTGGAAACACTAGATATATTCATAAAGTTTTACATTACATCACAATGTGAAAAACTACTACAACAACATAGTCTCCATATTCCACACTCATATCCCCACATACAATCCCTACAGGTCATTCATAACTTACCTTTTCACATCTTGGGAAAAATAAAACATAGAAAAGGGGTGAGCTCAAATGCCCAGTAAGGATAACAATATAGCGGAAACTTTCACTAGTGCAGAAATCGTTTTTTACGACACCATTTTTTACGTCGGTTATATATAACCGACGTAACAATGCGGCGAGTAGATTTTTTACATCGGTTATTTTAATAACTGACATTACAAATCGCGCATGTTGGGTTTTTACGTCGGTTATCAAATAAACGACGTAAAAAACCAATGCGCGGGGGGTTTTGTTACGTCGGTTATTTGATAACCGACGTAAAAAACGCGTCCATATCGGGTTTTTACGTCGGTTATCAAATAACCGACGTAAAAAACCAAAGCACGGCGTGTTTTACGTCGGTTATTTTATAACCGACGTAAAAAACCCACGGGGCTTTGGTTTTTCTACGTCGGTTATTTTATAACCGACGTAAAAAATGCGTAGATATCGGGTTTTTTTACGTCGGTTATTTTGAAACCGACGTAAAAAACCAAAGCCCCGGGGGGTTTTTACGTCGGTTTCCAAATAACCGACGTAAAAAATCTAAAAAATAGTTTTTAATGTCGGTTATTATATAACCGACGTTATAAAGCATTTAAAAAAATTAAAGCCCGTGTTCTGTCAATTACGATTTTTTCGATTGACAGTCGCCGGCTCGTTTCTCTCTCGCACGGTAAACCGTAATCGGCTCGTCGATCGCCTGCATTACACTCATTTTGGCTGCATTGTTTATCTTCTTCACTGCTCTCGGATCTATCATCTCAACTCGCGACATTCAAGTAAGCCTTCCACGAATTTATTTGGTTCGTTTTTGTTTCGATTCTTGATGTGCTTTTCGTTCGTTTTCCCTTGACATATGTTATGACTTATATGATTATGTTTGTGCCACACTCTTATGTTATTCCACATACCAATGTTGTGATCTTGTGAATAAGGTTTTTTAAATCATGTTCCCACTATCATATAAATCATGTCTTATGTTATGCTAAAATTGTTATACTTGGACTCAGGTTTTATGATCTGTGATTATATAGAACTGTTTCACTTATCTTTTTGATCATGTGATTTTTGTATACATGCTCTTATACCCCCATGGATATCTTTTTATGAGATTAGATATTATATTTTTATATATCTTGTTTACTCATAATGAGTATCATAAATCAAAACTTTTATTATTTTCATTCCCTAAGTTATAAAAATAAGTATTATGTAGGATGATTCAAAAATTTAATCTGTGAGATGAGTTGATTTATGTGTGAAACCCAGGCCAAACACATATGTATTTTTTTATTGGTATTACATATATATAGTTCAACATATACTTTTTTTTACATTACCATGATATTAACATTACTTTTTTAAAGAAATATTAATGTCCTTAGATTATATATCGGATCAAAAGGATATAGTAATTCTAATATATAATAAGAATGATCAGATAATATGAAAATATTATTAAACATAAAACAAATGGTCTATATTCATATTTTTAACATGACACTTACGATGTATAGCTATTTGGTGTTGGGTACTTATGAAAACTAATAGTACTTTCAAGATTTGTTTTATATTTTAAATTGTTTTACATTCAAATTATGATTTTTTTCATATAAACATGTTTTGTCTTATCTTAAAAATATATATTTTTTGTTGATATTTGTTATAGGTAATAATGAGTCGAAGTTGGATTACGGCACATCGAATGAGCAATGAATTTGAGGAAGGTGTTGATGTATTTTTGGAATTTGCAAAACGAAATGTTCCAAGTAGTGACATTTTTTTGTCCATGCCTGAAATGTTTGAATATGAAGAAGTTGAAAAGTAGAGAGATAAAAGATCATCTGATATGTCATGGTTTTAATCAGAGTTACAGCCCTTGGATTTGGCATGGTGAAACTGGACGGAATTTCACTGATGATGATGATTCGCAAGATGGTAACTCCGATGGAATTGAAGAAATGATTCACGATATTGTAGCAGAACAAATTGAGATAGAACCGACAGTTGCACGTCTATATGGTGATGCTGAAAAAACATTATATCCCGGTTGTACAGATTTTACGGTTCTGTCGGCAGTGTTAAGATTGATTAACCTAAAGGCGAAGCATGGATGGAGTGACATAAGTTTTACAGAGCTGCTACAATTGATGAAAGACATTCTTCCAAAAGATAACGATCTTCCAGATTCACATTACAAAGCCAAGAAAATATTATGCCCGATGGGATTGGGATACAAGAAAATACATGCCTGTCCGAATGACTGCATTATATATAGGAAGGAATATGAATTTCTGTCAGAGTGTCCAAAATGTGGGACATCACGGTATAAGGTGAAAGAAAAATCACAGGGTGATGTAGAGATTACAAATCTCCCTTCAATGGTATTTTGGCATCTTCCTATAATTAATCGTTTCAAACGTTTATTTTCTAATTCACATGATTCAAAAAGGTTAAGATGGCATGCTAAAGAGCGGGTATGTGATGGAAAAATACGTCATCCAGCTGATTGTCCACAATAGATGAAAATTGATGCGCAGTATTCAACATTTCGAAATGAAATAAGAAATCTCAGAATAGGGTTGTGCACAGATGGAATGAATCCATACCGAACACTCAGTAGCACACATAGTTCATGGCCTATTTTATTGGTAATTTACAACCTCTCTTCTGAAGTTTGTATGAAGCGAAAATATGTCATGTTGAGTACAATGATCTCTGGTCCAAAGCAACCCAGTAATGATATTGATGTTTACTTGTCACCGTTGATTGATGATTTGAAACTGTTATGGGCTGATGGTATTAGGGTGTATGATTCTTATAAAATGGAATATTATCAACTGCATGCAGTGCTTCTGTTCACTATAAATGACTTCCCAGCGTATGGAAATTTGTCTGGATACAGTGTTAAAGGGCATAAGGCATGTCCAATTTGCGAACAACAGACGTCCTATTGTCAATTGCATCATAGGAGGAAAACAGTGTACATGGGTCATCGAAAGTTTTTGCCTATGGAACATCCTTATAGAAGACTAAAAAAGGCATTTAATGGCTCACAAGAATTTGATACTGCTCCAAAACCTTTATCCCATGATCTGTATTTTGAGAGGGTGAAAAACCTTGACGTGACATTGGGAAAGACACATAAATCTGGTAATGATAGACATATTTGGAAGAAATGGTCAATATTTTTTGATCTACCATATTGGAGGTATCATGAAGTTAAACATAATATTGATGTCATGCACGTGGAGAAGAATATCTGTGATTCTTTGATTGGAACATTGTTAGACATTAAGGTAAATACTAAAGCTGGGTTGAATGCAAGATTAGATTTAATATCAATGGGAATACGTTTGGAGTTAGCTCCCACTCCTAAAGGAAGACGAACATTTCTTCCCCCGGCTTGTCATACATTATCGAAGAGGGAGAAAATTAGCTTCTGTCAGTGTCTTCATGATACCAAAGTGCCTCAAGGTTATTCTTCTAATGTAAATTTTTTTGTCTCAATGAAGGACTTGAAGTTGATAGGTATGAAATCACATGATTGTCACGTCATGATGCAACAAATTCTACCAGTTGCATTGCGTGGAATATTGCCCATTCATGTCAGAAAGACTATAATGAAGTTGTGTTATTTTTTCAATTCAATTTGTAACAAGGCGATTGATGTGAATGATTTGAACATTTTGGAAAAGGATGCAATTTTAATACATTGTCAATTGGAAATGTATTTTCCTCCAACTTTTTTTGATATAATGGTGCATTTAATGATTCATCTGGTTCGAGAAATAAAGCTTTGTGGACCTGTATATCTTTGTTGGATGTATCCTTTTGAAAGGTATATGAAAATATTAAAGGGGTATGTTAAAAATCTATATCGACCTGAAGCCTCCATTATTGAAAAGTATATTTCTGAGGAGGTAGCAGTGTTTTGTACGAGCTACTTGGCTACGGCGCAACACATAGGTTTGCCTCCATCTCGCCATGAACGAGTTAATAATGAGGGAAAGGGGATTCGCGGCGTGAAAGTAAAATCATTGTCAGCTGAACAGATGAAGAAATTAGAATCATACATCTTGAATAACATAGCTGATGCTCAACCATATATCACATTGCACATTAATGAGTTGAAACAATGCCATCCAAAGAAGAAAGAAATGTGGATTTTGAATGAGCACAACAAAACTATTTTGTCATGGATTAAAAAGACTTTGCTTGGTAGATCAGATGTATCAGAGACATTAAAATGGATAGTGGGTGGTCCATGTTTAAATGTGATAACATGGTCTGGTTATGACATTAATGGTTATACATTTCATACAAATGCTCAGGACAACAGAAGTGCAGTTCAGAATAGTGGTGTATTGGTGTTTGCAGAAGCAATGCATTTTTCGAGTGCTAAGGACAAAAACCCAATTTCTGCATCAAATGCATATTATGGAGTGATTGAAGACATATGGGAGGTTGATTACTTTAAAATTAAAGTTCCCGTTTTTAATTGTAAATGGTTTAACGGTAACAAAAGTGTCAGACACGATGAATTTGGAATGACACTTGTTAATCTGAATAGATTGGAAGACACAGCTGATTCTTTTATAATGGCAACACATGCAAAACAAATTTTTTATGTAGTAGATCAATCAGATATGCAGTGGGCTGTTGTTTTACAAGGGAAAAAACAATATGTTGGTGAGGATAAACTTGATGAATATGCTGATTTATGTGAGATCCTTACTTCAATGGAAATATTAACAGAACATAATGATGATCATGTTGAAGACATACTTTGTGCCATAAGGAACGATCACGACGAAGGAATTTGGGAAAACAATCCATCTGTACATTCCTAAAATTACAGGTAACATATGTTTATTTCTTGTTTACATTTATTTTTTCCATAAATGTTAGATATTTTAAGTTTTTTATTTATTAAAACATGTTTAAAAAAAATAAGTATATTTCTGAGTCTACCGGCCAACCGGTGGATTCCCACCGGCCAGCCGGTGGTCTCTGGCAGAAGCATTGCTTTCTGCCAGAGCCACCGGTCAGCCGTTTTTAGTGCACCGGCCAGCCGGTATGGGCACCGGCCAACCCGTTCTTGCCCACCGGCAAGCCGGAGGCCCCAGGCAGTGGGCTTTCCCACTGCCTCGTGACACCGGCCAACCGGTGGATGACCACCGGCCTGCCGGTGGTCTCTGGCAGAAGCATTGCTTTCTGCCAGAGCCACCGTCCAGCCGGTGTTAGCGCACCGGCCAGCCGGTATGGGCACCGACCAACTGGTTCTTGCCCACCGGCCAGCCGGAGGCCCCAGGCAGTAGGCTTGCCCACTGCCTGGTGACACCGGCCAACCGGTGGATGACCACCGGCCCGCCGGTGTTAGCACACCAGCCCGCCGGTGTTAGCACACCTGCCCGCCGGTGTTAGCGCACCGGCCCGCCGGAGGCCCCAGGTTTACCATTTTTTCCATTTTTTACCATCTTGACCATCTTGACCATCTTGACCATCTTTTCCATCTTTACCATTTTTTAACATGCTTACCATATTACCAATGTTTACTATTATGTAACCTAGTACACTTTTCTATTTTCTGATTAAAGTAGTATTAAAATATTTGAATTTGTATATTTGTGAAATGATGTTTGTTTTTTTGATTTGAAGGATAATGACAGATCACTCAGATGATCAACCACATGATTCTGGGGAGGAGCATTTTTCTGGCCGTACCTCTGTGGATGAACATTCACATGCTCTTATTACAACAAAGAGTTGAAAGGTTGGTAAACGTGGTTGCACACGTTTACCAAAATTATCACTTGCCCGTACGCAGGATCAGAGGATAGTAGTTGAGTTTGATGATGATGATATTCCTAGAGGTCCGAATGCCAAAGATTTTAAGAGTTTTGTTGCAACTCAGGCTAAGACCAAAGTAAGCATTCTGTATGATGATTGGAGAGGTGTGGATAAAGCGATTATCTCTCAGTTGTGGGAGATGATTTTGGTAAGATCTATTGTCATTGTTTGAGCATTCTTTTAATGTTTCTGGTATATATGATATGTTTAACCTCTTTATCAGATGACATTTGATATTCCTGACACTGGAGGAGTCAGGAAGAAATGCTTATCGTTGGCTTCCATGAGATGGAGGGATTTCAAATCAACCCTCACATCTGATTTCATTTATGGTCATAGGAGTCATGACAATCCATGTCGTATATATCCTTTTATAGATGAAGACACATGGAGACAGTTTTTTGAAAGTAGAAAAAAAGAGTCATTTCTGGTAAGGGCAATGTAAAATTTTATATACTTTCTTATATAAATGATTTTATTAATGCTTTGTTAATGATTTCTTATTCTTAAATTACATCAAACAAGGAAATCTCATCAAGAGATCCAATCTAAAAATGTATACCCTCATAGTTTATCTCGGGGAGGGTATACATTATTGGAAGAAAAAATGATAGCGGAAAAATTTCAACAACTAAGAGCCGAGTCTTCACGCTCTGGAGAGGTGGCCCCTCCACCCCCTCCATCTAGACATGAAAAATGGAAGAGAGCTCGGAAGGGAAAAAAGGGCAATATCTTTCGGAAGAACCGAGAATCGTAGCTGAGAGGATTGTAAGATATCTATTTAATTTATTTAAGTTAACTTTTTTCTTCATATAAGTTTCAATCATTACAGAAATGTTCAACTAATTAATACAGGACTCTCTTGAGGAGAAAAGTTCATAGGGGACATTTACAGCTACTGGGAGGGAAGATATTTTATTTGCAGCATTGGGAAGGCCAGAACATCTTGGTCGTGTAAGAGGATATCCGACAGGTGTATCGGTAAGAAAAGTGTTTCCACGTACTTCAACTTCTAACATTGAGGGGGTTTATAAAAAAAATAGAATCCTTGGAGGCTGATGTTCAAAATATTAATGCGACAATGGAAGACAAGATTAGAGATTCAGTGTAGTCTATGTTTGCAGAAATGCAAAGACAATTTTAGACTGCAGCTCCCACTCCTCCACCTCCCCCTGCAGACCCCATTATTTATCCTCCACCTCCGCCAGTAGCTCCCACTCCCCCAACTCAGCCAGCGGACCCCATTCTTTATCCTACGCCTCCGCCGTAGCTTCCTACATATTTCGAGTTGTATGTTGATGATTCTCAACATCATATAGTAGCATACGGGTTGGTATATTGTATAGGAGATACAGTTCATCATCAACAATTAGAGGTAGAGAATCAGAGGGTCACTGTACAGGATATTATAGATAGATCAGCTAGGGTACAAATACCTACAGATGAGGTGGCGACAATTGGACAGAGTATCGGCCATTTTTTAGTTTGGCCATCCAGACTTCTTCGACTCATTACCATAGAGGTATGAATCTTATATCTTTTATTTTATTTTTTATTAAAGTTGTTTTATCATTTGAAAACTACTATAATTCTCAATTTTTTTTTACAGGAATACTTCAAAGGTAAAGAAATACTGTATAGACAAAAACAAATACAACAGGCTATGACATCAGATACAGATTCCAGTGGTCTTGGTAGATTGTCAAGATATTCACATTTGTTGTTGGGTTTTTATGAGTTTCCAATGGAATCTCATGTTTGTGGACGTGAAATAAGTGTGGGGATTACAAAATCTGATATCATGGAGCTTGTTACTGGAGATAAGTTGGGCATCAACGTGGTGCAAATTTTTTCCATGTAAGTCTTAACACTTTTTCCCTGCGTTATATTTATTAAAAATGTATACTTATATATGTTTTGTATTAGGTATCTTTATAAAATTTGTGAGAGGAATGAACTGAAAGAAGTATATGGATTCATAGACCCGCAATTGATTTCCCCTTAAGCATGTGCATTGACTGAGGAAAAAAGAATGGTTTATATTGCTGAAAGATTTGAAAAGAATATAATCCAACAATGTTGGATGATGCCTTTTTGTGAGAGGTATGAAACACATTTCTATAAAAGAGTTAATTATATTTTAACATAAAAACCACTAACATTAAATTTCCTTTTATCAGTAATCATTGGATGTTAGGGATTTTTTTCCCAAGGGAGAAAGCTCTTTATTGGATATGCTCTGTTCATGGTGATGTGCAGGCAAGTTTTAAGAATATATTGTAAAAGTAAGTTTCAATTTCTCAATAGTTTTATATATTATAATGAATTTTAAATTTACCTTATTCGTATTATTTTCTAACAGTGCATGGGTCTACTTTCGAAAAAACACAAAGAAAAGAAATGCAAAGATAAAATATGTAAATGCGAAGGTAAATTTCCATTTATAATTTGTACTTTTTGATTTATTACATAAAAATAATATATTGAATTTACACTCATTCAAAACAGAATTGTCATGAACAACAAGGCCTCATCGAATGCGGATATTATATGTTAAGATTTATGTATGAAATAATAACAACTGGGACAGTTGTGAATTTTGACCTGGTACGATTTCCTCTTAAACATTTCCATAATATTTCAATTTGATTTATTCATTATACATGTTAACTATCTTCTTTTTCATTTGTAGCTTTTTGATGACCCTCAACCCTATACTGCTGAAGTCATCAAACACGTACAAGTGGAGTGGTCAAATTATTTTACAGGGTTGATTGAATTTTAGTTGTTTGTAATGTAAAATGTAATTTTGAATATTGTCGTTTTAATTGTGTATTTGGTAGTTGTTTAGGTTTGATTTAGTTTTTTTGAAGTCGATAGTGTAAGTTTTGAATGTTATATATGTGAATGTTTAATTTTGCTCTACTTCTTGTTTTGTTCTACTTTTGATGGTTCTTCTGGTATGGATTTGGGTCTGTGGGGGAGGGGTTCCAAGGGTGTGGGGGTGTGTTCAGTGGGGTTGGGGGTGTCCAGCGGTCTGGGAGGGCTGTCCGGTGGGGTGGGGGGACAATCCTGGGGGGTTGCAGGGATGTCCAGGGGTGTGGGAAGCCAGTCCAGGGCTGTGGGAGTGTTGTCCAAGGGTGGGGGGGGTTGTCCATGGGTGTGGTGGGGGCTGTCAAGTGGGGTGAGGGGATGAGGAGGTGTTGTTCAGGCGGGTGGGGGGTTGTCGAGGGGTGTTTGGGGGTGTCCGGGGGTTGGGGGGTAGTCCAGGAGTGTGGTGGGGGCTCCAATGGGGTGGGGGAGGGTTGTCCAAGGGGTATACATGAGGGTGGGATCTCCAATGAGGTGGGGGAGGGCTATCCAGGGGGTATACATGAGGGTGAGGGCTCCAACGGGGTGGGGGAGGGCTTTCCATGGGGTATAAATGAGGGTGGATGCTCTCTAGTGGGTAAGTTTTATATGTTATCTATGTACATGCTTAATTTCGATGTACTTCTATTTTTGTGGTACGATTTCTTGATTTGTTTTCTGGTTGATTCTGGTGGAGAGAAGATCACTGCATTCTGTTTAAAAAAAATTAGGTTTATCACGTCGGTTATTTAATAACCGACGTGATAAAATGCCTGAAAAATAGTTTATCATGTCGGTTATTTAATAACGGACGTGATAAATATCTGAAGAATGGTTTATCACGTCGGTTATTTAATAACTGACGTTATAAAAGGCCTGTAGAATGGTTTATCACGTCGGTTATTTAATAACCGACGTGATAAAGTGCCTGGAGAATTGTTTAGCACATCGGTTATTGAATAACCGACGTGCTAAACGGCCTGGACAATGGTTTATCATGTCGGTTATTCAATAACCGACGTGATAAACCGCCTCCCTCCGGTTTATCACGGCGGTTATACAATAACCGACGTGATAAACCCCCCTTACCCCATTTTATCACGTCGGTTCTATATGAACCGACGTGATATACCCCCTCGCCCCTATTTATCACGTCGGTTGTTTAAGAACAGACGTGATAAACCATTGTCCAGGCCGTTTATCACGTCGGTTCTTTAATAACCGACGTGATAAACCATTCTCCAGGCCCTTTATCACGTCGGTTCTAAAATAACCGACGTGATAAACATCGCGATTTTATGTTTTTGACGTCGGTTTTTAAATAACCGACGTCAAAAACCTTATTTATAACGTCGCACGTATTAACTTCGGCTAGAAACCGACGTAAAAAATGAAAAATAAACGACGTAAAAAACGTTTTCTTCACTACTGTTTCAAAAATAAACATAAAAATTTAAGATAATGTATAACTAAAACAAAAGCCTTTTAAACATGAACTTCAACATAGTATGGAAAATGTAAACTGAAATAATTCCATTTACTTATTCACATGGATATTCTACTAATCGAATAATCACATGCAATATCAATAACAACTTTCATAATAATGGAATGCATAATGTCAGACTATCATAACCACATAGCCAAGGCCTCATGCCAAGACTACAAATAAGATTTTGTCAAGGCCTTGTGCCAAGACACTAGTTTGTCTCATGAGACCTACCGATGCATCGAGGAGCTATAGCGGGCTCCACCCGTCACTTATTAAGTCTGATGCATTCCTCATATGAACAGTTTTAAACATAACATAAACATTCGTTTTAAAACTAGAATACAAAATGTCAATACTTTAACCACAAACCATGAAAGGTATAAAAATAGCACATCCATAGTCAAACATAACTCATTTGATTCAAAATGGAATATTGTATTGTATCACATTATCCTCAATCAAGAATAATAAAGGATGTTTACATAGATGAAAATAATTATCAAAACTATTTGAGAGAAATATCCCCCTTTTTCTTGAAATCATTTAAAAGTCACACTATTTTTCAAGAAGCCATTTAAAAATAGATTTTTGAATAAATGTGTCACATACCACTTTGAAACTTTTAAAATGAGTTTTCAATTTAAAACTTTAATCTCCATATAAATAAATCCTTAAATCCATTTTAAAACATGGACATTAATGAGCAATATTTAGAAGAATAAGTCTTTAAAACATTGAAAAATGGTATTTTAGTTAGAGTTTCTATCCAAAAGAGAGACACTTGAATACAAATAATTGAGGTAATCAAAACATTGTAATATCATGAGAATAAAGGGATTCATGATATACTATGTCAAAGTAAATTATATACAACACATAAAAGTGATTTGGTGTATAACAACAAAGAAGTCTCAATGGACTGTAAATTGAGATGATATCTCTCATAAAGGTCGTATCCTTAGGTTGAGGACAAATAAACGACATAATTATGTGTGAAAAATATCCATACACTAAATATTATTGTATATTCAGTGTAAAAAAATAAAGGGACATTCACTCATATTCTAGTAAAAACAACACCAATGAGTTGGATGTTTATCTCAACAAATCGAGATTGAGTAAAAATTACTCTTATCAAGTTCATACCGATGACTTGAGAATTTATCAATGGAGTGATTATGTGTATAAAAAGTATATCTACAGAAAGGGGAGTGGAAATTATGACATAATCAAATAAATAGTGATTCCACACATAATCATGGAGTAAAATAATCAATGAAGTGTGCGTAAAGCTGAATGAGTGAAAATTGAAATTTCAAATTCCCTTATTGATTTGGTAACATAAAAAACATACACCCATGAAAGAAGTATCATAAAATGATGATGTAAATATACATGAATTAAATTATATTACACAATTAATACAAACATGGGCAGTACACACACCACATGTAATAAATAAGTGGTGAACAATGAAATTCTCACAGAATTAAAGTGAGATAAGAAACCCCTTACCTTCTACTTTTCCTTGTTTGGGGTAATTTAACCTCATGTATAATGGTTAAATAATTTTTATTAAATTATACAAGAATCATATACATTAATATAATATCCTATATGATCTTTTAACATTGATTTGTTAATAATATCTTAGTATTATCGTTGTTTCGGGTGTTAACTTACTCATTTCATTTTATATGTTTTGTTACATAAGAAATGTTTGTAATGGATAGGTTGTATAATAATCATATCTATAATGATATCAAGTCCTTAAATACTATTATTAATCATAAAATGAGAATTATACTTGAAGGGATACGATAGAGAATTAATCTCATCGCGTTCGTAGAGATGGTAGTCCGTACATATGTACGAGCGAAAATATCATTCTTTTGATATTAAAAATATATATAATTGGATAGTATATAATATATACAGAATCATTATCATGTTATATTTATTATTTACATGAGTTACACAACTTTATTATATCCATCCAAATAATAATATATTGAATAACAATTACACCACGACATGGAGACGGTAAGCCGTGCGTACGCATGTATGGTGACATGTTATTCAAAGGGTGGATAGAATACTGAATATGGTTGTACCATATTTATAATAACATCACAGTATATATAAGATACTGGATTTATTATTTTAGAATGGTAACAACAAAGGAAGAAGAAGTGGAAGAAGAAAGGAACTTGAAAAGGGTGGTGAAATCATTACCTCTTTTTCGGGTTCTTCCTTTTGATTTGATCAAAAGGGCTCCATAGGTTGGCTTTTCGATCAAACTAAGGCCTCTATGTTGTAGTGATGGAAGTTGGGAGAGTATTTGGGCAGAGTTTTGCCGATCCAAATGGCTTTTATGGTGTGGGTAAATGAGAAGGAGGAGTGCCTTTTTATAAGAGGGGTGAGGGGAACCTTTGGAAAAGTAAGAAATATTAATTTATAATAAATTCATATTCGGTTTCTAATGGATCAAAAGTTGATTATTCAAAATTTAAGGTGGTTATGGGTCTAAAACAACTCAACAAATAGAATTTAGACAGGTTTCGGTACTTATATTAACCCTATCTTTAAGTATTTACTATAAGTTAATTAGTTTCACTTTTACAATGTCTCTTTGTATTTTTATATTATATGGTTAATAAACATACCATATACATCCAAGAGACCCACAAGAGGTCTATTAATGATACACCTATCATGATATAAGTCTCTCGGCCGAACCATAGATATTTAGTAATTTAATATCAATTAATAATATAATATTTGTTTTAAAAACTCTTTTATGTCAATTTTGACACTATTCAATAGTAGATTTTTGTAAAACTCATAACATAATTATTACTTCAAAGGAATTTAATTAAATAAATCCTAACATTCCATATTAACTTATAAAATTATTTTAATTCATAAAAAGTCCCATATTATATTTATTTGGGTATTTATAATATCAATTATTTTAAATTTTCACTATTATGGGAATTACTGCATCATCATTGTGTCATAAATAAATTAAATTATATAATGTCTAAAAATTATAAATAAATTATTGTTATGTAGGAACTATTTTTATCTTTCTAATGAATATTTATAGTCGAATATCCAACATATATAACCCTATTTAAAAAATGTTTTGCTAAAAGATATATTCTTGTGTCATTTATGTATTAATTTTAACATAATTAAAATAAAGTGACCCTATCACCTACAAGTGGCTCAATGGGGTCCAAATATCGACCCAAAAATGCCTATGGTCGAACATGTATCAAAAAATAAGTCTAGGACACGTTTTAGGGTAATTTTTATTATTATAATATTATTTTTTAACCCTTATTTACCAGATTTACCCTTAACCATGTTAAATAAAATATTTACCGCAGTAATTATTCAAAATGTATAAAAATAAAAGTTACCTATTTACAAAATTTAAACATCCTGATTCCAAATATGGAATCCATTTCTCAAAATTCAATACACAGAAGTGGCAGAAATTAATTTAAAATTAATTCCTGTTGTTAAAACAAAAAGCGCGTTTTTAAGAGATAATAACTATCAAAAGATTGACACTTGTTTATGCCCAGTTTAATTGTACAATTATGTCCAATGACCAAAATTATATTAAATGATAATAATATATTCTAAATATACTTTAAAACCACTCAAATTCATAATTTACCACTACTAATTATTATTATTAAAAAATATGTTTTTAATCAAAATTTAGTAATTTTCACTATTCATCAAAATATTAAAGTTATCCAAAAAGTACCAAAATTTTACCTTAGGGTAAATTCGACACTCAGAATCCAAAAATGAAGTCCATTTTGAAATTTAAAATATATATAATTTCAAAAAGTAGGTATTACTATTCATAACGGCTAGTTTGATCGGTTGTGGTGTGTGTTAAAACTCAAAGTTGCGTACAGCACACGTTACTGTATTATTCAAAGGAAAGCGTACCGTGGAAGCATGGTATGTTAAATTTTAAATTTTTTATGTACCCATTTAGTCAAAAAGTTTAAAATATTGTATTTAAAAATGGTTTACTATTAAATGTTGATAAAAGTGCCATACTGAAAATGAATTTGTTCTTGCATTATATCTAAGAAACTCATAATATGGATTCTAAAATTAAAAGGATTATATAAAGTTTAAAATTTAGTTAATACTATTCATAACCTCTTTTGAATGAATTTTTTTTGTTAGTCATGGTGTTATTGAACTCGGTGTTGCGTGTAGTGCAAGTTATTGACTTTTTTGAAGAAATAACACACTATGAAATCTTGGGCTGTTACAATATTCATTACTATTTTTGTATATTAAATTTACAATAATTATTTATATATTTTATAGTTGGTTTAAATGTGTACGAATAAAAACAATACCTAAGGTATGTATGTTATGATTTAAAATCATTTTAATCGGGATTTTTTATACCTGAATCTCCCATGAAGGACATTATATAATCAATTTCTATTAAATCACCTTTATTTATGTTATCATCTAGTAATTTAAAGATATTACCTATTATAAATTTATTTTCATCCCATTAATGTCTCAAAATATAGAGATAATGTCATCCGTTGAAAGAGACTATATTTCTCTTCAGTATAAAATACTTTCATGTCCATATTTTCTGTTAAATTTTTTATTATTCTGTAAAAAATAATTAATGTACATTTAAAAATGATTGAATACTTTATATTTTTCTTCAATGAAATACTATTTTATTTTTCATATCTATTTATATTTGAATTTTTTTCATAAATGTGTCTGATAATGTTGTTTTAATGAATTTAGTATGAATGAAGTTCCCACCATCATAACCACAAAATACATTATAGTTTTGTATACGTGTTTTATATAAGTTATCAATGAAATTTATTCCTTAATAATATTTTATATTTTGAATATAAATATATGATTTCAAAATTAAAATGGTATCACCATCATGAATAATTTCATGGATTATTTTAACCAAATATTCATTTATGACAACATATTTAGGTAAATTATGTTTGACTAGGGATATTATTCAATGAAACCAACACTAGACTTTCTCCAGATAATTTAGGAATATAATTATGAAATATTATTGAAACAAATTTATTTTATATGGGTTACTATATGATGATGTTAAGATTTTTTTGAAACCCTGTCTAATTTAATATGTTATGATATGATGATATGATGAAAATTTTATGATATTGTGGCCCATATATGTATAAAGTTAATTAAGTGTTGGGTGGGCCGAAAATTATATAGCCCTCCAATGAAATAGTTAATTTTTTATATCTCATAATATATTAATTGGTATGTAAGTAAATGTGATTAATATACTATGGGAATCATTGGAAGGTACTTGATCCACTACGAGATACAAGTTTATGTAATTGATATACTACAAGAAACATGTGTCGATGGTTGATCATTTATGATATGGGAAACACATTTTTATTCCAGATCCACAATTATTTAATATACTTGATTAATTAAATTGATATATTAAATGTATTCTATAACTATTATTGTTATACAATTTTGTGACATAAACATTTGTTCAATGATGTATTTATGATGATTTATCACATTTATAATTCATGTTATCATAAAGGATAATGTTTTAAATCCTAATTAATTTTTATGATCAATGATAGATTGTGAATTAATTTTTAATGTAATATTAAAGATCAAAAATCATATTATTTTATTATGATTTTATATGATTTTTGATTTATATATCTGATGATCAGACTTACTGAGAATCTAAGATCACCCATTCTATTTTTTCTACCACCATCTTATCAAAGATAGATTATAAAGGGTGTGTATATAAAGAATAAAATAAGGTATGATCTTTTTGGGATATTTTTATGATCATTCATTGTAGAAATAGTTTGTTTATATATTTTATTAAGGCACAAAAACATTACAGTCATCAGTTGTATATTTTTAAATTGTATTGAATATTTATCTGAAAAGATATAAACTTTTTTCATAAAATATTTTGGTTGATATATAAAAATAGATTTTAATTCATGAAATTCAAATTTTAATTTTATATTAAAATCACAATCCTAAATCAAAACAAATGGATAACCTACCATTTAAATATTTTCCTCTAAATTTAAATTGGTAATAAAATTTTTTAGGAATAGCCATGAAATTTTGAAAAAGATTCCTAGTCCACATTCTCTTAAAAACAACATAGATTATTTTTTAAAGTCATATATAAAGAAAAATGTCGATAATTATGATTTTAGATAGTAGTTCGAACAATTTATTTTTTAACATTGAAAACAATTTGGAAGAGGGTACCTACTATGGAATAAATATCTCAAATTCTACAGAAACCATACATTCTTTGAGAGCCACCTCTGTGTAATGTTCAATTAATTACTATGTTGTCTTCTAGAAAAATTCCTGATTGTATTGATGAGTATAATCTATGGATTTTATATCCTAAAATTTACAGAGACATTATGTTTAAGAATTCCTTATATTGCAGTAAGTAACATCACTATGTCATTGAAATATATTACTTAACGTACCCTACATGTTGGTCGAGCATTCAACGACATAATGTTACGTACTCCATTTTTAAGTAAACCATATATTATTATATCTATACTTTATTAATATCACTACTATTTCACAATACAACATAATGTAGAATTACTATAGTGTGGACATCAATTACACCAAAAAACATTCTTTTAATAAAGAAATTCTACGGAAAAAACCTATGATGTAGCATAAAACCCCTATTCATCAATCTAAATTTTCATATATCATGATCTCTTTTCATGATATATTCACTTTTGAAAACTAGAATAATAATTTTTTTAAAATTTTCTGCAATCATCTTCTCCTGATTGTGAATCTAATTTTTAATGTCATTTATGCATGAAAAACACAATCCAACACAACTAATCATACACGCTAAATTATTTAAGAAAAAATAGTCACATAAAACTCCCCCATTATATTTTTTTTAACCAATTCACTTAAATCAATTACAAATTATTATATTATTAAAACATGTCACAATTGAATAATTCTATTCATACGTTTGAAAGAATGGTGTTGGAAATAATATTGATGAATAAATAAAATCATCATATCCATAACATTGAAATGATCAAGAATTTTACTTTTTCAATTGATAATGAAATGATACCACATTAATAAAAATCAACATCATCATCCTTCATTTTATTCAATAAATTTCTCGTACATTTCACCCATGTTTTGATATGCTAAAATCATAGGTTTATCCCTTAAAACACTCTGTAAAAAAATTCTTTCCCTTAAAATTATACAGATACAAATTGATACCACCATATGAATATTATACTTATTTATAAAGAAATAGTGGAAATTGATTTTAGGAAGTAAATATATTTTCATTTTATCCCCCCTTTAATAACAATATTCGATAATAATATTAGATAGGATACTAAAAAGTCATACGTCATCCCTGAGAGGGATATAGAATAATTCCAAACATCAACCTAAAATTTTGAAATGATTTTATTTGAAATTGATTACTGAACACACCAATAACGTGTTCTATTGCTGGTTTAAAATATTCATGTAACTTATTTATCTTTTAAAAATCCACGATGATATGATATTTCATATCAATAAGATTTCTTATTGAATGTTGAAATGATTCTATGACCAATTAATAGTATTCTGACTATTGTGTCCCAACAGAATTGAAATCATCACTTCAACAATAAAATAATCCAATTGTGTATGAATAAAAATTTAAAGAGTAATAAAATTACTATATGTCACTTATTATTCTTAATTAATGATTAAATTAAAATAACGTTTTCTTATAGAGATACTTCAAACTCACTTATCTTCATGATATGAAACTGAACTAGTTAATGACCTCTTAATATCGACAAACCAACCTAATTTTCATCAGAATAGCTGAAAATATTTATCGTTAAATTTATATCATATCTGAAGGAAACAATATATTTTTCTTTTGAAATATATATAAATACTATTTACATCACCAAAATGGGACTCTTCTGGTTTACATTTATACTTATAAAAATGTAAAAAGAAATATATGGTCTCAAAATTATTATGTACAGTCAACTACCAATTATCTTCCATATTTCCCTTCAATTCACATACTCCCATGTTTATCACTATAAAAATTAGTTCCTATAAAATTTCGTGTAGAAACAAGATTCAAATCCAAAATAGATATAATTTTTATTAGTTATTTTTATAGTTTTATTAGGAATTAAAAATATAATCTCACATTTGAGAAATATGTATAAAATGAAAATGCATCATTTCTCCCCAAATTAAAATCCCAAATAACTCCTAAATATCTTAATAAGTGGTATCAATTATATATTAATCAATTCAAATATATATTATTCCATTTACATAAAAAATAACAATAAGATATAATTGTTGTTCATGTATTATGATTACATTGATGTCCACACATCCTTTCCTACAATTTAAACCCTTCATTCCAATTTCTATTTTAGAATACAATACTATTTGTGATTATTCTAGAATATATAATAAACATTTAATTTTTTAATAATGATTCTCATCTTCACTATTTAAGAAAAAATAATCATTCTCAATAATTAATTCCTTCTATAACCCATCATTGAAGAATGTTGACATGACATCCATGGGGAAAATCATGTATTATTTTGTTACAATTGTAAGAAAAATTATTTTAGTTCAAATCCTTGAAACTGATGCAATCATGTTGTCATGATCCACTCCTTCATCCAATGAGCATCCTTTTAAGAAAATATTGTATTATTCCATGCCATTTTATCTTCTACTATTTATTTTTTATGGAACACCCAATATTCCCTGTTATTTTTTCATTAGGATTAGGTATCAAGAACTTATTATCATTAATCAATATATAATCATATTATTCTTACATATCATTATTCTATTGATAATAAATAAGGTATTAGGAGAATTAATTGTGCTGAAATTAAGAAATCAAAGAGGTATGATTCTTTTAAACATATTCTAGCTATTCTAGAATCTATATCAATGTTCATTAATTATGTTTTGAAGTAGAACATGTATTCATAGCCTTAGATGAGTTGAATATACTTTTTTGAAATCACATTAAATTATCTAATATCTAACTCTATCATGCACTACTTATTCATTATCATCTAAATCATAAATTTATTCATAGTGTTTAATATAATTAACTTCAACAATACTTCTATAAGATTCTTGATTGAGATAAATTTCATTTATTAAGTTATATAACCCATTATAATGTTTTTCATAAATGATATTTTTTCACTAGACAACATTTTTTGAGTGGAATTTAGTATCAATAGTATTTATTTCTTTAAAATTGGTGGTAAAATAAATAGAATGATTTATTATTTTTCAATATGTTGAATATGTCAAAACAAATAGAGATTCAGTAAATGAATTATCCTTAAAATCCAAACTATAGTCAAAGTGACTACATCTTGGATAAACAAATGAAGAACAAATAGGCCAAGAATAATTATATTGATGTTGTTTTTTATAAACCTTGAGTATATGTTTTCTAATTTTTGATCTATTATAATTTTTAAAAAATGTTTCAATAATTTATTAGCCTTGACCCATTAATTTAAAATTGTGGAAGATATCAAAAATTGGGATTGGATGAATAATATCTATTAGGATAATATATTCAAAAAGTAAATTAGTAATTAATAATTATCATGTGATGAATAAGTGGAATAAATGAAGAAAATTAAAACTAATATTTTGTGAAATAGTTGGATTAAATATGATGGAATTGAAGTGGCTTGGAATTTGGTGGTGAGACATATAAGGTGTATGTAGTTGATTTTTTTTATTAGATTTGTTTTTTAGACAGACATAACCAAAAAATAATACCAACCACCTATCCATTCAAGGGGACCCCACATCAATTTATTAGGAAGGTATTTTCAACATACAACCCTCTATGGTGGAGGAAATCTGGTTGTTGTAATATCTAAAAACATCATCAGATACTTAGTGTGTGAATAATGTGAAAATTGTGAGCATAGAGTGATCAGGATCCATGAAATGGTGTGGTATGGATCGTGTTGGGAGTGGGTGAAATAGTATTAGGGTTATGACCCATGTTTCATCTATTGGTGTGGTTTCCATTGATTGATATATTATGAATCCCTCAGCCATGATAATGATAATTGTGGGAAATATAATATAAAGAACTGTAACAATATCATTAAAATGATATTGATAAAATATATTCATCCAATAAAAGAAATATCCCCTATATAATAAGAACCACTTTAGAGTTCAACCTATTGATGAGGTTTTTTATGACCCATTCAACTAAAGGGCCCAAAAATCACACATACTTCCAACACATGTGATAATTCAAGGAGAATAAGACTCACATGTTTTTCTTGATGGTCACAACACGTCCCCCGGGGCCCATGCTGTGACTACCCCAGGCCTGCCTTCCATAGGCCAGGGGCTGGAAGCTAGCACCAAAGGCATAAATCCCTAAAAATGGTAAGGCATTGCCATTATTACTTGAAAACACACACAACAGAGTACATGATGGAATAAAAACACTATGTAAAATAGTATAAAAATGAGTTCTAAAAAGTAAAAGGTGTCGTAAATACAAGCCCAAATGTAATGTACAAGTACTGGAAAAAGGGAAAGAAGATCCTAGATCGTCCACCGGGAAATCCTACCTGAAGGTTAGGTACAGATAGCCTCTATAGCACTCCACATATGTCTGTCTCCTCCATGCACCATCACGCCATGTGGTCCACCTCCGGGTACCGTCCAGTCCTGGTGCTCTAAGCCTCAGTTAGAACTAGTTGTTGTCTACATCAAACTCAATGAGGTACAGGAATAGTTGGTGTATGGGTGAGTATAATGATACTCATTAGGTACCCTGATACCTTCAAGGTCTCACAAAAACCAACAAGGATAAACCAAAAAGTTTGAATTCAATGAATAACCCCACTTAGGTACATGTCCATACATATACCTATGTTATCATGTAATCCATCTCAATGATTAGGTAAAAAAAGTTACTCAATTAGCTCAAACTAGGATTTTTATTCTAGGGTTAGTATCAAGTAACATCCCCAGTCACACTGTTTAATCCTCTGCTGCTGGAGAACTCCTCCTCTATCAAGTACAGTGGGCTTGCTATGACACCAAGGCACTTCCCACTAACCTTGGACTGCTGAGTTACTTCTCTGTTCGAGTATCGTGGGTCTGCTATGTCACCAAGGCGCTCCCCACTGTGGGTCTACTGTGTCACCAAAGCACTCACCCTCATAGACTACTGAGGAACTCCTCCTGTCTATTATCGTGGGACTACCGCGACACCAAGGCTCTCCCCACTACGGGTCTTCCGTGACACCATGAAGCTCCCCGCTGGGCTAGTAGAGTAACTCCGAGTCATAATAGATTGTAGTCATCAGGTCTCAGCCAACATCAAGGTCTCCACAATACGCATGCTCGTCTCCAAGAGGATCTGATCCATGTGCTACTGGTCAATACTCCAACAATCAAAAAGTACAAAAAATAAGTATCTAAAAGGTTTGCCTCATCATAGAGGTCTCCATTCAATAGATGACATGTCAATCAGACGTCCGGTCTGTGAGTTATTAGCCTTTTAGTACCGGGGGCCTGGTTGGATTCATGTACAATCCAACCTGACCATATCTCAACTAAAACCCAAACTTCAGTGGGGTATACTCAATGGGACCATCGCGATCCAATAATACTAGAGCCACTGATGGTTTGTCAAATGGTAGACTTGTGCCAAAGAGACGGCCAAAGAAAGTAAAGGGGTCGGTAGTGGGCCTGGGTCTGGTCCAAACCGGTCGGACCAACTAGGTCTGACCCTATCGGGGCCGAACCGGTCAGACCTATTGGTTCTGGCCTGGCCCATTGGGTGGGATAGCCTATTAGGATCAGCCCTGTCCACTGGGCCCCGCACAGCCTGCCGCGTGGGCGGTTCGGCTTAGGCTCAGGGCTGATTAGGCCCGAAGCATCTCGAGGGTGCGGGCCAGTTCGGCTCGGTCCAGAGGGTGTGGTCTGGCTGGTTCGGTGAGGTTGTCGTGAGGGGGTCTGCGAGTGGCATGGGGTGCGTGGGGGTGTGGGTTATCACAGTTAATCAAGGTGGATGGGAAGCGGTTGGGCAGGCCGAGTAAGGTTCCTGGCAGGCAGACGGACGATCAGGCAAGCCAACAGTCGGGCTGGCAGGTGTCTAGGTATGGTTTTGGCCATGCCAGCAGGTGGCCAAGAAGGGCACCAGGCAGGGCGGCGGGTGACCCGGAAGGCCGGAAAGTGGACCAAAGGGTGGCTGAGTAGGGCACGGTACAGTCGATAGGCGGTCGGGTAGGCTGGAATGCAGCCCAGCCAGCGCGGGCGGGCAGGTTCGGTTGGGGCTCACGGGTGGCACGGGTGGCCAAGAGTTCGGGCCGGTGCGGTTCAGCACTGCTCAAGAGGGCGCGGTGTGGGACACCGCAGAGGCAATTTGGATCACAGAGGCCGTGGGTAGCGCAGCCTTTGTCTTCATCGCCTTCATCACCTCATTGCTTCATTGCCATGCCGAAGATCATCATAATCAAGAACGGTGGAGGGGTCGGGCCATGTTGGTTTGGACCGTACCCTCTATGTTTAGGAAGGTATCATTTGGATCATCAAGAGGTAAGAAAGATGAACAAAAACTCACCCGCAATGATTTCTTTCCAACCGTAGAAGAAAATTCAAGGAATGAATAAACATGAAATAAACCCTCTACCGTTGATCGTTGATCGGCGATGAAGTCCCATAAAATAGACGAAGAAGATCATCCTTCGTTGCATCCGCCTCACACTTCCAATCCCACGTTGCATCAGCTGTGGACGACATTACAAGTTTGTAGGTTTTTGGGGATGAATTTCGAAGAGGATCGTTGCTGACATTCTTCATTGGATGAACTCGTTCTTCATTCTTCGTTCATCATTAGGAGATAGGGTTCCTTGTTGGAGAATTATTATCCTCCCAAGATCTCTTCTCCCCAATATTCCACCCAAATTCCAAAGTTAAAAGATATCCCCCTCCAAATAATAGTTTTTCTATTATTTTAGATTGTTGGGATTAAAATTCAAAATGGAGAATTAATTAACTTGGCTCCCCCATAATTTATTCATGATTAATGGCACAAATTAATTAAATGAGGAGGAATGGCACAATTTAATTAGGGGATTTTGCTCCATTAAGGTGGAGGGGAGGTGGCACCATTTAGTGGGGAGATCAAGAGTTTTATTCCCACTTAATGGGGAGTTGAGGATGTTTTATCCTCGAGTGGTTCTCACCACATTAAACAAGTAGAAGATGTTTTGACCTCATGTGGGCCCCTCCTTTATAACCACTCATGAGAGGTTATAGTGTGGTGGTCCCACCTCTAACTCCCAACCTCCACAACGAGGATATAGATCTAGTGGGACCCACCTCCAAACTCCCACATGGTGGCTCAAATATAAATAAAATGAAGGTTTATTTATTTTATTATTCTCCATGAAATCCCAGAAACTAACTTATCTTCTCGACTCACTGTTGTTGAAGTGAAATTATCCTTAAGTGAATATCGGCGTTGTGAGTTCAACGACGCCCGCAAATTTCAATTCCGAGAACCAGTTCAAAACTTATAAAAGCATGCTCGTAGGTTTATTGAACATACCCGAACAAAACATCATAAATTGATTACGGGAACACTGGATCTTGGAATCATGCACCATCAATTATCACAGACTCATAATATTCCCATGTATTTTTAAAAAAAATCCACAGAAATTCTGGGTCATTACATTCTCCCCACCTCTGGGCTTTACGTCCCCATAAGCTACAACTCAAACTATGGGATTAAGTGGGGGTACGGATCATGAATCTGAGCCTCCTTCTCCCATGTTCTCTCCGGGTGGTTCTCGTGCTGCCAGCGAACATGCACCAAGGGTATCGACCATCCACATAGGATCCGCTTATGTCGATCCTCAATCTCCACTAGAACCTCAGTAAAAGTCACCCCATCGTCGATGTATAGATCTCCATGGTCGATGATATGAGAATGGTCATGCATGTATCTCATCATCTCGGATATGGGAAGATGTCGTGTACCTGGTGTAACTGAGGTGGAAGAGCTAAGGGGTAAGCCACCTTGCTAGCTCTGCTGACAACCTGGAAAGGTCCGATGAAACTCAAAGATTACTTGCCTCCTCATCCAAATCTCTGTAAACCTCGTCGATGTGAGACCGGTAGAAAGATTTTGTCGCCATCCTATAACTCTAGAGGTATCTTTCTCCCGTCAGCATACGACTTCTTCCTACTCTATGTAGTCTTCATCCACTCCTGTATGATCTGCACCTTCTCTATGGTAGCCCAAACCATCTCTATTCCCACCAGTGCTGACTCCCCTGGGTTTGTCTAACACAAGGGTGATCTTCAAGGTCACCCATATAATGCCTCAAACTATGACATCCATATGGTGGAGTGATAGTTTTTGTTTTATGAACACTCAACCAATGGTAAGTGGTCATCCCAGCTATGACTGAAGTTGAGGACGCATGCATGGAGCATGTCCTCAAGAGTCTGAATGGTCCCCTCATTCTGGTCATCCATCATAGGATGGAAGGCAGTTCTTAGACGTAGCTATGTCCTAATAGCCTCTTGAAACCCCTTCTATTGTCGGGAAGTAAACCATGTGTCATGATCAGAGACAATAGATGAAGGTACATAATGTATCCACACAATATCCTCCACATAGAGTCATCCTAAGTTCTCTACTAAACCCTTCTCTCTGATCGGTAGGAAATGGTCCAACATGGTGAGTCGATCAATGATCACCCAAATTGAATCATGACTTTTTGATGTAAGTGTATGTCCTATCACTGAGTCCATGGATATCCTATCCCGCTTCCACTATGGGACCTCTAAAGGCTGAACCAAGCCTGCTGGAACTTGGTGCTCTGGTTCCACTTGCTGACAAGTGAGGCATCGAGAGATAAACTCCACTACCACCTTCTTCATACCTGGCCTCCAGTACAATCACAGAAGGTCCTGGTACATGTTCGCCACTCATGGATGTTCCTCTAATGGTGATGTGTGGAACTCCCTAAACACTTACTCATGAAGTGACACTGGTACCATAGTACATCCTCTGAAGTGGATGAAGTGGTCCCCACCTTCAGAGAATCCATCAGATGTGGTCCTGTGGATTTCTGAGTAGGGATTGTCTCCCCGTCAGTGTCCCCATGTTGTGCCTCCCTAACTTGCAGAAGTAGTGGGGGAGTGACTATAAGAGTCTAAAGGAAAACGGCTCCATATCTATCCACAATGGATATCTACAAAGTGACATGCTTCTCTGTCACCTCACCTAGTACCTCTATACAAAATCTCCTACTAAGTGCATATGCTACAACGTTCTCCTTTCTAGGATTATAGAATATCTCAATGTCATAGTCTATGAGGAACTCAAGCCATCGCTGATATCAATGTTTCAGGTCCTTCTGGGAGAAGATATATATGAGATTATTGAGATCAGAGTACACGTTAAAATGTTCAACCATCAGATAGTGTCGCCACATCATCAAGGTGAAGACCACTACTGCTAACTCTAGGTCATGGGTTGCATAGTTCGGTTCGTGTTGTCCCAGCAGCCAAGAACCATATGTGATCACGACTTGATCTTGCATCAGTACACATCCCATTTTCATCCCTGATGACTCGTAGTAGACTAAGTAGACAAATCCTTCCTCTGAATGCCTCAATATGGGGGCACTAGTCAGCCTCTACCTCATCTCCAGAAAGTTTTACTAATATCTCTCCGACCACATGATGGGTTTCCCCTTCATTGTAAGGGATGGTGGTGGTTCTACAACTCTAGATAAGTCTAGAATGAACCTCCAGTAGTATCCAACCAATCCCAGGAAACATCGTTCCTTCGTCACACACCTATGTGGGTACCAAGGAAGTACAGCCTCAATTTTTGTTGTATCAACTGCATCCCCAGCCTTCGAGATGACATGTCCCATAAAGTGAATCTCTCAGATCCATAACTGGCACATTGAGACCATACCAGAAATATGGTGCTATCAGAGTGTGTCCAGTACTACCTAAAAATGGTAGGCATGCTCCTCCTCAGTAGTAATATAGATCGGAATGTTGTCGGTGAAGACTACGACAAAGAGATAAAGGAATGGCTGAAAGATCCTGTTGATGAGTCCCATGAACATTACTAGAGCATTGGATACACAGAATGGAATAACCAAGAACTCATAGTGTTCAAACATACATCTGAAGGCTATATTCCACATATCCTCATCTCGAACACTGAGCTGGTGATAGTCTGATCAGAGGTCTATCATCGAGAACCATCTTGCTCCCTTTATCTAATCGAAGAGGTCATCAATCCCCGGGAGTGGGTACTTGTTCTTCACAGTCACCTGGTTCAGGTGACGGTAGTCGAAACAAAGCCTCATGCTCCCATCCTTCTTCTTGGATAATAGAATCAGGGCTGCCCAGGGAGAGACACATGGATGGAAGAATCCCTTCCCATGCAAGTCCTCTAGGTTTACCCGCAGCTCGTGAAGCTCCACGGGAGCCATCCAATATGCCGGTGTAGATATTGGTTTCATCCCGGGGTACAATTCAATGTAGAACTCTACCACTATGAGAGAAGGTATACCAAGGACATCATCAAGGAAAAACATCTATGTACTTGTCCACCACTACAAGAAAGCTCGGACTCTCCACATCCACCACTCCAAGGGTAAGGTTGGGAAACTGATGAGTGATCGGTTGCACCCTCCTCCGAGTAAGTCTTTCATGTGTTTCAAAGGCTCCCATCTCACAGTTGAAGGTAAACCTGGTCCCATCCATGTGGACAAAACGCAATTTTCTCCTAATACAATCAATCTGAGAATTGAGAGTAGATAACCAGTTTATACCCCAGATGATGTCGTAAGGCCATGACACCGCTAAGAGGAGATCTCAGCTGAATCTCTCCACTCCTAGAGTAAGCTTACACTACTGGAACCAGTGTGTAATCATCATGTCTTTCACTGTTGGAGTCTTTATCCATAATGATCGAGCCAACATCTCGGTCAGAATCTCTGACCTCCAAATGAGGGCAGTGGTAATGAAAGAGAGACTGAAACCTGTGTCTATAAGTAGTGCAGCTAATGTGGAGTAGACACATATCATACCCTGAATCATCTCCAGAGTGCCATGGTCGTATGCTTCAGCTACCTAAAGCTGAGCTCTCGCCTGTCCTCCTACTCCAAGTGGACGGGGTGGACCTCCTTGTGGTGGTGGCGGTAACACCTCGTAACGTCGTCCACTTATAGCTGCTCGAACAGCTCCTCTGACACGTCCTCCTGCTCCATGTTAAACACCTCGATCGAATATATGTCTCTACCAGGGGGGGTTCTTCGACCGTCTGCTGATTATATGAATGGAAGGTCAGACAATCATGATCCATGTGACCCATCCCGCCACATGGAAAAAACAACCTTCTCATGGAATGCATGCATCTGTCCCGACTGCCTCATACAACTGATTCTAATTCATTTTTTCATCCACACGTGGGTCTGGTCCTCTTGGACCTCTGTAGCATCTGTATACTTCCAGCTATAGAAGAACCTGCTACATGTCGACAACTGGTGGGACTTGCTACTGGAGACTTCTCATCAAGGAAAATCTCCACTAAGAGAGCTCACTCCAACACCCCTATTTGTTTCGGGATGCTGAGGAAGATAATTGGTGCCCTGATCTCTTTCCTGGGCTCCTCCTCGAAGGTCTGGGCCCTGAAGAATAAGTATTGTACCATATCTTTGGAGTAGCGAGAGAAGTCGTTAAACCTCACTATGTACTATACCACCTTCATGCTGCCCCACTATAGGTGAAGTAGCTCCTGTATCTGCTCAGAACGTACGGTGGATGGGATAAACTCCTCCGGAAACAGGCTCTCAAAATCTGCCCAGAGTATTGTCACATCATCATGCACATAGAGCATCAGGCTCCACCATCTGCCTGATGTTTTCTGTAGAAGCCTAGAAGCAAGGATCACCATGAAGTCTGCTGGTGTCCCTACCAGTCTGGAGACTCTCACCACATCCTCCATCCAATCCTCACCATCATGTGGCTCCATCTCTCCCCTGAAATTTGGCATCCTCTGGCGCTAGAACTGTGAAACACACTCATCTGGCATGCATCGTCTGTTGTTGGGGCTAGTGGCATCGGTGACCCAACGGGTAGTGGTACCACTGGTGCCTCTGCTGGAAAGTGTCCCATGCACTGTGGCCTCATCGCTTGGTGGGATATCAATGCGTATAACTCTTGGGACTCTCGCTGGTCATCTGCAGGGAGGCATCCTTAAAGAAATCGATGTGGCATGGTCAAAATATTATACCTAATGAGATAAACTAGTTGTGATGACATAAGGAATACTTTTGAAAACAAACACACAATCAGTGTTTTTGTGCAATGAGTCGGAAATCTGTAGTCGGGGTATTAGTGTATGGATATGTCAGCCCCAACACCAACACTAAAATACATGAACTGAAAACCACACTCAGTACCCATAACACTATGGCCTCACATAAAATATCAGAGTCCTAATTTCTGCGGTAGAAACGACTCCTATGATACCAATTTTTCATGACCCATCACTCGGGGCTCGTGATGTGACTACCCCAGGCCCTCCTTCCATAATCCAAGGGGTGGAAACTAGAACCAAAGTTGTAATTCCCTAAATGTAGGAAGGAAATGCATTTATAACTTGAAAGCGCACACAAATGATTACATGATGGAAGAAAAAAAACTAAGTAAAGACAAGACAAATCGGAATGTACATGTACTGGAAAAAGGGAAAGCAGCTCTTGGATCATCCACTAGGAAATACTACCAGATGGGTAGGTACAGATAGCCTCCGCCGCACTACATGTCCTTTTGTCTCCTCCATGCACCGTCATGTCGTGTGGTCCACCTCCGGGTACTATCTTGTCCTTGTGCTCTTAGCCTCGGTTAGCGCTCTCCGTCATCTGCATCAAACAGAACAAGGTGCGGGCATATCCCGTGCGGGGGTGAGTATAACGATACTCAATAGGGACCTCGATACCCTCAAGGTCTCACAAAAAACAACAAGGATATACCACAAAGTATGAATTAGATGGATAACCCCACATAGGTATATGACCATAAATATACCTAAGTTATCAAGTAATCCATCTCAATCATTAGGTAAACACAAAAGTTACCGACTTATCACAAACCAAGATATTTATTCTAGGGGTAGTATCAAATAACATCTCCAGTCACAATGTCAAAACTTTAGCTATTGGAGAACTCATCTTCTATCGAGTACAGTGGGACTATCACGAACCCAATGAGCTTCCCACTATGCTTCGACTGCCGAGGTATATCTCCAGTCGAGTATCGTGGGTCTGCTGCGTCACCAAGGTGTTCCCCACCGTGGGTCTGTCGCGTCACTAATTTTGTCCCCCTTGTAGCCTGTTGAGTTTCTCCTCCTGTCATGTACCGTGGGTCAATCGCGACACCAAGGCGCTCCCCACTGCGGGTCTACCACAACACCATGGCACTCCCTGCTGGGCTAGTAGAGTCACTGCGAGTCAAAATGGTGAGCATTCGTCAGGTCTCAGCCAACTACTTGGTCTCTGCACTACGCAAGCTCGTCTCTAAGAGGATCTGCGCCATGATCTACTGGTTGATACTCCAACTATCACGAAGAACCAAAAAGAACTATCTCAAAGGTATGTCATGTCATAGAGGTCTCAAAGGAAGAGATGGTGCATCAATCAGACGTCTGATATGTGAGTTATTAGACTTTTAGTCCCAGGGGCCTGGTTGGATTCGTGCATGATCCAACCTGATTGTATCTCAACTAAACCTCGAACTCGAGTGGGTTATACTCAGAGGGACCTTCACGCTCCAGAATAATGGCATTATTGAAGGGTCTTCAAATGGTTGTCCAGTGCCAAAAATATAGCCAATGAATGTAAAGGGGTCGGTAGAGGTCCTGGGTCTGGTCTGACCCGGTCTGACCCAGTCTTGGCTGAACTGGACAGACCTGTTTTGTCTGGCCCGACCTATTGGGCAGGCCAACCTGTTAGGATCATCCTGGCCTGCTGGGCCCAAACCAGTTGGGTGCATGGGTGGTTCATCTCGGGCTCGAGGATGATTCTTCCAGAAGCGCTACGATGGTGCGGCCCGGCGCGGCTCAGCATAGATTGCGTGGCCTGGCCGGTTTAAATTCGGCGCTGCGAGGGGGGCTGTAAGCAGCACAAGGTGCATTGGGTGTGTGGGCTAGCGCGGTTTGGCCAGGTGCACGGGAAGAATCCGGGAAGGTCGGGAGGCGGCCGGGAAAGGCGTGGCAAGGCCAGGTAGGGCACCAGGTAGGTCAACAAGTGGCCGGGCAGTTCGCCGGGCTCGGAGCTGGGCGGGCTGGCAGGCGGACCGGCAGGCCAGTAGGAGGGACGACGGGTGGCCATGAAGGCCATGGCCAGGCCGGCAGGCATCCGGGTAGGGTGCCAGGAGGTTCGGCGGGTGGCCGGGCAGGCCGTTGAGCGGCCGAGTGGCGGCTCGGCCAGCACATGCTGGTGGGTTTTCCGGGGCGCATGGGAGGAGCAGGAGGCTGAGAGGTCGGGATGCTGGGCCGGTGTGGTTTGGTGCGGCTTGCACCAGCACAATGCAGGATGCCGCAAGGGCGGCATGGATCAAGGAGGTCGTGGGTAGCTTAGCCTTTGTCTATTCATCCTTCTTCTCCTCAGTGCTTCATCTCCATGCCGAAGATCATCATAAATAAAAATGACAGAGGGGTCGGGCCATTTTGGTTTTCCCCACACCCTCCACATATAGGGTGGTATTATTTTTCTCATCAAGAGGTATGAAAGATGAACAAAAACTCACTCAGAACGATTACATTCTAAACGAATAAGAAAATTAAAGAAAAGCATCAACAAATAATAAACTCCATACCATTGATCGTTATTCGATGATGAAGTTACGAAAATTAGACGAAGAAGATCGTAGTTTGTCGCATCCGCCACACATTACCAACCCCACGTTGCGTCGGCTGTGGCAGACACTCCACGTCGGTAGGTGTCTGTGGAAGAAGTTCAAATATGATTGTTGTCGGCGTTCTTCATTGTAATGAACGCGTTCTTCATTGGAAGAAAGCATTCTTAGTTCATCATTATTCATTGGGAGATGTGGTTCTTCATTGGAGAATTCTAATCCTCCCAAGCTCTCCTCTCCCCAATATCCCCCCAAATGCCAAAATGAAAGGATATCCCCCTCCAAATAATATTTTGTCTATTATTTTAGATTTTTGGGGTTAAAATTTAAAATATTGAATTAATTAACTTGGATACCCCTTAATTTATTCATGAATGTTGGCACAAATTAATTAAATGAGGAGGATTGGAAAAATTTAATTATGGGAGTTGGCTCCATTAAGGTGGAGGGGTGGTGGCACTATTATGTTGGGGGATCAAGAGTTTTATCCCCCACTTAATGGGGATTTGAGGTGGTTATATACTCAGGTGGTCCCACCACATTAAACAAGTAGAGGAGTTTTAAACCTCGGGTGGGCCCGACCTCCATACCCTCTCATGAGAGGTTATGGTGTGGGGGTCCCACCTCAAGCTTCCAACCTCGTCAAGGAGGTTATAGATCCAGTGGGACCCACCTCCAATCTCCCACATGGCAGCTCAAATAAAAATAAAGTGAATCTCACTGTATTTTATTATTCTCCATGAAAACCTAAAAACATACCCATCTTCTAGACTCACTAATGTCGAAGTGAATGTTTCCTTATGCAAATAATGCCGCTGCAAGTTCAACAGTCCCATCAGGTTTCAATTCTGAGCATCGGTCCAAACGTAATAAAAAAACACTCAAACATTTATTTAACGTACCCAAATAAAACATTAGAAAGTGATTCTGGGAACACCGGGCTATAGAATCTTGTGCAGTCATTTTTCACGGACTCATAAAATTCACATGTATTTTAAAAAAAATCCATGGAAAATCCATGTTTTTACATTGACATCATCAATGAAAAAGTTTTCTTGTATGAATACACTAATCAAATTAAGATGAAACATCCTTAAGAATAAGAACTTTATGGGGATGATTTTTCATTTGATATGTATGGATAGATTGTGATTCAAGGAAGGGAATGAGTTGATAATTGAAGGAATGTTAGAATATAACTCTTTAGACAGGATAATCATGAAAGATGTAATGCAATGTTTTCAGAGCCACATTATAATGAATCTATTTTTTAGATAACGTAAATTCAAATATAATTAAAAATTCCTTATATAAATTAACATGAAATAATTTTCATGCATCAAAAATGGTTAAGAAATGTTGTATATGGTGTGATCCTCACCCATAGATACCAACTCTTAAAAAGAAAATACTTTTTCCTCTCTTGATTTCAGTTAGATATGTAAATTTCTAAAAACATAGTGTATCTTAGTTAATCATATTCTATTAGAATAATGAGTTCCATGAGAATATTATCTATGAAAATAAGAGGCCATTTGTGGTCAAATATTGAACAAATAAGAACCATGAACAAATATTCATGAAGAACATGAGATACACAATACATACATAGAGAATAAGAGTCTCTTACTATCATGCCATGTTTCTGCTTCAAAAATGGATCATGAATAATATATACCATGGTATAGTGCATGAGTTAACTACTACCACAATGTTATGTGAAGGAAAGTTTCATTGAATTTTGTAAATCCTTCTTGGATTTAATGAATGGATTTTTCAACATTAAAAAGGAGAAACTTTTGTAAATTATTATACATTGTATAAAATATTGTTATACTATATGGTTATTTCCCTATGAGATCTTTGAGTAGAAATGGTTAGGTTATATATTTATTTTATGTTAAGGGGGAGATAATTCATGAATGCATGATAAAATTAAATAAAAATGTAAATGAGTTTCACGAAGTAGACCAAGTTAAACTATTCATTTCATGGAAAATAAATTTATGAAAATATCAAATCTCCAATGACTCAGTGATGATGAAACAAATTACCTAAAATAATGAAATGATTTTTTATAACTGAGCCAATGTTTATTCATAACACATGAATAACAATTTATAAATAATTTCATTTTATATAAATCGGTTTTATAATTCAAGAATAATTTATATAGAAGAATCAGTGTTACAATCAATTTTTCTTATTATTTATATAATAATGAAAATATGAATTCTCAAAACTAATGAATATTATTGTGTGTTGAATATGAAAATAAAAGAATGTAATTGTGATGATTATGGGCATTGAATTCATGTTTCTAATAATTATAAAAAAAATTCTAATATATGAATAAATCGAGGAAATAGTTGATGATAAAGTAGATTCAATTTATTTTATTCATCACTGATGAAGAAAGGTTAAAATAAGATAATAAGATAGTAAAATATATATCAATGATCAAATAATGAAGAATAAGAAGAAGAAGTTAACATTTACATTATCAACAAGAAATAAGAATATATTGTTTGGAATAATTTTATGTAAGTTACAAAGATAATTAGAAATAATTGAATAATAAAGAATCACTATGAGATCCATCTGAAGTGGAAATAGGTGGAAGACATTATTTTTGTTAAAAAACAATATGAAACTAAATAATTTATTTTTAGGATATATTTATAACCACCCAAGTGTTGGAAATAAGAAAATTTATTTTATTTGTATGTGATGTAGGTAAATGTTCATTCCACTATTATTGTAACAACAATTAATGGGTTATTTTCCTGCTATTATTTGGTATTACGTTATTTATAAACTGTTAAAATGAGTAGATACCCATGTTGAGAAGTGAATCATATAACAATATTGGGTTACATGATTACATAGATTTATATATCTAAATATAAAATGAAAAGTAGAATAACAGAATCAATATAATAATAAGACTAAGTGGTAAAAGGATTATTATATAATGTTTGTGAAAATTTTCACAACAATGATTCACCCCCTCTTAATGTTGTGTATATCCTAATGTTTTATCCTGATTTTTTTACCTTCTTTGTGGATAATATGAAAGCTTCTTCTATTTGGATTATATCTATTAAATATCTCATCAACTCCACATTACTCATAATTCCTAAATATCTCAACTATTACCTAGATAAGAAAAGGGAAATAGAATGCCAAAATATACATAAAAAATTTATATTTTATTCAATACATTTCATTAGGGGAAATTATTGATTTTATTCAATGTAAAAAATTAGTTTTAAATATGAACCATTCCACAAAAAATTATTGTTTGTAGAAATAATTTGGGGTATCATTCTGAGCAAGAATATTCTATTCCATATTAACATAGAACCTATTTTTTCATTCATCCAAAAAAAATTAAAAGGTTTTTATAGTTTATAATGTTCATTTCAAAAACCATTATAATCCGGATATGATTTAATCTTCCAATTTTTACACAAAAAACATATACATGTATTTACCTTTTTAAGATAAAAACACACTATTTCACAACCTTAATTTGGATTCTTTTAAATTTTTTATAAGGGGTATATTCTTTTCCATAAAAATAAAAAACATATAAAAGTAAAGTTATCTATGTAATGAGTAAAATGAATATGCTTATTGGTCTATTCCATCCTCAAAGGTATTTACAAAATTGAATGAGTGATCTCTAATTGATGAGTATATGTAATAGCCACCTAATTATATCAGAGTTAACAATCATCACATTATTAAATATTCCACATAACTAATGTTTATATATTTTTATCAAAGAAATGTCTTGAAAAATAAATCATGAAGGGAAAAATTCATATTCTTTTGGAAATTTAGTCCAACATTTCTATATCAAAAACAGTTACCATCATTTATATGATAAATCATGATTTAATAATATCACCTAATTAATGTAAGATAAATTTATCCGATTTTACATTTGCTAAAATGTTTCCATCATCATTATTCAAAACAATGAATCCCTAATTTTTTAGTCCAACTTAATTTATTTCATCACAGACCTAGGAAAAAAATAAAAGATTATATTTTAATTAAAAAATATTGGTGTTTTGTATTCATTTTTATCTTTTCAAAGTACTTCTAATCCAAATAGATTAATCATGAGAGATAATTCATTACCAATGGCTAAAAATAAAACATTGCGCATTTTAATTTTTTTTATGATTTTCAATTCTCCTTGAAATTTAGAAGATTATTTGTTTTCTAATATCCAAGGACCAACCACACTAGAATATTTATTTTATACTTTCAAAATTAATTTTGTCTATATTTCATTATTATATTAATTATTCTATTTTTAAGTTCAAAAATACACATTTTATTTAGTCATGTCAAATGATAAGGAAATAAAAAAATGATTAATAGGTCGATCAAGCATTCTCTGATATCTTCAAGTATAAAATCATGTTTTATAATTTATGCCCAATTTTCCAAACTAGTTTATGAAAATACTTCTATTGAGGGGAATGAATCTCCCTTAATAATTTTCAATAATTCCCTCTATTTTGAATAATATATTAGTGATTATACCATACAATCTAATTTGTATTCCCAATTACCTCAAAATACAAAAAATATCATTATAAAATTATTTTAGAAAATAAATTATTAAGTTATTTATATTTTTTGGGATTCCTTTATCTATTTAGAATGAATTATATCCATGTATATTTCTATTTTTACATTCATAAATAATTATATAACATGAAATATTATTTTCACTCATTTTGGTAATGAATTGGTTTTTAGCATCTTTATCACTATTTTTTTAATTCGAACTTTTTTTCATATTTATATCTTCAATAGAAAATAATTTCATTTTAGAAACATTGAATAAAATATTACACATATCATAGTACGAATAATTACAAATCTTTTTATCATTCAAAATATTCATGGATTATAATTTTCATATTCATTATATTCATTGGTTTTTGGATTGTGGAAAATTTCTCAACTAATGTGATGTTTGTCTAGAAAAAACTATTAAAAGGGATGCATTCATGCGCACATCCTTTTACAACATCTAATGTTTCCTGAGATTTGAGATATAACATAATAAAATATCTCTTCTAAATCTTTATCAGAACATCAATAACATGATTCATCTCGATGACTATACATTAACTAATATATATCATTATTTTTTAATCTAATATAGATTTATTATTTCCTCTTACCATTTTCATGATATTACTATATTTCATCATTTCATAAGATATTATTAAAATATGAAAATTATTGAGGAAAAAATAACATTAATATTTTTATTCCATTTTAGAAACATTAGAATCAATCATATTTGATTTGATATGAATAATACTTTAATAATAACATCAACATATATCTTCCCACTATAATGTTTTATACAACTAAAAAACATTATTCAACAATGATAAGATACTGTAAATAGTCTCATCGTAATGTATATTGAAATATTTGGTCAAAGGAAGTCACTGTTTTCTGTAACACAAGATAGAAATTGTGTTTTATGTGATGAATTCTTAAATATTTATTTCTTATAATGAATTTTATTTATAAATTTAAATTAATTTGTAAAAATATATTTCCTAAAATCTAAGGATATTAAATGAAATATATATCTATTATAACATATCCATTAAATTGGAGTCTATAAATAAGAATAACTACATTATGATAAATATTTAAAAATTTCATTCTGAATATATATTTATTGACAAATTCATATTAAATATTCACTCAATTTTTTTGAAATTTCAATTTTGAACAAAAATATGTTTTTCTACAAAATATATTTATTCATTTTGGTGATATAATATTGTACATAATTTATATAAAAATTAAAAAATTTACATGGTAAACAGAAAAATAATAAACTGGAATATAAAAAATAACATTGGGTTAACTTGGTTTATTTATTTTTGAAAAATATTTACATTTAGTGAATAATAAAAATAAAATATTTTTTCTGAAAATTATTATTGGTTATCTATTAAAAATAAGGTTAAAATTAAAATTACATATTAAGTTTTTTTCAACTGACAAAGTAAAGTTTAGATATACTTAATACAATAAACTAAATTTTAATAATCTTTATAATAGATTTAAGTATGTGTTTAATTTTGTCATAAATCATATGTTTTTGAAATCATTTTTTAGAGACTATTGTTTCTCTATTTCAATCAGTTAAAATATCCTCTAATGAGGAAGGATTTCAATGATATTTATAAAAAAAATTCTAGAAATATTAATTGAAATTAAAAAAGTGTTGAATACAAGTTATATAGTTAATATTTCATGAATGATATTTTTCAATGTGTTTTGAATATTTAATTTAGTAATAAATTTTGACTCATCTTAAAATTAAATTTTATAAATATTATTACATATTTGGGCTAACAGTAATGTATATTATATAATAATGTGAACATCAAGTTTTTATTAATCAAGGGAGAAAATAATAAAAAAATTTGGACATTGTTTTGGTTAAAATAGTTTTACTAGGGGTTAAACAAAAACTATAAGTGTTAAAATGATCTAAAAACATACTAAACCACTTTTTAATGGTAATAATTTGAACTCAACTCATATAAGTTTTAGTAGTGGTCTATTTCTATATCATTTTGGAATCTATAAAATTTGGATATATATTTTTATTATCAAATATTTCATGTGTTTTTCTCCCCAAAATAAAATAGGCCTCCTCTCCCCACTCCAATTAAAACAAAAAAAAAATTTTTAATCAAAACAATTATAAAAAAACAAGGAACCACACTCCCAATCCTCGTATGAAAATCCAAAAAATTGAATTTTTTGTATTGAGGATGATAATTTGACACGATTTGTTCTATAAAACCTTAAAAATTAAAAATTAAAGCATATATAACATACATTATAGAGGGAAATTATGTTTTATTGTTTTATAGATTTACCTAAAACCCTTATATAAACAATTAAAAATTCCCCAAAAGAATAATATAATAATATAATAATATTTTCTAATTTAATAATAGGTCATCAAAATCAACCTTATGGAAAAAATTATAGAATTAAATAAGTCTACATCATTATTTAAATCCAATTTGAGAAGAAATTAATAAAGGCGAACTAAGTTGCTCGGTAAGGTTAATTATTAATAATTTCAATTGGGGTTTATTAATGAGAATTATAGTTACTAAGGGAATGAAAACATATTAAAGGGTAATTATCACTAAATAACTAATAAAAATAAATACCTAGATCATCAAATATGAAACCTCATAAAAGTAAACAATCATCAAAACAGTAATCAAAATCCATGTGATATCACCCTTGATAAATAAAAATATTATAAAATCATAATGAGAAATTAAAACTATATTAGGGAGTATCAGAGTCATAAAACCCTTTAAAATTCATTGGAAATATCCTATTAATTAGAAAAACCATACAGTCGACTAGAGATATTATAATAAAAAAATTCAATGTAGAGCTATTATGGGCTTAGTCAGTGCTATCTTGGTTTCCCAATCATGTAATCTAAAATCGAATCACCTAGTGCTATATAGTTCCCACTATAGTATCAGCTTTATTTGTATCACTTTGTGCTATCTAGTGATCCGCAACATATAATGTGTAATATGATCACTTATTTCTATATAGTTTTCCACATTGTATATGATGTAATGAGATGACCCACTGTTATTTGGGCCACCACATCATGTAACATTTCCTAGAACAAAAGAATTAATTAAACTCATAATAATAGTAATTATTCATTTTACATGATGATTAAAACATATAAATCAAATGGGTATCATTCCATTATCCATGAAACCCAAATAACCCATTGAATACAAATGGGTTCCGTAACTATCTCTTTCAAACATGGTTATCACTTTTAAAATAAATGTCTTCCAAAACAATCTATTTGAAACATTATTTTGAAGTTGAAAAATGGTATCCATAAAAATATCCTTGAAATATGATTAACCCATATGAAATAAATATGTTCCATAATAATCAAATTGAAACATTATTTTCTCATATAAAATAAATGGGTTCCATAAGAATCTCTTTGGAACTAGGTTAACCTGTGGTATGTGAAACAAGTTGGTTACAATCAATTTGAAACAATAATAATATATTCTGAGAAAGAATTATGATGGTATCAAAAAAATAACTATAGGGGATAATTAATAAAATGTATTGTTGAAATTCATTTAATAGATCATAAAAAACATTCTAGAGAAAAAAAATATTAACAAATTCAATGTGTGCAATATGTATTTCAACCATTGGAATCATAATACCCATGATTTAATAACATAAAATGAACCATAGGTATAAATATAAAAATTAAATTCCTGATATTGAATGATAAATTAGAAGTATATACACTTAATATGAAAATATAGATCTATAACATAACAACAATTTCAAAAAAAAATAGTGACAAAAATACATTACAGCTTTGGTGACAAAGAAATTGTAAACCCCATGAATGAAAAAAATGAAATATATATCTAAAACACCATAAATTCATGCATAAGAAGATGAAAATAAATTCATGGGTAATATATTCACCATATAAATATATTTTTGTGAATAATAACAAATAAGTATCTATAAAATGTATATTGAGATGAATCCTCATACTATTGTGGTAACATTTCAATCGAAACCCAAAATGTAATAATCATCAAATGAAACATTTAATTACCTTTAATATAAAATATATGATGATATAATATATAAATATTTCAATATATACAATAATAAAATAAGTATGTGTTGAGTATGAAATTTATCTCATAGTTGAAAAATATGTGATGCATATTCAATACCATATTTTTGATTTTTCATCCTCGTACTATATCATTAAAAATAATAAAATTATTTTAATTATATACATAAATAAAAACTATTTAAATGTTTATTATTAATTCTATTTCAACTATATAAATTTTATATACAATTACTTAATCAATAATTTTTTACTCATTTTTGGAACATATTTGGCTTATGTGTCATAACTGATAGTTATAGGTCAACTATGGTCAATGAGGTCATTATTTAAACAAATCTAGAATAATAAAAATGAAATAATTATTAAATTTATACACAAATAAAACATTCACAATCATTCATGATTGATATTTATGAAAATTTAATGAATATTATGATCATGGATATTATAAGTCGTGTGTAAGTAGGAAAAATGTGTGTATTATTCAATGATCAGAATGGAAATAAGGTATATTAATTTTTTTATAGATTGAAAATTTTATCATAAAGAATATATTAAAAAATTATATATGATAATATATATAAATATATATCATTCTTGTGACATGGTGATGAAAATTGAATAATTTGATCCCATCGAGGAGGTGATTGGTCAAACGTATATGGATAATGTTATCACCTTTTCAGTGTGTAGAATGTAACAAAGAAAATGAAATGTTTTTTTAAAAATATATATAATTATGTCATAAGTATGATTTTTTTCAATTTTATCATAAATTTTTTAAAAATCATCTTTAATATATTCTATGTAAACTATAGACATATCACATCTCTATGAGGAGGCAGTAGTCCACATGTCTACAAACGATGTTATCAAATATCCATAAAATGTAACTTTTGAAGAAAATATATTTTTAATAAATCCATAAGAATTGGGAATTTATAAATATAATATATATAATATAAAAATAGCATGAAAATAATAATTTCCAACTATAAGAGGTTGTAATGGAAAAACCAATGACATCATTTCACGAGGCTGTAGATCACCGTACACACAAACAGTAAATTCATTTCCCATTTGATGGAAGCGTGAATTGGTGTTTTTATAAACAATAACATAAATAAATATCAATATATTTATGATACTAGGGTAATCATATAATAATATAGTAATAATAACCAAAGTTTTTAAGATATGAAAATAAAGGAAATGCTTGGTGTAGAATTTTACCTCTTCTTCTGGTAACAAATTTTAGTTTAAATGAAAATAAATTATTTTTGATTTATTACCTATGCTAGTCTTCTAATATGATAGGATTTATGTTGGTAGTTTATTTGGGAAGGTGTATTTTGGAGAAATTGAATGAGATGTCTGAAGAAGTTGGGATAGAGTGTGTCTTTTTATAATTGATGGGTAGTTGAATTATTCAAAATAACAAAAAGGTAAACACTATTTGGAGGTCTCCAATAGATAATGTTCCTAAAATAATGATTAAAATTTGTTATATGAGAACATATTGTAAAATAATGGAGAGACAATGGCTATTGTATATGTTTCTATTTCATTTGTCCTCATGAGATTAAAGATTAACCAATAACTGAACTCATTTTTACCTTAATCACTATAATTAATTTTAAATGCTTTCACCAATATTTTCAATATAAATATAAATTGAACATATATGATATTATAGATTCTGTGAATTCCAAATATGGAATCAATTTTTCAAATTTCAATTAATATTATTGGAAGAATTTATTTTAAAATTAATCCCACGGATTAAACGAGAAATAAAATTTTTAAAATAAAAAGCTCAAAAGTATGAAATGTATTTATATCTAATTTAAATATGAAATAGGTTCCATTAAACTAAATTGGACTAAATTATATATATTTATTATCTAATAATACTTTAAACACAATAAATATTATAATTTATGACTATAAATTAATGGATCAAAATGTATATGTAGATGGAAAACTACATGAGTGGGTGAATTGTATATTTAAAAACATTAATTTTAATCATTAAAATAATATTTGATTATAAATAATAGACAAATAGAACTACAAAACCATGCATAGTGTTAAAACTATATTTTTACATGGCCCTCATATTTGATGATAAATGATATCGAAATAATGTTGATTCTGATATGTATTTCACATGTCACAAAAGATTATATCATTATTGTCTATAGAGTCCTATTAAATGTGTGGAGGTAATGTAAAATACATTTAATAGTATTCATAGTATTAAATAATTAATCATATTATTAACAAAAAGTATCATAACTAAAATGGTTACAGAAAATAAGAGTCGTATGAAAATTAATGCTCTTATCATAAATCATAAATAAGTGTATTCAGAATAAAAATTTATTTATATTATAATATAGAGTAGGATGATTATATCCTAGTTAATGAAATTCTGATAAATGAAATAAAAATAGAAATATGAATATTTAAGAATTATTTTTCTAATATAACTGTGGAATAAAATTACTTTTAATAAAACAAGTAATATATTGAATATGATTCATTTAACCCGATGATAAATGTATTTATTAATCATTAATAAAGTTCCCTTGTTTTATACATACAATAATCTCTGTCTTTCACTTACCAGATAAAGGCCTCGATATGATTATCATATTTTCTCTTACTACCTATCCCTGATATCCCGTGGTATGATGATCATATCTGTCTTTCTATCGTTGCAATCCCTCAATCAAGAAGGTGATCAACACCTCGGTGTTCTGAGCCTCAAAATCCCTAGATGGAAATCAAAATATTCAGAATAACATAATAAAAAAACTCTAAATATTTAAAAAAATTCACTTCTAGTAAACTTCAAAAGACTCTAATAGATGGAAAATTACATGAGAGTCTCTACAGGTGAGATTCTTCACTCTATTAAATCATCATGTGACCAGGTATTTCTAAGATAACATTCTGACGGTTAACATAATTTTAAACAGTCATATTTTCTCCATGATTTTTGAGAAGTCATGGTTACATAGTGTGTCAACTATCATATTATTAAAAAATGAATGATATTATTTTTTATTTACAAATATTATAATAGAACACACAACATCAATTTGTTTCACAAATTTTTGGATATAAATGGTATTTCACTTGAATAATGTTTTCTATATTAATAATACATCCATCATATAATCTAATGGATTTACTTACAGAATTTCAATACAATTTTCCTTATGATTGTGAGTCATATGGTTTCAGATTTGATTCAATATTTTAATTAACTGTTTTTAGTATTAATTAATGGTAAAAAGTATTTAAATTGATTTGATAATGTGAATTAAATCATTATGAGATTCTTTCTCATGATTATAAATATAATGTAAATTCATAAATTCTTTAAAAAATATTTCAATATGTCGTAGAAAATTATAATGTCTTAAAAACAATTAAAATAATTAGACATAAAATAATTAGTTTATTATGTATTTTTAAAAGGGGCTGCGATTTTCCAAAAAAAAAATTAAAAAGGATAAACTAAATTTTTACTAAACAATATCCCCATTTTGGGAAAGAACATTCATCAAAACATAAATAAAAAGTAAATTTGAGATACATAAGATATTTTTTAAGAATAATTCTATTGAGAATTAATAAAACATATCTACTTTTATGTTTATAACTCATCTAAATAAAATATAAAATAAGATAAATTACCCAGAGGATAAAAACTCCCCCTCAAGATCATAATATATTTTTAAAAAAATTTTCTCCCCATTTGTTGAAGCATATCCGACTTACTATAATATTCTCTAACTTTATATATGATCACCCCACCACTATTTTGATTTTAAAAAAGGAATGGGAATAATAATTGAGGAACCTAAAAAGGGTAGGTAAACACCTATAGAAAATAGTAAACTACATGGTTATCTAGAATAAATGAATGAACATTCAGAAAAAAGAATTAGAGGTCACCAAATAATATTATATGTAGAGGAAATATCGCTTCCTTAAGAATCTGAGCAAAAAAATTACAATATGAATTTTAATAAATAAATCATTATTCTGGGGAATCAATGTTATGAACATTTCCATTAACTAAATATTTTAATATACACTTCATGATTTAACCATAATTTCTCCAGTGAACTATTTTTCTTTTTTAACCCCTGAATTCATTCCTCCTGGATATGAATTCTGTTGTATAGCTCCTTCAACTTTTCTACATGATTTTGAATGTTTTACTCAAAAAATTTATTATATTGTTCTTAGGCTTTGATTATTTATGAGAAATCATAATGATGATTAATAAAATAAATAATATCATCTTTGAAGACATTGAATCTAGAAATATCATTGACAAAAAATTTAAAATTTCTTATAAATATAAGATATCTTTAGTATTTTCTCAAATGTGATTCCAAAATATTCCAGATACATATCCTACGTGGCTATATCTCTTGTAAGACTACTGCTATGAATATTAGTTTTATAAAGAGACATTGTGATTTTAAAATGATTTTTATCATGATACATTACGTCTTCATCTATTCCCTGAGAACATTTTTATCAGTGATTCATAAAGATAAATCATTGTAATTTTACATTGTGATTTTCTTGATATTTTTTTTCAGTGATTTATATTACATTATCAAAAATATTCCTACTTTATTTTAACCATCTAATAATGATTTTATTCATCATCTATAGAAGATGATTTATCTTTATGAACCAATTAAGTCTTTTTTTATTTATAGATAGATTTCTCTTTTTTGATTCCTATAGAAGATAACTATTTTTAATAGACTTGATAAGTGCTCATAAAAATCTTAGCTGAATGATTATCCCCGTATTTATCTTTTGAACATACTTTTGATCGACTTTCTTCAGTTTTTTCATTTTCTTCCCCATATTCTTCTTCTATTTTCTCATGTTATTTTCGTTTATATATTTGTTTTTCACATTTTGTACCTTGTTCTCCTTAATAATCTTCTATTTTTCTTAGATAATTTCTTCTTCATAAACTTCAAGTCATTCATCCGTACATATATATTTATCAATTGAAAAATTTGTGACCCCATTATAAAGTAATATTTTCCAGTGGACATTGAGTCCTTTTCAACAACATTTTCATTTCTGTTGTTTTTGATAGAGGATAAATAAACATAAAATACAACTCTTCCTTTAAAAAAAATCTTCTAGTATTGGTTAAAAAATTCACAAAAGATGATCATACACCCTTAAATAATTGTTAACATATTTGTGATTTAGATACCTTTATCTGTTGTTTCTGTTTTATTTACCTATCTCTATAAAACATACCCACTTTAGAGCCTTACTATACGAGATTCATTTGGGTCAAGTCTGATTCGATCATCTCATTAATTTCATGGATTCTTTCTCTTTAACCATTTATGGAAAACTTCATTTTAGTACTTATTTTGTTTCTATTAATTATTTTTGGGAAGAGAATCGTTTTCCCCTTTTCTCATCTTTCTAAACTTTCAATTTCAAATAAGTTACTACTTATGGTGTATAAATCATAATATTCATAACAAAAATAATTTATTATGGATAAAAAACCTTCATCCACATTATTGTATCCTCATTTCTCAATTCCATATTTTCCCTAATAAGATTAGATTTTATTACAATATTGAAATAAATAAAACATTATATGATCAAATTATTAATCACAACCGAAAACACAATAATATGAGATTTTATTTCTCTAGATCAGTTACTATTTATCTTCATGAAAATTAAACTAGCTAGATTTATTTCCATAATGTTTTGACATAATCTAAAGTAATAATGTCATATACTTTTAATATTTATCTATATATTTTTTTTTGAATCCAATAAAAAGCATCTGCAGACCAACAACTCTATGATCTGGGATGAGATGTGTGACTTTTCTTTTATCATAATTATTTTTCAAAAATGTGCATTTTTGAACACCAATGTCATAATTTTTTAGATGTTTAATTTTTTCATATTGTACACCACTTTAAAATTTTGTACAAAATGGGGCACTTTTTGAATCAAAATAATTTTAACTAAAAGTTAATATTGAGTGAGAATATCCCATCCAAGATCTGTAACCATAAAAGTGGAGTTGTTGATAAATTTTATCAAAATTTTCAGTAAGAGAAGTAAACATCAATAAGATCATATTTAATTAATAAATTTATAAATTTAGATAGAAAAATAAATTGTCATCCTCCTAATTGTTAGTTCTAGAGGTTAATTTGGTTTATTAAACAATTTTCTTAGAAATAAATTTTTCAAGATCATTATAATGAATATCCTTAATAAAATTATAATTTTTTTGGGAATAAAAACAATTAAAAAAATGTTCTTCTCAATATCTTTAGAAATATATAATAATTCTTTTTAAAAAATATTTATTATTGAATTTTCATTTTCATGAATTTTGGAAAATCTAGATTCTTCTTCATAATAAGGTAATGTATTATTATCACTAGTTGAAGATAATTCATCATCCAATGATATAGAATCATTCTCATTACTATTTTTTTTATGAAATATTAGTTAAAGAAGAATAATTGTGTACTTTATCCATAATATATTGTCATTAAAAAAAGTATCTACAAATAATTACCAATATTATTATGTCCATATATTTCCTTATCTGAAGAATCAATTGAACAGTCTCCTACACTACCACACCATGAATCATTTTTCATTCAAAATTTTTTTACTGTTAGAATTATAATACTTATTCAGATTTCTATCAGAATTAATTCCCATTCTATAATCCTTTTTGACCATTGTAAAATATGGTCTTATGTGTCAATCATTCATATATTTTAGCACATAATGCTAGAACCATTTTTTCATTATTGTCCTTAATTTTCCTGCACAAAAATTGAAATTCTATCAATACATAATATATTATTCAACCTTTTAGAATGATTATCCAATTAATTTTTAGATTGATCAGAATCACTTGAATCTGATAGAATTAAAAAAAATTTCTTTCTAGATTATTTGATAAATTCATCAGGATTCATCACCTTCATCAGATTTAAAATAGCAGTAAATGAAACTCCACCATTTATTTTATTTTTTTTCTCAGTATCTCATTGAAATATATACTCGTATTGTAAATGAGTTCTAAAGAAATCATCAAGAATTAAATTTTTATTTTTCCTTGATTCATCCACATATTTAATTATAAATTCCCACTCATTAGGAAATATATCAATAAAATTTTCTAGAAGAATTTCATCTTCAATTTAATTATCTTCTATATATGTTAAACTATTGACTATTAAAAGGAACATTTATTTTACCTTTGAAAGAAGTTCCCCAAATGGGAATTCAAAATCCTAATAATATTCTTTGAGAATTTATCTTCTAGTTTCGATAACCATTGAGGTACAAAAATGAGTTATTTATATCATTTTTTAGATACTGTTTTTAGATTCACAAAAAGATATCTGACTGTAAATACTTCTATTCATAGAACATAATAAATCATTTCGTATTATATAATTCAATTGATACTCTTGATTTTCATAATTTGTGAATGAAATCACACCCTACACGGAAATCTTTTTATCTCCAACAAACGAGAAAAAATTGTGAAAACCAGTATTTATAATGAATTTCTTTATTATATATTTCAAATTCATATATCTAGCTCCATAAAAATAGGTAGTCTATATGGATTGAGGTTATCTATTGAACCAACATTGATTTTTACCATCTTTAAAATAGATACAAAAAAATATACTCCATAGTACACATTAGTGAAATATGTAATTGTAAACGAAATGTTTATAACTAAATTTCAAAATGTAATAAGTAATGGGTACTAAGTATTAGTAAGGGAACACTCCTTGGATAAAAAATAAAAGTATCAGTATAATAGATTCTCATCTATGATATCAATTATTGGATAGAAATGTATTTTTCATTGGGAAACTATACAAGAGAGTTTGAATTGTATATTTAAAAACATTAATTTTTAACTATAAATGATACTTTTTTTTACAATTTTAATCAAATGAAACTCACAAATCCTATTTGGTATTAAAACTATATTTGGACATAACCCTTTGGTCTAATGATAAAATATATCGTAATCAAATATATTCTGATATGTATTCCAAAATCCATGAAAAGATTCAATCATTACCCCATATAGATTCATAATCAAAGAGTTACTTTAACAAAAATAAGGATTAATTGAATTTATTGAAACAAAGTTTTATCGGAGTACATACAAAATGAATCTTAATAATAGTGGTTATGATAAATCATAGTAGTACATAAAGTAATCATACTATCTTAATGTGTATAAAATGATACTCAAAATAAATATGTATTTACATTTTAATACACAATAAAATAATTATATCATAAGTAAATAATTTAAAATAAATGATATCAAAATAGATAGGTGATCAATAATTAAATCACATTATAATTAAATTGTATTGGAATTAAGAGACTTTTAATTATACAAGTATTAAAAATGATTACAATTACTTTAACCCCAAGATAAGGGAATCCAATAACCTTGGATAAAGGTCCCTTGTTTTATACTTATAATTATGTTTGTGTTTCTCTTACCAGAGACAGTCCTCGATACAATGACCAGATTCCCCTATATGTCCTTCTCGGAGATCCCTCCATACAATTTTCATATCTATCTTCCTTTCCCCATAATCCCAAGATCAAGAAGGTGATGGGCTCATCAGTCTTCTTTGCCTTAGAATCTGCCAACTGTAATTCCAACAAACTGAGTCACAAAAAACAAAATAAACACTGAAATATTATAAGCACATGGAATAATAATTTGACTTATTATAAACTATAGACTTCTCGCACAGTAGAAAATTCATTATAGTTTCTCCACATGTGTCGTTCCCTTCTATTTGTGAGATTATAAAATGGAATTCTATTTATTGGTAATCCTTCTAATAATCATATTTACTTCCAATGTTAATTTTATCTCTATGATTTTTAAGTGGACACAGAAACTTGGAAGTTCAACAATCATATTATAACTGAATGAATGAAACTATTTTAATTTATACATCTTATAACATAATGCAAGATGTCATTTTATTTTTCACAATTTTTAGTGCAAAAGTTATTATAATAGAATAATTTTATCCATATTTATAATTTATCCTTTATCCAATATGATGGATTTACATATAGAATGCTATTTCAACATTCTTTATGAGTGTGAATATGACAGAATTGGTTCTAATGACAAATATGATTAAATTTTTTTCAATATGAATACAATAAAAAATTATTTAACGTGATTTGATATGTTGAATTTGATCGTAATCATATCATTTCTCATTAAGATAATGGTGATAAAAATTCATCAATACTTCAACAATTAATTCTATGTATGGTTTAAAATTATATTTTCTTCAAAAACAATTAAAATTTATTAGACATAATATAATTAGTTAATTGTTCAATTGGAAATAGTTTTTGACATAATAAACAAAAGGAACGGAAAATTGTGAATGTAATTTTTAATCAATATATATTATTTATATGAAAAGTATTTTTTTATTAAAAATCTAGTATTTTTATCTATTCATCAAAAAATGAAACTTTCAAAAAAATACCAACAATTCACCAAAAAAATTTACTTTCCAATTTTTTATATGTAGTTTATTTTTTAAAATAGCATTTTTAAAAGTTTTATAATTTAGTTGTAATAATAATACACTATTAAACAGCAATAAAACACCCTTTTAAAGAAAAATATTTTTATCATTAAACTTTTATTTAATCTTATCTTAGTCCTATAAACCTTAGTATAATAATTTCAAAACATTTTATTGAACATATAAAATATGAAATTAATTAATTAATTTTTTTAATACTGATTAATATAATTTTATAGGAGAAATATTTATTAATGTAAAAAAATTATTTTCCAAATAACACATCCATTCTATTTAACTGGTCGTTGTTTTAATTTAAAATTAATTTCTAACCAATGAATGAATTCTATAAACACTTGTCAACTATAATTTCATATTTTATTTATTTTTATTATTTCACAAAATTTCAATGGAGATGTGATAGATATCATAATAAATAATAATATTATTAATATATTATTTTATGGTAAGGTTGGTCCTTGTGTATTACATAAGTTATTGGAGAAACCAAATGTTATGTGCAACATAAGATAAAATTGATGTTACATATAAGTAATGATTAATTATGCAATTTATTTAACAAAATATATATGAGATTTAAAATTAATATCAACGATGATATTTAGTAAAATATTATGATGTTAAATCATAAACAAATTAAAATTAATTTTTCCATAAATATTTAACATTATTCAAAGGATTATAATTTTTATAATTCCAATATTGAATCACATGTCATGTATTAGTTTAAAAATATAACAATTAAAAGGGAATTTTGGAAGCATAAATTTCTCCAAATGATACAAATAACTAGGATTCCACATAGGGTTTACATTGGTGGGAATATAAATGGTTGATGGGGAAGGTAAAAAACAATTCCTATAGACGAATAATAAGTTATAGAGATCGTGGTGAATTGGATGGAAATGATAAAAAAACCTATCAGGACCCATCCATAATCCTTAAATATTTTATTTATTTTAAAATTATAAATAAATTTCATTTAATAAATATGTTTTAGGAATATATTTTTAGAGAATTAGAAATACAAACTTACATAGAAAACCATTATTTACACATGGAAACTTATACTCAGTATAAATTTATTTACAAAAAAAAATTATTTAAAAAATCATAATGCCTTGTATTGATATATCATTGAAATTCTCTAGTGATCAAATACATGTCTCAATACATTCTTAAACTCTGTCATAAACATTTTAATACTCATGATGATCATAAAAGATCAATACGGTATATAAAAGGGATGGAAATCATTGGTTCTGTAAAAACCATGAAAATCATATAATGCTTACCATTATCATCTTTGTCCTTTGAGAATATTATTTAAGAAAATTCACATGAATAAAAACAACACATTTTTCTCAAATAAGATCAATAAATATAATGAAATAATTTAAAACAATTTAATGTGAGTGATATAATAACATACACAAACCCCTTTCAAAACCATTTGAATTGGGAAAACCATATAGATGAAATCCAATTAATCTATTACAGGATTACTTTTCACTATCTTGGCCATCTCAGGTTAGGATGTAATAGGCATACCAGATACTATCTAGGCAACCCTATGTTATGTTGTAATGGGATTCCATGATGCTATATAGGCCACCACATGATAAGCTATAATAAACTTACCTACCACTGTCTGAGACAACCCATGTATAATATATATTTGTGTCACCAATTTCATAAAATTATTGAGTACTATATCATTAATAAAAAAATCTCATCATAAATCCCTTTGGAAAAATCTTTTAATACCATCCGGAAAAAGAATTTATTTAACAATTCCATTTCTTTCGAAAATTAATTTCAATTCCAAAATACGAAAAAAGGAAAACATTATTTTTTATTAAAAAACACTTCATACATGAAAATAAATCTATAAAAAATGTAATTGTCTAAACTAAAAGAAATTCATTATCTACACGTATGTTATTAATAGATCATTAATTTTTTACAAAATAGTCAATAAAAACACGAAAAAACAGTCCATTTTAAATACAGAAAATGCAATTAAAAATATTGAAAAAAATATTTATAAAATATTTATATCTATAAAAATATGTATTTAAAATAATATATAAAATACTGATAGATATAAAAAGATATAATAAACATATCTTTAAACAATAAAGGTATCTCTACCACCATGAACCATTAAAAATTAACCCAAAAAATATTAACATTTTAAAAAAATTTAATAAATTGATAATAAGTATAATAATTAAATGTCACGTAAAAGGGTTTTTATGCATACCTAATAAATTAATGTAGGTTTATAACATCACACTATGCTTAAATTAAAGTACATTTATATGAAGTCCCTTGACATGAGTTAAGAACTTTACATACAATAATTATATTCCTTTATATTATATTTAGGAAACTAATTCACTTGGTGAAGAAAATTTTATATCACATATTTCCATGTTATAATAATTACATGATTATTTATATTTATTTCTGATGTTTTGATGATATTCGGTACATGAGTACCAAATGACTTTTGTACGATTGAAATAGTAAACTTGGTCACAAATCCATCATCTCCATAATAAAATTCATGAAAAAATAATAACTATTAGACATAAATAATACATTTTAAATCAATCCATTTAGGTATGGATATGAAAAAGAAACAACATTGTAATCATGGAGATGGTAGGTCATATGTACATATGAGTATCATTTCAAATTTCCAATAATCCTTATAAAAGAGGTTAATTATTATGTTATCAATTTATAATTATTTTAAAATATTTAATATTATATTTATCATTTATATATAATTATATACACCATCATTGTGATTCAGTGATTATAAAAAAACACATCGATTCATGGAGATGACAGTTAACATGTACGCACAAACATCATTTTCATTTTAATGTTCTTGGAATGGTATGAAAATAAATGATATATAATTCTTTTTAATGGTATATAAGTATTTAGTATCATATAAAAATATTAATCCAACCCTTATAACCAGTCTTGCGGGATAGTTAGGGAAGGAAAATTATATACGTTCATGAGTCAACAGCATTCCATACACATAAACAAATAATACATTTCCATTTTGATGAAATTAGATATGGGTTTATGTTTTTATATTAACACAATAGAATCAAATTACATTTTCTATAATTTATTTATTATTTAATCATGATTTATGAAGATTTTATGTATTTGAAGGATAACCATAATAGGATTGCTTCATTAAAAACGATTCCACTCATTCAGACAATATTCTTAAATTAACAGTATAACACCACTAATAATAGTGTTATACCTAAAATAATTCATCTAGAATGTGGGTAGGTATTATAAAAGGGGATTTGGTAATATCATTTATGATAAAAATAGTTTTTAGGTGTATTTAAATGACATAAATGGGTGATCCTTCATAAAAGAGGGGAGGGACACTCTTAAACTTCTTTCACATATTAAATTAATATAAATTAATTTTCTTTTAAAAGTGGGTAAAAAGTTATTTATTTAAAATATAATATGATTATCAGTCTAAATAAACTCATCCAATTAAATTTAGAGAAGTTATTATTATTTTTAATCCTTATCATTTTGTTGTAACAATTATTTAACCCGTATAACTTTTATCATGATTTCATTCCATTTAAATTTTGAGGGTTAATAAAATTTCAATAAAATGAAAAATTATTAATTAAAGAGTCATTCATAAAACTAAAAGACTTATATAAATAGTTTGGCTAAAGTTTATATTTTTATATATTTGATATCAATTAATAATTTTTTATACTTTATAAAACCAATAATGTATATTTTGAAACTATTCATCACTTGAATTTTTGAAAATATCATAAAAACATGATATATTTGAACCAAGTATTTTAAATTATAAATATAATTTCTAGATAATACATAAAATAGTGGATTACATTAATTATATAATATTATATTTACTTGAATATTTTCAATATCAATTATTTCATCTTTTATTAGTTAAAAAATTAATCCATCATCATTGTGTTACAATTTAATGTAATTATTTCATCACTAAAAATTATAAATAAATTTCCATGATGTATATAAAAATATTATATTTATATATAAAATTATTAGTATAAAATATCACTTACATAACACAATATTAAAAATATTTATCTTGTTAAAACAAAAATATGACAAAATTGACATTTCATTGAATATAATATTATAATGGTTATATTCTCATTAAAAATGAAATTAAGTGTCTATTTAACGACACTATGATTATTATGGATGAAAAATTATCATTTAATAAAATTATGACTACCATTAGGGTAATTTTATAATATTAATAATATTATTTTTACCCCTAATTACACGATTTACACTTAACCATTGTAATAGAAATCACCAAACTATCAATTCATATTTTGACCAAATATAAAAGGACCTATTTAAAAAAACATAAATTATGAGTCCAAATATTGAATTCATATTTCAAAATTATATCCATTGAAATTTGCAAAACTAGATTAAAAATTAATCACATTAAGGATACAAGAAAACTAGTTTTTAATGTAAAAACCTTCAAAAGATTGAAATGTGTTTATATGAAAATATTATATCAAATTGATTATAATGACCTTATTTAGATATAAGGATAAAATATTAAAAAAATTATTCTTTTATACTATTAAAATAAATTATTTAACACTGTAAATAAATTTGATGAAAAAGGAGTTTTCAATTAAAGTAGTGCATTTTTTTACTTATTCATCGAAACATGAAACATATAACAAAAATACAAAAAATTAGAAAAAATTAAAAATTAAATTTATAATTTAAAATAAGGTAGATTTTTTTAGAATATAATTTATATATTTTTCAAAAACTAGATTCAAAACATGTGCTACATTAAATTGATAAAACAATTATAAAAATATTTTTTAATTCATAAAATTAGATTTGTAATAATATCAAGTCAAGAAAACACATAAAATTAATTTTACACATTATATTTAATATATTTTAGATATATATATATATCATTAATTTAATCCTATATGATTGATTTGTTGATTTACTGGTATTAAATATCGTAGTGCACATTTTAATTGCTTTTCAGAAAAACATTTTCTTTTAAAAGTTTTGTTTTAATTTATAATTAACTTTTCACCAATTAAATAATTATATATAAATTTTTTAACCATGTTTTCATAATTCAGTTAATCCCATTCATACCCTCCACTCTAACAACTATGTTATATCTGCCATATTAAATAATAATATTTAGTTCTCCATTTATACTCAATGTAGCATATCATATATATAATATAACATAGTGTTTCCTTTTAAAATATAGAGATGTTATGTTCTCCTCACATTTGAAAACTATTTTCCATCTATTTTGAATTTAGACTCGGTATCTAAGGATTGATTTTTTAAAATACCTTTTTTGAAATCCAACATCAAAAACCCTTTAATGAAACATCCACTTTAGAATCATGAAAGGTTAGTATGAAGATAATAAGTGATAACATATATTGATGTCCTATATAATAAAATATGGATATTGAATAAGATAATAACACTCAAAGAATAATATAGAGTTATAGAGAACACAATCAAGGATTAGTTAATCATCACAAAATCATAAATATATTTTGGATTTAGTTTCTATTGATAAAAGTAATGTGATAATGGTTTTGATTAAAGAAGTTTTTCGAAAAGTTGGTGAAATTTTATACTAAATGGGCTAATAAATTCTTTAAATAAAATACTCACCTCAAAATTATATTTTTTTCCATTAATAAATTACCACCACAAACTAATTATTTTTTTAAAATGATGAGTAGTCAAGTTGATTTTTTCCACAACTTAAGAACAAGAATGAACTTCTTGGGATTCACATAATCCATAAAATATTATGTATTTTTTCCCCATATATTTATAAATTAACTTAAAAATTGGTCGGATAATATATAATAATTCAATAAAAATAAAAAAATTTATTTGATGAATAACTACTATAGTTTCCCAAAATTCAATAATAATAACCACTGTTAAATATATAAAATTATAAATATATCTATCCTTATAATTAATCCAATTAATGAAAACATATATTAAAACCCAAAATCTTGATGTATTTGACTGGATATTATTCTATGTTAAATTTTAGATTTATTTCTAAATAAAATAAATTATTCATGTAGTATTAATAGAAAATTTAATTTCCATATTAATATTTAATAAACAAAAACCATGTTAATAAATAACCTAAATCATCATGTTTCCCCAGTGAAATAATATATTATTATAAAATATTAATCCAATTTTATTAGTCTAATAATATCCCACAATATTATACTTACGATAATACTATAATTATCCACAAATAAAAACTATCTTTAGAAATAACATTAATCAATTAATCACCAAATCGTTTTCAAGTTACCAATATTATATATTCGATAAAACATACATTCAACATATTATATTATTTGTCATCCATCAAAGCAGTTAACTAAATAGAAAAATTCATACTAACTAGGACAACAAATAGCCATATAGTTGGTGATGCACCCCTATCACACTATGGTTATTGGTTTTATATTGTTTTCATTCCCAATGTGGTGAGTTTTCATTGATCTTATGGGTTAGAAATTTTATAAAACTATCTCTATATAACCCTTATAAAAATCTATAAATTTTCAAAACATCATTAAAAGAATATTAACCTCAACGGTTATGTCATTTTTTTGTATTATATCCATAAATGTAATAACCCATAATTACATCGAAAATTAAATGAAGGTCTCTACAAGTACCATTAATCTCCATAAAAGTTTCTAGCTTAACCACTTAAAAATGTTTCCATGAAATTAAAATTTTTATCAACATGAAAATTATAAACTGATGATGATATCCCAAAATCTAAATAAAAAATATTGTCCTCCAATGTATTCTAAACCCTCCTCTAATACCATCTCAATGGACTCAAACATAAACATTAAATATTATAATAATTTTAAAATAATAAATCAAAATCTTTTCCAAAAATAAATTTTCAATTTATATTCTTATAAAATTAGTATAAATTTTTACAAATTAAACCCAAACATTAAAAGAAAAACGTATATGATGTATCATTTTTTTATAAAAGGAAACATTTAAAATAAAACATGATATCTTATGATAAAATATCATAATAATTTTCTGTTGATATCATACTTTTCTATATTCTTTCTTAAAACCCCGAAAAACATTTTAAAAATTAGATGAGTAAAAAAGAACATTGAGGTGAATTAAAGGGAAAACCATTAGTTTAGTATATATATAAAATAACATATAATGTTTACCTTTATATTCAATATGGTTTGATAATTTAGAGTAAAAAATTTTCACATGAATAACAACAACATATTTTATCAAAAAATATCATTAAAAATAATAGAATAAATTTTAAAATATTTTAGGTGACATAGGGAATTCTATACATAACACCATATCAAAACCATTTCAATTGGAATAACAATATTTCGGAAATCCAATTAATCTATTATGGGATTAACTGATGCTATCTAGGCAACCCAATGTTAATATTTAATGCACTTAATAAAGGATATGTAGGGAAACTAATGTTAAGCTAGAACGGGCATCCCTTATGCGATATGGGCCACTACATGTTTTGATATAACATGACTACCTGACACAATCTGGGAAACCCCATGTATAAGCTATATTTGACTCATTTGTTTCTTATAATTCTCATGTACCATATCATCAATAAATCATTTTCACCACCAAAACACTTGATTTTTTTTCAAACCCCATAAAAAACACATTCATATAAAAATATATTTTTATTTTTGAAAAAAAAATCATTTCAAAGATACCAAAATTGGAAACAGAGGATTTTCATATAATAAAACATTTAATCATGCAACATAATATTGAATTTATATAATAGTCATGGTGGATGGAACTTCATAGATGCCTTACGCATTAAAAATAGAATATTCATTTTTTCATTTGTTAAATATCTCTTTATAAATCTCATAAAAAGAAGAATTCTGAAAAAAATAGAATGAAATTAAAAAATAAAAATAAATTTTACATTATGATCCTTTATATCTATATACAAATTTTTACATAATATCATAAATATTGACAATTGGAAAAATATGTAACAATTGAATCGTTAAACATTAAAGGTGTCCCATACCAATTTAAACATTTAAATATTAATCCACATAAAATAATAACATATAAAAAACATTAAATAAACGATAATAAATAAATTAATGACCTGATAAGTGAAAGGGGTTGTATATACACTTAATAAAAGAAGGTGGTTGTATAACATTAAAGTGTGCCTCAATGAAAGGAGGTTGCGATGAAGTCCCTTACATTGTTTCTGACCCACAAAAAAATATTTATAATGTAGATTATTAAACATAGGTTAATTAATTACAAGATTGAAAAAAAAAATTATAACTTCTTATTATGTTAAAAAAAATATTTAAATATTTATGTTCATGTCGGATGTTTTAATGATATTCGGTACATAGGTCCAGAATTACATTAGTATTATTTCAATAATCAAATTGATCATAATTCCATAATCTTCATAAAATCATTAATGAAATAATTATCCCTTTTTTATATGAATTATAATTATAAATTAATCCTTTTTTCATGGTTATTAAAATTGAAAAATGTTATCATCATAAAGAGGGTAATCCTCATGTCTATGTGAGTATTATTTCATTTTTCCAATGATCACTATAGAAAAATGATAATTATTATTTTGAATTTATATAATGTTAATAATATCATCAGTTTCACTTTAATCATTTAAATAATCTTATAAATATCATACTTTTGATGTGGTGATGAAAAACGAATCACATCACCTTGGGGAGGTGATAGTTTACATATACACCTGAACGACGTTATATTTTGCAGGTTCATATAGTGGTAATAAAATAAAAGATATAATATTTTTTAATTTTGAAAAAAATTAATTAATATAATATATAAACATTAATTCAATTATTATAAAATATATTTAGAGACAGTGATCGAAAAAAAATTATATCGGTTCATGAGGTGGTAGTACTCTGTCCACACTAACAAATTATTCAATACCCATTTAATGAAAATTGATATTGATTTAGGTGATGAAATTATATTATAAATATATTAATATATTTCATATACTGGAGTTATTATTTCATCAGGGATTAAGAATATTTCAAGTATGTGAATGAAGAAATAAAATAGAAACATTATTAAAAATGAAACCACTCTTTCCAAGGACCTCCGATGATTTCAAACATAACACCTCTAATGAGGTTGTTATACATAAAATATGGACTCTAGAATGTGTTCAATAATTATATAATGGGATTTGGGCAGATCTTGGTCAATAAAAATAGGTTCTGAGGTGTATTGAAAAAACAATAATGGTTCCCTATTATTTTTATAGGGGAGGGGATGTCCTGATATTTCCCAAAATATTAAATTGATATAAATTAATTTCCTATTTAATTTTTTTAAAAATTATTTATTTATAACGTAGAATAATTATTTTTCAATATGCACTCATTCAATTAAAATTTGGAATGTTTTGATTACTTTTTAAAATTGTACTGTTTTTAAACCTTATTTGACCCCTTTAACTCTTACTGTGATATCACGTAATTTAGAATTTCAGGGTTAATATAATAACTATAAAATTCTAAAATACCAATGAACGATCTATTAATGAAATATGATGACTTATCTCAATTATTTTTCCAAATATTATATTTTTATTACTTTCATATAATTTAATAAAATATTATTTATTTTATAAAACTTATAATGTCAATTTTAACATTATCCCTCTCATGATTTTTTTAAAATATCAAATAAAAAACAAGATATCTTGAAACCTAAAAATTTAAATTATCAATAACATGTCACAATCATCCATTAAATTCATAGATGACATTAATTATATAAAATTATATTTATACTAATGTTTTTAATAAAATTTATTTTATTCTTCCATTAATTAAATAATTACTACATCATCATTATGTAGCCATTTAAGGAAATCATAATATAACTAAAAATTATAAATATATTAATATTATTCATATAACAATATTATATTTATATAGGAAATTTACCATTAAACATATCACTTATATAACTCAATATTAAGAATATTTAACATATTAAAAACAAAAGTATGATAAAATTGACATTCCATTGACTATAGTGTTATAATTATTATATTTTCATTTAATATGACATAAATGGTCCCAAAAATAATAATTTAATTCATGTAGAAGTTATATAAACATCAAATAAATTTTGGGAAAGTAATAGGGTATTATTATAACATTAATAATATTTTTTCCCGTAAATACTTGAATTACCCCTAACTGTAGTTATAAAAAACTAAAAAATATAAAATTAATATTTTAAAAAAAAATATAATGGTCCAGTGAATTTAATATTGGAATTACATTTCAAAATTTGGAATAAATTTTTCAAATTTCTAAACATATAAATTATTAAGATTACTTAAAAATTTATCCGGGTGATGGAACGATAAATTGAGGGTTTAAAGTAAAAACGTTTAAATGATTGAATTTTTTTTATAAAAAAATTCAAGGTCAAATTTCTAAAAATGAACATAATTTGTATTAAATAATAAAATATTTATCGAATTAAATTTGAAACCCATTTTAATATATAATTTATCAATGTTAATAACTTTATGAAAAAGTAGTTTTTAAGGGAAAGAGGACCAACCATGGGAGTTGGGTGACTCTGTTAGAAAATGTAGGCCTCAAATTAACCAAGATTATTCTATTACCCATTTTATTAGAAAACAAAATTTAATGACTTATGGTTTAACATTCTAAGAGAGGGTTTATGAAAGGATTATTCCTAACAGCACAATGCGTCTTTACAAATTTCATGTAAACGCATTATCCATGGAGATAATATCAGTCTCTAGAATTTGATACCTCCTAGATTTTTTGTTTTTCTATGTTCTAAATCATTCTATTCATCATTTTTTTCAATGAATAATTAAATTCTTATTACTCAGTAGTATTTCTCACTATTTTTTCAAAAATGAAACTTACCAGAAAAATAAAATAAAATCAACCATAGTAAATTTTTATATTCAAATTTAAGATCAGAAGTTTATTTGTTCAAATTTAATTTATAATAGTGTCAAAACATGATTTAAAACAATTTTGCTGTCAAATTGTGGAAAACTTCTTATTGTGAAGAATTTATTTTTTAAGTATAAAACAAGATTTGTTCTTATATCAAGTCTAGAAAACACATAAAATTATTTTTAAATATTTTATTCAATATAATATGTATATATTTAATTAATTTAATCCAAAAATATATTTTTTTATTTATTATTATATAATACAATGGTTCACATTTAAATATTATTTCATAAAATATGTTGTTTTTTGAAAAATAATTATATTCATTTATAATTAATTGGTCATCAGTGAAGTTATTTAATATAAATTTGGAAATCATATTTTCGTCATTCAGTTACTCATTTTCTTACACTCCATTCCATCTACAATTGATAGTTTTCATATTATGTAGTTAAATTTATTTATTCATTTCACCTTGTTGTGGATTTTCACATAGAGTATTGAACATGAATGAACACTACTATTTTTTATTGATTTTGGGAACACATAAAAATACATAAAACAAAAGGAACATCAAGGCATTCTAAATTAGTTGGGATCTAAATCATCATCAAGACAAAAATACTACCACCTGATGGAAAAGATCCAATGTTAAAGAAAAATGATATGCTTTGGGTTGGAAAAGCCTAGGATTCCAAGATCTATTTGCACATTCTAATATAATAATCTATATTCCAGGGGGAACTTCCACTTTTGGTGAGTGCCTTGTAAAGAATAAAATATTTTTTTCCACTGCCTTCAAATTTATATGTCTTGGTTAACATAACTCTAACCATGTTACCATCACCTTTTATTCGGTGTGAAGTGAATCTACTCTTCTATAAAAGGCTGATAAATCAGAAAATATGTAGCCCATCTAGACTAAAACAACAGCTCCACCCCTCATCTCCACCCTTAGGAGGGATACGCCTGTGTTGAGTTTTTATCCAGTTCATTGGGGGTGCCAATGTACCCAATTCCTCTGACCCCACATCCTTGTCTGGTTACGCACCCCTTGGTTAAAAGGAATTACTGATGGAGCACCATGGAACTTTTTACACATGTCGGTTAAATCCATCAAGGTGTTCTTTATCTTCACACTAATGTTATTGTTGGTGCCACATATGTTCCTCTAGAGAGCGTTATTACTGGCTTTCCAAATGATCCAACAACCTATAACAATGATGATCGTCCAACCTGTATACTTTAGATTGTGCTCACCTCCACCATTAAACCATCAAATGAGAATGTTCTTTTTCATCCTTTCTTGTTCATTCCACCCAAAGAAGACTCCATAATTTTTCCATGTCCATTATGCCCATTCACTGTCAATGAATAAGTGCTTCATAGTTTTCTTGTTTTGAATATTTTAGTACTACCATATAGAGGCCATGAAAACCCCCATATGTATAATATTATCATTAGTGGGAATATCATTATTCATTAATCTCCACATTAGAAAGTTAAATTTGGGAGAAATCCCCCTGCACCAAAGCGTTCCCCCCACTGATCTCATGTGCTCAGTTCCCTACTTATGCTTTCATATTCCTTTATTGGGAACTCATATAAGGAGGAGTCCATGAATATAATTCTATATGGTTCATTAATTAGGAAAAAATCTTTGAAAATAGTTGATTGGTCGTCATTGAGAATGTCATTAATGAATCCTGAGTGACCGCACACATCATTGAAGGATATATCCATTATGGGGAAACCAGGAAACCACAACCTTCCTCACACCAATTATGATGCCAGAAGTTCACATCTCCTCTCCTCACCGTCCACCTAGTGTGAGTATTCATTAATTCCATATATAGGCGAATTATCTTACATATCCTCGATGTTTGAGACCTCTACAATGCCACATCCATACCATATGTTTCATGCATGAGCATTCCCCAAATTGAACGACCTTCTATAACCTCTCATCAAAGATTATCATGCATCCATTGATTGGTCAAGGAGACACTCTTCATATTGATTCCTCCATTATAAATAGGTCAAAAATGTCTCTTCCATGCGACCCAAATATGTTTACCTTCTATATTTTCATCCAACATTAAAGACACTGTGAGCCTCTCCGTGTTGGTAACAACACTTTTGGGGGCCTTTAAGGTGGACAAGAGATGCATGGCGATGAAAACTAGGAATTTCTTGATCGGGGTAATGCACCATCCAAAAGAAAATAATATGTTTTTTCAATTGAATATGTGACCCAGAACCTTAGCCACAATATTTTCAATTTGATGATGACGAATAGAGTATGCACTGACCAGTGCTCCAAGATAATCCATGGGAAAAAAAGCCAATCTTCATAATTAATGAGCCATCATGGATCCTGTCCCTCAACTACTAGAGTACATTAAAAATATAATATAGGATTTTATACATGTTTATAACATTCCTACTTTTTTTATAAAATTCCAAAAGAATCCCATTCATACATATCACTGATATCCTACTGCCATTAATGAACCAGATATTATCATCTATGAAAATCAAATGAGATAATTCCATTATAACATGTCTTTCCTGATAAGGAAGGGTATTTCATGTATGCAGACCCTCCATTATATAGTGGTTAGTAAAATTTTGGGATAAAAGTAATAAAGTGAGGGATTGGGGATCCCCATGCCAAATCCCTTGGTAGTCCTTGATGAATCAGAACTAATTATACTTAAACGAGGTGAAAATCTGCACAGATCTGAAGCAAAGGAATAGAAGATCACATGACATATTTGATAAACCCGTGTTGCCTAAAACATTTAAAATAAATCCCCATTCCATCCTATCTTAATACCTCCTTAGGCTTAATATAATCTCTAGATTATTTGATAGTGTCTTACTATTAATCCCAATAATCATTTCTTACACCACCAAAATCAAACCCTGAATTTATCTCCCATTAATGAAGTCATGTTGCTCTGCTACAATCTCTTTATTTAAGTGTGATGGTAACCATTTGATAAGGATTATAACTACAATATTTTAATGCATGTTTCATATTCAAATTGGCATGTACTCCTCTACAGAATGGGGATTACCCACTTTCGGTATCAAAACCACCTTGGTTTCACAGGCTATACGCGAAAGGTTACCTCCATATAAAAACTCATTAATTTATCACACAATGTCCCCTTTGACTGTGTCCCATGCCGACCTATAATACGAACTAATAATGTCATCTGTTCTAGGTGAAATGTTAGGGTTAAATTCTAGACCGCCACATGCACTTCCTCCTATTCTGGAAGCCTCATAAAGTTCTAATCAATCTCCTCTGTAACAATTATTGGCATGTCCTCAAAAAGGTTTGTTGCCTCACATGGATAGCCTCATTCTATATTAGGATAAAAACATATAAGTAAACCTGTGAGGGTTGCATTGGCCATTTCCCCAACATTAGTCTATTCATTGGAATAAGACCCATCCTCCCTGAGAATATTTAGCATGTGCATATGCCACCACCCTATTATGGATGCATAGAAGTAACCGAAATTCTGGTCCCCCTTGTGAAGAAATCATACACGAGATACCTCAATAGTAATCCTCTCCTGCATCAACATAATATTAGTGAGGATGCCATTTTTATTCCTATTCTCATAAAAAATATTATCATCCCATTATTGCTCTAAGAAAGCCTCCACACACACGAACTCTATACTGATTTTAAGTAGATCCTAATCTTGGACTACTATAGACTTCATCCATCTTTTAAGGAGATGTTTGAGCCACTATATTTTATTATGAATATAAATACATAGGTTCTTATGGGGTGAAAAAATCTAATCTTCCATGACCACATCATTGAAGCCAGGCTCATCCAGCCACATCCCAGATAACTTAATGTGATCGATTCTCACTACACTATAGATCAGGACATGCCACAGTGGTGAGTGATCAAATAAGCACCGTGCCACATGGGAGACTTTCACATCTGAATATAGAGAGACATTGGACACATTCATTGAGCATCGATCAAGATGTCACCATGTGTAACTGTCACACCATTGATTGTTACCCCGTGTGAAGTGGTCATTCTGAAACCCCAAGTCCATTAAACATGCTCTGGCCTAGAAGGAAACCAAAGCATGCCTAGAACTCCTTGTAAAATCACCCCTTGTATCTCCTCTAGTGATTATATAGAATTAAAGTATCATATGATTATCCTATGGGTGTTGTCATCGATGAGATCTTTTATGTCTCTCTATAGTATTCCCCTCTCCAAAACATTTCATTATTCATATATGAAGGTGAAAAAGAAATCACAAACACCTGCCAAACAATTCATAGAATTATACTGATCTGACATTCTCAACAAAAAGACCAAGACATGTTCCTACCAGAATAGCCAAATATGACAGTTAGGAGGGTTACCATGAATAAATCTTCTTACTCTGAGCCTCTGTGCAAATAAATCTCCATTTTTCTTTATGCATGTTTTTGTTTAAGAATAGCCACCCAATAGACTAAGGGATTAACAAGTTCATTGATGATGAAATTGGTCTTCACCTAGACTCTTATCCCTCAGCTATTACAGATGAGGACTCAAATTATAAAACTATGGTTGTATGGTTTTGGCCCTAGAAATATATCCCTTAAAAAGATGAGACTAGATCAGATAGCATAATGAACATTTCTTGGACTGAGAATGATTGTGCATTCCATTCTACACCATCCTGCAAATGACCTCTAGAGTGAACCCTCCAGTTGACCAATACTTATTAGCACCCACTAGTGAATAGAGATGAATCATGTCCATTAAAGTAAGACATGGAGATGTTGGAGTCAATAATTGAGGGGAAGAAGTCACCACCAGGGTTAAATGTGGGGGAAAACACCACCATATAAAGCAAGGGTGAAAGAAGAGAGAGGTCCTCACTAGGTGAGGAGAACTGAGAAATTACTACTACATCTGATTCACAATCTATGTGAACAATCTCTGAAAAACTGATACAACAGGTGACCAATGGAACCAATGGCCCGATCTTAATAGGTATTCTAAGAAACATCCCTTTAAAAGGAGGACCCACTCTGTGGGTTTGAAATTGAAATTTCCCACCCAAGCTACAATTGACCCAAAAAAATCACTAATCGAAGATTCTTTTCCAATGAATCATGAATTTGAAGAGGAAACATCGAAGGACTGTGAAAAAGGGTAGAAAACCACCCCTTTTCATCGGTCATTGGAGGAGGGCATCAAGGAATACATAGAAGGCCTCGGTAGAGAAACCTAACCCCGGACCTTGCGACAAACCAATAACAAGTGGCCAACGATGTGATAGAATGATCATAAATGGTGAAAATAAGGGAATAACATGCCTAGAGTATGGTCATGAAATCCTTCAATTTGGAACACAACATGATCCGGGGTCAGCAGAGAAAAATATGTCTTCACAAAGATTCGAGTTACAGACATCTCCTCCAAGAAAATCTTCTGTTACTCTGCGAAACGGAATCTCCTTAGTGAGTCCACTATTACCTTCATGAAGGGCTCAGACAGAAGTTGAAGAGGAAGCCTAGGAAGGGAGATCCAGACTGCCACAAGGGGGATTTCCACCTTTAGATAGCCTTTATAGTCCAACATGAAATAGAAAAATGTCCACACCCCACCTAACAATGGCTCATACTCTAACATCTCACAAAATTTACCTTCGAAGCTGTGATGATGCCTAATGCCTTCCGATCTAGGTTCGACACATTGGCCTAATGACGTGGCCCCATTGTTTGATGTAGACCTAGAAGATATAGAGAGGATGTTTATCGATGCTGAATCTCAAAACCAAGGTCTACCGATGGTTTCTCGTAACCTCCTAATAGGACATCATAGAAATATAAATGATGGGGCACCCATCTTCCATGAATGTAGAACCATCTGGTGTATCCCATAGTGGCCCTTCCATACATTGGAAATGAAACTGAGGAGAATGAAGAAGAAAATACTTGAATGAAATTGGGGGAGGCTGATCTACACCATCTTCAGGCACTGAGGCCTTAAAATAGTAGCAGACACATTTCCAAGGATGAGCGGTGCAATGGTAGTGGATGAAGCATTTGAATTCATCGAATGTAAAATCACTATTTAACATAGTGTTTCTTTTTTAAAAACTCATTGTGATAAAAAATCATAAACCAAATAAGAGTGGGAAAGATAATTGAAATGATCATAATGGTTTTGAATATCATAATTTTTTTCAGGAAACTTTTATCTAGCTAACAGATTACATTCTCCATTTAAACTGAGAGAATATAGATGAATATTTACTAGATGATTATAATTTCATAATTTATTCAATTTCCACCGCAATTTCATATGATATCCAAATGTATAGTATTAAAAAAATTAACTCTAAAACCTCTATAATAATTCCTTAATGACCACAAAACCTTAAAAGGGATTGTTAATCAATTCCACAATTCTTTAAGAAATATCAAAAATGAAAATGGTCAACACAATGAATGATAATTCCAAAAATGAATAAAAATTCATATAATACACTTGTAATCCGAAATAAATATTAATAAATAATGTTTAATGTAAATTATTCTATAAAAATATTCCTAAATATATCCAATCATTTCTTAACAATGTTTGAATCCCATATATTTAAAGGACGTTATCTTATATTCTTCCGTAATAAATATACCAATATTATTAAAATAAGATCCCAAATTTTTCCAGAATAATCATAATCATAATCTAAAAATAATTCATACTATCCAAGACATTAAATTTTTCAGTGGTAGGTGACATACCCTTTTACAGCCTTCAGTCATGGGTTCAGAACCCACAACCTTACCGAATATGGTGTGTTTTACCCAAACTTTAGGTTTTCCTATTTTCCTTCGAACATGAACAAAAAATATCCTCTATAAGAAATAATTAATTTTTGTCCTATGGTTTACAAATACCACATAAAAAACATCCAAAAAAACATTAATCACTTTAAATATCATCACATAAAACCTATATTGAGTTATTAATACTTTGAACATATAATCACACATATGATTATAGATGTATAAGGGTGACCCTAAATTATAATATCAAGTAATATGAAAATATCCAAACCACAAATGATATCTAAAACAACATTTGATAATATCAATAACAACCCATTCCTAGTATTAATCATTTCTTTTACTAATATCCATAACATTACATTTCTATCTTTCATGTTGATAAATGTGACCAATTTTTTCCCACCAAACAATAAAACATAATAATATTTAGTTGAATCAAATAAGATCTGAGGAACTTTTTTATTTATATTTTTAGAAAATTTTGAAAAAATTTATATATAAAAAGTTAAAAATTATTCAAAAGAACAACTCCCAGATTTTACACAACATTGTTTTATTTCACAACTAGTCCTAAACGACATATTTATCAATCCCTTTATAAAGATAAATAATTCATCATTGTTTTTTGAATCCTCAAGAAAAGGAATCATTGGAATGGCAAGCTAAAAAGCTCAGTAAGGGTATACATAATCATTATCAATTGGGTGTAATAAATTTTCATAAAATTTTAATAGGGAATGATAATATAATCAAATTTTATGAGTGAATAATATAATAACTCAAACACATTAACACATGGATCACAAAATATGAAAACATGGAAAAGGAAATAATCATAAGAATAAATAAGTAATATCCATGTTATACCAATATCAATAATTAGAAACATCTTAAATTCATAACATAAAACTAACATACTTTTTTAATAATAGCATTATGAATATCATAAAACCCTTTAAAAATCATTTTTATTAAAATAACCAAATCTATGACTTCAACGTTATCATTACACAATTAATTAGAGAGCTATAACAGGCTCACCCGACAATATATGGGCCACCCCATTTTGTATTCTATAATGGTCCCACATGCACTATATGGTCTTCCCCATCATGTATTATGTAATGGTATAAATTGGATCTATTTTTTCCATTCAAAATTTATGATAAAACGGGCTCAGCCGACACTATTTTGGCCTCCACATCATGTAAGATTTTTATGAACCAAAACTTAAATAATATTAAGATGAATCTAATTATTCCTTTTAAACATGATTAACCCTTGTAAAATAAATGATTTCCATTTAAATATATTTAAAACATGATTGAAACGTGGAAATGAAATGGGTTCTATAACAATTTAATTGATAAGGGGTTATCTATTTAAAAACAATATGTAAAAAAATCTCGTTGAAACATGGTTTTCACATACAAATAAAACAATCATTACAATGATCTATTTAAAATATGACTATAGAATGAAAAATAATTGGGTATAATAATAATATCATTGAAACATGAATATCTCATATAAGAGAATGATTTCAATAATGATCTCTTGGTATCACGTTTAACCAATGGAAAAGGAAAAAGTGAATTATCATCTCCTTGAAATGATAATGTTTCATCTAGAACAATAATGAGGGTGGGATTAATAAAAAAATTTCCTAGGGGAGGGTAATTTACAAAAATGATTCTTGATGTTGATTAATGGAAATTATATTAAAATATTATTAATAATATTCTTCATGAAAATAATCTCCAAACAATAAATGTGTCTCATACCACATTGGACCATTTTAATCATAATACCCATGAACGAATACCGTAAAATGAAACTTATAATATTATAAAATAATTATATTCATTATATAACATTTCAATGGACTACTATACAAACATAAAAAAATAACATTTTTCTAAAACATAACAATTTTCTGAAGGATAAAAATTTATAACACAAATATATTGCTTCTTAGAAAACATTGAAACTATAAACCACACGAAAGAGAAATACAAAAATTGTTATATAAAAACACATTAAAATAATTATTACAAGATTAAAATACATTATTAGGTATTATATAAACCATATAAAAATAATTAGTTTCATAATAATGATTTTGTCTCATTTGACTCTAATTTTGACAAAAACCCTTGCAGATGAGGTATCATTTGAATCTGAAACCCAAATTATTATCATCCTAAAATGATAATTTTAAATACCATGAATATAAAATAATTTATCATATATTATATCATAATTTTAGTATATATTCCACCCAAAATAAATAAATTCTGAATTTGACATTTATCTCCCAAATATAAAATGTGAGATTAAAATCCATTACATTGAGTCTGATTTTTCATGAATATCTTATATCATCTTTAATAATAATCAAATGTTAATTATTTAATATATTAAAAAAATTTAAAAGTGTTTTATTAATTTTATTTTACTTATAAACGAGGTATATATAATTATATTATCAATAATGAATAAGTCGAATATTGTTCTTATATTCAGTTTATATGTCATTACTAACATTGATAGATTTACTACGGTCGTTGAGGTTGATATGTAAACATCTCAGAAGTAAAAAAAATTAAATTATTTAAAAAAATTTCATCAATAATAATTTTTAAATTAAATAGAAATTTTGGATTGAAAAAATGATACAGCCTTATGATTATGCAGACGATTGGCTATTTATAACCATGAGTAATGATCAAATTTATCAATGATAATTATTAGTAGAAGGTAATTAACATTTATCATTACATAATGAACATTATATCATTAATAAATTATTACATAAATTTATATAATGATATATATATCATTCTTGTTATGTGGTGATGAAAAAGGAAGAATCATGTCGCATCGAGGTGGAAGTAGTGCACACATTCACGTACGACGTTATCACATTTTAAATTATTGAAATAGAAATAAAAAAATGATATGTTGTTTGTATGAAAGATTATTATGTCATGATTATCATAATTATTTCTTATAAATTATATATTTTTATTAATCACATCTATAATACATTCCTTCTAATATGGGGATGTATCATATTTCTTTGAGGAGGCGGTAGTCCACACATCCTCAAACGATGTTATCATATACCCATAAAATGAAAATCATGAATGTGTATTTTATAAAAAAAATTACATAATCATTATAAAATTTTACATAAAATTTATATCATATAAATATTGTTTGACCATCATAATTCTCACCCATAATATTTGATAAGGAAAAATGAACGATATCATTTTGCGAACCGATAGTTCACCATACACTTGAATGGGGGATTCGTTGCATAATTTTTGGAAGTGTGTGTGGGTGTATATAAAAAAATTTAATAAAATTATATCCATATATTTAGGATTCTGGGTTAATTATATAATGATGGAATAATAATAATAATAATAGGCGTGGAGAAATAAATAAATAAAAAATTTATTTTTTAGAATTATACATCTTCAACATGTTACTCCTTTTAGTTTTCAAAAAAGGACTTCATGGGTTTGAATTATGACAAATTTAGGGATTATGGTGTCAGAGGATAAATTTTTGGAGGTTTATTTTGGATTTATTTTTATGATCTTATATTCTTGAGTGGTGTGAATATGTTAGGAGATTTAGTGATATTTTATTTTAGAAGGAGAGTATTATTCATGTAAATACCAAAAAGAAGCCCCTATTGAAAGGTATGAATTAAAATATTTTATAAAATAATCCAAATTATATTAAAGATGATATATTTTCTAATAATTCTCTTAAAATATATTTTCAAGAGGGTTCTAGTTTATTTTAACCCTTAATATTAAAGCCTGATCGTTATGTAAACTCATTATTCCCATTAATAATTGTAATTAATTTTAAATTCATTCACTAATAGATTTCATAAAAAAACTATTTTGACATTACTTGAAAACATATAATATTTGGATTCAAAATATGGAATCCACATTTTATTCCTTGAACCAAAAAATTGGCAGAATATAATTAAAATTGAATCCTATATATGTAACAAGAAGAAGTGTATCTAAATTAAAAATGTTTAAAAGTATAAAATGTGTTCATATCCAATTTATATGTGAAATTGATTTCAATTTCCTTAATTTGATTACCTAATATAATATTTATTTAAATATAATTTTAATAAAAATAAAAATATATTTATAACAAAAAATTATTTATATGAAAAAATTATTTTTCAATTAAAAACCAGTATTTTTCACTGTTTATAAAAACACGAAACATCAAAGAAAAAAAATTCCCCATTGTAAATTTAAATATTTCCAATTCAAAAATGATTTTTTATATTTAATCTATAAATATATTAATATTAATTTCTAATACACATTCACCATTATAATTTAGTAAAATTTCATTTGAAAAAAAATTTTCTTGGTAAGATTGAAATATGATTAATTTATATCTCAAGAATATTGAACCTATTTGATGAGTTTAAAATAATTTTATTGAACATATAATAACAATATTTTTATAAATTATTTTAAAAATATTTATCAATTTTATTTATTAAGATAAAATTCCACTCCTGTTATAAAAATAATTTCCCATAAAAAAATCATTTATATTAAATTTTTAATTAATTTCATTTCTAATTAATTGGTAAGTGATGAATTAGTATTATAATCATGTGTAAAGTATAATTTAATAATTTAGTTATTCATTTTTATTCCCCAATTCAAAATACTCGAAGAAAACTATAATATAAAATAATAATATTAATACCATACTATTTTATTGTAAAACTCATCCTTGCATGTGACACTTGTTATCAAATAATCATAATGTTTCATGCATCACAATATATACTTGACATTGTGTAAAAAACAAGATAAATAGTGCATTGTGTGTAATATAATCTATCAAATAATTTAAACTAATTTAAATTATTTAAGTTCATTGAATATATGTATGTAAAAAATCCCCCCTAAATCCAATCCACACATCCCTCCCGACATTTAATATTATTTGGTTTTATCAAAATTGAATACTAAAAAGGATTTTGGTATAATATTATGGGGGCCATATAAAGAAGAGGAAGCATTCTTAACTGGTAATTTTTATTGTTTTCATCATTAAAATCCATCATGTCTTCGTAAACGAGGAGGGTATAATAAATTCAGTATTTACCTTATAATAAGCTATTATGATATTAATGTAATAAAAATTCTGTTCCACATAATGGGAAATGCAAGAATCGTTTCTGTTTACATTAGACTACCTGTTCATGACACTAGGTAGTTTGTTTTCAATCATAAAATCTTATGGATATTTATAATGGTGTATTTAAAAATTATATATGATATTAATGAAATATTTATGATTCTTAAAAGATAATATATTATTTATCTATTATCTTTATATTCACTGAAGAATTATAATGTTATCCACTGGTACGTGTGTCCCACCCCCACCATGAAGTGATGTGATTATTTTTCTATGACTACGTCACATGGATTATATATATAATTATATTTAATTATATCACATGTTAGTAAATATATTATTATTATTACTATATTATTATGTTAGAATAATACTTACCTAATTTCAATAATGACAATTGACAAATGGAAACATTACACATACATATATATGGTTCACTACAACCATGATTGTAACATAGTTCATTTTTCAAAACCATCATTAATTATTGGTTTTAGAAGAATTTTTGTTTATAAAATGATCTTTATATTAAGAATAATATTAGGGAGGTGTTGGAATAATTTCATCTTTGAACATAGTCAACGTACTGAGGTTGTTTTGGACATATGAGTTAAATATCATCAAATATCTGAATATGAACATAATTGATTATGTAATTGAATAAAAATTATTATAATTAATATTAAAGGGAATAATATAAATGAAAACAGTTCATTTAAAATTAAATAATCAACTATAATATATTATTTAGTAAGATTATGAATACTTGAGAGAAGTCAAACTCAAGTTAAGATGCACATTAACATAAGTTATATTATAAAATTATTTAGGATTTTTTTTTAAATATTAACCTCTATAACCATTTTAAAAAAAATTATGAAAAAAATTAATGATAAATAATATAATTATTAGAAAAAATTATATCTCTTATGACATTAATTCCAAAGCTTTTGAATGAAATCTTTTTATTGAAAATTTTAATTACATTACAAATGAAAATGGGTTGTTATATCTTAATGTATACCATGAAAATGACTATTACTAATAAAATAATTGTTTTTTGAAGATAGTGTTTCATTATAAGAATTGATTTTTTATTCATTGGAAATGAATCATTCCCATTTAGGGTAATTTTATTTTTGATAATGTTCTTTTAAAATAAAATAGAAATTAATATCTAAAATAGTTTTATGTAAGAGTTTACAATAGTTCATAAAAAGTTTTTTCATGAAAAGTTGAATGAATAAAAAATTTTATTCATTATATGTTCATTGGAAAGAATTTATGATAAAATTTGTGAATGTTATAAATTATAAAAGTAGTTGAGCACCATAATAGCTCATGATATGATGTATTGTGCCCAAGTATATATCATGATATGATGGGTAATCCCCATTTATAGAACTATAGTGAATTGAATAATTAATATTTTCTCTCGAAAATTATATTTGATGTTAATTTTATAGTGATTACAATCATTAAGGGTTCTATTAATATGATATACCAAAGAACCTACATGCCTTTTGAAATCATTCTAAAGTGTTTTGATGGAATTTTTTATCAAAAGTTTTGGTAATGATATTTTTAAAACAAATATGATTCTATTTCCTTGTAAAATCATTTGATTTTATGAAATAGTGTTTTAGGTGATTTCTTATTTTTCACTATAATAATGTATTTATTCATTAAATTTACAATAATGAGATTACCTTTCAAACCCCATTTTTTAAAATGTTTTTCATATATTTTATAGATGTTTAAAGTAAAAAAATAAGTGATGATGAAGCTCATAAAAATATTCCCTGAAATAAAAATGTGTTTTATTTTGATAGTTTAATATTATAATAATAATATGTATTTATCAAAATTTTCCACTTTTTATCATACCAGACTATTATGGATGATTTACATAGTAATTTGATAAACATACAAATTTAAATGTTCTTTGGGAAAATAATGTGATTTTTCCTCTAATTCCAATATAATATATAATGTTTATGGTTGAGTCCTTATAGTAGTACTCAATCAAAAGGTTTAGATAACCACAAAAGATAGGATTATATTTTATCTTCTTTTTAAAAACCCACTATAACCATAATGTTTAGAAAACAAAGGTGAATTTTTGTTATTTTGAATAAAGGGATGTATTTGAGTAATGGATTTTTGGGATAATGCTATATTAGTATTTATCCTCCACATAGAATGGTTTTTATTGGTTATTTTAAATAATCAAAGTAACCATTTTTTAAAAATATTCATGAATACATCATTAAACAAATTAATAATCGATATTAAGGGAAATGGGTTGGTTTTCGAAATGATAAACCAAATGGGATGTGAGATGAAGTGATAACTCATATGCTCATTCCTAACCATCTATCATGAGTTGCAATTATGAATACGAACATTAGAACATTTCTTAAAGATCCAAATAAGTTATAAATTAATATTTGTGGAAGTTTAGGTTATAATTACACATGTAATAATATTCAATGGGCTATGTGTAAATAATTTTTAATAAATAACCCATGAAAATGTCTTACAATGATAGGTATAGGGTTTTTATATTATATATGAGGGAACAATTCAATAGTCTTTCACAAAAAAATAAAGCATTGGTATAAAACCATGTAGGTGAATAAAAATATTCATAACTTTTCAATTGAGTGTTTTTATGTCTCGATTATTATAATTATGAAAATCATTTTCTTAAGGGGAATTCATATGAACTAGATACATAAAAATTTGGGCATAGATATAGTATAAATCCTAATAACATTATAGTTATATACAAGTAAAATACAAATGAAATATGGAGGTTTTGTATTATATCGTTGTTACGTTTGTAAATTATTGAATATTTGGACGTGATTCATAAGTTTTTTTATAGGAATAAATTATTGAGTAATAATATGGCATGTCATAGAAAATGGATTATAATGATTGTTTAGTGTTTATGGGTTCAACATCTATTTATTAAATAGTTATGATGTAGTGGGTGTTTTATAAATGATCATAAGTTTAATTGAATTTATTCTATTTTGAGATTTTATCTGATGGGAGTAGTTTTGGATACATTTATAGAGTTATGATATATTTTTAATGGTATATTGAACCTAATTTTTTGCATTTGAATGTTTAATTTGACAAAAAAATCATCTTTTCAATTTTTTGGCATTTGTATAAAGCTATTATTATCAATTAGGGTTTATGTGATCACTAATGACTAAGAGTAATTTTGACAGTAGTAATCATATTTCATGGAATGTTATAAGGATTATAATAGTAATTTTTTATAAAAAATAAAACTTATAACATCCAAAAATTCTATTAGTATATATCGTTGGGGTTACCCTTTTCGATCGTTATAGTTTATTATCCATTCCTTGATGCTTCTTTGTTTGAGGGATTGTGGGTTTGGCCACAGACTGTCCTTATAACAACCATGCTCTTCATTACACACTTAAGAATGACTTATTACATATACTCTTCACATTATAAAACATGGATTATATTTAGGTCCAGTTTCTTTGGGGATTATGAATATTACATAATGACATAAAACATGAAACAAAACATCTTTATTGAAAATTTCCTTTACATGACCACTACATTCCCTCATACTTAGAATTTCATGGGATAACCTAAGGACATGCATAAGAAAAGGTTGAGCTATAAAGTCCAGTAATGGAGTAAACAAGTCATAACAACAATAATACAATACATTTTAGGAAATAGGTATATCAACGGATCATAAAACACACATGAACATAAAGTCATGATAAAGAATGATTATCATAACATGGAAATGTGGGTACAACACATATAATGTTATTAGCATTATCCAAGTCTCATTGCGCATGGATAATGAGTAAAACCTAATTGATCGTAAATTAGAATGAGTAAACCCTCATTTCACTTAACCTATCATGATACTAATATTTACCCAATGCATTTAAGTGCTTTCAGGGTGCACCATTTTTAAACATTTAATTTCATGTGTATGAGTTCCACGTGAATCATACAACATTGATTCATATAACATCATAGTTTATTCAATAATAATGGAATGTGGATTTCATACATGATACTAAACATTCAATAACTAACTCTTTACAAAGATGAATACCCTTGATAGAAAAATGATAATGGTATTCACTACAAAAAGACTTTTGCATGGAAAAACACGGTGCAATTTAACCAGCATAATAGTGGGACAAAAGAGTTCATAAGAAATGTTAACGAGAGTGTAAGGGGTGTATCATTATATATAAATTAAATTTATAGTAAGTGGTAATATATATATGTGTCCCACAAATGTAATGAATTTTATATTTTAAATACAAACAAATTGCTTGAATGAAAATTATTAGAGAGAAATCCCTTACAGAATTTCAGAATGGTAATGGGTGTATGTGTGAGGCATTAATTAGAGAGAAAAGAAGTATCACATTATTAAAACATAAAGAGAGAAAAACCGGGGAGGTAAAAAATCATACCTCAAAATTTATAATTGAAAATAAAAGGGAATAACAACATTATGAAACATGGATAAATTACGAAATGAAGGAATCCCTTAATTGGAAATGTGATCCCAATGGTTCGAAAAGGGATTGAGAGAGGATTCATGGGATATTGAGGCTCCATGGAAGGATTATAGAGATATGAGGGTAGAAGTCATTCATGCTAAAAAGGGTTTTTGTAATGAGGATGTTTGAGATTGGGTGGGATTATATATGAAAAGATAGGGAATTATTTATTATTTATGTTTGGTATAAGGCCTCGGCCTTAATCCTTACTTAATCTTGAGTTATTACAAGATTACACATTGACGATCTTTTCAGGTTTAGTGTTTTAGAAAATTAGATCGTAAAACTTGCATTACATTCTACATTTAAACAAAGTGGTTACATAAAATATAGGAAACATATTTAAAATAAAACATGGATTCTTTCTTGAAACATACTTGACATTATCATCATATCATGTACCATTCCCTTGACCTATGAAAAACATTTCAAAAACATGGGATGTGCATAAAAACCTTAGTAGGGGTTATAAAAAGTATGGAAAGGAAACATGAGTACATATATATATAATAATTAAATCATACATTACCCATAAAACATATCCACATTGACATACATCACAAAATCATGAATAAATCATAGATATCATAAAACATAAAGGTTACTTGAGGAATTCATAACATTCTTACGTAGGGAGTAACCCTCTTGGTTACGTTTGGAATACCCATCACAGTATATTCCCTAAATCTCTTTGGAGAAACCTTAACGTTTAACTCTTTCTCGTTACTCATTGCATTGGAGAGCTATATCGGGCTCACCCACCCTTAGTTTATCACAGAACCACCCATCTTTATAACAATTCCCAGGAACCACAACATAATCATAGCACATAACTTAAGCATAATCGAAATATAACATTCCCACATTGAATAACAATATAACATTTTTAGATATTGAAATAATGAATCCATTTTAAAAACCATTTTCAAAACCATTTAAAACATTTAATAAAGATATTTTTAAATCAAAGTGTCCCAAACCACATTGATGCTTTTAAAATTTTAAACCATTAATATACATATAAATAAATCCTTTAAACCATTTTTAAAAAATATATATTAATAAGAATAATTCATTAAAACATTTAAAACAATATTTTAGTTAAAGGGTTTTTAACAAAATGAGAGACACTTGAATAAAATAATTAAAGAATAACATTTAATCAAAAGTTTATAATATCCTGAGAATAAAGGGATTCATGATATAATATTCGAGAGGACATTATATACACCATATAAGAGTGAATTGGTGCATAACAACAATGAAGTCTCAATGGAAATGTAAATTGAGATGAAATCCATTATAAAAATGGTATCCTTAAATTAAGGATAAATCAATCTCATAATTATGTGCGAAAAATATAAATACACCCAATATAATTGGATATTAAGTGTAAAATAATCAAAGGTCATTCACACATATTCAAAGGATGACATATTAAATAACTACATGTTGAACCATAAGAAATCGAAATTGGGTTAAGATGTTCCCTTGACAGCCTAACAACGTCACATCAAATTTTAGAAAAAGAGTTGATGAGAGAGATAAAGGGTATATCATCACTTGGACATAATATTTTTGGCAACAAGAACATATAATAACATATCCCCACATAATAAGATGAAAATTAAAAGACATAACAAAAGAAGTCTTTTAAAAAGAGTAGGGTGAAAGGTTCCCTTACCAATCTGGGTAACATTCGAAACATACACCCCATGAAAGAAGGACTATACAACATTAATGTAAATTCTCATAAACGAAAGTATGTTATACAAATATTAGAATAATGGACTGTACATAAACCACTCAAAAGGAAATATTGGAAAATGTTGCATGAATCTCAGGAAAACACAATGTGAGATAAAATGCCCCTTAAGAAATTTCAGCAGCCTAACAGCGCCAATTAAAACTTCCAAAATGGATTGATGAGAAAAAATAGGGTCTCTCTTCATATGATCATAAAAATTACAGTAATAGTAATATAATAGAACATCCCAATCATAATAAAGATTATATTAAAAGGAATTACATAAAAGAGTGCACTTAAAAAGAAAGAGAGGGGTAGGTTCCCTTACATTGGGTCCGACATGAATATATCGTTCTTTAAACTCCTTCATAATAAACTTGAGTTAATTTCTAATTTCTTAAGAACCTTTTTAAATTTAATTATTCCTTTTATATCACTTACTACGATGCTATGAACACTATGTAATTATTTAAGTTAAAAATGGTCGTTTTGTAGATCATTGGTACTTGAGTCAAAAATAAACACTTTATAATTACAAGTTGTTCGTGTGGTAAAATATATATTATATACAGAATTATATTCATTATTTAGATATCATATATATAATATATATCCATTATATACAGGTATTTATAATATTACATACCATTTTTAGGTAAGAAATGAAATGCACCATTCATGGAGACGGTAAGCCGTACGTACGCATGAACGCTACTTCCATTTCTATTTCTTATTTAATGGAATTAAAAAATAATGATACATAATAGTATTATAATTACAGTATGGTATCATATATAATATAATAATATCTATCCTTTATACATACCACATATGGTATTAACGAATCAAATAAGTTTTAGGGGGTGGTAGTCCGCACTTCCTAAAATGAAGATATCGCGTTTAACCATAATGGAAACCATAAAGGTTTGACATAAATGAAAAAAACAGAAGCATAAGTAATAAATAAACATATTATATATCATATATAAATATAGTGAAATCTTAATGGCCTCCTTTGATGGTGTCAAAATAATATTGAACAATCGTCATTTCGTGAGGTAGAATTTCACCATCCACAGAAACAATATGTTATTTAACCATTAAATGTAGGTGTGTGTAAGTGTAGCTCAAATAAATCTTATAAAAACATCCTAGTATATTGAAGATACTATAAATGTTAAAAAAGAAATGAATAAAAAGATTTTAGGGGGTTGGAAAAGAAAAATAAAACAAAAGAACACAAGTGAAGACATTACCTTAAAATCGGGTATCTCTCTTTGATTTGAGATCAAAGGCTTCATTGAGAAAACTTCTGCCCAATGTGAGGCTTCTAGGTGTAATATAGGGATTTGGAAAGACAAAATTAGCAGGGGTTGGCTGAGAAAAAGGCTTGAGAGGTGTGGGTATAGTGGTATAGGTGGGGGCCTTTTATAAGAGGAGAGGAGGGCCACACTTGGAATGTTACAAAATGATTCTTTATTTTCAAATGAGTTTCGGATTTTAAAGGTCCCGTATTGATTTATTTCAAGGATATGGTGGAAAGGGTTCGAATTATACTCATAAAATAGGTCTTTGAAAAGTTTATGTTATAGTTGTAACATTATCTTTTCATTTTATTTATATCCTTTATTAATGAGATAATTGATGCTTCATCATGATGTCATAAATAATTCAATTTATTTAATGACTAAGAAATTATAAAAAAATATCATGATGTATGAAATCTTTTTATATTTCTAATGAATATTTATAGTAAAAAATATGACTTCTATAACCTCATTTAAAAATTATTTTAGTAAAACAACTCATGCTTATGACATTTTTATTTTAACTTTAAATAAAAAGTTATTTATGTCATTTTCCAACCAATGTGGCTCCATGGGGTCCCCAAGTTGACCCATGGATTTTCATGGTCGGCCATGACACATAAAATGAGGTTAGTACATGTGTCTAGGTCATTTCATATTATGAAAACATTATTTTTACCTTAAATTACACTAATTACCTCAAATGGAGATTAAAAACTTAAAATCTACTATTCACCAAAAAATTATTTTAATCCCATTGAACTACATTTTACATCCTAATGACTAGCATGTATGCCAGATTTTTGAAATTCAAATCACATAAGTGGTAAAGTTTCATTAAAATGAACAATTAGTTTTTAAACTACCCCTTAGTGGTTTCACTATTCATCAAAAATTGAAGTTTTTCAGAAAAATACCAAAAATTCATCCGAATCTATATTTGATATTCCAAATTCAAAAATGATGTCTATTTAACCAAATTCAAGACATATATGTTTCATTAATTAATTTAATAATTAATTCCCGCTGTCAAAAAAATTGCATGTTTTTAAGAAATAATATCTATTAAAATATTGACACTAGTTTAAGTCAAATTTCAAAGTGAAGTTAATTCCAATGACCAACATTAAATTAAATGGTAAAAATATATTCTAAATACACATTAATCAAAATTAAAAATATAATCTATCCATATAAATAAAACAGATTAAATGTAGGTTTTGAATTAAAATTCAACATTATCAATAAAAATGATCTTTATCAGAAAAATAACAAAATTTTACACAAAATAAATTTTGATGTCCAGACTCTAAAGTAGGATTTTATTCTGTCAAATACAATATATAAAATTTTCAAAAGTATATTTGAAAAGGTTTCTCCATTAAATGGCGGTTAATCGACCTTTTAATGAATATTTGATGATTTATGCTTAAAAATTTGATTCATTTGCATTTTAAGCCTCCAACATTTATTGGATAAAAGTAAAAATATTTGAAAAACATATATAATCATTTTGTAGTTTGTTCCGTTCATTCACACCATTACAACGGCTAGGCGTTAACTACCTTTTAAAATAATATTATTTTATTATTAGAGTGCAACGTAAGATTTCAAAGAAACTCGTTGTTGCGTATTGGGTACGCCCTCGGACATAGCATTCCCTTTAAAGTAATATTAATATTTTATTCAAAAATATGGATAAATAAGAAAATTTCATATTCTTTATTTACCTGGGGTGTTAAATCCTTCCCCCCATTTGGGAATTGCGTCCTCACAATTTTACCATTCGACTTGGAAGCTTCATTGAAAATCCCACATCCGAACAAGAGTTAGTAAAACTATCACTTTAAAAGAATGGGAGAGAAGTACAAATGTCACCCGAGTTAACCCATACTAGTATTCCAAGTAGGAAAATATGGATATGGAGGGAAAAAAGGGTCATGTTTTAATGGAGAGTGATAGTAAACATGTCTAGGAGAAAGTTAACAACAAGAAAATCAAAACCGTGTGATGGGTTAAATGGTATATGATTCCCCAGTAGGAAAAATTAACAGACAACATTTTTGTTTTATGTTACTTTTCATTGAGGAATTTATTTATGAGCTTAACTAAAACATAAGGGAGCATACTTCATTGTCATGTTGACTTTCAACTTTTAGTATATTTCTTACACGAACTCATATTTACTCAAAAAGACGAGTATTTAGGATGACTTGTTCACATTATGAGAGCTATAATAAACGTATAGAGAATCACCAAATCCCCAAAAGAGAACTATATACATTCCATGTCTTTAGACCTTAACCAAAACAAAAACCCAAAGTTCAACAAAGACCATTCAATAAAAATTTATCAATAAAATTCTACAATGTAAACCAAACTAAGATTGAAAACCAATTCTCTGAAGGATTTTATAACATAGTCTCCTAAGATAAATTTTAACATTTTTCTCCAAAATAAAACCAGTTACTCTTATAATCTCACACCGAAAAGTAATTAACCTAATAACATATCCTCCATGATAGAATAATCATTTTTATTCATAACCAAAAAATCAACATACTCTTAATTCATAAAATCATCTAACTAAAAAGAATCAATCAAACTTACCAGGTACTTCACATAGTCCAATAATAAATACCAGTTGCACTTTGGTTGTGGGTTCGATTCCCGCAGCTTCGTCCGACGCGAAGGGTGGTCACACGGTCTGCATGTTGTCCCTTTGCAAAAACTATATAATTTTATTACATTCCTCAAAAAGAGATAAATTCATCAAAAATAACCATAACATATTTTAACCACAAATGTTATCTGATAACTTCCATTTTGCAACGCAAAATGTATTAACCTGAAATTGCCTCAAATTCAAGGATCATATAAACTCAAATGGTTCTTTATAACTATATCCACAAAAGAAAGGATAATTATTCCTTGAATAAAATTTTCGTATATCAAACATCAGGGTTACTATAAATAGTCTTCTAATGTAACCCCATCATCAAAAGAGACTTAATACATCTAAAAATTTCACCATCCTAAAATCTACCATAACTCTTGAATCCCTTATATGATGAATTCTTACTCATTCATCATTCTTCATGATCCATTAGCCATTCCTTTTAAACTTATTCTGAAATACTTCTTTCCTAAAATCAAAATAATGAATCATATCCTAGGATTCAAATTATAGGAAAACATATGTTAAGAAATAATCCATACCATTCATTCTTCATTGTCAGTTTCTTCATCCTCAATTGGAATGGCATTAGGTATTGGTAAATGAATATTTGTACGATCTTGGTGACCCCATTCCCAAAACTTCTTCGTAGGACATGTGTTGGCATAATGAACATTCACACCACATTTAAAACATTCAATTGATCCTTCAGAATGAACTTCTTTCCCTTTCCAAGAGTCAACTAGATGCTTCCTTTTTCCATGGCAGGTTCTTGCCTTATGACCTTCATTTCCACATCTATAGCATATTTCTGTCCCTTTGAAACATTTTCCTATATGTTTCTTTCAACATATTTGACACATAGGTTTTTGAACATACTTACATTTATGATTATTACCTGAACCTCCATAGGGATTGGTTTCTCACATATAATTTGCCTTATAAAAATCACTAAGGTTCAGGTGGTAAATCACGACTCCAGATAGTTGGTTGAGGATAACCACAAGATTTCTCATTGTAGCTCCCATATCAATCAGTTGTTCATTCATAAAACTATTACTGTTTTCTTCAAATCCATTGTTACTTTGGTGCCTACAAGATCCAGCCATTACTAAATCCAAAAAGGATACTGTGAGTATATCAGTAAAATCATCAAATAAAAAAGAGGAAGATAAACACCAAGATATACTTATCAATGTTATCTCAAACTAATTCTAACTTTAAAAAAAACGATGACTCCATCTAATATACTAACCATTGTGGTTATACACAACTTGTCACTTTTTCTTAAACTGCACTCTAACCTCTAAAGTTATCTAAACCTCCCTCTAATACCAACTATAAGGCCCCGGCCTAAAACCATACTTAATATTGAGTTATTACAAGATTACACATTGAGGATACTTTCAGGTTTAGAGTTTTAGAGAATTAGATAATAAATCTTGCATTCCATTCCTCTTTTAAACTAACTGGTTACATACAATATAGGAAAAATATTCAAAATAAAACATGGATTCTTTCGTCACATTTCCTTGACACTATCGTCATATCATGTACCATTCTCATGACCTATGAAAAACATTTCAAAACATGGTATGAGCATAAAAAGCTCAGTAAGGGTTATATAAATTATGGAAAGGAAACATGGGTACATATATACATAAGAATTAAATCATACTTTACCCATAAAACATAAGCACTTTAACATACCTCATAAAATCATTAATAAATCATGGAAATCATAAGACTTTAAGGTTACTTTAGGCATTCATAACATTCTTACGTAAAGAGTAACCCTGATGGTTACATTTGGAATACCCATCACAGTATATTCCCTAAATCTCTTCGGAGAAACCTTGACGTTTATCTCCTTCTCATTACCGAATGCATTTTAGAGCTATATCGGGATCACCCGCCCTTAGTTTGTCACGCAACCACCCATCTTCATAACAATGCCAAAGAACCATAACATAATCATAACACAAAACTTAAGCATAAAGGAAAGATAACATTCCCACATTTCAATAACAATATAACATTTTACGATATTGAAATAATGAATCCATTGTAAAAACCATTTTCAAAAACATTTATAACATTTAATAAAGATATTTTTAAATAAAAGTGCCTAATAACACATTGATGATTTTAACATTTTAAACCATTAATATCCATTTAAATAAATCCTTAAAACCATTTTTAAAACATGGATATTAATAAGAATAAATCATTAAAACATTTAAAAAGATATTTTAGTTAAAGGGTTTCTAGCAAAATGAGAGACACTTGAATACAATAATTAAGGAATAACATTTAATATAAAGTTTATAATATCATGAGAATATTGGAATTCATGATATAATATTCCAAAGGACATTATATACACCATATAATAGTGAATTGGTTTATAAAAACCATGAAGTCTCAATGGAAATTTAAATTGAGATGAAATCCATTATAAAGATGGTATCCTTAAATTAAGGATAAATCAATCTCATGATTATGTGCGACAAATATAAATACACCCAATATAAGTGGATATTACGTGTAAAATAATCAAAGGTCATTCAGACATATTCAAAGGATGACATATTCAATAACCACATGTTGAACCCAAAGAAATCGAAATTGGGTTAAGAAGTTCCCTTGACAGCCTAACAGCGTCACATCTAATTTTAGAAAAAGAGTTGATGAGAGAGATAAAGAGTATCTCATCACTTGGACATAAAATTTATGGAAATAGTGATATATAATAAAATATCCCCACATAATAAGATGAAAATTAAAAGACATAACAAAAGAAGTATTTCAAAAATAGGAGGGTGAAAGGTTCCCTTACCGATTTGGGTAACTTTCGAAACGTACACCCCATGAAAGAAGGACTATACAACATTGATGTAAATACTCGTAAAATAAAGTATGTTACACAAAGATTAGAATAATGTACAGTACATACACCACTCAAAAGGAAATATTGGAAAATGTAGCATGAATCTCACGAAAACACAAAGTGAGATAAAAAGCCCCTTACGAAATTCCGGCGGCCTAACAATGCCAGTTAAAACTTCCAAAATGGATTAATGAGAAAAACTAGGGTCTCTAATCATATGAACATAAAAAGTACAGTAATATTAATATAAAATAACATCCCAATCATAAGAAATATGAGCTTAAAAGGAATGACATAAAAGAGTGTACTTAAAAAGAAAGAGAAAGGTAAGATCCCTTACCTCGAGTCCGACTAGACTCGATTGTTCTTTAACCTCTTGAATAATAAACATGAGTTAATTTCTACTTTAATTTGAACATTTTTCTAGTTCATTATTCATTGTATATCACTTACAACCATGATATGAACATTATGTAATTATTTAAGTTAATAATGGTCGTTTTGTAGATTATTGCTACTTGAGTAAAAAAACACTTTATAATTACAAGTTGTCCATGTGGTAAAATATATAATATATACAGAATTATATTACTTATTTAGATATAATATACATCATATATATACATTATATAAATGCATTTATAATATTACATAACATTTAGAGGTATGAAATGAAATGCACCGTTCATGGAGACGGTAAGCCTTACGTACACATGAACGCTACTTCCATTTCTATTTCTTATTTAATGGAATTAAAACATAATTTTAAATAATAGTATTATAATTCCAGTATGGTATCATATATTATATCATTAATAATATCATTTATAAGTACCACATATGGTATTAATGAATCAATTCACTTTGAGGGGGCGGTAGTCCGCACTTCCTAAAATGAAGATATCACGTTTAACAATAATGGAAACCATAAAGGTATTCCATAAATGAAAAATACACAAGCTTAAGTAAAACATATACATATTATATATCATATATAAATATAGTTACATATTAATGTCCACCTTTGAGGTTTTTAAAATAATATTGAACAATCATCGTTTCGTGAGGCAGAAATTCACCATCCACAAAAACAGTATGTTCTTTAACCGTTAGATGTAGGTTTATGTAATTGTAGCTCGAATCCTTCTTATAGAATCATACTATTATATTGAAGATACTATATTTGTTAAAAAAGAAATTAATAAAAATAGTTTAGGTGGTTGGAGAAGCAGAATAAAACAAAATAACACAAGTGAAGACATTACCTTAAAATCGGGTATCTCCTTTGATTTGAGCTCAAAGGCTTCATTGGGAAGACTTATGCCCAATGTGAGGCTTCTAGGAGTAAGTTAGGGATGTGGAGAGACAAAATGAGAAGGGTTTTACCGAGACAAAGGCTTGATAGGTGTGGGTAAATTGGTAGAGTTGGGGGGCCTTTTATAAGCAGAGAGGAGGGGCACTCTTGGAAAGTTACAAAAATGATACTTTATTTTCAAATGAGTTTCGGATTTTAAAGGTCCCACATTGATGTATATCGAGGATATGGTGGTAACAGTTAGAAATATACCCATCCAATAGGTCTTTTACAAGTTTATGTTATAGTTGTAACATTATCTTTTCATTTTATTTAAATCCTTTATTAATGAGATATTTGTTGCATCATCATGATGTCATAAGTAATTTAATTTATTTGATGTATAACAAATTATAAAAATAATATCATGACGTAAGAAATATTTTTAAATTTATAATGAATATTTATATTCAATAATATGACTTGAATAACCCCATTTAAATATTCTTTTAGTAAAACAACTCATGCTTGTTACATTTTTATTTTAACATTAAATAAAAAGTTTTTTATCTCATTTTCCAACCAAAGTGGCTCCATGGGGTCCCCAATTTGACCCATGGATTGTCTTGGTCTTCCATGACACATCCAATGAGGGTGGGACATGTGTCTAGGTCATTTTTTATTATTAAAACATTATTTCTATATTAAATTACACTAATTACCTCTAATTGCGATTAAAAACTTAAAAGTTACTATTCACCAAAAAATTATTTTAATCCCATTAAACCAAATTTTATATAATAATGAATAGAATGTATGCCGGATTTTTGAAATTAAAATCATAGAAGTGGTAAAGTTTCATTTAAACGAAAAACCAGTTTTTAAACTACCACTTAGTGGTTTCACTATTCATCGAAAATTGAAGTTTTTCAGAAAAATACCAAAAATTCAACCTAAGATATATTTGATATTCGGAATTCAAAAATGATGACTATTTTACCAAATTCAAAGCATATATGTCTCGTTAATTAATTTAATAATTAATTCCCGCTGTCAAAACAAATAGCATGTTTTTAAGAAACAATATCTATTAAAAGATTGACACTAGTTTAAGTCCAATTTCAAAGTGAAATTAATTCCAATGACCACCATTAGATAAAATGGTAACAATATATTCTAAATAAACATTAATATAAATTAAAAATATAATCTATCCATATAAATAAATCAGATTAAAATGAGGTTTTGAATTAAAATGCAACATTTTCAATAAAAATAATCTTTATCGGAAAAATAAAAATATTTTACACAAAGTAAATTTTGATGTCCAGATTCTAAAGAAGGATTTTATTCTATCAAATAAAACATATAAAATTGTTAAAAGTATTTTTTAAATGGGTTCTCCATAAAAAAGGTGGTTAATCGACCTTTTAAAAAATATTAGAAGATTTATGCTTAAAATTGGATTCATTTGCATTTTATGATTCTAACATTTATTGGATAAAAGTAAAAATATTTGACAAACATATATAATCATTTTGTAGTTAGTTCTGTTCATTCCCGCCATTACAACGGCTAGGCATTAACTACCATTTAAAATAATATTATTTTATCATTAGAGTGCAACGTAATATTTCAAAGAAACTCATTGTTGTGTATTGGGTACGCCCTCGAAAATAGCATTACCTTTAAAGTAATATTAATATTTTATTCAAAAATATGAATAAATATGAAAATGTCATATTCTTTATTTACCTGGGGTGTTACATTTGGGACACCACATATTAAACTAATCAAAACCACAAACCATCTCATGGTTTTCTCCAATGGTTTTTGAAAAATAGTACTAAAAAACATTATATTAAAAGTCCAACTTCCGAAATTCTTGAAATATTAGGTTTTCTTATGTGGAGTTGAGTCACACTCTTAATAAAATCAATTTGAAAAGATAAAATGTTTTATATTTCTTGGAGGGTGCACAAACTCTTTTTAAAATAAATCAAATAAACCTAAAATACAATTATTTTAATGTTATAAAATATATTGGCCAAACATAATGTTTATAGGAATTTATTACATCATTATTGGGTCATTATGATGTCCTAAAACACATTATATATTTAAACAAAATTAAATTTTTACCCAAAAATTCGATTATCACAACAAATTATGAAAAATTCACCATTGGATAATTTTGACGTCCTAATTCTAAAAATAATATTCATTTAATATAAATAATTTTCTAAATATATGAATTTTTTCTTTTAAAATAATATTTGACATTTATCTAAAATTCACGGGTTTTGAAAAAAATAACTTTCAAACCATAATACAAATTACTATTGTTTTCATAAAAATTTTATGATAATTTATACTTCAAAAAATAATTAATTTATAATATTTCATTAAAATATTATTTTATTCCAAAATCCCTTAATTCATCAACATTGATTTTTTAATTGATTATTAACTAAAAATACATTATTTTCTTTAAAAAACTAATTACAATGTAACAATAATAAAATGAATGTATGTTATCTATACAAAAAAAATAATTTTCATAATCATATTTCAAGGATCTTGTTACATAATCCCTTATAACACACATATACGACCATTGGGTAAAGTGTGAGACAGTGATAGACTATTGGAGTGGCTCAGATTACTTTTCTCAGATGGTAATACCTATCAACTTCTACTTCTCCCATATTTGGTTCTGCTCAAGCTTAACATGTTGAAGATTGGATTGGTCTTGGTCAAGAGAGAATCCCAATGATTCCACCTTTATTTCAAGCTCTGATAAATGAGATTCATATGGGGAAAGTCTGTTGGATGAGGCCATCACTTTCTTTCTCTGAGAAAATTGGATTTGTTAAATCCATTTGTTTATATAATTCATGTGATCACCGTTCAATGCCTATATTAGTAATAGACATAATTCATGATGGTATTTCAAAATCCAAAAACATAAATCCAATGAATTTAATATGTTATATATACATTTTAGATAATAATAAATTTAATTAGATCAAGATTAATTCTGATTAAAACATGTTTGGGTCGTTACAATCTTCCCCCCATAAGAAATTTCGCCCTCAAAATTTCATTTTCCCACAGTAAAAATGTTGTTGGTAATTATTCGTCCTTATTTCCCATAATTCCAATGTTTCCTCTTCAAACATTTGGTTTCACCACAATACATTGACATGGGGAATTGTCTTATTTCATAGAACTTTTTCCCTACGATATAAGATCTTCACCAGCTTCTCTTCATATTAGAGGTCATTCACCAATGGTTCCACCACTGGATTGAGTACATGCGATGGGTATGGTATGTACTTCCTCAATATTGATAAATTGAAAACATTTTTTACTTGAGATAGGTTTGGTTGGAGTACTAGTAAATTGGCCACTACTCCAATGAAATCAAGGATCTCAAAAGGTCCAATGTACCTTAGAGTAAGATTTCCCTTTTCCCCAAATCTCTTAACTCTAATCAATGGTGATATGCAGAGGGAAAAAATGTATCCAACATCAACCTCTAGGTCTCTTAAATTATTATTAACATAGCTCCTTTGTTGACTCTAAGTATCTTTAATGTGATACTTTATTGTCTTAATCATATCCACCATTTCATCGACCATCTCTTGGCCTTGGAGTTTTCTATCCCCATCTTTATTCCTACATGTTAGTGTTCTACACCTCTTGCCATATTGGGATTCATAAGGATCCATTTGGATTCTTTAATTGAAACTATTTCTGTATGAGAACTCAAAAATCGGGAGATTCTGATCACATCCTCTTTTAAAGTCCATTGAGCATGCTCTCAATATGCCCTCAAGTGTTTCGATAGTCTGCTCAAATTTTCCATCATCATGAGGATGATAATCCGTACTGATGTTTGTCTCAGTATCCAAAGAATGTTGAAGACTCTTCCAAAACATTTAGGTGAATCTTGGATCTCAATATGATACCATAGATAGTGGTACTCCATTCAGCCTTACCACATGTCTGATGTATATCTATGATAGTAGATCTAGTGAGAAATCCTCTAGAATTGCTATGAAGTGTGCAGTCTTTATAAGACGATCCCCAACAACACAAATAGCATTGCTTCCATTGGATGTATTTGGAAGACCGGTGACAATGTCAATGGTTATGTTCTCCTATTTCACTATTGGTATGGGTAATGGGTACATCATCCCATTAGACTTCTGCCTCTCACCCATCACTTTTTGACACACCAATAACAATGATGTATTCTTTGTGGTCTCCTTCTGTATGTTATCCACTAATAATTCTCTCGATGATCATGATAAATTTTTGTGTTTCCTTGGTGAATGGAGAATTTCAAACAATGTACAGCATCAAAAAGTTCATTCTTTAACCCATGATTCAAAGGAACACATAGTGTTGGCCCAAATCTCCCAATTCCTTTTTTATTGACATTGAACTCTGAGGATTTACATTTCCTGTTAGATTCCACCTTCTTCTGAATTCCAACATCATCCTTTTGAGAATCCATTAACATTACCAAAGTAGGTGGTTGGGAAATAATTTGTGAAAGGATTGACGATGTTACCTTCATTATGATTCCCTTGTCCAACAACATCAAGTATAAGAAGATTGAATTCTTTTAACCTCTCATCAATGATTGAATTGATGGTTCCTATATACATAGCACATCTACCAGACTATTCTCTTTCATATGGTGGTAAAGGATTTAGTAGTCATTGTCTTTGATCAGCTCTAACCATCTTCATTGGATCATGTTATACAAGTTTTGTATGAATATATATTTGTGGATTTTGTGGTGGTTATATATTTAACACTTATCCCCAATGATATAATGCCTCCATATTTTTAAATCAAATATCACTACAGCCAACTCTAAATCATGTGTTGGACAATTTTTCTCATGAACTATCAGTTTCCATGAAGCATAGGTAATGCCTTTTTCATTCTGTATCAACACAAAACTTACGACCTTCTTTGAAGCATCACTAAATACCACAATGAGTTCACCACTTGTGGGTAATGTGTTTACTTGTTTAGTGATAAGCCTCTAATTCAACTCATTGAAGCGGTCTTCACAATAATCACTCAAAGAAACATTACTCCCTTTCATGTTAGCTTGGTATAGGGGTTTGAAAATTGCGAGAAGATTCTCAGAAATCTGGGGTAATATCAAGCTAAACTAAGGAAGCTACAGATATCTATTACCATTGTAGGCCTTGTCCATCCCTCATTTTCAGTTGTCTTGGAGGTATCCATAGATATACCATTTCTTATGATGATATGACCCAATAATGAGACCTCCATCAACCAGAACTCAAAATTGTTATACTTTTGACAGAGCTTCTTCTTCCACAAGATCTCAAGTATAGTACTTAGATGCTCCTAATGATCCTCATTGGTTTTGGATAGAATAAATATATAACCTATAAATAATTCCACAAATTTTTCAAGGTAATCTCTAAATACTATATTCATAATGTCCATAAATATTTTTGGAGCATTAGTGAGTCTGAAAGGAATTACTATGAATGCATAGTTTCTGTATCATGTATGAAAAGTATTCATGGGGATATCCTCCTTTATCACATTTACTTGGTAATATCCCAACGGATATATACCTTGGATAAGTATTGGGATCCACATAGGTGATTGAACATGTCATCTATTTTTGGAAGAGGATACTTGTTATATATCATGATTTTGTTGAGCTTATGAAAATCAATGTAATGGAAAGTTGTCTCATCCTTATTCCTGATGAAGAGAACTGGGGATCCCCATTGTGAAGCACATGGGAATATAAACCCAATATCCGGATTCTTCTATAGTTGTTTCTTCAGCACCCCAAACTCCACAACAACCATTCTATATATAATCTTGGATATTAGAAACGCTCAAAGTATAAGGTCAATTGGGAATTCAACATCTCTTATAGGAGGAATACTAATAAGTTCCTTTGGAAAAACATTTGTGTATTCCCTCACAATAGGCAAGACTTCAAGGATGGTTTCCACCTTATACCCAATAATCTGAGCTAGCTAATAATGTTCATAGGGCAATAATATCCAAGCTTGAGATTATGGTGCTAAAGAATATTCATCTTCCTCCTTGCACTTTTTTTGAATCGTGGGTCAAATCTCCATTTGGAGAGTGATTTCCCTCTCATAGATGTTTATGTTGGCTCTATATAAGAGAGTCAATCCATGTGGAAAATTGCATCAAATCCCACCAGATGTAGTATGACAAGGTTCTCTAGGAAGTTCGCTCCACAAATTGTGACAGGTGAGGAGTCATATTCATGGGATGAAATGATTTCCCCATTTTTCAAACTCACCGACATCATTTCTTCCATGATTTTAAGTGGTGTTGGTATTTCACTACTAGTAATTTTTGATATAAAAGTATTCATAGAAGTATAATAAAAATGTACATTCTCCATTATTGAATGAATTACTAGAATAATTATCACCACTTCATTTTCTGGGTTCACTTTGGTGGTAGTGATGAAAAAAACTCAACCTTACTACCTTGGAGGTTGTTGGTTTCCTATAAAAACCCTTGTATTAGGGAACTGATTTGCAAGGTTCCCTGATTTTATTAATTTGATGCAATGAACATCATGTTGATATTTGAAAGGAGAATTCATCTCCTCTGTCACAAATATGGGTTTTTCTTGTCGGCAGTTAATGGCTAGGTTCCCTTTATTTCCACACATAAATCATTTCCACATCCCCTCAAGGAAATTTTTAGGCTGCTTCTTTCCACACCATTAGCATTTTGGGTGTTGTATCTTCCTACCATTATTGGATTATCCACTAGACCCCCAGAATTGAATTCCACCTTATTCTTATTATCCCCATGATTCCCCTAAGATTTGATGATGTCCATTTTAACCATGAGGGAACATTGGACAATTTCTTCATAGTAAATGAAGTCACATATCACTAGAGATATCTGTTGGATAGGTTTCATCCCACCAAAGAGACAGTAAACCATAATATTCGGGGTAAAGACAATGCCATAGGAATACCATGCAAGCCATGTGATGTTTTCCCCAATCGCTCTATTGGATTCACTATTTTTTTGCATGAGGGAAATGAATTCCCTTTCCATATTATGTATGAGGTTGGGAGGAAAATATTTATCGAAACACATTTTTCCTCAAATTCCTCCATTCCAACACCTCGATATCCTCCTTATGCTTAGTATTTTTTATCTATGTCCACTATTGATCAGTTTTACCCTCCCATAGATAAGAAACCATAAAAAACTTCTCTATTTCATAACATTGAAGGTTGGTGAAGATACCTTTAATGGAGTTGATCCATTGTACGAAAATTGAGGGATCAGATGATCCATTAGATGTTGGAGACCTTTGTCTCATGAAGCTCTCAATTTTGACTTCTTATTTCTTATGGGGGTGAACTATCCCATTGACCCTTGTTTCAATTAAATTCTAGAGTTATCTAAGAATTTATCATGAAACATTTCATGATTCCATCTCCAATCATATTGGACATCTCACTAGAACAGTCATCACATTGATCTTTGCATCAGTTGTAAGCCTGAGTCCTCTAATTACCAGCCATTCGTTGAAATAAAAGGAATGTTAGGGGTAAAAAATAAAGGTTAATCCACGGAAAAAAATGGATGACTTACAAATAACTTTTATTTCCTTAACTTTTCAATCTATAGGCATCGATCTAATGTTATCGATGATCTACTTTCTAACATAAATTCCTAGGGGAGTTTTTTTAATTCCTTAAATAATGGTTCATAATAAGCTTGTGAATTTACCAAAGAATATCCCTTGGGAGTGTTGTAACTGAGAATGTAACAAGGCATGTTGTAGTGTACTAGGATACCCTGGGTTAAGCCTAAAACTCATTGTCAGATTTTTCATTCCTAGGTACATTGGTTCTAGTGCCAGCTATACCTTCTCATATCCTGACAAGGATGTATTTTCATAACAAACCACTTAGTCAATACTCACCAAAATATATGGATGTTTTTATATTACTTATTATTATCTATAACGATTCTCTAGAGTTTTCTAATCATAATACCATAAATAAAAAAACCTCAATTTTATACCAACTAGAAATCCATTTCTATTTATTACACAATTAAACATAATTTATTACATAAAATATTCACATTATTCAACATGGATTATCGAGTGTTCTAGTGTATTTGAGGCTTAGGAACATTATATAATGACTTAAAACAGGAAAAAAACATCTTAATTGAATACTTCTTTTACATTACCACTAAAATCCCTTATACTTAAAATTTCATGGGATAACCTGAGGACATGCATAAGAAAAGGGTGAGCAATAAAAATAGTTAGGGAGTAAAAAAGGAACAACATGTAGAATACAATATATGTTAGGAAATACTCATATCAATGGATCATAAAAAACATGAACATAATGGCATGGTAATGCATTATTACATCAACATGGAAATGTGGCAACAACACATAACATGGTATTAACATGATATGAGGGTCATTGCACATGGAACATTAGTAAACCCTCGTTTAACTTGAATTAGAATCGGTAAACTCTGATTGCACTTGATGTATCATGATACTAATCTTTACCTAAAGCATTGGAGTGCTATCTGGTTCACCCTTCGTAAACATTTCATTTCCGGAATAACTGTGCCACATAGATCATATAACATAGATTCATAAAACATCATCATTTATTCCACGATAAAGGAATTTGGAATAATACATGAAACAACATAATCATAAAGTTGATTTTCATAAAGGATAATAGTATTGATAGAAAAATTTGCATGGTATTCTCTACACAATGACTTTGTCATGGACAATCGTGGTGCAATTTTGGCAGCATAACAAGGTGAAAAAAGAGTTAAAAATGGTTATTGAGAGTGGAAGGGGTTTCTCATCAAATTTATATGAAATTGAAAGTAATGTGCTCATATAGATACATATCCCCACATATATAATAGAATTTATATTTGTAATAAAAAATAATCGGTTTTATTTTAATGAGGATGGAGATATCCATTACGAAATTTCGGCATGGTAATAGGTGTATATTGGTGGAATTAAATAGGGAGAAAATGGGTCTTTAATCATTCTAAAAAATAGGGCATTATCGGTGAGGTGCGAAATCATACCCCAAAATTTATAATTTTAAATAAAATGGTATAACAATATTAAGAAACATGGATAAAATGTGAATAAAATGAATCCCTTTAATGGAAGTGTGATCCCAAAGGCTTGGGAGAGGCTTGAGAGAGGCCTCTTGGGAGCATGAAGTGATTTGGGATGATTATAGAGGGAGGAGGGAAGAGGTTGGTTGACCTCCAAAGGAATTTAGTGAAGAGGAAGTACACCCTTCTTAAAAATTTCATTTCATGCATAAGTGTGTCACATGGATCATACAACAAGGAATTAGTGAAATTTAGGCATCGTAACGGCGTGACATAAGAATTCGTATAAATGAATGATGAGATATAATGGGGTGTATCATTATATGAAAAAGATATAGATAGTAAGGGGGTCATATATATAAATTTCTAATCAATGTAATATAATTTATATTCATAATAAAAAACAATTTCTTGAATGTGAATGAGAAGAGAAAAATTCGTAAAGGAATTTCGGCATGGTAATGGGTGTACATGGGATGAATTAATGGGAGATAAAGAGGTCTCTCATCATTTAAATCATAGTGAGGGGAATATAAGGGAGGTGATAAATATTATCCCAACATTTTTAATTTAATTTAATAGGGTATTACAATATAAATCAACATGGATAAAAATAAGAAGGGAAGGAATCCCTTGCGTGTAAGTGTGATTCCAACGAATTATGAGAGGCTTGAGAGAGTCTTATTTTGAGCACGAGGAGCCTTGATAGATTTATAGATAGAGGAATGAATAGTTTGGATGACCTCTATAGGATTTTAGTGAAAAGGACGTTGGAGTTTGGATCAGTTATATAAAAAAGAAGAGGGAATTCATTATTATTTTGGTATAGTTCACCACACATCAAACTAATCCAAACCACAAACCAGACCACAGATTTTCCCATGTTTTATTCATGGTTTAGTGAAATAAATATTTTATAAGGCCAATCGAAGAACTTATTATAATATTATGCTTTCTTATGTGGTGGTGAGTCACACTCTGATGGAAATCATTTTAAAAAGATAAAATCTTTTAAAAGTCTTGGAGGGTTTACTAAGGCTTTGTAAAAAAATTAAAAAAAACTAAAATCATAGTATGTTGATGGTAAAACATATATTTTCTGGACATAATGTTTATTTTATTTCATTACATTGCTATTGGGTCCTTATTATGTCCTGAAACACATTATATATTTAAATGGTATTTAATTTTCACCCAAAAATTTGATTATCTCTGAAAATAATGAAAAATTCAACTTTGGATAATTTCAATGACATGATTACAAATATAATATTAATTTAATCTAAATATTTCTATAAATATGAAAATTTTTACTTTTAAAATAAATTCCAACATTTATTAAAAATTCATTGGTTTTGAAAAAAATATATTTTTAAAACTTAATAAAAATTACATTTGTATTCATAAAAATTATACGATCATTTTTATTTATAAATTTAATTTAGCTATAATATTATATTAAAATATTATTTATTTCAAAAAACCCTTAATTTATCAAAATATATTTCTTAATTTAATATTTAAAAAAAATTATATTTTTCATTTAAAAAACTATGAATGTATACTCTTTATTCTTTAAAAAAATAATTCCCATAACAATACTGCTAATGTCTTGTTACATAACCCCTTATAACTACCTCATAATACTAAAGGGTAAGGTGTGTGATGGTGACATACTCTTGGAGTGGCTCAGATAACATCACTCATGTGTTAATCATTCTCAACTTCCACTTCTACAGTAGGTCGTTTTTCTCGAACTTAACGTGTCGAAGCTTGACTTGGGCTTGGTCAAGTGCAAAGATCAATGACGCCACCTAATTTTTGAGCTCCCAAAATGGTCTTCATATGGGGAAAATCTATTAGATGAAGCCATCAATTACTTTATCAGAGTAAATTGTATTTTTTAAAGTCTTATATTTATACTAATCATGTGATCATTGTTCCATGAATATATTAGTAATGGACACAATTCATAAATAAATTTTAAAATCCAAAAACATGAATCCAAATATTTGTATTTCTTATATTACCATTTTTCATATAAATACATTTAATTAGATTCTAAGTAATTTTTATTAATTAAATTTTTGTTCATTATAGTGCTGTTTGGTTTGTGTGGTGGGGGGGTTTCGAGTTAGTTTATTGGTTTCCATGTGAATTGGTATCCCCTTCGATGTCTGTTTCTAGTTTTTTTTATGGAAATATGGTTATAATTCTCAAAATGATGATGTCTTCTGATTTTGATGAGAGAATGGTTTGGGTGGTGGTGTTTTTTCCTTGTAAGGTAATGGTTATCTATTGAAGGTGTCTAGCAAGCATCTTCTATAGGGGTCCATTGGCGGTGAGGTTTCAATTTCCCATTGTGTTATTTTTGAAGGAAGGTGTTGTTCTCCAGAGAATGATCTGAATCACTATTGAGTGATCATTTTTTAACCTCTTATTTTTTTCATGATTCTACCACTAAAATTATTCAATTCTTTGTGGTGGTATAATATATGGTTTTGGGATGTGTTTTTTTAATTATAATGATGCTCCATGAGCCATGAATTTTACACTTTGTTATTGAAGGCAATCTCTAAACTCTTCTCATGCTTCATTATTCTACCACTCACCCTATTCGGGGTAGTATGGTGGAATTATATGTGTTTTTGGGATGTGTTGTTTGAGTGTATATATAATCTCTTAGTTGTGTGGCCATATATGTTTCAATTCTATCTTGAGCTCAATGGTGTTTCTTAATCCACATTTTCATCTTTCTGACCTGAAAATGTGTCCCTAGGCACTTCAACCATGATGATGAGGCAGGGAAGGGATTTTACTTTGTCTCGGATTAGTGATCTATTATGATCAATGATAAAAATTACTGATAATGTTTTTTGATTTAGTTTTCCTATGATGTTCTTGAGTCTTGAACATTGATGAAATGAGTTGTTTATTATTCTACTGGATGATGAATGTAGAGTGATTCAATTGTAGTGAGAGGTTTCTGTGTCTAGGGTCTTATGTGGATTCTCAGTGGATACTTCTTGATGGTTCATCTTTAATTACTATTTATTGTGAATTTTGAATTTTCAAATGTAATGTGGTAGTGGCTGGAGGAGTGGTGTTGATTTAAAAGTTTGGATTTTGAATTTTGATTATCAATAGTTTTTTTCTGTTTAGATGGTTTATGATTAAAAATCATTTCTATGATTTGACACTAACTATTATCTGATTCATATTATATTATCATAAAATCTCAATGTGGGTTTATTATAAAATAAAAAAATATATTTGGTGAATAAATTCATTTTTTCTAAGGCTGTTTGAAATATAATGATTAAGTTGATTTTCATAATATCTGTTTTATCATATTAATATATTTTGGATTGAAATGTGATTTTCTATTTAATGTAATCTATAAATAATATCATGATTTTTCAAACTATATATGATTAAGTTATATAGAGTATTATATTATTTTATTTTATGAATGATGGTTGGACTATATTTTTGAAGAATTTTGTATTTCACAATGTATTTATTGTGATTTGTGTAATTTTATGGAAATGGATACAAAATCATAGTGATTATTTGATTAACGAATAGACATTTTTCTCATGATACTTTAAATGTGAATGGTGATATTTGGATATAAAGGAAAATTTAATCTATTTTTCATATCTGATCAATTTTTTTTATTTTATTTGGATTCAATCATAGTCTAGAATAGTTTGATGAAATTTTGGGATATTTTTTCCATTGATTGATCAATTATAATATATGGGAATTATCATAGAGTAATTTAAGAATGATTTTTGAGTTCATCATATGGTGATTTATTCAATTTTTTAGTTATCATAACATGTTCAAAACAGTTATGTTTTTTTATATTTTATAAAGCTATGATGCATATCTTGTTGTAATTATTGTCAAATTTGTGACCTTTTAGAATTGGATATTAGTTCATTAGTCATACAATAAAAATTTATTGGGAATATTCATTATTTTAATAAAAAATTGAGATTGTGGTTGATATTAATTAATGGGAGAAATTATACATTTAATGTAATTATATTTTCCATATATTCAAATTATAGATGGTATGAAATTCTCTCTCTCTCTAGTAAACATTTCTCGAATATGATAATATTATCTTATTACATTCATTTATGATGATACTATTTCCTTTTTTACGTCTCTTTTTTTATACTATTTTGTTTGTTTAATTTTTTATGATCACTAAAATTATTATTATCAATGACATTTTTCACACTCCATCATTATATTGATATCATTATTTAATTCCATGACCATATCCTTACATACTTCTATTGTAATATTTGGACCCCAAATAATGTGCCATTCCATATTATGTTCATATTTTTCATTCCCTCTTATTAAGAGGACGTTTTATTATCCCTTTTATCATTATCGTATTTCAAGAATGGTATTTTCAAATTTAAATCCATTTTTTCGATTTCCTACACAAATTGTAGGGATAAAAAATATTAATAAGGTTATGGAGAATGTGAAACCTCGATATTATAAATGAATACCATTTTGTTTGATATCTTATATGACGCGCAAAAAAAATATTAAATGACCCATGAAGTATATCACCATTATAAATTATCTATCATATTTATAACTATGAACTGGTTTAACGAATTTATGAAATATATATATATTTCTTAGTCAAAATAAATTTATTTATAAATATTTCTTAAATAATCACCAATTTTTTAGTAATATAATTTTATTCATTAAAAATATTTATTTCATTTAAAAAATATATTATTAAATTTTGAGTAAAATATTCTTACAAATTTGAATAAAATTTTGAACAATTTTTTAATAAAATGATAATAATATTTTAAGTCATAATATAAAAATTAACATAGGGTGATATTTTGTCATTTTTTAAACGATATTGATTTTTCAGTAAATATTGAAAAAAATGATTTTTTAAACTGCCATTTATTTTCCCTAAATTAACAAATTTCAATGACCCATTATAATTTTAACATTATATATTTATAATAAATATTACTTATTAATATTATACCTAATTAGTAATATTTTAATTCTCTTTATACTATATTTTATTACATGTTTTTTTTGTGATTAAAATGAATATTTTTCACTGAAAAATGCGTTATGTGCATAATGTTAGTAAATTTTAATCAATTCAAATAAAACGTAAAAATTAAATGATTTTAATGAAATATACTGATTATATATCTATATTAATTAATTTATTTTGATTTAATGATGAATACTACTAATATAGTTAATATGAGATCATCTTATGCGTGAAGAGTACATTTAAAAAAAATTGACATGTGTCTCATGATCAATTGTAAATAGTATTTAACAAATATATGAATTTAATTTTATAATATTAACTCCATATTTTTATTCATAATATTATATATTATGAAATGATTTAAACATAGCTTTTGATTATAATGAATAGTAAAATATTAAAATTCTTTTACAGCGGTAAAGGTGAATAAGGATTTACCAGGGAGTTAAACTATAATATTAAAGGATAAAATGACATAAAATAAGAGTAACACATATTTTATTGAAACTAATCAACCATTAAAAAATAATTTTCTATAATGGAATATTTTTATCCTTTTAGAAAATGGGAAACATTTTTATAAATTTTACATTTCAAAAAATACATGTGTGTCATCTGCCCCACTTATAAAAGGACACCACTTTTCCTCTCTATATAACACATCAAAAGATTTTTTTGCTAATAGCTATCAAATTCCTACATAATTAACTATCCATGTATTTGAGTCAATTTTTTCAATTATCAAATCTTATAAGGATTGTGTTATTATCCTAATGATGTTTTTTTAAAAAGTGGTATCTTTCTTATACGATCATTTGGTTTTAATTATTCATTAAAATTTATTAAATACTATTCAACCATGATGATATAATTACATAAATATCTTCCATATATTAATTTTTTACTATGGTAATGTTATATCCAACTTCTATCTCTACTACCATCAAATGGGAAACAAACCAGCATTTGTGTGTACAACAGTCTACTACCTCGCAAACTAATGTAATTAATTTTCCATCATCACCTCTCATGGATGTTTATAATGATTTAATTAATTTTTATATATGATATTAATTTAATATTTTTCATTACAGATGGATAATATAAAATTTTATTTTTATAATTCAATTTCATAAAGAAATATAATATCGTTTATTCATACAGGGAGACTACTACCTCCATAAAGCGATGTGATATTTTTTTCACCACCATATTACATTAATAATATATAAAATTTAATTGAGAGAAACAATATGATATTATTTATGTTATTAGTTTTTTGGAAAGATATAATTATACCTATTTCATTCCATAATAGTCATTAATAAATGGAAACAATAGTCATTCCTACATCAAACGAACCATGCTCTATCATTTTAACATAGTTAATTATTCATAAAAATATTTTAGGATTTTATTCGAAATTAAAATTGATGTATAACAGTGATAAATATAGAATTATTACAATTTTAGAGATTTTGGAATTATAACAACTTTAACATTATTATTAATGATCCCTCCCTCTAATGATTCCCCTCTTGAGCTGGATATAGAGAAAGAGATATAAATACCCTTGAGTCCAACAACAAGAAGACACTAGGGTGGAGATCCGCACAAAGGGTTTACAAATATTAATAAAATGGGAGGCCAAAATATTTTATAGATACCCAGACTAGGATATAAGATGCATCTACCTCAAAAAAATCACCATGACATTTATAATGTAAACCAAAATCGTTCCCACTTGAGCATTTTCAAATAAAACGACTAAAAATAAAATATTTCACCAAAGTAATTACTAAAAGAAAATTTCTATGCAGAAACATGAAAACCATCGCCAATTTCTATGTTAGTAATTCCCACCATACTCAATTTATCCCTCAAAGAAACTTAAAATGAATTTTATATGTGTTGGGGGAGCATACACATATAATAATTATGAAAAATCAAGGTCTCATGTGAAAAAATGAGAGAAGTACACTAAATAACATTTGGAAAAACAATAGAACAAAATAACACCAAACCAGGAATACTAGCCATCTAGAACCTGACCAAGGAAAACTTACTAAATAATTAATTTCAAGTAGTGTAATTTAACAATAACATCGATGTTCTGGTACACTACACCACTCCCCACTGGTTAAATTCTCATACACAAATGACAAACATCTTTTAACTTCCATACACTTCCAAAATACCCTTATAAAATCCATACATCACACACATAGGCATTAGAGATAGTCCCATAACCTATGAAAACAATTATCACCACATCAAACCTGCAGACACCTAGACCCCAACCATAAAAAATATCACCCGCAGATACCTAGGCCAAACCCATACCACATCCCGCCTGAATACACATGGTTCATATCCATAACTCATCCCAAATACACCATGTAATTTTCACAATGACCAAGGAGACCTAGGCCTCAAAACTGCACCACAAGCTACCCAAAGATTCTTAGGATACCAATTCATAGAATATGGAGAAATGAAGAGTCAATAACTATACATACATCCTCTAAACAAGAGGTTTTGAGAAGACATTGTCCCCTATGACAACAACGGTGTTCTTCCCATAATTCTCAAGTAGGATGGGGTGCGTATAAAAATCACAAGGAATAACAAGAATATATATTTCTATCAAACACTCATCCCATTATATGGTTTTTTTTAAACAACTAACCACCCTAAAATAATTCCTTTTCTACTGCCTATAAATGTACAACTACACCACAAGTCACAATTCAATTTCTAATTATAGAAACCTCATTTAGCTAATAATATTTTTTATTAAGTGGTTCATTCATTCATTCCATACCTACATGGAAAACTACCAACCACAACTTGAATCACGTCACTAAACATAAACAACACAGAGGAAATGAATCATAGTAAATAAAATCACTTTATATTTCTGATCTTTTTAACACCCATAGTGACCACTACCACCATCATTATTCAAATTCATTGTTCCCAATCAACCATCTCAAACACAAAAAAAACCACCAAGTCATAGCTGCTCCCATTATCTCCCCTTATCTCCACCATTGGTATCCCCTCTATATAAAAAAACCACACCCATCAACACCAACAAATCACAATTTGTTTTCCATCCTACTTCACAACAATAGTCATCCATTCCAAAATCAATCAATCACTAACCCTAATATTCCATTATACCACCCAAAAGACTACACAAATAGCCTTACCAATAATAAAAACAGTAGAAAAAAATACAAGTAACAACTTCTAGATTTAACAGTGATCTTGCTCGTTAATTCCACATTTTATGTTCTGTGTGATCATAGATCATGTTTAATCCAGGGGAATCCATTTATTTAACCAAATATGTGTCGTTAATCGATGGAATATATATATATATATATATATTCGTAAAATATAAAATCTATAAAAGGCCACCAAAATCCATCAAAGGTGCACACAAAAAGAACACTATGAATCATGATTTTTAGTCGGCATATACCCATATAAGTCACATAATCAATAGATAACAAAGAAGAACACAAGTTTCATTTTCCCTAACCCCCCATGACAACCTTTATAATAATTTAATAGTAATTATAGTATTATTATCCTTCCATATTCTGTAATATGGCATTTATAAACCACACTACGTGATACAAAAATAAAATTGAGATGAAGGGATCCCTAACTCGAAGAAAAGATGATCGACACCTACTCATCATGAAAAATAGGGGGCACACACGTTGCAGGAAGAAGCCTCTATAGAAAAGTGATCCAATGTGAACACCAAAACATTCCACTCCTTGAGGAAAAACGGTTTTTGGGATTCTTTGTATCATGTGTAAAGAGTAAAGTACATGGAATAAAGGGTCTCTATTTTAGAAAGTCGTGATCCAATATCAATAGAAGAAAGTGTTTCAAAACCCATTAAAGATGAATCTTGATCAAGACCACACATTTAGATTATCTGAAATCCTCTAGCGAGTTATGAATTTAAATATTTATTTTATATGATTTAAAATAGATTCAAAATTCAATAAATATGGTTTTAAATAGATTTTATGTCCAATAAAATGTTAAAGGGGTAAAACTAATTTTTTGGGAAAACTAGATACTTGATAAATTGATGAAATTAAGTCACCATTTGGTGAGTAGATGGTGTTAGATAATAGTGGTGATTTAGTGTTTTGTGAGTCACCATTATATGATCCACCATTCGGTGATTCACTGATCATTGAGCCACTGTTCTGTGAGTCACCATCCCATAAGCCACTGTTAGGTGAGTAGCTATTAAGTGAGCGACAATTTGGTGAGTCACCATTGGACAACATAGCATTGGATGAGTAATAGTTGGAAGAGTCGCTATTGGATGACTCACTATTAAAAAATTAACCATTTAAAAATTCACCATTTAATGTTGTCATTAGATGGATCATCATTAGATGAGTCACTTTTGGATGGTCACCATTGGACGACTCACCATTGGATGATTCAAAATTGGACGAGTCACCGTTGTGAGTCAACATTGAAAACCTACAATTATCAACTCATCAATATGAGTTACTAGTGGATGACTCACTATTGTGAGTCACCATCACAACTCGTTGTCGCGACCTACCTTCCCCACCTATGGGTCCTCAATCACCATTTGAAAAAACTAGATTTTGAAAAACTCTTAAATTAAACAACCATGACCTACACGAACCCCAAAAACACTAGATTTTCCCAAAGTAATATACTAGATAGTTCCATTAAATTACATCAAATACCATTCAAACTATTCTCACCCTAGAGAATTAAAAACCATACCAAGAAGATACAGGGTTACACAAAAACCCTCATGAGATACCTCTCAAGGATCATTCTATGAATGAAACACTATTACAATTTGGAAACCCAAAGGTAAAATGATAAACAATCATGTGTCTTTTAAATGTTGGATAGAATCCATTACTTCCAAAAACACCTCCTCTGACATCTACTACCCCAACAGTTCACAAGAGACACCACAAAAGAACCAAAAACTACATTGTCCGAATATATGAATTTGGGAATTCCTTTCTCCGTGTCAATATACTATCCACTAATAGAAGATCATACTATCCCGCATGGTTTTAAATTCATATCAATTAATGTGTCTCGATTATGAATCCGGCCTTTCCCTTTTCACATTTCAGGACATTATCACACGTCAGGAAATAAGGAAATAACTTATCTCATAATAAAAATGGTCGAACCATTACAATATATGGAAAAACATAACAAGGAAGAACTCAAAACAGCTCTGCTTACTCAGCACAATTACCATATTCTCACTGCAAATAACACTCTTCTATGACACAAAGCCTCCACAACACAATAACTAATGGGATGGTACTCCAACGAAACATCTTATCCTAATGATTTTGGATATCTACTAGATGATCTACAAACATCGTGTCATATTTGATATCCAGATATCCCCAATCAATGACGAGTTAGTCATTGAGAATATATCAATTACGTTGAGAGACATGAAAATTGTCACAGATCCTTTCAATCATTTGTTGATGTTTTGACTGGTATTCCACATTTCAAACTCGTCCCAACACCTCTAAGGGTCTAATGGACCTTAGCGGAATCTTACTTCCCCAACCAAACCTCTACTACCCATGTTAAGGGGAAACCTTCAAGAACATATAATTCCCATATTGAAATCCATGGTCCTACTCCTATGATATACATACGACTTCATCTAGTCATGTGATGCCATCACCCTATCATATATAAGTTAAACATTCTCTATCACCCTCTACACAACCTCAGGTCCATGAATAGTGGTCTCCCCAACCAATACCTTACACAATAGTGTATTCCATGGTATTCTATATAATGCATCAAATGGAGACATTCCAATGGTTGAGTGATATATAATGTTATAATAAAACTAAACCAAGGGAATATGTCTCACCCAAGATCCGCCAAATATTATAATCCATGCCCTCAACTTATCCTCTAGCATCTAATTGGTCCGCTATATATGGTCATCCATCTAAATGTGGAAGGCAGTGATGTGGCATAACTGAGTGCCACAATCATGCTTCCACCTCCTCCGGGCTGAAAATGTAAACAATGCATATTGATATGATAAACGGATCTTATAACTCTATAAAACCACACCACGTCATATACATACCTCTTTCGCAAGGTTTCCATTGTCCTCGACTCCTTAACTGCTATTATGTGTGGTGATTTCTTCATCCTGTCCACTACTATCTAGATTGTATCGAAAAAACCATGAACATTGGGTAACACTATGGTTAAATATAATAAAATGTCATCCCACTTCCACTTTAGAGAATCTAAGGGATACAACCAAAATCCAGGGACATGGTGCTCATACATAACATGCTGGCATTGTAGGAACCTTTCCATAGACTCTTCCACTATCCACTTCATTTGGGGCCACCAAAACTACATCCTCAAGCTATAGAACATGAAACATCTGAGTTTATCACCACGGGTGATCTATGGAACTCATAGAGGACTCCCTCAACCAAAACCGTATTAAAAAATCACCTCCCATGGAAGAACATATGATACTAACCATCCTCCATAAATATATTCAGATCATCACCCTGGTCAGTGCGATCACACATCACCACTCCCTCTGAGTCTTCCTACTATTACTCCTCCAACTTTAATGTTAGATATTAGTACACTATCATATAAAATTTATATCCTCTCACACTATCCATTCCTACATCTAGGTATAAGGTGGATAACATATCCATAACATTCCATGCATTAGTGGATTCCCGAAAAACCTATTTCTATGACTTCTATCTCAAATCATCAACCATGAAATTTTCATTTCCTAAGGTACAAGACTGTTGAAATCATATTTTTGAAGGAAATCAATTCATGTTTGCTACAATATATTCAAATCACACTAGAAAAATATATACATCATGGTATTGTGGTCCATGATGGTTAAAAATTACACACCAATATGGTAATGTCGCCACAAACTCAACACATACTTGACCGGATCTTGTTCTAGATCAGGTGTGGCACAGCTATGTTTTTGGGGATGCAACTTCCAAGAACCGTAATAGATCAATCCCCAATATTTCATTAACATTCATCCCAAACATAGATGGGAAGAATCATAATGCACTTATAACATCACGTATTCCTCTAGAAAATAGACCATTATTGCACTGACCTACATCCCCTTCAGATAGAAGAACATTATCTAAAACTACCTGCCCCAAAAAAACCTATTCCATTATGTTTAGAACTGTCATCAGAGCTATAAATAAAAGGAAATAGGATAAAAATATCAGGTAATGTCATTCCATATAGAGAAACATTTAAACCAACGAATCATTATTGGGTTCTTCCCATGAAACAAAATCCTTGACCATAAATAAATGAACTTATATACCATGTTGAGACACCACATCCCCGAGGAAGTTTACCTTTCATGTCCAAAACACAAACTCGGACAACATCACATAGATCAGGTGGAATCAATGATCCTACAAGATAGTCTTGATATGAATTGTATTATCCTCATATAACATCGAGTAGATGACGATTTAATTAATTAATACAATGCCAACCCTGTTTGGAAACCACAAACGATGGGGGACATATGCCCCATGAACAGAACTAGTGCTTATATAGTATTGACATATATGAATACGAATTCAATGTTCCCATACATGCACATAAAATAGGTCTTCATGATATCACTCCCCCTTACCCTCAAATGTTGATATCTAGATGATGTCCAGACTGAATATCGATCAAAGAAAACCAACATGATTCACTCATCTTGTCGAAATGATCGTCTATTATCAGAAGTGGGTAACAATTATTTAACATAACCTGATTCAAAATCTATCAGTATATGGAAAACATCATAAAACTCTCTTCCTTATATGGAAATAATACTATATCACCACATGGAGACATAATGGGCCTAATAAATCCCTTATCCACCAGGTCATCAATCTGAATCCACCGCTCCTACAACGTAGATGGTTCCATCCGATAAGGAGCCATCCAAATCATACAAGAACTATGTTGTAAGTCTATTCCAAACTCAATGTCACATAGATGGGGTAGAGTCAAAACCTCCTATGTGAAAACATCCATGGACTCCCCAAAATCTATGGGAACCTCCACCACCTCATCATCCACTGATCAGACTAACAACTCATCCAACAAGAAAATAAGATGCTCCCCATGAGTACATTCTATATGATAACTCCACAATCAAACTAAAGCTACATGTTGGCCATCCAAGTATGAAAACATGAATATCCTATAGAATCAGTTGATAATAGCATTCAATGATTACAACCAGTCAATGTTTGAGATGATATTGTTTGACTACGTCTTTATGAATAATATATCCCCACTAGACTAATGTTTCCCCAAAATTAGTCTATATCCCAAGCATACATCAAACATGCTGGTGTGACCTCCTAATGGCATAATCAACACCAATGACATAGAATTACTCTCTATGATTATTCCCATGTCAAAGGATACACTTGGTGCATCAATGGTGTGAAAATCCCCAAAATCAACCAAAGAATATACAAGGGTAATAAAAAGATAACTATACCTCGAAAAATCTCCATAAAAACTAGAAATAATAACTTTTTGGTGTACAGCTTAGCATTACCAGATCCTATACCACTCTAATGATGACTTCCTCCATGACCATTCTAGGGTTGAGGTCCTAGATAAACAACCTGAGGACATCCTCCACCTGCCCCATCTCCCCTCAGTGGAGAAGGAGCGTGTTGTCCCAGCTACTGAAATGGATTTTACATCAAATACTGTTGTGGTGTGTGTTGGTCCTACTTATATCCACCATATTGGTATTTAAATAACATTAAGAATATACTCTAAATATGACCATAGGTCCTTCAGGTGAATCACCTCCATCCCATGTTCAGTGTAAAAGAATAATGACCTAAAGGCCAAAATGGGAAATTCCAATGTCGGATACCTTGTGGTTGAAAACATGAACTCCCTAGGGAATGAGAACTATATTTTTTAGCCTTTCCCTTTGAATAATTATGTTGGATCCCCTCTAATGGTATACATCATCATGAGTGTATCTGCTGAAATACCTCCAAAATAATCAAGAAATTTATGTATGTCAGCAAGGTGAATGGAATAATAGTGTACTGGAGAGAAGAAAAAAGTAAATCCTCTTTATGTATCACATGAGACTCCTCATTCAAAAATAGATCCTAATAATATTTAAGGAGATCCTTGAATTTGATCACCATCTCTTGTACTGACATAGACCCCTTCTAGGGGTAGAGTAGTTCCTTATTTTTCTTGTATATCATGTTTGAAGAAATGAATTCTTCTTGGAACTCCATCTCAAAATTAACACACAAAATGATAGAATCCTTCCTCTTACCTAGGTATAAAATCCACCAAAATAAGTGTAGATCCTCTCATCTGGATCATAGCCAAACGAACCTAGCACTCTATATGAGCCCAGATCAAGCTCAAGGTGATTACAATATCCTCATGCTAACTCTTTGACTTCATGTTCAAAACGCTCCCCTTGTTCATTACCAAATTCTTCTAATAGAAATAAGACATTTTATTATTCCACCGATCATCCTATTGTACTCTATTATCCCTCCATTGATCATCTGGGTTAGCCTACTGAGCCTCCACTTCCTTTACTACATGCAGTTGAAGATTAGGTTTCATAGATGAATAGGTAAACAAGGAACTCATAAGACCATTTAGTATATTATTTTATTTAAAATTAATTTTAAATCATTTTATCTTATAAATTTTTTCAAATTTCACAAGAAACCCAATTCAAATAAAATCAAAATTCATTTTTGGCATGTACCTACACTATAGTCTCTACCCTACAACCGATATATCCCCACCTAATGATTCTATATACTCAGAGTCTTAGAATAGAATCATTGGGGATCTAAAATCAAATTTCCTAAATGGTATTCCCTAGACTATCTCACACACAATGATAACCTGACATATATTCCTTACTAACCCATGAAATCCTCTTTGTCCCTAACTTCAAACTCAATCTTATCTATCAACCATAAAAATCCGATACAATTTTGTCATGACCCCTACATCAAAAGATTCCCCTCATGAACTGGAAGTGGAGAAAGAGGGATAATGTCCACTGAGTCCCTCCTCCAGTAGGCCCCAAGATGGTGATCATCACCAAAGCTATAGAAATCTCACAAAATGGGAGTTGTTACTCTTTTTATAGTAACAATTATTGGGTGATATGATTCATCAACCTCAAAACAGCTCCATGACATATATAATGATAACCGAAATCCAAATCACATTATTTTTTTCAAATAAAACTTCAAGAATTAAAAAAATAAAAAGTAAGTACCAAAAGAAAAATTATATGCAGTGAGAAAAAAACTATCCCTAATGTTCGAGTTAGTAATTACCATCATGATCCACGTAGTCCTCTAGAGTCCCAAAATAAGTTTTATATAACTATTTTGATCATAAAAGTATACTATATAGGAAAAACCATGTACTCTCATGCACATGTGGTAGAAGTATAGTAATTCACCTATTAGAAAACAATATAAACCAAGAACACCTAAGAAGGAATACCTTCCATCCCAACCTTACTACGAAACACTCACTAAACAAGACAACTCATGTAATTTAACATAATAAGAACAATGATGTTTTTGTAACCCACACCACTTCCCACTAGCTAAATGCTCATACACTCATGGAAAACATCCTGGGGATTCCACACTCTTCTAGAATCCCCATGTCATAACCCGCTAGCACACACTTGGGAATTAGAGCTAGACCAGCAATCTGGGCATGCGAAGCCCGCCACATCCCACCCACAAAAATGTAGTCTACAAATGTACCCCAATCCACCCACATTCACCTCATCCATAACTATACTACATCAAACTCATCGACACCTGGGCCACAACCATAACTCATTCCAAAGACACTTAGAGAAAAACACCGCACTTATAAACACCCGATCCTCACAACTACACCAAAACCTTCACAAAGTGTCTTCAGATACCAATGCATAGTAGAGGGGGATGTGAAGATCCAATAACCAAGAATCCATCCTCCCACATGGATGTTGGGAAAAGAAACCCTCCCCCATGAAAATAGGGGTGTTGGGAACATATTTCTCAACTAGGGTGGGGTATATATATAAATAACAAGGAATTAAATGTATATAGATTAGGATAAACCACACATACCAACCTATGATTTTTTTCAAGAAGCCAACCACCCCACAAAACCGCCTTTGTTTCTACCTCTAAATGCACAAATACACAACAATCCACAATTCAATTCATAACCATAGATAACTCATTTATCTAATTATCATGATTTACTAAGAGGTCAAAATTTTCATTCTATCCCTACATTGTAAACAACAATCCACACCATGAAAAAAGCCACATAACATAAACCACGTAGAGGAAAAGAACCAAAGTAAATAAACCAACTTAAAATTTACACTCTATTAAACACCCACACCAATCATTTTCATCATCATTCTTCATAATTATTCCACCAAATACACCATCTCAACAACAAATAAACCTCTAACTCAAGATCACACCAATCAACTCCCCTTATCACAACCATCGGCGTCCATACTACATAAACACACCACACACAACAACATAAAAAACCCCGGTTGGAGTCCCACTATATGAAACTTCTCATCCAGTCCATAATCGATCAATATCAAAACCTGAGATTCCATTACACCACCTAAAACACCTCACACATAGTCATACCATCAATAGTAGCACCACACAACCATACAAGTAACAACTTCTCGATTTAACAAGTCTCTCATTTATTTATTTAACATTTTAAGATCAAGGGTGATCATAGATGAAATTCAATCTAGGGGAATCCATTTATTTAACTGAATATAAATGGTTACTAAATTACATATTTACAATCATTCAACGTATGATCAACAACTATCCATCACAAGACATCATAGGTTCACACACAAATACCACCCCCAACCATGATTTTTTGTTTGCATATAGACTATAGAGATATCAATATCAATAGATAACAATGTATAACACAAGTCTCTTTTCCCAACCCCCTATAACGACCTGTTAATTGATTTGATTATCTATATAATATTGGTATACTTATATCTTCCAAAAGAGTTAATCCGTACACCCACATTTCATGATATAGAAATAAAGAGGAGATGAAGGGATCCCAACCTTGATGAATAGATGATCATAAACTCCTACATATGCCAAAACGGTAGTGCGCAAGCAAAGAATAAAGCCTCTAAGGAAATTCATTCGAAATTGTACATAATAATTTTTCACTCCTCTAAGAAGAATGGTTTTGGGGAATCATGTTTTCAAGAGTGAATGGAAACATGATAGGAATACAGTGTCATGACTTTAGAAAGGAAAGATCCAATGTAAATGGAACAAAAGTTTTTAAAAACAATTAATGCTGAATCATGATCATGAAATGTTTTTTGACTATCTAAAATCCTCCATATCATTTTCAATTTAATGATATATTTTATATTCATTCAAATATCTTAAACCACTCATAAATATGGCTTTAAACTCATTTTATGTCAAACAATGTGTTAAATGGGATAATCTGGAAAACCATTGATAAACTAGATATTTGAAAACTGCGAGAATTGAATCGTCATTTGGTGAGTCACCATTCAGTGAGTCTCTATTAGGCGAGTCACTATTTTCAGACCTATCATTCGGTGAGTCACTATTCGGTGATTGACGGTTAAGTCAGTCACCATTTGGTGAGCCACTATTCAATGAGCCAAAATTCGATGAGCCCCCACTGGAAGACTCGTCATTGGAAGAGTCAATGTTGGTCGAGTCCTCATTGGATGACTCACTATTGGATGATTCATCATTAGGCGATTCATTTTTGGACAAGACACCTTTGGATGAGTCACTGTTTGATGAGTCACTATTGGAAGACACCACATTGGATGAGAAATAGTTGGACGAGTCACACATTCGAGTCACCACTAGTGACCTACAATCAGTGAATCAACATTATTATATTCAAGTGGAGGAAAAATACATGTGAGTCACTGTTGTGATTCACCTTCACGACCAACATTTTCCACCTACAGCCCAAACTCATCAATGGAAACACTTTATTTTTAAAATCTCTCGAAATGAGCTACTCTTACCTCCCAAAACACCTCAAAAACCTTATTTTCATTAAAAAATTTACTGGATAGGTTTGGTCCATTACAATAGTTATCCTATTTAATTCTCATAGTACATATTAGCTAAATTCTAACAAAACACTGGATGAGAACTTTATTGAATATATAATTGAATATATCATTATATTAAATATGATAAAAAGGCATAATAAAGATAAAAAACTTATTAATAAAGTGAATAATTAAAATTAATATGTTATTCTTGAAGATAAGGAACACACATGAAAATTCATACCTATAGTAAGTTTCACTTTTACATAAAAACTTGTTTTAATGTGTATATATTTATTTTCAAAATCATTTTTCACCATGTACATGTTTTCAAAATTATTTTATGAATCAATTTTAATAGAAATAAACAAATTATAAATGAAAATTATTTTTTTGGTAGTTTACTTTGTAGAATTAAAATATTAATCTACTTTTATAAAAAAAATTCATTAAAAATTACACAATGACTATTCTATTTTAATATGCACAGTGGTAACATATTTTCCCACATAATAGCCATTATTGGAATTTTGGATTCTTATACAACCTCCCATGCTTTATTCAATTAAGAAATTTTTTCCCTCTTTCTTAGTTTTATAGATACCTGATTATTACCTATTAAATCTGTGAAATATTTCTATATATATTTCCAGATCTAGGCGCTGAGACAACATGCACTTTTGGGGCCCACTTTTCCTAGAATTAATTTTATAAAAACATTAAATATATTTTATATTTCTCGGGAATGATTCCAAAATGAAAATGGGATAAATATATAATGAATTTTGGGATTGGAAAATCAAGAAATCATTTGGATCATAATGCAGTGTTTTCCCTAGGCGTGCGGGAGAATGAGTCGTCTTAGGATGTCCAAACCCATCACTCTCATGTAGTATGGTAAATAGAATTAATTAATTTTATTCATTCATTCAACCTTATAATATTTTTATATATATATCACTATGGAGGTTCTTCTATGATGGGCTCATTATTCTAGTTTTCATCAGTGAGCTATCTCCTCCGTCCTCGGTCAAAAAATCACCTCATGTAATGTTAAATCCTTGGATTATCGCAAATCGAATCATAGTGAATGAAAAATGTTAACACTATCATTGGGGAAAAAATTATTCACCAATGAACGATAAAAAATTATGGTAGGAATAATTGTTTGGTATTGTTATTCTTTTGTAATAAATGTTTTAATAGGTCGTTCTTCTTTCATTGATCAATTACTATAACACCTTTCACATGTTCCCAAATAGTGTAGTTTAAATTATTTAAAATTTTCTATCTTACCCCAAATCCTGATTATTGATCTCTAGTAAATAATGATTGGATGGGGGGTGTTTAAAAAAATTTATCATTTATCACAAATATTATTTTCATTCGTTACTGGTTGGATACCCAGGGCATCGATTAGAGTTTCTAGGAGCTATAGTGCTTGATCGAACCCTTAGATTTGCTGTGAATCAAAGAAACAACAATGGTTTGATGAACCAGGCATAGTTATAGAATCATTACAAGATAAGGATGACTGATTCATTGTATAATAATGAAGATAATTATTAAAAAATGTATGAAGGATTTATGATTGAATTAATAAATGTTTTTTGGCATCCGTTGTCCATATTCAGGTGAGCTATGACCGATATCCATGTGTTTTGGTCAAATCCACGATTTTTGACTAGATTCAAGATGGAATCAGTGGATAATTGGCCATTTTTTCTATAATAAATTATATTTGAATCTTCTAAATAAATCCCAACTATATGTGATATCCATGATGACAAACATGACATTTATCTTCTCAGATAAGTGGTGCTAGGGTTTCATGTATGTTAAGGATGAAACAACATGTATAAATCAAACACATGTTATGTATACTCATCCCGGTTGGATAAAACATGTGGATAACCAAATATAAATAGTTTCTAGTTCCCAGACTGGTGTCTCATACATGGACACTACCACAGAGACAAAACACCATCCACTAATTCATAGAAACATTGTGTAGTCCACTTTCATAGTATATACTGACGCACTGACATGAAACTGTGTATTGGGGAGGGACATGGACAATAGGCGGAGTGGAACTGGAAATTGTGTTTAATCCATCCTTTTTCATGTTCCCCTTGAGTTCCGTTGATTAATCTCTTATATCCCATATATCCTTTGTTTGAAAACATAATTTGGCCCATGACTAGGCTATCCTAGGTGTTTTTTCTACAAAAAAAATAATGCTTCCCTTGGTGGAGGATGATGATCTATGATGTGAAATGTTCTTGGATTGGCACACACTGGGGTGACACTGAATGTCAACATTGATCATACAAGATCAGTAGAGTTTCATCCCATCGTTACCCTCCTGTAGGGATGGGCAGTGGAGTTACTCAACTGATTTTTATGGGTATTACCCTCTAACAACTATGAGTAGTTGAGTTTACTAATGAAATTCTTCAATACATTACCCACTATGAGGTATAGGTAATGGAGTTACCTGAAGAACATCATGGGCATCACTTTCTAGCACAGTTGGGAAGTGGAGTTCCCCAAGGACCTTTTTGGGCATTACCCTCTAGGAGGGATGGGTAGTGGAGTTCCCCAAGGAACCTTATAGGTTTTTTCTTTCTGTAGGGTTAGGCCATGTAATTACTCAATGATATTCCCGAGTGTTACCATCCATAAGGGTTGGGTTTTAGAGTTCATTAGTTGCTAGAAGAGTAAGACCATGTTATCATACTAGATAATGGGATCATCAACTATAGATTTTGGCCCATCTATTTCATCTGAGAGCGAGGAGATGTGAATTGAATTGGATTTTTAGTAACAAAGAAGATTGATTCATTCCCTATAGAGATTATTTTCATTGAGGTGAACTAATGCACTGTGGGGTATTTAGTGATGCCCAATGCAGATAGTATCAATGTGTGGGGAACTATATCCTTTGACTTGTGTATTCAGGATATATGTGTGGGATGTTTGGATTCGTTGAAGGATACTTTTTGAACTATATGATACTATTTTTCTTAGGCGAAGCATTGATATTGAGATCCCCTAACTCCCTTTTTTGGGATTATTTATCTCAACATATATATATATATATATATATATCAATTTTTTGTACCCATGCTATGGGTTCAATTACATTTCTTCTGAAGAGGCACTTGGAATGTCCCATTCATTAAGTTTCCAATTTTCATTTTTTGGATGAGGCTACACTCTAGTTATAGGTGGTGAAGGCTCAACACATAGTCCATCTTATAACTATTTATATCCCCTTTTGGTTGGATGATCTTACATTCACATTTTGTTGGGATAAGCTATACTCATTCATTGTACCTTGTGTATCTTCTATTTTTTCTCTTACTACTCCCCCATTATATTTTGAGGCATCCTAATTGGTATGTTTATAGTCACCACTACATTGTATTTTCTAGCATGAGTCATGTCTTATACACACGATGTACAAGTGGACCATGAATACATAATCCTTAGGGATGCTAGGTGATTTGACTACATATAGCGGTCTTAACATGGGTTTTAGAAGTTGGTATCTTTCAACTATTAACATTTTTCAATTCTTTGTTAGGGTGGGACACATTTTTTGTTGGTTTTGTATTTTTTTCCTTTACATTGAAGTATTCACATCCATACTTTTGTTTTTCCTAGAGGTTCATACATGATTGGTTTATTTATAGTATTATTTCATCTTTTATTTGATCCTTATTCAATTTTTTGTGGAGTTTGTTGTGTGTGTGTGTATACATATAAAGAGAAAAAGGAATCCCTATGTAATTTATGCCTTATTCACTTGTTTCCACCCACTGTTTTATGGAATCAGACTTGCATAGTTGCGACTTGATCCCTGACATGTGTTGGGTCATGAAATAATTTTATTAGAGAAAATTCATTCCTTGGGATGTTGTTTGATAATTTACCTTTAAAAGGATTTGGTTTGGTGTAGGAAAATAGTGGTAATGATCCTTGAGTGTGGCACTTGGGATAGGGAGTCCAGTGATGGTACGATCATCCACTGTGTCTATTTCACCATGACCCGATCTACAAACATTTTTACATTTCATGTCGAGGTATTTTGATGTATGGATCAATTATAGATGAATCATATTGTACTAACACATTGACTATCCATGATGATTCATATCCCAATTTTTTGATATATATATATATATATATTCCAATCTAACCAAGGCACTCCTTGAAAACATCTACGATGTCTCCGTGATGTTTTCCAGTCATGATACCAGTTCCGGTTCGTAATAATTACCTTATGAGTGATGATGCCTCAATAAATGGTCCATCATATGAACCCCTTCCTCCATGTGTAAGGTAGAAGAAAATACACCTATTGATCAAAATAACCCCATAGTAGAGCAGGATGAGGATCCGCGTAGAATTAGCATGCTTCATATGTTCCAATGTGAGATACTATTGAGGATCGGTAATGAGCCAAATCCTCTAGTAGAAATTTATAAGATATATTTTTCATTCATCATCTCAAGGATTTTTTGACCCTATAATATCATGTGGTAGAAATGACAGGTAGTCATTTCAATTGTGTAGCATAGCTCCGATGGAGCCTTTTTACCTAGATTCATGATTATCCAACACTCTCATGGGAAGACTTATAATGATTGTTCTGTGAGGAGTACTATCACTATTTCCTACACTCAGTTTGGATACTTGAGCTTTTATAGCTTCAAAAGGATGGGATTATGGTGTATTAATATTCAACAAGGTTCACAGAACATATGCACTACTCCCTTGACATGATCTCGGATGACTACATCTGAGCAAAGAATATTGTGCTGGGACTCTGCAATGAGATTCAATCCAATATTGTTCCCTTGGGAATCCCCACCTATACCTGTGTTCCATAGATATAACTGGTGACAGCGATATTTAATTCAAAGGGATTCATGAAAGATGATCTTGTAGTGGGAATCACAGAGTCACGATGTTTACAATAGCTGGTTGGAAATCGTCGATGGGATCTTGGAGGTGGACACCCTTTAGCAAGTTGGCTCAGTCATGTAGTCCTATAGTGTGGAGGCAGTGCAGAGTGGTAGGGAAGCCCAAAGATGGTAGTTTTTATACTTGTGATAGTAATGGTCACATGATGAATGACTTCCCAACTAACAATGTAGAGTATTCAAGTTAGATAGTTGACATACATCCTGGGTATAGGCAACAGTCTAATCAGGGATCTCCAATGTGAGGATAGGGTGGTCTCTACGGAGGAAGAGCTAACATTGGAGCAAGGGGGAGCTATTGGTGGTGGATAATGGTATGATATCCTTCCAAACCCACCACCAGGCATCCCAAGTTAGGCTCAAGGAGATTGTAGTTGGGATTGTGTGTAGTTTTAGTCTTTGGATGACTAAAATACAACTGTACACAAGATTATACGATGTAAAATATATGTGTTTTCTACTCTTGAATTTTTACTAGTATAAACTGGTTAAATTCATTCTTTTATCACGATACTCCTAGTGCGAGGACTTGAGATCCTAATATATGTGCTAGAACAATAGCTACAACTTGAGGTTCTTAGTGGGAATGCACCATCTGTATCTTTTATATGCGACTAACACAGACTTTCACTTGGTTGAGAGAGTTTTTTATGGAACCTTTTGGTCATCATGATGAAAACTAATGATGTCATAATTGTTATTTATTGGTATTCTATTGTTCAATCCTAGAATGACTATAAACATAGATAATTCATATTCTTATGCCATGATGGGATGATATTCTCCTTTTCTGGTAAGAGGGATCTCAAGGTAGGGATAGAGGGTTCATTGAGTAGGAGGCTAAATATAATGACCCATCATTTTGAGAGTTTATCCCTTTGTTCATTAGGCTATTCAAACATTTGGAGCCATTAGTTTTGAATTATTATATGTACACCACCAATGATGATGTTTTGGGACTACCTATGAGATGGTAGATAGATGTTTTATTGACATTCTTCCTCATATAGGAATGATAACATCTGAGGTGTATCTAATGAAATAGAAAATGCTTCAGGGACTATGGTTATTTCTAGAAGACCTTTGAGTGAATGGTTTCATTTAAACTAGTGTGTCCCCCTAGGCATCCATAGACTTATTAGTGAAAAATACATATCAAAGATTATATATTTTCATGGATTATCATCACATGAACTGGGACACAGTAAAAATAATAACCCTTTAGAAGTATTGACATCCTCTTTAACCAGTTGTGAGTTATGAGATGGTTCATTATTGGAAATATTAGGTATGGTTACCACCGATTGAGGGTTTGTGAGGATAATAATTGATAATAGGTATTATTTTTTCAATATGAACAATATGGGTTTTTAGTGATTCCCTTTGTATTGATGAATCCCCCTTCGATGTTTATGGATTTGATGAAGAAGGTTTTTGCGCTGTATTTGGAATAGTTTCTTGTTGTCTTAATTGATGAAATTCACGTCTAATATAAAATAGAGGATGAGTATTCTGTGAACATGAGAATGGTACTTGAATTTTTTTAAAGAGAACCAGCATTATAGAAGTCTCATTAAGTACCAATTCTGGATATATGATGTCCAATTTATAGGGAATGACATTTCTGAACATTTTTTAGCAAGGGATCTAGCAAATTTCATGGTAGTACATTCATTGATTTCACTAAATAACATGTTACAGGTTCCTTGGAAGGGTACTACATGATATTTTATTAATTTTTATCCATAATTGTAGCCCCATTGACCACCCAAATAAGGATATGGAATCTCTTTACCTGGATAAAGTAGTCCTAGAGGGAATTTTAAGAGTTTATAAATAGGATAATGAGGGCTCTAGTGTTGATACTACCAAATGAGGGTGTGGATTTTGTATTGTTTTGTGAGGCCCTATTAGATGGTCTCAGATGTATGTTGATGCAGTTGTAGGTAGTAATCACATATGAGTCAATGAATTTGAGGCCCCACAAGCAGATATATGAAACTCATAACCTAAATCGGGAATGATTATTCTTCACTATGAGGATGTGGAGACACAATATTCAAGGGAATAACTTTTTATTTTACTCATACCACCCTAGTATCTAGTACATCTACACTCATAGAGACTTGATACATATATAGTGACATTAGATAAAGTTCATACAAGAATGTGACTTCAATATCATCTATACTATAGGTACTGGAAATTTTTTTGTTGATTCACTTAATAGGATGTCCCAAGATCACTTAGTGTAGTAATATTAAAAGAAGTCAGTTTCACTAATGTTCATCATAGTGGATCCAGAGTGCACATCATTTCTTTAGTCAATGGGGTTAGATCACCAACATATAGATTGAGGGAGAGAGTACCAACTAGTATATGCAAACTGTGAGGTATTATATGATCAGATATCAATAAAATATTCACCAATTGGATATTCTAATGGAGGTAATCATACAATCTTGTTCTTTGGCCAAACATTGGTTTAAGTTTCCATGTTGGAGGAGGTGATGTATGAGATCAACAATTAAACCATAGTTGTACATTTTGGTGTGGGGATGATGTAATGATTCCCTGAACAACAATTTTGTTTGTCTAACATGAGACACAATGTATCTAATTATATCTCTTAGTGAAAGAACTATCATGTCACGAACCGAATCTTGTCACCGCCAAAACCGGCACCAAACCCAGCCTATGACATGACCCGAAGGGCGTTCCCTATCCCCACGGGCTGGCACAAGTGCCCGGGTATCATTAATTTAGGTTTGGGAACGATTTACTCAAGTATGAAAGCATAAAACATTAAAAACAATCCATAATATAAATCTGAAATTTTTGAGCCAAAAAAGTGTTAAGTAAAAACCAGAACTGAGTACATTGGTTTAAAGATAATACAAGTGGTCCAAATAAAAATAATTATAGCATCAAGACATCCCCATGGACTCCACATGACTAGGGGTCATCGCCCCCAATCTATCTCCACAACTCCGCACCAAGGATGGGAACTAACACGATGAACCGCCATCACCCTTAGCCTTTCCATTACCAGAATCAAACATAACCAAGTCTACTTACACTAAAGGGGTGTAAGTAGGGTGTGAGCCTAAGCCTAGTAGGATACCACCCAATTATTCCAAAGAGTAATAAATACAATGTGAAAAAGCAAGCAGTTTTCAAACGCAAGGAAAAGTAGTGTTAAAATTTCAAGAAATGAAACCTCTAATTGAAAATAGTTTTCAATCCAAAATTTTCAGAATATTAAAACATTAAAATAGAAATGATATATACTGTAATTTACTTCCAAACACACCCTAAGACATGGGTAGATACTACAAATCCAATGAGCAACAACATTGGGGACACCCCTAGGCACTAGGTTGTCTTGGGCCCTATGTAGCTCGTACCTCGGTGTAAAGTAACCATAGAAAAATCCATTCTCGTGCACGAGACACTAGTAGAGAACATACACATAACCTAGTGATCCCCAATAATCATCCACATAGTTTATTTAGAATTGTTGTTATCCAAATGCTAAGTGAAACAGGGACAAAACCCATCCGGTCCACTAGCCGTACTAGTACAAATCCTCCCCACCTAGGTACCCGGGCTTCCCCTTTTGTGCTCAATCAATTCAAGCATGCATCATAAATAAATTTTCATATAAAACACCATTACTGGTCAAACACAACCAATAAAGTATATATCACATTTTATACCACTTAAAACATGCAACAAAACACGTAGATTTTTCATAAAACAATTCCTCAAAATCTCGTAGTGTTTCGGACACAAAACTCCTTATAGACCTCACTTGCATACTATGTGCACATATTTAAGCTTCCAAAACATAAAGGGAATCCTACTAAATTTCAGTGAAAACACAAAATCATTTTTAGGGCAACCCCATATGGTTCAAGAAACGACATCATTGCAAAGTCTCCATTTTTACACAACACAACTCTTAGAATTTCATGTTGTTCACAAACACCATTAAAACCAGATTTTTCAGTAACAAACACAAGTTACAATCATTAAAAACAGTATTTTTATCCCTATTATATTTCAATAAAATCAACTAGTTACTTTTAGGGTAGCCCCAATTAAACTAATAAAACATTTCTATGATAAACCCCCAATTTCACATGAAATTGGCCTTTAGGATTCATTTTAAATACAAACACCACTAAAACTATATTTTTCAGAAATACTAAAGTTGAATAAGCATGAAAATACCATAAAAACAGTATCCAATTCATAAAGATTTCATACACAATGGAATCACCTACCAAAACCAAGGAAACTCTTGAATCCTTTGTGTGAAAACTCAAACGCACCACCGCCGCACCTCAAGGATGGTATACCAGACCTAAAACCAGAATTTCAGACCATAAAACACAATATAAAACCTTAATTTTTAAACCCTACTTCCTGGAAATAAGTATCCTCAATGATAATGGAATAAACCCTAAGTAAATTGGATGTAACACTAAACAAATTGAAAGAAGAAAGGAGGAGAACAACATACTTAAAATATCATGGAGAAATCGCCCCACAAAATACCAGTAGCCGATTTCAAAAATACTCAAAACTTCAAGGGAGGTTCGAAAAAGAATAGGTAGATCATTTAGGAATTTGAATGGGGGAAAAAGAGTAAGAATCGAAAGAGTTATGAAGGAAACAAATTACCTTTATAAATCAGCCCGAAATTTGGGTTCTTCAGAATTTTCGACCTAAATCGCGATGCAAGTGAGATACAAATAGGGTGGGAGGATATTATACGCTCTTCTGGGTTCATGGGGCGTGTTTGGGGCTTGGAATCAACGAAAAATCCTTAAAAATGAATAAGTTATTAATTAATCAAAATCTATTTTTAAAACTGGAATTGGGCTTTCGGGCAGGCCCAATCCCTTAAATAAAACCCATATACACCTTGGTTATGGATTTCCAAAGGCTCCAAATTTTAATTGTGGTGTTAATATATGAGGGGAGGACATTTAGGAGTTAGAATGAGTGAAAAATATTAAAAAATGAATAAGTTCTAAAGGAAACAAAATTTATTTTCAAATATGGAATTGGGCTCACGGTTTGACCCAATTCATGAAAACTCACCTATTCTCCATAAAAACTTTGGAAACCCCCCCCCCCCAAACAAAACATTAATGGAAATTAAAAGAAAAATAAATTTAAAATAAGCTATGTATGTGACAATTCTCCCCACCATGAAAACTTACCGCCCCGGAATGTCAATGTAAGGCCAAATCAACAACCAAACTCAACTGAGAAACCAAGAGGTACTCTCTTGCCAGGTTTCTCCCCCAAAAGCCATAACACCTCCAGTGATCAATGAAGGAAGGAATACTCTCACAGAAAAAACATACACCACTTTTCTGAAATTATTAAGCACATTCATGCTTTATCCCAAATGAAAACTCCTCAAACACAATCAGAACAATACTCAATCAATTTACCCAAATAAACAACAACATCGAACAAGGTTACACTTGCCCTACTATAACTAAACCATTGGTCACTCTCCAATATCAATTCTTACCAAAGTAATATGTAGTCAGTTAGATATCTCCAAATGATAATACCTACTTCCCATACAAAACCAAGGAAAAATATGAGTTACTCGTATGAAGAGACACAAATGGGCTCCCCACCATAAGAGACAACTTAATTTTTTTTTCCGAGATAGAATCAAGACACTAATAGGGGGAGGCCCAAACAGACTCCCTAGTACAAGGGGTATACATAAATTAGAAATTTACAAAATAATATACATGATACCCATAGTGGGTCTTACCACCACAAAAAAAAACAACCATCTTAACTGACCAACATGGGCCGACACAGAAAGACCCATTTTTTTAAGATTTGGGAAGGGTACAGGGTCAGTCTGCACGGTTTGGGAAACCGTGCACTAACTATGCTGATCATTCTTTCCACGTGGATTCCTAGCACACTGTCACTACTAATCGTGTACAAAATGTGTGCTCAAACTTTCTAGACAAATTTCCAACCATTCTCCAATGACTCAATGGAAACCAACGTGGGAGGGAAATACATTAGGCGATGACATGGGTACAAGGCCCTCTACCTATTTCCACCGAACGAGAACAACAGAAGGAAGATGATGAAACCATAGGTTTAAACACTTTCTATCATTCACACTGAGGATATGAAATTGTACAAGGGTTTAAACAACACTGGTGTTTCCCCTGACTACGCGCCAGCTTCTCTCCGGGACCTATGGCTGGAGCTCAAAATATTGAAGCATCTTCGGCCACGTAGTTAGGCTGTTGAAACCCCTATGCGAAACTTCTTCTTTCGGTGCCACAAACAACTACACCGCATACCCCGATGGGTTTATCAAGACATAACACACTCCATAACCCAATTTACCAAAACCAGACATTTCATTAAAACAAGGGATCAAAAGATGCACACACATCGCACCTTGTTGACATGAGTCATATCATTTAGTCATTTAACCCTTTATCATTTGGGGATGTTACAATAACCCCCCCTTTAGAGCACAACACCCTCATTCTGAGCCCTACATCTCAACCTAGGCAGTGCACCATGCACTTAAGGCTGGGTTCCTGCTCTGATACCAAATGTGACAACCGGGTCCCGGTGACAGCACAACCACCCCGCCTTACCATGGTCGTCGAAACCTGACCAACCAGGTACCACCAGTTGCCCCGCAGACACGTGGGGCCCACCCCAGGGTCCACCCACGTGCCCAAACGGGTCATCTGACTAATGATAGTCCCCATAGGCCAACACATGTCCTTTCCAGTGTGCTTTGTCCTCACTCGCACACTCCCTGGGAAACATCCCAGATGGTCACCCATCCTGATCACTACTCCAGGCCAAGCACGCTTAACTATGGAGTTCTAATCAGACAGGCTCCCGAAAAGGAAGGTGCACCTTGTTTCTTTGGGTGAGAAGCAACAGAAGGGAAAGACACATATAAACACCTTCCTCTAAGATAGAGGATTTGATGTTTTTCCCCAAGGGAGACATAATCCCAACATAACATAGAACCTTAGAGGATTGTGTGACCTTCACCTTTATAGTCAAAAGAGAACACAACATCACAATGTGTCACCGAACATGACCCTTACGATTGATAGAAAAAAAACATGGAACGGGACCATATTCAAAGTCTCTAAACAACAGATAAGTCCAAAAAGTGGACACAATATCCTATCATGACCGAAATTTCAAAATTGGTGGTTTAATAATAACTCTTTCTTCAAATAAACTATAAAGAACCCAGAGGCCCTCTTAGACACCATCAAGACACTCATCTGTACTAACATCGAAAGAACACTCCCACCTTTGATGAATCAGGAAACTTAAGAAACTAAGGTCTCTTTCAACCTTCCACAAGCACTATCCCACTACAAGAGGATCCAAAAATCAGCGAAATGAATGGGTGTACACTCAATAAAAAATAGTTTGATAAAATATTATTTATATTGATCAACTGGAGGATTTTCCAATGGCGAAACAAAACGGGTTTCACTTCAGTTGTGCATTAACCCTTAATGGGGGCATACCTTATCTAATGAGAGAACCCAAGGATCCAACCAAGCTGGTCCATTGGTCAAAACATGCCACAAACCAGATCCAAACACATGAAGGGAACCACCGTAAAGGCATCCCAAATTTTTTTTTCAAAATAGACCACTACCCATCCCTGCAACACAGCTTACAGACCAAACACAAACCCAAAACACAGTTCAAACAGAAGGGGTTCTTGAACTCAAAACATCCCACAACATCAACATTTTCATAAACCCAGAATACAAACCATACCAAACTATTCATCAAGACATCTTGTTTTTCATTAAAACCAATTCTTTGAAAAAAAAACGGTTTAGCAGTAAGTGTATCCACCAATGGTACCCCATGGGCCTCAAACATGCATGTTTTTGTGCCACACCGGGCACCCTCCTCATATCCATCCCAGCACTCATCCAGTCATGCCATCAACCATCCATCATCCCATATAACCCCATGCATGTGGTCACTCATGGAAATACCAAAGGGTAAAACAAAACTTCCTTCCACTTTTCAAAAAAAAATGGTCAACCAACCCAACCTTTTTCTCAAAACTGATAACAATGAGATCAAAATCCCAATTCACATCTTACAAAACATTTCATAAGGACACAACCATTTAGATAAGAATCCATAATTCAATAAAAACACATAATAATTCCTTTCACAATCATTTCAAAACATTTAAACCCATTTCAAAACACATCTAATTTCATAAAAAACACCATTTCATAAATCTCCATTTAATTAAGAACTCAACTCTTCTCATTTCAAGACAAGGTTCTAAAAGTTCCTAATTTTTTTTTCAGTAGTCACCAAACCCAAAATCCATCTTCAACCCCCACACAAAAATTCTAGAACACATAATTTAATCCAAAACACTTTTGAAAACAAACTTCAATACGGATCCGGCTTTCAAAAGAGGTGTAAGCATACTATTTTCCATTTCAAAACAATTATAAAAATTTAGTTCCACGATTTCATAAATAAAAAAATTCCATATTTATTTTAAAATCATTTCACAAAAACTTTACACTTCTTAAAACCAAGTCAGTCTAAAACCAAAGTTCCAAAATTTCAAAACTAAAGAACACACGACAATGCGAGAGGAAACTAGTTTCAGTGGGTAACATGGACATATGGTTGGCGGCCATATTCTAATAACTTCACTATCACAGAGAGTGTTCTAGGGAATATCCCCAGCTCCACATGGCTTGTCAGGCCCTGTGAGCTTACTGAGACCATTAACCCAACTCTCTTTTCATTTCCCCTAATCATCATCAGACCAATAAAACCAAAAGACATAGATAAATCCATACTTCCCACGGTTAGTTGAATCCCATCATGAGGTGTGCTGGCCCGGAACACTACCCATGACTGAAATTTCAAGTCCCAAAAAAAAATCCTAGCTCCAAACTATGTTGACTCTTCCCCAAATAACATGACCCATGGAGAGAACCCCCTTTGATACCATTTTGTCACGAACCGAATCTGGTCACCGTCAAAACCGGCACCAAACCCAGCCTATGACATGACCCGAAGGGCGTTTCCTATCCCCACGGACTGGCACAAGTGCCCGGGTATCATTAATTTAGGTTTGGGAATGATTTACCCAAGTATGAAAGCATAAAACATTAAAAACAATCCATAATATAAATCTGAAATTTTTGAGCCAAAAAAGTGTTAAGTAAAAACCAGAACTGAGTACATTGGTTTAAAGATAATACTAGTTGTCCAATTAAAAATAATTATAGCATCAAGACATCCCCAAGGACTCCACACGACTAGGGGTCATCGCCCCCAAGCTATCTCCACAACTCCGCACCAAGGATGGGAACTAACACAATGAACCGCCATCACCCTTAGCCTTTCCTTTACCAGAATCAAACATAACCAAGTCTAATTACACTAAAGGGGTGTAAGTAGGGTGTGAGCCTATGCCCAGTAGGATACCACCCAATTATTCCAAAGAGTAATAAATACAATGTGAAAAAGCAAGCAGTTTTCAAACGCAAGGAAAAGTAGTGTTAAAATTTCAAGAAATGAAACCTCTAATTGAAAATAGTTTTCAATCCAAAATTTTCAGAATATTAACACATTAAAATAGAAATGTTAGATACTGTAATTTACTTCCAAACACACCCTAAGACATGGGTAGATACTACAAATCCAATGATCAACGACATTGGGAACACCCCTAGGCACTAGGTTGTCTTGGGCCCTATGTACCTCGTACCTCGGTGTAAAGTAACCATAGAAAAATCCTTTCTCATGCACGAGCCACTAGTAGAGAACATACCCATAACCTAGTGATCCCCAATAATCATCCACATAGTTTATTTAGAGTTGTTGTTATCCAAATGCTAAGTGAAACAGGGACAAAACCCATCCGGTCCACTAGCCGTACTAGTACAAATCCGCCCACCTAGGTACCCGGGATTCCCCTTTTTTTCTCAATCAATTCAAGCATGCATCATAAATAAATTTTCATATAAAACACCATTACTGGTCAAACACAACCAATACAGTAGATATCACATTTTATACCACTTAAAACATTAAACAAAACACGTAGATTTTTCATAAAACAATTCCTCAAAATCTCGTAGTGTTTCGGACACAAAACTCCATATAGACCTCACTTGCATACTATGTGCACATATTTAAGCTTCCAAAACATAAAGGGAATCCTACTACATTTCAGTGAAAACAGAAAATCATTTTTAGGGCAACCCCATATGGTTCAAGAAACGACACCATTGCAAAGTCTCCATTTTTACACAACACAACTCTTAGAATTTCATGTGGTTCACAAACACCATTAAAACCAGATTTTTCAGTAACAAACACAAGGTACAATCATTAAAAATAGTATTTTTATCCCTATTATAGTTCAATAAAATCAACTAGTTACTTTTAGGGTAGCCCCAATTAATCTAATAAAACATTTCTATGAAAAACCCCCAATTTCACATGAAATTGGCCTTTAGGATTCATTTTAAATACAAACACCACTAAAACTATATTTTTCAGAAATAATAAAGTTGAATAAGAATGAAAATACCATAAAAACAGTATCCAATTCATAAAGATTTCATACATAATGGAATCACCTACCAAAACCAAGGAAACTCTTGAATCCTTTGTGTGAAAACTCAAACGCACCACCGCCGCACCTCAAGGACGGTAAACCAGACCTAAAACCAGAATTTCAGACCATAAAACACAAGATAAAACCTTAATTTTTAAAACCTACTTCCTGGACATAAGTAACCTCAATGATAATGGAATAAACCCTAAGTAAATTGGATGTAACACTAAACAAATTTAAAGAAGAAAGGAGGAGAACAACATACTTAAAATATCATGGAGAAATCGCCCCACAAAATACCCGTATCTGATTTCAAAAATACTCAAAACTTAAAGGGAGGTTCGAACAAGAATAGGTAGATCATTTAGGAATTTGAATGGGGGAAAAAGAGTATGAATCGAAAGAGTTATGAAGGAAACAAATTACCTTTATAAATCTACCCGAAATTTGGGTTCTTCAGAATTTTCGACCTAAATCGCGATGCAAATGGGATGAGAATATGGTGGGAGGATATTATACGCTCTTATGGGTTCATGGGGCGTGTTAGGGGCTTGGAATCACCGAAAAATCCTTAAAAATGAATAAGTTATTAGTTAATCAAAATGTATTTTTAAAACTGGAATTGGGCTTTCGGGCAGGCCCAATCCCTTAAATAAAACCCATATACACCTTGGTTATGGATTTCCAAAGGCTCCAAATTTTAATTGTGGTGTTAATATATGAGGGTAGGACATTTAGGAGTTAGAATGAGTGAAAAATATTAAAAAATGAATAAGTTCTAAAAGAAAAAAAATTTATTTTCAAATCTGGAATTGGGCTCACAGTTTGACCCAATTCATGAAAACTCACCTATTCTCCATAAAAACTTTGGAAACCCCCCCCCCCCCAACAAAACATTAATGTAAATTAAATGAAAAATAAATTTAAAATAAGCTATGTATGTGACAATTCTCCCCACCATGAAAACTTTCCGCCCCGGAAAGTCAAAGTAAGGCCAAATCAACAACCAAACTCAACTGAGAAACCAAGAGGTACTCTCTTGCCAGGTTTCTCCCCCAAAGGCCATAACACCTCCAGTGATCAATGAAGGAAGGAATACTCTCACAGAAAAAACATACACCAATTTTATGAAATTATTAAGCACATTCATGCTTTATCCCAAATGAAAACACCTCAAACACAATCAGAACAATACTCAATCAATTTACCCAAATAAACAACATCATCGAACAAGGTTACACTTGCCCTACTATAACTAAACCATTGGTCACTCTCCAATATCAATGCTTACCAAAGTAATATGTAGTCAGTTAGATATCTCCAAATGATAATACCTACTTCCCATACAAAACCAAGGAAAAATATGAGTTACTCGTATGAAGAGACACAAATGGGCTCCCCACCATAAGAGACAACTTAATTTTTTTTCTGAGATAGAATCAAGACACTAATAGGGGGAGGCCCAAACAGACTCCCTAGTACAAGGGGTATACATAAATTAGAAATTTACAAAATAATATACATGATACCCACAGTGGGTCTTCCCACCCCAAAAAAAACAACCATCTTAACTGACCAGCATGGGCCGACACAGAAAGACCCATTTTTTTAAGATTTGGGAAGGGTGCAGGGTCAGTCTGCACGGTTTGGGAAACCGTGCACTAACTATGCTGATCATTTTTTCCACGTGGATTCCTAGCACACTGTCACTACTAATCGTGCACAAAATGTGTGCTCAAACTTTCTAGCCAAATTTCAAACCATTCTCCAATGACTCAATGGAAACCAACGTGGGAGGGAAATACATTAGGCGATGACATGGGTACAAGGCCCTCTACCTATTTCCACCGAAAGAGAACAACAGAAGGAAGATGATGAAACCATAGGTTTAAACACTTTCTATCTTTCACACTGAGGATATGAAATTGTACAAGGTATTAAACAACACTGGTGTTTCCCCTGACTATGAGCCAGCTTCTCTCCGGGACCTATGGCTGGAGCTCAAAATATTGAAGCATCTTCGGCCACGTAGTTATGCTATTGAAACCCCTATGTGAAAATTCTCCTTTCGGTGCCACAAACAACTACACTGCATACCCCGATGGGTTTATCAAGACATAACACACTCCATAACCCAATTTACCAAAACCAGACATTTCATTGAAACAAGGGATCAAAAGATGCACACACATCGCACCTTGTTGACATGAGTCATATCATTTAGTCATTTAACCCTTTATCATTTGGGGATGTTACAATATCCCCCCCTTTAGAGCACAACGCCCTCATTCTGAGCCCTACATCTCAACCTAGGCAGTGCACCATGCACTTAAGGCTGGGTTCCTGCTCTGATACCAAATGTGACAACCGGGTCCCGGTGACAGCACAGCCACCCCGCCTTAACATGGCCGTCGAAACCTGACCCACAAGGTACCACCAGTTGCCCCGCAGACACGTGGGACCCACCCCTGGGTCCACCCACGTTCCCAAACGGGTCATCTGACTAATGATAGTCCCCATAGGCCAACACATGTCCTTTCTAGTGTGCTTTTTCCTCACTCGCACACACCCTGGGAAACGTCCCAGAAGGTCACCCATCCTGATCACTACTCCAGGCCAAGCACGCTTAACTATGGAGTTCTGATCAGACATGCTCCCGAAAAGGAAGGTGCACCTTGTTTCTTTGGGTGAGAAGCAACAGAAGGGAAAGACACATATAAACACCTTCCTCTAAGATAGAGGATTTGATGTTTTTCCCCAAGGGAGACATAATCCCAACATAACATAGAACATTAGAGGATTGTGTGACCTTCACCTTTATGGTCAAAAGAGAACACAACATCACAATGTGTCATCGAACATGACCCTTACGATTGATAGAAAAAAAAACATGGAACGAGACCATATTCAAAGTCCCTAAACAACAGATAAGTCCAAAAAGTGGACACAATATCCTATCATGACCGAAATTTCAAAATTGGTGGTTTAATAATAACTCTTTCTTCAAAGAAACTATAAAGAACCCAGAGGCCCTCTTAGACACCATCAAGACACTCATCCGTACTAACATCGAAAGAACACTCCCACCTTTGATGAATCGGGAAACTTAAGAAACTAAGGTCTCTTTCAACCTTCCACAAGCACTATCCCACTACAAGAGGATCAAAAAATCTGCGAAATAAATGGGTGTAGACTCAATAAAAAAAAGTTCGATAAAATATTCTTTATATTGATCAACTGGAGTATTTTCCAATGGCGAAACAAAACGGGTTTCACTTCAGATGTGCATTAACCCTTAATGGGGGCGTACCATATCTAATGAGAGAACCCAAGGATCCAACCAAGCTGGTCCATTGGTCAAAACATGCCACAAACCAGATCCAAACACATGAAGGGAACCACCGTAAAGTCATCCCAAAAAAAAATTTCAAAAGAGACCACTACCCATCCCTGCAACACATCTTACAGACCAAACACAAACCCAAAACACAGTTCAAACAGAAGGGGTTCTTGAACTCAAAACATCCCACAACATCAACATTTTCAAAAACCCAGAATACAAACCATACCAAACTATTAATCAAGACATCATGTTTTTCATTAAAACCAATTCTTTGAAAATAAACGGTTTAGCAGTAAGTGTATCCACCAATGGTACCCCATGGGCCTCAAACATGCATGTTTTTTTGCCACACCGGGCACCCTCCTCATATCCATCCCAGCACTCATCCAGTCAAGCCATCAACCATCCATCATCCCATATAACCCCATGCATGTGGTCACTAATGGAAATACCAAAGGGTAAAACAAAACTTTCTTCCACTTTTCAAAAACAAAATGGTCAACCAACCCAACCTTTTTCTCAAAACTGCTAACAATGAGATCAAAATCCCAATTCACATCTTACAAAACATTTCATAAGGACACAACCATTTAGATAAGAATCCATAATTCAATAAAAACACATAATCATTCCATTCACAGTCATTTAAAAACATTTAAACCCATTTCAAAACACTTCTAATTTCATAAAAACACCATTTCATAAATCTCTATTTAATTAAGAACTCAACTCTTCTCATTTCAAGACAAGGTTCTAAAAGTTCATAATTTTTTTTTCAGTAGTCACCAAACCCAAAATCCATCTTCAACCCCCACACAAAAATTCTAGAACACTTAATTTAATCCAAAACACTTTTGAAAACAAACTTCAATACGGTTCCGGCTTTCAAAAGAGGTGTAAGCATACTATTTTCCATTTCAAAAAAATTATAAAAATTCAGTTCCACGATTTCATAAATCAAAAAATTCCATATTTATTTTAAAATCATTTCATAAAAACTTTACACTTCTTAAAACCAAGTCAGTCTATAACCAAAGTTCCAAAATTTCAAAACTAAAGAACACACGACAATGCGAGAGTAAACTAGTTTCAGTGGGTAACTTGGACATTTGGTTGGCGGCCATATTCCAATCACTTCACTATCACAGAGAGTGTTCTAGGGAATATCCCCAGCTCCACATGGCTTGCCAGGCCCTGTGAGCTTACTGAGACCATTAACCCAACTCTCTTTTCATTTCCCCTAATCATCATCAGACCAATAAAATAAAAAGACATAGATAAATCCATACATCCCACGGTTACTTGAATCCCATCATGAGGTGTGCTGGCCAGGCACACTACCCATGATTGAAATTTCAAGTCCCAAAAAAAAATCCTACCTCCAAACTATGTTGACTCTTCCCCAAATAACATGACCCAAGGAGAGAACCCCCTTTGATACCATTTTGTCACGAACCGAATCTGGTCACCTCCAAAACCGGCACCAAACCCAGCCTATGACATGACCCGAAGGGCGTTCCCTATCCCCACGGGCTGGCACAAGTTCCTGGGTATCATTAATTTAGGTTTGGGAACGATTTACCCAAGTATGAATGCATAAAACATTAAAAACAATCCATAATATAAATCTGAAATTTTTGAGCCAAAAAAGTGTTAAGTAAAAACCAGAACTGAGTACATTGGTTTAAAGATAATACAAGTGGTCCAAATAAAAATAATTATAGCATCAAGACATCCCCAAGGACTCCACACGACTAGGGGTCATCGCCCCCAAGCTATCTCCACAACTCCGCACCAAGGATGGGAACTAACACGATGAACCGCCATCACCCTTAGCCTTTCCTTTACCAGAATCAAACATAACCAATTATACTTACACCCAAGGGGTGTAAGTAGGGTGTGAGCCTAAGCCCAGTAGGATACCCCCTAATTATTCCAAAGAGTAAGAAATACAATGTGAAAAAGCAAGCAGTTTTCAAACGCAAGGAAAAGTAGTGTTAAAATTTCAAGAAATGAAACCTCTAATTGAAAATAGTTTTCAATCCAAAATTTTCAGAATATTAACACATTAAAATATAAATGTTAGATACTGTAATTTACTTCCAAACACACCCTAATACATGGGTAGATACTACAAATCCAATGAGCAACAACATTGGGAACACCCCTAGGCACTAGGTTGTCTTGGGCCCTATGTACCTCGTACCTCGGTGTAAAGTAACCATAGCAAAATCCTTTCTCGTGCACGAGCCACTAGTAAAGAACATACCCATAACTTAGTGGTCCCCAATAATCATCCACATAGTTTATTTAGAGTTGTTCTTATCCAAATGCTAAGTGAAACAGGGACAAAACCCATCCGGTCCACTAGCCGTACTAGTACAAATCCGCCCCACCTAGGTACCCGGGCTTCCCCTTTTGTGCTCAATCAATTCAAGCATGCATCATAAATAAATTTTCATATAAAACACCATTACTGGTCAAACACAACCAATACAGTAGCTATCACATTTTATTCCACTTAAAAAATGCAACAAAACACTTAGATTTTTCATAAAATAATTCCTCAAAATCTCGTAGTGTTTCGGACACAGAACTCCTTATAGACCTCACTTGCATACTATGTGCACATATTTAAGCTTCCGAAACATAAAGGGAATCCTAATACATTTCAGTGAAAACACAAAATCATTTTTAGGGAAACCCCATATGGTTCAAGAAACGACATCATTGCAAAGTCTCCATTTTTACACAACACAACTCTTAGAATTTCATGTAGTTCACAAAAACCATTAAAACCAGATTTTTCAGTAACAAACACAAGGTACAATCATTAAAAACAGTATTTTTATCCCTATTATAGTTCAATAAAATCAACTAGTTACTTTTAGGGTAGCCCCAATTAAACTAATAAAACATTTCTATGAAAAACCCCCAATTTCACATGAAATTGGCCTTTAGGATTCATTTTAAATACAAACACCACTAAAACTATATTTTTCAGAAATAATAAAGTTTAATAAGCATGCAAATACCATAAAAACAGTATCCAATTCACAATGATTTCATACACAATGGAATCACCTACCAAAACCAAGGAAACTCTTGAATCCTTTGTGTGAAAACTCAAACGCACCACCGCCGCATCTCAAGGAAGGTAAACCAGACCTAAAACCAGAATTTCAGACCATAAAACACAAGATAAAACCTTAATTTTTAATCCCTACTTCCTGGACATAAGGAACCTCGATGATAATGGAATAAACCCTATGTAAATTGGATGTAACCCTAAACAAATTGAAAGAAGAAAGGAGGAGAACAACATACTTAAAATATCTTGGAGAAATCTCCCCACAAAATACCAGAAGTTGATTTCAAAAATACTCAAACATTAAAGGGAGGTTCTAACAAGAATAGGTAGATCATTTAGGAATTTTAATGGGGGAAAAAGAGTAAGAATCGAAAGAGTTATGAAGGAAACAAATTACCTTTATAAATCTGCCCGAAATTTGGGTTCTTCAGAATTTTCGACCTCAATCGCAATGAAAATGAGATGAAAATAGGGTGGGAGGATATTAGACGCTCCTCTGGGTTCAAGGGGCGTGTTTGGGGCTTGGAATCACCGAAAAATCCTTACAAATGAATAAGTTATTAATTAATCAAAATCTATTTTTAAAACTGGAATTGGGCTTTCGGGCAGGCCCAATCCCTTAAATAAAACCCATATACACCTTGGTTATGGATTTCCAAAGGCTCCAAATTTTAATTGTGGTGTTAATATATCAGAGGAGGACATTTAGGAGTTAAAATTATTGAAAAATATTAAAAAATGAATAAGTTATAAAAGAAAACAAATTTATTTTCAAATCTGGAATTGGGCTCACGGTTTGGCCCAATTCATGAAAACTCGCCTATTCTCCATAAAAACATTGGAACCCCCCCCCCCAAAAGCAATAATGGAAATTAAAAGAAAAATAAATTTAAAATAATCTATGTATGTGACATATCAGTTATTAATGTTTAAGAACTATATTCTAGCCAGTTTTTTCTGGCCTCTTGAGAACACAGAGTGGAAGTGGGAGGACATATCCATGGACTTCATCACAGGGATTCTGTACATAGCGAAGATCCATGTTTCCATATAAATGGTAGATGACAGACTCATGAAGTCAGCACACTTGTTTTCTATCAGGAATCTGAGTTCAGTGCAGAGTTTGGGGATATTATACATATGAGATATTGTTATCCTTCACAAGGTACCCACAATGATTATCTTCAATCATGACACTCAGTTTACATCACAGTTGTAGAAAGACCTACATGAGTCATTCAAGACCTAATTATAGATGATTATTTCATTTAATTTGATTACTGATGGGAAAACCGAGTGCATTATCTTTGTTCTATAGGATTTTTTTGAGTGAATACAAGTTAGACTTCAGTCAACGATGGGAATATCACCATGACTTGGTATAATATTTATAAAAAAACAACTAAAAATATACCATCATCATGAATCCTTTTGAGATCCTATATAAGAGACCCTTTATTCCACCTTTTTCAAGGATAGAGTTTGTAGTGTCATCTCTCGTGGGCCTGAAGGTGGTGTAGGGGACTATGGCGAAATTACAGGTCATCGATGAGGAGATGAGATTATACCAAAAGTAGATAAAAATTGTATGATGATATCAATAGTAGGTCCTTGGAGTTTGATTAGAGAGACCATGATTTCTTGAGGGTCTCTCGATTATGACTATTATGGAGGTTCATATGGGGTGGAATGTTATCCATGAGGTTTGTTGGGTTGTTCGAGATCATGAAAAGTGTTAGAAATAAATCCACTGACATCATTTACTGGGGTGAGATGGAAATTGAGGTTGGAACCACTATTTTAGAGCACCTAGTAGTTATTGAGGATCGACAGGTGTGTACCCTACGTGGATTGACTATACCTTTGGTTTTCTAGCTATGGTAGCATTGAAACATGTAGTACAATTCTTGGGAGTAGGAGATCCATGTCCCAGATCAGCATCCAATGTCTTTTCTTAGTTTTTCTTTTATTTTGGGATGAAAATCCCGAATGATGGAATGATATAGATAATTATTTTTTTTGTTATATGAAATTTAAATATATATATATATATATATTGATATAGGTGTTGAGACGATGTGAGATTATGGGTCTTGGTGTTCCATAAATTATTTTCTATGCAATATTACTTATATTTTATATTTTATGTGCATGATTTCGTAATGATGTTTTGGAAACCTTTAAATTGTTAATTTGATAAAGAATTGGAGATAATGGTTAGGTCTGAAATGTGGGGTTTTCCCAATGCATTACATAAAATGTGTTGATATGGGATGTTCAAACCCCTCACTCACTGGGGGTGTTTTTAATTGAATTAATTAATTTAATTTAATTAATTCATATAACCTACTGATATGTTGATAAATATATATGTATAGTATTTTCCAGGGTTGTCTGATTAATATGGTTTTTTCCGACAATCATTCTTTTCCCATATTTTTTGGTGAATCACCTAGAACCATGACAAATCATTGGATCATCATAACTCAAAGCACGATGAATGCAGTAGTTTCACCCAATCATTAAAAACGAATTCTTCACCAACTAATGATCTAAAATTGAGTTAGGAGTAAAATTTTAGTGTTGCTATGCCTTTGGATTAAATTTTTGAATAGATCAATCTTCTTTAGTCGATCTATTAATCGAATTCCATTCTCCTATGGAATGATATTGATGATTAAATTATTTAAAAATGATTCATCTAATGCTAGTACATCATTTTTGATTTTCAATTATGAACAATTTCTCGGTAATGTATAAAAATATTTTTTGTTTTTTTAACCCAATGATTCTTTGAATTGTTCACAAGTTTGATATTTGAGGTCCTGCATTGCCTTAATAGGAGGTACCAAGCATCATCAGACCCATGGATTCAAAGAAAGTTAATGAAATGACAATTGTTTGAAAAATAGGGCATAGATACATGATCATTAAAAGATGAAGATGATCGATCAAATGAATAATCAACATGATCATGACTAATATGGACACACTAGTGTGTCAAACAACCTCTATTTGATTTCTAGTACATGATTTCTATAGATTAATGAAGGAAATTCTTGTTTTCCAGTCAAATCAATAATTTTAGGACAAATTCATGGCCAGAATGGTATTATATTGTTAGATTTTGCTAGTATAAATAAAATATGGAGTTTCTAAAAAAATCTAGAATACACAACATGTCCATGATGAAAAACATGGAATGAGTCCTACCTTATTAGTAACAATATGTTTTGAGGGTAGTAATGTGTGGAATATATGTCAGATTCCCTCATGTGCCTCGTATCCTATTCTTGGTTGGATAAACTATCTTGACAACCACACAGAAATTATGTCCAATTCACGGAAATGAGGTCTAGTACATAGAAACAGCCGCAAAGACATGACTCGGTCTAGTGTTTCATTTACACACCATTTAGTCCACATCCATGACATGTTATACCACATATACATGGATCAATGTACCGGTCAAGGAAACAGGCATGCAGTGAAGTGGGAGTACAGACCATGTGGTCACCCTCTAATGATGTGTTCTCCATGAGATCTCTAGAGAAAATATTATATCAGCTAAATGTCCTTCGTTTGAACTAATTTTTTTTTCAATGAGTATCGTATGTTAAGTTATTTTCTATGTAGAACATGATTGTACCCATAGTGGAAACCTTTTGAGATAATATGTAAAATGTTAGGAGTTTTTAATACATTGAGGTGATATTAAATGATGGAATCCATCATACAGAATCACCATAGCTTATTCTGAGTGCTACTCTCTAATAGGGATGTGTAATGGATTTCATCAATGGATTCATCCAAGAATTTCCTTTCTAGTAGGACTAGGTATTGGAGATCATCAACAACCATCTTTTCGAAATTTCCTAATAGTATCTCTTGGTAGTGGTATTCAATGGAAACCTTTACAATAATTTCCACCAATAAGAGATATTTAGGTGTGTTCCACATGTACAGTTTGGGGTGTTACCCTCCAGTGGGGCTAGGTAGTGGATTTCCCCAATGAGATTCTCATGGTTTACCTTCTTAATAGGGTGGGGCAGTGGAGTTCCTTATTGACTGGCATAAGAGAACCCTCCTGTCATACTAGATCATGGGATCTGTGTAGATTGATTATAGCCCCTCAACTGTTTGGAATAGTGAAGAGACATGGTTTGACATGGATTTGGATTCAAATAGAATAGAGAACCTTTCCCCAATGAGACATGTTTTTATGATACGTACTAAATCCATGTGGTTGAGTGAGTGGTTCCCAATGAGGATATTATGGTGAGGTAAGAAATTAGTTCCTTTGACATGTGTATTTAGGGAAGATGTATGGGATGATGGGAATTATTGATGGCTACATTTGGAATGATTATCTACTCTTTTTCATGGTCTTTCCACTGATATATATATCATGTTACTCTATAATTTGTTATTCATTTACCAAGAATATATATATATCCTTCTCATGTACTCACTTCTTTGGATTGGTTACTCTTCTTCTATGATAAGAGAAGATGCATGGGGGTATTACACATGCTTTTTGTCTCTATATGCTATTGTTTAGATGATTCTACTCTCTAGGAATAGGTGGAGAAGTATTGACAGGTAGTCCATCTACTAACCATGGTTATCCCCTTGCGCTTGGAAAATATTACATTCAGTTTTTGGGGATGAGCTATAATCATACATGGTACCTTCTGCATTATCGTCATTATATTTTATTTTATCTCTTACACCTCCCCCTCCTCATCTTTTATGGAATCCTACTGGGTATGTTTATACTTACCCATGCATGGGATTTCACCTCTAAAGTCATGTCTTATGAAGAGGAGATATGGGTTGACCATGACTACAAAATATCTTAGGCATACTGGTTCCTTGTACTGACTATGGTGTTCATAACTTTTGATTTATGAGATAGGATCTCTCAGATATTTAATTTTCCAAGTTTTTGATTAGGGTGAGACATAATTCTTGTTGTGCCTGTATTAATCCCCATAATATTACATATTCACTACTATAATTTTCTTATGTATAATTTTTCTTACATGTTTGGTTTATTTTATATTACTTTATTATATTTTTTCCTTTGCCCTATACACTTTTTCATTGATTTGGTTTGAGTGTGTGCATAGGTACATAGGAAAATGAATCCCCAAATTAGATATGTTGTTGGAGCTTGTCACCACCCCATGGACTATAGAGATAGGATTTGGGTAGCTGATGTCTGAGCCCTAGAATGGGTTGGGTCATGATTTGTGTTTTGGTATTGAAAATTGGTATTTTAATGTTAGATATATTTTTATATGGTTTTGAAATATAATTTGATCATTTTATTATGAATATGAGAAATAATAAAATTTTTAGTTAGGATATGGTCATTGTAAATTTTATAAGATAATTGGTGAGACCGTTAGAACTTATACAATGCGTTGAGACCCATTATAGATTAAGAAATTATTGTTTTATCCACATTTTTTTAACAATATATGATGGGTGATACCCATTATACCTCCCCATTTCATTGGGTAATGATCACATTATCTATAGAGTTATATTAGATGTTGGCCATATGGTTATTCTAATTTGTAAGAGTTCTATGAAGTTGATTTCAATGTCACATACATGACTTTTTTTTATTTATATTGAGTTTTTCAGGAAATTAGAATTTCAAAAAAGAAATATAATTTTATTTTTAATGAATAGTGGATTCAATTTCTTAGTTTGAATTTATATTTTTAGGATATGGGATTTCATGGGATTTCATTTTTTGTGGAATAACATATTTCTTCTTTTTCAAGTCCGTTATAATGATTTTTGACGCCATCCCATGTGTTTTAAAAAATTCACAGTGTTTATGAATAGGAAAAGGAATTAAGAATATAATATGAATCACATATAGATTTTTTTATAAAGATAAAATATTTATTATTTGAACTTTTTTATATTATTGTAAATATGTATAATGATTGGAAGTTATCATTTTTAAACCTATGGTATTGTTATGTAAGATTAATGAACTAATTATTCATAACTCTAAACCTAGTAGATCATTGGGAAAAGTATATGAATTATTGTCTAATGTCTCAATGATAAGTAATTTTGAAATATGGATCCTTATATATTGGTCATATATTCGATCTCTATTTAGAAATATTATATCAAATTTTGAGGAAGGGGAGAAATGTATGACATTACAATCAACCCATGATCATTCATCTGTACAAGGATAAATATAAACACCCAATGAAAATTAATTACATTATATGTGTTTTAAAACCAATTCATAAGGGGTTTTTATACAAAATAGTTTTAGTAAAAACAATGATATTCGGGTTATTTTAGAATATATTGATTTATTTGTTGATGAGTTTCCAAATCCTACGATAAATAATGATTTTTTTCAATATAACTCATTCCTTGTACAAACAATATTTAAATTACTCGATATAGGTAGGCCTAATTATGATTTAGTATCTGAGAAATCAACATAATGATTAATCTATAATTTTTTTGATTCATATAGACATGTTCTCCTCTAGTGGAAAAACAACTTACTTTTTGTTAAAAATAAAAATATGTTAATAAATATATCATATTATTGTCATGAAATTAATAATACGATGATCAATATAAATTATCCTCAGCCCTATATTGATGATTATATTGATCAACTTGGAGGGGTAATTACTTATCGAAAATTGATCTTTGATCATGATATCTATAGTTAAGAGTGAAATGATAGTAAATACCGATGAAATCTTCCACCAGAGATAAGGAAACAAAATTTTTAGTGATTTTATTTTCCATTACTAATGAACAAAATTTCTTCATGAATGTAATGAATATAGTATTTATTGGTTACCTTTAGCTATTTTTTAGACATTATTGTTGGAATTTTTACATTTTCCAATATAAAGGATTATTATAATGATAATCAATGGATTGTGTAGAATATGTTGATATATGAGATGAAATATTACCAATTCAAGAAGTTTAAATTATAGATATATAAAAATAATTTTGGGGTCATGGAGTTACAGATGGGGGGATATCAGTGGACAAATCATTAACAAATGTTATTGAAAATTGGACAAGACAAAGTAATGTGACTGATATTAGTAGTTTTATTAGATCGTGTGGATATTATTAATGTATTTTTAGAAATTTATCATTAATATCATATCCACTTAAATTGTTGAATGTTAATGGAGTTATAGTCCTCTTGATAGATGATTGTTATTACATGTTAATGTAATTCAATAGAAGGTTGTCCTTTGTAGCTATGATCACACTCACCTATTGTGTATATGTTTTTGTGAAATATATTTAAGAAACCAATAGGGTATAATTTTTTTTATCATAAAAAATGACATTGTGTTAGAATATGCCTCATTCTAATTGAATGTTCTTAATTAAAGTTACAGAAACCATGATTTGGAGTTATCATATGTAATTTTTTGTTTAATGATAAAGAATTATTACATTTATGATAACATACCAACCTAAAATACAATATAAAATTATATCCCAGATGATTGACCACTAACCTAAAGAGCATTCAGGGTCTCCACGATACAGTGATAGTAACATGGGAATTAACAAATTAATAATTGAAATGATTTCTGCCTATTAATATTTACAATAACAGTGTACAACGAAAAAATATCATCACATATAGAAATCAATAAATACATATCAATTTTAAATAAGACACTAAAGAAACTAAAAGATGAACATAAAAACCAAAACCCACATCTTTTAGGTCCAATACCTCCCACCATAACCCGCGTCACCCTCCATTAGTCAACCTAACTCAAAAACCACAATTTAGGATAAGATGACTAACACATACTATAAGAAAACAAAGGACTGCAAATATAAAAAGGAACTAGTAGAGACTGATCTAAAAGCCTAGTAGTGTCAGACCAAATATTCAAAAATAGATGCTAACATTTAATTAACCTTGTAATGTGCATTCTATTTTTCATAAAAAATCATTTAAAAAGAATATTAAAAAAATTATTCATTAAATTTAAAATGATGGAATATTTTTAAAAAACGTTTTAATAAAAAAATTAATTTAAATCAGTTTATATAAATTCACAAGGCATATAAAATTGTTTACAATAGTGGAATATATTCATTACAAATAAAAACAAGAATACAAAATGGTCATATTCACAAAAGTTATGATAGTTCAAAGCTGAAAGAGTAAACATACCTAATGGGATACTACAATATGTGCCCACACACTTCACATCTGTATGCCCAAATGAGAATTCATTACCATCCAATTAAGTATATGAGAGACTGTATTTATGTTTTTTAACATTGTAATTCCTAGAGTGTTTTCCAAATAACTTTTAACTACCCATGTATTTATTTTTCATTAATTTTCAAATCAATGATGATAAATTATCTATAAGAATTATTAAATTTAAAATCATCCCATTCTTAATTTCAAATATTTCAATTTTCTATTTTAAATCCAAATCATGTTTTTAATTAAATATGAGTTTTTCAAGTTAAAACCCAAACATTTCTATAAAAATGATTTAATCCATTTATAAAAAATATAAAATATTAATTAATTTAAAATTCACTATCACTTTTTGAAATTTTAAATTTAAATTTTTAACAATTTCTATCAATTTTAAAAATATAAATTTCAATAATATTCCACTAAAATAAATAAATTTTAATTCAAAGCCATTTTAACAATTCAGTATTCAAATGGGTAATAATATACAGATACTTTAAAAAATATGCATTAAATTGAAAAATAATCCGTTAAAATAGTAATTATTTCAATGAAACACTAATGTATTCAATGGATGTGTTACAAATTTCAAAAGGATTGAATATATTTTAAAACATGGGTTTACACCCTCTGTTATTGGGGTTAACTCACTTATTTCAAATAACCCAAGAAAACATATTTCACAATAAGGACATAATCATTCAATGGGGGTTCATGATCATTTAATAAATACATTTAAAAAAATTAGAAAATTTAAAATAGTTCAATTCTTTTAATTCAAATCATAGTATTTCATTCAATGAAACAAAACCAGGGCCAATGCTTTAAATTTCACCAATACATCTTTTAAAATTTATTTAAAAATACATAGAAACAATCATAGAATTTATGTATTCATAAAATTGTGATGATGATCAGGATAATAGTAATTAAATTAATTCCATGTTAAATTCAATTGAAAATAAGTCAAATAATATTTTATGTTAAATTAAATGAACCAATTTCCCACCAAAATATAATTTCCAATGCCAAATCCCCATATTCAGTGGCATTAAGATTTTCCAACAAGGCAATTGAAATGATTTTAATTGAAATCAAGACACTTCATTTGAATCAATCTATTGTAAATAAATAAATTGATTTAGGGTTAAATTTTTTTTGACATCATGAGAGAACCTCCTATATGAATATTTGGAATCCAAACACAACAAATATGGACTGTTTCACCTTCAATGGAGATCATAATATCTAAGAAGATCGAACATGGAGGAAGTGGGTTGATATCATAGATCTATAATTCCACATAAATTAATCTAGATCTAATGAAATGAAAATCGTTCAAAACCATTAGTAAGAAAAAATATAGATGATAATTGAGATCAATTATCATGATGAAAAGAACACACCAATGGAGAGATCAACCCTTCAATTGGGGTATTGATTGACTGAGAGATGATGTTTGCGGAGAAAATATGGCTCTAGAGGGTTCCCAAATCAGTAGAATCGGATTGTGATTGACTGGGTGGTGTTTAGAGTTAATTATTGGGGTCTCGAGACTGTAATTACAACTTCTAAAACATTAATTATAGTTGTCATGTTTTCCTAGGACATGGTTCATAGTTAATAGTAACCTCGTTCGAACCATGTAGCATGTTTTCCACTTTTTTTAAACCATGCATAAATTATGAAATAGGTTTCACAGTTTGTTTAACCATGTGAAAACTATGTTATGACCATAAAATAATTTTCAAAATTTTTTAAACCATGTGCAAACCATGTTCAATCCAACCCATTCTATACACTTTATTTACCCATGTGAAAAACAAGAACCACCAATTAAAATTCAATGAAAAAATTGAAAAATGCCTCATAAAATACCCAAAAAACCACACAATGTGATCCAATCATTGGGTACTAAAATAAATCTGTAAAAAAAACAAATAAAAAGGGATCGAATATTACACTCTCTCCACAATAGGATTTTCTATCCCTAAAAAGCATTCACTATGAATGATAGAACTTGATGACACCACACGAACTCCCCCACTTATCTTGGGAGGTGAACAGTACATGGTCCATATGTGAGACTTAGCCAAAAGTTAAAAACACAGAAAAATAAAATATAAACACACCAACATCATCGAACATCTAAAAACTACCAAAATTTAGGAGACCAAGCATCGACCTCCCACTATTTAAGGATTCACAAAAATGGTGTAATGTAAAAAAATATAAATATGTTGACCCAAATAGGAGATAATTCAAAAATTATATATTTAAATACCTAAAATACTAATCATCCACAATATAGGTAAACAAATGACATAGATTTGTAACATAGGTTTGTACTTGATGGTAACCTATGAATTTTAAAACTAAGCCTCATACCTCGATGATCTCATCAAATTAAACTATAACACCACCATGTACCTGGTCAATCTTTATCCACATCATTATAGTCACCTATATACATCCCCAAGGACTATCCAAGTCCATATATATATACTATCAACATCAAGGAATGTTCACAATAGGGTGCTACACTCTCACATGATAGATCAATCAACACATCAAAATTTATCTCCAACCATCATTCCAAAACATTATTAACAGCAGGGAACAACAATAAATGTGTCAAGATAAGGAAAAAAAGTTTAAATCACTAATTAAAAAAATATCCAAACTATATTCCATAAGATACCATCACATAGACCATTATAAAGGATTCCAAAACCTGACAAGCTAGAAGAAGGAAAACTCAAAAAGATTCCACTCTAATGTCATAAATAACATTCTAGAAACTAGAAGCTCTTCTATAGTATGTAAATCATAAATATGTGACCTATGAATGGAACACAATGATAAAAAATCATCTTTTATGCCACAATCAGTAGCTGATATTTTTGAACAAATATTCTTGTTTGGGTGGCACAACTCACAGAAATAGTAAAGGTGGCCTTAAAGGCCACACCATCCATAATTTATGAAGCATTTATACACAACCTATTATAATTAAAAAGATCTCCACACTAGAAACACATGATAGGAATCCTCATTTCTCTAGTTGGATTTCATTTATCCTCCATGAAAGAATAATTCTTCTCTTTGTGTTGCATCATTAGATACACTTTTGTTGAGAATGATTTTTTTTGTATAACAAAATAACTGATCAACTCATCTCTAGGAATGATTGTTAAGATAAATGGGTGAATAACTTTTCCAAAATATAAATAATTACAAAAATAATTTAGATAATGACCTGGTATGGAACATACTAGAATGAAAATTTATTGGAATCTTCCACAACAGAGAGCTCATCTTGACAAAAACCCAACAACATGGAAACATTCTCCTTAGTTATTTCCGCAGGATATTAGGATCTAATGAATGTTGACATGATGGATTTACATGACATAAATACATGTCAAAAATATGTAATAACAACTTTCCATCAATTCCCACTAGGTCCATCAAATAATAAGTTTATAGACAAAACATTTATAGTACCAAGATTATGTATATAATCGAATATCCCCTCAAATTCTTCAATCTGCTTCACAACCTCAAAAAAACCTTGTTCACCATTACAACAAGGTGTATTAAAATATAATAATTCATGTATTGGGTTCAAAGGCATCAAAGTCTCTAGCTTCACCACTCTATATAGAGTTTGGGTAGAGTCATTGAAAAAAATTCGACTTCTAGAAAACCTAGATAATTTCACCGAGGAATTGACTATTGGACCATCATCCTTTCAATCTTCATGGAATTTATGTGAGACATTTCATAACATAAAAAAATATTTGAAAATTAACTCAATACTCAAAGAACAATCAATAATATAACAAATATATTTAAAAAAAATCACAACCCACAACACTCAATACACCATTGATTTCATTAAGAATTAGTAACCATTTATAAAACATTAGTCTTTCCATTCACAATCATAAATCATGCTATAAATAAATTTCAGATTTCAAAACTCTTTACCAACACAAGATTATTATTCCACACTATCAAATGTAATAATCAAATATTCCAATTATCAAAACCATTATAATTTTAAATCCAATACAAACCAAAATTTATTCAAATAACATTGTTTTATCACGTCACTAATGATTCATTGATAAATAGTTTTCAAAAAAACATTTCATAATCCTCACATTTTTTGTCACAAAAAAATTTCTCGAATAACATAACAAAACATGTTTTCAAACACAATTTTGTTTTCACATGGGATTTTAAATTTATAACAAAGGATTAAATTTGAAACAACAAAACAAGATCATAATAAACCCTATATTTATAACCCTAATAACCAGCCACATATAAGTGAAGTAACTTCTAAGAAAATAGATATGGTTTCAAGTTTAAAAACAACAAAAAAGTGTAAAAGGATTTATTATATGTGATGGTAAACTAAACAACATCCTCACAACTATTGAAGGTTGGATTCCATTTTAGCCACAAGGATTCCTCACAATTTACTAAATCATTAAAATGTGGTTCCACTATGGTTATCCTTCAATTAAGGTTAAAAAATCATAAGATATTCTAAAAATCAAAGACAGACTCATTGGGAATCTAAATATATATTATGATAAAAAATAAACATCTCAAAAGAATGAAATCTTCCAAAAATCCATGGATTTTAATGTATATTTATGACGGTGTGGTGATCTTGAACCTACTTATAGACTACATCTTAAGTCCCAACACATTATTAATCTCACTTAAACAATTAATCACCACAAATAACATAATGTTATTAAATTAATGTACTTACCTTTAAGTAATGTCCTCATTTGATACCATTTGTATCTAACCAATCCCGAATACGATATAAACCAATAAATGAGCTAATTTTCCACTAACCCTAAGATCACTCCACATATCTACATGCTTTTGAAAAGAACCTTGGAATGAATACATTACAATTGGGACTGATTGATACCTTAAAATATTTAGAATAATTGAGTAAAATAAGGAAACATTGTCATATCTATAATCAAAACATACAAATCAATGTAAAAACAAGAACTAACTAAATTAAAATCAAAACAAAAAAACCAAAACATATCGCTTGGTGGTGGAAAACCACAAAACATTTTCCTTCTCACCAGCCCTTGGTCACCCTAACTCAAATAACACAATGTAATGCAAGAGAAAAATAAATGATATAGGATAATATAGTAATGCAAACACTAATGTTTTCAAACAGGGAGTGATATAAAATCCCATTAGGGTCACAACAAGGATTCTATAATAGATTCCAACATTTAATTAACCAGCTAAATAGAATTAAATATTAAATAAATAGTACTATAATTTCATAAAATATTTAAAAAAATCATGATTCACATTTCAAATTATTTAATATTTCTATGAAATGGATTATTAAAACAATTTATATAAAATAGTTTATATAAATTTACAAGGCATGAACAATTTTTTTTTAGAAATGAATATATTAATATAAAATAAAAATATTATGAAACATGGTCGTATGATTAAAATGATTGATATTTTGAAGATAAATGGCTCCACACACTCCAGGCGGCATTTTAATATGTGTATACACAGATCCCTTTGGAATGGAAAAAAGGTTAATTCATCACCATTTTATACAGGATGTGATAGGCTGTATTTATGTTTAGGAATGTTGTTAATCATAGGGTATGGTTTGAATAAATCACTAACTACCTATCGATTTCATGATCTCTAATTTAAAAATTAATGGTGGTAAATTTACATTAATCACCAATAAAATACAATTAATCCCATTCATTATTTCAAATATGCTAATTTTTCATTTAAGAACAAAAATGAGTTTTTAATGAAAACATTCCCATTCCAAGATAAAACCCAAAGGTTTCTATCAAAACCATTTTTATTCATTTTTAAAAATAATAATTTTAATTCAATTAGAAATTCAATTTCAAAAATTAAATTCAATATTTTAATATCCAAAAAATATCCATCAATTTCTCATTTTTAAATTCAGCTTATTAAATTCAATAAAAACCATAAATATAAATTAAAAACGTTTATACAATTTAATATTAAAATAGGAAATAATACATGATTCCTTACACAATTAATATTTAAATTTACATAAATTACTTTAAAATAATCATTTATTCCAAAGCAACACTGTTAGAATATAATAAAAATTTTAATTTTCAAATGGACTGAATACATATAAAAACATAGTTTTACACCATCCATTTGTGTGGATAAATCATTTATTTCAAAAAACCCAATAATACAAATTTCAGAATAAGAATAAAATCATTCAATGATAGTTCTTGAAAATTAAAAATATTAGTTCATTTAAAACTATTTAGATCACATCAAATAGTTTAATCCATTTAATTAAAATCATTGAAGGTAATTAAATAAATTAAAACCGAGGATAAAGGTCCCAATCTCAACTTATAATCTATTACATGAATGTTAAAAATAAATCAAAAAAATGAAATTAAAAAACTCATAAAATGGTGGGAAATATCAAAAATATTTTCCTTAAATACACTCTATGTTAAATTCAATGGAAAATTGGTAAAATAATCATTTATGCGATATTAAATGAACTAATATCACACAAATATCATATTTCAAAAACAACATCAAGTAATTCAATTTTTTTGGGGTTTCCAAAAAAATAATTGAATGTAATATAATTAAATCAATAAATTAAATTAAATACTAACAATTGAATTTAACTAAATCATTTAAGGTTTATAATAATTTGGCATCCTGGTGGAACCAACTACATTGAATATATGGAATCAAACCTCTACAAAACAGGAATGTGTCTCCTTCAGTGGATATCACCATATCTATGAAGATTGTTCATAGACCAATCGAGTTGATATCTAATATCTATAATTACACATCAATCCATCAAGATCAAACAATACTCATGGATTTAATCACTTTTATGAACATAAAATGAAGAGAAGAAGGTAGATCAATGATCATGAAGTAATAAGCTCATTGAAAAAGAAGATATCCTCTTCAATTGAGGAGTTCTTACACCAATAGTTTATGATTGGGGTGAAATAATGGATCTAGAGGGATCCCAAAATACCAATATTTAGATTATGATCGATTAGGAGGACATTTTTGATAATTATGGGGTTTTATGAATTTAATTACAGTATTTTCAATATAGATTATTATTCAAATGGTTTCTTAGGCCAAGTCACATGGTTAGTATTAACCATGAACAAACCATAAAATAAGTTGCACACCTTGTTTAATATAACGATTCCAACCATTTTCATACTAATAAATAGGTTGCGCACTTAGTTTAACCATGAAAAAATGTGGAAACAATAAAAAATGGCTCAAATTTCTTTTAACCAAACACAAACCATATGGAACCCATTATCTGAGGCTACACACATTGGTCAACCATGCTCTATCCATGTGAAAACTGTGTAATGGTCATGAAACATTTGGAAAAGTATTAGAAAAATTATTAAAACAGACTTTTAAGAGATCCAAATAATAGGAACTCAACTTAATGAGTCAAAACCTATAATAAAAGTAATTAAATTTTACGTTTGTGCAGAATGTTATAATATTTACAGATAATTAAATCATAATGTATTTATTAAAATATTAATATTTAGATACAAACCAAAGGGGATGGTTTGAGTTGATTAGTGAATATTACTACACAATAAACTACCTATAAAGGAAGGTGAATAAGTTTCCTGATTCTTCATGTTGGAAGGACCATTATATCTTTCCCATGATAATGAGTATAAATGATGTAATAATGATGGATTTTTCAAAAATGGATTTTGAAATCCCATGGAAAGATGAAATATCCTACCACTCTCACATAAATTTTAAACATAAAATTTCTTTAGTTTTTAAATAGGTATGGAATGTGGTTTCAATGATCAAAATTAAGGAATTCAACGTTCATGAATTCAATTATGATAGTTATGGAATGATATTGTTGAGGAACCTAGTACTACTTAATTCAACACTAGATTTGATGGAGCTATTGGATAAATCAGATAGCTCACTATTCAGTATCATTATTTGATGTAAAATTATATATAGATATATAAATGATAGTTTATTTTGGGACAACATGAATATGAATATATTTTAGAGTATGTTTCTTGATTCTTATTGTGTCTCTATGTTATGAACAACTTTAAAAAGCCTAAGGGGATGAACATTCCATTAGCCATATTTATAATTAAATGAGAAAACATCACCATGGCTTTCATCATTGTAATTTAAATTACATAGAATGGCCTAAATTTAATTTTAGTTGTAGTCGATCACCTTTAGAATTATGTATATTTAATTAAAATCTTAGATGATTCCTCTATTTTGTAGATATTATGAATATAAATTACGGATGTAGAAAGGGAACCACTCTCTATATTATCATGATGAAATATGAGGTTTATCATAAATTATAACTAATTATTTATTAAGATTTTAATATTGAGTTGAAAATCATCACAACATGTTATCCTAAGACATATTAATAGTGTAATAGAGTTATTCCAAACCCAATAATATGTTTAGAGCATACTCTCTATATCTAAATAGAGGTTGGGGTAAACACCTTCCCCTTGTTATATTTTTATAAAACATTCTCCATAACTATATAATTCAGGTTAATATTTTAAAATTAATTTATTTAATAATCATCATTTCTAGAAAATATTTTGATTAATTTGAATAAATATTTATATTATGACCCAATCAAGCTGATGAAATATTGAAGAAGGTTATAGTTATTCAAAAAGATATCATGGATTCTCTGAGTGGAAAAAAGGATATTCTAAAAAGAAAAAGTGAGATGTATAAATTGAAGATAGAGTGTAGGTATTTTTTGGATATATATTGGGAATATGTTTATGATATATTGATGGAAAGGGAATCTGAGCACTAGATAAATTTTTCCCTAAGAGATTCTTGATTAATCTGATTTGGAAACTATTTTATTGGGTATTCCATTGAACCTATCCTATATTCCTGAAGCATCACATGAATCTACTTAATGAAACTTCATACATAATAAATAAAATATAATTTATTTATATGTCATTTCAATTGAGAATGATATCTCATATGAGGAATAATTGGTTGAAATTTGGGATCATAAATATAAAATGATGTGGAAAAATATCACACAGCTGGTTAATGTTTTATAGAAGAATTGTAACATTGAGGAAGCAACGTGGGAACCCTATAGAAGTATTTGATGAAAATTATTAACATCATAACACTCCTAATATTATTGAGATTTTATGGATATGGAACTTGTACATAACATAAAATTGACACCACAGGATGAAAAAACATTCTATGGGACTTAACAACCTTTAGGAGAAGATTTTAAATTTTATTGATAAAAAATCCAAACTAAATATACATTTACATTCCAGAACATTGTATGATGCGTGAGTACAAAATAAAATTCAATGCATCACCAAAATAATTTACCATATTCGAGTATAAGTGGAAAAAAGATACAGTCAAAGTGGACCAAAAGTCTAAAAAACTCAAAACACCAAATTGATATCAACTAGAATCTCTCAATCAGCTCCATGAAAAAACCCCACATGTCATGATCAAGATATTAAGAACTACCATCTAGAAACTAGGAATAAATTCATGTACATATCTATTGATGTGTGAAATCTCAAAATAATCATTAGTTCAGGAGAAGGGAATGAGTCTAAACTCAGTATTATTTTCCTGATAACATTCAAACACATTACAGTAGGACTAATCAGGACATAAACAATTATATAAAAGAGTTTAATGAATTAAAAATACAATAAAACACAAACATAAAAATATTTACCTGGGAATAATAAATATATATTTTAAACCATTTATCATTTTTTTGGATATTATATTCTATTTTCACATAAATAATCATATACACAAAATAAATTAGTGTGTACTAATTAACAATGGATCATCATGTCTATACATTATCCCACCTAGATGGTGGTACATCATGACCATTATCCATCCCACTCAAAAAATGAAAAATACATTTTTTCCAAAACCATACCATGACATTCCATAAAAAAATTCTTTATTTAACACATATGCATAAAAAATTTACATTTTCCAATATAAAATTTCCATGTTAATGTAAAATTATAATAATTATAAAAATGGGGTTTCCTGAAAACCAAATAACATTCCAAAATTTCTAATAATATAAAAAATTGAGATTTATATCAAGAACCACTGAAGGAATCCACAAAAAGTACAGAAAACTATTTAATTAAAACTAGTGTTTCATGCATTAAATCATGATAAAATATGATAGATTCTACATAAGTCAAAATAGATAGATAAAATGAAGAACAACACAAAAAAACATCCAAATCTGATCACAACCCATGTCATCTTCAATAGATCAAAAAGGATTTTATCAAAAAATCATTTGTGAAAAATTGAAGTATCCTTAAATTTATAGTTATAATGTTCTATAAGAGATAAAAACATGTACCAAAGAATAATGTAGAATAATTTTTTTACTAATGAATACATACCTCCAACTCAATTATATTTTCCTTATAATTGTTTATAGATTATAAGGGATCATCTCTCAAGAATTGAAATAGAGGAATTTGAGATCATAATTGATTTGAGTTAAATGAGGGTTAATTTTTATTTGATTGAATAAATTTGTTGTAACAACTATAAGCATCATGGTTTGGAAGACCTTTTTCGAATTGTGTGGTGCTATTATCTATAGAAAACCTATAACATGTTTGGATCACATAGTTAGGGAAACCATGAACCAACCATGATTTTCCGTCTATTTCAAGTTACACAATTTCTCATGGGAAGTCACATGGTTTGGCTATATGATGAAATAATATTTTACCTTTCCCAGTTCCCAAAAGATTACCTGTTATGGTTTCTTTAAAATAGTGCATAGTTTCTACTAACCATGTTCAAATATTCCACCTTCATTAAATCCTCCAAAAAGTTCAAGATTTCATTGGAACCTCCCAAAAAAACCTGAACATTGAATAGAGTCAATATATATGACTAAAGGGGAATATACATAAAACATGTTGTGACACAATCTCCCCATCATTTGACATTCCATACACTAATATAAGTAAACCCATATTTTCATATTAGAGTTTGGCCCACTACTATAACATTTATTTCTCACACTCTAATGTTTCTTCTTTAGTAAAATTGTGATTTCATAAAACCCACACTATAGAATTATAATTTTCTGATAAATAATATTCCATTTTAAATACACAATACATACAATAACATGGAAACTCATAACATCCATATCATGCTAAACGTCGTCCCATATAATCACATAGTATTGATCATGTTGGTACTTCTTTAACTGAGATACATGAAATAGATTTTGAACTCAAGAGATCCACGGTAGAAAATCCAACTAATGTTCCACCTAACCACGAAGTTCATGTATAACAAAAGGTCTTTTGTAATGAAAAAACACCTCTGAATACTTAACAGAACAATGATACCGAAGTCTTAAAGTTATTTTAATGAATATATGATCACTCAAAACAAATGAAAATGGTCACAAATGATGATATTAAAATTTTTAATGTCTACTATCATCCATATATATCCCCTTTCTAATAAAATTATTATTTTCCATTGTACCATTCACACAGTCGGGTATAATTAGTAATCTATCACCTATTCCCACTCATCATAGTTGAGAAAAAATACTATTACAATACACGAAATAAAAAAATACATATGTATTGAGGATTGATAACTGTTATCTGATATTACATCTACTAATGTTATACCCTCCTCTCATGATCTACCAAAATATATAAAGTAAGACCTAAACATGTCCTACAATGTTTGTATTTTCTATCTAGATTTCCATATATTTTAGAATGATAATACATACTTATATTCAACTATGTTCCAAGGGGTTGTTGCATGGATTCCCATTAATTAAATATTAACATGAAAACTTGATCAGATATAATCATGAGTGTAACAATGTTCATATTTTCAAATTCCCAAATTCAGAGTCTGAAATAGACTTTCACCATATTATTTTAATGAATCAGGGTAATGATTTCTAACAATGTGAGATGATTCCATATTACCCATATAGATTTTTTTTTCATAATCAACAATTTCAGAACTATTAAAAAATTCATTTTTAACATCTCACATGTTTACAAGGGAATTGTTTAATTTTGAAACATTCATAGATGGTCGCTGATTCTCCTACTTGAGATACTAATTGGCGATGCATAACAATACACTATCCACTACCAAACATTTCATGCCAACCAACAAAACAATAATTTCAACCCGAAATAAATTTTTTTATTCCAAGAGTGAATAACATATCTGCAATAGTGGTTTACACTAAGAGCTTTTTTAAAATAACAAAATGGTATGACCATATGCTCATTTGAGAACAATTATATACTCCCATATTATTTCCAACACATAATGATCTTAATATCCTTATGTTTTGGACTCATAACATCACAATATAAATTATATCCCTCAGAAACTCTAACATGATAAACAATATCAGAAAAAAATGAAACTAAATTAATAACTAAAACATTTAAACCATTGGATAATCTAAATACATATCTATTATGACTTAATTTTTTTCCACTTATTCAAATCCACTTTAGTGATCTCAACATATAAATTCATTATCAATGAATCCACAACAAAATTACATTTATTTTCTTTATAGATAGAGTTGAATTCAAACATTATTAGATTCTCCATCCATATGTACTTCCATAAATTCAAAAATCATTGTGATAAAATTCTTTTTAAACTATTGTAATCTATAAAAATAGTTATTTTATCACAAATAAGGTAATTATGTCATGTTATAAAATCGTGTACATCTTTAAAAAATTCACAATCATGTGTTCGGTAAATTTTATCATTCAATTTTAACTTCTATGAACCATAATGAAAACAAAATTATTTTACTTCATGAAAAAAAACATCCCAACCATGATCCCTTTGCATCACAATAGTCAACATAGTCCTATCGAGACACTTGAAATGTGAGCATAGAAGTTGATTTATGTCTAAAAATATTTCATTGAAATTAATTATGGGATTCCTCGTTCCATTATAATGGAATTTATTTTTCTTAAATTTTTTCATCAGTGATTCCAAATATTAAAAATAACATAGAATATGATTGTATTTTCCAAAAAATCCAATGAAACTACATATCGAAATGACATTATTTAGGGGATTCCATATGATAACAAATCCTATCATTTAATGATAGATAGAAATGATGTTTTTAGAAATGAAAAAGACATGGAAACAAAAATCTTGTATCCAGAAATCACACTTTGATATCTTTGCATACACATGGTACTCTCGGATGATACCCAAAAGTATAGAAAAGATTTATTCATGAAAATTTTATTACTAGAATAAACAACATTATATCATCAAAAATATAAACATAATGTATTCTAGATACATATAAATTATTTTAATAATCACTTCTATAAAAATGTATTGTGCATTCATAAGACCAAAGGGAATTACAAAACATTTATACTATTCACATCCTCTTTTGAAAGAGATGTTCATAGTATCTCAATTTTTAAATCATATATTGTGAAATCCGGAATGAGATTAATTTTATAGAACCACTATGAACCTCTAAATTGTTCGAATGAATTTTCTTATTATTGGAAGTTTATAGATACTCATTATAATAACATGATAAGGCTTTTTATTATCTACAAAAAATATAAGAGTTCAATATACCATTTCATAAAAAGTATCAATGATTCCCATGGATATGTACTTCAATGAATGAAAAAAATTTAATGATTTTTTGAAATGATAATTTAATTAACACAATTCAATCAGTTCCATAGTACAATACAAAAGTGAAATAAGACTAGTCCAAGACAAGTGGTCATTCTGAATATCAATTTCCCTTTTCTATAGAAAGCCTATGAAATTTTATGTAAAGAACCTAGGAAACTAGCCTAAATTATTTGTAAATTTTCTATTCCAAATCTCATCAATAGATACCAAGGTATGATATTCTAATTAATAATACACTGTTCTAACCATCAATAACAAAGGTATCATTGTACATGCCATTATATCCCAATATCAACTATATTCATACTCAAAACAATCCAGATATGTGGAAATAGCCTTTTGAGGATGTCAATGGATGTGTTCATTGATAAATATAAACCAATACATACAAAAAATAATGTCATAGGAAAATATTACAAAAAATTGAGAAATCCATATGTAACGTAGCCCAATCGATTCATATAGTAAAAATATTTAAACATAAAGGATTCAAATTTACTTTGGATAAGATGGGTTTGATGTTTCTACCAAGAAGACCACATCTAAATATGATAATCCATATAATCAATAGAACCATAAGCAGTAAAAGAGTTGGACACACCCATATCAAACTTATATTACATACTTTTAGAAGTCAAAAGAATAATAACTCTCACCATATAAGGAAAATATTTATCATTCATGATAACATGTTTATATCAATATAATTTTTTATTTGATTCACATTTATGATTGTTTCCATGATGAGATTACATGGGTTGATCGGTCATGGTGTACCCAGAATACCCATGGAACAATCTATTCTAATGGAGGGATTTATTCTATTTTACTCATCTAATTAAAGAAATATATACATGAAAAACATGATATGTTTCTCTTGAACAAGACCTTATAGCACTATGACCATAACACTAGTATTATCCTAACTTGTTTCTATAAGGCCCCAACCTTAAACCTTACTTAATCTGGAGTTATTACAAGATTACACATTGAGGATCTTTTCGGGTTTAGAGTTTTAGAGAATTAGATCATAAAACTTTCATTACATTCTATATATAAACAAAGTGGTTACATAATGATAGTATTCTTCTTTCCCATCAATGGAAACATATTTAAAATAAAACATGGATTCTTTCTTGACACTTCCTTGACACTATCATCATATCATGTACCTTTCCCTTCACATGTGAAAAACATTTCAAAAAAACTTGGGATGGGCATAAAAAGCTCGGTAAGGGATATAAAAATATGGAAAGTAAACATGAGTTCATATATACATACGAATGAAATCATACTTTACCCATAAGACATACCTCATCAAATCATGAATAAATCATAGAAATCATAAGACATAAAGGTAACTTGGGGCATTCATAACATTGTTACGTAGGGAGTAACCCTCTTTATTACATTTGGAATACCCATCACCGTATATTCCCTAAATCTCTTCGGAGAAACCTTAACGTTTCACTCCTTCGTGTTACCCAATGCATTGGAGATCTATATCGGGCTCACCCGCCCTTAGTTTATCACGGAACCACCCGTCTTCATAATAATTCCAAAGAACCTCAACATAATCGTATTACATAAAACATGCATAAAGGAAACATAAAATTACCACCTTTCAATCAAAAGATATCAATACAACACATTGATATAAAAAAATTATGAAAACCATTTTCAATACCAAAATAAATGAAAAGTAAAACATGGTATTTATTTTTCTTTTAAAAAGAAGGTATGGCTTGTAGAGAAAGCCGAAACTCAAATAATGGTCACAGCGGCGGAGAAGTCGTTGTCGCCGAATACGTACGACAAAAACATTCCCTTTTGTCGTTTAGTAAATGCTTCGTATAAAAAAGATTCCTTTTGAATAAACGAAAAAGTCAAAGGGGTTTATACACCATATAAAAGAAGGTTGTGTATAAAATAAAATATGCCTCAATGAAAGGAGATTGAGACGAAGTCCCATACCTCGGGTCCGACTTGACTCGATCGTTCTTTAATGTCCTGAATAATAAACTTGAGTTAATTTCTACATGTTTAAGAACCATTTTCATGTTTATTATTCCTTTTATATCACTTATTGCCTTGTCATGAACACTATGTAATTATTTAAGTTAATAACGGTCGTTTTAACGATCATTGGTACTTGAGTAAAAAATAAACCCTTTATAATTACATGTTGTTCATGTATCCATTATATCCAGAATTATAATCATTATGTATATAACATATATATCTAGTATATACATGCATTTATAATATTACATAATCATTTAGAGGTAAGAAATGAAATGCACCGTTCATGGAGACGGTAAGCCGTACGTATGCATGAACGCTACTTTCATTTCTATTTCGTATATTATAGAATGGAATCATAATGATATAAAGGTATATGATAATTCTAGTATAATATCATATATAATATCATTGTTTCATCCTTTATACATCCCATATATGGTATTTAACGAATCAAATCACTTTGAGGGGGCTGTAGTCCGCACTTCCTTAAATGAAGATATCGCGTTTACCCATAGTGGAAACCATAAAGGTATGCCCAAAATGAAAAATACAGAAGCTTAAGGAAAACAAAAAAATATTATATATCATATATAAATATAGTGACATCTTAATGGCCAACTTTGAAGGTGTTAAAAGAATGTTGAACAATCATCATTTCGGGAGGCATACATTCTCCATCCACAGAAACAGTATGTCCTTTAACCATTAGATGTAGGTGTGTTTAAGTGTAGCACGAATCCTTCTTATAACAACATCCTTGTATATTGAGGATACTGGAGTTGTTACAAAAAAATAATAATAAAAAGAGTTTAGGGGTTTGGAGAAGCAAAATCAAGCAAAAGGACTCAAAAGAAGACTTTACCTTAAAATCGGGTAACTCTCTTAGATTTGAGCTTAAAGGCTTACTTGGGAAGGCTTATTCCCAATGTGAGGCTTAAAGGAGTAATATAGGGATGTGTAGAGACAAAATGGACAGGGTTTGGCCGAGCCAAAGGCTTTGGGAGTGTGGGAAAAGAGGTATAGTTGGGGGCCTTTTATAAGAGGAGAGGAGGGGCACTCTTGGAAGGTAAAGAAAAGTCACTTTATTTTAAAATGGTATTCGGATCTAAGAGGTCCCACATTGATTTTTTTCGAGGATAAGGTGATAAGGGTTCGAAATCCACCTATACAATAGGTTTTTTCCATGTGTAGATCTTAAATTTTACATTATCATTCCATTTTATTTAAATCGTTAAATAATGAGGTCATCACTGCATCATCATGATGTCATAAATAATATAATTTATTTAAAGTCTAAAAATTATAAAAAAATACTATGATGTAGGAAATATTTTTAGATTTCCATTGACTATTTATAATAAAAAATATGATCTTTATAACTCCATGTAAAAATTGATTTAGTAAAACATCTCATGTTTGTGTCATTTTTTACTTTTACATTAAATAATAAGTTATTTATGTCATTTCCCAACCAAAGTGGCTCCATGGGTTCCCCAAGTTGAACCATGGATTGTCTTGGTCGGACATGACACATCCAATGAGGGTAGGACATGTGTCAAGATCATCTAATTTTATTAAAGCATTATTTTTACCTTAAACTACACTAATTACCTCTAATCACGATTAAGAACTTAAGAGTTACTATTCACCAAAAAATTATTTTAATCTCATTGATCCACATTTTACTTCTTAATGAAAACCATGTATGTCGGATTTTTTAAATTCAAAACACAGAAGTGGTAAAATTTCATTTAAACAAAAAATCAGTTTTTATAAGTACCACTTAGTGGTTTCTCTATTCATTAAAAATTGAAGTTTTCAAAAAAATACCAAAAATTCACCCTAAGCTATATTTGATATTCCGAATTCAAAAAATTAAGTCTATTTTAAAAAATTAAAAACATATAAGTCACATTAATTAATTTAATAATTAATTCCTGTTGTCATGACAAATAGCGTGTTTTTATGAAACAATAAGTATCAAAAGATTGACACCAGTTTAAGTCAAATTTCAAAGTGAAATTGATTCCAATGACCACCATTGGATTAAATGGTAAACATATATTCTAATTTCACTTCAAAACCAATTTATAAGATTATGTAATCATATAAATAAATTAGATTAAAAATCAGTTTTGGTGTAAAATGCCGTATTTTTCACTATTCATTAAAAAATGAACATTGTCTGAAAAATACCAAAAATACACAAATAGTAAATATTGATGTCCCAATCATAAATAATAAGTTTATTTTGACAATCATATGTTATAAAATTGTCACAATATATATTTAAAAATGGTTTTCCATCAAAAGACAGTAAAACAATCTTTTAAAAATATTAGTGTATTCCATGCTTAAGATTGGATTTATTTTCATTTTATGCCTCTAAAACACTATCTAATTAATTAATAGATATAGATAAAAATATATATTACTCAATACATAATTGGGATGTTACATCCTTCCCCCTATTGAAAATTTCGCCCCCGAAATTTATTTACTTATCGAATAAATGAGGGTACTTATCCCTCATTGCATTTTCAGATTCCCATGTTGCCTCTTCCATCATGTGGTTTTTCCACAAAACCTTTAACTGATTAATCACCTTATTTCGTAACACTTTCTCCCTATGGTCAAGAATCTGGCCCGGTTGTTCATCATAAGATAGGGTCTCTTCTAGCTGAACTACCTCTGGACTCAAAACATGAGATGGATCTGCCATATATTTTCTCAACATCGAAACGTGAAAAACATTATGTACCTGAGATAAACTCGGAGGTAAAGACACCCGGTATGAAACTAATCCAACTCTCTTCAGAATTTCATATGGTCCAATAAACCTTGGACTCAGCTTTCCTTTCTTACCAAATCTCATCACACTTTTACAAGGAGAATCCTTGAGAAAAACATGATCACCTACCTCGAAAGATAGATCCTTCCTCCGGTTATCTGCATAACTCTTCTGCCTGGTCTAAGCTGTTCTCATGTGCTTCTGAATCAGCTGAACTTTTTCTGCCATCTCTTCTACCAATTCTGGTCCCATCAACTTCCTTTCACCCAATTCATCCTAGAAAGCTAGAGTTCGACACCGCTTCCCATATAATGCCTAAAATGGATCCATCTGTATACTGGAATGAAAACTGTTATTATATAAAAATTCAACCAAAGAAAGATGTTTGTCCCAACTTCCCTGCTAATCCATAGTGTAAGAACGTAGCATATCCTCCTAGGTCTGAATTGTTCGTTCTGATTTCCCATCTGATTGAGGATGAAAAGCTGTACTAAAATTTAATTCAGTACCGAATGATTTCTGAAGGCCTTTCCAAAAGTTAGATGTGAACATGGGATCACGATCAGATACAATGGAGAGGGGAACTCCATGTAACCTGACTATCTCTTTAAGATACAAACGGGAATGTTGATCTAGGGAAAAAGTATCTCGTATTGAAAGGAAATGTGCAGATTTAGTCAAGCGATCAACAATAACCCAGATTGCATTATTAAATCGAGATGTCTTTGGTAATCCAACAACAATGCCCATGGATATATTCTCCCATTTCCACTCTGGCACTAGTAAAGGCTGAAGCATCCCTTTCGGTAACTGCCGCTCTGCTTTAACCTATTGACATGTCAAACACTTCACGGTAAAATCAGCTATATCTCTTTTCATTCCATCCCACCAGTAATACTCCCGCGGATCTCTGTACATCTTAGTACTGCAAGGATGAACTAAAAACAGAGACTTGTGAGCTTCACATAACAAATCTTTCTTCAACTGTGAATCACAAGGCACACACAATCTCTTCCCAAATCTCAAAACAAAATCATTATCAATGTTGAATTCAGGCAACTTACCTTTTTGAACCAGATCTACGTTTTTCTGCAACTCACTGTCTTGCTTCTGTGCTTTCTTGATTGTATCTGATAGAGATGATCTCACTGATATCTGAAACAAAACAGAAGAACTTCCTGCACCAACAACTTCTATGCCAAAGTTCATCAAATCCTTAACCAAAGGATCACGTTCCAAATGCAACATTTCTAATGAAGCACTACTTTTTCGACTCAACGCATCAGCCACATTATTTGTTTTTTCCGGATTGTAATGAATTGCACAATCATTATCCTTGATTAATTCCATCCATCTCCTCTGTGTCATGTTTAACGCTTTTGAGTGAATATATAATTCAAACTTTTGTGATCAGTATATATTTCACACTTTACTCCAAAAAAATGATGCCTCCATATTTTTAAAGCGAAAACAACATCAGCTAATTCCAAATCATGTGTAGGGTAATTTACCTCATGAGTTTTCATCTGTCATGAAGCATAAGCATTTACCTGATCATTCTGCATTAGGACGCAACCAAGTCCTTTCAATAAAGCATCACTGTATATAACAAACTCACCATTCCTGGAACGTAGTGCCAAAACTAGAGCATTCACCAATCTTCTTTTCAATTACTGAATACAATCACCACATTATTTTGTCCAGATAAACTTAACACCCTTCCGAGTTAGCTTAGTCATTGGACTGGATAACTGTGAAAAATTTCTAACAAACCTTCGGTAATAACCTGCCAAACCAAGGAAGCTACGAATCTCAGTAACATTTGTGGATCTTGGCCATTCTTCAACAACCTTTGTTTTTGCAGGATCAACTGTTATCCCATCTTTAGAAACAATATGACCAAGGAATGAAATTTGTTACAAACAAAACTCACACTTGCTGAATTTCCAATACAATTTCTTTTCTTTCAAGGTTTTCAAATTGACCCTTAAATGTCTTGAATGCTCCTCTTTACTTTTAGAAATCACCAATATATCATAAATGAAAACCACCACAATCATATCCAAGAACTCATGGAAAATTCTATTCATTAAGTCCATGAATACAGCTAGTGCATTGGTTAGCCCAAAAGTCATACTACAAATTCATAATGGCCATATCTTGTAAGGAATGCGGTCTTCGGAACATCTTCTACCTTTACCTTCAGCTGATGATACCCTGATCTCAAGTCAATCTTTGAAAAATACTGAGCTCCCTGGAGCTGATCAAACAAAGCATCGATATGAGGCAAAGGATATTTGTTCTTAACAGTGATGTTATTCAAGGCTCTATAATCAATGTAATGTGTCATTGAACCATCTTTCTTTTTAAAAAATAAAACAGGAGCACCCCATGGTGATGTGCTAGGTCGAATGAAACCTTTCTCTAATAAATCTTTCAATTTCTCCTTCAACTCTAAAAGTTCAATTTTAACAATTCGATAAGGGGGTTTTGAAATTGGCTTAGCATCAGGAACTAAGTCAACAATATACTCAACTTTCTGATCTAGTATTATTCCAGGAAACGCATTAGGAAAAACATTAGGATACTCATTTACCACCGGCACATCATTAATCTGAACAGCTCCTTTATTTTCAACGATGTGTGCAAGGGAACATTCATTTCTATACTTTACAAGTTTCTCGGCCTCTCGATATGTTATCAACAATAAGGGTTCATTCTTGTACACTAACTGAATGTCTTTCTGAAAAGAAACTTCTTTATCTCTATAGTCAATTTTAGCATGGTAAATAGAGATCCAATCCATACCCAGGATAACATCAAACTCTACTAGAGGTAGAACAATAAGGTTTGCAAGTAGGATCTTTCCACAGATAAGGATATGAAGATTCTTATAAATTCTTTTTGCCTCAACATTTCCCCCTTGTGTTTTTACCAAAAGTTTAGGAGTCATTTCTTTAGATGGTATTACCATTTTACTAGAAAAGGTTTCAAAGATGAAAGAATTTGTAGACCCCGAATCAAACAACACACTGGCATAATCTGAAAAAACAAACAACGTGCCTGATACAACTTCAATTGATGGCCCAACATCTGTTGAAGTAGTTGCAAAGGATTTCATCACCCCTTTCTGCTTGTAGTCTAACTGCTTCCCATTACTCAAGCTCTTTTTCGGACACTCGTTTTTATAGTGACCCATCTCATTGCACTTAAATCATTTCACTAACTGTAAATCAAATTTGGTCTTACCTTCACCATGATCATTTTCAGTGCAATCACGAGCCTTATGTCCCATCTTACCACATCAGTAGCACTTTCCAGAATTCAGATGACATTCCCCAGCATGCCTTTTTCCACATTTATCACAAACTAGATACTTAGTTTTCTTACCGTCTGACTTTTTTGAATAATTCTTACCTTTCCCCTGTCACCTCGGTCTCTTCTTCTGTTGGTTGTTATAGAAAACATGATCATCAGCAAACTCCATTTCCACCTTCTCATCACATTGAACAAGATTTTCATAACTTTTAAACTCACGAGAAGATAATTCCCTTTGATATTTTGGCTTTAATCCTGATTAAAAACGATTCATTTTACAATCAAGGTCTCGGATAAAATTTGGAGAATACCTTGCCAATTTAGTGAACCTTTCTTCATAGGCAGCCACTGTGTATTCCTCTTGCCTCAATTCCATGAATTGATTTTCCATCCTAAGCCGAACAGCCTTAGGAAAATACTTTTCCAGAAACATAACTTTGAATTCATCCCAGTCAAGAGCATCAATCTCATCAGCGTCCCTGATATTTTTAACCATAGACCACCACTGATCTGCCTCACCCTCCCAACGGTAAATAGCAAGACTAACCTTTTGATTGTCTGAACACCCCATGACATCAAAAACCTTCTCCAATGCTTTAATCCACCCTTCAGATAGCACAGGGTTAGATGATCCTATGAATGATGGGGGATGTTGCCTCATAAAATGTTCCACAACTGACATGTTCCTCTATGGTTGATCTGGCTGATCTCGTTCATGGATACCACCACCATTTATCGCTTGAGTCAACTGCGCCATTACTGTAACACACTGTACAGTTCCAATTCCGACTATCTCAGAGTGCTGATTCGGAAGGTTATTTCCTTCGGCATGCCTTCCTAGCACTGATTCCCTGTTTCCTCTACGGAAAACCATTCTGAACAAACATGTCTTAGATGAAGAAACATGGTAATCATAAAATACTATATCACTTCAATCTGACCATAAAAAAATATTTTTGGATAATCATTTAATAGAATTCTAACTCCTAAAGTAATCTAAACCGACCTTTGATACCAACTATAAGTCCTCATCCTTAAACCTTACTTAATATTGAGTTATTACAAGATTACACATTGAGAAACTTTCCGGGTTTAGAGTTTTAGATAATTAGATCATAAAACATTCATTACATTCCTCATATAAACAAAGTAGTCACATAAAGATAGTATTATTCTTTCCCATCAATGTAAAAATATTTAAAATAAAACAGGGATTCTTTCTTGACACTTCCTTGACACTATCATCATATCATGTACCTTTCCATTGACCTGTGAAAAACATTTCAAAAAAACATGGGATGAGCATAAAAAGCTCAATAAGGTATATAAAAATATGGAAAGGAAACATGAGTTCCTATATACATAAGAATGAAATCGTAATTTACCCATAAAACATACCTCATCAAATCATGAATAAATCATAGAAATCATTATACATAAAGGTAACTTGAGGCATTCATAACATTATTACAAAGGGAGTAACCCCCTTGGTTTTGTTTGGAATACCCATCACAGTATATTCCCTAAATCTCTTTGGAGAAACCTTAACGTTTCACTCCTTCATGTTACCCAATGCATTGGAGAGCTATATCGGGCTCACCCGCCCTTAGTTTATCACGGAACCACCCGTCTTCATAATAATTCCCAATAACCTCAACATAATCGTATCACAGAAAACATGCATAAAGAAAACATAACATTCCCACCATTCAATCAAAAGATGTCAATACAACACATTGATATAAAAATATTATGAAAACCATTTTTAATACCAAAATAAAAGAAAATTACAACATGGTATTTATTTTTATTTTAAATAGAAGGTATGGCTTGTAGAGGAAGCCAAAAATCAAATAATGGTCATGGCGGCGGAGAAGTCGTTGACACCGCATGGGTACGACAAAAACATTCCCTTTTACGTTTAGTAAACGCTTCATATAAAAAATATTCCTTTTGAATAAATGTAGTAGACAAAAGGGTTTATACACCATATAAAAGAAGGTTGTGTATAAAACAAAATATGCCTCAATGAAAGGAGATTGAGACGAAGTCCCATACCTCGGGTCCGACTTGACTCGATCGTTTTTTAATGTCCTGAATAATAAACTTGAGTTAATTTATACTTGTTTAAGAACCTTTTTCAAGTTCATTATTACTTTTATATCACTTATTTCCATTTCATGAACACTATGTAATTATTTAAGTTAATAACGGCCGTTTTAACGATCATTGGTACTTGAGTCAAAAATAAACCCTTTATAATTACATTTTGTTCATGAATCCATTATATCCAGAATTATAATCATTATGTATATATCATATATATCCAGTATATACATGCATTTCTAATATTACATAATCATTTAGAGCGAAGAAATGAAACGAACCGTTCATGGAGACGGTAAGCCGTAGGTACGCATGAACGCTACTTTCATTTCTATTTCGTATATTATAGAATGGAAACATAATGATATAAAGGTATATTATAATTCCAGTATAATATAATATATAATATCATAGTTCCATCTTTTATACGTCCCACATATGGTATTTAACGAATCAAATCACTTTGAGGGGGCGGTAGTCCGCACTTCATTAAATGAAGATATCGCGTTTACCCATAATGGAAACCATAAATGTATGCCCAAAATAAAAAATACAAAAGCTTAAGAAAAACAAAAAAATATTATATATCATATATAAATATAGTGACATCTTAATTTCCACCTTTGAAGGTGTTAAAATAATGTTGAACAATCATCGTTTCGGGAGGCATAAGTTCATCATCCACGGAAACAGTATGTCCTTTAACCATTAAATGTAGTTTTGTGTAAGTGTAGCTCGAATCCTTCTTATAAAAAAATCCAAGTCTATTTAGGATACTGGAGTTGATACAATAGAAATGAATAAAAAGAGTTTAGGGGGTTGGAGAAGCGAAATCAAACAAAAGTACTCAAAAGAAGACATTACCTTAAAATCGGGTGAGTCTCTTAGATTTGAGCTCAAAGGCTTTCTTGGGAAGGCTTCTGGCCAAAGTGAGGCGTCAAAGAGTAATAGAGGGATTTGGAGAGACAAAATGGTCAGGGTTTGGCCAAGCCAAAGGCTTTGGGAGTGTGGGTAAGGAGGTAGAGCTGGGGTCTTTTATAAGAGGAGAGGAGGTGCACTCTTGGAAGGTAAAGAAAAGTCACTTTATTTTAAAATGGTATTCGGATTTTAGAGGACCCAAATTTATTTTTTTCGATGATAAGGTGATAAGATTTCGAAATCCGCCCATCCAATAGGTTTTTTCCATGTGTAGATCTTATATTTTACATTATCATTCCATTTTATTTAAATCGTTAAATACTGAGGTCATCGCTGCATCATCATGATGTCATAAATAATTTAATTTATTTAAAGTCTAAAATTATAAAAAAAATACTATGATGTTGGAATTATTATTATATTTCCAATTATTATTTATAATCAAACATATGATCTTTATAACCCCATGTAAAAATTGTTTTAGTAAAACATCTCATGTTTGTGTGATTTTTACTTTTACATTAAATAAAAAGTTATTTATGTCAATTCCCAACCAAAGTGGCTCCATGGGGACCCCAAGTTGACCCATGGATTGTCTTGGTCGGACATGACACATCCAATGAGGGTAGGATATGTGTCAAGTTCATCTCATTTTATTAAAGCGTTATTTTTACCTTAAAGTACACTAATTACCTCTAATCGTGATTAAGAACATAAGAGTTACTATTCACCAAAAAATTATTTTAATCTCATTGAACCACATTTTACTTCTTAATGACAACCATTTATGTCGGATTTTTGAAATTCAAAACACAGAAGTGGTAAATATTCATTTAAACGAAAAATCAGTTTTTATAAGTACCACTTAGTGGTTTCACTATTCATCAAAAATTGAAGTTTTTCAGAAAAATACAAAAATTTCACCCAAAACTATATTTGATATTCAGAATTCAAAAATGAATTCTACTTTACAAAATTCAAAACATATAAGTCACATTAATTAATTTAATAATTAATTCCCGCTATCATGACAAATAGCGAGTTTTTATGAAACAATAAGTATCAAAATATTGACACCAGTTTAAGTCCAATTTCAAATTGAAATTGATTCCAATGACCACCATTGGATTAAATGGTAAAAATATATTCTAATTCCACTTCAAAACAAATTCAAAAGATAATCTAATCATATAAATAAATTAGATTAAAAAGCAGTTTTGTTGTAAAATGCCGTATTTTTCATTATTCATTAAAAAATGAACATTGTCTAAAAAATACCAAAAATTCACACAAAGTAAATTTTGATGTCCCAATAATAAATAATATGTTTATTTTGACAAACATAGCTTATAAAAGTGTAAAAATATAGATTTAAAAATGGTTTTCAATCAAAAGACAGTAAAACAATCTTTTAAAAATATTAGTGTATTCCATGCTTAAGATTGGATTTATTTTCATTTTAAGACTCTAAAACACTATCTATTTCATTAATAGACATATATAAAAATATCTATTAATCATTACTTACATGGGATGTTACAGTTTCAGTTAGGATAATCTATAGGTGGTGGGGTACAATATCTCTTTATATCAATATTTTAAACAAAATGAAAACATATGAACATTATTTTGTGTTGAGGCAGAATATATTCTGATATCATGGTCTTTATGCAAGTTGTACCAATACTCAGGATATATGTTCTCCTCTTATATTTTATCCTATAATTATTGATCCCACTTATTCCTGTAGGAGTGGTCATTTTTTCCACAATAATATTTCTAGAGATAACCTGTTGTAACTCTCTCACTATGTTGACCATTTATTCAAAATAAACTATACAAAAACCATAAATATTTTAGTGAGTATCATGCCTAAACAATTACACTGAAATGAATTCATTCAAAGAAAATATGTACCATATTATTCTCAAAATAATTACTAATTCACAAATAGTTCTACATACTATTTCACTACATCTTTCTATTAATTCAATATGATGAGACCCATTATTTTATTGATTTAAAAGTTTTGAGGAAAGAAAATATTTATAAAAAATCCTTTAAAATCCTATAATGTAATGACTTGGCCCAATTTAACTAGATCATTTAATGACCAAAATTAGTGATCCAAATAACCATCATATATGTTTCAATTTTTACTTGTAAATTTATTGGTGTCCCAAGGTAATCAATAATTTGATTCACCCTATTCAACATGATTATGTCTTTTTCTTGCATGAAATTAAATCCAAGGATGAATCGGTTAAAAATTTTGAAAGTATATAAATGATCCAAATTATAAGGATCATAATTCCTATCACACTTATAATCTACCAAAAATCTTGGAAAATTATTTGTACTCGATATTGTTTCACCAATTTCTCAGGTGAAACCACATTTTCGGCATCCACCACTGGTTGATTTCAACAATGCCAAACTCATTAAATTAGAATATTTAGTATCACTTATTTTAAACATAAGTCCTATAAATTCCATGTCTCCATATGAAAAATTATCACAAAATGGTTTTCCACACATCCACTACTACAATTATTTAACCATTTAAAAAAAATGCACTTCTACATTTCGAAATCATCCATTTTAATGATGTTACAAAATTATTTTTGTTTTCATTTTATATATACCATTATACTAAGAATGAAAATTGAATAATTATTCTTAATTATTAATATCAATTAATTTCATTAATCTCCTATTGAATAAATCCATGAAAATTATGTGACTATATTGCATGAAATGTCTTAAAGAAATAATGTACTCAAACAACCTAGTAATATGAAGTTCAGAAAAAATGAGGTCTTATATACCTTTTTATTCTCCAAATTTCTTGTTTCTAAAATCCTATCTCCATAATACCAAAACATGTTATAAAATTAATCAATTTCAATAACATCAAAATTTTATAAAAATGAACTATTGTGTTTGATGGTGAACATGATACTCTAAATCGAGAATAAAAAAACAACTAAATATTAGTATTTAATTTTTTTTATTATAGCCTAGATATTATAATAGGGAGTATTAATAGGATTAAAATAAATATTAATATTGGTTTAATACATTAATATATAATTAATTATTCTTTGAAAATTTTAATATAAATTAAAATAATACACATTTAAGAATAATAGAAAATCATTTATAGAAATAATATTTAAATATGACCAAGTGTGTTTGTAAAATAATAGATCTTCCTTCACTAGATTAAATTAAAGATATATATATACAATATTTTAAATCTATAATTTATGATTCATGTTATGTTTTTTCTATACATGATATAAGAACAAATCCAATTTTATGCATAAAAGAAGTATTTTTCTAAAAACCCAATTTTTAACCTTTTCATGGAGTACTTGTACTAAATATAGAATTTAAAACATATTTAGTTTTTATTAAAATATATTATTATTTGAAAAATGGGAATCAATATTTACTTTGGATGAATTTAAGTATTTTTCTATTATGTTTCATGTTTTGATGTATAGAAAAAGACACATAGTATTATAATTGAAAACAATGTTTTCATCTAAATAATTTCCGACGATAAATAATATTTTTGATTGGTTTTAAAGTTTAATAAGATGATATTTTTATCATTTAATCCAATTTATGTCATTATAATTAATTTCACATTGAAATTGGATATATATACTATATGAACTTTGGAACGTTTAAACCGTAAAACCACATTTTCTCATTCCATCATGGATATTATTTTTTTAATTAAAATACGAAATTTCATTTTTTTTGAAAAATGGATTCAATATATTTAATTAGATGGTATAAATTCTATAAAAGGGTCCATTGTATTTTATTTTTTTGAAAATATGAATAGTAACATCAGTACATTTTTATTGCCATGGTTAGGGGTAAATCTTGTAATTAAGTTTAAAAATAATGTAGTAAATATTATAAATTAACCCTAAAATTGTCATAATTTTCTAGGAATATTATTTTCTCATCCCCATGAATTATAGTATCTGATATGAGATCATTTAGATATTTTTGGATTCTAATATAACCATTAAAATATTATATTTAATTGAATGTAAATATTTCCGTACTTATGTTATTAAGAAGATAAATATATTTATTGAGGGGTTTTATAAGAGAAGTGTTTTCATGAAATAGTATTTTGAAAACTAAAATTTTTATCTACCTCATGGTAAATTAATTATAATTTTTAGTGATAAAATAATTACCATAAATGGTGACACAATGATGATGCTGCAATTATTTAATGAAAGGAAATATAAAATAAATGATACGAGAAATAAAAAAAATATAATCAGAAATTAATAATGTCATTAACCTGTTCTATCTATTAAATAGATATTTTAATTCTTTTTTAGTATTTTTATGAATATATCTTGTATTAATTATATTTTTAAAAATTAATGAAATTAATAGTGTCGAAATTGAATTTTTGATATTTTAGAATAAATAAAATTTTATTATACGATATAAAAACACCACCAATATCAATTAGGGAAATGTATTTGGATAAGTCATAAAATTTCATAAATTACCCATTTACGTGTATTTTATAATTTTATAGTAATAATAATATCCCTTAAATTTTAAATTACAAGATATCACTGTAAGAATTATTGGGGTAAAATAAGGGTTAATTTAATAAGATAAGGATTAAAAATTATTGTAAAACATATCTAATTTTCATTCAATGAAAATCCTTAAACCCATTCCCATCTTATATTAATAATATATCTATTTGGCCCAATTTTGAATATAAAATTAATTTAAATTAATTTAATAATTTGATGATTTCCACAAGTCCTGCACCCCTCTCCTATAAAAGGGGTGTCATTGTTCTTTTTTGTTCTTACATGAAAACCATTTTGGTTAATAAAATATCATCCAAAATACCTTCCTAGTATCCCTAACCACAATCTAGACTACCAAGATTATTTCAAACAACCTCTTTAGAAGTGATAGGGTGTTAATCCAAAGAGATAGAACAATGAAGCTATATTGTATTTTATTATGTGTCTATATTTAATTTATACTTCTAATTCTGTAAAATATTATCCAAAATTTATGAAACAAAAAATCCAGTATCACAAATATAATTATATTTTATTAATTTAATGCCATAACCAAATTTCATCTTCAAATTCATCAAATGGGAAAATAAGTATTCATCAATGTGTTCGTAAAACTAACACCTCATGGACCGATATTTACTATTTTAATACACTATTTCTCAAGACCAAATTTCATTTTTGTATTAATATTAATATATGATATTTATATAATAATTATCAATATTAAATAACAATATATCATTTAATTTATAAATGTTCTATGTACATAAAAATTATAATGTTGTTCGTGCATACCTTTGAACTATAACCTCCACAAAGAAAAGTGATTTGTTTTTTATCACCACATCACAAGGATGATAAATATAAGTATTCATAAATTATTATTATTATATTAATTATATTATGATCATTGTTATTGATAAAATTATATTTTCCTTTTTTCTTTAAGGATCATTGAAAAATGAAAATGTTACTCATGTGTACGTACAACCTACCATCTCAATGATTATAAGGTTGTTCATTTTTCATACCCATACCTAAATTCTTTGATTTAATTGTATAAATGATGTGTAAAAGTGATTATCATGTCATGAATATTTATTTTAGATGATTTTATAACACCGTTTTTGGTATATACATCAAACGAATGTCATTCTGGACTTATGTACATAATATTTTCAAACCCTCAAACATGAACTTATACAATTGTGTAATCGTTATAACATGATTTTATTTGATATAAAGGGAATAATAAACTAAAAAAATCTTCTTAATAGATTATATAATTAAAATTATTTTATAATTTATGATGAAAAATAATATATGTGATGAATTAGACTCGAGGTAACTGATTTAGTCTTAATCTCCTTTCATTGAGACATATTTTGTTGTTATACACTCACCTTCTTTTATGAGATGTATATACAACCACATTAACACGTCATATCATTAACTTATTTATTCTAATGTTATTTAATGTTCTTATAAATTTTATTATTTCATGGGTATTATGATTTAAATATTAAATGATTAATGGGATACCTTGAATGTTTTTAGATATAATAATCCAATATATTTCTCCATGTCAATATTCTTGATATCTTTTTATATTAATATTTAAGAAAATTATAAAAAATTAAATTTTATGTATATTATTAATTTAATTAAATATTTTCCAAAAAATAATAATTTTTATTATTTATATAAATAATATTTTACTTCTATTACAACCTATAAAAAGAATGTTCTTTTTAGTATATATGGTGCATCTCTGCCATCATTAAAATTATTTGGCATTTAGATTCCTCTATAATTCATCATGATTTTTAATTGACACCCCTATTTCCCATTCTTGGTATTTTGAAATTCAAAATGGGTTGTTAAAAAGGATTGATTATTATTATAACATGAAAGTATTTATTATTATTGAAAATGAAAGTTTTTGTCTTACATGTTGAAAATCGAAATATTTTATGTTTTATGATATATTGGTACTTGTACATTTTTTTGGTGGGTACATGATAATACGGGGATTTTTGGTTCCATGATAATCCATGTTTTGGTTAAATTATACCCTCTATTTAATTGGGTTTGGATGTCAGTCTAATGGCTATTTAATTTGAAATGTTGACATGAATTGAAGTCAACTGCATGGAATTTCCATTTATATGAGTGAAAAGTATTATTTTTTCCCAAAGTACCCTTATGTATATTATATGACTGTTATGGGATTTATAGAAATCAAGTGATAAAATTAAAAAAAATTGTAAATGAAATTTTTTAGTACATATTTTGTGAGAGATTTGTGACTTTTTTATAATTTTTTCACAGGTTTTAATGATTTTCAATGGACTAACAACTTCATTATTTTTATATCCCATAGAAATATTTTTATTCTTATACCACTTTTATAAATCATATCATAGGATTTATGGATAACTATATATTAAGAGATTCATGTTGAATTTTGTGAAATGTTTTATTAAAAGTGATCATATTTTATATTAAATGTTTTAGATTATGATTTAAATGGATTACAATTTAATCTGTCCACAATGAATTGTTATTTTATTTATTTTTGAGTTGTGGCCTAATACTATAAATCACTAAATGTGAAAATATTATTAATGTAAAGGAATGCGTAATTCCAAATAGAACTCAAGACTATGTAATGTCTAAAGGACGTTTCCGTATATTTTCTATTAAATTAATGGTTTAGATTGATTTAGAGGTTTTGATAGTGTTAATAGCATTCCATTCTAATATTTTACTTTAGTGTTAATTTGAAATGATATAGAATTTAAATATTCCCTTATTGCCTCATCTATGATATATCTATTCAGAATTGTTTTCCATAGTGGAAACTAGACATCTAAGGTGGGATGTAATCGAGAGGAAAACATAATTCCAACGGAGCACACTAATATGGTTGGTATAAGAAAGGATCATTTTATTTGTATGATGGATCAGTTGACAAAAGAAATAAATGGTGGTGGTATCAATTCTATATAGTGACATGATAAACCATGAAAGAACATGTTTATTTTAGATCATTTCATGATGCAACATATTTCATCATTTAGAGGATTATTTGGACCCTTGCTAGCTGAATGCTAGATTAGTTTCTAAGAAAATATATTGGATATCATGGGTTTTTTGAATTACTAAATTCAAATCTTTCAGTTTATATTCATGGAGATGAGGCTGACCAGTGGTGGTCAATGATTGATAATATCATATAAAGTGAATAGATTGTATAAAAACCCAAAAACAATTTATATAAAATTCCCATTTTTTTTATTTTTTTTGTGTTATTATGTATTATTGTAATAGAAATCACATGAACCCTGTTATTTTTATTATATTCTTTATAAATTAAATTATTTTTAAACATATTTATAGGAAATAATGTAATCGTTGAACAATTATTATATGATTAGTATAAATACTAAGTATTTACAAATCCAGTTAACACAAACAAAGGAAATGGTGGACCCAAACACTTTTATTATTCCCAATAAATATAATATATCATAGCATACAAGTTAGATTGAATCACTAGTCTATTCCCTAGACCATTCCCAATCTAATTTCCAACATCTTAAGCATGATCGAACCTGTTTACGGGAGATGTTCAATCATATCGAGATCATGAACCAAAGAATGTGTATCGAAACACCCCTTGAATGTTTAACCATCACAGACTATACCCTTATGATATTTCCTAGTTTATTAAAGCGATATGTATGAAGACCTCTAAAATATCAGTATGTACATTATCTATTATATAATAATGACTATATTTTCATCATATTACTGTTACTTTATAATGAATTTAAGTTTTAATATAATAAAACCCTAATAGATTTTATTGAATTATTCAAGTTAAATTAAATAATTTATTTTGATCAATTAATGGATTTTTAAAATAAATTATATTTTAATAAAATATTTTTACTATTTATTTTTTATTGTATAAATGTTATCAAATATTTTTTATAAATTCAAATGTATGTTTTTATAATGGTTCAAAAAAAATTATTTCCAAAAAATCAACCATTTCTCAATAAAAGTAAATTATTATTTTAAAATTGAATTAAAAAATATTTTGAAAAATATTTATATATAATTAATATAATTTTATAATCAATACATTGAAATTATCCTATGGTAAGTTTTTAATAATTTTTTGGGACAATAAAATTTTTAGGTAAATATGATATATTGTATGAATATACCTTGTTTATTATTACATTAGAATGACCCAAAATTTATTTAAGGAATTATATATTTGGGATCCATGACCAAATATTTTTTTCAGTATAAAAAATAAGATTTTATATACATTTAGTCAATTTAATAAACCCTTTAAGAATCCACTACAATAGTCGATATATTTTTAGGTTTTGAAATAATTTTTAAGAGTATGACTCATATCCACCTAATAAAGGGAATTATTTTTCATCTTTCTCCCTGGGGATTATAAAATAATTAAAACCACTCATAATTTGGATGAAACCATGCAAAAATAGGGGAATGTTTTATTTTTTCGGTATTTTTTAATATAGAATCTAAAACCTAAATAGTAAACAAATTAACATTGTTTCCAATATAAATACTATCATGATACAACTTATCTTCCCTAAAAATACATGGAGAACGTTAATACTCTTAATTCCATTCTATAGAGTCCTCCAAATTCACCCTAATTCTTTCAATGAGCCCATGTAAAGAATTTGGAGTCACACGCTCAAGTAATGAATCATTTCCTTTGTCCCCATTATTCATGTATCCTCATTACCTTAATTATTTATATTCATTTCCTTATTATGGGATATTTTTTTCCATACCTCCCATAAAATCATATTCATTTCCGAATTATAAGCAAAACATTTGTCTCCCATCTACCCAATTTATGAATTTCTAAGTGTTGTTATTATGCTGATGAAATATCACTGTCATTTTCCATGAAAAAACAATTATGGTGTGTATACCATAACAATTTCCAATCAAGGGTATTCCAAATTGCTCACTTATACATCATTGAATTTTTTATTAAATGTATTTATTCCACACTCCTTGATCCTGGATTAAAATATGATTATAAATTAATCCATGTTGTATGATATTTGTGGAGCACATGATAATGAGAATGAAATGAAAGTGATGGATGCCCTAGAACTATATAGCTCTCTAATGTATCAGGTGATTTTTAAAATCCTAATTAATCATTATTGGATATTACGTGAACCTATTTCATTTATGATACATTTTCCACTATTATTTCTTAGAAATTTGGCATTAACATATGGTTATGATGAAATTTTTTTAATTGTTTCCTCATTTCCCATGTAATGATTATCATGATATATCGTTTCTCATTGTTCATGTGTATGATTTAATAAATTTATATTCCCAATTTAAATTCCCTTTGTCTAAAATTTATTACCTTATTCTATTATTATTCACATGTGGGAATTATAGCTCACCCATTTATTATGTTTATCTATAGGTTATCCCATGAAGTTGTATGTGAGAGTGTGTTTAGTAAATGTTTAACAATGTTGATGAATTACCTTTTTTAAATTTTTATAAAACGTTCCAAATTCCCAAAGACTCTATACTTTTGGATCCTTCATTATCTGTTATGTTTAATATTTTTTAATGATTCATTAATTAATGTGTAATAAAGAACATGGTTTTTATAGTTTGTATCAAATAACAATTTTATTTATTTTTTGGAATATTGTTTGAAAAAAACAAGAAAAATACATAGGTATATGTATATTTATAAGAACAAATCCCTAATTTTTTTTAATTATATAGTACGTATTTTATCCTGAAAATACATCTTTGTCTGGATACTATAGGTGGACATGGTTTAGGGAATGATGTACTTTGGGATAACAACCACGACATGTTGTTCCAGGCCTTACAATGTGTAACCTGGTATACAAAGACATGACTTACTATGCACCTAGTGTGACACGCCCAGGGGATATCCATTGGAAAAGTCATATTCTAATTATTAACCACTATTAAGGGAATTAATTTCCATATAAAAATATGTAAGGAAATAGATCACAGATAACATAGTTTGAATATAATAAATTCACATGTTAGGGAAATAAATGTAAGTTTTAATTTCCCCCATTTAATGTCATTAAAATTCTATTTATGTAGTTAATTATATAAAAACATTAAAATATAATTTTACTTTTATTATAGCCAATGTTGAAAAATAAGTGGATTTCAGTAAACAATCAATGTGAAGGGATATTTGATGACTGAACAAATGTTAATCCCAACCTAAAGGGAGCATAAATCAAAAACATCATCATTATAATCTTTTATTAGGCTCGGGTTCTGAATAAAAACATGGATTAAGAGGATAATCCAAACCCCCATAAGTGACAACATGCCACTATAGAGAGCTTCATGTGAAAAAGGCCTTGTAGTTTCAATTAATAATATAATACCTTAATTATGGATCAATGGATCCAGTCTATTGAGATGATATTTTACATCCTTTAATGTTTCAAATGAGATATGGTTCTACTAGATGTTAATCATATGTAGGGGGAAGATGACAAGTGGTTGGCATTGATAATGATTAAAAATTATGAGTAAGATATCGATGAAATTTATTTGAAGGAATTACAAAAAATATTTTTTGATAAATATATTCCTCATTGTCTCCATTTAAAAATGGAAATAGATTTCCTCAACCTAATGAAAAAATGAAATCAAACCTATCAAGGCGTATGATGGAATCATAATTAGACATTCATGATAAACATCCATCTTTGTCATCACCCCTAAATTAATTGTTTACCAATTCGTTGGTATGATAAAACCTAGTATACTAAAATCAAAAGTGATCCAATAATTTTATTTATATTAATAAATTATCTAATTTTCCCTCGATGTTAAAATGATGATTATAGAATCTCATTATTATCACAAGGATAATAAGATGAAATATAGAGTTTAATTCTAGAAGATTGATAGAGAAATATGATGGATCCATGATTTTTCAACAACCCACTCAAAAATTTGTGGAAAGAAACACCCTATAAATTCCTCAAGGGGGATGAGGAAATGATTTAGTTGCGGGAAAGAAGGTCACTAAGATAATAATATCAATTAAGATAAACATACTAATGCGATAAAAAAAGTGTATTCTCTAGTAAACCCCTAGCACATTGATCATTAATTAAACAATAAAGAACCATGGAACTTTTCAAACCAATTCCTTAGGCAGAGGGTTTTCATGGACAACCAAAAAACTCTAAGGAAGCAAGGAAGGGTTTCTTCCATCACAACCATCAAGGTGGATCCCAACAACGATGTGGTGACTGGTATGTATTCCATTTATTCAATAATAGTGAACATTATTTTTTATTCTAGATCAAGGAAATCCATCATATCATGAATGTATATTAGGAAAATTCTATCACCACCAAAAATCATTCAGGTATAGATTTTAGAGAAAATAACCAATTGAGGAATTTTTGAATCTCATGTATATAACACCTCCCCTAACAATGTTCATGGACTGAATTTCCCAGTGGAACATTTAGTAATATATTTGTAGTAATATATTGAAATTATAGGTATGGATTGGATTTTCCTATAATGATCCATCATAAATTTCCATTATATATAAAATGAATCTCTATATTACTATTCAAAATTTATTTTTCTACAAGTGAAATGAGGAGGATGAATCCTTTGTATAACCAACTTCTCCCAAAATGATATCACAACCTTATAATCAAGTGTATATATCACAAATGATTGAGTCTATAGAAGTAACAATCCTCAAAGATAGTCTTATTGTGAGGGAATTCCTTGATGTGTTTATTGATGAATTTTTTTGTCTTCCTCTTAGTCGAGAGGATGATTTTTTATTCAAGATTATAACCATAGAATTAGAATAATATGAGACTCCATATAGAATAGTTGTTGTGGAACATAAAGAGCTTAAGAAACACCTATAAGAGTATCAAGACCAAGGGTTCATACACGCAAGTTCTTCACCGTGGTGTGTACTAGTAATATTCAACAGTGAGATGGATAGACTAATGAACATTTTAATTTATTATCATGTGCACAAAAGATCATAACAAAGAACAAGTATCTTCTTCAATTGATTGATGACTTGTTTGATCATCTATGTGGAGTATAGTACTTAACCAAGGTGGATCTGTGGTCAAGATATTACCATGATAAGGTCCTGAAATAGGATATCCCCATGAATAAATTTTATAAAAGTTAGAGAGACTATGAGTTCAATGTAATTCCATTGGGACTTATTAATCCTCTTGTAATTTTGATGGAATTTATAAATATAGTGTTTAGAAATTACCTAGAAAACGTTGTCGTATAATTTATAGTTAATATTGTAATATACTTTAATTGTAAGAAGGATCATAAAGACCATCTGAGTAATATTTTAAAAAATATTATATTAGAATATTAATTAAAATTACAGAAAATGTTAGTTTGGGTTAAAGGAGTGTTATTCATGGTGAATATCATCACTATAAATGTGGTGTATTTCATCCCATTAAAGAATAAATCTATAAATTGATGGTCAAGGACAACATCTATGAGACATATCGATATCTTTTTAGGGATATATGATTTTTATTAGCAATTTATAAGAAATATAATGTGAATTAAAAGCCCTCTTTATAAACAAAATCAGATGAGATTCATGTTTTCCTAAAATTATGAATTCAAAGAGATCATCAAGGAGTTGAAAAAGAGGTTTATCACTCCACCTATTCTCAAAAACACACAAGTGGATATATTTTCATGGTATCATGTGATGATTTGAATAAGTGATTGGGATGTGAGTTATTGAAAAATTTAGAATTCATATACTATACATCATGGAGTTTGAATGTTCTAAATAGAACTACCCAACACATGATCCAGAGATTGAAGAAGTGTTCCTCACTGTGAAAATATAGCCGAATTGTCTGATTGAGGATAAGTATGAAATATATATATATATATATATATATATCAAAAAATCATGAAGAATATATTCACATAAAAGTAGATCGATATGCTCTAACAAAGATGGATAGAGGTGGAAAAGGACTGTGACCCCTTCAATACCCTACCATCATGGTAAAGAGAACGGTGTTTTGGATTCTCTAGTTAGATGGGATATATAATTTTTACCATTCATGATAATTGATAAGGATGTGATCATTATAGGCTTGAATAGGATGGAAATGTGAATCATAAATGAAGGAAAATCATCAGTACATTCATAAATTATTTTTCAATCATCTCATTTAGAATAGATAAAGGATTCTCAAAGGGATGATGTTGGAATTTAGAATAAATTGGAAACTATAAAAAAATTGAAACCCTAGATGTTTTGTGATAATAAAGGAGTATTGATATTTGGTTCGACTATTTATTCCATTATATAATGATTTACTGAAGGAACCATAAGATTATTCACATTGTTTTACTTTCTACATTAACACAGAAAGAACAAATATGTATGTGGATCTCTATGAGAATTACTGGTGGGAAAATAAGAAGAATTTGATCACTAAATGCACATCAATGTTTCTTGTATATAGAAAAGTGAAGGAATAAAGGAATGAGTTTAAAGGTATGATGAAACTATTTCTCATACAAACATGGAAATGGGAAAATATCATAATGAAAATTTTCATAGCACTTACAATAAAATTAAGAGGAAATAATTCAATCTTGGATGTGGTGAATCATCTTGAAAAATACACATTTTATTGTGATTCAATTTGACTTCTCAATTGATAAAATCTCATGGAAGTACATCAGAAATTTGGAAATTCCACATAGAGTAAAACTATTTATTATATCCGATCATGATGGATATTCACCTCCAAGTTCAGGAATTGTCTCCAAGATGTTGTAAAAACTGAGCTGAACATTATTACGACATATATTCCTCAAACTGGTTTTCAATACGAGGGAAAATTTTGACAATATAATTCATTTTGTGACCATGTTCTATGAACATTTATGGAGGACGACATTGACGTGTACCTCTAGTCTAGTTCACTTACAACAACAGTTTACACTGAAGCATCCAAATAACCCCATATGATGTCCTTTAAGTGAGGAGGTGTAGAAAACCGTAATGCTGGGATGATGTTGGGGAATGGAAACATTGAGGTCTTGATGTGTCTGTGGAAATGAAAAAAAAGGTAAGACCATTCAGTAGCCCATTATGTTTTTTCCAGTACTACAAAAGTGTTATGCCGATAATCATAGATGAGACATAGATATTAATGTAGGAGACATAATATTCTTATAAATTGGTCCATGTTTGAAGGTAATGATATGTAGGAAGAATGAAAATCATAGACTAATATGCATAGACCACATTGATATCCTTTATTGCATCAGATCAGTGGAAAACTAACATGCACTCTCAACTTACCTATTTCATGTACTTGATTTATTCCATTTATCTATCTTGATTATGTACATAGCAGACCCATAACATGTAATCAATCTAGTGGTGTTATCATTAGTGAATGACTGTTCCTAAGAAGATTATCTGTAGAAGATCATAGATCATAGAGACAATGTTCTATGGAATAATACAATACGCATAATAAAATTATTTTTCAAGAAACAACCTTTTTGAAGAACTGATGTAGGAACTGGAGAAAGTGATGAAATAGAGTCACACATCTATTTTAGTGTGAAAAATAAAAATTTTAAGGGAAACATTTCTTATGGATGGAATATTGTAATGACCCAAATGGTTATACGTAAAACTCCCCTTGTGTTTATTTTTATCTAAGATGGTTACAAAAAAACATTCACTCCATTGGTTTTAGTATATCATATTGTATTTCAATGAATATAATGAATCATCACGGTCGATAATATTGTAATTGAACAATGATCTTATGATTAAAATTGACATGGGGTTTTAAAAAATCCTATAGACACAAACAAAAGATGTGATGGCCTCAACCAAAAGGATTATACTTTTTTGAAGAAATTTAATTAGGGCCTATGTGGGAGAGAGAATCACTGGTATTTTCCCATAACAAAGCCCATGTTAATATCCAACACATTAATCACAATATAAATCATAAATGGGAGACATTCAAGCTCATGTAGATCATGATCCAAACCAGGATCACTAAAAAACCCCATGAATGTGCCAACATTGCACACCATAACCTTAGGGAATTTCATTTTCTATAAACAGATGTGATGAAACTCCTTAGAAATTTGTGTATGTACATTATTTTGTATAGAATAATTAATATATTTTCATCCAATTATTATTACTCTATAAATATTTTTATTTTGATACAATAAAACATTAATAATATTTTTTTGATAATATTTATATAAAATAAAAGATTTAATTTTAATGAATTAATGTATTTTTGAAATAAATAATATTTTATTAAAATATTATTAATGTATAATTTTTATTAAATTTAAATTATCATATAATTTTTATGAAATGAAATGTAATATTTTATAATGTTTCAAAAACTATTATTTCTATGAAATTAATCATTAATAAAAAAATAATGATTATTATTTAATAATTAAAAAGTAAATATATTTAAAAAAATATTTGGAAAAAATGAATAATTTTTTTGGAATCAAAACAAAAAAACTATTGAAATGTGATTTTTTCTTAATTTTATAAGATAGTTGATTTTTTGGATAAAAAATAAATACCATATAAATATATATTATATATTATTACATTATAATGACCCAAAAGTTGTGTAATAAATACTATAAATGGAATCTAAGACCAAAACTATGTTTTCACTATAAAAATAATACAAGTTTATGATTATTTGGGTAATTTCATAAACCCATTATGAATCCATCTAAATAATTAATATATTTTAAGGTTTTAAAAATATTTTCTTTAAGATTATTACACACCTCCACATATGTAAGTGAATTATTTTATTATTTTAAATATATTGATTTATAAAATAAATAATTATACACCCATTTTTTCAAAACAACTGTAAGGTTTGGGATTTTGGTTATTTTATTATTTAATGTAGAAAACCTAAATAATAAAAAATTCACCTATTTCCTATATCAACCAACTCTATATCCTATTTTCCCACAATAAAACTACACTGAGAATGTAAATACTCTTCCCTAAACTCTCTCGTGTCATTACAAGGTTCCCCCAAACTCTCAAGAATCCCCTCTCAAGATTTTGGAGCCAAACACTCAAGTAAAGAATCTTTTTCTTTCTCATTTTTATTCAGGTATCCACATTACCATATATATTTCATCTCTATTTATTTATGATGGTATATGTTATTCCATATCCCATTACTATACTATTTATTTCTAAATAATTGAAGACCACTTTCTCTCTTATCCACCCATTATTAGAATTTTTATGCGTTGTCGTTATGTTGTCGAAATTTCACCATGACTTTCAATGCCAAAATTTTTTTTAGTGGAATCCATACCAATTTATTATCTAGGGTATTAAACATAATACAATCACACCTCATTTAAATTGGAAATAATGGTATTTATACAAAAATAAATGATCATGGAATAAATTACGATGATAAATTAATTGATGTTGTATGCTATGTAAGACTCACATAATCATGAGAATGAAATGAAAGTGGTGGTTTCACCAGAAATTATAAAGCACGTGAATGAACTAGGTTCATATTAATATCATGATATGTTATTTTGAAATATAATGTCAACCTAATTATATTATGGTACATTTTCCACTATTATGTCTTAGAAGATTATCAATCACCTTTGTTTATGATGAAATGTATTATGTTGTTTCTACATTTCTTATGTTTGGATTATCATTCTATATCATGTCTAGTTATTTATGTCTATAATTCTTGGTCATTTTATGAACCATTGGTATTTCTATTTTATAACATCTATTAACTTCTTCCATTATTATACCCTTTCTGGGATTTATATCTCACCCATTTCATATGTATGTTCACAAGGTATTCCATCTATTTTTCAATGAAATCATGTTAGTGATGTTTTTAATAATATAATAGTTTTACTTTTTTTAACTATTATATAATGTACATAATTCACAATGACCCTATACTTCTTTCTCTTCTTGGATGAATTAATTGCAATAATTTTTGTAAAGAATTATGAATTAATGTATTATAATGATCATGTTTGTTACAAAATTATTTCTTAGACTAGAATGTATTTAAGATATATTTCTATAAAAATATTTACCTAAGGTTTTTTGTTTCTTGATTTTAAAAAATCATTGTATTTGAGAGATAATTAAGAGGATTTTGTGTCTTTATAAAAAGAAAACATCACCAGTTTAACAAGGTATGTCCCAAATTTTATCTAGGATATTGTGAGGTCGATAAATAAATTATACTGAGGATTAAAGTCAATTTATCAAAAGTAATTAGAATCTCATTAGTTTAGATGCTATGAAAAACTTGTTCTATGTGCGGATAAAGAAGAAATAGATTTTACCGATGATCATTTATCCCATGAAAATAGTAAAAATAAGAGATTTTGTTGGAATTAAACGATAAAGAAGTCATCAAAAAGATTAAATGTAAGAAAACCAATTACATATTGTGATAAGTGTGGTAAATATAATACTATATAATTTTATTCAAAGATGTGTAAGTTCTTTTATTGCATTAGTTTTCATTATGTTGATCATGACTACATGGGAGATAATAAAAAGTAAAGTGATGCTAATGGAAAGATTATTTAGTTTCAATAAGCTAGAAATTATGATAAAATGTGTTTGAAGTAAATTGTTTTTGTAAATAATCAATACAAAAAACAAAAATATATGTGAAAATATTGTTCTACTATTGTACTTAGTGTCTAGACATTTATTGAAGTGATGGGAGCTCCAAGGACCTCAATATTATTCTAAGGATTTCAATATGATCGAGGTTTTAGACACTACTTCTAATGTATTATGTGATATTATCAAAATGTGATTAAGAAAATTTGGGATATGTTTATTTGGGTTCATGTTAATATAAGGATTTAGTTTAATTAAAAATGTGCCTTTAATTTTATACATGAGATGTAAGCTGTTAATAAACATTATGGTTATTATTAATGATGCTAATAATTTGTGGTTGGAATGGAGATTATGAAATGGAAATATATAAATAAAGTATATTTTTATATATTTAATACAGAAAAATAATTCCTCAAATCCATGAAAAATATATTAAGAAAAATATAATCTATATAATTTTCTCACTAAGAATTCAATGACCAATTAAGTAATTATAAATTTATATTTTTTGTGAAGTATAAATTTAAAAATACCAGGTTATTTATCATTATCCATCAAAACATAATGGGTTTTATCTCTTACATTTATATTTTTTCATAAATGGAAGCTTGATATGTGTTATCTTATGTGACCTTTGTACGTCCATCTCTTTACATTAATGTGAAATATTCATTTAACCTTTTTCCAATGAGATATTTAAATGAAAGTATTTTGAAAAGAAAAACCATATATACTAAAAAAAATTAAAAATTTTGATGATTCATTATACCAAAGGGTGGAGTTGTAACATTCCATATTTTTAAAAAATAAATTTAATGTTTTATATTGTACATGATGTGCCTCATCGAGCTTAAATAGAAAACTAAATATAATTATTCAAATATTTTCATTATAACCTGGCCCTTAAAATGGTGTCTATGAAAAAATATGAGATGAATTATTAAAATAGCGTTTACAAATGAATATATAAATAATTCCTAGGAGACCAATAAATTATAAATTAAAATAAAACAATTTTTAAAATTAAAGGAAATCATTTACTCATAAAATATTCAAATATAAAAAATTATGTTTATAAAATAGTTGAATCACAATTGTTGGATTATATTAATAATATATATATATATATTCAATATATTTTTTAACATTATTCATATGTTTTTTATAGACATGATAAAAGAACATATCCAAATTTATGCATAAAAATTGTATTTTCTAAAAATGTAGTTTTGCCACCGTTTGATAGATTTTTGTAAATATTTTTTTGGAACTTGTATAATTTATTTTTTCATAAAATTAAATATTTATTTATAAAATTAATTTAAAATTTTACATCAGTTTAATTTTTTTTATTTTTCTAATAAGTTTCATGTTTTGATGAATAACGAAAAAATATTCCATTTTAATTAAAAGCAGCTATCATGCCTAAATAATTTACTATAATAAAGTATATTTTTAATTTTCCATTGAGTTTAATTAGAAAAAATTTATATCAATTAGTTTAATTGAGATTATTGGAATCAATTTCACATTTAAATTAGTTATAATAACTTTAAGAACTTTTAAATGTTTTTACATTAAATACTAGTTTTCTCGTTCTCTCAGGATGATTAATTTTTATATAATTAATAATATTTTGTTGTTCTTAAATTTGATAAAGTGATTCCTAAATTTGGATCAACTAATCCAAATTTAGTAAATCAATCTATTATATTTTTGGAAATAAGAATAGTAACTTTAGTAATTTTTTGTTACCACGGTTAAGGGTAAATTAAAAAAAATTATGGATAAATACAATATAATTAATATTAAAATATTACACTAAAACATGTAATAATTTTATTGGAAGAGTATTTCTCAATCCATTTCATTTATTTATCAATTATGAGACCATTTATGTCCTTTCTAATAACGATATAACTATTATAATATTATATTTAAGGGAGGGTCGATATTTTAATATTTTTGTTCTTAATAAATAAAATATTTTTAAAGTGAGGAAATATATTGGATATGTTTGAATAGAAATATTATTTATAAAGATAATTTGTTTATCTATATAAATTTAATTTATTTATAATAATTAGTGATAAAATTATTTACATAAAAGGTGACACAATGATGATGTTGTAACTCTTCAATTAATGGAAATTTCAAATAAATGATATTAAAAATACTAAAATAAATATAACTTGAGGATATTCATGTAATAAAATAATTTATTATATGTATTTGGCATGTTGGTTATGTTTTAGAGGTATTTATTATAATTTAACTTGAATTTTTATGATATTTGTAAATGTAAAGTATTTAATTGTTTCAAAAATTTCAATATTGATAATTAAAAATAAATAATTATTAATTAAATAATAAAAAAATTCATAAATCTCAATTTTATAAAAATGATTTATATAAGACTTAAAATTATATAAATGAATCTTTTACTTGATATTTTTTATTTTATTGTAATTATAATAAACCCCAATGTGTAAACTACATGATATCATTGTAAGAGTTAAAAGTGTTAAATATTAGTTAAACCAAAACGATAAGGATTAAAAAACATTCAAAGTATTCCTTATTTTTATCAGATTATTTTATTTAAGCTCAACATTATTATAAATTCTATATAAATTGAATTTTAGTAATCATTTTTATATAATTATTTTTTATTAATTTAATTATTTGTTGTATTTCAATAGCACCCCTCTCAAAAAGGTATCCCATTATTCTCTTTCATAACACATAAAAACCTATTTGGATCATCAATTATATAACAAAATACATTTTTATAATACGTATCCATAATATATAGGTGTATATTTAGGTATAAAACCCATCCTTATAGGTGTTACGTAGTAAATAAAAGTATATTTTCCAAAGAAGAGGTATTGTTTTTAATTATGTAATTCTATTTTATTTCTTCTTTTTCTTCCTCATAATATTCATAAACCATTTTAAAATAATAAATCCATTAAACTAAATGTAATTAAATTATATTATGTTAATATCATCACCTAAATCCATGTCCACTTTAATCTAATGGGAAAATAATTATTCATTCCTGTATACAACAACCTACCACCTTACGAACAGATATAATTCATTTTCGACCACTGTAGCTCAGGATTTCTTATAATGATGAAATTTATTTTTTTATATTACAATAATTATATAATTATTTGTATTGAATAATAATATATCATGAATTTTCTTAACATTACATGCATATAATAATGATAATGTTCGGATGTACATGAGAACAATCAACTCCACAAGGCGATGTAGTACAGTTTTTTATCACCAAATAACATGTACGATATATATATATATAAGTAAATATAAAATATAAATATTATATAAATGATATTATTGTCACAATGTAATGATAAATTGATTCGTAAATTTTTTCCATAACGATCACTAGAAAACTAAAATGCTACTCATGTGTACGTACAACCAACCCACTCTAAGATAATAATGGTAATCATTTTTAAAAGCCATACATAAATAGTCTCATTTAAAAGTGTAAATGAAATATAATTTTTTTTATTTTTTTATCAATTTTATTATAGTGATGATTGAATAATACCATTTTGACTATAGACAACAAACCAGTGTTATTTTGGACTTGTGTACCAAATATTTAAAAAACATAATAAGTGAACTTATATAATCAATTATTTATTATTAAGTAATATAAAGTGATATAAATGGAAAATTTAACATGAAAAAGTTTCTAAAAAATTTATATAATTAACAAATTTTCATTATTTTATATGATAAATAACATACAAGAAGATTTAGACTCAAGATATGGTATTTCATCACAATCTCTTTTTATATAGAAATATTTGTAATTTTACACAAACATTATTTTCTGAGGTGTATATACTACCCCATTGAAATATTATATCAGGAATTTATTTTTTGGGATTATAGTTACTATTTTATCTAATTCTATTCATTCATGTGGCTTATTGTTTAAATGTTCAATGTTTTATGGGAAACATTTAATGTTTAAATCTTTAATTATAAATTTTTTTTCTCCATTATGGTATTATTGATATTATTTTATATTATTATTTTATAAATGGTTTATAAAATATATTTTATTTCAGTTCAAATTTTCAATAAAAAATTTCAAAAAATGAATCATTTTAGGTTATTTGTATGGAATGTTTCACTTCCTTTACAAACAAGAAATGTAATTTTCTTTTTTAATGTATTTGAGGACAACAAAATCTCCCTCTCCATATCAATTATTTGATATTTTTTTCCTTTATATGTCTTCGGATTTTGAAAATATAAAATACCATATTTTCCTTTTTGAGAATTAGTTTATAAAAATGGGTTTATAAATTGGATGAATTATTTCAAATTTACATGTTAAAAATGGTTAAATTTTATGTATTATGGTTATATAATAGTAATTGAGCATTTATTGGGTGGTTATATGATTAGAAAAAGATGGGTGGTTCCATGATAATCCAATGAAGGGTGAATATATTATAACCTCCAATGCTTTGGGTATTTAAGTTGGCTATATTTCTATTTAATTTGAAAGAGTGACATGTATAGAAGTTGATTTCATGTTTATTCCATTTATATGAGTGAAACGTTTATCTGTTTTCAAATGTAACATTATGTATTTTCAGTGATTTCTTTTTGGTTTATAATAATATTTTGGAAAAAGTATGAAATAATTTTATTTTAAAGAAATTTATTTAGTACTTATTCATTGTTAAAATTATTACTTAATGTTAATGTTTTTAGGGGTTTTAATGTTCATCAATGTACTAATGGTTTAATTATTTGTATATCCCTTACTATGATTTTATTAATCATCTGACATATTTTAATATGTTTCACAAGACATATGGATAAGTATGTATTTAGATATATCAGGTTGAGTCTTGTGATAATTTTTCATAAAACTGATCATGATTTATTTAAAATGTTATAGATTATTGAAAAAATGAATACCATTTTAAGTGTCAAAATTTAATTTTATTATTTTGTTTTGTATGATTTATGTACTAATTTTAGAATTACCTAAACCTAAAATGATCTATAATGTGAACGAATTCAAATTTACATACATAACTAAATATTTCATAATGAATTAAGGTGGAGGTCCTTAGATGTTTCATATATAATACCAAATAAAGCAAAATACTTTTTAGCTAAAAACAAATGGGCTACTGAAGGTGATCCATTACAGGTATAATGAATTTATAACTTGATAAAATTTTCATCTCTAGGACTAATCAAACTAATTCCATTTGGTAACATCCCACCCCACCTTATTGGATTATGTAGTTATGGGTAGTCTAATTTTCCTATGATGACATCCCAAAATACAGCAACGGTAGAAAATAAATTCCAAGGTCGTTATGAGCATCTGGGGGAAAATATTCCATATCAAAGGTAAAATATCTAATATAAATAAATGATATCCAACCAAACCTATTTATGATTCATTATTAAACAATAAAAATGAAAACATTTTCAAAGAAATAAAACATATTATAGTACAATAGAAAACCATAGAAATGTTGATGTGGAAAAAAATACTAAAAAACTCAAAACTCCGAAGTGACCCAAACCATCAACACCTAACTCAGTCCAGGCTTGGACTCTACATTTCATGTCCATAGTATCATGGATAAACAATAATTAAATGTGATATATTTATATTACTTATTCCCCAATTGATAACATTTGAAAACACAAAATAGTTACCATACGAGGGGAGATTGTTAACATAGTTGGATTTCCGAAATGATTTCCAAAAAGAATGAAAATTTTGTCAGCATAATACATATAAAACAGCTTAGAGGATTAAAAAGTTTATAAAACAAATAATTTTATAATTATTCATGGAAATCAAAAAAAACACATTCAAATATTTCTCATTTATATTGGAATATTCTTCTCTTTTTCCACACATGAAACCTCACATGCTCAAACACATTCATGATATAGTTTTACAATTGATGTTGGAACATCACATCCACACTCCATACCACATTGACTGTTGTACCTCAATACAGTTATCTATAAAACTCAACACAAGCCCAACTAGTTTTGCAGAAAATTATTACCTGATATTCCGAAAAAACTTACGTTAATCAATTTAAACAAAAAAATTACATACATAAAAAAATTATAATTGCCATTTTAATATTATAAAAAGTAGGGTTTTCTGAAAACTAATAAATTTTTTATAATTTAAATGATAATACCCAAAAACAATTACCTCAATAGTCACACAATCAATTCATAACCTTTTCAAAAAATTTTATTAAAACCAATAATTAATTCTCTACATTATTATTTTATAAGAGATAATGTTCCTACATAAAATGGTTGCAGAAAATGAAAACATAAACACTAATAAAATTCAGGTTATAATCACACACTACTTTAACTTCACTATATGAAATAGTATATCATTATAAAACCGTATGTAAGAAAAATTTATACATAAATAATAGAATGTATATATGTTTTATATATAGGGAGAAAAGTATGTATCTTATAAGAATTACAATTAATGAGTACATAATAATGAATTATATCCTCCAACATACTTCGATTCTCATGTGTATCATTTCTATATAAAATAGGATCGTCTTTCAAGTCTAGGGAGAAAAATGAATTAGTTATCTTAGGATTTTATGGGGGAAATGTGGGTTAATCGGATTAATTCTTAATTGATTTAATAAATTCTGGGTTCCAACAATACAGTGAATGTGTAAACCACATTGGTTTGAAATTTATGCACTAAAAATGTTGTGGTACTGTCTCAAGACAACCCATCACATGGTTATCCCAAATGGTTAGAAAAATGGTTTTCCATGTGTAATTTTCACTCTGTTTCAAGTTTCACAGTTTCACCTAGCCACTCTCATTGTTTGGAAGAATCATGCACTGATAAATCCCTTCCCAGTTTTGAAATTCATTTATTACATGTCTAATTAGAGATGGTATGTGGTTTCTATAAACCATGTGCCTCAATATAATCCTCAAAAACATTTCAAACCCCATCATTTCTACAAAGGAAAATTACCCATGATTTATATAGACTCAAAATACATCAATAAAGGGGTGTATATGGGAAACCAAGGGTGTTTGAAAAGGTATCAATTTTTTTATTTTAATTTAATTTCATATAAAACTTTCTTATAAGGAATGTGTAATCTAAATCCATGATATTTTAGAGTATATTTATCATTAATAAAATACATTCCTTTGATAGCTTCTAATGCACTAAAAGCATACTTTTTTAACAAATCCATATTAAAAATATGTAATAAATGAATTTAATATACTTTTATATCAAATTTAAAAAAGTAAGTTTAAAAACTAAATTAATTACATTCAAAAAATAGTTATGAAATGAATAATAATTTCATTCTTGTAATTTATAGATAAAAACTGATTTCTTTAAAAATATTGATTGAAAATACATTTTATTTATAGGTTATTTTATTTCATTTATATAATTAATATAATGTATTAAAATTTATTTGATTTTTATAATTTTTTTAAATTTCATAATTTGATTATCAAATGTCTATAAGAAATGATTAAATAATTTGTAGGTAAAAAATAAACATTTTTTGAAAAACATTTTTATGGATATATTGCATAAAAACATAATAAATTATGTTGATCAATAACGATGAATGGTTTTAATAGATATTTTAGATAATATAGAATGTAAAATTGTGTAACATTTATCAAATTATTACTATTTGGAAACTACTAATAATAAATTCATTTTTATGCATACAAAATGTTTTTTCATTACAGTGTTCTGTGAATTTTTCAATATATATTAGAATTAATTAAATACAAAAATACAAATTGAATCACTAAAATGTATTAAATAATTTAAATAAATATAAATACAATTACGTCAGTATGTAAACCTAATTCCCCCCATAATGAATAGTTACCAATGTAAAAATCATGTCACCATGGTAAGGATAAGAAGGGAAAATAAGGGAGTGAAACTCGGTGATATGACATCAATAATCTCTATTATTTATCTAAATTTTATTTTTTAAATGTAATTAAATTTTATATTATAATATCAATAAAATATTTCACATTTTCTCCCACATTCTATCAAAAGTATTTTTATATATTCTTAAACATAGAATTTTTATAGTTTACAACTCCACTAAAATATAAATGGGAACATCCACTTCTTACTTAATCACTAATAGTTTTCACTATAAATTTGAAAATATAAAATCAAATCTCCTTGAATCATTCCTACCCATGTTCTATATATCCTTCTATCACTAGAAGACCATCATAACAAGGAAAAAATTATAATCAAATGAAATGTTATCAATGAAGAGGTTGTCATCTTAACCAAATTCATTCATGTTTCATCCTCCACATATTCCAAATATTCTATAAAAGTCATATAATAATTACACCAATATATTTTTCTTACATAAATATTATAATTTATTTGGTATAACCAATTTTTATCTCATTTAAGTTTAATTTAAAATTAGTTGTTTTCTCAAGATTAACTACTGATTACCCTCTCTAAGAAGTGAAATGTTTCATTTCTGTCAGTATCAAATGTGTATAGTTATAATGATGGATTTAATGAATATATATGAAATATAGTATATATTTTTTATTCTTGAGTGATAAATCGTTATTTATCCTCCATTATTTACATTCATTGTAAAATAAAAACATCACCATGAATACATGAATCCTTCCTCCTCTTCGAAATGATGTAATTAATTTTTCATCTCTACTAGAAAAGAATTTAAAAAACAATTTTTGAATGAATAAATATTATTTTATTTAAATTACTAAGATTTTGGATATGATAAAAATATTAACTGGGTTCGTTGACTAAAACTATTAAACTGATAAATTCATGGAAAACTAAACAGTTAATATGAAATATTTATATAAATAAAATATTGTAAATTAATGTGTAATTTTAAATTATAAATGAACCATGTATGGTATGAAAAGTACTAATATTGTTCTTATATATAATTATAAAAATTATAAACATGCTTTATAGATGTATAGAGCATGTATGAAGCATTCCAGGACATTAGGTGATAGTTTATGTGGAAATATTATTTTTCATAGGGAATATACATGTTTAATTATCCATTCGGTAAATAGTTTTCTTGCTCTATATTAAACCAAATAATTTCCTTTTCATTTTTTATACTTAATATCAATATAAAATTTATGATAAATATTTAATACCCACAATAGATAATTAAACTTTTATATTTATAATTAAAAATATTATCACTACATAATCCATTCCCTAATGTCAAGACCTACCTCATACATAATATAAACATACATATAATTAATATATATTTACAATAAATATATATAATAATATTATTGATACATATCCTACCACATATGAGTCATTCATAATTTACAATTACCCAATAATTTAATCTGGACTATTGATGATTGTACATTGAATCCAAACATCATGTTACTATTGTTATCGAATATATTGAATATTCATCTAAATGGGTGTAATATTTATATATGTGATGCTTGGAACACCTCATTAAACATTATACCATTTTTAGTTTATCACATTTATTTATATGAAAATACATGAACACTCAACCAATCATCTATAATAGGGTTTTAAGTGGGTGGTACTCAAATGAATGTAATGTGGGTTTTTTTAAATTCAATGAATCATTCAAGAGTACCCTAATGTGAGGAAAGGCATGATAGTATCCAATTTCCACTATAATAAGTATGTTCACCATAAATATGGGGTTTGAATAATTATTTTATATTTGATTATTCTTCTATAACTCTTACTTATTCTCTCTATTCATCATGAGGCACTATCTTTGTAGTGAAAAAAATGCGGAGCATTTAAGTATGATGGGTAATTAATGTCAGCCTATGGATACAAATATTATGTGTCACGACACATCCCATGGGGACCGTTCTATGACATACCCCAAGCTCGCATCCCGAAGGAATGGGTTTGGTGAGTAGCACTGAAGGCGTCAAACTACAAGTTAGTGTAATTTTCTTGAGTACCTATATGCATGCACACACAACCAAATCCCAAAGATAGAAATGTAAACATACATGTCAATAAACAACCAATATGTAAAGGTACAAACTATAGGTCAAATAGCCAGAATACAAACCCTACAAAATATAAACTGAAAATAGAAAAGTACAAGGAAACATTGAAAGTCGTCCATCGGGAACCCCACCTGATGGGTAACTACATAGTAGTTGATAAAATCCATAGAAGTACAACATGCCTGCCTGGTCTCACTAAGAACCACCAGGTCCTAGGCCACCAAGTCCTCATTCATGGCGGTGTCCATATGAATTAGACACAACATGTTGTGGTGAGGCCTGTGCATGATTGAGTAACAATATAATTACTAGGGACCCAATACATAATGTAAAGACCACAATAAAATCCACAATGAAAACCACAAAACATGATCACGATGACTGATCACGACACAAGACATCTCAAAACATGTATAATTTAGTGTAAAAATGTATGACCATCAGTCACATACCCAAACTCTATTGGTTTTTGGGGAACTCGTCCTTAATTTGTACACTGGTCTTGTCGGTTCACAAAGAAGAATCTCCTTACTAACCTTACACTTTTTTGGAACTCATCCATGATTAGTACTATGGGTACGATGGGTCACACAAAAACTGCTCCCCACCTTGGGCATGGCGGGACATTGAATTTGCATCCCAACTTATCTATACTATGGTAATCATTATGTTGAGTACCATGGGTATGTCTGGTAACATAGAGTTTCTCCCCACTATGGGCCAATCGGGTTACACATAATCTGCTTCCCATTGGCCCATAGTAGCCAATTCACATTGGGTTGCTTGTCAGATCTCTTTAGGTCCCAACTAAAAAAAGGGTTTTAGCACGTAGTGCGCTCGATTTCTAGAGAACTTCTCCTCGAGCCATTAATAAAATTCAAAATTCCATTAAATCCATAATATAGTTTTCCAAAATATCCTCCTCATCTATAGGGTTAAAATCACACAAAAAACTCATCAATCAGACACTCGGTTTGAATGATATTGGCATTTTTTCAAAAAGGGGTCGGTTGGGTTTTGTTCTAGTCCGACCTTGCTGGACGGACCTGACCCAACCCAACCTGGCCTGGTTCCCGCCCACACCCTACCCGAATGCATGGTGCTTCTGGGTGTGTCACCTCACGGCCCAAAAATATGGCTGCATGTTTCTCCTCGCACGCAGTCGGACACCGCTTTCCACCTAGAGACGTGACCCACAGTTATAGAATGCTACACTGACGCGTCCAAGGGGAACATATTTCACTGGCCACCAGCCCAATCAAGGGCTTATGATGCACCATTATACCTGAGCTGGCCATAGTGCTCTTCTTGGCGCACCGACAGGCTCTTCTGCGGACCAATGGGGACACACCGATGGTCTGTTCATCACACCACCTCTGCCTCCATCCTCCATGGTGTGTCACAATCCTTGCGAAGGACTCAAACTTTACTTACCACCAATTTTAATGCTTTTATATGAATAACACACAAGAATCAAGGCTTTTCATTGTTCGTGTCAGCCCACATCTTTCACATTAGAGTTTTAAAAGTGCGAGGAGGTTGGGATTGCATTTCAAATAGATTATAATGAATCATGGTGAAAAACCTGACGAATCACACCCTCCCTCAAGAACACATGATCTATGGATCATCATGTTCATGGGATGATCCACATTCGTTGTTTTATAATAAGAACTGAGAAAACATAATTCAATAAAACCCATACCATGAAGTAGTTTGATGATGAAGATGTCCACCCATGAAGATTTGGGAGGTCAAAGGCATTTGTCACTCCCTGGTTCTATTCTTAGAGATCTTTCAAAGTCATTTAACATCCGATAACATTATTCATTCATCATTGGAGAGAGTTATCGCTATCATTTCATCAGAGAAAAATCCACCATTTCATTCTCAACACTCCAACACATTAACACATTGAGATAAAACACGTTGTAGTGCTTATGTTACGTTGTTTCATTCATGTAACAAATCATGTATTGGGATTCAATTAATATGTCACTAATATACACTAAAACGAGCTATTAATGAGGACAATTTAATGTGCCTTATCACCACACCATAGATTCTCCGTTCTCCTCTCAATGGTGGGAAATGAAAATAAAATAAATTTTATGTTATTTTATTATTTTTAGAAAAGTACGAAGCTATTATTTCTGATAAAACCTCAATAGTCGAAGTTAGGTAATTTCTCGGTGATTTATGGTGTGCTTAGTTCAACAGTTACCTTATATTTTTGATTCTAGCATTGGTTCGAATGTTAGAAAAACCCGCTCACACATTTTCTTAAACAAACATAAAAAAGTTCAAAAATATTATTTCAGGCTCAACGAACCTTATACTGATGTGTCATTGGATCACGTGATCCCAAAAAAAACCATCTAATTTAAAAAAAGTTTCACATGGAAGTTATGGGATTTTACATCCTCCCCACCTTATGGAATTACATCCCCAAAATCCAAAACATATGATAATAAAAAAATGGTGTACTAAGAATGAATCTGACCCTCCCAATACCATGTTCTCTCAGGGAGTATCATGTGCTACCACCGAACATGCAATGGAGGAATCAAACTTCCATGAAAGACCCTATCTGGTCGATCCTCTATCTATATTGAGAACTACACAAATGTAACCCCTTTGCCAATGGCCAACACATCTCGGTCGATGGCGTGCGATGAAACAAGAATGTACCTCCTTAGCTATGACACATGAAAAACATTGCCCACCCAGGGAATCTAGGGGGAATATCTAGGTAGTACACCACATCACCAACTCTACTAAGAATCTAAAAAGGTTTGATGAACCTCAAATATAACATGTCTCCCAACCAAATATCATCAATCCCCTTCGAGGTTAGACTTGAAGAAAAACATTTTCTCCCTATAGGAAATCCATTGGCTTTCATCTTCTATCAGCATACAATTTTTTCTTTATATATGTTGTCCTCATCCTCTCCTAGATGATCTACACCTTCTATGTGGTATCCCATACCATCTCTGGACCCAAGAGTGTCGATTCCCCTAGGTCTGTTTATCATAGAGGTGATCTGCATGGCCACCCGTACAAAACCTCAAATTGTGCCATGCCAATGGTGGAGTGATAAATTTTGTTGGATAAAAACTCCACCGGTGGTATGTGGTCCTCCAAACTGCATCCAAAATCTAGGAAGAAAGCATGAATCTTGTTTTCCATGGTATGTATGGTCTGCTCCATTTGATCATCTATCTGTGGCTGAAAGGTGATGCTCAAATGTAGCTGAGACTCTGACACCTCCTACAGTCCCTTCCACAACCAGGGTGTAAATCATGAATCGTGGTATGAGATGATCATCAATAGAACCTCGTGAAGCCGCATTATCTCTGGGATGTTGAGGCACCCCATGCCTCCTACTAATCCTTGTTCCTGGATGGGTAAGATGTGAGTCAACTTGGTGACTCGGTCAATGATCATCCATATAGAATCGCTGACCCCGGATGTGTGTGGTAACAACTTCACGAAGTATATCATGATACCATCCCTCTTCCATTCAGGTGCCTCATTTTTTCTATGACAAGCCAACTGGGACCTGATACACTGCCTTCACTTGCTGACATGTGAGACATCATGAAATGAATTCTTCCACCACTTTCTTCATTCCTTGCCACATGTAATGACCTCGATGGACCCGATAAAGCTTTTCAGCACTGGTATATACATCAAAAATGGGTTCATGTAACTCCCTAAACACCTCCTCTTATAACGATGGTGGTTCTATGGTGCGTCATCTAAAAAAGATGATGTGATCGCCACCTATCGAAAATATATCAGGATCTTATCATGAGGATTTCTTAGCACATCGGTCCTTGTAGTAAAAATCAACAGGTTTTGGCCCCTAAGTCACTGTATGACTAGGGGAGTGACATTCAATATCTAAAATAAAGAATTTGAAAACTAAACCTCCTGCTGAGCGCGTCTTCCAAAATGTTACACATCTTAGGTGTATGGACTATCTCAAATTCATAGTCCTAAAGGAAATCCATCCAGCTCCACATTCTCATGTTCATTTCCTTCTATGATAATATATAACTAATACTCTTGAGGTCTGAGTAGACAATAAATTGGTCACTCATTAAGTAGTTCGACCACATCTCCAAGGAAAAGAACACTACTTATAACTCTATGTCATGGGTAGTGTAGTTTATCTCATGATACCTCAACTACAGTGATCCGTAGGTGATCACGGCTCACACCTGCATGAGGAAACAACCTAGTCTTATCCACAATGACACACATATGACTACATACCCAATTCTCTCTTTTAGTATTCTAAAGATAGGGGCACTCATCAATCTCCACATCAGCTCCTAGAAACTCTGGTGAAAGTTATCTATCCACAAAAAGGGTTTTCCCTACCATGTAAAGACTAATAATGGTACTTCATCCCTGGAAAATTTGGGCATGAACCTATGGTAGTATGCAGCCAACCCCAAAAACGTTGCACCTCGGCCAATCTTTTGGTTAGCTCCAATGTAAGGAATCCCTCTTTTATTGCTGGATCCACAGTAACTCCAGCCTCTATGATTACATGTAACCAAATGTAGACCTCATGAATCTAGAAGTATAACATCATGAGGTTACTATAAAATTGGTGGTCTTAGAGTGCAACTTGGACAATCCGATGTTTTGTATAATGCTCCTCCTTCAAAGATGAGTAAACCAAGATTTCATCAAGGAAGACTAAAACTAAATGGTTGATGTAGGGATAGATTTTCATTTTCATGACTCCCATAAACACTGTTGGTGTATTGGTCATATTGAAAGGCATCACCAAAAACTCATAGTGGCCATACTGGCATCTAAAGGTTGTCTTCGGTATGTCCTCATCCCATATTCGAAGCTGATAATAGCCTAATCTGATATCAATATTTGAGAACCACATCACTCCCATCTTATGTTTGAAGAGGTCATAAATCCTCAATAATGGATACTTGTTCTTCACGGTCACCTAGTTCATGCCCCAAAAATTCACTCATAGCCTCAACCTCTCATCTTCCTTCTTGTAAAACGACAATGGGGTTTCCCATGGTGAAACTCTATTCCTTAAGAAGCCCATATTCTATATGTTCTCGAACTGTAAAATCAATTCATGATTCTCTACCTGATCCATCTATTATTTCATTGTTGATATCGGTGTCACCACTAGGTATAGATTGATGAAAAATTCTACCTCCATGAGAGAAGGTAGTCTTCAAAAATCCTCAGAAATACATCCTCATAATCATCAACCACTAAAAGAAATCTTGGACTCCTCTCATCCACCGCAATGAGAGTGATCCCAGAAAACTGGTGAGTAATTGTTTACACCCTCCTCCACGAAAGTGGATAATGTACTGATAAAGTTCCTCTCTCACCTGTGAAGAAATATATGGTCTCAAACTTACAGACACACTATATATTGAACCTAAAAATTTAGATCGGAGCATGGAGTATATATGGCTAGAACATACCCATGATGACATCGTAAGGCGTCTATGACGCTACTAGGAGATCCTAGCTGAAGAACACACCTACTCGAGTGAGCTCACATAGCTGGAACTAGTGTGTAATCTTTGAATCCTGTCCCATAGGATTATCTAATCATAAGGAACGAGCCAGTAACTCCACTAGAATCTCTTATTTCCGAATGAGAGACATGTCATGGAAAGACTAACTAGAATATGTGTCGATAAGAACTCCATCTAAGCTAGAAAAGGAACATATCGTAACTATAATCATCTCTGTAACACAGTGGTCATATGCATCCATTACCTAAATCTAGCCTCACCCCTATTTTTTTCCTCCCTGAGCCCATGGTTGACCACATGGGGGTGTTGGTGGTATCACCTCAAACCGTCATTCAGAAATTTCCACTTGATATTCTACCCTCTAACATCTGCTACCTTGTAGACCTCTTTGTTAAAACCTATGATTCTACCTCGGTGGTCCCTTGACCATCTAATAATCATATGTGTGGTAGGTTGGGTAGTTACAATCAATGTGTCCCAACCCACCACACGTAATGAACATCCATGTTTCATACTTATTTCCTCTTCTACGGTAGCACCACAATACGGACCACAAGTCTTGGGGTCATCCCATGAATGATCTGACTCACATGGGTACCCTTGTCGTCTGCCTGCTACTCACCACTGAAGACTCTGCCACCTAATGTCTATTGGAAGCTCCAACTATTGCTGGCTACTCAGCTAGAAAACACATCAATTGAAGGGTCCACTCTATCACTCTCTCCTAAGTGGGGATGTTGATATACACCATGGATTCCCTGATCTCCCATACGAGTCCCTGCTCAAATATCTGGGCCCTTTAGAAAAGGTCATGAAACATTTTTTTGAAGTAGAGAAGGATGTATGTAAACATTGTAAAGTACTCAGTCACTAACATGTTTCCCTACTATAGGTGAAGCAAATCCTATATGCACCCTGAGCACAAGGTCATGGGGAAGATCTTCTCCAAGAAAATATACTCAAATTCAACCTAGGAGTGGGTCACCTCATCATGAGTCTAAATTGTTAGGACCCACCATCTCTAAATCGAACCCTAAAGATGGCTTGCAGCTATGAACACCATCTGATCAAGTAGTTTCCTCACTAAGCAGAAGACCTTCATCACTACCTCCATCTAGTCCTCAAAAACCGGAGGATCTGCCTCTCCCATGAACATGTAATGTCTCCCTCATTGAGACTTGTGGAAGGTACTAAGTTTGTGTACGTCCTCTGAAGGTAACACCAGCAATAATTGCTAATCAACAGGTGGTGGAAACCCAGTGCACCACCTAGCTAGGAGATCCCTAGAACTGGTCCATGAACTGAATCCTCATCACTATGTGGGTTTTCTACATGATCACATATTGGATGCCTAGCTGGTTGTTTGCATGGATGTATCCTGAAATAGATCAAGATGTATCACAATTATTAGATTATACATGGGGAGATAACTCTTATTCATGAATATCATATGGAGACACTTATTCAACCAATGTTGTCAGGTATAGAGCTAAAACACTAGATTCATGGTCTTGGTGTATGGAAACATTGACCTCCACATCAACACAAGACTCCCCAAAACTGAAAGTCAAACTCAAAACATTTAACATTGGTTCCCCAAAAACAAATCATTAGAAACAAGGTCTATGAGGTAGAACCAATCTCTTCTAATAACAATTTATCACAACCTGTCTCCCAGGGCCTGTGCCATGACAAAGAAAGAATTTACATTGATATTCTAGGATATTATATTATCCCCATCGTATGGATTTATGTCCTTGAAATCCAAAGCATTGTATAATCAAACAAATCGGTGTACTGATCACAAATATGAGCCTCCCACTCTTTTGTGCTATCTTGGATGTTCTTGTGCTACCACTAAATGCACACCAGTGGAATTGACCATCCTTGAATGACCTGCTCCTGTCAAACCTCTATCTCTGTAGGAACTCTGAAAAAGTCTCCCCATGGTCAATGTCTATCTCAACCTATTCAATGACATGTGATGGATAATGCACATACATCTTCAAATCTATCATGTGAAAAGCATCATGCGCCTCATGTATATATGGGGATAACTAGGCGGTATTTCACAACTGCAACTCTGATAATAATATGAGATGATTTTATGAACCTTTGAGATAAATTTTCACTTTGTAAAAATCTTTGCAATCTACATTGCAGTGAGATCTGGACGAAAACATTTTCCCCATCCATAAACACTAAGTGCCTACATCGCCTTTCAAAAGACAATTTATGCATTATTTGTGCGGTCCTCATCCACTCCTGGATGATCTGCACATTTTCAGTGGTAGCCCATACAAACTCTACACCAATGAGTGTCGACTCGCCTGGGTCTATCCAACATAGAGTTGAACTGAATGGCCACCCATACATTGACTTAGATGGATCCATTCCAATGGTTTATTGATAACTATTTTTTTATGAAAACTCCACTAGTGGTAGGTGGTCCTCCCAACTACATCCAAAATCAGGGATTTTAACATGAAGCATTCCCTTCAATGTCTATATGGTCTGCTCCATTTTTCCATCTATCTTATGGTTAAAGGTGGTTCTCAAGAACATCTGAGTCAAAAAAACCTCTTGCAATCACTTCCATAACTAGGATATAAAGTGCACATCACGCTTTCAGAATATCATCAAAGGAACCCTGTGAAGCCAAAATATCTCCTAGACATAGAGACACCCAAAGCCATCTACCGTTCTCTACACCCTAATGGGTAGATAGTTACCCGACATGGTGAGTCAGTTAATGATCACCGATATAGAATTGTGGTCCCTTGATATGTGTGGTAACTCAATCAAAATGTACATCTAGATACCATCCCTGTTCAATTCTGGTATCTCAAGTATCTATGCCGAGATGGCTAGTACCTTATGCCCGGTCGTCACTTTCTAACAAATAAGGCATTGTGAAACAAACCCCCCCCCCCACTACTTTATTCCTCCCTTGACAGCAGTACTATCATCGGAGGTCAGTGTACATCATCACCACGCCATGATGTACTACCAAATGGGATATATGGAACTCCCTCAAAACCTCTTCCAGTAATGGTAGTGGTACTATGGTGCAACCTCTGAATATGATGACATTATCCGCACCTATTGAAAATAAATTAGGAGTCTATCCTAAGGATATCTAAACAAATCGAGCCTCGTAGTCAATATCCCCAAGATATACCAACCTGACTCACTATAAAAGTGGGGAAGTTAAATTAATTGACTAAAGGTAAGCTGCCCCATTTTCAGCTACAATGTATATCTGCATCGCGTCATACTGCTTCATTCCCTCACTCAGAAGTTCTAAACAAGACCCCTTGTTGATCACTTATGTTGCAACGCTCCCATTTCTAATAGTATAGAATTTCTAAAAGTCATTGTCCTGAAGGAACTCCTTCCATTTCTGTTATCTAATGTTCAGTTCCAACTATGAGAATATATAATTGAGTCTCTTGTGGTGGTAGTTGTTACTAAACTGTTCACCCATCAAGTCGTGCTACCAAATCATCAAGGATAAGACCATTGCTGCTCACTCCAGGTCATGGTTCACGTATTTCTTATCATGCTACCTCAACTAGTGGGAGTCATAGGAGATCACAGATCACTCCTACATTTGGAAACAACCCAGTTTAGTCTCTAATGCTTCATAGAAGACTACATACCCAATTCAATCTTATAATAGTCTCAAGAAAGAGACACTCATCAGTATCTAATTATACTCTTGGAAACACTAAAAGAACATCTCCATTCACAGCAAGGGTTTTCTGTTCCATTTAAATGATGGTAAAGGTGCTTCTACCCTGGAAAAGTCTGGCATGAGCGTCTGGTAGTATCCATCCATCCCCAAGAAACATCGAGCAGCAGACATGCACTTGGGTTACTCCTAAGAAATTACTACCTATATCTTCATTGGATCCACTAAAAATTCATCCTCCAACATGACATGTCCTTGAAATTTGACCACCTAAATCAATAACTTAATCTTCGAGAAATTACTGTAAAGTTGGTTCTCTCTGAGTGAATATATGTCTATCCTCAGGTGTGTAGCGTGATCCTCATCCAAAGCTGAGTACACCAAGACGTCATCAATTAAGGCCACCAAAATATGATCGAGGTAAGTAAAGAAGATCTTGACTATGAGTCCAATGAACACTACTAGTGCATTGGTCATGCCCAATGGCATCACCAAAAACTCATAGTGGCCTTACCATCATCTAATGTTTATCATTAGTACATCCTCATCATGTACCTGAAGAAGATGATATCGTGATCTCAGGTCTATCTTTGAGAACCCCCTCACTCCCTTCAGTAGGTCGAATAGGTCATCAATCCTCGATAGTGGATACTTTTTCTTCATGGTCACATAGTTCAGGCGCTATAAGTCCAAAAATAACCTCAAGATTTTGTATGCATTCTTGCAAAACAACACTGGGGGCTCCCCATGGTGATGTCATGGGCCTCACGGAGACCTTCCCCTGCATGTCCTCCATCTATACCGTCAATTCATGAATATCCATGGGAGCCAGATGATGTAATAGTGTGGATATCAGTGTCATCCATGGGTATAGATCAATGTAGAAGTCCACCTCCTTGTGATAAAGTACTCCCAGAACATCCTTAAGAAAGATATCCTCATACTCATCCACAACTTTAAGAAAGATTGTTATCCTCCCGTCCAACACCCTAAGAGTGTGGCTAGCCAACTGGTGAGTGATTGGATGCAACCTCCTCCGAGAAAGTATGTCATGTAATAAAAAAGTTCCCTCAAACCATTAAAGGAAAAAGGGTCCCATCCTCATGGACACGTAATTTTATGTGACTAAAATAGTCAATCTGATCATGGATAGTAGATAGAGAGTCCATACCCAATGTTATTTCATAAGGCATCCATGCCGGTACTAAGGGATCTCATCCAAATCCCTCACATCCCAGAGTGATCTCACACTACCAGAAAAAGTGTGTAATCATCAATTCCCTCCATAAAATTCTCTAATCATAAGGATCGAGCCAACAATTCCACTGGAATCTCCGTGCTCTGAATGGGAGTTGTGTAAAGAATGAGTAACTAGAACATTATTTTATAAGAATTGTATCTAATGTAGATAAAATAATATCATACCTATAATAATCTCTAGAGCACCGTGGTCATAGGACTACATCACCTGAAGTTGGCCTCGCCCCTATATATCAGCTCTATTGGCCTATGGTGAAAAACATGGTGGTGGTGGTTGTGCTTGCAACTCAAACTGCCACCCTCCACTAAGTGCTCATCCAACACCCCTTAAACATATTCCACCATACATACATCTTTGTTTGAACTTATACTTATGGCTTGGTAGTCCCTCGACTATATACTTGTCATCTGTGTGTTGGGTCGGGCAGTCATGTGTCAGGTGTCCCTGCCCACCGCATGTGAAGAACAACCTGGTACCAAACTAACACCCTCTACACTGGGATCCCCATACTAATGACCCTGAGTCATGGGTCATCCACTGAAATATATGACTCTATTGGTTCCCCACATCTACTTCCTACTACTCATGTATTACTCAACCATTGACTTTCTTCCCTACTGTAGGTAAAACAACTCTCGTATGTGCACTGAGTGCAAGGTAACGGGGAAGAACTCCTCATAGAAAAGCAGATCGAAGTATAACCTAGAGAGCACACCTCATCAGGAGTCTAAATCATCAGGATTTACCATATCTCTAATAAACCTAGAACAAGTATGGAATCTAAGATCTTCATTGGGTGAAGTGGTGTCCTCAGTAAGTAGAGGACATGTGTCACTACCTCCAACCAATCCTCATTGACCTGAAGATCTATCATTACACTAAAACCTAGGAGATACATATCTTAGAAACTCATTTAAGGAATTAAGTCTACATACATCCTCTACCCGTAAATCTAGAAGTTACTACTGATAAATGGGTGTTGGAAACACCAGTACACCCGTCCGAAGGTCCATCTCTTGCACCGGTCCCGGAACCGATGCCTCATGCTAGGTAGGTTGTCAACAACATCATGTATTGAAAGCCTAGTTGGCTATCGTCATGAAGGCATCCTTAAATATATTAAGATGTACCAAAATTAGTAGATTATACCTGTTGGGATGACACATATTGAAATAGATCATTAAGAGACACTTATGAAACCATTGGTTTCATGTATAGAGTTGAAATGAAGAATTTAGGGTCCTAGTGTATGCATACATTAGCCACCAAACCAACACTGTAATCCAAGAATTTTAATTTTTATCTTGAAACATTCAACATTGTTTCCCTAAAAACAAAACTATGTACTCTTGGTCATTGAGATAGAACTAATCTCCTCTAATACCAATATGTAATGACCCGTCCCCCAGGGTCTGTGTCATGACATTATAGGGAATTTTAAAGGATGCCTCAAAGGGATCTTCTTCAATCACATTGGTTGATGATTTTAGTGGAAACAATTCTTGGTATACGATAATAAATGTTTATTATTTTTAAAATACATGTTTCATGGTCTATTGAATTGAGATCCTATGAAATGAAATTTCTAATTTATACACAATTACTAAGGTCCTATCCTAAAACATTGCATATTAAATATACATTAAACATTAATTTAGGTAATTAAATTCCCACATATCGATTTGGTTTGTAGTTCTATATAGACAGCTCATAAAATGTACATTCCAAAACAATATATACAAAATATGTAATCTTCTAATAAGTAACGATTTTCACAAAATATAAAAAATTAAAATTAAACAATATTTATTTTTGTTAAAATATTCATGACAGTAATCATTATTTCATCATTTCTCATATCCTTCCATAAAACTAATGACAAATATTTTAAAATTTTGTATGATCAAAACAAGATCAGTAAAAAACCCAAAAAATAAGAAATATGTTAGTGTAATGAAAAACCTAAAAATAATTATAATGTATACATTAATCTATAAAGTAGTTTATGAGTTTCAAATAAAACATTTCCAAATAAATAAATAACTTGTTTTACTCAATTAAAATACTTATACCTAGTGAATTTAAATAAAACACATTTTTTGAAAAATAGTAAATAATATTTATAAAACAATTCAAAACACATGAAATTGTAATTTTGATAAAACTGAATTCTAATAAACTTCACTAGGGGAACATAATCAATATATTTTGTATTACAATGTTATAATAGATCCCACCATTCTTATAATCTATACGGAGGTCACATATTTTCCATGATCATTAGTGGGGATCATCCCATCATATATGGTATATCAACCTCAGCTTTGAGAAATAAAGGAGATCAACCTACCGTATAAGTTTTATCAGGCTCAAAAAAATTTATATAATTCTAACATAATATATCATGAATAAAAAAAATTCCTGAACCTTTTAGTCATACAAGTAAAATAAAATAACTATTTAACCCATATAAACAATTCATTCAGATATTGAAATATTATTCTCTTTTAAAAACACATCATCAACACAAAAATACTAAAAAAAAGGGAAATTTTCATTTGATTGAAATAAAATGAAATATATAATGGAATAAAAATCTAAATTAATGGATATAGTTACAGGAAACGATGTTTTTGTTATATACATTTATGTATACCATTAATTTCATAACAAGATTACCTTTTTGAAAAGAGACTGGGTACATAGATTTTTTTTTATAAAATATAATAATCCATCAAGGGATTTGTTTAGGATGGTATCATTAAAAAATTTCCTTAGTGAATTATGAGATCCATCAAGGGTTTTTGGTGTTATTATATTGAAATAACCATCGAAGATCTTGAAAAAAAATCATAAGAAAATACATTTTATCATTTTGAAATAAAAAATAAATTTTTTTCAATTCTATAGGAAAAAATGTACATAAAAATTATACAAGTAAATATATAATGGATACTTCAATTAATCTATTTTTCATTTTTGTGGGAAAACCCATCCATGCCCTATAAATCAAAAAATAAATCCTCATGAGATTTTGTATGAATAGAATCTTTGTATCTTATTTGAAAAATGACAAGAAGATTCATTTCAATCAATTTTTTAAAACGAATTATATGAGTAACAACATAAATTAAAAAAAACTTATTAATAACATGATGTTTAATAAAATAATTTTTGAAAAAAATTGATTTTGATTAAAAATAGTGTTTTATGGGAATCAATATGAGATGGTATTTAAAAAATCCATATTTATTGAGTATTGATCATCATATACATTATTTATCTTCCAGAGAAAAATACAATGTCAAATTTAAATTTGTTAAAATACTTTTTAAAATTAATTATTCTTATATTTTATATCATACAATAAAAAATCACCAAATTAATTATGTTCATATTGTATATTTTGATGATATTCAATACATAATCTTAAAATGAAATAAATGGGTTGAATATGGTCAAATAAGTTATTATTACACCATAGAGAGAATAAAAATAATTACATAATTTATATTTTTATATAAAAATTATAATATTAAATCAGAAAATAAAATTTTTTAATTAAAATTTAACTATTTTGTAATCATGGGGATAATAATAAATACATACCTATAAGTAATGTTTTCATTTGTAAAAAGTCTCCATGGAATGTAGATAAGGATCATTATATATTTACAAAATGATAAAAATATAATACAAATCATATTATTTGTTTAATAATACTTATAAATAGCATTCATGTGATATGGTTATGATAAATGATTTTCATTGCATTATGAAGATGGGTGGTCCACCCATACGCAAGAACCATGATATCATTTTTTAGTGAATGGACTAGAAATAAATAAAATTATATTTTATATTTTATGGAGGATAAATATTTCATAAATATCATATGTAAATATATATACACTAATTTCATCATTATAATCCACAATGAGAAATAGTGATGGAAAGAAAATTATATCTGTTTGTGTGGTCGTATTCCTTCTTCATTCAGAACTATGAATTAATAACTCATTTAATATAGGATTTATATGGTTTAAGTTAATAAATTTAAATAAAAACCATTCTATATATCAAAAGTAATTATTTATTATATATTCATGATTTTCTGAGATTTTAATGAATTGGTAGAAGAATCAATCCTAAAACAGGTGTATAGTTACTATACCCCTTCCATTGAAAAGCAATTTTTAACAACATAATACCTCAATAATATCATTTATGCCATAAATATTCATTTAAAATGATGTGATGTATTATAAAAAGTTATTTCTTATGTTCATTATGGAACCAAATTTGTTCTGTAGAGTGATGGAATTAGAATATGCAGTTCAATTTTTTAAAATAGTTGATGGGAACTCATTGAAGTCCTCAAAATATGGAATTACTATTAACTAATTTTTAAATAAAATATGTTAAAACAAATTTATTTCATATATAGGATGTGTATCATTAATAATAATAAAATAATATTGAAATGATACCTGATTTGAATATTTTTTACCCTTTTATTTTGGTTGTAGTACCTCGTTAATCATTTCTAATACTATCTTCAAAAAGGGTCATGTTATTTTCTTCAATTGGAAAAAGTGCCATGAATTGAAAATATTTACAATTAAAAAACCTATCTGAATCACGATAATGAACTTCAAACTGTTTTTAATTGTATATCATTTAAAAAATATTATTTATCATAAAATATCAATAATATAAATTATTCGAACAATTCATTACTTTGACATCAATAATATTAAGACAACACATAGAATCAGAACAATTTTTTTATCACATCCAAAAAATTTCATGTTCATCCAAAAAAAATTTTAACATAAATAAATATCTAAAATGATAATACTTTTTATATTTTTAATATCATTTATTTTATTTTTCTATTTATTAAATTATAAATGCGTCTACATTGGGTAATCATTTATGGTATTTATTTATTATATATAAAAAAATAAAATACCACGATGAAGACAAATAAATTGTTATAAAAACTATATTTATTAAATAACATATCCTTAGGTTATCATTATGTTAATAATATTATAGTTATTTAATATAATATAATTAAATTTTTTATTCTTCTTTAAATGAAATATTTTAATGTTTATGATTTTTCATAAATGTTACCAAATTCCAAATATATTACCATTGTATTATTATTTATGATTTATAACAATATATTTAATTTTATGAATATATTATGTATTTATATTTTCATTATCATATCATTTTTAACCCTTAATTACCAAAATTACATATTACTGTAGTAAAATAAATTAATTGGGTTGCTATAAATATTTCGAAAGAAATATTTTAAAAAAATAGACCCAATGATTTCAAATAGCGAATCCATTTTTCAAATTTAAAAACAAAAATTTTAGAGAATTATTTTAAATATCAAATAAAAAAAGATATAAAACTATTTTTTGGAAAAATTCCATTTTAAATTAAACATTTTTTTATATTAAATACAATAATAAAATCCATTTCAAAAACTATAATTGATTTATATTAATTGATAATAACATAATAATATTTTAACTCTTATCTATAATAATATTTTAATTTATAAATACATAATATTAATAATTTTTTTTTTGAAAATAAGTTTTTTCACTTTTTATTGAAATAAAATTATTATCCAGTAATTCAAAAAAATTATAATAAATTAATTTGGAACATATAAATTTTGAAATGATATTTTTTGTAAAATATATTTTCTAAGATTTCTAAATATTAATTAAAATATTTACATATAAAATACTTAAAATCAAATTTTTGTTTTAAAAACATTAAAATTACTATAAAATTGCATGTCTATATTTACAACAAAATAATTAATACATTATATTTGAGAATGAATATTATAAATTTAATAATGTGGTTAATAATATTGATTCCCTTAAATTTAATGGATAGATTATAATGGTCACATTTAAATAATAATTATTAAATTTTTTATTCAAGAACATTGGTGTGTATCGTAAATAGTATCAAACATATAATTGATTTTTAAAATCAGAGTATACTAATTCCCCCATTTACTAATTTTATTCATAAATGTTTTAATTTAAAATCATTAATTATACTCAAGTGACTCAAAATTCATTTTTTGAAAACTATCTATGTTAAAATATTCAATAAAACTTTCACTTGAAAAGGGAGATAGGAGAAGTATGAATCCCAGCAGGGATATCATAGGACTAGGTTTTCATAAAAGAAGAAAAATTTTGGACGTGAAATTATGAATATGGTGAAAAAAATAAATTCGAAGGACTGTTGGATTGTGATAGATAAAATGGTAATAAGAACGTTATCCATCACCAAACCATGAATATTTGGTGGGTTAAAACATCATCATTTTCTTTTATGAAAAGAAAATAGGTAACATTTTTGTTTCAAAATCCATTTCTTAATGTTGTTTATTTATTTTATTACCTAAAATAATAACATTAGGAAATATAATTAGATGAAATTTTGAGTTTTATACTCTTATAAATTTCTACCACATGTAGAGACCCGAAGCCTGACGTACATTGACATTACATTACTTTTTCGGAATACTTAGTACATAACAAAAACATACACACAAGGACCGTAATAGTTTAGTGTCTTTGGAAACTCGAAATATAATCTTCTAATCAGGGTGAATGTTCTTCAAAATCTCCCATAAAGATCTTCCTTTTTTTATACCTAAAACCTTTCTTTATATCCTGGGGAAAAGAAAACATAAAAGGGTGAGCTCAAATGCCCAGTAAGGGTAAACAAAATAAATATCAATCACATCATATTCATAAGAACATAACATTTGGGAAGTCTTAACCATCAAAAGAGATCATAATATCATAACATGGGACAAATCATAGTAGTGAAATGTAATCCCAATAATCATAACATAAAACATGAAACTTTTTGGCATACACACATAATCATAGAGAATCATTTCTTATTAGTCAAGACTCATTGCCAAGACTATCTTATTGGACAAATTCTATTTCTAAACCGAGTTCACTCCTCGTTTCAGTCCTGTTTCACTGAACCGGTATAACCTGCCGTTCCATCCATGTCTATCTCATGAGATATAAAATCTTTACCCAATGAATTGGATGGAGATATAGGTCCCACCCATCTCATAATGATACCATTCTTATGTGTGCCACAAAATCATAAACCATATATCATAGCATAACCCATGTAATAAAAATGGGAATCTTAAACATCGTGACATCATAAAACAATTCATATAAGATAAAGGAATTCATAAAAATAATTCCATCACAACATAATAAAATCAATGTAATAATAGGGATATAAATATAACCCTTTATTATCTTATATGGAAAATAATTTTGATAAAACACTTGAACTCCATTCTTGAAGAAAATATCCTTTCTACTTCAAAAACACTTTTCCTTTCTTAACATGTCATACACTTATAAACTAAAAGAATTTGATAAAAAATAAACATGATAATTTGTAAAGGATGCTTCTTGGAAATAATTTTTTAAAAATCCATTCATGTCGTATAAGTTAAAAAAAACATTTTTCATACTTTTGTTGGAAAATTCAAAAAGTACCTCATACGAAAGACGACAAAAGATTCCTTTCATATATTTTACTAAATACTCACCAAAGGGTAAAATTGGATTTAAAAAATTTTAGGTGGATGGAAATAATATTACATATTGAGGAAACATGGATGTGGATGATAAAATACACCCCCGAAAATTTCAAAGTATAAACAATCTCGGATAAAAATGAGATTGTGATATTTTCCCTTACCTTAGGACCTATTTGCTTCGTAAGTGTCTGAACCTCCTGTATAATGATTTAAATAATGTCATTGACTTATTACAGATTCATAATCATTTTTATTATATCATATATGGTTCACTTATAACTTTATATTACCCGTTCTTTTGTAAATTCCATGTTAATGAGTGTTTTGGGTAAAATCGTTTCATTTGTTGTCCTTGTTTTGACTTTTAATTATTCATATGATTACTTAGATCATGATTACATAATTCCAGAATATAAAACATGATTTATATATAATATATATTCAGAATAAATATATATAATAGATCAATAAATGGAATGAAATACACCGTTCATGGAGACGGTAGGTCGTACGTACGCATGAACGTTGTTTTATTTTCCTTATTGAGTAGAATGGAATTAAGTAGATGACATACATATATATACACATAAATCCAATATCATAATTATGTCATATATTTCATGATTACTTATTATATATACTTTATAATCATTCATGAATGGTTAACGTGGAGAATGAATCTCATCGCGTCGTGGAGACGGTAGTCCGTACGTACGCACGAGCGATGATATCGTTGTCATGATCGATGAATTGTATTGGAGTGTATGTATACTATTTCAGAATCAATATCTCTTTAAAATATTCATATATAGTAATTATTTAAACCATTATACCCTTACAAGTAAGGTGGTGGTGGAAAATAGATTACACTACGGCCTGGAGACGGTATTCCGTATGTACGCACGCGCGGTGATTTATATTTCCGTAGGATGGATAGATGGTGAAATAGGGTTGTTTCATACTTATAATAAAATATCAGTATATTAGTGATACTGATGTTATTACTTCATTATGATACAACTAAAGAAGAAGAAGTGGAAGAAGAAATAAAGATGAAAGAATCGGTAACAGACATTATCTCTTCTTTGAAGTGCTTCTTTGAGACCTCCTTTTAAGGCACTAAAATAGGTCTTTGAAGTAGACCATAACCTCTAGGATGTTTCTAGGGAAGTGGAGAGGAGAAATTATCAGGGTTTGGCCGAGCTTTAAGGCTCAATGTGGTGTGAGGAAGAGGGGGAGGAAGTTACCTTTTATAAGGGAGGAGAGAGGCACCTTTGGAATAACTACAAATATTATTTTATTATAAAGTCAAATTCGATTTTTAACAGCTCCAAATTGATATATTTCGAAGATAAGGTGGGTATGTGTCGAAATCCTATCATCCAATAGAATTTAGACAAGTATAGGTATCAATTTTAACCTTATCATTTAGATTTAATTTTAGGTTAGATAATTTAACTTTTACAACGTCTTCTTGTTTTCTTTCACTATAAGGTTAATAAACATACTGTATCAAGCCAAACGAACCCCATGTTGTTTATTATTAATATATATAACCTTATATAAGTCATTTTTTCGAACCATAGGTTTTTAGGAATAAAATAACAATTAATAATATAATATTTGTTTTAAAAACTATTTTATGTCAATTTTGACACTATTTAGTAATTGATTTTTCTGAAAATCATAACAGAATGATTAGTTCGAACCAAGTTACTTAAATCAATTCTAACATGTCATAGTAACCTAGAAAATTATTTTAATTCATAAAAAGTATCAAATTAAATTTATTTGTGTATTTATAACATCAATTATGTCAATATTTCATTAATAAGATAATTACTGCATCATCGTTGTGTCATAAATAAATTAAATTATTTAATGTCTAAAAATTAAAAATAAAATACGATTATGTAGGAAATATTTTTATATTTTAATGAACACTTATAGCCGAATTTATCTTATGTATAACCCCATATTAAAAATGATTTACTTATTAAACTTTGATTTTAACTATTTTAACCCTTCTTTAAATAAATTAATAATAAATATCCTAATCTAATCCATGTGGGCCTAAATGGTAATATTTTATTCCAAAGGTTGTTTTTGGTAGAATTACAATTGTCCAATAGAATTAGGACATGTGTTAGGGTAATAATAATATCATTTTTACTCTTAATTACCCTATATACTTTTAACCGTGGTAAAAAAAGTAAAAAGTTACTATTCACCAAAAAAATTATTTTAATCTCATTGAACCACATTTTACTTACTGACACCAACCGTCTCTCTCGGATTTTCGAAATTCCATTCATAGAAGCAGTAAAATTAGGTTTTATGAAAAACTCATTTTTTATAACTACCACTTAGTGGTTTCACTATTCACCAAAAATGAAAGTTTCCAGAAGAATACCAAAAATTAGGCCTAAGCTATATTTGATATTATGAACTCAAAAATGATGTCTATTTTACCAAATTCAAAACATGTTAGTTGCATTAATTATTTTAAAAATTAATTCTCGTCGTCAAAACAAATAGCATGTTCTTAAGAGATAATAACTATCAAAATATTGACAATTGTTTATGTCTGGTTTAAATGTGAAATTACATACAATGACCAACATTGTATTAAATTGTAAATATATATTCTAAATATACATTAAAACCACTCAAATTAATAATTTATCACTATTAATTATTTCGATTAAAAATGTTGTTTTTCATTAAAATTTAGTAATTTTCACTATTCATCAGAACATGAATGTTAGCCGAAAAGTACTAAAATTTCACCCTAAGCTAATTTCGATATTACGAATCCAAAAATGAAGACCATTTTGAAAATTGAAGTTTAAAAAAATTAAAAAAGTGGTTATTACTATTCATAACGGCTATTTTTAATAATATTTTGATAGATTATTGTTGTTTAGTGAAACTCATTATTGCGCACTACACACGCTATCGAGGAAGGTCACGATTGCCTGTAATGCAAAGCACATCAAGGATGCATGTTGTGCAAGCTCCTTTTGGTGTAGCATACAACACAAGACATTAATGAAATTAGAAAGAATATTTTTCATACAATCTCGGGGTGTTACATTCTACCCACCTTAAAATGAATTTTTCTGTCAAAATTCATCGGGGTTATAAATGGTTTACTACTCAAAATTTTCTTTAATAGAAACCCACATCTTAAAAAGGAATACCAAAACCAATCTTAAAAAAACAAAATTATGAAACATTACGGTTACCCAAATAAACTAATCACCGGGTTTCCACATAGGTGAAAATATGGATATGGAAGAGAAATCTAACCATCATGTTCAGACTGAGAGTGGTAGATAACATGGATATTGAAAATCCAGAACTCACAAAGCCATAAATTTGTGATGATATAAGGTACCATCTGATTCATCAGATATAAGAGCACTAGGAAAATTTTTGGTTTTCAAGATCATTTCCCTAAAGTTGATGAAATTTGAATTAGAATAAATACTTTCAGGATTTTGGTATAGTCTCACCTTTGGTCGTTCTTTGGAAAATTTCGACTTCATCTCTTAAAGAAATGAAGTTGAATTTGTCATTCGTGATGTGTTAGCAGATCATGTGATAGAATTAGGGGTCATTCCATCTGTCTCAAACAAAAGGTTTGAAAAGTTATCAAAAAATACGTAAGTCCATCTATAGTGAGATTAATCATATATAGTACCTAAAATGGACTTATACTTCTTATATTATACTTCTTAATATAATGAAACTAGTTTCTACTAAACAGGGACTTCATGTATGCCAGTGGTAGGCGATAAAGTCCAGTCACACTTTGGTTGTGAGTTCGATTCCCACAGCCTTTTCCGACGCGATGGGCTGTCGCCCGTCCTGCAGGTTGTCCTTTTTCTAAAGCTATATTAGTATAACATACCATAAACAATATAAAAAATAGTTCTATCCTTAAACAATACAAACTTATTTCCAACATAATCCATTCCAATCTTTAGGCTTATCTAAAATACATCGGTCCAAGATCATAGTATAAAGAAAACGATTACTTGAAATGTCATCAACAAAGCATGTGAATACCATCATTTATCCCCCATATATCTTGTTGGTCACATTTCAATCATGTGAATACCTTAATCATGTATTCTCTTAAAAAACGAACTCCCATTAAACCTTAGTGAAAACATGAATTCTGTAAAAAGTTAACTCTTTCCACATACCAAAATTCAAAAATTCTATATACTCAAACCATGATATAACCTTCTCCTTATATCATTCATGAGCTCATGAATACTATCGAACATTTAATTTTCTCCTTATCCCTTAATTATGAACATATCATCTACATTCCAAAAATATTTGAATAACCTTTCATAGATATTGGTACTATTAATCATACACTTTCAAAACTCAAGGAAAGAAAATAGTGTAACAATACTTATATGTCTCTTTATTCCATAGTACCATGAGATTACTTATACAACATTACACATGATAAACATGTAATCATTCCACTACATTCTTAAACCATTGACCGAGCTTCAATGATTATTTCATCTCACATATCATTTGTAGTCTCTTCATCATCATCAACATAAATACTACCCATACGACCATACTGATTCTCTTCATGAGACTTTCCCTTAGGGCATTGGTTTTCATAATTCCCGTACATTCCACATTTAAAACATTTAACCATTGTTGATGTCGTAGCAATACCATTATCCTCATCCCTGGTGTTAACTGAACCTTTTCCATTGTACATACTAGCTTTGTGTCCTTCTTTTCCACACCCAAAGCATCTTCCAGTTCCTTTGAAACATTCTCCTTGATGCCTCTTCCCACATGATTTACAGAGGGGAAATTGAACTTTCTTTCCTCTCTGATCATCATGAAACTCCATCATTCTCTTATTAGCCCAGTCAGGAAACATAAAAAAATTTACTTTATTGATCATATTATGAGATTGCTGATTCAGCATAATAATGATGTTTGGACTTCCAAATACCATTTAATTTGTTTTCTCATGAAGAATATCATTCCATTGTCCATCATATCCTCCATTATCGTGAATCATCTTGTTTCCAGCCATTTTCTAAAACCCAAAAATAATAGTGTGAGAGGAAAAAATAATAATAATGGGTGAGTAACATAAATATCTAACATCTTAGGTTTAATCTAATATCGTTACCATAATTCTAGGACTATAACCTGTATTTATACTTAACCTTAGGGACATCCCTAGACATACCTATGAAATATCTCTAGGGATCTCATTAACGTTTTCACATCCTAGTTTCCAAAGGTTAACTAAACCTTTCATCTGATACCAACTGTAGAGACCCGAAGCCTGACGTACATTGACATTACATTACTTCTGTGGAATATATAGTACATAACAAAAACACACACAGAAGGACCGTAATAGTTTAGTATCTTTGGAAACTCGGAATATAATCGTCTAATCTTGGTGAAAGATCTTCAACATCTCCCATAAAGATCTTCCTTTTTTATACCTAAAACCTTTCTTTACATCCTGGTGAAAAGAAAACATAAAATAGTGAGCTCAAATTCTCAGTAAGGGTAAACAAATAATATATCAATCACATCATATTCATAAGAACATAACATTTTGGAAGTCTTAACCTGCAAAAGAGATCATAATATCATAACTTGGGATAAATAATAGTAGTGAAATGTAATCCCAATAATCATAACATAATACATGAAACTTTTTGGAATACACACAAAATCAGAGAGAATCATTTCTTATTAGTCAAGACTCATTTCCAAGACTACCTTATTGAACAAAGTCCATTTCTGAACCGAGTTCACTCCTCGTTTCAGTCCTGTTTCACTGAACCGGTATAACCTTCAATTCCAGCCATGTCTATCTCATGAGATATAAAATCATTACCCTATGCATTGGAGGGATACATAGGTCACACCCATATAATAATGATACCATTCTTATGTGTGCCACAAAATCTTAAACAATACATCATAGCATAACCCATGTAATAAAAAGTGGAATCTTAAACATCGTGACATCATAAAACTATTCATATAAGATAAAGGAATTCATAAAAATAATTCCATCACAACATAATAAAATCAATGTAATAATACGGATAGAAATAGAACCCTTTATTATCTTAGATGGAAAATAATTTTGATAAAACACTTGAACTCTATTCTTGAGGAAAATATCCTTTCTACATTAAAAACACTATTCCTTTCTTAACTTGTCATACAATTATAAACTAAATGATGTTGGTTACAAATGAACATGATAATATGTAAAGAATATTCTTGGAAATAATGTTTTAAAAATCCATTTATGTCGTATATGTTAAAAAAACATTCTTTGTACTTTTGTTGGAAAAGTCAAAAAGTACCTCATACGAAAAACGACAAAAGATTCCATTCATATATTTTAATAAAAACACACCGAAGGGTAAAATTGGATTTAAAAAATTGTAGGTGGATGGAAATAATATTACATATTGAGGAAACAGGTATGTGGATGATAAAATACACCCCAGTAAATTTCAAAGTATAAACAATCTCGGATAAAAATGAGATTGTGATATTTTCCCTTACCTTTGGTCCGATTTGCTTCATAAGTGTCCGAACCTCCTGTATATTGATTTAAATAATGTCATTGAATTATTCCAGAATCATAATAATTGTTATCATATCATATATGGTTCACTTATGACTTTATATTACCCGTTCTTTTGTAAATTCCATGTTAAAGAGTGTTTTGGGTAAAATTGTTTCATTTTTCATCCGTGTTTTGACTAGTAATTATTCATATGATTACTTAGATAATTATTAATTAATTCCAGAATATAAAAAATGATATATATATAATATATATTCAGAATATACATATATATAATAGATCAGAAAATGGAAAGAAATACACCGTTCATGGAGACGGTAGGTCGTACGTACGCATGAACGTTGTTTTCGTTTCCTTATTGAGATGAATGGAATTAAGTAGATGACATACATATATATACACATAAATACAGTATCATTATTATTTCATATATTTCATGATTACTTATTATATATACTTTATAATCATTCATGAATGGTTAACGTGGAGAATGAATCTCATCGCATCGTGGAGACGGTAGTCCGTACGTACGCACGAGCGATGATATCGTTATCATGATCATGGAATTGTATTGGAGTGTATGTATACTATTTCAGAATCAATATCACTTTGCAATAATCATATATAGTTATTATTTACACCATTGTACCCATCCAAGTAAGGTGGTGGTGGAAAATAGATTACACCACAGTGTGGAGACGGTATTCCGTATGTACGCACGCGCGGTGATTTCTTTTTTCGTATGATGGATAGATTGTGAAATAGGGTTGTTTCATACTTATAATTACATATCAGTATATGAGTGATACTGATGTTTTTACTTAATAATGAAATATCTAAAGAAGATGAAGTGAAAGAAGAAATAAAGATGAAAGAATCGGTAACGGACATTACCTCTTATTTGAAGTGATTCTTTGAGACCTCCTTTTAGGGAACTAAAATAGGACTTTTAAGAAGACACAAACCTCTAGGATGTTTCTAGGGATGTAGAGAAGAGAAATGGTCTGGGGATGGCCGTATTGAAGGCTCAATGTGGTGTGAGGAAGAGGGGGAGGTGCCCTTTTTTAAGGGAGGAGAGGGGCACCATTGGAATAACTAAAAATATTATTTTATTATAAAGTCAAATTCGGTTTTCAATAGCTCATAATTGTTATATTTCGACGCTAAGGTGGGTAGGGGTCGAAATCGTCTCATCCAATATAATTTAGACAAGTTTAGTTATCAATTTTAACCTTATCATTTAGATTTAACTTTAAGTTACAGAATTTAACTATTATCGTGTCTTCTTGTTTTCTTACACTATAAGGTTAATAAACTTACTATATCAAGAAAAACGAACCCAAAGTTGTTTATTATTAATATATATAACCTTATCTAAGTCTTTTGTCCGAATCTTATATTTTTAGGAATAAAATAACAATTAATAATATAATATTTGTTTTAAATACTATTTTATGACACTTTTGACACTATTTAGTAATTGATTTTTGTGAAAATAATAACAGAATGATTAGTTCTAAAAAAGTTACTTAAATCAATACTAACATTTCATATTATCCTAGAAAATTAGTTTAATTCATAAAAAGTCTCAAATTATATTTATTTTGGTATTTATAACATCAATTATGTCAATATTTCATTAATAAGATAATTACTGCACCATCATTGTGTCATAAATAAATTATACTATTTAATGTCTAAAAATTACAAATAAAATACCATTATGTAGGAAATAGTTTTATATTTATAATGAATATTTATAGTCGAATTTATCTTATGTATAACCCCAGATTAAAAATGATTTACTTATTAATCATTTATTTTATCTATTTTAACCCTTCTTTAAATAAATTAATAATAAATGTCCTAATCTAATCCAAGTGGGCCTAAATGGTCATATTTTATTCCGAAGGTTTTTTTGGTCGAATTACATTTGTCCAGTAGAATTAGAACATGTGTTTGGGTAATAATAATATCATTGTTACCCTTAATTACCCAATTTACTTTTAACCGTGGTAAAAAAAAGTAAAAAGTTATTATTCACCAAAAAATTATTTTAATCTCATTGAACCAGATTTTACTTACTGACATCAACCATGTCTCTTGGATTTTTGAAATTCCATTCACAGAAGTGGTAAAATTAAGTTTTATGAAAAATTCATTTTTTAACTACGACTTAGTGGTTTCATTATTTATCAAAAATTGAATGTTTCCAGAAAAATACCAAAAATTAGGACTAAGCTATATTTGATAATATGAACTCAAAAATGATGCCTATTTTAACAAATGAAAAACATATCAGGTGAATTAATTAATTTAAAAATTAATTTCCGTCGTCAAACCAAATAGCATGTTCTAAAGAGATAATAACTATCAAAAGATTGACACTTGTTTATGTCCGGTTTAAATGTGAAATTACATCCAATGACCAAAATTGTATTAAATTGTAAAAATATATTCTAAATATACTTTAAAACCACTCAAATTAATAATTTATCACTATTAATTATATCGATTAAAAAGGTTGTTTTTAATTAAAATTTAGTAATTTTCACTATTCATCAGAAAATGAAAGTTAGCCGAAAAGTACCAAAATTTCACCATAAGCTAATTTCGATATCCCGAATCCAAAAATGAAGACCATATTGAAAAATAAAATTTACAAAATTTCAAAAAGTGGTTATTACTATTCATAACGGCTAGTTGTAATAATATTTTAATAGCATATTGTTGTTTAGTGAAACTTGTTATTGCATACTACACATGCTATCGGGGAAGGTCGTGATTGTGTGTAATGCAAGGCATGTCAAGGATGCGTGTTGTGCAAGATTCTTTTGGTGTAGCGTAAAACACAAGACATTAATGAAATTGGAAAGAATCTTTTTCATAAAATCTCGGGGTGTTACACCACAAACTCATGATTTTCATTAAACAATGAGTACATACATAGAACTTTTATTTCTGGCATAGTAGAATCAAATTATATAGATCAATAATCCCAGAGAAAAAAATATATTCCTTGTTTATATAGACATTTTTAAAATAAAAACATTAGTGAAAGATATGATATTTCACATATATAAAAAGCCTTCATATGATAAAAAATTATATTAATAACTATACAATAATTTTTAAACAAAATATTCAACATAGATCATTCAATAAAAAGTTATTCATAAATTTCCTCAAAATATTCCCCAAAAAGATAGAATCCCAAAACATTTAATCATAATGTCTTCTATTATAAATTAAATAGTTGTCTACAAATAACATTAATTACTCCCGAATATTTTTATAAAAAGGTGTAATTAACCTAATAACATAATATTCAAGATATTATAATCATTTCAGTAAATAAAATGATTAAAAATAAAGACACAGTAAAATATTATATTCTTATAAAATATAATTAATTCTTTATTCGTCAAATGAAATCTATTAATAGTTTTTTTACCATATTCATATTTGGTTATCAACATTGTTATCTTCTTCTATGATATCATTAATAAATAATATCAAAATAACTATTAAATTTTATGGTTATTTATATAATATAAAATGTTATAACAAAAAAAATAAAAATTAACCCTTTTTTAATTTAAATAATGGAGAACAATTTCATGCTAACCAGGACATCACGTTGGCTAGGGGTATGAGATGTTCTCGTTTCACCATTGTGTTGTGGGTTCAAGCCACACATACATGAAATATGTAACATCTTATCACCCTTCTTTTGGTTTCCATTTTTATAAAACAATATTAATACTATACTTATATAATTCCTCATAATATGATAATCAATATAAAAAAACATAACATATTAAATACGAATAAAATTTTTTTACCTAAAAATTCATCTCCTAACTTTCATTTTTTATCCCAAACACTTAATTTCCCATAATTACTTAATGTAAATATCATATAAACCTTAATGGGTATCCATGTCATTAAAATTATTTAAACAAAATGAACAGTTCATTATTACTGAAATAAAATTATCAAACAATTAACATATGGGTTATATATACATTAAAAATCTATCAAAACTCAATAAATTTCTCATAATAATAATAGTATTAATGATTTTAAACATATAATCATCCTTTAATCTAACACAACAAAATAAATATTAAATATAGACATCATAATCATTAAAATTTCATCATAATCCCTTAACCATGCTTCTTCGTCTTAATCATTAATATATAATTCATATAATTAAAAGTTTTATTTATGGACTAAGATTAAAAATTGATAAAGTATAATAAAAAATATATATATATATACCATTAAAATTTAACTCATAGTGTTAAAATCATCCATAATAATGGAATAAGGTAATTATAAATTGATATATGAACTAACTTGCTAATTCCATTTACGAGGCTTCCCCTAAGGACTTCGATTCTCATATAGACCATTATCCCCACATTTAGAACATTATATTGATACCATGAGAAGAAAATATTTCCCTATCATTGAGTTTTGTAAATACTTCCTTTTAACTAATAAAATTATTTTATTATTTCCACGATCCCCACATATAAAAAATTTTCCACATTATTTAATACATTTTTATGTGTGAGTCCATCCAAATTCATTGAATGTATGTTGTGTAATATATTAACCATTATGATAATTATCAATTTAACAAACATAGGAATTCATTTATATGATATTTAATGCCCTATTAGTGTCTCTTTTGTTCATGTTACTAATCATCACTCCGTATATCTTGTTAAGAACAAAAAAATGAATTCTCACTACAAATACCATTCTATTCAGTGGCTCATTTAGAAAACAATTTTATTTTCATTTATATCCTTTATCACTCTGGTTCCTAAAAGATCCCATTATATACATGAAGTGAACATTAATGTATAAGAATATCAATAAATCATATTATATCTTTTTATAAGGGGAATAAATAATAATACAACCTTATTCATGTGATCTCAATCTTTTACAGTTTATCTAAATGAACAATTATTCTCTATATCATACAAAACATTTATGTTATAAAGAATTGTATCTTCTGTACAAATAACATCCTAAACAATAATGTTACATAAACGCTACCCTAATAATAATTCTAAGTACTTAAATATAAATATTTCATATTATAGTTACATTAAATTTGAATTAACATTCGTAAATTCCCAATGATCTATTAGGTTAATTATTTTAGGAATATATGTTATAAAATTTACATAAAACCCATATATATATAATTTGTACACTTCTAATCGGTATCCAGTTTTTTCATCTGTATAATACATTTCATATAATACATGATTTCTCATAATGAGAAATAATTAGGACTTTTAATTAAATTTAATCTTCTTTTTATAACTACAAATAAAACCTATGAAAATTATTTTAAACTGTGGAATGAAGAAAATCATAGTAAGAGAAAAAAATGAAGACAATCATTTGTCTATTGAAAAATAAGAAAACTCATGAAATTAATAAACCTATCATTCACTATCATTGAGTGTATAACAAAACATATCCATTTGAAAAACACAATAAATTGTTTCCCAAAAAGAACCTCTAAAACCAATAAAAATTATATAAATAATCATTTTGGAATCTTTGAGTATCATAAAATAAAATAAAATAAAACCATTGTAATTTGAATAATCATATAGAAGATTCCCAATATAACATTCTAGTGACGATAATCATTACCTAATGAATTGGATATCTATTATTTATTTCACCATACATATAATATATAGTGAGCTCACATGTATTTCCTAAGCTATTTTGGTGCACAAAACATCATATAAGCTATATAAGCCCCAACCATGAGCTATAAAGGGGATCAACCCATCATATAAGTTGTATCAGGCTGGTGAAATTTTCATATTATTCTAATGTACCATATAATGAATAAAACATTTTATAATTTCACCATTTAATCATAAAACAAAGTGAAAAACTCATTTATACCAATATGGTAAAAGGTATTGGATAAATAATTACACATTATTTTAAAACCAATTTTAAAAAAACAAAAATACCTAGAAATAAATGGAATGTTGTGTATTATTTAATTAAAAAAAATTAATGTTGTAGAATCTAAACTGCATATAACAGGTATAACATTAGGAAATGTCATTTCCATCATATTCATCAAAATATAATATTTCTATTAAATAATGATTATCATATGGAAAATTAATGCTTGAAATTAAAATATTATTTAATTAATTATAATCCATTATCACGAAAAAATTTACCCAATGTACAGTAATTAACATCAAGGGTTTTGATAATTAATAAATGGAAATAATTTTTAATGATCATGGAAAACGTTTTTGGGGAAATAATATTAATGATATTAAAATAACATATAAAAATATATAATGGGGAAAATTTTATATGAAAATAACACTACCAATATTAAAAATATGATTCAATAAATAGATTATTAGTTAAGATGGGAAAAGACATTGAGGTTTTTATTATATACAAGAATTCCAATGGGACATTTGTTGGAAAAGTAACAATGTTACTTGTTTGGAAAATCATACAAAGATTCATATAATTTTTTTCAAATTCAGAACATTGGTAAAAATTTAATTGAAAAATAAAATATAAATACTATAAACATTGTATAATTTTTTTATAATTTTTATATGGAATTTTTTTTGTTATAATAGGAACCTTAAATACTTATTTTTAATATAATTCCACATACATTCATTATAATCTTGAATAATAAACATAGTATAATATATTATTTATTAAAAACCTTTTCATGTTCTATGTTCCTTTATTTCATTTCATACCATGTTAAAATAAATTACTTAGTAATTAATGTCCAATATTAATATTTTGATGATATTCAATTCATATATCCAAAATGGATTCTATATGTTGACTATAGTCAATTAGTTCTTCATTACATCATCTCTATAAAAATTATCATTGAATATGTATAATTTTTTTAGGAAAATTATAAATTTATATCCATCATTTTAATATTTTAATGAAAAATGAAATATGTTAACATCATTGAGATGATACGATGTATGAATGCATTACTAATGTTTCCATTTTTCTGAGAATGTTAGGGAATGAAGGTAAGTATAATTTTACATTTCCTAAATTTTCATCATATAAAATATTTTATAGCCCTTTTTAAATTATACTTATATATTTTATCCAATTTTTGTGGTGAATAAAAATGAATCTCATCTCATTTTAGAGGTTATAGTCCACATGTATGCAAGAAAAACATTATCATTTTTTACTAAAGGGATATGTATGATAGTAAATTATATATAATATTTTCTTAATGTTAAATAAAAAATTAATATCACATATATATATATATATTAATTTAATCATTATAACCATCTGTGAGAAATAGTGATTGAAAATGAATAATATTGGTTCACAATGTAGTAGTATTCCATACACACAAATGATGAATTCCTATCACATTTGATGAGTTTATAGGCTTATTTTGGTTATAGATAAAGTAATACAAAATCTAATTATATTTATGATACTATTGATATTATATCATAATTTTTGTGGATAATTCGATAGATGTGGAAGAATAAATAGAAATAAAACATGAAGATAAAAACTATTCATCATCCTTGTAAAATCATTTTTTCGTACCACATTAAGACTAATAAGATTTCAATTCATAAAAAATGACTTATAGTGTGAGGGTTGGTATTATATAAAGATATTTTCAAATGGACTCTCCAATTTTTTTTAATCAATTGTGAAATAATAAGAATAACTGGTTCCCTTTTGTTAGAGAGTGGAAGAGAACTCTTGGAATTTATCAAATTATTTAATTAATGAAAATTAATATTAAATTATAAATTGATAGATAAATGTTTTTTCAATGAATTTATTATTATGTATGTAAATATCTTTAAAAAATAAAACAAAGACATGTTTTTACTATTTACTATACATATCTTTTGGTTATAACTCATCATTAATGCTTTTCAATCATTCCATAACAACAATGTATTTTACTGATTAATGTTCTTGATATTTACAATAAATGAAAAAATGGTTGATAAATGGAACATGGTAGATATTATGTACTATATAAAATTTACTTGGAGAAATTTAATAATCTTTAAAATGTTATATTATTTACTAAAATATTATTTACTATATAACATAAAAATATCAATTTGTAATATAATTCATTAATATAATATTAATAATATCAAGAAGAGTAATTGAATTAGAAAAATTTACCAATACCCAACTCTAAAATAATATGTTACTGAATAAAATTGTTGTATCAAATTAATTATCATATATTAATCTCTTTTGAAATATACAATGTAATTTAATAAATTCTTCCATTAAGTATGAAATATCTACATCAGCTTTGGGTAACAATTTAAGTTAATTATATGCATTCTAAAAATTATTAATAAATTAAAATGAAGAATATAAATATATTAAATTTCAAAATATTATTTATAACATAATATATCATATTGAATGATTTAAAAAAAATTATATTCACTATAAATATGAGAGTGACCTTATTGAAATTAAAATAAATAAAATATTATAATGGTCATAATCATATAAAAAGGAAATAAAATTTTATATATTAAACCATTACATATATGTTTATGTGTTATACTCATCCAAGAATATTTAGGCAAGTGTTAGTGCAATTTTATAGTCCCTGTAATATCATTTTGAACTATTTCATTACCCTATTTATTCCTTTTTTATGTTTAAAAAATTATTAATCTTACCAATAATATTGAAAAAAATTAATGGAACTATTTATAAAATATTTACCCATATATTTGAAATTTGAAATAATTTTATCAAAATTCAAAACATTAATGTGATTGAGTTTAATATAAAATAAAATTGTAAAAACCAATTGAAGAATATTTTTTCAAAGAAATGTACTTTTAAAATAGAAAATGACGTTATTAATATTCTTGTATAAAATAATTTTTTTAAAAATAAGTTAATTATATTAAATAAAAATTAGGTAATGAAAATATAAATATAATCCCCCAAAAATATATCATTTTAATTAAATAAATATAGTGTTTAATAATAATGTGTACATTTCATAATTTATCAAAAAAATAAATCATTTAAAATTTTTACATATAATTTAACTCATGTTAATTTTTCCACAATAAACCCAAAAAATTATTTTTTGTATAATAAGTTTTCTAAAATTACAAAAAATTAATTATAATATTAACTAATAAAGTGTTAGAAAACAAATTTTTGATAAAAATTTATTGACAATGAGTTTATGAAAAATTGAGTTAATATTTACAATGAATAAATTAATACATTAGAAATGAGTATGAATATTATATATTTTATAATGTCGTTAATACTATTTATTTCTAATAATATTATTTCTTGTTTACGTTGGTCATATTCTAATAATAATAATTCGATCTCCCTTTATTCTTGTTTTTCTGTATCATTTGTACTATAAAACATAGTAATTATTTTTTAAAAATCACACAAAATTAGAAATAACCTTATAAGGCCCCAGCCTTAAACCTTACTTAATCTTGAGTTATTACAAGATTACACATTGAGGATCTTTTCGGGTTTAGAGTTTTAGATAATTAGATCATAAAACTTGCATTACATTCCACATATAAACAAAGCGGTTACATTAAGATAGTATTCTTCATTCCCATCAATGGAAACACATTTAATATAAAACATGAATTATTTCTTGACACATCCTTGACTCTATCATCTTATCATGTACCTTTCCCTTGACCTGTGAAAAACATTTCAAAAACATGGGATGAGCATAAAAACTCAGTATGGGTTATAAAAAAACATGGAAAGGAAACATGAGTTCATATATACATAAGAATGAAATCATACTTTACCCATAAAACATAGGCACTTTAACATACCTCATAAAATCATGAATAAATCATAGAAATCATAAGACATAAAGGTAACTTAAGGAATTCATAACATTCTTACATAGGGAGTAACCCTCTTGGTTACGTTTGGAATACCCATCACAGTATATTCCCTAAAATCTCTTCGGAGAAACCTTAACGTTTCACTCCTTCGCGTTACCCAATGCATTGGAGAGCTATAACGGGCTCACCCGCCCTTAGTTTATCACAGAACCACCCATCTTCATAACAATGCCCAAGAACCATAACATAATCATATCACATAAAACATGCATAAAGGTAACATAAAATTTCCACATTTCAATCACGAGATATCAATACAACACATTGATATAAAAACATTATGAAAACCATTTTCAATACTAAAATAAAAGAAAAGTAAAACATGGTATATATTTTTCTTTTAAAAAGAAGGTATGGCTTGTAGAGGAAGCCGAAACTCAAATAACGGTCACGACGGCAGAGAAGTCGTTGTCGCCGCATACGTACGACAAAAACATTCACTTTTGTCGTTTAGTAAATTCTTCGTATAAAAAGGATTCCTTTTGAATAAACGTAAAAGTCAAAGGGGTTTATACACCGTATAAAAGAATGTTGTGTATAAAATAAAATATGCCTCAATGAAAGGAGATTGAGACGAAGTCCCATACCTCGTATCCGACTTGACCCGACCATTCTTTAATATCCTGAATAACAAACTTGAGTTAATCTCTAATTTCTTAAGAACCTTTTTCAAGTTCATTATTCCTTTTATACCATGTTATGAACATCATGTAATCTGTTAAGTTAATAATGTTCATTTTGTCGTTATTTGGTTCTTAAGTCAAAAATAGACTTCTTACACTTACATGTTGTTAATTTGGTCAAAGCTTCATTATATCCAGAATGGTATTCATTATGTAGATATCATATATGTCATATATATCCAGTACATACATTCATTTATAATATTACATCACATTTAGATGTAAGAAATGAAATGCACCGTTCATGGAGACGGTAAGCCGTACGTACGCATGAACGCTACTTCCATTTGTATTTCATATTTTCTGGAATGGAATCACAATGATATAAGAGTATATTATAATTCCAGTATAATAACATATATAATATCATTAACTTTATCCTTTACACATCCCACATATGGTATTAACGAATCAAATCACTTTTAGGGGGCGGTAGTCCGCACTTCCTAAAATGAAGATATCGTGTTTTACCCATAATGGAAACCATATAGGTATGCCCAAAATAATAAAAAACAGAAGCTTAAGGAAAACATAAACATATTATATATCATACATAAAAAAAGTGACATCATAATGGCCACCTTTGAAGGTGTTAAATGAGTGTTGAACAATCATCGTTTCGGGAGGCAGAATTGCGCCATCCACGGAAACCATATGTTCTTTAACCATTTGATGTAGTTGTGTGAGAGTGTAGCTCAAATAAATCTTATAACAACATCCTAGTATATTTATGATACTGGTTTTGTTACAAAAGAAGTAAATAAAAAGAGTTTAGGGGGTTGGAGAAGCAAAATAAAACAAATGAACATGAGAGAATGAATTACCTTTAAAAGTGTAACTCCTTTTGAGTTGAGCCTAAAGGCTTCCATTGAAACGATTCTGCCCAAAGGGAATCCTCTAGGATGAGGATAGGGATGTGGAGAGAGAAAATGGGCAGGGGTTGGCCGAGCCAAAGGCTTGAAGAGTGTGTGAAATGAGGTAGAGGTGGGGGCCTTTTATAAGAGGAGAGGAGGGGCACTTTTGAAAAGTAAAGAAATATTACATTATTTGAAAATGTTTTTCGGTTTTAAAAGGTCCCAAATTGATAGAATTTGTGGATAAGGTGATAAGGGTTCGAAATCCACTCATCCAATTGGTTTTGGACATGTGTAGGTTTTAGATTTTTCATTATCTTTCCATTTTATTTAAATCGTCAAATAATGATGTCATCGCTGCATCATTATTATGTCATAAATAATTCAATTTATATAATGTCTAAAAATTATAAAAAAAATACTATGATATAGTAAATCTTTTTAGCTTTCCAATGACTATTTATAATCAAATTATGGACTTGTATAACTCCAATTAAAAATTGTTTTCGTAAAACATATTATGTTTGTGTCATTTTCACTTTAACATTAAATAAAAAGTAATTTATGTCATTTCCCAACAAAAGTGGATCCATGGGGTCCCCAAGTTGACCCATGGCATGTCATGGTCGGCCATGACACAACCAATGAGGTTGGTACATGTGTCTAGGTCATTTCATTTTATTAAAGTATTATTTATACCTTAAACTACCCTAATTACCACTAATCGTGATTAAGAACTTAATAAGTTACTATTCACCAAAAAACTATTACAATCTCATTGAACCACATTTTACTTCTTAATGACAACAATGTATGTAGGATTTTCAAAATTCAATACACATTAGTGGTAAACTTTCATTTAACTGAAAAATCAGTTTGCTTGATTATCACTTAGTGGTTTCACTATTCATCAAAAATTGAAGTTTTTCAGAAAATTAACAAAAATTCACCCTAAGCTATATTTGATATTCCGAATTAAAAAATGAAGTCTAATTTAACAAAATTCAAAACATATAGGTCACATTAATTAATTTAATAATTAATTCCCGCTGCCAGAGCAAATAACATGTTTTTACAAAACAATAAGTATCAAAAGATTGACACCAGTTTAAGTCTAATTTCAAAGTGAAATTGATTCCAATGACCACCATTCGATAAAATGGTAAAAATATATTCTAATTTCACTTCAAAAACAATTCAAAACATAATTTAATCATATAAATAAATTAGATTAAAAAGTAGTTTTGATGTAAAATGCAGTATTTTTCACTATTCATTAAAAAATGAACATTGTCAGAAAAATACCAAAAAATCACACAAGGTAAATTTTGATGTCCCAATCATAAAGAATAAGTTTATTTTGACAAACATAGTTTATGAAATTTTCAAAATATAGATTCAAAAATGGTTTGCCATCAAAAGGCAGTAAAACAATCTTTTAAGAATATTAGTGTATTCCATGCATAAGATTGTATTTATTTTCATTTTAAGCCTCTATAACACTATCTTAATCATTAATAGACATAGATAAAAATATCTATTATTCATTACTTACTTGGGATGTTACATCCTTCCCCCCTTTAGAAAATTGCATCCCCGCAATTTATTTTACTTATCGAATAAATGGGGGTACTTATCCCTCATTCCATTTTCAGATTCCCATGTTGCCTCTTCAATCATGTGGTTTTTCCACAAATCCTTTACCTGATTAATCACCTTATTCCGTAACACTTGCTCCCTGTGGTCAAGAATCTGGACTGGTTGTTCCTCATAAGATAGTTTCTCTTCCAGCTGAACTACCTCTAGGCTCAAAACATGAGATGGATCTGGCATATACTTTCTCAACATCGAAACGTGAAAAACATTGTGTACCTGAGATAAACTCGGAGGTAAAGCCACTCGGTATGCAACTAATCCAACTCATTCCAGAATTTTGTCTGGTCCAATGAACCTTGGACTCTACTTTCCTTTCTTACCAAATCTCATCACACTTTTCCAAGGAGAAACCTTGAGAAAAACATGATCACCTACCTCGAAAGATAGATCCTTCCTCCGGTTATCCGCATAACTCTTCTGCCTGCTCTGAGCTGTTCTCATGTGTTTCTGAATCAGCTGAACGTTTTCTGCCATCTCTTCTACCAATTCTGGTCCCATCAACTTCCTTTCACCCACTTTATCCCAGAAAGCTGGAGATCGACACCGCTTCCCATATAATGCCTGAAATGGTGCCATCTGTATACTAGAATGGAAACTGTTATTATATGAAAATTCAACCTGAGAAAGATGTTGGTCCCAACTTCCCTGATAATCCATAGAACAAGATCGTAGCATATCCTCCAATGTCTGAATTGTTCGTTCTGACTGCCCATCTGATTGAGGATGAAAAGCTGTACTAAAATTTAATTCAGTACCCAACGACTTCTGAAGGCCTTTCCAGAAGTTAGAAGTAAACCTGGGATCACGATCCGATAAAATGGAGAGAGGAAGTCCATGTAACCTGACTATCTCTTTAAGATACAAATGCGAATGTTGATCAAGAGAGAAAGTATCTCGTATAGAAAGGAAATGAGCAGATTTGGTCAAGCGATCAACAATAACCCAGATTGCATTATTACCTCGAGATGTCTTCGGTAATCCAACGACAAAGTCCATGGATATATTCTCCCATTTCCACTATGGCACTGGTAAAGGCTGAAGCATCCCTTTCGGTAGCTGCCGCTCTGCTTTAACCTGCTGACAAGTCAAACACTTCACAGTAAAATCAGCAATGTCTCTTTTCATTCCATCCCACCAGTAATACTCCCGCAGATCTCTATACATCTTAGTACTGCCCGGATGAACTGAAAACGGAGAACTTTGAGCTTCACATAACAGCTCTCTCTTCAACTTTGAATCACAAGGCTCACACAATCTCTTCCCAAATCTCAAAACACAATCACTATCAATGTTGAATTCAGGCAACTTACCTTTCTGAACCAGCTCTACCTTTTTCTGCAACTCACTGTCTTGCTTCTGTGCTTGCTTGATTCTTTCTGATAGAGAAGATCTCACTGATACCTGAAACAAAACAGAAGGACTTCCTGCACCAACAACTTCTATGCCAAAGTTCATCAAATCGTTAACCAAAGGATCACGTTCCAAACGCAACATTGTTAATGAAGCATTACTTTTTCGACTCAAAGCATCAGCCACTTTATTTGCTTTTCCTGGATGGTAATGAATTGTACAATCATAATCCTTGATTAATTCCAGCCATCTCCTTTGTCTCATGTTTAACTCTTTCGGAGTGAATATATACTTTAAACTTTTGTGATCGGTATATATTTCACACTTTACTCCATACAAATGATGCCTCCAAATTTTTAAAGCAAAAAAAACAGCAGCTAGTTCCAAATCATGTGTAGGGTAATTTACCTCATGAGTTTTCAACTGTCGTGAAGCATAAGCAATTACCTGATCACATTTAGAGGTAAGAAATGAAATGCACCGTTCATGGAGACGGTAAGCCGTACGTACGCATGAACGCTACTTCCATTTCTATTTCATATTTTATGGAATGGAATCATAATGATATAATAGTATATAATAATTCCAGTATAATAAAATATATAATATCATTAACTTTATCCTTTACACATCCCACATATGGTATTAACGAATCAAATCACTTTTAGGGGGTGGTAGTCCGAACTTCCTAAAATGAAGATATCGTGTTTTACCCATAATGGAAACCATAAAGGTATGCCCAAAATAAAAAAAACAGAATCTTAAGGAAAACATAAACATATTATATATCATATATAAAAATAGTGACATCGTAATGGCCACCTTTGAAGGTGTTAAATGAATGTTGAACAATCATCGTTTCGGGAGGCAGAATTTTGCCATCCACGGAAACCATATGTTCTTTATCAATTTGATGTAGTTGTGTGAGAGTGTAGCTCAAATAAATTTTATAACAACATCCTAGTATATTTATGATACTGGTTTTGTTACAAAAGAAGTAAATAAAAAGAGTTTAGGGGGTTGGAGAAGCAAAATAAAACAAATGAACATGAGAGAATGAATTACCTTTAAAAGTGTAACTCCTTTTGAGATGAGCCTAAAGGCTTCCTTTGAAAGGATTCTGCCCAATGGGACTCCTCTAGGATGAGTAGAGGGATGTTTAGGGAGAAAATGGGCAGGGGTTGGCCGAGCCAAAGGCTTTAAGAGTGTGTGAAATGAGGTAGAGGTGGGGGCCTTTTATAAGAGGAGAGGAGGGGCACTTTTGGAAAGTAAAGAAATATTACATTATTTGAAAATGTGTTTCGGTTTTAAAAGGTCCCACATTGATATAATTCGTGGATAAGGTGATAAGGGTTCGAAATCCACTCATCCAATTGGTTTTGGACATGTGTAGGTTTTAGATTTTTCATTATCTTTCCATTTTATTTAAATCGTCAAATAATGATGTCATCGCTGCATCATTATTATGTCATAAATAATTAAATTTATTTACTGTCTAAAAATTATAAAAAAAAATACTATGATATAGTAAATCTTTTTATCTTTCCAATGATTATTTATAATCAAATTTTGGACTTGTATAACCCCACTTAAAAATTGTTTTCGTAAAACATATTATGTTTGTGTCATTTTCACTTTAACATTAAATAAAAAGTAATTTATGTCATTTCCCAACAAAAGTGGATCCATGGGGTCCCCAAGTTGACCCATGGCATGTCATGGTCGGCCATGACACAACCAATGAGGTTGGGACATGTTTCTAGGTCATTTATTTTTATTAAAATATTATTTATACCTTAAACTACCCTAATTACCACTAATCGTGATTAAGAACTTAATAAGTTACTATTCACCAAAAAACTATTATAATCTCATTGAACCACATTTTACTTCTTAATGACAACCATGTATGTCGGATTTTCAAAATTCAATACACATTAGTGGTAAACTTTCATTTAACTGAAAAATCAGTTTGCTTGATTATCACTTAGTGGTTTCACTATTCATAAAAAAATGAAGTTTTTCAGAAAATTACCAAAAATTCACCCTAATCTATATTTGATATTCCGAATTAAAAAATGAAGTCTATTTTACAATATTCAAAACATATAGGTCACATTAATTAATTTAATAATTAATTCCCGCTGCCAGAGCAAATAACGTGTTTTTACAAAACAATAAGTATCAAAAAACATGTCGTGGCCCCTCCACCATTCTTCATGAATGGTGTCTTCCTTGCCATAGAAGAAGGAGGATTTGTAACACGACGATGAATGAAGAGAGGCTGACGGAACTGGCCACCGACGAAGGCGAGGCACGCGATTGCACTGCATGGAGTGCATGGCTGGCCATCCGGCCCGCCGCGACAGACTGTCGCCCCGTCGCACCGCGGCCGCCCCGCCGAATCTCAGCCTCTATGTGTCCCCGCACCGCACCGCAGCCTATGTGGCCCTCATGGCCTCTACTCCACCGTACATATCCCTATGGCCTCCGTGGCCTTCATGGCCTCCTCGACCCCCTAGGAGATTCTTCGGACCTCGCGGCCTCTGGGCCACCCCGCACCGCCCAACGACCACCACGGACCTCATGGCCTTTACGGCCCCTCGCATCCCTCAAAGCCTCTATGCTGCTTCACGCCACCTTGCAGCCCCACCATGCCACCTAGGCTAGGCTGCCAGGCCGGATCACCCAGAGCGGGCCGAGCCGATCAGCACGGCCTAGGCCACCCAGTGCGTGTTGGGCCACACCGTGGGCCAGGCCGGACCCCACGGGTCGGGCCGTGTTGACCCAAATCAGGTTGCGTCGAGACAACCCAAACCGAATCGGCCAGGCCAGGATGATCCGACCGTGTCGGACCTGTCCCAGACTAGTTTTGACCCTATACGCTCGTTTGGTCCTAAACTTGGCACCAGTCATCCATTAGACGAACTGTCTTTGGTTATAGAAACCTAAGACCGAGATGGTCCCTTTGTTATACCCCACTAGAGATTTTGAAAAAAAATGTGTATAGATTCTTTGGATTGAGCATGAATCCAACTATGCCCTCAGGGAAAAAAGGATAATAACTCACAAACCGTGTGTTCGGCTGACGCACCATCTGTTTCTTTGAGAACCCTATGACATGGTGGTCCTTTGAGATACTTTTTAGTTGGAATTCATGGAATCTGGAGTATCGACCAGTGGCTTGAGAAGTGGATTCTCTAGGAGACGAGCAACCTTAGTGCAGGAACCCAGTAGTTAGCTGTGGTAATTTATTACGATCGTATGTGGGTTTGAAGACATAATGGAGATGTAATAGGATCATGTGTGGGTATGACGACATACTAAAGATGTACTAGGATCCTGTGTGGATCTGACGACGTACTGGAGATGTACTAGGATCTTGTGTGGGTCTGACGACTTACTAGAGATGTACTAAGATCCTGTGTGGGTCTAACAACGTACTAGATGTATACTAGGATCTTGTGAGGGTCTGATGGCATACTAGAGATGTGATAGAATCCTGTGTGGGTATGAAGACGTACTAGAGATGTAGTAGGATCATGTATGGGTCTCACGATGTACTAGAGATGTACTGGGATCCTGTGTGGGTCTGAAGACATACTATAGATGTACTAGGATCCTATGTGGGTCTGACAACATATTGGAGATGTACTAGGATCATGTGTGGGTCTGAAGACATACTGGAGATGTACTAGGATCCTATGGGGGTATGACAATGTACCGGAGGTGTACTAGGATACTGTATGGGTCTGAAGACTTATTGGAGATGTACTAGGATCTTGTGTGGGTATGACAACGTACTGGAGATGTAATAGGATAATGTGAGGGTTTGACGACGTACTGGAGAATTACTAGGTTCTTGGGTGAGTTTGACAATATAACACAATTCTCTTTGGATCTTATGATTATTTATGATCCTTCATGGGTCTTCCACTTAATAGAGTAAGATGAATTAGTAGATACATCTAATAATCTCTATTATTGTATCTAAAGATATACCTGGTGTGATCTGAGTTCATACCTAAGTGGTACTTTTCGTTCATGGTAATACCTTAGTGGTATTATTCTGCGTGGTGTACCTATGTGGTACTTACCTTTGTGTTATTCTTTCCCTTATGGAATAGATGAGCTTTGGGATTTTGGGTCGGACCCTGTATTTCCTCATCATTGAGAAGGGTATACAAGATAACTTATGTATATGTATGGGTATATACCTAAGTTGGGTTGTAAGTCGATTTCATGCTTTGTGGTTTATCCTTTGTGGATTATTTGAGACCATGAGCCTCTTGGGGTCCCTACTAAATATCGTTATACTCAACCTTGCACGGGCTATTCCCGCACCTTATTATGTTTGGTGCAAAAAACAGATCGCGCTGATCGAGGCTGAGGGTACCAGGACTGGACGATGGCCGGAGGTGGACCATACGACATGTCGATATGCATAGTAGATGAGAATATGTGTACTGTTGAGGAGGAAATCTATACCTACCCTTCGGGTTAGAACCTCGGGGGATGACCCAGTAGTTGTCTTTCACTTTCATCAGTTGAATTGCAGTTCAGTTGTACTTCTACCTTTACTGTTGGGATTGTATTTCCGCCCTCTTACATTCAGAAATATTTTTCAATATAGTTTACTTCTGTTCATATCTTGTTGTGTGTTTGGTTTCATGTGTTTTAGGATATAAATGCAATGCCTTCCTAGTTTTAGGGAATAAACCTTTCAGTGCTAGTTTCCTACCCCTGGCCTGTGGAAGGCGGGCATGGGGTATTCACGGCACGGGTCCCAAGGGACGGGTCGTGACATATATATATATATGAAAAAAATATTATTACACAATAATTCTAAACCATTAGAGGTGTTAAGGAAAGAATTAACAACAACATTTCATGAGGTCATAGTCCGCTGTACACAAAAACTATGATAGAGTATCACATTGCATATAAGTGCATGATTTATAGGTAAAAACATAACATATAAACATATTATTGTATTTAGGACACTTATGTAATTATATATTCAAGGAATAAAAATAATTTATTTGGTTTAAAAATTAAACAAAACAAAAGTGACTGTTGATGAATTATCACTTTTTCAAGTAAATCCTTCTGTTTTTCAACAAAGGAAATACTTGGTTTTCTTTTTGCAAAAAATTGTGATTCTTCAATTAATGGTTGGTATCTTTTAGATTACTTGGGTACTTTTTAGATGAGCCAAATGTCTTGATCGGTGAGAATTAGGGAGGAGGATGATTGCTTTTTATATTGGAGAGAGATTGAAATTATTTTAAAATAAATAGGTAAACACTATTGGGTGGAATCCCCTATATCTAGTGCCCCAAATAATGAACCAAATTTGATAAAAGTGTGGATATAGTCTAATAATGCCTATAAAACTAGATTTTGATATGTTTCATGATCATTTCGACCTAACATATTGATTTTAACTACTAAGTGATCACATTGTTATATATTAATCTTTGAAATCAATTTTAACTAATTTTACTAATATTTTTGGTGAAAAACAAATTTTAAATAACTAAAACAATAATATTATAATTATTCAAAATATGGAATATATGTTTCTAAATTCCAATTAAAAAATTGGTATAAAATATTTTAAAATTAATCATGCATACGGGACGAGACATCACGTTTTTAAGGAAAAGTTCAAAATTTTGAAATGTTTTATATTCAACATCTATGTAAAATTTAATTCATTGACAATATTTATTTTCAATGATATTAAATGAACATAATTTTAAATTAAAACAAATTAATAAAATAATTTTTTTTTATAATTTATTTGAAAATAATGTGTTTTTAAATTAAAATTGTGTGTCATTAACTATTCATTAATATATTATTGTTCTAAGGAGAATAAAAGAAAATAACCAAAAAAATGATATTAATATTTAAATATTTTATTATATTATCTCAAATAAAAATTATAACTCTTTCAAAATTTATTTTTAAAACCAGTTTTCCATTAAAATGCATTAATATAGCCTTTTAAATAAAATATATATTTTTATGCTTAAATAATGGTTTATCCATATCAAAATACTAAATTAATTAATTGAAAAATAATTTATTTAGTATGTGACATATAAATTTAATTATGATCTTAAAATATTCATTATTAAATAATTGTTTTAATATAATATTCAATTTATGTCATAAAAATAGTTCTTTATAAAACAAATCCATTATATTAAATTGATTTTTATTTTCATTCTTAATTATTTAGTCACAAATGAATCAATTATATATACTTGTGTAATATTTATATTCATAATTTAGTTAGTAATATTCAGTCATTCCATTCCAACAACTAGGTTATAACCTTCACATTAAATATTAATATAACATTTTTTATGTAAAATGCGGTCTTTCCTATTACACATGATATAAAAGAGACTCAATGTTATTTAAAATTCAATATAAATGATGTTTTTTACAATACTATATAAAAATTAATTTCCGAAAAAACAATTTAACAAAGGTCATTTATAAAAAATAATGAACATATTTATCAAAATCATGGGATTTTACATTATACCCCCCGACCGCCCTTAAATTGAATTTGTCCCGTTGAAAGCATCTTAGTTATCATAGGATTAGTATCTTTAGAATTAAATTATTGAAACCCACATTATAAATATAGTTAATAGTATATAATCTTAAAAAGAGAAAATTGGGAAACATAAAGGTCACTAGAAGTTATGCATTACTATGAGTCCACTTATAAGGAACAATTTTGGGAAATTAGAAGATTTTTTTGGAAGGAAAAACTAATTCCCATGGACTAATAATGAGTGATAGAGAACATGGTCATGTGGAAGCAATATATTCAAAACCAAAATCCAAATAGATTTGGAAAAGGTCATTGAAATCATAGTAAAAGATGGTAATGTGATAACATTTTATTAAAAGATATTTTTCCTAGAGTTGAAGGATTATTCCCCCATTTATAATAATATCAAAGGTAAATACAATGACATTGTGAGTAGATATTCGTCCTTTAGTAAACTTATACCATAATATCATCTTTTCAATATATGATGAGTATTCAAGATTAATATGTTACTTGTGAATCTCTAGTGACATATTTGGAAGATTAAATAATTTTAAATGGGATAATAAATTATTACTAATGTCTTTAAACATTATCCAAACCCAAAATTGTATGAACATGGTCAGATAATCCAAAAAATGTATAAAGCATCATAATAAAAATATTCAAAATTCAACAGAAATACCCAAAGATAAGACGAAATAATTCAAAAACCATATATACAAAAAACTCTATAACCTCAAAATAAAAAAGTGTTTTTACCTCAAGGGTTATCACATACATTCCAAATTTTAAGATGAAAAGTTTGATATCTTATTTGGAAGTAACATTCGTCACATAGTCAGCAAATCACTTTTGAATGATGTGTTTATCAATATGATAATATGTGTGTTTCCATAATTGAATCAATATCAGAGTTCATAAAAACCACGAAAATTAACAATACATTAAAACTTATTTATGTGAAAATTAAATGAGTACATGAAACATACAAAATGTTTTACATTTACATAATCCCAATAAAATGTGTCCTATAACGATATTGTGGAAATAATTTTTTTTACTAATTTATATAATCAAACAAGATGTATTATGGAATTAAACATTTTATAAACATTAATCTTATAGTAAAACTAAGGTATACATACATGTTACGATAACCTCATATGAATATATCATAATCTATAAATTTATCTGAACCAACCACTAATACAAACTATAACAACAAAGGTCCCGCAATCCTTGATCTTTTACCAAAATCCATGACTTTGCATTCGTGGCATTTATGTTGATATTTGTGACCAAACATTTTAATATAATATTTACAACATCAACAGTAATTTTATTATTTATATATTAGTGGAATGTTATGTTTACTAGTTTAGAATGTTAGGAAAATTTTCTATGCATAAAATAACATGACTTAAATTGAGAATTTCTCTTGGTTAAAAATCGAAAAAGGAGCATCCCCAAAAGAGGATTCAGAGCAGGTGCACTCACCAGAGCAAAGCCAAATGGATTTTCAGAATAAGAGGGTATGAATATGCCATTGGTACCAGCCTGTGCTTTCACAGGAATCCTAGGCAGACGGTCATGCAAAGCTGGAGAGCTACTATCAAGATACAGATGCTGGGGAGGGGCAGTTCCTTGTAGCATGTCTGGTTGAATTCCCTAAGACCTTCAGGTCATGTAATCTCTTAAGCCTACGATCCATGTAATCTCTGAGCCTACGGGCCTTGTCAGGGTTCCTCGTCATCCCATGAAAGGGGGGTTATAAAAAATCAATAAAAATGAAGGCCTTCAGGCCATTATGGCATGGAATCATCCGTCATTGGATTTTCATGGAACTATCCATCCTTATTTTAGCACAAAATCACCAGTAATTGGATTATCATTTAAACACCCATAATTAAAATATCATGTAATGAATCCTTAAATTCCAATATAAAATTAAATAATACCTAAAATATTTCATTTTATCATTAACTCCTAGGAACAACCATTTTCCATTTGATAACCTGAACAACTCCTGGGAAATAAATGTATTTATACTAAATATTTTCAAAACAAGAATAACACATGAAAAATAAATGGGATAAACAATAGGCTCTTCAAAACATGATTATCTATTGAAATAAAATGAGTCAAAAAATTCGATTAAAAACATTATTAAAAGATAGAAAATATATGGTTTAAAAATCTATTTTAAACACAATTAACACATCAAAAAAATGTCTTCCACAAAAATATATTTAGAACATGATAAACCCCTAGAAAATAGTTGGTCTTATTAAAAATAAATTTGAGATAAGATCAAACCATGGAATATAAATGAGTTCCATAAAAATATATTAAGAAAACGAATATACCATGGAAAAATGGGATATATAAAATATATATGAAAAATGACTAACCCATTACAAGTAATTGGTTTGAATTAAAATCTCTCTAAAACATCGTTATCCAATGGAAAATAAATTGTTTCTGAAACCATCACATTGAAAAAATAAAAATCCATCCCTAAAAAATGAATATGGTATCAATAAAAATTATTTTTAGTGTAGGATAAGAAACAATGTGGGTTCTTGATATTTATTAATGGAAACACCACTAAAAGAACATTAAGAATAGTCATGAGGTATATAGACATTAAACATTCTAATGTATCTCATACCATCTTGAAACATTGGAATCAAAATCCCCAGGAAGAAATAATGTTAAATGAAACCTATAATAGAAATGATAATAATGGAGATTAATGATATATCATTTCAAAGGATATGTATAGACTCCTCAGAGAATTGATATGTGTATACTATAACAAACATCTCATAGAAGTAAAATTGTTAAAAAAACCCATTATCGCTTGGGTATCATTGAAATTATCAACCCCATTAATGAGTGATAATAATAAATATTTGTAAAGAACCCAAAATATAATGACACTAATAATTAGATACATTAATTTTATCTTTATACACCATAAAAAGGCGTTATAAAAAAAATATCTCACCAAAATAAAAGAGAGATGAGAAAAAATTGTACATAGATTGTGTCATTTTAGTGAGGATAAATAAATCAAATAATTATTAGTAAAACAAAAAAGTACACACAACGGATGGGGAAATACCGAATAATATAATCATAGGTCATATAGAACATATTATTGGAAAAAAAATTATCAATTAAATATATGTTTAACTTAATGAATGGAACATGAGTAAAAATATCCCTCACCATGATTCTGATTTCTCATTCATGTCCGATTTCTTCTATAACAATAAATTTATGTTAATTATTTTATTGACTCTGAACCTTTTAATATTCTATTATAAAATTTATTTTACTTATAAATAGGTTAAAAACAATTATATAAAAAATAATTTTAAAGTTGGTTGTTTTGAACTTATTTATCTTATGTGTCAAAATGGACTTTGACAAGTTGTTTTTGGTCAATGAGGTAACTATTTAATAAATTATCGAATAATAAACATTAAATAATGAGGAAATTTTTACATAAATTATTCTTTTAAAATCCTACAAGGAATGAGGTTATGAAAAATGAACTAGCATTACGATCATAGAGATGGTAGTTCAAACATATTCATGAGTAATAATCCCATTTTTCATTGATCACTATAGAATGAAGATGAGAAACATTTATCTTTACAGAATTAACATTTTATTGTAAATAAAATTTTATTTAATTATATTAAATTATATACATCATTTTTTTATCTAGGGATTAAAAAGTATGAATCGTGTCGCTTTGAGGTGACAGTAGTCTAGAAACCAATGGGAAACATTATCACATTCTCTATGTGTGAAAGACAAAGAAGAAAAATGATATGTTATATGTGTTGATAGTTGATTTTTTCATTAATATCATAAATATTATATTTCTACCTGATATTTCTATTAAAACCATTTTTTAACACATTCCATGTAAGGATCAAATGAATCACATCTCTTCGAGGTGGATGTAGTCCACACATCCAAAAAATGATGGTATCATATTCCCATAAAGGGATAGAATTAATTCATCTGTTTTATAACAATTCCAAAATCATAATATAATTAAAAATATAAATTAAGGGATATAAAAAATGTAATTTGTTCATTATTCCCTACATTGAAATGTGGTAATGGAAGAACGAATGAAATCAGTTTGCGAGCTGGTAGTCCTCTATACATAATAATGATGATTGTGCATCACATTTGATCGAATCGTGTGAAGGTGTAGGTAAAAACCTCATTATATCAACATATAAATATATATATGATAATTTCATTATAATATAATCATGTAATAATATGAATTAATGTTTTCTAAGAATTAATTTAATCAAAAGTGTTCATACAATAACGATACCCCTTTCAATAAAACCCTTTTGCTATAAACCAAAAGACATTCTTGGGTTACATTCAACCAAAAGTGATGAATCTATGTTTCGAGGAGGGATTTTGGGATATTATAATTTATATGGGTAATAAAAAGGTCATTATAGGATTTAAGAAGTTGGGAGGGTGATTTCCATTCCATAGTGGAGAGGGAGTGGAATTGTTTTAAATATAAAAAGATAATCACTTTTGGGAATTATCCCGTACATTATGTAAAAAAAATTAATGATCTATATCCAATTGATTATTTGTTTAGTAAATATTTGAAAATGGGATTTTATCATGTGTTTTTATCATTGGGTCATTTAATATTAATGTTTAGAAACTTCGTAAACACATATTTTTCTTTCATTTGTTAATTAATTTTAATATATTTTTGTAACATTGTCGGTACAAAAAAAAATTAATTTACTAGAAATTATAAATGTTTAAGATTCAAAATATGGAAAGAAAAATTACAAATTAAAATCCAAGATATTGCAGAAATTAATTTTAAATTAATCTTTAAACGGGGTGAGACATCAAAACTTTTAATGAAATATTTAAATTTTTAAATGGTTTTTATATCAAATTACAGTGTGAAATTGATTCTCATGATGTTTTTTTAAAAAAAAATTTAAAATAAATTATTTCTAAATAAAATTTTCCATTAAATGGCATTAAAACAACCTTTTAAAAATATACTTCTCTTTTTTTCTTAAAATTGGATTTATTCATATCCTAAGTATATAAATCTTATTGAATGAACTAAAAAATATTTTATTGTATATATAAAATATAAATGTCATTAATATTTTTAAAAAATATTTATTTATCTAATTTATTAATATAAGACTTCAATGTAGTCATAAATATTGTTTTCATAAATCATATTCTTTATATTTAATTAATTATTTCATTCATTTATAATTAATTGGTCACTGAATAATTCATTATATAATCATGTGTAAACCATATATTCATAATTTATTTAGTAATATTCAATCAATTAATTCTAATGGCTAGGTTATAAATTTCATATTAAATATTAATATTATATTGATGTTCTATAAAACTCTGTCTTTCATATAACTCATGTTGTCAAATAAACTCAATATTACATGAAACAAAAGTTGAAATAGGTGTTGAATAAAACACAAGATAAAATAAGGGTTTAATGTTACAAAATATATCAAATAATTTAATTTAATTTTGAATAAGACATTTCTTATAATCTCATGATGTTAAACATGGAATCTATAGGGGTTGAATCTATTAACAAAAGGACAACCTATTTCTTATTGTATGGAAAACCCCAAACATCCCTATAAATCATCAATTTAATAGTTAACTCCATACAACTATAATATTCCAATAAGATCTAATTCATGCATGTTAATATAAGGATCCAAAATAATCATTTCTGTATGACCCTAAAATGAATTGATGGTATTATTTAGATGCATTGAACATTATTTTTTGAGATTCGCATTATAGTGATATATTGGAAGCATCAGTCATGGGATAAATCATAACTCCAAATCACATACCCCCTACCTAGATGATGATAATCATAAGAGTTCCAAACAATATTTCATTAATAAACCACATGTCTAATTTATAAAATAATATTGTAGAAACTCTTATGTATAAATATGGTCTCAACAGTAGAGAAACTATTTTATATAATTATTTTTCATTGACTGAGAACCTATGTCTTATACAAATGTTTGCATCGAAACATTGTATCAATTTAATCTCCACAATTGAGGTAAGTAATCTCAAGTTTGTTTTTGAGAAATATAAAAAAAAATATTAAATATATAATAGGTTATCATAGTATAATATAATTCAATACTAACTATTTCATAATACCTACAACTTATTCTCTTGACCCATGAAATATAAAAGAGACATTTGAAAAAAATATCTATGAATGCCTCAATTAGGAAAGAAGGTTTGTGTGAACTTTGAATGAGATTGAGTCATGTAGAACATTATAAATAGAATGGTGAAACTAAAGTGGATACTTTTACCATTAATGTGATCAATCATTTATGCTACTAATTATAATTATGATTTTTTTAGTCTCTTATTTTTTGTTTTTTATCATTTAGATACAATTTCAGAACCCTTCATGACCCCCATTAATCCAATCCTAGAAACTATCAAGATTAATATAATAACACAAGAAAATAAAAACACAAATAAAACTATATTAACAAAATATAAAAAACAAATCAAATTATATGGATAAAAAATATTGACTTAAAGAATAATATTTATTAAAATCACAATTTAAACTTCTAATTATATGACTATAAAAAAAATTCTCTAATTGTTCTCTTCAAGACCACTTATTAGATATTTATGATTTTGTTATCATCTTCATAACCTATGGAACATAAACATAAGAAATTGGAATATCTAGTGATTAATCGGTGAAAAATATATCAGAATGTATTGATCATTGTAATGAAAATATGAGGAATGATAAATATCTAAATATAAGATAATATGAAATGTATGATAATCAAGATAAATTTCATTAACACAAAATATTACAAAAATATCATTAGTGAAAAATAAATAATAAAATATATAACTTTTTAACATGACATAATTTATAGGATACATGAAAAGAAAAAATAAAGGAAATATTTAATTTTAGAGAAATCAATTACATGTTGAAACATGTAATAAAAGGGAAAAATTATACATGTATCATAAAATGATAAAATTTTAAATTTAAAACATTCATAACAATCGGAAAACCTATATTATAATTGCAATTTACCCACTCCTTTATTTTCATTCTCATTATATCCACACATGAAAATTTGAGGCAACTCATCAATCCCACAATTACACGAACAAATTCATTGTATGCATTCCCTTATATATATCATGATATATAATAATAAATAATTCATTGTAAGGTGATATAGGAACTATTTCATAATCATATATACATACGTGTTCCTATGAAAAACAATCTTTATCATGTCAATAATAACTTATAAAAAATAGTGGGTTTCATAAACAGTCACATACACGAAACATTAGAAATCATATGATATCAATATCACATTTTCCACAAGGATTCATAATATAATAAAATATAAAATATCACTTAATTTGTGATATAAAATTTTAATATAATGTTAAACAAATAATGGAATGATGTTTTGTAATCCTTTTGTACCATTTTGTAAAAGTCAATGCTATACAAACCTTTTAAAAATGTCTTCTTAATTATATACATAAAATTTAAGAGTAGAATACATGAAATTAATTTCTATACAAAAACCCTTTCCCTCTATAAATAATAAATTAATCTAAATATAAAATTAATATCTTGAAAAAATTCTGTTCTATAAAAAATTTCATAACTCAAATAAATGATTTTATGTTGAAAAGTCCCTTACCATTACCCTTTCGTTCAATGGAATACATTAAACTCATGTCTCGCAATGAAAAAAATGATAAATACATATTTAAAATTTTTATTTATATGTAATTATTTTTATATTCTCTATAAATTAAAAATTCCTCAATAAATATATTTTTTTAGTCTCATTACAACGTCAAGTGTTAATAATCATAATTGTTTTGAACTATGTTCATTAATGATATTTTAATCCCAATTTTCACCAAAATATTATCATATTATGATCAGTTTCTATTCTAGAAAATATTATAAATAAATACATATAATGTGATGCTTCCTTATTATGTGAGTCTTAGTCATGTTATGTGAAAATTAAAATGGTTATGAACAAGTTTCGGGCTATTAGTTAATATTGATGGATTACCTTATGAAGATCATGAAATTTCATATTATTAAAATGTAACTATATCAATAGAATATATAATATATACATATATAATATTATTCTCATATATAATCCATGACCATAAATGTTGTTATGTTAAGGAAAAATGTAATAATTTTAATCATGGAGGTGGTAGTATTCATAACACACAATTCACGTTTTAATTTATTTTGATGGAAAATCGGTGGTAATAAATTCTTATACCATCATAATAATAAAATCAAATTATAATAAATTATAAATGTTATATTTATTAGGGAAAAAATTAAAATTGATGATGAAAAAAGTGTATAATGAAATAGAATATAAAAGATAGGTTTAGGAAATTATACCTCACTTATTAGACTACCACCATTGCGATTGTGATTAATGATTTAAGGGGATGTATTTTTTGAGGAAAATAACAGCCTAATGGAGGATAATACTGTGTATAAGAATTTTGGGATGGGTTTTTTCTAAAATTTTGTTTTTTTTGAGGGTATGTGAGGAAAAGTGTTTCTCTTTTATATGTGAAAAGGAGTGTAATTTTTCTAAATAATGAAAAATTATTCAATAATGTTATGCCACACTCATGTCAGGTGCCTCAAAAATTGATAATTTTTAAAGAGAAGGGATAATAATTTTTATCTATATCTATAATATTCTAATAGATAATTATTTTTGAATATTTTATTCCCTAAAACTCCAATTTCACACACTTTTTTAATTTTAGTTTTCACCATAGTAACTAGTTTTATTTTATGAAATTTAAACTTCATGCCCCATAATGAATTGGGCCTTACAAGATAATTTAGACTCAAGAAAATAAATTTTAAATACAATTTATCAAATAAAATCCTTATATTTATTTTTAATTAATTGTTACATAATTTTATATAATGTGCAAAACAATACACTTATTGAAAAATATTTTTTTTTAAAAAATGTTTATGATTGTGGTGGAGTTATAAAAATGTTATTCAATGATTTTTAACTAAAAAATATTTTTCAACGAGAATGTATTTAACTTTAAATGATATCATGATATTTTTTATCTTTTCATTATTAATTAAATAAAATGTATAAAAATTATATTTTAATTAAAATAATAGAGAATTCTTCAAAATTGTGTTAATGAATTTATAAATTGGAAATAGTATTTTATAAATTTTATTTAATGTTTATTACATTTATTTTCATGATAATCATGGTTTTTGAAACATTCAATTTATGCAGATAATAATTTAAATTCATAAAATTATTATTAAATAAAAATTATATATTATATTAATTAATATAGAAATTAATTAGATTATAATGTCTCAAAACATGATCTTAAGGTAATATGATAATGATTAATAAAAAACTATTCTATTTTTTTTTAGAATTATCATTATGAACTTTTAAAAAATATTATAATAAAACCATAACATTTCATGAAATGTCATATTTAAAAAAAAATCAAAATAAATATTGTTTTAAAATTATAGCTAATAAGAGTAAAATTTAACATGACAAATAAACTTTTATAAAATAAATACTATTTATAAGAAAATATTTTCTTTATTTATTAGTTATACAAATAATATTTATTTTTAAAGTCAATTTTAATTATTTTTTTTAATTACTATAAATATAAATATTTCATAATTATATTTCATGTATTTATAACATGTAATTTTGAATATAACATATAATGATCTGTATTTTTTTGGTTTTTGGGATGTGTTAGAATATACTCAAAAAATATATTGAATTGTGTGGGAAAAACATGTGTCATCAGATTCATCACCACCTAAACTAATTTCATCTGAAAAACTTATTTTCATAGTGGGAAAAGAATTAGTGTAATTCTTATTTAAAAAATCCTCTGGTTCCCACATAAAAACAAAAAACTTATGATTTTCCAATAGAAACGCGATCATATGAGTGGTATTATTTTATTGCACCATATATTTTCAATCAAAAAATTTCACTGGTCATTCCTCAAATTAGATATCATGTTCTAGTGGTATAGATCTTGTGCTTAGAATATGTGTAGGGTTTTGAAGTTAACTTGTCAAAAGTGATGCATAAAACATATACTATAATTGGGAGAGTATTATAGTGAGTGATAATCAATATGATATAACCCTTAAATGATAATTTTAATTTGAAGGGCCCAATGTATTAAAGGTTCAACTTCAAATTCATAAAAAATCACATAACTCTCTTCCATGGATAATTTCAATGGAAGACCATGTCATTGACTTGAAAATAAATTTCACATAGAAGTTTATCTATAATAATATTTTTTATTCTTCATCTCTCTTTCATACGATTTTGAATTCATTGAACCTTCTCTATTATTTCATGGAAACTGTCTGGACCTACCAGCTTCCTCTCTCTGACATTAACCCAAAATTCTATATTTGATATTCACATACCATTGAGATCATTGTTTTTATCCATATAAATGATATAATGTAATATATTATTACATGATAACTATACCAAGGGAAGATATTTATACCAATATACATAGTAGTCTATTGAACAACATATCAATATATCCACTATAGTTTATGTTTTCACCAATTACTAGGTGTCTATTCGAGGATGCTAAGTAGTGAAAATGATCATATCCATCTCCAAAAATTTCTATGAAAGTACCCTAAATCTTGAGTAAAATAACATATTTCAATCAGATACAATGCATAGTGTTTCTACATGAATACTAACCACTTATCTTATATATGACATGGGGATTTGGTCATTGGATATATATAATTTGATTGAAATAAAATGTGATGACATTATAATGTGATCAACTACAACCAAAATAGATATATGAATTTTTTAAATTTTTGGGAGTCCTATGATGAATTCCATGGTGGTGTTTTCTCATTTGTATGATGGTATAGTTAATGGTTTCAACATGCCCTTATAATTTTTTCATTCAACCATAACATTCTGGAATATGAAACATCAAGATATGTACTCTGAAATCTCTCTCTTCTTATTATTCTACCATATGTTTTGTTTTTTGATCAATATACAACTTCATTAATCATGTATGTATATAATTTAAGAGCTATAAGAATCATCAAAAATTACATACATCCATTCTGTATTTGATGGGACACACTTTTAGTTTCCAAACCATATAACTCAATAGTTATCAATGTTGATGTAATAAATAATGGGAAACATTTTCTATATTTCTATAACCTCATTTTGGGTTTTTTTACCCTTGCATGAATGGATGATTAAGTTATATATTAGGAAACATAGGATTTATCTCTATTATTATGAACATACTATTAAAAATCAATAAATCAAAACGATTGTGTATTTTACAAATAGTATCATTGATAAATTAGCATAATCATTCCTATATATAGAATATATCAATTGATTTTTCTTTCCCATGTGGTGATTTATTATCTATTACAAATAAATTATCTATAACAACCATCTCTTTTGGAAGATATTGAATTCCATTTATTTGACTTTATATATTTCAAGTTATTTTTATTAGTATATATTTCACACAATTGTCTAAATATATAATGTCAGTAAATATTTAATGAAAATATCACTATTGATAGCTCTAAATTAGGTGTCACGTAAATATTTTCATTAATATTTAATTTAAATGTGATGAAAGAAATTTATCAATCATTTTCATGAGGATATAAATAATTTATTTTCCACACTCACTGTAATTTTCAAACCATTCACCTATATATGGTAATTTATATACGTGATAATTGAAAAATCTCATCTATATATACGTAATATAGACTTCATATTCCTCTGTCAAAATGAAATTAACTACCTCATGTGATTTAAAAATATATTTTTATTTGATATCCATGAAAAAATTCTAAAAAATAATTGGTAATATCACTCTAATATAATTAAATACAGATATCAGTTATAGTGGTCGGTCTGGGTGACATCTCGATGACATATATCATTGATGAATATATGTATATGGCCATTATTATGAATAAATGACCCATGAATGATATAGTTTTTTAATAGAAGTCAAAATTTATACATTTATAAAAGATGCCTTCATTATCAATGTATTTAAAATATATTTCCATTAATCATAATTTGTTTCATTTCTCGATGAATATATAATAATATCATATATAATGTATTCTGAAAATTTTTCTATGGTGTGTCTAATAACTCTATTAATTTCATTTGTGATTTTAGATGGAAAAAAATCCCTCCAATGGTCATGTTACAGGATAATTAAAACATTACATCAATTTCATTGACCAACTACTCACTAACCAATTGATTAGAAGACCTAATAATGATAGTGTATGTTTTCTTCTAAATGAATGGATAGAAAGCCTGAACCTATTTAGTTTATTTTGTATCAAAATGTGTTTTTTTTCTGATAACTTGAGATAACTAGTTGATAATTATCATGATATTTGTTTCTTCCATATTCAATCTCATAAGGTTTCTCACTGGGAAAATATCCACATTTTCCATTACACCCATTATTATCTGAGTTCTGATATGTTTTATCCATTAAATTTCCTAAGGGAAATGGGGGAATGAGTATATATAAATTAATGATTATATAGTAAACGAAATACAAAAAATTACAAATAAGGATTTTCTAAATTAAATTTATATGTCATTCTAAGAAACTCAATGTTTTTATTTATGTCATTAATGATTTATTTTATAACTTTACTAGATATATATTTTATGTCCCTTTTAAATGATTTATAAAGATAATATTATTAAAAAATTTATATCCCATGAGAGTGTCAACCCATGTGTACAGTAAGGACCCATTCCCCCATATACTCAACTGATGGATAACATGGAATACCCTTCCATTTTTAGTTGTATTTACCCATAAATGTGTACATTATATTACCAAATCAATTTATAGTTTCTATATAGGTCTGTTTTGTTAATGAAAACACATAATAAAATCTTTATTAATTTATTCTTATATTTTACTATACTTAGACTAATACTGTATACTTTTCTTTATATTTTTCAATAATAAACTCTAAACAAATATCTAAAATAAAGTAAATTAATCTACATATTAAAAACCATTATTTAACACCCTATACAGTGACCTATGATAATAATAATATAATTAATTCAATAATATCATAATTTAAATAATGCATCGCATAATATTTGAAAAATAAAAGGAATGAATGGTTTCGTGTTCATAAAATTAGTTACATAAATATATTAATATATATCCATTTAGAAATTTATTCAATAATTGTTACCCTCTGGACCCTTTACTATATACTTCAGATGAATTTTTCACCATCTTATCCAAAAGAATGTAATCATAATAATTATGTGTGCTCAAAATCTCAATAATGGAAAATATATATCCAAAGTATTAGATCATTATAATGAGGATAATATAAGGAAAATATCAATATAAATATAACATATCAAAAGAACATTTATGGTAATTTAATAACATTATGTCTCCATATAATATCATAAAATTATCATTAAATAATCATAAATGATAAGACAAATAACTTGTGAACATGGAATATTTTATTAGATATGTGCAAAGGCATATTCCTGAACAAATACAATTTCATGGAAATTAAATGCATTTTGAAACATGTAATTACATGATAAAAATGATGAAATTTTTCACAACATGAAAATCATGAAACCGTAGAACATCCTTATTAAAATGAAACCCTATGTGAGAAAACACATTCTTACCATGTATATGTGAAAAAAGACTTCATAACCACTCCTATGAAATCTCATTATGCTTATTCATGAGTCAAATAATTTATTATGTATATGACTTACTATATCTAGAGATTTATGATTATTCCAGTACATTAAAGAGTGATATAAGACCCAAAATTTCATCATTAATACATATGAGTTCAACTTAAATAATTCATCACTATACTAAAAATAACCTATCAAATAACAATGGGTTTCATAAACATGTCACATGTCATGAACAAATGAAACCATTTTTCATGACCCGGACAATGTTGGGGTTCAAGAAGCACGTACCCCAAGCCTGCCTCTATAGATATGGGGCTAGTGACTTGCATCGAAGGCACAAAAAACACAGGGAGGCATTTTCTTATAAACCTTTGCCCACACACGCAACCAACTCAATGAAAAAATTTAGAGTTAATGGATCAAAAGACGCAACACATCTATAAATAAACCAAACATTCATGAACCACTACATAATACAAGTACTATAAAATAAAAAAAGGAAAAATAGGAAAAATAAAAGACCATCCAGAAAAGATCCACAACATGGGTGTAACAAAAAAGTAAGCAATTCAAAGTGCCCTTCTCCTAGAATCCATGCTAGGACCAGCATGTGTGGTCCAAGAACTCATATCCCTATGGTCCTTTGATGTCATGATCATCATGTACTTTTCTAAAAAAGGTAGGACATGTACAGGCAAAGCCCATACTGCGTGATTATCAAAATAGTCAACAGGATTCCCTTAAAAGTTAAAGGGGGATCCATAATATATATTTATAAAAGGGGAAGCGGTATATAAGAAAATGTGAATAAAAATAAGGGCCTCACAACCCAAAAATGGAAGGAAGTATGCTCGTCCAAACACAAGGAGTTATAAATTTTTCGAAGTTGAACTTCTCATTGAATCTTCACTATATATATTAGTAGAGTAGACTCATCCAACCTCAAAAATATAGACAAAGAAAACACGTGGCATTCCATATGCATATTTGCCACTCCTAGAAGGAGTGTAGCCAAAACCCATGGAGTGGAAACTAGAAAAAGAATATATATATATATATATATTCTTATTCAAAGAAGCCCAAATGAGGGAGTAATTAGATCTGTATCTCAAATCTCAATCCATGAATGTGATTAGCCATTAGTTCCACGGTAAATAAACCATGTGTGAATCCATGCATCTTGTCAAATCTACATATAAGGCACAAGACAAAGGTGATCAAATCACCACACCTTAATATTATCCACTATGGGCGATACTAACTCCCCCACACAATTTTAGGTAATATCACAAGGATGCATATTGGTTAGTAAGGAACCTATCTTCCCTGAGATTCCTTAGGTATGTCAAACCATATCACTCCACTTGGAAAATACAAGGCACACCATGCAAGATAGAAAATTCATTTCCATGCCATGTCACTGTGAAAAATGAATCCACACCATGCCACTAGGCAAAGTCAATCCATGCCAGTCCACTGGGAAAAGTAAATATATGCCATGCCACAAGGAAAAGTTAATCCACTAATATCATCATGTGTTATCTTTGGGTGTGAAAAAACATAACATTCACTTCATATCTTGAAAAAATCTATTGAGGTCACCATCACATTATATATGGAAACCCACTCAACATAGTCATATCACATGCTAAAATCTGTGTTCAATAAAAGGACATACAATGGTTTGAACGTCACTTAGTTGATCTTTGTAAATACATGAAGTGGGAGGTTGGCACACAATGTTTGGCCCCTATTCATTATGTGGGAATTTATCTGACCAGGCATGGGTTCCATCACATGTTGTGTAATTCACTATGTGAGTGGAATACACGACATGTCCTTCCGATCTGGGATTGGGGAATGTATTCTGGTCATGTGTTTCATCACATTTAATGTGATCACAAACAAGGCCCCGCACACCCAAACAGATCATGCAGTTGTGATCCTTGTAGAAAAAATTATATGATTGACAATTTATTCACCGCAAATGTGCATCCAATGGAAGTGTCATCAGTTTTTGCATTTTTCACGCATGGCATCCCATGGGTCCCACATCTTGGTCCAGAAACAAGTTATATTGATGGTGCTATTACGATCTTCATCGGAAGACACACAAGATGCACTAATCATTTGTCCAAAATGGATCCTAGTGAAAATGTGGCATTCCATCGTAATACCTGCGAACCAGGACTCATGGATCCCACATATCAATATCTATTTAAACACTTGAAATTGGAATTGGAAATTTAACCTCAATTTTAGGGTCACAATTCCATTGACATATTGCCAATATGATGTTGTTTGGAAGGGTTATGACAGATTCAAGATTCATCAATAACAATAATAATATTATTGTTGGGTGTTTCATGGGCCCTATTCCAAAACCCAAATTTAAAGTGAAATATTGGTCTGTAATTGACCATATTAATTAAAAGGTTACATATCCCCTAAATTCACATCAAACAGAAATGACACACATGAGATATGTTAGGAGGAAGATTTGATAATATTATTAAATCTATTATTTCATTAGGTTTTATGGGCCCAGTTCATGGGTCAAGAAAAAATTATCTAAAGGGGTCTTAAAAAAACCATATCATTGACAGGGTCACACTACCATTGATAGTTTTTGAATTGGATGACGTACGATGGAGTTATAGGGGTTTAAAAATATATTATTATTATTATTATTATTATTATTATTATTATTATTCTTTTCGTTATTGTAACTTTTTTTAGCATTTCCCCCTAGGTTTTATCCCACCCATCCTAGAGCATGATCAGGTTGCTTACCCTGCACATCCTGGCCGCAACCCTCTGGCCATCTGCCTTCACTACCTATAGCCTTATGTTGGCCTTTCCATGGCCCCTCTACACCTACCTTGCCTCACTAGGACACTATCGCCACAACTCAAGAACCGAATGTTCTACCTGATAAAAGGATTTTATTTCAATGTTAGAATCAAGCAAGAGGGAACATATTGAGGAAAAAATTATTAAACTACTAAACCATTTAATCCATGTCAGAAATCCCCCCAAATATGAGTCCTACTTGAGTCATATTTATTATTTTTGATGAAGATCACACTTGCACAATGATTGGGAAACATTGGTGTGTTCTTCGTGCTATCATTCACTTGAATCCCATGCTTCGTTGTTCCTCATTAAACATTTTCCAATGTGGAGGAGGGTATAAGAGAGTATTTTTATTATTGGGGAATGTGAATTATGAGACTAAAATATCATTACCATAAATTTATATCAATATTTTATTATTAGTTATTAATCATATAATTAAATAAATAATAATTTGATTATTTAAATGTGAGTTCATAATGCCACATAATCCAAATTACTAATATCGACAAGAGTTATCTTCCTCCTAGGGTAAATCCTGCGTTCTGAACTCAATAGTGGAATAAGATTTTTTATTTGTGTCTCCATCCATGAGTTATCTGAGTTTGAGCTATTGAACGAATAAATTAATAATTTTATTCATCCATTTAACATACTTCCAATGATCAAGGGGTCGGAACTTCCTTCACTGACTCATTTTATGTTGAGCCATGTGTAAACACTATGTTCTAAACCCATACATGGTCTCATATTTCCGATCTGACCAACCGTTTATGAGATATCACATTTCATTAATTACTTGTGCATCCATAATATAAAACATATTTAAAATTTTTATAAAAATTAATTTTGGACACCCTGGGTCTCTGAATTGCACGCCTTATCAGTTCCTAGATCTCTAATAGAATATATAAATATTTCAAAGTTTTATTAGGAGAAACTAGGTTTCTACATCATTCCATACATCATGATTTTCTTCTACAAATAGAAAAACTAAAAAACAACTCAGGATACTGAGCTTACACCTGACTCTCCAGCTAATAAGAACACCCACATGTTTTCTATGATAGAACAACACACGAACCAAAGGGATGGTACATAATTATATGGTATTCTACCAGAATAGGGAAATGTGATTCACATGTATAGAATATACATATTCTAAAACAAGCAATGATATTTGGTCATGAAGGATTTCATAGTGATTTCATCAAAACCGAGAATCTCATATATGCTCAAGAAGAGAATGTGTCAATACTGTCAACTAATGAAATAATGTTCACTCTTTCCCTACCAGGGTTATGTGCAGGGAATTCACGTGCTATGAAACAACTTGCACTAGGTGAGGTTGGGACATCCCGCCAAGGGAATCTTCTATATCATTTCACTATCCCAGTGTATAGACTATCTCGAAGTCATAATCGTAAAAAATGTTCATCCAGTATCACTGTCTTATGTACATGTATCTTTGAGGTAAGACATACCTGAGACATTGGTGGTCTGAAAAAACCACAATTTCCTCTCCTAGAAGATATAGTCTCTACATTCTCAGGGTGACAATGATCGCATTCAGAACTAGGTAGTGAGTTTATTCATTCTTTTCATTGGGTATCCCTCACCTCAACATGTACATTATAACAGTAGTATCAGGACTTTACATTGGTCACCCAAGGTACAAATGTATAGGTACAGTGAGTAAAATCATCCAACTTGAAGAGGATAAACATAGAAAGAATGTGGCTTACCCAATGTGTCTTTTCCTCTCTTGGAAAAAGAGTAATCCCAAAAAACAAGCACTCTGCTACAAAATTGCTCCCTCAGTTCCCAAATAATAAAGACTCTTCCACCACAGCTTGATACTGTATTCTTCTCCAGTACTAACTCACCGTCAAATTTTGTATCATGTCACAAAAATGAATCTCTTTGAGGGAATGGGCCCATCTTCATCATGCAACCTAAGCTATATCCAACAACACTGACATAGGGTTAAACAGATATCCCACGTCACCAAAGTAAAATCTCAAGAAAGGAGCAGGGAGAAAAGGGTACTTCATAGAGATACTAACATGGTCTAGTAAAAAAGTAGAAGAGATTAATGAATTACATATTATCATCTCATTCATTTCATGATCGTAGGAATCGAAATCTTATATGTCTATCTGTGGACCCTGTTATTAGTACCCCATGCCTGATAGGGGCTACCTGGTTGTGGTGGTAAGACCCAATAACTTCTTTCCCCACCTATAAATCCTCTTAATCTTATGATATCCCTAGCACCCTAAGGACAACCATGGTCATGATGATGTAGATGTTGTGGTGATCAACCTTTTTCCTGCCTGAAATTCATAGTTTGTTTTGTCAGGGAATCACATTTCAAGTGACCTCACCGGTCACAAGCATAACACCATCCCTTTCTAGGTTGTCACCTCTCTATGTGCTGGGACATCCCCATATGACTACATTACTGAGACTGGTCATTATATGATCTCCAACTGTAAGATATTGTCTACTGATGTATTCTATTTACTATAGACATCTTATATCTATTGCACCCTCTTCCATACCCAGATGTATGGTGTGAGAGGAGGATCTCTACCTCCAGAGCCTAATGTAGAACCCCAACATAGGTGGTGATGAAAAAGTGTACTATTATCATATTGATCTCCCTATGGAGTCCCTTCTCAAACTTCTGTTCCTGGAAGTAGTTGACGCGGTGCATGTTGATGGAGTAGGATGCAAGGGTTGTGAACCTATTCGTGTACTCAATGACCGACATCCATCCCTACAAAAACTGAAGGTGCTCCTAAAGTCGAGTGGAGCATAATAAAGAGGGGTAGTACTTCTCATTAAATAGCTCTGGATTTCATCCCATGAGAGTGTCAACTCATTAACTATCTGGGTAACCATGTTCCAAAAACTTCCTGCAACATCGTGGATAATGTTGGATGTCGAACCCAATATATGATCTTATTCTATCCGCATAAGACTAAATAGGTGGACCACCAACTCTAACCAAACCTCTATTTCTTGGGGGTCTACTTCACCATGAAACCTCAGAGGTCTCTATCGCTCGAACTCACAAAGCGTGCTCCCCCTACGCATGTCCTCATCCTACTATATAGGGGTTGACTTCTACCCAACTTGTGGTAATGATACTACAAACCCACCTAGAGAGAGGGTATCTCATGAAGGGTCCTAAACTATGGTGTCATATCTCACAGAATCATCATAAAAAACCAGAGCAAGTATCATGGCTAGCTGTCATCATAGAGACATCCTAAATGTTATCATGGAGAAATGCGGTCACGTGATCATATATATATATATATATATAATAAATTATGTGGAGATGAATCACTAAGGGTAGTAAACAACTCAATACTATATGATTATTGTACCATTGATACATGATACAAATATATTAGGCTGTCGAGTTGACAAGAGGGTAATCGGGTTCCTGGTCAATGGATACATCGGTCGCTCATACCATCCCTGGACTCCCTAGCTTCAGAGTAACTCTCATGACACATCAACACTATTTACATAATCCCAACCTATACATCTTTAAGGAAATGACTAAAAAATGTCTCTAGGGTTGAACCACCTCTGATACCACATCGTCATGACCTGACCCATGTCGGTGCTCGAGCTGCAACTACCCTATGCTCACCTCCATGGACGATGGGTGGGAGACTAGTGTTAAAGGCACAATAAGATTAGGGAAGCCTTTTCTTATCAACATGTAAACAAACATGTAGCCAACTCAATGAAAAATTGAAAATGGATAGGAAAAAATGCAACACTTCAATAAATAAACCAATCATGGTTGAACTACTAAACAGTACAAGTATTTTATAGGAAAAATGAATATGGAAATAGGGGGAGAATACAGGCCCAACCAGAAATGTGTTGTGACAATAATGTAACTAAAAATTAAACAGATGAAACAACCCTTCTACTAGAACCCAATCTACGGCTGCGGTAAATGGTCTATTCACTCATATCCATATGTTCCATTAACATCACAATCAACCTATTCGCCGTCTGTATTAGGGACGACATGTACGGGAAAAGCCCATTTTGGGGTTAGTATGAAAATACTCCATAGGACACCACAAAAAGGTGATGTTGGAACCATATGTGATACTTAGAAAATAGAATGCAGTAGATAAGACAAGATACTAAAAAAGGAGTGTCACTCAACCCAATAGGTGAGTGATGTTATATCATCGAAACACAAGGAGTTATTAATAGTGGGAAGACGAAATTATCATCGAGTCCATGCTACTTATAGTTGGAGAGTTGACTCATCTAACCATGAGAAGCTAGACACAGAAAACACATGGCATATTCTGCACATCTTCATCACCCCTGCAAGGAGAGTAGATAAAACCCAATGAGTGATAATTGAAAATGAATATATATATATATATATATTCTAGTCAAAGAAGCCCAAACAACGGAGTATGTTGATATCCATCTCATAAATAAATCTAAGAATGTTATTAGCCATCAATTCCATGGTAAAAAAAACTAGCTAGATGCTCTACATATCATTTCATCTTCCCATGAAGCACAAGTTAAAGGGGATCAGATCTACACACCTTGATATTATCCTCTTTTTGCAGTACTGACTCACCAGCATGGTTTTTAGTCGCGTTATAAAGATGCCTCTTGGTGGAAAATGTGCTCGTCACTCATATGATTCCTTAGGTAATTTAATCCATAGAATACCACTGGGAAAATTTAAGCCACACCATGCCAATGGGAATAGTCAAGCCACACCATGCCACTGGGAAAAGTCCATCCACACCATGCCACCGGTAAATTTTATGCCACACCATGAAATAAGGAAAGGTGAATCCATAGTTTTCAATTTTTTTCAACTCTATGTATGCCAACCTTGAAAATTATCAATATATCTTGGAACCGTCATTGAGGAACCCATCATGTTCTATGAAAAAAACACTAAGTATAGGCATCTCGCGGGACAAAATCTGAGTTCAAACAAAGGAGATACAAACATATGAAGAGCGCTCAGTTGAGCTCAAGAAGTACACGACACGTGGGGTGGCCAAATGAAGGTTGGACCCTCTTCGTTTTCTGGTCGTGTCTCTGGCTAGACGTGGGTTCCATCCCATGTAGTAGGATATGCTTTGTGGGTGGGATACAAGGAGTGTCCTGTTGAACTGGGGACCAGATCAAGCCTAATGCATGCATATTCATTGGCATATAATTATATCATGAATAAGGCTCAACAATCCGAAATGGATAATGTCATTGTGATTCCTGTGAAAATGCACAATTTTGACTATTTATTCATCCCAAATATACATGTCATTGAAAGGTCAAAAGTTACTGCATTACACTCCCACCAAATCCCATGGGGCCTACATCTCGATCACAAAACAAATTATATGGATCACGCCATTGAGATCCTCACGGAAGACACACAAGATATACAACTCATTCATCTGAAATAGATACTCGATGAAAATGATACATTTCACCATAATGCACATGAATCGGGCCTTATGGGTACCATACATTGATCTCAATTTGAATATTTGAAATTGGTCATGAAATTTCCACCTCAGTTTCAGGGTCACAATATTGTTGATGTCTCACCAATATGATGTTGTATGGATGATTTATGAGAGATGCAAGATTCTGCAATAATAAAAATAATAATATTGTTGGGCGTTTCATGGAGCTGAGTCACAAACCCAAATTTAATTTCCATGATTATTCCTGAAATGATCTTCTTAATGACAGGCTTACGATTCCGCTAACAGTGCATCAAACAGACGTCACATGAAGAAGATATGGAGGGTCGAAGATTTAATAATAATATTAAATCTATTATTTCTTGGGCAATTCATGGTACCATGTCATGGGTCAGACCAAATTATCTAAAGGGGTCTTAAAATGATTGTATCATTGATAGGGTCATGTCGCCTCCAATGACATGTAAATTGGATGATATCTGAGGGAGTTATGGGGGTTTAAATCAATAATAATAATAATAATAATAATATTATTATTATTATTTTCTTTATTTTATTTTTTGTTTTTGACTACCCCCTTGGGTTTCACCCTACCCTCATGGAGCTCGCCTGGGCCGCCACCCCAACACAGCATGGCCGCCACACTCTTGATGTCTATCGTTGCTGCCTCTGGCCTCATATCGGCTCCACTCGGTCCCCACTCTGTTTGTCTCGCGTCACACGAATGTCACTGCTGCTACTCGGGAGATTTCTACTCCACCGCACATGACTGTGTCGTGAACCACTAACCGCCCCTACCTTCTCAGGAGTTTTTTTTTAACTTTTTTTATAAAATCTACAGAAAATAGTTAGGTTTAAAATATTTTTAAAAATTCACTCAAAATTCAGCATCTAAGATGTCGCCTTTCCACTTCGGGTGAAAGGGGGAATCCACGATGACGCCTTTCTCTTAAATTTTTTTTTTAAAATTTTTTTTGTTTGGTTTTGGTTATATATATATATATATATATATATACAAACAAAATAAAAAATTTCAGAAGAATTTCCCTACTATTAAAGATCAAGCACTACAACCATTACAACAGTCTGGATTCTGACAGAAACCCTTACCCATGCCTCCCTTTTATAAAAGGACTTACCCTGAAAATCATTTTATATTTTTGATGTGGGATTCAGGTTCTCCCTTTCTTGCGGGGTACATTCCGCATTTCTAATGAGGGATTTTGTTTCAAGTACGTGATTTTGAAAGAAAATAAAAAATAAAATATAAGGCCAATATAAATGAATTTTTTTACATTGATTAAACATATAATAAATATTTGAAAACTAAGAGAATTTCCTCAAAAATGTTGATGAAATGAAATTTATTAGTTTTCAAAACCTCCTACTTGAAACATAAAAATGTTTCAATTATGTAAATTTGAAAGACTATAAAATAAAAAATATAAAAAAAATATAATTTAAACATTTAACAATGATTAAAAATATAATAAATATTTGAAAACAAAATAAATTTGCAAAAAAATGTTGATGAAAAGTAATTTATATGCATTCAAAACCGCCTACTTGAATCATAAAAATGTTTCAAGTACGTGAATTTGAAAGACAAAAAATCATAAAATAGAAGACCAATATAATTGAAACCTAAATCATTTATTAAACATATAATAAATTATTTAATTATTGAATTAGAAATATAATTATTAATTATATAATAATTAATTAGTTATTTAGTAATACAATTATTCATAATTAATTATGTAATAAATAAGTATTTATTTAGTAATATAATTATTAATTATATAATACATAATTAGTAATATAATGATTAAATGTGTAATTATTAACTATGTAATAAAAACATATTAAATTAGTAATATCATTATTAATTATAAATAAAATAATTAATTATAATAAGTAATTATAATTATTATTTATTAATTGTTAATAATTAATTATGTAAAAATTAATTAGTTAATTATAAAAATTATTATTAATTATATTATAATTAATTAGTACATTTGTAATATGATTTTTAATTATAAATATTCATTATAATTATTAATTAGTAATTATTAATATAATTATTTATTATAATTATTAATTAGTAATGATTAATAATTAATTATATAAAAATCAGTTAATTAATTTGTAATATTATTATTGTTGATATAATAATAATTTACTAAAATAGTAATATACTTTATAATTACATTTATTCATTATAATTATTAATTATTAATTAGTAATTAGTAATTAGTAATTATTATTTACTAATTAGTTCATCTGTAATATAAATATTAATTATAAATATTTATTTTAATTATTAATTATTAATTATTAATAATTAATTATATAATTTTTAGTTATTTCATTAGTTATATTATTATTAATTATATACAAATTAATTATTTAATTAGTAATATAATTTTTAATTACATTAATTCATTATAATTAATAATAATTAATTATTAATTAGTAATTAGTAATTACTAAATATAAATTAGTAATATAAATATTAATTATAAATATTAATTATATATATTTATTAATTATTATTACTTAATAATTATTACTTATATAGTAATTATTTAGATAATTATTAATATAACAATTAATTATATAATAATTAATTAGTTAATTAATAATATCATTTTTAATTATATAATAGTAAATTAGTTAATTAGAAATATTATTATTAGATATAATAATTATAATTTTTAATTAATCATTATTAATAATTAACTATGTCATAATTAATTAGTTAATTATTAATATTATTATTAATTATATAATAATTAATTAGTAATATAATTATTACATATATAATAATTATTTTGTTAATTAGTAATATAATTAATATTTATATCTAATTAGTTTAGTAATTAGTAATTAGTAATTATTAATTAGTTAATTAGTAATATAAATATTAATTATAATTATTCATTATAATTATTAATTAGTAATTATTAATTATTAATAAGTAAAAATTTATTATTAATTTGTTAATTAGTAATATAAATATTAATTATAACTATTCATTATCTTTTAATCTATTAATTAATAATTATTAATTTTTACTCATTAAATTTTACTTATATAATAATTATTAAGTTAATTATTAATATAACTATTAATTATATAATAATTAATTAGTTAATTGGTAATATAATTATAATCTTTCAAATTCATGTACATGAAACATTTTTAAGTTTCATGTAGGCGGTTTTGAAAGCTTATAAATTATTTTTCATTAACATTTTTTTTGGAAATTACTTTTTTTCAACTATTTCTTATATTTCTAATCATTGTTTTAGGTTTCAATTATATTGGTATTCTATTTTATGTTGTATGGCCTTTCAAATTCACGTATTTGAATCATTTTTATGTTTCAACTAGGTGATTTTAAATTCTTATAAATTACTTTTCATCAACATTTTTTTAGAAATTAATTTTGTTTTCAACTATATATTATATGTTTAATCATTGTTTAAAGTTTCAATTATATGCGTTTTATAGTTTATATTTTATAGTCTTTCAAATTCAAGTACTTTAAACATTATTATGTTTCATGTAGGCAGTTTTGAAAGCTTATAAATTACTTTTCATCAATATTATTAAAGAAATTATTATTTTTTCATCTATTTATTATATGTTTAATCAATGTTTAATATTTCATTTATATTGGCCATACAATTTATATTTTATTGTATTTCAATGTCATGTATATGAAATAGAACCCCACATCTAAAATGAAGAATGTACTACGTAGTAAAGGGAGAACATGAATCTCACATTAAAAATTTTGAATGATTTTCAGGGAAAGCCCTCTTATAAAAGGGAGGCCTGGTTAAAGGATTCTTTTAGAATCCAGACTAATGTAATGGCTGTAGCGCTGGATCTTTAATAGCAATGAAATTATGTTTAAAATTTTTGTTTTGTTTATATATATATATATAACAAAAAAATTAAAAATAAATTTTTTGATATGTTTTGATTATATATATATAAAAAAAAACATATAATTTCAAAAAATATTCCCTGCTATTAATGATCTAGCGCTACAACCATTATAGCAGTCTGTATTCTGACAGAAACCCTTATCTAGACCTCCATTATATCAGAAGACTTTCCCTGAAAATCATTCTGATTTTTCGATGTGGGAATCAGGTTCTCCCTTTCCTGGGCTGTACATTCTGCATTTTCTATGTGGGATTATGTTTCAAGTATGTGACTTTGAAATACAATAAAATATAAACTATAAGTCCAATATAAATGAAATTTTAATCATTGATTAAACATATAATAAATAGTTGAAAAAAATAATAATTTCGTAAAAAAAGTTGAAAAAAATTATTTATAACCTTTCAAAACCGCCTACTAAATCTAAAATATGTTTCAAGTACGTGAATTTGAAAGAATATAAAATATAAACTATAAAATGAATATAATTGAAACATTAAACCTTGATTAAACATATAATAAATAGTTGAAAAAAAAAAGAATTTCCAAAAAAATGTTGATGAAAAGTAATTTATAAGCATTCAAAACTACCTACTTGAAACATAAAAATGTTTCAAGTACGTGAATTTGAAAGAAAATAAAACATAAAATAGAAGACCAATATAATTGAAACCTAAAACATTTATTAAACATATAAGAAATAGTTGAAATGGAAAGTAATTTCCAAAAGCATTATAATGAAAAATAACCTATAAGCTTTCAAAACCACCTACATGAAATGTAAAATTGATTCAAGTACGTGAAATTGAAAGATTATAATTATATTACTAATTAACTTATTAAATATTATATAATTAATAGTTATATTAATAATTATTTTAATAATAATTTTATAAGTAATAATTAATGAGTAATAATTAATAATTAATAATTAATAATTAATAATTAATAATTTAATTAATAGTTATAATAAATATTTATATTACTAATTAACTAATTCGTAATTAATAATTACTTAGTATTAATTATTAATTACTAATTATTAATTATAATGAATTATTATAATTAATATTTATATTACTAGTAAAGTAATTACTAATTAATAATTACTAAGTACTAATTAATTAGGTATAATTATTAATTATATTACTAATTAACTAAATAATTATTATATATGTTATAATTATACTACTAATTAATTATTATGTAATTAATATTAATATCACTAATTAACTAATTAATTATCACATATTTAATTAATAATAATTACAAATTAAAAATTATAATAATTATATTTAAGAGTATTATTACTAATTAACTAATTAATTATTATATAATTAATAATTATATTACTAATTAACTAATTAATTATTATATATTTAATAGTTATATTAATAATTAACTAAATAATTACTATATGAGTAATAATTAATACGTAATAATAAATAATTAATAGTTAATAGTTAATAATTATAATTAATATTTTTAATTAATATTTATATTAATAATTATAATGAATAAATGTAATTAAAAATTATATTACTAATTACTAATTAATTATTATATAATAAATAATTATATAACTAATGAACTAACTAACTATTATATAATTAATTATTAATAATTATTAATTATAATTATAATGAATAATTATAAATAATATTTATATTACTGATTAACTAATTAATAATTACAATGAACAATTATAAGTCAAAATCATATTACAAATGTACTAATTAATTATTATATAATTAATAATAATATTACTAAGTAATTAATTAATTATTATATAATTAATAATTAATAATTAATAAATATAATTACATATAATAATTAATTATTATATTTATAATTAATTAACTAATTTTTATTATATAATTAATAATTATATTACTAATTAAATAATTAATCATTATATTACTAATTAAGTATTATATAATTAATAATTATATTGCTAATGAACTAATTAATTATCATATAATTAATTATTAATAATTATATTACTAATTAACTAATTAATTTTAACTAATTAATAAATATATTACTAATTAAATAGTTAAATAATTTCTAATATGTTTAATCAATGTTTTAGTTTTCATTTATATTGGTCTTTTATTTTATGTTTTATAGTCTTTCAAATTCACGCACATGAAACATTATTAAGTTTCAAGTAGGTGGATTTGAATGTTTATAAATTACTTTTCATCAACATTTTCTTGGAAATTCCTTTTTTCAACTAGTTATTATATGTTTAATCAATGTTTAAAGTTTCAATTATATTCTTTATATAGTTTATAATTTATAGTCTTTCAAAATCACGTACTTGAAATATTTTTATGTTTCACGTAGGCTCTTTTGAAAGGTTATAGATTATTTTTCATCAATATTTTTGAGGAGATTCATTTTTTTCAACTATTTATTATATGTGTAATTAATTTTTAAAATTTCATTTATATTGTCCTTATAGTTTATATTTTATTGTATTTCAAAGTCACATACTTGAAACAGAATCCCACATCTGAAATGCCAAATGTACTGTGCAGGAAAGGGAGAACCTGAATCCCACATTGAAAATACAGAATGATTTTCAGGGCAAGCCCTCTTATAAAAGGGAGGTATGGGTAAGGGTTTTTGTCAGAATACAGATTACTGTAATGGCTGTAGCACATGATCTTTAATAGCAGATAAATTCAGCTAAATTTTTCTTGCATATATATATATATATATAACAAAAAAAATAAAATAAAAATTATTATTTTCAAAAAAATAGGGGAAAGGCGGCGTCACGGACGCCGCCATTCACTCGCAGTGCAAAGGCAGTTTCGCGGATGCTGCAATGCACACGAAATTCAAAGGCGACATCAGGGATGCCTCATTTTGGGTGAATTTTTAAAAATATTTTTAAACTAACCGTTTTCTGGATTTTTTTTAAAAATATTACATAAAAAAATCGTCAAAGCTACCTCTTATGGCCCCCTTGGCCTCACTAGACAACGTCACCCCCTTTGGATAGTCCACTAGGACCATCAGTACTTATGCTGGCCATTACACCTTCATTGAAACCGAAAACCTTGAATCGATCATGGCCGTATGATCCCTAGGTCACGATCTAGAGAGATCTAGCTTCCACTTCTGATTCCATCATCATTGCTAAAATCCATCCTGAATCAGGGTTCCTGTTCAAGCTGGGGTCAGTCAGAAATTATCCACCTGGGAACCACATGGTTTCTGCAATGAAAAAAACATAGAAATTAGGTAGTAATGCACATAAGCAATGGGTTTGGATTTTGGGATAGGCTTTCTTGGCCAATGATCAAGAACATGAAATTTGGGTTATAAAATAAATGATAAAAGAAATTTATTTCAATGTTAGAATCATGAATAGGGGGCACATATTAATGAAGAAATTATTAAACTAATGAATAATTTAATCCAAGTCTTAAAAAATAAAAAGAAAAGTCATACCTTGATCAGATTGATTGTTTTTAATGAATATCACACTTGCTCAATGATCAGAAGAAGTTGTTGCATTCTTATCGCTTCGATAGATTTGGATCCAATCCATCATTCTTCATCATTCGTTGTTCGTCAACAGGGAGGAGAAGATATGGGAGTATTTTTTTCATTGGTGAAATTGAATTATGAGAGCAAATATCATAACCATGAATTTATATCTAGACATTAATTTTACGTATTAATCAAATAATTAAATAAATAACTATTTAATTGATTTACTCTGCACTCACGATGGCACATAAGACGAACTCCTAACGTCTAGAAGTTTTATTCCCATCATAGGGTAAATCATATGTTCTAAAATCATTGGATGCCTCATATTTCAAAGTTAAGTCCCTATACGTGAGTTTTTCATGTTTGAGATATTAAATTAATAAATTAATAATTTTATTCATCAAATTAACATACCACCAATGAGCAAGGGGTCTAAATGTCTAATACTGACTCCTCTTCTGTCACGCCTTTGGTAAAATCTACATTCCTGAACCAATTGGGGTCTTGGATTTACAATTCAATAAAATGTTTTATCAATATCCCATTTTCATTATTTAATATATCCTTCTTAATATAAAACCAATTAAATATTTTTATTATAATTAATTTTTGGCACACTAGGCCTTGTAATTGCGCGCCATCTCAGTGCCTTTCCCTAGAATAGTATATAGAAATATTTAAAAGTCTTATTAGGTCAAAAACTGGTCTCTACACCATTTGATAATTAAAATTCCATTATTATAAAGGGTTTAAAAATTAATTAAATATATATCATCCCATTATGAGTGATAATTTATTTGAGAATAATCATTACCAAATCATATAAATGGTTTCTTTGAACACGTTTTGTATTCATCGTTGTTAAATACAAATTTATTAGTTCCTTTTCAAAAATAATACTTTTTTTAAGAATAATTTAAAATAATTCCATGCTTAAAATTGATTTTCTTATAGACTAGTTGTCATCAGAAATAATAAATGCACATTAATCAAAGTGCAATGTCGTTGATTGATGAAGTTCAGATAAAAATTTCTTATCTAAATGAATTGATTTTTAGTTACCATATACATTACCTTTAAAATTGGTTTCCAGAGAATTTTTTATCCCATGATATCATAAAAAATATCAAATACATAATTTCATACAATGATATAACTCAAAAAGATGGGAGTTGTAGTCATGTTTTGTGAAAACTAACATTGTGAACTAGATTTCAGTCATTCACTGATATCCACATAGTACATTATTAAGATCATTAAATAATTTTTTCATAATAAACATAAAAATTAATTAAATAATTTAAAAATACAAATCATATAAACATTAAAACAATAAACTAAAATAGGAGAAGTTTATATGTGAATTGAAAAATGAAAAATGTTTATTAATGGGGGTGCTACATCACATAACTCGTGATTCACATTTTCATTTGTAATAATTAATATAGAATGGTGATTAAGTAATCTAAAATTACTATAATTATAAACATGTATAATATTGAGTTTTATTTTACCATTTAAATATTGTGAAATGTAATATTAGTAATAACAAAACGATATGATGAAATATAAAATTATAATAGTGGTTTCAGAACATTTAGCACACTACTAGTGAGCATGCTTGTATTTAAACTACATTTGTTTATTATTGTAATGGACACCAAGATAATTATTTTTTTTGGAATGATCTCACCTAACATAGTAACACTATCCATAATCCTTGGTTTATAGTTTGGGAATTTAATGCTATTTTAGCTCCTAATGAGAATGTAGGTCCTCCACATGCCTCCATCTCCACTAGGAATTCTAAAACAATCATTGAACTTAATAAAGTTACAGAGGGTAATCTAATGGGTGCTAAATTCACCTGGTATAGAAAAAAAAACATAATAGGATGGTGTCTAGTAAACTTGACATGGTATTCACTAATGACCATACCCTAGATAAATGGGACAACATTTCTAGTATCACTTTTAAGAAGATTACTTCTGATCACCATACCATCTTAGATATCTTTTCCCATAACACTATAATACCTTTGACCCCTTTCAGATATAACACTACTTGGTCCTCTGACCCAGACTGTATGAATATCATCAAAAACATCTAGTCTAATTTGCATAGTCATAATGGGGAGTTTTCTTTCATGGTGAAATTGAAAATTCTTAAGAAAGTCCTCAATAATTGGTGGAAATCTTAACCAAACGAAATATACAATAATGTCACCCTTCTGGAAAAATAACTTACTCAAATTCAAAAGGATAACACCGCCTCTAATTTTTCTCACGACTCCAAACATGAAAGCAACATTTCCTCTAAACTAATCACTCTGCTCAACATTAAATATAACCACAAAAAGAAAATCTTTAAATCCAAATGTCTTAATTATGGGGATACAATAATAAATTATTCAATTCCCTCCAATGAGTTTGAAAATCCTATAGGTATCTTGCCTATCTTTGAGAGGGGGGAAAAATACTTGACACTGAGGAAAGAATTTCCAATTATGTGATATCATAATTTCATAATATCATGAATGGAGCTGTGATTGATTTTGATCTTATGTCTGATTTTATTTCCACACTAGTTATTGATGAAGAGAACTCTCTTCTTAATATTTTTCCTTTTGACCAAGAATATAAAGACACAGTCATTAGCCAAAACTCGGACGGTGCCCCTGGGCCAGATGGTTTTGATAATGGCTTCTATCAAAAACACTGGGATGTGATTCAGGATGATGTCTGTTGCATAGTGAAAACATTATATTCCATAGGTATTCTCTCCCATGGATTAAATTATCAATTCCATGTAAATATCGCTAAAACTAAGAATGAAGAAGAATTATACCTCTTCAGGCCCATTACTCCCATAAAATCTCTATTCAAGATTATCACCAAATTAATTTCCAATAGAATTACTACTATTAGAGATAGAATTGTCTCATAGAATAAATTATTCTATATAAAATCAAGATATATTCAAGACTGTATTTTTCTTGCCTCCGAATACACAAATCTCATAAATAGAAAAAATCAAGTGGGGAATGTTCCCATTAATCTTGACATTGCAATGGATTTTGATACCATAGATTGGAATTTCATATAAAAAGTCCTTATGTAGTTTGGGTTCAATGATAAATTTATAAATAGAATCAAAGCCCATTTTAATTCAGCCCATATTTCCATCCTCATTAATGGATCTACTAAATGTTATATTGTTTGTTCATAGGGATTTAGACAAGGTGACCCCGTCTCGGCTATTCGTTTCTCTATTGCTGAAGACTACATAAGTAGACTACATACTCAATCTATACAAAAAGGTAACATCAAACATATCTATGCTTCTAGATACATGAATTCCCCCTCACACCTTCTATATGATAAGGACATTATTATTTTTATTCAGGGGGAAAAAGATATGTTAATAATCATAAATCCATTCTTCTTCAATACAAAGAAGTGTCCAGTCAACACATCAATTGTCACAAATCTTACATTTTCTTTGGTAATGAATTTCCCTCCTGTAGGAAACGCAACATCAACAATACCTTAAGTGTTAAGAAGGGATTATTAACCTTCACATATATTGTTGTTCCCATATTTTTTGGTAGTCCCAAAGCGGCATACTTCTCACCCATCATTGACTAAATGCTTCGACACCTTTCTTCTTGGAAGGGTAAGAACCTTTAGACAGATGGGAGAATCTGCCTTGTTAAATACACTACTGTATCCAAATTGGTTTACTCTATAATGATTTACAAAGGTTCTAAGAGTCAACTAAGACACCTTAATGTATCTATTAGGAACGTTTTTTGGACTGGGAGTACTCTGGAGAGAAAACGGGTTACTGTCCCCTGGGCCACTTGGTGTAAACTGATTGATAAATGGGGTATTGGTATTAAAAAACATTCTAATTTTAATGAATCTCTTTAAGCCAATCTCATGTGGAACATCATTCATAACAACTCTCCTTACACAGATTTCCTTAGGGATTCATTCCATATCAAATTTAAAAATAATCATTCTCACTTTCTCATGTCCTCTATATGGTCCTCTATTAAAAACACCTTTACTTCCAATATGAGAAATCCCAGATGGATGGCTTGAAAATATTCAAATTTAATTTTTTTTGGGATAACTAGACTATTGCTCCCCTGATCCCTTTAAGGCCTAATAACCATCCTCCACACCCCACAATGACACCATAAAGAATTCCATTAATTTTCAAACCTCTTGTTTTCCTGAGGATATCAAACTCATTGTTGAGATCTATCCCTTCACTAATACAGATGACTTTCTTATTTAGGATAATTCTCACATTGGGGAGGTTGAATGTAAAAATTACAACAATCGGTTGTTGAAAAATGATGATAGAAATTTATCCTGGTTAAAAAACATATGTCAAGCCGAGTTAAAACACTCTAGATTCACTCTAGTTTGGCGTATCTCCCATGGTAGAATCCCCAAGGATACCTTCATACAAGTTTTCGAGATTAATATTTGTCTGAAATTTCATATGTGTAACCATCCTCGAGATGTTATTAATAACCTATTTCTTTCTTTTGATATGACAATGGCTCTCTAGCATTATATTTTTGACATTTTTGAGTAATGATGGTTTTTTTTAGTTCTATAACCTCATAGCCACAACGGTGTATGGACCTACCTAAATCGCAATAGATCATGAATATTTTTTTCATAGCTATAGTGGAACTTCTCCATGTGATTTGGTATGGTAGAAATGATCTTAATTTTTGTAACAACTCATTCACGCTTAATTCAGGTTAAATGAGAATTCTCATCGCGATACGGGACGCGGCTTCGATTCAAAAGGTGCTTTGCAACAACCTGGTTTGAAACCATATGATTCATAGGTTTATTGGTGTTGATGGAAATTACCCTAACCCTAGAACCACTTTTGATGTTTTTTGGAAGCCCCCTCTCTCAGGCTGGATTAAAATAAATGTGTATGGTGCCGTTAAAGGCAACCTTGGGCTAGTGGGTTTTGGAGCCATCTTCAGAAATCTCCTTGAATAGATTCTCAGCTGCTTCCATGGATCTTGGGGTTCTGCTTCCTCTTTGGAAGCCGAGATGATGAGAATTAACCATGATATCTCGTTCACCAAGATACACTACTGGAACAAAATCTATATTTAGAGTGACTCCAATGTTATTATTAAAGACATGTGGAATGGTACCATTAATCTTTCATGGATGCTCACTGCACACTGGATGGACTACCTAAACTCCCTTTTAGATGTAAATTTCATCGTCACACATACATATCGTGAAGCAAATATGACTGTTCATGGGCTTGATAATATGGGTGTTACTCATGAAATTCATTAGAGGGATGATCTTCTTCCGAGTTAATCACACTTTCTGTTAGGGATGTAAACAAAATTCCATATTTCAGAATTGTGCAATTGTTTTTTTTTATAAATAAAATTTGTCTTTTGGTCACTTAACATAACACTAACATTTAAAAAAACATTGTGAATGGGAGTAAACCATTTAATGGTGGTATTTCCAGAAAACTAACAATATTTGACAATTGTTTAAAGGACGTTTTTAACTATATTTTTTAATTAAAATTTAGATATTTGGAGTGAGTGGACGGGAGTAGAGGAGTTCACTTTTATATGTGAAATGATCTATAATTTTTGTAAACAGTCATTAAATATTCAATAATTGGATGTGGATATAAAAAAAGAGCATAAAATAGAAAAATAATAAAGTATAGGGACGATAATGTTCAAACACACAACCTTCATTCAATTAGAATCACGTTTTATTTATTTAATTCTAAGTACCTCTATGTTACTCACTTTTATAATTATTTGTTTACCATGGTAAGTAGTTTTTAGTATGGTATTTATACTTTAGAATAAATCTAAAATTGTACTTATTAGATAATATGGATATAATAAATCTAAATATGATAACAAATAATTTTTTAAACAAACTATACTATTTATGAAAAATTAATTATAACAGAAATGCACATGACATGAAAAAAATTAGGAATTAATGATTTTTAAGAAATAAACCATATAATGAAGGTTAAATTTTCAATTCCATTAATTTCACTAAATTTATAATAGTTAATTTTATATATATATTTTTTAAATAATAATAAAATAAATCAATAACTTCGTTTCATAATTTTATAAATAATTATTAAATATGGTTGAAAAAATAGTTAACCGAAAAATTATTCATAAATTTATAAAATATTGAGCATGAGTTTATAAATATAATATATTATATTAAATAATTTACTTATCTTTATAATATTTATCTTAATGTAAAACGAAGTTATAAAAACATTAAATTTTTTCATAATATTAAATAAAATCATAAAGTGATAATAATAAAAACCTGTTTATTTTTAATACCCACATGGAATTTAATTACATCTGAAAATCCCAAAAATTCATTATAAGCTAATATGATCTTGGAAAATACTAAAAATAATTTATTATATTCAAATTCATAGAATAAAATTGTAACCATCTAAATAAAATAAAATCATAATAAAAATTTACACTGTATATTTATAAAATATAATAATTCCCCAAATTAACATTTAAATGAAATTTGTATATCATAATAACTGTTCAGAACATGTGAAATACTCAATTTAAAAATTATATTTTATTAATATAAATTATTTTATTAGTTTATATATTATACTAATTGTGTCTATATTTAATGTTAATCATATTATTGGTTTTTTTCATTTTCACATGTGTATTTATTTTTAAATAGTTCATAACTCTGAAAATAGTTTTCGTACATTCTAATTTTATAAGTACCTTATAGTAGTCCATATTTTTTGGTGATGGTGTTGAATTTTGATAAAATCGTCAAACACGATATTTAATTAATGATGAAATTCAAAAGTTGTAATATAACACCTATTTAAATGAATTGCATCCATGAAATTTCATTACATGGATGAAATAAAAGAGGATACATTTTTAAATTCAAATAATTAAGATCCCACCTAATGTCATATGTTTTATAACTTCACTATAGATCCTTTACCAGATGATCTGGCATGTTCTGTATCACCTTATCAATCTAGTCCATAATTTCCTCAAGTTGTTCCTCATATGAGAGATCATGATCCATTTAGAAAGCTCTAATGCTGAGAACATGTGAAGGTTATGGAACATAATTTCTTAAATGTGACACATGGAACACATCAATTTCTTAGGGGAGGTGTGGATGGAGAACTATTTGATAGGATAAAACCACGACACGATCAAGGATCTCAATAGTTCGGATGTACTAAGGGATCATCATTCTTACCTTTTAAAAATTTATTACAAGCTTCCATGGTGATATTTGAAGGAATAACTTTTCACCCACTTCATACTCTACATCATGTCAATTATTATCTGTATAACTATTTATTTTATATTTTTCAAATCAATTGATTGAACCATATATAATATTTCTTCAACAATGTACAGACCTTGGATTGTCCTCTCTCTTGAATCACCCCAGTTTGATAGAGTCCTCCATATATTCACATATAGAGTCACATATAGTGTCATCTGGATTATAAAATGAAATATAATAAAATATGAGATGTATACTAGGATATTGTGTTCATAACTACATTTATTGAAACCCATTGAACTCGATCTTAGTATATCCTCGTGAGTTTTAATTCACCCCTAGACTAGCCATCTATCTAAGGATGATATGTAATTATAAATCTAAAGTATATCTCAATTTTTTTGAATACTTCTCAAAATTAATAAGATAATCCATATTTCCCAATTTCATACAATGGATAGTGATAATCCATGATGCCTCACAATTTACATTATATATATCTTGGTGATTTGTTTCGAGGGGGAAACCCTTTCTGATGGATAAAAAATGCTCTAACCATATGTGGTGATTATATATAAACCGAATAGTACTATAGAATTTATCAATTTTGTGGATTCCTATGAAGAAGTTAAGGTTGATGTTTTCTTATTTTCATATTATTAGGGGTAATGGTTTTGACATAACCATAAAATTATATCATTTTTCCATAGCTTGATGGATTATAATGTATCGATATATGTACCCTATAATCAATATCATTATACTACCCCAATGATTTTTTTAGATGTATATATATCTTACTACCTCATGTATTAATATCAATGAATGAACTATGATCGTCATTGGAAATTTTCATTATCAATTCCTTATTTTATTGGACACACATTGAGGTTAAAATATTATAATACCATATTTAAAAATATTGAACTCTAGAAATTTCACTACTCTTTTTAGTAGATCTAAATTATCCATCATGGATTCATTGTTCATTAGGTGAATAGATTATTGAAAAGCTTGTTCGGATAGAGAGGGTTTTTATACTCCCATTATTATTTAAATATCCATCTTTTGTAATTCCAAGACATAAGGTTCTTCTTTAATTCTCTCCATGGATAACGTAACATGATCTTTATTAATTATAGAATCGAACAATTTATATTCCTTATATAGGTGGTATGTTATTGGTAATACATAATATTTTATCAAATATAACCATATACATTGGCTCATATTCAGTCCCTTCCAGGATATTATATATTTCACGATCTTCTAGTCAATAGATATCTCACACATTCAACCATAACGATAATTTTACCAAATCATTAATGTAAATATCTCTACTACCAGATATAAATAACTTACTAGATAATTTTTTTGGAGTCATTAGTTTTCAAGAACTATTTGAAAATAACATATCATAATACTTGAACATTCATCCCAAACCCTTTCTCAATTTGTCAATATATATCCAAAAACCATCCCTAGTACTATGTAAAATAAGAATAGGAGTAGTAAACAACCTATTTAGGAGTCCCTTAAAACATTCATCACAATTTTCTTTACAAAGGAAAAATAATACCTTCTATGTATACATAGTTAGTAGATCTGATATCAATGATATATTAATCTTGATTAGTCAACAATATCATTCTAACATGATTAATTAAATGATTTTAGTGACAATTTTTGGTCTGGGATATTTCTCAATAACATCCATAATTGATTTATATAATAATATACCCTTTTTAAAGACTATATAACCCATGAATAACGCATTTTTTTAAAAAATTCACAATTTATGAATTTGGAATAAAACATCTCTTTCTCAAGGTCTTTTGACGATTTTATAAATGATCATCATGATCTTACTTATACCTTGTGTATATAATAACATCATCTATGAAAACAAAAAGAAATTCATCAATGTAGTCTCTAAACACCCTATTTATTATATACATGATAACTATAGGAAAGTTGGTAATTACAAGATAAAATTACTATAATATCAAAGCTTATACACCATGTATAAAAATCCATCATAAATATATTTTTTCATCTAACCACTCTCTGATGGTATGCTTAACAAAATTTATTTGTCGATATGTGTTGAAATACTTATGTTTGATGAAATAGATCCTCAAAATAGGGTAGATAATTTATGTTTTTATCAGTATTATATTAATCTAATGTTAATAAATAGAAATAATCATCATTCCATCATTAATTTTGGCATAGAGGACATGTACACCACACATCGAGTCACTTGAGAATATGATACCCTTTTTTATATGGTCTTGTAGTTTCTTATTTACCTCATCTAATTTATTGTAGGAAATTATATATGGACTTGTTAATATAACAATTAAACGAGGTATGAGTTTCATTATGAAACCTTCCACGAACTATAGGTGAATAATATGTATATCCTCTAAAAATACATCAATGTATTCCTAGAAGACATTCATGTTATCAATGATAAATTGTTCCCCAATAATTTGATTAAATATAACATCATTATTGGGATACATATACCACATTATTGAATTTTATACCATATTGTGTATATAAAAATCCTTGCGTTGATTCATGATAAAAAGACGATTTTGTATAAAAAATATGGATTCTTTATCCCATATTTTTATATGATCCTAATACCGAGTGTACTAATACATGACCAATATTATTTCAAAATCAACTAAAGGAAGAATAATTTTATCCTTATAAAAAAATTTCTAAAAAAATATTAATTGAATGATATTTATAAATATTAGACATCATCATTGTTCCACTAGGAGGATTCACCAGTAGTTAAATATCCATTCCTTGTAATGGAAATTAAAATTTCCTATAAAAATGTGTGATATAAAATCATGTGGAAAACTAGAATATAATAAGTTATTACAAGATCTTGAAAAGATAACTAAGGTAACTCGGATCACATAATTATAATGAACCAATTTGTAAGATATTATCCTCATTGGAGATGTCTCATGATCATTTTACGTGTATTATTTTTCCATTTTTTAGTCTTACATTGGATGAGGATTGTATTGTGGGCATTTAGGTGAGTTTTGGAGGTTTATAGAGGGGTTTTTGGATATAAATGGTTGTCACATGATTTTCCCAAACCGTGCACCCACCCACTGAAGACCATGAACCCTTGTTCGAAGAGAATTTTCATGATTGGAATGTGGTTTTTCTGACCATGAACCCTATATATCATGGGCGTCTAGTTTTTTTTGAATAGGTCTGAAAACTTGTGTGTCCCCTACCAGGAAATTATGTGACAATATATTAAAAGGCCCAAAAATGAAATTAAAATTTACTTAAAAATTATTTAGTATCCTTGGTGACCCATTTTTGAACAAATAAATTTTAATTCTTTTTGGTAGGCACTGAATAGGGATAATGGTCTCCACAAAACCCTTTATAAACTTATTATCTTCTAGATGAATATTAGATATCTAGATGGAGATTTTCTTCCTCTTACAGGATTCTCTCTCTATGTCATCAATCTTCCCCTTTTGATGGGGATATACTTAATCCATTTATATTGAATATATAATGGATTCATTGGATCTTGATCCTAGGATTTGATCTTAATGCATTTTCACCATTGTGAACTCATCCATTCTATGTCGAATTGAGGTATATTGTGTGGTGAGTATTACTAAAATATCTTGAGGTAGGTTTTATAATGGATAATTTCCATAGACATGATTATGATAATGTGTATATAATTGTGAAATTATATTTCCATGTTTTCCAATTTCATCAAAAATTAAATGATTAATTTAATTATATGATATTTTGACACACTTTGTGGATCTCGTTCGACCTATTGGAGATTATAAGGCTTTCTAAATTCAATCCCACATGGTGTTCCAATTATCCTAGAAATGATAATTTTTAAATGATAAAAGGGGTATAATAGGTAAGTGGAATAGAACTAAACCCATTATACATTTTTTATAATAGGATTTAAATTGTCATTTAGATTATCCATGAATGGTTATTAGGAGGGGAAAAATTTATGATAAATTGATAAATTGATGAATTTTTTATGTTTTCCCTTATGATAAAAGTTAAGAACTAGGGTTTTATTTGATAAAAAAATTGGTTCCCCAAGTTTATAATATCCAGTTAATGATATATTAATGTGAAACCGCGTTATTAGTATATGAATTTCGACAATGATTTTTGGGATAGTGAATGATGCTACAAATACACATGGGGTTCCAGACTAACTATCTACGAATAAATATATATTTATATGTGAATATGAAATTTTAGTTTTGGATTAGGTATTGATTCTCATAATACCCAAGGGATTCTAGAATAATTATCATGGATCAAAATATATATTTATATCTGAATATAAAAAATGAGGTGTGTTTCAAGAAATGATGCTCCAAATACCCATAGATTTCAAGATTGATGTTATAGGCCCCTGATGCATGATTGTGAACTGGTACCAATACTAATGCTCCATGGTAAAATATATATTATTGGAATTCAATGAATAATTAAATCCAATGAATGAATGAATTTTGATATCTATATGGTGTAATGTTCAGACTCTTGAATGGTCCAAAGAATGTATTATTAACTCAGGTTTCACCTTGATCATCCTAACCAATGTAGTTGATTATAGAATAATTTTTTTAAAAAATGATTACATTTTTTGTCTTATTTATTATTTCTTTATAAAATTGAATATGTTATTATAGACTATATATTTAAATAGATTTCATTGATGGTGTACTACTGAGTCTTACTCAAACCCTACCCAGACTTCTTGATGGGTACCTAAATAGAATTTATTATTACCATATAGGATAAGGGAAAAAGCCCTATGATAGATGGAATTGTTTGGATCTTGGATAAATCATGGAAGATGGATCTCGAAAAGACACTGGGGCCATCTTGGGTGATTTTAGTTTGTATTTATTATGGGGTATCATTAGACACATGACACATATATGCCATAACATATTTATATCTTTGGTATATTGTCATTTCCATTTTTTGGATCTATTCATATGATTTAGGTTTGATTATTTGTTATTATATTATCATGGTTATTTAAATGTAGATTTATTTAATGATACCAAATTGATAAAGATGGTATAATATCTCCAAATTATATATTATACCCTTACTAAAATTTGGTAGCCTCTAGAATATAGGGAGGCGAACCTGTGTTCTCGTAATGTACCAAGTTAAGGAATATGTATGTGTCACCCAGAATTGGTTGTTATAATATTTTATCAGTGGGTTATTGATATACATTAAATTTTATTACTAGTTTGGAAAGAAATAAAGGATATTTGGATGAGTTGGTGCAAAGTTATAGGATTGATCATGCGAGTATCTCTCTGATGTGAGGGGAAAACCCAAGTTCCATGGCTGTGATTATTTTTCATGATGTATTGTATTATAGGTGGATGATATTTAACCATGGGTGATTCACAAGTTATCTTAGGTAATTATTTTCTGATATTTTACCCATGGATCAGTATGGTATGAGAGTTGAGAATACATGCATCATTTTAGGAACTGAATAATTAATGTGGCATGCATCATTTTAGTCACAAACAGAAAATCATGTTATAAGTGGGTTGGGGTGTAATTTTTTCATACATATAGTAAATTTAATATGGAATGGTTCCAAATAAAGAATTGATAATTTAAAAATATTCTATATGTGGTAGTTTGAAAAAATTTAAAATTTTTAAAACAAATTTTTTTTTATAAAGTTGTATCCATGTACCATGTCAGGGATTATTGGGGGTAGTGATAGCATCTTGGTGTTGAAAATAAGGTAGTGTATGAGTAATGAATTTATTTTGAATTCATTTTAATTCCTATTATAAAATCTTGATGTGTTATGTTTCATAAGAAATGTGGTTAGGAATATATACTCATGACACAAGGACGACCATGGTTGATGAGATGAGTGGAATTAATTTCAATTAATTATCCTCCAATAGTGGGAAAGGAGTCCCTAATTGTTCTAGATAACTATCCTGGAAAGATTTTTTTGAAGTACATTACGTGATATATATAGTTGATGGTGATAGAAATAGGGTGGGATATGAAAATATGTCTAATCTAACCTAAGAGTCCTAGTTTCATCACCCTCTGACACTCAATCAAGAGCGTGTTTATAATGTTGTTGAGTTCTATATTCTGTTTATCTTGATGATTCATAACTTTTTAGATACTCCTTAGAAAAAATTATATATTTGGATACTTATATGTTTCGAGGATTAGCGAATAATTTATGGGATATACAAGCTATGGATGTGTAGTCAGAGGGCATGGTATTGATAGAAATTATGGGAATGCTTCTAGAGAACCTTTTTCCACATATTCTAAGACAAGAGAAAGTGGAAGAGTTTATGTGGTTGAACTATGGAAGCATGTTAGTGATGTAATGTGTTGGTGGATTCAATGATTTTTAGATCTTTTAACCAATTATGGCAGGGAATGAGGAATCTATTGTCATAAATTTATATGATGAAATTAATTGTGAGTTTATTTCCCAAGTAAATATCTTTAATTTGAAGATGATTTATGAGGTGATAAATTGTACTCTCATTTCTTAGGGGAACCTGAAGAAGGATTCCCATGTAAGACATGTGGTTTCTTTTAGATGACACGGGGGTACTACTTTTGAGAGATAGAAGTTTCAGTTTCAAAATGTTAACCATATCAGTGGAAAATGTGTAGTCAGGGGGAATGATCAGTTACTCAGTGAAATATATTAGTGCATCTCTATCACTAGGGTATCTTAGGTCACATTCGTAGAATGTGTCCCCGACCATAATTATATTCCTAAAATTGTGGAATTATTGGGGATCAAAAGCGAATGTGTAATAATCCATGAATGATGAGAAATTATGGAAGAGTTAGACTGGTCCAAATTATGATAAGGGTGTATTAGACATCATACCCCTTTGGTAGTTTGAGTAATATTGGTCATTATAGTCATGGATGTGGAAGTGGTACATCATGGAAGGAGCACCCTTATCTGCAGAGTAGTTCACCAAAATGGATTCCGACTATATCATGGGAAGTGGGCTTTCACACCCAAATTGGAATGGTTTTTGTATGTGTTTCTTTGATAACTACATAGCACTACCAATTAGAAAGGTTTTGGGGTTTATAATTAAGCTCATGTTGAGTACTGAAATAGTTTCCCTATACATTATATAATGGCCCCAAAAGATCTTCAATGTATTCCACCTCTATTAGAGTAATTTGTCGATTAGAAATTTACCAATATGAGAACATTTCCTTGTGGTTATATGGGGTTTTTTTCAAACAAGGATGATGAGATTTTGTGTTAATTGTTTTACTAAATGGTTAACTTTAGGATAGTTAAGAAATCGTATTATATACCACGTATTGATTATTCTTTTGACCAGTTGAGTGGAGCCTGTGTTTTATCTGTGATTGAATTGAGATTTTGGTATCATCATTTGTTTGTTATACCTTCTGATATACCACATATTATAACAGATGTAGGCTTGGACATTTTGAGTTTTTTGTGATGTTTTTTGGGATGAAAATGATCTAGATGTGTATATTGGATTGATGAATAGAATCATCCACCAATACATGGATATTGTTTTGTACTTGTTGATGACTTCTAGGTGTACTTAAATAATCATGATGATTATTCCCAATATATTGACATTATCCAATGTATAAAAACGGATAATAGCTCATACATCAATATATCTATAGGAAAATTATGGATTGGTAGGTAGTGTTTCATGGGTGAAATAATCTCTAAGGATCAATTGCTAGGGGACATGGAGAATTTTCATTAATTTGTTTCATGGGAAATTCCATATTATTTTTCTAATATCATAAATTTCTTGGAATAGTAGGTTATTATTAGAGATTCACCCAATTATGTTCATGCATGAAAGTGCCTCTTTCACGAATAACCAAGAAATGGATCAATTTTCAGTAGTATGGAGCATGTGTCAAAAAAATAAACATGTTAAATATGTATTTTACAACTACACCTATTTTGATCTTACCCAATCCAGATTTGGATTATACCATTTTCATTTATGTTTCTGGGATTTGACATTGATGATTATTGATGTAAAGTGACAATGAAAATTGATATGGATGAAAATAGTTGAGGCACATGAATAGAACTATAATAAAAATGACATCAAGTTGGATGAAATTTCAAATCATTTCAATATTAGGTCACTTTACTAATTTGAAATAAAATATTCTATATACCAACCACAAAATCGTAAAGTATGTTTTTTTAATAAATATTTGAATATTATCTTGTAAAGGTGGGTAGAGTATATATATTCATTTGATTTGAGGTAATAAACATATTCATGAAGGAAATTATTATTAAATATGGATTGATAATAATGATATAGACTTATGAGGATTATGAGACTATTTATGAGTTAAAGATGATGCCATTGTTGGATGAGATGTATTTTGATGTTTTGGAGTATTAAGAGTAGATGGCTCAAATTTCCTTTGGAGTCGAGATAGCTAATATAGAGCATGGAGAGGTATTTGGAGGATCCATATTGATTGTAATTGAGGGAGAGACGTAATGGTGGGTAGTTACCTTCCAATAAAAGCATAGACGATGAGGTGGTAATCTATGCCTAGGGACATGTTATAGTGCATACCTATATGGTAGATGAGTAAATGTGTTAGTTTCATTAATCAAAATATGAATTATATCCTAGTTTGACAAAAATTAAGCATGACAATTGTAGAGAGTATTGGTGGATAGGAATGAAAAATGATATTACAGATTTCGTTAAATTATGCTACACCTAATAGCAGTTGAAGGGTAAGAATAAATGACCCATTTATCTATTATATTAGTTTCCCATTACATAATTTAATTGGGATGAAATTATTATATATTTTTTGGTATTTATTATTAGGATCTCATGGAATAATTATGTAATGGAGGAAAATGTAGACCATTTGTAGAAAGAATCTGATTTATTTTCTATCCAGGAAACCGTGATAGTTGATTAGTTGAGAAGTATTTATATCTGAGAGATTATCCATTTGCAAAGAATTACAAATAGAATAATTTCTTATCATGATTTTTTATTTACATAATTATTCAGGATGATATTACAGAATGAATTTAGTACCCAACTATTCTGGAGTATGAATTCCCACCTACAAAAAGATGGGAAATCAAGGAGTACTATTCAGATGTTAAAAGAAAATTGTCAGGAATGATTCTTTTATTTTAGTGGGTCATGGAATAATCAATTAAATAGTGTCAAATTAACCTATAAAACAGTATTTATTAGAAAATAAATAAGAAACCATATGTAGAATTTTATGGATGGCCATTGAGATTACCTCAATGCTGGTTGCTGGTGAGTGAGTCTGGGTTGTTTGGAATAAGTCACATAATGGAGACATCGAAGCAGGTACAGTTGATTTGAAAATATATTTATAATGAAATGAGTAATAATAATTCTCATGTTGATCAATGTCATTTTCCTATTGAGTTTACCATTGGAGATCATGAGTTATTTTAGCAGTCTCTGAGATTTGGTCACCATTTGATTTATAGGTTAGGAATGTGGGTATAAATTTATTTTTGTACCATTTGAGATTATTTTGAGTATATGATCAGTTTCATATTTATTTTATATTCCATTTAGGTATAATGATATTAATTATGTATATCATTTTTCATGTATTTATCGTCATATCCCAGTAACATATCAGGTGGTCAATGTTGATGATGTTGGTATTGAAGCTAATTCTTTCTCTGAGCAACAGACCATTAATTTTGTGTATCGTAGTGAAAGAGTAATATGATAAAGATTCTGTGTTTCTAATCTGTGTACTGTGGTTGAATGGAGGTTTTAAAGAGGAAAAATGGAGGGGCAAGAAGATATGATGTCTTATTGGCATAATATTTTTATTAAGGAAGGTTGGTAATTCATGGGAATATAAATTGATGATGAGGTTTTATAAGGTGGGAAGATTTTAAGATCCCAATCATTATAGGTATTAAAAATTCAGTTTTTCATCCATTATTTTTACCTTTTCTTATTCTATATTTTTTTGAGTTTTTCTTGGTGGTATTTTCAAGTGTGTTTTTTGGATTTTTGAGTGTTTTTGGGAAGCGTACAGTTGCTACATGGTTTCACTAAACCATGAACCATCCAATAAAAAAAATCCCATGCATGGATGTGGTTTTCATGGTCGGTGCATGTTTTATAACAACATATGAAAAAATATAAGAAATCATGCATTCCTTTTTATAGGGGTGAACGACTAGGGTGCACGACTTGTAAAACCAAGCATCCCCTCCCAAAAAATTGTGATCTTGGAAATTAAAAGATCTAAAAATGTATTTATATTTATTTTGAACCCCTAGGATATATAAATAATATCACATACATGACTTAATAGGACTTAAATTAATTTTGGAGTATCCTTTAAGGGTTTTGAGGGACCTTTAACCCCTTCAATTGTGAATCGTAGATCTAATGTAAGCATATTTGCTACCCAATAAGAGATTTTATCTTTTTTAGGCCCATATTATTCCCAAAAATTTCTACCATTTTGATATGGAATAATTTACTCTATTGTTTATTATATATATCATGGTAATAATCAATCATGTTTTTTTGGATTTTGATCTTATATTTTGATCCTAGATCATCAATGTCTTCATGAATTCTAGTATTCTATACTAAATTGACAACTAGGGATTGGTGATCATTCATCAATAATCTTGGTGTAGGTTGTATAATTTAATATTATAATATACTTGATTATGATTATATGTATGTAACTGTAAGATTTCATTTCCATGTTTTTCAATAGTATTTAAAATTTAATTGTTAATTTAATTCCAGGATAATGTGAGACTCTTCACAAATCCCATTTGACCCGTCAATGATTATGTGACTTGATGTATGAAAACCCATGTGGTGTTCCAATTATCTATCAAACAATATTTATGAAATTCATAAATGGTAGTAATGGGTGTATTTAATTTAAATAAATACATTTTTCATGTTTGATACTGGGTTTTATAGATTTTTTTCCTCAGCCATGATGGGTTCCTGATATGCAAAATAGTTTATCAAAACTGAATTAATCAGCAATGTTTTTTTGTTGTTCTATGTGATATAAGTTCATAACCAAGGTTTAGTTCAATAAATTAATTAGTACATCATGTTTACAATGGATTACGAATGACATCTGAATGAGGAAACATGGTATGTGTACATGCATGTGAACATTTTTGTGTGGGTCAAACATTGATGCTCCAAATACCAATGGTACTCGAGAATGATGCTCTAGGACACCAATATATATTTATATGTGAATATGAACATTGAACTGTGGGTTAGGTACTAATAATCCAAATACCCATGGGGTTCCAAATAGATTTTATTGTCCCATGATATATAATTATATATGAATATTAATAATGAGGTGTGGTTTAGGGACCGATGATCTATATACCCATAGGGTACAAGATTGATGAACTAGGCCTCAAATAAATTATTTTAATTTTTTACATGTTAAAATAATCCATGGTATCATATATGAAATTTTAATTAATTTATTAATAAAATCCCATGAATGAATGAATTTTGATATCCCTATGGTTTATGGGTCAATCTCTGGCATGTGACAAAGCATTTATGATTTTCTTGGGTGTAACATTGAACATAAGGGAAAATAGGATAAATAAATAATAATTAATTTTAAAACTATTTAAATTTATTGGTTTTTTATTATTTATTTATTCAATTTCATATTGTGTTATCTTCTAGATATCACCCCAACGCCATTAGTGGCAATTTACTGACTTTTACTCACAACATACATAGGGTGCCACATTGGTACCCAAAAAGACATTATTTATATAGAAAATGATCATCACGAGAACTATGAGATATGGATATGTTGGGATTTGGGATCAATCATGGATGAGGGAAATGTAAATCATGTCTGGACAAAAATATTTATGTTATTGTGCCTTTATTTAAGGTTATTATTACACACATAAAACACATGTTAAATGACATTTTTTACTTATTCGGTTAATGGAATTTTTTTAATTTTTTGGATTTATTCAAGTGATGTTTGGATGAATACTTATTACTTTATTATCAATCTTGTTTTTTTATTTTTTTACTATTATGCTACAATGATTAAGAGGTTAATGTTTATTCTAGTTAAATATTACACCCCCACTACAATTTGGAATCCTTTAGAACATGGGAAGGCATGCCAATGTTTTGTAAACTAAATAGCTCAGGGAACTATTATGTGCCTCCAATATAAAATAGTTACACACCTCATCGATAGTGATAAAAAATAACCTGAAATGTTTCCATTATTATGTTGGTTATAATTTAATATTTACATTATTGAATCGATGAATGGGACATTGATTTCAGAAATATATGAAATCCATTCACAAGATGAATTTCAGTGCAAGAGGATAACTAAACAGATCCTATGTTCTATATCAACCATATGATCACATCATTCAAATATGTTAAAAACTCTCTTTTGAATTGCACGCTTTAAATACACAACATTAAACTAGTAAAGAAGTTATCAATTTTATTCTTATAATCCGAGATAAAATTGGAGTAATACCTCACATCTGATTTGAATGTTTATTTATATCACCAAATACATTATTCATAGTTTATTATTTATTTACATGAACTCACTTCCAATTCATGGGTGAAGAGTCCATTCAAACTACACAACAAAAATTATCATCTAGAACTCCTCACATTCCAATGAGTATATGTTCTCCCATTCCATGTTGTTCTTAAGGATACTCCACCATAGGTCAACATTACCTTATAAATGATACATTATAAAATAACCATCCCATAGTCTGAAAAATAGGATAACATAAAATATATTACATATTATGGTGACCCCATGGTAAAAAAACTAATGGATTTTGAGACCCAATAAAAGAGGGTATATGTTTCTTCATAAAAAATTCAATAGGAATCTTCTATATCCTTGGTATATTTGAGACCTCAATGGTATTTGTGCTTTTTACCACAACATGAGATATTTGTGTGAGCAGAGTCATTAGAGTTTTTGTTCAAACCCCAATATCATTATGTTTCCTTGTAGGATAATATCATCATTCTCCATTTCACCCATTGCAAATATGGTTAATTCAAGTTCCTATTATTACCTTGAATAATGTTAAATTGTGATTGAGTATACTTAAAATAATTATTCTATATAAAATTAAACTATAAAACTAGAATAAGGACTTCATAAATGATATAAATATATTATCTTCAGAATCTATTAGTTTCAATATAGTTTATTAATGAGAGGTTTTAAAATTTCACTATATATAAATATATATTTCAAATACTTATCATCGTTCAAAAAGATAATTTCAATGACCCTAGTATTTCCCTTGGGATTTTCAAATTAGGTGAGTACTGAGTTCGCAATCCCAATTCTCCAAAAATAGTGGCTATGATATACTTGAACAACCTTTTACATGGTCAATCTCTTTAGAAGTATTTTTTTCTGAACCACATGCAATGGTATCATCCATAAATTGATTTATTTATATAAAACCACATAAGAAATAATTAACAAGAACATATGGATATTATCATATATGTATACTCTTCTCATAGACTTTTCCTTATATTTACCACTAATGTTATCTACTCTAATATTAAAAAATAAATAAACGAATACTGAAAATTACTATACCAAACTATTATTCCAAATATTATTACCTAATACAATCATATATTAAGTAATATATTATGTCATTATTTAATTAATACATCAACAGACATTGGATGAATCCATGTATTGAATTGTTTAGTTTTTTCGATATTTTGTTTTTCAAATATACATCTTTTCATAACATTTAAAGGCATTTTTTCATTGTCATTATCTAATAGACCATTTACTATATATAATACATTATATAATCTTACTCATAACCTAGAGAATGGAAGTAGAATAATGTGGTGATATCAAACTCTTAGAAATGTAGAAGACATTCCCTAATGTATTAGATCATATGAGTTGGTAGAATAAGAGAGAAACATAAATATAAAAATATGAAATATGAAACCATGTATGAAAATAAAAATTAACTATTAATGAACTTAAGTTCATAAAAATATTATGAATTGAAAAAATTATAAAACATATAACATGTGAAAATTTCACATGAAATTGTATACATGAAGATGCAAAATCATGAAAATGAAAATGTTCATATAAATAAAATACATCTTGAAACATTGAAAAAAATTATTAAAAACGTGTAATTTGGTAAAATATTGATAAAATTAAAATTGTGTAACATTAATAAGTGTAAGAACAAATGTGATATAACACACATTATTGCTAGGACTATGTGAAGAGAATCATTATACAAACTCTAAAAACAATTGAATAAACCCACAATTCCCATGATTATGTGAAACAACCCATTATGTTCAGGGCTAAATATATCATTAAATATGGGATTATACAAATCGAATGGATGGTGATATAGTACCCCACCCATAATCATATATAAATATTTGTTTCAGTTAGAAACAATCAAAAACATAAATTAAAAATTATTTTGAAAATTTATGGGTCACATAAGAAATCCACATAACATGATTATAAGAAACTGTTGTACAATATGATAGGATATTTAAAATATATATATAATTAAATTAAATTTAAATAATAACCTCATAAGGAAATGATCAGAGGATAATATTGGTAGCAAAAAAATGATATGTTTTTTTGGAAATCATTTTGTATTTATAATTTTAAAATTCATAGATTCAATCCCCTTTTCAAAAATTCTTCATTAGGTTTTTTGAGAATAAAATTAAATACCCAATATTATTAATAGAAAATATTTTACCTTCAATTAAAGAAATAAAATCAATAATATTTTAATATTTTTAAACAATTATGCTCAATAAAAAAATTTGTAACTCCATGAACATATTTTGAGATACCAAATAACATACATTTTAAAATAATTTATATATAATGATTTAAAATATTATATAATAAGGGTAAATATCATAATTAATTATTTATGAACCTTTTATTATATAAATATATTTATGAACATCATTAACAAAAAATATATTCATATTTTAGATTATTTTAATCTTATTTTCACTTATATTGTTAAATATATTAATAATTTTGAATAATTTTCATTATAGTGGCATTGATCCACATTTTTTATAATAAGGATTTCCATTTAGAAATTATTATTGGTTTTTTAATTTTCGTCATAAAAAGGAATATAACGATACAATTCCATTAGATGGGATTTTTATTTATATTATGTGAAATTTAAATGTTGATGAACCATTTTTTGGTTATTTTTTGATATGAATTGGATTCCTTATCACAATAGTTATTTATTTTGTTACTGAAAAATATATTTGTAATAAAAATTTTAAAAAAACATATAATATGTACTTGAAAAAATATAATATAAAAACTTCCATATTTTTATTTTATAAAAAAATTTAAAAAATTATTCATGTATAAGGGAGTTTGTACAACACACAATCAACAATTTCATTTTTCTTAGTAAAAAATGGAGGTGATTAAAGACTACACCATAATTATCATAGCATAACAATGTAATAAGGATAATGATTTTACCATATTAATGAGGTGAAATGAATATTTAGTGACAATATAATTGAATAATGAAATCTAAAAATAAAGAGAATTTTAGGAACAAATACCCCACTTCTTTGAATATTTCAAATGCACAGTGTATTAATACAATGAGTGGTGGCCTCTTTGAAGAGATTAATCTCATTCTCTTGTATAAAGGTAACAAACTGACCATAAACATTACATATATTAGTGTTTTTTAACTATAATTCATTTTTTATAATATTTTTAGTATTTAGAATTATGATAATTATGGAAAACTGTTATAATATAAAACCATACATTCCAAGTGTGCACATATACTTAGTTTCTATTTCTCCTAAGATGTAAAAGTTTTTAAAATAAAACATGATTCCTCTTTATGATATATATTCATAATTATCCCATTTAACTCATTTTTCCCCTAATCATCCTTTAATTATGTTAATATCATTTTTAAGACATGGGATGATCAAAAAAATCTCAGTAAGGGAGATAAAGAATGTAAATAGCCAGTCTAGTGAAAATATGAAAATACATTGGAACCCTTTTAATATAAGCTCATTTGCAAGAATAGAACAATCACAGACAATACATGTAAAATTATTAAAATATAACTATTATATTCACACTTAAAAATGGAAGAAACATATAGTATACATCCAATTCTAGAGTACCCATTTCATTAAAAATCTATAATGGGGCTCACTATTCATATCATGAGCTATAATTGGGATTAACATGTCATATATTGATATATAATTGTGGTATAAACATAATATCATGAGCTATAATGGGATCAAAACAGAATAAAAATTTACAAGGAACATATCATGGATAATACCATTGAAAACTCTTTTAAACCTTTGAACAATACACTTTCATATATCAAAATACAATTTTAGGTTAAAATATATTTTAAAATATAATACCCATGAATATAATAATGAAATCATCTTCGATGAAAATCAATATTTGAACTAATAAATAAAACATTAATATAATAATGATTCCTGATAGTGGGAGAAACCACTCTTCCATATAAATTTAATGAAAATATTCTCTTTGAAATTTGTATAATGAACGTTAAAGGAGGGTTTTTCAAATAAAGTCTCTCACATGAAAACATATAAATATTATAATTTGAAAACAATTGAGTGAAATTGGAAAATTGATACTATAAAAAAATTATATATACTTTAATAAATTCAAAAACATAATTTTTAATCATGGACATGAAAGAGAATTATTTAGAAAATAATACTTTTAAACATTTAAAATATTGTTTAGTTAGTTAAAAAGTATCATTTCATTGAGTCTGATGCATCACATAAAATATATATCTTCCTAAATAAAAATCATAGGATAATTATTTAATTTATTTATAACACTTTTATAGTTTATTTTTTATTTTATATAACTTATTATCATGTTATAACAACTAAATAATTATTTATGTTCATGTTTTATGGTATGTTGATATTTGATACTTGAGTAAAAACTGTCTTTGATATTATGTCGATAGTAATAGTGGTCATTATTATATCATATAAAAAATAATATTCATGAAATAATAATCATATTTATGTATTATTTATTCTTTTAAAACATATCATTGAATATTTTTTAATAAAAATTGACCAACATAATGATCATGGATATGATAGGTCGTATGTACACTTGAAAAACATTTCCTATTTTTAATGATCATTATGGAAAGAAGGTAAGTATTATATTTTCTTTTCAGAATTTTAATAACATAATTAATATAATCTAAACCATTAAAATATAATTATATATCATCGATGTAATGTGGTGATGAAAAACGAAGCTCATCGCGTCGTGGAGGTGATAGTTCACACGTACATAAGAACAGCGTTATAATTATTATGTACATTCAAATGTATGAAAAAAATAATATATTATCTTGTATAATTAGTAATATGTCCATAATATCTTCTATAATCAATGTAACACCACGCCCCTACCTGATTGGCTTGAGGAGGCCATGAGGGTTACATGGCCTTAAGAGACATTCCCAAGGCACCAAAAGCTAGCAATAAATGCAGAGGGCTTCGAGAAAAAATTTGGGAACGATTTTACCTTATGATAAAATCCACCAAATAATCCACTAATACCAACTATGTGATGAATGTAAATAAAAACATTCAAGCATGTATTCCCAAAATACATCCATGTTGTTCAACAATACAACCCAAAACCAATATAATCCAACATGATCTCATAGTACTATGAGGATGACTAAAAAAGAGACCCAAAATATACCAAGACACTCCATGGAGCCACACTAGGCTCCATACTCGAAGAAACACCAAATCACCCAAGTATCACCACAAACCACTAGCAATTAGATGTATTTCCCTTACCTATGTCTCAGAAAATGATATCTGTAAAATCACCAGAGTTCTATAGTAGGGGGTGAGTACTAATACTCAAAAGGTTTTCCCCAAATGAATTCCCTAAAAACACCACTTTGATAAAACCGTTAGCATATTTATATAAAACATTTTATATAAACCAAAACCAATCTACCAGTTGTTTATAGGAAAAAAATACCATAAGCCAAACATGACAAACAAGGAATCCAAATCAAGCAGGCCATGAAAGGAAGCCAATTCAACCATTCCACAAGCCAATTACCATTTTCTTATTTCACTCACAAGCCCCATATTTAAACATCATCATCAAACCACAAAACAAACCATGGTGTCACTTCCCGTTAAACCATGCACACAATAAACCACGGTGGCACTTCTTGACCAACCCACGCACACAACAAACCATGGTAGAAATTCCCATCCATCCCATGCACACAACAAACAATGGTGGTACTTCCCATTCAACCCATGCACACAAAAAAACATTGTGGTACTTCTCGTCCAACCCATGAATAGAACAAACCCTGGAGGTACTTCTTGTCCAACCCATGCACACAAAAAACCAAGCATATAACCCACCAAGGATGCAACAACAAGAAAATAAACATTTCCGTCAGATGCCGAACCACTTCAATAAATCACCCATTTATTGAGATCAACCTTAAATAATTCCCCATGCCAACCCACATTTCAATAAAACAACATCATTATTGAAAACCATTTTTTACAAAATATTTTTCATAATCAACCACTAATGATTTCAAATCAACATTTTAAAATCACACAACAAAGCCCCCTTTTGCACCAAAAACCCATTTACCTCAAAATCCCACAAAACATCACCCAAGTGATCTCCAACAAATTTCGCACATAAAAACACAATTAATTTTAAGCAACAAAAATTAATTGTAACCAAACATCAAGTTGTAGAAATGTGTAGTTGAGAGAAAATCCACCTACCATTAGGGTTCCAGCGAAATCGACCCACAAACCATTACACTTCAAAATCAGTGAAGGAACCACTGAAACCTCCCTAGATATCCTTCCCTAAATTCCACAAGACTTAAAATCAACATCCAAGGAAACCACAATCCTATATCTACATAAAACTGGTTTAGATCTAGAAAATCGAGAGAGAGAGGGAGACGTAGATCTCGATGAAACCACAAACAACCACGAGAGAAGACTTACCTGAGAAGAACCGCCTTCAAACCACCAAAAAAACCATTTGATTTGCTTCCAAACCGAGAGAAAGAACCCCTCCGACCCTTGAGAACCGAAAATCCCATGTGAGGCTCGAGTGGGAGATGATTTGGAGAAGAATGGCGAAAGGCTGGGGGAGCCCAGATTTAAAAACCCTACTTTTAAGTGGCCGCCTGGTTAACCCACATGGTTTGACTAACTTTGCGCTAACCATGCGTATGCTACTGTCTAGATAATAGGGGTTTGAATGGTTGCCTCACACGGTTTGGAAAACCTTATACAGGCTGTGCGAAGCCTACTGCCTCCCCCTGCCAGATTTCTTGGAGAACCCGCAAGATTTCCACTAACTGTGCTCAAACCATGCTCCCTATGTAAAGCCTCAAAACTTATTCCAAACCATTACAACTCACCCATACTCTTCCCCACTCATCGGGTGAGCTTTAAACACATAAAAAGGCATCAAAATGGATACATACCTTATACCTGGGGTACTACATTCTCCCCACCAATGGTCTTTCCGTCCTCAGAATGTAGTGAACCCATCATTTTGCAGAAAGAGCTCTAGCCATTGCTCGACCATCCCTTTCTCTCACCCCCATGTCTCCTATTGGATTTGGCCATGATTATAGAAAACCCATACCATACCAATGCTCTTACCCCGTAAGAGTTTCACTTGCCTATCCACAACCCGCACTGACACATGCACCAACGAAGCATCCATCTCTTGCTAAACATGATTCCATCGAATAACATGGCCCAGATCTAGCAGATACTTTTTCATATATGACACAAGAACCACATTGTGTACCACACTAAACCGAGCTAGCAAAGCCAAATGATAAGCCACCTCAAAAACCCACTCAAGAATCTCAAAAGTTCCCATATACCTCTAAGATAACTTTCTCTGCTTCCCAAACTGATGATGTCCCATCCTAGGAGAGATCCTCAAGAAAACATGATCACTCAACTCGAATGACAATGACCATCGATGATGATCCACATACAATTTCTGACACCTTCGAGCCATCTACATTATATTCTCGATTAACATTATCTTCTCCATTGTATCCTGGGAAAGGCTCGGTCCAACCATCGAGTACTAACCCGTTTTCACCCAGCATAGGGGATAATGACACGGCCTCCCATAGAACACATAAAATAGAGCCACATGTATGGATTCCTGATAACATTTATTGTATGAGGAATCAACTAACAACAAGTGATCCACCCACGAGCCATCATAATCCATGACAGAAGCCTGCAACATATCCTCCAAATTTTGTATCGTCTATTCGGATTGACCATCCGTCTGAGGGTGATACACCGTGCCCATTTTCAACTATGTACCAAGTGCTTACTACTAGGATTTCCAATAATGATTTGTAATCCTCAGATCTCTATCTGATAAAATCAAAATTGGAACACCATGCATCTTTATCACCTCTCGAATATATATTTTGGACAGATCCTCCACTATATGAGATTCACAAAATAGAATGAAATGGGCTGATTTCGTTAGCGGATCCAGTATCACCAAAATGGAATCGTGCTTTCTGATGGTTCTTTGGGAGACATATAACAAAATAGATCACTATCTTCTCCCACTTCTAAATATGGATTAGTAAAGACAGCAACATTTCAGATGGCCTCTGATGCTCTTCCTTGACCTGCTAGAATGTCAAGCATCTCGAACCAACCTTGGGAAATATTCTTTTCATACCAGCCCACTAGAACTGTGCTTTCAACAATTTATACATTTTCTGAATTCTAAGATGAAAATCCCACCTGGAATGATGATACGCACTGAGAAGATCCTCCTGATAAGAAACTGGTACAACCATCCGAATCCGAAAACCGAAAACAAAATCTCCATGCAGTTTCCAACCCTCAATGGTCTCCCCACCTTTGAGTTTCGACCCCATGGTCACACACTCAGAATTAGATATCTGCACCTCTTTAACCAGGCCAACCAAATCTGGAATCAACAAAACTAGAATGAAGACCGCTCTATCGCCCTGGTCCTCACATTCCAACCACATGTCACCTATAACAGACATCAACGACCACTGGTCTGATGCATGTTTCACCACATGAGTATATAATTTTCTACATAATGCATCCTCCACTGAATATACCTTACCCAGTCTATACATCAAGTCAAAATCAATCATCTTGATATATTAAATCCATCCCCTTTAACTCAATTTAAAATCCCTTTGTGAGAAGATGTGCCTCAAGCTCTTATGATCTGTATATACCGTGAATTTTCTCACTCAAGAGAAAATTACTCCACACTTTCAAAGCTAGACCACTACTGCCAGTTTCAAATCATGAGTTGGGTAGTTCTTCTCATGAACCTTCTACTGCCGTAATCTATATGCAACCACATGATTCCCTTGCATGAGAACACACCCCAACCCTGATCCTGATTCATCGCAATACACCACGTACCCTTCTCCTGGTTCTGAAAAAACCATGATTGGTGCTGATGTAAGTCGACCCTTTAGCTTTTCAAAACACTGCTGACATTGTTCATTCCACTGAAATGGAACATTATTTATTGTCAAGGATATCATTGGTGAATCCAAACATGACAGTGTATATTTGTTCTTTACTTTAACTTGGCTAATTCTATGATAATCAACAGGGAAACTCAAGGTTCCATCTGCCTTTTTTACAAACACTGGTGATGCCATGGAGACATACTAGGCCAGATAAACCCTTTGTTTTCTAACACTTCCAACTGGAAATTCAATTCCCACAATTTAGAAGGTGCCAATTGGTATGACATAAGTGATGTAATACTGGTCCCTAGAAGGAGATCAATCATAAACTCCAATTCTCTTATAGGAGGTAACCTAGAGAATTCTTCAGAAAAAAAATCCATCAACTGATCCACCACAGCTAGAAGAAAAATCTGCTCAAAACACTCTACCGATTCTAATGACAACACCACCAACTGATACGATAACGTGTCCACTACTGGTGCCAACAAACATGTTGCACCCTGCCTTTCATGCCTCTCTCCTCTAAAGAGATTTCTAATTCCATCGTGTGTCGTAAAATCCATTGTACGCGCCTTATAGTTGATATGTGCCTTAAAAGCAACAAGCAAATCCTTTCTTAGGATTACATCACCACCATCCATCTCAAGCACTAAGAAATTACACATTAGCTCAACCTCACCCACAATGATAAAACATGCTCTACACACGAAGGCTCGACACTCTCTTCGACCAAGAAGAGTTTGATGTTTCAAAACCGAAGGCATCATTTCTACCCTTGATCATAGAAACTCAACCACATGTACATCAATAAAAGATTGTGAAGAACCTATATCAAACAACAATTGCATCAAGGTAGAATTTAAAAGAACAGTACCTCACACCGTTGATGGTCCCGAATGATCATCCACCACAACCTTATCGGATCTGAACAACAACTTGGTTTCCACACTCCGCTCATTATTTCCCCACTTAGGCTCATGGTATTCCAGGAATCACCATGACCCTCATTACTCTACTGTCGAGGGGTATGATGCTATCCCTGTCCCATCGAAGAATATGATGTCTCAGATCACAGAGGAGTGTCATGCTCACCCGACCTGGGAGAATTCCAACAATAGTTCTGAAGATGCCCCATCTTATTGCAATTGTGACATGCTCGAGGTTGTTTCGTAAAATCTGGCTTGATGTGTGTCATAGAGCCACACTGAAAACATCCTAGTTTTCTATGGGGCATAAGAAGAAGATTTACCGATCCTTCCATCATATTATGCACCATACTCCCGCCCTGGGAATAATTTTCCCTCCTCTTCATGAATCCAACCATAGATTTCCCACTATTCCCCAAGGTTACCACCACGATTCCTCCCCCTTACGCTCCCAACAGATCCCGCTCAGCCACTGATGCTCGATTCGCCATCTCTGTGTAATCACCAATACACTGCACTGCTATTTTTTAACGGATCTCTGACCTTAAACCCGATTCAAAGATACTTTCCTTTAATGTTATGCTACCCACCACCTCGGGAGAAAACCACACTATGCTCATAAACTTAGCTAAATATTTCTTTATAAACATATGCTCCTGCATCAGACAAAAGAAATCAGGTTTGTGCTGAATTCTGAATGTGTGTGGGTAGAATTTTTTGTTAAGAAATTCCCCAAAGCCTTCCCACGTCATACCCTGGTCCGTCCCCACTTGGACGACCAAATCCCACCACTAAAGGGAATGATCCTTGAGCATATACATTGTTATCCTTACATTCAGCTCTACCGGCATCCCCAATAATTTGAAAATTCCGTTCATTCTGGATAGCCATGCATCTGCCCTTAGTAGGTCCGAATCACCACTAAAGATGGGTGTATTTTTCTTCTGAAACTAATCCTCATGATCCACAGGCCTTAGTTCATCCACTCTATTCACACGTCCCACCACTTAGAATGCATGCACTATACTCTGGACTAACTTCTTGTTCACCTTGGGTTCAGGTGCAACCATGTTCTCATCGGCCACTTCCGGTTGGTCTCTAAAAAGCCTACCTGGTGACATTTTTATAAGAATAAAACAAACAACCATGAGTCTCACATCTATAGACATCAATAATTCCAATTTCACATCGCATTACACAACACTATCACAATGAGGCTTTCAACCTTTTCCAAATTTTCATGTTTCACCATTTTTGAAAATCAAACCATTTTGAAGATACCAAGTTTATTCACATTACCATTTCACACATTTGAAATACCATTTCCCAATTACACCCATAAATCATTATGCCCAATTAAATATGCATCCTAGAAGGAATTCGTCTCTACCATATATTCCATGAACATCACTTGGGCTACACCCATGACAATGAGACTGCCAATGCCTATAAGTGTCTCCAAAACACTTATGTACCCAACTCCCTGGTAACTTGAAGTTCAGCATAAAAGGGTTAGCTACATACTTTTTATGCTATACATTCCAAGTTCTGACATTACTATGCCTTGCTACAATCACGAATAAAGGAATATACCACAATGAATGTCAACTACAAATTGGAGAATCAACTCCAAAGGACCGAACAAGCTGATACCACTTGTAACACCCCACCCCTACCTCATTGTCTTGAAGAGGATGTGCGGGTTTCTTGGCCTTAAGAGACATTCTCAAGGATCCAAAGGCTAACACTAAATACTGAGGGCTTCGAGAACAAATTGGGGAATATTTTTCCTTTAAGACAAACCCGACCAAACCATCCACTAACAACCACTATATAATGCATGTCAATAAAACATTGAAGCATGTATTACCAATAGAGAACCATGTTGTTCCACAATACAACCCACAACCAATACAATCTTACATGATATCAGAGTACTATGAGGAAGACAAAACATGAGACCCAAAATAAACCAAGACACACTCCACGACTCCACACCAGGCTCTATGATCCAAGCACCACCACATCTTCTAAGAATAACCACAAACCACTAGCAATGAGATTTCTTACCCTTATATATTTCTCGGAAAACAATATCTTCAAAAGCACCAATTTGAAAAAGCAGGGGGTTAGTACTAATACTCAGTAGGGTTTTCCCCAAATGACTTCCCTACACACGCCAGTCAGATAAAACCGTTAGCACATTTATATAAAACATTTTATATAAAGAAAAACCAAGATACGAATTTTTTATTGAAAAATATTCCATATGACAAACATGCCACACAAGGAATCCAAATCAACCATGTGAGGAAAGGAAGCCAATTCAACCATGCCAAAAGCCGATTACCATTTTTATATTTCACTCACAAGCCCCATCTACAAAAATCACCAACAAACCAGACAACACAACATGATGGAACTTCCCATCCATCCCATCCACACAATAAACCATTGTGGGACTTCCCCTCTGAACCATGCACACAATAAACCATGGTGGCACTCCTCGTCCAACCCATACACACAAAAAACCATGGTGGCACTTCCCGTCCAACCCATGCACACAACAAACCATAGTGGAACTTCCCTTCAAACCCATGCACACAAAAAACCATGGTGGCACTTCTCGTCCAACCCATGCCCACAACAAATCGATCATATAACCCACCAAGTCCACCACAACATGAAAATAAACATTTCTATCAGAAGTCGAACCACTGCAATAAATAACCCATTTATTGAGATCAAATTTAAATAATTTTCCATGATAACCCACATTTAAATAAAATAATATCTTTATTGAAAAATATCTTTCACAAACAAAAATTCATAATCAACCACAAATTATTTCAAAACAACATTTTAAAATCACACAACAAATCCCCCTTTCCCACAAATAACCCATTTATCTTAAAATCCCCCAAAAGATCACCAAAGTGATTTCCAACCAATTTTTCAGAACAAAACACAATTGATTTTATGAAACACAAATTAATTTTAACCAGGATTCAATTTCAATCAAATTGGAGTCAAGAGATAAGCCACCTACCCTTAGAGATCCTGATAAATCGACCCACAAACCATTACTCTTTAAAACAGGAAAACCTTCCACCGAAACTTCTCTGGATCACCTTCCCTAACATCTAAAAGCCTTAAAATCAACAGAAAATGAAAACACAACCCTAGATATACATAAAAATGGTGTAGATATAGAAATTCTAGAGAGAGGGAGATGTAGATCTAGTGGAAACCACATACAACCATGAGAGATGTCTTAGCCCAGAAGAACCACCTTCCAACCACCACGAAAACCCATCGATTTGCTTCGAAAACATGACAGAGATCCAATCCAACCCTTGAGAACATAAAATCCAGACTGAGGATCGAGTGGGAGAGGATTTGTAGAGGAATGAGGCAAGCCTGAGGGAGCCTGTATTTAAAAACACTACATTCTTGTGGATGCATGGTTAACCCACATGGTTTGACAAACTGTGCGCTAACTGTGCACACACTATTTTCTCGAGAGGAGGGGTCTGCACGGTTTCCTCTAATGGGTTTTCAAACCATACGCAGGCCGTGAAAAGCCTAATTCCTCCACCAGCATGGTTTCCTGGAGAACCCGCACGGTTTTCACTAACCGTGCTAAAAACTTGATACTTAAGAAATGCCTCTAAACTTATTCAAACCATTCCAACTCACCCAACCAATTCCCCAATCATCCAATGCACATCAAACACATAAAAAAGAAATAAAAAATGGGTACATACCTGAAACCAGGGGTACTAAAACAATAATTCTATCTTTATAACCATTATCGGTATACAGTGATGGAAAATGAATTAAATTGGTTTATGAGGTGGTAGTATGTCATAAACTTGAACAATTAATTATTATTCAAATTGATGGATGTTTCGGTTGATATAGCTAATGATATTAACAAAATAACAACTTATTGTATTTTGTATAATATACCTACTATTTAATAATATTTGAATAATATTTTATGGATATGGGAGAAGAAATAAATGGGAAATACTTGATTAAGAATGATACTTATTCCTCAAATGACCTCATTTTCTTAATAGCTTAAGTCTACTAAGGATTGATTAGTTCTCAAAATAAGATCTCTATAATGTGTGGAGAGATTATAAGAAGGGATTTGGGAAGATTTTTTTTATATAAATAGGTTTTTATTTATTAATAAAATATAAGAAGAGGTTCCCTTTTATAAGATATAGGAGGGGCACTATTAGAAGTCCTCAAAATATTAAATTAATATAAATTAAATTTTACTGAAAATTGATCCAAACTGATTTTTGTAGAATCTAAAATAATATTGGGTCAAAAAAAATTCATCCAATGAAGAGTATTTATGTTTCCATTATTTTTTAATCGTTATCATATTCATTTAACAATTATTTAACCTCGTTAATTCTTACTATGAAAACATGTGTTTAATCAACATAAGGGTTATTATTGCTACATTAAAATTCCAATATTACCAAAAATTGATAAATAATGATTTTTTAAACCGTATCACAATCATTGGACCTAATGTTTTATTATTATGAATTCTATATAATTTAATAAATTATTATTTATTTTAAAATATTATTACTCTCAATTTTGACAGTATTGGTTACTTGATTTTTATAAATATTAGAGAAACATGATATCTTGGAATAAAATAGTTTTAAATAGTGAATATAAATTAAAATATGTCTATAAATTTCATTTATGACAACAATTATATCAAATTATTTTTACATTAATATTATTATGAACATTTATTTCAAATATCCATCAATTAAACAATTTTATTATCATCGTTGTATAATTATTTATGGTAATTATTGCATCACAATAAATTGAAAATAAATTTATGTGATCCTGATAAACATTTTACCCTTCCAAATAATATTTATAGTTTTTGATATATCCTCATGGAAAATATTTTAAAAATATAATAGTAATTTAAAACATGAGTATGGAATCTTTTATATTTCATAATATAATATATTATAAAAGTCATAATCTTATCCTTGTGTCTTCCAAATGATTTAAATTGGGATGAAGGATTATTTTTATTAACAATAAATCTTAAAATAAATTATGTGAAAGTTTTTGGTTATTATTATAATATTTATAATACTTTTCCACCCTTATTAACCTTATTTAACCTTAACCGTTGAAATAAAAAACAATTAATGTTACCATTCATGTTTTATTGAAATAAATGGAGCATATAGAATAGATTTGGACCTTATGTGTCAAAATATGGAATCCATTTTTTTAAATTAAACTAAAATAATTATTAGAAATTAACTAAAAATTAATCTCGCAAACATGATGAAACAATCTGTATTAATGTAAAAATGTTCCCAAAATAAAAAATTTGATACATCCAGTTTTAATGTGAAATCCATTAAAATGAATGAAATGGAATTAAATTAAAATAAATTTATCGAAATATACTTTAAACCAATTAAATATGAAATTTAAAAGTATAAATTATTCAGATGAAAACGGTGTTTTCAATGAAAATTTAGCATTATTTAAATATTCCTCAAAAAATGAAACCTATCAAAAAAAAATTGTACCAAAGTATATATATTTTTAAAAAATATGTAATTTTTTCAAATTGAATTTATAAATTTCTTATAATCTATATTTAGAATAAGTTCACCATCAAATTGTGGTAAAACTGTTTTTTATAAAAATTACATTTTTTAAGAGTTAAATTAGATTAATGATTATATCATGTATATAAAACAAATTGGATGAATATTAAATATTATATTGAAAATATTAAATATTAATTTACTTAATATGATCTAACAAGTGTTTTTTGTTTTTTTATTGGAATAAAAACATATTACTATATTTTTTACCTATACACATGGTTTAAAACCATGGGTGTATCCCAAAAAACTATGGGTATGGGCTATTCCCATGGTTTTTATAAATTTTCGGCAACTAAGACGTTAGTCTGGACCGATAAACATTGTTCCTAAACAATTCATGAACAACAAAAAGATATTTTATATTTATTCAACGAAATAATAGGATTACAAGTAGAAGAGGCATGTACAGACAGATCAAAAGAATCTCAAGAAACATCATGGTATAAAATATTGGAGACCAAGGGAATCTACTATAATGATTTTAACACCATTATTTATAAAGATATATAACTGAAGAAAAAAATTAGTCCATGTATATCAATCGACGTATGGTATTATGAAACCTGGTTTCCCTCCTTCTAGATGTGTGAATCTCTGTTATGATCCCCCAAAAATATTTTACACTTTCACAGAATATAATAATTATACCAAGGAACTATACCATGATCAAGGAAATCATTATATAAGAGTATGGAATCTGTTTCAGCTGTATTTATACCCAAATTACTTTGCAAGAAGATGGACATGCACGACAACATGGCCATTGCCTTAGCATATAAAGAATTACCATGATCCAACATGATAGAAAATTCCATGACATTTGACCCACAACTATCTCTGACAGTACCTCCACCATGAAATCGGCCTGAAACAGATGATCCACCATTGTTATGTTTTAGACACTTTGAAAGAGGTTTCCACCTTACCCATTGGTCCCAAAGAATAGAAGCAGGTCTAACAATTTGAGTATAAGCATGTTTCTGCAATGAAAGATCATCCCTCCAATTACATAAAACCCTAATTAAACTAAAAAGAAGATTTTTAATTTGAAAAATGATGATCTAGATATTTAAACCTCTATTTTCATAAAGATACATTTTCCTATAATTCCACAAGCACTAACAACCTACCAATATAATCACAGAATGAGCAGATCTTATAATACTCTCCACACCAAATCCATGAATCCAATGTTCAAGGAAAGATAGATTAGTCATAGATAGAAATAAAAAAGTAGTGAACTCACCAAAGAAAATAACAACATCATGAGCCTAACCACTACCAATGAAAATATAATTAGAATATTTTTCTTTATGTCACTTACAACAAACACATCTTGAAACAATTTATATCCCACATTTTTAAAATTTTCATCAACAGAGACAACACCATTCCTAATCCTCCATGAATGAAATTTATATTTCAAGGGAATGGCCTTAACCCATAGATATTATTCCATAGATTCATTTGATTCTGAACATTGAGGATCCTATAGTAATCTCCCATTGAGAATGACCTAGAATAAGAAGGAATGAAAACACACTTATCATATTCAGAGGATAAAATATTGAGGTTGGAAAGGGAATGTTGGTCAATGTATAAAACATTACTAATAAAGGATGGGTGTTGACTAGATTCTTGGAAAGTTTTTTTTGAAACATGATAGCCCAAATATCCAATTAATTCACCACTCCAATTGTGATGACAAAAAAATTTCACCCTTCCCAACCATCCATAGAGAGTATGTATTATTGGTATTAACATAGGATCCAATATCAATAATAAAATAAGAACCATTTCCATCCAGAATAATTCTATATCCCATAGAGCATCCATGTATAGATTTACCCAATAGTGTTTGACATTCCAGAACATCCCATCATAGTTTGTCATGCAATCACCTAAGAGTATCTTTAAGTCATCAAACACTAATCCCACCTTCATTAACTGGACGAGCCAATCTATCCCATGAAACACATTTTCTCTTACCTCTGGAATTATGTTCCCATAGAAAATTTGAAATAATTCTATAAATATTGATTATCACGCCCTTAGTAACCTTAAAAAAAGATAGGGCATGAATAGGATATGCAAGAAGAAGACTCTTAATCAAAGTAATTATATCCCTCAACAACAGAAAAATGATTTCCAGTTAACAATCCAGTTTATAATTCTACTAACTACAGAGTAAAATTTACAAATTCGAAGACTCCTAGAAGATAGAGGATCACCTAGATATTCCATAGGGAAATCAACCTTCTGCATGTCTAGAAAATTACCCATAATATATACACGTCTCGAGGTACAATATATGTGTATATAAAAATAGCTCTTTCTCGGGTTAATTATTTGACTACTCGGAATACAATATTCACCCATGATTATATTCAAACCACTCAAGGAACTACTTAAATCACTAACCAATGTAATATTTCCATTAGAGAACATGAAATAAGACACCGAATGGGATCTCATCCCATGTTAATAAGGAAGAATAATGCTATGATTTAGGCCCCTATGAATTAATAGATATAACTCATCCTGAACTACAACAAAAACACTTGGATAAATTGGATACCCCTGATGAAGAACTCATGTATATTTAAATAAACCATATGTTTTTCCAATAAAAGATACAACCAAGCAAGAAAAACAATAATGACAATAAAGAAGATCAATGTCCCATAATGAAAAACTCATACATTCCAAAATTTTATTGATGAATCCCCATTCCACATGATCATACAATTTATTCATTTCATGTTTAATAGCCACATTAGAACCCTAGGTTTTAATGTTGTTGTACCTAACCATTTCCTTGTCCAAAGCAATGACTCCGTGAAGAGTTCAACCTTTCACAAAACCATGTTTCTCAAGAGATATCAACATGGTTTAATAGATAGATAAAATTGAATTAATACTACTAGAAATAATCCTATAAGACCCATTACATATTCTTATAGTGTGGTAATGGAGGATAGAAGTAACATTTATATTCTTGGGAATAAGAACTACAATCGTGGCCCATGTAGCTCGAGAGAGTTTCCCAACATTGAAAAAATCATGAATTGAAATAATATGGTCACCATTAACAATCTCCTATGAGTATCTGTAAATTGAAACAAGAAAGAAATCTGGCCCAACCACATTGTCCTGATTGAGCTTTATCATATCATCAAAAATCCCGCTTTCTTAAGAAAGTGATCCCATCTCATCATTAACACTATCAAAAACACAATTTGTTACAGCACCAAAAATTTCATTAAAAAAACTATGATATCCATTATTAATATTAACATCGGATCTAGTAAGAAGATCTTTAAGATGTAAAAATTGACATTTATATCCAAGTATCTATCAGCTGAAAAATAACCATTTTCAAGTAAAATATTAGGATTAATAAACATGTTCCTTTCATTGATATGGGCTTAAAAATATGTTGTATTGTTATCTCTCTCTTGATACCATTTGATTCCTACTTTATCCTCGGATATACACTCTTATTTAGGTATCAAAGCTGTAAAATACTCTTTCTTATTAGAAAGAGCCTCAAATATTTTCCCATCCCATTCCACCTCCAAACGATATTCAATATGCTCAACCTCTTGTATGACATCATGTAAATTTTTTTCCAGAAGAATGAGGTCCTTTGACCATAACATTAATTTCTTCTTCATTCGCCTAGTTTGTTCTAAACAATATTCTAAGAATATCGATGAATATGATCTTCCCATGAGAGTTTCACTATGTCATGGAATGACGGATCATCATTAAAATGATTACAATATCTAAATTTATCTAAATTATCATTTCTAGAAGAAATAGTAATAAATAATAGAAAATTATCTAAAATACCTCGCATCAAATGCCCAACATTAGAATTAGCATCAATAGAGATAGAATGATTGTTACCCATGCATTTTTACAATTGGCCACAAGATCTAATTTTACTCTTTTGATTATTACACAATGAAATTTTTTTCCCATGACAACCAAGATCCATAAGACTTTTTCTGGTCAAAAATAGATTGAAATAATTGTTGTCTCATCAAGGAAAAGGACCTCTACACTTCTTCACATCTGGGTCAAGAATGATTTTAAAATCACCGGAAAAAAACCATGGAACATTATTAGGATCAAACGAATTTAGATTATTCCATAGAAAAAGCCTGAGTTGAGGATCAGAACTCCCATAAATTCAAGAGATATTAAATTTTTTATCATCTCAAGATGATCAAATAGTAATGAATTGATCATTCTCTAGAATGAGATCAACATTGCGTATTTTTTTCCAAAATATCAAAATATTACAATTAACCGGGTCTGCAAGCATGAATCTATGCATATTGACCCTATTGGAAAAATCACCAACTTTGTCTGGGATTTTCTTATGTTCAAGAATAACAATCAAAGAAATATTATGTTTAGAAAATTCATAAGAAATAAAATCTGACCTAACCTAGTTACCAATACCCTACTCATTACATATAAAAATAGGAATCATTGAAAAGAATGAATTTAGGGATTGGCACCAAAACAAACCAACTTCTCAAAATAAGAAATGAACCCTGCTTTTTGTGATTTATTTTGTAAAAAGAGACATAAAAATTATAAATAGAATAAAATACATCCAAAGGGGATTGAATATAATGAAAACTCCCCCTTCTATCCAGGGTGAAAGACACAACTTCATCTGGGTTATCAAAAAAAAGAGTAAACCACCAAATCCTTTGAAAAAGATGTAAAAGAATATGAAAATGATTCATCTGTTGGAAAAGTTGTAGAAGACAAGATGAAATCTGAATTTTCCTTCTTCCTCTTAGAATAAATATGTGACTCAAATTCTAAAAGAATCAGAGGTCTAAGGAAAATATGAATTAGACATCGATTCATACCATAAAACTCTAAAGATGAAAAATGATTGAAGATAAATGAAATAAAATCATCAGCCTCAAATTGAATCAAAAGATGTGGTATATATGGTACAATCATGAGATAGGACATGCCAGCCCATTTCATTTGTTCATTCAATAACATAACAGTAGAGAGATGATCCATTTCATCCATGATATGAATCTCTTCCAGTATCACTCCAGAGGAGAAATCAATATTATAATAATGAATATCTGATCCAATTAAATTTCAATGGACCCACATATACCCATGTTGTTGTCAGACTCTAGGTAGATGTCCTTATTTTAAAAAATAAATTTATTGATATTTTATCCCTGCACATACAGCGTAAAAACAAATGAATTTACCACTACCCTATAGAATATATTATGTTATTATATACACTAATTTATAAAAATATCTATATGTAAAAAAATAATTTATTTTAATTCATTTGTTATTATTATTATTATTGACCAAAAATGGGCCAACCTAAAGCAATGGTTTGAAAAAAATAGTGGGCATAGGCTCTCCTGAGAATTTTTATCCCCACACAATCTATTAGAACATTTATAGAAACCATGGGTATAAGGTTAACCTATAAACATGGGTTTTTTGAATCGTGGGTATAGTTTCTTCCAATGAATCTTTTTCCCTACAGAACATATACCCAATGTTTATTGAGAATCGTGGGTATAGGTTCGTTCTATAATTTTTCCCCTATTAGAAATATGGGTGACCTATACCCATAGTTTTTTCCACAAATATGGGTATATGATCATTTTGCAATAGTTAATCTTTGGAGAAATTAAATATTTTTATATAAAAAAATTAATTTTAATTTGAAATTGGATTTATTTTTTATTTATAATTAATTTATCAAATAATTAATTATATACATATGTGTAAACCATAATTTATAATTAAATTAATCTTATTAATTCACTCTATTCTAACAACTATATTGTATTGGTAAAATGTAAATTAAAATATTTTACTATTCTATTGAATATTGATGTGGAATATGGTTTCTGTTATCTAATATAGTCCTTCATTTTTTAGAACGTGGGATTTCTCATCCCCCCATTAATTAATTTTAGGACCCTCAATTTGATTTTGGGATTGGAAAACAGGGTTCAACTATTTAAAATTGTATTTTTAAAACCCACATGAGAAAAAATATTAATAAAACTTTGAAATTAAAATAAATAAATGGAAATATGAAGGCTATATGAGATAACACATACTAGTGTTTCATATAGAAAATCATTAACATGTAAGAGGAAAAAACTATCATGGTCTGATGTAGAGGGATAGAGAACACGGTCATTATGAAATTAAGCAGCATAAAACTATAAATCTATGATTAGTTAGATACTCATTGATTTCTTAGTATGAAAAGTAAATAGATGATTTCTTTGTCTTCAGATCCATTTAATCGAGTTGAGTATTAGGTTTACTTCAAATATTATCAATATAAGTAAATATACATACTTGACATATAAATTATCATCTTTTAATCATTTTCCTTGATATAATCTTCTATTTCATTAGATGATGAGTACTTATGAATATTATTTTTCACAACTGAATCACTAGAATGTACTATTATAGATATCTAGGTATAAAAAATGTTTCAGTACATTACTACAATATTTTACCTAAAACTAAAATGGTTTCTTTAGGATAAGATAATTACCCTAAACTTATAATCCTCTATATGATGAAAAACTATTTTATTCTCACCAAATTCAACATTAATACCCAATTATCAATATTGTTCATTAAAAAATAAAAATCTAAAAAATTACTCAATAATATCGAATACTAATATTGAAATCCAATAATAAAACGCATTTTATCATGTATTCTTCCAAGATAAATTTTAATATTTATCAGTAAGTAATAATCAATTAATATTGATTCTTTATATAAAAATTAATCTCTCTAATAATATTCATGATTTAAAAACTATTTTAATATTTAACAAGAATCACCATATTACAAAATAAAATTATATTGGATTCTGAAATATATTTCATCATTTTCTCCAAAATTAAAAAATAATATTATTCTATTTACTTTATTTATATAGATATCCCAAAAAAGTAATCATATTTTGAAATAACAAAACACACATAATCAAAAAACCATTTTCTAGTCCTATGATTATCTATTTGATAAAACATATGTTAGAAAAATAAACTTATTCTTAATATATAAATTTTTTTAACTAATAAAGAAAAATAATACTTAAGGTGAATTCATGTAGTCCAGTGGTGTGCAAGACACCATTGGAAACCATTGGATGTTGGTTCCAATCATGTGGTCTTTTGGGATGTGACAGGTTTCCTCCCATCCTATAACTTTTTATTTTTCTAAAACGAAATTAATATAAACCATATAATATAGCATAAATGATAGAAAATCATGATATGTAACATTATTTTTTTTAAACACCATAGTTATTCCATACTATTCATTTTTCATCTAAAAATAAAATAACCCATAATTTCCTCATAAATAAATGTCACTAAAAACATAATTAGTGACCATTAAATTTCATAACATGAATCCTCAAAAGGGGTTCCTAATAAATAGAGTTTTTTATAAAACATATAACGATAAACCCATGATTTTTCCGTAACTCCTAAGATTAAATCATTTGAATACATACTTGTATTTATAATTGTTTATGAAATTTATTGATACCAACTCTAAAGACATGAACATAGACATTAAATATTTTATTATGTTTGAACTATAGTTAACATTTACGGATATTTCAAATTTTTAATTTTATATAATTAGAAAAAACATGACAAAAAAATGCCATAAATTACATGTGGACACTTATACTCAATAACCATTTTCTGAAAAATATAAATTTATTTAAAATAAAAGGTGATTTATATATATGAAAATTCTTTAAAATTATCCATGTGTTATCATACTTCACCATATTAATTCATAAACCATATAAAAATAATTTTTAAAACATTGGATGATAATAACATGTTCATTAAGGGACATAAATAATTTAAATTATTATTCTAGTGAAAACATGAAAACATATTAAAAGATTTTTATTTTAAAAACATTACTAATAATTGGGAAATCTAAATGTTTCCATGGGAAATTATTACTATTTAACTGTTAAATTGAACCTTGTAAAAAGAATAACTATACATTTGACTTATATCTCTCAAGTACTGAATAAATTGGAGAGCTATAATGGGTCTCACCCATCACATATTGAGCTATATCGGGGTTCAACCTATCGTATAATTAGTCATAAAGGGATAAAACGATAATAATTTTTTTTCTAGGAACATATAACGAAAAAATCAATTTAATAATATATTAAACCCATAATTAAAACACATTTATATGTCAAACTACCATTTTTCTATAAAAATAACTTTTAAAATTTTAAAATCGTACACATAATAAAGAGAAAACATGTCATAGAAAGAACTATAAAAACATATAAAAAAGACATTAAATTGATAAATATTCATGAATAAAGGGGAATGAACTCATGTTGTATCTGTTAAAAAATTATCCACATTGACTTTTGAAACTAGAACATTAAATTGTGGGTTTAAATAGAAATATCCTTGCATAAAACATTTAAATGATTCCATTTTGAAAAAAAATATTGAAATTTGAATATTACTATTTTACACCAATCATTTACATATTAATACACTCATAATAATAATTTTAAAAAAATGGACATAAATGATAAATATTTAGAAAATAAATCATTAAACATTAAAATAAGGATTATTTTTAAAAAATTCCCTTACATATAGTTTGAATAGTCCTGTACAATATTAATTTTCCTAAATAATAAAATTGGATTAATTATATAATTTTATGTTATGATTTTTTATTTTTGTTATAGATTTTATATCACTTATAATCATTTTATAAAAATTAATTATTTATTTATGTTCATAACAGAGGTTTTGTAAAGAAATTCACATGGGCCCAAAATGAGTTTGATATGATGTCTATTTTAAATGTTGTCATTACATAGAACTATCCAGAATAATATTCAATTAATTTTCAACATATTTATATATCAATTATTCATTTAAAAAACATGTAATATGTTTATTAAAAATGAACCAATGTTGTGATCATGGAGTGGTTTTGTCGTATGTACCCATGAGTAAATTTTCAATTTATCGGTGGTCATTATTAAAATAAGTTTTGTTTTATTTTTAATTTTATACACGATTATATTATCATTAGTATCATAGTACTAATTCAAATATAATTATATATATCATCAATTGGACATGGTGATGAAAAATGAATCCTATTGCTTCATCCAGTTTATAGTTCATAAGTACGAATGGGTGATGTAATCATTTTTATGTGAATGGAAAGGTAAACACAAAAATGATTTATTAGGATTTCGAAAATATTAATATTTCATTAATATAATCTATAAAAATTAGTTTCATCATTATATCTTATCATGAAAGATAATAACGGAAATAAAATTATATCGATTTCGAGGTGATGGTTGTCCACACACCAAAAGGATTAAATATTCTAGCATTTGATATAAATGTAGATGGATTTAGGAGCTGATATTACCAGAATAAAACATAATTATATTATAGATAATTTATTTATTATTACATAATGTTTTAACAATATTTTATGTAATTATAAAAATAAATAAAATAGAATCACTTGATTTAGAATGATAACTCTTCCTCATAACACATCTTTTTCATAAAACCTTATGTCCAATAAAAAAAGATTTATATCTAAATTATGATTTCTAAAATTTGTGTATGTATTATGAGAAGATATTTTGGTAGTCATGGATGAACTAAATAGGATCTGAGGGATGAATCATAGAGAAGAATATGATCCCTTTTATAAGAGAGGGGAGGGGCACTCTTGGAGTTCATCAAAATATTAAATTCATATAAATTAATTTTCCTTTTGAAATTTCTCTAAAATGATTTATTTCAAATATTAGTTGATTTATGTTTCAAAAAATCATACATTAAAAAATACAATTGGTTTCACTATTTTTTAATCCTTATCTTTTTGTTTTAACCCATATTTAACCTCTTTAATTAATGTCTTGAAAACATGCATTGTTTACTCATAAAGTTTTTATATTTTCAATATAATTTTGTAATATAAAAAATCGATCATTGATATTATATGAACACCTTTAAAATTGATTATCATACATTTATATGTTTACGAATATTATGTCATTTACTAAAATATTACTAATTTTAAAATATCAACAATTACAATTTTGACACTCTTCAAGACGTTAATTTTAAAAAATATTTTAGAAACATGATTTATTCAAATAAAATGTTTTATATAATCAATAAATATTAAACTTAGTCTATAAAATTAATAATTTCCATAATTAAATCAAATTTTATTTTTTTAACATCATTAAAAACATTAATTTGATATTTCGATTATTTAAATAATTTATTTATCATTGTTGTATAATTATTTAAGATAATTATTTACTCACAAAAATATAAAAACAAATTTACATGAAGAAATTAAAAATTTTATCTTTCCACATACTAATTATATTCAATGATATCTTTTGTATAACTATACTTTTAAATTTTAATGGTTATGGAAAACATTAGTATGATATCTTTGACTTTCCATTAATTAAAATATTATAAATGTCATAATATTATCTATGTTTCATAAAAATGAAATAATTAAGGCCCATGTATTATTTTTTTTCTATAATGACTCATGAAATAAATTTATAACATGTTTTGATTTCATTTTCTAGTATTTATAATATTATTTCTACTATTTATTATTCAATTTACTTTTAACCATGGTAAAAGAAAATATTAAGCATAATATTCTTGTTTTCCAAAATGAAATGGCGCCATTTTCATAATAAAATAAATTATTATTCCAATCAATGAATACATTTTTCAAAATTCAATAATTTTTTTTGAAAAACTATTTAAAAAATAATCCCCCAGATGGGATGAAGCAACAATTTTTAATATAAAAATGTTCAAAAGATGGAAATGTATAAATATCCATTTTCAATGTGAAATTTATTCCAATTACCTAAATTTGATTAAATTGTATAAAATAAATCTATTTATAAATTAAAACTTATTAGAAATATAATTTTATATTTCATATTATTTCCACAAAAAAGTAATTATCAATTAAATTGCAGTATTTATTCAACAATCATCCAAAAATGAAACTTTTCTAAAAATTACAATAAACTAAAAAAAATTAAATTCTTATAATAGTTTTTCAATTATGAATTTTTTTAGATATGGTTAATAAAATTTTATAATAAAAGACTTCTAAAAACTGCTCCATCAAAAGGAAGTAAAACGTTTTTCAGAAAAATATGTGTTTTAAGTGAAAATTGGATTGATTATTATATCATGTCTAGAAAATAAATATGATGAATGTTTAAAATTATACTGAATATATTAAATATATATTTCATTATTATAAATGAATCTTCATTTTTTATTTATTGTTATAAAATAATTTGTGCCCATTTAAATAGTATTTTAGAAAAAAAAATTATTTTCTTTTTAAAAACGGTTTTTTTTTCATTTAGAGTATATTGGTAAAAGAAATAATTTTATATATATTTGTAAACCATATTTTATTAATTATTTTAATCCTATTCATACACATTATTCTAATTGACAGTTTATAATGGTTTCATTTAAACAACAATATTTAATTATTCATTTTAATCTTGATGTGGGGTATTTTTTAAGATATCAAAAAAGATCTTATTTTTAAAAACTTAGGATGTTAAAATAAAAGTGTATACAAGAGGTCGTAAAATATTTTTTTCTGAAAATATTTTGTTTAGGGGAAATAACGATTGGAGTTTCACATGTAAAAGTTAAAATGAATGTCATTTTGTTAAATACACAAAGCTAATTAAATAATTGGAAGTAATTATCAAGACATGTCCAATAAAAACTAATAAATAATTTATTTATGGGAATATAATGTCAACCCAAACATAAAAAATTCAAAAGTATTATTTTTTTAATCTTTCATTCCCTTTACTTATACGTGATTCAGATTTACAGTTTTATTTTTTAACTGGGTATGTTGTTTTTACCAAGGTGATTGACAATTAAAAACAAAAAATTCATTTATCAATATTTTATATTTTAGGAATTATAAATATTATTTTGAAATAAATAAAATAAAATGAAAATCCTCTGTTTTCGTCAAATTAATTCTAAATTAAGCATATGTAACAAAAAAATAAATCTAATTTTATATTGTTTTAAAAAAAATATTGAATATGGTAGAATATTGAGTTCCATAGATTTATAATAAATTAAAATATTTAATATTATTCATATATTTTTTATTTATCAATATTATAAGTCATGAATATAATTTCATCATGTTAATATTATTAAAAAAAGGGAATAAAACATTTCATATAATACTACCGAAATTTTCAAAATATTGAGAATGATATATAATATCACTATATTATTTTAAAATGATTCATTTTAATTTATAATTTATAAAATTATATAAATAGTCTAAAATAAAATATATGTATTAATATAATAATCTAAACCCATAAATGTGATGATATTAATTAAATAGATATTTTTTACATTCAATGGGAAATTAATTTCATCCCAAAAATCTAAAACATTATTCTAAAGCTAATACCATCAACATAAATAAAGAAATGATTTATTTTGTAAAATTGATATCAAAATATTTATTTTCATAAAAAATAAAATAGAACTATATATTAGTTAAAGAACAATATTTTATATGAAATCATTTTTTCATATTCACTATTATATTTTATAATCATAACTATTAAAATCATGAAAAATATCCATTTTACAGAATACATTTTGAGAATAAGATAACTTATTATTAGTTTTTTAGTTTTACTATTTTTATATATGTAAATTGACAAAATATTTTTTTATAATATATATGTTTTTAAAATTTTATTACTCTATTAATACTATTTATACGTTTTAGTGTAGTGTCTTCCTGATAATATTTTATATTTGTTATGATCCATTGGTATGTATAGAGTCTGTCTTCAAATAAAATTAATTAAGGGGAATGAATTGGGTTGTTAAATGTATTTTCTAATTATATATTGATGTGATAGATGAGATAATAGTATTGTAGCTTTTGAGTTAGCTCATCGAAATAGAGTCACCCTAAATATTACTTAAGCACCACAAAGGCTATGGTCCCATGAATAAGAAGGATTATATTACAAAAAATAATAATTTAACAAATATTTGGGGTATTATGTGGGGAAGGAATACCAAAAAAAATTGATATTATTCCCATAATATATTTATCACTGGATATCCATTAAATTATCAAATAATAATGATCTTCCCATTAATGAAATGATTTTTTTGGAAAATTCTGGTGCTCAAAATCATAATTTTTTTTTGGATGATTAAATCCTAAAAATGATATTTTTAGACACCATTATATTAGGATAATAGTGATATGGGTAAACCACATCCTCAATACCATAAAAAAGTTATTTATGATGGATATCATCCATTATCAATATATGAATTATACTCCATAGTGACATAATATTGAAGACACCTAACATATCTCATCCCTAGATACTCATACCAAGAATATTAGAGGGTGTATCATTGGGTAATACATTGAAAAAAATATAGTTAATGGAAATATATACCCCTTTATAGGAAGGATGTTTTCCCAAATATCCTATCATTAAGAAATGAATCATCCCATCATCTTAAAATTGTATCTAGTGTACTTTCCCATATACCTATTTTTATTTATAAAATCCTCAAACACAAAATGAATGCAGCTAAGAAGAAAAAACATTTTCATTATTCTATAAATATATATAAATAGTATATTACGATTTAAAATAGTGGACAAGACATAGATAATACCCCCATTCTAATAGAATTGTGTGGTTATAAACTCATTCCCATTGAAAAAACCAATCTGAATATCCGTTTAAAAATGGAGGGAATGATTTTATCCAATATGAAATTATATAGAGGTATCACCATATCTAAGTACATAATATAAAGGATCATTTCTAGTTTATCTTGATAACCAATATATAACTATCTTATTTCCAACACCCACAATTAAAGATTCTTATCTGTAATCATCAATATAGAAGTGGGCCTATATTCCTAATATCTTCTAGGATTATCATTAATATATCACGATAAAGAATGAATAACATGATAATTCCTATATATCATTACCCAGTAATGTTATCTATCACGCTCGTTATAAAATTCATGTGAGGTTGTTATCTCATCAAAAAACATTGTAGTTCAGGGACAGACTCTAAAAATTACCTTAGATGAAGGGTTATATTTTCTCTCCTAAAAGACATAATAAAAAACATATTATAAGATTAAATGAATATCATAGAGGGAATAATTTCCTTTAACCAACTCATGGATAAATTTTCACTAGAATATTCCAATAAATATTAAAGAAATCCCCTAATATTCACTTATAATCAGATTTCAGTCACATATAAGGGATCAAAATGTAGTCGTTGTTTCCCACATTACATAAATATTATCCTGATTGATGTTATTTTCTAGGTCACCTACATATGATGATTTAGGTAGTCTTGTTAATTGTAATAAAATATTAGGAGGAGGGCCATATCATAATAATGATAATGAAAATATTTTTGACTCTATATAGTATTTTTCAATTGAGGCTTAATTTTAAACCGAATATTCATTATTGGAGAAGGAATATCCCACAATAGATGCCTCCCCATGGTATATTGATCAATATCTCCAGAGGTCCTCCCCATAAACCAAATAATATAGGTTTCTATTTAACAATGTTAAGATAAATATTGAAGTTCCTCCTCATGACACATGTTACCGAGTTTCACCTCTAACCAAAATATTAACGAGTAAGTCGTTACTCCCGAAGACACATCATTTACTAATGGTAACCCATAATTTATTCTCTTTAGAAACGTGATCAAAATCCATCTATACATTCCCTATGTTATCTATTATAATGGTATTTTTCAGGTTCCATTACAAATGAATATTATATTTATGGGGGGAAATACAATAGTATAAATAATTAAAAAAGTGGAATTAAATATTTATTTTTATTGTAAAATTTTTATTTATATCAATGTTAATTTTTAGTATAAATGAAAATTAATAGTGAACATAAAAAAATTAACGTTGATTGATTGAATTATAACCTATTTTTACACTCACAAAAATCTAGTAATTTGGAAATTAATTATATAAAACGTAATATTTGAAGGGGAATCATAACCTAATAAAATATTCTTTTTCTTGTGGATTTTTAAGCAATGCAAGTTCCATAAATTTTTATAGGGAGTCACAAACCATTAAAAATATAATATTTCCGGATGATATATAATATCCATACTTTCTAATATCATAGCCATAACCAGAAAGATTGAAAATTATATCTCCAAAGACACAACACAAAAAGATAATGTTTATTTTTAGAAAAATAGAAATTTATGTTTAATCAAATATATGAAGGATAAAATGTATTTTTATTGACTAAAACATAACCATGAAAATGATATCGATGAAGATATATGAAGCAAAAATAGTGGATCTTCATTACTTATCTCCAAGGTAGTAGTGGTAATCAAAGAATATTAGGTTCCACATTATTGTTTCACTATAAGATGGAACTTCATCCACATAAGATCTCATAGAAATTATGATGTTCTTAGAATTATACAAAAAATGCGAGTTTCAAATATTACATAAATAGAAAATTATCATATCTTTATAAAAGTATATATATTTTCCCAAATTAGTATTAATACCGTTTAAATAAAAAAATACAAAAACTAAACAATAGACCATCAATTAGTTAAATAACAAAAAAAAATTCAAAATTATTGATGATATGGGAGTTATAATTTAGTAGTAATCATTGATATTCAAAAACTAATGAAAAATTAAATCCAAATTTAAATCATTTTTAATCATTTAAAAATATATCTATAAGTAATCCTTACTAAAATAATAAATTCTACATTTTTCACGTTAAAAATCAAAATGTAAAATTATAAAGAATATTTTTGTATCATCAGATATGTTATATAAATTTAAATTGAATTAATCCTCAATAAGTAATTTAAAAAACATTAAAAATTGTGATTATAATTTTAGAAATAGGAACAAAATATTTAATTAAAATAATCAATTAATTGATGATTTTATATATATGGTATTAAGATTTATTTCCAATTAAAATATATCAAATCTACATTTAAAATGGAGTTAAAAAATTCCAAAAATAAATACCATTTTTTATTAGAATACATAGAATTCTATAAATCAATAAAACAATTTCAAAATCTATTAAAACATGCATATTGTTAAAATATGAGAATTTAACAAAATATTGATACTTAATAAATTGCTTCTTTTTTGTTAAATTAAAGTACTTACTTAGGAAGTTAGCATTAAATGAAGATCGACCATGACATTCAAATTACCATGTGGAATTATATGTACAAAGAAATGAAAAATCATGAGGTATCGACGGGAGACTACATATGTAATGTATCATATGTATACATTGACATATATAAATAGGCAACTAGTCAAATGAAAATATTAATGAAATGTAAGTCAATATACCATGTTAATGTAGAGAAAATGTGAGATATGAAGGTATAATAGTTCAAATGACCCCATAGATTTTGATATTGTGAGGATTATAAAAGATAATTTTACCATAATATGTACAGGTGGTCTGGCTATAAGTTGTGTCAGCATGAGTGAAAAATATGACATAGAAGTAAAAAATATTAACTATATAATTCCTTAGAAATCAATGTATAAAAAACAACCATAATAATGAAAAAAATATGTCATTATTATGGGGTAGAATATAATTTTAAAACAATATAAAAAATGAAGGCCATTTTTATATTCAAAAAAACCACAAAAATCGAAATCATTATGTAATCCATGAACTACAAAATTTTTCCTTTTGAAAATTATAAAACCAAATGCCGATATTAAAAAAATATCCCCCCTTTTCAATTTAATAGAAATTTAATTAAAATAAATATTAATATAATATATTATAAAACATTTTTCAAGGAATTTTATTTTATAAAATAATGTAACAAATCTTCATTGAAATCGTATTCATCAAAATATATGATATATGTAGAGACATGGTTTTTCCCTGTAGAAATTTCAAATATTTATACGTATCTTTCTAGAGCTATGTGCTAAGACGACATGAGATTCTAAGGCCTAAGGTGGCAAAAAAAAATACAAATATATTAAGTATTTTTATACTATTCACTCAACAAAAACATTATATCTAGATAATGGAAACTCAAATTAGAAATTATAGGCCACGATTGAGTCTGAAACACGACGTTTACCCTATGTGGGGAATAACATTTTTCGGTTGTGGGACTTCTATGAGAAAAGTCACATAAGAGAAAATCGTAATCAAAAAAATTATCCTTAATTTATTCATCTCAAATGATAAATCAGATAAAATTTAAATATTGACCTAAATGGGAAAATTTAAAATAACTTTGTGTTTTTAATGAAATTTTTTCCTAATTTACAATTTAAAATTAGAGGACAATATAGTTTTAGATTCATGAACTCTTGGTGGGGAATTAAGTGTTTTTCTACAATAAATAACCTAACTATTTAGGATTAAGATTTTCCCCTAATCCACTCTCTTTATACTACCACTAATCAATCCCTCTCTATCTTCTGTTTTGGGATGAATCATGAATAAATCTTCGACGAATTTAAGTGGAAGCCATGGCGGGTGCATTCATCAATAATGAAAAAATCAATGTAGGATTCTTATTAATTTTGTCACCTCCATTTTAAATTCCAAATTTTCTTCTTGATTTCATCCTCAATTTCACTAATGTGAACAATAAGGTTATATTCGGATGACCATGACCATCATCCGATCTCTATTTCAAATCCAATTTATTTCTGAAATACATTCATTATTCTTGGTTGGTCAATTCTTGCGTTAAGATCCATCAATCAACCATCATATCCTCTACTAGAAATAGGCTCTACAGATCTCAAATTGTGTGGATCACTAATCTAGTTTTGAGTTCATGATCAGTTAAACAAAATAGGTCTTGTGGTCTGTGGAAGGAAGCAGCACAGCATCGACCCTGGTGGAAACACTCAGTGGCACCTTAGTTTCTGTAGTCTTAGGTGGCAGTGGTCAGGCATGTGAGCCTATGTTTGTGGTCAATGATAAGAAGTTGTGTCATGTGATGCAACCTTGGACGGTGGGTCATATCCATGATGGTATGATAGGGCTCTGATACAGCATCATGGTTGCATGACAGGGTGTGACAGAATGTTGAAAAGTGGAGTCAGGGGGCGATGGTAGCATCAAGATGCAACTCGAAAGTCAATCATGTTGGGTGAGCCAGTGGAGTGGGAGAGTGGGCCAGCAAGATGGAGTGGCAAGGTTAGTAGTATGGTATAACGTTGGGTCATGTGTGGGACAAAAATATGGAGAGAAAAGGTGGATAATAGTTAGGTGGAGTGACCGCGGCACGGATCATGGGCTTGCCTCATCGACTAGGATGGGGTGTGGATATGAGGTGGACCACGGGGCCAGCGGGCCAGTGAGGCAAGGGGAGGGGGTCGCAGAGACTTGGGCCAGAATCAGGGAGGTGGGCTGGAGGTAGAATGATTTGGGCAGGCCGATGCAGGCTATCATAGGCATAGTGGTCCGACTAGAATGGGTTGATCTGGTTTGATTCATTTTATACAGCGTTAAATAGATGTACCCCCTAAAAGGTATTTATAATGGACATGCTGTCTATAGCCACATTTTCCTCTCATTAAGAAGTATCTTTTTTTGAAACGATATTTACATTTAATACTCTATCTTAGGGTTTTAACTCCAAGATTTAATAATAATAATTTCATTATTATTATTTGGGGTTCTTTTATTGTACCTATCATCTAATAGAGTAATACATTTGATGTTTCTTCAGTGGTGGAGGGTCCCTGGTCATTGTACGGACATTTTAAAATTACTTTTAAATTTTTAAATCCAAGACGAGTTTTTGGTCATATGAGGCCAATTTCATATGTGTTGCAGTGAAATGATTGTTTTAATTAGGTATCCATTACGGATGAATGAGTAGTTGATTTTGTGTTTATTTGTAACGCTCCAACACTAGTTACTTAGAGTTGGTGAATTATTACATAACATTGGTATTATCACAAGTTATCATGTCTCTAAAGACTGATTAGTTTAGTAGCAATTGATGTACTATATACATATATAAGTTTTACATAACATCATGAAAAAAAAAGAAACAACATTGTTTTCCCTTTGAACACACTCATATACTTTGGCCTATCCCTACAGGTTAATCATAATATACTTCTTCACATCCTAGGAAAAATAAAACATAAAAAAGGTGTGATATCAGATGCTCAGTAAGTATTACAATATAGCGGAATCTATTATATACAAGAATAAACATTTAAGGAAATCTATAAGACTAAAAAAAATCCATTTATACTTAAACATCATCATAATATGTAAAAGATAAATCAATTAATTCCATTTACTTATTTACATGGATATATAACAAGTTGAATAATTACATGTAACATCAACATCTTGTTTCATAATGATGGAATGGATAATGTCAGACATCAGAACCACATAGTCAAGGCCTCATGCCAAGACTACAAGTAATATTTTTTCAATGCATTGTACCAAGACACTAGTTTTTCCCATGAGACTTACCGATGCATCAATGAGATATAGTGGGATCTGCCCATCACATACTCATTCCAATGAATTCCTCATATGAAAAGGATGAAACATAACATAAACATTAATATAAAAACAAGAATATGAATTGTTAATAACTTAACCATAATCCATGAATGGTATACTAATAACACATCAACAGTTAGACAAATCACAAAACCATTAATACAATATGGAATATTGTATCATAATAAATCAACATCACACAAGTGTAAAATCCATTAAAGGATATTCACCTAGATTAAATCAAAACTAGTTGAGAGAAATAAAATTTTATATTTTGAAATCATTTAAAAGACATTTAATTAAAAAGAAAACATTTATTTTGAAAATATAATTATAAACTTTTAAGGGAATCTTCGAAAGTGTTATAACGGTGGAGAATTGCCATAACCTCTGTATAAGTCAATAAACTTTATTCCTTTAATTTTTCGAAAAGGTTATAAAGTACCTTTCTTGTGAAACAATGGATAGATTCCTTTCAAAACATTTAATAAAATACCAAACAAGGGTATAAATGAATTTAACCCATAGTCTAGAAAATATTGATTTTTTTAAATACATTTTTAATAAAAATAGATGAGGATGATAATGAATTCCTAGTAGATGCATACATATAAACAACCTAATAAAATAAATAGATTTTAAAATTTACCCTTACCTTGTACTTTTACTTAGTAGAGGGTACTTTAACTTCTTTTAAAACAGTTAAATTATCAATATTAAATTATACAAGAACCAAATACATAAATATGATATCATATATGAATTTTTTAATATTTATTTGTTAATAATATTTCATTAGTATCATTGTTTCAGGTGTTAACAAATTCATTTCCCTTTATATGTTTTGTTATGTAAGTCATGTTTGTTATGGATATGATTTATTTGATTCATATACAGAATGATATTAAGTTCATAAACATTATTTTAAATTATAAAATGAAATTTATTATTGAATGGTTAAGATGGTTAATGAATCACATCACGTTCATGGAGACGATAATCTGCACATAGGCATGAGCGACAATATCACTCTATTGATGAAAAAATAGAATGTAATTGGATGGTATATAATATATACAGAATAATTAACATTTTATATTTATTATTTACATCAATTATACTAATTATTATGCACATACTAATAATGAAGTGTTGAATAACAAACTACACCATAACGTGGAGACGGTATGTCGTACGTACGTATGTATGGTGACTTTGTCACTCATAGGATGGATAGAATAATGTATATGGTTGTACCATATTTATAATAACATTACAATATGTATAATATAATAGATTTATTTTTTTGGTATGGAAACATCAAATAATGTGTATGTGGAAGAATTAAATAACTTTGAAAGAGGTGATTAAATTATTACTTCTTCTTTGGGTGCTTCCTTTTGATTTTATCAAAAGAGATCCCTAAGATGGATTTCTGATCAAATATAGGACTCTAAGTTGAAATTTCATTAGTTGGGATGATATTTGAGAAGGTTTTGGTGGATCCAAATGGCTTTCTAGCTGCTATTTTGAGAGAAGGAGAAGTACCCTTTTATAAGAGAGGTGAGGGTCACTTTAGGAAAAGATAGAAAAATTATTTTATTATAAAATAATATTAGGTTTATAATGTCTCCAAAAGGATTTATTTTTAGGATAAGGAGGGGATATTTTTTAAAACTATAAACCAATATGTTTCATACATGTTTAGTTCACTATATTAACCATAACTTTTACGTTTAAATCTTAGTTAAATAGTTTAACTTTTATAATGTCTTTTTGTATTATTATATTATGTGGTTTATAAACCAACTATAAAATGATTAGAGAACCCAAAGTGGTTCATTAATGACATATCAACAATTATATAATTCTTTTCTCCAAACCTTATATTTTTAAGTAAGTTATATCATTTAATAATATAGTATTTTTTTTAAAAACTCATTTATTTCAATTTTAAAAATATTTAGTATTTGGATTTTGTCAAAGTTAAAAAACATGATTACTTCAAAATAAATTAATTAAATAAATCAAAACATTAAATATTAACCTATAAATTTTTTAGAATGGATCAAAATTCTCAATTTACATTTATTTTAATATTTATAACATCAATTATTTTACTCATTCAGTAATAAGTTTATTACATCATCATCATTGTGTCATAAATAAATTTAATTATTTAATTTATAAAAAATTATATATAAAATACCATGTTGTAGGAAATGTTTTAATTATTTCTAATTAATATTTTTAGATTAATTTATATTATTTATAACTCTATATAAAACGGTTTTAGTTATTAATCATTGATTTTAATACTTTTAACTCTTCTTTAAATAAAATAATAATAAATGTCCTAATCTAATCATTGTGGATAAAAAGGCATCATATTTTCATACTATGGTTGATTTTGGTTGAAATAAAATTGTCCAATAGAATTAGTACATGTGTTAGGGTAATTATAATATCATTTTTACCTTTAATTGGCCTATTTACTTTTAACTATGGTAAATAAAATTCAAAGTTACTATTCACCAAAAATTATTTTCATCCTATTAAACCACATTTTACTTACTAATATAAAACATTTCTCTAAGATTTTTGAAATAAAATTCACAGATGTGGTAAAATTACGTTTTATTCAAATTTGCAAATGTGCCTAGAAGGTTGGTGAAATGCGTTAAATAATTTAATAAAATTATATATATATATATATATATAATTATAAAATGATTGAAATGAATTAAATTAAACAAATATAGGTATTATGTGTCTATTTTTAATAGAAAATATGTTTAAATAAAAATAATAATAATTTAAATAAAATTCGTCTTTAAACAATAAAAATTTGTTTTTCACTATCCATCAAAAATTGAATGCTTTCGAAAAAATACAAAAAATTTAACGAAAGATAATTTTGATACTCAGAAATAAAAAATGAATCACATTTAAAAAAATTATTATAAAATTTCAAAAAAGGTATTACTATTCATAATGACTAGTTTGATTGGTCATGATACGCTAGAACTCGAAGTTGCGTACATCGCATGATATAGTATTATTCAAAGAGAAACGTACCGTGGAATCATGGGGTGTTACATTATATTATCCTTTAAATAATATCAACCTCAATAATTCTATATTATTATTGCATAAAATGATTCAGGTTGTTCTTCATCATATGTTCCTCAGGTTCCCACATTGCCTCTTCCGTCTTATGGTTTCTCCATAGAACTTTTACTAGACAGGTCATCCAGTTTCTCAACACATGTTCTCTCATATCAAGAATCATGAAAAACTCTTCACAATAAGACTGATTGGGTTCCAATTTTATATCTTCGATAAGTGAGTACATGTGTTAGATCAAACATGTATTTCCTCAAAAGTGATATGTGGAACACATCGTAAGCATTCGAGACACTTAGAGGCATTTTTAAATGGTAAGCTACAACTCCAAATCATTCCAGAATTTCAAAAGGTATGATGTACCTGTTACTTAATTTACCCTTCTTATTGAATCGTAAAACACCCTTCCATAGAGATACCTTCAAAAACACATTCTCTTAATGGAAATTCCAAATCTATCTTTCGGTTATCGACATACCACTTTTTCCTACTTTGATCTGCTTTTATGTGGGTTAGGATAATCTTCACATTTTCCATTTTTTCATCAACATGTTATGGGCCTATGGTTTTTCCTTCACCAATATCATCCCAAAAACATGGTGTGAAACATATTTTTTCATATATCGCTTTATGTGGTTCCATCTGAATACTTGAATGGAAGCAATTATTATAGGAAAATTCTACCAGAGGTAAATACTAATCCCACATACCTTGAAAGTCATGTGAACAAGATCTGAACATGTCTTCTATGTTTTGAATTGTATATTCTAATTTTCCATCAGATTGAGGGTGGTAGGCAGTGCTCAAATGAATTTCAATATCTATGGATTTTTTAATACTTTTCTTTAATCTTGATGTAAGATGGGCATCAAGATTAGACAATATTGATAGGGGTACATTAGGAAGTCTTACAGCTTCATTAATATATAGTATTTATAAACATTCAATTGGTAAATCTTCTCTTATTGCATGAAAATGTGTTGACTAAGTAATACAATCAATAATGACCCATATGGCATCTTTCCTTCTAGGATTCTTTGGTATCCCCATGATAAAGTTCATCATTATATCATCCCATTTCCACTCAGTTATGATATGTGGCTGCATGACTCTTATAGGATATTGTCTTATAACCTTCACTTGTTGATAAACCATACATCATGACTCATAATAATCAATCTCCCTCTTCATGTTGTCCCACAAAAAATGTTCCTTCAAATCAATATACATCACAGTGCTTCTAGAGTTTATAGATAAAATGGAGCTGTAAGAATCATCCAACAATTAAATTTTTACATTAGGTATATCAAGAACACAACGCCTCCTCCCAAATTTCAAATTTCAATCTTCTTATATTAAGTTAATCAATCTCTCATCATTCACAGCTTTAATTTTCTTTTGAAACTCCTTAACCCAAATCTATGAACTTTTTATCATTTCAAGTAAAGATGGTTCAGAAATCATTTGAAAAAGTATCAATGATTCACCTTTCATGATTATTCCCATATCCACATTTACTAGATCTATGAACATTGGATCCCCTTCAAATCTCATCTTGATCAAAACTCCATGATCTTTTCTACTCAAATAATATGTCACCTTATTTTCTTTCATTATGTGGTAGTGTATTGTTCAATCATTATCCATGAGTTGTTTTGGCCATCTCTTTTCCTCATTTTTAGTTCTTTCTGTGAGAAAATATACGTAAAACTCTTTTGATCAGTATATATCTCACATTATTCAACATAGAGATAGTTCCTCTATATCACAAAAACATTATTACAGCTAATAAATCAAGATCATTAGTATTATTTTTGTGTTCAATAGTTTGTAGCTACCGTGAAGCATAGGAAATGGCTCTATTATTATACATAAGGACAAAACCATTTCCTTTCATTGAAGCATCACATTAAATAACAATCCCATCATTCCATAATGGTATAGTCAAGATAATAACATTGAATATTCTTCTATTTAGTTCTTTAAAACATTCCTCACACTCTTTTTGTCCAAATAAATTTACCCCCTATACATATAATCTTGGTCAATTGGTTAGCCAATAGAGAAAAATTTGGGATGACACAATGATAATAACCTACAAAACCAAAAAAACATTGTACCTCATTTATAATCATGGTTTCTATCCATTCATTAATTTCTCTTTTCTTATAAGGATCAATAGAGATTTCATCATTAGAGACAAAATGGACAAGAAAAGAAAAATCTTGAAGCTATAATTCAGACATGCTAAACATCCCATATAATTCATTCCTTCTAATAGTTTTTGGAATAGTGGGAAAGTTATTTTTATGATCTTCGTAGCTTTTAGAATATTCCATGATATCATCAATAAACAACACTAAAAATTCATCATGATATTCCTTGAAAACTCAATTCAGTAGATCCATGAAGAGAGAGGGTGCATTAATCAACCCAAAAGGCATTATTGTAAGCTTGTAATTCCCATAACTGGTACAAAATGATTTCTTTTGAATGTCTTCCTTCTTTACGCACAACTGATGATATCTAGATCGAAGGTAAATCTTTGGAAAATATTCAACTCCCTGAAGTTGATTAAATAAATCATCATTTCGAGGTAGGGGATACTTTTTCTTTTTTTTATAGAACTGTTCTTCTTATTGTCAATGCACAACTTTATAGATCTATTTTTCTTCTTAACAAAAAGGACAAGGGATCCCCATGGACATACAGTAGGGATAATAAATCCTTTATTAGTCAATTCCTCTATTTTTTTCTTTAGTTACACTAATTCCATTGTTTTCATTCTATAAGTGGTCTATGATATGGGCCTTAAACTAGAAATTATGTTTATGGAAAATTCAATTTCTTTTTCTGGAGGATGTCCATGTAAATCCTATGGAATCACATCAACATATTTTTGCACTATAAGTACTTCCCCTATTTGAACATTATTTTCCTCACCCATAATTATTTCACTCTCTTCCTCCCCATTAATTATATTTAATAGATCTTCTGGGGTGGATCTAGATAATAATCATATGGTGACGTATCAACTCTAAAGATAATGTATTCGTTATCATCATCATCAAAAAATGTAACCTCCTTCTTTTTATAATAAATTTTTGCGTCATGGTATAAAATTAAATCTTGGGTATGACAAATATGATTAGTATATAACACACGTTTATATGCCACAATGGTAACTAATTGACAAAACATGGTTGCAATGATAATTCCCTTAAGAGTTTTGACTAAAAACTACATTGTTAAATCAAATTAGAAATATCTAATTTCCCTGGAAAACTGGGAAGATATGAAAGAATGTGATAAACTAGAATAAAATAAATCGTTGGTTAAATTTGAAGAAACTATTAATGTAACTTCCACTATGTCATTAAGAGATTCATCCTCATTATTGGTGATTACATAAGATTGTCCTTACTCCCTTGGAATTTTTAGAGTTATGTTTCCTTGGAGCGTAGAAAAGTCATTATTATAATGCCCCATTTCTATAAAATTGTAGCATTCAACATTTAAAACCTACTTCCTCCCCTTGAAATCACGAGCTTGGTGGCCTTTTTCTCTAAACATGTAACAGACTCTCTTTCCCTTAAAACATGTACCAGGGCGTTTCTTCAAACAATTATTATAGGATGGAAATTCATATATTCCCTTATTTCTATTATTTCTATTTCTAGAGTGTTAAATATATCTCTTCTTCTATTACTTTTATTTAAAGTCATAAGTCTTAGAGAATTCTTTTCCTTTATTGATAGCACATGAGACTATATCTTCATATGATGAGAAGGATTATAATACTAATTATCTATAGAGAAATGGTTTTAACCCATAACAAAATAGATCAATATTACTACTTGGGTAAAATATATATTCTCAAGCATGCCTTTCTAACCTTGTAATGTTAGCCTCATACTTTGTGACATTCTCATCCTCATTTTTCCTCAAACTCAGAAATTTCTTTTCTATATCCGCTTGAGGTTCACAAGGATAGTATTTTTCTAAGAAAAGTTATTCAAACTCCCTCTATTCCATATTTGATACATCTACATCCTCGTTTTTTTAATTAATGACCACAATTGATTTGCATATCCTATGTGGTGATAAAATTCCACGAAAACCTTTTCCTTTTTGCTACTCCCCAATGAATAAAATATTTTATCAAAAGAACATATACATTTTTCCACTCAAAATACATTTTTAGACCCATTGAATGTTGGTGGTTGTTTCCTCATGATGTGTTCTAACATTAATCCTCCATTTTTTGGATCAAGGTGCTTTATACGGGTAAGGTTATTATTCATAACTTGAGTGAGTTGTCCAAGCATGGCTATAAGCTATTCCGAACTAGTTTCATCACCAGATCCACTATAATTATCTTGAGTAGGAGATAAATACCAACATGGATTATGTGCATTGATACAGTTCCATTCCATCCACTAGAAACCATTTTTAAATAATGTAATACATTAGATTAGTTTATGAATCGCAATACATAATTCAAACAAGTAAAATACATAACATAAATTGATAAGTTTATGAATATTATATATAATCATAAAAATGTATTCATTGAGGAATTATTTACTCATAAATCCTTCCAAATTTCTTGTAATGAAAATGTGAATTATGTAAACCATATCCCCTGGGAGTGTCATAACCCTGACTGCAACATGACCCATTGTCGTGCACCGATTCCCGTTCGAGTCTGGCTCAAAGCGTCGTTTTTGGGTTTTACCCCTAGATACATCTATGCTAGAGCCACCTCTACCTTCTAGTATCGAGACAAGAATTTATTTCGTGGAAAATTCAAAAAATATATACATTACCAAAATTCTAGGAAGTTCTTTTATACTAATCGTCAATGTCTATCTTAGTCTAATCTTATCTAATCAAAGTTTTTCTAAATCTAGTTCCCAAGGATTGTAAAAAACATACTCTAATTCCAACCGTAACAACCCAACCCTAGTTACCCAGAGTCGGTGCATTATTATATAACATTTTTATGATCACAAGATATCATGTCTCGAAATAAAAATTAGTTTAGTATCCTTAAAAGTAATGTATACATACTTGAGTTTTACATAACATCATGAAATAAAAAACAAAATTTCCTCCCCTATTAACACGCTCTTATCCTTTTTCCTATCTCGGTAGGTTAATCATAATATACTTATTCATATCCATGGAAAAACATAAGAAAGTGGTTATCTAAGATTTTCAGTAAGGAAAAAATTATATAATAAACTATCATAAATAAGAATAAACATTTAAGGAAATGTATAAGACTAAAACACAAACCTTTTATACATAAACATCATCATAATATGGAAAAGTTAAATTAAATTATTAAATTTACATTTTCATATGTATGTTCTACAAGTCTAATTATCACATGTAATATCAATAGACAATTTCATAATGATGGAGTGAATTATGGAAGACATCATGACCACATAGTCAAGGCCTCGTCCCAATACTACAAAAAATAATTGTTCAAGAGATTTTTCAAAGACACTAGTTTGTCATAAGATACCTAACGATGTGTTGAGGATATATATTAGGCTCCAGAAATCACTTACTATGTCCAATGCATTCCTTATATATTAAGGTTGAAATATAAAATAAATATTCATATTAAAACTAGCATAAAAATGTTAATAATTTAACCATAAACCATGAATGGTATTAAAATAACACATCCACCATTAAACATATCCCTAAACCTTCAATACAATATGGAAGAATTTATCATAATAAATCCACTTCAAACAAGCAGAAAATCCCTCAAAAAATGTTGACATAGATGAAATAAAACTATTTGAGAGAAATATCTCATTATATTTGGAAATAATTTAAAATTAATGTAATTATAAATGATAACATTTTTTTATAATATTATTAAAATATATTTTGGGAATCATTAAAAGTGTTATAATGGTGGAAAATAGTCGCACACACTGTATAAGTTAAAAATAATTACCTTAATCTGTCGAAAAGGTCATAATGTAACTTGTTTGGAAAATTATTGAACAATTCCTTTAAAAAAAATTTATAAAAATTAAAACGAGGGTATAAATGACTTTAACCAATATTCTAAGAAATAGTAAAAATGTTTTGAAGTACATTTTTTAGAAACATGGATAAGGATGATAAAGAATTCTTAGTAGAAGCTTATGTATAAACAACCTCAGAAAATTAAGTGATTGTAAAATTAACCCTAACAATGTAATATTCCTTAGTCAAGGGTATGTTATCCTATGGTATAATAGTTAAATTATTTTAATTAAATTATACAAGAACCACATGAATAAATATATTATCATATATGATCTTATTATATTTCTTTGTTTATAATATTTTAGTAGTATCATTGTTTAGGGTATTAACGGATTCATTATCTTTATATGTTTTGTTTCATAAGACATGTATGTTATGGATTGGATATATTTGAATCATATCTATAATTATTTTATGTTCTTAACCATTATTTCAAATCATAAAAGTATAATTATTATTGAATGGATGTGATGGGAAATGAATCTCATCGCGTTCGTGGAGACGGTAGTCTGTGCGTACACACGAGCAACAATATCATTATGTTGATTGTAAAATCATATCTAATTTTATGGTATATATTATATAAAGAATCATTAAACTACTATATTTGTTATTTAATTCAATTATACTCATTATTATACCCATCCAAATAATAAAGTGTTGAATAAAAAACTACACTATGACATGGAGACAGTAAGCCGTGCGTAGGCACATATGGTGACATTTTCATTCATAGGATTGATAGAATAATGAATATGGTTTTAACATATTTATAATAACATCACGGTATTTAGATGTTACTGGAGTTATTATTTTGGTATTCAAACAACAATGAAAGAGGAAGTGGAAGAAGAAAATAACGTTGAAAATGGTGATCAAATTATTACCTCTTCTTCAGATGCTTCTTTTTATTTGATAAAAAGGGATCCTTATGATAGATTTATGATAAAAGTAAGCCCTCAAAGTTTAAATTGGTTTAGTATTTAAGATATTTTACTAGGTATTGGCCGATCCAAATGGATTTTTAGGTGTGATTTTTAGAGAAGGGTAAGTACCCTTTTATAAGAGAGGTGATGGTCACTTTAGGAAAAGCTTGAAATATTATTTTATTATAAAATAATTTTCTATATATAATTTCTCAAAATGAATTTATTTCTAAGATAAGGTGGGTATGGGTATAAATCATCTCTAACAATAAGTGTTAGACATGATTAGGTTACCATATTAACATTATCGTTTAGATTTAACTCTTAGTTAAATAGTTTAACTTTTATAATATCTTCTTGTATTTTTTTATTTCATGGTTAATAAACATACTATAAATTGCCAAGATAACCCAAAGTGGTTAATTAATGACATAAATATCATTATATTAGTCTTTTAGACAAACCCTATACATTTAGGAATATTATATCATTTAATTATATGGTATTTGTTTTAAAAACTCATTTATGTCAATTTTGACACTAGTTAGTATTTTTTTTGAAAGTCATAAAAACAAAATTATTTAAAAAAATAATTGAATCAATCCTAAAATGTCATATTAACATATAAAATTTGTGGAATGAATCAAAAGTCTCAGTTTACATTTATTTTAATATTTATAACATCAATTATTTTAGTCCTTCATTAATAAGGTTATTACTACATCATCATTGTGTCATAAATAAATTTAATTAATTCTTATTTTAATATTATAAATGAAATAAAGTGATGTAGGAAATGATTTTTTCTTTATAATGAATATTTAAAGTCGAATTTAACCAATGTATAATCCTATGTTTAAAGTGGTTTAGTTATTAAAAGTATAATTAAACACTTTTAACTTGACATTAAATAAAATAACAATAAACGTCCTAATATAATACGTGTGGATAAAAAAGGATCATATTTTATTAATAATGTTTATTTTGGTTGAAATAAACTTATCCTATAGAATTAGGACATGTATTAGTGTAATTATAATAAAATTTTTACCATTAATTACCCTATTTACTTGTAACCATGGTAAATAAAATTCAAAATTTATTATTCACCAAAAAAATATATTCATCTAATTCAACCACATTATACATAAAAATTTCAACTGTGTCATTCGGATTTTGGAAACTCAATTCACTAAAGCGATAAAATTATGTTTTATGAAAATTTACAAATGTGCCTCGACGGTTGGTAAAAGGCGTTAAATAGTTCAATAATATTTTATATATCCATTATAATTTTAAAATGAATCCAATGTATTAAATTTAAATAATGTTGTAATTATGTATCTATTTTGACATTAAAATAAATTTAAATAAAAATATAATTATTTAAATAATATTCGGTTTTAAATAATAACATAGTGTTTTCACTATTCATAAAAATTTGAAATTTTTCAGAAAAATTCCAAAAATTCACCCTATGATAATTTTCAAATTATAAATCAAAAAATGAAGTCCATTTTGAAAAATAAAATTGATAAATTTTCAAAAAGTGGGTATTACAGTTCAATATAGCTAGTTTGATTGGTTGTGGTATGCTAGAACATGAAGTTACATTCAACACAAGCTATTATATTATTACAAAAGAAATGCACCATGGAAGGTTGGAGAGTTACATTTTATATCATGATTGAAATCATGTGATCCATAAAAATAAATTATAAATCAGGTCATGGGACATAGTGGATTCCATTTGAGCACAATCTAGCGACAGAATACCTTTTTATCATATGTTTGTTTGGGGAGAATTAATCGTACACCACACATTTTTTTCGCAAGGATCAAAATGGTGTTTTCTTTTTAGACAAGTAGAGCCTTTTTCATGAGCTCATTTATTGTGTAATAATTAATGTAATATCAGTGTAATATCATTCTACTGTGGTTGAAGAGAATCTCATCATATTTCAGCATCCACTACTGTGATAGAATAGAATATGTATGAAAACATGCAGTAAAATTTTCTAGGCCATTGAGAGGGATTGCCAGAAAAGTTACACTTTTGGCCCTCTGGATTAATGATGAGCATACTGATCATGTCAGCCTTCTTTTTAGATGTTCCATGTAATCTAGGAGTATACTGGCATGTATTGGGGTATATAATCATAATTTAGTACCTGAGAATGGCTAGGTAGATAACTAACCGTTGAGGTAGGGATACACATCATGTGGTCCCCAAACAAATAGAGTTTTTCATGAAAAATATTATATATGTCAAATATTTTTCATTTGGACAAGGATTTTGGATCACGAGTATCATATTCTAAGTGTTTTTTCGCATTGTACAGGATGGTTCCCCACCCCCCTATAGTGGGTTTTGAGATACTATGTGAGATGTTTTGAGTGTCATGTCTATTCGTGGTGAGGCTCGATGATGACTGTGATCTAGAAGAAACGGAAAAGCAATTAAAATATTTACCATCATCCAATTAGGGCAGCAATGTTCCTCAATGATTTCCAAGAGTTACTGTCTATCCAGGATGGCTAGTGTAGTTCCATTCAAAGTGGAGTCCCTCTAACGCATCAGGGTGTGGGTAGACTCTAAAATAATAAAAGAGTGGAATCACTCTAACTAGTTAGAGTGTTTGTTTCCTCTAGAACTACTATGAGAGTGAAATCCCCTTAACTCATCATGGTGTGGGTAGCCTCTACAACTACTATGATATTGGAATCCCCCCGATGCATCGGGGTGTGGGTAGCCTCTACAAATACTCTGATAGTGGAATCCCCTTGATGTATTAGGGTGTGGGTAGCCTCTGCGAATACTATCAATGTGGAATACACCTAATTTAATAGGTCATGGTTCATTTGTTATGTGTTTTTGATCAATCGATTGTGTGGAATAGTTAATAGATGTGGTTTTATGTACCATTGGACTCATGATAACGTGGGACAGTTTTCCCAACAATACATGTCCTTGTGATGTGAATTAAAATCATGTGGGTGAGATGAAACCACCTAAAAAATATAGTATGGAGGTTCGGTGACTGAGGCCATTTTACTTGATATTTAGAGAAGACTTGTGGGATGTTAGGCATTGATGGTGGTTTCTTCTAGGACTGTTGGATAATCACTTATCTTGGGTTGAGTAGTGAGAAAAAAATCCACTTACTCTCTCTTTTGGGTTTATTTGATTGATCATATATATATATATATGTATATATATATTCTTCTTCCATTACCCAGTCATTTGTTTTTAGTTACTCTCCATCTAGGAGAGGCAAAGATGCATGGGGTATGCCACATACATTATTTATTTATCATCTCATGGTTGGAAGTGTCTACTCTCATGATATAGGTTGTGAATACTCGATGAGAAGATAATCTTATCACCTTTTCTATCTCCTTCTTCTTGTATGAGCTTACTTCACTTCTTTTATGGGTAGAGCTACACATTTTTTATTATATGTTTTCATATCTACTATATTCCTTTTCAGAGTATCTCTTCTGGATTCCCATTCACCATTTTTATGTATCTTACTGAGTATTTGTTTTACTCACCCTTGTATAGGCATTGGCCGTACATGTCATGCCTTATACAAATGATGGAAAGGTTTATCGTGTCTTTAGAAGATCATAAGGATATAGGTTTTTGGAAAACATAGAGTGGTCATAGCCTCAGATTCAGGATCATGGATTTCATATCCTTTTTTACTTTTTTAGTTACTGCTAGGTTGTGGAGATTTTTTGGTTGGGATTGTATTTTCCCTCTATTCCATTAAATATCATATACCATACTTGTTTTTTCTAGTGGATCATGCATGTTTGGTTTACTTATAGAAGTGTTTCATCTTTTTTTCTTCCCCTATGAACTTTTACATTGATTTGTTGTGTGGTTGTGTATATGTTCTTATGCAATGGACTCCATGAGTTTTATTTTCCTTTAATGCTTGTCACCATGTAAGAAATAGGTTTTTCACTTGGGTATTGATCATTTAAATTTTGTTCAAATTTATTATCTTGTATCTTTTTATGATTCCATTTTAGTTATAAAAAGAACCAAGGGCGTTTGGGTCTGGATTAGAGCCCAGAAGCTACCTTTTGGATAAACTAGCCAAGTTGCATGGTTGGTGCACAGTTGGCACATGGTTTTGCTAACCATGGGGATTGTGCTTTTACAGAAAGAGCTATCTTGAATGGTTTCCACATGGTCATGTGGCCTAACTGTGAATTTTCACATTCTACCTAGGTAACCATGCATGGTTTTTGAATGGTTTTTCAAACAGTCTGAACTAACCATGTACAATATATTTTATGGGTAAATTTTCTTTTTTTACCTTAATAATTTAATTACATCCCTCCTTCTTCAATGATCTGAGATTATGAAATATTTACCGCCATGGCTCTCATTTTGGAGGTTCATTAAGGACAAATCTAGGTGTTCAAATATCTCCTTCATTCGTTATCTGATCAAGCATTATTTTATCACGCTGTATGTACAATGGTACATACTCATGTCCATTTAAGTCTTTCATATTCTCTATTTCTCTTAACCAATTTATCTAGATATGATCATTTTTATCCTTTTCTTTCATCTACTTCGATCCAAGAAAAAACAAGGTCCAATACCAGAGGATAATAGTCATACAAGCCTACAGTGTGTGGTTTATAACTCATAATGTACGTTCATTGATTTTGGAATTATTGTGAGGGGGCCACCGATTTCATCAGGGTCAGGTTCATGAATTTATATTCCATTATTATAATCAGTAAAACTATATATATATTATATTTATATATATGAGATTAACTATTGGTGGTTTCTACCATAACTCAATACCTCTTATTTAGGATGTTATTCTATATTTGGGTTTTTAGTAGTTGACATGATTGATCCACCACTTGGGTGTGACTTGGTCTGACCATACTAAGTGTAAAAGTTTGAATATTAATTGGATTGTTTATAATGAGAATTGAATTATGGAAAGTAACATGTATTCTCACCACTTATCCCACCTAAGGTAGGTGCTTCAACATGAAAATAAAATGTGAAATGTGAAATGGAAAGTATACTATGTACATGAAATTTTCGTAAATGTAAATGAATGGTATGTTGCATATCTGTAGAACCCCTAAACACATTAATGGAAGGTAGAGGAATAAAACATGAATATGTAATATGCGTCAAATGGATTAAATGAATGGTTTCATGCTACATGGCCTTCTAATACCAGTGAAAGGAAGGTCTTGAACCAAATTAGTTGATTAAAACATTTCATGATATGTGAACTTATCCCACTAATAAAAGGAAATGATTCAATAAAATGATATATTACATGACATCAATTTCAAATAGGAGTTCCCTAACCCGATCTCGCATTGGATTCTGATCGGAGAATTCCATGAGCATTTTGGAACCCTACTCTGATTCAATGATACAACATCCATAGGTTGATACCCAACTCGATCAAGATCCTTGTCTATTATTTGGATTCCATTTTTGACACCATACGATCCCTTACATATTATCATATGATTCATCAGATACACTCCTTTCATCTAGCATTGATAGGTAGGTTCAATGGATTATGAATATTAGGCACAGTCATTTCATAGCCATATTTTTCCTTGGATTATATCATTTGACTAGGTTGGAAAAACATTGTTGAATGTATTGGACTATTCTCCTTGTATTACACTCTTACCCCATGTCAGGATATAGTTAATACTGAGTTAAAGACCCATGTGGTCTATGTCTCTTGGGTTATTACCCTGGGAAACCATTATAAAATATCATTACATGTTTCCCTATTAGATCTTATAAACATTACTATTATTAACATTGGACATATCTATAAAATAGTAACAATCAAATAATTAATTTTTTAAATGTTCAGATTCCATCTAAGTGCTGAAGTAGGTACAATGGTATTTAGTTACACTTTACTTCATTACTTTATATATGCATTCTTTCACAATGTTACATTTTTATTACATGGGTTATATGTAATAGACACCATTGGTGGTGTCCCCCTGATATTAATCTCATACCCTATCTATGAGATGTTGGTACTCGAAGAAGATTACATGGATCCAAGTGTTGATAAATGGAAGAATATGGCTTCCAACACAAGATATTATCCTGTTTAGGGTGGAGCTTGATAGCATATAACTAAGTCAGAAATCAGGATGCTCTGGATAGTCTCTAATATCATTTATACTTTTTTGGAACATGTTATGCTTATTGTATTATATCTATTTTTTCTAGTTTTATAGATACATTAAATATCATAATTTGTATTTATATCTATGTATGATAATCCGGTTAGATCAGTTATTGTTACTTTTGTACCTATTTTCATTTTCCCTTCTATTTAATCATATTTCTTCTCCAATTTAAATATATTTACTTTCATTCATTGCAATACACTTTGGTAATGCGGGAATAATCTCCCCATGGACACACCTTTGGACCTCGCTACTAGTCGGCGGCCTCTGGTGTTCGTAGTGATGCGCTTAGAGCCAAGTGTCCCACCTAGCTCGGGGAACCAGTTAGGTGGCATATGGTTCTGGGACATCACAATGTGGTATCAAAGAATGTTCAATTCTTACATTAATATTTGGAGACTATAGTCCACATATTAAGAATTATTTGGACTTGGTTATACCTTGTTATTGGGAATCAAAATCCGAGGTTCGGTGTAAAATCCATGTTACCAAAAATATAATTGTCATTGTAATTTTTTCTATTGAGGTGGAAATTATATCACCATTGCGTGACACACATGTTGTGTGTTGTTGTTGATTATTACTCTATTTGATGATTTTATTTCATCCTTTTCCCGATTATATGAGGTAAAAGATCATTGTTACATGGATAATTATAGAATCCTATAATTCACAAGTCATGCATTTTTTTTCATTCCATATAGTTGAATTTTACTTCTTTTAATTACTTGATATGTCTTTGATTGTTGAGTGATTCAGTGATAGTTAGATTATTATTTTATTACTGTTGGTTGTGATTGAGTGATTTCCCTTTTCAATTCATCAGGTGTATGTTCCCTCGTGGGTTAGGATGAGTAATTTAATGTGTTTTTGCATTATGCTATAAATAAATGGCTGTCATTTGTAGTGATAATTATTTGGGAACTGATTCACCAGAAATTGATATAAATTTTTATTAAAATCATTACATCTATAATTAATTGGTTGTGCATACTTATCCCACCTTATCATGTTTATGAATGGTAATGGAGTTAACCTAGTAATTAAATTTAAAATTAAATGAAACTTATAATTGAGAAATTTTTGATACCTAGATGTATAAAGGGGTAGTTGGGGTTTTATGTTTTGGGTAGTGCGTTCACATAGGATATTTTTCCTCTGGTGATACTATAGTTCACCTTAATCTTGTTCTGGGGCTTGTGTGTGGCATTTTTAAACAAATTCCTCCATGACTTCCTCGTATCGTATGCCAGGAGGGTGGCGATGACCATGCTCTAGATGTGGTTGGCCCTGAGCTGCCAGTATTACCTACAAATGTGACACATAAGGAACCATCTATTGTAATTGATCTGGGAACTAATTCTATTTTTTATGACCATTTCCTATGTCTGATGAAGTTCATGCATCGCTCTCCATGCCTTTCACAAATGAGGGATGATCTGACTCGTGAGTTCCAGAAGCAGAATCCTCATAGTTTTCAGGGGATGGTGGTCCACAGGCTGTTGATTCTTGGATATAGGAAATGATATCTATTATTGGGAATCTATAAATGAACCAAGAGTGGATGGTTATGCTTCCATATACATTCTTTGGTATTCATCCAAGATTCAGTCATATATGATTTCTCAAGCGATTCATCATCTGGGTATGTTATGGTTTGATTTCCAAACTACCTTTTATGATCAATTCATTCACCAAAAACTGAGACTTAATATATATAGAGAGTTCATGAATCTCGAATAGTGTGTTATGATAGTTATAGAATATTTAGTGCATTTCACAATGTTTCCGTTCTTTACACCAATTATAGATGATGATGGGATTTCTCATGTTAGAGACTATGAGGATGGGCCCCATTATGCTAGACATATGCATTTAAATGTCTGTTTCATGCCTAATATTTGAGAGATTGTAAATGAGGCTATAATAAATGATCACAACGTGAGGGGAAACAAGAGTATATGGTGTAGTGGATTACTACAACAACATGCTAGTAGTTATTCTGGTGGAAGGAAACGTTCCCTTGAGGATTCCCATCACGAAAATGACCACCAAAGTTCTCATTTTTATTGGTCTAAAGTGATTCATCAATGTGTAGGATGGTGTAATTTGAAGCCTTAGTGTGATAGAGTCCCACTAGAGTACTGGTCTTTCAACCATATGGGGCATCTTTAGTGTTTCTATAGTAAATTTCCACAAGCTTCAAGTGTATAATAATCCACACCAGTTCCACCTTCAAGAGTGAGTTATTTCACACTGTATCTGGAGGAATGTTGGAAAAACACTAGAAGGTCTGGCTGAGGAGGAGGTCATGGACGTTCCAGCTAGGCCCCTGACACCAGCAACACCAACAAAGTAGTTAGGACTGTGGTAGTCCATTTTTTAAATAGGTTTGTTGAAAGGACATTTTCATGCACTATAGTCGATTTCTAAGGATTAGTTTGTCGGACCCTCTACACTACGTGGTACTATAGTATCTTCTTCATTTGATAGAAGTTCTTCAATCAATTTTATCTCTATATCAATCATGGACTGTCTTATATGACAGATACACTCTCACAATGGGGTAATGATCCAAGATAAACTATTAGTTGTACGAAGAGAGGGTTTATACTAGTGTAAGGATTATCCCATTGAGGCCATATGTAATCTTTTCTTATGGAACATATTCATTCTCAAGATGTAGGGATTTGATGTCATACTCAGAATTGACTTGGTGGTACTCAATCATGATTTTCTAGAATACTACCACCATAGTGTATTGTTTACATCACGAGAGGACAATATTTATCTATATAAGGGTTAGTGGGATGTATTGGCTTTTATAGAGGGACCAGAGCATCATGGTCAAGGTGTAATTACCACCTAGATTAAAAATATTCTCATAGAGGATTAGGGTTTACATCAAGCTGATATGTATCTATTTGTGGATCATTTCAGAGGTGTATTTCCCAAAGAATTATTTGTCTTACTTACTTAATGAGAGTTAGAGTTTATAATAGATCTTATTCTAGGATTATCTCTAGTGTCAACTCATCTACACACCATGGAACCTATAGAGCTACATGAGATAAATTCGAAACAAGATTATTTAGAGGCCAAAGGATTTATAAATCTCAACACATCCACTTGGGGGTTTCTAGTACCTTTTTCTAAAAAGGTGGATGGAACCATACATCTATGCATTCATCAAAAAAACTTGACTAGCATACAATCATGAATGGATATCCACTTCCTCAGAATGATGATCTCTTCACCTAGCTTTGAGGAGTAAAGATCATCTATAAGATCAAACTAAGATTAAATTATCATCAGTTATGAGTCTAGACATTAGACATACGTTATACACCATTCCATATTATGTATGGAGTAATGGAACCGACCACTCTAGTCTATTACGTTTCAAAAATATGGTGTTGGAGGTGTTCTGGGAGGTTAAGGTGACTTATTTGCCACACATTTATAAATTTCCAGTTCATTGAATAGTTTTTCTATAACAGTGTCATTTCCTTTGCCAAATTTTCAAAATTGGTGAGTCAAAATTGGTGAGTCAGATCCGGTAAGTCATAACCTATGAGTCGATGATGGTGAGTTAGAACCAGTGATTCAGAATAGCTAATTCATTATCGGCGAGTCAGAACTGGTTAGTTGGAGCTAGTGATACATCTAACGGTGTCATGAACAATGTTTCTATAATGGTGAGTTCTTTTTCTTTTCCAAATTTCCAGTTTTTCCCCAAATTACTACAGCTATCCACTTTGATTTTTCCTTTGACATAAAATGAATTCAAAGCCTTATTTAAGGGATTCAAATTCAATTAAATTTTCAAAACTCCTATATTAAAATTTAAATGAGTCTCAATGCCTTTTCTTGGTCAAAACACTTAATCGTGACCAGATCCTCCTTTGATAGAAAATTTAAAACTGTATCTAAATCAATGATCTGTTTAGATTTTAGAAATCTAGGATATCTTCCAATGTTGTTCTTATTTCTTGTATTCATTGGTAATAGATTCCTGGAACATTATATCCCATAGGATTCATGCCATCAAACATCCATACATGGATTTCATCCCCTTGGATTTATTCCAAGTACATGCGAACACGCTATTTTGGTGCACCCAATAAGTTTTTATTGGTATTTAATAAGTTATGTTCTATCATTTTTTGCGTTCTTGCATATATATCCTCGTGTTTCTCCTTACCAAGTGATGGATTGCGATCCATGTTTCTAATGGTTCTTTAGTGGGTGTTAGATGATGTGGTCATTCCCCAATGTCTTCGGGTGAATGAATTCATTGAAGGATTGGTGATTGTGATCCATTAGGTTGGCATGTTGTCATGAAAAGTATTATGGAAAACTTTTAAGGTTGGGGAATCATGTATTCTTGATCCCTTTCATGTGAAACTGTAGATTTATCTTGTTTTATAACATTTGATCACAATGGAATTGACCAACTTGATATTTTAAATATATTAAAGAATTGTTTACGAAAGTTTTTTGTTGCATCTTGATTTTCTAGATAGTGTGATATATATGATTTTCTTGTTTCGCATGTTGTTCTTGATGAAAATTGGTAAATAATGTATAGCTGAGATTAACTATCAATTAAATGACCAACGGTAAAGAGACATGTAAAATAATTTGGTTTATGATTGAATTTTATGATAATCAAATTGATGTAGTGAACATGTTTGATAAATTTGTTATAGTTATGGTAGCTTGATGGTTAGGTTACCCATAGTTGGAAAATTCTAATAATGAATTATTTGATTCAAGATGGATTAAAGAACCATTTATTGAAAAATAACAATTTTTGTTAGGTGTATGAGTCACCCCTTGGTTGTAAAGGCCTAGATCCTTATGATTTGGATCCATGAGTGATTGAAATGTGTGAAAGATTAATGCCTTGCTTGGGGACAATAACCTAGTTTCTTTTTTTTTGTTTCTTGATTATTGTTCTATGATTTTAACTTATATGTATTTTTTGAGTCATGGGGGCATGTAGGCCCAGTGTTAAGGGTATTAGTTGATTCCTATAGTGGCGAGGTGACTCATTTTATAAATATGGTTGTTGGGGAGGACAAATGCGATGATTGAATGGGTTGGAGTTGGGCTTACACATATATTTGAATTTTGTGATTAGTGATTGTCATCTATGTTAAGTTCCCCACATCTTGAGGTAGCTGTTCTGGATTACCATCCTTCCAAAAGAGGTGAAGACGCATGGGGTATGCCACATACATTCTAGTTTTACCTTCTCGGGGGTGGATGGGTCTACGCTTCTTCTATATGTGGAAAATACACAATATGTAGTTCATCTACTCGATGTGTTGAGCCCATGAATTTGGTGACTTATAATTTCTTTTCTAGTATTCTTGGAATTATGGATAATTAATAATTATGTCAATAAATGATCAAAAAAATGTTTTTAACCCAAGGGGTTCGATATTACTGAGATACAATGATGAGGTTTTTCTTTTGAGGAACCGTGGACCTGGTTTGGTTAAGTCAAGAGGGCCTGAAACTCTATTGTGATACTAATGAAATGTTATGTAGAATGGTTTATGATTAATTAATGGATAAATAATTAATTAAGATAATGTAAGACTGATAAAAAGTACAATATGATTTAATAAAGATCTATAAATGTTTGTGTCTTAATAGGATATCTAGTGTTAGCAGTGATAGCCTGGAGTCCAGGATATTTTAGCTGCATTTGATTATATGACTAATTTTTTCCTATAGTGTGGTTTTGATCTATATTATACTCTGTAATTTCTCAGTTTCTATACACTACTTCACCATGTCAGATAGAGAAACTAACACCCTAGGGATTCTGAGCCCTGTGGGTGTTTTCCCCAGCATCCTGATGGGAGGATGGATGGTTGACTTCCCCCTATGGCCCCTCTCTCTTTTCCATTTTGTTACTTTTTCTGGTAGGAATAATGGTTAGATTTTCCCATATATGTGTATATGGGGCTTCAATTTCTTTGATTTAGTCACACAAAAAGATTCTGGATATAGTTTCCTATGGACTACTATAGGTGTAACATGTATAGGTTGTGATGACCTGAAGATCCTTACTCAGTGTATGGGCTCTAATGGCTTGAGGTATAGTACCTGATGTATGATACACAGTATTCATGTAGTGGTGCTTCCCATAAACTGTCTGGTTACTTTTGGTTGTCAGGATGGTGTGGGGAATTACCGAGGTGTCTATAGAAAACAATTTGGTACGATGTGCATGTTGTGGTTCTTGACAAGGTATCCTCAAGACCCCCCTTTTTGGAATGAGATGGATTAAGACGAGCGATGTTTGGGAAAAGATGAAAACTAGTGTAGAATTTGTAGTGGAGTAACATTGATATTATTTAATATATTATTTACATATGTATGTGATACTTGGTGAGAGTATCCATGGTGAGGTTGGGAATATAGTGTACTTATTTATTTGATGAGTTATTTTCACTTTGTTGATTAACTGTTCTATTTCATGCCTTCATTACATTTATACAAGAAGCTTTGTGGATGATCCTACTAATTATACTATTATAAAAACCATATGTATATAAAAAATTTTTAGGTCACATTGAGAATGTGGGATATTATACTGGTTAATTCTGGCTTGGTGTTTAGAGGAGCTGTTCAGGCTTCGTGGTTGCAGTTTTTTACTTTCTTTTGGTACATACAGTTTTCCATTTTAGTTATATTAGTTCTTTCATGACATTTAATATGTATACTTGGGATTCATTTTTTATTTCATCTAGATATGGAGTTCATTGGTATATATAATATCTCTCTCTTTTTCATGTCTTCTCTTGGAGGCTAATGCCTCCCGTCTTTGTGATTCATATACTATCAGTGCTACTGGCCAATGCGGGGCCCACTAGAGGTAGGAAACTTGGGTCAACATATATCTTCTCACATTTCTAGACCAAGAGGTGTTCACATTGTGGGGATGCGGTCATGAAAGAGTGCTGTCAGTGGTCTGGTTGAGGGATATGATAGAGTTAGGAGTTATGAACAAGTAAGGATGCATGATTCAGAAGGGAAACAATGTCACCTAAGTTTACCAAGCATTATAGACACTGGATATAGGCTAAGACATGGGTATTTAGGGTCTAATGTGTTTTGATGAATGAATCATTAATATTATAGTGGCTACTAAATAATGTGATGTTTGTTGAAGGATAGGGACCTTGGAAAGGATTGTGAATCATTCTTCTTTGTGAATGTGTTTGAATGGGTATACAATGGAACATGTTCAGCTAAAATGAATTAATGAATACAATTAATGATTGATAAATTCCAATATTAGGAATTCTAATTATGTTCCCTTTTTATGGTTTGGAATTGGGTCAACATCCTCATTAGGTTCACACTGAAGATGTTTAGTAGGTAGCACTGGCATATCACCTCAAAGTAGATTTTGATGACATCGACTCCTATTGGAAGACACTCTGTGAGTTTATCTTCCAGATCCTGTACATGTAAGAAGGATTGGTTTCTAATATAGTTACTGAGGAATGTTTTGAAACTATTGGAATATAATTTAGTTTGATAAGTTATCTAAATTTTAACATGATTTTATAGTTTTTAAGATGATTTATGGGGATGTGAGGCAGTGGTAGTTCATGTTCCTCGGGGATCTTGAGGAGTTAGTGGTATCAAGGGAGAAGTTTTGAGAAAAGTTAAGAGATGAATTTGTCTATTCAACCATGAAGGTGCCAGGTTACTAGGAGCTGCATACCCTTCGGTAGTGAAGGTCTAGTTTTTGAGAGTTAGATATACATTTTAGGAACATTCAATGATATTCTTGGGGGCCTTTTTCCAAATGAGGAGTCCTTGGTGAGGCATTTCAAGGAGGGTTTACACACATAGATTCGACGCCAAGTCACCCAATTTTTGAGAATGACATATCTCAAGGAGATGGTAGGGGAAGAGAAAATCGAGCGAATGTTCTCCAAATTAGTATTTTCCTGAGAGGGGAGTCATTAGGATTCGTCATGAAGTAAAGATGTGGTTGGGGGATCCCTGTTTTTAGGGAAGAATTGTTTTTGTTTGTCCAAGGGTAGGTCCCAGCACTCAGCATCACATTTTTTTGGGGTCGGCAGTTATCAAGCCTATACAAAGGGGTCATCCACTTATTTTCTTGGAGGAATTGGTTATCAACAATGAGAGTTCCCAACCGTTGAGAAAAATAAGTGTGTTTTAGGTGCTCTGCTCCAGGTACCTCTGTTGAGTCAGTTCCATCTGAGGAAGCAATTGTAGATTTCCCCATCTATGGATCACTAGAGAGAAACTGGGGAAGGAATAAGATATCCCCTGGATGCTCCCCATCTTCAATGGGCATAATGTGGATGTTGTGTTTGTTTTAATCAATGATAAAGATTCCATAGATCAGATTATAGTATGATTCATGCTTTATGATTACAAGCGCCCGATGAGACAGACATCATTCGAGGTACCCTTTTATTATTTTCTACTTGGGTGTAATACTTATTTTATTTATGAGTAACAAAATCTTTCATTTCACCTTTATTTTTCAATCCTTTGGGACTTGATGTAGAGAGGGCTCTAGTGCCCTTGGCGTTGACTATGCTCATTTGAGGTTGAACTCACTTTTTTGATGTATGTAGAGACTACGAGGCAGTACTGGGAAATCACTACTCTTGGGAAGATTTAAAATGTTTACAAATATAATCATATGATTCCATACTTATCATGGATTGTTTGTATTCAGTGTAGAATATTTTGGATTGATTACAGAACAAGGTGGTGTTATTGGACGATGATGGAGAGTGGACAGTGTTTATAGGTGAGCGAGGCACTTGGATGGGTCAGACGGGTGTTTCGTCTTTGTCATCCTTTGTGGATGAGATGATGTTGAGGTCATCATAGGTTTAGTAGTTGGCATTTCCCAGGTTTATTAAAGAGTAATCAGATGACTTTCCAGAAGAGGTTGTAGCTTTACCCCCTCGATGGGAGACCGAGTTCAGGATCAATCCACAGCTAGGCATGTATCCTATCGTCATGTCTCCATATATGATAAGACCTTTAGAGTTGTGAAGGTTTCATATAAAAATCAATAGAATTTTGTGGTGTGGTTTGGTTCTTCTGAGTGTGTCCCCATGTGGTGCACCAGTTTTGTTCATGTAGAAGACGGATGGACATTTGCAGTTGTGTGTCAATTATCATCTCTTGGACAAAGTGACTGTGATAAAATTCTACTCTTTTCTGCGGATGGATGATTTTTTCGATCAACTAAATGGTGAATGTTGGTTCTCAATCACCAATTTTTTTCAAGGTATCGTCAGATTCATGTGAATAATGAGGATTTCCTGAAGACAACTTTTTATTGTCGTTATGGGCATTACGAGTTCTAGGTGATACCGTTCTATGTGAAAAAATCATTAGTTGTGTTCATGTGGATCATGAATGTTGTGTTCTGTGAGTTCAGGGATATGGTAATGGTGGTTTTCATTGACAAAATCCTTGTGTACTCTATGTTTTAAGATAATCACTCATGCATATGCGTGCCATTTTGGGATTACAATATCAAAAACAATTTTTGGGGATGTTGTCGAAGTGTATGTTTTGGGCTTGAGAAGTTTGATTAGTAGGGCTTGTTATATCCTAGTATAGAGTATATTTGGATCCCTCAATGATAGAAGTAGTTGTGTCTTGGGAGGCACCCAATACAGTGACAGAAGTGTAAGGATTCCTTGGTCTCATTTGCTTTTATAGGAGGTTCATGGAAGATTTCTCTTGGGTTGTGAATATTATGATAGAATTTAAAAATATAGATTAGGTGTTTTTGTTGAATGTTTAGTATTAATAATATTTTGATAATCTGAAAGATAACTTGATCGGTGCTTTGGTTCATTATCTTCCATCAAAAAGTGATCTGTTTGAGGGTTTGTATGATGCTTCACATCTAGGGTTGGGATGCATTCTAATGAAGCATATATTGGAAATTTTTATGGGTCTTGATAATTGAATCACCATGAACATAAATATGTGACCAATGATATAAAGTTGGAGGTGGTGGTATTTTCCTATAAATTGTGGATACATTTCCTCATTGGCAAGAACTTTGTGGTTTTCACCAATCATAAGAGCCTGAGGGATGTTTTCTCCCAGCATGACTGGAACTTGTGATTTCATTTGATGATGGAGTTCATATAGGATTATGACATCAAAATACCATATACACCTAGTAATGGGAATGTTGTACCTAATACACTATAAAAATGTCACGTAGTGATGAAGTGCATGGATCAAGTGATTTCTAAAGGATTGAGGAAGAACATTCATCATTACATCCAGATATGGGAGATGATGGGAGAAGAGGCTGTCTTTTTCAAATGATTGTTCAATAATATCTGGTGTATTAGGATGTAGAGTCTTAGTTGGGAGACCATTAGGTAAAGGTTTTGAGAGACGAAGTTGTTTGTGGTGAGGCGACTGAAGTTTGGTCAAATTATGATCAACACTAGGTGTTGTTTCAGGGAAGGACTTTTGTTCCTTTAATGATGGGGGGATAGTTCTTAGAGATTTACACTATTATCCTTTAGCAGTACATCCTAGTGTGAGGAAGATTTACTGAGCTTTTAGGAGTCATTTATGGTTTCTTGGGTTGAAGAGTGCAGTTATAGAGTTTGTGTCCTGATGTTCAGTCTACAAGAAGGTGAAATCTAAGAACCGTGCTCGTGGTGGTCTTCCCCATCGCTTATATGTTCTTCAACTGATATGGGAGGAAATATTGATGTGCTTTTTTCTTATTTACATTGAGATCATTGAGGCTATGATGCTCGGTAGGTGGTAATGGATCTTTTTAAAAAGTATATCCACTTTATTGCAATCAAGGATTCATGATCAGTGGTGGTTTTTTTGAGGAAGTATCTAGAGGTGGTGGTGAGACTCCATGGAGTCCCAAAGAAGATCATTTCTGATTTAAATCCTCGTTTTAACTCGATAGGGTAGTGAGGTCTCTAGGATGACTTTAGATATCAATTATGTCGTAGCATTTCTTTTCATCTAGAGAATGATGGTCAAATACTGTGGACCATCTAGACTGTTGAAGACATGTTTTTCTCTTGTGTTCTAGATTTTATTGGTTCATGGATGAGTCACCTTCACTTAGTAGAGTTATCTTACAAAAATATCATTCACATCTCCATTAGGTTAAAAAATTTGAAACATTGTATGGAAGACCATTCCATTATTAATTGTGGTGGACTAGGGTCGGAGAGATAATAATTCTCTGGATAGAACTGGAATAGAATATGATAGATATGGTTCAATTGATTCTTTAGAGGATTAAGGAAACACATGCTCGTCAAAAGGCTTATGATGACCATAGGAGGAGACCTCTTCATTTTGATGTTGGGGATCAAATTTTTTTAAGGGTGACTCCTCGTCATGGGAAGCGAAGGTTTGGTCATGTGAGTAGTCTATCTTCCCGATTTGTTGGGACTTTTGAGGTGGAAGCTCATGTTGGAGCCCTATCATATCGGGTATCACTTCCCCAATAGATGAAAAGGATACATGATGTTTTTTTCACATGTTTGAACTCCATTGTTATCATCATAACAACTCTTATATCATCAATTAGGGGGACATCGATGTTGATGATGATGAAAAATTCTAAGTGTGGCATGAAGAGATCCAAGAATGTATGGATAAGGTGTTATGTGGGGGTGATATCTCATTTTTTGGTGTCTTGTGGAGGAATGGTGTTAGGGATTAGAGTACCAGGGAACAAGATTTATAGATACATGCTCAATATAATTAGTTGTTTGATGTTCAACTATTTTCCTGTAATGATGTGTGTTTTTGGTTGTAGAACATTCATCTTTATGAGATGGATCTATTTTTCCTATTACCGTGTTATTCTCTAATTTTAGAGGTATAACCCACATTATATTTTTTAGGATCTAGGTGTGGTTGTTTTTTGGTTCCATGTGATTCATTTTGAAGTATTTGGGTTCCTTTGGTGGTGAAAGTCTTGAGAGCAATCATGATGGGTTGTTCCTCATACCCCATTATTCAATCTAGGATAGATTTGAATTATCGGTGGATATATTGTTTTCAGAGGTAACTAATGTAATGTTCGATAACACTTGGGTGGATTCCATTGAAGAAATCTCATGTTGGATTTTTTCAAGGTGGTTAAGGTGACTTATTATACAAACTTTTCAAAATTTTAATTTTTCTGAATTTTATTTCAAAAACAGTGGAATTTCAATTGCATGATATTCAAAACGGGTGCTTCAAAACCTGTGAGTTAGAACTGGTGAGTCAAAACTAGTGATTCATAACATGTTAGATGTCTAACAGTGTCATGAAAATTGATTCAAAAATGGTGAGCCATTTTTCAGTTTCTCAATATTTACATTTTTTTCTAATTTCTATAGCCTTTCCCCACTGACATTTCCTTTGATGTAAAATGCATTCAAATCCTTTATTAAGGGACCTATGGCTGATTCAAAACCCATAACTCCTATATTAATATTCATAATGGACTAGGTGCCCTTACAATGTCTGTTTCCATCGGATTCCGGGGATGACCTCCTTTTGATGGGAGGTTCAAAAATTTCGATCGGATTCTAACAGGTTTGTTCGTAGAACCGGAAACATCCAATGATTCTACATCCATTCGGACCTACTTTACAATGGTAGGTGCTTATTAGTTTGTAGACTGATGAGGCATATGAATTTTCATTGGTCGATAGGATGAGATGTCGGACTCATCACACCTTTTTTAGGGGAATTATTTTCTACTCTGGGACTCTCTTTATAGATTTAAGTTATGTTCGTGAATCCTTATTACATTACCAAGTATAAAATGATCTTTCCTTCAGATCTTACAATCAATGATTAAATATGTAGTAAATTTAGAGAAAATTTTATATGTATTCTAGGTTCTTCATCAATAGAGAATCATCTTTATTTATTAGAGATTCTTGGTCAATGGTACCCTTCGACACATTTATATAGAATTCTCTTGTTCATTAAGATGACTATGATGGTTTTAAATCCACTCAGTGGGGCACTTGAAATTTATTGTCATTCAAAAGGACATGGATTATTTCAAAGTTGGGATCGAACCCGCAGATGGGGTACCTGTGTATCCTTTGTTTAGAAAATGAATCAGAACCCACATAGTTCCAGTAAGGGAGTATGAAGTTTATGATTGATGGCTCAAAGTAGGATGTCATATTTACTTTTACACTCTAAGCTCACGTGAGTCATGCTCGGTGGGAGAAACAAGTGGTATTGGTAAAAATTAGACAATTGTTCCATGAAATATTCAATCATAAGAAATAATGTGGGGCTTATGTATGTATGACTGCCTAGATAAATGAAGGTTAGGTTTTAGTTTAGGGAAGAAATCCAGGAACAAGGTCCATAATGGTATGTGTGATTCATGGAGATTTTGAATACTCTAACTTGGAGATTACTCCTGAAAAGGAGGCCCAAATTAGGAGAATACTTATGATTGGGTTTTACACATGAAAAGGAATCATAGATCAAAGGTAAATTAGGACTAGTTAAGAGACATTAAGATTGGAGATTACTCCTGAGGAGGATGCCCAAATTATGGAACTGGGGCTTACTCATAAGGAGGATGCCCAGATTTGAGACCGGGGCTTATTCCTAAAAAGGAGGCCCGTGTTATGGGAATTAAGGTTTGGGGCTTACTCCTGAAGAGGATGCCCATATTAGGGTAATGGGGCTTCATCCTATGGAGGATGCCCAAATTTGGGAACATTAAGAATTGGGGCTTACTCCTAAGGAGGATTCCCAAGTTATGAATTATTAATGGGAATTACTATTGAAAAGGAGGCCCAGGTTAAGGTAATTAAGGTTTGGGACTTATTCTTGAGGAGGATTCCCAAATTAGGGGACTGGGGCTTACTCTTAAGGAGGATTCCCAGATTTGGGAACATTAAGAATTGGGGCTTACTCCTAAGGAGGATGCCCGAGTTAAGAATTATGACTGGGACATACTCCTCAAAAGTAGGCCCATATCGATTGAGTTCTCTCATCTTAAAGTATGAGGTTGAATGAATGAAATCACAATCTTTAGTGACATAAAGATGTGTATATCACTAGGTTTTGAGAGATATTCTACAGAGTTCCTTTCAGATAAGGAGTAAAAAATCAATAAATCATGCCATAAATGGATTTGAAGAGTGACTTGAATATTTAATATTGAATAGGAGAGGTGGAATGGCTTAATAGGGGTTCAATGGGCAAGAAGGGCACCCAAAAAGGCAGGGGGGCGCAAGTCCTGGCAGGCGCGCAGGTACTGCGTGTGTGCGCAAGTCCTGGTCGCGCAGGTATGCATGCGCGACATATGGGGTACTTGCGCGATGGTTAGCCAGCAAGGTAATACTTGAGCGACTCTTGATTAAAGCCTTTAGAATCCGCATGAGGTTCTTCCAGAAATGGGGCGTGCAAGTTCTATTGATGGAGTAAGGCGACACGCATGTGTGGCCTTTTCCCTTAAGGGCTAGCCACTCAGGCCCTTATGTATTGATGAGTTTCAACACTTAGGCCTTCCTCCCCCTCTTTAGATCTTCCGTTCTAGGTGAGAAATTACCATAGAAGTGTTTCATAAGCTTTGAGAAGAGACTATGGCCCCGAGATCTCAAATCCGAGTTTCTGAATAAAAAAATACTCCTCGAATGGGGGGCCCACATGGTCTATTTATAGGCAGGAGAAGACCCTGGGTGGTTATCACCTAGGTCACGCAAGTCACTTGTGTGACCAAAATGCATCACGCAAGTGGTCTTTCTCGACTATGAGGAAACTTGCGCGAATTATGGGAAATCATCTCCTTGTTCATCCCTTTGTCTATTTTTTGATATTTTCTTCAAAGGATGAATCACATTGAGATCAGATATTCCCCTTTTCTGATATTTAGATTCTGTGACGAAAGGATTGTCAACAAAAGTCCCCCCCTCAGAGTTGGATCAGAATGAAATGAGGATGTGACTCTGAGGAAAAGGAAGACATCCAAAGGAAAGGTGGCGCCCAAGTCTTGATGGAGTAGAGGGCGGTGCGCAAGTGCGCGTCGCGCAGGGCCTGACACACATAGTTTGATTTTTACTATGATTAATGTAAATAACCCTACAAACTTGAACCTTTTAATTGCTCAATATTACCTTAAATTTATATTTAGTCAGCTGGTAAATTGACTTTTATTCAGAGTTCCCTTGTCTTTTGTGTGCAGTTTAAAGTCATGCTCGTCGGACATATAACGACTAATGTTTAAGGTCAAAATATCTTTCACCGAAATGCATTATAATTGACTCAATTCCTTGAAAATTAATGTGAAAAAATATTACCATACTCAATTATGAGGGAAAATATGTAAAATATGACTTAAGAATATTTGAATATGAGGAAAGATATGAAAAATTGCTAAAAGTCATTAGAAGAAGTAGTTTCCAAGAATGAAGTTACCATTATTTAACAAACCCATTAGGGGGTGAATTATGTAGGGACACCTAAGGGCATTGGCTGCATAGTTAAATAAAATAGTATCTTTTGGATGACAAGTCTGTTATGTAGACTGTTTATGCAGGGCCGCCGCCTATGGGAACGTGTTGCATAGTCAGACAAAAGATCTCTCATAAATTTACTTTCCTAGTGCTAAAAGACAGTGAAAGGTTATGGAGATTCAAATCTTCCAAAGTATAGAGTTTCCTGTATCTAAAGAGGTACTTGAATATGGAGAAGATATTTCCAAACAAGATTATCGAAGAACTGGATAAATATCACTCCTATGAAGGTCTGACCCAAACGTAGGGAGGGAGAATATAAACCATAGACTTGAATACTTTCAGATCATGAAAAAGGATATGGAACAAATATGTTAAGGATGGTTATTTTTGTGGATCCCTACATACTGTCATTTAAGACAAATAAGGAAAAAAGATGCATTCTTCCTTAGAATGAAGTTACCAATATCCGAAAAACCCGTTAGGGGGTGGAATTATGTAGGGCCACCTAAGGGCATTGGCTTCATAGTCAAATAATAGTATCTTTTGGCTAACAAGTCTGTTATGTAGACTGTTTACGCATGGCCACCTATGAGAACGTGCTGCATAGTCAGGCAAAAGAACTCTCAGAAGTTTGACATTTTTGTTACTAGAAGTCATGAAAAGGGTTATGAGGATCTGAAAATATTTAAGGTTAGAATTATGACACATAAATATGGGTATTGTTCAATGTATACAAAGATACACAGATCAATGCTAACAATAATCATGTTGTGGCTGGGTCATGAACTAAACTGTTGGACTTCACTAGGTATCCCATAAGGAGGAGAATCAAGCCATACGTAGTTCATAAACTACAGTTTAACGTCGTGTGAGACAGTATGATTAGAGATCTTAGTTTAGGGTCATAGAGCTTGGACCATTGTAAGAAATACACATTGTGGGTTTTCATTGGGACTTTTTAGCCAAGGGACTAAAAGTGGAATTTGGGATTAGTCCCAAAGACATGGGGCTGGATTTGAGGGACACTCGAACGTTCCTACGTATCCCATAAGGATGGAAATCAAGCCCACATAGTTCTAGAAATACCCTTTGTACAAATTTGGTTCGTACATGTGAAGGGTGAAAGGGGACTTTAGTACAATGATGGTTTAACCCAAGATACAAGGTTTGGGCGTTTCTATGTATGCAAGTAGTCTTTGAAACGAAACATGATTGAAAAATAATGTAAATAATTGTTCTCTCTCAGGTGAGGGTATCAAATAATATTGTATTTTATTGTCATACTAGACAAAAGTGTTGTATAGTTTAACGTCGTATAACAAAGACGAAAGTGAACCAATGTAATGATATTGATTCTAGGGTCGGTTTCACGAATTAACATCGTATGAGATGGAGGTGAACTGATGTGAAGATATTGGTTTTGGGGGTGAACCTTGGGAGGTTGCCTACGTAACCAGCCTGGAAGGCAAGGATAAAATTCCACATAGTTCAATTAAATAATGAATTAATGATCAAGTTGTTCTTGGGGACAACGACCTAAAAATGATGTTGGGACTTACACATGGTTAGCAACCCAGAGAGAGTTTTATAGTTGAGGTTTTCTCTAAGCTCAAGTGAGTCATACTCGGTGTGAGAAACAAGAGGTAACAACAACCTTAACGATTCATATTTTAATGTCATGTGGGACATATAAAGGGAATATGAAGTTTAAAGTCGTGCAGTTAGGACTATTGGTGCTGCACAGTTTAGTGTCATGTAGCAGGGACAAAGTATAGTTTAATGTAATATAGAACGTATCACGGACTTTCTGTATAGTTTAGCATCATGTAGTTAGGACGATGGGGAAAATATAGTTTAACTTCATGTTGGACAAAAGGGGGACTGTGCAATTTAATGTCATGCAGGGAGGTCAATAGAGTACACCATTTGAAGTCATGTTGGACGCATTGGGGGTTTTTTCCCATAGTTTAGCATCATGTTGGATGAAAATGTGAATAGTTTAAGGTCATATGCATGGACCGTGGATGGTTTAGTTTAATGTCATGCTGGAAAAAAATGTAGTTTAAGGTCATACAGGACCTTTGATGATTATGTAGTTTAACGTCTTTCCGGACGTAAGGGACTTCTATATAGTTTAGCGTCATGTAGTTAGGACGTCATAGTTTAACGTCTTTCTAGACATAAGGGACTTTCAAATAGTTTAGGGTCATATGCATGGACTCTTGATGATGCATTTTAAGGTCATACTAGACCATTAATGTAGTTTAAGGTCATACAGGACCGTTTGTGGAACGTTTTCACAGTTTAACGTCGTGTGGGACAAAATTAATACAAATAGTTTAAGTTCATATGTATGGACCTCTTCTGTAGAGTTTAACGCCATATAGAAAGGACAAAAGAGGGACTTTGTAGTTTAATGTCATCGAGGGAGGACACCACAGTTTAACGTCATGTTGGACCAAGTTGCAGTTTAATGTCATACTGGATCATTTAGGGAACACAGTTTAACATCATGTTGGACCAAGTGGTAGTTTAAGGTCATACTAGACCATCTCTGTATAGTTTAACGTCATAAAGAAAGGACAAGGTACATTGCGGTTTATATAAAATACTTCTTAAAAAATCTGGCATTTGGTTGGAGTAGTGATGAGTTATCCATCCATTAAGATTAATGAATAAGCTCCAGTGTAGTAGACCCTATGTATTGAATAAGGTCTTTCCCATTTTGGCTCAAGCTTGGGAGGTTTCTTTCCTGGTATCATTGGAGTTTTTAGAACTAATACCAATTCTCCCTGAGAAAAAAACAGGGATAGAATTGGAATAGTGGCTTCTGAAAGATCCACGTCTTCCCATGTATCCTGAGCCTCTAGAACATCCTCTAATTCCCCTATTTGATATAGGGAATTCAGGCTCATTGAAATTGAAACATCGACTAGCATATGGATCTGTTAATTGAATCATATTAACATAACTATAGATTAACTCTTCATCTGATGAAGACTCTACCTGATTAGCCTGTTTAGGTTGTGCCATTTGGTGGGGCGGTGCCCGTGGCTTTGAAGTAGATGGAATGAAGTCCGCCAAAGTCAAATATAACTTAGGCTTTGACGTATACTCATCTTATTCTGATTTTTTTTCTTTATTTGAATCATGTCATTTATTTGATGACTTTCCCTATGACAAAGAGGGTTTTGCCGCAACATTCATTGAAGAAGACACAATTGGTTTCATTAATTGTGTTCTCAAAATAGCATGAGTTCGATTGATTGTCTTTCTGACCATCCAATCATCATACTTCTATGCATTTTTTCTTTTGACTTCATGCCATTCACCTTCCTCCTCTGTAACTGTAGCAGTGACACATGCTACCTTGGATGAGGAGCCTTTCAATGTGACTTCTCCCGAATCGACCATCTTTTGCAGGAGGTCTATGAAGACAAAACACTCCTAGATGGGATACCCCAACATTTGATGAAAAGGGCAATAATTAGGACGGCCATCATCTCATTTATTGTTTGTCCTCTTGGCTATTGGAAATTGAACCAAATTGTTCTTAGGAGCAGAAATGAAATAACCAGGAACTTGTTCATTTCGAAAAGAGTATGTTTTTCTCTTCAGATCCTCAAATTGTTTTTCTCTTTGATCTTTTTGATCGTCTGGACAAAAAGCCATTTTTTGTTGGCGCTCAGAAGGTGGAGCCCTTCGAGAAGATGAAGGTTTTGAGGTAGAAATAGGTATAGGTGATAGTTTAAGCATAACTGTAATAGTTCCTTCTTTGCCCCTTCTCCTTCCTGGAGCTGATGGAATTACACGAGATTTAGCATTAGCCTGTATAAGGGAATCTTCAATCTGTTGAGCGATTAAAGTATGGTCTTGAAACCCTCCTCTACATTTCACAGGGATTAACGGCGTGTGTAACTCGTCATACAAATTTTCCACACAAATTGGCAACAATTCTTCTTATGGGAGTGCTAAACTCAAGAAATATGTCAGTCCCTTCCATCGAGTAATGAAATAAGAGACCCTTTCATTCTCCATTTTCTTACAGTTTGTAAGATGGAAAAGGGTTGTCTTTGGAAAAGTTGAGCTGAACTGAAGGATGAATTTTTGGCGAAGATCATCCCATCCGGTAATTGATCGGGATTGCAGGCTTATATACCAAACAAAATCTCGTCCTTGCAAGGTTCGCATGAAGAATATGAGTTTCACTACTTCTCACTGCTCCAGAGTTCCCATCATAGGATCGCAAAAAGACACGTAATGTTTCAAATGTTGTTCAAGATCGCCTGATCCATTAAAAATATGGAATACAGGGTTCCCAACACTGGATGGAGGAGAACTTGAATCTACCCATTCAGGGTAAACATTTTTTTTGGTTGAACTTGCACACATTTCCCTTCCATACTTTCTAACTGAGTTGTTAATGACTCAATAGTAGTTATTAACATTTGAGAAACATCTGGTTGAACTTGGAATTGGGTAGGGGAAATGACTAGGGCTTTAATAGATGTGGGGATTGGGGCTATAACTGATGGTAGCACTACCAACTGTTGTTTCACTTGACCCGTAGGATTAGACCTGTGAGGGTGTACTGAGAGAGGAGGATATTCTTGACCCATCTTAGTAGCTGAAACAAATTCCTTTGGGTGACTGACTCCAGCATTCTTAAGAAGAAGACTACTCTGAAGTAGTTCTGCATTAAACCTTCCTAATTCCTTCATTTATTCTTCCTGTTGTGAAAACCTTTGCTCTAGTGAGATCGATTTACCTTCTCCAGAAAAAGGATATGTAGCCTTGTTCATTCCCTTACCTTTGTTGGATCCTTTTCGGAGAGTGGGAATATGGTTACTCGAAGGATTACCTAGGTTCTGAGTAATCCTTTGAATTTGTGTACGCACACCTTATTCATATGTTTCGGTGCGTACATCTTCTTGAGCAGGAACCTCCACATCTGAATCCCCTGAGTGAGCCTCATCTGGTAGATCAGCAACAACAGAATTGATGGCATTGATTGATACATAACTCATCACATCCCTTCTATTAGCATTTCTATGAAATTGTCTTCTTCCATGACATTGATGAGACATTGCCTTTTGTTGATTCGATCCATCAGGAACTTCTTGACGAACTGTAATTTTTCAAAAATATCCTGATAATTTTCCTCTTCATTCCTCTTGAGGTTTCTTCCCCAATCGAGAAAAGACTGACATTCTCTAAGGAGGGGATTGATCATTTGAAAAGTCCCCAGTCTAGTGGACTGGGGCTGTTCCTGCTATTCTCGCTCAACTCCCCAAATCCTTTTTGTTGATTTCGAGGGTTGGTTTAAAAGAGTCCCTAGTCTGGTGAGCTGGGGTAGTTCTTGACATGCTATGTCTAAGACTTTCTTCAATGTCCTCCTGATCTTGTGAACCATATTCTGGAAATTAGCTGGATGCATTAACCTGTATCTGCTTTTATCAACAGGTTCAAAAGACCGTTGGATGATTTCTGACACTTCTGTCACCTGATGACACGCTTGCTCCTAATGAGAGGCTTATTTAATATTCTCATTTTCTTTATGCAAGAGTAATTCAAAAAGTTGTTCTCTGTATTCTTCATTTTGAGAGGAACTAGTTGAAGGCTGTTCATGGAAAGCATTTGATTACAAACAAATCCCATTGACTATGGCCGGCCTTGGGAATTAACATTGCATTAGACCATTTTCGGTGGGCTTTGATGACTGGAGAGCACCGTGAAATGAAGTGATACATGAACACCCCATCCTCTGAAATGAATACTAGATGGGGAATTGGCAATTAACTGACGCAATCTTCTTAGTGCACCAGTCATGAACGTTGAAGGGATCTCTGCTGCTTTTCAGCCTTCGGATATCGAGAGACTGATAGAGATGCCAAATCAATCTGACGTTGTAACCCTTCTATTATCTTAAGAGGATTTTCATATTCATCATAAGATAATAATTATTTTTAACTGACAAAGCGTTTTCCACATGTTTAGACAAATATCATGAATTTCATCTTCCGTTAATTTTTCTGGAATATTTTATTGGGAGTCGGCCAGAGGCCAAAACATGACTGGCACTTCACCTTTCTCCAGTTGTTTTCTCATGTTCAGCATTTACTCTTTATCATTTGATGAAGATTATTCTACCTGATTTGACTATAGTTTTTGTTTCATGGTTTCTTCATTAGATTCAACAGGATTGGTAGAGAAATCAATGATCAAACTAGAAGCTGCATGACTTTGGGGTGGTTCGGAAAATGACCTTTAACCTAGGCTATCTTCTGATTGAGAATGTATTTCATCTTCTAGCGATGAAGCTTCAGAAATGACTGGTTTCTCATTTGCAAGTGCCTCATAATAAGAAGGCTTTCTCAGCACTACATTGTCCACTAGAGCATTTTCCGGGAAATGTGCATCACTACTGCGGAGAGGACATTCGCAGTGAAATTCATCATCATGGGTAGGACCACCATAATGGGTTACATAAAAAGATGAGACCTCTTGCTCCTTGGTCTTCTAACCACACAGAGGGTTCCTGTGGCTCTCATCTGAATATGAAACTTCGAGATCGACCGAATTGACATGAAGAATTCCTTCATGAGGAAGTGTATATTGAAGACCTTCAGAATTAATGTTCCCACTATTGGGAAATGAGGGAGTTGAATCTTGAATTTTAATAGATAATTGTCCGAGGGCTTCAAGAACTCCAGCATCGAGCAAGGCCTTGTTACAGATTGGCTCATGATCTCCTGACTATGTTGGGCGGTTCTTTTTCTTAGACGCCTTCTTACTCTCCTTGGAAACCACTTGATGATGAAAGTGGCTGCTCTGAGCAGGTGTATATGCCTGATCAGGAATGATGGCCAGGTTAGGCTGATGATATCTACTCAAATCATGTGTATGTTCCTGACTTGGTTGTCCGTATGATATGGAGAGTATGCCCCACAACCCACTTGGACTAGAACAGATGTGTGTGTCTGTTCTGAAGTGAATTGTTGATGTGTCACTCCACTGGTAGGGATAGATTTATGTGTCTTTTCCTGAGATTCCACTGAAGTTGTTATAATATCCTTGCAGTCATCCCGAATATGAGCAGGGGTTTGCTTCTGCTCTTTCACCATTGATAGAATATTCTTGGTGACTTCAGCTGCCGGAACGGGAATATACGTCCATTTCGGGCTTGTAGCAGGTGTATGTGCCTGCTCCTGTCCTCCTTTTCCGGTCAGTGAATCCTGACAGTACTCAAGTGTGGGGGAAGAGTGTTGAGTCTGCCTCCTATTTGTTGTCAGGGCTTTCTGACTAACTTCTTTGAATACTACCAAGTGAGACTGTTGGTAGGCTTGATTAATACTAGCAAGTGTATGTGCCTTCTGATTGCCCTTCTCCAAATGTGGTTGACGAGATCCATCATATGTAGTCAGACGAGCCTACTGACTAGTTGATGATATCTAAACAGGTGTATGTTCCTACTTATAGTACTCCGTCGGAATTTCCTGGCAGGATTGGTGTGATGCTGCCAGAGGAGTCTGCTGGACATCCGAATTAAAACGGGCAGGTGTATGTTCCTGCTCATTGCTTGCCACCTAGTTAGGCTACTGGACTTCTCCAAAGATGTCAGAGATGAGAACCTGCTCACTGTTGACCAGATTCTGCCTCTGGTGGTTCATATTTCTTGCTCGGGTTCGAGGAACCTAATCTGAATGCCTGGAGTTGTTACCCTCAGCATGTTGAGGGCGCACTTCTGCATGAGTCTGGCGGTGATTATTGGTGGGTTCCCTTAGGAAGGACTCATGTCTCTTTGAATTAAGGCCCTGAGGGACCTGATCATTCACCTCCCCAGAATAAGGGAGCGAATGGTGATTGCATTTTGGGGATAACGACCTGAAACGGTTGGAGACGGTAGTCATCACCTCCTGCTTCTTGATCACTGGTCATCGTTGTCCGGATGACCGATGTGAGTTGTTTACTTGGAGGGCTTGTCAGGCATCCTCCAGAGCTGGGATGGTACCCTATTGACGGTACTCCTTAACCAGTGCGTTTGATACCCAGCGTTGAAGACGCTGAGTAGGTGATATCGTCCTTAGAGCGGACGACAATCCAGTAGGAGTAGCAGCAGTGGCATTTGTAGCAGCAGTATTCACATGTGTAAACGTGAGAGCATCCATTCTAGAAATGCATAAGATCTTGGAAAAGAGTGCATGTTTATTATAACAAACATAATCAAGATAAATTCATCCACTACATCTTTTGGATGAGCACATACGTCCATGATTGTTTTTGTTGTCCCTTTCATTGAGTTTTAAATACGGTCCTAATAAAATAAGTAAAACATCATTTTAACTTGGTTAACGATTCACGTCAAGTTCACCATTTTTGTTTCCCTCGGATTCTGGGGATGACCTACTATTGATGGGAGGTTCAAACATTCTGATTGGTTTCTAATGGGTTTGTTCTTAGAACCGGAAACATCCAATGATTCCACATCCATTCGGACCTACTTTCCAAAGGTAGGCGCTTATTAGTTTGTGTAATGATGAGGCATTGGAATTTTCATTGGTCGAGAGGATGGCAGGTCGGACTCATCACACCTTTTTTAGGGGAATTATTGTCTACTCCGGGACTCTCTTTATATATTTAAGTTATGTTCGTGAGTCATTATTACTTTACCAAGTATAAAATGAGCCTTCCTTCAGATCTGACAATCAATGATTAAATATGTATGAAATTTAGAGAATCTTTTATATCTATTTGAGGTTCATCATTGATAGAGAATAATCTGTATTTATTAGATATTCATGGTCTATGGTACCATTCGACACATTTATATAGATGTCTCTTGGTCATTATGATGACCATGCTGATTTTAAATCCACTCAGTGGGGCACTTGAAGTTTATTGTCATTCATAAGGACATGGATTATTTCTGAGTTGGGATCGAACCCGCAGATGGGAAACCTATGTATCCTTTTTTTAGAAAAGGAATCAGAACCCACGTAGCTCGAGTAAGGGAGTATGATGTTTATGATTAATGTCTCAAAGGAGGATTTCATAATTACTTTTACACTCTAAGATCACGTGAGTCATTCTCGGTGGGAGAAACAAGAGGTATTGGTAAAAATTAGACAATTGTTCCTGGAAAGATGCAATCATAAGAAATAATGTGGGGCTTATGTATGTATGACTGCCTAGATAAATGAAGGTTAGGATTTACTTTAGGGACGAAATCCAGGAACATTGTCCATAAAGGTATATGTGCTTCATGGAGATTTTGAATACTCTAACGTTTGGCTTACTCTTGAAAAGGAGGACCAAATTAAGAGAAGACTTATGATTGAATTTTACTAATAAAAATGAATCCCATATCAAAGGTAAATTAGGACTGGTTAAGAGAAAATAATATTGGGGATTACTCCTGAGGAGGATGCCCAAATTAGGGGACTGCGACTTACTCTTAAGGATGATGCCCAGATTTGAGACTGGGGCTTATTCCTGAAATGGAGCCCCAGGTTAAGTTAATTAAGGTTTGGGGCCTACTCCTGAGGAGGATGCCCAAATTAGGGGACTGGGGCTTACTCTTAAAGAGGATGCCCAGATTTGGGAACATTAAGAATTGGGGCTTACTCCTAAGGAGAATGCCCAAGTTAAGAATTGTGACTCGGACTTACTCTTGAAGAGGAGACCCAGGTTAAGGGAATTATGTTATGTGGCTTACTCTTAAGGAGGATTCCCAAATTAGGGGACTGGGGCTTACTCTTAAAGGGGATTCCCAAATTTGGAAACCTTAAGAATTGGGGCTAACTCCTAAGGAGGATTCATGAGTTAAGAATTATAACTTAGACTTACTCCTGAAAAAGAGGCCCATGTCGATTGAGTTCTCACATCTTAAATGATGAGGTTGAATGAATGAAATCTCAATCTTTAGTGGCATAAAGATGTGTAAATCACTAGGTTTTGAGATATATTGTACAGATTTACTTTCAGAAAAGGAATCAAAAATCAAGAAATCATTCCATAAATGGATTTGAAGAGTGTCTTGAAGATTGAATCTTGAATAGGAGAGGTGAAATGGCTTAAGAGGGGTGAAATGGGCAAGAAGGGCACCAAAAAAGGCAGGGGTGTGCAAGTCCTGGCAGGTGCCCAGGTACTGCATGGGCACACACTTCCTGGTCGCGCAGGTATGCCTGTGCGACTTATGGGGTACTTGCGCGACCGTTATCCAGATGGGTAATACTTGAGCGACTCTTGATTAAAGCCTTTAGAATCCTCTTGAGGTTCTTCCAGAAAAGGGGTGCGCAAGTTCTATTGAAGGAGTAAGGCGGCACGCAAGTGTGGCCTTTTCCCTTAAGGGATGGCCACTCAGGCGCACAAGTGTTGATGAGTTTCAACACTTAGGCCTTATTCCCCCTCTTTAGATCTTCCGTTCTATGTATGAAATTAACTTAGATGTGTTTCAGATGCTTTGAGAAGAGTCTAGGGCACCGGGAGATCAAATCTGAGATCTTGAAAAAAAATCCTCCTCGAATGGGGGGCACACCAGGTCTATTTATAGGCAGGAGAAGACCCTGGGCGGTTATCACTTAGGTCGTGCAAGTCACTTGTGCAACCATAATGCGTCACACAAGTGGACTTGCGCGACTATGAGGAAACATGCACGACTTATGGGCAATCTTCTCCTTGTTCATCCCTTTGTCGATTTTTTGATATTTTCTTCAAAGGATGAATCACATTGAGCTCAGATATTCCCCTTTTCCAATCATTAGATTCTGTGATGAAAGGATCGTCAACAATGTCAAAAAGCATAATCTTGACCAGATCTGCCCTCAATGGAAAATCTAAATCCTTGTCTAAACCGAATCATCGTGTAAATTTTCAAATGGCCTTAATACCTTCTATTTTTGTTCTTATTTCGGGTTTTTCCAAGTTATGAGATTCTTAGACCATTATATCTCATAGGATTAAGTCAATCAAATATTCATAATTTGATTTCTTCCACATATAGTTCTTCCTGCTATATACCCACCCCTATTTTTAGTGTAAACAAGCTGTGTCGATTTGTATTCAATAAGGTATTTCCAACCATCATCCATAGAGATTATAGGATATGATTCTTCCTATATCTCCTTTCCAAGCTTTTGAATTTCATATCCATACATCTAATAGATCATTCTTGGGTGTTTTAAGGTGTGGTTCTGTCCCAATGTCCTCAGTTGAATGTAGTCATTGCAGGAGGAGAGATCGTGATAGATTGTGTTGGCTCGTTCTCATTGAAAGAACATTGGATACCTTTTGAGGAAGGAGATTCAAGGATTCTCTCTCTATTTCATGTGAACCTTTAGAGTTATCATGTTTTGTTGAACTAAATCACAATTTAATTGACATAATAAAATTTTGACCCTGATTAATAAAATGGTTTTTATCATATGTTTTTGCCTCTTGATTTTCTAGATAATGTGATATTTATGCTTTTCATGTTTATCATGTAATTCTTTATGGAAATTGGTAAATAACATAAATATGGGAATTATTTTAAATTAATTTTCCAAATATAAATAGGAATGTAAATGAATTTGGTTGTTTTTATAATTTGATGATAATCAATTTGTTGTAGTGATCATGTTTATCTAATTTGTGATAGCTATGGTAGCTTGCTAGTTCGGTCCCCCATAGTTTCAACAAACAAATAACAAATCGGTTAATCCAATTTGGATTATATAACTTCTTATTGATTAATGATAATTAATGATAGGGTTTTGAGTCACCCAATTATTTGTAAAGGATTAGAGCCATATGCTTTGGAATCTTGACTGTTCATTGTGTGTGAAGGATGAATTCCTTTCTTAAGGCCAAGAGACTTGTTTTTTGTTTTTTGTTTTCTTACTAATTGTGAAATGATGTGAGAAAGGATGGATTTTTTGAGATGTTGGGGATTGGAAGTCCAGTTGTTATGGTAGGAGTTGATACATATAGTGGTGGGATACATCAGTTTAGGAATATGGGTTTCGGGGAGAACATCTGGGATGATGGAATGGGTTAATGTTGGGCTTACCCATAGATATTAATGTTGTGATTCTTTATTGGTATCTGCTTTACTTTCCCCACTGCTTGAGGATACTAGTCTCGTATACCCTCCTTCCAAAAGATGTGAAGATGTGTAGGGTATTTCGATTGATTTACATGTTTAGATTCTTAAGGGTGGATGGTTATACACTCTTATTATATTTCTCAAAGACATGATGGGTAGTCCATCTCATCATTGTGTTTATCCCGTTGTGTTTTCTATCTTAGAATAGAATTTCTAGAATGGTGATAATTCCAGAGATGTAATAATAGTGTTAATAAATGTTTGAATAAATGATGTTAAACCATGGTGTTCTATCTTTCTAGGATATGATGGTTAGGTTTTTCATCATAGGAACTATGTACTTGGATTGGATATGACGGGAGAGAATGAAAATCTATTGTGATTCTAATAAAATGTAATATAGAATTATCAATGATTAATTAATGGTTAAAAAATTATTTGAAATAAAATGAAACAGATAAAAAAAAGAATTATGGTTTAATAATTTTATATAAATGGTTGTGTGATTATAGGATATCTAGTCTTATCAGTGGTAATAGGTAGTATGAGAGACTTTATCCATATTTGAGTCTACGACATGGTTTTTCCCATAGAGTGGTCGTGAGCTATATTATAATCAATACATTTTATGATTTTATACGCTAATCCACCCCATTAGTTAGGGAAACAATCACCCATGGGATTCTGATCCCTAGTGGTGTTATTTCCAACTTCTCAATGGGAGGATAGATGGATAATTACCCCTATTTCCCTAGTCACTTCTCATGGTTTTTTACTATTCCATGCTGTAATGAGTCTTAGTTTTCCCCATATATATGTATAGAGGGTTTTAATAACATGTGGTTATTTAAAAACATATATTATGGAGATAGTTTCTTATGGACTACTATAGTTATAACAGGTATCAGATATGTTGGATTGATGATCTTTACTCAGAGAAAGAGATGTAATGTCTTGAGGTATAATACCCGATGTATTATACATGTTGTGAGAGAATTTATGGCTCTAGAAAACTACCTGGTTACATTAGGTTGTGAAGATGGTGTGGTGCTTCACCCAGGTGTCTGTGGGAAAGCCTTCATGTTGCACAAGGGGCATTTTTTGGTGCTCGCCCAGGTGTCTTCGAGCCATCATTTTTGGAGAGAGATGTCTTATAACGTAGGATGTTGTGGAAAAGTGAAAAAACAATGGGGAAGTGGTAGTAGGTTACCCTTGCTATTATTTACTATTTTATATACTCTTGTATTTAATTATTCGTGAGAGTATGCAAGGTGAGTTTGGTAACATAGTGTGCATGTTTATTTGAAAAATTAGTTTCACATGATTATTCATTTGTGCTTCAGAATGCTTCCTTAACTTTTGGATGATAGGATTTGTGGAGGATCCTATAGAGTATACTATTATACTCACCCTACGTATATAAACAATTTATATGGTTAAATAGTGCTGGTTGTAGATCAGGTTGGTTACTTCTATCTTTGGGTTTACAGGATCTGTTTAGGCTTCGTGGTTGCAGTTGTTTTACATTATTTTGGTAATTTTGGTTTTTCATTTTAGTTGTAGTAGTTCGTTTATGGAATTACATATGTGTACTTGGGTTTATTTTTATATTTTAGTCTAAGATGGATTTTTTAATTTCTATTTTAGCTCTCTCCTTCAAATGTGTTTTCTAAGAGGGTAATGCCACCCATCTATGTGTTATATATAGCCTCGTTTCAACTCACTAACTCGGGGCCTACTAGAGGAGTAACTCGGGGTCATTCTCTCTCATCTCACATTGTCGGCCAAAGAGGGATTCACTTTCTGGGGAGGGGGTCATGACATAAGGTCTATACAACTAACTAATTATATTGTTCTATCTTACGAACACACCCTCTTTTTTCTTAAGTATGATGAATAGAGTGTTCCACCCCTATTTAGATTCTTCTGTTGTGGATTTTGTGGACTAAATCACGGTGTATCTCCAACTCATAAGGACCATGTCAAACATCTAGATATCATTCTGGGTACATTGATAATTAATTTTCTTTATTCTAATCTTTCTATGTGCTACTTCTAGATCGAAAAATTCCACATTTTTTGTCATATAATATTGGAGTAATGAGTATATTATGACACTAAAATGGTTAGTTCTATATTTTCCTATGCGCATCCCAAGAACTTCTTGGATATAAAATGTTTATTGGGGTGTTCTGGATATTACAGGAATTTCATACATGATTTATCACATCATTCTTCACATTTTACTAGTATTAAAATGATGGGTGTCATGTTTACATCGTAATAAGAATGTGAGAAATAATTTCAGGAGATAAAAGGGAGTCTTTTTTCGGCACCTATTATGACACTTACAAAGCCAGACATAGATTATACCATTATCAGCAATGCATCTAGAAACGTTCTTGGAGAAGTGTTGATGTAGGAGGAAAAATTCATTGTGTAATAATCTCAATATTGGATGGTTTATGAGGGAAATTACCAAAAATACGACCATGAGTGAGCATTAGTTTTCCATGGATTACATTGCTGGAGACATTATATATTAGGTGAGAAATTTTTTGTGGTTAGAGACCCCATGGGCCTCAAATATAACATTCTCATCATGACATAACCATCAAATAGTTTAGATGGGTAAAATAACAACAATACATTGCTATTGAGCATTCCTATTTTCATGGCAAGGACAATGCAGATGTAGATGGACTGAGTTGGAAAATTCAAACATTGGATGTATGGGAAGAATGTAATGAATAGAAGTTAATAACCTTATTTTCTAAGCTTCATCTAGAATTTTAGGATAGTCCAGAGTAGTCGTATCTCTCATATTTTATAGTTACATCATCCCTCCATGAGAAGTTGAAGGATAGAAAATTTTCAGATCCAAAAGGCTTTGTTCAACATGAGACTATATTAGAAGATAACATACATCCATAGTTTTCTGTGGGTAGAGATGGTGTCCTATGTCAAATTCGATTTATTTGAGTTCCTATTGATATTAGAGAGGAGATGATGAATGATTCTAGAACTTATTATAAGGAAGTTCATTCACGTATCTCTAAAATTTTTCAAGACATGGTACACTAATATTGGTGGCCTAGGATGAAATTTTAGATAATTGGATTTATCACAATGTGTTCCACCTATCACTAACTGAAGGAGGAGCATCAAAGATATATTTTATTGTTATAATGACTTCCAGTACCTAAATGGAAATGGGAAGATATTTCTATAGATTTTCTAGTAATTTTACCTAGGACACTCAGGGTTAGTGATTCTATAGAAATAGTCATTGACCAACTAAAATAATCATCTAACTTCATTCCTATTCTATTGACATTCAATATTGATGAGCTGGGAAGACTGTATGTATGTGCGATCATACTACTACATGGGGTTCCTCACACTATCATTTCATATCATGATTCTCATTTCACATAATTATTCTATAAGGGTTCATAAATGGCTATGGAAACCTAGGTACATCTATGAAAAACGTTTCACCCTTAGACAGTGGGAAAATCAGAATTGAAAATATAAGTTCTAGAGTATATGCTCCGAGAATTTGTCCTTGATTTGAGAAATTCTTTGGAATAACATATCCATCTTTTTGTTTTCACTTATAATAATAGATTTCAATTTAAAATTTAGATGGATCATTTTGAGGACATAAATGATAGGTCATGTCATTCACCCATGTGTTGGATAGTGGTAGGTGAGGCAGCCCTACTAGGTTGTCATCTTGTTCCGGAGATTTCAGAGCTAGTTCTTTAAATAAAAAAGTGTATGAGTACTGCTTAGTATAGAAAAATTATATATTGATAACAATCGATGAACTCTAGATTTCAAGGTCATGGATCTTGTTTTCCTTCTGGTATCACCCATTCAAGAGAATTGACGGTTACAAAATCAAGGGAATCTATCACCTCATTATGTTGTTCCTTTTTAGATTCTAGAGAGATTCAGGCTTGTACCCTATATGTTGCTACTACATCAGAGGTGTCATTCCTTGCACAAAATCTTTCATGTTTTGTAGCTTCACCAGTATCATGTGGATCTCTATCATACATTTGATCTAGAAGAAGTTAAGTTAGATGTTGATTTGACTATTTATGAGTAACTAGTATGCATCATCAACCAGAGCATGGAGGTTATCCAAGGTTGGTATACCCCTCAGTTATGGTTAATATAGTTGCATGGATACTTGTAGGCTGAGACATGGGAGTAAGAGGCTGGTATACATGCTCAGTGACCAGAATTGTTCTCTGATAGTGTTTCACCATCCATAGAAGGTGAACTCATGGAAAAGTTCATTTAAGAGGGAATGACTGTAAGAACAGAAGTTTTCACTCCAGTATGGGTCTTTAGAATTTGGTTCAAATTCATTATTATATTTCATTTTAGGTTACCTTTTAAATGGTAAAGTTCCCATGGGTGTCCATGATTTTTTAGAGCCTAGAACCTATCTTTTTGTGGTAATTAGCCAAGTCGCACGCTTGGCGAACAGTTTTCCAATCCATGTAGATAGACATTTTTTCAGATAGTTCCACCTCACATGGTAGATGCACAGTCATGAAGACTAACCATGAATGTTCCCCTTCTTCCCAAGTTACCATGCACAGTTTGAACATGTTTTGTCCAACCCTACAGAAAAGTTGTGTACAAGGTATTTTTGAATAAAATTATCATTTTTCCCTCTAATGATCTAATTGGATCCATCCTTCCCCCCTAATCCTACTTTATATGAGATTTACATCTATGTTTCTCTTTTTCTACGATTTTTAACGAAAAATCTAGGGTTCAATGAACTCCTTTATCCAGGATATGATTGAGATTTCTTTCGTCACGTTGGATTTGAAATGGTAACTACTCGAGTCAGTTTAACCCTTTTCTCTTCTATATTTCTCTCAACCATGTTATCCGGGTGTGAATTTTGTTTTCCTTTTCTTAGATATACACTGATCTGAGCCAAATTAAAGACCAATACCATAAAATAAGATTCACGAAAGCCTACATTGTGTGTTCTATAACTCATCCCTTATGTTCATTGATTTTGGAAATGTCTTTTGGGGCCCATCGTTTTTATTATGTGTCATTTATAGAATTTATATTCCATTATTATAATCATTAAAACCATATAGATATCCCCCCTTGAAAATATGTAATTTATTGTTGGTGGTTACTCCCAAAACTCCATAAATCCTATATAAAATGTTATTCCATATTTGGGTTTTTAGTATTTGACATGATTGAGCCACCGTTCGGGTGTGACGTGTCTTGCCCTTTTTAAGCATAAGAATTTATATATTAAATGTCTTGTTTATAATAAGAATTTCATAATGCAAATATCCTTGTATTCTCACTAGTTGAAACATCTAAGGTAAGTGCTTCAATTTTTCAATAAAAAGTTAAACGTGAATTGGAATATATACTAAGAATATGAATTTTCCTTAAATGTAAATGAATTGTAGGTTGAATATCCAAAGAACCCATTACCAAATTAATGGAAGTAATAAGAATTAACTATAAATATGGAATATTCTTTAAATGGATTAAATGAATGGGTTCATGATACATGTCGAACTCATACTAATGAGAGGAAATGATTGAAGAAACTGAAATATTTCAAAAATTTAATATAATGTAGGAGTGGCCTAACTTTCACTCCCCTTGGATTCTGATCAGAGTATTACATTATCACTATAGAATCACATTTTGATTGAAGGATGCAACATTCAAAGCTTTATACCCTCTAGGATCCCGATCCTTGTCAATTTTCTGGATGCTTAGTATGAAACCGTTGAATCCATTACATTCTATCATAGGGTTTTCGAGATACACTCCATTGTTCTATCATTGAAAATTAGGTTTCATGGTTATATCCCATTTGGACCAATCCTTTCTTAGCCTCATTTTACCATGGATGGACTCCTTGGACTCAGTAGGTGACTCATTGTAAAATGTCATGTACTATGATCATTGGATTATACTCTCACCCCATGATAGGCTATAGTAATTTCTGGGATGGAGACCCATGAGGTCAATGAATCCTGGGTTATTACCTTGGTACATCACTATTAAATATCATTATATCTACCCTTGTTACATCTACGAGCCATTACTATTATTGAGATGTGACATATTTATAAACTGGTAACCATCAAATAATGAATTGGTTTCAGGTTTAGACTCCTGTTGAAGGTTGAAATAGGTACATGGGTATTTACTAACATTGTGAGTCTTTAATTTATATATTCATGCTTTCACACTATTACATTTTCATTATAAGGGGAGAATGTTATAGACCCCATTAGTGGTGGCCCATTGAGATTTATATCACACACTCAACATGCGATGTTGCTAGCCATAGTAGATCACATGGTTAAGGTTGTTGAAAAATGGATGTATAAGAAAACAATTAGTCATTTTAATACTTTTTGGGAAGGATATTGATAGAAGATGACTGCTCAAGAGATCAAGATTCATGGGGAAATCTTTAATTTCCTTTATAATTTTGTGGAACATTTTAAGACTGTTATCATGTATCCATGTTTTCTAGTTTTCTAGATATATGAAATATCATCATAAATTATTGTATTCTTGTATTTTATTCAAGTTATTTATGTTATTGTCACTGTTGTCCTTATTTTCTATTACACTTTATTTTTACTCATATTTATTCTACTATTTACATATATTTACTTTCATCTACGATGATACACTTTGGTAATGAGGGAATAGTCTCCCCATAGACACACCCTAGGCCCTTGCAAGTAGTTGGCAGCCTATAGAGTTTGAGGATATGTGCTTGATTCAATGAGTTACACCAAGATAGGGGCACCTATTAAGTGGCTACCTTTTCCAAGATGTGATGCACCACCCCATGAACAATGGTTTCAGGCTTGAGGTAGTTGTGGATTGAGCATCGACATGGGTCGGTTCATGAAAAAGTGTTATCATAGGGAGGTCTGACCATTGGGAAATTGTTTAGAAGTTTCCATAAAAATGTCCAAGTTGGTTTTAGGGAAATAATTTTGAAGAGTCTAAAGAGAGGCTCTCAGGCCATAGATTCTAGAAATGGTATGAGCGGTCGATGTATTCATTCACTAGGAACCTAATTACATGCTTGTGAACTTAGAATCCTCAGACACATGTTTCAGGTAGCAATGGTACATGTATTATATATTATTCAATATTTTACTATCCTTCTTCACATAGATCACCATTGTTATTGATATATATATATATACCCATCATAACATAGTTTACATTGATAACGATAGGATGTCTCCCCAAGGACTTATAACCAGGATAATAACTCTGGTTTTTGATGATGATTCCATTAGTGAAGAGTTCTCAGTTTAGGATCCATCATGATATCCATTCCCTCTAGGTGGGTAGGTAACAATACCTAAACCTATTTAGAAGTAAATAGAACTAGTATACATGTTTGAGGATGTGCACAGGTTGAGTGAAATGAAAGAGGTCTATTACTAGAGACCGCTGAGGTTCGATAGTGAGCCAGACCCTCAGGAAGTGGAGGTTTCTCTAAAGTTAGTGGTCTACCACTTCTGGATTTTTCGGACACTGAAACATCAGATGGTGGCTTTGGTATCTAGCCTTTTCAATGAAGTAGTTGGGAATTGGTGGTGTCTAATACTCAAAAACACAATGAGTCAACACTATTGTGAGATGGATTTCAACAAATATTTCATGTAGAGTACTAACCCTCCTTATTGAACCTATTTCAACATTAAGAACTCATATAGTTTCAGTAGGGAGGGACGATGGTGAATGATTAGTTGAATAAGTTAACATACCATACATGTAACTCTCTGTACATGATACATGATGGCTACTTACGATCACGAAAGTTTTAGAGGGGACTCTATAGAGAGATATGGGCTATCATAGTACCCTTGTGAATCCCCATCTCTTTCAGGGTACGAGATCAGGCACTGGTGATATGGAGATACCTATCATGTCATATATCTGGTTATGGAAAATGGAATAATAGAGTGGATACATCTACTACCACTAGAAAATTATAGTTCAAAAGATCTCAACATAGGATAAAATTTCATGATAAAACATAGGAACATAGTTAGGAAACACCAAGTCACCCTAGAATGGTCTAGTTTTATGCTTGTGATGTGCTATGTCACATGACATGAGACTACTAGAATAGACATTCTAAGAACAGTAAGTTGGAATTAGGTGAACCGCCAAAGTAAAGATACATCCATGATTATGGTGGTCCTTAGAGATTTGGTGTTGGCATTGGAGTAGGAGGAGCTGGATATGGGAGACAATGTTATGAGCTATTTTGTAACACCCCAGGATTTCATAGTGTGTTATTTCTTAAAAATAATTCAATAACATGCACTACACGCAACACCGAGTTCAATCACACCATGACGTACAAAAAAAATGCCATTAAAAGAGGTCATGAATAGTATTAACTACATTTTGAACTTTATATAATCCTTATAATTTTAGAATCCCTATTATGAGTTTCTTAGTCATAATGCAAGAACAGATTCATTTTCAGTATTGCACTTTTATCAACTTTTAATAGTGAAACCTTTTTAAATAAAATATTTTAAACTATCTGAATAAATTGGGACATCAAAAAATTTAAAATGAAACATCCCAAGCTTCCACGGTACGCTTTCCGTTGAATAAAATAGTAGCGTGTGTTGTACGCAACCTTGAGTTTTAACACACGCCACAACCAATCAAACTAGCCGTTATGAATAGTAATACCTAAATTTTGAAATTATATATATTTTATATTTTAAAATGGACTTCATTTTTGGATTATGAATATTGAATTTATCCTAAGGTGAAATTTTGGTACTTTTCGGATAACTTTCATATTTTGATGAATAGTGAAAATTACTAAATTTTAATTAAAAACAACTTTTTAATCAAAATAATTAATAGTGATAAATAGTGAATTTGAGTGGTTTTAAAGTATATTTAGAATATATTTTTACCATTTAATATAATGTTGGTCATTGGACATAATTTTACAATTAAACCCAACATAAACAAGTGTCAATCTTTTGATAGTTATTACCTCTTAAAAACACGCTTTTTGTTTTGACAACGGGAATTAATTTTAAATTAATTTCTTCCACTTCTGTGTTTTGAATTTAGAAAAATGGATTCCATATTTGGAATCAGGATTTCCAAATTGTGTAAATAGGTAAATTTTATTTTTAGACATTTTGAATAATTACTGTGGTAAATATTTTATTTACCACGGTTAAGGGTAAATCCGGTAAATAAGAGTTAAACAAATAATATTATAATAATACAAAATTACCCTAAAACGTGTCCAAACCTTATTGGTGGACACATACCCGACCATGGGCATCCTTGGGTCGATTTGGGGACCCCTTGGAGCCACTTGTATGTGGTAGGGACACATTATATTAATAAAGTTAAAATAAAAAAAATGGAATAAGCTTACATCTTTTAGAAGAACAATTTTTACATAGGGTTATACATGTTGGATTTTAGATTATAAATATTCACTAGTAAGATAAAAAGATTTCCTACATAATGATATTTTATTTATAATTTTTAGACATCAAATAATTTAAATTATTAATGACACAATAATGATGCAATGTTTACCTCATTAATAAATCATTTAAATTAATAAGATTATAATGATTAAAATATTATCTAAAACATGTCCAATTCTTATTGGTTGATGTTATTTAGAATATGAGGAATCTTATCTTCGACCTCAATTATTTTTGGACCATTATAAACCGAATTTAATTATATTATAAAGTAATACTTTCACTCTTTCCAAAAGAGCCCATCCTCTCCCTTATAAAAGGAGACCACTTCTACTCATTCCTCACACCTCTCAAGCCACTTGGATCGTCCAAACTCTGCCCAAATAAGCTCCCCAAATCCCTATCCTCCTCCTTGAAGCTTCCCCTTAGGCAGAAAGCATTTCAAAAAGTCATTTGGTTCCAACCAAAGTGAGTTACCTAAATTAAAGGTAACGATTTCTCTTAAATTATTTTCATTTATTTTGCTTCTCCAACCCCCAAACTCTTTTTACTTCCTTTATTTTGTAACAAAAAAAAGTATCCTCAATATACTAGGATGTTTTTATAAGAATTATTCGAACTACACATACACACACCTCCATCTAATGGATGATGAACATAATGTTTCTGTGAATGGCAAACTAACGCCTCACGAAACGATGATTGTTCAAATACATCCTACCGCCTCTCATGGTGTCCATTATGATGGCACTATAATTAAGTGTGATATTAATGATACATATTTTATATATAATCTTCTGTAATTCCATTTTATTTCATACCATTATTCGTTTCATGTTGTATATACATACGATAATTTCATTTGAGGAAGTGCGGACTACCGCCCCCTTAAAATGATATGACTCGTTCATACCACACATGGAACGTATAAAGAATGGTGTTAATGAACATAAGTAACATATATAAAATATTATATTATACTGGAATAATAATATACCTATGTATCATTTGGATTCAATTCTTTTTAAATGAAAAATTAAATGGATGTAGCGTTCGTGCGTACGTACGGACTACCGTCTCCACGAACGCGATGAGATTCATTCTCCATCATATCCATTCAAGAATAATTATAATTTTATGATTTAAAAATAGTATCTAAGTACATGATATCATTCTGGATATGAATAATATACATCCCATTAATAACGAATATGGATCACATAACAAAGAATATAAAGTAAAATGAACTCGTTAACACCCGAAATGACGATAATTCTAAGATATTATTAACAAATCAATGTTAAAAGATCATATATGATATCATATTAATGCATATTATTCTTGTATAATTAAATAACAATTATTTCACCATTATACATGAGGTTAACCTACCGTCGACCAAGGAAAAAGTACAAAGTAAGGGATTTTCTTATCTCACTTTCAACTCCGTGAGATTTCCATTGTTCGCCACTAAATTATTGAAAGTGGTGTATTGTGTACGGACATTTGATATATATTATCATGATTCTATTTATATTAATGTTATTCTGTAAATCATTTTGGTGGTTATTAACTTTTGGCCATACGACTCAGTTGATTAACGTGGTAAGGAGTTTCTTATCTCACTCTTAATTTCGTGAGAATTCCATTGTTCACCACTTAATTATTACATGTGGGGTATGTGTACTGCCCATGATTGTATTAATTTTGTAATATACATTAATTTATGGGTACTTACATAGTCATGGTATGATCCTTCTTTCATAGTTGTATGTTTCGTAAGTTACCAAATCGATAAGGGAATTTGACATTTCAATTTCCACTCATTCGGCTTTACGCATATTTCATTGATTATATTACTCCAAGATTATGTGTGGAATCACTATTCATTTGATTATGTCATCATTTCCACTCCCCTTCCTGTGGATATACTTTTGATACAGATAATCACTCTATTGATAATTCTCAAGTCACTAATATGAATTTGATAAGAGTAATTTTAACTCTTTCACCATTTGATGAGTTTAACATCCAATTCGTTGGTGTTGTTTCTACAAGAATATGTGTGAATATCCTTTGATTGTTTTACACTGAATATTCAATCATATATAGTGTATTTATATTTTCACACATAATTATGTCATTGATTTATCCTTAACCTAAGGATACGACCTTTATGAGAGATTTCATCTCAATTTACATTCAATTGGGACTTCTTTGTTGATATACACCAAATCACTTTTATGTGGTGTATATAATGTACTTTGACATAGTATATCATGAATCCCTATATTCTCATGATATTACAATGTTTTTATTACCTCAATTATTTGTACTCTAGTGTCTCTCTTTTGGTTAGAATCTCTAACCAAAATACCATTTTAAAATGTTTTAAAGACTTATTCTTCTAAATCTTGCTCATTAATGTCCATGTTTTAAAAAATGGTTTTAAGGATTTATTTATATGGACATTAAAGTTTTAAAATTAAAACTATTTTTAAAAGTTTCAAAGTGGTATGGGACACTTTGATTCAAAAATCTATTTTTAAATGGCTTCTTGACAAATAGTGTGACTTTTAAATGATTTCAAGAAAAGGGGGATATTTCCCTCAAATAGTTTTGATGATTATTTTCATCTATGTCAACATCCTTCATTATTCATGATTGAGATTAATGTGATACAATACAATCTTCTATATTGTATCAAATGAGTTATGTTTGACTGTGGATGTTCTATTTTTATACCATTCATGGTCTGTGGTTAAAGTATTGACATTTCGTATGCTAGTTTTAATACGAATGTTAATTTTATGCTTAAACCTATTCATATGAGGAATACATTGGACTTAATAAGTGACGGGTGGAGCCCGCTATAGCTCCTCGATGCATCGGTAGGTCTCATGAGACAAACTAGTGTCTTGACACAAGGCCTTGGCAAAATCTTATTTGTAGTCTTGGCACGAGGCCTTGGCTATGTGGTTATGATAGTCTGGCATTATGAATTCCATCATTATGAAAGTGGTTATTGATATTGCATGTGATTGTTCGACTAGTAGAATATCCATGTGAATAAGTAAATGGAATTATTTCATTTTATCTTTGCTATATTATGCTGAAGTTCAAGATTAAAAGGATTTTTTTTAATTATAAATTGCCTTAAGTGTTTATGATTATCTATGAAAGCTTCTGCTATAATGCTATCCTTACTGAGAATCTGAGCTCACCCCTTTCAATGTTTTATTGTTCCCAGGATTGTGAAGAAGTAATTTATGAATGACCTACAGGGATAGTATGAGGGGATACGAAGACAAGATGCTTTTTTTATGTAATGTAAAACTTTATGATTGTATCTAGTGTTTTCAAAGCTACTAAAATAATCGGTCTTTCGAGACTTGATATTTCTCGTGATCATGCCAATGTTATGTAATAATGCACCGACTCTAGGTAATGAGGGTCAGGGCGTCATAGTTGGTATCAGAGGAAGTTTAGTACAAACCTTGGAAGCTAGATTTAGATAAAATCTGATTAGAGCACGTAGACCTAAGATGATCTTTGAGGATTAGTACAGAAGATCTTCCTAGAATTTTGGTATTGTAAATATTTTGTGAGTTTTCCAAGAAATACATCCCTGTCTGGATACGAGCAGGTAGAGGTGGCTCTGGAACAGATGTACCTAGGGGTAAAACCCGAAAACACCGCTTTGAGCTAGACTCGAACGGGAACTGGTGCACGACAACGGGCCTTGCTGCACTCTTGGTTACGACACTCCCGTGGGATATGCTTTGGTAAATTCACAAGATTAGTATAAACCATTATTAAGGGAATACAAAAAAATGCCCCTAAGAATATATGTCGGCAAATAGATAGTGGATAACCTATATTTTAACATAGGGTACCCCAAGTTAGGATATATTGTTCAATTACAAGATTATCCTATTATGTCTATTTTTTTTACATTATTATTAGATAAGTATTCAAAAACCCTAATTGTATTTTATTTTGTTAGTTGAAACATGGAGGGAGCAAGATCACGAACAACTCTTCTCTCTCTTCCTGAAGAACTACTTACAATTATTATCCAGAAGTCATGCACAGACGATGTTGAAACTTTTTCAAATGTCCAAGTTACATGCAAACAACTTTATGAGACATCCAATACCTCTAGCATTGCACGATTATTTCAAGGATCAAGTACCGACTATGGGATAATGTTGCGCTCTCAAGTTTCTTACCACGCTAAGCATGCGAAGTACCATTAGGGTCTTTTCAAATTATTCACTTTATCTCAAAATTACAATGCACTAAATGATTTTCTAGATGATGCAGAAGAGGGAGACCTTCGAGCAGCCTATATGTATCAAATTATATATTTATGTCTTTTGGGATATACAAAAACTGATTTACCAAAACCTTATTTTGAAATATTTGAAGATGAATCAGTGAGAATTTTTCTAAAAAAACATGTTAATGACGATGTCTCTAAATTATATATAAGAAATACCTATTTTTTTATGATGCATCGATGCTTCCATCGATATAATCCAAAATGGATGAGGAGTTTCTGGGTAAAGGAAGTAAATGATTTGGAAAACTTCCTGAGGTACCATTGTGACACATGAACGCATTCTACCAAAGGAAAATCCGCCTAGTTCGTCCAGAGTTCATGTTGTGATCCACATATCTCTAGTGACAAAATACATGCCTGACCCAATGCATGTACTCCCCTATGAAGAATTATAACTGGAACCCGATCTATATTATTGTGGAGAGCCTATCATAATTCTTCATACCAAAGATCATGTGTTGAGAAACCGGATGAATCGTCTGGTAAAAGATCTATGGAGAAATCATAAGATGGAAGAGGCAATGTGGGAACCCGAGGAACATATGATGAAGAACCTATGTGGAAATAAATGGATGGTGAAATGTTTAAAAGTGTTAGTGATCTTTATTGATGGGATTACTTTGGAATAATTTTCTCTTGTATGTGTAAACCTTCAATTTATTATGTGAAAATGATATTTGAGGAAGAATTATCTTTTCTGTTGCGGATATAGTTATAAATAATCATTTGGTCTTATATGATCATTGGGTTGGAGGAGATTATATGTTATTATAATTTGGGATGAAAATGCAAGGTATGAGATAAGATTTGTGGTTAAATTATGTTATGGTATTTTGAGGAATTTATCTCATTTTGGTAATATTATAAAATATAGTTTTTGAAAAAGGACAACACGTAGACCGTGTGACAACCCGTCGCGTCGGACAAAGCTGTGGGAATCGAACCCACAACAAAAGTGCGATTGGGATTTATCGCCTACCATTGGACTACGTGAAGTACCTGGTTAGTGTGACTATTTTTTTTAGTTAAGTGATTTTATTGTTCAATAATAAGTTGATTTGGGTTCTTATGTCTTATCAAATGAATACCCTTGGTATAGGAAAATGATTTGGTGATTAAGTGATAAAGGTTATTTTGGAAGATGTTCGCTTTGTTGGGAACACTATATGCCCAAGGAAAATAGAATACAATGGGGTTTCATTTGTAGAGTAATGGTAGATTTTTTATCTACGTTTTTATTGTAAATTTATAGTGATTTGGGTTATTTATGGAAATGATTAACCTATAACTGAGAATATGTGATGATGTTAATTACTTTTAAGTATGTGACTTTAAGAGTATTTGATGTCATTTGGAGATACAATATAACATGGGAGACTACATAATAAAATTCTTCTATGTTTTGGGTTTCAATATTAGTTTGAATTATATTGAAGGATTTTAAGGTCAATTGATTATTGAATGGTATTTATTTAACTTTGGGGTATTGTTGGTTTAATTTTAGAAATTAAGATTAGTGCATATTTATCTCAAGTAATATCCTTTTGGGGGATCATTAGATCATTCACTAACCATTTTGGTTTTGATTAATATTCAAAGACAATGTAAATATATGGTTTATCCTACCTGGATCATGTGATTTATAGAAGTTTATTCTAGTTCTTCCAGTGTGACCAATTCTTCTTGAATACTCATCGTTTAAAAAAAAATTGAGTTAGTGGTGGAAATTTATTAGAGAATGAAAATCTACATAAAATTTAAGTATATCTCATAATGTTCTTAGTCAATATCATAAATGAATTCCTCTTCCTTATGTAATGTAACTTTAAAAAAAATGTTGTCCTAGATGGTACATTAAATCATCACTAATTTACGGCTTTGGGATTGTTGGCCTTTTCATAGCCATGTTCTCTACCACTCTCCATCAGATAATTGATGGTTAGATTTCTCTTCTATATCCATATTTTCCTACATGGAACCCTAGTATGTGTTATTTTCGGTAATCTTCATACTTTCCACTCTTTATTTTAAATAGAGGCCTCATTAATTCATTTTTCGATGTGGGATTTCAACTAAGATATTTTGAAACGTCAAAAATGTGTTATCCCAATACCCTATGTTTTCTTGGACCGATGGTATTTCAAATCATCATAGATTGATGAGTTTAAGGACCTCGATTTTATACATGTTTGTGATTGACGACCTCAATCACTACCTATATATATTTACATTTTTCCTCCAATTATATGTCTCTAATTGCCACCAATGTTCTCCTAATCGAGATCATAATTTGGTGGTGACCCTTTCATTTCTCTCTTCCTTATATTAAGACTAAATTTTAGTAACCCATTTTCCGATGTGGGTTTTCCCACAAATATATTTTCTACTTTCAACCTTTTATTTTCGAAGAACAATTTCAAATTGTGAGGACGCAATTTATTGAAGGAGGGGAGAATGTAACACCCCAGGATTTCATAGTGTGTTATTTCTTAAAAATAATTCAATAACTTGCACTACACGCAACACCGAGTTCAATCACACCATGACGTACAAAAAAAAGCCATTAAAAGAGGTCATTAATAGTATTAACTACATTTTGAACTTTATATAATACTTATAATTTTAGAATCCCTATTATGAGTTTCTTAGTCATAATGCAAGAACAGATTCATTTTCAGTATTGCACTTTTATCAACTTTTAATAGTGAAACCTTTTTAAATAAAATATTTTAAACTATCTGAATAAATTGGGAAATCAAAAAATTTAAAATGAAGCATCCCAAGCTTCCACGGTACGCTTTCCTTTGAATAAAAAAGTAGCGTGTGTTGTACGCAACCTTGAGTTTTAACACACGCCACAACCAATCAAACTAGCCGTTATGAATAGTATTACCTAAATTTTGAAATTATATATATTTTATATTTTAAAATGGACTTTATTTTTGGATTCGGAATATCAAATTTAGCCTAAGGTGAAATTTTGGTACTTTTCGGATAACTTTCATATTTTGATGAATAGTGAAAATTACTAAATTTTAATTAAAAACAACTTTTTTAATCAAAATAATTAATAGTGATAAATTGTGAATTTGAGTGGTTTTAAAGTATATTTAGAATATATTTTTACCATTTAATATAATTTTGTTCATTGGACATAATTTTACAATTAAACCGAACATAAACAAGTGTCAATCTTTTGATAGTTATTACCTCTTAAAAACACGCTTTTTGTTTTGACAGCGGGAATTAATTTTAAATTAATTTCTGCCACTAATGTGTTTTGAATTTAGAAAAATGGATTCCATATTTGGAATCAGGATTTCGAAATTGTGTAAATAGGTAACTTTTATTTTTATACATTTGGAATAATTAATGTGGTAAATATTTTATTTACCATGGTTAAGGGTAAATCCGGTAAATAAGGGTTAAAAAAATAATATTATAATAAAACAAAATTACCCTAAAACGTGTCCTAACCCTATTGGTGGACACATACCCGACCATGGGCATCCTTGGGTCGATTTGGGGATCCCTTGGAGCCACTTGTATGTGGTAGGGACACATTATATTAATAAAGTTAAAATAAAAAAAATGGCATAAGCTTACATCTTTTAGAAGAACAATTTTTACATAGGGTTATACATGTTGTATTTTAGATTATAAATATTAATTAGAAATCTAAAACTATTTCCTACATAATGATATTTTATTTATAATTTTTAGACATCAAATAATATAAATTATTAATGACACAATAATGATGCAATGTTTACCTCATTAATAAATCATTTAAATTAATAAGATTATAATGATTAAAATCTTATCTAAAACCTGTCCAATTCTTATTGGTTGATGTTATTTAGAATATGAGTCATCTTATCTTCGACCTCAATTATTTTTGGACCATTATAAACCTAATTTAATTATATTATAAAGTAATACTTTCACTCTTTCCTAAAGAGCCCCTCCTCTCCCTTATAAAAGGAGACCACTTCTACTCATTCCTCACACCTCTCAAGCCACTTGGATCGTCCAAACTCTTCCCAAATAAGCTCCCCAAATCCATCTCCTCCTCCTTGAAGCTTCCCCTTAGGCAGAAAGCATTTCAAGAAGTCCTTTGGGTCCAACCAAAGTTAGTTACCTAAATTAAAGGTAACGATTTCTCTTAAATTATTTTCATTTATTTTGCTTCTCCAACCCCCAATCTCTTTTTACTTCCTTTATTTTGTAACAAAAAAAAGTATCCTCAATATACTAGGATGTTTTTATAAGAAGAATTCGAACTACACATACACACACCTCCATCTAATGGATGATGAACATAATGTTTCTGTGAATGGAAAACTAACGCCTCACGAAACGATGATTGTTCAAATACATCTTACCGCCTATCATGGTGGACATTATGATGGTACTATAATTAAGTGTGATATTAATGATACATATTTTATATATAAGCTTCTGTAATTCCATTTTATTTCATACCATTATTCGTTTCATGTTGTATATACATACGATAATTTCATTTGAGGAAGTGCGGACTACTGCCCCCTTAAAATGATATGACTCGTTCATACCACACATGGAACGTATAAAGAATGGTGTTAATGAACATAAGTAACATATATAAAATATTATATTATACTGGAATAATAATATACCTATGTATCATTTGGATTCAATTCTTTTAAAATGAAAAATTAAATGGAAGTAGCGTTCGTGCGTGCGTACGGACTACCGTCTCCACGAAAGCGATGAGATTTATTCCCCATCATATCCATTCAAGTATAATTATAATTTTATTATTTAAAAATAGTATCTAAGTACTTGATATCATTCTGGATATGAATAATATACATCCCATTAATAAAGAATATGGCTCACATAACAAAGATTATAAAGTAAAATGAACCCGTTAACACCCGAAATGACGATAATTCTAAGATATTATTAACAAATCAATGTTAAAAGATCATATATGATATCATATTAATTCATATGATTCTTGTATAATTAAATAACAATTATTTCACCATTATACAGGAGGTTAACCTACCGTAGACCAAGGAAAAAGTACAAAGTAAGGGATTTTCTTATCTCACTTTCAACTCCGTGAGATTTCCATTGTTCGCCACTAAATTATTGAAAGTGGTGTATTGTGTATGGAAATTTGATATATATTATCATGATTCTCTTTATATTCATGTTATTCTATAAATCATTTTGGTGGTTATTTACTTTTGGCCATACGACTCAGTTGATTAACGTGGTAAGGAGTTTCTTATCTCACTCTTAATTTCGTGAGAATTCCATTGTTCACCACTTAATTATTACGTGTGGTGTATGTGTACTGCCCATGATTGTATTCATTGTGTAATATACACAAATTTATGGGTACTTACATAGTCATGGTATGATCCTTCTTTCATAGTTGAATGTTTCGTAAGTTACCAAATCGATAAGGGAATTTGACATTTCAATTTCCACTCATTCGGCTTTACGCATATTTCATGGATTATATTACTCCAAGATTATGTGTGGAATCACTATTCATTTGATTATGTCATCATTTCCACTCCCCTTCCTGTGGATATACTTTTGATACACATAATCACTCTATTGATAATTCTCAAGTCATTAATATGAATTTGATAAGACTAATTTTAACTCTTTCACCATTTGTTGAGTTAAACATCCAATTCGTTGGTGATGTTTCTACAAGAATATGTGTGAATATCCTTTGATTATTTTACACTGAATATTCAATCATATATAGTGTATTTATATTTTCACACATAATTATGTCATTGATTTATCCTTAACCTAAGGATACGACCATTATGATAGATTTCATCTCAATTTACATTCAATTGGGACTTCTTTGTTGATATACACCAAATCACTTTTATGTGGTGTATATAATGTACTTTGACATAGTATAACATGAATCCCTTTATTCTCATGATATTACAAAGTTTTGATTACCTCAATTATTTGTACTCAAGTGTCTCTCTTTTGGTTAGAATCTCTAACCAAAATACCATTTTAAAATGTTTTAAAGACTTATTCTTCTAAATCTTGCTCATTAATGTCCATTTTTTAAAAAATGGTTTTAAGGATTTATTTATATGGACATTAAAGTTTTAAAATTAAAACTCTTATTAAAAGTTTCAAAGTGGTATGGGACACTTTGATTCAAAAATCTATTTTTAAATGGCTTCTTGACAAATAGTGTGACTTTTAAATGATTTCATGAAAAGGGGGATATTTCCCTCAAATAGTTTTGATAATTATTTTCATATATGTCAACATCCTTCATTATTCATGATTGAGGTTAATTTGATACAATACAATCTTCCATATTGTATCAAATGAGTTATGTTTGATTGTAGATGTTCTATTTTTATACCATTCATGGTTTGTGGTTAAAGTATTGACATTTAGTATGCTAGTTTTAATAAGAATGTTTATTTTATGCTTAAACCTATTCATATGAGTAATGCATTCGACTTAATAAGTGACGGGTGGAGCCCGCTATAGCTTCTCGATGCATCGGTAGGTCTCATGAGACAAACTAGTGTCTTGGCACAAGGCCTTGGCAAAATCTTATTTGTAGTCTTGGCATGAGGCCTTGGCTATGTGGTTATGATAGTCTGACATTATGCATTCCATCATTATGAAAGTGGTTATTGATATTGCATGTGATTGTTCTACTAGTAGAATATCCATGTGAATAAGTAAATGGCATTATTTCATTTTATCTTTGCTATATTATGCTGAAGTTCAAGTTTAAAAGGCTTTTTTTTAAATTATAAATTTCATTAAGTGTTTATGATTATCTATGAAAGCTTCTGCTATAATGTTATCCTTACTGAGCATCTGAGCTCACCCCTTTCAATGTTTTATTGTTCCCAGGATTATGAAGAAGTAATTTATGAATGACCTGCAGGGATAGTATGAGGGGATACGAAGACAAAATGTTTTTTATGTAATGTAAAACTTTATGATTGTATCTAGTGTTTCCAAGGCTACTAAACTAATCGGTCTTTCGAGACTTGATCTTTCTCGTGATCATGCCAATGTTATGTAATAATGCACCGACTATAGGTAATTAGGGTCGGGGCGTTATATATTTCCACCATGGATAGGTGTCCCATTTCTGGTTCAAGAAGCTAGCAGCTGGGTCCATGGATAGCCACAATCATTTGATGTCTATGATCTTGTAGAGCTTCGGGCAATAATAGGTATTATGTGTGTCTTTTTCTACTTTTTACAGTGGAACCTCTTACACACCATGTTAAGTAATATTTCTTCCATGTTTCTTTTCTAGATGTTCTACAATGGTGATGTGGGTAATCAGTGTAACCTTGGATCAGTGTTGTTCGATGGAACCTTTAATGACTGAAGAAGAGGGGTTCTTCCCCCACCGAGACCCATTTTTGTGACATGAGTAAAATTGTGTGGAATTTACTACCACTAAAATCAAATAGTATGAAGGTGTAGTGAGAGAATCCCTATGACTTATGTGTTAATGGTGAGGCTGTGCGATGGATTTTTGGAGCAGGTTCTTGTCAATAGAGTTTTTTTATTGAACTCCTTTTTCATGTAATTCCACTAATATGTGTATCGGAGTGCCAATTTTTTGGATTACTCTCCATACAATTCAAAATAAGACACCCTAGGTATACCACATGCAATCCATGTACATATTCATGTGGTTGGATGAGTTTACACAACTACCCAGTTCATTGGTACCTTGTGTGCTCCACATCAAGTCTTGATACAAAATTTATCATGTAATGGTCCAGGTGTTGGAGTCCCCATGAACAAAACTATGTGAATCACAATCTAATGATGTAAGTTGTAGTATTAACACACAAAAATTGGAGGCACTACCTTCTAGGAGAGTAATATTTGGGTTTTCCATACCACCAATGGTGTGGGTACATCGTCACCCAGAGAGACTTGATCATCAAGTGGTGAAACATGTTGAAATTCTTTCAGTAAAATGTCATGAAGATTGTATGTACTCAAAAAATTGGAAACAGTTTTGTAGACCCTTGTAGGGACCCAAGCATTATGTACATGGACATTAAATTACTTTTGCGTAATACATAATACAAAACAAAAACAGACGCTCAAAAACCATATTATTTTAGTGTCTTTGGAAACTAGGAACATAATATTCTATTCATGGAGAAAGATCTTCAACATCTCCCATAAAGATATTCCTCTTTTGTTTTCTTACCTCAAACATTTCTTTATATCCTTGGGAAAATAATACATTGAAAGGGTGAGATCAAATTCTTAGTAAGAATAATAATGGAGAACATAAAACAATCCAAAATCATTTGAACTTAAAACATGAACATAAACTTTCAACATCAAAATCCTAAGAAATGACATAAATCTTGGAATTATGTAAGGCATAGATCATAAAGGTACATTTTTCATGATAAAATTGCATGGGAATAAAATATGGATTTGTGTAAAACAATCTAGCACAAGATATTATTTTCATAGTATCCAACGCATTGATGCCAAGACCATCATAGCGGGCGATGTCCATTACAGAACTAGGTTTACTTGTCATTCCATCCCTGTATTAATGAACCAGATCTTCTTGCCATTCTAAACATGACTATCTCCTGAGATATAAGTCATTACCCAATGCATTGGAGGGATAAATAAGTCCCACACATTTCATTATGAAATCATTATTACATGTTCCACAAAACATAAATCATTCATCATATAACAAACCAATAAAAAATATGGGTTTTCTTAAACATAATTCCAACATTACATAATCCATATAACATAAAAAGACTTTATAGAAGTTATTCCATCATAAATTAAACAAATAAAAGTAATAATATGGATTTAAATTTAACCCTATACCATAATATATGTAAAATAATTTTGATAAAACACTTGAACTTAATTCTTGAGTAAAATGTCCTTTCTTCTTAAAAAAAATCATTTTCTCGATATATTGTGAAATTTTAAAAGAAAAACATTTAATTTAAAATAAACATGTAAATTGGTAATGGAAACTTCATGTAAATAATTCTCTATTGAATCATAAAAATATTTTCATGCCTTATAAGTTAAAAAACATTCTCCTTGTACGTTTTCTAGAAAAGTCAATAAGTACCTCGTACGGTAAACAAAAGAAATATTCCTTCCATGCCATGTCGTAAAAGTAAAAAAATGGTAAAAATGAAAATAAATATACATGGAATAATATTAAATATTTTTTGAAAATATTTTTAGAAACCATTGATATTGATGATAAATATAACCCCAGTAAATACCTATGTATAAACATTCTCAGATAAAATTGAGATTGCGAGATTTTTCCTTACCATAGGACCGATATGCTTTGTACGTATCCAAACCTCCTTTATAATGATTTAAATAATGTAATGTGCTAATTAAATAATTTTATTCATTTTTATGATATCATATATGGTAATATTCCTTTCTGTTTATTAATAATATTTCATTTTTACTTGATATTCGGGTGTTAACTACTTTTTGTGCTTATGCGTGTTTTGTCGAATAAATTTTGGTAACTATTTTTTGGGTTATAGTTATATAATTTACAGAATTTTATTAGAATAATATATATCTTATTTATTTATTCAATTTATTTATATGAAAATTCATCAATGACGATCATGTAGAACGAATCATATCACATCGTGGAGATGTTAGGCCGTACATACGCAAAAACGACGATATCATTCCCATGATTGTGGAATTGTATTTTATGTGTATAGTGCATAATCTTTCATAATAAATATAATTTTACAATAATCATATATAGTTATTTAATCCATCATTATAATGATCAATGTATGTTGGTGATGAAAAACAGATTACACCACGATGTGGAGACAGTAGACTGTGTGTACGCACGGGTGGTGATTTCATTTTTCATAGGACAAATAGAAGATGAAATATGGTTGTTTCATATTCACAATAAGATATTAGTATACGAGTTATGTGGGATTTATTAATTAATAATGAAACGAATCTTATATATGAAGTAGAAGAAGAAAGAAGCTTGAATGAATCGGTAAAGGATATTACCTCTTTTTGGACATGCCTCTTCTCAACCTCCTCTTAGGGAACTATAATTGGACTTTGTAGAATACCAAGACCTCTAGAATGTATCTATGGAAGTGGATAAGATAATTTTAAAGGTTTTGGATGAGTTTAAAGGCTCAAAATGGATTTCATAGGAGAGGGATGTGGTTCCCTTTTATAAGATAGGAGAGGGGAACTTTTGGAAACCTAAAGAATATTAATTTATAATAAATTCCAGCACCACATAAAAACCACCAATATGAATAAAATTTTATAATGCGACGATATAGGGTTGTAATCTCATCATTCAATAAAATTTAGACATGTTTTTATTTGAGTTTAAACCTTATCATTTTGATTTATCCTTATTTAATATCTTTAATTTTATTTTCAGTAATAATATTCTAAATTCAAAATGGTTATAAATACTCACATATGAGTTTTAAATTTCCCATAATTGGATAAATTATGAAATTTTAGACTATATTGTTTTCAATTTGTAATTTGTAATTATTTTTTTTAATAAATTTAATAATATGTTATTTTTTAAAAATATCGATATTGTCAATTTTGACACTATTCATTTATTTGAATATAAATAAAATCAACATAGATGATAGATCCAAACCAAAATCATTAATAGATTCCTAAAATGTCATATTAATCGATAAAATGTATGTATCACATTAATTAGTTCATATAATATTTATTTTAATATTTTTATTAACAATTTTTTGATATTTCCTTTAATAAAATAATTACTACAACAATTTATTATTATTATTTCATATAATTATTTGTTTCATAAAAATTTAAAAAAATATTATAATGAATATAATTATAATATATTTTATAATAATACTTTTATTCAAATTTATCTTCTAAAAGAGCCAACTTTTAAAATGTAATCATTATTAAATTATGAAGGTGACAACATTGACATCAATAAAAATAAAATAATATGAGTGTCATAATATCTTTTATAAGGCTCCAAAAGATCAAAAAGTCAAAACATGGATGCCTAATGATTATATATACTCGACCAATAAGGTTTTTTTAAGTGTTTGGGCATTTTATGGGTATTATTATTTTTATTAAAACTATATTATTGGTTTTTCACTAAGTAAATAATTTCTGCATCATTAATTTATAAGAAATTAAATTACTTATATATTTCTTCAAAAAAAAATTATCATGATAAATAAAATAATTTTTATTTAAAATGAGTATTTATAATATAATTTATATTCTGAATAACTATATATTAAAAATAATATAATTATTAAAGTTTGAGTGAGACATATTTCACTTTTCTTTAAATAAATTAAATTAAATGTCTTAATCATATCCAAATGGGTTCCAGTAGAAAACATTTATACCCAAGTATGTTTTATGGAAATATATAATCATCCAATAATATTAATACAAGTGTTAAGGTAATTTTATAATATTATTTTCACCCTTAATTACCTGATTTACCTTTAACTGTGTTAAATAAAATTTACCGTAGTAACTTTTCATAATTCCCAAATATAATAGTAGCCTATTAATATAAATTATACCTACATATTCCAAATATAGAATCCATTTTTCCAAATTAAATACATATAAGTTGTAGTAATTAATTTAAAATTAATCTTATTATTGAGAAAACAGATTTCAAAAGCAATAACATTTAAAATGATTGAAATGATTCTACATATGAATTCAATATAGAAATAATTTTAATAAAATAAATTATATTAAATAGTAAAAATATATTCCATTTATAATTTAAAACCATTAAATTTTATAATTTAACCATATAAATTATCTCGATGAAAAAAAAAATTATTTATAATTTATCGAATTTTTACTATTCATCAATATAAGAATGTTATCAGAAAAAAATAAAAAATTTACCCAAAGTAATTTTTAGGTCATGATTCCAAATAAAAATATTAATTTTTTACATTTAACTTCTAAACATGTTAATAAATAAATTTAAAATGGGTGCACCATCAAAAGGTAAAAAAATTGCGTTTAAAAACATACTTATATTATCAAAAAAATTGATTTTGTTCTCATATCATGTGTCATATGAATGATAATGTTATATAAAATTAAAAAATTTGATAAAAATATCCTTAACGGATAGTTTATATCCAATTTAAATAATAATATATTAATATATTGTAGCTTAGTGAAACTCAGTATCACGTACAACTCAAGAAATCAAGGAAGGTCACTCTTGCATGTAACTCAAGCCATGTAAGTGTTGGGTATAGTGAAAGCATCCTTTAGTGCTGAGTATAAAATAATTCAAATGTATATTATTTATACATTGAACATAATCTATACTCAATGTTTCGTATAATAATTTTTGCAAAACAAACATGAAATTGTGTATAACCCGAGCCAAGAATAGTGTTTCGTATACTGCGGGCTAATATAGTGTTGCATATAGTGCAAGCTAATCATGGTGCAACATACAACACAAGCCATCAAATAAATTAATATAATCTATCATATAAAATCTTGGGGTGTTACAATTTATCTTCCTTAAAATTAATTTCTCCCTCAACGTTTTTCGGGGTTATAAATAGTTTTCTACATGGATGTTTCATTCAGAGAAGCACACATCGTAAAAAAGAGTAATTAAACATTATTTTTTAAAAAATAATGATAGAAATATAATGGTTACCCAATGTAACTCAACACATGGTTTCCACATAGAAGAACATATGTGAAAACATGGATATAGAAGAGAAATATAACCATCATGTTCTGATGGGAGAGTGGAAGAGAACATGGAAATAAAAAATCCAACAATCACAAAATAGTAAATTTGTGATTATATAAGGTATCATCTGATTCATCAGATATGTGGGTACTAGGAAAACATTTTTGGTTTTCAAGATCATTTCCCTAAAGTTGATGAATCATTTCATAAGAAGAAATACTCACTGTATTTTAGTGGAATATGACTGTTGGTCATTAAATGAACAATTGCCACTTATTCACATATTTAAAGAAATGATGTTGAATTTGAAATTATTTTAGTCTTTGTAGATCATGCAATAGAATGATAGGTGATTCCTTCAGTCTCTATCACAAAAAGGGTGCACAAGTTATTAAATATATATAAGTCCATCAATGGTGAGACTAATCATATTTGGTTCCAATAATGGACTTATACGTCATCTATCATATCTATTAATAAAATAAAACTAATTTTTACTATCCGGGGAATTACTATGGGCTATTTGGTCGGTGATAAAGGCCTATCACACATCGGTTTAGGGTTCGATTCCCACATCCTTTTCTAAATCGATGGGTTGTCGCTCATCTAGTGGGTTGTACTTTTTGTTAAACTATACTATTATAAAAATCCCAAAATAATATTTATAATAAAAAAAGATCTATACTTAAAAAATATTATCTAATGTTCAACATAATCCATTCCATCCTTTAGTCATATCCATAATAATTCGGTCCAATCTCAAAGTACAGAGAAAACAATTACCAAAAATGTTATATAATTAGCATTTTAATACCATCATTTACCCCCATATATCATAAGATATATCATGTTGGTCACATTCCAAAAAAATTAAGGACTTCACCAAGCATCTTCTTGAAATATGATAAAATCATAAATTACTATATAACATTAGTGAAATCATGAATTCCTTCAAAATTAACTCTTTCCATACACAAAATATACCAAAAATTCTATATAATCAATCCATGATATCACTTAGTTATTTTATAAATCATGAGCTCACTAATACTATCAAACATATTATTTTCTTCTTATCTATTCATTAAGCGCATATCATCTACTTTCAAAAATATTTCAATCACTTTTCAGGGTTATCAGTACCATATAATTATGGAAACCATAATAGACCCATACATAGATATTCCAATATTTAATAATACTATAAATGATATTGCACAAAAATATTCTAAAATCACATTAAATAAACACTTATTCATTCCACCACTTTGCTGTCACACTCAACATCACCAATAGTGATCACATGTGACATCAGATTTTCTTTTTAATTAAGAGGTTGTTGATGTTGATCATCATTAACCCTTGGATAAGTGAATTGGTTGTTATAATGCCCCATTTCCTTTCAATTTTAGCATTGAAGTGTTGGTGGTGCGTTCCCTGTAGTATTTTCTCCTTTCACGAGATTAGATAACTTTTTACCACTAATTACGAACTCAACTACTCGATGTAGTACTGGAACTTGGTGTTTCCCCAACGGTATAATAACAACGGTATGAGGAAACCATTGATATAGTGTAAAAGAAGCAACATTTTCCAATGGTTTGAACAAAAAGTTTAAAATTTACATATATTCCAAATATTTACTAACCCTTTTCTAAAAATGTAGAGAGAAAAAATATTTTCTCTAAGGTATACCAATGTTTTTGATAAACTGTTGGTAAAAGGATTCTTTCCCAACGGTTTTTAAAAACAATTTGGAATGTTTTCCCCCAAAATACCTAGCCCCACATCTCCTTGTAGGTCTGATTGTAGACCTATTATAGACCTCCACCTGACATATTCTCGGTCGCGAAACACCTTCCAAAAAAATATCCTTCTTCAATCAAACAAATTTTTATTTCTACACTAAAAATTAGTAAGTGTTACCATAGTTTTAGTGCTCTTCCTCTTTTTATTTTATGTTTGATGTTTTGATTTATGATAAATTAGATTTATTGATGTTAGATTACCAAACCCTTTGTTTGTTTTATGTTTTTGGGTTCTTCACTTCATACATTGTAAATGACTTGTTTAGTGGGGTTTGTTCGATGAAGGGGGTAAAGGGTTTTTTTTGTGTTTTTTGTTTAGTGGGGTAAAACAATTTTTTTAATGTTTGTTTTATTTTTTTTTTCGGTGGGGTTTTAGGTATTTTGTTTAGCGAGGATTTATGTATTTTTTTAGTGAAATAGATAATGAAAAATAGTTTTGCTTTTTAATGAATAAAATGATTTTAAATAAAAATACACTAAAGTGGCTGCAGGAGGGGTAGGGGGGCTCTCCAAGTGTTGGGTGGCTGTCCAGGTGGGGGGTGGGTTATACAGGGGGTAGGGGCTGGGAGGGTACGTGGATATAGGGGTGTGGGGGAGAGAGTTATGGGCTACCCCAATGAGTGGTGTGGGATGTATATGGGGGGTCAGGGTGGGGTGTCTACGTGGGGGAGGGGTGTGGGGTGTCCAGGGAGGGGGTGGGCTGTCCAGGTGGGGAGGGGGTGGATGTCCAGGTGGTGGGGTGCTATCTAGGTGGGGGGCTGTCCACATGGGGGATGTAGGGGAGGGGGTGTGGGCTGTCCAAGGATAGGGTGGGCTGTCCTGGGGGGGGGGGGGCTATCCAGGTGGGGGAGGGGGGTATGGGCCGTCATAGGAGGGGGGATGTCCAGGGGGGATATCAGGGGGGGATATAGGGGAGGGGGTGTAGGCTGTCCAAGGAGGGGGTGGGTTGTCTAGGGGTGGTGGTGGGTGGGGTATCCAGTTGGAGGAGGGGGGTGTGCTATTGGGGGGGGGGATAGCCAAGGGGGGTGTGGGTGGGCTGTACCGTTGGGGGAGGGGTGTTTGTTGTCTAGGGAGGTGGAGGTGGGGGTGGAGCTGTCAAGGGGGTGTGGGCTGTTAATGGGGGGTGGGTTGTCCATGGGGGATGGGGTGGGCTGTTCAGGTGGGGGAGGGGGTGTTGGTTGTCCAAGGGGGTGGAGGGTTGGCTGTCCAGTGGAGGGTGGGATGTCCAAGGGGGGTGGGGGTGTGCTTTCCTAGACACCTAGTACCCCCCCTGGACATCCCCTACCCTGGAAGGCCCCCCCACCGCCTAGACCCCCAACCCCCCTAGATAGCCCTGCCACCCCCGTGGACAACCCGCCCACCCCCTAGACACCCCACACCCCTGTGGATAGCACCCCCACCCCCGTGAACAGCCCTCCGACCCCCCGGACACCCCGTACCCCCATGGACAGCCCTGCCACCCCCGTGGACAGCCCTCCCACTCAACCCATACCCCCTGGATAGCCTCTCCCACCCCCTAGACACCCCCTCCCCCGTGAATATCCCCTCATCCCCATGGACATCCATCCCATCCCCTAGACACCCTATACCGCCCCTGGACAGCCCTTCCACCCCCACCAACCCATGGATAGCCCGCCCACCACTGGAAACCTCGTACCCATTGGAAAACCCCCACCCCCAAAAAGCCTCCCCACCCCTGGACACCCCGACCCCCCTATACTGCCCCACCAGCCTCGTGGACAGCCCACACACCCCCCTAGACAACTCGTACTCTCTAGAAAGCCCCCCCCACCCATGTGGATAGCTCGTACACCCCCCAGACACCCTCCCCACAATCCCCCAGACACACCCATCCACCCGGATGCCCCACCATCTTGAAACCCCCCCCCCCCGGACACCCCAAACCCACTGGACAGCCCCACCACCCCCATTGACTGCCCGACCACCCCACGTGGACAGCCCCCCCCCCCTAGACAGCCTTCCCACCACCTAGACACCATGTACCCCCCTAGATAGCACTGCCACCTCCATGGGTTGTCCAACCACCCCTAGACACCCCGCAGCCCCTTGGAGTGCCCCACCCACCCCCTGGAGACCCCTCTAACCCCATGGACCACCCACCCACTACTGGACACCCCCTACCTCTTTGGACAGCTTGACCACCCCCGTGGACAGCCCGCCCACTTGGACACCCCGACCCCCCTAGACTGCCCCCACCCCCTATACACCTTCGACCCCCCTGGACCGACCTACCACCCCCTGGACACCCCTCACCCCCTGGACACCCCCTCCCACATTGTAAATGTATGTGATTTCTCAAATTATCTAAAAAATATAAAATTTATTCGATCTAAAATTTAGTCAACTCCTGAATAATTCTCCTCCACAAGTGTACATGATATTGTACAATCATGTATTGTTCTTCAAAGATATTATTTTATAAGTATAGTATTTATTTTCTTTTATATTATGATTCTCATATACCCGGAAAGTCTTCCAGAGGAGGAGATCCCCTGACCATTTATTAAATTAATGAAAAAGTACATAAGTGCACAACAAAGGACGCAGCCGAATAGCTTGCCTGCATCCGGACATCAGTCCCAATAAAAGCAATACACTTACATATCATAATACTCATACCCTTCCCCACCACCATAGTGAGGTATTTCATCATTAGTAGTTGATTTTCATTCTGATTTCATTTCATATTTCTTCAAGAGGTTGGCATACTTCTCTATGAGCTTCATCTGTTCTAACGACCAGCCCTCTCTGCTAGAATGTGCACGACTCTTCTTAGATACAGGTACTAGTCCTCTTTCTTTCATGGATTATGACATAGTGCTTACCGCCTTTGGAAGGTAAGAGTAATCCTTCCTTGCTTTCCTCCTTGGTGGCACAGACATAATTCCATCACTTTCAGATTCCCTGCTTCGCCCACTTTTAACAATGTCACTATAAGAAGGTATGACCACTCCGTTGTTTTTGTTGTCACTACCCTAGTAGCTTCCCCAATTTCATATTCTCTTCACAGAGGTATAATTCATGACTCCATAATCCTTCCTCGCCATGACATTTCTTATATCATCTTGTATCCATCTCACTGTAGAGTTACTTTTATGCTCAGTTACTGTAGGAGGTTTCCCTACCTCAATAACACAAGATTCAGTCATGCAAGAATCCACATGATTATTGGGAGTGATCTGCACCATTTCAGACAGCTTGGAGTCCTCCATCATAGCATTAACAGTCTCATTTTCTAAGCAATCAAATCTATTTCATGTTTCCCAGCAGCCCTATAAAGCATTCTTATTATCCGACCCCAAAAAAAGCAGTGAACACCACTGGCCATCGCCGACAGCTTCCGAAACCAAAGGTCACTCGCAAACCTCTCAAATACACTCTTCACCGATGGGTTAACATACATTTACATATTTTTAAGATCACTTCCATTCACATGTTCCTCAACTGGGTTCCCCTGCATCATTTCCTACACCTCCAACTCATCCATCACAGCTTCATCCACCACTACATCCAGAGAAGCATAATCCATTGCTTCCATAACTTCATCAGCCACAACACCTCCATTTTTATCACCTCCAGCACCAGTACCCTCATTGCTTCCCTCCACCGCCAGTTTCACCAGCCGAGGTTTCTCCCATATAGATTTTGATTCTGCAATACCAAATCGAGCCTCTCTTGTACCGACACCCTCACTACTACCTTCCACCTCCAGATGCACCGGCGCTGGGTCTTCCAGCCTAGAAATTTCCTTCCCTGCCATCAATGTGTGGCTTCGACTCATCTTCCCCTTACAGAAAACCACATCTGTGTGGCCAAAACTCAATGATGAAGAGCAGTAATGCATCCAGGATTCATAGATGACTTCTTGCCTCCACGGAATCACCGTTCCATCAGTTATCCAAACGCATGTCATCGGATCCCTCTCAATGTTTACCTCAACACAGATCCTCGGGAAAACTGGATGACTCTCTGCCTCAGTGGGGAGATCCGAGCACAAGTAACCAATTGGATCTCAAGCGATATTCCAAACAATATAGAGATCTTTTTATACTTTTCATTTCACAATGCTTCAGATAGTGGTCACATACACTTCCCAGGTACCATTTGTGTTGGAAGACCTTGGTTGAGCCGTAATGAAGTAATCTTCCACATAACTAAATATGGTTTTCAAGAAAACTACAATGTGTTGTATCGTAATGGGAAGAAAATGAAATCTGAAATTGATGATGATAAATATGAGAGGACTAGAGTAGAGAATTTGTAATATGACCAGTTTCCATTTATCCATCATCATGAAAAAGAATGCTTTCTGACCCAAGAAGACTTCGATATGAGCACACATGATGATTATGATGAAAATTATGATGATGTTAGTGTGAAGAAACTGAATGATGCTGCCATGACTGTAGTATATCGTCAATGCGATAAAATGAAAAAGTTGGAATTTTTAATATGATTGATTAATGGGAAAACTGTGTATGGGATTTCTAATATAGCATTCAATTACATTCTTACATTCTTGAAGGATTTACATCCAGATGATGCAGATATTTCCTCAAACCCCTATATGGAATGGATGTTAGTTGACGAACCTAGAATATCAAGAAAAAAAAATCCATGCTTTCCTAAATGATTGTAGTTTATTATGGGAGTAATCCGCTGAATGAAATGAATTAATAAAATGTGGCACATCCCACCAGAAGTCGAAATTTGATGGAACACCATTCCAATTGCAACAAAAAGTAATGTGGAACTTTCCATTGATCCCCAGACTCCAAAATATTTTTATGTGTGATGAAATATAAATAAATATGAGATGGCTTGCTATCGATAGAAATAGGACTAATGATGTGTTGGTTCACCCAATATATGGATTTTCATAGCAGAGATTTGATGCTCGATATCCTGGTTTTGTAGATGACGTGCGTAATGTAAGGTTGGGTCTTTAATGTGAACATTTTATTCTGTTTGGGCTTATGATGGCTTTGCACATCACATGGCTAGTTTTTATAAACATTTATAATATATTCCCCCATGGTTGTGTGTGAAAAAACCTTCCACTTTAATGAGTATACTCAAATCTGGCCCTTATAATCCCGACATTGATATTGACGTATACATGAAAATTTTAATAAACGAGTTGAAACTTCATTGGGATGTGGCTATGTGAACATATGATGCGTATTATAATGACATATTTTAGATCTTTGTTTTTCTTATGTGGACGATCAATGATTTTTGGCTTATGCAATGATGTCTGGATGGAAAACGAAGGGAAAACTGGCATGTCTTATTTTTATGAAGAATACACGATCCAAAAGAATGAAACATCACTTTAGTTTTAGTTTTATTGCACATCGACGATTCTTGCCAATGGACCATCCATATAGAAATAATCATCGAAGATTTGATAATACCATAGAGTCCGATGATCCACCTCAATGTATGTCTAGAACGGATGTGCCTAATGAATTTAAAGATTTTAGTTTTTCATTCGGCAATAGTAAAATGTAATTTGAAAAGAGAAAGTATGTTTCCACTGAAACCTATTACAATTGGAGGAAGATGAGTATCTTTTCTGATTTGTCTTATTGGTCAACCAATTAGTTACATCATTGATTAAACATAATTCACATTAAAAAGAATATATTTAAAATGTTTCTTTCGATACTTCTAAATGTTATGGAAAATTAGAAGATGATTTATAGTCTCGTCATGACTTAGTGGATTCGGGCATCAGACATGAATTGCATCCTGTGTGTATCAGTGAATATAAATGGAAAATTTCATGTGATTCTTATGTGATGAAACCTATGAAAAAGAAACAATTTCTAGAAGTATTAGATACTATTATAGTTCCTAATGGTTGTTCAAGCAACATATTAAAATGGTTCAATAGAAGAAAGTTAAAGCTAAAATCATTGAAGACTCGTGATTATCATGTTCTTCTGAATGAGTTGATTCCATTATAAATCCATCATATTTTGTCTAATAATGTAAGGTTGACTGTTATCCGCTTGTCCCATTTGTTTTTTAAATCACTGTGTTAAGAATTTGTCCATGTATTTCTTGAATTTATTTTTGACAAATGCCCCATTAAATTTTTGTGAGTTTGAGAAAATATTTCCTCCATCGTTTTTCACATGCATGTTGCATCTGACTGTCCATATTCCCACTTAAATACTTATCAGAGGACCCATTTCATTTCATTGGATGTATCCGACTGAAATAAATCTGAACACATTAAAGTCTTATGTTTGAAATAGGAATCATCCTGAAGGTTTTATCGTGAATTGTTACTTGGCTCAAGAATGTATGAATTTATGATCAATGTATCTATCTGTTCTTACTACAAGAATGAAAAGACCAATGAGAAATAAAGAGGAACAGTATAGGAAAATTGAACCCATTATTCTATCACTTCCTCAAACATGAGGAATTCTTGGATCATATACATTGAATACATTAAGCCTTTAAGAGTGGGAGATAGAACATCACATAGTTTTATTCAACTGTGATTTTTTTGATGAATACATAAGGTAACTAAATTGAATATGTATATAATACATATATATCAGTTAATCTATTCATATTTTTATCTACAAGGAACATAAAAAATGATAAATAGAAAGAATCGTTCATTTTCTTTAAGAAAGAGGGAGTCTTTGCATAACAATGATTTGCATGCTTGGATAAAATTAGAGGTAAATATATTACTATTTAAAATAATTAAATCAAAATTTAATTAAGTTTAGTATTCATTTATGTTTCACGTATTGAGTCTGACTGCTGACTTTGTATATGATGAAATAAGATATTTGGATTTTGGTTGAAATACTATGGTTCGTGACTATAAATCAATTGCTATCAGTGGGTAAAAATTTATTGTCACTCAACGAGAAAAGTATGTGAGAACACAACATTATGATGTTGTGGTTACTGCAATAATTGATTTTTATGCCAGTGCATCATATAGTAGACCACGATATGAATATGTGGGTTATTATGGGTTCATTGAAAAAATAGTAATATTGGATAATTACTCTCATGGACGAGTCAAGATGATGAAATTCCATTGGTTTGATTCTATGATGATACAAGGAAAAATTAATGATGATTATGGATTTCAAGTAATTAATATTACTCATACTCTTGCTACTGAAGAACCATATGTATTGGAATCAATGGCTAAACATGTTTTTTATGTCAAAGAACAACTTCGACCTGAATTTGGGGTCATAGTTGATGTAATTCCAAGACATATTTTTGACGATGGTGATGATGGAATTGACAATGTCCCTACTATCATTGGAACCAATCCATTTATTTCTTTTGATGACACTAGTAGCTCAATTGTCAGAGTTGATTGTGAACCTGATGATGTGGAAAATATATTTAATCATCCATTCATGTTCCCAATTTTTTTGGTTTACCTCGATTTGGGTTGATAAGGTTGGTACTATTAAAATTTATTTAATATTGATTACAAATATGATGTATTGGATTTGAATGTTATGTGCATTTTCCATGTTTATTAGTTGGAATTTTTATTTCAATTGCATTTTGTATTATGGAATGGAACTGTATTTAAACCTACGAAACAAACAATTCTAACTTAGTGAAAATTTCAATGCTTCAACTGTTATTTATATAAAATTTTTATGACTCTAAGACCTCTCTTTAACATTTTACCAGGTAATGAACAAGATGGTTTGTATTCTTCTGCAATACCTGTATTGAAACCCGCATCATCTACCTGAGCTAAAGAAATTAAAATTTTCTTTAAATTTTAAAAATGCTTCACCACTTATGAATATGGTAGAATCAATGTTCCATGATTTTAATAGGCTGGTGAAACTTAGTAAATAATCATTCAACTAAAAATTAAATTTATTTATTAAATTTTTTATGATTTATTGACATTTTTATATATTTTCTCATGCTTACCTAAAATAATGGATAGTTAAATTATCAATGAATAACCGTATTACATCTAATTTATTTTGTTTTTTAGGTTACACATTTGTTATCCTTTTCTATTTACTTATATATTTGTTTTCAAATGCATGAAAATGAAACCAATTTAATAGAGGCGACAAAAACGGATTATGGACAACATTCGTCGCATGGCTGAGGTGGGAATTCCACCATTAGTGCCTACTGTGAGTATTTTATTTCAAATATATTTTTTTAAATAATATATAATGTCATGTGATAATTATCATCTAAACATTTTTTGAACATCCATCTATTAGGTGACAATTATTTGATGATCATCTTAATAGTGTTCCTAGTACTTGGGGTGTTCATATGAGGGGGGTTGTATGTGAGCTAGAAGATCTGGTCAGCGTACCGGATTAGACCGTGCCCCTCCCACTGACATACCATCCATCACGCATTCTGATCAAGGTGTGTTGTTAAGGAAACAAAGGATATTTAGACATCCCATGTTTTCACCACCCGTTATATCTGATTCTCCTCAGTTGTCTATACCATATCTGATGATGATTCACACTACCCATCTAGCATTTGGCCAGCCTACCTCATCATCTTATTTTCCATCTTCTTCCTTCTCTCTGGGATTTTATATTCAATTTTCATCGACTACTTCTCCACCAGAGTCTGTCCCTACAGAGCATACATTAGGCCCCACTCCATCTGTATAGAGTGTTCCTTCAGTTTTTGTGGATCCAGCGGTGGCGATTGATCAGACTACCACTGGTATACTTATACAACCCTAACAAATTGTGACACCAATATTTATTTTTATTATAACATGTTTTGATAAAATATTTGTTTTTATTTAATAACATATAAATCTACTGATAAGAGGCGGGTTGGGGACGTACAAACATGATTTTGGTGTGGAACCGCTGCACATAGTTGATGGTGTAATACAATGAACATAGTTATATGATTGAAAAATCAGGGCAACAATGTTGGAGTTTTTTGGCGACGCTTTCCAAATACTCTAACATCATTCTTGTCAGCCCACTCTCATGTAGATAACTTCCAAATAAAGTCATGGATAAAGCATGTGGAGAGATATGAGTAAAAACATCTGTTGTATTTAATGAAATATATTAATTATTTTTATTTTTATGAATTACTATTTTGGTATAACTGCGGTTAAATTTCCCCGATGGCGAGGGTGCACAGCCAACACATCTAAAAGATTTATGTGATCTTTGGAGAGATTATAAGCATGATTTGTACATTGGATAGAAATCTAGAGTGGGAAAAGAGTTAAGGGCAGTCCCTATCAAGGATGATTTTCCATTAGAACAGTACCGACAAATAATTACTCATTGGGAGACTAGAAAATTTATGGTATTAATCAAATTAGAAGTATTTAAATAAAAATTTTAAAGCTTTTCATTACTAAAAATTATTGAAATTTCTTTAGGATGCATCTGCATGAAATAAAAAAAACATTGATGCTAAGAAATACTTCCACATATTGGGATTTACAAGGATTCCATTTCATGAGAGACAATAGGTATGACCGTTTATAATCATTCTTTTCGACTTGAAATTTCTTTTGCATCCTCCATAATTTATTCGATTCATGAACTTATTATATAATTTTAGTTATGACATTGCTATGTTTTTTTGGTATCAAATATATAATTTTCGTTTTCTACATTCAATGTCATTTTAGAGGTATAAATTGAATATAGAAGGATGTGTGCCTCAAGTAAAACTATTTTTTTCAAATGGAATGATGAAAGCTGGAAGTATGGTTAATAAACTGACTCATCAATAGATTGTAAGTTTTAATTTAAAGAATTAAACGTTTTACCTATATTTTTAACTTAATATTATATTTATATTTGTAATAGGCTTCTTTAGAGGCCTTTGATGCCCATGAACATGACAATTTTGGGCCAAACAATTACTTTCATCAGGTGTTGGGTAATGAGAACCCCGGTAGAGGATGCTGGTGATCTGGGAAGAGTATAGTTCCAATGAGGTATTGGCCCTCCTCAGGTATGATTTGTAGTTCCACCGAGTAATAGTAGTTTAAGGTACATGAAGAACAGGTTGAAAAAAGGGCCACAGAGATGGCAGAACAGTCTGCTAGGGATAACACTACACTTATGAAACTGATGGATGTTTTATGTCCAACACTTCAACCAGAGGACATCACTACTTATGATGAATATATGCCATCGATGTGTTCTATATATGGTTCACCAGGTGGATGTTCTAGTGGTTTTAGAGACTATGGAGAGGAGGAGGCTGAAGCGGAGGAGGTGGAGGGCGAGGAGGAGGCAGAGGCGGATGAGGGGGCGAGGAGGAGGCCGAGACGGAGGAGGAGGGATATGAGGAGGAAAAAGCTGAGTATGAGGGAAAGGAGGGCGGGTAAGATGATGGGGATGACGATGAGGATGAGGGTGAGGGTGAATATTATGGTGATGATAGTGATGGTGATGAGGGACAGATTGATCTGTTACATTTTTTTACTGATATTACTGACCTTTAAAGTTTATTGATTTATTTTTCCTGAATATTTGTGTGATTATATAGGTCATTGTATCTTTATTATTTATTTATTTTAATGAAATTGTAAATTTTTAGTGGAATTAAAAAAATTGATGGTCTGATTAGTAGTTGATATATTGAAATTATTTTTTTAACATTGAATGAATTTCCTTATAAAATATATTAATATCATCCCATGTGTTTGGGACAGCCACATAGATAGCCCCCCGTGTTCCTCCCTGGACCCTGGATACCCCGAAACAACCCCCCGAACAGCCCCCCATATAGCCCCCGAAATGCCCCCACCATCCTCCCTGGACCCCAGACAGCCCCCCCCCCCGGACAGCTCCCCAACCTCCTCCCTGGACCCCAGACATCCCCCACCCTCCTCCATGGACCCCAGATTTCCCCCTCCGCCCTGGACCATGGACAACCCCCCATCCATTTCCGTGGACCCTAGACAACCCCTAGACAGCCCCCTGAACATCCCCTGAACAACCCCCCCTCCTCTGTGGACCCAAGACAGCCCCCCTCCTCCGTGGACCATGTATATCCCCCCACCATCCTCCCTAGACACAAGACATCCCCTATATAGCCCCCTGGACAACCCCCATACACCCCCACCCTCCTCCCTTGACCCCAGACAGCCCCCACCCTTTTCTCTAGACCTAGTATATCCCCTAGACAACCCCCTAGACGGCCCCTAGACAGCCCCCTGGACAGCCACCCTGATAGCCCCCCACCCTCCTCCTTGCAGACAGCCCCCCACCCTCTTCAATGGACCCTGGACAGCCCCCCGGACAGCCCCTCAGACATCCCACTGAACATCCCTCTAGACTTCCCCCTTGATAGCCCCCACCGTCCTCCCTGGACCCTAGACTACCCCCCAGACAACCCCCATATTCCTCCTAAGACCCCAGACTACCCCCACCCTCCTCCAGGGACACCATACAACCTTCTGACCAAACATCCAATCATTGGGTGAGCGGTGATTCATCATATATAAAATATCATGGCAATTCACGAATGGCTATGGACCACCTACCTTGATTCTGGAGAAAATCACACTCTTAATTTGGTGTCTTGGACCCTAATCTAAGATCTCTTTAAAATGGACACCCTTTTAAGTAAAAACAACTGGCATATGGAAAACCAACCAATCCTATTTGGATTCTGTTGATACATTACCACAAGGATCCATGGGTCATTTGGGTCATGTACGAGTCAAACACATCTCAATTTGAGGCACAATGTAGCCGGTACCACTCAAAGTGGATCACTTTTAATTTAATTGGAAAACATTTTAAGTGAACACGACAACTAGCATACAGAAAACTAACCAAATGCATTTAGATTATGTTGATACATTAGGGAAATGATCCATGGGTCATTTTTAAAGTTTATGAGTCAATCCTGCCTCAATCCAAGGCACGGTGTGGCCGATACCACTCAAACTATCTCACTTTTATTTGAAATTAACAACATTTTAAGTGAAAACAAAAACATTCATATTAAAATCCTACCAAATGAATTCATATTCTATTGATACTTTAGTAAAATTCTCCAAGGGTCATTTGTGACATGTACGAGTCAACCCCACCTCAATCTGAGGCACGGTGTAGCTGATACCACTGAAACTATCTCACTTTTATTTGAAATGGACAAGATTTTAAGTGAAAAGAAAAACAAGCATATAGAAAACCAAACAAATGATTTCTGTTTGTATTGATACATTAGGAAAATGATCCATGGGTCATTTCTGACGTTTACGAGTCAACACCGCCTCAATTAGTGTCACGGTGTGGCCGGTATCACTCAAAGTGTCCCTCTTTTGTTTAAAATGGAAACTATTTTAAGTAAAAAGAATAGACATATGTGAAACCAACCAAACATATTATGGATGTGTTTATTATTTATCACAAGTATCCATGGGAAATTTTTGACATGTATGAGTCAACCCTAAATCAATCCGATGCACGGTTTGGCCGTTACCACTTAAAGTGTATCACCTTTATTTGAAATGGATATCATTTTAACTGAAAACAACAAATATCATATAGAAAACTAACAAAAAGCATTCATATTGTGTTGATACATAATTAAAACGATCCATGGGTCATATGTGAAGAGTATCATTTAACCACATCTCATTCTAAGGCATGGTGTGTCGAATATCACTCGTAGTGTCATTCATTTGTTTAAAATGGCACCCATTTAAGTAAAAAAACTGGCATATGGAAAACCGACCAATCATATTCATATTGTGTTGATACATTAGAACAAGGATCCATAGTTAATTTTTCATGTGTACAAGTCAACTCTCCCTCAATATGAAGCACATTGTGGCTAGTACCACTCAAAGTGTCTCACTTTTATTTGAATTGGACAACATTTTAAGTGAAAAAAACAACTTTCATACGGAAAACTGACCCAAAAAATTCATATTCTATTGATAAATTAGGAAAAAAATATATGGGTCATTTGTGACATGTACGAATCATCCCCGCATCAATTTGAAGCATAGTGTGCTCGGTACCACTCAAACTGCCTACTTTTCTTTGAAATGTATAGGATTTTAATTAAAAACAACAACATTCATACAGAAAATTCACCATACGCATTCGGATTTAGTTAATACATTAGTAAAATGATCCATTGGTCATTTGTGATGTGTAAGAGTCAAACCCACCTTAATCTGAGGCCAAGTGTGGTCAATTCCAGTAAAAGTGACACACTTTTATTTAAAATTGACAGGATTTTAAGTGAAAATAACAACTTGCATATGGAAAAATTACCAAACGCATTAAGATTATATTGATACTTTAGGAAAACGATCCATGGGTAATTTTTGACATGTATGAGTCAACCACGCCTCAATCTGAGGCACGGTGTAGTGGGTTCACTCAAACTGTCTCACTTTAATTTGAAATGGTAATGATTTGAAGTGAAAACAACAAATTGCATATGAAAAACCAACCAAACGAATTCTAATTGTATAGATACATCCGGAAAATGATCCATGGGTCCTTTTTGACCTGTACGTGTTAACCTCACCCCAATACGAGGCACAATGTGGCTGGTATCACTCAATGTGTCTCACTTTTGTTTAAAATAGACACTATTTTATGTTAAAACAACATACATTCGGAAAACCGACTAAGCGTATTCTGATTGAGTTAATAGTTTCCCACAAGGATATATGTGTCATTTTATGACATGTAAAAGTCAACCCCGTCTCAATCTGAGGAACGGTGTGGCCGATACCACTCATAGTGTCTCACTTTTATTTGAAATGGACAACATTTTAAGTAAAAACAATAACTGGCATACGGAAAACCGACCAAACACTATTGGATTCTATTGATACTTTATGAAAATGATACATGGGTAATTTTTGACATGTATGCGTCATCCCCACCTCAATTCGAGGCATGGTGTGGGTGGTACCACTCAAACTGTCTCACCTAAATTTTAAATGGATAAGATTTTTAATGAAAACAATAACTTTCATATGGAAAAATAACCAAACATATTCAGATTGTGTTGATACATTATCACGAGGATCCGTGGTCCAGACTCACACAATCAACATCTCATGTGTGTAACTATTACCCCTATTCTAAAACACATGCCATTTAATACGCCAATCTCATTCTCAAACAGTGGGTTCTAAGACCAAACCAAAGTCCCTTTGGGAACCCAATACCAAATATATAATTGAATATTCATACCCACTACCCAAAATGGGGATTGTACTCACAACACACCCATGATACCAAATTAAAATTATCCACATACCACCATATTCCAATTGAAAATTCTATGAAAAACATGTAGGCTATTCTGGAAACCCATCTCATATGTCGAGATTGTCCAATGATTCCCACTAACACATCAGGAACCATTTATACATGGATACATAGTTATTAGTGGAATATAAACATCTCGTGATCTTTTTATAACTCATCCTAGGTCTATGAACATAACCACTACCATTCTCTATCTTATGGGTATCATGATCCTTGTCCACTCTACCCATGTTTTTCTGTTCATTTTAAGATAGTCATCCCAAGACCATGAGTAAACATCCCATCTGCTTCTTATAACATATAGGTTTTTTCTGTTCTATGTACTGGTTTTGTGGTTTGAGTGAGGAGTGAATTATAAATTCTGAATACTGTTATGGGTGTTATTTCTTTTCAATTCTAAATTTATGAATTCTGGATGTTTTTCATTTTGGTTCTATTGGTAATGAATTATAAATTTTGAATACTATTATGTGTATTAGATTCTGGATGTATTGGATTTTAATTTTGTATTGGTGTTATCGGTGTTATTTCATTTCAATTCTGGATGTATGGGATTATGGATTTATTGGTTTCTTTAATTTTATCTTCTATTGTGGTTTGAGTGAGGAATGAATTTTAAATTTCTAAAATTCTGAATTCTGGAAGAATTTTAAACATCCCATGCAGCCTTTTAGATTATGGGTGTATGTGTTCTTGATGGTCATGGAGAGTTGCAGGTTGGAGGTTGTTGCTGGCTGCTACTGCTGTGGAGCTGCAACATATGTATATAAGCAGTTTTCAAAACCATTGGTATAGCCTTTTTATGTATATTATACCAACGGTTTTTTATAACCGTTGGTATAAACTTCTACCAATAGTTTTCGAAACTGTTTGTATATCTTTTGGATATATATTGTGCACTATATACCAATGGTTCTAAACTGTTGGTATAAGGGTAACATATACCAACGATTTGTGAAACTGTTGGTATATCTCTTAAATTAACACATATACCAACGATTTACACAGAACTGTTGGTATAATCCTATACAAACGGATTACTTGGCCTTGCTTTGGGAAACAGTTAGTATATAATATACCAATGGTTTCCCAGTCTTTACCAACAGTTTATAATCATTATTAAAGGATAAAATTTTAGTATTGATGACCTTCTTTTCCAAACATAACACATTTTCTAGTCTCATTTAGAGAATCTTCACCATGGTTCTTTCCACACATTGATCATAACAAAACATTCGTCTTCTTTTCACCATTGTTTTGAGATTTTTCCTTGAACTACATCTATCGTTTCATGAAAAACCATGAGATGGATATCTAACACCATATTCTAGTTCAACATTGATAGCACAACATACAATCTCATCATATATAATGAAGTCTCTTATTTCAAATGCACTTTGATGAATTTTTTTTATGCCACTGAAGAATCAATCAAATTTACCTTCAGGTTATATGATAAAGACATATCCATACCTTGCCATCCTTGTAAAATTTTCATTGTATATACTAACAAATTCATCAATATTTTTCATAACAAAAAGGAACTCATTTTCTATCTTCATTAGAAGAATACATGGAATGTACATTTTGTAAAATATGTTGTTGAACTCATCCCATTCCCTGGATTCAGTTTCATCATGGGTCCTTGTATTCTTAATTAGAGTCCACCAATGGTCTGCATCACCTTCTATATGGTAAACACTCAAAATGGATTTTTCATGTTCTGAACAATGATGTATGTAAAATATCTTTTCAATGGTACTAATCCATTATTCAGCAACAAGTGGTTAGAAGACCCACTTAAAGAAAGATGACGTTGGCTTATGAAGGGATAAATAGAATATTGCTCCCTTCTATTCTCATTTAGAAGACCATAATGACTCATAACATGTGTAAGTATAGAAATATAATTTTTTGCTCTATATCTCATAACATTTGGTTGTTCAAGAGTAAAATCATTTCATTTCATAGTGCATTATCAAAATTCTAGGATTGTAAACTATACATATACATAACCTTATGGACATCCCTAGACATACCTTAGAAATATCTCTCGGGATATCACTAAAGTTTTCTCATTCTATTTTCAAAATGTTAACTAATACTTCGATCTAATACAAACGGTAGATACCCAAGGTTGATGTACATTGACATTACATTACTTTTTAATAATACATAATACATAACAAAAAAATTCCATAAGACCATAATATTTTATTGTCTTTGGAATCTCATAATATAGTCTTCCAATCATGGCGAAATATCATCAACATCTCCCATAAAGATCCTACCCTATTGTTTTCGTACCTAAAACATTTATTTTATATCGTGGGGAAACAAAACATAGAAAGGGTGACATCAAATTCTCAACAAGTGTAAACATGGAGAACATAAAAAAACCATAAATATTTGAACATAAAAACAAGAACATAAAACTTAAACCTCAAAATAATGAAAAATGACATAAATCATTGCAGTATGTAAGGCATATATCAAAAAAAACATTAGTTGTGATAAAATAGCATGGGAATAAAAATGGATTTCTTGAAAACCATCAACAACATAATATTATTTCCATAGTATCGAAGGAATTTCTTCCAAGACCATCATAGAAGTCGAAGTCCATTACTAAACCATGATTACATGTCATTCTAGGCCTATATTTCTGAACCAGATATTTTTCTTGTTCCAACCATGTCTATCTCATGAGATATAAAACTTTACCCAATGATTTAGAGGGAGATATAGGTACCACACATCACATATTGAAATCATTATTACATGTTCCACAAAACATAAATCATTCATCATATCATAACATTATATCTAATATGGGTTTTTCTTAAACATAATTCCATCATAACATAATCAATAAAACATGAAAAGAATTCATATATGTAATTCCATAATAACATAATAAAATCAATGTAATAATAGCGATAGAAATATAACCCTATATAATCTTATATGGAAAATAACTTTGATAAAACTCTTGAAAAATAGTTCTTGAGGAAAATATCATTTATTCTTCAAAAAAAAAATTTTCCCAATATATCGTGAAATTTTAAAAGATAAGAATTTAATTGAAAGGAAACATGAAAACACATAAATGAAGCTTCATTGAAATAATTACCTATGAAATCGTAAAAATATATTCATGTCGTATAAGTAAATAAATCATTCTCCTCGTACTTTTTCCCAAAAATTCAATAATTACCTCGTACGGTAAACAAAATAAATATTCCACCTATACCATGTGGTAAAAGTTAAAAAAGGCTAAAAATTAAAATAAGTATACATGGAAGAATATTAAAAATTTTAATAAAATATTTTTATAAAACATGTACATTGATGATAAATATAACCCCTATAAATACTTATGTATAAACAATCTCAGATAAAATTGAGATTGTGATATTTTCCCGTAACTAAGGTCTGATGTGCATTGTAAATATCCTAACCTCATATATAATGACTTAAATAATGTCATTGACTTATTCCTGAATCATATTAATTTTTATGATATCATATATAGTTATATTATTATATTTTTATTAGTAACATTTCATTGTTACTCGTTATTTGGTTTTTAACTGCATTATGCTCTTATGCATGATATGTCAAATAAATTCTTAGTAATACTTTTATGTTATAGTTATATCATTTAAAATATTCATTATTATAATATATATCATTTTTATTCATTCAATTCATTTATATAATCATTCTTCAATGAATATCATCTAGAAAGAATCACATCACATTTTGGGGACATTTGGATGTAAGTACGAACGAGTGATGATATCATTCCCATGAATGTGGAATTGTATTTAATTTGTATGGCATAAAATATTTCATAATAAATATAATTTTACAATAATAATATATAGTTATTTCTTCCATAATTATTCTCATCCAAGTAAGTTTGTGATGAAAAACATATTACACCACGACGTAGAGACAGTAGATCGTACGTACGCACGCGTGGTGATTTCATTTTTCATAGGATTGTTAAAAGATGAAATATTGTTGTTTCATATTGACAAAAACATAATATAATAGAAGTGATACCAGATTAAATACTTAATAATGAATCAAACGATATAGAGGAAGTAGAAGAAGATAGAAGTTTGAATGAATTGGAAAAGTATATTACCACTTCTTCGACGTGCCTCTTATAAACCTCATTTTAGGGAATTAAATGTGGTCTTTGAAGAGGACCAGTACCAGTAGTATTTTTATAGGGAAGTGGATAAGGGAACTGAACAATATTTTGCCTTGTTTTAAGGCTAAAAATTGATTTAATAGTAGAGGGAGGAGGTTCCTTTTTTTAATAGAGGATATGGGTTCTTTTGGAAACCTCAAAAATATCAATTTATAATAAAATAAAACCCACATAAAAACATTATAAAATAACACAAATTAGAAGATGAGATGAGATATGGTTTTAATATCATCAAATAGTAAAATTTAGATAGGTTTTGTTTTAATTTTAATCCTTATCATTTATATTTATCCTTATTTAATATATATATTGTTATTCGTGGTAATAATATTATAAATTTTAAATAGTTATAAATACTTACATATCTGTTGTTAATTTTCTAGAATTGGATACTTCAGGATATTTTTTACCATATAATTTTTTATTTTTAATATTTAAATTATTTTTAATTTTAAAACAATTAAATAATATGTTATTTTTATAAAATATCAATAGTTTCTATTTTAACACTATTAATTTATTTGGATTTAACTAAACTCAACAAAGATGATAGAATCAAACCAAAATATTTAATAGATTCTTAAAATGTCATATTAATCTATAAAATTCGTGGATCCCATTAATTAGTTCATATAATATTTATTTTAATATTTTTAAAACCATTTATTTGATATTTCTCTAAATAAAATAATTACTACAACATTTTTCTATAATTATTTAATATACATATTTGTTTCACAATTATAAAAAATAAAATACTATGATAAAAAAATCTAATTTATATTATAAAAATACATTTAGTCGATTTTTTCTTCTAAAAATCCCAAAATTTAATGTGTTATCTTTAATAAATTATGAGGTTGACAACAATGACATCATTTAATATAAAATAACCGATGTTTCATAATCTATTTTATATGGCTCCAAATGATAAACAAGTTGACCCTTGGATTATTATGGTCTATATATACTCAACCAATAAGTTTCGATCAAGTGTTTGGGCCTTTTATTGTTATTTTTATTTAAATACAATCAATATTATTGATTTTTCACTAAATAGATACCTTTTGCATCATTAATGTATAAGATATTAATGTAATTATATATTTTTTAAATTTTAAAAATAACTTACCATGATAAAGAAAAAAATTCAGCTTTCAAATGAGTATTTATAATTGAATTTATATTCTGTATAACCTTATATTAATAATAATTTAATTATTAAAGTTTGAGTGGGACATATTTCACATTTCATTAAATAAAATAAATTAAATGTCTCAATCTCATCTAAGTGGGTTCTAATATATACCATTTCTATCCAAATATGTTTTATGGAAAAATATAATCATCCAATTATATTAAGATATGTGTTGTGGTGATTTCATAATATTATTTTTACACTTAATTGCCTAATTTACCTTTAACAGTGGAAAATAAAATATACCATAGTCACTATTCATAATGCCCAATAATAAAAGTAGTATATTAACATAATTTGGACCTACTGATTCCAAATATGGAATCCATTTTTCCAATTTCAAGACACATAATTTGTAGTAATTAATTTAAAATTAATCTCATTCTTGAGAAAACATGTTTTAAAAGATAAAACATTGCAAAATATTGAAATGTTTTCACCTATTAATTAAATGTAAAATTAATTATAATGACATACATTATTTTAAATGGAAAAAATATTTTATATTTATACTTTAAAACCATTCATTATTATAATATTCCCATATAAATTATCTTGATTAAATAAGTGGTTTTTAAATATAAATTTAGTATATTTTTATAATTCCTCAAAATTTGAAAGTTATCAAAAAATTATCAAAAAATTATCAAAAGTAATTTTTTATATCCTGATTCCAAATTAGAATATGAATTTGTCAAATTGAACTTATAAACATGTGAAAACTAGATATAAAATTGGTGCACCATTAAAAGGTAGAAAACAATATTTTTTTAAAAACAATTCTTTTATCAAAAAAATTGATTTTGTTCTCATATAATGTCTAAGATGAATGATAATTTTATATAATATTCAAAATATGGTTAATACTATTCATTAAATATAGTTTATATCCCATTTAAATAATAATATAATAATATATCATTATTTAGTGAAACTCAGTATTGTGTACAACCCAAGCAATCAAGGATGGTTGGTCTTGCGTGCAACGCAAGACAAATTAGTGTTGTGTCTTGAGAATGCTCCATTTGGTGTTGTGTATAAAATAATCCAAATTTAGTTCATTTATACATTGAACAAATTTTATACAGAATGTTTTGTAGAATAATTTCTTCAAAAAGAACTTGAAATTGTGTGTAACACGACCCAAGAATAGTGTTTTGTATGATTCATGATAACATGGTGTTGTGTAAAGTGAAAGATAATATCGGTGTACCGTATAACACAAGAAATAAAATAAATTAATTGAATCTATCTCATAAAATCTCAGGGTGTTGTGATGCCCTTACGAGGATGTTTCGGCCTTACCTATGGAGGGGTGTTTGGAAGCAGTTAGCTTCCCTACTAGTGACCATGGTGGAGTAAGATAATACAAATATTCGTCAGTAAAGTGTCAGGATTCATTCTCCTACCGAGCTTATAATAGAGTGTTTTTTAGATATATATTGATATATCTTGAGTTAACATATATCCTTGAGTTTTTCACCATATGGATATTATAAATAATGGAATCATGAGACGCTATTACAGGGAAAAATAGTGAATCCAGAAATGGCATGGGATGTAGAGGTTCATCTTGTGGGGAAAACTGTTTCCTGATTTTCGTCAGGCAGTTTGAGACTATTCAAAAAGATGGGGAGGTTGCTTACCACATTGAACTTCCCCTAGTTGCAGGATTGGGCACAAAATACTCTTGTGCCCCATCTATAATGATTTAAGTTCATGTTTTTATACACATTATAGGCACGAGAAAACCATATGAGGATAGACCATCCAATTGGTTCAGGTGTTTTTCCAGAATTGAAAGATGAAAGTTTTTATGGGATTAGGAGAGCTCAGGGAGGGCTTAGTATCCCAAGGTGTGTTCCCAATTTTTACTTTTTTGGTATGAAAATATTGAAGGATGTGATAATTTAAAGACCAATTTTTCCTTTTTAGACATTGAAATACTTATATATATATATATATAGGCATTGAGATGGTGTGATATTCCATGAATCAGTGTGCTTGAAAGAAATTATACAAAAATTTAATTATCGTAATACAATGCACGTGATATGAATAGGATATCTATCAAATGGTAACTTAGATCATAAATATAATGAAATAGTTGAGTTCAAAAAGTGGATTTTACCATTGATGGGGCATGAATTTTTTCAGTGTAGGACTTCTGTGAGAAAATTAACCTAGGAAAATAATTGTAAATAAAATAATTAAACGTAATTTTTTTATCTCAAATGCTGAATTAGATAAATTATGAATAGAAAATAAGATGGGAAAACCATGATTTCTATTGAGTTTATAATGCAGTGTTTCTCTTTAATCATGAAATAAAATGAGAGTGGATGGGAGTATCGGATTCTACGACCATTGGAGGGGGATTTAGTGTGTTTCTATAAATAAACACCTATGTTTTTAGGATTAGGTTTATCCCATAATCCTCAATTTCTCTATATAAACCCCACAATCCCTCTAAACCATTCGTTCGTTGAGGAATCAAGAACGAAGATTTGGAGAATCGAAGGTGAGTGTGTTCATCAATATTGAACGAATAAAAGTAAGATTTTTATTAATCTTTTGACCTCTATTTTTAATTCCAAATTATATTCATTAATTCATCATCGATTTCACTACTTTAACATTAAGGTGATCACCGAATGAGTATGACCATCATCCAATATCTATTTGGAAATTCCTTTTTATCTGAAATCTATTAATTCATCACAGATGTATGATGTTCAATTTTAGAAACATCAATCTACCATCAGATCATCAATCAGAGTCTGGTTCTATTAAATTCTCATCACTAAGATCATTGATCTTGTTTCATGTTCAGGATTGGGTAAATAAAAGGGGTTTGGTGGACCACGGAAGGGACCACCAACCCCGGAAGCGGTGCTCGGTGGCATCATAGTGACCACATTCTTATGTAGAGGTTTCCAAGAGTGAATCTTGGTGTAGGAAGTTAGCAAGAAGATGATTTTTCATGCAGGGGATCTAAGGATAGAGGGGCATATCTGTGACAATAATCTACTACTCCAGTGTAAAATCATGGTGGTGCTATGGGGTGGGATTGGATGGTTACAAGTGGTGATAGAAGGTGACAATGGTTTTGGGACACATCTCATGAGCGAAGAAAGTGGGGTGAGTCGGTGGTGCGGGGGGAGTAGGCTAGCGAGTTAAAGAGATTTGGTGGCTGGCAGTTAGGTGGGTGGCGAAATCAAGGAGAAAAGGTGGAGAAATGCGGGGGCATGCCACATTTATCAGGAATGGGCGAGGATTCAAGGCAGACCACGAGGCCAACTATCCAGTGAGCCAAGTGGAGTAGTTCACAAAGACCCATGATAGTGTTTAGTGGTCTAGGCTAGCATAGGAAGAGAGGTATTTCTAGAATAGGATTGACCGGTTTGAATCATGCTATACAGCTTTAAATAGATAGGTCTCTGAAACCGGAAATCTAATTTATGCATCGTCTATGACCACACATTACTCTCATTGAGAAAGATATTTTAGATTTGTTCAATACTTTTATGGATCTGTCATGTGGTTAAATTACACAAAATTCCATGATATAATAATAATTTAATTATTATTATTTTGTGTTCTTGTATTGGACCGATCTTCTAAATGGGACATTCATTTGATGCATTTTTAGCAGAGGTGCGGCCCTGGTCCCTATGAGGACTTATAAACACTACTCTAGAGTGTTGAATCGAATGTCTATATATGGTCCCATGAGGCCAGGTTCTCATGTGTTGTAGTGAAATGTATATTTTTCACTGGGTATCCATTTTGGAAGAGTGAGTAGTCGATTCCAAGTGTTTTTTCATAAGTATTATAATGACAAGATCTATATAATTGATTTTGTAATAAAAGCATGGGACCCAAGGGATTCCTTTCAAGAGCAATGTGGGGACAGAATAGTATTTCATCAAATGTATTTATTTGTGAGTCAATATTCCACCTTTCATGTTTTTTCATAAGGATCCCAATAGTGTGATCCAATAGGATAAGAAGAACATTATTCATGATATCATTAATTGTGGAAACATGAAAGTAATATTAGGGGAATATACTTCTAATTTTGTTGTGGATATCCTTGACATAGATCGGATAAACTCCTATGAGTGTGGAGAATATGTACGAAGGGATGTATTGAAATATTGCGGCTAGTTGAGGAGGTGTGTCAACAATGTTACGTTTGATGGTCGTTTGGATTAACGACAAGAATCATACATGTGTCACCCTTTTTATTTGATGTTCTATGTAGTCTATAATTAAAATGTATCGTCATTTGGTACGTTTTCACAATTTCTTACATGAGAATGGCTTGGTACATGGCCAGGAATTGAATCAGGGTAACTAATTGTGTGGGTACCACATGTGCTGCCATCCCCATAAATAATTCTCTATCTCTCATATCTTTTTTTATTTGGATTCTGGCATGGCAGTAGACAATCCGAATTGGATTCCCCATTGGATGCGATGGTGCCCCACCATAGTGGTTTTTGAGATAATATGAGAGATTTTTTGTGCGTGATGACGATTTCGAGTTGAGGCTTGATGACTATTGGGATAAGGAAGAATCACCAGAGAAATTTAGTGCTTACCCTTCAACTGTTTTGGGCCTCAATGTTCCTCGATGCTTTCTGAGAGGTATCAGCTAGATGGGATGACCACTGTAGTTTCTGTCAGAGTGGAATCCCCCTGGCGTATCATGATGTGGGTAGAATCTATGAAGACTATAGTAGTGGAATCACCTTGATGAATCGGGGTGTCGGTAGCCTCTATGAATACTATAAGAGTCAAATACCCCGGATGAATAAGGGTGTGGGTATCCTCTATGAATAGTACGAGAGTGGATTCCCATAGAAGCATTAGGGCGTGAGAAGCCTCTATGACTAACATGAGTGTAAAATCCCCCTTACGCATTAGGGTGTGAGTAGCCTCTATGACTACTGCAGGAGTAGAGTCCTCCTAATGCATTAGGGTGTGGGTAACCTCAATGACTACAATCAGAGTCGAATCCCCCTAACATACTTGTGTGTGGGTCCTCTACATTGAGTTTTTTATCCTTTAACTATGAGAAATAGTGAAAGTATGTGGTTAGACATACCTTTGGACTCATGAGAAAGAGGGATGATTTTCCCACCATGAAGTGTCCTTGTGACGTGACTTAAAACCATGAGGGCAAGATAGTGCCACCCAAAGCAGAAAGTGTCATGGTGCAATGATTGAGTCCCATTGACTTGTATTTCAGGGCATATATGTGGGATACTAGGCATACATGGTGGTTACTTCTAGAACTATTGGATACTCTCTGTTCTTAGGATGAGCTATGAGATGGAGATCCCCTTACTCTCTCATTTGGGTTTTATTGAATGAGTATGTATATATATGTATTCTATTTCCAGTACCCACTCCTTGGGATTTTGTTACTCTCATTTTACAAGAGGTGAAGATGTAATGGGTATGCCACATTCTTTCTGTGATTATATTCTTGTTGCTGGATGAGTCTACTCACCTACTATATGTAATGATGACTTGAAGAGAAGTTCATATTTTCAAAAAATTTATCGCGTTGTTCTTGGATGATCATACATCACTCCACTTTTTATGTTGATATGCACTTATTTTAGTAAAACTAGTCCTATTAAATGTTTTCATTTTTAGAGTATCTCTTTTGTCTTGCCCTTAGAATTTTCTCAGCGTCCTACTGAGTATTTTTATACTCATCCTTGAACACTCATTTTTTACATGTGAAATTTCTTATAACAATGACATACAGGTTGGTCATGAATTCCTATGAGCATAGGGATAAGAGTTATTGGACCATGTATGGTGGTCCTAGTTTGGGATTTAGAATAAGGAATCTCGCAGATGCTTTACTTTTTTAGTTACTTCCAGGTTGTGGCACTTTTCTAATTGGGCATGTGTTTTATCCAATTTTTCTTTTAGTTTACTAAACAATATATGTATTGTTTTGTGGTTCATTTAATTTAAAATTATTGAATTCGTTTTGTCATCTTTTGTTCCTCTCCCTCTACACATTTTCACTATGTTGGTTGTGTGGGTGTGAACGTGTTTTATGGAAAATTCCTCCCTGAGTTTTTTCTACCTTCAGCGCTTGTTTCCACCCTTGGCATATGGATTTGGGAATGGGATAATTTTAGTTAGAGCCCTAACATGTGTTGGGTCGTGACAATATGGATTTTCAAAATGATTGAAAATTATATTTCCACCGTACATTAGTTCATTTAAATTATCTAAACCATTTAGAAAGTCATGGTATTCATAAAAATGAAGACATTTTTTTCAGTAGAAACATACACAAAAAAATATCTTGTTCATTAATATAATCTATTATAAATTGGTGTAACTTTCAATATTTTTTTTAAAAAAAATATAAAATATTTTTTTTGAATTGAGGATGAATGTTATTTATAATAGTAAATAATAAATTTTTAAAATTTAATTACAAAATATGGAAATTTTATTAATCTATAATTATTTTGTACAAAATGAAAAAATAAATATATGTTATCTTACTATAATAGAGAAAATGTCTATATTTGTTTTCATAAAATTCTAATAAAAAATATTTTATTATAAAAATTAACCATATTGAATTACATTTTCATTAAATTTAAAATCCATAAAATTCACAATTAAAATAACCAATAAGACAAAAATAATTGTTTTTATAATAAAAATATTTTAAATTTATTACATCATTAAAAAAATTTATAAGCATTTAGCTTCTTTGTTCTAAGATTAAATTGAATAAAATTGAAAAACCAAAAATACAAAAATCATTATAAATACTATAATGTATAAAGTAGTGGAATCTAATAAGATGAAAATCTTACCTCTAAAATATCATGATTTAATATTATTTCAATGTTTCAGTAAATATAATATACAATTAAAACTCATATCATTTATAAAAAATTCTACAAATAATTGAAATTTTTTTTAAATAAATCATTAGTATATTTTCATTGATTAAATAATGTTACATCCTTAATTTGAAATGTTTATGGTCTAAAAAAATTAAATTATCTAATTATACACATATCATATTCAATTTCTGTCATGTTTTAAAAATCATTACCATGAAATTCATTTTAGATCAAAAATCAATATGATCAAAATAAATTTAAACAACCAAAATATAAGTTGAAATAATTGTTTAAAATAACGGTAGAATCTACTATACTGTTCATAAAATAATTATTCAAACAAAAAAAATTTCCTATCATTCCAAGCATGATGTTATTTATTAAGACCAAAAAATAATTTTAGAATCTAAAAAACAAGAATTAAAACGTTATAATATTTTGAAAAAGTTTGTTTTAAAAACTAAGAATCATTATAAATAAAATAAATTCACAAATACTAATTAAATAAATATGAAATTATTTAAATTCATGAAATTATACAATAGTTAATATAACTATAATAATTTACAACTTAGAAACATGAAAAAATTATTAATGAAAACATATAGTATTTTTTATACTATGTTTGATTTATAAGAATATATTTTCCATTATCAATTTGACTAGATTGATTCAATGTTTTTCAAAGAACCCAATTATTTATGATTATTTTTTACCTATTGATGGGTGTAATTATATGAGAATTATTAGTTACATAAAAATTATTATATTTATATTATTTAGAACAAACATTAAATAATAAAAAATATTGTATATTTTGGCTAGAATTATTTTTTTGGCATTGTCAAAGATATATTAGGTTTATAACTTTAGATAATCCGGTTATCAACATTACAGAAATAAATTTACAAAATACTATGAAAAATCCAACATTGTATCTATTTATTCCACAAAAAATAATTTTATGATACTATATCTTTTAATTTTGTGAAATATATTCAGAACATTTATCATAACCACATCCCAATCCTTACTTATCCTAAAAATACTTTGAGATTCATTTTTAAATAATTTATTTTGATTAAAAAATTCTTGTAAGGGATGTAAAAAAGGGAGAAATAAATCCTCTATTTCAAGTATAAATAAATATTTATATTCTCAAAATAAAATTTAAGATAGAAATATGATTTTTTTACCCAAGAAATCTACATTTCTTCCCATCAATTTCTATTAATTTTTGTATATGACATCATAAAAAAATATAACATATTATGGTTTCTATTTAATCATTAATTACTAATGAAAGTATATTCATATGTTATAATGTTATCCAATAATATATATAACACTATTTTCATTGAACAAGTACTCATTATATTATATTGTGATTTTATATGATTTCACTAAAATCCATTTCACACACAAATAATAAATGTAGGTAACTTGATGTATCATTTTCATATCACTCATACATTTTAAGATATCGTAATGTTTACAAATGAATAACCCTCATGGTTACATATGTAATAACAATCATGGTAACACATGGGATAACCACAATTGTTTTTATTGGAAGAGATACCACAAGTACACATTAAATAAACCACATATTCAACATCTAAATATAAAATTACCTATTAAAATAGAGGTATATCATAGAACCACCCATCTCTAGTATACGAAGGATACACTCATTTTCATAATCAATTCATAAGAACCATATTATAATATTAACATATAAAATTATGGTGTTCTAAAAATTTTCTTTTCACCAATAAAAATTATTTCATGGTGTTGTTATATCCCTTCCCATTTAGAAAAAATATTGAGAAAAATTTTTATGAGAAAAATGGGAAAGATGATTTGTCATTGAAGGAAAAATGAAGTCATATAAATTAATTAAAATATTAAAAAAATGTTTATAGTTTAAGGATATATCATTTTCATCATATACATTGTAACATATAATTTCATTCTGCTTTTTATATACTGTTAATGCATTCCATATGAAATATAAAATTGATTCTTTTTGAAATAAATTGAAATAATATAAAAATATGAACAATGTAAAATTTTTAATTCATTTTATTCCATATAAATAACTCCTTAAATTGTTTTAATCAATTTTCCAGGATAAAAAATAGTTATATGTGAAAATTTAAAAGATTCCATTGAAAAAAAATTCCTTTAAAGTGATTTTGAATCATTGATTAAATTTTTATATTTTAAAAAATAATATTATTTAAATAATTTACATTAATAAAAACCTATTTCATGTTTATTATTACTTTTACCTTATTATCATCAATATATAATCAATGAATATTACATCAATGTTTTTGATCATATTCCAGTCACGTGTCCAAAATTATTTCGGTAGGTTGATTATGGTCAGTATGTTCGTTATTGTATCATCTATTTTATAATAAGTGTGACATAATAATATATTTTAAACATTAATTTCATATTCAAACGAAATCATGATTCATAGTTATACAAAATTGAATCTGCTAAAATAATGGATGCCTTAGTATGTACCTACACATATGTAAATATTCCATTTCTGAATGATCATTATGGAATGAAGAAAAGAAATAAATTATCCTTTGGGATGATAACCATATAATATAAATATATTATTTCTTTTTTTTTCATATATATATATATATATATATCATCTAAATTATTTTTTGAGGAAAATGATTCACATTGCTTCATAGATGTGGTATTCCACAGATATGAACATATTGATTTATTATTTTTTTAGTGAATGGAAATGTAATAAATTAAATAACATAATATCATATCATATTGATAAATATTTCATCAATATAATATAACTTCATTAAATACATTATTAAAAATATCTGTAAAAGGAGGTGATTGAAAACAAATTATATTGGTTCCTAAGGCAGTAGTTCACCATAAACACGAATGATGGTTTCAATTACCATTTGATGGATGAGGAGACAAACATATTTTATTCCATTAACATATAAAATAAAATAATATCGAATATACATGTTTTCTTATTTATTGATTCTTGTTGCAATTTTTAATGATCTAAAAAAATAAATAAAACTAAAACAGTTGATTAAAAACTATAATACTTTTATAGAAAACCTCTTCGGGATTTCACAAAAATCATTACTAGGTGGAATTAGGATAAAAAAATGACTATATAAAATTTGGATAGATGTGAAGAAATTATTTTGATAAATATTATAAATCCAATGTGTTTTTAATTTTTGATTTAAATAGGATTTTGAATACCCTTTTATAAGAGAGGAAAAAATATAAGAATTTTTTAAATATTAAAATAATATAAATTGATTTTCATGTCCAAATTTAACCAAATTTATAAAATTAGAATATATTTTTAGTATGGGTTGAAATAATAAAATTATAATAAATTTTATATGTTTTTGTTATGTCATCACCATTGTCATGTTATTTTATCCCTATTTAACGATCATCTTGATAATAAATATTTCAATTGTTTATGGTAATGAATGATACTATAAAATAAAAATCGGACCATAAATGGAAGATGTATGATATTCAAAAAAATATGAAAATAAATTTTTCAAACATATGATTCGTTGGATTTTTGTTTCATGAAATATAATATTTTTTATTATAAATAACAATAATGTAAATTTGGGAACTATTCATTTAAATTGAATCATTAAACAAGAATATAATAATAGAAATTTAATTTTTTTTATTTCTCTAATAATTCAATAAATATAAAATCCTTATAGTGTAGTAGTTTATGTAGTTATTTATTTATTTAATATTATAAATAAAATAGTGTGAAATAGAAAATATTCTTTTATTTCAAATTAATATTTAGAACCTAACATACATTATTATTTTCAAATTATAAGAAAAAATAATGATAATAAATCATAGAGAATAGAAGTTGTGAATTCTCAGTAAATAATACATTATAAAGTTTAAAATAAAGGTCATATGGGATAAAATGTCATATCATACATTTTTATGCATATGGATGTAATATACTCATCCAAATAAATTTTAGAATTACTTTGGGTAACATTACAGTCATTATCGAATTATTTTGACCCTTAATAAACCATGTTTACTTTTACCATGGTAGAAAAATTTTGTAAGACAACAATTCCTAATTATTAGATGTAAAAGAGAAATATTTACCATTTTTGGACCTCCATATTCCAAATATTGACTAACATTTTTAGTGATTAAATCAAAATGTTGGAAAATATTATTTAAAAATAAACATTAAATACTCGAAGAAATAATAATTTTTCTAGAAAATAAATTTTAACTAATAAAATATATTTATCCAAAGTACATATACAATATTTATTACAAAGACTATAATTTCATTATTTATTTTAAAATTTCTATAATTAAATTTAAAAACTAATAAAATATATAACATTTCAATTTAAATAATTTAAAATAAAATATAGTTTACAAGGAGAATCCGTCGTTTCACTATTTATTGAAAATATATAACACTTCAAAAAAATTCAGAAAATGACATCATTAGATAATTTTTATACGTTTCTTTCAAAAAATATGTCCTTTTTATCAAATTATTTTTTTTAACTTTAATAAAATTTACTATAACTACTAATCATAGGTTGTACCAATTTAAAATATTTCAACATCATGTATTTATTTCCCTCCAATATTTTCACCAGATTATTTATCTTCCCTACTCAACTAACAACTCTTGTGTATCCATCATCTACCAAAATCAATTATAGGGTTCCCTATTATTTCATCCTCTAACTCTACACTCATTTATCCCTCGATAAACTATGCTCATGGATTTCTTCTATTGTTCGTCTCACATTCCTCTCACCTCACTATCATTGAATCTTATATATAAAATCATAGTTATATACATATTACATCATCCTAACTATATGATTATTCATATATTTTTATGATTCTGGAATCACTTCCTTCTTCTCCTACTCCACAATTTCTGCTTCCCACCATAAACAATTGGGCTTCATCTCCATGGATCCCACTTAAGATTTATCCTATTCCACTATTTTATTAATTACATTATCGGATCCATTATCCCTGAACTATAGTCATACAATTCCATTACATTGTATTTTGGTATTAACTATCACAAATATTCCATGCTTTTGGGCCTCCTTGATCCAAAAATTTAAGACAATCAATTACAAACAATCTTCTCATCCTTCTAATCTGTAAGTGTAACACATATCTTCCCTTGATGATGACAAAATAGTAGTTGGAATTACCATCCATAAGTTTATTTCATATTATTTTTCTTTGTGATTGTAAGATAATATTTATATTGAATATTTGATGATTTTTTTATCTGTTACATTTAACATGATTATTTTTCCTTAATTCAATTCACTCAGATGTTGTTATTCTTTAAATTTAATTGGAAAAATTTATCTATTTTTATATTTCTTTGTATTTAATAATATATTTAATTAATATGTTAAATTATTACATATTGGTAAAATTCCAAATTTATTCTCTATTTTGAGTACTACATTACTAGTTTCTCTATTTTAATTGAAAAAAAAATTATTTGATGAATTTCATGATATTCACTACATATAAATTTATAATTTGACTGATAAATTTTATGAACATTGACCTAATTCTATAAAAAATAATTTAACAAAATAATACCATATATTTATTTCAAAATTCAACCACTATGGCCTATTAATTATATAAATATTTGAAATTCATTTCTTTTATATATGTTAAATTATTTTTAAATGATTTTTTTTAAAACTGTCATCAATTATAATTAAACAATGTTTTAATCAATTATTTTTTTGTTATTCATTAGAATTTCACTATTTTTCACATATTATGTATTTTTTAAATATTTTAATAGAGGGATATAGTTATAATTATAGATTTTTTAATTACCAATTTTTAAATTTAGGATAATTATACATATTTGTTTAATAGATAGGTTTAATTCAGTGTCTACCGATTTACTAATGTTGGAGTGTAGAAAGAATTTGATATGTTTCTATCTAAAAGTAATATAATGTTACATAATTCTGAATTATTTCAAGGTATTTGAATCTTTATATAAATACCATATATGAGATGTTTTGTTTATTATAGTTTCATTATTTGTAAAAAAATTGAAGTTAGTTTTAATTATCAAGGATTAGTTGAACAACATTTAATATAACTTCTCACAAATTTTTTTTTGAATTTGAATCCCAAAAATGAATTATTTTTAGTTTATTTAATATATAAGTATATTTATGAATTTCCTTTATTTATGATACATCATTTTTAAACATATTAATAAAAATTGGTAATAAATAAAAAATAAATAATATTTATTAGTTGTATTGTTTCCTTTTGGCTATTTATTAACATATTACTATGTTTAAAGATATTATATTTTTTAATTATAATCATTGTATCACCCAATTATCACAAAAATATTTTTATATTCTTAGTTTTCAATTTTATAGAAGTATACTATATGTTCTAGACTGTAAAAATTAAATAACCTAGTTAAATCAACTATATTTGACTTGATTGCATTCATTAAGATCTTTTCGGTTTATAGTTTTATAATTTTAGTATCTAATTCATACATAACATCCCACAAGAATAAAATTATAATAACAATAAAAAACATTCATTTCTTCCAAAATAAAAAAAATTAATGTATAACATAACTTATTTGACAAATCATCATAACATTTAACTTGACTACTTTTTTCTCTTACACTTCCTTTTAACTGGTGAAAACATTTAAAAACATGGTACAACCATTCAAATCTCAGTAAGGTATATAAAAATAATAAATTTAACATTTATTACATGAATAATTATAATCATATGAAATCATTTTCATAAATATATACTTCTCACCCATAATGTATCATATGCATAATTTATGAAACATGACATTTAAATAAGACATAGAAAATGTACATAAAATCATAATGGTATTATGGGGAATTAAATACATAACATGGAAACCCTCATGGCTAACTTATTATTTTTAACCCTCATGGATACGATACAATGTTACCCTCGCTGGTACTTTATGGTTTAACCATCCCAATTACACATGGAGTAACCATATGACTGACCTCCAACTAACACATACCCAGTGCATTAGAGGGATATATAGGTCTCACCCTTCATCATAAAAAATTTCATTGAACGATTTCATAATCATAAAACATGAACACTTTTATAAAAATAGTCCTGAATTTTGTAATAATATAAATTTAAAAGATGATTTTTAAAGAGGGTTCCCTTTCATATATCATATCATTAATGTAGAAATTAATAAAATGAATGTAATTAGAAGAATAACTATAAATCAAAATAATAAAACATAATATATTAGTCAATAATTTCACAAATAATCTTATCATGAAAAAGTCAACAATGTATAAGTTTAACCCAAAGAATGGTAATTGGGTTAAGCATTCCCTTACATTAGGTTTATCATGCATAAAATGTCTTTAAACCTCATGTGAAATGGCTAAAAGAGTGTTATTTACATTTTAATGTTACTTATTAATAATTATAACTTTTTATAGATCATTTTATAACATCAATTCACACATTTACTAATAATATTTTGTTACTTCCACTGTTTTGGGTGAATTCTTTAAATGGTTTCCATGGTCTGTTCATAATTGATTTTATTTCTAAATTGATGAAAAACTCTAGATGTCGAATGAAATTTTATTGTTATATATCCATGATATTAAATGATACCATAAATTTCTTTTCATATATGATGATAAATCATTAGATAAACATTAATGATATTCATTTATAACATTTTTTTGTTCATTTATAATCATGAACTAGTTTCGTTATATAATTAAATATTATATATATATAAATGATGATTCTAGAACATAAAAGGGAATATCTCAGAGTATTTAAAATATTTTTCAACCATTAAAATGTTTTCATAACCATCATTTAAAGAAGTAATTGAAATTGAAAAAACATATTACATGATGTTGGTAAATCAACAATCAGGAATGGAGTTTTAATTTTTAGAATAATAGGGATAAGAGATGAATTATGATGACTAGATTTTCCATAAACGTTGTAACAGTAATGTATATATATGATACAATATTTTTCATTCTTATTGTATAAGCGGAGGATAATATTGTATAAGAAAAGTAAAATAATTTAAATAAAATTAAAAGGAAATGAAAAAGGATTTTTATTTCTTGATCTGTTCCCGTTAGATCCTCTTTAAGTCACATGTATTTAGCCTTTTAGTGATAACAAAAGATTATAGATGTGGTGAAGATATTTGGAAAGAGTATGGGGAAGAAATTTCACAATTATCAAAGCATGAGATGTGTGATATGAGGAGGGGTGAGGGGAGGTATTTATAGTGGAGGAGAGGGGAGGTTATTAATTATTTTAATAATTATTTTATTATTATGCTCAAGATAAACAATATTGATGGTTCTTGTGACTAAAATCAATAAAGGGATCATGTAAAATTGAACCAAGGGTGATTAAATAACACGTGATATTAGGAATAGTGTATTTATCATACAATGTATATATATGTTAAATTACCGTATTTCTTTATTGACAAAAAATTCATGTTTTTTATAAAAATAAAAAAAAACTCACCTGAACAATTCTTCAACATATATAAATAAATAAACGAACAACATTTTTCTTACAATAGATTTATATATATAAGAAATATAACTTATAAATAAATTCATAATTTATTGGAAAAATTAAATTTTGAAAATTATTACTAATTTTATTACACCATGAAATATTAATCAAGGTCTCATAAAATTATTTTATAACCATTAAAAACTATAATAATATATTATAATAACATTTTATGATAATTAATTTTCATTCAAATTATTAAATTAATCCTAAAATTATAATTAAATATTTATGACTTATAAAAATACCCACACTTATACTATGGTCATATTTTTCTATTATAAGATGCGAAAATTTTATTTATACATTAATGGGTAAGGTTAATATTAGTTTGGGAAATGTAATATTCATAAGGGTCATAATAATATACATAAGGGTCAATTTACTATGCACCCAATATTATTTTGATCCTATCAGAATCTAAATATATTTTTGATCATAACCGTGTATATCTATTTTTCGAAATTCAAATCATAGAGGTGACATAATTTTGTTTAATTTCTAGGTTATTAATATATCCATAAAATAGTTCCATGATATAGAGAATAAATGATTCATGCATTTCTTTATATATTAAAATTTATTTTTAAATCCTTGGGGTTTTTAATTCTACTCAAAATATGTAAATTGTTCTCGCAAATTTTTTTTCATTTATATACGAAATAAGTGAAGGTGCATTTTAGTCATAGAACACTCAAATTTCCATGTTTCTTTTTCTTCCCTGTGGTTTATCAAAAAATCCATAACCTGGTGGATTACCTTATTCTATAAAAGAATCTCTCGTCGATAAAAAATTGGGACATGTTTCTCTCTATAATTAAGGTTCTCTTGCAGCTAAACTGACTCTGGCCCCAAAACATGAGATAAATCTAGAACATAATTTCTCAATATAAATACATAATATCTATTGTGTAGATAACATAAAATCATTGGAAAAGATAATCAATAGTAAAATGGTCCAGAATTCTCTAGGATTTCATAAGGTCAAATGAATTATAGATATTGAATTCCTCTCATACCCAAATGTACAAAAAAAATCCACATTGAGTTTTTGGAAAACATGGACACCTACCAAGAATGAAACGTTTATTCCTCTTATAATTTACATAAATTTTCTACCTGATCATGTAAGTCCTGAGGTGTTTATGGATCATATTAACATTCTCATCCACTGCATCTAATAATTCTAGTCCCATCCACTTCTTTTCCCAGACATCATACGAAAATGATGAAGTTAGACACCTCTTCCCATATAATTCTTCATAAGGTGTCATATGTATACTCTAATGAATATTATTATTATAAGAACCCTCAGATAAATTAGTATGTTGTTCCAAACATTTTAGATATTCCATTCAATAAGCTTGAAGAATATCCTTCAGTTCTTCAATTTCTCTCTCAGTATGTCCATCTGATTGAAGTTGAAAACCAGTGCTGAAATTTAATTCTATGCCCAATGACTTCTAAAAGACTTTCCAAAATTTTGAATTGAATCCAAGATCACGGTCAAATATAAGGGAAATAAGAACTCCATGTAACCTAGCAATAAATTAGAAATAAATGAACAAGATAAATAAAAATAATTTATCCTTAAAATGAATATTTAGAGAATAAAATACCTTTTTTTAACCACATTAAAAAATTTAAAGGATTATAATACAAAGAGAAGGGCATTTTTCGAATTTTATTTAAATTAAATGTTGAAAAGGTAAATATCATGGTCATATGTAAAAAGGGATATAAATTTGAATTTTAAATGATTATTCATTAAATGTAATCAAATATAATATTATATAAATTTTTTGGTATACATTCTTGTTTATAATCCCAATATTTTAACCATTAATTACACGTTTCCCATTACGGTGGAAACACAATCTACTTTGATAATTTCCCATAATGTATTAAAATAAATTGTCATATTAAAAAATATAGAATCTCATTATTATAAATATGAAATACAATTTTATTGAATTAAAATATTGATATGGAAGAATGTAATATTAAATTAAATAACAAAATGAAATGGAATAGAGTTTTTCAGAAAAATAAAATTGTATGTAAAAAAATTAATCAAAATTCAAGAATAAAATTTATTTCATAGACTATAATTGTATTATGTTTATAACACCAAGATATTTCATATGTAGAAAATCAAATTAGATATAATGTATGAATAAAATACCAAATATATATGGTAATACATCACCATATGATTTTTTGATATATTTATATTAAAATAAATCCAATCTCATCAATATCTTTCCAAGTACACAACACAAGTTCCAAATTAAAATAGAACTGGAAATTATGATATTGATATTAAAAAATGACCATTATAACCAAGATGTTAATATGGTAGAAGGTATAATAATAATTTAATTATGGAAATTATTTTATTTAAAAATGTATGATATAAAATTCAATTGTTTTCAATTGACTTGAAATAAAATATTTATCATTTGAAAGAATAGGAAATGTTTATTTAAACAATATTTTTGTAAATGGTTGTTTATTCACGCTTATGGAAAACAATTTTAAATTAACTCATACCATTTTTAGAAATTATATTTTATAAAATAAACATCATTTTTTAAATCTAAAAATCAAAACTATCTTTATTTGAATATTTTTTTATATACAATTTTTGAATGAAGAATTAAAAATACTGATATTTATTGAAAACATAATTTTATTTAAATTATTTGTAGAAAATAATTATATTTTATATAGGTTTTAATAAATTTTTATTTAAATAAAATTGAAATTTAACTACTTTAGGTAATTTTAATAAATTTCATACTCAATTTAGAGATTAAAAAATTCTACACTTTTAGGAATTTTATCTTTGGAAGAAAGATATCTCATAATGTCTATGGATTAATTTTTAATTGAATTCAGACACATCTGATAGTTGAATAAGTAAAAAATTATTCAAAATTTGGAATAATATTTTTTAATATGGTATAATGTTTTCAACATATTTTATTACCACACTTTATTGTGAAAATAGTAAAAATTAGTTACAACAGTTGCGGTAAAATTGGAATTTCAATGGTAGTTAAGTTAAGATGATAAATGTTGAAAATGGTATAAAAATCTTCCAAACCCAATTAATTTAAATATTTAGACCCTATAAATTTATGGTTATAAAATTAACCATTCTGGAGGATTATGAAATGAGAGAAACATGTGTATCACTTTGCCTTTTCATAAATTAAATTTATGTTAAGTCCCAAATTTAAAAAATTTCATCCCATCTACTATATACTTAATAGGTCCGAAAACCATTATATAGGCTAATAAACCCTAAATCTTATATTTTCATACCACCAAACATCATTTAGGACTTAGTATATACACTCTATGTAATCAGTCGGCAGAATAACATTAATGTGCTTGATGTAGCCGCCAGTGGAATGGTAGTACACGTCGTGTACTCAGAAATACATGTCAAGTAATAATGTCGATGGATGAACTATATGGAAGTGAAAAGTAGCCACTAGAGGAACTATTAAAAAATGAAAATTACATGCCATGTACTTGATAGTACACACAATGTAGTTTTTTTCATTTAAAATGGGTAGTAGCCTCCTCTTTCGATAGAGGAAGGTTAGAACATCAGAAGGGCATGAGAGAGAAGGCATGAACATGGAGCAGCTCCTGCCCACACAATGGAACTCAGATTCCTTCATTGATGGTCTCGATTGAACCGCATGGGTGAGTTCTTCACTCTTATGGAACCCTTCCTTCCAATTCCTTACACAGTGGAATTTATTTGGGTTTGAATAAATATCGTTTATCCCAGATCTACATCATTACCAAACGTTTCAGAAGGCGTCGTTCATGTATATTGATCAGAGGAGATCAAGGTAGGTGGTCTAATGATTATTTTAACTTGTAATGTGCTTCATTGTGTACGGTTGTTATACGCCCACATGTTTGGGGTGTCTTATGGATGAGGCCTTGATTAATTAAGATATCTATAATTGCATAGATAATATGATTATAATTATAATCTGTTTCTTGGGATCATTTCTTGGAACAAGGGCCATCCCATGGGTGTGTTTCCCTTGTTTAGTCATTTGGCCAGGATACCCGTGGGCATGTCGTGATTATAAGATTTTTTTTTGAGTTTTCCTGAGAGAAAACATATATAATTGCTTTTTTGTATATTAGGATTGTCCCAGTTAATTGCATATCCCAAGGGAAGTGTTTTGATAGCCTAAGGGAAGTGTTTTTGTTTAACCTAAGGGCATTGTTCTATTTAGCATGATGGCAACGTTTCTTATGCTTGAGGGCATTAGATTTTATGCCTGAGGGAAATATTCATAACACTTGAGGGAAATATTTGTTTATCCTAAGGGTAATCACCTACGGGTTTCGATTATGATTACTAGAGGGTAAGGACTTGCATGTATAAGGACATTGTTTACATTAAATATTCATTGTGGTGGGTTCATGTGTTATACCAGCCAAGCCATATCACAGGCTTGAAAATATTAAATTATTATTAAAATTTTAATGTAATTTATAGGATATATACTTTTGAGTACTTCCTAGTTTACTAATTTACATTACTGCACACTACTGTTGCACATTTTTCACTGACAGTTGGGCACATGCCTTTGGTGGTTGCCTACTAGGATTTGATTTTCACACCTCGTTTGGGAAATGTCTTGGGCCAAAAATTATTATATTGATATAGGCAGTGATAAGGGAAAGAGTCCCTATACAGGTACTTCACTGCTGTATAGGAGTAGGAGAGCATGAGACCGAGCTTATGCTTGCGATGCGGTTGAGTTTCTGTAGTGCTATTTTATTTTTCATTGTTGTATTTTTCCCCTGTATAGGTTTGATTTAGATTTCAGTGTATCCTGTTTTAGATGCTTTCATAGACTGTGTTAAATATTTCAATATTATATGTGACTGTTGGTCATTTCGTCACTTCAGTATTATGTCTATTTCAACATTTAGATTGTTTATTGCATTTTATTTTGTATGATTATATTATTTACATTGCGCTACACTAGGAAAAATGATGTCATAGTTTCCCAACAATCATTCCTTGGCCCACGTTGCATGTTGACAGCCTCTGGCATTTGTGGGAATGTGCTTGAGGTCTTGTGACCAACTCGGCTCGGGGAACTCATTGTGTGGCTTCCGGAACCGGGAAGTTACAAAGTGGTATCAAAGGTACTTTTTTCTTCGACATATTGTTTGGATCGTATAGTCATGAATATGATGGAATAGGTATTTGTTTATATGTTGGGCTCAGGCATAGCTAACCCGTGTACAGGGAAAATCCAATTTACATCGTGTTGCTATTTTTCTAATTTTTCAATTTTACAGTTGATTGGATTTTTACTGTTGGGTGACAAACTTGTGGTGTTCTATTAGTATTTTTATAATGGGTTCTATTTTAGCCACAAACGGATGATATGAGGGTACTCCATCTCATGCATCAGTTAGGAACATGTAATAATAACATTCCATACATAGATTACATGCCATGTAGGTGCATTAGTAATTACATGTTGTTGTGATAGATGTTGTGCTATAAAAGGCATTTTGTACTGATAGTTTCCTAGATAAAATACCTTCTATTTGGTAAGGTATTTTTTGCGAAGGTATTATTGTTTGAGGTGTAGTATAATGAATGACAAACATAGGTTCTTGATGAGTATAGGCCCTAATTGACCGGAATTTGGTGGATTATTGACTGTTTACTTTTTTTGTAACATTTATAAGATTCCAAGATTTGATTTGCATGGAGTATGGGCCCTCATGTATCATAATTTTTTACATAAGTGATAGTTTTAGTGTTTTTCTGGGCTTCAAAAAAGATTATAATGGTTTCTATCAGGAAAAATCAAGAATACCCACCATGTAGTTTTGACTACACGCCATGTACTCTTCTGTTCGGGAAGAACTGAAAAACATTATGTACATATCATGTATCATAAGTACACGCCATGTAGTTTCTACCCGTGTGATAGGCCGTTTGGGCTGAAACATTGGATAGTAAAACATTGAGGGCACACACTGTGTAGTGATTGTACACACCATGTTGTGTTGACCATGTTTCTATCATGTGACTAACAACATGGATGGAGAAATCTTTTTCTAAAAAATCCATGTCAATGTTGAACATGCTGTGTATTTAAATCTTAGGGACCCAGCCATGTAACTAACAACACGGGTCGGTGTTGCCTCTTCAAGTACACGACGTGTCCATATTGAACATTCCATGTAGTGTGAGTTGTGTATCCGATCATGTCACGAACAACACAGGTCGGTGAAGCTCATCTAGTACACATCGTGTACTTGTGGGGCAGACTGTTTAGTCTTGACTGATGAGTAACTGTGTGAACATGGTCGTGTGAAAAAGAATACAGGGTGGTGTACACACCATGTGCGGGTGTGACATGCCTTGTAGTGTCAGCCGAGTAGTCAGACGTGTCACTAACAACACGAGATGTTGGAATTTATGTTGTACACACTGTGTCTGTATGGAACACACCGTGTAGTTAGAGTTGTGTACCCAACCGTGTCACTGACAACACGGGTCGGTTAAACATGTCTAGTACACAACGTTTAGAGCATATACATTCCGTGTAGTCTCATTTAAAGGATAGACATGAGGCTAAGACGTTTAGAAGGACTCATGCAGGGGAAGAAAATTCAAGTACACGCCGTGTGGGTGGACAACACTCCGTGTGATTGGGGTGTTACATGACTAGTTCTTGAATAAGTACATGCCCATGTGAAAGACATAAAAGAAATTGTTGTGTAGTTAATATAAACTATATGTGGTCTTGTTTTCTAAAACATTAATGTTTTATTTCTCTTGTTCCCTTCTCATACTCCTTGTTTAATATCCTTCATGATCTTAATCTAAGGCGTGTGTTTGACCTTGTAGAGTCAGGCCCCTGAGACGCCCTCATGTTGTTCTCCTAGAGAGAGGTAACGAGTATACTCCAGAGATTGTAGGACATGAGCTACCAATGGATCCTACAGTAGAGATAGATGTGGCACGAGCAACTATACTGGACATAGGTGTAGTGGCACAGTTCCGTGAAGGCTACATGCAGTTTATGCAGACCTTCTAGGGAGCACCGTCGGCTACCACATCTATGGAAGAGATGACTCTTATATTCCAGTAGCATCATCCCTAAATATTTTCAGATAATGGAATACCACTGGCTTCAGAGTCTTTGTTGGGTTCTATGAAGACTATTTTTGAGGATTTGGAGATGCCTCTTGGGCGAAGGGTCTATCTCACTACATACATGTTGTGTGATTCGTCCAAGAGATGGTGGGATGTTACCACCTAGACCGAGCATCACCGAGACATGGCATAGGAATATTTTAAAGCAGTGTTCTATGAATTTTTCTTCCCTGAGACGCTAATGGCAGATTGAGCTCTATAGTTCATGAATTTGCAGTAGGGCTCTATGTTAGTGATGGACTATTCTTCCCGCTTAATGGAGCTAAAGTGATTTGCACCAATCCTGGTAGGATATGAGATGTTGAGGGATCAACACTTTGAGGATGGTCTTTGATATGACATCCAGTAATTGTTGAATGTTTTCAGGTTGCCTTTAGTGCATGCTATTATGAACCGGGCACAGATTACTGAGCGGAACCTGCGGGAATCTTGTGGTGCGAACCAGGGCAGTTCAACACTTATCTCTGGTACTATTTATACCCGCAATAGAAAGAGGCAGATGAATTTATATCATAGTGGTAGTACTAGCTAGAGGAATTATTGTGGTTTCAAGGTAATATGCAAAGAGTGTCATAAATAGAGGAACAAGAGAACTCAGTGTCCACGTGACCTATTGGAGTGTAGAGCTTGTGGCAAGGTGGGCCATCTGCATCATTTTTGCTGGGTTTTTCCACTAGTGTCTAGTGATAAGGGTTCTGTGCATACTCCGTGTGCAGGAGTAGGGCCAACAGCTTCTTACCAGTCAGGGAATTGTAATACGTCAGGACGTTCAAGCTGAGGTGGGGGTCATGGTTGTGGTATCCATACACCATGATCTCAGAGATAGTAGGGTGGGTCAGCTCAGTGTAGGAAAGTTGTGTCACAGGGCCGTGACATTGGGCAGACATATACAGTGCAACAGACCCAACAGAAGCCGGATCCTGAACCTTCCACTATTAGAGGTTCTATTCTAGTTACTTCTCTTTTATCTTTAGTACTTATCGATACGAGTGCTACACATAGAGTTATATTTGTGCTCGTTGTAGAGAGCATTGGGCTCCTTGTCTCTCCCTTTTCTGATATCGTGATGCTAGACACTCTGTTGGGAATAAGAACGACATGTGTTCATCAATGCAAGGATTACCCCCCCCCCCCCACCTCGAGGTTGGTGGGTTTCACATTCTATGGGACCTATATGTCTTAGATATGATGAGCTATGATGTCATTCTCGAGATGGACTGGTTGGAACCCTTCCAAGCCTCTATGGATTACTATCACCACAAGGTGAATTTCACTTCACTAGAGGGTGGAGTGCTTCTATACAAGGAAAATGGGATGTCCAGGTGAGCCGAGATGGACCCGAGCATCATGGGAGTGGTGGAGTGACAACCTAGGTTGTGAGTTTATATCTGGATGACCAGATAACTAGTCAGAATTATTTCCCTCCAGTGGTTGATCGTTTCAGGGATGTCTTCCGGAATGATTTATCAGGTCTACCTCCTGGGCGAGAGGTGGATTTCTCTATTGAGCTTGTTCCTGGAGTGGAATCAGTGTCCATTCCTCCTTATAGGATGGCTACACTAGAGTTACAGGAGCTCAAGAGGCAGTTAGAGGAGTTACAAGCAAAGGGTTTTATCTGACCCAGTAATTCTCCATGGGGTTCTCCTTTCCTGTTTGTGAAGAGGGTGGATGGTACACTCACGCATTATGTGGATTATTGGAAGATGAACCAGTTGACGGATAAAAACCGATATCTTTTACCATGGATTGATGATCTTTTTGACCAACTTTGAGGAGCACGAGTGTTATCGAAGATTGAATTGAGATCTGGATATAATAAATTGCATGTTAGACCATCATACATACAACTAACACCTTTCCTGAGAAGATATGTTCTATACCAGTACAAGGTTATTCCATTCAGACTCAAAAACATGCCAGAATTTTTCATTGCTCTGATGAATCGTGTGTTCCACCCAAATCTAGATTCCTTTGTGGTAGTATTAAGGGATGATATCTTGGTTTACTCTCACACTCGACACAACAATGCCGACCATCTTGAGATCATATTGTGTACATAGATAGAGCATCAGATCTATGCTATGATCGCAAATTGACCCTTTTGGATGGACCAGATACACTTCTTGAGTCATATTATCTCAGAGGCAGGAGTTGTAGTAGACCCATAGAATGTGAGAGTAGTAGTATCCTTGGAGCAACCTAAGAAAGTGTTTGAGATACAAAGTTTCATCCAGCTTGCTGGTTACTATAGGCACATTATACAAAACTTCTCTACCTTAGTATCATTGTTGATGAGTTTGACTAGGAAGGGTATGACGTTAGTTTGGACAAAAGCTTGTGAGATAGCCTTTCAGGAGCTGAAAAGAAGTCTAATGTCAGCACCAGTCAAGATACATCCAGAGTAAGGGAAGCGTTATATAGTTTACTGTGATGCATCAGGTATTGGGTTTGGATAAGTGTTGGGGTGATCGAGTAGTTGCATATGGTTCTCTGTAGTTTAGGCCACATGAGAGGAATTACACGACACATGATCTTAAGTTGGCTTCAGTTGTTCATGCATTACATTGTTGGAGACATTATCTCTTGGGAGAACATTTTGTGGTGTTTACAGAACTCAAAATTCTTAAATATATCTTTACCCAGCATGACTTGAATTTGATATAGGGATGGTGGGCTGAATTCCTTCAATCCTTTGAATTTTATCTTTCCTATACACTTGGTAAAGGAAACATAGTAGCTGATGCACTATGCCATAGGACACAGATACAGACAATGCATGAGTCCTATGGTGAGTGGAAGCATATGGCTTTGTTCATTGAGATTAATTTAGAGGTGCACGATAGTTAGGGGCGAACCAATCTCTCATCCTTAGCTGTAACTTCTACACTCTTGGATAGAGTGAGGATGAGACAACTATCAGATTCTGAGGGACCAGTTCTACAGGAGCCAGTTGAAAGTGGGGACCCTCCTCCTGGTCAGACGATATGAGATGATGAGTTACTACGTATCCATGGATGAGTGTGTTTTGTAGGGGATATACATGAGGAGTTGATATGAGAATTTCATGCATCTTCTTGGGCAGTGCATCCCGGTGTTAACAAAATGTACCGTGACTTGAGACATCTCTATTGGTGGCTGGGTATGAAATAAGAGGTAGCTGGTTTTGTAACGAGATGCTTCACCTGTCAGTAGGTATAGGCGGAGCATCAGAGGCCAGCCAGACCGTTACATTAGTTACCAATTCTGGAGTGGAAATGGGATGAGGTCATGATGGACTTCGTGACAGGGTTGCTGAGTTCACCTCAAGGCAATGATGTTGTATAAGTTGTTGTGGATAGGCTTACATAGGTTCTCACTTTTGTCTGATCAAGGAGACCTTTGTAATTGATGAGATCGAGAAGTTGTATATCTGAGAGGTGTTACATCTTGATGTGGTCCCTCGTTCTATCGTTTCATATAGGGACACCCACTTTACGTCTCGTTTCTTGTAGAGTTTTCAGAGGGAACATAGTACATAAGTTCTTCTGATCACATCTTACCACCATCAGACTGATGGCCAGTCAGAGCATACGATACAAGTTCTTGAGAACATGTTGAATTCATGCGTCCTGGACATTGGGGGATCTTAGGAGAGGCGTATACCCCTGGTCATGGATTCCAACAATAATAGTTTTCAGCAACTATTGAGATGGAACCATATGAGGCTTTATACGGTAGACCATGTCGATCACCTTTATGCTAGTTGGTGGCTGGTAATACAGCTTTATTGGGACCACATCTCATGCAGGATACATTAGAACATGTCTAGTTCATACAAAAGTGGATGGGTACTGCACAGTCTTTTCAAAAATCTTATGTAGATTGTCGCAGATGACCCATGGAGTTCGTGGTTGTGGATTGGGTTTTCTTGAGTGTTACAATGAGGATGGGACACAGGCGGATGAGGAGACAAGGTAAACTTTAACCAAGTTATGTCGGTCCATTTCAGATTCTGGAGAGAGTTGGAACTGTTTCTTATCGGTTGCAATTAACATAGAGGTATCGGGCCATGGACGACGTCTTCCATGTATCTCAGCTGTGCTATTATCACTTAGACCCATCTCACATATTTAATCCTAAGAAGTTAAACTATATGGGGACACATCTTTTGTGGAGCATCTGATTCGTATTTTTGATAGGAGCATGAAGGTTCTCTGAGGTAGGTCAGTTCCTCTCGTGCAGGTGTTATGGCAGTATGGCCAAGTGCAGGACGAATCTTGGGAGCGGGAGACCGATGTATGTACTTAGTGTCTAGATTTGTTCTCATCATTATCTTCACCACACCTGGAAGGGAAATTTAGGAACGAATTTATTTAAGGGTGGATGTTTTTAATAACCTAGTTCTTATTCATGAGGTACGAGTTTCTTCTTTTCATTTTTCCTTAATTGTTTTTGAGAAAATAAGGTAGATGGGGAAAAATCACAAATTTTGTGGGTACAAGCCATTTACTTTGGCCTTGGGGGATGAGTATACATGGAATGCATGCCTGTGGGTGATGAATTGTTGAAAAACTGACTACATTATGTGCACTTAGTCTATACACACCTTTTATGTTGCTGCCAATAGAACGGTAGTACACAGAGTGTACTCATAAATACACCCTGTTTAATCATGTCAGCAGATGAACAATATGACAGTAAAAAGTAGCCACCAGAGAAATAGTTGAAAATGAAAAGTACACACCTTGTACTTTAGAGTATACATCGTGTAGTTTTTTCACATAAAATTGGAAGTAGCATCCTATGTCAACTGAGGATGTATAGAACATTCGAAGGGTGCGGGAGAGAGGGCCAGAGCTGGGAGGAGCACCCGACCACACACTGGAACTCGGATACCTTCACTGACGGTCTTTATTGAATCGCAGAGGTGAGTTATTCACACTTCTTGAACCCTTCCTTCCAATTATTTTATCATGGGGATGTTATTTGGGTTTTAAAGTATTGAGTTTATCCCTGATCTATGTCGTTCAGGGACCTTTCGGAAGGAGACGTTGACGTATATTGATCAGATGAGATCAAGGTAGGTGGTCTAATGTTAAATTCCAACTATTGTGTGTTCTTTTGTGTACCTTTGTGTTACGCGCCCATGGTTGGGGTGTCGTATGGCTGCATCCTTCATAATTAAGATATATACAATTGCTTACATAATGTGATGATAATTTTAAATGACTTGTTAGGATCATGGCTTGGATCCAAGGCCACCCCGTGGGTTCGTTTCCCTTGTTTATCCGTTTTTTCAGGATACACATGGGTATTCCATGATTATAAGCATGGTTTGAGTTTTCTTGAGATGATATTTATATAATTTCTTGTCTGTATGTTGGGCTCGGCCCGATTACTTCCTTATCCTGAGGGCAGTGTTTTGATACCGTGAGGGCAATGTTTTGTTTAGCCTAAGGGCATTGTTCTGTTTACCCTGAGGGACACATTTCGTATTCCTAAGGGAAGTACATTCCATGACGGAGGGAAATATTCATAATGCCTAAGGGCAATATTCGTTTAACCTGAAGGCAGTCACCTACAATTTCGATTTTGATTTCCTAAGGGTAAGTAATTGCTTATCTGAGGACACTGTTTACATTGAATATTTATTGTGGTTATTTCTTGTGTTATACATGCCAAGATAAAGCACAGGCATAGAACTATTAAATGATTAATAAAATGGTAATGTAATTGATAGGATATTTACTTTTGAGTACTTCCTATTTTACTGCTTTACATTTCTACACACTGATGTTGTACATTTTTTACTGATAGTTAGGCATGAGCATTTAGTAGTTTCCCACTGGGGTTTATTTCTCACACCATGTTTGGGTCATGTCTTGGGCCCAAACCGATTATATTATTGCAGGTTTTGATAAGGGAAATAGTCCATATACAGTTACTTGATTGTTAAAGAGGAGTAAGAGAGCATGGGATGGAGATTAGGCTTGAAATGATGCTGAGTTCCTACTGCACTATTTTATTTTTCATTGCGGTATTTGTCTGTAGTATTGTATTGATTCAGATTTTAGTGTATCCTATTTTGGTAACATTCTAAAGCTTAGAGATATATTGAATTATTATATGTGGTTTTTGGTAATTTCTTTACTTCAGTACTATGTCCATTTTATCATTTGTATTGTTTACTGCTTCTGTTTTTTATGTTAATATTATTTCCGCTATGCTAGAATTTGACAAATGTGGGCATAGTTTCTCCACTATCAGTCATTGACCCTCATTGCTAGTCGGTAGCCTCTGGTGTTTGGTGAAATGTTTTTGAGGTCATGTGACCGACCAGGTTCAGGGAACCCATTATGTTGCTTCCAGAATTGGGATGTTACAATTACAGCCTTGATATGTATGTTATATCCACCTATTATTTATTTTTGGTGGTTTATATTGTTACCCTTTGATATTTTACAACCTTGATCAATTTATCTTATATAATAACCAAAAATTCAATCAAAGAAATTTACCTTCTCATGTTTATTTAATATAGTATATGTCTTATAAAATAACTTATATAACATATTAAAAAAATTATATATGAATAATGAATGCAAATATAGTTATTTCTTGATGTTAATGAACATGAACTGATGAAATAGTAATGCGACCCTATGTATAATAGTATGACCATTTATGAATATTAAATTAAACTAATGAATTGTAACATCGCCCCTGAAAGTATAAATAAAATCATAGTATATTATAATATAAATTATGATTTAATTATATCATAGTGTATGTAAATGAATATTTTAAAAATTAATATTTAAGTGTTAGTATTTTTTAAGTCATTAATATTTAATTGTAATATTAGAATTAATTAATTGAATCTAAATAAAAAACGTTTATATAAAAAAAATCAAAAATCAATAGTTTATTTGTCTTATGATTTTAGGATAATTTTATGAGACCTTAGTTAATTCATGAAAGTGTTATAAAATCAGTTATTATTTTAAACGATTATTTTTCGAGTAAAGAATAATTTTAATTAAAAATAAAATTTCAAATATTTAGAAAAATATTTTAATAAAATTATGTAATTTTCTGATTTATATATGTCAAGAAATGGTTAGGGTGAATTTTTGGGACTTATTATAAATACTTGATTTTTGGGTTAATAGTAAAATATGTTAATTTATATTTGAAATACATTATAAGTAAAATACAATGTTCAATGAGTCATGGATGATGTTAGAAACCATGGTTACAAGTCACAATCACATATTAATATATTTATTCACAATAATCAACACTGATTTTTCATGAGAAAATTAATAAAATAATTAATAAAATTGTGAGTAATCACCCCACTCTCCACTATTTCCACCCCCCACACCACCCCTTATCCTAAAACCACTAAGACTTGAATCTTGTCAAAATTATGCCCAAATAATCATCCATAGTCTCTTCCCAATTCTAGGATCTCTTTTTTCATTCTCAGAAAACAAAAGCAATCTCTTAAAACATATTCTCAAGGAGGAGTATCCATGTGGAAAAATCCTTTCCATTTTCCATTTAATTTATTTCACATTTTTAAAATTTTGTATTCTCTACATGCCTCTTCTGTAAAAATGATCATGATAACTCCAATATCACACACACATATATGTATATATATATGAATAATATAATTTTTGTGGAATTCCAATTATCAATCTCTTCTCTCTCTCTCTCTCTATCCCTCGCTTTATTTTAAAATGAATCCATTATATGAGATGTGCCGATTAACAAACTTCATAGATGATGAACTTTCGTTCTTTAAATTTTCATTCAAAGCTGATCAATAAACTAAATTTATTGTTAAACAAGACAATATAATATTTATTAATTAAAATTTTACGTACATCATGTAACATAGTTCCATTATATTAAATGACCAAAGAAATTCAGTTCATTACGATCAATAACCACTGTAATAATTTAAATGATTATCATTAAATGAGTTACCAAATTATTTGTCATCATACCATATAAAAAATTATATATATAAATATTAAATAAAAAGGATGTTCAATTGTATAATATGAATTCAATTTTAGTTAATTATACCCATTTTATATAAACTTCATTACTCAAACAGAAGAATACCAATAGAAAAAAACACAGAAAAGAATGATACTGAGCAATAAAATTATATCTTATAACTCATCAAAAAATGTGATAAATAAACCTAAGAAATTATAATAAATCACATAATTATATAAAATGTGATGAATTAATTTATTAATGGATTTAATGTCATTATCTATGATGTTAATGTCATGTACAAAACACATTCAGATATAAGTTACATATTTTCTACTAGAACGTCCAACTTCTTTTGGGTAAAACTTTATTCTATATTTACATCAATAAAATTCTTAATTATTTATATAAACATCTCATAAATTATGTTTCAATGTTTTATATATATTTACCAATAAGAATTATTCTTTCTTTTATGGTATGTAACAAGATTAAAAAATATCTTTCCCAAATGTTTTGCATCAAAAAACCTGATTCTAGGGAACTTCACAATTCCATACCTAATTTCAGGTTTACTATATATTATATTTTAATCCATAATTATTTTTATAAAATTGATAATTTTGTTAGGTATAAACTAAATTAGTTCAATTTTTTGTTTTATACAAATATATTTTACAAAATAAATCTTCTTTTCAAAGTAATGGAATATTTCCCTCAAGCAATACTTGATGATTTTATAAGAGTATTTCTATCTACTAAAATGATCTATATGATCATTATGTTTAGTTAGGATTATTATTTTATTATTTTTTCTACCATATTTTTTTAATAGATTATGATTAAATTTATTGTGGATCTTCAATATTGATACCATTCACCATATTACTCCAAATGAAAAGTGTTTATGTTTATTGATGGGTGAATGTTATTTACAGTTCATATGTTTGTTTCAATATTAATGTATAAGATTTTTATGTTTCTCCCCATTTATATTAAGAAATTATTGGATTTACTATGTGATGGGTGGGGCCTATTATAGCCCCTTCATGCATCGATATGTCTCGTGAAACAAAATAGCCTGGGTTTTTAACCAATATGTATAGTGTCTTGGATGAGGCCTTGATGGGATGATTTTGATGTCTGGTATTATGAATTCTCTCATTATAAAGCTAGTAACTAGTGTTGATGTCATTATTTTAATAGTATAATATTAATTGTCTTTTTATTGTAGAATTATTAGTTTTTAATTCATGTCATTTTGTGGTATGTTTTAATTTAATGTGTACATTCAGTTATTTACCTTGCTTCATTTTTTTGCTTCCACATTAATACATACCTATACAGAGAATCTGAGGTCACCCCTTTATTATGTTTTATTTTACCCTAGTATAGTATGATGTATATTATGAATAACTTTTGACGATAATATATATGATTATTATTGTTTCTAATATAGTTACTGTTATTTACTTCATATCAAGTTGTAATGTAACAATTTTTTTTTTGTATTTTGTTTTCCATTGCTAAAAAACTATGCATTATTTTAGGACATGACATCCTTTGTTATATGGAAATGTAATAAAATATGACATAGGCTTTGGGAAACTGGAGTGTGGGACATTATAGTTTGTATCAGAGGAAGTTTAGTATAATCCTTTGAAATGAGATTTATAAACCACATATTATAAACCGTAACACTAAGATAGTCTTTGATGATTAGAATATAATATCCTCCTAGAATTTTTGTAAAGTATATATTATGTGGATAATCCTAGAAATACATCACTTTCTAGATAGCACATGTCGATGTGGTTCTGGAACTGATGTAACCATGGGTAACAACTCTGACATGATTTCTCTAGCCTGACTTGGGGTAACCTGGTACACAATAATGGGCCTTAATATGCACATGAGTTTACACTCATGGGGGATATTTTTAGTATAAATAAAATTTTAATTACAAACCATTATGAAGGATATAAAAGTAATAATGTCTCCAAAAAAACTATGTACATGATTAGGAGAATTAATATGCATATGATTTCTACTCATGATAATTATTTTTCGATTGTTGATATTATACATTATGATTTAAAATATAATATACTGTATTAATTTATCTAGAAAATAGTTCCCATTGGAAGGAATGGAAATCACATGAACATAAAAATACCATATAGTGTCTTCCTTCTTATGAAAGATAACTAAAATAGTTCTAGAGTTGTAACCGGTGTTGAGAAACTTGTAAAAATATTAGCAAAACTGACTCAGGTTATGAACAAAAACCATACCTGTTTGAAGTATCTATATTTACAATATTGGGGACCAATATTATAATGCTTTATGTGACAACAATCCCCAATATTTAGTATTACTACAATCCAATTTGAAACTAGGTAGTGTATTTGATCCTTAGAGAATATATTTATTACTTTGGCATGTAACATAAGGGAGAGGTTTTTCATGGATGTTTATCCTCTATAGGAAAAACCAGATAAATAGTGGTCACTAATCCAAAATAGAATATTTGATGAAGATATAAAAAATATTTAATGGAGTTATTTTAATGACATTTTCCTAGAATTATATTTTCCACACGAACATTGAGCGAATATGGAATGTTAATTATTTAATCTAAGGAAAATGAGGATGATAATGTTTCCATGTATAAAGACAACATTACATGGTTAGTAAGGAATATTTAGGACTATACACACCATCTAAAGAGTAAGATCAATCGATACATTGATGGTTGAAAACCATTATTTCGAAGGGAACTTGTCTCCCAAAATTTCTTATCATACAAACAAATAGTCTCAAGAGCTCTCATGATAGAAAAGTTATTATCTAAGTCATATGAAGTCATATTGAATCATGAGAGGGAGATGATTTCTAAAAACTATATAAAAAAAATAAGTAAATTGGGATGAAAAACAACAGTTAATTTTTGATCATGTTATAATTCTAGAAAGAAACACCAAGGCACTTTCCAGAAGGGTATGGGTGTTTGTTACTAGTATGGAGATCCAGGCCTCCAGGACTGTGATTTCATGGGAATGAAAGAAACTACCAATTTTCAATACTAAAACGGAAAATAGATGGGACATTAAAAAAATTATTTTTATGGGAATCAAGGAAACATTCCCCAATGAATATCATGGGATAAATGCCAAGATTATGCAGTCACAAATACGGTTGACGTTCCTAATGATATAGTGGTGGGTATTCTAATCATTTCCTCAAACATAACCATTTCATTATTTGATTCTATTACATCTAATTCCATTAAATATTCCAATTTTTCCAAGAACCGTTTATATTTCCAATTTTATTTAATAAACAATTTTTCCATAAAAACACATAATGGGAGTATTATTGTAGAAATGTCATGTCAATCGACCTAGATTATAACACATAAACATACTTTAGTTTCTGAATATATCATCATACCTATAATTTACATTGATATAATTCTTCGAATTGATTGGAACTCAAAATATGATACAAAAACTTTTTGCAATAAGAATAAAGGTATAATTTTTGAGAATGATGTTGTAACACCCAAGGTAAATAAAGAATATGACATTTTCACATTTATCCATATTTTTTAATAAAATTTTAATATAACTTTAAAGTGTATGCTATGCTTGATGGTGTACCCAATACGCAACAACGAGTTTCTTGGGAATCTTACGTTGCACTCTAATAATAAAATAATAATATTTTAGATTGTAGTTAACGTCTGGCCATTATAATGGCATGAATGAACAGAACTAACTTCAAAATGATTCTATATGTTTGTCAAATATTTTTACTTTTTACAATAAATGTTAGAGGATTAAAAATTCAAATGATTCCAATTTTAAGCTTAAACATTTTAATATTATTTAAAAGGTCGATTATACGCCTTTTGATGACGAACCCCTTTTAAATCCACTTTTTGACAATTTTTTGGGTTATATTTGACAAAATAATATTCTTTTTTAGAATCGGGACATCAAAATTTACTTTGTGTAAAGTTTTGGTATTTTTTCGATAAAGTTCATTTTTTAATGAATATATAAAAATGTTGTATTTTAACTCAAAACCTCTTTTTAATCTAATTTATTTATATGATTAGATTATCTTTTGAATTGGTATTAATGTGAAATTAGAATATATTTTTACCATTTAATCCAATAGTTGTCATTGTAATTAATTTCATCTTGAAATTGGACTTAAACTAGTGTCAATATGTTGATACATATTGTTTCATAAAAACTTGTTATTTGCTCTGACAACAGGAAATAATTACTAAATTAATTAATGTACCTTATATGTTTTGAATTTTTTAAAATATACATCATTTTTGAATTCGGAATTTCAAATATAACTTCGGGGTAATTTTTGGTATTTTTCTGAAAAAATACAATTTTAGATGAATAGTTAAACCACTAAGTGGTAGTTAAAGAAACTGATGTTTCATTTAAATGAAACTTTTCCACTTCAGTTATTTGATTTTAAAAAATATTACATAAATGGTTTTCATTATGTATTAAATTTTTTTTCAATGTTATCAAAATAATTTTTGGTGAATAGTCACTTTTAAGTTTTATTAATCGCGATTAAAGGTAATTAGTGTAATTTAAGGTAAAAATAAAGTTTTAATAATATAAAATGACCTAGACACATGTGCTACCCTTGTTGTATGTTTCATGTCCAACCAAGACAATCGATGGGTCAACATGGGGACCCCATAGAGCCACATTGGTAGGAAAATGACATAAATAACTTTTTATTTAAAGTTAAAATAAAAATGTCACAAACATGAGTTGTTTTACTAAAAAAAATTTAATCCGGTTATAAAAGTCATATTTTTACTATAAATATTCATTAGAAATATAAAACGATTTCCTACATCATTATATTTTTTTATAATTTTTAGACATTATATAAATTAATTTAATTATGACACCGTGATGATGTAGTGATTACCTCATAAATGAATGATTTAAATAAAATGAGAAGATAGGGTGAAATATAAGTCATACACTTGTCACAAACCTATTGTATGGGTGGGTTTCCAAACATTATCACCTTGTACTCTAAATATTTCCTTTTGGGACCTTTTAAATCCGATAATAATTTTATAATAAAGTAATATTTTATAACCTTCCAAGAGTGACCCTCCTCTCCTCTTATAAAAGGCCCCCACCTCTACCACCATACACACACCTATCAAGCCTTTGGATCAGCCAAACTCTGACAATTTCATCTATCCACATCCCTCTGTTCATCATTAAAGATTCAATTTTGGAATAATCCTTTCCAAGGAATCCTTTGAGCTCAAATCAAAGAGAGTTACCCGATTTAAAGATAATGTCTTCCCTTTTGTTTTTTGTCTTATTTTTCTTCTCCAAACCCCTAAACTCTTTTTATTACTTTTTTTTAACAAAACTAGTATCATAAATATACTAGGATGTTTTTATAATAAGTATTCGAGCTACACATTCACACACTTTTATCTAATGGTAAAATAACATACTGTTTCTGTGGATGGCGAATTACTGCCTCACGAAACGATGATTGTTCAATATTCTTTTAACACCTTCAAATGTGGCCATTAAGATGTCACTATATTTATATATGATATATAATATGTTTATGTTTTCATTACGCTTCTATATTTTTCATTTATGTCATAACTTTATGATTTCCATTATGGGTAAACGCGACATCTTCATTTTAGTAAGTGCGGACTACTGACCCCTCAAAGTTATTTGATTAGTTAATGCCATATATGGGACGTATAAAGGATGGAATTAATGTTATTAAATATTATATCCTACTGTAATTATAATATACTTTTATATCATTATTATTTCATTCCATTTAATACAAAAAAAATGAAAGTAGCGTTCATGCGTACGTATGGCTTACCGTCTCCATGAACTGAACATTTCATTTCTTATCTCCAAATGTTATGTACTACTATAATTAAATATATATAATTGATATATATGTAATATATTACATCTAAATTTTATATATCATTATAGAATTATAATATATATATCTCTCATTTTGTTTTATTTACATTAATATGACAAAAAATGAATGTAGCGTTCATGCGTACGTACGACCTACCATCTCCATGAATGGTGATTTTAATTTTTTTTCCAAATGCCATGAAATATTATAAAATTAATATATAATGGATATATATGATATTTAAAACATCAATACTATTCTGGATATGATGTACCTATAACTACATGGAAAATTCTTTTCCAACAAGTTCAATTTTTACTCATGTACCAAACATCAACAAAAACGTCTGATATGAACTCACTTTATTAACAAGTTATTATAAAATTATAATATGTGATATGAACTGAATAATAATATTTAAAAGAGTTCCTTAAGAAATTATAAATTGACCAAATTTTATTATTCAGGAGATTAATGAACGATCGAGTCATGTCGGACACGAGGTAAGGGATCCTACCCCTCTCTTTCTTTTTAAGTACACTTTTTTATGTCATTCCATTTAAGCTCAATTTTCTTATGATTGGGATGTTCTATTATATTAATATTTCTGTAAGTTTTATGTTCATATTATGATAGACCATATTTTCTCTCATCAATCCATTTTTTGATGTTTTGAGTGGCATCGTTAGGCTGCCGAATTTTCGTAAGAGATCTTATCTCTCACATTTTAAGTACTCTCCTTTATGTCACTTCTATTAAGCTCTAGTTTTTTATGTTGGGGGATGTTATTTTATATTCCTCTTTCTGTAAATTTTATGTTAATATGATGAGATATCCTATTTGATCTCATCAATCCATTTTTGGAAGTTTTAAGTGGCGTCGTTAGGCTGCCGAGCTTTCATATGGGATTTTTAATCTCACTTTTATTCCTGTGAGATTTTTGATACAACTAAAACAAACGCAGCCCCTAGTGGCGATTTTCCCCATTTAGCGGCGGTTTAAACAGCCGCTAAATGGGTTGGCGGTGGTTTACAAAAACAGCTGCTAAACGTGGCGGCGGCAAGCTTTTAGCGGTGGTTTTTTCTATTTCGCGGCGGTTTAAAAAATGTATCGTAGATGCCTCATTTCCCGGCGGTTTCTCTCCATTTAGCGGCGGATTTATGGGTCTGCCAAAATTTTTTATTCGCGGCGGTTTTAACCGCTGCAAAATTATGCCGTTTCATGCACCTATTTTGCAGCGGTAAAAACAGCCGCAAAATATAAACGTAATATATTTAGCGGCGGTTTTAACCGCCGCTAAATGCTAACAAGTATGGAATTAGCGGCGGTTAAAACCGCTGCTAAATGCTGAACTGGGAAAAAAAATAATTTTGGTTCTACTGCACCACTACCCTGAAAAATAAATCAAACCAGAATATAGAGATCACCTAGGTTTCATGGGGATCTCGACCCCCTTCTTTGTTGTGTAGGATAGCGGTATAATAAATAGAGAAACAACATACAATAATTAAATCAAAAATAAATGAAATACAAAGCATTGGATGAATAATATAAACTAAATATAAAAGGACAATGACAATTTACAACCATGAATTCATGTGCAGATAAAGATAAAAAACTAAAAAATAGTATACATATAGAAGGTATCATGATACACATATCACAACATGAACCACAATTCCTTCCTCTATGAAATCTCGTGCTTACCACAAGAACATTCACATAAGCCCATACCTGACATTCAATGAAATTTCATAGTCATTCCTTTACCTAACCATTTAATACATTGTTCCCCAGCATGAACAAGGGTGGAACCTAGATCCATCCCACTATAATCATTACCCTTTAAACATAACCTTTGAGTCTGATGATAAGTTTGGGATAAAATAGGATCATCAAGTTAGAGTCCAAGTAACTATCCCTAGGTATTCCATACTACAAGTTTACAAGTGAGATATTGGTAAAAGACCAAAACATCCACATAAGATCATTGACTGAGCCTATAATGACATTCATCTAGTGATCAAGTCAAAGGAAATGGTTGGTGTCCAAAAGTCTATCCAAGGCATTCCTACACAGGAACTCTGGTATCACACAAGAACTAACAATGCCTCAATAAAAACCATGCATCCCGCATGAAACATTGATAAAATCTATTTATCACCACTAAGATAATTCCATCACTTCTACTACCTATAAGGAAATTTTTACTATATCTGACACGATATTCCCCAAATTAGGAGTGTCCAAGTCATGAAAAGAAGAGATAGACCAACTGCTCATAAGAGAACTAGGTTAGATTCACCATAATCGTACATGTGACACTTATCTGATTCACACTCACAAACTCCATAACATTTTTCATAAAAGATGAAACCAACCCAACCAGCGTGTCAGAACACCCAATCCATTTATGAATCGAGCTTACACAATGGGGCTACCCGAATGCTGCTATATTGTAGAAGTGGTATTAATATAGGTTACATATACGGAAATGTTTGGTGGCAACTATGTTCCATAAATGTTACACATACAAACCAATTGTTGCCATACTATTTCAACACATCAACAATACTACTACTCATCATCTGATGCTGCATCGTCACCCTCTCCACCTTCATCTCCACCACCTACTGCCACCTGTAAGAACATTATATTGAAAAGTAAATATTGTTGCATATTTATAATAAAAATTAAACCCAATAAAAGTTTTCAAAGTAAATGAATTTGATTTTTTTTGTGATTTACCTGCTCACCACTACCCGATGCACTACCACCGGGGGAATATCTGCTCATATACTAACGTATTTCAAGCATCTCTTTCTGCAAACCAGATATCTGATCCCCCTGCTGGTGAACTGTGTTTCGTAGAGGAGACATCTCCCTCTAAGCATCTTCAGGTATGAAATGACTATAAGCAGGAGTAGATGTAGCTGAAATCCCTGATGGAATGAGAAAGACCTCAGACGGTATAGGTCCCAAACTCATCCCGCACACTCTACCAGGATGCTACTTCCCAAGGACTTTACCAACCGGGTCATCCTAGGAGACTGAGTTGGATTGCCAAGGATTGGCATCCCATATTTCATTACTTTTTACCTATAAATCAAATATCAATATATATTAACACAGTAAAAACTGATAATAAGTTATTATAATAAATAATTGACTTCATACCCCAACTTCTCTGGCAGGTTCATTAACAGAACATCCATCTGTTTTTTTATGATCATCCATCCACAGTTTTGTTCGGGATGCGTCATACCCTAAACTCTGTGACTGCATTAAACAAAGATAAATCAACAATTAAATATGGTAAATAGATTATATTATCTTATAAATATTTAAACTAATTAAAATATTACCAATGAAATTCGGCTTCTTGAAAAGCTTTTTGAACCCACAGTGTGCGGGATGAAATGCTTTTCCCGGTTTGAAGCATTTTGTCTTGAGAGATCCTGAAATAAATAAAATTCAATTTAACAGTATTGTATTCAATGCCTATCTCCTCTTCATGAACATGTATAAATGTAAAATGAGGATAATATAATAATATATATTTCAATACCATCCGCTTCTCATCATGATGTTTATCGACAAAAACCTTCCGCTGTTCTTTCGGTACCCCACTGGGTAGCTTCTCATACATCTGCTACAAGGTCAACGAAGTATCGTTGAAATCACACCACAACCTCCATTTGAAATCTTTCCATTTTTTCCCAAGATTTTTCAATGTCCACTTCCGTGCTATCACATCAGCAACGGTAAAGTAGAAGAATATCTGTATACAGAAATTCATTTTGAATATATTAGTAACATGACATTCAATTAAACCATAAAGTAATAAAATTACCATTATCTGAGAATCATAAAATTCATTTTTCCAGTTTGGAGGCATATGCCTCCAATCATCATATGAAATATGCAGGGAAATGGGAACTGATGCCAATTGACCTATAATCTGACCAAGTAAACCTGCGACATCATCCGTCGGGACCCCATAAGAATCAAATGGCACCACTATCTTCTCGCCATGCATGTTCCAAACATCAGAACTTTTTATGTGTTTTTCCACGGTTGTATTGTTTTCATCTGCAATGAGCAAACAATTACTATAAACAAAATGCAATAAATTTATTTAATTAAAATTTGTACCTATGACTGTGACCCTCTAGATTGTCTGTGATGAACTGGAAGGGGCGTGTCACTGCCCCACTGCTGAGGCTCCTGTAGGGGGAGGCGATGACTCATCCTCTAATGAGGCATCCACTGATGGTGTCAGAGATGGTGCAGTGGGAGATGATGCAGGGATGTAGGCAGCTGCTGCCTCAGATGTCGTGGGGACAGACGGATCGTCATCTGTCGCAGAAGTAGAAGGAATGGTGTACCGCTTATTCCTTGGAATTACTGTCATTTAATCAAATAAAATTAAGTTCAGAATATATATTTCAAAAAAATTATGCAAAAAAAAAATTAAAAATGATAATTGATGCCCAGTACTAACAAACAAAATATATATAACAATGATAATGAATGACTACAGAACTGAAACAAGTGGTTGCTGAATGAATAAATAATTGTACATACAATCATTTTCCCCTTCAATCATGTCAGTTTCCTACTCCATTGCTTCATCCACTTCATTCATCCTTACTAGACTAATATTTTCAATATCATGATGGACAAATAATTATGCTTCATGTTGTTGATGAAATTCAATTGCAGAGGTCAAATCTTCCACTTCATCACCCATATCATACAAATCTCTTTGTATTACGTGAGTAACTACACTCCACCCTCATCCACAACATCATTCACATAATATACCATTTTTCCTGTGATGCTATGATATATGGATCATGCAGTTCACGATCACCAACAACCATCAAGCGAGGGAAGTTTACAGAAGTAAATTTCAAGGAATCTCTTTTAACACCTCTTATAATATCGACCCATTTGCATTTGAATAAAACAACAAAAAAATGCCCGTGGTAGTTTAATTCAATAATATCATGCAACTTTCCATAGTATTCCACTTCAGAAAATGTAAATATACCACTATTCTGTGTTTTCAAACCCACTTCTCGATCGACTGTACGAAATCTAAAACCATTCATATTATAAGCGCCGAACTTTATAACTTGTTTTAGAGGACCTCTAGCAAGAAACTTCAAATCATCTGACAAGTCTGCTCGAGTATCAATATTCATGATCAGAAAAAAAAAATAGATTTGCAAATTGTATGTGTCAAACTAATATTCGTATTTATTGCAATATTTATAAACTTACACGTCGTGCAAACCATTCTACCAGCTCTTTATTCACAGCTTTCGTTATATCTTTTTCATTTCGTGTTCGGCCTCTCATTCGTCTCTTTGTTTGTATCCTCAACTCTTCAATAAATTGATCTGCAATTTCACTATTCAGCAGCACATATCTATGTGCCTATAATAATTCCAATTCTGTTAGTGTCACGTATGAGGTCCTCCCAACTAATCGGCCAATAGCAGGAAATATTTTTGATTTCTGATGCATTTGAGAATGAGTTGATGTGTTGTCAACACGTCCAACTCGATTAAATCTTGTCTCAATATCATCCAAATATCTGGAACAAAATGTGAGACACTCCTCGGCCAAATAGACTTCATCAATAGAGCCTTCTGGTTGAGCTTTATTTCTCACGTATGCCTTCAAATGCACAAGATATCTGTGAAAAATAATAATATTATTATTCATTTATTTGAATGCCAAATTTTTTTACATAACTGGAAACATATAAATAAAATACCTCTCAATTGGATACATCCATCGATAATGAACGAGGCCTCCTAATTTAGCTTCGTCAACCAAATGCATAGTTAAATGCATCATGACAGTAAAAAACGATGGAGGAAATATCATCTCCATTGCACAAAGGGTCAATAAAAACCTCTCCTGTAGGTTGTCAAGCTTAAATGGATGTAGATCTTTGTCACATAATTGCCTGAAAAATGTGCAGAATTGGAGTACAACAGCAGTAACTTTTTCAGGTAATAATGTACGCAATGCCAATGGTAGTAACTGTTGTAACAAAATATGTGAATCGTGACTTTTAAATCCATATAACATACGATTCTTCAAGTCAAAACACCTCGAGATGTTACTCGAATACCCATTAGATACCTTCACATTCTTTAAAATTTTATGGAACGTATCTGCATCCCTATGTTTCATTGAAAAAATGGCCAGAGCATACTTTTCATTCTCATTTGGCCAGAGATCATGTTTTATGTTCATTACTTGTAAGTCTTTGCGAGCATTGAGATGATCCTTCAAATTTCCATGATCATTAAGTAATGTGAAAATCAAATTGTCACATACATTCTTCTCAATATGCATCACATCAAGATTGTGGCGTAAAGAATAAAATTCCCAATACGAAAGTTTGAAGAATATACTTCTTTTCTTCCATTTTTGCGTTCTGATTTCACTTGACGATGCACTTCACACTCATTTTATGCTATCATTCAAATGATAAACCTTCCCAAATTATGTTTTAACATTTTCAAGTTGTGTCAATATTTCAGAACCGATTAACAACTTTGGAGGTGGTCTACGATCAATGGAACCATTAAATTTTGATTTGTTCAGTCGAAATCTATGAGATGCATCAAGAAATCTTCGATGGCACAAGAAGCACCATTTTCTACTGTGAGGTAGCCGTTTGGGCTCGAAATCAAAGTTTCAAACGGGACAAGCCAAACCCGTATAAGTGTTCCAACCAGAAAAATTCCCAAGCCTAGGGACGTCACTAATGGTCCACATTAAAGAAGCATGCATTTTGAACATTGTTTTAGAAGAAACATCAAATGTCTCAACTCCGTTGCTCCATAACTCCTGCAATTCATCAATCAAAGGCTGAAGGTATACATCAATATCATTTCCAGGCATTTTTTTTCCAGGAATAATCATCGAAATGATAAAAGATGTTTGTTGCATACACATCCACGAAGGCAGATTATAAGGGATCAAAACAACTGGCCAACTGCTATAACTCGTACACAAAGTCCCAAATGGGTTGAATCCATCGGCAGCCAATCCCAATCGAACATTCCTAGAATCAGATGAGAAATCTGGAATAATGAATCAAATGTCTTCCATGATTGGGAATCTCGTGGATGTCTCATTAACCCATCATTGTTATTATCTACAGCATGCCACTTCATGTGTTCAGTGGTTTTTGATGACATGAATAATCTTTGCAATCGAGGCTTCAAAGGAAAGTAATGAAAAACTTTTGCAGGTGTGTTACTTTTCTTCTTCTCCATGAAATTATGTCCAGTCATACTTCCAACATTACCCTTTCACTGCCATCTAGAAGAAGAACATTTCTTACTATTCTGTCTACTTGAATCCTCTCTCCAGTAATTCATACAATCATTGGGACACACATTTATTTTTGTATAATTCAGACCAAGCTTGTTTACAACTTTTTTCATCTCATAAAACGATTCTGGGATTTTTTTTCTTCAGGAAATGCATCACGAATCAATTCCAATAACATAGACATTGCCTTATTTGTAATTCCACAAAGACATTTGATATGGTACAACTTCAGCAGAAATGAATGCTTTGAATATTTCAAACACACACTATACAACTCTCGATTTCCATCGTCAACTAAATCATGAAACGCATTTTCCTCACTGATGTTTTCCCTTACATTTGGCTCCACAGAATCAAGAGGAGGATCCGATGATATGTTACAATCTTGATCTTCTTGTGTTACAGTCTCAAAAACAACACTTGACACGTTGCAATTTGTAGCATCATCGTCTGGTTGTTCTGATATGTTTTGATGCTTATAGTGGTGTCTTGTAGTGCCGAATGCATCATTTACGAGGTTTTGCATTTCATTTTCCATTGGTGACAAACTTGGGACCTCATTCTGTGGATTAACATCAGTCCTCAATATTTCTGTATTGTTTGATTCTCCATGCCAAATCCAACACAAATATTGATCAGGGAATTGCTTCAGTATTAAATGTTCATAAACCTTATCCCTCTTCAACAATGTTCTAAATTTACATTTAGGACATGGAAATCTTATTCTCCCTTCAACGGATCGATTAGAAATTGAAAAATCTAAAAACTCATTCAAACCCTTAACATATTGAGGTGTGTTCCTCAGTAATGTGATCCATCTTTTATCCATGTATATCAAAATGTGCCTACACAAAAATATAAGATAGTGTAAGATTACAGAAAAATAATATAATAAAGATGAACCATTGATCATAATGTATGCATAATATAATAAAGATGATTCATTGATCACATTAGCCACTACAGACCAACAGAACAAGTCTGGTCCATAGGAGACAGCGTCAACACCTCATTGAGGAGCAATAAGAATATCATGCTACACACTTATCATAAAACTATCGATCACACATTTATGTTGCCGCAAATAACACCCCATTGATGTGTGATCGAAACTGATCATAATGCATTTTAAACCTGAGACATTATGTGATTGTTTAGGCTTGAACTTAGATGTCCTCCAAGATGAATGATGTTTCTCAATGGTTTCATACACAACCAACTATAATGAGGGACACTATGTTCACATTATTCATCGAAGTGTCACCTATCTAGGTTTGAGTATTACAAGTCAGACATTTATAATCATGTCGTCAACCATCGACATATAAAGAACCATTTTTTTATTCAAGGGTTGTCTTAGACATTGAAACATTATTAAAACCAAAAACGTGGAACCTGCAACCAGTCTGAAGCTTGACATTCATTCCTCAAATACAAATAATAACTCTCATTACCGTAGATTAAACCTTCTAGGAATGTTTCTCGTCATCCTTTTTACAATAATTGAATCACTGAAATTGTATAAACATTCTACAATATTAGTGGAAATTTCATTGACTCTTGAAAAGTAGTCATCTATGTTTTCTTCTACGACCATATTTATTTCCTCAAATTTTCTTCAATAAATTTTCAATTCGACATCGTTGAATTTCCCATTAGCTTCATAACTATATTCTAATATTCCCAAATTTACAAGTCATTATAGTGCCCTATATCCTTTTGTGTAAAATTTTTCTAAAAGATACATCAAACTTAAATTCTGAGCTTTGTCGTCAAATCCCATATTACATTTTTTTAACAAATGTCATCATATCAGCTTCAACAATAGGTGGGGATCTACTATTAATAAATCATTATCATCATGGATAAGTGATTTGAGACATGGATATCCTATTCTTACAAATTTTATAGTTCTATTCATTAGACATAAGAACACCAATAGTATTTAAAAAATTCATATATCCTTATTCAGTACTTCTTGGTGCTTAACTGAGGGATAAAACACTTTGATTCCAATTAAAGAGCCTGAGGAGATGTTTTACCATAGAGAAGGGGGTTTAATCACTAGTAACTTTTTATATCTTATATTTCTTTTAAAAATAACCATTGTTGACCTATTATAATCTAGTCAACTATTATAAATACTTTTCCTTACCCAAATATAGTAAAAATGAATAACACATGGACAAAATATATTTACGATGTTTAATACTAATGTCAGCCTAATACTTGTTTTTATTGTTTTGATTCTCGAAACATATTTTATACACTATGATTAGAGGTGATCCCACTAAAGAATCATTAATAAAATAAATTCACACTATTCTTTCCAAAGTTACACTCGAATAATGACTTAAAAATTCTCGATACAAAATGGATTAAAATAAAATAATAATGATAACACTTGAATATTGGGTTCCCTTTCAAATTTTGATAAATATATTTCTCCTTGAGCCTTAAAGATAAGATAAATATTATAAGTTATCTTCTTAGAAAACATTAACATTGATAATCACAATCAAAACTACTAATATTTCTCACTTTTAATGTTCTAAATATTATTCATTATGAAAATTATTACCATAGTTTCTCAAATTTGATTCATGGTACCACAACAAAAATAATATATTAAATTTGTTTTATTGATCTATAAAATTCATGCTATTATAATATACTACACTTTTCTAAACACCTCAATCACATATTACAATCTTTCGTACATGCAATTTTCATAGAAATTAATTCACATAACCCCTACATGTAGTATACACTTTTCATATAAAAACATATTTAAATTAATTTTCATAGGAACAATGCTTTATGGAGTAATCGAGTTTCTCAATCATGATGCTTTTCATATTATTTAACATACATATTTAGACTCAATGATTGAAATGATGGGGTTTTCTTTTAATGATATCAAAAATCTCTTATCGATAATTCGTAATAATGCTTAACAAATGAATCATAGTGTATTTATAGTCTATATTACTTGTGATTAACACATGTTAGTCCAAAAAATTCGGTTTAACCAATAATATAAGGCATCACTAAAAAATATGTTTCCATTGATTCATGTACTATATGATGGAAAAATTTAACTGTATAAAAATATTTTCTTGGAAACAATATTATAAAAAATATTAATTGAAATCTATTTTTAATATACTACCTTTAAATAAAATTATGGAATCCAACACTAACATGGAATTTTCATTCAGAAAATGTAACCTCATTCTCATAATAACACCACATTTAATCTTGAAAAAGATTCATGTTAAACTATAATTAATTGTATGTGTTCCTCTTTACTAAACCATTTCTTCATTGGGGGTCCTCATCATTACCTCACATAGGTTTTTTACATTAAAATATTATGTCTGTGTAGAAATGACGTCACTTTCCTTCAAATAATGATAAGTATGTCCATGTTCTATTAATAATATCCATTCCCAAATCTTCCCCACATACCAACTTTGTATCTTAACAAAATCCTATTTATTGTATTTGAAATTATATACATACCAGATTTTAAAGGCTTCAATTTTATTCTGATGATATTTCATGGGGTTTGAATTTGAATACAGTCTACAAAATGAAAACCCTATGTTGAAGGTTGAGGATAATATGAATTTATATTCAGTGTTGTTGATCAGATAAATCATATAGAGTATTCTATTTTCATAACATTTTAAGTGGAGGAACAATTCCCCACATAAAATTTGACCCAAATCATTTTTTATCATTGGAGGTTTTTTTATAATACGAATGTTCATTCCTTATACCGTCCAACCATAACACTGGGGTTGGCTCCTAAACATAGTTACAAACTCTATCACCTATTTGTTCAACCCCGCATATATTCTAATCCTTACATGCCACATGGGTGCACCATATACTAGTTATGTTTCTCTAAATTTGGAAATTATCCATGAAATTTCCATTGAGTTGGCATGCTAACTTTATGATATATTAGGCTATCTTGGGCTGTTGGCATTGCATTGGAAAAAATGTTTTAGAAAAACTCTATAAAAAAACATTGTAAAACTTCATTGTTATATTATTCTAAACCCTCAAATAAGTCAATTAAAATAATCTCAAAATAATCCTTCTTCAATTATCAAAATAATTATTAATCAAAACATCACCCACATTTATATTCAACACTTTTCTATTGCCAATGTGCTCTTAATAAAGCTCATGAAATGATCCTTAAGATCAGTTCAAAAGACATCATAATACATGTCAGAAATTCAATGTAATTAAAAAAATTTAAACAGTTAGTTGAAATTATGGACAACATCATCAACAAATCCAATGGTTATTTACCTCACAAATTCGGTGAGGGGGGTCGCCGAAGGCCGTGGGGGGGCGTGGGGAGTCACCGACAGCACGGGGGGGTGGGGAGTCGCCGGCCGCGAGGGCGCGGGGGGCGTGGGGAGTCACCGGCCGCGGGGGGCGTGGGTAGTCGCCGGCAGTGCGAGGGCATGTGGAGTCGCCGGCAGCGCGAGGGCACGGGGGGCGTGGGGAGTCTCCGGCCGCGGGCAGCGCGGGGGGTGGGGAGTCGCCGGCAGCGCGAGGGTTAGAGATCGCGAAGGGGAAGGGGGAAAGGGTCGGCGGCTGTGTAAAATAAATCAGGTTTCGCGGCGGTTTATTGAAAACCACCGCGAAACCTTCACCGAAAAAGGTTTAGCGGCGGTTTTGTGAACCGCCGCCACAAAACCGCCGCTAAACCATGTTTTTTTGTAGTGTACATTTTCCACCATTTCCATTAATTGGTATATGTACTGCCCATTATTCTACTCTTTGTGTAATATAATTTCGTTTATGAGTATTTACATCAATTTTTTATTGTCCTTCTTTCATGGGGTGTATGTTTCGAAAGATACCCAAGTCGGTAAGGGAACCTTTCATCCTCCTCTTTTTAAAAGACTTCATTTGTAATGTCTTTTAATTCACATACTATTATGTTGGGATATGTTCTTCTATATCCTTATTTTTGTAAATTTTATGTCCATGTTATTAGATACCATTTTCTCTCTCATCAATTCATTTTCTAGATTTTAAAGTGACGTCGTTACGCTGTCGGATTTATATTAGGGAAGTTCTTAACCAACTTTCAATTATTTGGGTTAAACCTCTACTTCATGATTTTATTATGCCAAGATTATGTGGGGAATCTCAATGTTGTAATTTACACAAACTTTTGGGTATATATAAATTTTCTACACATAATCATCTCCTTGATAAATTCTTATGAACTTGTATGGGAAATAATAACCCAATCTCTTTCATTGAGTTAAATACCTATGTCATTGGTTTTGTTTTTCCAAGATTATGTGTGAATGAAATATGATTGTTTCACACTTATTATATACTTATATTTGGTGTATTTATATTTCTCACACATAATTATGTGATATATTTACCATTAATTTAAGGATACCACCTTTATAATGGATTTCATGTCAATTTACATTTCCATTGAAATTTTATTGTTGTTATGCACCAATTCACTCTTATATGTTGTGTATAATATCCTTTGACATATTATATCATGAATCCCTTTATTCTCATGATATTATAACGCTCGGATTAGATGTTATTCCGCAATTATTTGTATTCAATTGTCTCTCATTTTGTTAAAAATTCATTATCAAAAATAACGTTTTAAATGTTATAATGATTCATTATTCTAAATCTTTATCTTTAATGTCCATGTTTTCAAAATGGTTTTCAGTATTTATTTATATGGAAATTACTGTTTTAAAATTATAATTCCATTAAAATCTTCAAAGTGGTATGGGACACTTTCATTCAAAAATCTCTTTAAAATCGTTTTTGAAAATGGATTGATTAATTCAATATCTTGGAATAACCTATTGTGATTACAAATGAAATGTTGTTATTAAAATGTATATATTTTCAATATTTTATGTGTAATGATGGTACTTCGACATTTTACAGGTGGTTACGTGATAAACCATATGACAGGTGGTGCCGTGAATACCAGGACGAGTGGTTACGTTATAACCTCCAATGCATTGGGTATGGAAGTTGGTCGTATGGCTATTCCATTAAGTATGTGTGGAAGTCGACCGTATAGTTATTCCATTTAAGTATGTTTATGTCCCAAGTTTCCTTTATATGATATGTGTTTTTTATATGGGTTTTATTGTAATCTATTGGTTACAAAAGGGTAAGTAATGGTCTTTTATTCCATGAATAGTTTTTACTACGTCATAAAGGTGAAAATATTACTTCGGTAAAGTATTCATGGTTTACCTATTGTTTTGAAAAAAACTAACAGTTTTTTTTCTTTGTGTATCCTTTACTAGGCTTTTTTTTCTAATCCCAGGTTTTTGAAATGTTTTACACAGGACATAAAGATGAATAGGGTCAAGGATGGGTTCAAAGAAAGACATTCTATCTATAACATTGAACAAGAAATGTTTCTTTTTAAGAGTTTTTTTATTATAATTTTATGGAAACATAGTAGAAGTGTCTACTATGTAATCTTTTGAGATGTAATAGATATGACCAAATTCTCTAAAACTCAAAACGTGAAATGATCATCTATGTGAATTATTCATTTAATTCATGATTACGTAAGGTTTAAGGTTGGGGCCTTATAGTTGGTATCAGAGGTCGGTTTAGATAACATTAGAGGTTAGGGTATTCTCTAAGCTTAAGTGACATTAACCTAATGGTTAGGATTTTAGAAAGAGTCATAGTTTTGATAAAGTGAATGAGTAAGTATATATTAGTGTTTATCTTCCCCATTAGTGCATGATGTTTTTGTTGATATACTCACACTGACATTTCTATTTTTAGTGAATGGATGGATCTAGCAAGCACTAAAGTGACAATAGGTTTAAAGGAAACTATAGTGGTTCTCTGATTAAGAGACTGGATGAAATGGGGGATTCAATTAGGAAACTCATTGTTGTTCTAAACCAACTATCAAGGAGTCATGATCAAACACTTGTACCTTGGTATTTCTGTAATGCATCATGTACGAGATGACCAATCGATGTAGAAGTTCAGGTATTAATTACAAAGGTAACCATTAGGGTTCATATGATCCTTACTTTTGAGATAATTATGGGTCATTATATGTTATTATGGAAAATGAAATGCATGAGATAAACTTGAGGTTAAAATATGTTATGATTATTTTTGACGATTTTATCTCATTTTGGTGAATGTTTTAAGAATTATGTAGTTTAGGAAAAAGGACAACACACGGACCGTGTGACAACCCGTCGCGTCGGACAAAGCTGTGGGAATCGAACCCATAACCAATGTGCGACTGATATTTATCGCCTACCACTAGACAACGTGAAGTCCCTGGTTAGTTTGACTAATTATTTTTAGTTAGATGATTTTAGGAATCAAGAGTAAGTTTATATAGGGTTTTCTATGGAAATTATTAACCTATCATGGAGGATGTGTGATTAGGTTAATTACCTTTCAATATGAGACTTTAAGAGAAAATGATGTTACTTGGAGATAATTTGTAATTTGTACCTTGGAAGACTATGTAATTAAATCCTTCAAATATTTGGGTTTCAATCATAGTTTGGTTTACTTTGAAGAATTTTATGGACAGATTGTTTATCTAATGGTCTTTGTTGAACATTGGGTTTGATGGACAAATTTTGGAGACTAAGAATATATTTTCTTTTTTATAAATGATAATTCATTTTTGGATCTTGTTCTCTAAATTTTTGGTTTTTTATTTTGTCTAAAGAAATTGGAAATATATAGTTCTCTTTTGTGGATTAGGTGATTCTCAAGAAGTTGATTATAGTACTCTTAATGCGAACAAGTCTTCCTAAATACTCGTCTTTTGGAGAAAATATGAGTTTGATTAAGGAATCTAGTAAAATATGAAAGTCTACGTGACAAGTAAGTATGTTTCATTATGATTTAGTTAAGCTCAAAAATAAATTCCTCAATTAATAGTATCTTAAAACAAAAATGTTGTCTGTTAACTTTTCCTACTGGGGATTAAAATACCGTTTAACCCAACACAAGTTAGTGATTTTCTTATGGTTAACTTTCTCTAAGACATGTTTATTATCACTCTCCCTCAGATCATGAACCTTTGTTTTTTCCTCCATATCCATTTTTTCCTACATGGAATCCTAGTACGAGTTAACTCGGGTGACCTTTGGACTTCTATTTCATTATTTTAAAGTGATTGTTTTACTGACTCTTATTCTGATGTGGGATTTTCAATGATGTTTCCAAGCCCCATTTTAAAATTATGAGGATGCAATTCTCAAAAGGGGGGAAGGATGTAAAACCTCAGGTAAATAAAGAATATCACTTTTTCACATTTTTCCATATTTGTGAATAAAATATTAATATAACATTAAAGGGGACGCTATGCTCGATGGTGTACCCAATAGACAACAACGAGTTTCTTGGGAATATTATGTTGAACTCTAGTAATAAAATAATATTATTTTAAATTGTTGTTAACGTCTTGCTGTTGTAATGGAGGGAATGAGTAGAACTAACTACAAAATGATTATATATGTTTGTCAAATATTTTTACTTTTTACAAGAAATGTTAGAGGATTAAAAATTCGAATGAATCCAATTTTAAGCGTAAACATTCTAATATTCCTTAAAAGGACGATTAACTAAATTTTGATGAAGAACCTCTTTTAAATCCACTTTTTTACAATTTGATGTGTTATATTTGAAAAAATACGAATATTTTCTTTAGAATCGTGAAATAAAAATTTACTTTGTGTACATTTTTGGTATTTTTCGATAATGTTCAGTTTTTAAGGAATAAAGGAAAATGTAGTATTTTAATTCAAAACCTCTTTTTAATCTAATTTATTTATATGATTAGATAATCTTCTGAAGTGGTTTTATAGTGAAATTATAATATAGTTTTACCATTTAATCCAATAGTGGTCGTTGGAATTAATTTTATCTTGAAATTGGACTTAAACTAGTGTCAATATTTTGATACTTATTGTTTCATAAAAACACGTTATTTTCTATGAGTGTGGGAATTAATTAGTAAATTAATTAATTTATCTTATATGTTTTTAATTTTGTAAAATAAACATAATTTTTGAATTTGGAATATCAAATATACCTTAGGAGTAATTTTTGGTATTTTTCTGAAAAACATCAATTTTAGATGAATAGTGAAACCACTAAGTGGTAGTTAAAGAAACTAATTTTTCGTTTAAATGAAACTTTTCCACTACTGTGATTTGATTTTCAAAAATCCGACATAGATGGTTGCCATTAAGATGGAAAATGTGGTTCAATGAGATTAAAATAATTTTTGGTGAATAGTAACTTTTCAGTTTTATTAATCGCGATTAAAGGTAATTAGTGTAATTTAAGGTAAAAATAATGTTTTAATAATATTAAATGACATAGAAAGATTTCCTACCCTCATTTTATGTGTCATGGCCGACCAATACAATCCATTGGTCAACTTGGGGACCCCATGGAGCCACTTTGGTAGGAAATGACATAAATATCTTTTATATTTAAAGTTAAAATAAAAATGTCACAAACATAAGTTGTTTTACTAAAAAAATTAAAATGGGGTTATAAAAGTCATATTTTTTACTATAAATATTAATTAAAAATATAAAAATCTTTCCTACATCATGATATTTTTTTTATAATTTTTAGACCTTAAATAAATTAATTTATTTATGACACCATGATGATGCAGTGATTACCTCATAAATGAACGATTTAAATAAAATGAGAAGATAGGGTGAACTATAAGTCATAAACATGTAACAAACCTATTGTATGGGTGAATTTAGAAACCTTATCACCATATCCTCGAAATATATCCTTTTGGGACCATTTAAATCCTAAAATCATTTTATAATAAAGTAATATTTTAAAAATTTCCAAAAGTGCCCCTCCTCTACTCTTATAAAAAGCCCCCAACTCTACCACCGTACACACACCACTCATGCATTTGGTTTAGCCAAACCCTTACCATTCCATCTCTCCAAATCCCTATCTTAATCCCTGAAGCCTCACTTTTGGCAGAATCCTTTCCAAGGAATCCTTTGATTTCAAATCAAAGAGAGTTACCCGATTTATAGGTAATGTCTTCCCTTGTGTTTTTTGTCTTATTTTTCTTATCCAAACCCTTAAAATATTTTTATTAATTTTTGGAAGAAAAAAAGTATCTCAAAAATACTAGGATGTTGTTATAAGAAGTATTAGAGCTACACATTCACACACCTTCGTCTAATGGTTAAAGAACATACTGTTTCTGTGGATGGCGAATTACTGCCTCACGAAACGATGGTTGTTCAATATTATTTTAACACCTTCAAAGGTGGCCATTAAGATGTCACTATATTTATATATGATATATCATATGTTTATGTTTTCCTTAAGCTTATGTATTTTTCATTTATGACATACCTTTATGGTTTCCATTATGGGTAAACACAATATCTTCATTTTAGGATGTGCGGACTACCGCCCTCTCAAAGTGATTTGATTCGTTAATTCCATATATGGGATGTATAAAGGATGGAATTAATGGTATTACATATGATATCTTACTTTAATTATAATATACCTTTCTATCATTATTATGTCATTCCATTGAATACAAAAAAATGAAATTAAAGTAGCGTTCATGCGTACGTATGGCTTACCGTCTCCATGAACAGTACATTTCATTTCTTATCTACAAATTTTATGTACTTATATAAGTACATATATATAATGGATATATATGTAATATATTACATAGAAATTACATATATAATTCTTGAATTATAATATATCTATCTCTTATACTGTTTGAATTCCATTAATATGACAAAAAAATTGAAGTAGCGTTAATGCGTATGTACGGCCTGCCGTCTCCATGAACGGTGCATTTAATTTTTTTTACAAATTCTATAGAATAGTATAAAATGAATACATAATTGATATATATATATATATATGATATTTAAAACAACAATACTATTCTGGATATGATGTACCTATAACTACATGGATAATTCTTTTCTAGCAAGTTCAATTTTTACTCATGTACCGAACATCGACAAAAACGTCGGATATTAACTCACTTTATTAACCAATTATTATAACATTATTATATGTGATAGGAACTGAAAAATAATATTTAAAGGAGTTACTTAAGAAATTATAAATTGACCAAATTTTATTATTCAGGAGATTAATGAACGATCGAGTCATGTCAGACACGAGGTAATGGATCCTACCCCTCTTTCTCTTTAAGTACAATCTTTTATGTCATTCCTTTTAAGCTCATATTTCTTATGATTGGGATGTTATTTTATATTACTCTTACTGTATTGTTTATTTTCATATGATTATCGACCATATTTTCTCTCATCAATCCATTTTTGGAAGTTTTGAGTGGCGTCGTTAGGCTGCCGAATTTTCGTAAGAGATCATATCTCTCTCTTTTTAAGTACTCTCATTTATGTCACTTCTTTTAAGCTCCTATTTTTTATGTTGGGGGATGTTATATTATATTAATATTTCTTTAAATTTTATTTTATTATGATGAGATACCCTATTTGATGTCATCAATCCATTTTTGGATGTTTTAAGTGGCACCATTTGGCTGTCGAGCTTTCATAAGGGGTTTTCATGTCACTTTTATTCCTATGAGATTTATGCTACATTTTCCACCATTTCCTTTGAGTGGTACATTTAATGACCATTATTATACTCTTTGTGTAATATAATTTCGTTTATGATTATTTACATCAATGTTGTATTGTCCTTCTTTCATGGGGTGTATGTTTCGAATGATACCCAAGTCAGTAAGGGAACCTTTCACCCTCCTCTTTTTAAAAGACTTCAGCTGTTATGTCTTTTAATTCACATAAAATTATGTTGGGATATGTTCTTAAATATCCTTATTTATATAGATTTTATATCCAAGTGACGAGATACCAATTTCTCTCTCATCAACTCATTTTCTGAATTTTAAAGTGACGTCGTTAGGCTGTCAGATTTATATTAGGGTACTTCTTAACCAACTTTTCAATTATTTGGGTTAAACCTCTACTTCGTGATTTTATTATGCCAAGATTATGTGGGGAATCTCTATATTGTAATTTCCACAAACTTTTATGTAGATATACTATTTCTACACATAATCATCTCATTGATAAATTCTTATGAACTTGTATGGGAAATAATAACCCAGTCCCATTTCATTGAGTTAAATACCTATGTCATTGGTTTTGTTTTTCCATGATTATGTGTGAATGACATATGATTTTTTCACACTTAATATCCACTTATATTGGGTGTATTTATATTTATCACACATAATTATGTGATATATTTATCCTTAATTTAAGGATACCACCTTTATAATAGATTTCATCTGAATTTACATTTCCATTGAGACTTCATTGTTGTTATGCACCAATTAACTCTTATATTGTGTGTATACTGTCCTTTGACATATTATATCATGAATCCCTTTATTATCATGGTATTATAAAGCTCGGATTAAATGTTATTCCACAATTATTTGTATTCAAGTGTCTCTAATTTTGTAAAAAACTCTTTAACAAAAATATCGTTTTAAATGTTTTAAAGATTCATTATTCTAAATTGTTATCATTAATGTCCATGTTTTCAAAATGGTTTTCAGTATTTATTTATATGGACTTTAATGTTTTAAAATTATAATTCAATTAAAATCTTCAATGTGGTATGGGACACTTTGATTCAAAAATCTCTTTTAAGTGGTTTTTGAAAATGGATTGATTAATTCAATATCTTGGAATTACCTATTGTTATTGCAAATGAAATGTTGTTATTGAAATTTTTATATTTTTAATATTTTATGTGTAATGATGTTACATGGAAATTTTACATGTGGTTACGTGATAAACCATATGAAGGGTGGTGCCGTGAATACCAGGACAGGTGGTTACGTTATAACCTCCAATGCATTGGGAATAGAAGTTGGTCGTATGGCTATTCCATTAAGTAATTATGGAAGTCGACCGTATATTTATTCCATTTAAGTATTTTTATGTCCCAAGTTACCTTTATATGTTATGTGTTCATTATATGGGTTTTATGGTAATATTTTGGTTACAAAATGGTAAGTAATGGTCTTTTATTCCATGAATAGCTTTTACTACTTCATAAAGGTGAAAAGTATTACTTTGGTAAAGTATTCATGGATTACTTATTGTTTTGAAAAAACTAATAGTTTTCCTTCTTTGTGTATCCTTTACTGGGCTTTTTTTGCTCATCCCATGTTTTTGAAATGTTTTCCTTAGGACTTAAAGATGAATTGGGTCAAGTATGGGTTCAAGGATAGACATGCTATCTAAAACATAGAACTAGACATGTTTCTTTTTAAGAGTTTTTTTATTATTTTATGGAAACATAGTAGAAGTGTATACTATGTAATATTTTGAGATGTAATAGTTATGAACTAATTCTATAAAACTCTAAACTTGAAAAGAACATCTATGTGAATTATTCATTTATTTCATGATTAAGTAAGGTTTACGGCCGGGGCCTTATAGTTGTTATCAGAGGTCAGTTTAGATAACTTTAGAGGTTAGGGTATTCTCTAAGCATAAGTGACATTACCCTAATGGTTAGGATTTCAGAAAGAGTCCTAGTTTTGATAAAGTGAATTATTAAGTATATCTTAGTGTTTATCTTCCCCATTAGTACACGATGGTTTTGTTGATATACTCACAATGGCATTTCTACTTTTAGTGAGTGGATGGATCTAGCAGGCACCAAAGTGACAATAGGTTTGAAGGAAACTGTAGTGGTTCTCTGATTAAGAGACTGGATGAAATGGGGGATTCAAGGAGGAAACTCGTGGTTATTCTAAACCAACTATCAAGGAGTCATGATCAACCACTTGTACCTTGGTATATTCTATAATGAATCATGTACGAGATGACCAGTCGATGTTGAAGTTCATGTAATAATTATAAAGGTAACCATTAGGGTTTATATGATCCTTACTTTTGAGGTAATTATAGGTTATTATATGTTATGATGGAAAATGAAAGGCATGAGATAAACATGAGGTTAATATATATTATGATTATTTTTGATGATTTTATCTCATTTTGGGGAACGTTTTAAGAATTATGTAGTTTTGGAAAAATGACAACACATAGACCGTGTGACAACCCATCACGTCAGACAAATATGTGGGAATCGAACCCACAACCAAAGTGCAACTGGTATTTATCACCTACCACTGGACAACGTAAATTCCTTGGTCAGTTTGACTAATTCTTTTTAGTTAGATGATTTTAGGAATCAAGAGTAAGTTTATTTAGGGTTTTCTATGGAAATTGTTAGTTTATCATGGAGGATGTGTGATTATTTTAATTACTTTTCAATATGAGACTTTAAGAGAAACTGATGTTATTTTGAGATAAATGTTAATTTGTACCTTGGAAGACAATGTCATTAAATCCATCAAATATTTGGGTTTCAATCTTAGTTTGGTTTACTTTGAAGAATTTTATTGAAAATTTTTTTATCTAATGGTCTTCGTTGAACATTGGGTTTATTGGACAAATTTTGGAGATTAAGAATAGATTTTCTTTTTTATAAAGGATCATTCATTTGTGGATCTTGTTCTATCAATTCTTGGTTATGGATTTTGTCAAAAGACATGGGAAATATATAGTTATCTTTTGTGGATTATGTGATTCTCACGAAATTGATTATAGTACTCTTAATGTGAACAAGTCTTCCTAAATACTCGCCTTTTGGTGAAAATATGAGTTTGATTAAGGAATCTAGTAAAAGTTGAAAGTCTACGTGACAAGTAAGTATATGTCATTATGATTTAGTTATGCCCAAAAATAAATTCCTCAATGAAGAGTAACTTAAAACAAAATTTTTGTTTGTTAACTTTTCCTACTGGGGAATCAAATACCATTTAACCCATAACAAGTTTGTGATTTTATTATGTTTAACTTTTTCCTAGACATGTTTACTATAACTCTCCCTTAGAACATGACCCTTTGTTTTTTCCTCCATATCCATGTTTTCCTACATTGAATCCTAGTATGATTTAACTCGGGTGACCATTGTTCTTCTCTTTCATTATTTTAATGTGATTGTTTTACTGACTCTTGTTCCAATGTGGGATTTTCAATGAAGTTTCCAAGACCAATTTTAAAATTGCGAGGACGCAATTCCCAAAAGGGGGGAAGGTTGTAACACCCCAGGTAAATAATGAATATGACATTTTCACATTTATCCATATTTGGGAATAAAATATTAATATAACTTTAAAAGGGACGCTATGATCGATGGCATACCCAATAAGCAACAACGAGTTTCTTGGGAATCTTACGTTGCACTCTAATAATAAAATAAAATTATTTTAAATTGTAGTTAACGTCTTGCCGTTGTAATATCAGGAATGAACAGAACTAACTACAAAATGAATATATATGTTTGTAAAATATTTTAAATTTTTACAATAAATGTTAGAGGAATAAAAATTTGAATGATTCCAATTTTAAGCGTAAACATTCTAATATTCTTTAAATGGTCTATTAACTGCCTTTTGATGATGAACCTCTTTTAAATCCTCTTTTTGAAAATTTTATGTGTTATTTTTGAAAAAATAAAATTCTTCATTAGAATCAGGACATCAAAAATTACTTTGTGTAAATTTTTGGTATTTTTTCGATAATGTTCAATTTTTTAATGAATAGAGACAAATGTTGTATTTTAATTCAAAACATATTTTTAATCTATTTTATTTATATGATTTTATTATATTTTTAATTGGTTTTAAAGTGAACTTAGAATATATTTTTACCATTTAATCCAATAGTGGTCTTTGGAATTAATTTCATCTTGAAATTGGACGTAAACTAGTGTCAATCATTTGATAATTATTGTTTCATATAAACATGTTATTTGCTCTGACATCGTGAATTAATTATTAAATTATATAATGTAACTTATATGTTTTGAATTTATTAAAATATACATCATTTTCGAATTCGGAATATCAAAAATAGCTTAGGGGTAATTTTTGGTATTTTTCTGAAAAACATCAATTTTAGATGAATAGTGAAACCACTAAGTGGTAGTTAAAGAAACTGATTTTTCGTTTAAATGAAACTTTGCCACTTTTGTGATTTTATTTTCAAAAATCCTACATACATGGTTGTCATTAAGAAGTAAAATGTGATTCAATGAGATTAAAATATTTTTTTGTGAATAGTAACTTTAAAGTTTTATTAATCGCGATTAAAGGTAATTAGTTTAATTTAAGGTAAAAATAATGTTTTAATAATATGAAATGACCTAGACACATGTCCTACCCTCATTGGATGTGTCATGTCCGACCAAGATAATCCATGGGTCAACTTGGGGACCCCATGAAGCCACTTTGGTATGAAAATGACATATATAACTTTTTATTTAAAGTAAAAATAAAAATATCACAAACATGAGTTGTTTTACTAAAACAATTTTTAAATGTGGTTATTAAAGTCATATTTTTTACTATAAATACTCATTAGAAATATAAAAATATTTCCTACATCATGATAATTTTTTTATAATTTTTAGACATTAAATAAATTAATTTATTTATGACATCGTGATGATGCAGCGATTACCTCATAAATGAACGATTTAAATAAAATGAAAAGATAGAGTGAAATATAGGTCTTAAACGTGTCAAAACCCTATTGTATGGGTGTATTTAGAATCCTTATCACCTTAGCCTATAAATATATTTTTTTTGGACCTTATAAATCTGAAAATCGTTTTATAATAAAGTAATATTTTATAACTTTCCAAGAGTGCCCCTCCTCTCCTCTTATAAAAGGCCCCCAACTCTACCACCTTACACACACCTCTCCTCTTATTTTGCTTCTCCAAACCACTAAAAATTTTTTATTACTTTTTTTTGTAACAAAACCAGTGTATTATATATACTATGATGTTTTTATAAGAATTATTAGAGCTACACTTTCACACACCTTCGTCTAATGGTTAAATAACATATTTTTTCTGTGGATGGTGAATTACTACCTCACGAAACGATGACTGTTAAATATTCTTTTAACACCTTCAAAGGTGGCCATTAAGATGTCACTATATTTATATATGATATATAATATTTTTTTGTTTTCATTAAGCTTCTTTATTTTTCATTTATGTCATACCTTCATTGTTTCCATTATGGGTAAACGTGATATCTTCATTTTAGGAAGTGCGGACAACCACCCCCTCAAAGTGATTTGATTGGTTAATGCCATATGTGGGACGTATAAAGGATGGAATTAATTTTATTATATATTATATCCTACATTAGTTATAATATACCTTTATATCATTATTATTTCATTCCATTGAATACAAAAAAAAAGAAACGAAAGTAGCGTTCATGCGTACGTACGACTTACCGTCTCCATTAACGGTACATTTCATTTCTTATCTCCAAATGATATGTACTATTATCAGTATATATATATAATGAATATATATGTAATATATTAAATCTAAATGATATATATCATTATGGAATTATAATATATATATCTCTCATTTTTTTAATTCCATTAATATGAAAAAATTGAAAGTAGCGTTCATGCGTACGTACGGCCTACCGTCTCCATGAACGGTGCTTTTAATTTTTTTTCCAAATGCTATTGAATAGTATAAAATTAATATATACTGGATATATATGAGATTTAAAACATCAATACTATTCTGGATATGATGTACCTATAACTACATGGAAAATTCTTTTCCAAAAAATTCAATTTTTACTCATGTACCGAACATTGACAAAAATGTCTGATATGAAATCCCTTTATTAACCAATTATTATAACATTATAATATGTGATATGAACTGAATAATAATATTTAAAGGAGGTCCTTAAGAAGTTATAATTTGACCAAATTTTATTATTCAGGAGATTAAAGAACGATCGAGTCATGTCGGAAACGAGGTAAGGGATCTTACCCTATCTTTCTTTTTAAGTACACTCTTTTATGTCATTCCTTTTAAGCTCATCTTTCTTATGATTGGGATGTTATTTTATATTACTCTTACTGTAATTTTTATTTTCATATGATGATAGATCCTATTTTCTCTCATCAATCCATTTTTGGAAGTTTTGAGTGGCGTCGTTAGGCTGCCGAATTTTCGTAAGAGATCCTATCTCTCTCTTTTTAAGTACTCTCTTATATGTCACTTCTTTTAAGCCCCTGTTTGTTATGTTGGGAGATGTTCATTTATATTAATCATTCTTTAAATTTTATTTTAATATTATTATATACCCTATTTTATCTCATTAATCCATTTTTGGAAGTTTTAAGTGGCGTTGTTAGGCTGGCGAGCTTTCATAAGGGATTTTTCAGCTCACTTTATTCCCGTGACATTTATGCTATATTTTCCACCATTTCCTTTTAGTGGTATATGTACTGCCCATTATTATACTCTTTGTGTAATATAATTTCTTTTATGAGTATTTACATAAATTTTTTATTGTCCTTCGTTCATGGGTGTATGTTTCGAAAGATACCCAAGTCGGTAAGGGAACATTTCACCCTCCTCTTTTAAAAGACCTCTTTTGTTATGACTTTTAATTCACATACTATTATACTGGGATATGTGCTTATATATCCTTATTTATGTTAATTTTATGTCCATGTTATGAGATACCATTTTCTCTCTCATCAACTCATTTTCTGAATTTTAAAGTGACGTCGTTTGTCTATCGGATTTCTATAAGGGAACTTCTTAACCCAGTTTCAATTCTTTGGGTTAAACCTCTACTTATTGATTTTATTATGCCATGATTATGTGTGGAATATCTATTTTGTAATTTCTAAAATCCTTTCTGTAGATATACTATTTCTACACATAATCATGTCATTGATAAATTCTTATGAACATGTATGGGAAATAATAACCCAGTCTCATTTCATTGAGATTAATACCTATGTCATTGGTTTTGTTTTTCCAAGATTACGTGTGAATGAAATCTGACTGTTTCACACATAATATCCACTTATATTGGGTGTATTTATATTTCTCATACATAATTATGTGATAGATTTATCTTTAATTTAAGGATACCACCTTTATAATGGATTTCATCTCAATTTACATTTCCATTGAGTCTTCATTGTTGTTATGCACCAATTCACACTTATATGGTGTGTATACTATCCTTTTACATATTATATCAGGAATCCCTTTATTCTCATGATATTATAAAGCTTGGATTAAATTTTATTCCATAATTATTTGTACTCATGTTTCTCTCATTTTGTTAAAAACACTTTAACAAAAATATCTTTATAAATGTTTTAAGGATTCATTATTCTAAATCATTATCATTAATATCCATGTTTTAAAAATGGTTTTCAGTATTTATGTATATGGACATTAGTGTTTTAAAATTATAATTCAATTAAAATCTTCAATGTGGTATGGGACACATTGATTCAAAAATCTCTTTTAAATGGTTTTTGAAAATGGATTGATTAATTCAATATCTTGGAATTACCTACTGTGATTGAAAATGAAATGTTTTTATTAAAATGTTTATATTTTCAATATTTTATGTGTAATTATGGTACTTATACATTATACGGGTGGTTACGTGATAAAATATATGACGTGTGGTGCCGTGAATATCAGGAAGGGTGGTTACGTTATAACCTCCAATACATTGGGTATGGAATTTTGCTGTATGGGTATTCCATTAAGTATGTGTGGAAGTCGGCTGTATGGTTATTCCATTTAATTATGTTTATGTCCCAAGTTACCTTTATATGATATGTGTTCTTTATATGGGTTTTATGGTAATCTTTTGGTTACAAAAGGGTAAGTAATGGTATTTTATTCCATGAATAGTATTTACTACTTCATAAAGGTGAAAAGTATTACTTTGGTAAAGTATTCATGGTTTACATATTTTTTTAAAAAACTAACAGTTCTCCTTCATTGTGTATCCTTTACTGGGATTTTTTTTTCTAATCCCATGTTTTTGAAATGTTTCCCCTAGGACATAAAGATGAATAGGGTCAAGGATGTGTTCAAGGAAATACATGATATCTAAAACATGGAGCTAGAAATGTTTCTTTTTAATAGTATTTTTTATTATTATTGTATGGAATCATTATAGAAGTGTCTACTATGTAATCTTTTGAGATGTAATAGTTATGACCTAATTATCTAAAACTCTAAACCGGAAAAGATCATCTATGTGAATTATTCATTTAATTCATGATTAAGTAATGTTTAAGGTCGGGGCCTTATAGATGTAGTGTCCCTTATCTTTTGAGTAGACACCTCTCCATATAATTCTGATCTAGATCCCACTCTAGTAGTTCTATAGAAGGAAATTGTTAGGGAGGATGGGAATGTAATATTTATGGGTAAGGAATGAAATCTTCAAATTATGGATGTACCTATTGTAAAAGAATATATAGATGTATATATATATTATTTTCTTTGACATCCTTCAGAGAGGGATGTTGAGATCTCTATTACGTTAATTCCATATTCAAGATATATATCCAAGACTCCTAATATAATTTCCACTGTGGAATCAGTAGAATGGGAGAAACAACTAGAGAAATTGAGTATGAAGTTATTTTTTCTCCCTAGTGTTTATCCATGTGGATATCCTATTATTTTTGTTAAGAATAAAGATGGATCTATGAGGATGTGCATTGAATTCAGGGATATCAGTGCTATAACGATAAAGAACAAGTATCCTCTTCCTTTCAATAATGATTTATTTTATTAACTTCATAGAGCCTAATATTTCATTAATATTGATCTTTGATATATATATAATCATTTTATTTTGAAGAAGGAAGATATTTCAAAGATGACATTTTGAACATGGTATGGACATTGCAGGTTTACTGTAATTCCATTTGGACTAACTAATGCACCTTCAATTTTCATGGATCTAATGAATATAGTTTTCAAGGAGTATTTTGATTTATTTGGTGTGTTATTTATTAGTTATAGGATGGTATTCTCCAAAATCTATGATGATCACAAGTATCACTTGTGTATTATTATGATTACTCCTAGAATAAATAAATGATATGGGAAGTATTGAAAGTGTTAATTTTGGAATCACTTAGTTTCTTTTCATGACCATACTGTCTCTGAAGATGGAATCATAGCCGAGTTAGTTCTTAAATTGTTTTAACCAACGAATATAATCTAGGTATGCAGTTTTCTTTGGGTTATCTAGTTATTATCGATGTTCCCATAAGAACATTCCATGATAAGACAACTCGTTAACCAAAATTACTCATTAAGGGTTTATGTTTGTATAGAAAAAATAAGGTCAATACATTATTTATTAATTGAAGTGAAGATTAGTTCATCCTACAATCTTTACTATTTCATCAAAAAATGTATGATTTATAATTTATTGTGATTCATCATGGAAATGACTTGGTTATTTATTTTTTATGAATAATAGAGTTATTTTCTATTCATCAAGGTATTTCAAAACTCATGAATAGATCTATCCAACTCATGATCATGAGTTCTCAGCTACTATCTTTTCTCTAATGATATGGAAACATGATCTATATGGTGATATTATTAATATATATATAAATGGATCCAGAGAGTTTTAATTATATCATATCACTGAAAGAACTCGACATGAGGCAAACGATATTTCTCAAACATTTCAAGGATTGTGATTTTTCAATACACTACCACATAGGGAAGGTTAATAAAGCAGGTGATTCATGGGGCAGGAAGGATCATCGAGTGATAAACCAAATGTGGATTGATATGTATCCTTAGTACATGGATCTATGAATGGTGGATATGTCAATTATCAGTGAATTTGAAGCATAATTACTTTTTCAATTGGATTTGCAGCCATATATTTTGGAAATTATTAAAATATCTTAGAGTAATGAGGAGTTTCTTCATAATAAAATTAATGTATTGAATTATGGGAAGTTTCCAGACTTTGAGTGTGTGGATGAAATACTTAAATTTGGAAGGTGACTATGTGGTCCCTATATATTAGATTATTTCCAGAGATTTAATTTTTCTATTCTCTTAGGTTGGACTAAGATGTATAGATATTTGAATGAACATTTATGGTCGGATAATATGAATTAAAAATTGGTTATTATGTATCAATATGTGTGTGCTGTCAACAAGTGAAGGTTGAAATACAACACCCTAGAGGCTCCAGGAATCCCATTCCTATTCCAACTTGGAAATGGGATGTCATTAGTATATATTTTTACACCAAAATACCAAAAATCCTATGAAATAATGATTCAATATGGTTGAGTGTTGATTAAATTACCAAATATACACATTTCATTTATATAGGGGAGTATTTTCCACTAAATCACCATATATGAATCTTTATTAATGAAAATATAAGACACCATGTTGGAAAATTTTTAATAGATTATGATTATGGTCAATGATTTATTTCAATATTTTGAAAAGAAAATAGTTAGAATGATTTGGTTATGGAGCTTCATTTGAATACTTATTATCACCCTCAAACAAATGAGTAGTCTAAAATAATGATACAAACATTCGATGACATGATGAGATCATTATCACATGAATTAAAAGGTTTGTGGGATCAGTATATACCTATGGTAGAGTTTGAATACAAAAATAGTTTCAATTCTAGGGGTAAAATGAAACCACATGAATTAGCTTATAGAAAGATTTCTCATACACTAACATGTTGGGATATAGTTTGTGAAATGAATATTAATGTCCTAGAGATTCTAGAAGAAAAAATAGAGAATGTAATGACTATTCAAACCCATATCAAAGCATCCCAGTTGAGGAAAAAAATATACTCTGATAAATTATGGAAGGATTAGAAATATCATTTGGGAGATCATGATTTAATGAATGTATATATATGGAATGATTTTATATGATTTGAAATGATGGGAAAATCAATCATGAGGTATATTGGTCCTTTTGAAATCCTACAAATAATTGGAGCTGTAGATTATTGTTCTCCTATTCAACGTAGGCTTTATTAATTAAACCATATGTCCCATGTCTATTTTTTGTGGATGTATATTCTAGTCCCATCACTTTTCTTCACTCTCGAGAGAATAGAATTGGAACTGTATTTATTTTTCTGTAAAGAGTCTATTTTAATACTGGATAGTATAGAAAAAATGATGAGAAATTTGATGACTCTTTTGGTAATGGTATTTATAAAAAATCATAAAATTGATGATGTGGTGTGGAACCTGAGGAGATTATGTTGAAGAATTACCCAAAATATTTTTATGGGCATATAATCTGGAAATTTTGATGAAAACAATTTTGTAGGAGGGGAGAATGTAACAACCCAAAATTCTATGAATTTGATTTTCCTTATTATGTTTTCTTCATATAGTATAGATCACATATAATCACTTTTAAAACACAAGAAAAACCTTATATAAGAATAAGTAATTAAATAATAGGTATTTCTATCAGTTAAGGAACACGAACAGATGAAGTAGTAACTTGACCTTTTGAATAGTAATATGACCCTTATGAATAATAAATCAGACTAATGAATAGTAAAATCACTCATTAAATGTATAAATAAAATTTAGTCATATAATAATTTAAATTTTGATATAATTATATCATAGTGTACGAAAATGAATATTTTAAAAATTAATACATAAGTGTTGGAATTTTAGTATGTCATAAATATTTAATTAGAACACTATAATTAATATAATGAATTAAAAAAAATTACTTTCATAAAAAATATTCATAAATAATTATTTAGTTGTCTTATGTTTTTAGTATAATTTTATCTGACCTATGTTAATTTATGGAAGTGTTATATAATTAGTTAAAAATTTAAAAATATATTTTTTGAGTAAATGTTTATTTTAATTAAATATTAAATTTCTCATATATAAGAAATTATATTCAGAAATGGAGTTCAATTTTTAATTCTACATGTCAAAAAATCGTTAGGGTGATTTTTTGGGATTTTTTTTAAAATATTACTTAATTTTTAATTGAGTAGTAATATATAGTAATTTATAGTATAAATACATTATAAGATAAATACACTATTACATGAGTCAAGGATTGTGTAGGAAACCAATGTTTGAACTAACATAAACTTATTAATATATTCAGTCACAAGAATAAACACTATTACTTTTCATGATCAATCTAATATAAAAAATATTAAAGAGAAATCATCCATTAGATGAACTATAAATACCACCCAACACCACACCTTCTCCTCACAACTATAAGACATGAATCCTATTAAAATTATACACAAAAACTATTCCCTATTACATCCCAACGTCTAAGATATATTTTTCTAGAAAAGAGAACAAAACCAGTCCCCATAAAGAGGCTCTTAAAGAAGACTATATCACAGGTAAAATCCTTTTCCTTTTACTTTTAATTCTAATCAAGTTCATTCGTTTTATTATTTTCTATGCACCTCCTATGTCAAATAATAATAACAACACTAGTATCATATATATAATAGAATGAAATCATGTTAATGGAATAACCATTACTAATATTTTAACTCTCTCTATCTCTCTATTTTAAAATGAAATCATCATCTGAGAGGTGCCAATTAACTACCTTCATGGACGACGAAATTTCAATCATTAATTTAAACTTAAAGGCTAGTCATGAAACCATTTTTATGATTAAACAATAAAATTATATATGTATTAAAACTATTATTATGTTATGTATGTTACATAGCTATATAATAGTAAATGAAAAAACAAAATGGGTTCAATATGATCAATAACCACCATAATAATATAAATGATTATAATAAAATATATTATATAATGATTCATAATAACACCATATAAACAAATGATATATATAACAATTTACAAATATTTATATTCATTAATATATTATAAACACAATTCTAGATAATTATACCAATTTTACATGAAATTCATTACACGTATACATGTATATGAATCATGAAAACCAAGAAAAAATGCTAGTACGAAATAAAATTGTATCTGGTACCTCCTCAAACAGGCCATAAATTAACATAGTGGAATTATATTAAATAATGTAATTGTATAGGGTGTTTTGAATTAATTAATTAATTTATTTAATATTATTATCCATTTCATTATGGTCATGTTTATAACACATGCGTACATACGGTAAGGGTTTTCTACCCGAACCTCCAATTTCATTCAGGTTACTCTTTTTTTTCTCTCTTTACCCCAATACAATTATTAATTATTCTTAGGTAATTATCAAAACTTATTTTTCTAATGTTTTATATATATTTACCAATAGGTCCCTTTTTTATTTTTTGGGTAGTCACTTGTTTTATAATGAATGTTCTCAAATTCTTCATGATAAACAAGCCCCATTGGATTCTTTATTTCCCGAATCCCTACCATTAATATAGTGAACTATATAATCTCTTTTAATCCAACATTATTTTTATAATATCTATCATCTTATTAAGATAAAAATAACTTATTTCACTTTTGATTTTATATCTATATTTTCAGAAAAATAATTCTTTGAAAAGAAAAAGTGTATTTCTCTCATGTATTAATAGATGATTTTATAAGAGTATTTCTATCTAGGTCAACACACATGTTGATTATTATATTTAATTGCGAGTTATATTTTATGATATAATATAAATTATTTTATTTTATTTTTTATTATTATATTCCATGTGGATTTCAAATCTTCATACCATTCACCTAATTACTCTAAATGGTTAGTGTTTATGATTTCTGATTAGGGAAATTTATTTACATTTTGTATGTTAGTTTTAATATGAATGTAGATGTTGATTATGATTTCCAAATTTATCTGATCAATATATTAAACCATGAAAGTGATGGGTGGGTCCTTCTCTATCCCCATTATTCATTATTTTGTCTAATGAGAAAACTAGACTAGGTTTTTTTCCATTATGTAAGGAGTCTTGGCCGAGGGCTTAATGGTATGATTATAAAGTCCGAAATTAAGAATTTAATCATTATAATGATACAAATTTTTTTCCAAGTGATTATTTAAATTGTTTAATATATATGGTTATTTATTATTATGCCATTATAATTTTTAATTCCATACATTTTTTTCTCAATAATATGTTTTAGTGGCCTCTGTACTTCCATTTATTCACTATACTTCGTATTTTTTGGATTTTATAAATTACTCACCCTTACTGAGCATTTGAACTCCCCCTTTTATGTGTTTTGTTTTCCCCATGGTGAGAATATGTATATGAAGAATGAATTGTTAGTATAATCTATAATTTTTTTGGTGTTTCCAATATATTAAATATTTTGTACATTATTTCAATTTGTAATGAAACAATTATGTATGTATCTAGTTTTCCAATTCTACTAGACAATTTTTTTAATTTAGGATATAACTACCTTGTATATATGACAGTGTAATAAAATAATTCATCACCTCAAGGAAACTGTGGTTTGTGTCCTTACATCTTACCAATATTTAATTTTTCATTTCATTTTATTTATTTTATGGGGATTATGATTTAGAAATTTACAAAGTGTGAAGAAATTATTTCACAATATCATCATTATTTAGGATTGTTTTTGTATATTTCTCCCTCATAAAAATTACTTGAAATTTATATACATAAATAAATATATAATATTCTAATATGGTTATTCACAATATTTTTTCCAATAATTTTATAATTTATCCTCTCTTTGGTAGTTAATCATTTTGAGAAAATATTATTATGAAAATTTCATTTTGATTCTCCCTTTCCTTGAAAATCATTTTTCATCAAGGTCCATGTTATATAAAAAAATTCTCAAAACTCCTATTAATATTTTCAAAATTATTTATTAATTAAAATTTTTCATAATTTGACTTTTTTTAAAAACATGTGTAATATTTAGTTTATTTAAAAACAAGACACTTTTGGATTTTACAGAAAAGGTATAAGGAATATTTGGTTTAATGTTTCTACATGAAAATTATTTTATGCCATCATGAATACACATTTTTTTAAGTATTATAATCAATGTTCTCAAAGGTTATTTTAAAATAAAATTTATTTTCCAAATATATCATTCATTTTTAATGGTTTTTTTAATGTGTAGAGGTTGTTTTCATAAAAAAATATTTAAACAATATTTATAAAGTATTTATATTTAGGGATGAAATCATCACTTTATTGTAATTTTGATCCACTAGAGATATGATTTATTCATATCATTATTAATTTATTGATGCATGGTTTGTCGTCATTATGACAGTGGTTGATCAATTTTATTACCATTCTCTGTATAATTATGGAAGGATAATGATTATATTTATTTCATTAGGGTATCCATTAACCTTTTTAATAATAGTTTTTGAATATAAATAATTAACACTAATAAGGATTTACTGGTTTTTTAAGAGGAATAAATTGGAATTATTATATTTTGGGAGGTTTGTTACTATAGATATCCCAATAACGCATTGATATATCTCATTATAAAAATTATTTGACAAAAATTTGATGGGTTTCTTCCCCCATTTATAAACTGTCTTGTGAATGGTCTTGAAAGAATATTTTGGATATATGAAATTCTCCAATACATCATTATGAGATATTTTATTTCCATTTGGTTATTTTATTGTTATAATATCATTGGATTTGTTTCATGAATGTGTGATTATTTATATGAATTTATTAGATCATTATTTATGTTGTCCACATTATGCTAAATTTATTGATATAAGGGAAAGTGTTTCCATTATTTAATACAATATATTGATTTTATTTATTTAATCATGATTGTTTCATAGTACTCTTACCTTTATTAAGAATATGACCACATCCCTTACATTTATAGGATACTAGGTTGTGTTTTGTGATAAATATGTGTGGTTACTATATGAGGAATAATCACGTTCTTATAAAAAGTATATTCCGTATCTAATTTTTTCAATCGTAATGCTTATTTAATGTTTGTATATATTTTACCATGACTATAATACTATTAAATACATTGGTATTCTATTCATTTCATCCCATTCTAATTTAATAAATTAAAAACTATCTTATGGATACTTGTGTAAAACCCCAAAATACTAATATAAGAACAAAATATTCGATAGTGTGTATAACATGTGACACCAAGCTCGTAAGAAAAAAAACCTGATACATACAAAAATATTTATTTTTATAAATAGATTTTATAGATTTTATATTTTTTTAAGGAACTCAGCACCGATTTAACTTTTGTTACATGCAAGATAAGCTTTTTTTGAAAGTTTATATTACACACAAGACTGAGTTTTACCGAATAACGGTATATTATTAAATATAATATGATATACCCATATATTTGAATTACAGGTTAAAAAAAATGTGATTAATTTATGAAAATTTATAGTTTTATCAAATTCTAAACGAATTCATTATAAATTAATTTGAAATGAACTTGATAACTGATTGAATATAATAGAAATTATTATTATTTCAACAAATATGTTTTACCATAAATTATTTAATTTAAAAAATTAGTGGGTGATATTAGTGTAAGATATATATAAACATATAATATATTAAAAATACTAATTTCCATCTTCATATAATAGATTACATAAAAATAAGATAAGAACTAACCAATTATTACGGTTAAAAACTTATATTTTTATAACGGGAATATTACCACTTTTAATATATAACCCATTTTAATTCAGAATTTTGACACCTTAATTGATTGAATATTTTAAAATAAAAATAATATTTGAAATGGAAACATTAAAATTAGTTTATTTTTATTTTTTATATTTTTTGGAAACATAATATTTTTAATGAATTGTTTAAAATAGTGAATAGTAGTTCATAGATGAATTTTCATCGAATTTATTTTTATGGTTATATTATATTTTTTATTTTTTGTATATTTTAATTAGATAATTTTTTTATAAATTATTAAAATTTATCTCATTGGAATCAGTTTTTCTTTTAAATTTACTATGATAAAATAATAATATTTTGGATATTTTGACCATAAAACCGGCATTTTTGTGTCGTCCATATCATTAAATTAAAATTATTTCCCTAAAATTATGTTGTCCGAATTTAAAAAAATGTATCTCATAATATTAAGTTGAATAATTTATAATTTCTAATAAGGACAACATTTGATTTTGAAAAAAAAATATTAGAGAAAGTAATTAAAATTAATTATAATTATTAATGTAATATTATGTTTAAAAAAGGAATGCTCATTTTACTTAATAGACCAAATGACCAATAATATTATAAAAAAACATTATATGGACATAATTCATCACTTCACCTTAATTTTTTTTTCTGGTTTGGATGCATTTATTACGTAAAAACATGGATACACCTAACTTCTTTCCGAAAATAGTAAGTGATATTTTTCCTTCCCTCTTAAAGGCTACCCCCTCTCCCAATTCCTCAAACCTCTCAAAACAGTTATGTTTGGATATGATTTCCCTAATAGACATCCCAAATTCCCTCCCTTCATAATATAATACCATCCTTGGATTGAAATAAATTCAAAGAATCCAATTTGTGAAAACTAAAAGAAGTTACCCGATTAAGAGGTAACGTCTTTTCTCAATAATTCAAGTATAATTTTCATTATCCACCCCCGAAAATTACATTAATCCTTTATTATATAAAAAATAGTATCATAAATATAATAGTTTATTGTTTTTTAAATGGTTACACATACACATACATATACCTTCATCTTATGGGTAACTGATATATTGTTTCTGTGTACGTTGAACTACTACGTCCCGAGATAACAATTGTTCATTTTTCCTTTACCACCTATCATGGATTCCATTATGACGGAAAAAATATTTATATTTTTTAAATATTATATTTATAATGTCTTTATTATTCTGCAATATTTATTTATAACATATCATTATGCATTACATGTTCTGTAAATATGATAATTTTAATTTGAGAATGTGTGGACTACCACCCCCTTAAAGCGATATGAATCGTTCTTTCCATGAATGTATCATATAATGGATGGTTTAAATAAAACGATGAAACATATATAACATATATATTATATTTTAATTATAATAGACATATATATCATTTATTTATCATTATTTAAAAAGAAAAAAATGAATGTAGTGTTTATGTGTACGTATGACCTACCATCTCCCTGAAAGATGCATTTTATTTATTATCTCCAAATATTATTGATAGTTATAAAGAAATATTAAATAAATATATAACATAATTAATTCATGTTTTACATTCTTGATATGATGAAATCATGATATAATTAATAGTAACAATATGTAACATGTCAAAACATACTTGAGTAAACTAGGCGATTAACATCTAAAATAGCTGAAATAATGAAAGGGTGTCAACAATTATGTAATAAAATATTCTAAAAATTTAATAAATGAAATTATTAAAATGATTATGGTTTTGGTGTTATTCAGAAACAAATTATAAACCACTATTCCGGAGGGTGGATTCCACACAACAAAATGAAGGTTAAGATAACGGATTTAATATGTATTTATTTTTCATTAAAGCTTATTTTATTATTATTAACCAATTATATTTTATATAGTGTATTTAATAAAAATAAACATTTTATATCATGAATATATTTAATCTCATTTAATTATAAGATTTATTTAATATTATTTCTTCTTGGGGTTTATAAATTTAATTTCTAAATGTGGTATTGGTCACATTGAAATGTTTAAAATATCATTTCGCTCAAAATTATTTTTATGAACATTAATGGGTATTTACATTCAATTATACCAAAAAACAATGTTGATACATAGTCTCCATTAGGAAATTATTGTTAAATATAAAACATTTGTTTAATTCTGATATTTTGATAATCCACATTGTTCATGAATATGAGAAATGATTTGGATTTGCCCGACATGGGGGGGGGGGGGGGGTTGTTATATATATCCCCTCAATGAATAATATGTATCATGAGAATAACCATACAGCAAAATAATGTAATTTATAACCATTTATGATGTAAACCGTCTTATAAAAATTATCAAATGTAATGGTGCCATGTTTTAGGAAACATGGAATCCCATAATTAATCATTTTCCTCATTTAGAATAATTTTTTATTTATACATAAGATTTTGTGTCAACATATCTATGGATATATTTCATTATAGTTTTTTGATATAGATGGTATGCGTTTATATTTCTTTCAATTCAATATTGATATTTCATTATCTAGTTATTTAAATGGAAAAGTTATTAGTTATTTACCTTTACAAATTAATTTATTCATATTGTTTTATTGTTATCTATACATTACTAACCCTTATTGATCATTTGAGATAACCATTATTATGATTCCTTTACAATGGTTATGAAGAAAAAAATCATTAAATAAGCATTCAAGGTTTCAATTTTATTTCATTTTATTATATATCATGATTGTATTTTCTATTTCCCAATGTATTACGGGTATCAAGTATGTAATATGGAATTCTAAGACTACTAAAATGAATGTTTTGTAGTGATTTTTTCCTTGTAAATATGCTAATGTTATAAAATAATTCACCATCACCATGCTTCTAGGGTCGATCTGTTACAGTTGGAATCAATGGATTTTTTTCAAAACCCTTGGAAAATATTTTTAAAAACATATATAATTGATTAAAACTATAATATAGTCATTCATGATGGGTATAAATAAACATCCAAGAATTTTGGTATGGTAGTGATTATGTGGGTATTCTAAGAGATACATAACTATCTTGGTACACTAAGTGGGTGTGGTTCTAGGATTTATATACCTAGGAGTAATAACTCTCACAAGATGTTTTCGCTCTAACTCAGGGTAATCTATTACATGACAAAAATCATTACTGTGTAACTATTTTGACACTCCAATGTGACAAGCTTAAGATAATTCACATTTTAATTAACTATAATTATAATGGATTTTAAATTAATGAGTACCCCAATGTATCTAATGTTTATAATTCTAGGATTTATGGTGTATAAATTATTATAATGTGATATAACATATTATGATTTATAAAATGTTTAATACACTATGAGATAATCTAGTGTATGACACTATTTATAGATAGCTCCTCCAAGGAAAAATGGTATCAGTACTCATGGAAAATGTAGATATTTACAAATTGAGGAATCAAATAAAACTATTATTAGAAATGAGATTTTTATTGATATATTGTGTAATCATTGTTAGGTTGTGAAAAATAACAAATTACATAAGGTAGAAACCTATTACATAGATAAAATTTCCAATACATGATCACTTATTGTGCAATAATCCCCCGTTTTTTAATGGGACTTGTTATCAAATTGTATATATGAAATGGATTAAGTATCTGGAAAATATATTTACATCCTTTGAATGCATTAAAAATTAAATTTTTACATATGTGGTCTATTTTCTATAGGCTTACAAGAACCAATTATTTTCTCTAATCCAAGAATACAATGGAGGAATATGAAATTGAACTCATGGAATAGATAACGTTTAAGGATACATTACTTGGTCAATACATTCTCTATGATAAAACATTTAGATGGTGAGGATGTTCCTTGGCATAAAGAAAATTGAAGGGGAGATTGTTATATATTATGATACAACATTTTCATGGATATATAAGTTTTTTTAGATTATATATGAAACATGGAGTTCATGATCAACAAACGCTCTGAAATAATTAAGACATGTCTCTGATGGGTGCCAGTGTTTCAAAAAAGGTATTTATATGATGAAATATTTTTATGTACTATGAAAACAAGGAACTAATTCTCCATGTCCTATATATTCAAGTAAAAATAACAGATGAAAAGTCTTTTGAACACCATAAAAAATGTAATGTGTTAAAAATGATAAAGTAAAAGAAGGATTTTCCAGCATGTTATGACTATAGAAATAATTACCCTAGTAAATTATAAAAAATATTTTGGAGTTTGTTATATGTGTGTAGAAATGGAACACTTAAAAAATAATGCAATGGATATAAAGAAAAAACATATATTCATTGTTACGACTACATTTATATGGGGCTCTATGAAAAAGAAAGACCCAAGAATCAATGAAACATATGTCAGATGTACCTAAATGATCAAGGTCAAGTATATGTTATTTCAAATACTAAGGTGAAATTATTAAAGGGATTTTGATTTTTGATCTATAAAATATGTTTTAAATGTATTTTTTTTATAATGTTCTCATCTTATGATTTATGAATTTTTTTATGGATTTTACTAAAAAACTTTTTCAATAAGTATTTTAGATCATAGGTTTAGTGGTACTACGAAAACATGTTATTTAGAAGGTTATTATTTTAGGAAAACGCGTGATTGATATGAATAAAACCCTTAATATGTTCCTCATGTTGTCATAATGATGAAGAAAAGAATGATTTTAATAATGGGTGACTACCTTGGAACTGATTAATAATTTTTCAAAAGGTTGTCTAATCTATCAGAGATAGAGTTTAAAATAATTTTGGATTTAAGGGATATATCCAATAACATGTCTCTTACATAAGAAATATGGAATAATGAATGTTTCCAATGATGTTATGTAGTGATTCGAGTTAATTCCATATTTTAATAGGTTACATGTCGAAGTTATTAACATGGATAGATTGTGAAAATTTAGATAATTTTCAAGTTGATTAAATACTACTGATAATTTCATTTGGTATATTTAGTTACTTTCCTTCAAATATGATTGGATCATAATCTGTATGAAATTTTAATTGTTAGAAAAATGATATATGTTGATTAATAGATGATATCATAGAGGTCAATGTATTACACCACCACATGATGGATCATGTGCTACGAGATGATGTAGAAAATTTTCAAGGTGTAATCAAAGGATAATATTATGTTTATAAAAATTTATATTTACTTATATTCTCATGTAATGAAATCATTACATAACTATAGAAATAAAATTGTCTCAAGACAAAAACATTATATTATTATCATCATTTATTATGATATAAATAAACATTATAAACATATATTTTTTATGGTTTTGTGGTGTAGAAATTTAACATGATCATGTCTTTTATCACTATCCTTCAGAACATGATTTTTTTCTTCCATATCTATGTTTCCATTTCTTACTTATGTTCACCTTCTAGGTAACCTAGTGACGTGACCATTGTACTTCCCATTATCTATTATTAAAAATATTTTTTATTAACCATGATTATAATGTGGGCCTGTTAACAATAGTTTATTTTCAATCCCTATATTTCTGATATCAATTTTAAATTATGAGGAAACAATTTATTTAATGTAGGAAAAATGCAACACCCATAAATTCTAAAGTAAGAACCTTATATTTGACAACATTCATGAGACATAAAACCATGATAATAAAGGAAAATAATTCCCTGATAATTTAAAACATATTTAAAAAATTAAATATATTATATATATTATATTTGGTAATGAAATCGACGCTGAGTTATCTTCTGTTACAGGTAATAAAAACTTTCTTCCAAAGCTTATGTTACACAGAAGACTGAGTTTTAACTAATAATTAAATATTATTAAATACAATAATATATAACCTAGACATTAAATCATTATTTATGAAAATGGGTGACTTATTAATGCAAATATATGGTTTAAAAAAATTTACAATGAATTCATTATAAATTTATTAGAAATTAATATTGAAGAAATAATTGAATATAAAAGAAAATATTATTATTATCACAAAGATATTATACCATAATATATTTATTTAATAAAATTTAGTGGGTTATATTAATGTGATATATATATATATAATATTATATATTATATATTTTATGTTCATCCAATTGATTTTATAAGCATAAGATAAGAACAAACCTAATATTACACATAAAAGCCTATATTTTGATAAAGGAAATTTTAATTCATTTTAATGGAGAACCCATTTAAAATTTGAATATTGAAATATTAATTTATTTACTATGTCAAAATAAACTTCATATTATAAATATAAATAAAATTATGTTAGGTATCATTGTTTATATTTTTCTGAAACATATTTTGTAAGATGAATTGAAGAAAATAGTGAATTGTATTTGGAATTTACTTTTTCATATAATTTATTTGTAAGGATAATTAAATTTTTATTTGGGTCTAAATATTTATTAGATAAAATATGTATCAGTTAATTAAATTTCTTCAATTATAATCAATTTCATTGTAAATTTTTCTATATAAACATATCAATCATTCAGAATTTTTAACCATAAAAACTGATATTATCCTTCTTTCTGTGGGAATAAATTAAAATTAAGTTATTCCAGTTAAATTTTTATAATATGAAAAAATGTTTTCCATGTTTTTAATAATAAAACATTATAATTTCCAATGTTTTAAACCTAGTTTTTGACCAAAATGATTAGTAAAAGTCATTAAATTTAATTTCAATTATTATGTTAAAATTAATGTTACTAAAGGACTAAACATTTTACATAATTACTCAATTACCTAGAAACATTTCAAAACACACATTTATGGAAATTAATTTATTCATTCACCATATATTATCTATTTTGGTTTGTTTTTGAATACATTCATTAGGTAAGAACGTGGGTGCACCTAACATATATAAAAAAATACGAGGTAACTCGTTTTCCTTTTTGATAAAATGCCACCACCTCTACCACTTCCTCAAAACACTCAAAGAAATTAGGTTATGCCATTATTATATGAAAAAATACCCCCATTACTCCTAAAATCCCATCTTTTTTAGAAACAAATACATGGAATCCTTTTGGTACAAACAAAAATATGTTTCTATATAAAGAGGTAACGTTCTCTTTAAAGTTATCTAGTTTCATTCAATTCTCAAACCCCGCAAATATTTTTATTCCATGATTATATAAAATCAATAAGATAATAAATATACTATTATTTTTAATGTAATTTTTTAGTCCTACACTTACAAACACCTCCATCTAATGGGTAATGAACATATTATTTCTTTTTACGGTGATCTACTACCTCACAAAACGATGATTGTTCATTTTTCCTTTACCACCTATAAGGGTGGCCATTATGATTGTAAATATACATATATATTTTATATAATATTTTTATAATGTTCTTATTCTTCATTAATATTTATTTAGTACATAACATTATTCTTTCCATGTTGTGTAGATCAGATAATTTCATTATGGGATGTGTGTACTACCACCCCGGCAAAGTGATATGAATCATTCATTCCATACATGGAACATGTAAAGGATTGATTTAATAAACCTACGTAACATATATAACATATATATAATTCTGGAAATATAATATACATATGTATCATTTATTATTTATGTTTAAACATGACAATTAAATGCAAGTAACATTCATGCATTCGTACGGCCCGCTGTCTCTATGAATAGTGCCCTTAATATCTTATCTCAAAATATTATGTAATGTTATAAAGACAAATTTATTTCATATATAAGAGAATTATATCATGTGTTATGTTATTTTTTAATATTAATTCACTATCTATGATATAGTAACAATAAGAAACAAGGAAAAACGAACATGAGAAAACAAAGAAAATAACATCTGAAATAACTAAAATAAATAATTTGTGTTAAAAAGGGTATAAAATATCATAAGAATTTAATATATGATTGTAGATTAATTATAATAGTTATTTTATATGTTATAAATATATTCTAAACCATTTTATATTTGGATAAATACAACCAAATTAATGTAAGGTTAACGTAACTAATTTTGTCACAATTGACATTCATTAAGATATATTTTTTATGCAAAAATTCACTTTTATTTACTATATTTACTAAAAAAACAACATTTTATATAATTAATATTATTAATATCATGATATTATATGTTTTATTAATAAAATTACTTCATTGGGGTAATTATTGAAATGTTTTAGTGTGGTATGTCACATATTGTAATGCTTAAAATATAATTTCTGTCAAGATTATTTTTATACTCATTAAATGCTATTTTGATTCATTAATGTATATAAAATTTATTGTTACTTAGCCTCCACTGGGGAATTATTTATTAATATATATCTATTATTTAATGAATATATTTTTATAAGTGAATTTGTTCTTGAATATAAGGAATGCTTTCGACTGGTGCGACATTGGTGGGGCCATGTTTTAGATTTATCCTAGATGAATTAGCAGTCTCATGAGATAGATAATTTCATCAAATTAGATGTATTTTTACCCTGTATTTATAAATTATTTTTTGAATGGACTTGATGGTAAAGGTACAATATACCTAGGAATCATGGTGTCCAATAATTAAGCATTTCCCCCATATAGATTCAGTTATTTTTCACTAATGAGATTTTCCTTCAATCTGTCTATGGATAAATTTCATTCTCGTTTTATTGATTTAGATTGAATGATTTTAATTTTCTTATATTTCCATATTGATATTTTATTTTTTAGTTATTTTAATGTAATTTTTTTCATATATTTATTCATACATGTTAATTTATTCTTGTTGATTCATTATTGATTCTGCTTTACTTACCCTTTATAAGAATTTGAGATCACCTTTATTTTGTTTCCAATTCCCTGGATATGAAGAATAAATATTTGAATAATAATTTAATGTTGTTGATTAATTATTTTTATTATCTTCCATGTTTTTATTTCATATTTCCCATTGCATTATGGGTATCATTTAATATTTCGTCTTTCCAATACTGTTAAATTTATTTGTCCATTAAGATTTTTTTCTTGTAAACATACAAATATAATAAAATAATTAACTAGCACCTTGATTTTGTTGTTTAGGTATTAAAACATGGATTTGGACTTAATAATTTGAATAATACAAACAATAAAAAAACCATGGAACTATATATTGAAACTATATAATAAGAAGCAATAGCCTATGATATTATTTTAGGATATGCATAGAAGAAGATCCTAATGTTTTGTAAAATATATATATTATTTGGTTCTTTGTAAAAATATATCACTATCTAGAAATTAAAAGAGCATTGGTTCTAGAATAAATTTAACTTTGTGTAATAACTCCGAAAGATGTGTAGTAGGCTTAACAAGACTATTACATGATACATGAAAAAAGTTGTTACTATCCAACATGTTTGACACTCATGGGTGATAATAATTGGATAATTCATATTTTTTTCAACAAATTAATAAGGATTTGAAAATATTTATAGGATAAATAAACATTCCCATTTATAATTTGTTTTAATTATAATAATATCTATGAATAATTAAGTCAATTTATGTTTATTATATAACTAGTATAGATATTATACATTATATTACATAAATTTTGTACTAAATCTGGTGTATTCTATTGTTTAGTAATCCACCAAGTGGAATGAATTGGAACTATATCAATATACATACCCCATGAAGGGATTCCCCTCTTGGAAAGATAATGAAGATGGAGCTTGATCGATATTTGAAACTACTGAACCTATAACCATATAGGTGACGATAACATAGGTTTTGATAAATAACCATTACCATATAGAGTAACATGCTCATCTAGCACATGATGTAATAATGTCAAACCACTTTATGTGTCAGCAATCCCATTCATTCAATGTGACAAAAAATCAATATGTATCTATGGAATTGAAATGTTCCTTACATAATATGTTTGTAGTTTTAAATGCAATGAAATGGTCAATGTTTTCATAAGATATTATCGACTCTTGGGATATATATATTAATAGTTTTCACAGATTCAAAAAACTAAAGATGGAGATGAAATATAAAACATGGAATGGAATTTTTATGAGGTACTTTTCATGGAATATAATTTTCCTCATTATAAATTAGGTGATATGTAAATACATCCCTTTATTTAAGAGAAAAGGAAGATGAAATTTTTTCTAAGAGTGAGGCCTCATTTTAAAATATAGGAAGGTGTGTTACAGTCTATGTACATAAACAAAAGATAAATATTATGAAATTATTTTACGGATAGAAGAAAATTACTTAAATGGAATAACTATTCATAAAATTCCTTAATTTGAGGACATAAAATCATGTGGTTAAGATACATTAAAATAATTAACCATGTCTTATTAATTCTAAGGAAAGTAGGATAAGAATAAAAAATGTGATATTTTTATGTATAATCGGATGAAGGGAAAGAACTCTTTTTCTCCTTTTGATAATTTAGGAAGGACATGCATTGGTACTTGGTTTAAGGGAATTTGAGTCAGCAATATGTGTGGAAAGAGAGTCCACCATGCTTGTGAGTTCAATGGAATGTATTAAGTTTCTAATGTTAAGTGGTTTATCTATAAGGATATAGGGAACATCTTCCAAAAATTACCTACATGCCAAGTTATTTTAGCTCAGAATAAGATAATGGACCATGGTCAGTCTTATGATATTACAATAGATGAAATGGAATGATTATTTTTTAATCAGTAATTATGTTATAGTACTATTATTATCAACTATTTTATAGTTATAATAATTATAAAATGTTTATATATTTCTCTATATTATGTTTTCATTAGGTATTTGAGAACATAGATTGAATGGTACTAATTGAAAGTAAAGATTAATTTGTGGAAAGTTGATCTTTTTTGAAAAAACATTGTTGAGGGAATGTAAATTGTATTAAATGATCCATGTTGATATAGTAATGATAATTGTATTTTTATACAATAGTTTTGTTGACCATATAAATTGTTATTTATTTGATCATACATGTTATCTTTTTTAGATTATTCTTTAATTTTTATTTATGGAACATATTCAAAAACAAGATATTTTTTGGTAAAATATACATTTTCATTAAGTGTCCATGGTGATCAAGGTATTCATATGTTTGGAATTTGAAATTAAGAGACAATTTATATTTTCATGGGAATATAATTTTATTTTTAATACCTTATTTATTAATTTTAAGACTTATTTTTGATAACCCATAAGGTTAACTATTTATGGAATGGAGTATGTTGAAATTTGTGTGTTATTGGATTATTTATGAAAAACAATTTTTTCATGGAGAACATTTAGGTCATCTGGAATTAATTTTCATTCTTTTATTTGTAGAATAGATTTTTTTAAATATTTCTTTTAGTGCTTCGGGATTAAAAATGAATTTTTAGATATTAATTTCTTTTTGTAAGAGAGAATGTAAGAATTGATCAATGAATAACTGAAGGATAAAAATTGTATGTTTAATGAACCGACCTGAGTAACCCTCAATACTACAATCAAACCCAATCATCCACATAATAATATGGTGTTCCCAATACCCACAAGATGGAAAAAATCACTCAGGTATCAAACTACGTACAATGGGGAACAAATTTTTCACAACCTATACAAAAACATGGAGTATATATAAACACATAAATGAAAGAGACATTGGAAGTGTAATAAATATATTCTATAACTATAAGAAGAAAAATAAAATCATAAAACTATGAAAGTATATACAACTCCAAAATACAAGTTTGACTGTAATGGACACAAATCAAAATATCCCCTTCATGTGGTGGAGTGGAAAAAAACTCGCCATATCACTACCATTTACCCAACCCAGCTGACACAAAACCTCACCACGTCACTATGAAACAATACATTTCATGACAATGGAATACCTACAGGGGTCCATGCACAACAAATGTGGATCTCATGGTTTGAGCTAACCATCCCAGAAGGATCCTACTCAGGTGTTCGATAAAATTTATATGTATAACTATTTAGGTATGATAATTTAAAATAATACATATCGTGATAAGTAGTAAAGTTGTTTTATAGAAAACATGGAATTTATTTCCCTTTTATCACATTTCTAAAACTAGTTTTTTTTTATCAATTTCAATAAACATTTTCCATAACTCAGTCATATCGAGGCTAGAAAACAAATAGCTGAAAAATAAAACAAAAGTACAGTTATCATCACATATAATCACTATAGGGCATATGAACAGACTACTCATATCATAATAAATGAAGTTCACAATATAGTCCTCGAACAGATGCCTAGGAAATAGATGAATACCCATTAGTAAAACCCCAAAATAATTGTAAAAACATTTCCCCTATAACCATGGGCTTAGGAAAAAGAGGAAAGTACTATGATCAAACCATTGGGTAATCATAAAACATCGATTAAATACTCTAGATAAACCATGGACCTATGTACCCAAGATACCCATTTGAACATTTTCAAAAATAATTCCAATGATTTGAAAACCCATTTCAAAAACATTTCAGAAATACATTTCAATGACAGGAAAATAAAAAATTTCATTCTATTTGTCAATAACTAGAAAAATCCATTTTATTTAAAAACCCTTTTCAATAAACACAAAACAATCATTGAATTTATATGTAGAAATAAAATTGTAAATAATGAAGAATATGGTTTATCAATAGAAGCTAGAGATGGAAACACCAACCTCAAAACATGGGTCACACATGCCTAAAATGGAATCCACCAACAACAAAAACCCAATGGCATCCAAGAAGGCACAAAAATCAAAACCTCCTCACATGATTTATCCAATTTAGAAGACAAGGGGTTGTATGAAATTATGAATCCCACATACCTCAAGAATGAACACTCACCGAACCTTAACCAATAATGGAATGGGATCCCTAACGAGATCACACAAATGATTCTAGAGGAATTGACAAAGAAAAAACAAAATATAAAAATGGATCCGGTAACACAATATAAAATATTTACCACGATCAATGGGAATATGGAAGGGAAAGATTACTTTCCCCGAGTGATGAACCTCAATTAAAATAAAGATTGAATGCCAATTGAATCATTCTAGAAGAAATCAAGTCTCTTAGATTCAACTAGAACATTACCTAGTTTGAAAGAATTGAATTATAAAGAAGACCCATAATAGATGCCTCCACACAAATATTTTAAAATATCATTCCACCTATTACATGGCATGTAACCCGATTACATGACTTGTAACCATCAAAGTACCCCATACTATGGAAAAATAGTCACATCTAATTAAAAATATGTTATTTAATACATTCATGATTTTAAACATGTCTTATTGTCATATAAACTTTCACACTGTGAATCCTTTCATTACATGTGTCAAGAAACTCTTACACATCATGTAACCTAGTTTCACGATGTGAAATCCTCCTAAAACTTATAGAAAAATATTGTTAAAGTTGAGAGAAAAAATATCATTGATATCACAATTATTGGAATCCCAGAAATTTTTTATCATCCATATATAGATAATGAATTAAAGAACATCAGGAATAGGTTAAAGTCATACCTGATAGATTGGTAATGGGATGTTAGAATCTCTCCACCATAATTGAATTTCTTCTCCTAGTAGTCATGTGGAATATGCAATCCCAGTAAAAATATAATTACATTTATCCCTCACTATCAACATAGATTCCCATATATCATGAGAATCTAATCTCCATTGACATAGAACTTGAACCAATAGAATCAAATTGTCATGAAATGCATTCACATGAGAGTTTAGGATATCAAATGCATTCTACAAAATATAAACATCTGGTTCTAACTTAATTTATTCCCAACACATAATGGGAGTGTGATCATGATGGTATATCCTGAGATATGATATATGAAAAACATCATGAATACCTATCAAATGAACCCAAAATTCTAATCGATGAGAAGCTTACCCTAGTCGTTGAGTAACCTCAAATGGTATAACATATCTCGGAGCCTACTACCCCTGTTTTACAAGCTGAGGATGACGTTTCCAAGGAAATGATTTCAATAAAACTCACTCACTGAAAAACCCTCTAAAATATGTTGGCACCAATCCGCTTAAAATTTCTATCAAATTTGGGATATAATTTGATTTTAATGAAAATATTGAATATGGTATGATGCATATTGGACCAAACATGGACCAACTAAACATACTTCTCCCACCTACACCAATAATATAGGTGAATTGCATGGTTTAACATATACAACTTTAATGGGGTAATTCAATTGATGAATGATGACTATAGTAATAGATAAAATCAACCAGCCCCAGATAGATATCCCATTGTCCACTAAAATCCATGAAACCTGCATACAGATTATCCTATAAGATCTAAAACACATCCTTTGTGTAACTGTTTTCCTGTGGATGGTATGTTGTCTCCTACTTCACCTAAGATCCCATTTCCTTTTGGAGACTCCTCTTGATCATCAAGGAGAACCTGAGACCCCTATCCAAAACAATGGATGAATGAATCCCATGTAACATCACGATCTCCTACACATAAATATTAAATGAATCATAAACCTCAGTGGTGTTGGTGGTAATAATGAAATGATAATAATTTATCCACATATATATGATACCTCAATATCATTTTCCTCCCAAGGGTTCATTGGTAATCCAAAAAATACATGGATACCTCATCCCATTTCCATACCAGCATTGGAAGTGGTTGAATAAAACCAGAGAGTTTCAGGTGCACAACCATTATTATTTAGAAATTCTAATAGTAGGACACATAGCTTGCAATTTCTCACTTCATAAAAGGCCACTATAATCATTATCTCATATCATAATAAATTTTCATAGTTCCTAGATGGAAAATTCAGAAAATAGATATGATATTTAAATATAATTAAAATCCTAAAAGATGTTCGGACAAAAACATGCTTCCTAATGTAGAGTATACCATATATAGAGAGATACTAAACTAATATATCTCCCCACAATAGATTAATTCCTTAGTCATTCAAATCTCAACATCGTTTTACTAACTCTGCAAGACAACCACAAGGAGGGATTCTGATAACTAAACACTGGAAAAAACCAAGCCGAAAACATTTTCCTAAGAACACTGATGAAAAAAAGTGAAAACCCCCATAAGGTTCCACACCAAAATTTATTTTAGAACAACTTGTGATGGTACTGTCCTTCTTAGAGCATCTACATGTCATTCCCCTTCCCTTGGGTGTAGGAAATATCAATGTCAAACAATAAGAGGTATTCTATCCGTTGTATATGTTGGAGATTCATGTATTTTTGAGAAAATGCATAATTAAAACTCTTATGATTAGAATATACAAGGAATTGTTCCCCCAAAAGATAGTACTATTAACATTTAAGAACATGTATCACTATATCAAGATCTAAATTTTTACTAGTGTAATTCTTCTCATGTGGATGAAGTTGGAGAGAGATGTAAGATGGAACATGGTTATCCAAAATAATCATGCATCCCAAACCAGCACTAGATGAATCATAAAATGTTGTGTACGACTTACTATGCTCAGGTATGATTCTAATATGAGATGATGTTAGAATTAATTTTAATTCTGTGAAAGAAGACTGATAGTTCACATCTAATGTGAATTTCAACACATTCATAGTAATAAAATTCAAAGGGGATTACATCATAGATAAATACACAATAACTCATCAGTAGTATCAATGGACATTATGAAATCATTGAATTTAAATGAAATTTTTTGTTTTCTTCCATGAAAAAACATTCTTCAAATTCTTTTTGGATCAACTTACTATCAATTTTATGAAATTTTTTACCCTAAGAAATTCACATAATGAATCTAGAAACTATATTTCAAAATTATTCTATAAAAATAGTGTCATATCAGTATTTATATAACCAAACTCATGTGGTAATCATCCCCATTCATAGATTTCAAACAGTATAAAAAATCATTAAATAACACTACCATAAAAGAGTCATGATATTGGTGGATTTTCAGATTCACCAAATCCATAAAAATTACAAGAGAATTAGTTAAACCTTTAGCCATAAATATATATTCATAATGGCCATACCTTCTCCTAAAACCTATCTTCGATATATCTGACTCCCAAAAATTGAGCTGATGATATCCCGAATGAATATCAGTCTTCTAGAACATCGTTTCCCCTTTAACTGATCGAAAAAATCATCCACACGAGGTAATGGGTATTTTTACAAACTATTACCTGATTCAAAATCAGATAGTTCAAAACAAACATAAACGAAACATCCACTTTATTGGAGAAGAGAAAAGTGTTTTCCCATGTTGAAACACTAGGATGAACAAAAACTTTTTCCAATAGGTTTTATTACTTAATCATTATCTCCATCATCTAATCCAGGGTTATACGAAAATATGGTATCAATAACATCTTTGTATTTGGAACTAGGTGAACATTAAACTCTACATCTCTCTTTCCAGAGGAATACTGAATAATTCATCTCAGAAAACATCATGAAAGAATTGTCCAATAATGAGAAGATCCAAAATAGTGAATACATCATCGATATCAAATGCAGAAACTTATAACAAACTCTAGAGATATGGATGTGAGGGCTCTCCATATCCTGATCTAGGGTCCTACTCTCCTTGAAACACATGAGATCTCCTGTCAATAGTAAGAAGTGAGACATGTCGATGATAAAAATATACCTCCACTTGAAGAGAAACAATCAATATATATAGTATACAACGTCAAACAATTACTTATCGAGAAAAATATAATTCTAGAACAACACTGTATCGAAAATCATTATGGAACATAAAGAACACTAAAATCCCTCTACTCTGTCTTCTTTCCAAGGGGTGTTTCTAACTCCATTATAATTTAAATAAGTTCTTTTATATGTTTAAGAATATCAATAGAAACATTCATATATAATCATTTGAGGAAACACTAGTATCAAATTGGGAAATTGATACTGTAGATTAAATAAAGATATCAGGTATCAATGTTTATAGACCTGCATCGATTTCCACTGGACACTCATCTACTATGTGAAAGTATTTCAATCCTGAGGCATTTGGTTGGATTCATATTTCCTTTGATTCTTATGAATTCACCATTTTATACTTTGTTTCCTATAAACCCTAATCCTAATGAATAATAGTCATATCCTAACTAAAGTTCTATACATGACGAACACTTCTACGATTTTATCACGCCATCACTGAAATAAGAAAAGAATGTATTGTGAGTCAGGCATTGCAACACTAATAGAATGTGAAGGGTATAATTATATCTATAGTAGACGGTGTAGAAGAGACCAACTATTGAGACCCAACACTACCACCGGTTCAATGATCAAGTCAAACAATATTTTTCTAATGCATTCCCTTGGAGCTTCCATTGGATAGTAGGGAATAGTTGGAAAATTCATCCTTGCCTTCCATATCCATCCTTCTATAATAATCCTCTCTACTATATCTAAAAAGGTATAAATTTATGAATGAAAATCTATTATAATATATCCAGGTGAAAACCCTCTAGGTACTTCAAATAATTTAACTGGTCATCCTTCACCATGTTCGAAGAAAAATGAGTACCCTCAACAATCTGATTAGTGTACACTGACAACAAACACTATAACTAAAACTAATTCAAGAAATCCAAATACATTTCCAACATCAAATCAATAGACAAAAATATTGGAAAAATAGTTTTTGAAACCCTTATAATCCATATCGACGGTTCTGTCTTCATAGACCAAAAAATCCTACACACACTTATTGAAACCCCCAAGCCTGAACATTGAACCCTCTCGCTGATATTATTAGTAGTTTCTAGGAAGGTGATTGTAGGGAACCAAAGAATGACGTACATAAACATTACATTACTTTTATGTAATACTTAATACATAACAAATATAGACACCAAATGACTGTAATAGTTTAGTATCTTTGGAAACATGAAACTTAATCTTCTAATCTTGGTGAATGATCTTCAACATCTCCCATTAAGATCTTCCAAATTTTTTTTCTTACCTAAATTTTTTCTTTATATCCTAGGGAAAATAAAACATATAAAGGGTGATCTCAAATGCTCAGTAAGGTTAAGCATGGAGAAAATAAAAAAACGATATAAATTTGAACTTCAAAACATGATCATAATGATTAAAAATTAAAATCCTGAGTTGTGAAATAAATCTTCTCAATACATAAAGAATAAATCATAAAAAACATCAATCATGATAAAATAGAATGGGAATAAAACATTTAATTGTGGAAAAACCATTGTTCACTTGATATGATTTCCATAGTAGCCAAGGCTTTGCTGCCAATACCATCTTAGCGGACAAAGTCCATTTCTGAATCTGGCTCACTTCTCGATCCAGTCCTGTATCACTGAACCATATTAACTTACCCTTCCAGCCATGTATATCTCATGAGATATAAATCATTACCCAATAAATTTGAGGGATATATAGGTCCCACCCATCTCATATTGAAATCATTCTTATGTGTGACACAACATAAACATAAATCATTCATCATAAACCAAAGAATAAAATGAGTTTCATAAACATCATCCCATCATAACAAAATCCATATAAATCAAATCGATATAATTTCATAATATTAATAGTGAATCCATATAAATCATATATACATTATACTTCAAACATAATCATACAAAATAATTTCATCTTAGATGGGAAATAGTTTTTACGAAACCCTTGAAATGAAATCTAGAGAAAAATATCATTTCTACTTCAAAATCATTTTCTTTTTAAAAAATGAAAATAAATTTTAAAATAAAATAATTTTGTTGAAAATAATAATGAAATCGTGTATATTAATATTTATTTAAATAAGGAATTATGGAATTTTAAAAATCAATTGAAGCCGTTTAAGTTAAAAGAACATTCTCCTCGTACTTTAGCCAGAAAAGTCAAAAAGTACATCATATGGTAATCAAAAGAAAGATTCCTTCAATAACATTACATAAAAGTAAAAAAAGGGGAAAACATGACATAAACAATACATGGAATAATATTAAACACATTATGAAAAACAATTTTATGGAAATGGATGAAAACAATAACCCCAGTAAATACATACGAATAAGCAATCTGGGATAAATATGAGATTGCAAAATTATCCCTTACCCTTGGTCCGATATGCTTTGTATGTATCCAAACCTACTGTATAATAATTTAATTAATGTCATTAAATTATTATAGAATCATATTCATTGTTATAATATCATATAAGGTTCAATTATGACTTTATATTACACATTATTTTGTAAATTCCATGTTAAATCAGCGTTTTGGGTAAAATCATTTTATTTATCGTACGTGTTTGGACTTATTGTTACTGATATTATTATTACTTATATCATGATTTAATTACTTATATAATTTAAATCATGATTTATATATAATACATATTAAATATATATATATATATTATAGTTAGATGAATAAAATGAAATACAACATTCATGGAGACGGTAGGATATACGTACGCATGAATGTTGTTTTCCTTTCCATGTTGACTTGAATGGAAGTAAGTAGATGTCATATATATATATATAAATAAATACAGCAGCTGTATGATGTCATATATTTCATTATTATTCATTATAGATACTTTATAATCATTTTTGAATGGTTAACATGGAGAATGAATCTCATCGCATTATGGAGACGGTAATCCATACGTACCCACGAGGGATGATATCATTCTTATAAATATGGAAATGAATTGGTGTGGATGATATAATATATCGGAATTAGTATGCTGTTATAATAACAATATATAGTTTTTCTTTACACCCTTATACCCATCCAAGTAAGGTGGTCGTGGAATATCATATTACACCACGGCGTGGAGACAATATTCCGTACGTACGCACATGTGGTGATTTAGTTTTCCATAGGATGGATAGAATGTGAAATGAGGGTGTTTTATATTTATAATAACATATCATAATATTAGTGATACTGATGTTATTACTTTATAATGAAACAACTAAATAAGAGGAAGTCTAAAAATAATGAAAATTGAATGAATCGGTAGAAGAGATTACCTCTTCTTCGACACACCTCTTTTAAGCTTCATCATAAGGCACTAGAGATGTACTTTTGAGGAGACCAGAACTCCTATAATGTTTCTAGGAAAGTTTAGAATGGATTTGGGAAGGGTTTGGGCGAGTTTCAAAGCTCAAAATTGTGTAATGAGAAGACGGAGGAGGTTCCCTTTTATAGGGGAGGAGAGGGGAACCTTAGGAAAAAAATTAAAATATAATATTATAATAAAGTCAAATTCGGTTTATAATGGCTCCAAAGTGACTTATTTAGAATATAAAGTGGGGATGGGTAAAAATCCTCTCAAATAGTGGATTTTAGACAAGTTTAGGTTAGTATTTTAACCTTATCATTTATATTATACTCTATGTTAAATAATTTAACTTTTATCGTGTCTTCTTGTTTTATTACACTATATGGCTAATAAACATACTATAACATGCCAAAAGAACCCCAAGTGGTTCATTATTAATATATATAACTTTATCTATGTCATTTTTCTGAACTGTAGATTATTTGGAATAGTATAATAATTAATAATATAATATTTGTTTTAAAAACTATTATATGTCAATTTTGACACTACTTGGTAATTGATTTTATATAAATCATAACAGTATGATTAGTTGGAAAAAATTAACTCAATCAATACTAACATGTCATATTAACCTCTAAAATTACTGTAATTCATAAAAAGTATCAAATTACAATTATTTGGTTATTTATAACATCATTTATGTTAATATTTTATTAATAATGCAATAATTCATCATAATTGTGTCATAAATAAATTAAAATATTTATTATCTAAAAATTATAAATAAAATACCATTATGTTGGAAATATTTTTATCTTTCTAATGAAAATTAATATTATTATTTATCTTATGTATAACGCTATATTAAAAATGTTTTAGTTATTAAACTTTGATTTTAACTCTTTTAACTCTTCTTTAAATAAAATAATAATAAGTGACCTAATCTAATCCAAGTGGATCTATAGGATACTATTTTTTCCCTAAGGTTGTTTTTGGTCAAATTAAACTTATCCAATAGAATTCTGACATGTTTTATGGTAATAATAATATAATTTTTCCCCTTTATTACCCTATTTACTTTTAACCGTGGTAAATAAAAGTAAAAAGTTACTATTCACCAAATACAATTTTTTCGTATTGAACCACATTTTACTCCTTGATATTATCCATGTTTCTCGGATTTTCGAAATTCCACTCACAGAAGCAGTAAAATTAAGTTTTATTTAAATTCTCAAATTCTCCTAGATGGTGGGTAATAGACGATGAGAAGTTCAATAAAATTTTTATATATCTATAATTTTTATAAAATAAATCCAATGAATTAAATTGAAATTATATAAGTATTATGTATCAATTTTGACCTAAAATAAATAATTATTTAAATAAAAAGTCGGTTTTTAAATAGTAACCAAGTGTTTTCACTATTCATCAAAAATTGAAAGTTTTTTGAAAAATAACAAAACATCACCCTAGGTTAATTTCGAAATTCCAAATTCAAAAATGAGGTCCATTATGAATGATAAAATTTATAAAATTATAAAAAAGTGGGTATTTCAATTCATAATGGATATGTCACAATTATATTATAATAATATCACATTTAGTGAAACTAAGTATTGGGTACAACACACTCTATCGAGGAAGGTTTCTATAAGGCCCCAGCCTTAAACCTTACTTAAAATTGAATTAAATGAATAATTCACATTGAGGATCTTTTTAGGTTTAGAGTTTTAGAGAATTAGGACATAACTATTACATCTCAACAGATTACAAAGTAGTCTCTTCTACTAAATTTCCATAAAATAAAAATTCTTAAAAAGAAACATGTCTAGTTTTATGTTTTAGGTAGCATTACTTTCCCTTGATCCCATCCTTGACCCTATTCCATGCTAAGTCCTATGAAAAACATTTCAAAAACTTGGGATGAGCATAAGAATCTCATTAAGGGATACACAAAGAATGAAAACTGTTAGTTTTTCAAAACAACAAGTAAACCATGAATACTTTATCAATTTAATACTTTTCACCTTCATGAACTAGTAAAAACTTTTAACTGAAAAAAAGTATCATTACTTGCCTTTTTGTAACCAAAGGATTACCATAAAACCCATATAAAGAACACATAACATATATAAAGGTAACTTGGGACATAAACTAACTTAAGTGGAATAACCATACGGTCAACTTCCACACATATCACTTAATGGAATAGCCATACGGCAAATTTCCATACTTACTTAATGGAATAGCCATACGGCCGACTTCCATACCCAATGCATTGGAGGTTATAACGTAACCACCTGTCCTGGTATTCACAGAACCACCCATCATATGTTTTATAACGTAACCACCCGTTAAAATGTCCAAGTAACAATATAAAATCATAAAACATAAAACCAATATAAAGTAATGATAACATTTCCACATCACAATATATCATAATAGAATCCATTATCAAAACCATTTTCAAAACCATTTAAAACATTTAATAATGAGATGTTTGAATCAAAGTCCCCCATACCACCTTGAAGCATAAAATTTTAAACGATTAATATCCATATAAATAAATCCATAAAACCATTTTGAAAACATTGATATTAATAAGAACAAATAATTAAGACATTTAAAACGACATTTTGGTTAAAGGCGTTTTACCAAAATTAGAGACACTTGAATACAATAATTGAGGTATAAAATTTAGTCAGAACTTTATAATATCATGAGAATAAATGGATTCATGATATAATACTCCAAAGGACAGTATATACACCATATAAGAGTGAATTGGTGAATAACAACAATTAACCCTCAATAGAAATGTCAAATGTGATGAAATCCCTTATAAAGAAGGTATCCTTAAATTAAGGACAAATCAATCTCAAAAATATGTGTGACAAATATAAATACACCCAATATAAGTGGATATTATGTTTAAAACAATAAAAGGTCATTCACGCATATTCAATGGATGACATATTCAATGACTACATGTTGAACCCAAAGAAATCGAAATTGGGTTAAAAAGTTCCCTTGACAGCCTAACAGCATCACATCAAAATGAGTTGATGAGAGATAAAAAGTGTATCTCATCACTTGGAAATAAAATTTACATCAATAAAGATATATTATAACATATCCCAACATAACAATATGTAAATTAAAATACCCAACAAAAGAAGTCTTTTAAAAAAAGAGGAGGGTGAAAGGTTCCCTTACCGACTTGGGTATCTTTCAAAACAAACACCCCATGAAAGAAAGACAATAGATCATTGATGTAAATACTCATAAACGAAATTATATTACAAAAAGAGTAGAATAATGGTCAGTACATACACCACTCAATGGAATTTGTGGCAAATGTAGCATAAATCTCACGGGAAGAAAAGTGAGATGAAAAATCTCTTACGAAAACTCAGTAGCCTAACGGCGCCACTTTAAACATCCAAAATGGATTGATGAGAGGAAATAGGGTCTCTCATTACATCAACATAATGTTTACAGAAAGAGGAATATAAAAGAACATCCCCCAACATAACAAATAGGAGCTTAAAAGAAGTTACATAAAGGAGAGTACTTTAAAAGAAAGAGAGAGGTTAGATCTCTTACGAAAATTCGACAGCCTATCGGCGCCACTCAAAACATCCAAAATGGATTGATGAGAGAGAATAGGGTCTCTCATCAAATGAACATAAAAATTACAGTAAGATTAATATAAAAGAACATCCCAATAACAATATAGATGAGCTTTAAAAGGAATGACATAAAAGAGTGTACTTAAAAAGAAAGAGAGGTGTAGGATCCCTTACCTCGGGTCCGACTTGACTCGATCGTTCTTTAATCTCCTGAATAATAAACTTGAGTTAATTTATACTTCCTTAAGAACCTTTTTAAAGTTCATTATTCCTTTTATATCACTTATTACCATTTTATAAACATTATTTAATCATTTAAGTTAATCATGTTTGTTTTGTCGATATTTGGTTCTTAAGTCGAAAGTGGACTTCTTACAATTACATGTTGTTCGTGTGGTCAAAGGTTCTTCATATCCAAAAATTACATTCCTGATTTGGATATCATATATATCATATATATCCAGCATATACATGTATTTATAAAATCACATAATCATTTAGAGGAAAGAAATGAAATGCACCGTTCATGGAGACGGTAAGCCGTATGTACGCATGAACGCTACTTTCATTTCTATGTCGTATTAATGGAATTAAAACTATATGAGAGGTATGTATATTTTAATTCCAGAATTATATTAATCATTTAGATGTATCATACATCATATATATCCATTATATATATGTACTTATAATAGTACATTACATTTGGAAATAAGAAATGAAATGCACCGTTCATGGAGACGGTAAGCCGTACGTACGCATGAACGCTACTTTCATTTCTATCTCATACTTTAATGGAAAGAAATAATAATTATATAGAGGTAATTAATAATTCCAGTATAACATCATATATAATAACATTAAATACATCCTTTATACGTCCCACGTATGACATTAACGAATCACATCACTTTGAGGGGGTGGTAGTCCGCACTTCCTAAAATGAAGATATCGCGTATACCCATAATGGAAGCCATAAAGGTAAGACCCAAATGAAAAATAAAGAAGATTAAGTAAAACATAAACATATTATATATCATATATAAAAATAGTTACATCATAATGGCCACCATTGAAGGTGTTAAATGAGTATTAAACAATCATCGTTTCGGGAGGCACAATTTCGCCATCCACAAAAACCGTATGTTCTTTAACCATTTGATGTAGTTGTGTGAGAGTGTAGCTCGAATAAATCTTATAACAACATCCTAGTATATTGAAGATACTGGTGTTGTTACAAAAGAAATAAATAAAAAGAGTTTATGGGGTTGGAGAAGCAAAATAAAACAAATGAACATGAGAGAATGAATTACCTTTAAAAGTGTAACTCCTTTTGATTTGAGCCTAAAGGCTTCCTTTGGACGGATTATGCCCAATGGGAATCCTCTAGGATGAGGAGAGGGATGTGGAGAGAGTAAATGGGCAGGGTTTGGCCGAGCCAAAGGCTTGAGGAGTGTGTGAAATGAGGTAGAGGTGGGGGCCTTTTATAAGAGGAGAGGAGGGGCACTTTTGGAAAGTAAAGAAATATTACTTTATTTGAAAATGTGTTTCGGTTTTAAAAGGTCCCACATTGATATAATTCGTGTATAAGGTGATAAGGGTTCGAAATCCACCCATACAATAAGTTTTTGACATGTGTAGCTCATAGATTTTACATTATCTTTCCATTTTATTTAAATCGTCAAATAATGATGTCATCGCTGCATCATTATTATGTCATAAATAATTTAATTTATTTAATGTCTAAAAATTATATAAAAACTTCTATGATGTAGGAAATCTTTTTATCTTTCCAATGATTATTTATAATCAAAATCAGATCTTTATAACCCCATATAAATTATGTTTTCTTAAAACATATTATGTTTGTGTCATTTTTACTTCTACATTAAATAAAAAGTTATTTATGTCATTTCCCAACCAAAGTGTCTCCATGGGGTCCCCAAGTTGACCCATGGCTTGTCTTGGTCGGCCATGACACAACCAATAATTTTGGGACAAGTTTCTAGGTCATTTTATATTATTAAAGCATTATTTATACCTTAAACTACCCTAATTACCAGTAATCGCGATTAAGAACTTAATATGTTACTATTCACCAAAAAATTATTTTTATCCCATTGAACCACATTTTACTTCTTAATGACAACCATTTATGTCTGATTTTTGAAATTCAAAACACATAAGTGGTAAAATTTCATTTAAACAAAAAATCAGCTTTTATAAGTACCACTTAGTGGTTTCACTATTCATCAAAAATTGAAGTTTTTCAGAAAAATCCCAAAAATTCATCCTAAGCTATATTTGATATTTTGAATTTCAAAAATGAAGCCCGTTTTAAAAAATTAAAAACATATTAGTCACATTAATTAATTTAATAATTAATTCCCGCTGTCAGAGCAAATAGCGTGTTTTTATAAAACAATAAGTATCAAAAGATTGACACTAGTTTAAGTCTGATTTCAAAGTGAAATTAATTCCATCGACCACTATTGGATTTAATGGTAAAAATATTTTCTAATTTCACTTTAAAAACAATCAAAATATTATCTAATCATATAAATAAATTAGATTAAAAAGAGGTTTTGAATTAAAATACACCATTTTACACTATTCATTAAAAAATGAACTTTATCGGAAAAATACCAAAAATTTACACAAAGTAAAATTTGATGTCCCGATTCTAATGAAGAGTTTTATTTGGTCCAAAAGAATGTATAAGAGTGATCAAAACTATATTTAATGATAGTTCGTCATCAGAAGGCGATAAGTGAACCTTTAGTGAAAATTAGGTTATAAAAGCCTAAAATTGAATTCTTTCCGTATTTTAAGCCGTTGGATAGATGTAAAAACATTTAAAAAACATATATATTCATATTTTAGTTATTTCTATCCATTCCCGCCAAAACAATGGCTACATGTTAACTGCCATGTAAGATAATATTATTTTATTATTAGAGTGCAACGTAAGATTCCCAAGAAACTCGTTGTTGCGTGTTGGGTACGCCATCGGACATAGCATCCACTTTAAAGTCATATTAATATTTTATTCACAAATATGGATAAATATGAAAATGTCATATTCTTTATTTACCCGGGGTGTTACAGTTTCTCTAGCGTGCAACACAAGCCTAGATTAGTGTTTACATATACTATAATCTAATATGGTGTTTAGTATAGTGTATAATAATCTTGGTGTAGCGTAAAAGAAAAAACATCAAAGTAATTACAAAAAATATTTCTCATAAAATCTCGGGGTGTTACGTTCTACCCCCCTCCCCCTAAAATGAATTTCACCCTCGAAATTCATCAGGGTTATAAATGGTTTACTACTTGAATGATTCTTTCTTAGAAACCCACATCATTAAGAGAAATACAATAACTTAATGTTAAAAAGTGAAGTGTGAAACATACCGGTTACTGAAATTAACTCTTCACTTGGTTTCCACATACGAGAACAGCGGTGAAATATGTATATGGAAGAGAAATCTAACCATCATGTTTGGATGAAGAGTGGTAGAGAACATGGCTATTAAAAATAAAACAATTACAATGCCATAAATTTGTGATAATATAAGGTACCATCTGATTCATCAGATATAAGGGCACTAGGAAAACATTTTGGGTTTTCAAGATCATCTCCCTAATGTTGAATATTTTTTGAAATAAAAGAAATACTTACATGTTTTCATTACAATCTCACTATTGTTTGTGCCTTGAACAATTTATACTTCATCTCTTAAAGAAATGATGTTTAATTTGTCTTCCATGAATTGTTAGAAGATCATGCGATAGAATGATAGGACATTCCATCTGTTTCAAACATATGGTTAGAAAAAGTTATATACATAAGTCCATCTATAGTGAGATTAATCATATACGGTTCTTAAAATGGACTTATACTTCATCTATAATAACTCTTAATAAAATAAAACTAGCTTCTACTAACCAGGGACTTCTTGTGGGCTAGTGGTAGGTGATAAAGGCATGTCACACTTAAGTTGTGGGTTCGATTCCCACAACCTTGTCCGACGTGATGGGTTATCGCTCGTCCTACAGGTTGTCCCTTTTTATAAAGATAAATTATTATAACATTCCATCAATAATATTGAAAAAAGTTCTACACATAAACAATATTATATTATGTATAACTTGATTCATTTCAATCTTTAGTCTTATCCAAAATACTTTGGTGGAAGATCATAGTATAATGAAAACGATTACATGAAAGGTCACATAATAAGAATGTGAATTCCATCATTTATCACCCATATATCATAAGATATATCTTGTTGGTCAAATTCCAAACATGTGAATACCTTAATCATGTATTCATTTGAAACATGAATTACCATAGAACCTTAGGGAAAACATGAATGCTATCAAAAGTTATCTCTTTCCATATACCAAAATCCCAAAATTTCTATAAACTCAAACCTTGATATCACTTTGTCCTTATACCAGTCATGAGCTCATTAATAGCATCAAACATCTCATTATCTCCTCCTCCTTTATTATGCACATATCATCTACCTTCCAATAATATTTGAATAACCTTTCATGGTTACCGGTACCATTCATTATATACTTTCAAAAAATCAAGTAATGGCAACAATGTAACAATCTTTAGTTTTTTATTTATTCCATAGTACCATGCATTATTCTTGATAAACACAAAATCATTCCACTACCTTCTTGAATTACTAACTGAGCTTCATCATTTCATTCACCTCATATATCATTGGTAGTCTCTTCATCATCATCCACCTAAATACTATCCATATGAAAATTCTGATTCTCTTCATGATATTTTCCATTAGGGAATTGGTTTTCATAATGCATGTACATTCCAAATTTAAAACATTTAACCGTTTTTTATGTCTTAGAAATATCATTATCCTTGTCCATGGTGTTAACTGAACCTTTTACTTTATAATAACTGTCTTTGTTTCCTTTTTTTCAACACCCAAAGCATCTTCCAGTTCCATTTAAACATTCTCCCTGATGCCTTTTACCACATGATTTAAATGAGGGAAATTGAACTTTATTTCATCTATGATCATAATGAAACTCCATATTTCCCTTATTAGCTGAGTCGGGAAACATACCAAAATTGTGATTATTGATCATATTATGAGATTTATGATTATTCCTACTAATGAAATGTGGACATCCAGATCCAATTTCATTTGGTTTCTCATTATGAATATCATTACATTGTCCATCGTATCATCCATTATCATGAATCACCATGTTTCCATTCATTTTATAAAACACAAAAAGAATATTGTGAGAGGAAAAAATAATAATAAAAGGGGAATACCTTCAATATCTAACATATTAGGTTTAATTATAATATTGTTACCATAATTCTAGGATTATATCCTATACTTAAACTTAACCTTAGGGACATCCCTAGAAATACCTTAGAAATATCTCTTGGGGTCTCACTAAAGTTTTCACATCACAATTTCCAAAGGTTAACTAAACCTTTCCTCTAATATAAACTAGATACCCAAAGCTTTATGTACATAGAAATTACATTACTTGTGAGGAATACTTAATACATAACAAAAACAAACACTAAAGGACTGTAAAAGTTAGTACCTTTGGAAACATGGAACCTAATCTTCTAATCTTGGTGAAAGATCTTCAACATCTCCCATAAAGATCTTCCCTTTTTTTCTTACCAAAATCCTATATTACTATCCTAGGGTAAAGAAAACATATAATGGGTGAACTAAAATTCTCATTAAGGGTAAAAATAGAGAAAATAATAAAAACCATATGCATTTTAACTTCAAAACATGAACATAAAGTCTAAACATCAAAATCTTGAGTTGGGAAATAAATCTTGGCAGTAAGTAAGGAAAAGATCATAAAGTAACACCAATAATGATAAAATAGAATGGGAATAAATTATTTAATTGTGGAAAACGATTAAAGAACATGTTATTATTTCTATAATAGCCATGTAATTGATGCCAAGACCATATTATTTTACAATGTCCCTTTCTGAATCATGTTCACACCTCGTTCTAGTCATGTATCACTGAACCGAGTTAACTTACCATTCCATCCATGTCTATCTCATGAGATATAAATCTTTACCCAATGCATTTTTTGGAGATATATGTCCCACCCATATCATATTGACATCATTCTTATGTGTTCCACAATATAAACCTAAATCATTCATCATAACTCAAAGAATAAAATGGGTTTCATAAACATCATCTCATCATAACATAATCCATATAAAACAAATGGATATAATTTCATCATAATAAAAGTGAAACCATTTAAATCAATGATAAATTATACATGAAACATAATGATACAAAATAATGTCATATTAGATGGAAAATAGTATTGACAAAACCCTTGAAATTAATTTTTGAGGAAAATAACCTTTTTTCTTCAAAATCATTTTCTTTTCAAAAAATGCACTGAAATTTTTAAACAAAAGGATTTTGTTGAAAATAATCATGAAATACTATAGAGGAATAATTATGTAAATAAGGATTTATGAAATCGTAAATATCCGTTCAATCCATATAAGTTAAAAAAACATTCTCCTCGTACTTTTTCCGGAAATGTCAAAAAGTTCCTCATATGGTAAAAAAAGAAAGATTCCTTCCACAACACAATGTAAAAGAAAAAAAGGGGTAAACATGAAATTAAATAGAAATTTAAGAATATTAAACTCTTTATGAAATTAATTTTTAGGGACATAGATAAAAAATGTAACCCCATTAATTACTTACATATAAGAAATCTCGGATAAAAATGAGATTGTAAAATTATCCCGTACAATAGGTATGATATGGTTTGTACGCATCCGAAACTCATTTCTAATGATTAAAATAATGTCATTGAATTATTACCAAATCATATTCGTTGTTGTGATATCATATCTGGTTCACATATGACTTTATATTACCCATTCTTTTGTAAATTCCATGTTAAATCAGCATTTTGGGTAAAATAATTTTATTTACCGTACGTGTTTGAACTTGTTGTTCTTGATATTATTTATACTTATATCATGATTTAATTATATCCTGAATGTAAATCATTAGTTATATATCATATATATTCATTATATATATATATAATAGATAGATAAAGGAAATGAAATACACAATTCATGGAGACGGTAGGTCATACGTACGCATGAATGTTGTTTTCCTTTCCTTGTTAACTTGAATGGAAGTAAGTAGATGTCCTATATATATACATAATAAAATAGCTTTATCATGTAATATATTTCATTATTATTAATTATATATACTTTATAATCATTCTTGAATGGTTAACATGGAGAATGAATCTCATCACGTCGTAGAGACGGTAATCCGTACGTACACACGAGTGATGATATCATTCCCATAATTATTGAATTGAGTTAGAGTGGATTATATAATATATCAGAATCAGTATAATGTTATAATAACTATATATAGTTATTCTTTACACCATTATACCCATCCATGTAAGGTGGTGGTGGAAAAACATATTACGCCATGGTGTGGACACAATATTTCATACGTACGCATGCGCGATGATTTCGTTTTCCATAGAATGGATAAAAGGTGAAATTGGGTTGTTTCATATTTATAATAACATATAAGTATATTAGTGATACTGATGTTATTACATTATAATAAAACAACTAAATAATAATAAGTTTAAGAAAAAATAAACTTGAAAGAATCGGTAGATGAGATTACCTCTTCTTCGACGCACCATTTTTAAGCTTCCTCTTAAGGCACTAGAGTTGTTCTTTTGAGGAGACCAGAACCTCTATAATGTTTCAAGGGATTTTTATAAGGGAAATGGTTAGTGGTGTTCTGAGCTTGAAAGCTCAACATTATGTAAAGGGAAGAGGGAGGAGGTTAACTTTTATAAGGGATGAGAGGGACGCCTTAGGAAATAATTAAAATATTATTTTATAATAAAGTCATATTCGGTTTATAATGGCTCCAAAGAGACATATTTTGAAGATAAAGTAGGTATGGGTCTAAATCATCTCAAAAAATAGGTTTCAGAGAAGTATAGGTTACTATTTTAACCTTATCATTTAGATTTAAATCTATGTTAAATAATTTATCTTTTACCGTGTCTTCTTGTTTTCTTACACTATATGGTTAAAAAACATACAATAACCAGAAAAAATAAACCCAAGTGGTTTATTATAAATATATATAACCTTATATAAGTCATTTGGCCGAAAATTATATTTTTATGAATATAATAATAGTTAATAATATAATATTTGTTTAAAAAACTATTTTATGTCAATTTTGACACTATTTGTTAATTGGTTTTTGTAAAAATCATAACAGCATGATTAGTTCGAAAAAAATTATTAAATATATACTAACATTTCATATTAACCTGTAAAATTAGTGTAATTCATAAAAAGTCTAAAATTACATTTATTTTGGTATTTATAACATCAATAATGTTAATATTTCATTAATAAGGTAATTACTGCATCATCATTGGGTCATAAAAAAATTAAATTATTTAATTTTTAAAAATTATAAATAAAATCCCATTATGTAGGAATTATTTTATCTTTCTAATTATTATTTATAGTCGAATTTATCTTATGTATAACCCTATATTAAAAAATATTTAGTTATTAAACATTGATTTTAACTCTTTTAACTCTTCTTTAAATAAAATAATAATAAGTGTCCTAATCTAATAAAAGTGGATCTAAAGGGTAATATTTTATTTCCATGGTTGTTTTTGGTCGAATTACACTTATCCAATAAAATTAGGACATGTGTTAGGGTAATAAAAATATCATTTTTACCCTTAATTACCCTATTTACTTTTAACCGTGGAAAATAAAAGTAGAAAGTTACTATTAACCAAAAATTATTTTTATCTTATTGAACCATATTTTACTCCTTGATATTAACTGTGTCTCTCGGATTTTCAAAATTTTACTCACAGAAGTGGTAAAATTATGTTTTATATAAATTTTCAAATTCTCTTATGAGGTGGGTAAAAGACAATGAAAAGTCCAATAAAATTTTTATATATCTAAAATTATTATAAAATGACCCCAATGAATTAAATTGAACTTATATATGTATTATTTATAAATTTTCACCTAAAATAAATTTAAATAGAATAAATAATTATTTAATTAAAACTTCGGTTTATAAATACTAACCGAGTGTTTTCACTATTCATCAAAAATTCAATGTTTTCAGAAAAATACCAAAAATTCACCCTAGTATAATTTCTATATTCTGAATCTGAAAATGAAGTCCATTTTAATAGATAAAATTTATAAAATTTCAAAAATAGTGTATTACTATTCAAAAGAGCTAGGTCAAAAAAATATTATAATAATATCTCGTTTAGTGAAACTCGGTATTGCGTACAACACACGCTATCGAGGAAGGTTGTTCTGGCATGAAACACAAGCCTGGAATAGTGTTTGTGTATACTGTAATTAAAAATAATATTTCTCAGAAAATCTCAGGGTGTTACAGTGGTGATTTGACATATATTATACATCCATTCCACCACATCATGAGGTTTATTCATTCATTTAATGGATGGTGGCTTCACATGCATGAACTCATGTGACCAATATATCTCCTTCTAACTCTTAACTATACATCAAGAGCTACATTCTATACTCACCGAACATTTTTATCAACAAGATGAACTACCCATACAAGAATCATGATGAGATTATAATACATTGGTTGATTAAAAGCATTCTACTTCACTCCAAAAAAGAAGGAACGATCAAATAAAAGTGTAAATCTCTACATAAACCTAAAAAAATATTAGAAAAAAATATAATTTTAAACCAAACCCAACCCTTGAGACTAATATCCCAACATCCCATCGCATCCTGAGTCTAATCATGAAAAGGGATGGTCGGTCACATATCATAACATTCCTATCAATTCTGAAAAATCCTATCTCTAGTCTAATAGACATCCCAAGAAAAGAACTCTTCAGGACAAACCTTTGTTTGATATCAATTTGTAATGAATTGTCCCAGGTAACCGTCAATACTAGTACTCAACTAGATCTATCACATACCTAAGGGGAATTCATAATCCCCGTAGGCTAGAACCAAATATCCTATGCATAAAAGAACTAACCAGAGGGAATGATTTCACCCAAACATTACAAACAAATGGCATATATATAGACACCGAAAATAAAGTGTGAACATAAGTCTAATTAATATATTCTGTATCTCTAAGAAGACATCGAAATTTATATAACTAGAAAATTATCTAATCTCCAAAATATATGTTCAAATGAAATGTACCAAAAAACACACCTACTCCATGTGGTGGTGTTGAAATATTCCCACCGTATCACTACCATATTCTATAACCAGGTGACACAAAACCTCACCATCTCTCTAGGGAGAATATACTTTCCCTATAATGGGATTAATTCAATGTTCTAGAACCACAAAATGTTTGCATGTGATGTGATCAAATAGTATCAATAGGATATCACCCTAGTGATCCATAATAATCATATTATAAAAATTCATGTATTCTAATTTTAAATATCATAGGATATGATAAGTATTAAAATAGTTTTTTAGAAAACATGGAAAGCATTTATCTTTTACCATATTTATAAAAAAATCACATATATAAATTTCAATGAATGATTTAAAAATCCCTATCCTTTCAATGATAATATAAAAAGACGTGAAAAATAAAATAGAATCACGGGTTTCAACACCAAGGATCACTATATGTTAGACTACAATAATTCTTGTACCATAATGAATCAAGTGAACAATTAGATTCCTAGAATAATTGCATAGGATTTAGAGGATTACCAAATGAGTAAACCCCAAACCCTTCAATATAATTATCATTACCTAACCCGTGCTATGGAACGAGCCACAATTACACCAAGCCTTCCTCTATAGGCCTGGGGGTAGCGACTAGCACTGATGGCATAACAATATCAAGGAGGTAATTTACTAAGAACCTATACATAGGCATAAAACCAATGCACTGAAAATTTGTAGTGGAAAAATGGAAAATATACAACGCTTATATACATAATCCAGAAATACACCCTATCATATTTATATTAATAGATTCAAAAAGTAAAATTCAAGTGGAAAATGGGAAAAAATACATGCCCAAAGAGAAATTTTCACAACCTCGAAACAAGTGGAAAATTAAAATAGCTAAGAGATCCCCATTCTTGGATCTCATGATATGACCCCCACATGTGGTACATGGAACACATATCCCTTAGATCCTCTAAATTCATGATCAACCATTCATTCATCTGTAAGGGAACACCATGTGAGGGAAAAGACCATGTAGGTGTGATTATAAAAGTTATCAGTAGGATTACTCGAAGGCTCTAGGGAGTAGAAAAATAGGTAATGTGGAGGTAATTAGTAGATAGAATAAGTTACAGTAAAAGGTGTGTTTCTAAACCTGACATGAGAGAAAAGTAAACTCAACCAAAACCAAAAGAGCTATAAACGGTGGGAAGATGAACTTCTTATCGAGTCAACGCTACATATACTAAGAGAGTAGACTCATCTAAACCTGAGAATTGAGATATTAAACTATGTGTCATACCATGTGTGTCTACCCCTATCAAGGAAGGAGAGTAAACAAAACCCAAGGAGTGAGTACTGAAATAGAATACATATATATATGCTCAACCAAATAATCATATTTGAGAGTGTAAGGGGATCTTCGTCTCATTACTCAGCCAAGAAAAATAGATGCTAATAGTTCTATAAGTTACCACAGATGATGTCTAACATCACTGATGTCTACCCTGATCATGAAAGACAATGAGACCCAACCACCACACCATGATATTATCTGATTTGTGAGGGTTTGTCTTACAACATGGTTTTACGTCCCATCACTGGGACACAACTCAATATAAGAAGTGTGCGTCTTTCTAATGAGTCCAAAGGTACATAAATACATTTCATGTCACTAACAAGAATAGATGAGAGATCATATCTCACTATTGATTAACCACTACCTATCCCTAATAGAGGATATGCTCAGTACTACATCGGTTAATGACAATACTCATCCTCACTGAATGGTAATATGATAGAGAGTAATCACTAATGTTTCATATGAAAATTCCACTTCTAATCTCACTTGGTGAGTATAAATGAATGTTTCATATGTGAATGCGACATCCCAACCAAGATTGAGTGTAGGCACAAAAGTTTCATTGGAAGAAGCCATTTACTTGGAACACTTAATGTTAATATGGTAGAGTGTAATCCTGGATCTTCTCTAGCCAACTTTGTTGTATGGTACCTTTAAGAATGCATTGAGGAACTACGCTCCAGTCATCGGGTAAAACCATGGATAAGCATCGCACCTGGACCATCTGGAATCATTTCTCAAAATCTACAAAAGAGGTCACTAGTGCGTTCTACATAGAAAAACACTCGGGATATGATACTGGTGGGAAAAAATATGATTTTATATGAATGATATATGAGAGAAGGAAGATTCATATAGTGGTATATGAAACATGTAGGGCCCACATGATGAGTGTCACCACCTCATCATATGGACATGTATATATCTATATATAGGTATTAAACTTTGATCATATACCACATTGCATGCTAGTTTAATCCCATAGTATATGGGATGTTTACCTATAAGGTAGACGAGCCCATAATGCTCATGGTTGTTCTAAAAGGGGGAAAATTTATCATTACTAACTAACCTCCTTAGATATCCCCAGATAAAAAAGTATATCACACGATCATAATCCTTATAGAAAGGCTTATAGGGTTGACTATTTATTCGACTGAATCGAACTCCTAGTAGAAAACTACATTTTGCATCATTTCTTGTGAATAGTGATTCATGAGATCTATTCCATGATCCCGAAACACATAAAATAGATTGTTCCATTATTATATTCACATAAAAGAACACGAGATTAGATATTTATTTATCCCAAGAAACCACATATTGAAAAAGAAGCATTGCACATAAAACTACCAAATCAGGCCTTATGAGGCATAGACCTCTATTTTGGTTTCTGTAACCTAAATCAATTTTGAAATGTTCGCATCAACTCCAGTGTTTCAACACCTCCAACAACATGTCAATCGGATATTTTATGTCAATTTATAGTCCAATAAAAGATTCCAAAATTTTAATAATTAAATTATTATTATTATTATCGGACATTTTGTACCATGTAGTATCAAAAAAGTGTTAAAAAAATCCACAAACAGGCTCAAAAAATATGCCTCAGTTCACTAGTCCTATTCCCACTGACTACAAGCGAATCAAAGGCCCAGTTTTCATGATATGTATGATACAATATTTCTAAATAATTGTGATTATTTTATTATTATTAAACTCAAGAATTTTTTGGAACCAAACCATTTAATTAAAGCATAAAATCCTCAAACTGGAATAAAATTATTTGTATCAATATGAGGAATGCATGATCATAGATGGAATGAAAAATGGATTATCTGTTTAAGATTTGTTAGTGTTTGAAACTGCCCTGATCCAATATGGCAGGGTCCATCCACTTCAGTCTAGCCTATCCACTATGACCCACCCTACTCTATTACTCGACAAAAATGATGTTCCATTCCACATCATGTATTCCCCCATGCTACCACCTAAACCTATAGTATCTGTGGGTTTCATCGCGTACTGCTGCCTACATCACGACCCGCCATCGCTACTGCCTCGTGGACCGCCGCTAGTAGCCACCTGTGCCATCGCACCGGTGCTACCTCCACATACCACTGGGAACACCTCAATTTCGCAAATTTTATTAAGATACTACATATCAACTCTATGGGGAAAGGTCATCACTGTCACAACCAATACATTAAGATTCGTCAAATTTACAACATATCTAATAATACATTCCGCTTATGCATGACGCCACACCTCCTTCAGTGCCCAAAACATAAAACTGTGAATAGATATGGATTCCTTGGATCAAGGTATTCACTTATATATGCTTCAACCCATGGTTCATTTACATTTCAACGATGTTAAAGGTTATAGATTAAGAACATACAAAGAACGTTAATAATTGATGATCCAAAAAATAAACAGTTGATATCCATTGTTAGATTGGCCATCAACATCGAATATCAAAGATATGAAAACAATAAAAAGTCAAAAAGACAACAAATTCTTCAATAATGGTGGTGCAGAATCAGAAAGAGAAATCGCACAAGGATTTGGGATCTTTTATTGTTTTCTCTACACTTTGATCTACCAGCACCTGTATTTTCATCGTAATTTGCAAAAAATTTGGTGTTAAATCGCCAATGGAAAGAGATGATAGATATTTATCAATTTCTATGGGAGAAATGAACTATAGATTTCACATTTCACCTTAAAACCTATTTATAGGAAACCACTAGCAATTGAGGAATCCAAACCACAGATGCATTATCACTTGAGGACGTGTTTAGGTAAAACACCCCATTACAAACTCAACCACAGTCTCAAATTTCCCATCTGAGTCCCTGATCAATTTTTTTTCAATTAATCATTCAAGATAAAATAATAAAATATATTTATTTTATTTTTAAAAATACTTTTCATGTATTTTTTACAAAAGACTCGAGCGAACAAAATTGATGTCCCTCCTTTTGTAAACTCAATGCTCCAGACTCAACTCTGCCCTCATATATCTGATCAGAGATACGTTTTGACTGATATCCAATTTCCATCAAGTTCATAGTTTAAAAATAAATAATATTTTATTATAATTTATTTTGGTCACTCCAGTCCTTGAAATCACATTTTGTCTCATCACCTAGCTCTGAAAGTATATGTAGAAATATTACAAAGTATTACAAGGAAAATAATTAGGCCTTTACAAGAATTCCCGTAGAACAAAGGGACTAATAACAAGAGAAATACCCATGAAAAAACAACCATATAATAAAAAAACATAGACAATGACCTCATAATAAAACTTCAACATATGTACCAAAGGTAACCCATCTTCTAATTTTCATAATTCATTCCAAAGCATTGAAATCGTATTTGAAAACCATTTCACAAATACATTTCAATACCTTGAAAATACCCATTTTCATTCAATTTATCAACAACCTGGGGAAAAAAATTTCATTAAATAGAAATTTACACACTCAAAAAGAAAATCATGTAAATTCCATACATAAATCAATTTGTAATGAAAGAACAACAAGGTTCATCAAAAAAGGCTAGACAAGTAACCACTTACATCGAATCTTGGGTCACACACACCCGAAATGAGATCCAGCAACAAAAAACCCAATGAAATCCATGGAGAACCTAAAATCCGATCATCATCATAGTATTGGTCCACTTAATAATGAAAGTGGTTTTTAGAAAGGGGAAAACCCATATACCTCAAGAACAAAATCCCCCCACACCATAACCAAAAAAATAATAGTGTCTTGAATGAGATCGCACAATGAATCTAGAAGAAGTATAGAAGAAAAACCAACATAGAACAATAGATCACATCATTCAATCCAAGGGAAATATTACAATGAATGTAAATGATGAAGTGAAAGGATCACATAACCAATGAGACACACCCCAAATGCAACAATGATAGAATGGTTACTGAATTGGTATAGAGGGAATGTAGTCTCCCATTATTTCATGGAAAATTAACATTGTCGTGGAAAATATAATCTCTAGAAGAAATTGATGTAAAATAGCCACAATACTATTTTAAAACTACACATGGGTCATTACATGGCATATAGTCAGATTGCATAATGTCTAATCATCAACATCCCACATACACTAGAAAATTCTTCACCTCAGATTAATTTTTTTTATTGAAATATTTCCCAAAATTAAACATATCTTCACATTGTGTAACCATTCATATAGTTAATCCTTTCATGACTTGAATCTAGAATCCCTTACGCATTTTTTTACCTAGTAATACTATTTTAAATCATCCTTCAACTTGAAGATAAAATTACATTAAAGGTGAGAGTCCGAAAATTCTATGACATCACCATTATAGGTATCATTCAAATTCCTTCATTCCACAATATATAAAATAATAAAAAGAAAACCATAATGAGTTTGAAGACACAGATGATAGATTAGTAACATGATGTTATAGTATAATTATCGTATGGTGTTCTGTATCATAATTGTAACAAAATCCATCAATTTTTTGAAAAATAACTTGTGAAAAAATATTATCCTATTACATTTATTTTTATTTAAACAATAGCCATTTAAATTATCAAATATATATGAATTTGATCAATTAATATTTCTCATTACCATGTTTTATATCACTATAGATTAGTCCTTGAGTGTTTTTATTCTCTTGACTGCCAATATTTTTAGTTCACAACAATTTTATCCTATATGAAAACCTAGAAATATGTTGTTATGGATGAACTTCATATTTCAATTTCATCCTTATCGAGAGGAATTTTAGGTAACCCAATTTATGATGTTGGATTCCAAAAAAATATTTTCAAATTTCAAAATCATGATCGTAGAGATCGAGATTAAATTATGAGGACACAATTTACTTAAGGGGGTAAAATGTAACACCGTTGTATTTTAAAAATGTGTAGTTATGTTTTAGTGTATGTGACAAACAACAACATTATTTAAATATAATGTAACATAACAAGACATTCTGATATATTTTTATGTAAATAAATTCTATCTCAGTGATATCTTTGCGTGAATGCAATAACAGGTTTGATGGAAACCTGATATTCTATTAAAATAATATTATTTCAACATGGGCATTTAACATTTCCATTATGATAGTCATGTGAATAGTAAAAAAAATTATTAAAATTATATACGTTATATGTTTATAATATAAATTCAATGGTTATCAATTGATTAGAAAAGATATAAGAGTCTTTCAAAAAGAAATAAAATGTTTTCCAAAAACTATATTTTTCTAAAAGGTATTATTATCACACATAGTGCACATAACATAAAATTAATTTTCACCACTATTAGAAAATATATACTAAAAATTAAATATAGATTTTGAAATATAATTAACAAAATTTTATTCATGTAATTTTTTTGGATTTTTTATAAATAAAATAAATTTTTTATATGTAGTAAAATTACTAATTTTTATTAAAAACCACTTTTATTTTAAATTATTTGAGATTGAAATTTACTTTTTAAATTATTTTTAGCACAGTACTAGTTAATGGATATTAAAATATAAATAATTTAGTCTATTTAAATGAATTTCATATTGTATTTTGATAGTAAAACAACTCTATCATCACATCTAGAATTTAATATTAAATAGAATTCATCCACTTCTATGATTTTTAGATTTAAAATGGCTTATATATTTACAACAATAATATTATATATTATCTAATTTTGTGAACATGATTTTTTACCATAATGAATATTTTAATAAAAATATTAATTACCATATATAATGTATGTATTGGTTTAACGAGTGGTTAAGCTATAAAGACAAGGGTTAAAAATGACATAAAATTTTCAAATCCCAATGAGTGGAAATATTTATACCAGATATTAATTTATGATTTATAATTTATCATTCGTTATGATTTCACCATTATAAAAAACTTTTTTATGACAATATCTTTTGAAAAAATCTAGGCATGTGTTCTCCGCCATTTATAAAAGGCCACCCAGTCTAATCCAACCATCACACTCATAAAACTGATCAGTTCTACAAATAACTATGAAACAATAATCCATGATTCCATACACACACCCTAGATTCCTTTTTTTATAAGTAACCTTCCAATAATTTTATTCGTTTTAAACCTATTGTGTCTCTCTGAAAAAGAGGTAAACATCAGAAACATGCATAATTGTTTTATTTCCACGTCCACCTCCTTGAAACCTTATTAAACTATTATATTATATGAATAGTAATATGTCATATTTACTAATATTTTATTCGGTTTATTTCATAATCTATATCAGTCTCCACTTATAAAAAACGGGACATGAAGCCGTTAATCACGTGTACAACAGAATACAATATCGTGAACCAATGTAATTTTATTCATCACCACAATTCATGCTATGATATAATGAAGTTTTTAAAAAAATTCTAGGATATTTATTTCATGATTATAATTTTTGAATTATGATATCCCTTATAAATTATTACAATCCATTCAACAGGGGATGTGATAATTTATCTCATGTGTTTATATGACTACTACCTCGAGATATGATTTGATTTTTTTTGATATATGGTTTACCTGAAAGGTATTCAGGTTATTATTATTTAATATATGTGATATTTTTGATTTACCAATTATTATAGAAAAATAATATAACTTATATATAATTTTGTTCCAATATTTTGGGAAACAATAATGTCTGTCATGTATATGTGTGGACTACCAGCTCGACAAAATGATGCAAAATGTTTTTCATTTATTTTTTACATGGATAACAATATGGATTTTTCTTATTAATAAAAATTATATATTGGACATAATTATTAATTTGGAATGGGTTTTGTATATTTATTTTACTTTTTATCCATCTATTGAGAAAAATGGAATCTAGGTTCATGCGTACATATGGCATACCATCTACATTGATGGTGTAATCCATTTTTTTGTCACTATCATTAATAGGTTAATCTAAATAACTATATAATGAACATATATGATGTTTATATCCTATAAGTAATTATCTATATAACATAACCATGATCAAATTAAGAGTAACATAATTACAAAACTAAAAAATACTTGAAAATGAAGAAATTATCCCCAGTAACATGAACTATTTGAAAATATTTGTTAACAAATGAGTTATTAAAGTCAATAAGTAAATAAATTATTGTATTACATAAATTATATTGTTCTTAAATATATTTATAATAAAAAAGTTTATTAAACAGGATGTTTAGAAACATTTGATGGAATTCAAACATGATGTAAAAGTATCTCATCACACTTTTATTTTTATGAGATATATGGAATATTCATAAAATATGTTTTTATGTGTATATTTATATATTTATTTTTTATATCATGAATATATTTATCTTTATGTTATTTAAAGATAAAACAGATCTTAACTCTTTAACTACGATTACAATTCAGGAGTTACCAAAGTGGAAATAATGTATTTCCAAATCTGACCACTTTTCTAGATAGTTTTTATGAAAGTATCGCCTGTTGGATTTATTAAATACCTGTATATTATACTCAATGTATTTTATTTTCCTTTGGTTATTCAGGAATATTTTCAGTTAACAAAACAATATCTGTACTCTATTTTTTCTTAAAATCATTGAGAATATTTTTATGAAAATCTATCTTTATTTCTCCCAACATTTGAAAATCCCTTTTCCTATAAAACCATTTTATCTAAAAATGTCTTCAAAAATTAATTTAACATATTAAAATTTTTATATTAAATATATTTATATATATTTAAAATTTTTATAAAATTGAATGGAGTCTTCATGTAAATTTCAAAACAATCCTTATTTTGTTTTTTTTTTCAAAAATTTGAATTGAATCATTTTTTCACATTTAAAAAGTCAATGTAATATTTTAATAACATAACTAATTAAATTTTTAACACATATTTTATAATATTCAAATTATATTTACAAATGAATGTATTTTCAATTTATTTTCATTTTAAAAAGTTGTTTTTAGTGTGAAAAATGTTATTTTTTTGTAATTTGTCGAATAACATTTTTTTTCATATTTCTATTAATGATTAAAATACCCAATTTATTGTGAATATAATGAAATTGGGATATTTTTTATTGATATGATACTAATTTTGACTTTATATTTTTTATGATATAGTTGATTGATTATATACAATTTTATAACCATTCATAGTAATATTCCAAATTGTTTATGATTATATTTATTTGATTGTTGTAAGTATTAACATTTTGTATGTTTATTTATCAAAATAATTATTTATGTTTATAATTATTCATCTCTTTCAAATTAGAAATTCTTTGGACTTAGTTAGTGAAGGGTGGATAGAAGTTATATATAGTCCCTTGATGCATAGACATGTCTTGTGAGACAAATCTATTGGACAAAATAGAAGAGTTTATATCCATATATTTAAAATGATTTGTGAATGGTGTTGAAAATATGTTTTTTTATTTTTTTATGTATGCACTATATCACTTCTATATCATTCATTTCCATATTCTTTTTATATAACTTAGTATATCTACAGAGATATTTAAAGCTTATGTGATTTTTTATATGTATTTAATGGATCATCTTTATTTCTTCTATATTATTATTAGTTAATTGATTAAATGGAATGTGTTTCAGTTATTTACCTTTCTATATTAATTATGATTAGTTATACATGATTTTTATATTACAATATTATCATTACAGAGCATCTAAGCACACCTATTTCTTATTTATTATACTACATTGGATACTATTATGTGGTCTATGATTGATATGCATAGATATAATATCAGCAATAATTTTGTTCTCAAATAAAACACTTTTAGTAATTCATTGTTTAAATTATAATTTTAATTTTCGTATATATCTTGTTTCCCATTAAAATTAAACTATTCAGTCCTTTGGGATGTGATTTCAAACATATTATAAAAATGTAAAAAATTAACCACTGACTTTGGTCTGCAAGGGTTATTTTTAAATTAACATGTTTAATTAAATGGAAAATTCTAGGAATTAATATATATATATAAATTTATTTTATAAATTAATTAAAATGAAATAGTGTTTCTAATATAATTCACTGATTTTCTATAATATATTCAAAATAAAAAAATTTATATAAATATCAAAATTCAACCATAAACAAATTATGATTTACTAATTTTAAAAATGATAAAAATAATTTTAAAAAATCAAACATTTAGGAAAATTATTTATAATATTCAGACAAAATCTATAATAAATAATATTATTGAGAAAATATTTTTTTAGGAATAAATTGAGTTTTATAAAATTGAATTTTTATTTTCTAATACCTCATCATAAAATTGGTATAAATTACGGTACATGTATATTTTTTAATAATGAATTTTATCATATTCATACCCTCCAACTTAATGTATGTGTTATAAAATTCAAATCTCTATAATACTATTTCACTGCTTTTTTATTTTGGGTATTGAATTTTATACACAGTTTCATACATAATATAATTTTTCCAAATCATGAGGTGATACTGTAACAACCTGAGTATTTTTTTTTAAATAAATACTTTCTTCTATAGCAAACATTATATGCAAAATTGAGCTTAAAATAATCAATAAATATTTTTATATAATATAGTAGTTATAAGATATCCATTATAATGAAAGGTTTGACATGATAAACTAAATTATCAAAATCTCATTTACATATGTATATATATAATTATATATTTGATTACCAATTTATTAAAATGAAAATAATCCCCTTTTAAAATAAAAGGAAATGTTTTTCTGGAAAACTAATTAAATATGCACAAGCGTGTTTTTCCCAATAAATATAGAAATCCTCTATTATTAATTATGTTAATTATATATATATATAATATTGAATATAATTTTTAATATTCGTTTTATTTTTTTTCTAGAAATTATATAAGAACAATCAAGTTTTAATCACAACAAAATATTTTTATAAAAAAATTAGGTCTACGTCATTATGATAAGGAAATTTTTTTAATAATGTTATTAAAACATTTGAAAATTATATTTGAAAAATTAAAATTATTTTTTTTAATTTGAAAAATAAAATTAACTTTTCATGATTTTTTTATCTTTCTAGAATGTTTCATTTTTTGACGAATAGTAAAAAATAATGCATTTTAATTGGATGTAGTTTTTTCATAAAATTTACTAATATTCTAAAATGTTATATTTTAGTGATTTTATAAAATTATTTTTTTAATTTTATATCATTTAGTTCTATTTAGATCATTGGGATCAATGTCACATTGAATTTTGTTTTAAAAATTTCAATCTTTTGAATATCTCAACATTAGAAAAATGTTTTCCCAAACCATCAATGATGTTTATATTAAAAATTATTTTTCCAATTTTGTGTTTTCAATTTTGGTAAATGGAATAATTATATTGAATAATAATTTAAATTTGTTTAAATATTACCCCTTTATTTTTTTTACATTATCAAAAGTAACATGGGTAATTTTTTTCACCACCATTATGGGTAAATAGGTAATTAAGGGTAAAAATAATATTATAAATATAGTAAAAGTAATAAAAACTTTATTCTAAATTTACTATATAAGGGATTATATACCTGAATAATCATTTGGATAATTATAGTAGATATTGGAGCCACTTAGATGACATTAATCCAATAATACTATTTTATTCATTGAAAATTGAATTCTGTCATATATTTTGTTTTTAAAATATTAATGATTTGTAATCTAGGGTCATATAAGGTATATTATCCACTATAAATATTATTTGGAAAAATAAAATCTTTACCTTCCTCATTATAAATTTGTTTTAACTATTATGAATTAAATAATTAAATAAATGTATTAATTAATGATAATGTAGAAATTGTTTAATTAATGGAAATATCAAATAAATGATATTAAAAATATTATATTATATATAATTGTAGATAATTAAAGTCATGTAAAATGTTTTGGATGATTTTGAAATTCGAGTGGTTTTTTAATATATATTTTTCATGTATATTATGTTGTTCTCATATTTTTAAAATTAAAGGTAATGAATTGTGTCAAAATTGACATTATTAATATTGAAAAATAATCTAACTTTGACATCTGAAAAAGTCCATAGAGTATCACCTTTGAGGTATGTGACTCAGCCCATGAATGAATAATTACATACCTGGGATCACTATTGAACCGCATCTAGGTTATCTTGAACACAAAATCTTTCGACTTCTAGTTTATTTACTCATGCTGACTTTGTCGAAGGCAGTTTCTCGGAACCCATTAGTTCCTCGAGGAAAGAGATACCCTTCGCCCTTGGGTTTGCAGTTACGAATTGAGATGGTTCCTCCCTTTTCAGATTCATTATTTCTTTCGAGTGAATTTCCCCTATGAGAACTACTAACACCATTGTATTATGTAGATGAAAGTGGAGAGAAAATCCCATAAAAGATAAGAGAACTAGGGTTTGTGGAAGAAAATTTCGAGCTGAGAGCGATCAATTGGCCCCATATTTTTTATCACCATCCCAGCGGGCTTCATATTATTTTCAATATAATGTTTATAATTCATCTAATGTTATTTTTATACTTGTTATAAGAAATAATATTATTTTATGTAAAAGATATATTTTTCTAAATATGAAGTTTCACCACCTTTTGTTGTAAAACTTGTTTTAAATATAGTATTTGATAATTTTAAAAAATTTCTTTGAAAAAATAAAATAATTATTTTGATGAGGATTACAAAATTTACTTTTGATAGTGTTTATATATTTTTATGGTAAACTTCATGATATCAAATAATTAGGAAAACTACAATAATTTAATTGAAAATATCTATTTCACCAAATGTATTTATAGTGATAAATTATATATTTGAATGTTTTAAAATTATAATTTAACAAATTTTTATCATTTAATCAAATCCAGGTCACTATAATAAATTTTACATTGAATTTCTATATAAAAACATTACAATATTTTGAATTATTTTTCATTAATACCCCATTTTCATGATTTATAAATGAGATTAATTTTGAATTATATTTATAAACTTATGAGCTATGTATTATTAAAATTTTATTCAACATTTGTAATCCTGAAATCCAAATTTTATGAATATTTCTCTTTTGTTTTTGGACATTTTGAAAAGTAAATTTAGTAAATTTTTATCACCGAGATTAAAGGAAAACCACATAATTAAGGACAAAATAATTCTAAAAATATTATAAATTTACACCAATAATTGTCTTAGTTTTTTATATGAGTTATCTTCGAGAAAAATCAACCCTATGATTATTTTATTATATCATTGAACTATATTGAGGAATTTATCCCCTTTATAGTATTTAATTCAAATAATATTGAATTTTGTTATACATTTGTTTTTAACAATTGAAGTATTTTGAATAGGTGGTTATATATGGGATATGTTAAACAGTAAAAATTATTTCTGATGATAAAATATTTATCTTTATCATTTTATTTTATTTAAATTTTTTGGGAAGAATGCATTAAATTAAAAAATTTCACAATGATGAAATAATTATTGTTTAATTAATGGAAATTTTAAAAAAATGAAATACAAAATGTTAAAATAATTATAATTTTAAATAATTAGTAACATCCAATAATTTTATGATTTTTATTAACATTTTCATGATTTTTTAAAAGTGTTTTTTCAAAATATATCATGTTTTTTTGATATTTTTTAAAAAGAAAAGTACAAAATATTGTCCAAAATGACATTAATGATAAATCAAAATATAATTTTTTTAAATGATATAAAATTTTGATAAAATTTAAAATTAATCCAATTGACTGGGATCAGGTTTAAAATTTCATAAATTATTAATTTTTGGTATGTTAAAATTTTATTGTAACTATATTAAATCGTAATATGTAAGAACATGTTTTTTTATCATAGTAGGTGAAAATAGGTAATGTTGGGGTTAAAATAAAAGGAAAAGGATTAAAAAGTAATAAATTCATTTCGATGTCTAATTTTATGAATTTATTTTGAAAAATAATTAGTTTATATTTGAAATAAATATAGTTTGGATTCATTTTTAATATAAAAATAATTTATAGTAATTTAATTATTTGAAGAATTACAAGAATTCGCATACCCGCTCCAACAAAATAGAACCCATTAATATTTTCTTCATGCATGAAAACCAATTTGGATCATCCAATATCAACCAAAAAAACTTAACAGAATCCCGTACCAAATTATAGATATGTCATTTTGTCATATCACCCTTCTTAGTGATGTTAATATGATAATCAAATGATGTCTTCTCAATAAGAGGTAACATTTTTAATAAAATGTTTCTATTTTATTTCTTATCCCTCTTTAATCAAACATATTCAACCATGATTAAATAAAAAAACCAGTATCCTAAATACAATTATGTTATAGTATGTTAATATCACTACATTAATACATCTACACTTTCATAAGATGGGAAAATAATTAATTGATCTTATGTGTGGAGGAATACCACCTCATGTACCGATATAATTCATTTTTCATAATTATATAGAAAGATTAGTTATAATGATGGAATTATTGTTTATATATGATATACATTTGTTGTAAATCCTTATTTATTAATAATATATTAGTTACATTCTTACCATTCAATTCACACGAATATTATAATGTTGTTCATATATACGTTATAACTATCACCTCCTCGAATCTATATGATTCATTTTTCATCCCCATATCACATGGATTATAGATATAAGTATACTTATATGATAAATAGGTTATTAATGATATGATTATTATTATGGAAAGATAAAAAAATATTTTACTTCATTCTATATTGATAATTCCAAAATGAAAATTTTACTCATGCGTATGTATGACCTATCATCTCTCTAATTATAATGTAGCTAATTTTTCTTAATCCAATGTAATAAATTGAATTAAAAGTTTAGTTTACTTTTAAAAATTAAAAAAATTATGTATATTATTTTAAATATGATGTACTTATGACCATTTTGACTATATATATCATAACAATGTTGATCTTATACTCTTGTATAGAATGATGTCAAAACATACGGCGTTAAAATATACAATCGTGCAATTATTATAACCTACTAAAAACTGATATAATTTTATAATATACATCAATTCTATTATCTCCCAATTAAAAACTCACCAATTATTATTATTCATGAATATAATGATTTTACATGATGAGTCAGTCTCAATATAAGGGTCTTCGTCTCAATCCTCTTTTATTGAGACACATTTTGCTGTTTTACACCCACATTGATTTATAAGGTGCAAATACAGCCCCATTTTCATTTCATATACTGAATTTATTTGTTCTTGTTTTATTTAATGTTTTCATAAATGTTATTATTTCATGGTTCTTATGATTGACGTGATTAAAAGTATCTTGAGACACATTGATTTACAAATATTCATTGAAAATTTGAAGGATTTAATATCAAAATATCATCATCCATGTCAGTATTATTGATATTATTTTATATATTTATTTAATAAGTGAAAAAAATGGAAATATAGTTTTAATTTTTTAGAATTTCATTCAATGGTTTTCTAAAAGTACACATTCTATGTAATCTGTACAGTATGTTTGTCATTTTTCAAAAATGATAAAAGGAATATTTTTTAAAAATATGTCGTGATAACCAAATCATCAATTCCATGACCATTATTTGATATTTTGATTCCAGTAAAATCTGTATTTTTTTTATATGAAATAAAATCCCATTATTCCGTGTCTGGGAATTTTTATAATTAATATTTTGTAAAACTAGATTGATTATTTCAATATCATGAAATATTTTCTTATGAGTGAATATGAAATTTTAGGAGTGAAATTTTGATATTTTTTATTATTTTTATACTATGATTATATAATGGTACTTTGATATTTTATGGGTTGTTATGTGATAAACCATGGGGGTTTTGTTCCATGATAATGCGAGGATGGGTGGTTTCAATATAACCTCCAATGAATTGGGAATGGAAGTTGACATTATGGTTATTCAATTAATAAGAGATAAATTTATGGATGTAAACCTCATATTTGTTCCATTTAAGTATAATAATGTCCCATGATACCATTATGTGTTATCTATTCATGTTAGGGGTTTTTTTTAATCTAATGATTATATAATATGTATAAATTTCCTTATTTTATCAGGAAATTATTTACATATTATTATGGATAAAGAGTATTACTTTATGATAAGTTTTCATGGTTTTTCATGTTTCAAAATGACTAATATTTTTCCTTAGTTTTGTATAAATTTCTAATATTTTTATGATAATCCCATGTTTTAAAAGGTTTTTTACATGATTTAAGGACAGTTAAGTAAAAGGAAGGATTGAAGTTGAATATAATGACGATTTTACATGATTGAAATCATTTGTAATTTTAATGGGATTCATATTATGGAATAATGAAGATATATTGTAAATATAAACAGGTAATATATGGGTTTAAATTTTGTTTATTTTCCTAATTCTCTGAACCAATAAACTAAAAATATACTTTAATTTGTTTTCTATTTCTAAAAAACTAGATTACGTAATGTTTAATGTCAGGTCATCATAGTTACACATCATGTATCAAAATAATAGAATTATAACTAATAAAAATAATTACATTTTTTGGTGAACAATCATATTGAAAAGAATAACTGTAATAATTATTCAAAACATAACAATAGTTTAAATTATAAAATAATCATTAACCATAATATTATAAAAAGGTTGATATCGATGAATTTTAGGTAATTTTTAATTGGAATGAGCTAGATCATTATCTTCTATAAAAATTTATTATATTATCATATTTGTTCATTAAAAATATAAAATTCTTTAAATTTATTCTTAAAATAGATAAAAAAATTACATTCTAACTTTTTTATATAAAACTAATCCTGACTAGGTACTTCTTCACGCATAATTATTTGTTATATACATTGTATGCATTAATTAAAAAAGAATACCCCAAATTAATTACCCTTAATATTATATTTAAATACGTGAATAATATTGTTAGAATTTAAAATTATAAACTATCACAAAAATCATTGACAAAAAATTAGGCTTCTATCCTTTAGAAAATAAATTAAAAGTGATAATAAAGATGATATTTAAAAAACACTACTAAATATATTAAAAAATTCATTAATTATTTAATACCAAAATAATATTTTATAATATTAATTTCATATAATATATTTTTAAATATTTAAATAATATTTATAAATTTTTCTGTTAAATCATTTAGTTGGGTGTTCCAGGAGAAAAATTGATGAAAATGAAAATTCTCTCTAAAATAATATATATATATATATAATGACTAAAATATTGAAATAAATTATCACATTTAAAAAAACCAAATAAAAATTTCTATGATAAATAAATTCATATGAAATAATTTATTGTAAAAATATTATTCTTATATGAGATAAAATATATATACTAATAATATATTAAAATCATCAAAAAAATTCCCTTCTACCAATATTGGTAGTTTTCATAGGAGAAAATAAATCAACTTGATTAAGTAATAATTTTGTAAATGATTAATGTATTTTGGAGATATTACATTTTCTATTTGATTTTTACTATTTGAACAAGAATAAAAAAAGCATCTTTATAATTTTTCAAATTATTTAGCTATTGCACATGTCGACTCATTTATAAGATGTATAATAGTGAATGTACAAATTTTAATTCCTATGAGGATAGACTATTTAATATTTACCTTTATAATTAATAAAAATAACTTTTTCTTTTGTTATCTTTAGTTAATAAATATAATAGATATTATATTTCTTTTAGAAAAATATAAAACCGATTCATTATTAAAAAGTAAGCATTTTCCATCCTTAAAATTAACACTCATTTAATCATCAATTTTTTTTGAAATAATATATTTTTATGTTTCAATAATTTATAATATAATAATACATATATTAATATGATATCATATATACCAACTTCACTCAATCTGTTAATGTCACGAACCATCCTGGGTCAACCCTGAACAGGTCACCCGAGCTGGTCCGCGACATGGCCCAAAGGGCTTTCCCGATCCCCATGGGATGGAAAAAAGTTCCATGAATTAATTCATACAGTAGGAAACGATTTAAGACCGAAAGAAACCAACCAAGACTAAAATAATAAACATAACTGAATAATTCATGATAACCAACAACTAAACCAGGACAAATAAATAGTTGGTCCAAATACATGATATAATTGAAAAAATGGAAAAAAAAGAGGAACATAATAAAAATGAAGCCTTACTATTATGATCTCCAAGTGACTTATTCGTCACCTCGAACGACATGACCATCCTCATTCTATCACTGAGGAGCGGAACTGTAACACCCCAAGATTTCATAGTGTGTTATTTTTCAAAATAATTCAATAACTTTCACTACACGCAACACCGAGTTCAAGCGCACCATGACTTACCAAACAAGCCGTTCAAAAAAGGTTATGAATATTATTAACTAAATTTTAAACTTTATATAATCCTTATAATTTTAGAATCCATATTATGAGTTTCTTAGACATAATGTAAGAACAAATTCATCTTCAGTATTGTAGTTTTACCAACTTTTAATAGTGATCCCTTTTTAAAAAAAATCTTTTAAACTTTTTGACTAAATGGGGACATCGAAAAATTTAAAATAAAACATTCCATGCTTCCACGGTACGCTTTCCTTTGAATAAAACAGTAGCGTGTGTTGTACGCAACTTCGAGTTTTAACACACACCACAACCGATCAAACTAGCCGTTATGAATAGTAATACTTAATTTTTTGAAATTATATATATTTTATATTTCAAAATGGACTTCATTTTTGGATTCGGAATATCAAATTTAGCCTAAGGTGAAATTTTGGTACTTTTCGGATAACTTTCATATTTTGATGAATAGTAAAAATTACTATATTTTAATTAAAAACAACTTTTTTAATCAAAATAATTAATAGTGATAAATTATGAATTTGAGTGGTTTTAATGTATATTTAGAATATATTTTTACCATTTAATATAATTTTGGTCATTGGACATAATTTTACAATTAAACCGAACATAAACAAATGTCAATCTTTTGATAGTTATTATCTCTTAAAAACACGCTTTTTGTTTTGACAGCGGGAATTAATTTTAAATTAATTTCTGCCAATTCTGTGTTTTGAATTTAGAAAAATGGATTCCATATTTGGAATCAGGATGTTCAAATTGTGTAAATAGTTAACTTTTATTTTTAGACATTTTGAATAATTACTGCGGTAAATATTTTATTTACCATGGTTAAGGGTAAATCCGGTAAATAAGGGTTAAAAAATAATATTATAATAATACTAAATTACCCTAAAACGTGTCTTAACCCTATTGGTTGATACATGGTCGACCATGGGAATCTTTGGGTCAATTTGGGGACCCCATTGATCCACTTGTAAGTGATAATGACACTTTATTTTAATTAAGTTAAAATGAATACAAAAATGGCATAAGCTTACATCTTTTAAAAGAACAATTTTTACATAGGGTTATACATGTTGGATTTTCGATTATAAATATTCATTAGAAAGATAAAAAGATTTACTACATAATGATATTTTATTTATAATTTTTAGACATCAAATAATTTAAATTATTAATGACACAATAATAATGCAATGTTTACCTCATTAATAAATCATTTAAATAAATAAGATTATAATGATTAAAATATTATCTAAAACCTGTCCAATTATTATTGGTTGATGTTATGTAGAATATGAGTCATCTTATCTTCGACCTCAATGATTTTTGGACCATTATAAACCGAACATAATTATATTATAAAGTAATACTTTCACTCTTTCCTAAAGATCCCCTCCTCTCCCTTATAAAAGGAGACCACTTCTACTCATTCCTCACACCTCTCAAGCCACTTGGCTCGTCCAAACTCTTCCCAACTAAGCTCCCTACATCCCTATCCTCCTCCTTGAAGCTTCCCCTTAGGCAGAAAGCATTTCAAGAAGTCCTTTGGTTCCAACCAAAGTGAGTTACCTAAATTAAAGGTAACATTTTCTCTTAAATTATTTTCAATTATTTTGCTTCTCCAACCCCCAAACTCTTTTTATTTCCTTTCTTTTGTAACAACAACAGAATCCAAAATATACTAGGATGTTGTTATAAGAAGGATTCAAACTACACATTCACACAACTCCATCTAATGGATGATGAACATAATGTTTCTGTGGATGGCAAACTAACGCCTCAAGAAACGATGATTGTTCAAATACATCTTACCGCCTCTCATGGTGGCCATTAAGATGGCACTGTAATTAAATATGATATTAATGATATATATTTTATATATAAGCTTCTGTAATTCCATTTTATTTCATACAATTATTCGTTTCATGTTGTATATACATACGATAATTTCATTTGAGGAAGTGCGGACTACCGCCCCCTTAAAATGATATGACTCGTTCATACCACACATGGAACGTATAAAGGATGGTGTTAATGAACTTAAGTAACATATATAAAATATTATATTTTACTGGAATAGTAATATACCTATGTATCATTTGGATTCGATTCTTTTAAAATAAAAATTAAATGGAAGTAGCATTCGTGCGTACGTACGGACTTCCGTCTCCACGAACGCGATGAGATTCATTCTCCATCGTATCCATTCAAGTATAATTATCATTTGAGGATTTAAAAATGATGTTTAAGGACTTAATACCATTCTGGATATGAATAATATACATCCCATTAATAATGAATATGGCTCACATAACAAAGAATATAAAGTAAAATGAACCCGTTAACACCTGAAATGACGATAATTCTAAGATATTATTAACAAATCAATGTTAAAAGATCATATATGATATCATATTAAAGTAACTGATTCTTGTATTATTCAATAACAATTATTTAACCATTATACAGGAGGTAAACCTACCATCGACCAAGGAAAAAGTACAAAGTAAGGGATTCTCTTATCTCACTTTCAATTCCGTGAGATTTCCATTGTTCGCTACTAAATTATTGAAAGTGGTGTATTGTGTACTTACATTTGATATATATTATCATGATTCACTTTATATTCATGTTATTCTGTAAATCATTTTGTGGTTATTAACTTTTGGCCATGCGACTCAGTTGATTAACGTGGTAAGGGGTTTCTTGTCTCACTTTTAATTCCGTGAGAATTCCATTGATCACCACTTAATTATTGCATGTGGTGTATGTGTACTACCCATGATTGTATTCATTGTGTAATATACTTTATTTTATGGGTATTTACATCATCATGGTATGATCTTTCTTTCATGGGTGTTTGTTTCTTAAGTTACCTAATCAATAAGGGAATTTGAGTTTTCAATTTCCACTCATTTGGCTTTACGCATATTTCATTGATTATATTTCCCCAAGATTATGCGTGGAATCACTATTCATTTGATTATGTCATAATTTCCACTCCCCTTCCTGTTGATATAAGTTTGATACACATAATCACTCCATTTATAATTCTCAATTCATTGATATGAATTTGATAAGAGTAATTTTAACTCATTCTCCATTTGTTGAGTTAAACATCCAATTCGTTGGTATTGTTTTTACAAGAATATGTGTGAATATCCTTTTATTGATTTACTCTGAATATCCAATCATATTTAGTGTATTTATATTTGTCACACATAATTATGTCATTGATTTATCCTTAACCTAAGGATACAACCTTTATGAGAGAGTTCATCTAAATTTACATTCCATTGAGACTTCTTTGATGATATACACTGAATCACTTTTATGTGGTGTATATAATGTACTTTGACATAGTATATAATGAATTCCTTTATTCTCATGATATTACAAAGTTTTGATTACCTCAATTATTTTCATTCAAGTGTCTCTCTTTTGGTTAGAATCTCTAACTAAAATACCATTTTTAAATGTTTTAAAGACTTATTCATCTAAATATTTCTCATTAATGTCCATGTTTTAAAAATGTTTTTAAGGATTTATTTATATGGACATTAAAGTTTAGAAATTAAAAATCCTTTTAAAAGGTTTCAAAGTGGTATGGGACACTTTGATTCAAAAATCTATTTTTAAATGGCTTCTTGACAAATAGTGTGACTTTTAAATGTTTTCAAGAAAAGGGGGATATTTCTCTCAAATAGTTTTGATGATTATTTTCATCTATGTCAACATCCTTCATTATTCATGATTGAGGTTAATGTGATACAATACAATCTTCCATATTGTATCAAATGAGTTATATTTGATTGTGGATGTTCTATTTTTATACCATTCATGGTTTGTGGTTAAAGTATTGACATTTCGTATGCTAGTTTTAATACGAATGTTTATTTTATGGTTAAACCTATTCATATGAGGAATGCATTGGACTTAATAAGTGACGGGTGGAGCCCGCTATAGCTCCTCGATGCATCGGTAGGTCTCATGAGACAAACTAGTGTCTTGGCACAAGGCCTTGGCAAAATCTTATTTGTAGTCTTGGCACGAGGCCTTGGCTATGTGGTTATGATAGTCTGGAATTATGCATTCCATCATTATGAAAGTGGTTATTGATATTGCATGTGATCATTCGACTGGTAGAAGATCCATGTGAGTAAGTAAATGGCATTATTTCATTTTACCTTTGCCATTTTATGCTGAAGTTTAAGTTTCAAAGGCTTTTGTTTTAGTTATAAATTGCCTTAAGTGTTTATGCTTATTTATGAAAGCTTCTGCTATAATGTTATCCTTACTGAGCATCCGAGCTCACCCCTTTCAATGTTTTATTTTTTTTCCAGGATTATGAAGAAGTAATTTATGAATGACCTGCAGGGATAGTATGAGGGGATATGAAGACAAGATGTTTTTTTATGATGTAATGTAAAAATTTATGGATGTATCTAGTTATTCCAATGCTACTAAACTAATCGGTCTTTCGAGACTTGATCTTTCTCATGATCATGCCAATGTTATGTAATAATGCACCGACTCTGGGTAACTAGGGTCGGGGCGTTACAGTTGGTATCAGAGGAAGTTTATTACAAACCTTGGTAGCTAGATTTAGATAAACTCTGATTAGATCACGTAGGCCTTAGATGAACTTTGAGGATTAGTATAAAAGAACTTCCTAGAATTTTGGTATTGTAGAGATTTTTTGAGTTTTCCGAGCAATACATCCCTGTCTGGATACAAGCAGGTAGAGGCGGCTCTGGCACAGATGTACCTAGGGGTAAAACCCGAAAACACCGCTTTGAGCTAGACTCGAACGAGAACTGGTACACGACAACGGGCCTTGCTGCACTCTTGGTTACGACACTCCCGGGGGATATGCTTAGGATAATTTACATTTTCATTACAAACCGATTTAAGTAATATATACATAAGATGAGAGTAAATGACCTTGGTTAATCCTAATATGTTTCAATTTGAGAATATGGTGACATTTTAATCTCTAAATGATTTTACGACTACTATTACTCACACAATGCTTTCTGGTTTTAGTCAATGGCTGGATTCCAAGGAAGTCATAGTGTCTTTGAGAATGATGTACAAGGTGGGAACGGTGGTGGAAATGAGAAACAAAATGGAATGTTGATAGGCGTAAAAGATATCGTCTTTATGCCAAATCAGTTTTCCAAAAATATGATCAACAACATATATATTAACCAACTCCCAGACTCAACAAGGAAGAGAAAGGTGATAAATGATAAGATCTCCAGCAATGGAGACCATGGAGAAAAGAAACCTCAATTTTTATTATGCAGGAATTGTGGAAAGAGACACCCAGGAAAGTGTCTCAATGGGACAATGAAATGTTTTACATGCGGGAAGGAAGGACATAAAGTGAAGAATTGCCGAAGAAAAATGAAGAGTACTATGGAAGAAGATAAAAATGGTCCCAAGAGTCCATTTACAGTCATTTGCCGTAAATGTAGGGGACCTGGCCATTACCCGAGTGAATGACCTATTTTATAGGATATTTTCTTGCTCAAAGAAGAAGCTATGCGGAAATAAATGGTTGGAGAAAAATTTAAAAAGTATTAGCACTCCTTGTTGATGGGTTTACTTTGTAATAATTTTCTCTTGTATTTGTAACCCCTCAGTTTGCCATGTGAGAATGATATTTGAGGAATAATTGTCTCTTCTCTTGTGGATATAGGTATAAATAACCATTTGGTTTTATATGATCATTGGGGTTTGAGAAAATGATAAGTTATTATAATTTGGGATGAAAATGCAAAGTATGATATAACATTTGTGGTTAAATTATGTTATTTTGAAAAATTTATCTCATTTTGGTAATATTATAGAATATAGTTTTTGAAAAAGGACAACACGTAGACCGTGTGACAACCCGTCGCGTCGGACAAAGCTGTGGGAATCGAACCCACAACCAAAGTGCGATTGGGATTTATCGCCTACCACTGGACTACGTGAAGTCCCTGGTTAGTATGACTATTTTTTTTGTTAAATGATTTTATTGATCAATAATAAGATGATTTGGGTTCTTATGTCTTATCAAATGAATACCCTTGGTATAGGAAAATGATTTGGTGATTAAGTGATAAATGTTATTTTGGAAGATGTTCGTTTTGTTAGGAACACTATATGCCCAAGGAAAATAGAATACAATGAGGTTTCATTTGTAGAGTAATGGTGGATTTTTGTCTACATTTTTATTGTTGATTTATAGTGATTTGGGTTATTTATGGAAATGATTAAACTATAACAGAGAATATGTGATGATGTTAATTACTTTTAAGTATGTGACTTTAAGAGTATTTGATGTCATTTGGAGATACAATGTAACATGGGAGACTACATAATCAAATTCTTCTATGTTTTGGGTTTCAATATTAGTTTGGATTATATTAAAGGATTTTAAGGACAATTGGTTATTGAATGGTATATATTTAACTTTGGGGTATTGTTGGTTTAATTTTAGAAATTAAGATTAGTGCATATTTATCTCAATGAATATCCTTTTGGGGAATCATTAGATCATTCACTAACCATTTTGGTTTTGATTAATCTTCAAAGACAATGTAAATATATGGTTTATCCTACATGGATCATGTGATTCTATAGAAGTTTATTCTAGCTCTTCCAGTGTGACCAAGTCTTCTTGAATACTCATCGTTTAAAAAAAATTGAGTTAGTGGTGGAAATTTATTAAAGAATGAAAATCTACTTAAAATTTAAGTATATCTTATAATGTTCTTAGTCAATATCATAAATGAATTCCTCTTCCTTATGTAATGTAACTTTAAAAAAAAATGTTGTCCTAGATGGTACCTTAAATCATCACTAATTTATGGCTTTGGGATTGTTGGCCTTTTCATAGCCATGTTCTCTACCACTCTCCATCAGATAATTGATGGTTAGATTTCTCCTCCATATCCATATTTTCCTACATGGAACCCTAGTATGTGTTATTTTCGGTATTCTTCATACTTTCCACTCTTTATTTTAAATAGAGGCCTCATTAATTCATTTTTCGATGTGGGATTTCAACTAAGATATTTTGAAATGTCAAAAATGTGTGATCCCAATACCCTATATTTTTTTGAACCAATGGTAAGTTAAATCATCATATATTGATGAGTTTAAGGACCTCAATTTTATACTTGTTTGTGATTGATGACCTCAACCACTACCTATAAATATTTACGTTTTTCCTCCAATTATATGTCTCTAATTGCCACCAATGTTCTCCTAATCGAGATCATAATTTGGTGGTGACCCTTTAATTTCTCTTTTCCTCATATTAAGACTAAATTTTAGTAATCCAATTTCCGATGTGGGTTTCTCCCACAAATATATTTTCTATTTTCAACCTTTTATTTTCGAAGAACAATTTCAAATTGCGAGGACGCAATTTATTGAAGGAGGGGAGAATGTAACACCCCAAGATTTCATAGTGTGTTATTTCTTCAAAATAATTCAATAACTTTCACTACACGCAACACCGAGTTCAAGCGCACCATGACTTACCAAACAAGCCGTTCAAAAAAGGTTATGAATATTATTAACTAAATTTTAAACTTTATATAATCCTTATAATTTTAGAATCCATATTATGAGTTTCTTAGACATAATGTAAGAACAAATTCATCTTCAGTATTGTAGTTTTACCAACTTTTAATAGTGAACCCTTTTTAAAAAAAATATTTTAAACTTTTTGACTAAATGGGGACATCAAAAAATTTAAAATAAAACATTCCAAGCTTCCACGGTACGCTTTCCTTTGAATAAAACAGTAGCGTGTGTTGTACGCAACTTCGAGTTTTAACACACACCACAACCGATCAAACTAGCCATTATGAATAGTAATACTTAATTTTTTGAAATTATATATATTTTATATTTCAAAATGGACTTCATTTTTGGATTCGGAATATCAAATTTAGCCTAAGGTGAAATTTTGGTACTTTTCGGATAACTTTCATATTTTGATGAATAGTAAAAATTACTAAATTTTAATTAAAACAACTTTTTTAATCAAAATAATTAATAGTGATAAATTATGAAATTGAGTGGTTTTAAAGTATATTTAGAATACATTTTTACCATTTAATATAATTTTGGTCATTGGACATAATTTTACAATTAAACTGAACATAAACAAATGTCAATCTTTTGATAGTTATTATCTCTTAAAAACACGCTTTTTGTTTTGACAGCGGGAATTAATTTTAAATTAATTTCTGCCACTTCTGTGTTTTGAATTTAGAAAAATGGATTCCATATTTGGAATCAGGATGTTAAAATTGTGTAAATAGGTAAATTTTATTTTTAGACATTTTGAATAATTACTGCGGTAAATATTTTATTTACCATGGTTAAGGTAAATCCGGTAAATAAGGGTTAAAAAATAATATTATAATAATACTAAATTACCCTAAAACGTGTCTTAACCCTATTGGTTGATACATGGTCGACCATGGGAATCTTTGGGTCAATTTGGGGACCCCATTGATCCACTTGTAAGTGATAATGACACTTTATTTTAATTAAGTTAAAATGAATACAAAAATGGCATAAGCTTACATCTTTTAAAAGAACAATTTTTACATAGGGTTATACATGTTGGCTTTTCGATTATAAATATTCATTAGAAAGATAAAAAGATTTCCTACATAATGATATTTTATTTATAATTTTTAGACATCAAATAATTTAAATTATTAATGACACAATAATGATGCAATGTTTACCTCATTAATAAATCATTTAAATAAATAAGATTATAATGATTAAAATATTATCTAAAACCTGTCCAATTCTTATTGGTTGATGTTATTTATAATATGAGTCATCTTATCTTCGACCGCAATGATTTTTGGACCATTATAAACCGAACATAATTATATTATAAAGTAATACTTTCACTCTTTCCTAAAGAGCCCCTCCTCTCCCATATAAAAGGAGACCACTTCTACTCATTCCTCACACCTCTCAAGCCACTTGGCTCTTCCAAACTCTGCCCAACTAAGCTCCCCACATCCCTCTCCTCCTCCTTGAAGCTTCCCCTTAGGAGAAAGCATTTCAATAAGTCCTTTGGTTTCAACCAAAGTGAGTTACCTAAATTAAAGGTAACATTTTCTCTTAAATTATTTTCAATTATTTTGCTTCTCCAACCCCCAAACTCTTTTTATTTCCTTTCTTTTGTAACAACACCAGTATCCACAATATACTAGGATGTTTTTATAAGAAGGATTCAAACTACACATTCACACAACTCCATCTAATGGATGGTGAACATAATGTTTCTGTGGATGGCAAACTAACGCCTCACGAAACGATGATTGTTCAAATACATCTTACCGCCTTTCATGGTGGCCATTAGGATGGCACTGTAATTAAATATGATATTAATGATATATATTTTATATATAAGCTTCTGTAATTCCATTTTATTTCATACAATTATTCGTTTCATGTTGTATATACATACGATAATTTCATTTGAGGAAGTGCGGACTACCGCCCCCTTAAAATGATATGACTCGTTCATACCACACATGGAACGTATAAAGGATGGTGTTAATGAACTTAAGTAACATATATAAAATATTATATTTTACTGGAATAGTAATATACCTATGTATCATTTGGATTCGATTCTTTTAAAATAAAAATTAAATGGAAGTAGCATTCGTGCGTACGTACGGACTACCGTCTCCACGAACGCGATGAGATTCATTCTCCATCGTATCCATTCAAGTATAATTATCATTTGATGATTTAAAAATTATGTTTAAGGACTTGATACCATTCTGGATATGAATAATATACATCCCATTAATAACGAATATGGCTCACATAACAAAGAATATAAAGTAAAATGAACCCGTTAACACCTGAAATGACGATAATTCTAAGATAATATTAACAAATCAATGTTAAAAGATCATATATGATATCATATTAAAGTAACTGATTCTTGTATTATTCAATAACAATTATTTCACCATTATACAGGAGGTAAACCTACCATCGACCAAGGAAAAAGTACAAAGTAAGGGATTCTCTTATCTCACTTTCAATTCCGTGAGATTTCCATTGTTCGCTACTAAATTATTGAAAGTGGTGTATTGTGTACTTCCATTTGATATATATTATCATGATTAACTTTATATTCATTTTATTCTGTAAATCATTTTGTGGTTATTAACTTTTGGCCATGCGACTCAGTTGATTAACGTGGTAAGGGGTTTCTTGTCTCACTTTTAATTCCGTGAGAATTCCATTGATCACCACTTAATTATTGCATGTGGTGTATGTGTACTACCCATGATTGTATTCATTGTGTAATATACATTATTTTATGGGTATTTACATCATCATGGTATGATCTTTCTTTCATGGGTGTTTGTTTCTTAAGTTACCTAATCAATAAGGGAATTTGAGTTTTCAATTTCCACTCATTTGGCTTTACGCATATTTCATTGATTATATTACCCCAAGATTATGCGTGGAATCACTATTCATTTGATTATGTCATAATTTCCACTCCCCTTCCTGTGGATATAAGTTTGATACACATAATCACGCCATTGATAATTCTCAATTCATTGATATGAATTTGATAAGAGTAATTTTAACTCATTCTCCATTTGTTGAGTTAAACATCCAATTCGTTGGTATTGTTTTTACAAGAATATGTGTGAATATCCTTTGATTGATTTACACTGAATATCCAATCATATTTAGTGTATTTATATTTGTCACACATAATTATGTCATTGATTTATCCTCAACCTAAGGATACAACCTTTATGAGAGATTTCATCTCAATTTACATTCCATTGAGACTTCTTTGATGATATACACCGAATCACTTTTATGTGGTGTATATAATGTACTTTGACATAGTATATCATGAATTCCTTTATTCTCATGATATTACAAAGTTTTGATTACCTCAATTATTTTCATTCAAGTGTCTCTCTTTTGGTTAGAATCTCTAACTAAAATACCATTTTTAAATGTTTTAAAGACTTATTCATCTAAATTTTTCTCATTAATGTCCATGTTTTAAAAATGGTTTTAAGGATTTATTTATATGGAAATTAATGTTTAGAAATTAAAAATCCTTTTAAAAGGTTTCAAAGTGGTATGGGACACTTTGATTCAAAAATCTATTTTTAAATGGCTTCTTGACAAATAGTGTGACTTTTAAATGTTTTCAAGAAAAGGGGGATATTTCTCTCAAATAGTTTTGATGATTATTTTCATCTATGTCAACATCCTTCATTATTCATGATTGAGGTTAATGTGATACAATACAATCTTCCATATTGTATCAAATGAGTTATATTTGACTGTGGATGTTCTATGTTTATACCATTCATGGTTTGTGGTTAAAGTATTGACATTTCGTATGCTAGTTTTAATACGAATGTTTATTTTATGCTTAAACCTATTCATATGAGGAATGCATTGGACTTAATAAGTGACGGGTGGAGCCCGCTATAGCTCCTCGATGCATCGGTAGGTCTCATTAGACAAACTAGTGTCTTGGCATAAGGCCTTGGCAAAAAATCTTATTTGTAGTCTTGGCACGAGGCCTTGGCTATGTGGTTATGATAGTCTGGCATTATGCATTCCATCATTATGAAAGTGGTTATTGATATTGCATGTGATCATTCGACTGGTAGAATATCTATGTGAGTAAGTAAATGGCATTATTTCATTTTACCTTTGCCATTTTATACTGAAGTTTAAGTTTCAAAGGCTTTTGTTTTAGTTATAAATTGCCTTAAGTGTTTATGCTTATTTATGAAAGCTTCTGCTATAATGTTATCCTTACTGAGCATCCGAGATCACCCCTTTCAATGTTTTATTTTTTTTCCAGGATTATGAAGAAGTAATTTATGAATGACCTGCAGGGATAGTATGAGGGGATATGAAGACAAGATGTTTTTTTTATGATGTAATGTAAAAATTTATGGATGTATCTAGTTATTCCACGGCTACTAAACTAATCGGTCTTTCGAGACTTGATCTTTCTCATGATCATGCCAATGTTATGTAATAATGCACCGACTCTGGGTAACTAGGGTCGGGGCGTTACATGAACTAGGAACCTATACAAAAGATGGTCCTGCAACTGAAAAGATAAGATAGGCATGAGCTCCAAAATGCTTAGTAGGGATTCCAATGATAAGCACTGAATCCAAGAGTTTTGTTTCCCAGAACAAACCATTAACACAATTTTGAAACATAGTTAAAAAATAATGTTATTCACATTTTAAATAAAACAACATTATTTTACCATTTCAAAATCCAACATACAATACTCATCAATTCAAAAACCAGATGCCATTTTATAACCAAAAAACCAATGCAAATGATACTAGAAATAATTTTAAATGGAACATCTTTAAATATAAAATAGTTTAAAAAATGGAAAAAAACAGAACAATTACTTTTAAAATTAACATCCCCACCTAACATATGCCAACAAAAGGTGTAATATAATAATTGAGCACTTATCATCGGAACACCCCTAGGCACTAGCTAGTTGTGGGCCCCAGGTACCTCATATCTTAGTGTAAGATTAACCATAACAATATCAATTCTTGTGAACGAGACACTAGTAGGAAACATACCCATAACCTAGTGGTCCCTAACATCATCATCATAGTTTAGTTAGTGTTTTCATCTTCAAACTTTCTATGTAAAAAAGAGTCCACACCCCACTGGATCACTATAATACTAGTACATATCTACCCACCAAGGTACTCGGGTTTCCTTTTATGCTCAAACAAGTTCTACATCACATGATGCCACATACACAATTTATCAACCAAACCAAGAATCACATTTTATAATCCAACACTTACACATCACAAACTCATTCTTGGAAACTTATTCACATCGTAACATTTACAAATTACATCAAAATCCATGAGAACACCCCTTCCTCAAGAATTTTCTAAACAATCCTTTTCCCATTTTAGGAGAAACTGGCAACTCTAAAACCCTAAAAATTAATCCTTTATATTTAAAAACACAAATACATTTACCAGAAAATCTCCAAATCATTTCTAAAACAATATTGAAGGGTGAATTTAAAAACATCCCCTCCAGCCAATCATTTTTCGAAACAATACACCAACACAGGTTTTATATTTGAAAATCCAAATGGGCCCTTATGTTCCAAACACATACCCCTACTCTTCACAATTTTGAAAGTGGTCTTTACCATTCCTAAATAACCCAAATCATATTCCAAGTGAAAACAGACCAAAACACGAGGAACACATTTAAAAAAAGCATTCCCAAAACACATTAAGAATCAATTTATCAAAAACCAATTTAAAAATTTGTTTAGAAGTATCCCACAGAGACCAACATTGTTTGAAAACCAAGATTCATTTGAGAAATTAGGATTCTCTAAGAATACCATTTTTACCGTGTCATCTTTATTTGAGGTAACATCCATGTCTGCTCACAGTGCATATATAGATATTCTATCATCATATGGAACCTCTTTTATCTATGAAACAATTTAAAAACCAAATTCAAACTTTCATTATTTAAAAGAACACAAACATCCCATTTTTCCATAAAACCCATTTCAAATACATTTCAACCAACTATCAAGAAAGACCATTTCAAAATTACACACAGAAAAACATGATCACAAACGAATAAACTCTATAAAACAAAATAAGAGTTAATAATTTAATAATATACTTAATTCCACATTAAAAAACAAGGAATTTAAAACATGTATATATATTAATTAAACCTACACATGTCACACAAATCACATTAAGAAACTATTTTTAATGAAATCAATCAGAAAAAAATCATCATTTATATCTATAAAATTGGTATAATAGCTATGAAAATATCATTTAATAAGAAAATGAAAACTTGAAAGTGGAAAATGATTATTTTGGAATAGAAATGTTGAATCCACCTACCTCGAATCTTGTGTGGATGGAGTAAATCATCAAATAGAGGGAGATTAATTCCCCATGGGAAATGCTCATAGCCTAACCATAAGAAAATGAATCAATATTTTCCAACCCTATCCCTTGGTTTCTTCTATACAAGAACCAAGCTTAGAGAGAGTGATGAAATGAATGATTGGAAAGACAAGAAGATAAATGGGGAATATTTGATGAAGAACTACTTTTATTTGGTAATAAATATCCCCAAAAATTATCCAAATAGATGGTGAATGAATGGGGGTGCCTTTGGTAAATGAAAAACCGGTAGGGATTCATCATAGAGGTAAAATAACTTAAAATGGAGATCCACATCAAAATTCATTAATCCCAAAAGAGGTTGTATGGTTTTCTTGCACTGTATGTCAAACCATGCACAGATAGTGTGAGGGATACTAGAAACTTCTACAACATCACATGGTATGGTTCCCTGGTTTGGCCCGACCGTGCTCAAACTAAGTGACCCCAAAAATTAGAAAAATCTACCAAATTACACCCCAAACACTAGGAAAGACCCATCCAATGATCATTAAGTGTTTAAAACCCGATATAGATACACGAAGGGCATCAGAAACTCCCCAACATGCCACTTTATTACCATAACATTCGTAGTAACATTAAATGGGGTTATAATAAATAAAATACCACCAAAACACAAAGACTGTTACTGGACACCCAACCCATACCTCAACCAAAATATCCAACATTGAGAAATAAATAAATGGAAGGTGTATTTGAGGTTGGGGTGTGACAATTCTCCCCACTACAGACACATTTTTCCCCAGAAAGTCACCGAGCTGAAAGATAACCAAAACTCCAATTCATGACCAATCAAAACCTAGATAATATGAACCATAGGGTGAATGTACACTCCACAAGTCACAACGTAATGATCAAAAATATACCAAAAAACATGAATGAGGATGATAGGAGAAGGCGATAGGGTTTTCCCCACTACAAGAACTCAAATAATACAAAAATACCTTTTAACCCCAAACAACACCCTCACTAAAACTAGGAACAAGAAATTTCAACATCAAAAATTTATGAATAGATCCCATGATTTGTCCACATGGTTTTCCAAACTGTGCACCATGTTTGCGCGAGCTACTAGAAGAAAGGGGAACCATGCATGGCTTGGTTGCACAGTTTCAAAACTGTGTGCCAAATGTGCCAACACCTCTTCCTAGAAATGACACCAAGCTACATGGTTATGATACATATTGCACGATCATGCGCTAGCCATGAAGTGGGTTCTATCTACATGGATGGGGCAGATGGTTTAGACTAATGGTGCAGTAACCATGCGATGAATGCTCTAAACAAGACAAAAAACTCTCTAAAACTCAGGAAACCCAAAATTTATACGGAGCTCTAACCCAAACATCTATGTAAAATATTCACACTATCACCACTAAAACAATGAACCACACACATGAAGAAAAACCAAAACAAATCAATTCTACAAAGATAAAGCATCTTCAAATGAGCATAATTGAATGTTTAGATGGATAATGACATACACAAAGGTAAGTCACACTCAAAATAGAATGAAAATTTTCAAGGCCAATATTCAGATGGACTAAACAGATGTGATCAAAATAGTAAAATCCCATAAAAACATTATAAAATAATGACCAAATTATAAGATCATAAGAAAAGGAAAAGGAAACCATAATTTTTTTATCCCAAGAGAGAATGAAAAACTAGGTAATTGTTTCACACCCCTTCTCACTCCTGATTGTGCGTGATCTTTAACACAAGGTATGTTTTTGGGACTCTTATGGATGAAGAATCTATTGCCTCATATTAAGGTACATGCATCCTATGGTGAAGAAAACATCATTGAGATACAAATCCTATAGAAATTCTTCAGATGACACAAATGGACACAATAATGGAAGTTCTTCATATGGATATGACACGATGTCGCAGAATTCCCGAAACAGCCTTATCGATGGCACACCCAAAGGCTTCCTAATGATCTAAATGTCAGGACCAATGTAGAAAACCTCTTTGGCATGGTTCCTTCGGCATTCACTAATTTGATGATAGATAACCATTACAAAAGACAACTACCACCAACTACTCTCTCAACACCAATGAAAATAAGACATACATCCTCCAATGGTCCCAAAGTAAAACCTTAAGAAAACCTAAGATCAAAAAATCTATAAAAACTCTTCAAGTTCCCAACAACTCAAATAAAGTCTCTGATTCTATCAAAACACCACTAGTAAACCCCAACCAGCTCAAAGGACACATAATATTTGAAGAGAACCGAATCTGGTGCATGAATTTTTGGAAATACTGGGGACCTTTCTCGGAAGCATACACCAATCAATATAAACCCACTAAATATAAAAAAGCATAGATCCAATCAAATATGATCACAATAAGTATCCCCCCATTTTTTCAAAACCTCCAGTTTTTTTATTTAAAAGTCATAACTCCCTCATCCTAAGGCCATCTTTCAAATAAAAAATCAACTTTTCCTAAAACAAAATCCTATTTTAAATGAAAAAATGATTTCAAAAACCACTATGTTATAATAACTCACCCACGACATCCTATGAAGAATCACATGTGTGTCTATCCCTTTCCATCCACAATTTCCTTGAATAAGTGTCCCCCAGACAGTTTTTGTATCTACCCACAAACATGTGATCCTCTATAAGGAATACCAAGGTTCACATAATTTCCTTAATCTTAAAAACCCAAAACACTATCAATTCCAAAAATCCACTTTACTAGTTTAAAACTATATAAGGTAAATAATTAAATTATGAATCTATTTTCATTTCTAAACAAAATTTTTATTTTCAAAAAAACATTTGCACCAACAAAAATCAAAATGAAGCACAACATTCAAGATAATACCAGAATGAGTAAGTTACAGTTACGCTTAACAGAGTGATATGGTAGTGAGATAGGACCTACGAAAGCATCAATGACTTGGAGGAGATTAACTGTGCACTCAGACTCCATAGGGTTCACTACTCAATATGTCATCATGACATGAAAACTATCCACCTCCATTGTCATTCCTCAATCCTAAAAAAATCAAAAGAATCTTAACCCAGACCACCCATAGCAACTCAAGGATCAGATCAGGGAAAGGTTAATGATGCCCTTTCCATACCTACCTCCCGAGTCACGACAGTCCTAATCTCCATCCAATGAACACCCCAAATAACAAGGGCCTCCTCTGATACCATTTTTTCATGAACCAATCTTGTTTAACCCTGAACCGACCACCAGAGTCAGTCTGCGCCATGCCTCGAAGGGTGTTCCTGATCCCCATGGGATAGAAACTAGTGTCGAGCATAAGAATATACACTAGGGAACAATTTAATCCAGAAAAAACCATCTTCGACATAAATAATAAACATAACTCAACAAGACATGATAACCAACAACGTAACATTAGAAAATAAATAGTTGGCCCAAATTGAGGATAAAACTGAACAAACGTAAACAATGAGGAACAAATTGAAAACTACAACATAGTATTATAATGTCTTGGTGAATTCAAAGTCACCTACAACCGGAAGACCATCCTCGATCCATCACCGAGGAACTGAACCATGAATCTCAACAAAAGCTTGACCACCAACTGAAACGATATGATAGGTGTGAGTACCAAATTTCTCATTAGGGATTCCAAAGATAAACACTGAATGTAATATATTGGTATCCTAGAACATACCATTAACACAAGTTTGGATCATAGCTAAAAAAGTATGGTTTTGAAATATTATCTAAAACGACACTGTTTTCTGAATTCAAAATCCAACACACAATACCAATCATTTCAAAAACCAGAAGCCATTTTATAACCAAAAACCCAATCCAAATGATATTGTTAACAATTTTTAATGGATGGAAAATATTTTCAATGAATTCCACTTTAAAAACAAAACACTTAAATTTAAAATTTTCTATCCCAACCTACCATATTCCGATAGGAGGTGGAATATATTCATTGAGCACAAGTCACAGGAACACCCATATGAACTAGCTAGTAGTGGGCCCCAGGTGTCTCGTATCTCGGTATAAGAGTAACCATAATAATATTTGTTCTTGTGCATGATTCAAAATTAGGGAACATACTCATAACCTAGTGGTCCCCAACATTATCTTCATAGTTTATTTAGTGTTTTGGTCATCAAAATTGCTATGTGAAATAGGGGCAAAACCCTACTGAATCCCTAGAATACTAGTAAAAATCCTCCCACCATGATACTTAGGTTTCACTTTTGTACTCAAACAAGTTCAGCATCACATGATTCCACTTACACAATTCATAAAAAAACCAACAATCACATTTAATATGCCACCACATTCACATCACAATCCAATTCATGAAAACTTATGCACATCGAAACATTTACAAATCACTTCTTAAACAATGAGGAACACCCCCCCCCCCAATGTTCTAAATAAGCCCTTTCCAGTTTTTAGAGAAAAATGAAACTCTATAACCATGCCAAATGGGCCTTTATGTTTTCAAACACAAATAAATTTACCCAAACATTTCCAAATCATTTCTAAATCCATATTGAATGTTAATATTCTAAACATCCCCTTAGAAAAATCAATTTCCAAAACAATGAACGAACAAAGCTATTACATATGAAAAGCCAAATGGGATCTTATATTCCAAACACAAACCCCATCTATTTACAATTTCCAAATAAGACATTATCATTCAAAACTCACACAAAGAATGTTCCAAGGACAAACAGACCAAAACATGATGAACACATTTAAAACCATTCTTTCCCAAAACACATTAAGAAACCCTTTATCAAAAACCCATTTAAAACCTTCTTTATACGTCTCCCAAGGGAACCAACATTGTGTAAAAACTAATAGTCATTTGAAAGATTCGGATTTTATAACAATACTATTTTTCAAGTGTCATATTCATTTGAGAGAACATCCATGAATGGTCATAGTTCACCCATTGATGTTAAAACATCAAATGGAACACTTTTCATCCAACAAACCATTTGAAAACCAAATCCAACCATTCATTATTGAAAAGAACACAACCATCCCATTTTTTCATAAAAGCTTTTTCTAAGACCTTTAAAACCACCAGTCGAGAAACACTATTTCCAAATTACACACTCAAATCCAGGTAGACAACCAAATAAATTGCATCTCACAACATAAGAGTTAAGAATTTCCTAAAACAATAAATTCCACTTTAGAAGAATAAGGAATTTCAAAACAAGAACCATATGTGACTTAAACCTAAAGATTTTACACAAATATCTTTAGGAAACGGTTTTTATGAAATCAATCAATAGTAAATCATCATTTATATCTAGCCAATGGGTATAATAAAGGTGAAAATAAAATTTTATAAACAAATGAAAACATGAATGTGCAAAAAGATTATTTTAGAATGTAAATGTTGAATTCACCTACCTCAAATCATGTGTGGATGGAGTAAAATATCAAAGAGTGGGAGATAAAAACCCCATGCGCATTCTGCACACGCGAACCATAAGAAAACAAAGATAAGAGAGAGAGAAGAAATGGGAGAGGGGAAATAAGAGAAAAGAAATGGGTAAGATTTGATGAAGAACCATTTACCTTTGATGATAAATATCCAAAAAATAATCCAAATCGACGGAGAATGAAGGGGGGGTGCCTCTGGTTGATGCCCAACTGGTAGTGATTCATCGTGTAGGTGGAATCACTTAAAACAGATCTCCACATCAAAATTTATGAAGTGTGAAAGTGGATGCATGTTTTTTCTGCACGGTTTGTCGAACCGTGCACAGAACATTCGAGGGTTGTTGGAAACATCTAAAACTTAACAAGGTTAGGTTTCACGGTTTTCACAAGTCATGGTAAAATCGCGAGACCCCAAAAATTGGCCAAATCCCAACAAATTACACCCCAAACTCTAAGGAAGACCAACCCAAAGATATTTTAATGTTTTAAACACAGTGTGGAGACACTGAGCGCATCACAAACTCCCCAACATGCTACATTATTACAACAACATTACCAGTAACCATGAATTGGGTTATAAAAAAATAAATACTACCAAAACAAAAATACATTAATTGTAAACCCAACCCAAACATCAACCAAAATTCCAAACATTGGGACATAAAGAAAAATAAGGACTATCCATGGTTGGGGTGTGACAGTTAACCTTATATTTTTTTGTTATTATTGAATTTCACAAAGTCGGTATGAAAATTATTATAAAATTTAAATAACAATTGATTTCTAGTAATTTGTCTAAAGTATATTCAATACATGTTCTTTGTATATATGACACTATTAAGGCACGTCTCATATATATATATATATATATATATATTAATTAAATAGAAAAAAATGTTCACACAAATACTATCTTGGGTTCAACCAGTTTAATATAAGAATTCATAGGTACCCAAACACAATTTAAATCATTATCCTTGACTAACAAAGATGATAAATTTCAGAAAATAAATGCTCTAGTTAGGCATTATAGATGATGAAATATCAATGAAAATTTATTAGTATACTCAATATTCATTCCACGTCTAAACCATGTACATTAAATAATATTCTATTAGAACTCATAGCAATGAATGTTGTATATAGTATAGATATTACTTTATTGTAACAAAATTCATATATTTTTTTCTTATGTTTTATCATTAGCATAATTTTATCATAATTTTAGTTTCTATAGATTAATTTTATTATATTTTATTTCCCTCAATAAAAATATTTCATTAATATTACATTCCTTTTTTAAAAGACTCTAAATTAATGAAAACATTAATTCGAACAAGACGTATTATTTATATACCCTTTATATTCTTGAGTCATTTTCTTAATTTTTTTACAAATTCCCAAATTTTTTCCTATTTTATTTATAAAATCTTACATTCCAAAAACATACTATTGAATTTTTTTAATTTTTTATAATTTTTTTAATGAAAATAATTTTTATTATACTAATTATAATTACATATCTCATTTTTTAAATTGGGCCATCATATGTGGGTCATCCATTTATATTTCAGTTTTAGTATCATCAATTGAATTATTTGTTTTTTTAATTCCAACCAACCAACCAATATATTTAATTATTTTTATTATACATTTTATCTATTCATTCATACATAAATTTCAGATTGGTAAGGCTCAATTTTCCATTTTTTATATTCAAATAAAATTCCAGTTTAGAAACATCAGTACTATAATTTTTACCATTTTCTATTCGACCATAATTATGATTACCCAATTTAAAATTCTACATTTTTCATATAATTTAATTCATTTTTTACACACAATATTTCTAAAATTTTATCTTTATATATATTTTCTATTATTCTTAATTTAAATAATTTGTGGGAACTATTATATATATTACAAATATAAAACCATTCATTTTTAAGTCTCCATTTTAGCTATGTTATTTATCTCTAAATATTATTGATGTAATGAAATAATTAGTTTACTTGATATATATTCCCTAAAGTTCATTCTCACATCAGGTTCTTATTTCATAACATGTATCACTTTTTGTAGCTCTCCAAGAACTATATGAATAATATTATCCACAATTTTTCTATTTGAATTAATTCCATTAGATATTCTTGAGAATACATGGAACATTTTTTAGCATATAAATTTGTAGTAGTAATTAAATCCTAAGACTTATCTGTATGTGTTCTCTGAATAGTTATGATCAATTTATATGTGAAATGGTGAGTAACTGTTATAATTATTCAAATATCATGATATTTCTTACAAATAGATATATGAATAAATACATTATTTTAAAAAATTAAATACTTAAAAAATATAAATCTAAAATTATAAAGATAACCATTATAATCATTTCATGTATGATAATTTGAGTTTAATTCAAGTACTTTATATTGATTCTTTAATATATGCTAGTGATTAATGTTGAGATTATTGAGGTACACCATCATTCAATATTTCATGTATCAATAATCATTTACGTTAAAATATTATATCCTTTCAAGAATAAAACCATCAATTTCATTCCTAAAAAAATAAAAAAAATTGTATTCTTCCTTGGAGTATTATTTCAATGATTTGTTTATCACAAATATAAATTTGTTTTAAAACATACATCCAAAATGCGTAATCATTGATACCATTGTTTGTTCCAATTAAGTTGGAAAATAGTCTAGAAAAGTGTTAATTATTATTTATTATAAAATATTATTGTTTAGTATAATTGGATATAGTAATTAGTGATAATTATTCTTTATAAATGTTAATTAGTGTTTAAAATTTATATAAACTGATAATAATGAAAACAAATTAGTTTTTTAGTTTATTATTGAAAAATATATAACTCTCTACAAATTGAGAGATGCATTATTTCCTACATTATTTTTGAAAGGGGATTAACTACCCTAAAAATTTATCATTTCATGTGGAGGTATAACCAACATTGGTAACTAACTATTTTATGGGGTCTCATAAAATGTTATAAAACACTAATTTTGAGGATGATATAACCTTCCACGAATTTAGAATGAATCAGTTAAAACCTAAAGGAATGAATTTAGAATATGATATTACCAAACAAAATTTTGTTTAACTTAGGTTGGAAAAATCATAAATCAGACATTGTGAAGTGATGATCCAGATAAAAAGAACTAATATTGACTAAAATCGTTATTGGATGACGATGTTGATGATGAATAATGAATAATAACCATTAGTTCATTAGTATATCTCATGAATATAAGGATAAAATCCTTTCTAGATAATAATTTTTTCCCTTTTTATATTTTATTAACAATGGAATGTTATTTTTCATTGGATTATAAGAGTTTAAGAGGGCCATTGAGAGGTTGTAGTAGCAAAAACTACAGACCGATTATTTTACATGCTGAAACACAGTTCAATGATCTGAATCCCTTTTTTCATTATATTTTCATTACTATCATTTTATATTAACCATATTGGGTAGAATACAGTCATTCCATTAGCAGTGGTTAACATTTTTTATATGGATGATCCATTTTTCAATAGTGGGTCTTTACCAGTTAACCCATGTTTGAGTTTAAACCATGTGGGGAACATCCCCTTTCTCATTAAACACAAATGTTTCACAGAAGTGTATCATTGTATTACTTCTTCTAGTATAGTTAATACATTGAGTTTATTAATTTCATTATGTTTTCTCTTAAATGTAAGATATCCTCTTATGAATTCTCCTTCAATTTTATCATCACACACCCTAAAGATCATGGTGATTTTTTATGAGATCTAGTGTTTTATTTGTTGGAGGTTTTCCATTTTATGGTTTATAATTTGTTATTTATTCATAAGGCTTATTGTTTTATCTCTTCTAGTAATAAATTCATGGTCATTTAAGGTGATGATATTTTATCTTGGTGTCCTATGAATCATCTAATAAAATGAAATCTTTTTATTCCTTAGGATTTTGTAAGGGGTGTTAAATTTTAGTCATTATTTGCAGTTATATTTTCGTATACGTATAAATAATTATTTATTGAGATTTTAATAAAAATAAAAAATTTGTTTTTTAATATAATTAGAAGTGTTAAATGGTTTTAATGGTTTAACCCTTATTTTAAAAGTTTAAATTCTTGGTTCAAGGTTGAATAATTATATATCCATAATTTTTATATTATTGATTCCAAAAGGTGGGAAAGGTGTTTTTTTTAATTAGGTGTTCTTGGGAATTTTGAAAATATATTGAACTCATATATTTAATGATTTATGTTAATGGATTTGAATTAATTTCATTGACTCAATAAAAATAGGATTTTAGAAATGGCTAGTTTTCAGATTTAATGGTTCATTAAAAATGAAAACCTATAGGATATAACCCATTAAATGTGATTGGATTTTATGGATGTTAAAAGTATACAAAATAATTATGATATAGTGAATTGTTAAAATTATATGTTGTTAAAGGATAAAGGATATGTTCTACAAGTGGGTATTTATTGGTTATGGTGATATAATTTATAATTTATTGAAATAATTATATAGTATGATTTTTTCATAATGAAATTATTTACATCGATAATGTGAAATGGGAAAGCATATTTTTTAATTTTGGATGTCTTGGTACACGTGAAAAGTAATATTAAATTATACTCTAACTAGTGGGACATAGTTGCGACTTAGGTTAGCCTGTAGGATGTTTCACCTTATATTGAACAGATTCTATAATACAAGCTACTAAGGTAAAATAATTGATTTTTATAATTATATAGCAAGAAAAAATTTATCCATTGATTAAAATTTTAACTCTATTATTGTTTCCCCAAAATTTAAATAATAGAATGCATGATTAAGATATATTTCATACTTTTAGATTTTGAATATTTAATTTTATTACATTAATGTTTTTCCATTAATCTATTTCAAATATATTTTATGAATGATTTTGTAAATTTAAAATTGAAACTAATTTTTTTATAAATGAATATTATAAAATTCATTTTGGGTTCTTTTTCAATGGAATCTACCTTATGTATGTTTCATATGAGAAATATAAAAAATTATTTATTATTTATATTTTCTAAAAATTATGAAATATATGTTATTTGACATTTTTATTATTTGGGAAAGTGGATGGGGAAATTCATTGATGTTTAGTGAACACATATATTAATATATAATAAAAATACAATTTAATTTATCAAATGTTTATGAATCAATTGGTTAGTTGTTTTTGATCATTTTTTGGAGATTCCACAAATACATATTGAATTTTTTTTGTATTCTTGTTTTATACATTTACCCTTTTTAAATTATTATTGACCATTAACCATCTATTCTAAAATTTTATATCACGTGGGGTTATTTATTATGATGTGATCTATGGTTTGATTTTCTTTAAATTGTATCATTAATTTGAATATTTATTGAGTCATTTATATTATTGGGATAAATTATTCAAAATTAAATATTATTGATTAGAATGTGAATATTTTTAGCTCATGGGGGATGAGAACCCCACTCGATCCATGTTGAGGGTGGTATCAAAATTTTGTTTTAGGGATGAATCATGTTGGTTCATGAAATATTTTTTTAATGTTCTATATTTTCATGTTATTTTGGGAACTCATGTTGAATAGAGCTACAATTATTAAGACATGAATGGTATATATCACTAATAGGTTCATCCCCACCACATTCTATGGTGTTACCAAGTATTATTTGGTAATTGACAGTGATTTTATTTTATTTAGTCAGTTTTCATTGTTGTATAATATTTTTAACATTTCTTTTATGTTCAATTTTAGTTCTAACTGATAGAGTTAGGAAAATCGGGGCATGAGGTTGTTGTGATGGGTAATCCATATAGTGAGAAGATTACATAATTTATGTGGCTTCAACTTTGAACAAAAATTTTTATATGATTTTTAAAATTGTATGGTTAATCAGTGAATTATCATTAGTTTTAGTTGCTGCTAATTTTTTTTATCATCCAGGGATTTTGATCTATTTTTATTTTTCTTATGTTTGCCTTATTTTAAATTATTGTGTTTTATGTGTGATTATTTTGATTCTGGTAATGTCAAATTGAAAATTTTAATGGAATTATTTTATTTTTTTAGAATGGTGCTACTTTTATAGAATAATTTGAAATACATCCAAAATTATATTTGTTCATGAAAATTTCATAAAAATATTTTAGATTTAAAATGATGACTTATTTAGTACTTTTTCTAATCCCTTTCCAAAAGTAACTATCTTATTTATCATTATTGTATTTAAGTGAATTTAAAGATATTTAATTGTATTATTTAAATGGGTTCACATTGGAAATAATATTAAAGTGGATGTCATTGAAATATGTTTTTAATAGTTTTTTCTACCAAAAGAATAAAATATTTTTAAAATGATTTCTGAAATAATCATATCTCTCTTTACTATGTTTTTTTTTGTAAAAAACATTCATGGATTATTATTAAATTTATGATTAGTAAAACATAATTTTGAGATCAATTATTGTTACATGTTTTATATTATGAAGTATATGTTTTACATTTCTTAATATATTTTTTGTTTCTCTCTTTTAGATTACACACATATTTTGATTAATTAGAATATTTATTGGAATATATTAGGGGATATCTCTCAAATTTATATTTTTTAACTTTGGATTTCATGGGATGATCATTCCATCCAATCTAATATCATAACATTGATTTCTTCATCTATATCCTGTGTGTGAATATTTTTATGTTAATTATAGATGTTTAGTAATAAATATTTGAATAGGAAAATAGATTCTCAATAGATAGTGGTATGGGTGCCTAAGTTATAGGGTATTTTCATAAAGATTCAACATACATAATCTATGACATTTATTTTTGTATGATTCATCCTAGAGGGTCGATATTGGAAGAAGTTAAATATAATTATTTGATCTACTACAAATATGGACAATTCATATGATGGTTATAGTTCAAGGTTTATTCCATATTTATTTTATGATGTGGTGATGTTATAAAATGTGATGGTGAATTATATCCTTGAAAAAGGAGATAAATCAATGTTGAAGTATATTTATCATTTTATCATGTTGATTCTATACCTTCTTCATTATTCATTGTTTAATTCTCTAATGTAATAGTTTTTTTGGGAATTAATTTTGCAAGATCATTTAATGGTATTGTATTTTTTTGGACACAACTCTTATATAGTTATGGTGAAGAAATATCATAGGTTTGATGTGATCTTTGTAAGAGAACAAGAGGTGTTATGGGATTCTTTTATTCCAAAGAGTGGCATAGGTATCTACAATAAGGGAATAATAAAGGTTCCCAAGCCATACCTATAAGGAAGTTATATTAATTATATTATTTTTTATTCTTATAAAATTATTATGGAATTAAGAAGTATATATACAAATAATATATATATATATATATAAGGGTCATAAAGAAACTTTTAATCTAGGAACTCCTAACACCAATTCTACATTGATTTATTTTTTTCATATAAAATGGATCATATAATATTTATGTTTATGAATTGTTGGAAAAAATCCATCCCAAATAAAAAATATCAGATTCAACATACTAAAGCTGACGTTTTTATGAATACTTCTTGAATTGGATTTGATCTAAATATTTTAATCTAGTTAGTATTTTGATGTAAGGAAATGTTTTTTGGCTAATTTGGAATTCCTAATGTTATTGAAGGATTCCATATTGGTTATGTAAGAACCCGGATTGTATGGTATTTCAAATAAGCATTCTGTTTTTTTATATCCTTAATTTTGATAAAGTGATATTGAAGAGTTTGAATTTGATTGATAATATAATTTAGTGGGTAGAACAACATTATATTTCTTTACATTTTTAAATATTTTAGCATTCACACTACATTGTATAACTATCTATGGCCCTATTTACCATGAATATGACTCTACTTCCTTAAACCTACACATCAATTCTTGATTTTTAATTTGGTAAGAATATTCACGTTTGAGTTGATAAATAGTTTTCTCTGACCCCACTCCCATATGATCTAGTTATATCTCATTGGTTTAACAAAAAACATTAGTAATTTATAGGGTTAGTGAATCACCATTATTTCCCTAATTGGTCATGGTGATCCTTATTTTTTTGAATAAAAATGTGAATTAATTAATTTCCTTTTTATTCCTTGATATTTTTATCTTATATCATTATTTTACCACTTAAATAAGATTAAAATGTATTCCAGATTCTAGATGTATGTTTTTATGTTTATTTTAATAGTTGTTGGGTTTTTTATATGTTTTTTGAATATGTAATGAAATTATTTGTAATTTTTAACCTATGGTGGTGACCTGTATATAGATATTTTACTTATGATTTATTATGACATATCATATTTGTGGTATTAGTTTTTAGGAAGTGCTCCAGAAATTATATTTAATTAATTTTATCATTTTTTATGATGTGTGATTTGTGATATGACATTTAATTTTACTATATCCATATATGAATTTATTTTTTGGTTTAGGGTAAATGTGGTCTAGTTGTCGAGAAGTACAATTTTTCAATAGACTCACTTGCCTAAAGGATCATATTGGTGAATTATTTCATTTGATTCATCTTATATTCTTTTTTTATCTCACACATTGGATCAATATAGATTTTCTAATATATGTTTCTGATTATTCGCTGTCTCTCATTCTGGTGTGATGTTTACAATGACTGGCTAAAATTTTGTGAGAAATCAATGTTCCTTGTACTATTATGTTTATTAGCGATATAGTAATTGAGGAACCATCAACTATATAATGAATAAATAATTTTTAGTCAATATCTTTTATTATACATTAATTTGTATGGTTTATAGTGTCCATGATATTGGATTGGTGTTTGGATTTCAAATATGAGATATCAATTTTTTATTTACTGTAGTGTATTATGTTTCTTCTATTTTATGATAATAAAATGATCTTTACAAGTTATGGGTGAAGAAACTTCTATGGCGGGATTGTATATTATCACATATAGACTTAAAATTCAATTTTTTAATTTTGTTTATTCTTAAATATGGTAATTCATGTTATTTGGTCTTTAGAGTATCAATGGTACCTTGTGAAACATGTGTATTGGAAATCACAAATGGTACTACTTCATGACTATAAAGATGGATTGAGATTTTGAGGCTCTTTTCAATTTCTCAAAATAATCCAATCATTAATTATTCCCCTCACTAGGTCTTGTCTAATCATACCATGAAAAATAATTTCATACCATGTTTATTTATTGAAATATTACATTTAATGAAGAATATTGATTCATGGTGTGAATGTGGTCGAACCATTCTATAAAGTTGTGTGTTTTCCACTTTATCCTTATATGACATCAATTATTTTCTCTATCATTTTATTACTCATCCAATACTAACGACTCACAGCCACATGTACATGATTTACCCCATCCACCATGGTGTACCTTTTGTATTCTTTAATGTCTTCATGTTTTTTATTCAATGTAAAATCATTTCGTTTTACATGGCCTATGATGATATATTTACTTACCCAATAGCCTATAGAAATAGAATTTGATCATTGGTTATCTCTTTTTATGGCATCCAAAGATTAAATTTTCTATAGATTTGTAATTTTTTAATAAGGGTTATTGAGAAACGTTATTGGGGATCACCTATATGGTTTTTGAAATTGTTGAGATTTATAGAGGCATAACTATTTAAAAATAACATTTTAATGTATCTACTATGATTATGGACTCAAAATATTTTCCAAGTATTTTTATTTTTGTTTAGAAAAAAATCATTTGATGTAATTTTCAAGTTCTTTTAATAAATATGGATAAATGGTCTCTCATATGATTGCATGTGTAATACTATTTTATTGGTTGAAGCTGTTATTTTTCAAAACTAAATGTTCAGTTCACTCTTTAATAATTACACAAATAAATTTATAATGATATTGATTTATAATGAAATTTTAATATTACTATTTTTTTACTCTCGTGTGTTTATAAATTTTTATAATTATTTTAACGCATATATTTTTTAATATATTAAATTTGAGTTAAAATGAAATGAATGAATTTATCTCCTGTGCATTATGGAATGTCAAGTGTGGAATATTTAATAGTTCTTTTAAAAGAGAATCCCTTACATTATAACATAATATATGTGATGAATAAGAATGATGTTCGAATTCATGGTTATCATTACCCTAAAGTAAGAATATTATTTTTTATTATTCTTGGATACATGGGACTTTCCAATAGAGGGTCTTCCAATGTGACGATGTGATAAATGGTTATCATATGACATGATTAAATGAAATCATCATTTCCAGTAAATGGTTATATATATATATATGTTATAGAATTTATTTTTTTGTTATGTATGAATTCCAGGTACACATTCCACCTAGTTTAGAATTATAATATTACATGTTTTCTGTAGTGGGGACTTCTATAATCTTAACAGATGTTTCACCTTATATAATCTATGAATGTTAAAACCAAGTGTTTTTGTGGGTCGTTTGAAGTATTTATTTTTTTCTATCATATATATTTTTCTTCCTTGAAGACTATGTTATATCTATTCATAATTATTCCCCTTGAGCGCCTAGGATTCAAGGACAAGAAATTTTTCTCCAAAATATCATTATTTTTAGTATTAAAATTTATTCTAGTTTCATCAATTGAATTCCATAAAACTATATTATCCAAAAATAATGAATGATTTATTAAAAGGAAAATTAAATGATCTATTTTAGAATTAATATCAAAACCATGAGAGAATTGTGCTTTATAAGGGAAAAATTTTATAGTTGTTTTATTTTAGAAAAATGGTGAAGAATATTTTTGTCTGTATTTTAAAATATTAATTAGAAAGACACACATTTAATGTCTTATACATTGGGTTGATAGATGTACAAATAATTATAATTTTATCTCTTATAAATATTATTAATGTTCATAATGTTGTTTGGACATAGTTTATATTCATAGATCTATTTTCTTATATTTGATAGATGTTTATGTGGTGTTTCACTGTATATATAGGGAGATTTATTTCCTATGGTTTGTTTTATTTATTTATCATTGGTTTCAATTTATTACATAAAACATTAATTGTGGTATGTTTTATTTTCTTAGTTTACATACAATGATAGAGTTCATGGTTGGTTGATATTTTATTTTGTTCCTTATAATTATTATTTATGAGAACATTTATTTTTTTTGGGAAAATAATTCACTATGTGTTCTTTTTGATTTCCTAGAACATAACGATAACCTATGCGTATTTGGAATTCTCATCTGCCCTTACTAGGGATAGACTCCTATGTCCATTTCATGGGTGAGCTTGGATTCATGCTCATAATGGTAGTAACAGTTGAATATGTATATGTTAAACTAAAGAGTTCATCCACATGATGATACATTTATTTCATATCACCAATTTTAAATTATGATTTTTATATAATCAAATATAATAAGAGAGTTTCAATGATTTTATCAATGTAAATTTATCACAATTGTGTCAAAGTGTATATCATGCATTGAATGAAACTCAATCTCATGTTAATTAAATTACCTAAAAACCAATCAATAACCTAGAAATATATTAGATTACTAAAAAAAGTATTATCAAAGTGATAATATTTATAATTCAATACTAATCATTGAAATTATTGAATAACATAATCGTTCAAAAAAATTTACTTCATCATTAAAAAGTTCAGAATATCACTATAAATATTAGAAAAATAAAATCTCATAAATATAATATTCTTTTCATTCTATAAAATTTTAATTCAAATAATGCAACACATTCTATATACATGAATATATGTGATAATAAAATTAAATTGAATAAAAATAAAATTAATAGAGCAATAAAAAAGTAAATAATTTTGTTTCAATTAAATAAAAGCTAACAAAAATATAATATAAACCCAAATAGATTATAATAAATAGTCTCAACATTTGAAACCTTATTTCAAAGGTCAATATGTAGATTATCATTCATTTTAAATATATTATTAAAATTATTAAATCATTCCATAAATATTTTACATAGTTTCAATATGATTAAAATTAATTTAGAATAACAATAAACTAATTTAAACAACATCTAAAAATAAAAAGTATTTATAAATATCTTAAATTATATGAAATAAATTAATATAGTTAATTTATATTTTTTTATTTGAGATAGAATAATTGACTAACATTGAGGTTCATTTGAAAATAATAATCAACCATGATATTCAAAAAATCATTAGCTATCAATCATATTTATAAATAACCACCACTGAATTGTCAACAAGTGACCACATTATAAAAGTAATAACCTTATGAATTGAAAAAAGTATGCATGAACAAATTGACATGTGTTATAACAAGATATCACATTATATTGAAGAAACCATGAGATATGAATATATATTTGGTCATGTGACTATAAGGCTTGAGTGATAGTGGGGTAGGTGGTATGTTAGATTATTGTTGAAAGCCTAAGTGATCATTCAATTTGTAAAATGGCCATATGTAAAAAATATGATAAAAAAATATAAAATCAATGACTGTGTAATATTTTAAAAACAAATAAATATCCATAATAAAAATTGAAAAACATTATGAATAACTATTATTGAAAAATTATAACCATAAATTAAATTGAAAAAACACTTCAAGAATATATAATCTTTAAAAACACATTAATAATTAAATAAATTAAAATAGTAGTGATTAATAAATTTTTGTTAACAAATGAGTTCCTTGTAACTAGACACAAAACCAGAATGGAGGTCCTCCATATCATGTCTAATATGAAGGGTTCCGTGGAGGTTCTCCCTATGGTTTTACATTGTAATGGTCCTCCATATAGATATTTGTCTTCCCACCATGTGGATCCACCCCATGTTGACATTATATCAGGGATTCCCTCATATTTGGATGAACATGATAAATATTGGTTAACCACACCAAATACCTCAACATTTATTGATTGTTTTTCACCACCCATCTACTAGAGATTTTGGGTATGGGTTATCATCCACACCTTCTATATACTTAGTGTTATCCTATGATTCTAAGGATATTAAAAAATTCCCCAGTCCTAAATATATTTTATTTGAGAAATGAATACATTTTCCACATTAGATAGATGAATCACAGTCCCAATATTATAATATTTTAATGTTAATAGTAAACAAATTATATAAAATAAATTATATATATTATGTTTTGAACCATTATAGATTTTCACTATGACATTATATATTCATTTTAAGAGGACTATATCCATTTTTTGATTATTTAATATTTGGACAACTATTCCATATAAAGTTGAAATATTCTGGTTATGGGATGCATGAAAATCATTTAATGGTCATAATTAATCTCTATGTACAAGATGAATTGACATCCATATTAGCTACATGACATAAAAATAAATTATTTTCATACATATACCTACAATATGAATTAATTAATGGGTCAATGATTCTTACTCAATTAATCCATTCCTATTTTTGTATAATTTTTTTGTGTAAAGAAATATCTTTTAACTTTAAAATTCCCTATAGAAAATATGTTCTTCCAATGAATTCCACATGTAATTAAATTTCCTTAGTCTATGTTTCATACCTCATATTTATATATCCTACATGGTCTATTCAAAAAATCCTATTACTCCTGAATCCAAGAAATAATGAAATCAACAAGACCGAGATATTAAAAAACATATGTGTATCGAGGCTAGGAAATTCATTAAAGCATTCCATTTGAGGGAAATAAAATCATCACAATGAATAAACCCTATAATAAATATAAATCACACATAAAAAGAACAAATCCACTAGATTTAACCTTAATAGAGTCATGGAATTTTATTAATTCGTTATTTAAGACTTCCTTATAAAAAATTATGAATCATCGTGCCCCTTGGTTTATGGGAATGTATACCACCCCCACCACTTAGAAAATAAATCACTAATGGTTTAATGATTAAAAGTTGTAAATATAATTCTAATCCTGGCAATGATGTCTTGGGGAATTAGTAACCCATCCTCCTTTATTAATGTCATTCTTCTCTAGATTGGGTGGAACACTATATGGAGATCCCTTTCAATATGTACTGATGTGTGACCCATCCTCCTCATTGGTATCTTTTTCTAATTAAATAATTTAGGGGTTTAATTTTTTCATAAGAACCAAATCACATATATGGGATGATTGAGATTTTATGTTGAATCCTCAATGAGATCATAAGAAAAAATGGACAACCAATGTTAAAAGGCCTATGGTGTAACATGATTTCATTCCTTGAAAGATTCTCTAAATATGCCAAATATCCCAACCCTCATTAGGAATACATGATACCTATAAAACAAAAAACATAGGTTAATATCATCATGTATGAACCCAAAAATATTCTAGTGACTAATGATGATGTATAGGAACATGATAAGGAAAATTATATTATAAATATTATTAAACATAAATTAAAAACAATTTGTGTGATTGTGACATTATAAGATAAAAAAAATCTATAAATGAATAAAAATAGTAAATTACCATCTTCTTGAACAACATAATCTAAAAGAAGTACAATAAATAAATATATCTCACTCCCCAACCAAAGATAATTAATCATTCTTTATCAAATATAATTTTATGGAATGTGGATAATAGTTATCAAAATTGAGGATGGTTAATAATAATTTATTCAAATGTAACTATTTTACAATATATAACACTCATACGAAAGAAAATATTTTCCTCAAAGCACATCCATTAGAAATATACAAGTCCACCTACAAGGGATGATTCGGGGAATCCATGTACAACTAGGTTCAGGCGACCGATGGATCTAAAAATTATGTTTAAATATTATATATACTTTACTCCATTAGTATAACAATCAATATAATGATAAGGAAGATACCCAAATATGTAATTTACTAAATATATTCAACTAATTCTACCATGATTTTTATATCAGGGTTTAACTAATTCTTATACAGTGTTTTATTCTTAAAGAAATTCCCATAATAATTTGCTGACTCAATAAATTCCATATCCATCATAATATAATCCATCATGGAGAAAGAAATTAATTTATATATCGATGAATCCATTTCTTATACTGGAACATGTGACTCTACATCTACCAGTCCGTTATAATTATATATTATTCATCATTTATGGTACCATAACCCTAAAAAACAAATTAAACATTTCTGTATTGATATGGTGCCATGATGATAAATCAAAAACAAAAAGAAGAAGACAAGCTCAGTTGATTTTTTAGATACTGGAGGGAATAATATTTTTATGAAATTTAAACATTAATGGTCCACATTGTGATGGAATTTCCTTATTTTTAAATTTTAAAATCTTCCAAATTTCATTGTAAGAAATAAAATGGTGTATAATTTCATGAATTATATGTGGTGTCATAATTATTTGGTGATACAAACCATTTATATATTTAATTTCTTACATAATAAATAAATATATTTCATTTTCATGTCTATCTAAATTATAATTTTATTATGATAACATTTGTGATTTAAGGAAAACATTAACCCATCCAAAATACCATGGTAGATTTTGGGAGGTTGTAGTTATAGGAAACCCCATGGATGATTCCATATGATGATTAATGTAAAATTCACTTAAAGTACATTTAAAAAATACTAAATTATATTAAATTATATATTTCACCCATCATAATAAAACTAGAGACATCATTTTCCTTGGTTCCCAAATAAATGCAATATGAAATGCTACATCACCCTGAACAATAAAAACAATAGCAGTAACCTCATTATAAATAGAATAAATATTAGAATCATATAACCTTAGTTGTTTAAAAGATTAATCTTTTAATTTTTTGAGGTAGGGGCCTTGGTTACATCATTTCTACCACGATGGAATATATTCTCAAAATCTATGTGTATAAAAATCCCAAACATTTTCCTCTAAATGACCATATTGACTGCTAGTCCATCTATTATTTGATTTGAAAAAAATATATCATTTATTCATTTGTATAGAAATTCCTGAAAATATTTTAGACCTTATCCAAGTAGTATTATTACATCCACCTTCTCAGGTAATATTTATACGAATATTCCCACATAAGAAGGATAAATAATTACCTAAATTTTTTTGTGTGGGTGGAAAACATTTCAATGGAAAGACTACTAAGAAACTAGTCAACCAGTAAAACTCCATTCTCCATGATCCACTAAAACATTTAATTGCGATCCCAACACCATCTATGATAGTATAGATGACATTTTAATCTACTCATTTATCACAAAATATATAAAACAATCATTTTTATAATAAAACATAGATGTTGGGGTCCGGATCAGAACCCAAAATAGATCAAAACACCCATATTTCTTATGTCCACCACTAATAAGTCATGTTTCATCCCAATAAAAAGGACAATGACTATGTACCCCAACAAAATATATTATAATTAGGTGAATATTACCTTTTCTATTTTTCCAATGATATTCAAAATAAATGAAAATTATATACTAATGAAGATATATATGATTTTGAGTTTCCCATCCACAGAAGAGGTTGTGGTTGAAGTGGTTGAGTAGGTCAAGGAAGATGAGGTGGGCATTGACCACATCATTTAGTAAATATGTTTATTGAATTCATATATTCTTTATAATCATTCATAATAATTATAATAATAATATTTTTCCACAATCATCTAAAAAACGTTAATTTATAATCATACTGAATTAATTACTATAAAATATTAATTTTTTTTAGTTTAAAATTGAAAATAATAATTCTATCAAAGATTAATCCATAACTAAAAAAACAAAAATTTTTTTTGAATAAACCAATTGGAATTATAATACTAAATTTCCATGCCTTTATCCAGATATAATATTGTATAATTCAGTAAATAAAAATTTTCTCGATGCATGAAATCATGAAATAAATGCCCAATTTCCAACTAAACACTAATTTTCGATGCACATAAATTAATAAACAGATTGTGTCTGGTTCTCAAAATAGACTGATTAATCCCTCATGAGTTTTTGTGGATGTAGCTTCAGATGAAGAACATCACATAAGAACTTATCCCACTATGTTTCAAATGACCATTTCATTACGAATCACATCCATGCTGCTTCCATACGAGGAATCATCATAAAATTGTACATTTGTAATATAAAAGATGATTTTTATATCTATAAATCATTAATTGATAATGATTTTGAAATATATCATATACCTCTCTCGACCTGTCAACAATTCAGTTACAATGAGGCCAGCTAGTTCACATTCACCCTTTTTGTCCAATTGAATTTAAAATCCAAAAAACATATGGAAGAATCAATCTAATAAACATGAACTGTTTAAATATATGATCTCATTTTATGGATGTCGAACTCTACATTGCTTTTGATTCCATGCTTAGATGGTCATTAGTTCACATGTGCATAGTGGGTAATTGGCATTATCATCATTAAAAATAATAATTTTTCAAAATGATCTTTTTGCTACTATATAGTGATAAATCTCAATTAAGTCATTTGAATAACAATATATAGGCACATGATTCCATAAAAAGGATTGAATGTTGTTTTCACTCTACAAAAACATATATATTACTATACTATATTGGTTTTAGATTCCTTCATCAGTCCATAGAATAAATTAGGAAAATAATACACATTTCATATCAATTAAATTATTGAAACTAATATAGATTGGGTTAACCATCAGGATATTTTAATTCTATTTTAGAGGACCATGAATCTGATCAAATTCCATTAATACTATAGTCAAATTCTTATTCCAACATACCATCAACTACTAATAGTGTAAAAACAAGCACACCATCAATGAAAATAAATATATATGTTCATAGACTTAGCCTGATTGTTAGTTTGACAGATATTATGACCACATAGAAAAGGGTATTGAATAAAAAGACCTAATCCATTGTAAATTTTTTTTGGGAATATGGTAAATAAATATTTTCCCCTTTATAATATATTTTTAACATTGATGAGTTTTTTTATGTATAAAATTAATGATATTAATTGTTATATGTCCTATGATTTTAATTTAAAATATCCATGTTTTAATTAATAATACTTACTATTGGGAATTTTAATTTGTTGGGTAATATTTTTGATCGATGAATAATATGGCTGAAATAAATACATGGTTTACTTTGTTTCCAAATTCCAAAAAATGTTAGGGTCCTTTGTAGGTGGAATTGGAAATGTTTTGATGTTTTATTACCAAATCAAATGGGATCAACCAAGTTATCTCATTACCCATAGACATTATGTCGTAGATCCATCCCATGAATGGAAAGACATCAATGAAATCGTTTAGGTATGAGACCCATGATTGGATGAATGGAAGAGGACTCATCTTCCATAGTTCATGGTTATGTGTTGGGTCAAAAACATTTGAGCATGTGAATTTTAGAAAAGGCCCATGTTTGCGTCTGAGTGTAGAAGAATCCCAGCCCATAATAGAAATATGAAATATTTGTTAAACAATAACACTTATTAAGTGAACTAATAACCATTGTATATTTGATGTTGAATGTGGATTTTATTAGGTAAATGTTCACTTTCAATAACACTATAGTTTAACCGAGGCACACATCACCTCTAAACACAACATTATACTAGTTCTTAGTGTCTTGATTCATAACCACCACCACATCACCAAAACAATATACCATCCCCACCAGAGTTGGGCCACATATGTTCTCATTGAACTATGGACTCACGATAGACATATATTTCCTCCCCTGGATTATTGACGACCACTTTACATCTTTCATCGTCAATATAGTGTAGTTGAAATTGAATCCTTAACTGAATATGAAGATTTGTCATGGTCAATATGCTCTTTAATTAAGATGGAAACAATAATAATAAATGGGTACAAGATAATTTCAACATATTCATCACATTTATTCCATATTTATGAACCCTAGACATTTAGAAAGAAGAATATGTTTCTATGGTGTATGGTGTTTTAGACTTAGTGTAGGTTCTAATATTATTTGTAACTTCAAATATGAATGAGGAAGAGACTATGAAAATGAAAATATGAGTACATTGTAGTCCATGAAATCTATACCTGTTTGTGTCTCAACCACAAAGCCTATAGCATATATTATGTGTTATTTTCTAATTCCAATGCCTGGTGATCTCGTTTTATCCACAAGATTCATCTAAGATTTGTGAAGAAATGATAGAATTTGTATATTTCAACACCACATTAAAAAATGGTGGTAATAACAATTACCAATAATATGATAATTCCATAAGGGTGTTTTAAAATATTATTACCAATTCAAGAATATAGGAAAAACACATTGGGGATAATAAGAAAAAAGACAAAGGGAAAAATATAGGATAGAGAAAGATAATTGTTCAATGCTGGGAAAGATAATAATTCATAATTAAAAAAGAAATAATTATCTCAATAAATGGAGGATCACATATATATATATATAATGTATATGAGAAATACATACCCATATTGGACCCAAAACAGTCTTGAACAAAAATGGAAGAAGGTTCACATCTATTATTTGATGCCAATTTAGGGATAAAGTTGATGAGTCGACAAAATATCTAAATATGTAGTTGAGTAGAAATTCTTCATCATCAAATGTGTTTTTATCATAAAAATTATTTTTATCTTCAATTTTACTTATATATATAATTATGAATGCTTATTAATATTGAGAAAATATTTCATTTATGTCCACATTATTGCAAAAAAATATTTCTTTAGATTAAATTTTCAATTCTCTATTACACAGATTATGATTAATTTATGATTTTTGAACAAATAAGAGTGGATAAGAGTTTAAGGAGTAATTGAGTATGATAAAATTATATTAATACTATTTTTTCATTAATTTTTTATTTTTAATTCATATAATTAAAATTATACTTCATTGAGAAAAAACATTATCAAATTATTAATTACATATAAATGTTATGTTAAATATATGAGTAAATGTAGTGTCATTGAGGTAAGTGGAAAATTAAAGTGGAAATGATATAACATTATATATAAAATATTAACCTAAATACGACCATGGTAATTATAGACATACATTAAGATAAGATCTGATAATCTTATGTATTCATAGTTAATTCTAAAAACAACGATATATAATCAAATAATACTTTTAACATTGTATTTTATTTAATTTCATATGTAATTTGCAATGTCCCCTTATTTGAATCTCTTTCACGTGGCTAGTAAGTGTTGGTTATGAGAAGTGATGCATGCCTATTTGTACACAAGAGGCTTTTGAATTGCAGTGGGGGTGTCATATGTACATTAGGAAGATTATACCTATTAAATATAGTGAAAAAATATAGTGGAATAATTAAATAATAAGAATAATAAACAAAAGACCACGTGTGGAAAAAATGGCAATAATATAATATTGAGGAATACAAATCAACAAAACAATTGAGTAATATAATATATAATAACAGAATAAGGAATTGAAGTGATGTAATGAAACTAAATTTCATTATATATGTAATACAATATAAAACACTAGAATATAAAAAAGTCTCATACTTCCTCAGTTCCAAACCCCATGTCTATCCCATTCACAAGCACCAGACCATCCTACAAGAAAAAAATCTACATCATCGTTATTTTCCCATGTCTATTTTTTCATCCATATAATTTATTGGGTACCATATGACATATCGAAGAGGGTGTGAGTATAACTAAGTAGGTCAAAACCACCATGTTTAAACACACCCACTGTGTTAATCACAGTATATTATAATACAATAAAAAGAGTACCAATTAATTAAACAATTACAATATTATTACATCAACATGCTTATACGCCGTGCTAGAAAATATCAGTGAATTTCTCAAAAATATGCCCACAACAGCCATATAGCTATGGTAAATCATATATTTCTTAGGTGAAAAGCTTGAATGTCACTGAACATGTAATATAACCATTCCAACCACAACCTTATAACCATGGAAAAGCATAACATGCCTCGACACCATGCCAAAATGTCACTGAGAATTTATAACAACTTTTATGACCATAAGTATATAACCGGGGTATAAATCACATAATTTAATTTCCAACCGACTATATAATAATTTCAACATTTAATTAGTGGTGAACCCATTGTATATGCATTTCAGATTGTGTCACTAATCATTTCCCACAACATGAGCATTTCTACATGTCAAATGGGATAATCCAACTATATAAACAATTTATCCTATGTTACAGGGAAAATTGTGCTATATTATCATTTAAACTTGTATCATTGGGCCGGCACCCTATATATTCATTAAAAATGTATCATTTTTTCTACCTTGTATAAAAGTATTATAATATTAAATCACATAATAATTCACAATAGAAACATTATCGCAATGTCACATCATCCATGTCTAATTATGCTAATTACAATTTACCCTTTAATTTGACAATTTATATATCAATAGGTCACAACAAAAAACATGATAGTTACCTCATAAAAAAGACAAGACATGCTGAAACTATATCAAGAAATTACCCAAAACTCATTTCATTCAAAACAAAATTTAATACATCAAAAAATCACTTATATTCGAGGGTTATCTCCCCAAAACAATGGTTATAACCCATATCGATATGAAATTGGATCCAAAGGGACTTCAAATAATATTTCAATAAATTCATTCAACATATTTAGTGTATGATATGTTGTATCAATTGATATATCTCATATAAATTAAAATAATTTGATAGTATTGGTATTGTTTTGACCCACTACATTTATTTAGTGATCAACAAACCATTCTAATGGAAAAGTTTCATGTGTAAAAAGGTGAAAATGATCACAAGAAGGGTCAAAGATAAAAACATCAAATGATCAAAACCAAAAACGCCCATAGTCAACAGATAACACCAAAACATCTTGAGAAACATGGAAGAGAAAGGAAAAATATACCAAAACCACTTACCAGGTATTGGTCACATAAGAGGGACATCAGGAAGGGAGGTTGGAACTCTCAAATTGATTGGATGGTTCCCAAGGTTTCAGAGGAAGAAGCTGTATGGCACATAAAATTTAAATAAAACACATAGAATATATTAAAACTATATGTCGGGGATTACATGGTGGATAATATATTTATATATCATTTAATTAGTTATAAAGGTATATACTAAAAACAAATCACCTTTGATGAATATTAAATTCATTTGAACATTACATTATGTGTAATTCATTTTACATGAGTTGGAAGTAAATTTAATGTGGGTTTTCATATTTGTTTCCTTATAAAACAACCTAAAAATTCTCATATTATTACCCAAATACCAAGATCTAGTGATAAAATTTAACCCATTTATTTCCATACTCCATTAAATCAAACAATTATACATCCCTATGCTTTATAACATTTTCCGAAAAAATGATCTCCATATGGATCCTTTATGGTCTTCTCATGATTTCTAACAAAATAAGAATGCATTTAATAAACCAACCTATAACCCACTAAAAAATGAACTACCAAGGCATAAATATTATTAAAAAATAAATCCAATAATGATTAATGAATAACTCGGAGATAGTCATATCCGAAAAAGACTAGATCCTACAACCTCCCCACAATATAACTACATGTCTACGAGCTACTCAAAGAATAATTGTGATGTCTCAGTGAATATGACTTTCAAAAAATTATTTCATATCACACTACATCGCCTAGGATTCTTCTTGAACTTATCCATTATATCAATGAACCCGAACGAAAATAATCCTCATGTCCTGATGATACTTTACAATATGGTCAACAATCCGTCTTGGATTTTCTTGAATGGAATCATAAAAAATATTCTCAATATCTGCTACATCTATCATGTTAGAAGGGTATGAATAATATCTATAATGTAATGACACATATAACATGTAATGCAAGGATCTGTTGATCAATAAAATTGTTAAATATTATTCCACTAGATCGACATTATCGACCATATCTCACATCCCTACAATCATGGGTTCTAGATTTCCCTATTTTCTAATATGGGGTTTCCCCGAACATGGAGACATCCCAATGGAAAAAATGATTACCAACCTTGAACACCAGAGGTCGTCATTGATGGTTATCATATGGTTTCTTCCTACATGGCATGATCACCAAATTTTGTATGATCAATTGAACGTACTAAGACATGTCAAGTATGAGACTAGCCCAGAAAGAGTTGCCTCACGTACCTAAAACCAATAAATAATCAAATGACACGTTATTCCATTAAAATCCTCAAACATTTTCATTTGGATATATTATTAAAATATATTATTATATAAATAACCACATGTTCCCTATTCTACTCCCACTAACAACCAAATTCAAATAAAGAGGATCAAAACATATCATTTAGAACCTTAATAATCCTCTCAAAATGACCATAATTCTTTGGATGGTTGGTTGAATAGAACGTATCATGTGATACATAGCCTTATGGAGACCCTTCTAGAAAATTGATGTTAAATTAGGAACGATATTCTAATTGATACTCCTCTAAACACTGTTTATATCACCAACCTCACACACATTGAGAATTCACATATCACATACTTTGAATGTATCCCATATAGGAACGAATTGGGATAGATATGTTAGTGGATCAGAAAAAACACTTAAAAAATCATTCAGATGGGTTATCTTGGTTTATCCTATCTCACAATATAATGTTACATCTTCCCATTTCTACTCATTAATAGGAAATGATGAAAAATACCAGCTAGCGTCTGATGGTCATCTCTCTCTTAATGACATGTGAAACATGTTGCCTCAATTCCTAGAACTTATTTATTCATTCTTGAAAACCAATACTATCTGTATCTATCATAATAAATCATTTTCAATCTAAGATGTAAACTACACTAAAAATCATGAAAGTTGTTCATTTGATCATAATGAGAACTCATAGGTACAAACAAAACCATGAAAAATAATAGAATTTTCAATTCTGTTATACAATCTTGGTGGTGTATCCAAAACATATAAGTTTTCTTTTATAACAAATTTCTCAAGATTAGATATATGCTCAGACTTGTACATGAAAAAATCCACGGGTATAGTAGATATTGAAGTTATAACTACTCATCCCTGAGACTCCAAACATCTAGATGAATTATTGTAAATAGGTAAATTACTATCAACTCATCACAAGCCTCTTGCACAAAATTTTTCTATGACTTTCATCTAAAATAGTGGGAAATGAAATTTCAATTTCCTACTTTATAATCCAACTCAAGGTTAAAATACTACAAATACTCAACCCATCTTCTCTACCAATGGTATTGGTCGCACAATGAAAATATATATCTAGGGTTATTATGGTGTGGTTATACCATAATCCACCCACCCATGTGATATTGGATCCATAATTTCATGAGATTCACCACTACATCAAACTCCATGTCATGATTAGAATTATTCCTTATATGTAGCCTCAAATCTATAGATACAAAAGAAACCAATAAATCTCTCATCATCATAACTACTATGAGTACAACTCATAATGCATCACATTACATTAGTTTTGATTTCCACTATATATGTAATGTTAGGATAGGTACTGAGATCATCCTCTCTTTAAGATCCTGAAATTCCTATTGCATGTATCTTACCAAAAAATATTTTCTGCTTTATTGTTTAGACCAGACATTAGTGCTACCAAATTTTGAAATTCCTTGATGAAGCACTACTTTTAATCTTATATACCCAAAAATTTGATAATATTAAAGAAATTATGGGTTTCTCATAAGATTCCATGGTTGAAATATTTTGTATGTCCACTAACACACTTCTCTTTGAGGTGACATGGCCCATAAAGTTCACATTATCAATCATCATATTTAATTTGGTTAGCTTGGAATAATGATTATTGTCTCTCAATATTGTAATGAGTATCTAAATATTTAAGTGATGATAAACTCTTGAATTTAATTACTTGTCGTTATAAAAAACTGCAAAAAAAATATGCAAAAAAAAGATGAATGATCTATCTAATAAAGGCCATGAGTACCTCCTATGCATTATTCAACCGAAAAGACATCAAGAAAGACTCATATGATCCATACCTATTTCTAATAATAGCTTGAGGTTTTTCAGTCAATACCTCCCTTAACTGGTGGTATCCTAATCTCAAATCAATCTTGGATAAGATCTTAGAACCTCTCATTTGATTTAATTGACCATTGATGATTGGATGTGGATACTAGTTCATAAACTTCATCTGGTTAAATCTCCAATAATCTACACATTAATGGAAAATACCCATATTCCTTCTTAGTGAATATTACTGGATAACTATAAAAAGATTTAATGCATTTTATGAAACCTTTTTATTCGAAAATTTAAAAATGAAATGTCAACTCAAGAATATTTTTTGTTACCATTCTATAGGGTGGAATAGATACAAAAACTACTCCCAACACCAGCTCAATCAAATACATAATATATCTCTTAGGTTGTAATCCATAGAACACGTTAGGAAAAATATATTAAAAACAATATACCACTGTAGTACTATAATACTACTCCATTCCACCATATTCTATTGAAATACCAGTTGTCTTTCCCATAAGACAATCATGTATGCACTAAATGATTCCATGCATGACTAGCCTAATGATCCCACTCACCTTGGGTAGAATATAAACCTCCTATAGAAGATAAAAATGTTAGTCTTATTTGGTAATAATGTTTATCATCCTAAAATAGAAATAACCCATCCAAAATATAAATTCAGTCGATGCTAGTCATACCATGAAAAAATGGTTCCCAAAGGAAATGGTAAACACCCATCTCTAGATAATACACCTTACATAGTTTTATATTAAAAAAATATCACTCTCAATGGTGTGAATATGGTTAAAAATTAATCCAAACATTACACATCCATGACCAATTAGTTCACAAATATATAATATAAAAATGGATGTGATGATCCTATATTAAACAAAACCAAAGAAAGAGTAGATGATATAAGAATCATACCAATGATATTAGATGGTCAAACATCCACAATAGCCCGAGTAGTCTTTCTTACATGTAAAATAATAGTCCCTCTACACCTGTCTCTAGTATGATGCACTAAATCTACACCATATGAAAAATATATCAATTCCTACACAGTGGTACCACATCCCCTACCTCGACCAGAACATATCATGGGACTCGAGCTATATATCTACCAAGGTATGGTTTTGACCTTCTAAGAATCTGATAGCTATCATATTCTCATTCGAATCCAATGATATTGTATTCACATAAAATTTTTTATGTGTTATAATATTTTTCATGAGTGACAATCCAAAGTGAGGTATGGACACTAATTTCTTTTTAGACCCATATTTCCCCACTAATTGCACTTTAATTGACCAAGATTCTATGATAGTTACCCACTACCGTGAATGATCAGACTAATATTTCTATGGCGAAATCTTTCATAATGATGATTTTTTCATTAAAAGAATAGATAATAGTTTTATTAAAAAAAATAAATGTTAGATTCATGAGAATATCTCAAATTTCCTTTTACGATGTGTCATTGATTTACGTCAACTTCAAAACTACTCAGACATAACAAATTAACCAATAATCTGATCCCATTGACATTACCATCATAAAAAATGTATTTCCTTGGAGATCTCATTTGCCTCCAATGACGGTGTAAAGTGCTACAGGCCATTGAAATGTTCCACACAACCCATCAACTAAATTTCATCCTCTATCAGGTGTATGAACTCCCAATCCATTTCATCAATCAATATATCCAGATAGAAATAACACAGTAACAACATCTTCTAGTCCATCCAAGATAACACCTAATGATGCCCTTCTCAATCCAAAATGTCCCACCAACACATTATTGATCCATGAAAAATATAAGTCGCTAGATTTACCATCTTATCTACTTATGTATCAGGATTCCTAATAACATTTAGATTTACTTCCTAAAAACTTGTTTAATTAGGGTTCTTCATCCCTAGTAAATTTTGAAGAATTATTCCACTAAAACTCTATCATCATCCTAGTCATTAATGTTATGGTGAAATGTTTCTATCATTCAATAGATATCATGTCCCTAAAAAAGATTCTAAGAAGAAGAAAATCTATCTTGTTCTTATGAGCTACTAGAAACTTAAATTATGTTTTGTTTTTAGTGTGGTGATTTCTACTATGCCGATGATCAAATTGTAGATGAATAAGATGGATTTTATAAAGAATAAAACAAACTCCTTATAAACTTGGATATACTAAAAAGTTAATATCAAATGCTAACAACAATAGATAATCATAGATCCCTTGTCTCCCTATACATGAAATACAATTGTTTTATCATAACAAAAAAATAATTTACTTTACATCATTAAAAATATATCTCAATTCCCAACTCAACATGCATGTATATATCCCATGAAAAATAAATATATCCATATCATGAAAAATACATGTCAATATATATCGATGTGCTTATAATGATGCATGAATAATCATATCATGCTATATCAGGCCATGAGTACAAATCTCAAGTTACACTGTCATCCTAAAACCATAACATCACACAACTTGTGAAACATCTCAGGTGAAAGAACATAATTATATTTTAAGAACCTAGAACTAAATGAAAACCCAACCATGGGCACACAGATTTTCCCCTATACATGGGTTAAATACTCATATTAAAAATATAATTACCATGTCTTGACACATCATAGTATCATTTACACATTTTGTAAATAGTATGAAATAAAAAATAATACCTATTCTGATACCACTTTTCAACATCCCTTGATCTATAAATCTTCCATGTGGCCCAAAAGGGTTGGTTACAAGACCTTATGTTCATCTTCATGTACACCAGAGGCATTAGACTTGCAGTTGTGGTGTGATATGTATTGTGTGGAGACTATAACTTATGTTTAAAGAGTTACAGGACAATAGAAAATTCCAAAAACAATAATTATAAATACAAATCAGAGTAAAGAAATAATGGAAATAGAATAATAAATTGGAATAAAAAAATTACACAAAAATAAAGAATCCAATAAATAATAATGGAATAATATAATGATTCTTTGGAAAGTAAACATAATTATTTTTAGAAGTAATAAAAATAATTATATAATATTCTATAGAACACTCAAAATTTATGGATTTTAAACTTCATGATGATCCCATCTCCAAAATCCATCTCTTCCTATAAGAAAACAATATACATCAAGTTCATTTCCCTTGTCCAAACCTGTATTCATAAAATATTATTAGGTACCATAAAATGGTGGATGTGAGTACAAATAAATAATTAGAAACAACCATGTGCAAACATAAGCAATTTTATTATTATTATATGATATAATAAAATATCCATGAGAATTAATTAATTAAAACATTATCATAATACTACACCAAACATTTGTGACACTATGTCAGAATATCTTTGAGAATTTATCAAAATCCTACCATCTATATCTTATTACCATGATAAATCAATTAAAAACTATGGATCCACAATGGAATGACTCTCATAATGTCTAAAAACAATGAAAAACATAGCCATTAAACCATGCTAAACCATAACCTTCCTCAACTCTATGATGGGATGTCATTGAAAATTTATTTAAATCGTGCCATTTATAACATATAACCATGGTATATGTCACAGAAATATGGGTCATACCTACTATATAATAATTTATTTATTTAATCCAGACTAAAAGTACTATATAATCATTTAATAAAGTGTCACTAGGCTTATATTTCTATATAATAATTTTAGCATGTCAATTGGTCCATGAGCAACCTATATCTATTTTAGCATGTGAAATTATAAGAATCATGATACATAGAAATTTAAACAAGAATAACATGGGAAAATACCTATATATGCCTCAAAACATGTATCATTCGGGAAAATACTTATTTATTATTTACAACAGTTAATCAGAACCCAATTCACCTTGACAAATATATCACAATGTCACATCATTAATGGTTAGTTGTGCTACTTTAAATTTACCTTTCAATTTATAATTTACATATCAATTGGTAATAACCAATAAAATTCCAGTTATCATAATAAATTAACTCTTAAAAGGTGAAAATATATAATGAAATCAGAAAAAATACATCACATGATAAATACATGTTAATCCATTAAACAATTCATTTATATTCAATGGTTTTATAACATGAATGGTATCCATAAGGAAAGTAAATAACAAATTGGATCAAAGGGAAATGCAACGAAAATTGCAACATATAGATTCAATTTATCTATCTCATGATATGATGGATAAACTGAAATTTTTCACATACTTGACTAATATCAAACCACATAGTTATGGTTTACACCTCCATACATTATCTACTGATCAAATAATGAAAGCAATGAAAAAATGCCATAATGAAGAAGGCATAGGGTAGAAAAAGAATGGTCCTTTTCCAAAATTGAGGACAATCCAAATAGAAAACACAAATATTTAAGATATTTTTACCACAATTTATAAATAAAAAATATAGAGAAGGGAAAACTGGACAAAAACACTTACTAGTTATTGATCACGCAATAGGGAAATTCTCAAGGGTGGTTGGCACTTCAAATTTTTTTGGAAGGTTACCTATGGCTTAGAGGAGGAATCTACATCCAAGAAGAAATAAAAAAAAACCACACATCATAAATTAAAATTAATTTTCGGGAAGATAAATTGTGTGTAATATAGCTACACATCATGTAATTCATTTTAATGGGATATTCCAAAAAAACATCCCACCGTAGCTAAATATTAAAATGTCCACAACATTGCATGATGTGCAAATCTATTTAAATGATTTCAAAATTTTATTAAGATGGGTATGTAGCCAATTTTCCGTATTAAACAACTTGAAACCCCATTAAATATTCTCCACATACCCTAATTCCTTGGTAATTGGTATTGCATTTTTAACTTGGACTCCATTAAATAAATCATAAATGAATCTATGGTATTTATGTCATTTTACAAAAAAAAGATTATCCACAAGGATTCTCTCCAGTATTGCCATGTTTACTCATAACCTATCACTACATTTTTTTAATGGAACCATCATGCATGGTTAAAACACAACCATGACGGTTCAAAGACAGGGCCAAAATAAAATAGTTGAATCTTAATGAATAAATTCAAATAATGTGGTATTATTAGAAAAATTTCTTATCATATATAGTTATTGAAGAAATATAATTTCGGAAAAACCATAATCTAATATGATATATAAAACATTTGACCTCATATTCGTTTTGATTCAGTTTAATCCATCATTGTAATTAGTTTTGTGATAAACATTTTAGTAAAATCATGACAAGAATTGAGACTAAGAAACCCTATAACCCTTTTCCTCATGGGGTCATCCTCAGAATATAATTCCTCCAAAATATAGTAATTAGAGTAATAAGGGAAATTTTTATTTTTTATTTTTATATCTCTAATAGAAAATATTATTCTTTTTGGTAACATAAAAACTCGGTCCATTTCAATGTGAATTGGAATAAAAAAAAATCAAAAGTGTTACAAGCCTTTTCTCCCAATTTATTTTTTGGATTTTATATTATGTTATGATAAAGTCCTTATTAATTATAAACACTGGGTGTTTTTGTTTACAATCTCAAGGATACCCTTGAAAGAACATATATATATGGTGATCCAATTGTCATCCCTTTCATATATCATTATAAAATTTATGAATAAACTCTAATAAAAAATATGGGAGCTTCTGGGAAACCTGGGGGTACTAAAAGAACACTAAATTATGATATAGGAACTCTTTAGAATGAAATATCTGGCCAAATGAGGACTATCACTCATGTACAGAAATACCGAGGAGGTTGATGAAACATATGAAAAGTCCATTCCTCATACTAATTATGATATATCCATTGTGAACGCCCTATAGTTTTAGATGGGGACAATTACGGGGATGAATAACAAGTCCTCCTAGAAACATAAGAATAGAATATGGTGTAAGGTACAAAATTATCAAATAACATGACCAAAATGATGATGGAGAATAATCTTAAACATGATTAATATGTCGAGTATCAATCATCAACTATTCTGAATACTATTGTTGAAGTAATAGAATAAAAAATATGGGATCCAGGACTAAGAAAACCATAACTTGTTTTCTCTTTATGTTGAATTTTTTATATTATGTGTACCCCCTCATTATAAAATAAGAGGAACCATCCACTACATAAATTCAAGACTAATAGATGATTAAAATATTTTTTGTAGAGAAATTTATAATTATATTTTAGATCTTATGAAAGAGTTATCCCATTAAGAAAAAAAATATGCATTGGTTCCTACTAATATCACCTTGATAATTATAGAATTTGAGGAAAAATATCCACAAAAAAGAAAAGGATGATTTTCACCATTCATCGATAATGGATGAGCATTTATTTTAATAATTAGGGAAATTTACGAGTTTTTTATTTCTATCAATGAAAATAAAGTGACTTTTCAAGAATAAATAATATTAGAAATGTATCACTAGACTAAAAATAAGTATAAAATTTGATTAAACTGATATGGTTGGATCTTGTAACACCCTTAGATTTTGTGAAATATTTGTTTTAAAGTAATTTATTCTTCATGAAAATTTAAATTTCACCAAACACTGAAAAAATTTATTAAATCACTACATTTTTATTTCATTATATACCATAAAAATAAAAACATTGACTACATGTATCATATAGATTATAATTCATTAGAAAAATTACAAATGTTTTATAATGTTACATGAAATACTGACTTTCCTCGATTTCTTGTGTAACACACAAGATGATGTTTTATCAAACAAAAATATGTTATTAAAATTATTAATATTCAATATGATAAAAAATAACATAGTTTTTATGTTGGTGGTTAACTACTGATTTATGAAAAATAATAAAATAAATAGTCAAATTCATTGGTAACTAATTATTTGTAAATTAATATAATAACTAGTTGAATATAATGGGGTTATTTTTATAAATAATACTTTTATTCTCAAAAAAAATATTAACCAAATAAATTATCTTAGTTAATATTTGTGAATAATATTAATGAAAAATCCATTTTACATATCAAAAAATATATTTTTTTTAACGTTAATTTAATATAATTTATAGTCATAAGATCAGAATTAACCTAATATTACACATGAAACCCTATATGTTTATTAAAGTAGAATATCCGAAATTTATTGGAAGATATTCATTAAATTACATTTTTGACACTTCATTACATTTTATATGTCTAAATTAATATCATATTTAAAATATAAATATTAAAATTAAGTTAGGTCAATGTTTTGGTATATTTCTTTGAAGTTACATGTTTTAATGAATATTAGAAAATACTAAGTCTTGATTCCAAACTATTTTTTAATATAATTTATTTGTAAGGAAAATTATATTTATAAAAGTTTTTAATGGCTAATTATATCAATAATACACTAATAAATATAATTACATACATTGTGATCAATTTCACTTTGAAATTAGATATATAATTATAAAAATAACTTTTGAATATGTTTTTTAAAACCCTACATTGTCATCCCAAAAGTAGGATAAATTTTAAATTAATTTATACCACTTAAATATTTGTAATTTTAAAACATATATTACATTTAAAGAATTATAATAGTATATAATTTATAATAATGTCAAATTAGTTTGTAAAAAAAGATTATTGAATTTACTTAAAATTAATTACAACGATGTAGATGATTATTATTGTAACAATGGACTAAACATTAAACATAAGCTCCAAAATGAATGAGACACTATTCCAAAAGACATTGGATGTTCATAATTAGATGCAATCATCATATGAATAGAATTTAGGCCATTATTGGAGTAAAATTACATGATATAAATGTGGGTGGAATTCTGTTTTCCAAAATTTACAAGAATACCACTCTTCCTCCACTATAAAAAGTAATTCACCCCACCCCCTTGTTCAAATAACTGAATTCCTTTAGATCCCAAAAAACATGGTCAACATTTCTCCCAAAAAACCTCCTAAATCCTATAATAATCCTTTTTGGATGATATCTGACCAAGAACCCTCTATGGTGAAAAAATGGGGAGGTACAAAAAGAAGAGGTATTCCTCAAGATCTATTATCTTATAATAATTATACACACCCTCGTCTATTATAATTCAATGATTATATAGTATAATGTGTATCCCAAATATTTTTATATTATTAGTTATATTTTTTCAACCTAATATTATACACACTTCCATATAATGTGTAATGATTATAAAATTTCTCTATTTGATGAACTAACGTCACATGAAATGATGTTGTTCATTTTTTTACCACCTCTCATGTTTGGGAATTATGATGAAAATATTTTTTTTGTATGATATAAATTTTATTTATGAAGTATTTAATATTTTAGAATTATTATATAACGCATTCCATCAATATTTCCATTTACTATAATTATAATTTTTTTTGGGAAGTGTGGACTACATCCTCCTCAAAGCAATGTGATTCGTTCACACTATACATGGAATGTATCAATAATGGTCTTAGTAAAATTTAAAGATATATATGAAATAATAATTATAATTTAACTATATTATATATATATCACAAACATTTATTCTTTCAATATGTTAATAAAATAGAAAAAATAATTATGCATATGTACGACCTACTATCTCCATAAACGGTGTATTACATTTTACATTTCAATATTTTATAGATTATTATAAATGCATATATACTAAGTTATATTGTATTTATATCATGTTTTATCTTCTTTAATTAATTAAATTATTAAATATATAAGAGAATAGTTATTTTTTAGTAAAAAAAACATGAAAAACATTGCGAACATTACCCAAAATATAATATTAACATAGATTTTTTTTATAAAAAAGCAATTTAATGTCATAATTAAATCATATATGTAATTAGATATAAGAATATGGTTCTATGGTATATGTATAACAATTTTTTTATTTAATATACATGATGCATAAACATGTGTGATGGATTTGCATACTTAATGAAACAGTTTTTTTATTTCACTTTTTTTTCACGAGACATAAGCTTTGTTCACCACCTATTTATTATTTAATTTGTATTTAATTACCATGAATGTATTTTTTTATTATGATAATTAAATTCATGGTTATTAAAATATCCATTTTATTATATTTCAATCATTGGGTTTATGGTTTAAAAGTTACGAAATCAGTAAAGTAATTTTTTTTCAATTTTACTTCATTTAGATACATATAAAGTTATGATCCCACATTGTTCAATGGAGTTTATATACATCTACAAGACATGTTATATCATGAATGTACTTATTTATTGATAATTTATCATTAATTATACTTTATTCACTTATAGGGATTATGAATCATTATAACAACCCATACATTACATACATTGTTATTACTTCAGAATTGAATCTCACTTATTACAACATATAACAAAACCAGGAAAGGACCGTATAGGTATAGGGTCTTCAGAAACTAGGAAACATATACAACTGGTTCATAAAGCGTCTACATTGTCTCCCATTTATTTCATCATATCTATAGTCCCTTTTGGCATATCTTACTCAATAACCTTCTTCCTGACCTGCGGAAAGAAAACATACAAAAGGGTGAGCTCAAATGCTCAGTAAGGGTAATCAAAAGAAATATCAATCACATCATATACATAAGAACATAACTTTTGGAAATATTAACCTGCAAAATAAATCATAATCTCATAACATGAGATAAATCATAGTATTGAAATTTAATCCCAATAATCATAACTTAAACATGAAACATTGTTGAATACACACATAATCATAGATAATCATTTCTTATTATTCAAGGCTCATTGCCAAGACTATCTTAGTGGACAAAGTCCATTTCGGAACTGAGTTCACTCCTCGTTTCAGTCATGTTTCACTGAACTAGTATAACCTACCATTCCAGCCATGTCTATCTCATGAGATATAAAATCTATTCCCAATGCATTAGAGGGAGATATAGGTCCCACCCATCTCATAATGGTACCATTCTTATGTGTGCCACAAAATCATAAACCATACATCATAGCATAACCCATGTAATAAAAATGGGAATCTTAAACATCGTGACATTATAAAAGAATTCATATAAGATAAAGGAATTAATAAAAATATTTCCATCACAACATAATAAAATCCATGTAATAATAGGGATAGAAACTGAACCCTATATTATCTTAGATGGAAAATAATTTTGATAAAACACTTGAACTCCAATCTTGATGAAAATATCCTTTCTACTTCAAAAACACTTTTACTTTCTTAACATGTCATAAAATTCTAAAATAATATAATTTGATTAAAAATAAACTTGAAAACATGTAAAGGAAGGTTCTCGGAAATAATGTTTTAAAAATCCATTCATGTCGTACAAGTTAAAAAAACATTCTTCTCGAACATTTTTCGGAAAAGTCAAAAAGTACCTCCTACGAAAAATGAAAAAAGATTCATTTCATATATTTTATTAAAAACTCAGCGAAGGGTAAAATTGGATTTAAAAAATTGTAGGTGTATGGAAATAAAATTACATATTGAGCAATCATGGATGTGGATGATAAAATACACCCTAGTAAATACCAAAGTATAAACAATCTCAGATAAAAATGAGATTGTGATATTTTCCTTTACCTTAGGTCCGATTTGCCTCGTAAGTGTCCTAACCTCCTGTATAATGATTTAAAAAATGTTATTGACTTATTCCAGAATCATACGTATTTTTATGATATCATATATGGTAATATTCTTAGCTTCATATTAGTAATATGTCATCACTACTTGTTTATTCGGGTGTTTATTACTTTTTGTTCTTATGCGTGTTTTGTCGAATAAATTATTATACATATTTTTAGGATATAGGTACCTCTGTTCCAGAATGGTATTAGTGTAATATATATCATATTTATTAACTCAATTTATTTATATAATCATTATGCAATGAAGATCATGTAGAATGAGTCGCATCATATCGTGGAGACGGTATTCCGTACTTACGCACAAGCGATGATATCGTTCCCATGATCATGGAATTGTATTGGAGTGTATGTATACTATTTCAGAATCAATATCACTTTATAATAGTCATATACAGTCATTATTTACACAATTATACCCATCCATGTAAGGTGGTGGTTGAAAATTGATTACACCATAGCGTTGAGACGGTATTCCGTACATACGCACGCGCAGTGATTTCGTTTTCCATAGGATGGATAAATGGTGAAATAGGGTTGTTTCAAACTTATAATAACATATTAGTATATGAGTGATACATTTGTTATTACTTAATAATGAAACAACTAATGAAGAAGAAGTGGAAGAAGAAATAAAGTTGAAAGAATTGGTAATCGGAAATTACCTTTTCTTTGAAGCGCCTCTTTGAGATCTCCTTTTAGGGAACTAAACTTGGTCTTTAAAGAAGACCAAGACCTCTAGGATGTCTCTAGTGATGTGTAGAGGAGAAATTTTCAGGGTTTGGCCGAGCTTGAAGGCTCAATGTGGGTTGAGGAAGACGGGGGGGGTGCCTCTTAAAAGAGAGGAGAGGGGCACCTTTGGAATAACTAAAACTATTACTTTATTATAAAGTCAAATTCGGTTTTTAATAGCTCCAAATTGATTTATTTCTAAAATAAGGTGGGGATGGGTCTAAATCCTCTCATACAATTTAATTTATACATGTTTAGGTTCCTATTTTAACCTTACCATTTAGATTTAACATTAAGTAATATAATTTAACTTTTATCGTGTCTTCTAGTGTTCTTATACTATAAGGTTAATAAACGTACTATAAGCAGCCAAACGAACCCCAAGTTTTTTATTATTAATATATATAACCTTATATAAGTCATTTGGCCGAACATTATATTTTTAACTATAAAATAACAATTACTATTATAATATTTGTTTTAAAAACTATTTTATGTAAATTTTGACACTATTTAGTAATTGATTTTTTTGAAATTCATAATAGAATGATTAGTTCGAAAAACGTTACTTAAATCAATAATAACATGTCATAGTAACCTAGAAAATTATTGGAATTCAAAAAAAGTATCAAATTATATTTATTTGGGTATTTACAACATCAATTATATCAATATTTCATTAATAAGATAATTACTCTATCATATTTGTGTCATATATAAATTAAATTATTTATAGTCTAAAAATTACAAATAAAATATAATTATCTAGGAAATCTATTTATATTTCTAATGAATATTTATTGTAGAATTTATCTTATTTATAATCCTATATTAAAAATGATATACTTATTAAACTTTGATTTTAACTATTTTAACCCTTCTTTAAATAAATTAATAATAAATGTCCTAATCTAATCCATGTGGGCCTAAATGGTCATATTTTATTCCTAAGGATGTTTTTGGTCGAATTACACTTATCAAATAGAATTAGGACATGTCTTAGGGTACTAATAATATAATTTTTACCCTTAATTACCCTATTTACTTTTAACCGTGGTAAATAAAAGTAAACAGTTACTATTCACCGAAAATTATTTTCATCTCATTGAACCACATTTTACTTATTGACATCAACTGTGTCTCTCAGAATTTGGAGATTCCACTCACAGATGCGGTAAAATTATGTTTTATGAAAAATTTAGTTTTTTGACTACCATTTAGTGGTTTCACTATTCATAAAAAATTGAATGTTTTTAGAAAAATACCAAAATTTCACCCTAGGATAATTTCGATATTCCGAATCCCAAATGAAGTCAAGTTTAAAAAAAAATTTATAAAATTTCAAAAAGTGGTTATTACTATTCATAACGGCTAGTTTTAATAATATTTTAATAGCATATTGTTGTTTCGTGAAACTCGGTATTACTTACGACGCAAGCTATCGAGGAAGGTCGTGATTGCGTGTAAAGCAACCCAAGAAAGTGATGAGTTTAGTGAAAGATTCCTTTGATGATTTATATATCATAGAAACAAAATATTTCTCATAAAAGTCTCGGGTGTTACATTCTACCCCCCTTAAAATGAATTTCTCCCTCGAAATTCATCACTTTGTAACAAACAGATGAGGATATCTCTCCCTCATCATATCCTCAAGATCCCATGTAGCTTCTTCTAATTGGTGGTTCCTGGATAAAACATTCACCAAGCGAGTGATCTTGTTTCATAGGACTTTTTCACTATGATCTAGAATCTCTATCGGTTGTTCTTCAAAAGAAAGATCTTGCTCCAGCGGTAAAACTTATGAGCTGAGTACATGTGAAGGATCAGGGATGTACTTTCTCAGGAGAGATACATGGAACAAATTGTGAACTTGAAAGAGATTCGGTTGAAGCGACAATCGGTAAGCTACCTTCCCAACACGATCTAGTATTTTTAAAGGACCGATATACCTAGGGCCCAACTTTCCTTTCTTTCCAAATCTCATTACTCTCTTCCAAGGAGATTTTCGTACGAACACTTTATCACCCACTTCAAACTCTAAGTATTTTCTTCGATTGTCGGCATAACTTTTCTATTGTCTCTGAGCTACTCTTATGTGTTGTTGAATAGATCTGTCCTGTTCTGCCATCCCATCAACATGATCAGGTCCTAATAGCTTTCTTTCCCCAACTTCATCCCATCAAGTTGGAGTCATGCATTTCTTTCCATAGAGAGCTTCATAAGTAGCCATCTGAATACTGGAGTGAAATCTATTATTATAAGAAAATCCCACCAAAGGTAGGTGTTGATCCCAACAACCTTTGAAATCCATAGAGCATACTCTAATCATATCTTCTAGAGTTTGAATTGTTCTATCAGACTGACCGTCTGTCTGAGGATGATAAGCAGTGCTGAAACTCAACTCTGTATCCAGATTATGCTGAAGACTTCCCCAGAACATTGAGGTAAATCTCGGATCCCGATCAGATATAATAGAAAGTGGTACTCCATGCAATCTTACAACTTCCTTCAAATATATCCTAGCAAGCTGATCCAGAGAGAAATCCTCTCTAATAGCGATGAAGTGTGCAGACTTTGTAAGACGATCAACTATGACCCAGATAAAATTATTGTCATTGGATGTTTTAGGATGTCCAGTGAGAAACTCCATAGTGATGTTTTCCCATTTCCATTCGGGTATGGGTAATGATTGTTACATCCCCTTAGACTTCTTTCTCTCAGCTTTAACTTGCTGACAAACCAAGCATCGAGAGTCATATTCTGCAACATCTCTTTTCATGCCATCCCACCAGAAGTACTCTTTCAAGTCCCTATACATCTTTGATCATCCAAGATGAATAGAGAATGAAGAACTATGAACCTCATCCAGTAGCTCCTTATTTAATTTGGGGATGGGAGGAACACAAAACTGATTCCAGAACTTTATTATCCCATCATAATCAAGGTTGAATTCTAAAACATTTCTCACCTTCTTTTGTTACTCGACATCATCTTTTTGTGCCTCTTTAATAGTCACAAGTATAGATGGTTGAACATTCACTTGAGAATGATATGATTTTCCCCCTTCCATTATAAATCTAACATCCATCCTTTGTAAATCCATAAATATTGGATCTTTTGTGATCCTCATCATGGATAAACTGGCATGGTCTTGTCGACTTAATGCATTTGCCACCTAGTTTTCTTTCCCAGGGTGGTAATGAATTGAGCAGTCGTAATCATTAATCAGCTCCAACCATCTTCTTTGGCGCATATTCATATCCTTTTGTTTGAAAATATACTTTAAACTTTTATGATCAGTATAAATGTCACACCTTTCTCCATAAAGATAATGCCTCCAAATCTTTAATGCAAAGATTACCGCAACTAACTCCAAATCATTAGTTGGGTAATTTTTCTCATTTATTTTCAACTATCATGAGGCATAAGCTATCAAAATATCATTTTGCATAAGAACACACCCAAATACCTTCTTGGATGCATCATTTTAGATCACAAACCTTTCTCCACTACAAGGCAGTGTGAGCACAGGTGCACTAGATAACCTTCTTTTCAACTCCTTGAAATTATCTTCACATTCCTCCATCTAGACAAACTTAACTCCATTCCGAGTCAACATGGTGAGTGCATTAGATAATCATGAGTAATATTTCACAAAACGTCGATAATATCAAGACAAACCAAGAAAACTTCGGATCTCAGTTACTGTTGTTTGTCTTGACCCTCTCTTGATAACCTCTGTTTTTGCTGGATCCACAGATATCCCCTCTTTTGAGATTATGTGACCCCAAAATGCAACTTTTTGAATACAAAATTCACACTTGGTAAATTTTGCATAATGCTTCTCATTTTTCAAGGTCTTAAATATAATTCTCAACTGATCTTCATGTTCTTCCTTGCTATTTGAATAGACAAAAATATCTTCTATAAAGACTACCACAAACTGATCAAGAAAGTCTCTAAAGACTCTATTCAGCAGATCCATGAAGATAGCAGGGGAATTAGTAAGACCAAATGTCATCAGTATAAATTCATTGTGTCTATACCTTGTACGGAAAGCCGTCTTTGGTATATCCTCCCTTTTGACCCTTAATTGAGGATACCCTGAACGAAGATCAATCTTGGAAAAGTTTTTGAGCTCTGTGTAGTTGGTCAAATAAGTCGTCAATGCGTGGGAGAGGATATTCATTCTTGATAGTGATCTTGTTAAGTTCTCGATAATCAATGCAGAGTCTCATTGATCCATCATTATTCTTAACAAACAGAATAGGTGCTCTCCAAGGTGACACACTAGGGAGTATGAACCCCTTATCATGATTCTCTTGAAGTTTCTTCTTCAATTCCTGCAACTCAATTGGGGCCATTCTATAAGGTGTCATTGAAATAGACAAAGCACCCGGTACGAGCTCTATGGAAAATTCAACTTCACGATTTGGTGGAAGACCCAGTAATTCCTCTGGAAAGACATCGTCAAAGTCCCGTACAATGTGAATATTCTTAATCGTGAGTTTCTCACCAACCATTTGAGATAAATAACCTTCATTTAGTAGAATCACGACCCATAAGAAGGAAGAAATTTTCACTGGAAGGTTATGTTCATCCTTGCATTGATAGAAGATCATAGATTGATCTGGAATATGAAATGTGACTTCCCTTATTTGGTAATTGATATGAGCTCTATATAATGAAAGCCAATCCATGACAAGAATCACATAAAATTCCACAATAGGAAGGATCACACGATTTCCAGGAAGCACATTCCCACAAACTTCGATCGGAGAAGAATTATAAACTTTTGATGCGACTGTTGTGCCATTAGGGGTTGTCACAGCTAACTCAACATCTAATTGTTGAGGTAATACGCTGATATCCTTAGAAAATTCTTCAGAAATAAAAGAGTGGGTGGATCCAGAATAAAATAAAACATTTTCTACTTTAGAGTGGATGGAATGTGTACCTTTCACCACATCGTTATCATACTCCACATCGCTGATAGAAATTCCATGTGACTATCCTTGATCTTTAGCCTTACGAGTTTGTTGACGTCGACCATCATCATCAACCATTGGTTTTGGGCATTGATTGGCATAATGCCCCATATCCTTGCACTTGAAACATTGAAGTGTAGTAGGTTCATTCTGTGTATTTGTTCCTTTTTTTTCATCATTAGACATCTTCTTCCCATCATTGTAGCATTCCAATTCCCTATGACCTTCCTTTCCACATTTGAAATATTTACTTGTCCCTTTAAGACAACTCCCTCCATGTTTCTTTCCACACATTGAGCATAAGGGAAAGCTCATCTTCTTTTCAGTGTGCTCTTTATATTTTCCTTTGAATTCAATTTTCCTCTTCTTATCAAAACCATATGACTGATGGGTTACTCCAATATCCATCTCAACTTTGAGAGCACATCAAACGATTTCCTCGTAGCTATTGAAGTCCCTTATGGCTAATTCCCTTCGAAGACTTGGTTTTAAGCCACTAAAGAATCGATTGATCTTACTCTCAGGTTGGATAATAATACCAGAAGCTTACCTTGCATGTCTTGTAAAATTTGCTTCATAGGTACCAACAGATTCATCATCCTTTTGCTTTAGTTCAAGAAACCCCTTCTCCATATTTGTTAGGAGAATACGAGGGAAGTACTTATTGAAAAATATGTTCTTGAACTCGTCCCATTCCTTGGACTCAATTTCATCCCTTTGCCTCGTATTCTTAATAAGATTCCACCAATGATCAACATCACATTCCAAACGATACACTACTAAGATGAATTTATCATGTTAAGAGCATTGAAGAACTGAAAATATCTTTTCAGTAGTACTAATCCATTGTTCAGCAACTAATGGATCAGTAGACCCGTAGAATGAAGGTCGATGATGCCTCATGAAGGATTCAACAGAATGTTTCTCCTTCCATTGCTCGTTTGGAAGTCCTGCATGATTCATAGCTTGAGAAAGTTGTGTGAGCATGGCTACATGATTTTTCATTCCATCTCCCATAATGTTTGGTTGCTCAGGGGGACAATCATTGCATTGCCCGTCGCATTCTGCCCTAACACGGTTCATTCGGGGTACAGCCATTTACAAAAACCAAGAAGAATATTGTGAGAAACACTAATTATAATAGGAAAACCACATAATCATGAATAAAATTTCACACTTAAGGTCTTATCCTAGGTTATTCATGGCCATTCCTAAAACACTAAGACTCTGTTCTATGCTTAGACATATCCTTTGGTTTCTTACTAAGACTTTCATATCCTAGTTTCAAAAGGTTGACTATAAATTTCCTCTGATACCAACTATAACGACTCATACATTACATACATTGTTATTACTTCAAAATTGAAGAACACTTATTACAACATATAACAAAACCAGGAAAGAACCATATAGGTATAGTGTCTTTAGAAACTAGGAAACATAATAAACTGGTTCATAAAGTGTCTACACTGTCTCCCATTTATTTCATCATATCTATAGTCCCTTTTGGAATACCATACTTATTAACCTTCTTCCTGACCTAGGGAAAGAAAACATACAAAAGGGTGAGCTCAAATGCTCAGTAAGGGTAAACAAAAGAAATATCAATCACATCATATACATAAGAACCTACCTTTTGTAAATCTTAACCTGCAAAAGAAATCATAATCTCATAACATGGGAGAAATCATAGTAGTGAAATGTAATCCCAATAATCATAACATTAAACATGAAACTTTGCGTCATATACACATAATCAAGTAGAATCATTTATTATTAGTCAAGGCTCATTGACAAAACTATCTTAGTGGACAAATTCCATTTCTGAACCGAGTTCACTCCTCGTTTTAGTCCTGTTTCACAGAACTGGTTTAACCTGCCGTTCCAGCCATGTATATCTCATGAGATATAAAATCATTACCCAATTCATTAGAGGGAGATATATGTCCCACCAATCTCATAATGATATCATTCTTATGTGTGCCACAAAATCATAAACCATATATCATAGCATAACCCATGTAATAAAAATGGGAATCTTAAAAATCATGATATCATAAAACAATTCATATAAGATAAATGAATTCATAAAAATATTTCCATCACAACATAATAAAATCCATGTAATAATAGAGATAGAAACATGACCCTATATTATATTATAGGGAAAATAATTTTGATAAAACACTTGAACTCCATTCTTGAGGAAAACATCCTTTCTAGTTCAAAAAAACTTTTCCTTTATTAACATTCATACAATTATAAACTAAAAGAAGTTGATTGAAAATAAACGTGAAAACTTGTAAAGTAAGCTTCATGGAAATAATGTTTTAAAAATCCATTCATGTCTTATAAGTTAAAAAAACATTCTTCTCGTACTTTTTTCGGAAAAGTCAAAAAGTACCTCGTACGAAAAACGACAAAAGATTCCTTTCATATATTTTACTAAAAACTCACCGAAAGGTAAATTTGGATTTAAGAAATTGTAGGTGTATGGAAATAAAATTAAATATTGAGAAAACATGGATGTGGATGATAAAATACACCCCAGTAAATATCAAAGTATAAATAATGTCAGATAAAAATGAGATTGTGGTATTTTCCCTTACATTAGGTCTGATTTGCTTCGTATGTGTCCAAACCTCCTGTATAATGATTTAAATAATGTTATTGACTTATTAAAGAATCATACTTATTTTTATGATATCATATATGGTCATATTCTTAGCTTCTAATTAGGTATATTTCATTACTACATGTTTATTCGGGTGTTTATTACATTTTGTTCTTATGCGTGTTTTGTCGAATAAATTTTTATACTTCTTTTTAGGTTATAGATACCTAAGTTCCATAATGGTAGTAGTGTAATATATATAATATTTATTTACTCAATTCATTTATATAATCATTATTCAATGAAGATCATGTAGAACGAGTCGCATCACATTGTGGAAACGGTATTCCGTACGTACGCACGAGCGATGATATCGTTCCCATTATCGTGGAATTGTATTGGAGTGTATTTATACTATTTCAGAATCAATATAACTTTATAATAGTCATATATAGTCATTATTTACACCATTATACCCATCCAATTAAGGTGGTGGTGCAAAATAGATTACACCACAGCGTGGATATGTTATTCCGTACGTATGCACGCGCGGTGATTTCGTTTTCCGTAGGATGGATAGATGGTGAAATACGGTTGATTCATACTTATAATAAAATATCAGTAAATTATTGAAACTGATGTTATTACTTTATAATGAAACAACTAAATAAGAATAAGTGGAAGAAGAAATAAATTTTAATTAATTGGTAATCGGACATTACCTCTTCTTTGAAGCACCTCTTGGAGATCTCCTTTTAGGGAACTAAAATTGGTATTTGAAGAAGACCAGGACCTATAGGATGTCTCTATGGAAGTGTATAGGAGAACGTGGTAGGGGTTGGCCGAGATTGAATGCTCAAAGTAGTGTGAGGAAGAGGGGGTGGGGGTGCCCTTTTAAAAGGGAGGAGAGGGGCACCTTTGGAATAACCAAAACTATTAATTTATTATAAAGTCAAATTAGGTTTTAAAAAGATCCGAATTGATTTATTTCGAAGATAAGGTGGGTATGGGTTGAAATAATCTCATCCAATAGAATTTAGACAATTTTAGTTTCCTATTTTAACCTTATCTTTTAGATTTAACTTTATGTAAAATAATTTTACTTTTACCGTGTGTTGTTGTGTTCTTATACTATAAGGTTAATAAACATACTATAAGCAGCCAAACGAACCCCAAGTTGTTTGTTATTAATTTATATAACATTATATAAGTCATTTTTCCTAACCTTATATTTTTAGGAATAAAATAACAATTACTAATAAAATATTTGTTTTAAAAACAATTTTATGTCAATTTTTACACTATTTAGTTATTGATTTTTGTGAAAATCATAAAAGAATTATTAGTTCGAAAAAAGTTGATTAAATAAATACGAACATGTCTTATTAACCTATAAAATTAGTAGAATTCATAAAAATTCTCATATTATATTTATTTGGGTATTTTTAACATCAATTATGACAATATTTTATTAATAAGATAATTACTGCATCATTGTTGTGTCATAAATAAATTAAATTTTTTAAATTCTAAGAAATACAAATAAAATATCATTATGTAGGAAATCTTTTTATCTTTCTAATGAATATTTATAGTCGAATTTATATTATGTATCACCCTATATTAAAAATTATATAATTATTAAACTTTGATTTTAACTATTTTAACCCTTCTGTAAATAAATTAATAATAAATGTCCTAATCTGATCCAAGTGGGCCTAAATGGTCATATTTTATTTCTAAGGTTGTTTTTGGTAGAATTAAAATTATCCAATAGAATTAATACATGTGTTAGGGTAATAATAATATCATTTTTACTTTTAATTACCCTATTTACTTTTAACTATGGTAAATAAAAGTAAAAAGTTACTATTCACCAAAAATTATTTTCATCTAATTGAACCGCATTTTACTTACTGACATTAACCATGTCTCTATAAATTTTTATATTCCACTCAACGAAGCGGTAAAATTATGTTTTATGAAAAATTCAGTTTTTTAACTACCACTTAGTGGTTTCACTATTCATCAAAAATTGAAATTTTCAGAAAAATACCAAAATTTCACCCTAGGCTAATTTCGATATTCCGAATCCAAAAATGAAGTCAATTTTGAAAAATAAAATTTATAAAAATTCAAAAAGATGTTATTACTATTCATAACGGTTAATTTTAATAATATTTTAATAGCATATTGTTGTTTAGTGAAACTCGGTATTGCGTACAACGCAAGCTATCGAGGAAGGTCGTGATTGCCTGTAAATCAAGCCAATCAAGTGATGTGTGTAGTGAAAGATTCCTTTGATTATTTATATAATAGAAAAACAAAACATTTCTCATAAAATTCTTGGGTGTTACAATCAGTGTAATAAAAGTGGTATCATTTTATTACTATCATCTCATCGTTCATTAGGATTTTTATGATTGTTCTTTAATTGATGAAATATTATGATCCATATATCAAAAATCACATAATTTTTCTTATAATCATGTTTTCAATGATATATTCATGTATTATAACCATTTTTACACTTTTTATTACATTTGATAAGTAAAAAAATGTTTTTATGAAAACTTGTCTTTATTTCCCCTATTTTTTGGAAATCAGTGTCCATTCAAAACTATGATTTATAAAAATGTTTTCCAACTTGTGTCACGCCCGGACTTTTTTGAGGTATGCGTTTAATTTTAAATTTTTATTTCATGAGTTTAAATTGCCGGTTTATTTAATTGCTTGGTTGAAGTGTCGACTGAATCGACAAGAGGCTTCCGCGGTGGTGCTGACAAATGCGTGTTGGCCTTGCGTCGCTTGGCGTGCGCGCAAGGAACAAGCAAGCTGGATAAATTTTTTTTAAGTGCGTTGATATGTGTGCGTTGGCTTCACGTCGCTCGGCACGTGGTGCCGATGCTCGAACGTTAAATAGCCAGATAAATTTTTATTATGTAATTATTGTTTATTATTGTTATTATTATATTATTATTATTGTTATTATTATATTATTATTATTGTTATTATTATCTTATAATTATTATGATATTAATATTATTGCTAATGTATTATTACTATTATTATTTTATTATTATGCGTTTATTATTATTAAGATTATGATTACTTCTATTACTATTAATATTATTATTTCTAATATTATTATGATAATAATATTATTGTTATTAAAATTTTGTTGTGTTTTGTTTCCGGTTCTCCTCCTCCCCGAAACCCTAGCCGCCACCTCTCCCTTTTTCATTTATTTTTTTTTCTTTTTATTGTTATTATTTTGTGTCTTCCTCCCCACGTTTTCCTCTCCCCCGTTTCTTTTCTTTTTCTTTCTTCTCCTTCCCCCGCTGCTGCATCCTCTCGCACCGGCCCTCCTTCCATCGCCCTGCCCGAGCCGTCGTTCTCTCCTTCCGCGGCGCACCCTCCCTCCACTCAATCAGGCCGCACCCCCTTCTCCTCCCTTTCACCAGCAACCGCGCTTCGCCGGCCACGCCTCCCCCTACCCCCTGTTTTGCACCCACGCCGGAGCCGCCTGCTGCCTCCCGGCTTTCCCTGCTACGCACCCCCTACCCAGCAGCCTCTCACTCTCCCCTCCGGCTGCTCCCGCTCGGCCGCCCCTGTTACACCCGCAGCAGACCAGCCGCGCTGCACCTCTCTCCCTCTCCTCTGCATTCCACCGCTCCTGCACCTTCCGCCGGACCTGCATCGGCGCAACCACTCCGCCTCGGCCTGCTGCTCCTCTTGCAACCGCAACGGACCAGCTGCTGCTCTTCCTCTCCTCCTTCTTATCTTCTTCTTCTCTTCTTCTTCCCTTCTTCCTCTTCTTTCTTTTCTCCTTCTTCTCCTCTTCTTCTTCTTCTTCTTCCTCCGCCTCCACCTCGGCCGACCTGCTGCTCCCCTTGCACCCCAGCCGGCGCAACCCCCTGCCTCATCTCCTTCTCTCCTTCCTCTATTTCTCTTCTTCTCTTCTTCTTCTTCTCCTCTTCTCCTCCTTCTCTTCTTCTTCCTCTCCTCTTCCTCTCCTCTCCTTCTTCTTCCTTTCTTTTTCTTCCTTTTCTCCTCTGTTCCAGCACGCCTGTTCGGCCTCCTCCGCACAGGTCCGTTTTTCTTTTTTTGTAGTTATTTTATTATATTATTTTAAGTTATCTAATTAGGTATTATGTTTTCTTTTGTTAATATTATTAATATGTTATTTATTATATCATTACTATAAATATTAATATGTTATTATTGTAATTATGTAAATAATAATAATAATAATATTATTATTATTATTATTATTATTGTTATTATTATTATATTATTATTATTATTATTATTATTGTTATTATTATTATTTATAATAATTATTATTAATATGCTATTACTATTATTAATATTAATGTTATTGTTATTATTATTATGTATAATTATTATTATTATTACTATTATTATTGCTATCGTTATTATATTATTATTATTATTCTATTATATTATTACTATGTTTATTAACGATTTTCTGTTTTAGGGCCCCTTGACAGCTTCCTACAGTGACCGTTGTTCGTCGGGAATTCGGTGCCGCGTCGTTTCACGCACCCGTTTGAGGTAGGTGGTTCCGCACTCAAGTATGGGTTTATAATCCTTTGCTTGCACTCCTAGTTAATCAAATGTTTTATCCCCCGTTTACATACTATGAACTTTTTCCCCTTATTAAAAAAAATGCCATGTGTTTATTACTTGGACCTAGTTAAAACTTTGAATGTCTTTCTTTCTCTCTCTTTTAAAATAGTTATCAGCAAGTTTTAAAAGTATTGTTTTGGTTTACCTGATTGAAGAAAAGAAAAAGGATGTTGTTTATTTTCAAACTGTGCTACTGGTTTTATTTAGCGTACTTGCAATACATACTATGTTTTGAAATGCTATGGTGTGCGTGTGGTATTTTCAAAAGAAAGAATATCAGTGTGCGGGTGATATGACAGGTGTTTTCTGAATTGGGTGAGCACAAGGAGGGAAGCCTGGGTATTAGGTGGGTGGACTAGGACTAGTGAGCTGGTAGTCCGGAGATGACTCGACCCGGTTTCACTGGCAGGTTTGACGATTGCAACACTAACTAAACATATGATATCTGAGGGTCGTGGCCTTCTAAGCCACGTGTTCTGATGGTCGTGGCCTTCTAAGCCACGTTTTCTGAGGGTCGTGGCCATCTAAGCCACGTTTCACTGAGACACGATGTCCTGGGGTCCCACTGTTACTAGTATCCTTAGGGCATTCCCATCCTCAGGTGCTACTGATACTTGTGCGCACACTGATCCGTGATATTTATACCATTTGAATTTCACTCTGGTATGTGACTTGAACCGTTTTTCTTTGAAAGCATTTTGGGAAAATCTTTTATTTATTTTTTCCCCTTTTACTTTATACAGCATTGCAAATGGATTTTCTCTTTATACTTGTGCGTGGAATCTTGCTTGGTGATATCCTGCTGGGCAATTGCTCACACCCTACTTACACCATTGGGTGTAAGTAGATATGTTTACTTCTGATACAGGTAAGGGCCCGGCTTTTGGAGGCAGTGGTTCAGGTTGTTAGCTGGACTGACTACGTGACATTTTGGTGGTGACTTGGAGGCAGTGTTCTCACATTGAGCTGCAGCCCCTAGGTTGGTTGTAGTCACCTTTTTTTTTGTCTTGTGTGAGTTTTGAGTACTTTGTCTAAAAACCTGTATTGGTTAGATGGTTGTTGTCTGTCACTTCTACTTTTACTTGGTCATTTTGGTTGGCTGCTTTACATTTATTCACTCGGGTAAATCGTTCCCAAGGTTTATTTTTATACCCGGGCACTTGTGCCAGCCCGTGGGGATAGGGAACGCCCTTCGGGCCTTGCCGCGGGCCGGGTCGGGCGTCGGTTCGGATGGCGACCCGATTCGGTTCGTGACAAAATGGTATCAAAGGAGGTTTTTGTTGGTGGTTTATGTTATTTGGGATGAGTTGGGTTGTACATGAGTTGGGTCTGTCGGGGCTCAGGATTCATGTTGCGAGTAGGGTGCCTGGCCAGCACGCCTCGTGACAGATACTGAGTCACCATGGGATGTCAGGGTGCTTGTTTCACTTTCTTTCTGGGTGGGACGTGCAGGCTGCAGACTGTGCGTGGACACCAGATAAGTAAAGTAAAGCTTTTATATGGATTCATTTTTTTTCATGTTTGGTTTGTTGATGAATAATTATCTTGTTGGAAAATTAATTCCCTTTATATTGATGGGTTTCTTTCTTGATTGCTGTTCTTTTTCAGTAAGATGCCTCCCCGGAGAGTTCCCATGCATCCACGGGAAGAAGCCGGAGAGAGTTCTCCCGTGCCGCTTGATCAGAGATTTGTTGAGGCGATGGTCCGAGCCGTTCAGGCTTTAGGACAAGGGGCGACTCCTGCCCTCGCCCCTGTTCCAGCTAGAGGGGAAGATTTTGGCTCCAGAAAGGATAGAGCTCAGGAGTTTCTGAGGAGAAAACCTCCTTCTTTCTGAGGTGGTTCAGAACCTCAGGAGGCAGAGGAGTGTCTTGAGAAGATAGAATGCATGTTCGATTTCCTTGACACGCCTGAGGAAGTCAGGGTGAAGTGCGCCTCGTTCCAGCTGGAGGGTTCCAGTCGCAAATGGTGGGAATCAGTGGTCAAGGCTGGGAAGCATGAGCATATGATCTGGAAGGATTTCAAGGGTCTCTTCAACTAGCAGTATTGTCCAGAGTTTGTAGCCTATGCCAGATCTCGGGAGTTCATGGAGCTATCGCAGGGGAATCAGACAGTGATGGAGTATGCGAATCGCTTTTCTGAACTGGTACGGTACGCACCTGAGATAGTTTCGAGCGAATTCTTGAAAGCTCGGATGTTTGAGAAGGGCCTTCGACCAGAAATTCACTCCCAGGTTTTCTTGTTCAAGCTGAAGACTTATGCTGAGGTGGTCGATCGTGCTTGTATGGCCGAGATTGACCAGAAGGGAAAGTCGGGGTTTTCTGGATCAGTGTCAGGGCTTGGCAGTAGCAGTTCATCTGAGAAGAAAAGGAAGCGTGATGAGCAGTGGAAGAAGGGTGATGGCAGCTCAGGTCATCCTCCCAGGCAGTTTTCATCTGGGGCTTCTGGTGCAGGGTCTGTTGTATGCCATCAGTGCGGAAGGGCAGGGCACATCCAACCTGTTTGTCCATACCCTCCCAGGCCATGCCATGGATGTGGAGTGGTGGGACATCTACAGCGCTTCTGCAGGACTGCACACCCTTATCAGTGTGGGGCTGGATCAGTGGCTTCTAGAGGGGTATCAGTTCAGTCAGAGCCAACCAGGACGACAGGATCTCGGTTTGGTGGGCGTGGTGGTAGGACCGGATCGTCTTCAGGGCATAGCCATATCAGGGCGGAGCCTCAGGCGAGCGGTCGCTCTCAGGCAGGGACCAGGAAACTGCATGCTGTGGATCAGGCACCAGCGGGATCTGATGCAGGGCCTTCGACGGTTCGAGGTACTATTCTGGTTGCATCTTCTATAGCTGCAGTTTTATTTGATACTGGTGCTTCAGTTTCTTTTATATCTGCTCGCTTTGTGAATCTGCTGAAGCTACCATCCGAGCTTTTATCATGTGCTATGGAGTTGGTAACGCCGTTGGGGAAAAAGAGGGAGCAAGGCCTCAAGTGCCGATCGTGCGCACTTTCTGTGTCGGGTGTCGAGATGGAATGGGATTTCCTGGTCCTTGACATAGACCTATTTGATGTGATCCTCGGTATGGACTGGCTGGTGCACTACCAGGCGCACATTGATTGCTATCAACGCTGAGTCAGCTTTACAGCACCAGATGGGGCTCCTCAGCTTTTTCACGGAGAATGGGATCCTCGGTCGGGACGTGCGGGACCTCCACTCCCTGAGCTTGGAAATCTTTCTTATCAGTTATCGTCGCTCGCGTTGGAGGATGATGGTGGTATTTCACAGGGCGGGTTACCTCGTGTAGTGGATGAGTTCCCAGAGGTTTTTCCAGATGATTTTTCTGGCTTACCCCCAGAGCGAGACATGGAGTTCTTGATTGAGTTGGCGCCGGGAACACATCCTATATCTCTTCCCTCATATCGCATGGCCCCCACCGAATTGAGGGAATTAAAGATACAGCTGGACGATTTGGAATCCAAAGGATTCATTCGCCCGAGCGTCTCTCCTTGGGCCGCACCGGTTTTATTCGCGAAGAAGGCCGATGGAACCCTTCGGTTGTGCATTGATTACCGGAAGTTGAAAAAGGTAACCATCAAGAATAAATACCCTTTGCCTCGGATTGACGATTTGTTTGACCAGCTAAAGGGGGCAAAGTGGTTCTCCAAGATTGATTTGTGTTCGGGATACCATCAGCTCAGGGTGAGAGAAGCAGATATCCCGAAGACGGCTTTCCGAAGCAGGTACTGTCACTTCGAGTACTTGGTCATGCCTTTCGGACTGACGAATGCTCCTGCAGTTTTTATGGAACTCATGAATAGGGTGTTCCACCAATATCTCGACTCATTTGTCGTGGTATTCGTGGATGACATCCTGGTCTACTCTGGATCTGAGGAGGAGCATGAGCACCACCTGCGCGTTGTTTTGGGCACCTTGCGGGATCACCGCCTGTATGCCAAACTCTTGAAGTGCACTTTCTGGATCAGGGAAGTGAAGTTTCTGGGGCATGTCGTCTCAGAAAATGGGGTTTCAGTGGATCCCAAAAAGATCAGAGCAGTTATGTCTTGGGAGCAGCCGAGAAATGTGTTTGAGATTAGGAGTTTTCTGGGCTTGGCTGGTTATTACAGGCGCTTTGTCCGGGACTTCTCGCGGCTTTCCTCCCCCATGACCGCACTCACCCGGAAAGGGGTGAAGTTTGAGTGGAGCCCACAGTTCCAGACATCTTTTGAGGAGCTGAAGCGGCGGTTGACCACCGCACCTGTGTTGACCTTACCGGAGTCAGGAAAGGGCTATGTGGTGTACTGTGATGCGTCAGGTACGGGCCTTGGATTTGTGCTCATGCAGGATGACCATGTGGTGGCTTATGGTTCTCGCCAACTCCGGCCGCATGAGAAGAACTATCCGACTCACGACTTAGAGTTGGCGGCAGTGATGCATGCTTTGAAGACGTGGCACCACTATCTTTTCGGGGAGAAGTTTGTGGTCTATTCTGACCACAAGAGCCTGGCCTATATTTTCTCTCAGAGGGATCTCAATTTGAGGCAGCGCCGCTGGGTCGAGTACCTGCAGGGTTTTGAATTTGATATTGTCTATACCCCTGGCAAGGGTAATGTGGTAGCTGACGCATTGAGCAGAAAAGTACCAGTGCAGGCGTTGAAGAAGTCCAGCGATGAGTGGACTTTGATGGGGCTCTTCGCCCAGTTGCATTTGGAGAGCAGAGAGCACAGTGGAGGTACTTTCTTGGCTAGCATCCAGTTGACTCCTGCCCTTCTAGAGTTGATTCAGCAGGATCAGCCTAGTGATGAGTTTTGTCAGCGATCTATGCAGTTTCTTCATGGTGGGGAGACCCCTTCTAATTGGTCCTTGTCTTCCCAGAGGGTTCTATGCTTCAAGGGCCGTGCTGTAGTGCCGTCGTCTCTGCGAAAGGTGGTGATGCAGGATAGCCACCAGTCTCAGTGGGCCGTCTACCCTGGTACCACCAAGATGTACTACGATGTTCGCCGGCAGTTCTGGTGGCCAGGTATGAGACGAGACATAGCCGACTTCGTATACCGATGTTACACTTGCCAGCAAGTGAAAGCAGAACATCAGAGACCATCTGGCCTACTCCAGCCATTGCCCATTCCTACCTGGAAGTGGGATGAGGTCGCCATGGACATCATCATTGGCCTGCCTCGTACACCCCGAGGGAGGAATGCTATCTGGGTGGTGATTGATAGTTTGACTAAGTCTGCTCACTTTATTCCGATCAGAGACACATCAAATGTAGAGGAACTGGGCCGCCTGTACGTTCAGGAGGTGGTCAGACTTCATGGTGTGCCGTCGGCAGTTGTTTCTGACAGGGACCCCCGCTTTACATCACGGTTTTGGGGAGGCCTCCAGAAGGCTTTGGGGTCGCAGATTAAGATGAGCACGGCATACCATCCGCAGACCGATGGCCAGACGGAGCGGGCGAATCAGATTTTGGAAGACATGCTCCGGGCCTGTGTGTTAGATTTTGGAGGCTCATGGGATAGCCATTTGGGGCTGGTCGAGTTTGCTTACAATAACAGTTACCAGTCTTCCATCAGAATGGCACCCTTTGAGGCGCTCTATGGCTGGCCTTGTCGGTCTCCTCTGTGTTGGGATGAGGTAGGAGAGGCCTCGCTCTTGGGACCGAGTCTTGTTCAGGAGACGTCTGAGAAGGTCAAGCTGATTAGGCAACGGTTGTTGACAGCTCAGAGTCGCCACAAGTCTTATGCAGATCAGAGGCGGCGGGACCTTGAGTTTTCAGTGGGGGACAGAGTGTTCCTGAAAGTGGCCCCTCGCTTGGGTCACCGTCGTTTGGGGAAACAGGGGAAGCTGACACCGAGGTTTGTCGGACCTTTTGACATTCTTGAGCGGATTGGCAAGGTGGCATACAGGTTAGCTTTTCCCTCGCAGTTGACGTCGATTCACGACGTATTTCATGTCTCCCAACTAAAGAAGTACAACCCCGACCCGTCGCATGTGCTGAATTGGGAGGAGCTGGAGATAGAGTCCGACCTGTCTATGGTCGAGCGACCAGTGCGTATAGTGGATTCTCGGGAAAAGGTGCTGGGTGGAAAGTCCATTCCTCTGGTGCGTGTTCTTTGGCAGCACGAGAATGATGAACACGAGACTTGGGAGCGGAAGTCATGGGTTGAGCAGGAGTACCCATTTCTATTCTCTGATCAGGCTTTGAGCTGACTTTCCGAGGGCGGAAAGTTTTCATGGTGGGGAGAATTGTCACGCCCGGACTTTTTTGAGGTATGTGTTTAATTTTAAATTTTTATTTCATGAGTTTAAATTGCCGGTTTATTTAATTGCTTGGTTGAAGTGTCGACTGAATCGACAAGAGGCTTCCGCGGTGGCGCTGACAAATGCGCGTTGGCCTTGCGTCGCTTGGCGTGCGCGCAAGGCACAAGCAAGCTGGATAAATTTTTTTTTAAGTGCGCTGATATGTGTGCGTTGGCTTCACGTCGCTCGGCACGTGGTGCCGATGCTCGAACATTAAATAGCCGGATAAATTTTTATTATGTAATTATTGTTTATTATTGTTATTATTATATTATTATTATTGTTATTATTATATTATTATTATTGTTATTATTATCTTATAATTATTATGATATTAATATTATTGCTTATTTATTATTACTATTATTATTTTATTATTATGCGTTTATTATTATTAAGATTATGATTACTTCTATTACTATTAATATTATTATTTCTAATATTATTATGATAATAATATTATTTTTATTAAAATTTTGTTCTGTTTTTTTTTCCGGTTCTCCTCCTCCCCGAAACCCTAGCCGCCACCTCTCCCTTTTTCATTTATTTTTTTTTCTTTTTATTGTTATTATTTTGTGTCTTCCTCCCCACGTTTTCCTCTCCCCCGTTTCTTTTCTTTTTCTTTCTTCTCCTTCCCCCGTTGCTGCATCCTTTCGCACCGGCCCTCCTTCCATCGCCCTACCCGAGCCGTCGTTCTCTCCTTCCGCGGCGCACCCTCCCTCCACTCAATCAGGCCGCACCCCCTTCTCCTCCCTTTCACCAGCAACCGCGCTTCGCCGGCCACGCCTCCCCCTACCCCCCTGTTTTGCACCCACGCCGGAGCCGCCTGCTGCCTCCCGGCTTTCCCTGCTACGCACCCCCTACCCAGCAGCCTCTCACTCTCCCCTCCGGCTGCTCCCGCTCGGCCGCCCCTGTTACACCCGCAGCAGACCAGCCGCGCTGCACCTCTCTCCCTCTCCTCTGCATTTCACCGCTCCTGCACCTTCCGCCGGACCTGCATCGGCGCAACCACTCTGCCTCGGCCTGCTGCTCCTCTTGCAACCGCAACGGACCAGCTGCTGCTCTTCCTCTCCTCCTTCTTATCTTCTTCTTCTCTTCTTCTTCCCTTCTTCCTCTTCTTTCTTTTCTCCTTCTTCTCCTCTTCTTCTTCTTCTTCTTCCTCCGCCTCCACCTCGGCCGACCTGCTGCTCCCCTTGCACCCCAGCCGGCGCAACCCCCTGCCTCATCTCCTTCTCTCCTTCCTCTATTTCTCTTCTTCTCTTCTTCTTCTTCTCCTCTTCTCCTCCTTCTCTTCTTCTTCCTCTCCTCTTCCTCTCCTCTCCTTCTTCTTCCTTTCTTTTTTTCCTCTTCTCCTCTGTTCCAGCGCGCCTGTTCGGCCTCCTCCGCACAGGTCCGTTTTTCTTTTTTTTTAGTTATTTTATTTTAATATTTTAAGTTATCTAAATAGGTATTATGTTTTCTTTTGTTATTTTTATTAATATGTTATTTATTATATCATTACTATATATATTAATATGTTATTATTGTAATTATGTAAATAATAATAATAATATTATTATTATTATTATTATTATTGTTATTATTATTATTATATTATTATTATTATTATTATTGTTATTATTATTATTTATAATAATTATTATTAATATGCTATTACTATTATTAATATTAATGTTATTGTTATTATTATTATGTATAATTATTATTATTATTACTATTATTGTTGTTATCGTTATTATATTATTATTATTATTCTATTATATTATTACTAAGTTTATTAACGATTTTCTGTTTTAGGGCCCCTTGACGGCTTCCTACAGTGACCGTTGTTCGTCGGGAATTCGGTGCCGCGTCGTTTCACGCACCCGTTTGAGGTAGGTGGTTCCGCACTCAAGTATGGGTTTATAATCCTTTGCTTGCACTCCTAGTTAATCAAATGTTTTATCCCCTGTTTACATACTATGAACTTTTTCCCCTTATTAAAAAAAATGTCATGTGTTTATTACTTGGACCCAGTTAAAACATTGAATGTCTTTCTTTCTCTCTCTTTTAAAATAGTTATCAGCAAGTTTTAAAAGTATTGTTTTGGTTTACCTGATTGAAGAAAAGAAAAAGGATGTTGTTTATTTTCAAACTGTGCTACTGGTTTTATTTAGCGTACTTGCAATACATACTATGTTTTGAAATGCTATGGTGTGCGTGTGGTATTTTCAAAAGAAAGAATATCAGTGTGCGGGTGATATGACAGGTGTTTTCTGAATTGGGTGAGCACAAGGAGGGAAGCCTGAGTATTAGGTGGGTGGACTAGGACTAGTGAGCTGGTAGTCCGGAGATGACTCGACCCGGTTTCTCTGGAAGGTTTGACGATTGCAACACTAACTAAACATATGATATCTAAGGGTCGTGGCCTTCTAAGCCACATGTTCTGAGGGTCGTGGCCTTCTAAGCCACGTTTTCTGAGGGTCGTGGCCATCTAAGCCATGTTTCACTGAGACACGATGTCCTAGGGTCCCACTGTTACTAGTATCCTTAGGGCATTCCCATCCTCTGGTGCTACTGATACTTGAGCGCACACTGATCCGTGATATTTATACCATTTGAATTTCACTCTGGTATGTGACTTGAACCGTTTTTCTTTGAAAGCATTTTGTGAAAATCTTTTATTTATTTTTTCCCCTTTTACTTTATACAGCATTGCAAATGGATTTTCTCTTTATACTTGTGCGTGGAATCTTGCTTGGTGATATCCTGCTGGGCGATTTCTCACACCCTACTTACACCTTTGGGTGTAAGTAGATCTGTTTACTTCTGATACAGGTAAGGGCCCGGCTTTTGGAGGCAGTGGTTCAGGTTGTTAGCTGGACTGACTACGTGACATTTTGGTGGTGACTTGGAGGCAGTGTTCTCACATTGATCTGTAGCCCCTAGGTTGGTTGTAGTCACCTTTTTTTTTTGTCTTGTGTGAGTTTTGACTACTTTGTCTGAAAACCTGTATTGGTTAGATGGTTGTTGTCTGTCACTTCTACTTTTACTTGGTCATTTTGGTTGGCTGCTTTACATTTATTCACTCGGGTAAATCGTTCCCAAGGTTTATTTTTATACCCGGGCACTTGTGCCAGCCCGTGGGGATAGGGAACGCCCTTCGGGCCTTGCCGCGGGCCGGGTCGGGCGTCGGTTCGGATGGCGACCGATTCGGTTCGTGACAACATGTTTCTATATTATAATATGATGTATAAATGAAATTTTTCCAATTTTATACCTCTTTTAATAAAATCTATGTATGTAATATTCTTGTCATTTTATAGTAAAAGAATATTACAAAAAAAATTATAATGAAAAAGGAATGTTCAGCATGTACGAACATACCCACGGTCATGAACGTCATTTATTTAAAGAAAAATTTATAATATTAAAATATCTTTTAATGAAATTTTGTTCTTGATATTTTTTAAATTTTATTAATCTAATTTTTTTTTTCAAATAAAAACACTTTCATTAGTGTTTTTTGATAAAAATGTTCATTAAATTATTTTCAAAAAAACCCATTATATGTTTTTTCAAAACATTATTTTCAAGAAAATGTATTTATATGATTTGATGATTTCATTTTATGTTTTAAAATAATATTGATAGAAATTATATTTCAAATTTTTTCTTAGATGATTTATCATATTTGAAGGTTTTTTATGGGGAAATTATTTTCAAAATATTTCATGTTTTAAAAAAGTGTCTCTATGGAATAAAATATTTTTTTCTGAGGAATTTATATAAATGGAATTGAAAATATTTCATGACAATACAAGAATTTTGAAATGGTTTTATAAATATTATTTTCAAATACATGTTATTTTTATTTAGAAATATTGCATGATATCATTATGAATCCTTTTCTTTCTCTAAAAACAAACTTTTTTTATAATCAAATATATATTTTGTAAATAATCCAAGAACACCATTCATATTATTTATTGAGTGGTTTATGTTGTGATAGAATGGTTTTTATGAAACGATTGTATATGCCATGGGAATGTACTTCTAAATCTTGCTTGTACTCATAATCTATTTTTTGTTGAAATTATTGTGATTCCTATATAATGTTCATGGGTAATGATATGATGAAATGGTTATGATACCCATAAAATTTTCATGGGTTATGATATGATGATTATAAAACCATTCCCATATTATGGGTCATTATATTATGCATGTTATATTATCTTATGGAACATGCATTCATGATATTACTATGTGATAGGTGTGACCTATATCTCCCTCTAATACATTGGGTAATGATAAGTGGTATATAATCTCAAAGGTTACCGAGGTTATAAATGAATTCCAAGAATAAATTTCTATAACAGTTTTAATCTAAGACACAAAATGAAAAGGTAAATAGATTTTTTACAAATACTAAAAATAAAATGGTATAATTTTTATGGGTCATGCATGAAAGAAAGAGAGTATAAAGTTTTTCAACCATGGTCAAAAATAAAAGGGCACATGGGTTGTTATCCCATGAATGATGTAGGTAAACAAGTGATTATCCCATGCCAAATGTGTTATGATGTTCTAGGTTGGTATCCTTACAATAAGATTATCTATGTTTATCTGTTTCCGAAAAAATTATATCTTATGCCTATGATATGATCACCTGGTTCATGTTTTCGATTATCATATGATTTATATATTATGAACTACCTATCATTATTTCATGACTTATGTATATGATCTTTAATCTTCATGGTAATATTTTCAAATTTTATTATCATGTTCTCGAACAATAATGTTCATGTTAAGCATAAATATTTAATTTATTTCCCCTTATTGAGAATTGTATCTCACCCCTTTCTGATGTTTCCATTTCCCGTGTTATTAAGAATGGATTTATGTAGGATTAATAAATGGTAATATGTTTAAGGGAAATGTTTATCATCATTACCCAAACTATAATATTTTTTTCTGAGTTTCACATGATAATAAACTATTACAATCCACATATATATAATTTTGTAATGTTATGAATATTCGTATAAAATTATGAAATATGGATGTATTCTAGGAATTTTTCGATATTTTTCATATCAACTGACATTAATATTCAACCATTAGAAACTAGGATATGAAAAAATTAGTGATATTTCATGGTATATTTATAAATATAGGTCGAAGGATGTCTATAAAGATTTGTATAAGGACTTGTTAAAGTTTTAGAAAATGTCCTTGAATTTTGGTGAAGAATATAGTGAGTGGTTTCATGGAAATAAATTCATTTTTGAATACTATAGGTGGATGAGTATTTGGAATATATATATATTATGGTTACCCAAAAACACACTATTGATATAGAATTGATTGGGAACTAGTGCATGACAATGGGCCTTGATTCACACCTGGTTCAATACTCTAAGGGGTTATTCTTGGATAATTTAAAAAAACTTTATGAACCATCATGAAGGATTTAAATATAATAAAACTATTTATAAAATAGTATAAACCAAAGGGGTAGTCAATAAAAAAATATTTTTCATGGTTTATACATCTTATAAGTATGTTTTCTTGATTATGTGGTTTTTTATTATGATATATGTTTCTAATAATATTCTTTGTGGTCATATTCAATAACAGGAACTAGAAGGAATTGGGTATACATTGAATGTTTCAAAATTTGAATGTTTGTGAATTATTAAAATCAATTTGATAATAGGAAATCTCATGAATAGAATCAAGAAGGTGGAATGGTTTTTGTTTATAAAAAAGAAGATAAAGAGATTGAAAATGAAGTGTGAAAGGTATATGATGTTCTTAAACATTTATTTACATTAAAATTAAGAAGCACAATTATACTGGGGTTGGGGAACATTAATACTTAATTTGTATTCAAAATTTATGGAAAGAGATATTAATGAATAAGTTGATAAATTTCATGTAATGTTTTATGAATAAAGTTGGATGATTGAAGTGTTATTTTTTGGAATAAAATTTTGTAATATTAATCATGATGTATACAATGATTGTTTGAATAAGTTTTTCATTAATTATTTTCAAGAATGTGTTAAATGATATATATTACATTGAAAGGTGATTTAATAGAATGATGATTTCCATTAAAATCACATGAACAATGTAATTGTTACCATTAATATGTTTATTATGTTTAGATGGTGTTGTTTGGATAAATATGTGTTGTATATGAATAAGTAAATTGGATAGTACATTATACCATATAATTTGAAAAATATTTCTTTAAAATTTCATTTTGTTTTCATAAATATTTTTTAAAACACTTTTATATTTATGGAATATAAATAATAAATGTTTGAATAAAAAAGCATGCCTTTTTTCCAAAATTATTTATGGTGATTCTATTTATTAAAATGTTTGAAAAGAGTAAATTATTAATGTACTCAAATTATTGGTATTTTATTAATCAAATTGAATTTATTGTTTATGGGAGATCAATTTTAAGATGATTCTAAGATATTTGGCGACTTTAGTTCTATATTTTTGATCATTTTTATTAATAAAGGGTTATTTGGTTAACTATTAATGGAATTGTTTATATTAAACATCGGATGAGGTCAGATTATTATCTCCTCATATGCGGATTTCATAATGTTCAATTACTCGTGATAACCATTTTTTTCATAGATGTAATTCCTAATCATTCAATTTAAAAATCTCACCATCATTTATTAAAATATACGATTATGTGGAAATTGTTAATTGAAAAAAAACAAGGTGATACTATACTAAATCCAGTATCTATATCTTCTTAGGAAAACAATCCATCTTTAGGAAGAAGGATCTTAAAATGAAAAAAATTAACATAGTACCTTTGTTTCTGATAAATCAAATGGCCCCTAAAATCATCACAGATTTACTGCTTTGTGATTTTTAACTTTATCATAACCTTGTTCTCTATGACCCCCTATTAGAAAATGCTAGTTATATTTCATTTTGATGTTAATGTTTTTTCTTCCCAAATATGTTCTCGTATGTTGAAACTTAGTTATATATTACATTGGTAAAACGTTATGTTCCAATATTTTCCATTTAAAAAGTAATTATTAATTAATTTTTATTATATGGGTTTTTATGAAAAGAACATTCATGTATAAAACCATTGTGAACAAGAATAATTTTGAGTCATAACTTCATTTTAAGAGGTAGAATGTTTCAACCAGATATTTTGTGAATTATTTTTTTCGAATTAATTTAAAATTATGGATATTTTTTATTTCATACAACACCGAAAAGAATTTATAATAAAGATAAATGTTTAGTTCATCTTTGAAAAAACATATTGTTAATCATATACTACAAAAAATCATATCATTCACTATAACTAACATAAAATTTATCTTATTTAACACTAAAGGATGACATTCATCTCTATCTTGCGTAATACCAAATATTGAGTTATAATGAACAATAATATATTGTAAAAAATATTTTTTTAATATAATAATATATAATCCAATAGTTTTGTTGTAGATTATATATAGTAGTAAATAACATTTGAAAATATTTTGTTTAATTCATTAGTTAAAAAATAATTTAGAAATGAATATAAGAAATAATTGAATATAAATGGAATATTTTTTTAAAAACTACTTTAATGTTCACAAATTAATTGATACTAATAAATTAAATAAATTAGTACTATTTATTTATATTAATGAAATATATTTTTTATATATTCAATAAAATATTTTTTATATTCATCTAATATATTTTATAGGCATATGATATGAATAAAAAAATATGACATAAAAAGATATATTTTAATAAAAAGATTATTAATTACATAAACTTGTGAACATATTAAAAATTTGAATTTTTTTACTTTTATAAATTTTATATGTCAAAATAAATTTTATTTTTGAAATATAAACATTAAAATTATGTTAAGGTAAATGTTTTTTGTGAAGTTTCATTTTTTGATTTATAGTGAAAAATACTAAATTTTGATATGAAATTACATTTTTATATACTTTACTTGTTATGTTAAATTATATTAATAATTGGTATTAAATTATTACAATATAAATTATACATAAATTATCAAATTTATTTCATTTGTATCAATTTCACTATGAAATTAGATATAAAAACATAGAAATCCTTTGATCATTTTTACATTAGAAACTGACATTGTCATACGACCGACGAGATTAATTTAAAATTTATTTTTTAAACATATATAAGATTTTATTTAGGAAAAAAAGATTACTTAGATGGTATTGTAATTATTCAAAATGTATAATAATATAAAATAATTTTAAAATATATTATTTAATTTGTATATAATTAATTACATTGATTATGAGGTAAAATAGCATAACAAGGGACTAAAACATAATAATAAGGGAAGAAATGACCTTGAATCCTTTTCAAAATCCATTAGATGTTCATATTTTAACCCTATACTCCATTTTCAATAATTTTGTATATTATTTGATACAAATTAAATGGGAAAATATGGGTTGAGAACATTTTTTTCAAAATTCACAAGAATACCACTCCTCTACTATAAAAAGCATTCACTCATCCCACATATTAAAAGTTCTGAATCCATTTTTCATGATAATACTATGTTTAAATAAGATTCCAAAATCACTAAAATCATAGAATAATCCTATTATTGGTATTAAATTCATCCAAATGAGCCTTTTGTGGCAAAATAGTAGAAGTTACCGGAAGAAGAGGAAACATCCTTCCTCAAGATCCTCTGTTTTATTTTCTTCATCCACCCACATCAACTATTTTTATTTCATTGTCATATAAATTCCTTGTTATAATAAATATAATTATAGGTTTTGACTAAATGGTTTATACCAACACATACACACACTTCCATATAATGGGTGACAAACTTATCATTCTTTTTTACAAAAGAACCACCTCATGAAAAAATGTTATTTGTTTTTCCATTACATTCTCTAATGGTTGGTCATTTGATAGAAATTATTTATTTATATTCTACATATGAAATTTCTCAAAAAATAATACCTATATAATTATTATATAAAACATAAATTTTATGTTTTTCTATTTTTAAAATATTATTATTTCGTTTGGGGATTTGTGAACTACCGCCAACTCGAAACGAAGTGATTTGTTCACACACTAAATAAAATGTATTAAAGAAGGGTTTAGTGAAAATATATGATAATTATGAAATAATTATGATTATTATATTATATCATACAATATTATATATTCATATATATATCATTTAATATACTTCCTTTTATATAAAAACAAAATATAGACAATGTCCCTGTGTACATATGACCTACCATCTCCATGAGTAGTGTATTCCATTTCATATATCTATTTTTTATAAATTATTATAAGTAAATATATAAAATTATATATGATATTAATAACATATTTTATCTTATTTATATAATAAAATCCGGATCAAGGTAAGGGTATAAAAAATAACAAGTCAAAACATATACAAAATACAACATTGATATTACCTCAAATATAACATTAACACGGAATTCTAATAAACAGGTAAAATAATGTCATAATAAAATCATATTTCTTTTTAGATATAATATTATGGTTTTATGATATTTTTTTAATATAATTATATATATTATAATGGATTCTTGAATTTGTGTGAATTAATTCCTGATTTATGGTAATGGTTTTCTCATCTCACTTTTGATATCCATGAGGCACAAGCCATGTTCCCCGCCTATTTATTATATGTGGTGTATATAGTAATCCTAAACATATTCATTAATTCATATACATATTTTTGGGTATTAACATTCCCATTTTATGATATATATTTCATGGGGTTTGTGGTTCAAAATTAAACATATCGATAATGAAATTTTTCATCAATTTTTTTATTTTACAAACATGCCATGTTATGAACCATTATGTTACTATGGTGTGTATATAAATCCCATTGAAATGTTATATAATAAACCTCATTCTTATCATGATAATTTAATCTGTATCTAAATTTATTATCTCATGGGTAGTAAGATTCAATGTTACAAATTTGGTAATAGTACATTACTATAATCTCATAAATCATTGGTATTGGTTATGATTAAGCTTCCATAGATAAAATCATATGATCCTTATATAAAAATAACTCATGAATTTTATTACACACTAGTTATCCCTTATAACATAATGTATTAGTAATAAATTTCCTTTCTTTAGTACCTAATATAGGTATGATTTTTTATATGTAAATCAGACATTACTTATTCTATCAATCGGAAATAAATACTCTGTTAAAACAATGATTTATAAAAATACTTTTAAATGTTTAAGTATTATAATATTCTGTTGAAAGTACATTTTTACTAATTTCTTTACATTTTTACAAATTTTTTTTAAATGAAAACAATTATCATTTTCTGGTCAATGGAATTTAGTAAACATTAACAGTAAAAGAAGAATGTCTGGCACGTATAAACATACCCATCATAAGGACCCATATTTCCTTGAAGCATCCTTTATATGTTTACAAGGATTATTTAAATGAAATTTTTTTCCTACTATTCTATAAAGATTTTTAATTTAAATTGGTTTTCAGATAGAAATGTTTTCAAAAATGTTTTATGTTCTTAATTTTTTAATATTATTTTCAAATAATAATTTATAGGTTTACCAAAATATTATTTTCAATATAAATTATATAAATGTTTTCACGTTTTCTTTATATGTTTTCTAATATTTTTATTTGATAACGTTTTTTAAAATGTATTCAAGCTTCTTTATATGATTTTAATGTTAATTTCCTGGAAAATGTAATTCAAAATGTTTTATATTTTAAAAATATATTCTTTCAAAGAATAAAATATTTTTCCATCAAGAACTGTTTTAATAGAAATGGTAAATATTTTTTCATATGAAAATTACTCTGTAATAGTTTTTCAAAAGTATTTTCAATGATATTACATTGTTTAAAAGAAATGATTCATGTAAACATGTGATATCCTTCTCCATTTAGGATGAAATAATTATTTACATATTATAAATTACTAGGTATATAATCCAATAGAACTATTAATATTATATATTGTGTTCTTTATGTTTTTATGTAATGATATTTATGACACCTATTTCTCTTCCATGGGTAATATGCTCTTGAAACATTATTATTTTCATTGGTATTTCTTTCATGAAATGATTATGAGAACTATATCATTTCTATTGGTAATGATATGATGAAATTGTTATGATAAACATTTCATTTCATGGGTTATGATGTAAATTTCATAAAATCCATATCTTTTTATGGTGCATGATATGATTATTGTTTTATAATGTGGTGGCACATGTATGAGTGATTTTATAATGCAATGGGTGGGACATATATATCCCTAAAATTCATTGGGTAATGATTAATGGTATATGCGCACATAGGGTAAAAGGGGTATAGACCATGATTAAAAACAAAAAGGTATATGGCTACAACCCACGCCTGAAAACGGGATGGTACATGGGTTTTAGACCAAGCCTAAAAATAAGTTGGTACGTGGGTCGTATCCCATGCCTGAATATAAGACGGTATAAAAGTTATAGCTCAAATTCAAAAATAATAGGGTATATGGTTTTTTATCCCAATCCTAATGCAAGTACAGAGGTTATTTTCCCAATCCTACAATGTTATGTATTTCTTAGATGGTATCCTTGACATAAATCATTCTATGTTTTTGTGTTTTACTCAAATTATATATCTTATACCTATGATATTATAACATTGTGAATGTTATTCATTTTATAATGATTCATTTCTTATTAACTTATATTATTTATGAGATATCTCATGTATATGATCTTTCATACATTAGATATGTTTTTTCAATGTTAAGCTCATGTTCCTGTAACCTTAGGTTCAGGTTATGCCTACATATTTCATTTATTTACCCTTACTAAAAATAACATGGTCACAAATGTATTATATTTCTTTTTCACATGTTATGAAGAATTTATTTATGTAGGATTATGAAATGGGATTATCTATTTGTGATATGAAAAAGATATTTCACAATAGTATAATAATATGTTCTGAGTTTCAATAGAAGATGACCTATTACAGTCCTTGGGAATTTACATTTTTAATGTCATTAACATTCATCTGAAATGATTTAATATAATTTATGGTAAGATAGGGTCACAATATATATATATACACTACATGTATCATGTATTCAAATAGTTATGGAAATGTTTATGTAAAATAATGATTGTGACTTGTGGGTGAAATCCTAATGTTTTATCTATTTTTATTCAGAGTTGAAGATTTAATTTCTATATGAAGTCACAACCCATCCAATAATTTGTTCACCTTAAATAATTGGTCAATGTTTATATACTATTTTTAATTTATTTGGAGGTCTATGAAGCACTATTTCAGTGATATAGTTGAAGATAAGAGCCTCATGTTTAAGTGGAGAATGCATTGAATTAATTTATTTATTTTTAATCAACTGTATTTTTCAATTTATTTTACAAAGAATAAGTGAAGAAAATTCATTTCAACATTGAGACCATTGATTTAACTTTGATCAATAATAATTTTTTTGGAACACATAGAAGCCATTTTTTAAGTTTTGGGTTAGTGGAATAGAATAAGATAATTAGGGATATTTTTTTATTAGAGTGAAACTTATTGATTTGAATTCTGTGAATCTTGATATTTATTTGGTTTCACATTAAGGGGAAATTTTATTCTATCATTACATTAATTAATATATTAATGTTCATTTTTATTGATTTATTTTTAGAATACATTCCTTGAGTAATTGAGTTAAATTACACACACTTATTTTCAAATTTATTCTTGAATAAATATTTCCAATATTTATTAATAAAATTACTTAGAAATCATTAGAGGTTTATATTCTAGGATTTTAATTTAGATCTTGCTAAAATAATTATAAATATATATAAAATATTATTGTATAATATTTCTTGATTTTCATAATATCCTTGATACCTACCTATCATTAATCCACATTTATCCCATAGACAAAATGAATGACATTTAATTAGAATAGAATCTTTTCAAAAACATTTATCTAACCCTAGTAATCCATTCATGTTTTTCATGTTTTTCATGTTATTTAATGTTCAAGTGAGGGGAGAGAGTTATCATTGATATTGAAATATACATCTTCTTATAATATTTTTGGGTGCCTCACAATATTTTATAAATATTTTTATATCCCCTTTACTAATTTTATTGATTATTCCTCAAAATAAATAATGAAAAAATATGGTCTCAACATCGGAAGGTAAAACATCACACATTACCTAAGTAATTACATTCATGAAAAGGTTTATGGTGATATACGTGAGAATTATTCTAGATTAATTTTAAAAAAATAAAAATATAATATTAGAGGGTTAACAGAAATAATTTTCATTTTTTATGGCCATACATGAAACTCAAAATTGTCAGTGAAGTTGTGTCTTATTGAATAGCTGAATATCATTGGGTTTACATTGATTATCATGAATAATAAAAATATTTTTACATTCTTTTGATGCATTAAATGTCTTATTCATAAATTTATGACGGCCATATAACCTCAAATGAATTTCCCCAAATTTTAATTTCATCTTTATTGTTATTTATATTTATATTTACTATGTGGAAATTATAGATCATTTTCAAATTCATAATTTTGGTGTGTGTAATAATGTTATAAAGAATGGTTTTGAAATTCATTTTACATTTAGTAATGAGGGGAGTGAAAATTAGGTGAGGTAGATCAGAGAATGTGTAGTAAATAATTATAAATTAAATGATGTGTATGGAAGATATAGGAGTTACGGTCATTTTTCATTAGGATGTTAAATTATATTGTGTCTAGTGTGTAGTTGAAAATATTTTTTGTAATTGGAAAATATATAATTTTTCCCTGAATGGAAATTTTTTAGTTTTATTAAATTTGAATTTTTAATATTGATAGACGGGGGGACTCCATTTTAATCCATAGTAGAGACATATTCCTAAAGTACAAGCATGGATTATTTGTGGTGCTTTTTATGTGTTAGTTTTTTTGAATAAATTTTAGGTATTTTATTTTTGAATATCCCAAAATAAATTAATATTTTCGATGTTTTAATTGATTATATTATTTTCTCAGTATTTGTAATATTTGGAATGAATTTATTAAAATAAAATAAAAGGATATATATAAAAAATATTTTACATTGTTTTATTATTATGAATACTTTATGTGCATTATGTTGGTGGAAATGAAAATGCTTAAGGTATGAAATAGAAAAAATTAGGCCGGTATATATTGGTCCTCATCCCATAGACCAAAGCCACATAGTTATCCCATGACTGTATGTGTGGCCACAAATTCTTATAGAGAGGTCCCACATCAGTGATATAAGGGAGAAGTACCAGTAACGATTAATGTATATTTAGTGGTTGTGTTGATGTCCATCAAGATTATGATTATCAGTAGTGACCAATTATTTGTGTGAGTATAGTGGTAATCCATACCTATAACATGAATATAAGCCACCTAGATGATATGTTCACATAGTAAGAGGGGGAAGAAAGTAAACATCTTCGATATAGGTCAAAGAGAATACCAGGGTATTATGAAAATTTAAAAATTCCATTGTTCCGCATGATGATTGGGTCCCCTCTTCTCATACATATCCCTCTATTTTTTATCTCTTTCCTAAATACTAACCACTGATCCATCAATAATAATCTACACTATTTCCACCACGATTTCACCACAGATTTCATCAATACAAGGTTGAGTCTCCCTGGTCAGATATCACCACCACTAGATTTTTGATGAATAGTAAACATTAGGCTTTTCCTTGAAGACCTAATAAAGAGGATCACCAAAACAAAATATTATTTTTTGATGTGTTACACTTGCTATGATGTAGAGGTATAATAAATGGGATAAGATATGGTTATTGAGATAAGGTAAGGATATACCATGGTTTTTAGAAGTTTCTAGGTTCTTTAGAAATTCGAGATAAAGGAGCAGAGGATGAATTGTATGGTGTCTTATGAGACTTGGTGGTTATGAATACTCATAATTATAAAGGGTAACATGAATAAATTGTATAACTCAAGTAAATAAACTTCACCTTTTTTTGGGAGGCTACCAGATTGTGAGTCCAAAATAATGCAAGTATGTCATGCAATAAAGATATGATGGGTATCCTTCTCGGATTTTTAATGGGATGTTTTAGAATGAGAAAAAATAATACACGAATGAATTAGTGTTGGAAATTAGGGAGACTCAATACATTGGTTAACCGTTTTGGAATGTGTGGTACCAATGTAGTAGACTAGGTGTGTGTGATTCAATTGGTTGTTTTAGGTAGGTCAGGTCATGGTGGAAAAGTTATGGTGGGGTTTCTGTGATGTTAGTGGGACCCAATTTTTATATTGATATTAGTGGAGTAAATCATCATTAAGTGTGGTGGTATTACCTTAGTTGATATATACGGTCAATAACTCAGACCTTGTGCTATTAAGTAGGAGTGAATGGCACACCCTAGATTTATAAAGGGTTAATCAAATATTTGATATAACTCAGGTCAGCAAGGTGATAATTTATTTTCAAAATCCAATAATATTTTAACTCCATCATTAATCATTAATTACTTGGATTAGTTATCTGTATCGGTGACATTATACGATGTTTCTCAGGATGTGTGTAGGTGCTGAAAAAGCACAATGGATAGAACAGGTGTTGAATTCTGGGGGAAATCATTTGTCTTATGGCCAATTTTTGAATCGTAGTAGGACCTATGTAGGGAACCATGTGTCTGTTGGGAAACAAGTGGTGCTTGGTGATCCACGACCCTATGTCCATGTTAAGGTTGGGTGTTTGTGCTATCAACATCAACCAATTGTTATAGAAGATTCCAAATTTTTGTATATAAAATCCATGAAAGGTAGTTCAATAGCCCAAAAACCCATTCCATAGGTCATGGGTTATCTAGAAAATCAATTTCATTTTTTATCCCAACATATAAATGGGTTCATATAATCATTGTGGATATGTTATGTAAGAGGTACACATTAGTAACTACAATAAAAATGGAGTTAATGCACTCCAAAAAAATAAAATTAGGACAAGAGAGAGTTTAACATATGTTATCCAATTAGGAATAAAAAAAACAAAAGATATCAAAAATGAAAAATCAAATGATAAACATATTTAAGATTTAATTATAATTATACAAGGATGGGGAGAAAAGACTATAAAAATAAGATATAGGTAATTCTCTACATAAATTTAGTTTAATTAATAATATGAATCATAGTAAAAATATTGACACCGAGAGGACTCAGAACAAACTGTCACTAAACTAAAGGAGGATACAATAGAAATTCTGGATGCTCACATAGAATAAAAGGGGAGAAGTCTACCCATGATCTTAATCAAGCTTGTAGAGGAAGGATTTCTCCATCAACCATGATGAAACATTGACTGAAAATTATCGTTTTTAATTTAAAACAAGTTTTGAGGTAATCCTGACAAATCACACCATTAATACACTATACGAATTTATAGATCCATTGAAATCAATATTTTTTCTGATAGAAACATTATTCCTAAAATTTTACAATAGATATAGGATACCTAGTTTTCTAAAACATCCTCTAATAGGTCATCGAAATGAAACACTATCTTGTCCCATTTTTTCATGTACTTCTCTTGATTAATCTCCCCTTCATTGAATCTCGGTATAAGAAAATGGCTTTTCATGGAAATTCATTCACTCTTCTATTTATTTTTAACTATTTTTATTTCCCTTCCCATCATTTTTTAGCTTCTTCATCAAAGGAATTAACAACAAAAAAATTCTACAATCTCTTCATCTGAATGTAAATTCTACTCTAAGGACTGCTCATGGGATGCATCCGACTCTCTATACTGAAGAGGTGCATCACCATGTTTCGTAGGCTTGTTCTGGGTAATATAGTGTTTTGGGATCAATATAAATCATCTCATCCTTTCACTTTATAATATAACTTGTTTCTATTTGAATAGGTAAATATGAAAAGATCTTTCCCCTATTCCTACCACACTTCACAATTTACCTCCTCCTTGGACTGAGAGGTGCTCTATTGTGTAAATAATCAGTAGCATCACTAGGTGAGAAATTAATAGAATCATCACTGGATTCCCCTTATTATTAGTTAAAGATTCATCAATTTCCAAAAAAGTGTATATATTCACCATCCCTTCAAAGTGGTTTCCCAGCTTAATAGCTCAGAACTCCCTCTTTGAACAAGATCTGATCAAAAACCCACAACCTATGTCCTGCTCCTGTCCCATGCCTAATAATTTCTCACCCTCCCTGATAATAATAAATGATCCACCTCTTCCAATATATCAACATACTATTCACATTATCATTGCATAATAAGTGTCAATGATAGGCCTATATCCTACCTCAGATGCCTTCACTATCCCTAATTCCTATAAATTACCACTATCTCAATGTTGAGACCATCCTTCGCCCTATACAAGCATCGCATCAGAACCCTCATGATTCGAACTAACATAGATAGTTTATGCAGGAAATAGTTCCTTGAAAAAATGTTTGAATACCTCCTCCATTAATTGGAACAACTAATTGACTCTAACCAGACACACCTTCAATAATACCCAACCCCATGACATTATCTCCTGATTCCATATCCTTTAGTCTAATTTATTTTCTCAGTTAGAATTGTATATATTGTTTTAGTAAAGTTGTGTAAAATATTGAAACTATTAAAACCATAAAAATCCTTTTCCTATTTTAATCATACTCATGTCACCACTATTATACCTTAGTTATTGTTTCTATGTTACATTAAATTATTAATTTTACATCCTTATACAAATAATGATTATTTTAGGGGATTTTAATAACATAATCAATCAAATAATGATGATTTGGTACATGATATTTTAGTTGAAAGTAACACCCATGATAATAGATTCCCAAAATCATTTCCTAAATCTCATTATATCAACATTTCATCTCCCTTCAATGTTATTGTACATTAATGGAAAGATATATAGGAAATCTCTCATAATGATTCACATAAATATATTTATTCAGTGTCTATATATTCCATGATTATATTTACCAGATTCCTAAATTCCACATCAACATCAATGTCAATAAATTTTAGGATAAAAGAAATATAGTATTGGGAGTTTAGTTATGACCCTCTGGTATTGGAGAATTGCATCTCCAACACCATTAACGAGACCTTGTATATTAATCTGGGTACAAAATTGGATCTTATAATTTTGATGATTAGTCATTGAAAGTCTCCCTAAGAATATAAGGAATATATATCCTTCCTCAAACCATTTAGAGATTTCATTTCCTTTAATAATATAAAAATACATGGGTTGGATCATGATATGGAGACCCTTTATTTGAGTTTTCAAGATAGTTAATGTGGTTATAAATAGGTAGGTATAAGTATACATGTATCCCAAAATTACAATGTAGTGACTGATGGTGAAAAAATCATAAATAAAAACTCCATAAATTAGAATCAATTCATAAAATTGATTTCTAATATCATTATAATAATAAATACTATTTCATGATCAATTTTTTCAAGTAATTAAAGTGCATCAACTCAAAAAGAAGATAATACCATATTCCTTCTCACAAGTATATTGATCATTACTATAGATTTTATTTAGGACCACTTTGTTATATTAAGATATATATGCTATAATTGCATTGATATTTCCCCAGAAGATGTTGATTACATTTCTTTTTAGGATCTATAGGTGTTTTATTACTGTATATTAATTCAATATTGCTCGATGAACTCTATTTCAACATACTAAACTATCATAGATAATATCATCAATAACCTCTTAGACAAGATCATTGAAAGTGTATTTGTCAATTTATGTTAAAATATCAACTATATTTTGATCAACTTGATGACCCTGATATATTTTTGACAAAATTGTTAAAACATATCCAAATTTTAGATACATTATAATGTAATTTTGTGTCAACATTAGGAAATTATCATTAATTCATTGTACTCCATCCTAGAATCACTGTAAACAAAAAGAAAAAAGTGATATTCAAAATTCAACATCAAAAAAAATATAATGGAGTTGAGGGTTCTTCAAGGACACCAAAATTATATCAACATCATCATTCAAAATACTATTATAATTTTCTAACCCATTACGAATTGGGAGAATAAATAAGTAATCATTATTTGTTATAAGATATTTCATTTTTCATTTTTTGGTCACTATCAAAACATTCTCCACCCATTGGTTTTATTTACACTAGTAGAACGGATTCTGATCATCTCATATATTGAATCATTGAAGATATACCACGTCACCAACCATGCATAAAATAAGGATTTAGATTAGAACATTACATGATAATATCATAGATGAAAAATTAGTTATACTAAAATGAAATATATAGATATCAAAAAGAAGTACAAAAAATTCATTTTAACATTACATCTAATTTGACAATACTAGTAACATAATAATTACAACATGGTATTTCATATTTATTGGTATAAATATATCCTCAATCATCCATTAAAACTACATTTTTATCATTAATATTATTTTTCCTAAAATAGTTTCACCATCATTTAATTACATTAATGGTGATTGAATATAATACATTAATATATTTTATCACAACAAAACATTCCATAAGAATTGCATCGATAGATGAAATGTTTCTAGGTAAAGAGTTTCTATAAATTCAGGATACTATTGATGGTTACACTAGAATTCTAATGGGTATGTAGGAAAATTCCAATGATGATTATATATTTCTTAAGCGTTATTATTTTCTCTCTAAATTATTATTTTCATCCATATTCTATTCTACTAGAACAAAAATTCCAAAAAAACAATGTAGAATAACATACCCTCATCACAGTATTATATCTATCATTATAGATAACTATGGACATTATGAATATTATTTATGATTTAATGTTGTTAATTATTTAAATTAGTAATTAATAAGAATTATAATTCTTATCACCCCCTGATTTAGGTAAATGACCCATTAATTATATACCTTGAGCTTATATACCACTATGAAGATATTTTGGGATATTTTGGATTTATTTGATGTTATTTGACAGTTTTTTTGATGGATCATATTTTGAGAACATATAATTGAAATTATGAACCATCTTCACAAAACTGTGAAAATATTACTATGATTCACCATGTTAGTGTGACATCGGTTCATGGATTAGAAACATGAAGCGAGTACCTAGGATTTACCATAAAAAGTAATGTGGGAAATAATTGTGTTTAGGGAATGGTTTGTCTAACCAAGATGAGTAATAATGAAATTAGTTGTCTTGAGGTTGTAGCACTGCATTGTTGGAAGAAGTTTTTACAAACATTGTTTCCCAAATATAAAAATAGTATTTATTTATCGAACATTTTTATATTAAACTAGATAAACCACAAGAAAAATTTATTTTCCCTAATATATTAATGCCTTGATATCACATTACCTATAATGATCTTATAGAAATTTCCTTTAACCTGTAGTAATATTTTAGAAAAATTACTCATTTTCGATATCAGAATTCAACAATAAGTCATTGTTTTTATCTCCCCCATCATTTGAAACTTTTTTCTCCAAAATTGATTGTGAGATAATATACCTATAGAGATGTATATATTTATTATTTTTGATACTAATGATTTCCTATTAGATATACTGATGTGGTGAAAGTAAATGGTCATATCTAGAAGATAATAGCATCTTATTTTATCTATATAGTGTGAGTTTGGTTTCATATCTAACATATCCACTTTCTTTATTTATGGAATGGTTGGTTTTTCTAAAAACATTTCCTGGACTATTTTAAAAAAAAATATGATTCATGATGGAAGAGCCTATTCGGTTATGGAAATAGAATTTTCGGAAGCTATATGGTCCTTCATAATTTTTTTCTAATAATTTTAAAATGGTATTTTTAAGATTATATTATTTTTGTGACCCGCAGAATTTTTTTTTTTCATAAAATGACTTCAAGAATAATTTTTTTATGTTAACTAATAGTTTTCATGGGTTTTTCATACATAGTCGGTATCAGTTCATTATTAGATATGACCAGAAATATGGTTCATGTGTTGTTGAGGATACTTTATTCCAAGTAAGTGACCCTAAATAAGGGGTGTTTTTCATTGGAGAACTTGTACATTTGTTACCTTGTGGTGACATATTGAATCTATAAGAGACTAATCATGAGTAAGTAAAAAACACTTAGAATGCATGTTAATGTACGTGTGTTGAACAATGGTAATTTTTTATGAGAAATAGTTTTAAGACATTATTTATTGTTTCAGTTGTAAATAATTATTGTTATGATGAAAACATCATTATCATCTTTATATAAAACAATTTACATAAATGTAATAACAAGTTCTATTACTAATTGTGTGATTTTTAAAGTGTTTAGGGGGAAAAATAATGATTTTATACTCACACCCATCGTGGTAACATTGTTGTGTTTACAGATATAATATACTAAGATAAATGAAATGGAATGTTACCAGGCTTTTCAAATTATGAAACATGATACTTTGGGTTTGAAATATGTATTTTACGAATGTATTTGGTTATGTTATACATGTTTGTATACTACATGGATATCATTAGGACTTATCACCTTAATTTATTTAATAGTTGTTTTATATTTTTTCATTAAATATTAGATGTGGTTCACAATAATGAAATATACATTGGGTTATATTTTTTATTCATTCACTGTATAAGAAGGTTGGATGTTTTCTAGTTATTTTAATCAGGTATAATTATTTTTAAATGGACTATAATACCCCAACATTTTAATAAGAACTTATCATTTATTTCCAACCATTGGTGTCTTGGGGATGAAACCTATGTCTAGTAAGTCCCCCATCTTTTATGATCAAAATAAGAAGGAGAGGGGTGTTGCAAATTGAATAAATCATGTTTTATCCATGAGTTGGTTTTGTAATAAGGATATAATATTTTTGTAACATTAATGGTATAACCTAAGGATGGTACCCAAATGTATTATATAGAAATTCATTTTTTCTAGGGCTATTTGGGGTCAAAAATATTTTAATACACTTATAATTTGATTGTCACAACATCATCATGGTTTTATCAAATGAATCTATTATATATTTCATTTGTAATGAATTGTCCCACTAGGTCTTTATTATTAATTATATTTTTTTTATTGATAAATGTAAAAAAAATTGATTTCAAATATTTTTCATTTTGAAATGAGGGTAGTGGTACTTTATTCTGTGGAGATTTGAAATTTCTAATACTTCACCTTATAGTGATTTTTAATCAATTGTTTATTTTTCTCCTTATAATGATAGTTGTTATATATACATCATAGGAATAAAATGGATGTGGTATTATATAATGTGGTCAAATAGGAGCCACTAGTGAATGAAATTTTTGTGGAAAGATTAAATCATAATTTTCAAGATATTGATAGTGAGAATCACAATGATGAGCACTGATAAGGGGTTCACTATGTTCTATTATAGAAATATAATCCACCCATAATATGGGGGATTCAGAGAATCAGAAAGCATATGTATGGATTAATAGTATGAAGAAAATTGTATATTCCTTTGGAACACCACCAGAACTAAAAATCAAGATAACAATGTGAATGCTCAATGATTTTACCTATCAATGGTAAAATTTAGATGTTCATGCTAATATTGACCAAGTTATTACATTTTTTGATTTTGAATGTTTTTTAACAAGTAATTATAATCTCTTAGCATTATATATCCAGACTAATGAATTTATTGAGCTTTATAATAGTGAATCTATTAATGATATCATAAAAGTATTAGTATATGAATAGTTTTTTATTATAACCATATGTTTCTATACGTGAATCTATAAATGAACAATTTTTATAGTCGGTTATACATTCAAAAATTCTTCCAAACATTTATTTTATTTGTATTATTGAATATAAATAGATATATTATATTGATACTGTACAAAAATGGATATCATTGTAAATTTGGTTGGAGGGAGCATGTTTATTCCCAATAGAACTGGTGGGAACAATAAATTACAGTGTATGAGGAAGATGGAAAAATACTAGAAATGTTGAGATATATTTCATAATTAGACCATTTTATGAGTAAACTACCATCCTAAATCATAAAAAATGTACATAATCTTCCAATGTGGTTCCTTTGATGATATTGTGTTAGAATGTAAGAATCCATCTATATCGTGTCACAACTATAACAAGATAGAACATATATATAATTGTTTCATCAATGATTGTTAATGGAAACGATTCACATGTTTCTTATAAATCTTAAAAATTGAAGGGGTGACCCCCTCACACCAATTATATCCCATATAATAAAGTATGTCATGGTGATTCTAGGAATAACACAACTCGTTATCATAGGTAATCCAAATTTTGAATTGATGAATAATTGATAGTAAGAATATATTTATATGGCATTACAAAAGTTATCATGGGTGATCAATCTACTCATTAGATGGTGTGAGATATGATTAATTTTATTACTCCATTAATCCAAGACTGTTTTTTTATGAGTGATTCCATATAATTTATTTATTCTTGTTTATTTGATCCTCTACTTTAATATGATAAAATTTGACCATATATTCTGATTCTTATAACACATATGGTAAAATACAAGTATCAATATTTTAAATTCATATTCTGGTTGATATATATCAATTTTTTTATACCAAATTTCTATTTATCACTTCTGGAGATGGATCTCTATGATTTAATTTTGAAAATGGATTGGGTTTCATCATTAAAATTCCACATATAATGTTATACTCATAAATTGAGTTTCTTATAATTGATTTGTTTTATATAAATCAATAAAATATATTTGGTAGTGGATTCAAGTAGAGGGGTAAACTTTGTTTATGATGGTGGGTATATCTCATACAGTTTTATAGTAGTTACTTTGGCATCATTAGATTTTATTAGAAATACTTATTTATGAACCATTATTTACAATTTTTCTAATGTTTTCCCTAATAGTTTTTCATGCCTTCAACCCAAAATATAATTTAATTTTTTTACTGAACTCTTACTAGGGATCAATAATATATGACAGAACTTTTATAGGATTTCAAAAATATGAATATCAAAATTGAAAGATAAGTTGTAACTGTTGGAATGTATAATGTTCATTATAACAAGAAATTACTAATTTGGTAACACCTATTAATTTTTTTAACAAAGGTGGATTGAAGACATAGAATTTGTATGAATTGTCATAAGATTATGCATGTTATGGTAAGAATTTATTACAATCTTCCATGAATCAATGATATTTTTGGCCAATTATGGGAAGCCCATTGGTTATAGAAAAATTAATTACATTAATTTTAAAACCAAATATAAGATCAATATAAAAATATTCAAAAAGAAAAATTTATAACATGTCATTGAAATTAAGAAAACATGTTTATTCCCATTGGCCTTAATAATTTGCAGTCTGCGTTTATTGTATTGATAAATCATATCTTTCATCGATATATTGATTACTTTTTTTTGGTATTCCTTAATTTTAAACTACCATATTCTTGTATAGATTTTGAAAATTAGAAACTTGTGGCAACAGGGTTTTGAATATATTTGGATGACTTCTATTATGCCAATATATAAAAATGAAAATTTTTATATACAAGAAGTATTTTCCTTTTTGTTGTTAGTTTTTTATAAGGAGTTATATTTGATCATCAATAGATAGAAGATGTTACTTCATGGAATTATATGATGACTGATTTATTATAACCATTTTATTTGTCTTAGTTGGATAATATTAATTCTTTTCATATGATTTTTAATTTATTTCCTAATAAGTTTTTTTAAGAAATGGTTTTCTATTAAAAAGGAATGGTGATTTTCAAAATACTATTCAGACCCTTATTTTTTGACCTAAATTAAAAAATATCCTCACTTTTTTTATGTTTGGATAGGGATATGTGGTCAATTATAATGCATCATGATCTAGGTTGGAATTTGTTCTCATACAGTGATATAAAATCATAGCTTATGGCTCACAGTAGATAAGAGATCGTGCAAAAAATACTAAATGGATGAATTGGAATTAAAAACCATGTTTTGTGAATTTAAAACATGGTGGACCCTTATTATAGGAACAAAATATTTGGTGTTTTATGAATACTAAATTTAAATAAAATTATCTTATTAATAGAAAAAAATATAATTAAATTAAAACAAAAGGAATATAATCAAATTTTTTAAATTAAAAAGTTCTACTCACCAGAGAGATGAAATAATAAAGATTATTCTATGAGTAAAACATCATGTAAATATTTCACTGACGAGGAATTAGATCAATGGTATCCAATGTATTATAAAGATAATTTGCTTTTGGATTTTTTGGTGAAAATTAATATTTTTGTTTTCTCTAAAATTTCTTATATTCCAGATTTGGTTGATCATAATAGAGATACTCAAACATTGAATACTGATTGTTTATGGGTGATTCATAAACTCAATAATGGGATAACCATTTTTTTGTGAATTCTATATCAGATATCTATTATGGGTTTTAGTTGCCATATTTTGGTGACACAAACCTAATAAGATTACATATTTTCTAGATAACATCATTCATGATTGGTTTTTTATTAGTATGGAAAAAATATATAATGTTATGAAATAATAGTTTACTGAGAAAGAATAAATATGTAGTTGTAAAATAATATCTCTATTTTCCTCACATATCAGAAGGTATTGGTTGAGAAAAAATAGCCAGTATGTATGTTGAAATGTTTATCAATAACCTCAACGAAATGGGATTATTTATTCGAGGATTTTGTAAAACATATACCAAAAATGATAGGGAATAAATTCCATATATGTGATTGTGGATCAAATAAAATATTATACTTACTTCAACCTTATTACTAAAACTAATATTTTGGGATTTTATCTGAAATATATAATTAGGTTATAATGAAGATTCATGGGGTTATTTTTGTTATTATTTATAACTAAGACCATAGGATTACCTCTCAGTCTTGGATATAATTATATCAGGACCTTTGTGGAAAACTGGTCCTAACAAAAAGTATCAACATAATATGGAAAAATAATCATAACAGATGATCTAATCAACATAATTCATTATTATATCTTGGGTAATGTATTTTTTTTGTTTATGGAAAGTTCATATTTATTGTTATTGGAATTTTCATACAATGTAATTTATCACGCCAAAATAAATATATCTATTTTTGTAAAATTGTATGTTTATTTATGTCAATATCCACATTATTAGGTGAAAATATGTGTAAATTCACTCATCATACCTACAATTGTGAAAAATGTGAATAAAATTCAGATGATCCAAAAAAGGATGGAGATAGCTCAGATTAAAAAAAAATTATATATATATTAGTGTTCATGACCTTGATTTATTGATTTCGATGATCGTTTTTTCTTAGATATATCATAAATGCCAAGGAATCGTTAGTTTTTCAAATATTTAATGATTTATCCATAGTATATTTGACATGTTTTAGTACCAGATATTGAGGTTAATAAGTTTATCATTTGGATTTGACATCAAATAGTAGTTTAGTGCATAAATTTTTTCATGTATCTCAATTAAATATTTACCAACCTAATATTTAAAATGTGATTATAGTTACCATGTTTTTAATAATCCATAATATACATTGATTCTTGTGTTGTTAAAAAAATTTATAGGAATGAGAAAATATTATTTGTGAAATGAAATAGTTATTTTGTGAGTTTTTATGGTAGCATGGTAAGATTCAATATGGGTCATGAGATCTAGAGAAGGAAATTTTAACGAAATTTCCTGATCACAACATGGAAAAAAATTATACATTTTTTGGATTTAATAACAAATATTTGGGAGAATATGGAACCCCATTTTCCAAGTATATGAATATATAATTATATTATTCAATTTTATATAATACAGGGTGATGATTGAGGATTTATGGTGTGTTGTTTAGTGTTTTTTGATTTCTATGAAAGGTATATGAAATTAGAATGTTTTTTAGAAATTATGAACTATATCTTGGAAATAGACAAACATTTTCTAGGTGTTATTGGGAAGCCGAATTTTTAGAAATTCGTTTGAACCAACTATATGAGAACCCAAGGGAAAACTATGAAATGTGAAATATAGGGAAAATTATATTTTTAAATAATTTTTCTAACTATGTGAGACAACCATGTGATGGGTTTTCTAAAGGATGTTTCACTACAATTTTTTTACATGTCTTTCCAACCATTGCATCTTTCTATATGATATGTATTAATTATTCAATATATTATATTTCCATTTAGAAAATCCCACAAAAACATAATTTTATATATTCTCCTTGGGTAACCAATTCATCTTCTTCCCAGTGCTCTAATAGGGATTCCCTTTGACCCAGAGTCATTTTTGGGAAAGCTATGTTCTTTGGAAACCTTGATTCACCAGTAAATCATTGTCTCCATTACTTAATACATTCATTTTCTATCACCTGGATTGTGTTATCTAGTCTTCCATATATATATATATATGTTAATATATTTATTAGATATTGTTAGATTTATTGAATAGGTGGATGATCCAGGGTTTGATAAAGAAGATATTAGTGTTATTCTTCATTTTTAACGTCCATTGCGAGGTGGGTGGATTCTCTCTCATATATATATGAAAAAACTAACAGAATTAGTTTTTTAAAAAGGGGTTTTTTATATTTTTATTCAAACCCTCTATTATTCCTGAATGAATTATCTTTATGGAAATAACATTGGAATTATTGGAAATTTGATGGGTTTCATGAAAAATATTAGCTTAGGATTTTAAAAATATAGATTAAAAATATGAAATTGTTTTGATAAATGAATTTTTTATAATAAAATGATATCAATAAAGGGTTGGGTTTATGTGAAATGTAATTTAGAATTTGGTTTCACATTCATTGTTGTAAATATTTCATTATTATACATGACTTTGAATGTGTGGAATTTCTTTGGGGGAATATTCATTTGATGGACATGATCCTACATAAGGGACATGTGTCATTAACGCACATGTAAATTGATCACATTTTTATTAAATTGTTAATAGAATAGATAATTCCTTTAAGATTTGTAATATCACTTGGATTTCATGTCTGTGTATATGTGGAAGGATGAGAATGTGTTTGATATTTTTTTTAAATGGTTATAGAACATTATTTATTATTTTCCATGGATAATATTATTGTTATTAAATAAAATAATTTATCCCATTTCCCAAAATATGTGGGAATGTGTGTGTGTTTAATAACCTATTATTATCCTATTGGAATGAGTATGTATGACCTTGGATAAGTCCTACTGGGTTTATATTAACCTACTTCTTGCTAACATTGGTGAATTTTCACATTTCACGTAGTAACATATCTGAAGGGAAAGGAAACATGCATCTCTACTGATGATCCTTGATACCATGGGTTCAAATTATGGAGTTTTATCATGGTTCTAGTTGGGGTATACCTTTGAGGATATTTCATTGGTTTTTATCGGTTTTTTTGTCATTAGTTTTTATTTTGGTGTTTTCCTTATTTTTCTAGGATTTTACTTTGATGTGGGTGGATAATTTCAGTTGTTACATGGGTTTTTTCATTATTTAATTATATATGTGGGTTGAAGTTTTTGAAGTGTTGCGAGGATGAATTATCTTTAAATTAAAAATAATTCCCCAACATTTTCAAAAGATCATTCACTTATTCCTAGTCATAGTTTTCATAGGGATTTTACCTTAGGCATGTAATACCCTTACCCCTTATCAAGATAATGAGGAGCAGTGGTTGTTACAATAATTCATTATTATTCCCCATTCCTGATTATTTCTACTGGTTTATGGTATGAGAATCTTCTAGTAGATACTATATCATATTATTTATTCCCATAACAAGCATTATAGACTATTTGATAATATATACAGAACCCTTGAAAACTAAAATTAAGATTAAATAATAATATACATTATTAATAGTAGGGAAGATAGTCTATTAATGATAAATAACATAGAAGTAATCATTAATATAAAAACCAAACATGAATAAGGATAGATCAAATCCTCACTGAATGATATACACTAAGACGGATTTCCCTGAAATGGACTACCATAAAATAAAAATTATTCCACTAGGTGATGATATAAAGGAAAAAGTCTAGTGGTTTGTAGGATATTTTATTCATTTTAGTGGAATTAATTCAATAATATTTCTCTATAAGAGAATATATGATGAATTACTCCTCATGTGTATTGATGGAGAAGAGAAATTGGTGTTATAAAATAATTACACGCTATCAAATAAAATTCCCACCAGTTAAGAGACATTACATTAATTTAAATGAAAATTATTTTTTCATTATGAAATTATATGATACCATATTTTATATATTTTTTCATAAAATTTTATTCCATTCTATTGAATTATAATTTATTACTTCAACCTTAGATCCTTTTCAGTCTCCTATGTACTTTTAACCAATTTTAATATTAAGAATAAATGTAACGGTACTGTATCCATAAGAAACTGACAAGATGATTATGTACATCATTACATCCACATTAATCATCACTATATGGTATCTATCTATATAAATAATGTATTTGAGGAGAAGTTAATTGATCAATTATGTGAAGAACAATATTTGGTATCCATCATGAAATATAAATAGTAACTGACATGATATTTTTCTCTTCTAAAATAAAATTATTTTAATCGAGAATAATATATTTCATCAATCTAGTTATACAACTAATATATATTTGAAAATTAGAATTTGGAGGATTTAAAATAAAATTCATTAAAATATCATTCAGAATATGGTGAATAATGTTACAAGTACTTTTGTGATATATTAGTATATATTTTCTTTCCTTATCATAAAAATACATGTACTTCCATTTTTTAGAATACAAATTACTTTATATATTGAACATATGTAATATATGTTCACATATTTATTAATGACCTAATCAGGATTTTTATGTCAATAATTCTCTACCTTAAATTTTATCTTTATTACAATTTATATTTTTATATAAATTTCTTTTATCTGTATCACCAAAAGCTTCCACGGTACGTTTCCCTTTGAATAATTCAATAGCTTGCATTGTACGCAATTTCAAGATTCTAAAACACCATGACGAATCAAACTAGCAGTTGTAAACAATAATACCAACTTTTTGAAATTTTATAAATTTTCTCTATCAAAATTGAATTCATTTTTGTATTCTGAATATTGAAATTAGGCTACAGAAAAATTTTGGTACTTTTCGGATAACGTTTATATTTTGATGAATAGTGAAAATTACTGAATTTTAATTAAAAACAACTTTTTAAATCAAAATTATTAATAGTGATAAACTATGAATTTGAGTTGTTTTGAAGTATATTTAGAATATATTTTAACCATTTAATATAATTTTTGAAATTGGACATAATTTTACAATTAAATCGGACATAAACAAGTGTCAGTCTTTCCATAGTTATTATTTCTTAAAAACATGCTTTTTGTTTTGAAAAAAAAATTATATTTAAATTAATTTCTACCACTTCTGAGTTTTGATTTTGGAAAAATGGATTCCATATTTGGAATCAGGATGTCCCAATTGTGTAAAATAGGTAACTTTTATTTTTATACATTTTGAATAATTACTTCTGTAAATATTTTATTTACCATGGTTAAAGGGGTAAATCCGGTAAATAATGGTAAAAAAATAATATTATAATAATAATAAATTACCAAAAAAACGTTTCCTAACCTTATTGGTAGATACATGTCCGACAATGGGCATCTTTTGGTCTATTTCAGGTCCCATGGAGCCAATTTTATGTCATAACGACACTTTATATTAATTAAGTTAATATACATACAAAAATGACATAAGCATATATCTCATTGTAAAACAATTTTTACAAAGTGTTATATATGTTATATTTTCGACTATAAATATTTATTATAAAGATAAACTGAATTACTACATAATGGTATTTTATTTATAAATTTTATACATTTAATAATTATATTTATTTATGACACAATAATGAGGCATTATTTTCTTTATTATTAAAAGAATCAAATAATTGGTATTATAAAAGTTAAATTAAATATAATTTGAACGTTTTGATGTCATACAATAATTTTATTGGTTAATATTACATGTTTGGATTTCATAAATAATTTGTTTTCGAATTAATAATGTTGTTAAGACTTTAACCAAAATTAGTTATTAAATATTCTCAAAATTGAAAAAAATGAGTTTGTAGAACAAGTATTATATTATTAATTGATATTCTATTCCTAAAAATATAAGGTTGATCCAAATTACTAATATCATGATAGGTTTATCATTAACGGAACACTTGAAGGTCCCTTGGTTGTATATATTAATTTTATTAAATATATAAAATAAAAATACAAAGTGGCATGGTAAATGTCAATCTAATTAACTATGAGTTAAAACTAAAAGATAAGGTTAATATAATGACACAAACCTGTCTAAAATCTATTTGTTGAATGGATTTATACCCATTCCTACATTATACTTTGAATAATCCACATTTTAGACATTAGAAACTTAATAAGAATGTATTATAAATTAATACATTATAATTTTTCTAAAGAGCCTCTCCTCCCCCTTATAAAAGGACACTACTTCTAACCAATTATTCAAACCATAAAAGCATTTTGGTTCGGCCAAACCTTGACCAAATATACCCCCAACTTCCCTCACTTCAATCTAGAGTCCTTAGTTTGATCATAAAGCCAACATAAAGATCCCTTTTGATCAAATCAAAAGGAATAACCTGAAAAAGAGGTAATGTTTTCACCACCCTCATTCAAGTTCCTTTCATCATCAACATCTTCTTTCATTGTTATTTCTATTCTAAAATAATAACTATAGTATCTTATATATACTGTGATATTATTATAAATATGTTACAACCATATTTAGTATTCTATCCATCCTTTGAGTGAGATGTCACCATACGTTCGTAAGTACGACTTACCATCTCCACGTCGTGGTGTAATTGATATTCAATATATTATTATTTGGATGGGTATAATAATGATATGTAATTCATGTAAATAATAAATATAACATGATTATTATTCTGTATATATGATATACCATCCAATTATATATTATTTTAATATCAAAATAATGATATTGTCGCTCGTGCGTGCGTACGGACTACCATCTCCATGAACACGATGAGATTCATTCCCCATCGTTTCCATTCAAGAATAATTCTCATTTGATGATTAAAATTAATTTTTAATAACTTTATATAAGTATGGATATGAATAAGATACAAACTATTCATAAAAAACATGACTTATGTAACAAAACATATAGAAGAAAACCAGTACGTTAACACCTGAAACGACGATAATACTAAAATATTATTAACAAAGCATTAATAGAAGATCATATATGATATCATAATTATGTATATGGTTATTTTATAACGTAATATCAATGTTTTAAATATTATGAAGGATTTTAACATACCTTCGAATAAGGAAATGTAAAATGTAATGGTTTATTTCACAATCTGTTCATTATCCGAGGTTGTTTATATGTAATAATCTTCTGGGACCTCTTTATCATCAACATCCATGTTTCTTAAAAATGTATTTCAAATCATTATTAATAAATTATATACTATGGGTTAAATTCATTTATACCCTTGTTTAATTTTTATAAGATGTTTATAAAGGAATCTTTCTGTCATTTTCCAAACAAGGTCATTTTTAACCTTTTTGACAAAATTAAGGTAAGAATGTATTTTTTAACTTATACGGTGGGTGTGACTATTTCCTACCATTGTAAAATCTCCAAATATTCCCTTGCAATATTATAAGAATATTTTTAAAGTAAATTTTTTCTTTTCTAATTATGTGACATTTAAATGATTTCAATAAAAAAGAGATATTTCTCTCAAATATTTTTGATTTCATCTATGTCAACATCTTTTGATGGATTTTAAGTTTATCTAAAGTTGATTTATTATGAAACAAAACTTCCATATAGTATTGAAGATTTTTTGATATGTTTGACTACGGAAGTGTTATTTTTATACCATTCATGGTTTATAGATAAAATATTGACATTTTCTATGGTAGTTTTAATATGAATGTTTATGTTATTTTTAAACCTTTTCTTATGGAAGTGCATTGGACTTATTAAGTGATAGGTGGATCCCGCTATATCTCCTAGATGCATAGGTATGTATCATGAGTCAAACTAGTGATTGGAAAAAGGCCTTGACAAAATATTGTTTGATGTCTTGGCACAAGGCCTTGACTATTGGTTATGATAGTCTGGCATTATGCATTCCATCAGTATGAAAGTGGATATTGATATTACATGTGATTATTAGATTAGTATATTATAGATGTGAATAAGTATATGGAATTAGTTTATTTTATTTCTTCCATATTATGTTGAAGTTCAATTTTAAAATGCGTTTTTTAGTTATACATTTCCTTCAATGTTCATACTTATTTAAGAAAGTTTCCACTATATTGTAATCCTTATTAGGCATCTGAGCTCACCCCATTCTATGTTTTATTTTTCTCATGATGTGAATAAGTATTTTATGAATGACATGTATGGATTGTATGATGGAATATGAGTGTCGACTATGGAGACTATGTCGTTGTAGTTTTCATTTTATGATGTAATGTAAACTTTATGAATGTATCTGGTGTTTCCAAGGATACTAAATTAATCTGTCTTTCAAGACATGATATTTTGTGATAATTCCAATGTAATGTAATAATGCACCCACTCTGGGTTACTGGGGTCGGGGCGTTACAGTTGGTTTCAGAGGATGTTTAGTACATACCATGGAATCTATATTTAGATAAACTCTTATTAGAGAACATAGACATAAGATGTATTTTGAGGATTAGTATAGAAGAACTTCCTAGAATTTTGGTATGGTAGAGATTTTGTGAGTTTTCCAAGCAATACATCCATGTCTGGATACGATCAAGTAGAGATAGCTCTGGCACAGATATTCCTAAGGGTAAAACCTGAAAACACTGCTTTGAGCTAGACTTGAACGGGAACTGGTGCACGACAACAGGCCTTGCTGCACTCTTGGTTACGAAAGTCCCAGGGGATATTCTTAGGATAATTATCATTTTCATTACAAACCATTATGAATGGTTTATTAGTATATACTTCCTCAATAATTTTTTTATGATTATGGATTATATCCATAAACTTTTCAATTTATGTTAAGTGTTTTACAAGTTTGGATTTATGTATTGTGATTCATAAAATAATCTAGTTTATTGAATTGTTTACAAAATGGCACATAGTAGAATAAATGGAAACTATATCAATTCACGCACTCTATGTAGGGATTTCCCTCCTCCTCAAGATAATTATAGTGGAGATGGTGATGCAGCTGGTGTGGATGAACTAATCACCATACTGGGACAACTCACTCAGGTTATGAATACTTTCCTTACCCGTATGGAGGACCCTGATCCATAGCATGTAGGATCAATGATAGATCGCTTCATGAGGAAATAACCACAAACCTTATATGGGATTAAAAAAACACTAGTAACTTAGAAAATGGATAAATTCCTTAAATAAAATATTCCATGCCTTGGGATGTAGTGAAAGGGAAAAAGTTATCATGGTAGTTTACCCCCTCACTGGAGATGCTGATCAATTGTGGTCATTGATTCAAAACACAATGTAAGATGATGAAGTATCATATATGGAATGGAGGGAGATAAAATAGATTTTCATAGAAAAATACTATCCCCGTGACCATCGAAAAAATATGGAAAGGCAATTTCTGAGTCTGAAACAAAAAGAGGATGAGAATGTCCCAAAGTATGAGGCTAACATTACAAGGTTATCAGGGTATGCTGGATATTATATACGTAACCCAAGAAGTAATATTGATCATTTATTTGATGTGTTAAAACCATTTATTCATTGAGAATTAGTGTCACAATCCTTCTCATCTTACGAAGATATTGTCTCATGTGCAATCAAGAGAGAAAAATAATTCTCTAAGTCTTACAAATTTAATGAAAATCAAGAGAATAAGAGATCTGTTGACCACTCCGGAAATGGAAATAAAGGGGTGAAGGAAAATTTTGATTATCCATCCTTCAGTTAATGTGGGAAGGAATAGCCCGGTAATTGCTTGAATGGAATGGGAGTCTATTACAAGTGTGGTGACAAAGGCCACCAAGCTCATGATTGAAAGGGAAAGAGAGTTGTTTTCAATGTGTAATGATATAATTGTAGAGAGATGGGACATTATGAAAATGAGTTTCCTAAGTGTCCGGGGAACTTATCTCAGAAAATTCCAAGGGATCAAGGCCAAGCATATGCTATCACTACTGCTGAGTTAGAATATTCGAACGACGTGGTGGCATGTAATTTAATGGTTTCCTCAAGTTTAGAAAATACATTATTTGAATCTAGGTCATCGCATTGTTTCATATCATCCCTATTTTCTACGAAAATTATATATTTCCAATTTGATTTAACAATAGAGTTGTCAGTTAAAACTCATAAGGGAAGAATCATTGCAACAAAGTTTTGTAAATCACTACCCATTAGAACACATAAATGTTCTTTATCTGCTGATCTCATCATCATTCCTATTATTGAGTTTGATATAATCCTCATTATGGATTGTCTTTTGGACCATGATTCAATGATTTATTGTAGGAAGAATGATGTTACAATTTTTGATGATGATGATAAAGAACACCTAATCTTTAGAGAAGAATCATCACCACCTGATTCTTACCTAGATACACCCCCAATAGCTCAACTAAATTCAACTATTATGGGGGAAAAGAATGATATAATTATGGGAATGTAAAGTAATGGTCAAATATAGGATGTACCAATTTTGAGAGAATATGATGATTTTTTTCCAGAATATTTACCTGGACATCCTCCAGAATGAGAAATTGATTTTTCAATTGATTTAATTCCTTGTTCAAGTCCTATATCGAAGACCCCTTATAGAATGGAAGATGTTGAATTAGTTGAACTAAAGAAACAACTAGAGTAATTGCGTAATAAGGTATTTATTCACCCTAGTGTTTCTCCATGGGGAGACCCTATCCTTTTTGTTAAAAAGAAAGATGGATCTATGAGGTTATGTATCGACTACAGGGAGATCGATGCTATAACAATAAAGAACAAGTATACCCTACCTCGCATTGATGATTTATTCTACCAACTGCATGGAGATCAATAATTTTCTAAGATTGAGATTCGATCGGGATACCATCAGTTGTGTGTGAATAAAAAATACATTCTGAAGACAGTGTTTTGAACCAAGTATGGGGATTACGAGTTTTCAATAATGCCTTTTGGATTGGCTAATGAACCTTCTGTATTTGTGGATCTTATGAATTGAGTTTTCAAGGAATATCTCGATGATTTTGTGGTGGTATTTATTGATTATATCATGATATAATCAAAAAGCGATGAGGATCATGAAAATCACTTGCGCATTATCCTGATGACTCTAAGAAGACATGAATTATATGAAAAGTTTAGCTAGTGCGAATTCTGGATTCGGGAGATTTCTAATTATGGCCATATTGTCTCTAATGATGGAATCCATTTTTATCCTTCTATGACCAAGGCGATCCAAGAATGGACAGCCCCGATGAGTATAACTTAGGTACACAGTTTTATTGGCTTAGAAGGTTATTATCTGTGTTTTCTCCAAAAAATTGCCCGATTGGCTAACCCATTAACGAAGCTCACACGTCAAGGGGTTAAATATGTTTGGATAAAAGAGTGTGACAAATGTTTTGAATAACTAAAGAGAATATTAGTCAATTATTTCTATTTTGACTCTACCATCGAAGAATGATGGGTTCGTTATTTACAGTGATGCATCAATGAAAGGACTTGGTTGTGTCCTTATGCATAATGATAGAGATATTGCCTATTCATCAAGACAGCTGAAAATTCATGAGAAAAACTATCCTTCTCATGATCATTAGTTAGATGCTGTAATTTTTTCCTTGAATATATGGAGACATTATCTCTATGGTGAAAAATGTGAGATTTATACTGATCACAAGAGTTTGAATTACATTTTCTCACAGAATGAACTCAACATGGGGAAAAGGCGATGGCTCGAACTACTCAAGGATTATGATTTCACAATACACTACACACTGGGAAGGAAAATAAGGTGATAGATTCTTTGATTAGAAAGGATCATGGAGTTTTGAATGTGATGAGAATTGAAAGGGATCCTATTTTTATGGACCTAGTAAAGATGGATATGAGAATTACCATGGAAGGTGAAACATCGATAATTTTTCAAATGGTTTCCAAACAATCTTTAATAGAAAGGATAAAGAGTTCTTAGACCGACGATGAAGAATTTCAAAAGAAGATTAAAGCTGTGAGTGATGGGAGAATGAGTGACATTGTGTATGAAGATGGAATTTTGAAATTTGGGAAGAGATATTGTGTTCCCGGTATACTTGATCTAAAAAGGGAATTGTTGGATGATGCTCATAGTTCCAATTTCTCTATACACCTTGGGAGCACCAAAATGTATTTAGATTTGAAGGAACATTTTGGTGGGGAAACATGAAGAGGGAGATTGCTGATTTTGTATCAAGATGTATGGTTTGTCAACAAGTGAAATCTGGAAGGCAATAGCCTGGAGGAGTCATGAACCTCTTCCCATACCTGAGTGGAAATGGGATAATATTAAGATGGACATAGTCATGGGGCTAAAAAATACTCTTAGAAGTAATGATGCAATATGGTTCATTGTTTATTATCATACCAAGTCAGCACATTTTCATTATATAAGAGAAGATCTACCACATGAACATATAGAAAGAATATATATTAATGAAGTTGTGATACTTCATGGTGTACCCATATCGATTCTTTCTGATTGTGATATACGTTTTACTTCAAGATTTTGGAAAAGTCTTTAGAAAGACCTGGATACTGAACTTCATTTAATAATTTCATACCATCCTCAAATACATGGAATATCACAACGGACACTTCAAACCTTAGAAGAAATTTTTAGATCATGCTCCCTTAACATTCAGGGTATGTGGGATCAATATTTATCTATGGTGGAATTTTCCTATAACAATAGCTTCCATTAATGTATTCTGACAGCACCATATAAAGAATTATAGAGAAAGAGATGTCACACACCAACCTGTTGGGATGACGTTGGTGAAAGAGATCTTGTAGGCCCAGAACTAGTGGAGGAAACAACTGAAAAGGTGAAGGTAATCTGAAAACACATCAAAGCAGCTCAATGTATGGAGAATAGATATATCAATAACTGAAGGAAGGATTTGGAAGTTCATGTAGGAGATCATGTTTTCTTGAATGTATCTCCATGGAAGGGAGTTATATGTTTCTGTAAGAAAGGTAAATTGAGTCCCAGGTACATTGGACCTTTTGAAATTCTAGAACGAATTGGGGTTGTAGCTTACTGTTTCGCAATTCCTCCAAGACTCTCCAATGTTCACGAAGTGTTCCGCGTATCACTATTGAGAAAATATATTCCTGACCCAACAAATTTACTCACCTATGAGGAATTAAAACTGGAACCAGATATTTCTTATTGCAAAGATCCCATTAGGATTCTTGATACAATAGAACAGGTGTTGAGAAATCGGATGACTGGTCTGGTAAACGTTTTATGGAGAAACCATAAGATGGAAGAGGCAACGTGGGAACCAGAGGAACTTATGATGAAGAACCACTCGAGTATTTTTAAGCAATAATATTCCATAAATATCAAGGATGAAATTATTTGAACTAGGGGAGAATGTTACACCCCAAGATTCCAAGGTACGTTTCTCTTTGAATAACGCAGTCGCTTGAATTGTATGCAATTTCGAGATTCTAACACACTGTGACCAATCAAACTAGCTGTTTTAAATAGTAATAACCGATTTTTGAATTTTATAAATTTTATCTCTCAAAACTGACTTTATTTTTGGATTTGGATTATCGAAATTATCATAGGGTGAAATTTTGGTACTTTTCGGATAACTTTTATTTTTTGATGAATAGTGAAAATTACTAAATTTTAATTAAAAACAACTTTTTAATCAAAATAATTAATAGTGAAAAATTATGAATTTGAGTGGTTTTAAAGTAGATTTAGAATTTATTTTTACTACATAATACAGTTTTGGTCATTGGACATAATTTCACAATTAAAACGGACATAAACAAGTGTCATTTTTTATAGTTATTATTTCTTTAAAACATGATTTTTGTTTTGATAGTGGGAATTAATTTTAAAATATTGTCTTCCACATCTGTGTTTTGAATTAGAAAAAATTAATTCCATATTTGGAATCAAGAAGACCAAATTGTGTAAATAGGTAACTATTATTTTTAGACATTTTGAATAATTACTTAAGTAAATATTTTATTTTAATGCTTTAAGTGGTAAATCGGGTAAATAAGGGTAAAAAATATTATTATTATAATAATGAATTGCCCTAAAACATGTCCAAACCTTATTGGTTGATAAATGTCCGACCATGGGCATCTTTGGGTCGATTATGGGACCCCAAGTAGCCAATTTGTTTTGATAAGGACACTTTATATTAATTAAGTTAAAGTAAATACAAAAATAACATAAGCATATATATTTTAGAAAAACAATTTTTACATAGGGTTATATATGTTATATTTTCGACTATAGATATTAATTAGAAAGGAATAATTAATTAATATATAATGGTATTTTATTTATAATTTTATACATTTAATTATAAAATTTATTTACGACACAATAATGATGCAATATTTTACTTATTAATGAAAGAATCAAATAATTGTTATTATAAAAGTTAAAATAAATATAATTTGAAAGTTTTGATGCCATAAACTAACATTATTGGTCAATATGACATGTTAATATTTCTTAAATAAATTTTGTTCAAATTAATAAAGTTGTTAAGACTTTATCCAAAATCAATTATGAAATATTTTCAAAATTGACAAAAATGAGTTTTTAAAACAAGTATTATATTATTAATTGATATTCTATTCCTAAAAATCTAAGGTTCGGCCAAAGAACTAATATCATGATAGGTGTTTCATTAATGGTCCACTTGGTGGTCTCATGGTTGTATATATTAATTTTATTAACTATATAAATTAAAAATACAAAGTGGCATGGTAAATGTCAATCTAATTAACAATGAGTTAAAACTAAAAGATAAGGTTGATATAATGACACAATTCTATGAAAAATCTATTAGTTGAATGGATTTAGACCCATCCCTACCTTATACCTTGAATAATCTACTTTTTAAACATTATAAACAGAATAAGAATTTATTATAAATTAATACTTTATGTTTTTCCTAAAGAGACCCTCCTCCCCCTTATAAAAGGACAAAACGTCTATCCAATTATTCAAACCATAAAAACCATTTGGTTCGGCCAAACCCTGCCTAAATATCCTCCCAAATTCTCTCAGTTCAACCTGGAGGCCTTAGTTTGATCAGAAATCCAGCCTAAAGAGCCCTTTTGATCAAATCAAAAGGAAGAACCTGATGAAGAGGTAATGTTTTCACCCCCCTCATTCAAGTTCATTTATTATTCAACTTCTTATTTATTTGATATTTCCATTATAAAATTATAACTACAGTATTTTATATATACTGTGATGTTATTATAAATATGGTACAACCATATTCAGTATTCTATCCATCCTTTGAATGACATGTCTCCATACGTGTGTACGTATGGCTTACCGTCTCCACGTCGTGGTGTAATTATTATTCAATATATTATTATTTTTATGGTTATAATAATGATATGTAATTCGTTTAAATAATAAATATAACATGATAAATATTCTGTATATATGATATACCATCTAATTATATATTATATTAATATCAAAAGAATGATATTGTCGCTCGTGCGTATGTACGGACTAACATCTCCACTAATGCGATGAGATTCATTCCACATCGTATCCATTCAATACTAATTATAATTTGATGATTAATTGTATTTTGTAATAACATTATATCATTATTGTCACGAACCGAATCTGGTCGCCACCAAAACTAGCACCAAACCCAGCCCGTGACATGACCCGAAGGGCGTTCCCTATCCCCATGGGCTGGAACAAGTGCCCGGGTATCATTTATTTTTGTTTGGGAACGATTTACCCTAATATGAAGGAATAAAACATTAAAAACAATCAATAAACTGAATCTGAAAAATGTAAACCAAACAATGTTTACACAAAAACCAGAACTGAATAAATATGTTTAAACACACTAAAAGTGTTCTAAAAACAAATAATGACAATATAATGAAATCCCCATGGACTCCACACGACAAGGGGGTCATCACCCACAAACCTTCTCTGCAACTCCGCCCCAACGATGAGGACTAACACCCTGAACTGCCATCGCCCATATCCTTCCCTTTACCTGAGTCATGCATAACAAAGTCTACTTACACCCAAGGGGTGTAAGTAGGGTGTGAGCCTAAGCCCAATAGGATACCACCCAATGATTCCAATGTGCATTCACTATAAGGTGAAGAAGCAAACATTTTTAATTCGTAAAGAAAAACAACGATGAAATTCCAAGAAATGAAACTTTCATTTAAAAGAAATGTTTTCAAACTAGAATTTCCAGAATGTTAACATATATAAATGGAAATGATATATACTGTAAAGTACTAAAAAACACCCAAATACATGGGTAAATTCTAAAAATCCAGTGAGCAACAAACCAGAAACACCCCTAGGCACTATGTTGTCTCGGGCCCTATGCACATCGTACCTCGGTGTAAAGAAACCATAGTAAAATCCACTCTCATGCATGATCCACTAGTAGGGATCATACCCACAACATAGTGGTTTACAATCATCATCCACATAGTTTAGTTAGAGTTGTATTTATCCAAATGCTAAGTGAAACAGGGACAACACCCATCCGGTCCACTAGCCGTACTAGTACAAATCCGCCCACCTATGTACCCGGGCTTCCCCTTTTGTGCTCAAACAATTTCAGCATGCAACATATATCCATTTTCAAATAAAATACCACTACTGGTCGCACACAATCAATACAGTATCTATCACATTTTTATACCACTTAAAACACACAATAAAACACTTTGATTTGTAATAAAACAATTCTTCAGAATCAAGTAGTGTCTTGCACAAAAAAAACACCTTGAGAACACCAATTGCACACTATGTGCACATTTTTGAATTACCAAAACATAAATGGAATCCCAATACATTTAAATTAAAACAAAAAATCATTTTATTGGGATGCCTCATATGGTTCAAGAAGTGATATCATTGTAAAACCTCCATTTTTACACAACACGGCTCTTAGAAATTCATCTGTATCGCAAACACCATTAAAACCAACTTTCACAGCATTTAACACATGTGAAAATCATAAAAACAGTATTTTCAGTCCTATTACAGTTCACTAAAATCAACTAATTACTTATAGGTTATCCCAAAATGAACCAATAAAATATTTGAATGAAAAGCCCCCAATCTCACCAAAAATGGAACTTAAAATTCATTTGCATTATAAAAGAAAGTAAAACCATTTTTTACAGAAACATTCAAGTGAAATAAACATTAAGGTACCATGAACATAGTAAGCTAATTCACAAAAATTGCACACACAATGTAATCACCTACCAAAACCAATGAAACACTTGAATCTCCGTGAGAAAATTAAATCGCACCGCCGCCGCACCAAGAGACAACTAGATCAAACCTAAAACCACATAAATTGGCCACGAAAGCCCAAAGTTAAACCCTAGGTTCGAAAACCTAGTTTCTGGACATTATTAAACTCAAATATAACCAATGATACCCAAAGAACAATGAGTTAAACCCAAAGTAATTTGAAAGAGGAAAGGAAATGGCTCATTTACTTGAAGTATCTTGAATTAATCACTCCAAAACACAAGTAGATGAAATTTAAAAGATCCAAAATTTAGGTTTCGTACGCACAAGATGTATTAGGTCATTTAAAAACTGGAATGGAGGATAAATATTGAGAATTGAGAGAGTTATGAAAGAAAGACTTTACCTCTTCAAATCTGGGCGATTTGAGGAACCCTCTGAAGTTCGGCATCAAATCGCGATTTACTAGAGCTTGAAAGAGGTGGGAGAGGGAATGGTCGCGCGGCCGGGTTCAATGGGGTTGGGCTCCACTTGGAATCACCGACAAATCCGAACAATTGAATAAGTTATAACATAATCAAAATTTATTTTTAAAACAGGAATTGGGCTTTCGGGCTGGCCTAACCCCTTAGATAAAAACCAAAATAAACCCTGGTTATGGATTTATAAAAGCTCCAAATTGAAATGGTGGTGTTAATAGGTCATGGGAGGTCATTTGGGAAGTTGAATGGGTGAAAAATATTAAAAAATGAAAATGTTATAAAAGAAACAAAATTGGTTTTTAAATCTGGAATTGGGCTCAAGGTTTGGCGCAATTAATGAAAACTCTCTCATTTCTCCATAAAAGATTGGGAACCCCCCCCCCAAACAAAGTATGAATGGAAATTAAATGAAATTTACCTTTAAAATAAGTCATGAGTGTGACAATTCTCCCCACCATAAAGCTTTCCGCCCCCGGAATGCCACAACAACACCAGATGCAAAAGCAAAGCCCAAACGATACACCATGACAGACTTTCTTACCACGTTTTCACCCTTTTCAAAAAGGACGAACATCTCCAGTTGATCAAACGAAGGAAGATTATACTCTCACCAAAAAAATAGTACCCCACTTACATAAAAATATGAAAAACATTAAAAACACATCCCAAAACAAAACACCTCAAATACTACAAGACCACGCTCAAGCAATCCACTTGAAACGAACAACGAACTCGAATAACGCTACCACAACATTACGTAAATAAAACCATTGGGTGTTCTCCAACCCCAAAATTACCCAAGTAACAAATTTTTGGATAGATAGACTTGAAAGATACAACCTCCTACCTAGAATACACCATGGAGAAAACTGAGTCACTAGTACGGGGTGACCCAATCTGGACATCCCACCACCAGGGACAACTCAATTTTCTTAGATAGAATAAGGATAACAATTGGGGAAGGAACGAACGGTCTCCACATCATAAGGGTTAAACTAAAATTATTCCTTTTCCAAGATAACATACATGATACCCATGATGGGTCTCCCCACCATAATAATGAACACAACTTTCCTTAAGACAAAATCAATACACTAACAAGGGGCCTCAGACGGAATTCCCAGCATTAGGGGTAGATTAATATCAGAATTATTCCAATGAAACTTAAATGAGTCCCATTGTGGGTATACCCCAAACAAAACCCAACCATATTAACTAAATATTACGGGATAACAAAAACAAAAACAATAGAATTTTAAGGAGCTGGCATGGCTGCATAGTTGGTTTGCACGGTTTGGGAAACCGCGAGTTAACTGTGCGGATCATTCTATCCAAAGAGGAAACTTCACACAGTTTCCTTGGCCAAGGTTCAAGGACATGCGGAGACCATGCATTAGCTACTGTCTCTTATCACACGGTCCCCTGGGTTGGCAAATGGTTAGTTCTAACCACATACAAACTATGCACTTCAACCTGCCTAACCCAAATTTTAAACTTTTCTCCAAAAACACAAGGGACCCCAAAGGGGAAAAAATAACTCAGGGTATTACATGGGAACAAGGTACTCACACCTATTTCCACCAAATGTGAGAAATTGGAACAAGATGACGGCACCATAGGTTTAAACTATTCATATCTTTCATATTGAGGATATGACCTTGACCAAAAGTTTGAACGAATCAGGGTTTCCCCTAACTACGCGCCAGCTTCTCTCCGTGGCCTATGGCTGGAGCTCAATGGATTGAAGCATCTTCGGCCTCGTAGTTAGGATTTGGAAACCCCTAAACTGAAAATATTCTTCCAGTTCCAAAAACAATTATACTATAATCTCAGATGGTCTCATTGAGACATGACGCACTTCAAACCCGCTTTTCCCCAACCCATCATTTTACCAAAACAAGAACTAAGATGATGCACACACATCACCCCTTTTTTGCTTCGGATGCTAAACATAAGAATGAAAGGACATATAGAAATACATTCCTCTAGAACATGGGATTTATAATTTCCTATAGGGAGACACACATCCAACAAAAAAAAGTGACTCTCATAAGATTTCTCAATCTTCACCCTTATAGTCAAATGAACACATGACATCGCAAGGCATCACCGAACATAACCATTGTGGATAAAAGAAAACAAAAATAGAGGGACCTTGTACTATGTCCAAAATAGAAAATGATTCCATCAAGTGTCCATAATAGCCACTCTTGGCAAGATCTTGCACACCGGTGGCCTAACATGAACTCTTGATTCAATGAGACTGACGAAAGACCCAGAGGCCCTTTAAGACATCATTCTACACTGACAACTCTGAACTTCATTGACCTTAGACAACTTAGGAAACATAAGAAACTAAGGTCTATTTCAACCTCCCAAAAATACTCTCCCTCTATAGGGGGATCTGCATAATTGAAAAAGTAGAGGGGTAAACACAATCTCCAAACCTCAAGAATAAAGTCCTTATGTTGATCAACTGGAGGATCATCCAATGGTGAATCACCATAGGCCAAACATGAATCATACATTAACACATTATGGGGGCATACCCTGGCCTACAGGAAAACCCAAGGACAAAACCAAACTTGTCATTTGGTCACAAAAGACCACAAACCTGAACCGAACAAATGATGGGAGCCACCACATTGGCCTCCCAAACTTTTCCTCAAAAGAGACCACTGACCGACACTTCATTCCAACTTATCAATGAAACACCAAACAAAAACATCGTTCAAACAAGAGGGGTTATTGAACTCGAAACATCCCACAATAATAATCCTGAAAACACATATCCATACCTCCCAACCATACATTTTCAAAACACAACACTTTCCTTCAAAAAAAATTATTAAAAAAAACAGTGTTGGTGGGTTGCGCATTTATTAATGGTATCTCATGAGCCTCACACATGCATGTTTACATGACACACTAGGAACCCACCTCATATCCATACATATTACCAAATAAACCTATGCATGTGGTCACCCTTGATAGCACTAATTACCAAAAATCAAACCTTTCCTCTTTTTTAAATAAAAACTTTAACCACAATTTTCCTTTCTCAAAAACATTAACCATAATATCAATACAAAATTTTTAATCTCACAAACCTATTTAGAAAATAATGAATAATTCAATAAAAGCACATATTCATGCCTTTCACAATTCTTTCAAAACATTTCAACCCATTTCAAAACACTTCTAAATTCATGAAAAACACCATTTCATAAATCTCCATTTAATTAAGAACTCAACTCTTCTCATTTCAAGAAAAGGTTCTAAAAGTTCATAATTTTTTTTGTTCATTAGTAACCAAACCCAAAATCCATATTCAACCCCCACACAAAAATTCTAGAAAACTTAATTCAATCCAAAACAGTTTTCCACGGTTTAAAAAAAATTCCACTAGAAACATATTTTCAAAACCCCAATTAACATAGTTCATACTTTCAAAAGAGGTATAAACACATAATTTAACCTTTTTAAATAATTCTAAAATTTCATTTATAGACTTTAAAAAAAACCATTTTCACTTTACTAGAAAATAACTTCACAAAAATTCACACTCCTTAATGTGAAGTCATTTTTTTGCATAAAAACATGTTTCCATGATTCCAAAACAAAGAGGCACCAGACAATGTGAGAGGAAACTAGTTTCGGTGGGTGACTTGGACATATGGTTGGCAGCCATATTCCAATCACTTCTCCATCACAGAGAGTATTCTAGGGAAATATCCATGGCTCCACATGGCTTGCCAAGCCCTGCGAGCTCACTGAGATTATTTGCCCAACTCTCTTTTCATTTCACATAGTCATCATTAAACCAAGAAAACCAAATGAATTAGATAAATCCATAAATCCCCTAGGGAATTGAATCTCGTCCTGAGGTGTGTTGGCCAGGCACACTACCCATGACTGAAATGTCAAGTCCCGACAATCCTAGCTCCAGACTATCCTGACTCTTCCCCAAATAACATGACCCAAGCAGTGAACCTCCAATGATACCATTTTGTCACGAACCGAATCTGGTCGCCACCAAAACTGGCACCAAACCCAGCCCGTGACATGACCCGAAGGGCATTCCCTATCCCCACGGGCTGGCACAAGTGCCCGGGTATCATTTATTTTTGTTTGGGAATGATTTACCTTAATATGAAGGCATAAAACATTAAAAACAATCAATAAACTGAATCTGAAAAATGTAAACCAAACGACGTTTACACAAAAACCATAACTGAATACATATGTTTAAAGACACTAAAAGTGGTCTAAAAACAAATAATGACAAAATAATGAAATCCCCATGGACTCCACATGACAAGGGGGTCATCACCCACAAACCTTCTCCGTAACTCCGCCCCAACGATGAGGACTAACACCCTGAACTGCCATCGCCCATATCCTTCCCATTACCTGAGTGAAGCATAACAAAGTCTACTTACACCCAAGGGGTGTAATTAGGGTGTGATACTAATCCCAATAGGATACCACCCAATTATTCCAAAGTGCATTCAATATAAGGTGAAGAAGCAAACATTTTTAATTCGTAAAGAAAAACGACGATGAAATTCCAAGAAATGCAACTTTCATTTAAAAGAAAAGTTTTCAAAATAGAATTTCCAGAATGTTAACATATCTAAATGGAAATGATAGAAACTATAACGTACTGAAAAAAACACCCAAATACATGGGTAAATACTAAAAATCCAGTGAACAACAAACCAGGAACACCCCTAGGCACTAGGTTGTCTCAGGCCCTATGTACCTCGTACCTCGGTGTAAAGCAACCATAGTAAAATCCACTCTTGTGAACGATCCACTAGTATGGATCATACCCACAACATAGTGGTTTACAATAATCATCCACATAGTTTAGTTAGAGTTTTCGTTATCCAAATGCTAAGTGAAACAGGGACAACACCCATCCGGTCCACTAGCCGTACCAGTACAAATCCGCCCACCTAAGTACCCGGGCTTCCCCTTTTGTGCTCAAACAATTTCAGCATGCAACATAAATCCATTTTCAAATAAAATACCACTACTGGTCACACAAAATCAATACAGTATCTATCACATTTTTATACCACTTAAAACACACAATAAAACACTTTGATATGTAATAAAACTATTCTTCAAAATCACGTAGTGTCTTGCACAAAAAAAACACATTGAGAACACCAATTGCACACTATGTGCACATTTTTGAATTACCAAAACATAAATGGAATCCCAATACATTTAAATTAAAACAAAAAATCATTTTTTTGGGAGGCCTCATATGGTTCAAGAAGTGAAATCATTGTAAAACCTCCATTTCTACACAACATGGCTCTTAGAAATTCATGTGTTTCACAAACACCATTAAAACCAACTTTCACAGCATCTAACACATGGTAAAATCATCAAAACAGTATTTTCAGTCCTATTACAGTTCATTAAAATCAACTAATTACTTATAGGTCTTCCCAAAATGAACCAATAAAATATTTGAATGAAAAGCCCCCAATCTCACCAAAAATGGAACTTAAAATTCATTTACATTACAAAAGCAACGAAAAACAATTTTTACAGAAACATTAAAGTGAAATAAACATTAAGGTACCATGAACACATTAATCTAATTCACAAAAATTGCACACACAATGTAATCACCTACCAAAACCAAGGAAACCCTTGAATCTCCGTGCGAAAATCAAATCGCACCGCCGCCGCACCAAGAGACAACTAGATCAAACCTAAAACCACATAAATTGGCCAAGAACGCCCAAAGTTAAAACCTAGGTTCGAAAACCTCATTTCTGGACATTATTAAACTCAATTATAACCAAAGATACCCAAAGAACAATGAGTTAAACCCAAAGTAATTTGAAAGAGGAAAGGAAATGGCTCATTTACTTGAAATATCATAAATTAATCACTCCAAAACACCAGTAGATGAAATTTAAAAGATCCAAAATTTAGGTTTCGTACGCACAAGATGTATTAGGTTATTTAGAAACTAGAATAGAGGAAAAATATTGAGAATTGAGAGAGTTATAAAAGAAAGACTTTACCTCTTCAAATCTGGGCGATTTGAGGAACCATCTTAAGTTCGGCATCAAATCGTGATTTACCAGAGCTTGAAAGAGGTGGGAGAGGAAATGGTCGCGCGGCTGGGTTCATTGGGGTTGGGCGCCACTTGGAATCATAGAAAAATCCCAACAATTGAATATGTTATAACATAATAAAAATTTATTTTTAAAACAGGAATTGGGCTTTCGGGCTGGCCCAACCCCTTAGACAAAAACCAAAATAAACCCTGGTTATGGATTTATAAAAGCTCCAAATTGAAATGGTGGTGTTAATTGGTCATGGGAGGTCATTTGGGAAGTTTAATGGGTAAAAAATATTAAAAAATGAAAAAGTTATAAAAGAAAAAAAATTGGTTTTTAAATCTGGAATTGGGCTCATGGTTTGGCCCAATTAATGAAAACTCTATCATTCCTCCATAAAAGATTGAGAACCCCCCCCCCAAACAATGTATGAATGGAAATTAAATGAAATTTACCTTTAAAATAATTCATGGATGTGATAATTATGGATATGATTAAGATACAACCTATCAATAAAAAACACAACTTATGTAACAAAACATATAAAAGAAAACCAGTAAGTTAACACCTGAAACGAAGATAATACTAAAATATTATTAACAAAGCTTTAATACAAGATCATATATGATATAATAATTATGTATATGGTTCTTGTATATTTTAATAACAATGTTTTAATTATTATAAACGAGGTTAACAAACCATATACTAAGGAAAAGTAAAAGGTAAGGGTTTATTTCACAATCTCTTCATTATCTGAGGTTGTTTATACGTAATTATCTACTGGGACCTGTTTATCATCCACATCCATGTTTCTTAAAAATCTATTTCGAATCATTCTTAGTATTTTATAGACTATGGGTTAAATTCATTTATACCCTTGTTGACTTTTTATATGATTTTTATAAAGAAATCTTTCCGTCACTTTCCAAACAAGGTCCTTTTTAACTTTTTCGACAAAAATAATGTAAGAAAGTCTTTTTTTAACTTATACTGTGGTTGCGTCTATTTTCCACCATTGTAAAATCTTCAAATCTTCCCTTACGAGCTTAAAATAATATTTTCAATGTAAATTTTTTCTTTTATAATTATGCTACTTTTAAATTATTTCAATAAAAATGAGATATTTCTCTCAAATAGTTTTGATTTCATCTACGTCAACATCTTTTGATGGAATTTAAGTTTATTTGAAGTTGATTTATTATGATACAAAACATCCATATAGTATTGATGGTTTTGTGATATGTTTGATTGTGGATGTGTTGTTTTTATACCATTCATGGATTATGGATAAAGTATTGACATTTCGTATGCTATTTTTAATATGAATGTTCATGTTATGTTTAAACTCATTCATATGTGAATGCATTGGAATTACTAAGTGATTGGTGTAGCCTGCAATAGATCCTTGATGCATCGCTAGGTCTCATGAGACAAACTAGTGTCTTGGCACAAGGCCTTGACAAAATCTTATTTCTTATCTTGACACAAATCCTTGACTATGTGGTTAAGATAGTCTGGATTTATGCATTCCATCATTATGAATGTGGTTATTGATATTGCAGGTGATTATTCGATTAGTGGAATATCCATGTGAATACGTAAATGGAATTATTTCATTTTATTTCTTCCATATTTTGTTGAAGTTCAGGTTTAAAAGGATTTTTTTAGTAATTCATTTCCTTAAATTTTCATTCTTATTTATGAAAGTTTCCGCTATATTGTAATCCTTCCTGGGTATCTGAGATCACCCCTTTATATGTTTTATTTTTCCTAGGATGTGATGAAGTATTTTATGAATGGAATGCAGTGATAGTATGAGGGGATATGAGTGTCAACTATGGGGACTATGTTGTTGTAGTTTTTATTTTATGATGTAATGTAAACTTTATGAATGTGTCTAGTGTTTCCAAGGTTAGTAAATTAATCGGCCTTTTGAGACATAATCTTGTGTGACCATGCCAATGTTATGTAATAAGGCACCCACACTGGATAACTAGGGTCAGGGAATTATAGTTGGTATCAGATGATGTTTAGTACAAACCTTGGAAGCAAGATTTAGTTAAACTCTGATTAGAGCACGTAGACCTAAGATGGATTTTGAGGATTAGTATTGAAGAACATCCTAAAATTTTGTTATGATAGAGATTTTGTGATTTTTCCAAGAAATACATCCCTGTCTAGATATGATCAAGTTGAGGCGGCTTCGGCACAGATGTACCTAGCGGTAAAACACAAAAACACTTCTTTGAGCTAGAATCGAACGGGAACTGGTGCACGACAACTTGCTGCACTCTTGGTTACGACACTCCCAGGGGATATGAATAGGACAATTCTCATTTTCATTACAAACCATTATGAAGTGTTTATGAGTATATACTTCCTCAAAGAAAACATTTTTATGTTTATGGATTATATCCATAAACTTTTCAATTTATGTTAAATGTTTTACATGTTTGGATTTATGTATTTCCATTCATAAAATAATCTAGTTTATGCCATTGTTTAGAAATGGCGCCTAGTGGAATAAATGGAAACTGTATCAATTCACGTACTCTATGTAGTGATTTACCTCCAGGTAAGTTAATTATAGTGGAGCTGGTGATGCAGCTGGTGCTGATCAATTAATCACCACACTGGGACAACTCACTCGTGTTATGAATAATACCATTACCCTTATAGAGCACCCTGATCTGTAGCATGGAGGATCAATGTTAGATCGCTTCATGACGAAACAACCACAAACATTCAATGGGATTACAAATCCACTAGTATCTAAGCAATGGATAAATTTTATAAAGAAAATATTCCATGCCTTGGGGAGTAGTGAAAGGGAAAAAGTTATCATGGCAGTTTACCCCCTCACTGGAGATGTTGATCAATGGTTGTCATTGATTCAAAACACAAATGAAGATTATGAAGTTTAAAATATGGAATGGATGGAGTTAAAATGGATTTTCATAGAAAAATACTTTCCTCGTGAGCATCGAGGAAATATTGAAAGGCATTTTCTGAGTCTGAGACAAAAGAGGATGAGAATGTTGCAAAGTATGAGGCTAACTTAAAAAGGTTAGCAAGGTATACTGGAGATTATATACGTAACCCAAGAAGTAATATTGATCATTTCATTGATGGGTTAAAACCATTTATTCATGGAGAATTAGTGTAACAATCCATTCCATTGTATGAATATATTTTCTCATGTGCTATCAAGAAAAAAAGAATTATATAAGTATTACAACTTTAAAGAAAAGCAAAAGAAGAAGATATCTATTGACCACTCGAGAAATTGAAATAATGGGAGTAGGAAAAATTTGATTATCCATCCTACATTAAATGTGGGAAGGAACACCCCGGTACCTGCTTGAATGGAATGGGAGTCTGTTACAAGTGTGGTGAAAAAGGCCACCAAGCTCATGATTGTAGGAGAAAGAGAGTTTTTGTCAACATGGAATGATATAATTGTAGAGATATGGGACATTATGTAAATGATTGTCCTATGTGTCAGGGGAACATACCTAAAAAAAGTCCACGGGATCATGTCCAAGCATATGCTATCACTACTGCTAAGGTAGAAGCTCCTAACGACGTGGTGGTAGGTAATTTAATGGTTTCGTCATGTTTAGAAAATGCTTTATTTTATTCTGGTTCATCACATTGTTTCATATCATCCCAGTTTTCTAAGAAAATTTGATATTTCCAATTTGATTTAACATGAGAGTCATTAGTTAAAACTCTTAAGGGAAGTATCATTTGCAACAATGTTTTTTGAATCATTCCCCATTAGAGAACATAAATTTTATTTATCTGCTGATCTCATCGCCATACCTATGATTGACTTTGATATAATCCTCGGTATGGATGGAATTGTGTACCATGATGCAAAGATTTATTGTAAGAATAATTAGTTTACAATTATTGATGCTGATGATAAAGAACACCTTATCTTTAGAGAAGAATCGTCACCACCTGATTCTTACCTAGATCCACCCCCAATAGCTCATGTATATTCAATTATTGGGGAGGAAGAGAATGAAATAATTTTGGGTAAGTAAAGGAATGTTAGAATATAATATGTACAAATTGTGAGAGAATATTTTGATGTGTTTCCAAAAGATATACCTGGACATCCTCCAGAATTAGAAATTGAGTTTTCCATTGATTTAATTCCTGGTTCAAGTCCAATATTGAAGGTCCCTTATAGAATGGACATTGTGGAATTAGTTTAACTAAAGAAAGAACCAGTGGAATTTCATAAGAAGGTATTTATTCACCCTAGTGTTTCTCTATGGGGATCCCATATACTTTTTGTTAAAAAGAAAGAAGAATCTATGAGGTTATGTATCTACTAAAGGGAGATCAATGCTATAACAACAAAGAATAAGTATACCCTACCTCAGATTGATGATTTATTTGACCAAATGCATGGAGCTCAATACTTTTCTAAGATTGAGCATCGATCAGGATACCATCTATTGTGTGTGAATAAGGAAGGCATTATAAAGATAGTGTTTCGAACCATGTGTGGGGATTATAAGTTTACAATAATGTCTTTTGGATTGACTAATGCACCATCTGTATTCATCGATCTAATGAATTGAGTTTTCAAGGAATATATTGATGATTTTGTTGTGGTATTTATTGATGATATCTTGGTATACTCAAAATGCTACGAGGATCATGAAAATCACTTGTGGATTATCCTGACGACTCTAAAAAGATATGATTTATATGGGAAGTTTAGCTAGTGTGAATTCTGGATTCAGGAGATTTATTTTCTTGTCCATATTGTCTCTATGGATGGAATCTCTTTTGATCCTTCTAAGACCAAGGCGATCCATGAATGGATAGCCATGATGAGTATAACTAAGGTACACAGTTTTATTGTCCTAGCAGGTTATTATCAGTTTTTTGTCCGGAACTGTGCCCGATTTGCTAGCCCATTAACGAAGCTCACACATAAAGGGGTTAAATTTTTTTTGGACAAAAGAGTGTGAAAAATGTTTGGAATAACTAAAGAGAATATTAGACAATGCTTCTATTTTGACTCTACCATCGAAGAATTATGGGTTCGTTATTTACAGTCATGCATCAATGAATGGAATTGGTTGTGTCCTTATGCATAATGATAGAGTTATTTCATATCCATCACGACAACTGAAAATTCATGAGAAAAACTATCCTACTCAAGATCTTGAGTTAGATGCTGTAATTTTTGATTTGAAGATATTGAGAAATTATCTCTATGGTGAAAAATGAGAGATTTATACTGATCACAAGAGTTTGAAGTACATTTTCTCACAGAACAAACTCAACATGGGGAAAAGGCGATGGCTCGAACTAATCAAGGATTATGAATGCACAATACACTACCACCCTGGGTAGGAAAATAAGGTTGCATATGATCTGATCAGAATGGATCATGGAGTTTTTAACGTGATGTGAATTGAAAGGGATCCTATTTTCATGGATCTAGAGAAGATGAATATGAGAATTACCATGGAAGGTGAAACATAGATACTTTTTCAAATGGTATCCAAACCATCTTTAATATAAAGGATAAAGAGTTCTTAAACCGATGATGAATAATTTCCAAATAAGATTAATGCTGTGAATGCTGGGAGATTGAGTGACATTGTGTATGGAGATGAAATTTTGAAATTTGGGAAGAGACAGTGTGTTCCCGATATACTTGATCTAAAAATTGAATTGTTGGATGATGCTCATAGTTCCAATATCTCTATACACTTTGGGAGCACCATAATGTATAGGGATTTGAATGAAAAATCTTTGTGAGACAACATGAAGAGGGAGATTGCTGATTTTGTGTCAAGATGTATGGTTTGTCATCAAGTGAAATATGGAAGGCAACAACCTATAAGATTAAAGAAACCTGTTATCATACCTGAGTCGAAATGGGATAATATTAAAATGGATTTCATCATGGGGATACCAAAGTCTCTTAGAAGGAATGATGCAATATGGGTCATTGTTTATCGTCTTACCAAGTCAGCACATTTTCCTGATATAAGAGAAGATCTACCACTTTAACATATAACAATAATATATATTAATGAAGTTGTGAAACTTGATGGTGTTCCCATATCGATTCTTTCTAATTGTGATCCACGTTTTACTTCAACATTATGGAAAAGTCTTCTGAAAGACCTTGATATTCAACTTCATTTGAGCGCTGATTTCCATCCTCAAATAGATGGAAAATCAGAACAGACTATTCAATCCTTAAGAAGTAATTTTGAGATCATGTTCACTTGACTTTCAGGGAATGTGGGATCAATATTTACCTCTGGTGGAATTTTCAAATAGCAATAGATTCCAATCAAGTATTCAGATGGAACCATATGAAGTGTTATACAGAAAGATATGTCCTACACCAACCTGTTTTGATGATGTCAGTGAAAGAGAACTTGGAGGCCCAGAACTGGTGGAGTAAATAATGGAAAACAGGAAGGTAATCCAAAACCACATCAAAGTAGCTCGATGTGGGTAGAAGAGCTATGCCGATAACCAAAGGAAGGATTTGGAATTTCAGGTAGGAGATCATGTTTTGTTGAAGGTATCCCCATGGGCTGGAGTTATTTGTTTCGGTATGAAAGGAATATTGAGTCCTATGTACATAGGATCATTCAAAATTCTAGAACAAATTGGGATTGCAGCATACCGTTTGGCAATGCCACCAGGTCTCCCCAAAGATCATGATGTGTTCCATGTATCACTGTTGAGAAAATACATGCCTGACCCAACACATGTACTCACCTATGAGGAATTAGAATTGGAACATGATCTGTCTTATTGCAAAGAGCCCATCAGGATTCTTGATACAAGAGAACATGTTCTGAGAAACTGGACGTCTCATCTGGTAAATGTTTTGTGGAGAAACCATATGATGGAAGAGGAAACGTGGGAAGCCGACGAACTTATGATGAAGAACCACCTGATTCTTTCTATGCAATAATATTCTAGAAATTTCAAGGATGAAATTATTTTAATGAGGGGATAATTGAACACCCCCAAGCTTCCAAGGTACATTTCTCTTTGAATAATTAAATAGCTTGCATTGTACGCAATTTCGAAATTCTAACAAACTATGACCAATCAAACTAGTTGTTATAAATATAAATAATCACACTTGGAATTTTATAAATTTTATCTCTCAAAATGGACTTCATTTTTGAATTCAGAATATCGAAATTTCCCTAGGGTGAAATTTTTGTAATTTTCGGATAACTTTTATATTTTGATGAATAGTTAAAATTACTAATTTTTAATTAAAAACTACTTTTTAATCAAAATAATTAATATTGAAAAATTATTAATTTTAGAGGATTTAAAGTATATTTAGAATATAGTTTTTACTATTTATTACAATTTTTGTCATTGGACATAATTTCACAATTAAAATGGACATAAACAAGTGTCATTTTTATAGTTATTATTTCTTAAAAACACGCTTTTTGTTTTGATAGTGGGAATTAATTTTAAATTAATTTCCGCCACTTCTGTGTTTTTAATTAGGAAAAATGGATTCCATATTTGGAATCTGGATGAAAAAATTGTGTAAATAGTTAACTTTTAATTTTAGACATTATGAATAATTACTTCGGTAAATATTTTATTTATCATGCTTAAAGGGGTAAATCAGGTAAATAAGGGTAAAAAATAATATTATAACAATAATAACGTTCCCTAAAATGCGTCCAAACCTTATTGGTCAATAAATATCCGACCATTTTCATTTTTGGGTCTATTTTGGGACCCCATTGAGCCACTTGTAGGTTATAAAAACACTTTATATTAATTAAGTTAAAGTAAATACAAAAATTACGTAAGCATATATATTTTAGAAAAACAATTTTTACATATTGTTATATATGTTATATTTTTGAATATAAATATTAATTAGGAAGATAAAATGAATTCCTACATAATGGTATTTTATTTATAATTTTAAGACATTTAATAAATAAATTTATTAATGACACAATAATGATGGAGTATTTTATTTATTAATGAAAGAATCAAATAATTGGTATTATAAAAGATAAAATAAATATAATTTGAAATTTTTGATTCCATCCACGAATTTTATTGTTTAATATGACATTTTATTATTTCTTAAATGATTTTGTATTGAATAAATAATTTTTTTATGACTTTAACAGAAATAAATTATTAAATATTTTCAAAATGGACATAATTGTGTTTTTAAAACTGGTATTATATTATTAATTGATATGCTATTCCTAAAAATCTAAGGTTCGAAAAAGTAATTATATCATGATAGGTGTATTATTAATGGACACCTGGGGGTCTCTTGTATTTATATAGTATGTTTATTTACTATATAATATAAAAAGACAAAGTGGCATGGTAAGTGTCAATCTAATTAACAATGAGTTAAAAATAAAAGACAATGTTAAAATAATGACACAAAGCTGTCTAAAATCAATTGGTTGAATTGATTTCAACCCATCCCCACCATAGATTATGAATAATCCACTGTTTAGACATTATAAACCGAATATGATTTTATTATAAATTAATACTTTCAGTTTATCCTAAAGAGCCCCTCCTCCCCCTTATAAAAGGACACAACTTCTAACAAATTTTTCAAACCATCAATGCCTTTTGCTTCAGAGAAACCCTGCCCAAATATCCTCCCAAATTCCCTCAATTCAACTTAGAGGCCTTAGTTTGATCAAAAATCCATCCTAAGAATCCCTTTTGATCAAATCAAAAGGAAGAACCTGGACAAGTGGTAATGTTTTCACCACCATCTTTCAAGATCCTCTCTTCATCAACTTCTTATTTCAATGTTATTTCCATTTTAAAATAATAACTCTAGTATCTTCTATATACTGTGATATTATTATAAATATAGTACAAACATATTCAGTATTCTATCCATCCTTTGAAAAACATGTCACCAAACGTGCGTACGTACGGATTACCGTCTCCACGTCGTGGTGTAATTGTTATTCAATATATTATATTTTGGATGTGTATAATAATTATGTGTAATTCATGTAAATAATAAATATAACATGATAATGATTCTGTATATATGATATACCATTCAATTATATATTATTTTAATATCAAAAGAATGATATTTTCACTCGTGCGTACATACGGACTACCGTCTCCACGAACGCAATGAGATTCATTCCCCATCATATTTATTCAAGACTAATTATCATTTGAAGATTAAAAGAAAATTTTAAGAACTTTATATCATTCTGGATATGAATAATATACAATCTATCCATAACAAACTCGACATCTGTAACAAAACATATAAAAGAAAACCAGTAAGTTAACACCCGAAACGATGATAATACTAAATTATTATTAACAAATCACTAATAGAAGATCATATATGATATCACAATTATGTATATGGTTCTTGTATAACTTATTAAAAATATTTCAATTATTATACAGGAGGTTAACATACCATAAACTATGGAAAAGTATTTGTTAAGGGTTTATTTCACAATCTCTTCATTATCCGAGGTTGTTTATACTTAATGATCTACTAGGACCTCTTTATCATCCACATCCATGTTTCATAAAAATGTATTTCAAATTATTCATAATATTTTATAGACTATGGGTTAAAGTCATGTATACCCTTGTTGACTTTTTATAAGATTTTTATAAAGGAATCTTTCCGTCGCTTTCCAAACTAGGTCCTTTTTAACATTTTCGACAAAATTATTGCAAGAATGTCTTTTTATAACATATACGGCGGGTGCAGATATTTCCCACTGTTTTAAAATCGACGAATATTCCCTTACAAGCTTATAATAGTATTTTTAAATTATTTGTTTTCTTTTATAATTCTGTGACTTTTAATTGATTTAAAAAAAGTGATATTTCTCTCAAATAGTTTTGATTTCATCTATGTCAACATCATTTGATCGACTTTATGTTTATTTGCTGAGGATTTATTATGATACAAAACATCCATATTGTATTGAAGGTTTTTTTATATTTTTGACTATGGATGTGTTATTTTTATACCATTCATGGTTTATGGAGAAAGAATTGACATTTCGAATGAAAATTTAAATACAAATGTTTATGTTATGTTTAAACCTTTTCATATGGGAATTCATTGGACTTAGTATGTGACGGTTGGAGCTCGTTATAGCTCCTAGATGCATTGGTTGGTCTCATGAGACAAACCACTGTCTTGGCATAAGGCCTTGATGAATCTTATTTTTAGTCTTGGCACAAGGCTTTGACTATGTAGTTATGATAATCTGGCATTATGCATTCCATCATTATTAATGTGGTTATTGATATTCCATGTGACAAACAGTTTAGTAGAATATCCATGTGGATAACTAAATGACATCATTTCATTTTATTTCTGCCATATTATGATTATGTTCACGATTAGAAGTATTTTTTTAGTTATACATTGCCTTAAATGTTTATGCTTATTGATGAATGTTTTTGATATATTGTTATCCTTACTGGGAATCTATGCTCACCCCTTTCTATTTTTTATTTTTCCAAGAATATGAAGAAGTATTTTATGAATGACCAGTAGGGATAGTATTAGGGGATATGAGTGTGGAAAAGGGAGACTATGTTGTTTTAGTTTTCATTTAATGATGTAATCTAATATTTATGAATGTATCTAGTGTTTCCAAGGCTACTAAACTAATCGGTATTTCGAGACTTGATTTTTTGTGATCATGCCAATGTTATGTAATAATGCACCGAATCTGGGTAACTGGGTTTGGGGCGTTACATTATCCCTTATGAAAATAAATTTTACATTATAATGTGAAAATTACACATATTATATATTTTTAGGCCACAAATAATATTTTTCTAATATAAGTAGGTTTAATTTCATAACAAACTATTAGAATTATCATATTAACCTCATCAACATTCCTACACATCTATCAAATCCTTTTAAAAAATATTTAAAATCATAGATGATCACAGAAATATTAGTAAGGGAAAAATGATGAAAGTGAATAATTATTGCATTTAAAAAATTATATTCCTAATATATAGTTTTCTAATAACATAAAAGACAACATGCTCAAATAATCATTTACTAATACTTATAATTAGAAATGTTTCCAACTCTTTTCATAAAAAAATTTATGATATAATAGACATCCAAAAATACTAGTTAGTAAGATTTCATATTTATCAAGGGAGAAAATGAAAATGTATTTCTTAAGAATGAAAATTTTTACCCAAAATGGGAATAATCCATCCATTAAAACAAAATACCCTTATATTACCATTTAAATTTAGATGATTTCCATGAAATAGTTTTAACAAGAATATCGATGTCATCTAGGTAACTTACAATCATAATATAAGAAACATGGTATCATAAGATTATTGAAATATAAAAAAATTAGGTAGTAAGAATAATGAAAAAAGATTAATTGAAGGGTATCTTCCATGACAACATCACATGATGGAAAAAATCGCATCGTAGATTAGTTTATTTTCTATTTACATGTATAAAACCCAATGAGAGAAAAACATTATCCAATGAAATGGGGAGATATTTAGGTAAACCCATATTATCATGTTTATGATTCCCTAATCCAAAAAATAATTATATATTAAATTTTCTAAAACATTAAAACATTTAATGTATTCCAAACATGGAAAACTGTTATAGTGGAAGAAACAACATTGATGTCTAATACATTAAAATTTAACATTCATTTGGTATTTTGAAGATAATGTAAAAAAACAATTTATAAAAATATTCAATTTTAAATCGTTTATACTGAAGATATATAAAATTAAATTTATTATTTAATAATTTCATTTTAAATATATGAATAATATAATATTAAAATATGGACATTGAATAAAATTATTGAGAAAATAAATCCTCAAATATTAATAAATGATGTTTTTAATGTAAAGTGTCACATTCCATTGATCTGCACTCATCATGAAAATTCTTTATCATCCCAAATAAAAAAATTGTATTAATTATTTAATTTTTGAGGAACATTATGATTTTGTTCCTATTATCATGTTATAATGAATTATATAATGAATTATTTTTATTTTGATCTTTTGGAAAATATTATTCGCATAAAACCAAAATGACTTCAATTTATTGACTATGTCTGACCAAATAATTAATCCAAGATTTCAAAAATTAAATTTCATGAATAATTAGAAATTAATACAACTATTTATAACAAACCATGATGTATTGTTATGAAAAATTAACTATGTCACTATCATAGAGACGGTCGGTCATACATACACATAATAAATATTTTAATTTTCAATGACAATTATAGAAAGAAGGTAAGTCTTATTTTAACATTATAAAATGAGAATTATTTCAAAAATATAATTTTATTTAGTTTTATATATTATTCATGGTATGTGGTGATGATAACTGAATCACATAACTTCATTGATCTGATAATCCACACATTATCATGAACAAAGTTATCAATTATCAATGAATTGAAGAGTAAAAATATATATGAATTATTATATTTGATTAATGATAAATATGAAATTAATATCATATATATGAATTAAATCCATCCTTAAAATCAACCCCAAGAGTCAGTGATGAAAAATAATTATGTTGATTTTTAAGGTTGTAATGCACCATCCAAATAGACAAAAATTTGTTTTTCGGTAGTATAGATAATTATATGGATATAATTTATTACATTAACATAATAACATCCCAAATTATCATATATTCTTATTATATAATCTTCTAATTCTGTGATAATTTCAAAATATGTAGAAGTAAAAATAATACTAAATCTGTCAATTAAAATCTATACCTCTTCTTTAGATAGAATCCCTTTCATTTTTTTCATTGGTACTATATATATGTTATTCGTAAAAAATTCCCTAAACAATGTATGTATGTATGTTAGAAATGGATTTTCGATGAAATGGATAAAAACCAGGTTTTTATGTGTGAAGAATAGAGAAGAGGAGACACCTTTTTTAAATGGGGAAAATTCATGGATTTACATAAATTATTTATGTAATAAAAATAACATTCATATAAAAATGGATCAAATATTATATTTTCATTAGAAAAGATGATTATGAGTCAAAATACTCTAATAATATAAGAATTATTCATGTTTTGGTGATTTTTACCCTTATTATTTTTGTTTAATCCTATGTTTACCCTTTTGATGATTAATGTGATAACAATTTTTATTACACTTTATAGGTCATGATGGTTAATATTAATGGACATATAGACTAAAAATGGACCATGTATGTTATTGTAAATCATATCAAAATCATTAATAATTTAATTATAAGAACCTAGGTTTTTGGAACAGGTCAAAATCCCGACCCGGTTTGAATTTTGACTCCCTTCTGAGAAAACTAGTGAAATTGGAAAATTCTAGGTTATACTATTGAGGTTGGGGAGGTTGTGCAGGTTTCCACAGTTGGCGCATAGTCTGAACAAACCATGTGGAAAAACTGTGCAATGTTCCTGGGTGAGACAGTGTGCTCCGCACGGGTGGCGCATGGTTTGCCAAACCGTGCAGGTTAGTCGTGCGATGTTCCTAGGTGAGGCACTGGAAACCCCATGGTTGGTGCACGGTTTTCCAAACCATGCGGGTTAACTGTGGTACCACTTAAAGTAAGGGTTTTTAAGTCTCTGGCCACTCGGGATTTCCCTTTCTCCTCTTTTTTCCTCCTTCCACTCGGGGTTTACGCGGGGAGATCCGGTCTAACCTTCAAATCCCTCCTAGATCATCATCCGAACGGTGTTTTGAACCACGTTTGACACATTATAACCCACTAAGTAAGGCCTTGATTCCTCTTGAGACGTTATTCTTTATTTATAATCTAGAATGAGTTATAGGGGTTTGAGCAGTTTTGAATCTTTTTTAGATCTACCACATTTTTGATCTAATTAGAGGCTATATCGAAGGAGTAACATCGTACTAGTATGAGGTAGGTGGTTCATAAATTATTTCGTGTTTTCGTGGACATTTGTGTGGTGCATCCTATGGCGAGGTTTAGGGTATTTTGAGAGAGACCATAATTTATCTACTATTGCATCTTAAGTTGTTTATTACAGCTATGGGACACCTTTGGGTATGCCCTTTGTCCTGTCTTGATTGAGTAGGGTCGGGCGAGAGGTCATTTCTCACATGGGGAATTTTGTTCGGGGGTTCCGAAAGGATAATACTTGAAATGTATTGGTTTAAACTATTAAGTATAGTTATTTTGAACCTTGATATGAATTGTTGTAGACCTTTGAAACTTCAGTGCTGGTATCAGGTGGCACTTTATTAGTGAAATTAATCTGTTTTGATGGTTTTTCCTGTTATGTGTTCAGTTAAAATGAGATTATATATGTGATGTGTGATTTTGCATATGCCGGAACCATCGGGTTATGATGGGCATGTCCCGAGTTAAAGATCAATACAAATTAAAAATGAAAAAAATGGTCGTATATCAAAATATTAGATGAGTATGTTTAAAATAGAATCATCCAATTAAATAAATTATGTTTTAAGGACAATTTACAGTCCTTATCATATTTTTTAACTTTAATTTCCTAATTTACCATTATTGGGGTGATAATTATTTAATTTGGGCATTATTTATAATGTATAAAATACAAGGTTCAAATTAATGACATTGTTAATATATCATTTGAAATATTTAATTACTTTTAAAAGATACAATTGAAATATTTTGAATAATTTATGTTACTATAAATAAGAAAAAAACAATGAAAGTTTACATTTTTATAGAAAAAATCAATTCATGTATAATTTTAAAAAAAACATTATATCTTAAAATTGAATAACCAAAAATTAATTGTTTCATTAGTAATATAAATGATCTAATATTTGGTTGAATATTTTTTAAAATAGAATTTAACTTTTTAAATTTTTGAAAGATAAATAATGTATTAAATGAAAATTAATATATTTACTATATATTGTGGAATATCCAAATGATCTAAAATTTTATTTAATTCATAGTAAGATAATTTTAAGATGATGAAATCTTAAATAATATCTATATTTTCAATTTTATTTATTAAAATTTAAAAAGTAAATTATAAATTTTTCACAAAGGAATCTATTAAAACCATTATTTATGAAAACATATTTTTGATGCATAAAAACAAATTACTAATTATACAGTGATAATTTCACTAATAATTTATCAATACATTTTTTTGAGTTGTACATTTCTATATATATATATATATTCCACAATGTGTTTATTCCAATTCAAAGACTAATACAATTACAATGATATTATAGTCATATTTAAATAATAATATTTCATGGTTCGTTTCTAATCAATGTTACATTATATGAATGATAATGAGTATATTAATATTTTAAAAACTCGTAGAGATTCATTTAAATATCATTAATAAATTTTTACCCGATAATTTGGGCTTGAAATTTGTAATACAGGGTTTTACATTTGAGAATACCCTTTGTTGAAATCCTAAATAATAAAAAGGGTTAACAAACATTCATCTAGAAAAGATAAAAATAGAAATATGAAGGTTATATGGATTAATAGAGTATTATGTTTCCAAAAAGGTGAACAGTAGTGTTAATTAAAAAATTTTACATGGAATAAATTTTTAATGTCAACATATTTATGGATATTGATCAAGATCATTGATCACCATAAAGTGAATGGTCATGAGAATGTTAATGATCAAAAAATTATATTCCAAATAAATGTAAAAAAAGAAATTGATTTATTAAAAATAAATAAAATAGGAAAAAATTTTAATTTTTATATAATTTTACTATAGTTTCAGTATTAGTTTTCAATTTATATTAAGAGTATAATCAATTATAATTACGTTCCATGTATAATTGAATCCCTTAATAAAATTTTAAAATAATCTCATCTATTTCATCAATCTACAAGTATCCAAGATTAATTTTTCATGATTTAATAATTATAATTGATGTATAATGAGTGGAATTGTCCACAAATTGATAAATATTGATTCATTATATCATTATATATTATCAAAATATGAAATGTGATGAACCTAGAAATATAATTCCAAAAACTAAAATTCATTGTTATTAATCACAAATTCCTCAATAAAAACCCACAAATTTCAGAAATTAAATTTTGATAAATAAATAACCTCAGAATTCATAAAAAAATTGAACATGGTTTAAACACCCAAATCAACAGGATTTGAAGATAGATTCATATATAATAGAAATAACATTTATTTGTAATACAAACTTTTTTTTATAAATTCAAACTCTAAAAAATGTATATGAATTGATAATATAATTTACAAGATATGAAAATATGTTCAATAAATGAACTAAAAAATAGAAAGACTCATTAAAATATTATACTCTAAGAATTTATAATATGAGAATTATTCCTAAAAAAAATTCATGTTATTCAATAAAATTTCTATTTTCCATAACCATATGAGGTTCTAAAAATAGTGTACATTCAAAATAATATTATTCATAAAATGACCAAAAACATTTCATTCCCATGGATATTTATATTTTCAAATAAATTTTCCCAAAATAATGTTAATAAAATATATTTTTTAAACCAAAAAACATTCTTACTATCCATGATAGTACATATACCAGATCAAGGTGATGTAAATTTAATGACCATCTCATTTTGGGTTCATTACCCCACATCCTTACATGATTAGACAGGTTGTAAACATCTTGAGGGTTTCCCTTTTTAACTAAAAATATATTATTATAATTACTAAAATATTTCCAAAATGAAATGACTAAACTCTAAAATAGATTTTATAACTTAAAAGGTAAAATTTTCTTACCCTTAAATACTATCATATAACTCAAAAATTACATCCCCGAATATGTAATAGAATTATTTGAAAATAATGTATCATTTTTAGGAACAGGGTTATATAATACTCAACTAAATAAAAATTATCCACAAATATAAAACATTCTGAATATAAAATCACATAAAACCTACAAAGGTATCATGTATACATTGGATTTATGACCAAAATTAACATTAAAATATGATGAAGGTTCCTGAAACTCACCTGCCAACCCCATAATAAAAAATTTTATTATGTAATTTTATCTAAGAAATCATCAAATAAAAACAATATTTACCTGACATTAAACATTACATAATATTTATTTTTATGTAATTAATTTATTATATTAAATTTTTGGTTCATTAAAATTTAGTGTTTTATAGAAATACTACAACACCGTTAAATTAATAAATATTACACTACAACGTGAACACCTCCACATAAAGTCCATTTTCCCATAAAAGTTCCTATTATATAATATAATTTTTTCAATAAATATCTTCAACATTGTTATCATTACTAGATCATGGAAATTATTTATCCTCAAAACAATGGGATATCTTTTTTAATATATGTGATGATCTAGAAATTCTCATTAATAGACATGAATGATTAGAAATACATGACAGTCCATTTGAAAAATCATGAAATCATAAAAAAGGGTTGAAGTTTACATAATAAACTCTAATCTCAAATAATAAATTACATACCAATGAAACAATATTCACTCCCTTTTTTCATAAAACATTATACAATAAAAATTAAATGCATAATCATAGTTATTAATATTTCATAAAAAGTAATATAACCTATTATAACATTTTAATAAAAAAATTATTTTAACCATAACAGAGATTATTACTTATTTTATAAAATAATTCCATTAGCTTATCAATTTAAAAATTCAATTATCATAAAAACTTATTAAAATGGCTATAAAATTCATGTAATTAACAAAAGAGAATAACATAAAGGACATGGTACCATAAGATCATGGAACAATTGGAAATATCACTGAAAAAAAGATATATTCATATGATAATTATAAAATCAAAAATTATCATCATTTGGTTGGAAAATATACATATATATATATGATTATGTTAGCTCCGAAATCCTATATATAAAGACTCATAAAATGAAAACATTCTCTAATTAATTTGATTTATATATGGGTGAACCCATCATATCATTTTCATTACTATGTGTTACAAAAAAATAGAAGTTGGGTTTTATATGAGAAAAATATGAAATCATGTAATGTAATCTATACATAAAATAATAATTAAGGTGGTTGAAAAAAAAATTGACTCTTTGGATGTTATAATAGATCATTCATTTTTCCATTTATAAGGAAATAAAAAACATTCCATTAAATTTTCCCTTTTGAAATTATTTCTATGAATGAAAAATAAAATAAAATATATAAATTATAAATGAATATATAAATACATAAATTTTATTATTTTATGAATATGGACATTAAAGTAAATTATTTAGAAATTAAAATTTCAAAACATATAAATTACAGTTATCAATGTAAATTCCTACAATCCTCGAGTATAGCTCATCATGAATGTTTGTTGTCTTTATATATAATATTAATATTTTCTATATATACATTTATAAATATATATTTTTACTTATATTATTCATTTTACCATTATATAAGAAATTACATACCCAATTAATCCCATGTCGTACATTTTTATGATAATCACCTAATTTGTCAAAAATGACATCAAATTGTTGACTGTGGCCAATGAGATCATTCATAAGTCATATAAAGAGTAATAATCCATAGATAAATAACACGTTGATAATATATTTTTGAATCATTCCTATAAGTTGTTTATAAAAAGGAAATAATGTCACATTCATGGAGAGAGTGGGTCATACCTACGCCTGAACAACAATTACAATTGATAAATATCATTATGGAATGATGGTAAATATTAATTGGAATTTAAAATATGAAAATTATATAATTAAAACAATGTTATTTTTTAAAATAATCTATAAATGTTATGTTTTTATGGAGAATTAATCACATCACATCATGGGTCTTCTAATCCCCACATATGCATTAACGACATTATTATTTTCAATGAATGAAAATTTTATAAAATCTAATATTTATTGCATTAGTATAATGATAATTATTTAATTAATAATATATATATACATTAAATCTATCATTATAACCATCTATCCAATGTGGGGATGGATAAAGAATTGTGTCCATTAATTAAGAGACAGTCTACCCTACACACGAATGAATATTTCATTTACCATTTGAGAGATGTTGACAAGGATAAATGTTGAAATATTAAAACTATTATAAAATAGACATTTAATATAATTATTTTTGTTTCATATAATATTTTGAAATTTTTTTGGAGGTAAAATAAAATTAAACCAATACATTCTGTTAAAATCTATAACTCTTATTAGGAAAACCTTCTTTACATTGTCACATTATGTACTCTTTGGATGGTATTCTAACCAAAACAATTCATCAATAATTTTTGGACGGATGTTAGTAATGTATGGTAGAACAAAAAATTATTTCGAGTGTGGTGGAAAGATGATAGGAGGTCCCCCTTTATAATTTAGTGGAGGGGTAAATAGTGAATTTAGTAATGTATTAATATAATATAAATTTATTTCCTGCATTAAAAAGATCCAAATTCATGTTTATATTGGATAATATTAGGATAAGTTTCAATACCATTTATAGAAAAATATGAAATGTTTCCGTATTTTGTTTACACATATCATTTGGCTTTAACCTTAGGATTACCCTTTTCATGATTACTAGAATAATAATAATTGCACACATTAGGGTGTATATAGTAACAATAAATGAATAATTTCACTGTAAATGAATCATGTTTGATATTTTAATAAATATATAAATAAAGTTTCTAGACAGAATATTTTTAATAATTCTATATATTTTAGAAAAAAATACATTCTTTATTGTATCATAAATTTAATTTTTTTAGAACTACTCATTTATTTTGACTGTAAATACTACATGGCCAACATAAATTAAAAAATATATATATATAAAATCTCCGCCAATATTTATTTATCTAATACACTTGTAAAAATCAAAAATTTATTCAAATTATATTACTATTTATATTTTTAGTATCATTTACTTTATTTTTCTATTAATTAAATAAAAAAATGGTGGCATTGTATAGAAAATTAATGTAATTATATTAGGAATGAAAATATGAAATAAATTAACATGATAAATATAAATTAACGATAAAATTAAAATTTTTAACTATATAAAATTGACAACCCAATCAGAAAATTTAATGATATTAAAACTAAGACACTGACAATATTTACATTACAATTTACTTATATATTATAATTTCCAAAATCTCATCCAATTGTAAATAATACATTTATATATTAATATTGGATTATTTTATATGAAAGTGAATAATAAAATCATATTAAGGCTTGTGGTTTGGTATTTTTATATTTCTTCTCATATTTTTTAACCTTTTATACCAGATTTACCATTTCTAAGATGATAATTGTTTACTATATTAATTTTTCATTGTCATGAAAATTTATAGGGATCGGCATAAAAAGCTTGAACCTAGTGATACAAAATACAAATTCTATTTTTTAATATTCGATTCACTTAATTTTTTTAATTAAATTTAATATTATAACACAAAAATGAAGCAAAAGACAATTATTTAAAAAAATTCCTTTTTAGTAAAGCAATGTTTTTATACAAAAATAAACCATAAAATTGATTCAATTATAAGTAAATATTATTATCTAAGAAATAGATAACTATTTTTTGGAAGCATTTAAAAAAAATATTTACAAAATATTGAATGAAAATACTTTTTCAGTGAATATTACTATTTTTTCATTTTACTAGAAAAATATATATTTTCAAAAAATTATAAAAACTTAATACTAGGATAATTTTTATAAAATGAATTTTAATATAAAATAATTATTATATAATTTAACTTTTATATATTGTATAATTTGTTATAATACATTTTGATAAAAATAAATAAAAATATTTTTTTGGTGGAAATGTATTTTTAAAGCATAAAATGGATTATTTATGATAATTAGTGATTAATTATAATGAAATTTTAAATATATTTTTAATTTGTATAGACCCTATTTATATATTTAAAAATTTAGGAATTTCTATTAATATTATGATAGCCTTCGACCCACACACCTATATATGGTTCTAAAAATAGAAACATTAGATTTCGATCTTAATACCGAAAGTCATGATCCTATTTAATCCATAAAAAAAATATAACATAGATCTAAAATATTTGATCACTTATATACCCATGTAACATTAATAATAAATGTTTTAGGAAATTACAAAAAAAGTATTATTTTAATAATACCCAAGTAAGTATATTTCATACTATACCCATCTTTTATTATTACATATTTTGTGAATATCATAAAATATTTGAACCCATCAAGAAATAATTAATTTCATGTCTTTTCTGATGACCTATGGAAAGAGAAACTTATGGAATGTAAAATCAAACCCATTTTATTGGTAAAATTATTCATTAAAAATTAAATTACATCAATTTTCTGGATCTGTGCATAGGGGAGTGATGACATAATCACAATGCCTCAAAATAACATAAAAACTCATACTCATCAAACCCTGGATCAAAAGTAATGAGACATTCTATAAATTTTTTACAAATTCAAATCCATATGAGTTAAAAATAATTTTCCATGTGATTTCAATTTTAATTATATAAACCATATAAAAATCATAAAAAGAAAATAGATAATCATTTTGGACACATAGGGAATCATATAATTAATTCCTTTTAACCATGAGTTAGAAATAACTAGATCCTAGTAAAATTCCTATTTGAAACCATTCCATAATATTCCGCTTTATTTATATTAAAAACAATTATTTTTAACTAATGAATTGTTGTTATATAATAGGGACCACCCATCATATAATATGATTCTAGATCACACATTTATAATATATATTGGTGAATAAAAATAGAAAGAATGAAAATTTTTATTCTTCAATTATTTCATCCAATAATAAAAAACATCTTTCATTTAAAACATGGTTATCATTTTGAAATGAAATAATTTAATGATTTTTTTTAAAAAAATATAAGTGATCCATAGAAAATATGTGGAAGGATACATTAGATTACAATCCTAATGAATCAACGGAATAATCAATTAAGGATGAAAAAATATAAGAAAACACTTTAAAATATCATTTGATACATTTGCCAAAAATTGAGGGAAAATAATGTTTTCTTTGAGTAATAATTTATAAATTATTACAAAATATTGCGGAAAAGATGTTTATTTATAATTTACATGTATTCTTTTAAAAATAACATAAAATTTAAATAATAATCATGATAGTGGTGAAATATATTAATTTTTAAATGTAATAAATAATTATTCATTTGATACATATTAAAATCGGAGTAGAAATAAATAAATAACCAAAAACATTAAGAAATGTACTTTTATCTTTTAAACAAATATAATAAAATATCATATAAAATTACAATAAAAATTAATTTTTTAGATATGACCACATTGAAAAACATTTTATAAATAATTTATAAGAAATATAACAATTCCGTATACAAAATATGATAGAACCACACACTCATTTAAAAACATACATTCATGATGTTTCATTTATAAATAAGGGAGGAAATGGAAACTAAAAACATAAAAAACATTCAAAATAAGTATTTATGAAACTATATGTGGTTTAAGAAAATAATAAAATTTGATTCTAATAGAGGGAAACATGAACAAGAAAAATCATGAAAAGAAGTGATATTGTAACAAAAAGATGTTACAAAATTTTTATATTTGTAAATCAAAATTCATTGAGTGAAAGAGTATCATATTGATTATTAAATTACATTAATTTCCAGAAGTGATATTATTAAATTCTATTATGAAGATGTGAGTACAACTTTCAAATAACTCATGGTCCCAAACCTAGGGTATGTCTCCTAAAAATTATATTAAGATAAGTAGAACACTCTAAAATAACATAACATGTGAAGAAATAACTAATCTATGGAGTGATTTTTTGGGAATATGTAAATCAATAAAACAAGTATAAATAAAGAGTAAGAAAATTTTTAGATGAATTCATAAATAAGCCTAAAGAAATAAATTCACCGATTTGAATGTAACCTAATTAATGAAAATTGAAATAAAACATTGTTTACTAATAAAAAGCATTCAGGTTAAATCAAATTGGATGAAATAATTATTACTGAAACATAATATAAAATGATTTGTGAAGGATTAATGATATAAAATATAAAAGGTTGTTATATATATAATATTAAATATATTTTTTTTCAAATTCTTAAAATGTGCCTCAATAAAATTATATTTAGATTATGTTACATCCCTTATGCCCAAACAATCTATTTATTTCCTATAACTTCATTTAAATTTAATTACCAAAATTATATTATTTCTTAATAACATTTTGTTGGATTTACCACATAACTTATGTAATTTTTTTTATTATAATGATATATTTAATTACGTAATCAATTTGGTCTATATTAATTCATTTGATTATGTTCAGTTCATGTGTTAAAAATGGATTTTTTAGTTGACTATGGTCGAATAGGTAATTTTCAGATAATCACTAAAATGAAAATAATTATATAAATAAATATTTTATATTGGAATTTTTATTTTATAAACAATAGTGAAATATGATTATGATAATTGAAATATGTTATGGTCTTGGAAATAGTTGGTCCTACATATGCATGAGAAGTGTTTAAATTATTCAATGATCATGCTGAAATGAAAGTAATTATTATTTTATCATTCTAGAATGATAATTAAATCAGAAATTACATATTATTTTTTTATTATATTTATATATATTATATTTATGATGTTCTAGGGAAAATAAATTCACATCATTATAGAGTGTAGGTAATCCACATGAATGGATGAATGTTGTCATTATATTTAGTGAATTGAAATGTAAGAATGTAAATACTATATTAATTTTCAAGAATTATAATTATTTTCATGAATATCATTTTTAAAAATTTAATTAATAACTACTACTATCCATAAGATGTGGTGATGGAAAAATAATTACACTTCCTCACAAGGTAGTATTTCATCATATATATGAATGATTTCTTCATTTTCGGTCTGATGGAAGAGGAATGTCATTGTAAATAGAAAAAAGTGACAATTATATTTAGGTTTAGATGTATATATAACCTCCTATAAAGGGTTTCATGGAAATTCTTATTGTAACCACTATTAAATGTTATGTCATTAATAATATAATGATTGGGGTCTCTAGATATTATTATTCCCCTTGGTCAAATATTTTTTTATGTATTGTTCTAGCCTGAATAGTTGTATAATTTTATTGCGAAAAATTTAGTGGTGGTTTATTCAATCAGAATATTTTGTTCCTATTTTAATATTTTTAGAATGGGTTTTAATGTGTATACAATTTATAGGAGTGGATTGAACAACCACTAGATATGGAAAAGTAAAATAATTAGATTTTTTTAAAGTACCACTAAATGATTCTAAATGGTTATTACTACCACTAAATTAATAATGTGGTTTTAACACAACACTATATTTATAGATTAAAAATAATATATTTTATTGCCTTCGAATCTTCCAAAAAGTTGTAAAAAATATATATACAGAAAAACATGGAATGTAATAGTTTACAAAACTTAATTACATACTATCCAACATACTGACATTATATAAAAAAATACATTAAATTAAATTAATTTATTTATAGAATATCAATAAAAATAATAGTCATGACTTGTCTAATATGATACAATTCTATCTCCCTACAATATATATCTATTCCAATACCCTCATATCCTTACCCAATATCTTCCTCTTGTACATACAAATTATGTAGTTTACTACACATCATTAACGACCCTATTCAGTGAATAATAAAAAGAATACAATTCATATAATATATTATTTGATCTAAATTCAATTTTGGTTATATAATAAGAATTAATAATATTTTTTGGAACAATATAAGTTATTATATCTAATATAGATGTATCGTTTGATAATTATGAGTCATACATAATAATAGTGTAATTTTTATTTATAAAATATATATATTAATAATTCAATTTATCTCATGGTCATCTAATTATACCCCATTTCCCATAACAATTAAAATTAATTATATAATACTGTAAAAAATTATATTATATCAAGGTAAACAGTCAATTTTAAATTATTAATTCAAGATAAATTTTGAATTTAAAATTATGATTACTTTCTTATAAGTATTTTGAAATTGGTCTCACTAACATACTAGAGTTTGAACAGATATCATAAATAATAGTTCCACTCTAGTACATATTCAAATTTAACTCATCTTGGATTGTGTTTATAACCTTATATAGATAGGGAAAAAAACCCTTAATAATATTAGTTCATATAATATTTTTATCTAAAAAAACCAATCCTTTTTCATTTTAAGGTTACCTATTTTAATATTAATTAAAATTAAATTAAATTATATTTAAACATCGCCTATCATAATAGGGAAAGATGGTCATTTAGATCCTTTCTCATTATCCAATATAACAGATTCTGTTGTTGAATACATATTATAAATAAAATTTCTATTTCATTAAAACTATAATATGTGACTAATTTTTATGATAGTGAAATTGTCAATGTATATTTATTTAGACTAATGGATATTTTTTTATATTTTTTCATTCAATTTCATTTCATAATTTTGAAAGACTACATTTTATATCCTTGTGATCATAATTACACCATGATGCCTATATTTAATCAATTAAATGAGTTTATTTCTTTTGTTAATGTGTGGAGGTAACATGATTCATGACACAATAGATAGTGGTTCTATGAAAATAGACTCTTCAGAGTGTGACCATGATCAATCAAACTAGGAGAAATAATTTATACTATTAGTATAAATCTATATTCACATTAAATTTTTTTAATTTAATTTATTTTCTATTATAAAATGCTACTACTGGTGAATTTATAGAGAACTCAATGTGTTCAGTAATTTTTATTCGACATTTTCCACAAAATGTGGAATGGTTATGATTAGATACCAGGTTATATGATTTCATTAAGGTTTTATTATCTCATTTTAAACTATATGAAGGATGTAAAAATTATTTGGTGTGTTTTTATTATGGACATGGGTTTTTATCTTTATAGTGCATATGTTTTCTAGTTTTTTAATATTTTTATTATTGTTCATGGACTTCTAATCAACTAATTTTTACCATACTATCACACAATAGTTTGAGAATCTTTGGATGAATTAATGAATTCATGAAAATTATAAAATATTATTAATAAGGTAAATGTTACATAATATTTATTACTCTGGAGGTTGATAAGTATAATCCTAATAATTACCCTAAATCATACTAAAAATACATTTATGAGAAGTGGTGATTCACATGTGTTTACATAAATTATTTTGTTCTTTTTTATTTATGTTTGTTTTTCATTATTTCTAAAAATATTTAATTTTTGATTTATATTATATAGTAATTTGAATTTTATAATGGAATATGTATTCAAAAATAATATATCATTAAATTTAGTAAATTTATCAAATGAATGAAATCTATAACCGACATGCAACTATTTTATATAGAGATGTTGAATTAATATGATATAATTTATAAAAATGGTGATTTTTTATATATTATGGAAATTAAATATAGTTTTTAAAGGTATTATTTGTTTTATTGTGGTGATTTTGTAATCTCTATTGAAATAAATTATCTTTGGATTTGTGATATGTATGTGTTTTTTCAATAGTGGTGAGAAATTATGGGATCATGTTTTATAGTTGATCCTAGTTTTGGGGTGGTTTAAAAGAATTTTAGGGGAAGTGAGTGCTATAGTGGGACTATAATTGATTTAATATATAGGTATGGTTGATTATATAAAAAAGAAGCACTTGCTATTATGTGATGTTAAATTGTTGTCTTTAAATCTTTCATTTCAATGTCTATATATTATAACAATTTAAATAATGTAATCCTAGACTAAATAACTAATCAAAGAATCATATAAAACCTAAGATCCTTGAGACTTTTATTTCTTCCCTATATTGGTTTAAATTCAACGTGATCTACAAAATAAGAAATATAAAAAAACTAAATTTTTACAAAATCATCCTGAGTAAATTATTTTATAAATATCATATTTTTTTAATCAAAATGAAATTGATGACCCATTAACTCTATATAAGTGTTTCCATTTTTGTAGGTATACATCGGTTGAACATCAAAAAAACAATAACAAACACATTCACCAAACCCTATACAATTTTATTTTGTGAATGAAATGTGATTATATTTTATTATTGGTAATCATTAAAGTATTAATTATCTTTCTTGAGCTTCAATATCAAAAACCTAAATGCAATCTACTACTGAAATCATCTATGATTCTATGTGTCTAAACCCGATCCAAGTATGGGCTCGAGCAACAACAGCCCCAAGCCAAGTTTTGTAGTATATAATTTTCGACAAGAATCGGAGTCCTAAATAACTTAGGGAGGTCTTTACCAATGTACCTATACAGATGAAAACAACCAAACCAAGGAAAATCAATAAAGGGAAAGTAGAAAAGCTGAAACATGACTGTAAAATATGCTAGTAATGTGTGAACCTCAATTAAGAATAAAACCATGGTAGTCTATATTTAAAAGAAATTATAAAAACACATTCTGCACAATAAATGTGTCTGAACCTAATAGAAAACTAGAATGTAAATATCCTTGAGATCCTATATCATGTACCCCAAGCTACAACCGCCATACATGGACAAAAAACACAATACCTCTAAGCTTCTCTGAAGTCTAGGTTGACCTGTCTTTCATCTAAAAAACACATGACAAATGTATTCCAATACCATGCATGGGTAAGTATATACATACCCAGAAGGACACCCGAAAAGGGTAATGGGGGAGTAGTAATAGATACCTGATGTAGATTGTAGTATATTGAACAAGGAATAGTGAAATGGTACAACTAAACCAATACAAAGTGAATGTAAGCTCATCTAGGAACAAGGGGATAAAAAAGTGAGTATTATAACTACCCATCAAGCCTTATCCACCAATAGTAAGAGAGTATTATAATCCAACCATGAGAAGATAAATACAGAAATCAAGTGGAATATCACATGCATATTCTCCTCTCCTTGAAAGAGAGAATCCAAATCCAAGGTCTGAATCTAGAAGAAACAATATATATATATATATATTCTCAGTCAAAAAATCCCAAATGATATATTAAGGGTTACTCCATATCACAGATCAGCCAATGTAGATGAGTCTCCAATGATTCCAAAAATAAATAAGAACATCTATAATTCCCAACATCTCACACATCTACCTTAATCACATAGGTATAAAGGACCCAATCACCACACTATCATACTATCTTATTTGGGTGTCACTTACTTGCCTGTATAGTTTTACATCACATCACAAAAAATAATCTCCATGGGGAAATCATCACTTTTTATCATAAGTCCACAGGTGCGTCAAACCAAATCCTATCATTATTCCACACAATATAGGGGATATAGCTCAATGTAGAGGGATCACTTCCTAGTACAGAAGGATGAAGTTATTCCATAAAAGTCAGTAAGAAAATCCACTAACCAATCCTACTAAAGGGTACCACATGGAAAAATTCGACATTACACTCTATTTCCCATCACTAATTTAGGGTAATCCTGGTAAGGTCATCAGGGAATACAACATATGACACCATCCTATAGGGTAATCCCAGAATATTGAAGAAGTCCACTACACATACCTACTAGATCTTAACTCGGAAAGATCAGCAGGGAATGACACTTCCACGCCCAACTAGTGCGTAAGTCGAGAACATCGAGGAACTCCACTGCCCAGCTCTTTTGATTGGTAACATAGAAATATCACTAGGGAATGCCACTACACAACCATACTAGATGATATAACTACAAATATTACATTGAGGAAATACCCTACAGAATCATATTTGTGGGTTATTCCTAGAAATTTTCAATGATACTACACGATCTATGTCATCATTGGGTGTTTCCTAGCTAGGCGTTATACTTGGAAAATTTCCGCACATATCTTGAAATATAATTTTGAGGTCACTAATATGTTCTATGTGATAGAACACTCAGTATATGCTACTTGGGGGCCAAAATCCATGTTCAAATAAAGGTTATACAAATGTTTTGTGTTTCTTGAAGTGAATCCTAGAGGTACAAGGGGACTGAGGGGACCCACATGGAATGTGGGCCCACATCACTGCATTCATCTGTCCTTGATCGACACATGGACTTTACCCCGTGTAGGAGAACTCACCATGTAATTGGACTACAATTAATTCCCTAGATAACCAGGTCATTGTGTCCTCTCTTGTGGCCATGTCCATATACTCAGACTTTGTGTCCATGTACTCTGGTACACACAGGGTTGATCCACCTGTGATTCCACCCATGTGTTCAACCCATGTCTATGTAATCCAAAAAATGGCATGTGACTTACCTTGTGATCTTCCACACGACTCACTTACATTGAATAGGGGCACATGGTGTTTCAACAAATGTAACCTCTATTACATCCTTATCGGTATCCAAAACCCTAGCGTCGCTACACAAAAGGTATAAACACCATGTTTTCATCATTAAACATGGTGTGCAGTTGCGTGTTTGAAAAAAATCCCAGATTTAAATATTGGCATCTCGTGCTTCAAATCATGTAAAATTTCATTAGATACAGTGATATCTAAGTCCAAAAGGCGGATCTTCCCAAAACTCAGGATTCTTGGATGTATCTCAACAGAAACTCGTTGATGTCATAAAAATGGGTTTCATTGGGAATTTTTCATGCCAATATGGCTTTATTCATCATGATATTGATGTTTTACAACTGAATGAGTCACCCCTACATTGTAATGATCTAGGATCCATGAATTTCTCATCAATCCATTGAAATTTCATCAATCTTCTTCATATCTAAGGTCCCAATCAATACCGGTACATCCCATAAATGTCTAACCATGACCAAAGGGATCAATTAATGAATAATGTGAATAAAAGTGGATAAATGAAGTAAAAAATGTTTAAACTTCATTGGATACCAGTAATTTGAAAATAGTTATGTACTAGTTTTAGAGGTTAGAAAACAAATGATAACAAATTGAAATATATGAAATTTAGTAAGTGAGTGTTTATAAATGAAGTAGGGAGGTGCACTAATTAAAAAATGATTAACAATATACGTAATAATTTAATATAAAGGATGTTAGGAACCATTCCACGTGATCCAGATTTGACTACCCAAAGCCCCCTTCCATAGGATAGGGGTTGGAAACGAGCACCTAAAGTCTTTTTCCGAATAGGGAAGGAATTACCTTGGATATTTATACACACTCAAAAGGGAAACTGAATTAAACAAACAACAAAAGTAAGGATCAACCATGATAGTAAAGTACAACCACAACTACAATTGTAAAATGAAATGAATGGGCCGAAATATAATCCCAATAAACCAAAAGAAGGTAAAATAGATGGTGTATCTGTTGTGGAGCTCAACCTAGAGGGTAGTAGCGGTATGTTTGAAGTCGTGGAAGAGGATCTTGATAGCTCCCGTCACGCAAAACTCCACCATGTCCCGAACCTCCAACATCTGACTCGGAGAATCAGTGATCTACACCAGACACAACAAGATGCAGGCAAAGCCCATATAGGGGCGAGTATAACTATACATAGTAGGGACTCCGAGACCCCCAAAGGTTTCTCTGTAATTCACAAAGGAAAACATCACAAGAAATACCAAAAATGTAATATCAAAAGCAGGTCCTAGATCACGAAGAACAAAGAAAAAGATGCATCTCACTCTAATGGTATAACTTCAAGGTTACTAAGATAAGGATGACTAGTCAAAAATATATATCATCCTATCCATAGTAACTCAATTATTGGCTTGTATAGGTCACTGTATGTGGACCTGTGTTAGTCGATTGATGTTGACCTGTATTGGTCACTAGTGCTGACCTGTATTGGTCACTGGTGCTAACCCGTATTGGTCACTGGTGCTGACCCTTACTGGCTGTTGGTGCTGACCCATATTGGATGTTGGTGTCGAGGTAGGGTAGATTAGTTGTACTGTTATATCATCTCGCACTGATGTTTCAGATGCTAACCCTCCTTGGTCTCTCTTCATCTTCATGTCACAATATGCCACATGATTCCTACATGAAGTAAGCATGATCTTCATAATACTATTCTCCTAAAGCCATCGGTCATATTTCAACCGGTATGAATTCCCATAAAATATATACCCAAGTGACCGCCACATCATAGGGGTCCCAGTATGACAGACGACATGTTGATCGGATGCCCGGTCTGTGAGATATGGGAACATTTGTAAGAAGGCCTTATTGGATTCATGTCTAGTCTATCCCAGGTGGCATGTAAAACTCTAACAAAACTCTCTTAGAGTATCTCCAAAGCACCACCCTATCACAAGTGTCTTAATGCCATAATCGAAGCGTCGATTGGATGCCCCATCTGTTAGTTACACCTCTTTCGGTAAAAAGTGGGTGATCACATCTCGGTCTAGCCATGCTCAGTCGGGACCACCAAAATATTCCAAAAGGAATACTTCCCAAAATGGTCCCCAATGCCTCTAACGACGTGTGAAATGGAAGCCTTGTTCATCAGTTACGGATGTTTCTTTATTCGAGGGTAAGTTGTGTTTGGGTCCAATCCGACTCGGTCTGGCCAACTCGACACAATGGTTCCTAGTGTATACCAGACCCCACTCGGGTCCGACCTATTATGTGTTGGACGGGTTCACTGGTTATGGGCCATCAGGGTCGGCCCTGCTAGTTCACGTGCCCGAGCCGCGTTTGGCCCGACTCATCAGGTGGGGGTCGACCCACCTCCACTGGTCCATTAGGCCACAGGTCCGGCCTGACCCACTAGGCGGGTCCGACCCATTAGTCTTGCTCATGTCCTCATAAATGGGGACCGCTTCACCCAGTTGGCCACATTGATGGAGGGTCGTTTTGTTTGGTGCGACATGGTGTGGAGCAATGTTCACGCCAGCCACTCTTATTATGACATGTTGGCTAAACTGCTTCTGTTGGCAGTGCCACTCTCTTGTGTGGCTAGATCAGGTCGGCTGCCATTGGTCACTGCGATGCATGATGGTTCGTCGCCTTCCACCACCCACGGCCTGTTGCTGCAGGTCTCCTACTTCCATCGCTAGCCGCCGTCGGAATAGCGCGTCGGCCATTGTTTCTGTGGGCCGTCAGAATAATGTTGTGATTTCACAGCCCTCAAACATCTTACCGCCACGTATGTTTCTCTACCACAAAAAATGCACCAAGTAATAGTTTAGCGGAGGTTCTTTTACTTTTTTGTTTTCTCCCTCCCCCTATACATTAGCATTTTAAAAGTGAAGAAAAATTAATTATAACCAAAGGAAAAATAATACCCGAGTTTAAGATCATTCAACAGTCATCTGCATGATTAGATAAGATGTGGATCAACCTATTAGTCGATTGGTCCACGTTCATTATATTTTTCAATAATAGGAAGAGGGGGAACATCAAAGAACATAAAACCCTACCTTTTATGACATTCATTATCACACGCTTGTTCTCGAGGGTTTACAGCATCAATGACTCCTCAAGGTTCTACCATTTCAAATGTGTTCTTTGTAATTTTAAATTCGTTATTAGGATGAAAGTGCTTCAGAGCATCACCCAAGAATCCTCCAAATCCATCATCCTTATATTTCCTAACATGTCCAACTAATTAGAAAACAATGTTGTAGAATTTACATAATGACGCGACGTCACGTATTTAGGTTGTTGCATTTATGAAAAAACATTGTTTTTTTGCAACATTAAATTCATTGTTACATTTTGGAATACGAGTCATCCCTGGGTCTAATTAAAGTACCCCATCAGTGCATTGTCGCTTCCCTACATCGTCATCGTCTACCACACAATGGTGAGAAAAGAATAAAATAATTCATTTAAATTATTTTATTATCTTCCTTGAAAAGTCCAAAAATTAACTTTTCCTTATGGCCTTCATTGGACTAGGTTAAGTCATTTCTAGGTGAATCCCATCATTACAGATTTAACAACACCCTCTGAAATTTAATCTGAGCACCAGTTCAAAAGATAGAAAATGCCACCTGCGCATTTACTAAACGTACCTGGAAAAAAAGTTCAGAAATTAAATCCTATCACACTGAGCCTCGAGAATCATGCACAGTATATTTTTTGTAGACTTAAAAAATCCCAAATAATATAAAAAAATACTTGGAATTTTTGGGTCTTTATATTCTCCCCACTTTAGGTCTTTACATTCTCGAAAGACAAACAAGGATACACAAACAAAGTGGGGGTACTGTGCATGCATATGAGCCTCTCACTCCCATGTGCTCTATTAGAGATTCCCATGCTACCAATGAACTCACACTAGTGAAATTGACTGCCCATGAAGGACCCACTCTTGTCAATCCTCTATCTCCACTGAGAACTCAACAAAAGGCACCCTGTCGTCAGGCTCCAACTCACCATGGTTGATGATCTGAGATGGGTAATGCACGTATCTCCTAAGCTAGGATATCTGGAAGACACTATCCACCCTCTCCAACTATGGTGGCAGTTCCAAGAGGTACACCACCTTTCCAATCATCTAAAGTGTCAGGAATGGTCTAATAAACCTCGGTGAGAGTTTTCTGCCACGACCAAATCTTTGCAGTACCCATCAAGGGAAGACTTTCAATAATGCATTCCCCATAGAACTGCAGTGGTCTCCGTTGGCTATTAGCATTGGACTTATGTCGGCTTTGTAGAGCATTCAATTTCTCTCGGATGACCTGAACCTTCTTAGTGGTAGCATGTACCTTCTCTAGGCCCATGAGTTCTGGCTCTCTTGGATCCGTCCAGCACAAGGCAGATATGCACGATCATCCATTCAATCCCTGAAAATGGGCCATACCAATGGTGGAGCGATAGATATTGTAGTGCACATACTCCTCTATTGGTAGGTGGTCCTCCCAACTACGACCAAAATATAAGACACATGCATAAATCATGTATTTTGTGGCCTAGATGATCCGCTTAGTGTGGCCATCTGTCTGCGGATGAAAAAACTATGTTCAAGATAAGAGGAGTCCCAAAAGCATCATTTAATCCTTTACACAACTTGGATATGATGTGTGTGTTGTGGTATAATACTATCAACGAAGTCACCCCATGAAGTTGCACGATCTCATGAATTTAGAGATGTCTCGAACTATCTACCAAACACTTCTCTTGAATAGAAAGGAAGTGGGACGACTTGGGGAGCCATACAACGATCACCCAGATGGTACCGTTCCCTCTAGATTTACATGGAAACCCAGTCACAAATCCCATAAATATCCCTTCCCACTTCCAATCTGGTATCTCGAGATGTTGGTTCAAGGATTCTGGTACATGGTGTTAAGTCATCACATGCTAGAAAGTGAGGTTTCTAGAAACAAACAATGCCACAAATTTTTTCATCCCTGGAAACCAGTACTAATACTGAAGTTCTTGATACATCTTCATCATGCCTAGATGTACTACTAAGGGGGTTGTATGGAACTCCCTTAGAAGATCCTCTCATAGTTCCATTGGTACAATTATACATCCTATGAAAAGGATAGTTTGCTCCCCATGTTCAGAGTATCTATCAGTGCATGGAATAAGGATATTAGAGTGCATATAGTCTCAAAGATATTGTCTTTAAGATGTGCCTCTATAACTCACTAATAGAGTGGAGGGAAAACTACCATCGAATTGAGGTATACTGTCTCATCTCTATGCATGTTGGATATCTTAATTGAGTCTACCTTCCATGAAGCCTTGTTTTTTGCTGGGAACTCGATCTCTAGCCAAGTGAATCTACCACTACATTACCCTTCCCAGGAGTATACAATATCTCAATGTTATAGTCATAGAATAACTCTAGCCAACATCGCTATATCAGATTTAGAAATTTTTGTGTGATGATATACCTGAAACTCTTGTGGTCTGAGTAAAAAATGACCCGCTCGCCCAACAAGTATTGTCACCACGTCATCAGTGCGAAGACAACTAATTCTAACTCCATTTCATGAGTCTCATAATTATAGTTGTGAGTCCCCATCTATCATGATCCTTAAAAAATCACTACATCATCTTGTATTAGGACACAACTGATTCTTGTCTCTGATGCATCACAGGAAACCACGTATTCAGTGTTGTCTTCTAGAAACCACAAGATGGGAGTGCTAGTAAAGATATGCCTCAATTGTTAAATGCTCTGCTAGCATGTCTTTGACCACATGTAGGTTTTACCCTTCTTCATGAAGGCAGTCATAGGTTCTTCTATTCATTGTAAATTGGGTACTAACCTCTGAATGTAGAATTCTAATCCAAGTAAGCTTTATACCTCAGTAACAATCCTTAGTGTCTCTGAAGAAAGTAATGCCTTGATCTTCACTGGATCCACTGCAAATCCAGCCATTGAGATGATCTGTCACAAGAAGTGGAACTTATATATCCAAAACTCACACTTTGAGAGAATCCCATTTAACTGGTGCTCCTAGAGTGTCTCCATAACTATCCTCATTTGTATATAAAGCTCTTCCCTGGGCGTTGAGTACACCAATATGTCGTCGATAATTACCACCAAGAAGCATCGAGATATGGCAAAAAATTCCTATTCATGATCCCCATGAACACTGCTAAAGAATTGGTAACACCAAAATTCATCACCTTAAACTCATATTGGCCATCCCAACATCTTAAGGATATATCCAATACATCCGTATCTCGTACCCTTAGTTGATGATATCCTGATATGAGGTCAATCTTTGAGAACCACTTCTCTCCTTTCAACTGATCAAACAGAACATCAATCCTTGAATGATGATAATATTTCTTCATGGTCACCGGGTTTAGGCGCCATATGTCCACCCATAGCATCAAACATCCATCTTCCATCATGGAAAACAACATGGGGGATGCCCTTGGAGAAATATTGGTCCTTAAAAATCCCTTCCTCTGTAATTCCTCCAACTTTCCCCTCTGCTCCCGGAGCTCTGCAGGGGCCATCTGATATGATGGTGTAGATAATGTTGTTGTTCTTGGGTACAAGTCAATGTGGTAGTTTACCTATCTATGAAGAGGTATTCTAGGAACATATTTTGGAAATATGTCCTCTTAATCATCCACCACCACTGGGAACTATAGACTTGCCTCATCCACTGTGTCGATGGTCATGAAATCCAGCTGATATGTAATCGGTTTCACCCTCTTGAGTGCAAATCCATATTGTGATGCACTGTTTTCCATCTCACAAACAAAAAACTATCCTCCATCTATGTGTGTACATTGAACTATACATATACATAAGTCATTTTATGCATGAACGGCTGATATCTAGTCCATTCATAAAATGGTGTCTTAGGGCATCAATGACGATACTGGAAGATCCCATCTGAAACTATATACTTCGAGAGTAAAATCACATTATCGACATCATTTTGTGACTGTTTAATCTCCTCTTGTAGGAGTATCCAAAAGAAAAGGTTGATCTTAATGCTTATTCCGAATCATAGAGTCGTGAACTATGTCTGCAGCAATGAATGATTGACTGGAACCTATGTCGATAAGAACTACTTCTAAAGTCGAGAAGATACAAATTATACCTCGTATCATCTCAGGGATGTCAAGAATTTTGAGCCTCTAATCCCTATTCTGGGCATTTCCATATCCACCATCTCCCTGAGCTCGTGGTGGATTGCCTAGGGGTGGTGGTTGTAGTGCCTGGTGACCCCGACCACCTCTCATTGCATGTATTTCCCCCCTGCCTCATCTTCCACCATGCAGAAACTCATGATCCTACCACTATCACTACCTAGGTGGTCCATCCACCATCTTCCGATCATCTGTGCAGGGAGTCGGATAGTCACAAGCTCAGTGACCCTGCCCCCCAAAGGAAAAATAGAGCATGCCTTGCTGGTGGTTCCCTAGGCCTCTCGAGCCTTGCACCTATAAGCCTGCATCCCTGGGTCTCCCTTTGGGAGGTCTAGACTATTTGGGATTATTTTCTTGTATCTAATGCCAGTTTTAGATGACTCTACTATCAATCGTCTAGTAGGGGCTGTCACTATTGATGCCTGCTCAGCAAGGAAGCTCCCAATTAGCAAAGCTCGCTCTAGCACCCCAACCTATGTCGGGATGCTAAGAGAAGATTTCATGGGTCTAATCTCTCATCAGGGTCCCTGGTGAAAGGTATGGGTCCTGAAGTAAGGGTCTTGTGCCATATTAGTGGAGTATCAGAAGAGATCAGTAAATATCATCCAATACTGAGCCACTGTCAGGATGCCCTGCTGTTGGTGCAGCAGATCTAGAATATGCATTGAGCATAGTTTCTCTAGCACGAACTCTACCATGAAAAGGATCTAAAAGTCTTGCCAGGTGAGTTTTGTCTCCTCATGTACTTGGATCTTCGAGCTCCACCATCATCTTACCAAGACTTGATGAAGGCTAGCAGCCAAGATCCCCATCTACTCTGTGGGTGTCTGTACTAAGTGAAAGACCTGCAAAAATGCCTCAATCCAGTCCTCTACTTCCTAGGAGTTAGTCTCACCTCAAAACCTCGGATACCTCTATCTCTAGAACTCATGCAATATGCTCAGTTAGCGTGCATGGTCCACTAGTAGAATATGCTACTCAACGGGTGGCGGTGTAGTTGGTACACCATCCGAAGGTTCCATTTCTAGGAGTGGTCCCTGTACTAACGCCTCGTCACTCAGTGGGCCACTGCCATGGTCTCTATCTGGAATCCCGACTGGGTGTATTCAGGGAGGCATCCTATATGAAAAAGATTTTACATGGTCAATAATTTATACCAGGTGAGATGACTCATGAAATATCAAGAAAACATTTCAAAACACTAGCAATTAGTGCTTTCATGTTCTGAGTAGGAAAACATAATTCAGGGTCCTGGTGTATGGATACATCGACCACCACACAAAAACTAAACTCCCTATACTGAAAACTGAACTCATCACACATTACACTATTGCCTCATTAGAATTATAATATTAGTTCTTCTGGTAGAACCAACCTCCCTTTGATACTACTTTGTCACAACCCCTCCCACGGGGCTCGGACGTGACTACACCAAGACCAACTTCCATAGGCTAGGGGTTGGGGACTAGCCCATGAAGGCTTTTCCCAAATATGGAAGGAATTTCCTTATATATCTGTATGCACTAAAAAATGGCAACTAATGTAAACAACAAACAAAAGTAAGGTATAACCACGAGAGTAAAGTACAACCACAAGTATATTTGTAAACTGAAAACAGTGGGCTGGAACACAAGCCCCATAAAATTTAGGAAGGTAAAACAGCTGTCGCATCACCTTGGAGCTCAAACTAGAGGGTAGTATTATTAATTTTGAAGTCAAAGAAGAGGATCCCGACATCTCTTGTCGCACCAAGTTCTGCCAAGTTCTGAACCTCCAATGTCTGCCTCGGTGTGTTAGAAGTCTACACCAGACACAACAAGGTGCGGGTGAAGCCCATGAAGGGGTGATTATAACAATACCTAGTAGGGTGCCAGAGACCCCCAAAGGTCTCTCAATAATCCACAAAGTTAAACATCATAAGAAATAACACAAAGGTAATATCACAAGCATGATCTAGATCATGAAGCACAAACAAAAAGAGACAGCTCAATCTAATGGTATAACTTCTAGGTTAAATGGATAGGGATTTCTAGTCATAAAGATGGATCATACTATCTGTACTAACACTACTAATTTCCTATATAGGTCACTAAATGCTGGCTCTTATTGGTTTATATATGAAGACCTTTATTGGTCTTTGATGCTGACTAGTATAGGTCATTGGTGCTTACCCGTATTGTTCGATGGTGCTAACTCATATTGGTTGATGGGGCGGACCCGTATTGGTCACTAGTTTAGTGGTAGGGATGACTAGTTATACACCTAGATTATCCCACTCTGGAGTCTCTGATGGTGACTCGCCTTGGTCAGTCTTTATCTTCATGTCAGAGCCAGCCACTAGATTCCTGCACGAAGCACGCCTGATCTTTTGAAGACTCTTCTCCTCAATCCATCATGCATATTTCAACTGGTATGAAGTCCCGTGAAATTTATACCCAAGGGACCGCCCCATCAAAGGGGTACCAACTTGATAGACAGCACAATGATTGGATTCCTGGTCTGGGAGATATGGGAACTTTGGTTAAAAGGGCCCAGTTGGATTCAAGTTTGATCTAACCCAGGTCGCACGTCAATCTCTGAAAAAAAACTCACTTAGAGTATTTCTAAAGGACTGGTACCTTATTCCATATACAACGTATTGATCTGATGCTCGGTCTAAAAGATACACCTCTTTTCGTGAAATGGGGGTGATCACACATTAGTCTGGCCCGTTTCGGTTGGTCCCACTGATACATGCCAAAGGGAACTATTCCTAAAATGGATCCCAACACCTCTGACTACATTCTAAACAGACACCCATTTCGTCAGTAACGAGCGTTTCATTATTCGAAGGCTGGTTGGGTCTGGGCTCGGTCTGACTCGGTCAGGCTGGCCCGACGCAATGGGTCTGGGGGTCTACCTAACCCTGTTCGGGTTCGACCAGTTATGGGTCGGCCCAGTTCATTGGGTCTGGCCCATCGGGGTTAGCCTGACTAATTCGTCGGCTTGGGCCATGATTGGCCCGGCCCGTCGGGTGGGGCTCAGCCCACCCGAGCTGGTCCACATCTGCATAATGGTGGACGACGTCACCCACCTGGCCCCATGGATGTGGAGCCATTTCATCCTACATCTGGTCCATGTCGACCCCTCCTACAGCCGGCAGCGGTTGCGGGAACCACCCATCTCTTACGTAGCCGACTCGGGTCGGTCGCCTCTGGCCACCGGTGAGTGTGATGGTGTGCCTCCTTCCACCACCCTTGGCTGGTTGCCACAGGTCTCCTCCAGCCACCACTGGCCGTCGTCTTCATGGTGCACCGGTAGTTGTTTCCACATGCCACTAGAATTTCACAATCATTTTTTAGCCCTCAAACATCTTTCCTCCACGTTCGTTTCTCCGCCACGAAGAAAGCACCAAGGAAAAGTTTATCATAGGTTCTGGGCCTTATTAGTTTTGGCCCACAACCTCCACATTATCATTTTAAACATGAAGAGAAATTAACAATAACAAAAAGAAGAATAATCCCCAAGTATAATATCCCACAACAACCATCGACATGATTAGACGAGATGTGGATCAACCCGTTAGTCGGTTGGTCTGGGTTTCTTATCTTTTTCAAGAATGGGAAGATAGGGTTCATCAAATCACATAAACCCCATACCATTTATGATGCTCTTTATCGCACATTCATCTTCAAGGGTTTATGGCGTCGAGGATGCCTCCCGGTTTCAACCTTCGAAAGGTGTTATTCATCGTTCGTCGTTCTTCAGTAGGGTGGATGCGCGTCAGAGAATCGCCCAATAATTATCCAAATCCATCCAGCATATTTCATTCAACATGTCGAACTATTTATTGAACCACACTATTGTGTATCCATAATTATGTGAGGTCACTTCGTTACACTTTTTCATTTATGAAACAACGTCGCTGTTTCACACCATCAAATTTACTATTACATTGAGGAATACGGGTCATCCATGTGTTTCATTAAATTTCCCCATCGCTGCATCATCACTACCCTGTAGGGTCTCCATCCACCACGTAAAGAAGAGAAAGGAATAAAATTATTCTTTTAAATTATTTTAATATCTTCTTTGAAAATACCAAAAAATTAACATTCTGCTCGGCTTTCACCGGATGAAGTTAAGTCATCTCAAGGCGAATCCCATCATTCTGGATTCAAGGGTGCCCTTGTATATTTTAATTAAATCATCAATTCAAAATATTGAAAATTTCAGCCACGTTTTTACTGAATATACCCAAAAAAAGTTGATAAATTTTTTCTGGGCACACTGGTCCTCAAAATCACCCAATATAAATTTTTACAGACACGTAAAAATCCCCAATATAAAAAACAAATTACAAGGAATATTTAGGACATTACAATGGAATAAAACTCTAAAATATGATCTGTATAACCATGTTGGATCGACCATTTATAGGAAAATTCTTGTGCAATTATTGTAAGACATTAATGCATTCATTATGTCCTGATCTGATTCGATATGATGCTCAGTCATCATTCGAACATGATTATTCAAATCAAGGTAGGAGAAGCTCTCACTAGTGGGTTCGAAAAAGTATGAGGCCACACAACTGTCCAAATTTACATTTTAATAAACTTATAGGCCTCTTCAATTTTCTTAAATGAATTAAATTAATTAAATAAATAAAATTTTTAATCCACATAATTACACCACCAAAGAGTGAGGGGTTTGAATACCACACTTCGACTCTCTTTATGTCACATAAGAAGTAAAAACCACATATCATACTAAACTGTGGTATCATATTTCTGATTCAATCAGCTATTTATGAATTATCCAATTTTTTTTAACTAAACATGAGCACAAAGTATAAAATATATTTAATAATATTTTAAAATTAACTTCGGCCACACGGGGCCTCAGAATCACATGTCACCCCAATGTCCATATCTTGATATATATTTTGAACTATTTTAATGTCATACAACGAATAAACTCGATTTCTATATCATTCCACTATGAAATCGTTAAATACCCAAAAAATGAGAAAAAAATCTGGAAACTGAGCCCTCATATGGCTCTCTCACTCCAGGGAACTCTCTTATATGTTTATATTTTCCGCAACATGAAAACAAATGGTATGGGTCATCCATGAATGGTATAATCCTATTGTTCCTCGATCAAAAATGGGTACTCCCAAAAAGGTGGATTCATATTTTATTTCAAGCTTCTCCTAATTGGTGATGTGCATATGGGAATGCACATTTTTTATCATATTTGAGACATGGAATACGTCATGCACCCAATTAATATTTGTGTGGAGGGTGTGGTGATAGGAAACCTTTCCAACAATTTTCTCACCTTGAACAACTTAATAAACCTCATGGATATTACATCCCCCGACAAACCTTCACATTCCACATCATGGTGACCCTGTCAAGAAAATCTGGTCTCCATTATCGAACTTCAAGTTCCTATGATAATGGTATTTATAGTATTTCTATCTACTCTAGGTCATCCTCACGTGCTCTCAGCTGACCTGAACATTCCTTGTTGTCACCTTCACCAACACTAAGCCTATAAGAGATGGACCACTAATATAAGTCAATCATAAGGGTGCCCTAGAAGGTCTCCCATATAGGTACTCAAAAATTTCTACACTAATGGTAGAGTGGTAGATGTTATTGTATGCAAACTCAACCTATGTAAGGTGATTGTACAAGCTCTAGGAGGTATCTAAAACACAATGCCTTGTTATATCCTATAGAACCTGGAGAGTGTGATTGGGTTTCCCATTGTTCATGGGGTCAAATTTTGTACTCATACACATCTGGGTCCAAAATGACTCAATTAGGACTCTCAATAATCAGTACATAAACCACACATCACATCTTGACATAATTGTTGAGGGTACCCTGTAAATGTGACTTATCTCCCCTACATATAAAGGGCATGAACTCTCCACTGGTCTTTGATCCTTGATATAAATATTGTCTGATGAAATTGTGAGTTGGTCAACTATCCCCCAGATGGAATCATGACCCTTGACAGTGCATAGTTTCCCTTGGAAATTGTTCAGGGATATGTTGTCCCATATCGACTTTGGGTTCTGATGAGGCTTCAAAAAAATGTTGGAACACGGTGTTTGACCTTTAACTCTTGTTAGGTTAGTCAATGAGATATAATATAATATTCACTTCATCTCATGTAGGACCACAAAAACCACTAACGAATATATATATACATATTCCCCACACTAGGATGTACAGTTAGCTTAGATGTGTGGAAATCCCACGTCACCTCCTTTCGTGTCATGACAGGTACCCCTATCAGCCCTAGATGAATGATTACATGATTCCCACTTCATAAAATCCATTTTCTACATCACCTATAGATATTTAATCATAAAATACCTTGTATTCTATGTAACACATCTATGACTCTCTCAGACTTTTGGGGGGAGTGAAAGAGTCAACACTATTGATTGAAGGATGGTTGTTCCTCCAAGCTCTACCGAGGTCAGTTATAGAGAACATAAAAATTCTAAATATAGATGCACTAATAGATCATGTGCCTTCCTACTAAGGGAATCTACTAAATATTTTCCCATCCATAAATAATAAACAATCTTAAATTTTTGGTCTTGTATGAAATCCGACTAATGTCATTTTTTTTGTTTCAGGTCTCTATGGGTGTAGATGAACGCGAGACATTGGTGGTTTGAGTAAACCAAAAAGCGATCTCTCAAAATATTGTGTGTCCAAATTATTGGGGAGATGGTTATTGCTAGTATATATAGGTAATGATTTGTGTAGTTATAATATTACGGTATCATCATCCTCGTCCCATATGCAATAAATGACAGTCGATCCATCAACATGACATCGATCCCAAATCATTAGGCATTTTAGTACACTAAAAAATCAATTCATTCCTCTTGTAGTATCAACACCAGAGAACTCATTATAATATTACTCCCCTCATGAAATGCCCTTTGGCACTACTCAAAACAGATAAACAAAATCCTTTTACATATCAAGTTCATTAGAGGAGTTTCAATCCTAGAAAAGTCTTCCAAAAATCTCTGGTAGTACCCCAGAAATCCTAGAAAGTTTTGTACCTTTGACACAATCGTGGGTGGATCCCAAAAATCCACTTCTTAAATCTTCACTAGATCCATGTTTTAACCATTAATATAAATGAAATTCCCTAGAAAGTGAATCTAATAAATCTAGAACTAGAACATAGAGATATTTCTATAAAATTGGGGGTCTAGAAGAAATTCTATGACAATCTTCAAGATGTCTTAATGATCCTCCTTTGATTCAAATTAGAATGATATTTTTTCTATGAAGACAATAAAAAATCATCCATGTAAAACTGGGCAACAAGGTTCATCAATTCCATAAACACATTGGGGGCATTCGTCCCACCAAAACTTACAACTACGTACTCAGAGAGTATGTACCAACATTGTACTAGAATCCTTATCATATCAGCCTTTTCAACCATCAACTTGTGGTGGCTGGATGTGAGATCGATCATCGAGAGAAATCTCATGCCTTAAAATTTGTTACAGAGGTCACCAATCCATTGAAAAGGGTACTTGTAATTTATATTGGCATATTTTGGTTGATAATAATTACAAAAAAACTATATTCATCCATCATACTTATTCATGAACAAAATTGGAGTTGTATAGGAGGACACAATGGGTATGAAGAAACTGTTATTTTGGAGTTCCTTGAACAGAAACTATAGATACAAATCCTCTGTAGGTGACATATGATATGTTGTAGAAGATACCAAGGATGACCTTGGATTTAAGTCAATGAAAAACTCAATTTCATATCTTAAACATAGTCACAGAATGTCTTCAAGCGATATTTCCATATAATTCTCCAAAATTAAGGATCCTAGATTCCTAAACTTCATATTGCACTAAGGGATATAATGTCTAACTAATGGTTGATAGGGTGCAACCTCCAACTCACAACATCCACATGTTCATCCATGAGATCTCTCTCACCAAAAAAGGGGAATCTCATCCCATCACTGCATATGAAATTGAATTTCATGCAATGAAAGTCGATCTGGGATGATACTAACAAAATCTAACCCATTCCAAATATGAAATAATAGGGTTTAATTGTGACTATAATAAGGTCTCATGATATCCTCTGTCATGCATGTTGAAAACGAATCACCTCCATGATAACATTGCTAGATCTAGCACTATGGCTTCCCTCTATAACATTGATCTCAGTCACCAGATCCCACTCCAACACCCCATAAATTGTGGGTATAAAAAAGGTCACTGTAGTAGCATGAATCTCTCAGTGGAGTCCACACTCAATCATACGTGCTCAGTAGTATCCATCCCAGATATTATCAAGAGTTTTAGTGTATAAGATCTGTTAACTTCTCTATATACTCTGACACTATTATCCCACTTCTTTAATTCCATAAGACCCTGGATCAAAATTTAATGTATGCAATAGGGTAGTACTCCTCATGAAACATCTACTAGACAACATCCCATGAGCGTGTTGACACATAGATAATCTTCATAATAAGGATTCATCAACTCCCAGCTACTCCATGGAAAAGGTTGGATGTCAGTGCCACCACATAATCTTTTGTGTCTTGAAAAAGATAGAAAGGAAAGAACACTGAAACTATCCAATATGCTGTTGTATTGGGATTTGTCTCATCATGGAACCTCAACAGTCTCTATCATTGGAAGTTTCATAGCATGCTAAGCCTAGGCTCATCCTTATCTTATTTTTCTAGGATAGTCTGCTACTCAAAAGGTGTAGGTTTTTCTACCATACTTATTGGGGGAATGAGGTCCTAGGATAGACGATGAATTGAATCCTCATCACACATAGGTTCATATTTAGGAAGCAGAATAGGTATAAGGATTAGTGGTCATCGCAAAGGCATCCTGAAAGTTATCATGGACTACCACAAATAGATGAGATATTATATATATGTAACAAAAATAGGGATTTTACTCAATAAGGACATTAAAATACATAATACTATTTGATTCACATACCAGTAATCCCTACAAATAAATGTTGCAGCATTGTAAGTTGAAAACCGGGTAGTTAGGGTCATTTTGATTGGATACGTAGGCCTCCTATACCATCACTCAACTCCCTGGCCACATATCCATACTCTGGTCACTTTTAATCCTCTAAAATATACCCACCCAATCATTATAATGGGAAATTTATGAATAATTTCCCATGTAATAAACATTATTTGATACAAATATTTCACACCTAGACCAAATATGAGGCTTTATCGGCAACTACCCCATTCCAACCTGCAATGTCCATGTGGTGGAGACAAGCACCGATGGAACAACAAAATTCGGGAGGCCTTTTACTATGTTTATATACAGATATACACATCTAATAGAATGAAAAATTTAAGAGGGAAAGTAGAAAATATTCAACAACACTATAAAATAAACCAGTCATTCATAAACCTCAAGACCATAATAAAGTATAGTAGTGCGTACTGAAAAGTATAGGGAAAAACACGCACAATCAAAATTGTTTCCCAACCAGATAGAAAACATGAAATTTAATAGCTTAGATAGCCTAGCTCCTATACCCCAATAAAGGACCATTGTTTTTTATCCAATAACAAATTAACTATATGATACTGTGTAGTCTCTCTTGACATATCCATCATCTACAAAAGAGACAACACACTATAGGAAAATTTCATATAGGGTTGTGTATATACCTACCTAGTCGGACACTACGAATGGGTTTACTGGATGTTGAATGAGAGACAACTGAAGAAGAAGGTATTAGATATAAAAATGTACAATAAATGAGTATAGATCAACCCAAAATATAGTGAATGTATGCTGATGCATGATCAATGTACTAAATATAGTGAGGAGCTGAACTACCCATAAATCCTTTTCCACTTAAAAAGGATATTTGGTTCATCCAACCTTGAGAACCTAAACACAGAATGATCATGGCATACCCTTTGAATCAATTCCTCTTAAATAATGAGAGTATTTAAATCCACAAATTGTATCCAAATGAAGGAATATATATATATATATATACACATACTATTAGTAAAATAATCTCTAAAGAGAGAGTAAGGTTATCTCTATCTCAGAGATCATTCTAAGAAGAAGAGTCTCCAAAAGTACCAAATGAATAATTTCTTTTATGATTTCCAACATCTCTCATGACTATCATTAAAAAAAGTCTAAGAGACATAGTCAAAACACCTTAATACAATCCTATTTGGGTGGCACTAAATCACCCACACATTTTAATGTCGCATAACAAAAATTTGTCTCAGTGTGGAATGATTTCTTTTCCTAGAGAGTCTAAAGGTTCATCAAACCATGTCTCATCACTATTCCACTTAGTCGAAGGTCCTCAAATAAATATGGATGACCCGAGACATAGTATTATTGAGGAATTTAATACTTTAAAAGTCATTGAGGATCTCCACTGCCAAGTTATACAGGAGGGTACCACTCATGAAATGTCATCAGTGAACTCCAAATCCTAGCCCTACTGGAGGGTATGCCTAGAAATTTCATCAAGTTAACCCATTGACAAAACCTACTGGTAGGTATCCCATAACATCACGGAACTCCACAAACCTTCCTTATTGAAGGGTAGATACAAAAGGTTTTTAGGGAATCCCTCTGCCCAACCCTTATGTAGGGTAAGACGATAATGTCAATGATCTCTACTACCTAGCCCTACTAGTTAGTAAATTTGATACTTTCATCAGGGAATTTCACTTCCCAAGATTTCTAGATGGCATGAATGAAAGGACGTCCTCAAGAAACTCCATTACCCATCCTCGCTAGAGGGTTATTCCTAGAGTGATCTGGTGATCCTCTAGGATTGTTATTGTAATTGGGTGGTTCCTATAGAAGAATCATTATTGTAATATTTCATCTGTAATCTAGAAATTCACTTTTGGGGGCACAATCATGTTCTACATTGAAGGAAACATATGAAATGCTACTCTTGGGCCAAAATATTAGTTCAAATGATGGATATATGAACATTCAATGTTTCCAGAAAAGGATCCTAGGGGTACAGGACATTAGAGGGGACCCATACAATGTTTGGTCCCGCTTCAACACATGAATGTGTCCATGTATGACACACAACCTAGACCCCATGTATTATGACACACCATGTAAGTGGACTACATGGGGTGACCTAGATAATTGGGTCCATGGGTCATGTCATATGGTCATGTCTCTGTACTCGAACTCTGTTTCTATGTACAATGGTACACAATGTGTTGATCCACATAGGATTCTTCCCATGTGATTAGCCTATGTTATTATAATTGGTACATGCCATGTGCCTGGTCGTATGATTTTTTTCACGACTCTATGAAACGGAAAAGAAGAACATAGTGTGTCAAGGAATGTACATGTTGTGTCATTCTTATGGGTTTTTATAACACCAGAAACTACTATAAAATGACCACAAGCTGTGTGTTCAAACATGAACATGATGTGTAGTTGGGTTTTTGACAGAAATACCATATTTCAATATATGTGTACCATGATTTAGATCAGGTCAAACAACTTCATATCAAGCACTATCTATGGATGAAAGACGTGGATAGCCCGAAAATCCCTATTACAGATTGTCTCTTGTAGAATGAAGTCATTGTCACCCATGAGTGTTTCATCAAGAATTCCCCATGGAATGGATTCATTAATCATGATCATGATTTTTTATTATAGAATAAATAATATATTGCACAAAATTTCCTGGGTCTATTCGATGATCAATGATCCAATTTATTTTGGTAAATCCTCCATGTAACTACGGTTCTGATCAAGATCGGTGCCTCCTGACAAAGATGAAGTAGGACGAATCTGTCTAATCAGTGAATAATGTGAAGAACCGGGGGTTATGTACCCCAATTTGTTCTAAATATTTTAGATAAATAATTCTTAAAAATGATCTAGAATTGGGATATGAGGATTTAAAAAAACTAATAATAAATTGAAACAAATTAATTTTAGTAAATTATAACATGCAAAGGCTGAACGAAGGGGCATAGATCGAAGAACGAGAATCAATCTACTCAAAAAATTAAGCTAGAGGAATAATACACCAATAGGAGATCCCTAACTCTATTTTGGATTAATATAATTTGAAGAAAATGCCTAACCAAAAATTGAATGTGGTTGATGTGTTTGTTGAATCTTGATCAGTTCTTATCTGACATTCCATAATCTTTTGATCTCTATTTATCAATTAGAGGAGGGAGGCTAACTCACTAAAGGATTGTATAAATTTTGAGAACAAAACTAGCCAAAATTGTGTAGTGAGGAGCTTGTAGTCCTTTTATTTGTTAAATAAATTTATTTAAATTTATTTATTTATTAATATATCCACTTAAACACAGTGACAATGACCAAGGCTCTGATCATCATATGAATACTCCCTTAATGTCATTCTTAGGATAAAGATAATCTTATAGACACTACAACAATATTATCTTTTTCATTTAATCATCAAAATAAGATTTATCTTATTTTTCTCTATCTAAATGAATGTGAATAGAATAAAATATATTTACTGTTTTCATAAAATTTATTTTGGGCATATTAAGGCTTAGAATTCTGCACCGTATTAGTTCCCAGCTCATGAAATATATAAAGAATTATTCCCAATTTATATAATGAAGAATCTGTGTCTCTTCAATATATGTTTCCTACTAAACTCCCTTAAAAGAGATTACCAACAAACTAACCCACATACATGGCCATAATGCTTTTTCTGAGGAACATGAGCCATAGTTTCCATCAACAATACCAAATACGAATAGGACAGTTTGACATCACATGATTCATTTATTTTACAATATAAATTGAATAAAATAATACTATAATATTATTCAGTTAAATAAAATAAAAATTAAAATCATATCAAACTATTTTATCTGTATGGATCTTGAAAAAATTTCATTTTTTTAACATCAAACAACTATTTTTTCATTCCATAAAATAAACTACCTCTTTCTCTTGATAAAAACTAATATTTATAAAAATAGAATTACTTTAATTATTCTATATATTATAATAAATTTAAAAGTTATTTTTTATGTAATTTCCTTACAAAACCCATTTTCCCAGCAATTTTCAGAATTGATGGATTATATTGATTGAGAAATTTTTTATAAAAATATCTAATGAATATATCTATCAACAAAACAATAAATTTAATGAAATCAGTTTTATTATTCTACATAAAAACTATCTACAGTCCCTACGAGATTCAGTGAAATATTTTTCATTGAATTATTTCCATTGGTCCCAAGTATTGACTTCGAGGTCCTAACAATAGATTTTTTTAATGATAAATAATGACCATCGAATTGATGCAATAATCACCACATTAAATCATTATGATATTTCCAATTTTTTTCATGTCTAGGGACATGAAATGAGAATAGTCATCTGTAAATGGGAAATCATATAATGTTATATACATAGAAATGAATTAAATAATTTACACACCAATTAACAATGATTTATTTAATAAATTATTTATACAAAATATTTATAGTACCATTATTTGAAAATAAAAAAAATGATGTTTTGATGTTAAGGGAATGTGTCTAAATTATTCATAATGAATAGGGAGATATATAAAATAACATGGTAGATACCATTGGAACGAGAAACAAATTCCTCATGTATCTTTAGTTGTACCCCATATTCATCAATGAGACAACTAGAATTACATTAAAAAAATGCAGACATCTCAGATATATTTTTCATCTCCCTTATATAATTATTTTCTTATATTTTAAATATAAAATAATATATTATTATCAATATTTATGAAATTAATATTACCGCATTGAGTTTCATAATTATGATGAAGAAATGAAAAAAAATATCTAAATGAAAACTAACATTAATGATAATTTCTTGACCGATCTATTGTCGATTCCCTGTTCAATGCCACTAAATCATCAAAAATAAACCCAATTAATTTTCTCCATATAAATCTGATAAACATAGCATGACAAAAAATTTATCTACAACATTTATTTTTTTTAAATTTAAATTAAAACAATATACAACCAATAGAATGTGAAATTAATAGAAATATATATATATTATATAAAACAATTTTAGAAAGTAATTTCTTAAACCTATTGAACTACAAGGATTTATTGATAATTTGAATTTTAAAATTACTAAAACTAAGTACATTTCATAGTTCTTCACAAAAATCTAGGATATAATCAACAAAATATGATTTGGGAAAAGATAATCTAGTAAAACTAACCCAAAATCAATGAAATAGGTTGGTGTTATTCAGGTATTGAAGAAATTGTATTAGGAAATTTGGAAATTATGATGAGTGATTTGATAGTTTTTCATCAAGATGGAGGGTGACCATGAGGGGCTATAACATTATAAACCATAGAAGTGATAATAGAGATGAATATAACATTTTCCAGAATTGTGTGGGATTTTGAGGATGTGGATTATATTATGAGAGTGTGACAGATTCCATTTACTATGAGGATTCGACAATGGGATGTATGGTGAAGGAGGCTGAGAGTGAGAGTGGGGGCATAGATATTTAAAAAAATCATGTATTATATGATTTAAAAAACCCCCCAAATTTCAATTAAAATTTATTTATCTACAATTTTTTATATCATTGTTAATTATTTATTATTTTTCAATGAATTAATAAAAAATTGGTGGATAACAAAAATCATTATTATGATTGGATTTAAATACACTGCTACAAAATACATTTAATTCAATAAAATTCATATTGTGATGCTGTCATGACCAGTCCTCGGGGCCCGTGCCGTGACTACCCCAAGCCTGCCTTCCATAGGCCAGGGGCTGGTGACTAGCACCAAATGAGTAAATGCTGATAACTGGGAAGGCATTACCTTTATAAAAGAAAAAAAAACACCATAGTGAACAAGCGGAGTAAAACACTATGTAAAACTGAATCAATATATGCTGAATGTAAAGGGGCTAGAAATACAAGCCCAACTGTAAAGTACAAGGAAAAAGATAAAACAACTAGAAGGTGAGAAGCAGCTCCTGGATCATCCACTAAGGATCCTACCTAAATGGTAGGTACAGATAGCACATCTCCTGGATCGTCCACCACGGATCCTACCAGGAGGGTAGGTACATATAGCCTCCACAACTCTCTCGCCCGTAAACCTCCTCCGAGTGTCGCCTCGTCCTGAAGTCCACCACCGGATACTTTCTTGTCGTGAGGTCCACCTCCGGGTATCGTCCAGTCCTCGAACACTCGACCTCGGTCTGCACTGCCCATCATCTGCAACCAACACAAGGAGGTGCGGGCATAGCCCGTGCATGTGTGAATATAACGATACTCAGTAGGGACCCCGAGAAACTCATGGTCTAATTAAATCCAACAATTATAACAACAAAGAAGAGCTAAATAGATAACCTATACTTAGGTATATGCCTATACATATACCCACATTATCAAGTAACCAATCTCAATCATGAGGAAACACAAAGATTATGAAATTAGCGGAAAACCACTACCTAGTTATATGCCCATACATATACCTTTGTTATCAAGCGAACCATCTCAATCATGAGATAAACACAAAGGTCATAGACTCAGCTCAACCAGGATTTTATTCATGATTTCGAAACCATAGATACTGGAGAACTCCTCATCTATCGAGTATAGTGGGCATGCTGCTACAACCAAGCGGGCCCCACTATCCTTGGACTGTTTTTGTACTCCACCTGTCGAGTATTGTGGGCATGCTGCTACAATTATGTGCTTCACACCATGGGTCTGCCGCTATAACCAAGCGCTCCCCCTCATAGGCTCTAGAGGTACTCCTTCTGTTGAGTACCGTGGGTCTGCCGCTATAACCAAACGCTCCTCCACCATGGGTCTGCCGCTACAACCAATCGCTCCCCCTCATAGCCTCCATAGGTACTCCTTCTGTTGAGTTGCGAGGGTCTGTCTCAACAACCAAGCGCTCATCCACCGTGGGTCTGCCGCTACATCCAAGCGCTCCCCACTGGGCTATCTGAAACACACCGAGACGATTGATCAGCAGTCATCAAGTATCATCCAGCTACTAGGTCTCTGCACTCTTCTAGCTCGTCACCAAGAGGGTCTGCTCCACGAGCTACTGGTCGATACTCCATGTAGCACAAACTTCCACTAAGAAGTATCTCAAAGTACCACCGTGTCATAGGGGTCTCAAAACAACAGACAGCGCGTCAGTCAGACACCCAGTCTGTGAGTTACTAGCCTTTTCGTCCCAGGGGCCCGGTTGGTTTCGTGTGCGAACCAACCCGGCCGAATCTCGACTGTACCCCTAAATCTCATAGGGTATTATCATAGGAAACATTTATCAACGAGATCAAAAATTCCACTGACGGTTTGTCAAATGGACATCCTGTCTGAAAGTTATCAGCTTTCCCGTTCCACAGGCCCGGTTGGATTTCGTGTACAATCCAACCCATCCACTATCCAACTGCAACCAAAAAATAGGCAAATTATACCAAAAGATCTGTATCATCAATATAAATTCAACAAAGTCGACGACACATCAATCAGACATCCGGAGCTCAAGATATAAGTGTTTTCGCTCCGAGGGCCCGGTTGGTTTTCTATCCAAACCAACCCAGCCATACATAAAGTTCATTTAAACCTTTTTTGTAATATACTGAAACGACAGTCTCGATCCAAGGATCGTATTGCAGCTTACGGTGCATCTATCGGAAGTCTGTATCCCAGGATATGGGTAAAAGACCGTAAGAGGTCCGAAAAGGGGGGTTTCGGGCCCGAACCGACCCGAGAACCCCTGGATCTACCCGACCCGGGTCATCCTGAACCGGGTCCGCATCCGGCCCGCTTGGGCGAGGTGTGGAGCAGCCCGGCACGGCCTGGGTGGCCCGACCCGGCGCGCTGGTGCTCCGGCGGTTCACTGGCCAGCTCGGTTACACCGAGCTGGCAGTTAGGGGGGTTCTGCCCCCCTGTCACAATTAATGCGGCCCCCACGTGGGGCCGCTACTGCGTCTATCTGGGGGTTTCAAACCCCCAGTTCTTCCACTGACCGGCCGGCCCACTCCGGCCGGCCCGCTCCGGCCGGCCGGCTGCTGCACCACGGGACCGGCGCGGGCCGGTCCCCCTGCTCTGATGCCGGTGACTGGAAATTGGCCGCCGGTCCCTGCTCCGCTGCGGCCCCACTCCGGCAGTGGTGTTTTCAAGATTCTCTGGCGTGGCATGACGGCGTCGCCCCTTTGTTCGACTACAATGGGGCGGCGCGACGGCGCCGCGCACCATTTCCGTATGATCCCGCGTGGTGTCGTTGCACCTCGCCGCATTCCTTTGAACAAAAACAGCACAAGATACAAAGGAGGAGGGTCGGTCGTGTTTGTGCGGTCCGGACCCCTCCCTTTAATCGACAGCAAGTGGTCCAAATTAAATGAGGAACAACGATGGAAGAATTTATGAATAACAAAAACAATAAAATCCCATACGTCGTCAAATTCGTTGAGCGATGGTTCGTTGCAGAATTTATCATCGCGGAATAAGGTGTCACGGAATAAGGTGTCGCGGAAGGAGAGGGTCGTTGGCGTCGCGGTACACGACGTCACGTAGTCGATCTCCGAGGATTTGTTGTTCCTCGTCGTAGATCGGTGTGTTATTCGCGTTCTTCGCATTCTTCACGTTCTTCGACGAAGAAGATGAAGATCTTCAAGCCTTCCCTTTTTCTCCCAATCCCCTCTCAACAAAACAAGTCCATCCAAAAATAATATAAGTGCTTCACTTATTTTATTATCATGACATAAGTTTTAAAATTCAAAAATTGAATTTAAGCCACGTAATTAAAAGTTTTCATTTAAAGGAGGGTAAGGGGGGTTAGGGAAAATGAAGGGGTGGGGTTCGCGTGGGCCCCACCGCCCTCATAACCTCTCTTGGGTGGTTACCCAAATTCCACCTAAAGGTTAACCACTTAGTAAAAATAAAAATTGTAGCTCAATTTTTATTTTTAACTCCCCCAATTTTTAACAACTCCTCCTGTGTAAACGCAACTCCAGAAAAGGTGTTCCAAAACAATTATCACCACTGCGAATTCATCGGTACCCTCAGAATTCAATTCCGAGCACCGGTTCAAAAGATAGGAAAACACACTCGTTCTTTCACTAAACGTACCCGAGCTAAATTTCGGAAAATGATTCCAGGCACACCGGGCCTCAGAATCAGGCGATGTCAGAAACTGCGTACTCGTAAAATCCCAAAGAAAATTAAGAAAAAAATTTCCTTAAAATTTCTTGGTCTTTAAAGATGCGAAATATATAGGTTACGACATTTTAATATTAACATAATTCTATATGGAAGGTATGTGTGTTGTTATTTTTGCAATGTTGAAGATGAAGTGATAGATGTGGAACACGAAATAAAATGAATATGCTCAGTTATTAACTATACTTATTCATCATAATATCTTTTATGGTTTACAAAAAACAAATGAATGTTGGATTTCAAATAAAACCAAAAATTATAGTGTATTAGAAGGTATGTATTTTATTTTTTTCAAATTATCATGGTTAAACAAAAATGTTAATGATGTTATAATAAAATAGGATGGGAAGTTCCCTTATATATGTGAGGAGAGGTGAACTATTTGAATTTCATAAAGCATTAAATTAATATATATAAATTATCCTGTTCAAATGGCCTCAAATGATTCATGAATCAATGGTATTAATTTAATGAGTCTAAATACTCTCATCAAATAAAAATTGGACAATTATATGAGATATTTTATTTTTTATGAGTTTATTCTAACTTGTGTTAATACTTTTTGAAAATTACATCCCGAAAAAAATAGTTGTATATTTAGTTATTATCAAAGGAATACTATTCCATAAATGAAAATGGCTTACATTATAAACCACTGCATGATCACATTTCTGATTATAAAATTTTAATGATTTTTAAAACTTGTAATAATTATTATTTATTATAAAATATCAACAATGTTTAATTAGAAACTATTCATTTAATTAAGACTTAAAAATAAAGATAAATATTAAATTAAAGTCTAAACATTTAAAAAATGCTTGATTTGTCATTTATATATATATAATTCATGGTACACCATATCCTAATATTTTTAAAATCATTTATTTATTTATTTTCATGTATTTGATTAAATTGGGTGTTATTTTTGAGTAAGAATTTAAGGTACTATTTCATCATTAAAAACTATAAATAGATTTAAATGAATATCAATACAATGTATCTCAAAAAAAAATTCTATCATAACATACCTTCTTTTTATTCCTATGTAAAAAATGTAAAGACAATAATACCATGATAAATAAATTTTTTAATTGTCATTACAGAAGGTATTATAAAGGTAACAATTATGGACAAATAGGAAAAATTCATATATTTAAACTTTAGATGATTATAGATGAAATATTATCTTCTAATATAAATTTCTCATGTATTGTGGTAAAATATTACTTTGTGAAATTTCTTCTTCCCATAATTAACCAACTTTACCTTTGTCATTGTAACAAATATTTTTGACATTTACTATTGATAAGAAGAAGTAAAAGGGGCCAACATACCATAACATTTCCTCTAAGATCTAATTACAGAATATTTTTTTAATCAAAACAGTATAGTAGTATAATTTAATTCCAAATTATAAAAAAAACATTGATGGAAAATGGAATTTAAAAAAATATTGTATATATATAAATTATTTTATACCAAAATAAAAAAAAAATGATTTCATTGAACATACATTGATTATTAATTATATAAATTATCATTATTTTTATTAAAATTATTATAAAATAAATGGAATTATCTAAATTATTTAATAAAAAATAAAGTTGTCAATAATGATTTGTATTTTTCACTATTAAATAAAAACAAATCCCCTTCAATAAAATATTTAAATTTAAATCTATGTTTATTTTTACATTTGGATCTAAAAAATAATATAATTATTATCAAATAAAAATTCTCTATGTTAAAAAAATTATTATAATATTTTCTCCAAATAACATTAAGAAGCATTTATTATGAAAACATTTTTTTGAAAAAAAAATACTTTTAATGAATAGGGTGATTATTAACAAATAATTTATCAACACATTTGTGTTTAAAAGTGTAATATTTAAATTTCATAATGATGAAAATACTTTTCATTCCAAAAAAAATTACAGTAATATTTTAACCATCATATTTAAATAATAATATTTTTATCGTATATCCCTTATCATTTAAAGCTCAACGTTACATGATTAGAATGATATCAACAATGTATTATTTAAAAAATATTGGGAGTTACATTCTCCTCAAAACCATTAAATATGTTTTGTCCTTGAAATTTAAACATGATCATGCTAAACAATGGTTTGATGTTTGAGAGAATTTTTTATAAATCCTACAACCTAAAAAGTGTTTATAAAACAACCATTCGGAAAGACAGATAATAATGCATGATGCTTATCTAGAAAAACACATAACTGGGATTCAAAATATGAGAATTACTATGGGAATTGAAAATAATGACATGGAATAAATGCAGAAAGTATAAATAATTAAGGATTGGGACATAGATGATTGATCACAAGAAGGAAAATGATTATAAGAATGTTCAGGACAATAACACCATAAATTAATGATGTTTGAAAATCGACATAGATTCAACTGTAATTAATGTAATCAGATAATATTTTCATTTCAATATTTTATTCCTAGATTTGATGAATTCCACTTCTATATAAACTACGAATAGATGGAAATATAATTACATTATTAGTATTAGTTCTTAAATTAACCAATCAAAATATCAATAACATATTTTTCTAAAATTGATGAGTATTCAAGAAAAAAAATTTCATTCTTAATGGAATAATAATTTTATTAAAATTGATCAGATAAATATAAAAAAAATGATAATTGGAAATTCCTCATATATAAATATAATTATATATATTTATTAACCAAAGACAAAATTATTATAAAATGTTTTATAATTACCTAAATTAATAAACCTTTATAAAAAAATAAAACATTAATCTCATAAATTTATTAGTAATACAAAATGATTAATCTAAACAATTATAATGCTCAGTATGTATAAATTAATTCTAATTATTTTTTACTTATATTGAAAACCAATGATTATAAATAACTAATCACATATTCTACCTTGATAAATTCATGAATTATATACAAATATCTCTAATCACTCCTAATGTACCATAATATAAACGTATATATAGTAATGATATAATCTCTATTGTATTATAGCCATTTTTGAATCATTTTTTTCAATTACATGGTAAAATATATTATATATAATGTTTTCATAAATTGAAACAAAACATAAATAACTAATTTTCTATTATAAAATAAAACATAATGTTTATCAATTCAATCTAACTTATATCATCAAAATATAAAGTAATTATTCCTTAAATTATAATTCATGTTAAAATTATGGATTAAATATTCCTTAACCTAACAAATTAGCTTATAAAATATCATTAATCACTATAAAATCCAATCACATAAATCTCAAAATGATATATTATACATTGATGTTTGGATTAATATTAAAATAAAATCTATTATTGTATATGTATTCAAAAATTTATTCTCACAAGAAAACATCTAAAAATAGAATGTTGTTTAAACATGGATGTGATACCAATATTTACATTAATGAACACGCATTCCCAAATTTAGTCCTATAAACCATAAACATGACATTCTTTTCTTAATAACAATAACAATGACCAAAATTTAGGCATAAGAAACATATAACATGAAATTGGATTATTGGATCACTTTCATACCCCAAGAGCATTATGATTTGTGTTTTTTAAAATTTGGAAAAAATAATACATATAAAATACCGATATATTTAGTTGAGTATATTTTCCACTATACCCTTCTATTCATATTCCAAATTAAGAAATAATCAATATATACATGAAAAAATTATAGAAATAATTCATTATAAATAAATCTTGATAACACATAGAAAAAGAAGCATAAAAAAGATGATATGAAACACTCTGTAAGGATAAACATAAGCATTAAAAATGAATATTATTATTGACCAAAAGAATAACAAAAAATGTAATTTTTTTTACTTCATGGAATTTACGAGTAAAACTAAGTAATAAAATAGTTCATAATATCATAAACTAACAAAAAATTGCACATCATGTCATTAAAGAAAAATATAATAATATTAAATTCAACAAACCAATATAAATCCAAATTCCATGTAGATACCTACATATCCAGAGAATCTATTAAATGAGAATGAATATGATCGTATAATTTTTCCTATGTTTAAATATCTTACTCCAAATTGATCTTCCCTTTATTGAAACCCCTTACAAAAATGTGATATTGTTTTTTATTCATGTAATCTTCTCGTTATTAATAGAATCTTGAATCATTCTCTCATATATATTTTTGATTACATCTTATGAACATTGATAAAAAAATTATTCTTACATTTATTCATTGGATAGAAGAATATTCTCTAGGAATGTCTTGTTTTCAACTTCCACATGTCCTCCCTTCTAGTTCGCGACTTTGTTTTACATTGTATTCTTTAGATTAAGAAGTATGATATATGAAAAAAAATTATCATTGTAAAATGCCATATGAATCATTAATCATGATCCATGTGAAGTCAAAATCAATTAAAAAAACCATTTAAAACCCCGATCAAGAAAATAGAAAACCAATTTTTCATTTTACTAACTCATATTCATAACCAATATTGAAAATGTGTTAAAAATAACTAGAGCCTAGCTAAATCTACATGAGAAATAGTATACATGTATAATCCTTTTGTATTTTCACTGGATATATATAACATTACCCAATGAGTTGGAGAATTATAATGGGGCTCACCAATAATACAAGTAATAGTGGGATCAACCATTTCTCAAATATAATTATCAATTAAAATATATTGAATAAAAAAATTTAACCATAAACCATCTCATAATTAATCAATTTACAAACCTCATTCATTTATTATTTTGTTAACACATAGAGAAGTTACAAGATTCATGAAAATATAGTGACAAAACATCATTATCAATCTAGACAATGAGTAATTATATTATCATAAGATCATAATCTCAATGAATAAATGGAATAATTATGAAATTATATATATATATAAAATTATCTTTTAAAATAATTTTTTAAATATCATTTTAATAAAGTAAAAATTAAAATTTTTATGGAGAAATATTTTAAAAATATTAACAATATTTTGAGGAAATTATTTTCCTTCAAGGTAACATTGAAAAATATAAATTAATATTAATAAAAAATAATAGTCATGATGGCAGGAAAATATATTCACCCAGAAAACATTAAATTTACATGTTTTTTCAATTTATTTGAATTAAAAATCAATGGATACCCATGTCTATAATATTAATAAATTTCAATTTTAAAACTAATTTAAAATTTCTAAAAGATTATCTAAAATATCATATGAAAATAATTTATTTCTATAATTGGAAAATTTAAGAAATTTTATGAAGATTTGGATATCGTATAGGTAGATTCTCTATCTAAACAAGGATAATGACCAGTATAACTTAAAAACTATATTCATGATTTTTATCTACAGAATTACTAAGGAAATTGAAAATAAATATATAATAAACATTTGTATTAATTAAATTAGATAATATAATGATCTAAAAATAATTATAACACAACATTTATTCTAAAAGAAAAATGATATTTATTAATATAGATTAATGAGATTGAAATATAAATCAATTGTCACCTTAGTAACATTACAAATAATAATTAATTCGATGAAATTGAATTAAATGAATCTATAAATATATTTAATTTCTTGATGTCATACATAATAATTCAATAAAGAGGATGTATGTAAACAATTAAAATTAATCATCATGCACTACATGAATTATATCTAAAGAAAATTTGATTTAAATAAGGTTTACCAATACATTGATCATAATTATTTCTGAAATATTTATATATTATGTGATTTTTTTCACTTATTTAAATTATAACACCATAAGATGCTAGAATATGTGTCTTCTTAAATAAATTCAATTTCATTGATAGCTTACATTTTGACGCAAAATCGAGATTAAATGATCCATGGTATACTATTAAATATTTACCTAGCCAATGGAATATTAATGTGACCAATATAAATTGTAATGTGGCCATTAGAATAATAACCTCCCCCATAAAGGTGAAAATAAAATTTTATTATCTCATATAGAAAATAATGATAAATTTATATCATGGAATTATTAAGTCAATGTTTTAAAAATGGTAAATTATGTATTGGTATTTTTATGATATTTTAATGTTTATTCATAATTTTATAATTAATGTCATTATTTATAAAAGAATTTATTTACAATAAATACAATAATAAAATAATATTTTTTTATTATAAATATAGGATACTATTTGGAAATAAAAATTAATTTTTTAATGTCTCATAAAATTAGATAAAATATAAAAATCATTATTTTTAGATATATCATTTTAATTGGAAATTATTTTTCCCATATTTAGAAAATTATTTTCTTAAAATATAGTCTATTTTTTGAAATTTACATATCAAAAAATATTCTGGATGAATATTTTGTAATTTTATGAAATAGTTTACTTTTTTTAATGAATATTTAAATATACTAATTTACTAATTTTAAAATTATATGTTTAATACATGAATTTTTGATTCATTTCTGCATTAATGACCCATTAGTTCTAAATCAAATGAACTAGTTATTGTACATAGTAACAAGAATAAAATATATGGATAATATTTAGAAATAATATTAAATTAATGAATAACCTAATAAAAAATCTCCAATATACTCGCTTATAATTACCACATATCCCCACCCCTTTTATAGAAAAATTATTGGGTTGAAGTTTGTAACACCCCTGGTTTCAAGTAAGTTACCCATCCTTTATATATTTCATATATATAAAGTGTTTTAGTGACATTTTTGATTATTTGGAGTTTTTTTGAATTGTTTTTGGGTTATTATGGAATTTTATGATTTGAGCATGGTTAGTAAAAAATGTGAAACTCTTATTGGATGACTTGAAAAGTTAAACAATGGCCTCTGGGTAGGTTCAAATTTTAACCCAACTCATGCGACTACTTTGGAGTATCCACACGATGTGACATCCCAAGTAAATAAAGAATAATACATTTTTATATATATTAATATTTATGAATTAAATATAAATTTTACTTTAAAGGGTATGCTATGTTCGATGGAGTACCTAATAGGAAACAACGAGTTTCTTTGAAATCTTACATTACACAGAACGTTGGGTCATAATGAAAAATAATAATATAATTTTTTTTTAAATTGTAGTTAACGCCTAGTCCATGTATTGGCAGTAATGGATATAACTAAATAGAAAATCATAATACATGTTTATTAAATTTTTTATCATTTATCGAATAAATTTTAGAGGCTTAAAATAAGAAAGAATCCAATTTTAATCATAAATACTCAAATATTCTTTAATGGGTCGATTTACCTCTTTTTGATAGAGATTCATTTTTAAATATAGTTTTTTTTCACATTTATATGTTCTATTTGAAAAAAAAATTATTTTTTAGGATCAGAACATCAAAATTTACATTGGGTAAATTTTTGGTATTATTCGGATAAAATTCTTTTTTTAATTAATATTGAAAAATACTATATTTCAATTCAAAATTTTCTATTAATATAATTTATTTATATGGTTACATTATATTTTTTATTTGTTTTAAAATATAATTAGATTATGTTTTTAACATTTAATCAAATTGTGGTCATTGGGAGTAATTTAAATAGAAATTGGACATACACTACTGTTAATCTTTTGAAAGTTATTATTTCTTAAAAACATGCATTTTGTATTCACAATAGAAATAAATTTTAAATTAATTATTTATACTTATATTATTTGAATTTGTTAACATATAAATTATTTTTAAATTCAGAATATCAAATTTATCTTGGGCTGAATTTTTGGTAATTTTCAGAAAATCATTAATTTTTTTTGAATAATTAAAACACTGAGTAGTAGTTAGAAAATAAAACATTTTCATTTAAATGAATTTGTATCACTTCAGTAAATTGAATTTTGAAAATCTGACAGAAACAGTTGTTATCAATAAGTAAAATTTAGTTCAATAAGAAGAAAATAATATTTGGTTAACTGTAACGTTTGACTTTTATTTACCGCCATTAAAGGTAAATAGGGTAATTCAAAGTGAAACAACATTATAATAATTTAATATTACCTTAACACTTGTCCTAACCTTATTTTATGATTTTTGTTAGACCAATAAAATCCTTGGGTTTTATTTCTGGCATTTTAAATCCATTTGTCTTAGATAATGACATTAATAATATTTTATTTAAAAAATGAAAATATTATAAACATGTATTTTTTCTAAATCAATTTTAATGATGGGTTATATAGTTCATATATTTGAATATAAATAATAATTATAAATCCAAAAATAATTCCTAAAACATTTTATTTCATTTATAATTTTTAGACATTAAATAAATAAAATAATATCTGACACAATAATGATGCAATGTTTACCTCATTAATGAATGATTTAAATAAATGTGATTATAAAATTTTACAAACTATCCAAAACCTGTCCAATTTTAATTAGATGATTTTATTGCAAACCAGAGTCATATTATCTTGTTATTTAATTTTTTTTGGGCTTTTGAAACTGAATATCATTATATAATAAAATAATATTTTTAAACATTCTTAAAGATCCCCTCCTCCCCCTTATAAAAAGCCCTCACCTCTAACCCATTTATCACACCTATCAAACCCCTGTATCATCCAACCTCTACCAAAATATGATATCAGTATCCCTCTAATCCACCTATAATCCTTTCCTTATGTATAAGGCAATCCAAAAAATAATTTTTTTTCAAACTAAAGGGAGATACCTAATTTAAAGGTAATGTATTCTCTTAAGTTCATTTATTTTATTTTACTTCTCCACCCCCAAACTCTATTTATTCATTTCTTTTATTACAAAACCAGTATCCTCAATATTCTATGTTTTTGTCATGATAAGTATTCAAAGTACACTTACACACACCTTCATCTAATGGGTAAATAACATATTGTTTCTGCCGATGTCGAACTATTTTTTACTCGTGAAATGAAGATTGTTCAATCTTCTCCCACCACCTCTTATAGTGACCATTAAGATGGAACTGTATTTATATGTTATATCTATTATATATATATTGTCTCTATACTTCAGTATTCTTCATTTATAGCATACCATTATGGTTTCTGTAATGATTAAAAGTGATAATTTCATTTGAGGAAGTGCAGACTATTGCCCCCTCAATGTGATATGACTTGTTCATGCCATACATGGAATGCATAAAGAATGGGGCTAATGAAATTATATATTATATTATACTGGAATTATAAGATACATATTTATCATTAATTTTTTATTCCATTACGTATATGAAATATAAATGAATGTTGCGTTCATGCGTACGTACAGATTACCATCTCCATGAATGGTGAATTTAATTTCTTATCTCCAAGTGTTATGTAATATTAAAAATAAATATATATACTGAAAATATATTATAAATATGATATCTAATTAATGAATATCATTTTTTATATAATGGCTCTATGATGACATGAACAAATTGTAATTATATAAAGTCCATTTTTGACTCAAGTACCAAATATCAACGAAATTACCATTATTAACTTAAATGATTGAATAATATTTATAACATTGTAAAAAGTGATGTAAAAGAAATAAAAAGCTAGAAAATTTTTCATAAGTAGGTTGAAATTAACATTAGTTTATTATTAAGGTGAATAAAAAATTAAAGGGTCAAGTCAGGCACGAGGCAAATAATGTCATCTCAATCTTCTTTTATTGAGGCATCCTTTGATTTATAAAAGATATTTTTTTTTATGGTACTTTAATACCATTTACTTTTAATTAAATTAAGAGGGAATATTTCTTGTACAAAGCATTTTACTAAACAAAAAAAAGAATATTTCATTTTAATGTAAGCGATGACAAGGAAATTTTTCCGCCATCGTGAGTATTATTTGATCACTGGATTCCTTAACAAGCCATAATGTTTTTAAAATTAAACTAAATACCATATACGCTTTTACATATTTTGGTATTGAAAGCGGTTTTGACAATTGATTTGTTATGTCAATATATTTAAATGACATATTGTGATTAAAATGTTGAAATGTCATCTTTCTTTTATATTTGTTTTATGTGTTATGAATATGTTGTGGTTCATGGGCATTGTTTACATATATGGGTGGTTCCATGATAAACTTAGGTTGGGCGAGACCGAGATAGCTCTCCAATTCATTGGGTAATGTGACGTAGGTAAATGTGAATGTTTCTCCAAATAGGATTAGGGAATATACTTTGATGGGTATCACAAATGTAGCTCCTTACATAGCTATGAAAGCTAAAACAAAATTATGTTATGGATGCCAAAAGTCACCTTTATGATTTGCGATCAATATGTGTTATTCATAAATCTTATGATTTCATGAGGTCTGTTAAAGAGCATATGTTATGTATGTATTGATAAACTAATGTTTTTCTTCTTTATTTTATAAAACTTACTGATATTTTTATGCTCATCCAATGTTTTGAAATGATTTCACATGATATAAACATGAATAGGGTCAAGGATGGGATCAAAGAAAAGTCATGCTGCATAAAACATTGAACTAGACAACTCTCTTTTTTAAGTGTTCTTTTTTTGAAAAAAAGTAAAACTGAGTAGAAGTGTCTATTTTGTAATTATTGAGATGTAATGTAATAGTTATGGACTAATTCTATAAACTCTAATCCTAAAAATATCCTCAATGTAAATTATTCATTTAATTTTATATTATATTGTGTTTTTATGCCAGGTTCTTATAGATGGTATCATAGGTCGATTTAGATATCTTTAAAAGTTTGGATATTGTAAAATTAATATCCATATATTAATTTATGTTAATATTTAAATGATATAGCATTTACAGATTACCATGTTGCTTTGCCTGAGATATTATTTTGTTCAGAATGGTTTTCCACTGAGGAAATAAGGCATATGTGATAGAAAAACATTAGGACGAAGGCAAACGTCCAAATTAGCAACCTGAGATGGTCATAATCGGAACATAACCGTTTTTAGTATTGAGGGAACAGTTGGATCAGGCTATATATGGTGGTGGTATCCATGAACGAGATCATCTAGATCAACCACACAGAAACATGTCAGTAGGAGAGCATTTTAGGAGGAAACATCCCTTATCATTTATAGGATCATTCGTCCTTTTTCTAGCACAAGGGTGGATTAATGCACTAGAAAATATTTTTAATATCATGGGGTGTTCAGAAAATAAAATGTTTAGTCATGTTATTTACCATTTTGAAGGTGAAGCCGACCAGTGGTGGTCGATGGTGAAACAAATCAGGGAATGTTGGGAGATTTATTCTCTTGATTAGGATGAGTTAAAAGGTATGTTTCTTGAGAAATATTTTCCAAAGGTGGTTTGATATAGGATATTAAAGAAATATAGGAATTGATGTAGGAAGATGACTCAGTGGTTGTTTATGAATCAAAATTAAATCGAATGGAAAGGTATGCTCCAAATCTGATACAAGATCTTGATAGTAAAATAAACTATTTTTAATGAATACTAATTCCAATGTATGGAAGGGATTTAGCATCTCGTCATTTCAAAAGTTTTGAAAATCTTGTTCGTTGTGTGGAGAAGGTGAAAATGGTGTTTTTCAATGATCAGGTGTTCTTTGAAAAATAATAGAATAAGAGGTTGATGTGGCATATGAAAGAGAATAACTCTTCAAAAAAGGCTGATGGTATGTAACTTAATTTTACATTTTGTGAAGATTGTGGTAAAAATCATGATATGGAATGTCTTTTGAATTTAGTATCTTGATGTTTTTCTATTGCATTATATCAATGATTTTTTTGATCAGTTAAAGGGATCTCAGTACTTTTCGAAGATTGATTTGAGGTCAGGGTACCATCATTTGAAAATAAAATTAAAGGAATCATACATTCTGAACTCTGCATTTCAAACTAGATATGGCCATTATTAATTGATAGTTATTCCTTAAGGGTTAACCAATGCATGTTTTGTATTCAGGGATTTTTTGAATAGAATTTTCCATGATTGGTTGGATACGTTTCTAGTCATCTTTTTCGATAATATTTTTGTTTATTCAAAAAATAAAGAAAAAAATAAAATCAATTTATGGGTTGTCCTAAAAACTCTAGAATAAATGGAAATTTTATGGAAATTATGAAAGAGTTAGTTTTTATTGGTAAAAAATTTCATCCCTTAGTCACATTGTTTCAAAAAATGGCATAACTATTGATCCTGCTAAAACAATGGTTACTGATGAATGGACAAGACATACACATATCATAAATATCCATAGTTTTCTTAGTTTAGTAGGTTATTACCAGAGGATTGTTGAAAAATATTCATTGTTTTCTAGCCCACTGACTATGTAAACTCGAAAAGGTGTTATGTTCATCTGGACAAAAGAATATGATGATTGTTTTCAAAAATTGAATAGAATATTGGTGAATAATCTAGTTTTTTCACTTCCTTATAGAAATAGTGAATCTGTTATCTACAGTGATTCTTCATTGAAAGGACATGGTTGTGTCCTAATGCAGAATGATCAGGTAATTTCTTATGATTCATGTTCGTTGAAACCTCATGAATTAAGTTACCCTACACATGATTTGGAATTAGATGCTCTTTTTTTTGCTTAAAAAATTTGGAGGCATCATTTGTATGGAGAAAAATGTGAAATATATACTGACCAAAAAAGATTAAAGTATATATTCACTATGACATAATTAAACACGAGACATAGGAGATGGATAGAATTAATCAAGGATTATGATTGCATGATCCATCACCATCTATGAATGGAAAATAAAGTGGATGATGATTTTAGTAAAAAAAGTAATGCTTCATTAATCATGATACATTTGGAATGAGATACAAGGGTTTTTGATTTGATGAAATTTGGAATAGAAGTTGTTGGTCCATGAAATTCCTCAATTTTGTTCAGGTGTCAGTGAAATTATCTCTATCGGATAGAATTAATCAAGTGCAGATGTAAGAAAGTGAGTTGTAGAAATAGGTAGATTTGGTTCAAAAAGGTATGTTTCTTGATTTTCACATTCATAATGATTGTGTTTTTAGTTTTGGGAAGATGTTATGTGTGCCTTGTGATTCACAAATGAAGAGAGAGTGATTAGGTGAAGCTCATAGTTATCTGTTTTCAGTTCATCCTTGAAGTACTAAGATATACAAAGACCTTCGAGATTATTACCAGTTGGATGGAATGAAAAGAGATATTTCATATTTTACTAGGAAATGTTTAACTTGTCAATAGGTTAAATTAGTGCAGAAATTACTGAAAGGGATGATTTAGCCTTTACTGGTTCCATAGTGGAAGTGGAAAAATATATCCATGGACTTCATCGTGGGATTACAAAAGACATGACGAGGCAATAATTCAATCTGGGTTATTATTGATCTATTGACTAAATATACCTATTTCCTTCCTATTTAAGATACTTTTTCTCTAGAACTACTTTCACTGTTGTATATTAATGATATTGTCATGTAGCAAGGATTTACCCTCTCTATTGTATTTGATCGTGATCCTAGGTTTACATATAACATTTAAAAAGGCCTTCAGAAGATGTTGGGTAATGAATTAAATTTTTGTATAACTTTTCGTCCTCAATTAGATGGGAATTCAGAATGAATAATTCAGACCATGGAGGATTTATTATGTGCTTTCTCAATGGATTAATAGGGATTTTTGGACCTAGATCCTTCATTGGTTGAATTTTCATATAATAATAGTTTTCATTCGTGTATACAGATAGAATTATTTGATGTATTATATAGAAAGTAGTGTCGAACTCTATCATTTTGGGATATAGTAGGTGAATGAATGTTTATGGGAATAGAATTGGATGAAGAGATGGAAGAAAATGTTCAGTTTATTTATAAGAACATGAGAAGAACATAGAGTAGGGAAAATAGTTATACAGACAACCGGATGAAGGATCTATCCTTCAAGGATAGTTATCATGTCTTTCTCAAAGTTTCTCCAAGGAAAAGTGTGATGTGTTTTGGTAAAAAGGAAAGTTGAGTCTGAAATTCATTGGACCCTATTAAATCCTAGAGAAAGTTGGATTAGTATCCTACAGAGATGATTTACCTCTATTTTTATCCCAGGTAAAAAATGTTTTTATGTTTCAATGTTGAGAATGTATATGCTAGATCTATCTTATGTTGTGAGCCCAAAGGTAGTTTAGTTGGAAGAGAATCACCCTTATGAGGAACAACCAGTCTAGATTATTTATCTAAGAGAGAAAGTGTTACGGAATAACGTAATATATAAGGTAAAGTTTTTTTGGAAAAACCACATGGTTGAAGAGGAAATGTGGAAATTAGAAAATTCTATGAGGGATAAATACCCCCACTTATTTGTTAAGTGAATAAAAATTGAGAGGATGAAATTTCCAAAAGGGGAGAAGGATGTAAATCCCATGTAAATAAAGAATAATACATTTTCATATTTATAAATATTAGAGAATTAAATATTAATTTTACTTTAAAGGGGATGCTATGTTTTATGGTGTACCTCATACACAGCAATGAGTTTCCTTGATATCATACGTTGGACACAACGATTGGTCATACTAAGAAATAATAACATAATATTATTTTCAATGGTAGTTGACGTCTTTCCATTGTATTGAAAGAAATGAATACAACTAACTTATATAGGATTACACATGTTTGTTAAATTTTTTTACATTTATCCAATAAAATATAGAGGGTTAAAAAATAAAGAATCCAATTTTAAGTATAAATACTCTAATATTCCTTAAGGGGTCGATTTACTACCTTTTGATGACGAATTATTTTTAAATATAGTTTTTGTCCCTTTTATATGTTCTATATGTAAAAATAAAATTCTTATTTAGAATTGTGACATCAAAATTTACATTAAGATAATTTTTGGGAAAATTTAGGAAACTAGTATTCGAACTACACTAACACATAGCTCCATCTAATTGGTAAAGAACACATTATTTCCTTAGATGGAAGTCTATTGCCTCACGAATCAATTATTGGTAAATATTCTCCTACCACATCTTATGGAGGACATTATGATGGAACTTTATTTATATGTGATATATATTATATTTATATTGTCTCTATACTTCTGTATTTTTCATTTATATCATACCTTTTTGGTTTCCATAATGGGTAAACGTGATAATTTCATTTGAGGAAGTGCAGACTACCACCCCCTCAAGGTGATATGACTCGTTTATTCCATATGTGGAATGTATAAATGATAAATTTAATGGAATTATGTATGATATTATACAGAAATTAATATTCCTATTTATCATCATGTTTTCATTCCAATAAAAATATGAAATAGAAATGGAAGTAGCGTTCATGCATACATACGGCTTACCGTCTCCATGAACGGTGCATTTCATTTCTTATCTATAAATTTTATCTAAAATTATAAATACATATATATATATATATGATATATATGATATATATGATATCTAAATCATTAATATCATTCTGTAGATAATGGAATTTTGACAACATGAACAACTTGTAATTATAAGAAGTTCATTTTTGACAGAAGTACCAAATTTTGACAAAATGACCATTATTAACTTAAATGATTTTATAATGTCTATAACATGTTAATAATTGATATAAAAGGACTGATAAACTTGAATGTGGTTCGTAAGAAATTATAAATGAACTTTAGTTTATAATTCAAGTCGGCCACAAGGTAATGGACTTCTTCTCAATATCCTTTTATTGAGGCATCCATTGATTTATACATGACTTTATTTTATATATTATTTAAAATCCATTGACATTTAATTTCATTCAAAGTTAATATTTTCCCAATTAATATTTATACTAAATAATAGAAAAATAATGTTTCTTTTTAAGGTAAATGTTGACAATGAGCTTTTCCGCCGTTGCAAGTATTATTTCATCTTTTTCGTTCTTAGTGAGCCGTAATGTTTATAAATAGAAAATAAATATCATATAATATTTAATGTATTTTAGTATTTTAAATGGTTTTTATAATGTATTTTTTATGTCAATATATTTAAATGATATATTTTGATTGAAATGTGGAAATTATATCTTTCCTTTATATTTTTTTCTATGTTATGAATATGTTATGGTTCCTAGGAATTGTTTACGGATATGGGTGGTCCTGTGATAAACCTTGGTCGGGTGAGCTCAAGATAGCTCTCCAATGAATTGGGTAATGTGACAGTGGTAAACATGAATGTTTCTACTTCGATATTTAGGGAATATACGGTGATGGGTTTTCCTAATGTAACTCTCTATGTAATTATGAATGATAAAACATAAGTACGTTTTGGATGCCACAAGTTCCCTTGACAATTTTTGATTACAATGTGTAATTCGTAAATCTTGTGATTTTATGAGGTATGTTAAAGAGTTTTTGTTATGTACTTATTGATGATCTAATGTTTTATTTTTTTTGTTTTATAACCCTTTCTGAGATTTTTATGCTCATCCCATGTTTTGAAATGTTTTTCACAGGACATAAGATGAATAGGGTCAAGGATGGGACAAAGGAAAAGAAATGTTATCTAAAACATGGAACTATACATGACTATATTTTTAAGAGTTTTTATTTTATGAAAAAATTGGAAATTGAGTAGGGGTGTCTACATTGTAATTTTTGAGATGTAATGTAATAATTATGGCATAATTCTACTAAACACTAAACCTAAAAAGATCCTCAATGAGAATTATTGATTTAATTATAGATTACATAATGTTTTATGGTGTGGTTTTTATACACAATGTGGAATAGAGGGAAAACATGGTCGGTGCACTTTTTGTCTAACTGTGGGAGTCAACTGTATGAATGGTGTTGGGAGGAAGTGGATGGCACAAGGTTAGCGCACTGTTTTCTAACCATGTGACCCAGCCATGACCTGGTATTTTTTTGATCCTAAAAAAGTGTATCTCACTCCAATTTTACTATAAAACATTATTTTTTAATCTATTTCTTCCATAACTCATCTTCCTCAAAAATATCTGGAGAATCTTCCCTTCTATCTAGAATATATCCATTAGCTACACTTGTTGCGTTGAAGGCCGGATTTATTAGTAAGTATCAATTATTGATGGTGCTAAAAATATCTATTATATTTCCCTCTATTTGATTCATATATCTTGGCCATTGGGGATAGAACTATGATTTCCAATTGAAATACAAACAACATTTTGAGTTATTGATGTTATGAAAAGAGATATATGGTGGTTTTTTTATTTAACCATGTTTTCTTAAATAATTAATGTCGTTATTGATTAATTAAATACTTTCTGAGGTAGGTGGATTCACCCAAAACACCTCTTATTATATATTGATGGATTATCTTTAAATTGAATGAATTTCATGATATTTACTATAAATTTCATGTAAAATGAATGGTAGAAACCTCTGAACTAATGGTTTGTGGATTTGTGAAATTGTGGAATTGTTGTACAAAGTTATATGGTGAGATTTTATAAACTAATGATTTTAAATTTTGTGTATTGGTTTGATTTATAGAAAAAAAGTTGAATTTTTTTAAAAAAACTATTTTATTGAAATGGTTTTGTACAATTGACATGTCATGGGATTGGAATAATTTGTTGGAATGTGTTCATCCAAAATGGTGTAACACTATTGAAAGGGCATGTTCCATTGGGGAAATACTATATAGTTACCTTGTGGCAACATAGTAGATTAAAGAAGGAACAATCAAGAGTTATTAATTGTCACATAGGCATACATGTGTTGTTATGTGGATATCTGGATATGTGCAATGAAAATGGTGTTCTAAAGTAAATTTTTTGAAATAGTTTTGAATGAAATATTTGTTTTCATTGTTGGATATTCCATTTCAAAGGAAAAAATGTTGATATAGAAATTTTGTTATCCATATATTATATGTTTTAAATAATATTATATTAATGGTTTAATAAAAATGTCCTATCATGTTTTATCCATGTGGTGTGAGTATGGAAGTCATTTGATAAAAACATACTAAGTTTAATTACTCATCCACTACTTTGGAATTATGGTGCTATTTAATATATTTTTTATCAAGAAATTTGTATAGTAAAAGAATCGTATCACTTTAGTGGATCTATTTGATACTTGTTATTTATTGTACAGTTTGACAATGGATCATATTTGGAGTTGTGGAGTGATTTATTTGAGTTTTATTTGTATTGTTTACGACTTCATTCTTGATGATGATCTTTGTTTACACATGATACTATGATATAGTTGGTTTTTTTGTAGTTGAGTTGAATAAATTGGTATAATGCATCATATATATCTTTTTTATGGTATAACTGGTTTTATTAATTTTTCTTTTAAAATGGAAAATCATCCCCTATAATATTATGACCAATTAATTTATTACCATTCTTTAGAAGATTTGGGGTGTTTCCTAGGTCCAAGTATATATTCTGACATTATGCAAGATAATTAGTATGGGAGGGAAGTTTTAATTGGTATCCAGGTCGTTTGGTCCGAATATTTTCGGACAAGTGGTATCAGTCTTGGTTTTTCCATTTCTTTTGTGACGATTTTTATGTGTTTTTTCTATCCTTTGGTATCAATTGTGTAGGTTATGAATTTTAAATTTATTCTATGTTAGATATTGAGTTTGGTTGGTATAAATGACTAGGACTACCATGACATGAATTGAAAAAAAATAGCTAACCAATTTATGTTCAACTTCACATTACTAGGGCGATGAGCACATATGTGTTATATAGACACATACAAGACTTGTAATGTCATTGTCAAGAGTATAACCAATGATAAGAGAATGAAATGCATTTATAACAATGAATTCCTACTAAGGGTGCATATTTTATTTTGAGTATTGATTAATGATTTAATGAATGTTTTTTAAAAAAAATATCAAATTTTTTTAAATTGTGATATTTTGAAAATAATTTTTTTTTGTATTTGAAAATGGGTTTTCTCAAATGAATAATCAAAAATTAAAAAAATTGATAAATGGTAAACATATAGAATTTTGAGAAATACTTATTATGATTGTTTTTATCAGATATAATTTAAAAACATTAATCCATTAATTTATAGAGGGTGATACTTATAACAGTTTTTCTAGGTAATATAAAATTGAACATGGTAAGTTTCTTAGAAACCAACCTGATGAAGCTTCTACGACGGTGGTTACACATTTGACAAAGCTGAACTAACTTCATGTTTATTGTATAGTCCCTTATTTTCAGGTTGTGGGAAGAGGTAATATAAGTGATGATGTAAGGAAACTAGATAATTTATTTCCATTATTTACAGAAAATACTCTCATATATTATGGTGATTTGGAACCAAAGAAGGAAAAAAGTATGACTGAATAAAATGAATTGAGTCTTTGATTTCCTTAGCACACCAGTTTATATGAATGTTAATATAGTGATGTGTTTTCTAGAAGATCTTAGATTAATTTTGTTGTATTTTGCGGTTCATGCTAAATTAGACCAAGTCATTTCATGAGATGATTTTTATAAATTATTAGATAAATAATTACATCCTCATACATTCTAAATTAAAAAAAGAATAAACCTTTTCTGCATGAAGAATTATAATTAGTTACATAGTATGTGGATAAATTTATGAAATATATATTATATCACTGAATGATGTAGTTAGTGCATTGTAGAAGTAACAGTTTTTTGAATTGGGGATGAAATAATTAATAAACTAAAATATTGTTTTGATTTGTATACAAAATTATACAGAGATGGTCAATACAGAAATGGTGGAAAAAATTACTTATCAGGAGGTATATATAGGTGAATCATGTGGATACCTATCGAATAAAGTAGTAATTATAATGTTGGGATCTATTAGAAGACAATAACATACATCCAATGTAGTAGGATGAATGAGAATCAGACAGCTGGATCAGTGATTCTTCTACCAAATCCAAAGATAAATTTTGAATGTTTTCATTGGGAATCGTTGGACCAACATATGAGGGAATGTATGACATCACCTATATAATTCCACAAATGTAATAATATAGGGAATCATCACATATATTATCACAATTATCTAATGTTAGGTGTTCAAGACACATATCATGAGTCTCAAATATCATATTCTTTAATGGGAAAAGGAAAAAAATAACTCTCACCCGCAGAATTGAGAAATCCATGATGACTCAACGAACACAAAGACTCCTCAAATAGTTAACTAAAAACCGATAAATAACGAAAAATTGTATCAATTAAGAAATTATATAGATAATTGAATGTTATCATTGATGATAAATATATATCACCGATTGTGATAGGTATGATTATTTTAAATTCTACAATTGTTCTAGATTTTTTTGATATTAGTGAATCCCATTTGTTAATTTATTCACATTCAATTGTTCAACTAATTTTTAATGATATGATGATGACTTAAATTTTGAAACATAAAAATCTTCCTTATCAAGTTGAATATCAAGCCTTTATGTATAGATCATGTATGATAAATGTTGAAGGATCTATGTTGATATGTTATTTATCCATTCGAGATATGGATATCTATGAAATTATTCTTAGAATGGATTTGTTTTCTATGGTTGAAGCTCACATCGATTTTTATTAATGAAATTATAGTTTTACAACTAATTATTGAATCTTGAATATCACTAAAGAACAATGTAATGCAATGGTATGTGAAATGGGGTGTTGACATCAGCAGTTGGAATGATCCAATCATAGTTGGAAGAAATGACTCTAGTATCGATGGATGAGATTGAAAATAGGTGTTTCCATTTGGATTTTATCATATTATGATTTCTTTTCTAATAAATTTATAGTTTTTCTACCCATATATAAAGTGGGTTATATCATTTAAATCCACCCATGTACTAGTATTGTTTTTAATCAATCATATAACATGTAACCAATAGAATTACTGGAACTGAAGGTGCAGTTGGAGGAGTAAAAAAGAAAAGGGTTCATTGGACCTAGTACATCTCTATGGGCAGCAAAAGACTTGTTTTTCAATGAGGAAGATGGAACTCTTTGGTTGGGTTTGGATAATCAAATGATTAACCAAATTCCAATAATTACTTGTTATCCTCTTCCAAGCAATGATGAGATGATTGATCAATTTAGTAGAGCCCATTGTTTTTTTTAAATTTATATACAATCAGGATATCACAAATTGTGGGTTCTGAAGGAGGATATTCAAAAAAAATTATGTAGTATAAATTTCAATTATGATTATGTTGTTACACATTCTAGTTTAATGAATTCACTAGTTGAATTTTTGAAATTAATGAATCATATATTCCAAAGGAATCTGGAATATTTTTTATGGTGTTTGTGGTTTCTATATTTGTATATTCAAGGGAAATTTATTATCATGGGGAAAACAAGGAAATAATGTTTGGAATATTTGGAGATCACCTTCTATATGTAAAATTATCAATGTTTGATTTTATGGATACAAGAGGCACGTTTTATTGGCTATGTTACCTTTGAAAGAGGTGTTTTCCTAGACACATATAATATATATGATGTTATATCTTGGAAGGAACCAAATAATTTATTTGATATTTGTAGTTTCCTTTTATTGTCCGGTTATTAAAAATATTTTTTTTCAGGTTTTTATTGACTAGATTAACCAATTATACCTTTGAAAATTTTGAATGCTTCATTTCAATTGAAAGACTAATTTGATAAGTATCTTCATGATCACAAAGATCACCTTACATCAACACCAATCATGATATTCCCAAAAATTGTGCAAAGATAAATGATATATAATGATTCTTCAGGGTCTCGGATGAGATTTGTTCTCATATAAGTATATCAAGATGTTTCTTATGGGTCAAGGAAATAACAATTTCATGAGGGGAACTACCCAAATCACGATTGGGAGTCAGCTATCGTAGTGCATGATTTTAAGACACAATGTCATTACCTCTTTGGAGAAAATTTACAATGATTATGGATCATAAGAACTTGAATAATATTTTCTCACAATTTTATTTGAACCTAAGACAATGAATATGTATGGAGTAATTACAAATGTTCAAGTTGGACATGATTTATACACTGGGTAATTTTAATTCATTAAAATATGCATAATGAAAAAAATGCATAAAGCCAATTGAAAAAATATGCTTCAGAATAGTGGAATTTTATGTTAGTTAAAAAAGACATGAACATCGAATATTAAGATTGATGTAGTGTGATAGTTATCCTTCATGATTAATATGTTAATAATTTGGTCGTGATCGTTAAAGGGGAATATAAATTCGACTCATAATGTGTTTCAATGATAAAAAAAATAAATGTTGGGAAAAACATTGAGAGTTGAAATATTTATAAGATTTTAGTTCTATGGAATCGAAATTAGGTGGTCATACCTATGTATTGTTAGAAACTTATTCTTCATAATTACAACTTAGAGAAGGGTGGTTCATCCTAGAATATTGATAATATACATGTAACATAAGGCATAGTTTTTGTGTGTTGGTAATAAAAGAAAATTGGTAGAGTTTTTCTCAAGATGGGTGACTTGTCAGTAGGTTAAGGCAGAGTATCCCTTGCCATTATTTTTTTCAGTATTGACCTATTTTAGTTTGGAAATGGGAGGAGATTTACATGTATTTTGAGATAGGTCTCCCAATAATTATTAAGAGACATGATTTCATATGGGTGATAGTGGATCATGTCACAAAGTTATCCCATTTTATCCTTATTTTTGAATCACACCCAGGGGAGGACATGTTAAAAATAAATATATGAGATGTTTTAAAGTTGAATAGTGCACCATTATTGATAGTATTAGACTGATATTTGAGGTTTACATGTCATTTATAGAATACTATATAGAAATACCATGAGGATTATTTGACTATGAGTTTGGAATATGAGACATCGATGGATGGAAAAACTGATTGAGAGATAAAAATATTAGAGACATGCTTCTGGATAATGTAATTCATTATAGTGGATTGTGGGTGGAGCACATACCATTAGTAGAGTTATCATATAAAAATAATAATCAGGCCTCATTACACATAGATGTTTTTGAATCATTGTTTGTGTGTCCTTTTTGTTCTATACATTGTTGGGTGGAAACAGGTGAGACTACATTGGTTGGGCCGAGCCAATTTTGAGATACAACACAGAAGATTCATTTGATTAGGAAAATGATAGAGATGGCACAGAGTCATCCTAAATTCTAGGTGGAACATCATTGAAGGCCATTGTTGTTCGAGGTGAGTGACATTTTGTTCATGGGGATCTCTCCATTGATTCGATATCATCAATTTGGGAAGCAAGAAATGTGATCTATGTGATATATAGTCCCTATTGAGATAAAATAAAGGGTTTGAGTGGTGGAATATTGGTTGGCATAACCAAAACTATTTAGTGTTTCAAATAATATGTTTCATGTATCGTAGTTTAAGGAGTATCAGCCTAATACTTTCCATGTGATTTTATGGGATCACATTGATTTGGAGAAGGATGATTTATTGGTGCACATGCAAGTGATGATCGTGGATAGCAAAGATAAATTTATCAATGGGAAAAGAATTGATCTAGTGATGTTTTGTGGGAACTTGTAAGATTAAATAAGATACTTGGGAACATGAGAAAGAAATGGTTGAGCAATTTCAGAGTCTGTTTAGGGATATAAGTGGGTTTCTTCATTCTGGGGATGGAAATCCAAATGTTGGGGAGAATATAGCACCATATGGTTTTAAATAAGAAAAATTTTATTTATATATTTTATTTATATAAATACTTTTTATAATGTTATGGAGTATTTGGAGGACATTTAATGTTTTTTATGAATTTTCTAGAAGTTCACGGTTTTAGGATGGTTAATTGAAACCATAGAAATATTGTAAGAAAATGTGAAAAATGAAATAATAGGCTTGGGGTAGATTCATTGTTAGGCATATAGTTTTTCCAAAAAATGCAGTCAATTATAAGTAAACATTTAATGTGGAAAGTGGTAAATATAGTGTTGGTTTATGGTTTGATTAACCATTCATTCCAACAATGTGAAGTGTGTTTGGAGGTAGTGGCTTTCACATGGTTGGTTCATGTTTTTCCTAGCCATGTGACCCAACCATAAAGCGATAAAATGTAGATAATAAAAATGTGGTTCTCACTCATATTTTACTATAAATAACCCATTTTACCTTTATTATTATTTTGACTATAAGAAAATATTTTTTCCTCCATTTTTCCTTAACTATATTTTTCTTCTGCTCAATGGATAAAAAGACTCTACCCTTGGATCTAAAAGTGATCTGATGGAAAATATTGGTGCATTGGAGGATATATTTTTTGGTAACTCTATGATCTTGATATTTTTGGAAAAATATATTCTATTACTTACCGTGAATTAGTATATATAGTCTTATAGGTATAGATATATGAATCTTTATTACAATGGTGATGATATTTGGCTGTGTTATTGTTATGGTACGAGATAAATGGATTTTTTTTAGATATAACCCATTTTTGTTGGAATACATGTCATTATACATTTTCACCATAACATCTGATTTTTAAGGCTTCAGACGCAACATATCTTATTATAATATGAAGGCGTAAATTGATATTTTATGAATTCATGTAAATTTATTTCGAATTTCATGTGAAAATAATTGTAAAAACAATCTATAATCATGGTTTTTGAATATGTGAAATTCATCAATTTTATGAATAATGATTTAGTGAATCATATTAAAATTATGGTTTTAAAATTGGTTGGTTGATTTCATTTATAGAAAATGGTTTTGTGGAGGGGTTTTAAATAATTAAATGATTTTATTGAATTGGTTTTTCATAATTGGTTTGACATGGGTTCGGCATAATTTGTTAGAGTGTGTTCAATTTCATTAATTATACCCTATATAAGGGTAGTGTTTCATTGGGAGACTGATATATGGTCCCATTTTTTTGACTATGTATATTAATTAGTGGAAACTCAGGAGTATGGAACTTATATTTTATCAGGAATGTGTAGATATTTAGATATTTCATTATGTGTAATGAAAATGGTATACAAAACTGGAAATTATGAAATGGATTAAAAAATATTTATTTTTTTCATTATTTTGAAATGGATTTATTTAATAAATATAGTTTTTATGAAAAAAAGTATATCTTGATATTAAATATTTTCTACTTATTTATTTTAAGAGTTTAATATGATAACTTTTTTTCTGTTTTTCTTGAGTAGGAAATTTAGTGGAGGAAAACCAACTATGGTTCACTACTCACCCCTCATTGGAACATTGGTGATTTTCATATATTTTCATTAGAGACACAATTTAAGGGAAATAATCACATTTAACTAGATTTTCTTTGTGATACATGGATTGTATTGTGGATTTCAATCATTGAGCATGTTTGGAGCTGTTGAGTTACGTATTTGAGTTTTTGTGTCTTTTATTCCGCTTCTATGTTAATTTTGATAATGGTTTCCTCATGGAACTCTAGTATAGTTTATTGTTTTTTTATTTCATTTTTTTACATTGTTACCATGCATCATATAGTGTTTTTTATTTTATGATTTGTTTTTTTGGGTTTTAATTTTCAAGGGGAAAATCGTCCAAAAAGTTTATTGACGATCGTGGAAATTATTACCGTTCTTTTTCATCTTGGGGATGTCGTCAAAGGCGAAGAAGTTATTCTTCCTTGATAGAATCCAATGAGAAGAATCAAGATTTTATAAATCTTTTCTAAATTACACCAATTTCCCTTCCCATGCATCTTCTCAATACCCAATACCTTCTTCTCTTCCCAAAATAAAAATGCATTTTTCTTAGGGAAATTTATAAGGAGACAATATTTAATAGTAAATATCCCCCTTATTTTTATTTTATTTTCTTGTTGTCTTATCACATCCCTATTATCCAGAGTTTTATGATAAATATAGTGTCATATATATACAGGAATGTTATTTTTTTAATATAATATACATCATAAATTATATTTTATATTCTAATTATTCTGTAAATGAATATTTCATTTTTGTCATGTTGATTCACCACCTTCATGTACGAATAATTTTTTTTTCCATTACCATATTAAAGTCTAGTCCTAAAACAATTATTATGGTTAAATAATATTTTATTATAAATATAATAAGTAATAACATGTTATTGATCCAACATTTATACATAATATTAAATAAAGTGAAACATGATGATTAATGTCATTAAAACTGGCTAAATAAATTAAAATATTTTCATCAAAGTTTTATCCAATGATACATTCTCATTCTATATTACTAGATGATATTTGATACCATTTAAAAATATGTATTTTCATTAATACTAAATAATTACACTTCTAGTGTTTTTCTACCATTTCATAAGAACCCCCACAGTTATACACAAGGGAACGAACCCCAAAACCATGAAACAAATGCTCATTGGACAAAAAAATGAAATATTATAATTCATTCAAATAGACATAAATTAAAGTAAAAAACTTATAATAAAAAATATATATGATGAAGAGTTTCTAAATTAAGTAATTAACGAATATAATTTGATTATACAAGACAGTAATTACATGTGTATAATGCTTTCGAACATAAGGTAATGATTCCTCGTCCAACTTTTACTTCTCTGAGATATATTCCTTATTCAATCCTTACTTATTATGTGTGGTTTATATATTGACTTTTAATATACCATATCATGAATCTTTTTTTCATTATATTATTCAATGTTTAATTTGATAATCATTAATTTTTTAAATCATATTATTTGACTATTATGATGTGGCAAGGGTTCTCATAACTCAATTTACATTCATTAGGTTTAGAATCTACATTATTGATTATGTCATCTAAGGTTATTTGTAAAATTAATTTTTATAATCATATTTTCTATTACCACTTATCCTAAATGGATTTACCATGAACACGTGTAATGTGTTTATTTTTTTAATTATATGATCCATGTAGGGTTCTTATTCGCAATTTTCACTTCATTATGACTACATGGAATTGTGAACATAATCATTTTCTATGTAATTTTCATAATAACATCATGAGACAATTTTTTATTTAAATTATATTTTTATTAAATATCCATATCATGGATATGTGTATAAACAAAATACTATTTTTTTCATACAACCATATTTTTTAATGTTATTAGATTATTGATGGAAATATCGACAAATATGTTTCCTCAACTCAATATAAATATTTAAATAACAAATATTGTTCATGAATTAAATCAATGTATGAATTATGCATTGGAAATGAAGTTATCAGTGGAGTCCAACATTATTTACCCCTTAATAAATCAATGAGAAACATGAGAAAAATATGGTGGTGAAAAAAACATCACATTTATTCCCATAAAAAATCAGATGTGTTTCTACCCACAAAATTGAACTATATAGTGACTGTTCTGAGTGGTAGTATTTCATGTTCTAGATACATTAGGTCAGATAATTAATAATTTACGTCATTTGGAATGATGTTATTATTTATTCGGTGGTTTTTTTTCTTATGGTAACATCTATAGATCCATCTTTATTCTCTATTTATTTATTTGAATATATCTCTAAATTATTTTTCGTAACATATTTAATTTTCTTTATAAGTTATTATTCACTTTTTATTAATTAATTTTTATTCTATTTGTAACACTTATAGAGTATTTGACCTTATCTTTTTATTTGTTTCCTTCCCTACATTATTATAATGAAATCATTGAATATGTTTAAAAGAATATATTTATTTTCATTTTTATGTTTTATGTTTAATTAAAAATGTAACAATGTATCCAAGAATTTATCTGTTTCTTAAATACAATAAACATGATTTCTCCATTGTTATGTGAAATCTTTTATCTATAACATTGAAATAAAATAACCACGTACTCTGGGAAACTGGGGTTAGGGATGTCACATTTGGTATTGGAGCCTATTTAGTAGAAACCATGGGAACTTGATGTTAAATAAATAAAATAATTATAGTAATTCACTATAGTAATTTTTTTGGCGAAAAAATAATGATGATCATGATCTAAAAAAGAGTGTTACATTATTCAGTGAGAGATACTAATGGAAGAAAATTAATCAATACCCTAAGAACATGTATGGATTTTAACAATTATAATATTAACATAGTTTGTGTTCTAGGTGAGCAGTTGATGTGCATATTAGTACAGATTACACAGGTAATTCCAAAAACCTATAATAAAAATATGTTAGATCATTTCATGTGGAAACGACCACCATATTTTAGTGGGACTACTATTATTGTGATGGGTGTGAATAAGATTAAGTATATTGAAATTAAATTTCATTCATTGGGATGTGATGAAAGGGGGGTGGTAGTACTATCGATATTTTTTCCTCTATGGATATGTGGATCAATGGTGGACATGGTTTAATAATACTAAATAGTATGTAGATATAAAATACCTATAATGAATAACTTTTAAAGAATCATTCATCGATAAATATTTCCCACATGAAAAAAAACCTAAATAAAGATAAAATTCCTTACCATAAGGAATAATGAAGAAGAGTGTTTTTACTAGTATGGGGATAACTTCATAGGATGGTATATGTATTCTGAAAATTTCATACATGATTTAGAAAAAAATGATTATATTTTCATTGAAGGTCTTAATCCAAGTCTCTGAACGGAAATTACTTCCCAAATATTTTCGTCATATTATGAAATAGTATTATCTTCCATAAAAATGGAGACGGAATTTTCTCGATCATATCGGTTCACGAGAAATCAATAGAATATGCTTTCGACTGATAGTAATGAAAAAGGTATAGAGTCAAACAATAAGGGGGACCGAAGTAATTTCCATTAAGTGAAAATTGTTGAAAGATTCATCTTGGTAAATTCATGAAAGGAATGAGGGTTTATTATAACAATAGAGAAATTTTTTATTAATCTAAAGAATGAATGTTGAAGAAACAAATAAAAAAATTTTAATTGTTAAAATTAAATGAAATGGGTCATTATTGAAACCTATGTCCTATGAGTCAGGTGAATCTACCATATAAGAGGCTAAAGGGAGATGACTGAGCTTATGCGACTACTAAAAATGAAGTTGATGTAACAAATGATGTGGTTTAAGGTACATTAATCCTACATTAAAATTTATAAAATTATTATTTTTGGTTTTAGATTCTAACAATCTTTTACATCTACCCATCTTCATAAGAAAATTATATTTTTCCCTTTTGATGTAATGACAGAGTTTTCAGTCAAACTCTTATGGAATGTATCATTGCAAAAAAAAAATTGAATTGGGTAGTCTCTATTATGACACATAAAAAGTATTTATTTTATTCCCTTATCATTATACCAATAGTTGATTTTGTTATATTCCTAGGTATATACATGATTTCAAAACATTAAGTGAACATTTTTTTGTAAGATTAAGGAAATTATAATTTTTGAATAAGATATTGAATTTTGTATCTTTAGAGATGAAACATCATCATCATATTCTTATATAAATCCACCCTCATTAGCTTTACTAGTTTCAATTCATGGGGAGGAAGAGAAAAAGATTTTATTAATTAGGAATGTAATTTTTTTATTTAGGATGTAATAATTTTACATGAATAAATTGATGTAATTATTAAAAAATTAACTAGACACCCGTAGAACATGATGTTGAGTTTTCCATATATTTAATCCTTAATGCAATGCCAATATCAAAAAATCCTTATTTATTGAAAATCGTGTAATCTGTGTGCCTATAGAAAAAACTAGCACATATGAGTAATATGGGATTTATGTCCCCCAATATTTTTCTATTAGGAGCCCATGTAATCTTTATTATGATTAAATTTGGGTCCATATTTCTGTGCATTGACTACATATAAATAAGTTCTATTAGAATAATGAAAAATTATTATCTTTCTCACATTGATGATTATTTTTATCAACTTAATATATTTTAATTATTTTTTAAGATTGCACTTCATTCTAGGTATCATCAATTTCTACTAAATATGGAAGATATGATGAATAAATACTTTCCGAAGAGTTATTCACAAATTGAGTTTACATAAATGCCTTGTGGATTGACTAATAATCCCTCAGTTGTCATATATATAATGAATAGTGTATTCAAGAAATATATTGATGATTTTTTATCATATTAATTGATGACATTCTGGTGTCTTCTAAGAATAATAAATACCATGAGAATCAATATCATTTCATTCTTTATACACTCAGATATAATTATTTATATGAATAATTTAGAAAGTGTGAATTTTGGCTTCAGAAAATTTATTTTTTGTCCATATAGTGTATAAGGGGAAAATCTCATTAGGTATTTAAAGTTAATATAAATAAATTAATATCCAATGGTAATGAACTTAACCAAGGTATGTGGTATAATTTTTTTAGGGTTACAATGAATATTTCATTTATAATTTTTCTTGATTGGATAAACCATTAACCAAACTCACAAGTAATGGGATTAACTTTTTATAGACAATTGGATGTGCATAATGTTTTGATGAATTGAAGACAGTGTTATTCCATGATTTGAGTTTGACTATACCATAATAATTTTTTGTGATTTTGATATATAAAGATTCATAAAAAGGAAGTGGCTCTTCCCTTATTCAAAAAAGGTATTTTAATTTCATATGCATCAAGTTAGTTGAAGTTACATGAAAAAAATTATCAAACTCATGATGTTGAGTATGTATCCATAATCATTGATATGAGAATATAATGACATTATCTTTATGGTGATAGATATGAGATATATATGGATCATAAATATATTAAATTCATTTTTACACTTCAAAAACTCAACATGAAGGAATTACAATGACTCGAGTTACCCAATGATTATGATTTCCCAATACACTATGTCCTAGGTAAAGAAAATAATATAGTAGATGCATTAAGTAATAAATATCATGTACTTATACCCCAAATGAGGATTGAGAAATATCATAGGTTCATATACTTATTAAATATGGATGTGGTAGTTTTTAAGGATGGGGAAACATCACTTTTTTTTGAAATGATTGAAAAAAAAATGTTTACTGAAACGTTAAAAAAATCCCCAATTAGATGAAGTTATTTTTCGAAAGAAAAATAATGTCATTATGGGAGTACTATTGGAGGAATTCATGTATGAGGATGAAAATATAGAATTTTTAAAGTGGTTATGTGTTCCATAAATATCATAACTAAAAAATGGAACTGTTCTAAGATGCTCATAGCTCAAATTTTCTAGTCACCATGGTAGTACAAGGATATATAGAGTTTTGAATAAAAATAATTTGTTGCGATAATATGAAGATTGAAATATATTACTATGTGTGAAGATATCTAGTTTTTCATCAAGTGAATGTTGAGAGATGACATCCTATATGAGTCATCCAACATCTGAATATTCCTATGTGGAATCTGTATGATATAACAATGGACTTCATTATATTGTTACCAAATAACCCCATAAATAATTAAATTATATGGGTTGTTATTAATTTACTTAAAAAATTGGTACATTTTTTTCTATAAGAGAATATTTACCTCAAGGGTGCCTAGTAATATTCTACATTGATGGCATTATAAGACATCATGGTTAACCTCTATCTATTATATCTTATCAAGACCCAATTTTATATCAAAATTTAGAAAGTGTCTTAAAAAGGTATTGGATACGATGATTTATATGAGTAATGCTTATCACCCTCAAACTGCTATACAATCTTATTAAACTATTCATGCATTAGATGAATTTTTGAGATAATTCTCACTAGACTGTCATATTATGTGGGATTATTATATATCTTTGCTATAGTTTTCCAATAATGATATCTTCTGATATATTATTAAAATGGAATCATATGATGCATTTTATTGTAAGAGATGTCATACACCATCTTTTTTGGATAATCATTGTAAGAGGAAAATGATAGACCCAAATCATGGTAATGATATAGATGCAAATGTAATGAAAATTCATTCTCATAATAATGAAGTTTAATGTATAAATAATAGTTATGTAGACAAATGGATAATGAATTTGTAATTTCAGGTGGGAGGTCATTTTTTATGAATGTATCTCCATGAAAGGGTATCATATGGTTTGGTAAGAAAGGGAATCATATATTATAATACATTGGAAGATTTAGATTAATATAAATAATTGGGGATGTATCTTACATATAATAAATATATGGACCCTGCCTTAAAAATTACATAATATTGAATTTAATGAATAATTTACATTGAGGATCTTTTCAGGTTCAGAATTTTAGAGAATTAGGACATAGCTATTACATCTCAAAATATTACAAGGTATACATATCTACACAATTTCAATTTTTTTCATAAAATATAAAATCTTGAAAAAAGGGTCAGGTCTAGTTCCATGTTTTAGACAGCATGACTTTTACTTGATCCCATCCTTGACCATATTCATCTTTAAGTCCCATGAAAATATATCAAAACATGGGATGAGCATAAAAAGTTCAGTAAGGGTTATAAATCAATGAATGATAACATTTTTTCATAAATACATACAAAACATGAAATAATTTACTTACCTCATGAAATCATAAGATTTATGAAAGACACATAGAAATCATTAATCATAAAGATAAATTGTGGCATCCATATCATACTTACATTGAAGCTATCACAACCACATAGGGAGTTACTTTGGAATACACATCACAATATATTCCTTAAATCTCTTAGGAGAGACATTCAGATTTACCTCCATCACGTTACCCAATGAATTGGAGAGCTATCTTGGGCTCACCCACCTTAGGATTATCACGGAACCACCCGTATACGTAAATAATGCCCACGAACCATAACATGATCATAACACATAACATAAGAATAAAAGAAAAGATAACATTTCCAAATTGAAATAATAAAATATCATTTCACGATATTGAAATAAAAAATCGATTATCAAAATCATTTACGATACCAAAAAACATAAAAATAGTATATGGTATTTATTTTTTCATTTAAAAACATTCGGGGTTGTTAAGGAATCCAAAGATCAAATAATACTTGCGGTGGCGGAAAGGTCATTGTCACCGCTTACATTAGAAAAAACATTCCTTTTTGTCATTTAGTAAAATGATTCATATAAAAATATTCCCTTTGAATAAAATGAATAGTCAAGGGGGTTTATACACCGTATAAAATAATGTCGTGTATAAAAATAAAATGCTCCAATGAAATGAGATTGAGACTAAACCCCTTACCTTGTATCTGAATTGGATTGAACGTTGATTAATATCCTGAATAATAAACTAAAGTTAATTCAATATTTTTTTAATTACATTTTTCATGTTTATTATTCCTTTTATATCACTTATTACCATGTTATAAACATTATGCAATCATTTAAGTTAATAATGTTCATTTTGTCGATATTTTCTACATGAGTAAAAAATGATCACCTTATATTTACAAGTTGTCCATGTGGTCAAAGGTTCATTATATCCAGAATGATATTCATGATTTGGATATCATTTATATAATATATATCTAGTATATACATGTTTTTATAATAGTACATAACATTTTGAAGTAAGAAATGAAATGTACTGTTCATGGAGACGGTAATCCGTACGTACGCATGAACACAAATTTCATTTATATTTCTTATTTTAATGGAAATAAAACATAACTATATAAAGTTATATTATACATCCAGTATAATATCATATATAATATCATTAACTCCATCCTTTATACATCCCACATAAGGCATTAACGAATCAAATCACTTTGAGGGGGCGGTAGTCCGCAGTTCCTCAAATGAGATTATCGTATTTTACCACTATGGAAACCATAATGGGATTCTATAAATGGGAAGTAACAAAGAATAAGAAAATTATAAACATAATATATACCATATATAAATAATGTGACATCCTAATGGCCACCATGGGAGGCTGTAGGAAGTAATTGAATAATCATCGTTCCATGAGGCCTTAGTTTTCCATCCACATAAACATTATGTTCTTCATCCATTAGATGGATGTGTGTGTAAGTGTAGTTAGAATCCTTCTCATAACAGCATACTAGTATATTTAGAATAATGGTTTTGTTACAAAATAATGGAATAAAAAGAGTATAGGGGTTGGATATGTAAAATAAAATAAAACAATTTAAAAGAAAGTGTTAATTTTAATTTGGGTAACTCCCTTTGGTTTAAACAAAAGGACTTCTTGAAGTTACCTTTCCCTAAGGTAAGTCTTATAAGAGGAGTATAGAGATGTAGGAAGCTTAATTGGGTAGAGTTTGGACGATCTAAATGGCTTGAGAGTTTTGAGGAATTGGTTAGAAGTGGTCTTTTTTTATAATGGAGAGGAGGGGCTCTTTAGGAAAGTGTAAAATAATTATTTTATAATATAATGATATTCGGTTTCTAATGGTCCACAAATCTTTATAGTATAATATAAGATGATTCGTGGTGGAAATAGAATCATCCAATCATAATTGGACATGTTTTGGATAATATTTGAATCATTATAATCACATTTATTTAAATAATTTATTAATGAGGTAAATACTGCATCATTATTGTGTCATAAATAATTTAATTTATTCGATGTTTAATAACTATCACAAAAATATTATCATGTAGGAAATATATTTATCTTTCCAATTAAAATTTAAAAATGAAATTGGTTTTACATAACTCCATAAAAAATTAATTTCTAAAAGATTTTTGTTAATGTCAATTTTGTCATCACATTAAATTAATTAATCTATATTGTCATTATCACTCCCAAGTGGCTCAATGGGGTCCCAAAATCAACACAACGATGCCCATGGACTTAAATGAGTAAAAAATATGGTATAGACAAGTTTTAATGTAATTTTAAATTATTATAATATTTTTTTAACCTTGAATTACTGTATTTACCTTTAACCGTGGTAAATAAAAGTCAAAAGATACTATTCACCAAAAATTATTTTCATCTTATTGAACAACATATTATTTCTTGATAAAAACCATGTATATACGATTTTTGAAAGTCAATTCACTGAAGTTGTAAAATTTAGTTTAAATGATAAATTCAGTTTTTTATCTACTACTAAGTGGTTTCACTATTCATCTGAAATTGAAGTTTTTCAGAAAAAATACCAAACATTAAGCCTAAGAATTATTTGATATTACGAATTCAAAATTTATTTCTATTTTTCAAAATTGAAAACATATAACTGGCATTAATTAATTTAAAAATAAATTCATGTTGTTAAAAAAATATCGTGTTTTTAAGAAACAATAACTATCATCAGATCGATACTTATTTATGTCAAATTTCAAAGTGAAATTTATTTCAATGACCAACATTAGATTAAATGGTAAAAATATATTTTAATATCACTTTAAAACCAATTAAAAAGATAATCTATCCATATAAATAAATTATATTAAAAGGAACTTTTGATTTAAAATGCAATATTTTTCACTATTCATTAAAAAATGAATTTTTCAGAAAAATACCAAAAAATTACACAAAGTAAAAATTGATGTCCCCATTATAAAGAAGAATTTTATTTGGTCAATTAAAATGTATTAAAGTGACCAAAACTATATTTAATGAGGGTTTTCCATTAAAAGGTGATAAATCAGACTTTTAATGATAATTATGCTTAAAATTAGATTCATTCACATTTTTAGACTCTAACATTTTATTGGATAATGTAAATACATTTAACAAACATGAATAATCATATTGTAGTTATTTTAATTCATTACCGTGAATAAAATGGCTAGGATTTAACTATCATTTAAAATAATAATATTATATTATTATTGTACAACGTAAGACAACAAATAAACTCGTTGTTGTGTATCGGGTATTCTATCGAACATAGAAACCCCTTTAAATTAACATTAATATTTAATTAACAAATATTAATAAATATGAAATATTTCTTATTCTTCATTTACCTGGGATGTTACATCCTTTCCCCCCTTTTGGGAATTGCGTCCTCAGAATTTTTATTCACTTTTCAAAATAAGTGGATTTATTTATCCCTCATAGAATTTTCAGATTCCCGTGTTGCCTCTTCAACCACATGGTTTTTCCACAAAACCATTACCTGGTTAATTACTTTATTCCACAACACATTCATTCTACGGTCAATAATTTGAACTGGTTGTTCTTCATAAGATATATTATCTTCCAACTGAACTACCTCTGGGATCAAAACATGAGATGAATCTGGTATATACTTTCTTATCATCAAAAATTGAAAAACATAGTGTACCTAGGATAAACAAGGAGGTAAAGCCACTCTATACGCAACTGATCCAACTTTCTCCATAATTTCATAAGGCCCAATGAACCTTGGACTCAACTTTCCCTTCTTACCAAAACACATAAAAATTTTTCATGGAGAAACTTTGAGAAATACATGATCACCTACCTCAAAGAAAGATCCTTCCTTCGGTTATCTCCATAAATTTTTTGTCTACTCTGAGCTATTCTCATGTGCTTTTGAATCAAATGAACATTCTCTGCCATCTCTTCTACAAATTCTAGTCCCATCAGCTTTCATTCACCTACTTCATCCCCGAATGCTGGTGTTCGACAATTATTTTCATATAATGCCTCAAATGGAACCATCTATATACTAGAATGAAATCTGTTAGTATAAGAAAATTCAACCAAAGAAATATGTTGGTCCCAACATCCCTGGTAATCCATCAATCAATCACGTAACATATCCTCCATGTTCTGAATTGTTCGTTCTATCTTCCCATCTAATTGAGGATGAAAAGATGTACTAGAATTTAATTTTGTACCCAATGAATTCGGAAGGCCTTTCCAAAAGTTAGAAGTGAACCTGGGATCACGATCAAACACAACGAATAGGGAAACTCCATGAAACCTGACTATCTCTTTAACATATAACTGAGAAAGTTGATCTGGAGACAAAGTATCTCGAATAGGAAGGAAATGAGAAGATTTAGTCAATCGATCAACTATAACTCATATTTCATTAATACCTCGTGATGTCTTTGGTAATCCCACAATGAATTCCATGGATATATTTTCCCATTTACACTCTAGCACCAGTACAGGGTGAAGCATCGATTTTGGTAACTACCACTCTACTTTAACCTACAGACAAGTCAAACACTTCATAGTAAAATCAGAAATATCTCTTTTCATTACATTTAACCAATAATACCCATGGAGATGTCTTTTACATCTTAGTACTTCCAGGATGAACTGAAAACGGAGAACTATGAGCATCACATAACAACTCATTGTTCATCTATGAATCCCAAGTCACACATAATATCTTTCCAAATATCAAAACACAATCATTATCAATGTTAAAATCAAGAAACGTACCCTTCTAAACCAACAAAACCTTTTTCTGCAACTCACTGTCTTCCTTTTGCGCTTGGTTAATTCTATCTGATAGAGATGATTTCACTGACACCTGAAACAAAATAGAAGAATTTCCTCCACCAAAAACTTCTATTCCATAATTTATCATATCAAAAACCAAAGTATCTCGTTCTAAACATAACATGGTTAATGAAGTGTTAATTTTTTGACTCAAAGAATCAGCCACATTTTTTGCTTTCCCTAATTGCAATGGATCGTGCAATCATAATCCTTGATTAATTCCAACCATCTCCTCTGTCTCATGTTCAATTAATTCTGAGTGAATATACACTTTAAACATATGTGATCAGTATATATTTCACATTTCACTCCATACAAATGATGCCTTCAAATTTGTAATGAAAAAACAAAAACAGCTAATTCCAAATCATGTGTAGTGTAATATAACTCATGTTGTTTCAAATGTCATAAAGCATAAGAAATTACATGATCATTTTGCATTACGACACAACCCAGCCTTTTCAACGAAGAATCACTGTAGATAACAAACTCACCATTTCTATAAGGTAGTTCTAAAAGTGGAGCATTCACCAATCATCATTTCAATTCCTGAAAACAATCATCACATTCTTTTTTCCAGATGAACCTAACACCTTTTGGTGTTAACTTAGTCATTAGAATAGATAACCATGGAAAATTTTCTACGAACCTCTGATAATAACCTGAAAAACCATGAAATCTATGGATCTCGGTTATATTTGTTGGTCTTGGACATTATTCAACAACTTTTGTTTTAGAAGGATCAACAGTTATGACTTTTTTTAAAACAATGTGACCAAGGAATAAAATTTTTTGTGACTAAAACTCACACTTGCAGAATTTCCCATGAAGTTTATTTTCTTTTAAGGCTTAAAGTACAACCCTTAAATGACTTTCATGTTCCTCCTTACATTTGGAAGAAACCAAAATATCATTAATGAACACAACCAAAAACTTATCCAAGAACTCACGGAAAATTATATTCTTATGAACCATGAATAAATGAGGTGCATTGGTTAACCCAAAAGGCATAACTAGAAATTCATAATGGCCATATATAGTACGAAAATCGGTCTGCGGAACGTCTACTTCTTTTACGTTCCACTGATGGTACCCCATCCTCACGTTAATCTTCAAAAGATACTGAGTTCCCTAGATCTAATCAAACAAATCATCGATATAAGGAAAATGATACTCATTCTTAATAGTGATGTTATTCAATGATCTATAATCAATTGAAAGTATCATTGAACCATTTGTATTTTTAACAAAAAAGGCAAGAGAACCCCATGGTGATGTGCTAGGTCAAATAAAACCTTTATCTAATAACTCACGCAATTGCTTCTTTAACTCTAAAAGTTCAATTTGATCCATTTGAAATGGGGATTTTGAAATTGGCTTAGCATCAGGAACTATGTCAACAATAAATTCAACTTCCTGATCAGGTATAATTCCAGGAAACTCATCAGGAAAAACATCAACGTACTCATTTACCATTGGAACATCATTAATCTAGACAGTTACTTAGTTTTCAACAACATGTGCAAGGTAACAATCATTTCCATTTTTTCTAGTTTCTCATCTTCCTGATATGTAATCAAAATTAAGGGTTCATATTTGTATACAAACTGAAAATATTTCTTAAAAGAAACCTCTTTATCTCTACAATAAATCATAGCATGAAAAATAGAAAGACAATCCATGCCCAAAATAACATCAAACTCTACTAGAGGAAAAACAATAATGTTTTTAGATAAATTCTTTCTGCACACAAGGACCGAAATGTTCTTATGTATTCTTTTCGTCTCAACATTTCCTCAAGGTGTTTTTATCATAATTTCAGTATTAATATCTGGAGATGGAATTCCCAATTTACTAGAAAACATCTGAGAAATGAATGAATGTGTAGACCTTGATTCAAACAACACATTGGCATGATCTAAACAACTAAACAGTGTACCTGATACGACTTCATTTGATGGCCCAACATCTGCTGAAGTAGTTGAAAATGATTTAACCACCCCTTTCTTCTTGTAGTCTGGTTTCTTTCCTTTGGTTGAGTTCATTGTTGGACACTCATTTTCATAATGATCCATTTCATTGAAATGAAAAAAAATTACTGACTGTAAATCAGATTTTGTCTTACCACTACCTTGTTCTTTTTTAGTGAAATTTTGTGCCTTATGTCCCATCTTACCACATCGGTAGCACTTACCAGAATTCAAAAAAAACTTTCTAGAATGATTTTTACCAAAATTTTCAAAAACTATTAGCTTAATTTTCTTACCATCAGATTTTTTTGAATAGTTCATCCCTTTCAACATCACCTCGACCTCTTATTATATTGTTTGTCAAAGAATTAATGATCATCGGAAAGCTAAATTTCCACCTTCTCCACACAATGAACAATTTTTTCACAACTTTTGAACTAACGAGATGCTAAATCCCTTAGATACATTGGCTTTAATCCAGAGTAAAAATGGTTGATTTTAATATAAAGATCTCGTATGAAATTTCGAGCATACCTGGCCAGTTAAGTGAATTTTCCTTCATAATCATCCACTGAGTCATCCTTTTGCCAGAACTCTAGGAATTGTTTTTCCATCCTAAGATTAACCACCTTAGGAAAATATTTCTCAACATACATATCGTTGAATTCAGCCCAATCTAGAGCATCAATCTCCTCACTATCCCTGATATTTTTCACCATTGACCACCACTGATCAGCTTCACCTTCAAAATGGTAAATAGAAAGACTAACCTTTTGATGTTCTGAATAACCCATGACATCAAATATAATCTTCAGTGCTATAATAAACCCTTCATCTAGTACATGATCAGATGATCCTCTGAATGATGAGGGATCTTGCCTCATCAAATGATCCACTACTAACATGTTCCTCTATGGTTGATCTGGATGATCTCGTACATGGATACCACCACTATATATATCCTGATTCAACTATGACATAACTATAAAAAACTATTCAGTTCTGATTCCGACTATCCCAGGTTTCTGATTTGGAAGGTTGTCTTCCACCTGATGTTGTCCCAACATAGTTGTCATGTTTCTTCTACAGAAAACCATTCTGAATACAAACATATCTTAGGTGATGAAACCTGGTAATCTGGAAATGATATATGATTTCAATATTAACATAAATTACTTTAGGGATATTACTTTAACAATACCCTAACACCTAAAGATATCTCAACCGACCTCTGATACCACCTATAAAGACCCTACCTTAAACATTACATAATATTGAATTAAATGACTAATTCACATTGATGATATTTTCATGTTTAGATTTTTAGAGTATTAGGACATAACTATTACATCTCAAAAGATTACAAGGTAGACATATCTACACAGTTTCCATTTTTTTCATCAAATAAAAACATTTGAAAAAAGAGTGATGTCTAGTTCCATGTTTTAGACAGCATTGACTTTTTCTTGATCCCATCCTTGACCCTATTCATCTTTAAGTCCTGTGAAAACATTTCATAACATGGGATGAGCATAAAAAGATCAATAAGGGTTATAAAAAAGCAATGAAAACATTTGTTCGTAAAATCATAAAAAAACATGAAATCATTTACTTACCTCATGAAATCATAAGATTTATGAAAGACACATATAAATCATTAATCATAAAGGTAACTTGTGGCATTAATATCATACTTACATTGTAGTTATCACAGCTACATAGGGAGTCACTTTAGAAAAACATCACAGTATATTCCCTAAATCTCTTAGGAGAAACATTCACTTTTTCCTCTGTCACATTACTCAATGCATTAGAGATCTATCTTGGGCTCACCCGCCCAAGGTTTATCACGGAACCACCCGTATATGTAAATAATGCCAAGTATCCATAACATGATCATAATAATTAACATAAGCATAAAGGAAAGACAAAATTTCCAAATTGCAATAATAAAATATCTTTTCAAAATATTGAAGCAATGAATACATTCTCATAATCATTTATAATACCAAAATATAGAAAAAGAGTATATGGTATATATTTTTCTCTTTTAAAAACATTTCGGATTTTTAAGGAATCCAAAGATCAAATAATAATCACGGCGGCGGATAGGACGTTGTCCCCGCTTAGCTTAAAAACATTCCTTTTTCATTTAGTAAAACACATCGTTTAAAAAAATTCCCTTTGAATAAAATGAAATGTCAAAGGGGTTTATACTCCGTATAAAATAATGTCGTGTATAAAACAAAAAATTCCTCAATGAAATGTGATTGAGACGAAGTCCCTTACCTCGTTTATGACATGACACGATCGTTCATTAATCTCATGAATAATAATCTAATGCTAATTCGAACTTTCTAAAGAAACTTTTTCAAGTTTATTTTTCCATTTATATCACTTATTACTGTGTTATAAACATTATGCAATCATTTAAGTTAATAACGTTCATTTTGTTGATATTTGGTACTTCAGTAAAAAATGAACACCTTATATTTACAATTTTTCCATGTGGTAAAATGATCATTATATCCAGCATGGTATTCATTATTTGGATATCATATATATCATAAAAAGCCATTATATACATGTTTTTATAATTGTACATAACATTTAGAGGTAAAAAATGAAATGCACTGTTCATGGAGACGGTAATACGTACGTAGGAATGAACGCTACTTTCATTTATATTTCTTATTTTAATGGAAATATATCATAATGATACATAGGTATATTACAATTCTAGTGTAATATCATATATAATATCATTAAATCTATCCTTTATACATCCTATATAAGGCATTAAATAATCAAATCACTTTGAGGGGGTGGTAGTCCACACTTCCTCAAATGAGATTAACGTATTTACCCACTATGTAAACCATAAAGGAATGTTATAAATGGGAATTACAGAAGCATTAGAAAATCATAAACAAAATATATATCATATATAAATACAGCTCCATCCTAATGGCCACCATGAGAGGCGATAAGATGTAATTGAAAAATCATTATTTCATGAGGCCTTATTTTTCAATCCATAGAAACATTAAGTTCTTCATCTATGAGATGGAGGTGTGTGTAAGGGTAGTTCGAATAATTCTCATAATAACATCCTAGTATATTGAGGATACTGGTTTTGATAAAAAAATAAATGAATTAAAAGAGTTTAGGGGATGGAGAAGTAAAATTAAATAAAACAATTCAAGAGAATCAATTACCTTTAATTTGGGTAACTCCCTTTTGTTTGAACCAAAGGACTTTTTGAAGTGACTTTTTCCTAAGGTAAGGTTTCTAAGAGGAGGATAGGGATTCAGGGAGCTTAATTAGGCAGATTTTGGATGAGAAAAATGGCTTTAGAGGTGTGAGGAATTTGTTAGAAGTGGTGTCCTTTTATAAGGGAGAGGAGGGGCTCTTTACTAATGTTTGAAAATATAATTTTGTAATATTATAATATTCGGTTAATAATGGGAAAAAATCATTATAGTCGAAGTTAAGATGATGCATGGTCGAAATAAAACCATCCCACTAAAATTGGACATGTTTTGGATAATTTTTTAATCATTATAATCTTATTTATTTAAATCCTTTATTAATGTGGTAAATATTGCATCATTATTGTGTCATACATAATTTAATTTATTCAATGTCTAAAATTTATTAAAAAAATATTATCATGTATGAAATATTTTTATATTTCCAATTAATATTTATAGTTTAATATAGCACTTATATAACACCATATAAAAATCAATTACTAAAAGATATTTGTTAATGTCAATTTTGTCTTCACATTAAATTAATTAATCTAAATTATCATTATCACTCCCAAGTGGCTGAATGGGGTCCCCAAATCGACTAAAATATAACAATGGACGTAAATGACTCATGAAATATTGTTTTAACATGATTTAAGTAATTTGTAATTTCTATAATATTCATTTTACCTTGGTTTACCCTATTTACTTTTAACCGTGGTAAATAAAAGTCTAATGAAACTATTCACGAAAAATTCTTTTCATCTTATTGAACCACATTTTACTTCTTGATAACAATCATGTATGTAGGATTTTCTAAATTAAATTCACATATGATGTAAAATTTCATTTAAATGAAAATTTTAGTTTTTTAACTACTACTAAGTGGTTTCACTATTAATCTAATATTGAAGTTTTTCAGAAAAATACCAAAAATTCAGCAGAAGCATTATTTGATATTCTGAATTAAAAATAGATGTCTACTTTGGAAATTTAAAAACATATAAGTGGCATTAATTAATTTAAAAATTAATTCTTATTGTTAAAACAATGTGTGTTTTTAAGAAACAACAACTATCAAAAGATTGATACTCGTTTATGACCAATTTCAAAGTGAAATTAAGTCCAATGTCATACATTGGATTAAATGGTAAAAATATATTTTAATTTCACTTTAAAACCAACTTAACAGATAATCTAACCATATAAATAAATTATATTAAAAGGCACTTTTGAATTAAAATGCAATATTTTTCACTATTCATTAAAAATGAACTTTATCAGAAAAATACCAACAATTTACCCGAAGTAAAATTTGATGTACCCATTCTATAGAAGGATTTTATTTGGTCAATTAGAATGTATTAAAGTGACCAAAACTATATTTAATGAGTGTTCTCCATTAATAGGTCATAAATTTTCCTTTTAATGTAAATTATGCTTAAAATTAGAATCATTCACATTTTAAGCCTCTAACATTTTATTGAATAATGTTAATACATTTAACAAACATGTATAATCATATTGTAGTTAGTTTCATTCATTCCCGCCAATAAAATAGCTATTAGTTAACTATCATTTAAAATAATAATAATATATTATTAGTGTCCAATGTAAGACTCCAAAGAAACCCGTTGTTGCGTATTGGGTACGCTATCGAACATAGAAACCCCTTTAAAGTAAAATTAATATTTAATTCACAAATATTAATAAATATGAAATATGTCTTATTATTCATTTACCTAAGATGTTACAATAAATTTCACCCTCTCTCTCTCCAAAGGTCATAATGTGTTCCACGTTTTACTATTATGGATGTGCAAGAAAGACCTAACACATGTACAAATACGTGATGTAATTGAACTATAAACTGATTTGCCTTACAAAAAAGAGCCTATCCAAGTTATTGAAACTAGACATAAAGTATTGTGAAATTATATTACCTAGTTGGTAACTATACATGGGATAAACTATAAAAGGGATGAAGTTTCAAAGTAACATTGAGATGTTATGAAGAAGATCATCCCCTATTTATTTAAGAGAAAATATTAATGAAACATTTCCAGGAAATATTTTTTTAAGGAGGTATGAATAAAAAAACACAAATTTTTTGGTATGTTTCTTCTTGAATAAATCCAATTTATTTGATAGCATGCATTTCACACAGCACCGAGCTTCAAAGAACTGGTATATACTATTAAATATTAACATGACCATTGGAATAATAATGTGACCATTTTGAATAGTAATATGGAAATTATAATAATGACATCACCTATAAAAGAATAAATAATATCTAGGTATATCATAATTGAATATTTGACATTATTATTTCATGGAATAAGTAAATAATATATTTAAAAATTATAAATTAAGTGTTGGAATATTTTTCGAACCTGTATTTTTATTTATAATTGAAAAAATAATATAAATATTTAAAAATATAATTTATTTTAATAAAATATATTAATAATATAAAATTTTAATATATTATAATTATTAGATAATTTTATGAGACTGTATTTTATTTATAAAAATTTTATAAAATCGGTTATAAAATTACAATCCATATTTTTTGAAGGAAAAAAATTTAAAAAAAATTATTTTTATCCAATTTAGAAACTTATTTTCATATAATTGACCCCATTATAAAAATATAGATGTTAGAAAATCGTTAGTTTGATTTTTTAATATTATTCTGAAATTGATTAATTTTTTTTGAATAGTAAAATATTGTAATTTTTAGTATCTAAGATTATAGGTAAAATACATGAATTTTGGACTAAATTATTTTTTATGAACCATATTTTATAACTAACCAATTTTCATTACTATATTTATTTACAAGAATCAACACTATTTATATTTTGCGGAAAAAAATAATATACTAATAAAAAAATATAAAAAACCACCCTCTCCTCCACTAAAATCCCACCCCTCTTAACCCCTTATCCTCAAACAATATTTTCCTTGAATCATGTCTATGTATTTTTAATTCACATTCCAATATTCCCCTCCACCCTATATCTAAGACCATCTGGTCTTAAATGAAGTCAAAATCCATGTTTCATAAGGAGGCTGCCAATGAGATGATATTCAAGACGTAACACCCTATTTCATTCGCATTTATTTTATTTTCATATATTGTTCTCTTCTCCTCGCCCCTTGTTTTATACGTAAAGACTCGTCCAGTTGTGGAACATTCCATGAATCCACAGGGATGGCTCCAATGGGTTAGGGATTTGTGACTACAACAAAGTAGGCATAACACTAACCTAGGAGGCAGTGCCAATGTACCTACACACATGCACACATTTCCCAAACCACAAATTTTTAAAATGTAAAATAAATTAAAAGACTGATGAGATCATACAACTATATATAACAAAAAGTGTATAGAAGGAATTAAATAAACTTAAATATCATCCATACAAAATCCAACCCTAGTGATTATGTAACACAAGTCCTAACTGAATGTAAATTTATTAAGACTACTATTGGAATACCGTAGGAAGACAACTCAGGCATTAGAGTCCCACTAAGAACCGTCACTTCATCCATTAAGTAATCTATCAAAAGGACATTCTTCTTCAAAATTCATGATATATGTTATAAAATCCCTTGCATGGGTGAGTATTACAATACTTATTAGGACACCATAAACCCAAAAATCATTTAAGAAAGGAAATATAGTTTTCTCTACACAAGAATATGTTTTATATAAATATAATATGAATAAGCAGATATACTCAATAAATAAAAAATATATAGTATTAAGCCACAAATATAGTTTAACAACCCTGGATTTCAAATTCAAATATTCCATGAAGAACTTATCTGGGAGAACTCACTCATTACTCGGATAGCACGGATAACATTTGTCCAACGGGTACTGCTCATCGGGTCTCATCATTAGAGATAATAAAATAATAGATGTGTAGATAATGTGACAGATAAATGAGGATCAATACCATATCAATGTGGTGATACCAACAACTTGATCTGTAAAAAAATTACAATGTATAGGATCTGTTCTTGGTAGGATAGTTCACGTCAATACCTAGAACTATACCAAGCACAAGAAGATGAATAGAGGATCCAAATTCAGGCCTCTTAGGGAAATTAAAAAAAATAAGTAGAATCTCCCACTGAAGGGATCGTTTTCATAGGATAAAAAAGTTATTCATACTAAAAAACCCATAAATTATAGGGGGGTGAACCTTAAAAAACATATCAAAACATATGAGGAAAAGGGATCTAATCCATGTAAGAAAGACTACTTTTCATGTAGAGGGGTTACACAACTAACACTGTAACCCCAAATTCTACTCATGTAAATGACCCTTTTCATTCAAACCATGTCCATGTAAAGGGGGTTACATAATGTATAGGGGGATATATTATTTTCCCCAAAATCTAGGGTCTCTTCCATTTACATCAGTTGTGTTCTAGTATATGATGTCATCCTGTGTATCAATTCATGTTTACCCATACATGGGGTATCCAATGTACAAGGGATATTCCGTGCAATGGGGTGGAGTTCATGCCATATAGTCAGGCCATGTTCTCTGCTATGTGGCTGTGTACTTCATCTATTTACATGATGAGTCATCCAAAGGCGACTACCCACTATGTAGTCAGAGATTACATACTAGGTGTATTATACATTTATTTTTAAAAACACCAGTTATTCTTCCCACCTCGGTCTATGAAGAAATCACCTTGAAATCCTACTCAAATAATGAAAAAACTCATTGATCTACTCTATTAGAACCCTTCCATGACTTATTTTTAAAATATATGGTTCAAATATGTTAAAAAAATCATGTTTTACGGAATCACCTTCCACAGATCTACCTCATAACGTAGTGGTTTCTATACCAGTATGATCCATTTACACTACCATTGTCACACCACATCCAAATCAAGCTGACCCCAGATATATAATCTTAGATCGTTGAAACCAAATTCATATGTGAAATCATCGATTCCTTAGATTTTTTTGAAATTCAGGCTACAAGGTCATTCATAATAAATGTTAAAGGATGGAGAAATTCATAATGAACATCCACGAGGAATTAAATTGTTCTTATGTTCATGTTGGCCTCGATTCATATTAATTAGAATGAAAAATCAAGAGGATATAAAAAATCACTATAAATCTCTAAATAACCTCCAACAATATAATCCCATTCCACAATATGTGTGACATGTGAACCAGTCCATTCATAGATTAATTATTGTTTTACAGAGGGATAATGAATAGGGAAAAAATTAAGTTACACTCCATACCTTGATTAGGTTTGATCACTGATGAAAAACGATTCTTTTTCATTATCGTTGGAAAGATCTATCGAATCTGAGGTGCATCAATTTCCAAACCACGATCTCATTGTCACACACTTTAGAGAATTCCTGCAGCTTTTTCATTATGAATCTCTAATTTCCATAGGGTTGAATGAACAACCCTATGATTTTTCATATGAGGTATATTTAATGATATGAGATGATCATTGTGTCAATAAATATAATAAAATAATTTTGTAAATTATTTTATGCATTAAATCACCCATAATGACTTCTCAATAAATGTCTCATTCCCACTAATTTTAAGTCACACAAATGATAAATATTTCCTTCTGAACTCAAATGTTCCCATTATTTTTCTGGAAACCCGTTTTGAAGCAATTCCACTTTTTAGGAAAACTTTTTTCACATGCTATTTAATGTATTTAATATATTTCAAAAATTTATTCTTGATTCACTAAACCATAGCATCATTCAACTTCTCAGCACATAGACTTGAAACTAATATTTAAAAAATTTTAAAATAAAATATATAAAATTCATGTCATTACATTCATCACACCTTGGTGCATTACCTTCTAAAAATCCAAAAAGAAAGCCTTGTCAAAAAATAATGGTACATAATACAAATCTAGGACTTTAACTCCTATGTGATCTCTAAAAAATATTATGTTTCCACTAGACCCACACCAATGGAATCAGTCACCCATGAAGGATACCCTCCTACCAATCCTCAATATCTACTAGGTACACATCAAAAGTCACTAAATCCTAGATACCCAGCTCTCCCCAGTTGATGAGAAGTGATTGGTCATGAACATACCACCATAGATGTGACTCGTTGAAAACATTGTTTACCTGGTATAATTTTTAATGTAGTTGAAAGAAGTATGCCACCTCACCATCTCGTTGCAATATTGGGATCGTTCCAATGATCCTCTAGGATGGATTTCCACTATGGCCAATATCCATACTCCACATCAAGGTGAAACCCATAGTTACACATGATATCCTTAATCAAACACAAAATTACATCATCTTCTATCATCATAAGAATTGTGATGGCTATTTTTGGCCATCATACTCTCTTAGATGATATGTACCTTCACTATTAAAACTCAAAAGAACCTTGGGCCCATTATTATTGACTCTCCTAGATTATTCCAGAAAAGTGGTGAACTAGAGAATTGCACATACAAATCCTCAACATGTTATATAACAATGGTTGTATGGTAAATGTTGTTCTACGTAAACTCCACCAGTGGCAGGTGATCATCCTAACAATTGAAAAACACTAACGTGAAATCTTGAAGCATATCATCTAGAACCTGAATGGTTCACTCATTCTGGCCATTAGATTGTGGATTAAACATTGTGATCATACATAAATGGGTCCCAAATACCTCCTATAACCCCTTCAAAAATCCGGATGTAAGACGATCATCATGATTAAAAATAATCTTCAATGGAACTCTATGGATTTGGAACATATAATGATCATAGGGTCATCCTAATCCCTTTACTAAATGCTTCTCTTGGATATCTATGAGGAGTTATTACATAGTGAGTTGGTCTATGATCACATAATTGGCATCATCTCCCAAAGATATCAATGTAAATCCCATCATGATCTCTATATATATCTCATCCCATTTCATTTTTGGTATATCATTGGGTCGAGTCAAAATCACAAGAACATGGGGCTCATCCATCACTTTCTATCAAGTAAGGAATCAATAGAAAAACAAGAAAACAGTTTTCATCATCCATGTTCATGAAACCTATTTTAGGAGACCTTCTCAAATGTTTTCCATCCATAGATTTTCCATAATAGGATATGTAAGAAACTCTTTCAGAACCTCCTCCCACAATTACCCTCATACTGTCATGAATCCTCTAAAAAGAATGATGTTATACTAACCTATTTAATATCCACCAGGACATTACATGTTGATATATAAACACATAGGGTCACACATTTGACATCCCCAATCAGTGAAAGTCAGGCATATTGAATTATTAGTGGTGTAAAACCATTTAATGGATGTAATATGCTCCATATCAATTGAAAAAGGTTAATTTTAACAAGGGAAACTACTCTGATGCATCAATCAGAAGCTTCAAACAAGAACTCTTGTTGAGAGCATCTACTAACATGTTCCCCTTCCCAGTATTTCAAAAAAAATTGAACTAATAATCCAAGAGGAATACTAGCAATTTTCTATATCTCAAGTGAGTTCCTTCTAAAATGAGATATACTTGATACAATTGTAGTAATAATAGGTGATAAAACACTGACCGAAAAAGTATTGTCACAACATCATTAAATATTTGACTACCACATAAAACTCAATATCATGGTTCAAATAATTTAACTATAGTGGTATCAACTAGTGTAAACCATATTGAATCACCACATTACTCTGCATCAGGGCACATTAATGCTCGGTTCCTATTGCATCGTTGAACTCTAATTACTGAACTCCCTCATCTGGAAATATCAATATTAGATAACTCATCAAATTTTTCCTCAACAACAGAAAAGAATTATAGTTCTTCTATTTCCACATAGAAAACTTTCCCATTTGAGACAAATTTTTCATGGATTCTATTATCCTAAATAAATCTGTTATGAATATTTGTTAAAACCCTACCAACCAAATGAAGCTTTGTACCTCCAACATGATTTTAGGTTTCTCCCAAGATAACACTAAAATGGACTTTTTAGGTTCTAGTACAACTCCATCTACTGAGATAACAATTCCCAGAAAGTGGAACACCTAAATAAATTACTAGAACATTATGTCATTTCCAAAAATATTGTTCTCTCAAACTATATCTAGAACTAAAATTTTGTGTCTTGTGTTCTCCTCCTTGGATTTTGAGTATAAAAAATTATTATCAATGAAGACTACCACAATTAGGTATATGAAAGACTAAGAGGTCTAATTATGGAGTCCAATGAACACTTTTGGAAAATTATTCATGCTAATGTGAGTAAACAAGTACGCATAGTCACCATAGTGACACCTGAATTCTATCATTGCATGATCCCCATCCTATACATACATCTAGTGATATCCAAATTTGAGTTCAATCATTGAGAACCATTATAATCATATAAAATGATCAAAGAGGTCATAAATATTTGGTAGTTTATATGTTTTCTTCATTATCACTTGATTCACGAATAGACCATTTAAAGAAACCTCATTATATTATCAACATTCTTGAAAAAAACAGTGGCTACCTAGGGACAAACACTAGGTATCCCAAACCTCCTCAATTAGAAGTCTTATAGTTTCACCATTAATATACTAAAACTCCGTGGGAGAGATATGATATGATGGAGAATACATAGGTTCCATCCAAGGGTGTAGATCAATAAAGAAGTATATCACTCATTGTGGAGGTAATCCTGAATCATCATATGGGAACATGTCCTCATACTATGTGACCACTGCTAAAAATTGGAAAATCACAACCTCCACAGATCCAATGGTTAATCTATCCTACTAATGAAAAATCAGTTACACCATCCTATGCAAGAGATTATCCTATGCTACCTAGTATTCCTTTTCACCGAAAAAAGAAAACATGATTCTATTACAATGGGCACCAAACACCATTCTCCTAAAAAATTCAATTTGGGCTCGAATTTTAAATGACCAATCAATATCATAAATGAATTTATAGGGTCTTGATGCTATGACCAAGAGGACCTAACCAAAACTATAACCTCTGAGTGTCATGTAACAGTATGGTAATAAGTGTCTGATCACTAAATCTTCAATTTTATAACTATACAAGCATAAGGGTAGAGTCAATTGTTCAACTGGAACCTTTAGGTATATAATAAGGTATGGGGTGAGATGGTAATGTGTTTTACCTATGTTTATTAGTACTACAATTATGGTAAAAAAGATGTAGATAACACCTCAAATAATTTCATGAGCCCTTGGGTGATAAGACTCAACCGAAAGAAGATGTCCCCTCCACTGACTTTTGCTTCCTAATCCTGGTGTAGACCACATGGGGGGGTGGTGGTAACAAGTTGAAATGTTGAAATCCCCATGAGATACTCTTATCTCCTCTTACATGTCTACCATCCAAGGGACATGCCTTCTCTAGACACTATCGTTACCTCAATGGCCCCTCCACATTCTCTTTATCAACATTATGGTGGGTTGGATAATATCCATTAAGCTATCACCATCCATCATTTGTGTAGCACAGAATCCCTCTTGGTAGAATTGTCCCACCCTATAAGCCAAATACAACATATCCTATTTCCAAATACCCCCCCCCCCCCGAAACATTTCCTACATCGAGGTGTCTAAGACTGACATTAGATCCCTACTGCTAAGGTCTCTAATTCATTACAACTGTTGACTACCACCAAATGTATATGATCATCCAACAAACATTCAACCACAGAATATCTCTCTTGCACCCCACTATAGGTCACAATGAATTAAAGAATAATTATGGCTCTGATGTCTCTACATAATCCATGCTAGATGGTCGGAGCCCTGAATAACTGATCTTGAACTATATTCATCGGGTACCTAGAGAGGTTGGTAAACACCGATGATTACTCATCGACCGTCTTGATTCCCTTATAGAGATTCATAAACTTCTAGATATGCACATCCCCCATCATATATGATGCGAAATCCTCCGTGATGAGATGCTTGAAGTCTATTCAATAAATTGTGGCCTCTTTGTAATATATCTACTAAACCCCACCATCGCCCCGATGTGCCAAAAAGAAGGTTAAATTCCATGACCACCATATAATCTTCTGGTCCTCAGACTAGATGTAAAACTGGTGTCACCACCTCAATCCAATTTTTGGCCACCTGTGTGTTAGTATTTCCATAGAATATGAGGTATATCTATCACTGAATTCTAGTATGTGCACTCAGCCTGTGCTCCCCATCCTCTGGTATTATGGGTACTATGTTATTATATAAAATTGGTGGTTTGGATGGATCAACACATATATGTAACATCTCAGGAACTAGTCCATATGTCGAAGACCTTTCAGTGAGGGGATCATCCTCATGAACATCATGTTGAATCATAGATAGTATACATCAAATAGGAATCCTGAAAGTAAACATAATGGTCCATGTTCAATGGGTATATCAAGAAAGATAACTCAATCTGGACATGGAAACCACCAATGGTTCATATATGATGCATGTACCATTATATTCCATCAACTAATGTTCTCATGTGTGGTGATAAAAAGCATGTTATTAGAGTCCTGGATTATGGAAATATCGGCCTCCACACTGACACTATAGTCCCTATCATTAAAGCCACACTTGAAACACTTAAAACTATTTCCACAAACCAATATCTTAAAATTAGTGTCCTAATGTAGAACCAACCCACTATAATAAAACTAATTCATAACCATTCCTAGTAAATCATGTACCATGTATCCCCAAACCTGCCTCCAATAAGCTAGGGGATGGTGACTTGCACCAAGTAGGAATTTAACAAACATTGAATTCATTTCCTAAGTGACCACATACCTGCACACATATACAAGTCTCCAAATGTTTGATATATAAAAACCACTGAACAACGATTTCATGAATACATCTATATCTCATAACTAGAGTAAAAAAGGCAGAAAAGAATGTAAACATGTCAAAATAAAACCACCACCAGAAAGAGTCTTTTGCATAAGTCCAATATGAATGTGAAGGCACTATGACTACAGTCTAGAAGCCATAGGAAGAAACCTTCATCTGTATGATCTCAGTAAGAACTATTTTGTCCTGTTCTGCTAAGGAATGTGTTAAATGGCTGATAGATTTCACATGGAATGAAATGTATGGGAAAATACTATTTATGGGGGAGTATAACAATTCTCATCATGACAAACAAAAATTACAAAATATAAAAAATGAAATCAGTCATCTCTAAATTGATATATGTCTACAATATATATTACAATAATATATAAGTATAAAAGATAATTACAACTAGCCTTAGAGTTAGACACAAATATAGTTTAATAGCCTAGGATTTATAGATCGATGATTCCATAAATCAGTTATATGGGAGAACACACTCCTGATTCTAATATCACTAATGATGTTCACCAAAGCGGTACTGATCCTTGGGCATCTTCATGAGAGGTAATACACTGATAGATTTGAAAAAATTATGATAAATGGAGAGGGATCACTTCTAGGCCCATGGGGTGATACCAACAACTCAATCTATATTTACCAGCTAAGTAAAGGCTCATTGACTGGTATAATTGGTCATGTCGGTATAAAAAACTATACCTAGGGCATGAAGATGAATATCAGATCCCACTCGATAACTCTTGGGGAAATTCTAACAACTATATCCATGACATTACAATAAATATATCATTTTTCAAGGAGTAGAAAATGATTAATACCAACCTACATGGAAAGGATTAGGGGAATAAGTCTTAACAAAACATATCCAAGATTTGGAGGACAAGAGATCTAAGCCATGTAAAAAAGAGTACATGACATATATAAGTGTTACAGAATGTATCACTTCACCATGGGTTCTAAACATGTAAACAAACCACGTCATTTAAACCATGATTTTGAGAATGGGGACTAAAATATGTGTAGGTGATTAGACACCATGTCAATTTATCCTCGATCATTCCCATGTACTCAAGTCGTGTGCCATTACACTATGTCATCTTGTGTATCTATTCATGTGCGCACGTAAAAGGGATAACCTATGTACATCGGCTAGTTCATACCATGTGTGTGAGTGTATGACGTATAGGATGTCTATGATATCGATCCCATGTGTGTGTACTTCCCCAATGTACATGTCGAGTCATCCAAAGGGGACTATACTCTGTGTAGTCAGAGACAACATGCTATGTGTATCAGTTTTTTTCACAAAACCCTAGTTCATCCTCACACTTATTTCTACATTATTTTAGCCTTGAAATAGACTTTGAATCATGCCAAAACACATTGATCTACACTCAATGAACCGTTAAAAGATGGATCGTCATAATTTGAGTTTGAATTCATTTTGAAAACAGATCTCATTCACCAGAATCATCTTTTATGCATCACACTTATAAATCAGAGGCTTCCTATTTTGTTTGATCCATTCACTGCTGCCATCACCACACCTTCTTCACATAAATTCGGTCCTAGATCTCTAATTTTGGATTGTTTCATAATGAATCATATGGACAATGATTGATTCATTAAGGATTGTCAGCCACATACCTAGGAGATTCCGGCAATTGATGTGAAAGGGGGGAGAAAATCACAAAAGACATCCATGAGGAATGAACCTCATCCGATGTTCGTGTAAGAATAAATTTAATTTTTGTAGATTAATAAAGAAATATTAATTGAAAAAACAACATGAATCACCTAATAAACCCATAAATATAATCTCCTCCCATAAGACATAGAATCTGTGAATCAATATGTTCATATATTAATTCACATTCATCATAGGAAAATAAATGGGGAATAAAAAACATTAAATCACATTCCCGGCATCGATTATCTTCAATCAGTGATAAAGAATAATTTTTTTGATTATTGTTTGGAATATATATGGAATATGTATTGTGTCGATCTTCAATCCACTATCTCATCATCACCGACCTGAGAGAATTCCTCCAAAATTGTATCAACATATCTCTAATGGATCTTTGTTTATGAAGGTAACCCTGAGATTTTTTCAAAGTAATGTATTTGATGATATAATTGATTCATTTACCCAAAAAATGGAAGAAAATAAGTTTGTTCATTTTTCTTCTTATAACAAAATTTCCAAAAATGACCTGCACCCAATAATGATATGTTGTTCCTAAGGTAAACCTCACATTTTGAATTAAATGGGGCCCTCATATTTTTTATTCGGGAAACCATTTAGAATTTATTTCAGTTTTTATAAAAACAATGCATGTTTGCTAGTAAAAATATATAATATATTTCAAACATTAATTCATGGAACATTGGGCCTTAAAATCATATGTTGTCTTGACATTTGGTCTCAAATATAATTCATATAATATTTATAAATAATTCCCAAAAAATTCTATACAATACACAAAGTGGGTTGATAAATAATTTATCATATACATAATATAATTATAATTGAATATCCATCAAAAAATCTATTCTATCATTATTTTATTATAAAAATGAATACTTCATCTCTAACATTCCAATTCAAATCCTTTTTGGAAGATGATTTTTCATTTTCCAATATTGCCTTCATGAATGGTCATACAACCATTATTATGAATAAATAATGTTTTAAAATACATATTTGAACATATATAATGTTTTGGGAAGAAACATATAAAAATTATATTAATTAAAATCCTACAACTTCATGATGTTCTTAAAAAACCTAAAAATAAATTAAATCATTTTCATCATCACATTATCAAAATAGTTATCACCATTTCATATAAAAATGATAAATGAGACCATTAAAACATATAAAAGATAATTAATATTAATTATGTTATATTATTGAGTTTTTATTCCATTTTACACAAAATCCTACAATTAAACAATTGGGAACTGAACATAAAAATATGAAACAAACTCTAATGAAAGAACGAAGTAAAACATTATAACTCATTAAAATGATAATAAATAAACATAATAAAATTATTCTCAATATAATATATGTTTTGTATGTTATGAATTATGTAATTAATGAATCTAATTTTTTTATCTAGGACATTAATTACATATATATAATTATTTTAGAGATATGGTAAGGATTTTTCATCTCACTTTTACTTCTGTGTAATGTATTCCTTATACAACCTTATTTCTTGTCTATAGTGTAAATATGTGCCTTATATATAGATCATATAATTAATCTATTAATATTATTGGTATTAACTAGTTTCATTCAACTGGTTAAAAATTTATTATATTGATTATTTCATTCTAAGGTTAGGTGAAAAATTAATTATTATTTTCATATGTGGTATTTCTAATTATTTTATGTTGATTTATATTGAGAAACCTGAATTAATTAATTTGATTAATTATATGATCCTTGTAAGGGTATTCATTTAAATTTTCAATTAATTGAGAGTTACATGTTATTGCGCACAATATCTTTTTTTGTACAATATATGCTACCCCATTAAGATATTTTTTCAATTGAATTATATTTATATTTATTATATATAACATTTCTATGAGTATATCCTACGCAATATAGAATTTTCTACCTATACTGTTTACTTTTAATGTTATTTGATTATCTATTGTAATATAAATAACTATATATCCTCTACTCAATATATATATTTTAATACGGAATATTGATCATGAATTAAATAAATGTATAAATAATTTTTTAGACATGTAGTTACATGTGGGGCTCATCATAATATAGCCATTTGATTCATCAATAATTGTCATGAAATTTATCAAATGGTGAAAAACTCAACACATTTTTTCCAATGAAGATTTAGACATTATTTTCACACATAATTTATCTGTATTCTTAAGGTTCTTGATGGATGTTTATCGTGTTCTAGATACATTTTGTTAAATAATTTTGTATTTCCATCAATAAAAATTCATTTATTATTATATTAAGTATTTTTAGAATGATAGAATTTATATATTCATTTTAATTGTTAGTTTAGTGATAGGAATTTTTTATTGTTACATAGCTTTTCATATTGATTATGGATTATTAATTATTCATTAATTCTTATTGATTCATTTTTCTACTAGTTCAATCTTTTATTGAGAATTTCTCTCACTCTTTTTTTTGTATTCATTACCCACGTTATGAAGGAGAAATATTTTAATATATTTTAGGGAAATACGTTATTTTCCATTTTTATTTTCTATGTTTAATTATAAATGTAATATGTAATCCATGAATGTATCTACAGAATGAATAATGCTAAACTAATCAATCATTGGGGATGTGATCTCCAGAATATTTTCCACTGTAATAAAATAACAACTAAATCTAGGCTACTAGGATTGATGATGTTACATAAAACCACAAAAAAAATTTATATATATATAAAGAGATTCTAGATATTAATTTTAGAAATATAACGATCTAACAATGTCATTTATATAAAAGTATGACTTAATAATACAAATTTTAGTTATAAAATTAATCAAAAATTGGTAAAATTAAATTAAAATCATCATGTATACAATAATTATAATTCAATATTAAAATAAAATGAAGTATAAAGGATTAATGATATAGTATTTATAGGTTTGGGATTACAATATATTAAATTAATTATGTGAATAAAATTAAAATAACTCATAATGAATTTAAATTGAGAAGAAATATCAAACCTTGAGTGTAAATTTTCGATGTATGTCACATAACATGTTTTCAATAAATTTAATAAATTTCATGAGTTTTTCAATAAAATTTTCATCAAATATTTAATTATCCTTAAACTATTTTATTAATATATAATAATTTAATATTTAATTATAAAATCATTTAATTATACATTGGTTTTTTTTGAGGATGTTCATTTCATTTATTAAAAGTAAATTTGGTAGTTGAATATGGTCAAAGAGTTCATTATTTTATCATCTCCATAATAATAGTGATTTCATAATTATAATATATATATATATATATTAATAGATTTTTATAAACAAACAAATCATCATAGTTTTGAGAAGTAAAATATGTTATGGTTCTAGAGACAATATATTGTATGTACAAATGAGTTATATTTCCATTTTTCAGTCATCATTTCTGAAAGAATAAAAGTATTATTTTATCATTCCTTAATTATAATTAAATAATATATATCATATTTCTTATTAAAATTTAATAATATGTATTATCTATTTTATGAAGTGATGAAAAATGAATCACATCACTTTATGGAAGTTGTAGTGTGTATCTACGCACAAAAGAGGTATTATATTTTAATGAATCGAACTGTATGAAAATAGATGATATATTTATTCTAGTGAATGATAAATATTTTTCTAATAACATATATATAAATTAAATAAATAATTAAATCAATCTATATTAGTAGGTAATGAAAAATTAATTTCATAGGTATGGGAGGCAATTGTCTTCCGTACAGAAATGATGAGTTGTTTTATAATTTTATGGATGTAGAGATAAGTATATGCTATATTTTAAAATAATTATTTATACTAATATATTATATATATTTTTTATAATTACATCATTTTATAATTGGATTTTTTGGAATTAGAGTAATAAATGAAATGAAAACACTTGGTTATGAAATATACAACCTATTGGGATATCTAGAATTTATTTACACCAAAATCATTTATAGGTTATTTTTATAATAAAAGACTCTATGATTTTTGTAGTGATATATGGATGGTTTATGGGTAGATATAGGGAAAAAATTCTTTTATTTTCAAATAAATAATTGTTTGGTGATTCGCTTTTATAATTGATGGAGGGGAACTCTATAAATATATTAAATCATTAAATTAATAAAAATTAATTTGAAATTTAAAATTCATACAAATTTATATGATTATGTAAAAAGATAAATATTATTCTAGATATTAAAAAAGAATAAATGAAAATTTTATGTTATTATTTATATATCTTTTTTTCTTTAACAAGTGTCACCCCTTTTCAAAAATTAACTAGAAAAAAATGTTCGAACTATTTTGTAGCCATTATATATATGATAAAAGGTAAATTGAATCATAAATAGATCATGTATAATATATTCAACGAAATCCCAATCCCATGGATGAATATGATATTTTATATTAAATTAAATCTTTTAATAAAAAAATATTTATTTTAAAATATATTTAATTTCAATTTTGGACCTATTCATTTAATCTGACATTAAAAACATAAAAAATGCCTGAATTATAATATAAAAATATAAAAACATAATAAATAAATTATCTTTATATAAAAAAATCAAGGCACCCTATAACATACTTATATTTTACAAAATTTAATATCTATAAATCAAAAAATTTAGGTTTTCTATTAATTGAATAAATATTGTGTCAGCGGTGCATAAGAATTTAGGTTAATTATATAAACACTACAAATTATAAATAGAACACCATGATAAATAAAATTTTTTTTTACATCATGTATCTATTTAAAACTAAACATTTATTTTTTATATATATATGTATGAAATAAAATGACAAAAAGAAAAATGAAAATTTCTATTTTAATTTTCTTCAAATAATCTATCATAAAGTTCAAAAATAGCTTCATATGAAAAAATGTTTTATATTACAGTGTGTTCAGTGTGGCATGTTTTGACACAAGTTCCCACAGTTTCCTTACCCCATATTCATGAGTCATATATGCGGATGACTGGGTCATCTTCCGATGTTTTATGAAAACTATCCATATATGCATAGAGGAGAGGATAATGAAATGCCCCGAAATCATAAAGGGGCGCAGCTACCCCTCAAAAGGCTTATAGCCGGAGTTCAATAGGTTTTTCCGGGTGAGGCATGGGAACGGGTAACCAAGTGCTAGAACAAAAGTAATAAACAAGGGATTTTGCTGAGGATAGTTTTACTAGAGCCCATGAATAAGGGACAAGCCTGTTTCACATTATCTAGACTACTTTGGTTAATGTGGATGTCTAACCAAGTGCTAGAACAAAAGTAATAAACGGGTTTCTTCCCATAGAACTAAACCATTTTTACGGTATTATGGTTTAATGTTCCAGATACATGACTTACAAATCATAATAATTTTATTTATTTATTATCAGTTATTACTATTCATGATGTTTTCATTAGGACAAAATCTATGGATGCAGTTTCATTCTCAGTTTATTAATGGTGTGAGTTTTTCATATATTCACCATGCCATATTGATTATTTTAGATTGAATATGATTCACTTATTATTGTAATCATGATTCTAATACTTGTAACCCTTACTGGGCATTTGATATCACCATTCCATTGTTTAGTTTAGACATGTGACAAAGAGGATGTCATTTATTGAGTTCTTGTGGATGCAATTTTTAGTTTTCGTTATGTATTATATTATGTAATATTTTCCAATGTAATTTGAGTAACATCAATGTATTTGGATTCTTAAAGACTAATAAACTGATTGTTCCTTCCGGATTTTTAGTCCTTCTAACCATGATTATATAACAAGTAGTGCATCTTCTCCAATCTAGAGGGGTCGGGGCATTACAGTTGGTATCAGAGAAAGTTTAATAGAAAACATTGAAACTTTATTAGAAAATGTAGATTACGTACAAACCCCTAAGGTGTTATTTTAGGATGAACTTACAAGAATGTCCTGAAATTTTTGTAATTAATACATTATGTGAATATTTCTTTCAAATACATCATTTTCAGGATATGTCCTAGTAGAGTAGGCTCAGGCACAGATGTACCAAGAAGTGAATCCTCCAACAAGGAGTTACGAGATTGACCTGGGGTATCCTGGTACATGACATTGGGAATTACTGCACTCTTGGTTATGACACTCCCGGGGGATATGATTAGGATAATTCGTGTTTTATTTACAAGCCATTATGAAGGATTGAAATGTAAATTATTCCTCAAAGAACGCATTTTTCTGATTATGGGATTAACCATGCATATGTTTTAAATTTATGCTAAGTATTTTGTTAAGATAAGATTATACAATATAAATCATACCCTAATATAGTGTGTTCAATTATTTAGAAGTGACGTATAATGGAAGAATGGGAATCAATACTCATGGGAAAGCTAGGGATCTCCCCACTAAGCAAGTCAATATAGTCAATGTTGGAGCAGATCCGATCATGACCGTATTTGGACAACATACTCCAGTTGTAACAAATAACCATTCAATGCCGGTGTTGGACCGTTTCATGTGGCAGAATCCCGCATATTTCAGTGAGACTACTAATCCAGTGGTTGCTGAGCAATAGATCAAGTCCCTTTAAAAGATATTCATGGAATTAAGTTGCAATGAAATGAAAATGTAGTACTGGTATTATGTGGTCTCAACGGAGATGTTGTTCAATGGTGGTCCTTGATTCAGAATACCATGGAGGAAATGTATATAGATAACATGTAATAGAGGACATTATGTCAATATTCTTCAAAAAATATTCCCCTCGTGAGCAACAATTTGAAATGAAGAGGAAATTCTTTGGCTTAATGCGAAGGGAAGAACACAGTGTCGTAGAGTTTGAGGAAACCTTCACAAGGCTAGCCGGGTATGCCATAGTATATTTATGTGGCTCATCATACAAGATTGATCATTTCGTTGAATGACTTAAGCCATGTCTTTGAATGGAACTATCTTCTCAAACATTTTCATCATATGATGAAATTGTATCAAGTGCCATCAAAATAGAGAACGAATTTTCTATATCAAAATTTTCCAAGTGAATCAAAGATAAAAAAAGGTACTCTGATAACAAAGTGAAAGGTGAGGTAATAAAGATGAACAAGGGAATTAAGAAATTTCCATTATGCGAGAACTATGGGAAGAATCATCTCGGTAAATGCTTGAAATGCATGGTAGACTACTATGTGTGTGGGGAAAAGGGTTATCAATATCATGAATGAAATGGGAAGAAACAATTTGAAGATGATCAATGCTATAACTATAGAGAGAGGGGACACAATGAAAATTAGTTTCCTAATTTCCAAGGAAGAATGCCTTAGAAAAATCCAAGAGGTAAATGGAGAGCATATGAGATTACAAACGCAAACGATGAAGTTCCTAATGATGTGGTGGAAGGTACTTTAATTTCTTCTTCAAAATTATCCAACACTTTATTTGATTCTGGATCATCGCATTATTTTATATCTTCCTATTTTTCCACAAAAATTAGACATGTTCAATTTGATTTAATAAAGTATTTATCAGTCAAAACTCCTAGTGGATACATAATTGCAACAAAGGAATGTCGACTTATCCGCCTCGTGAAACACAAACATGCTTTAGTTGCAAACCTTTTCGTCATAAAAATGAATGAATTTGATATAATTATTCATATTATTTTACTGTAAAATTATGATGCCAATATTTATTATAATAAAAAGGAAGTTAGAATTTTTGAAAATGGCGTGTAATCTCTTATCTTTAGAATAGAGACTTCACCATACGATTCTTATCATGACCCATGCCCAGTAGCAGTATTAAATGAAATTCTTGGAGAAGAAGTGAACCCATTATCAATGGGTGAGGAAGGAAATATTCAAATTGAAGATGTGCGCATAGTGCAAGAATACATTGATGTATTTCCAAAGGATTTACCTGGACATCCTACAGAGTAGGAATTTGAGTTCTATATTGATTTAATTCCTAGTTCAAGACCAATATAAAATACTCCCTATAGAATGGCCACCATGGAATTAGTGGGGCTAAACAAGAAACTAGAGGAATTGTGTGAAAATGGATTTATTTGGCCTAGTGTATCTCCATGGGGAGCCCTTGTCCTCTTTGTCTATAAGAAAGATGGATCCATGAGGCTATGCATTGATTACAGGGAGATAAATGCTATTATGATAAATAATAAATATCCTTTGCCCTAGATAAATGATTTGTTTGATCAACTTCCTAGAGATCAATACCTTTTGAATATTGACCTACGATATAGATATCAACAGCTACATGTGAAGAAGGAAGATATTCCTATGATAGAATTTCAAACTAGGTGTAGGAACTATGGGTTTGCAATGATGCATTTTGGACTGAAAAATGCACCCTCTAGTTTCATGGATTTAATGAATTGAGTTTTCAAGGAATATATTGATAACATTGTTGTGTTATTCATCAATGATATCCTTGTATACTAAAAAATTTATGAAGACCATGAGAATCACTTAGAGATTATTCTGAATACTCTTAGAAGAGAAAAATTATATGAGAAGTTTAGAAAGTTCGAATTATGGCATCAATTAGTTTTTTTCATAGGTCATTTTGTCTCAAAGGATGGAATCCTAGTTTATCCTGTAATGAAAAATGTAATCCAAGATTGGACCATGCCAACAAACATGATTGACGTACGCAGTTTTATTGGTTTAGCAGGTTACTATCAGTGTTTCATTCAGAATTTTTCCCAACTGGATAACCCGCTTACCAATACCACACATAAAGGAGTTAAGATTGTGTGTATAAGATAATGTACAGATGTCTTTGAGGAATCAAAATGAAGATTGGTCAATGCTCCAAATATGACACTTCCATCTGGAAGTGATTTATTTGTAATATAACGTGATGCAATTAAGAATGGACTTGGTCACATCCTTATGAAAAACGATAGAGTTATTTCTTATGAATCATGATAGTTGAAGACTCATGAGAAAAATCATCCAAATCATGATCTTGTGTTAGAATTTATAATCATTGCTCTGAAAATATGGAGACATTACCTCTATAGAGAAAGATGTGAGATTTATATGGACCAGAAGAGTTTGAAATACATTTTCACACATAAAGAACTCAACATGAGGCAAAATAGATAGCTCGAGTTACCCAAAGACTATGATTATTCAATACACTACCACCCAGGAAAGTAAAATAAGGTGGTGGATGCATTAAGTAAGAAATATCATGGACTTCTAACTCAAATGAGGATTGAGAGAGATCCTATATTCATGGATCAACCAAATATAGATATGGGAATTGTTAAGGAAGGAGAAACATCTTTCCCCTTTCAAATGATTACTAAACCATATTTACTAGAGATGATAAAAATCTCTCAATCTAACGATAAGAATCTACAGAAGAAAATTAATGCCGTTAGGGATGGGAGATTAGCAGACTTCGTGAGTGAGGAAGGAGTTCTTAATTTTGGGGAGAGGTTATGAGTTCCATCAGTACTTGAGATAAAAAGGGAACTATTAGATGATGCTCATAGCTCAAATTTCTCTATATACCTGGGTAGAAAAAATATGTATAGAGATATGAAGGAACATTTTTGGGGGGATAATATAAAGCAGGAAATTATTGAATATTTGTTAAGGTTTCTAGTTTGACAACAACTGAAGTCAGAGAGACAATATCCCAAAGGAGTGATTCAACCACTATATATTCCAATATAGAAGTGGGAAAACATTACGTTGTATTTTTTCACCGGAATAAGGAGGACATCATGAAGGAATGATGCAATATGGTTAATTCTTGATCGTCTCACAAAATCACCATATTTATGTACAATAAGAGAGGATTTACCATGTGAGCACCTAGCAAGACTTTACATTAATGAAGTTGTAGGACTTCATAGTGAAACTCTATTGATTGTGTCAGATCGAGATCCCCAGTTTACATCATAATTCTGGAAAATTCTCCATGAGGATTGGAATAATGAGCTTCGTATTAGTTCTATTTATCACCCACAAACTAACAGACATCCTGAAATAACTATTCAAACTCTAGAAGACAAGATGAGATCATGATCTCTAGATTTTCATGCTATGTGGGATAAATACTTTATTTTGGTGGAATTTTCATACAACAATAGTTTCCATTATAGTATTTAAATGGCTCCATATAAAACATTATAAGGAAATATATGTCTAACTCCAACTTGTTGGGAAGAAATTGGTGAGAGAAATATTTTAGGCCCAGAACATATTGAAGAGTCCTTGGAAAAGGTGAAGACAATCCAAGCCCATATAATAGCATCCCAATGTAGGCAGAAGAGTTATACTGACAACTAGATAAAGGATTTGGAATTCCAAGTGGGAGATTATGTCTTTCTGAAAGTATCTCCGTGGAATTGTGTCTCGTGGTTTGGTAAGAAGTGGAAATTGAGACATAGGTACATAGGACCATTAAGAAATTTTGGAAATAATCGGAAATCTTACATACCATTTAGCAATGCCTCCAAGTCTCTAAAAAGTTCATGATGTGTTCCATGTTTCATTGTTTAAGAAATACATGCTAGAACCAATGCATTTATTTATATATGAATAAATAGAACAAGAACCTAATTTATCATACTGTGAAGAGCCTATCGGGATTCTTGACATAAGGGACCAGGTATTGAGAAATAAGGAAACTCGTCTTGTAATGGTTCATTGGAAAAACCATAATAAAGAGGAAGAAAAACGGGAACCTGAGGATTTTATGAAGAAGAACCACCCACATCTTTTTTGGTGGGCTCTATAAGTGAAAATTATTAAGGACGAAATTTCTGAATGAGGGAATAATGTAGCACCCCAAACATTTTATGGTATGTTTCTCATAAATACATTCAAGTTATATCCTATATTTCATGAATCACTAAGACTCTATGGAGAAAAATGGGTTTACTTATTAAGGATAGCCAGATCCCATCCATATAAATAATATTTGTTAGCTATTTGATTTGAATTTTAAAAATCTAACATACATGGTTGTGATCAAGAAGATAATTAGAGTCTGATAGAATTAAATTAATTATCGGGGAACTGCAACCTAACCTTGTGAATAGTAACCTACTCTTATGAATAGTAACTTACCCTTATGAATAGTAATATGAATCTAATGAATGGTATCCGTGCCCTAGATTGTATAAATGAATATAGCCACCTTAAAAAGGAAGATGAATATTTTAAGTGTTTATATTTTTCGATTTATAGTTGTAATTAAGGATTAAATTATTCATATTTAGAAAAATATCTTAGAAAAATGGACATTATTTTTGGATTCTTCACGTCGAAAAATGTTTAGGGTGACTTTTTTGGATTTTTATGAAATACTTAAATTTTTTATGAATAGTAAAATGCGATAATTTACGATAAATGATAAATAAGGAATTTATTGAGTAATTGATTATGATATATTGATGTAAGCCCAATTGGTTCTAATTCACATGAATATATAAATATTCTTGGTCATGGAATGATCACTATTGGTTTTCTTGCGAAGAAATAATAAATTAATGACTATCATATTAAGAAAACTTCTCTCCGCTCTACTATATAAACCACCCCACACCCCCTCTTCTCCCACACCAATAAAACTACAATCCTTGGCTAAATTTTTCAAAATAATCTCCCCAATACCTCTCACCACATCCGAGGCCTATTGGTCTCACCCATAGGCCAAAAATAAAGTCCTTAAGGAGAGTCTCAAGAAGGAGTACTCAAGTGGTGAACCTTTCTTCTCTTTTCTTTTGATTTCTTTTAGAAATTTCCAATTGTTTGTTCTCCCTTCTCACCTCACCTAATCTGAATTCCATGATAATTCATGTACCATAAATTTACTATATTTTCATTTTTCTAATGCAATATTTCATTATAATCTCTCATTTTCCCTTCCCTTTATACAATAAATGCAAACACCGCCCAAGATGTGTAAATTTATCACACTCAAGGAAGACGGGATATCAATTTTTATTACTATATTAAATACTAGACATTAAAACTTTTAAATGTTTGAAATTGGTCATAATATATGTATCTTATCTTGATTAATGTTCTTTAACCTTTACAGGTTCATAATATGGAATAATAATACAAAACATGTTTATTGTGCAGAAAACCACCATGCCAAATCCAAGCGTTTATTTTTAACTCATCGAATGAGTCATCGTCACGGTATATAACGAGAATAATTATAAGATCATATATATCACTTTAATTTCACTAATAATTTATATTAACAATTCTGGATGTTTAACCACATTTAAAATGAACTTCCATTCATGCATACAAGTAAACAAATCATGAACCCAAGTAAGAAAATGTTTCCAAAACAATAAAATTAAATCTCTTAAACCAATCAAAAATGCCATTAATGACCTTAATAAAGTTATACCATACAAATTACATGATTATAAGGTTATGGAATTATTAATTAAAGAATCTAAATTTGATTATTCCGGTCGTTAAGAGCAAATAATAAATCCTTTGAGCGTAAGGTAAGGAATCCTTTCTCTCACTTTTGTATAAGAACCCCCCTATGTTGGGACCTTTTTTTAATTCATAATGATGGGGTATGTTTTTGAACCTCCAACATACTTCCCTTGTGACATATTAATAATATAATACCCCTTTACATATCATTAATCCCTCAAAATAACACGTGTTACCATGTCGAAATGTTTTGTAATGGATTTCTCATCACACTTTCATTTCATTGATATTTTCATTGTTCACCACTTATTTCTTGTATGTGGTATATTTTTCCTAACATTTTATATATAGTAACATGATTATATTTATATTCATGTTATTCAATGATTCATTTGAGGGTTTTTAAGTTCCAGTTATATGATTCAACTTATTACATTGTGGTAAGAGACTTTGTCTCAACTACTATTTTGTTGTGACTAACTTTGTATTGTGGAACTAATAATCCTTATGGGGTGTACCTAATATCCATTTGAGATCACTTTTCATTTTAAATTTTAATTATATTAAATATCCATAATCTCATATCATGGTTATGTTGTTGACTAAACCATATACCATTTTACATATGGTGTTTATTTGGAATGTTATTTTAATTATGGAAATATTTATGAATCTGGTGTAACGACCCGTAATTTTGAATAAATCTTTTTTCCAAATTTTGTGGGTTATTTTATTTTATACTCAACAAAATTGTTTCATTTGATAACATGAGTATAATTAAATGGAGACAGTTGGGTTTTGACCGTTATATGACCAATGGTCAATATGGCCATTGGAAACTAAATGTCGTGATTATTGTCTCTAAATACATGTGATCTTGGTTTATAAATATAAAAAGAAGATTGCATGGCCTCATCCATTAGTCTCAGGCCAATAAAAGCCCATCTAACAGATCTTGGGAAGGAGTTAGCACCATTGGGCTTTATTCTGGATCAAACCCAAGCTGAACATCATCGTGTGAAGCTAGAATGAAATTGACTTCGTGAGAAGTTCTAACTGAAAGAAATTACTACTCGTGCAATGTTGGGTGAGCCGCCCTCAGATTATCTCACCTTAGCACACCATACACTTAATTCCTATTCTGGGGTTATAAGGGTCCATGTAAGGAGATCATAACTGCTTTGTGTAATCCTTTGAGATAAATAAAATTGTGATTTCTTCTTATGGTGAAGTTTGTGATATTTCAAATGTCCAGATAATTTGAGGTTGTATATTATTGATGGATTTTTGAAAAATGATATTTTAGAATATTTATGTAAACCTTAAATAACTAATGATGTGTAAATATTTTCAAATAATGGTCTTCTAAAATGAGTTCAATAAGAAATTTAGAGTCTAATAAGATCAACATAATTTTTGGTGAATGGTAATTTATGAATAGTGATATTATGCATAGGATTAGTAACATGACCAAATGGATTAGTAACCTCACTTAATGAAAGTATTAATATAATACAAGCACCTTGATTAAATAATGTGATTCAATAAAATAGGTAAATAGTTGTTTTAGAAATTATTAATCAAGTATTAGTTTTTTTAGGTGAATAGTGTTTTCTAAATAAAAATTAAATTAAATATATTTAGAAAATTATTTTTATAAAATTGACTTTATTTTTGAATCAGAACATCGATAATATGTTAAGGTAATTTTTGGGGACTTTTATGAAAAAAATGAATTATCGGTGAATTGTGTTTTTATTTAAAAATTATATTAAAAATATTTAGATAATTATTTTTATAAAATGGAGATTATTTTTGAATTCAGAGAATTGATAATATGTTAATGTAAATATTTGGGAGTTTTTTGAAAAAGTTGAATTCTCAGTGAATAGTTAAAATAGAGTTTTAGGGTTTCGATATGTTTAATGAAATCATAAGTGCATCATGATGATTTCATGAGATATTTTAAGGGATGGTCAACTGTGAATAGTAAGATAAGTTATGAGGTGTCCCAAGTGGACAAAACCATGAGGAAATACCACTTGTTTCTCCAATACCACTAATGAGGTATCCCTTGGCCATTAATGCCTTGTCCCCTCAATTTCCCTATTAATACCAAGCCATTCTCTCATAGTTTCCATTCCAAAATCCTTATCAACTAATTTAGGGTCTTATTACCTTCCAAAAAGTCCTCCCAAGGTTCCCTCAATCATCCCAATGTCCCAAACATCATGATTTCGAAGTTACTCTTCAAGGTAAGGGATCCTACCTCTCTCTTTCTTTCCATGTACTCTCTTTTATGTCATTTATTTTATGATCCATGTTCTTATGTTGGAGTATGTTCGTTTATATTCATCATAATTTCCTTTTCATGTTAATATGATTATATGCACCCTCTTTCTCTCATAAATTCATTTTATGAATGTTTATGTGGCGTCGTTAGGCTGCCGAATTTTTTTAAGGGATACATTCACCCTTCTTGTTTTCAAGATCTATTTTCATGTCAAGTTTTTCATGTTCGTTTATATTATGTTGGGGTATGATATCTATATAAATCATAGTGATATTTTATGTTAATATTATGAGAGACCCTATTTGATCTCATCAATTCATTTTTTTATGTTCTATGTGACGTCGTTAGGCTACTGAATTTTCGTAAGAGAAATATTATTTTTGTATTCCTTCCATGTTTTTCATTTCATATGGTATGTATTTAAAATTTCATTAACATGTTATTATATCCTTTATATTCTATCCCTATACTATTTTGAGGATCATTTATGAGTTTGTGACCCATGTCCCCATTCTTTTCAAAATTTTCTAAAACTGTATAACATAGTTGTTATGCTGTAGAATTTTCGTCTCGAAATTTCTCTCTCCCTTTATCTCAAATTATTTTATTTTATTAAGTGAATAATCAAATATCTTTATTATATATGGGTATTCAGATATATATCAAAATGTTCTATTTTTAATTCTGGGTCTTACATGAAACCTTCATTCCTTTTTTCATGGGTTTAATGTGACATAAATATCATGTCTTTAATGTAGTTTTTAAAAACGATATGATTATGAAATGAAACCCATTTATATTATGCTATATGAGTTATTGATGAAATGTTTGATGATCATATATGTGTATCACATGATAATAAAATAAAAATAAAAGGGCGTGCCCTGATAGCGCTTCAATGCATTGGGTAAAGACTTAATCTCTAGAGATAACCATTTTTAACGACACCTTGGTGAACAACCTTGGTAATTTTTAATGACACCTTGGGGATGGACCTTGGCGAAATGGAAATGATTTTCTATGTTAAATGTTGTATCCACTTATTCAAGCTATGAAACACATTATTTTTATTATGATATTCCTCATGATCTCTTTATCATGCCTTAAAGTTATTTTTCATGACTTTTGATGCCTCTCAAGATAACATGTAAAATGTTTCCCTTGTTTCCCTTATTGGTCCTTCTTCTCACCCTTTCCTTTGATGTATGCTACCAGGTTATGAGATCCTTTAATTAACTTAGGATGAACAAATGAAGTATCCTTTCAAGTGATTAAGAAGAATTAATTATGTTTTCATGTATTATGTTCCTAGTTTCCAAGACACTAAACCTTAAAGATCCTCATATTAGTATAATGTAATGAAAGATAATGTGATAAAAAGGTCAGATGTTGTAGTTGGTATCAAAATATTCTTTAGTTATTTAAAGAAATCATGATATGAAAATTTTAGTAATAACCCTAAGGAAAAATTTAAATATCAAAAATCTTCCTGGTATTTTGGTGTGTATTGAGAAAGTGGGTTCCATAAAAATATATCTTTTTCTGGATACGAACAAGTAGAGGTGGCTCTAGAACAGATTTTCCTAAGAGTGAAAACATTGTCAAGGTGTTTCGAGCATGACCTGGGGTAACCGAGTGCACCTCAATGGGTCTTGTTGCACTCTTGGTTTGACACTCTCTGGGGATATGCTTTGGTAAATTCATAAGCTTTGTATGAACCATTATTAAAGGGACAAAGATGAAATAATATAAAGATTCAAATAAGAATATATGGTCATGGATAACCTAGATTGGATCCTAGGGGATCACAGGTTAGGATATACTTTTCTTCTACAAGTTTATCCTTATATGCTTTAATTTTCATTTTCTTGATTATTGTCTAAGTATTTAAGCCCCCAAATTATACTATCATTTCTTAGTTTATGGCGGTAAATGGAAGAAAATTCCCCAACAACTAACGTGATAGGAAATGTGACGATTGAACTATTAATATGATAGATATGATGAGGGATCAAGTTGAACATATTTTGATTATTCCAAACCCACTATCAAAAATCATAGTTAATAATTTGTACCTAGTTTAATACGAAAATTCATCAAGGAAGAAGAAGACGAAGTCTCACAGATGTTCATCTGACAAAGTTGATAAGGTAAAGAAGACCCAATTTCCTTTATGAAAAATGTGTGTAAAGGGGAACCAAGAAGAATGTCACAAAGTAACTGGGAGATGATTTACATGTGGGGTGATAGGGCATAAATTATCCAATTGCTTTAAGAAATTGATAATATGATGAATAGAGATAAAGTTCGATCTAATGTACCTTATACTCTTCAATGTCGTAAATGTGGAGATGTTGGAAATTATCCAAGGCAATGATCTCTTGAAAGGGATGAGAAGCATGATGAGCATCAACAATCATCAAGGACAAGGAAAAAATGAAAGTCAAATGCTGAGATTGATCAAGATGACTAAATTACATGTATCTTCTTCACAATAATTACCTATGTCATGTTGTATTTTAGTTCATGCCCTATCAGCATATCTTTAATGTTTTCTATGAACATCGTGTCACTACCTATGATGGTTTTATATCATAAAGGAAAACATCTATTATTATGTACCACATGTTGATGTTGTAAAGCTATTCTTCTTGAAAAAAGATGATTAGGGGATTAAAAGAGGAATATTATTTTGCAAGACATTCACTATTTTGGGAACCCTATATGATCGCGGTAAATAGGTTACTAACTTTTTTTCTTTGAAGAGTAAATGATGACATATATTTTGAATTATCGATGAATTTATGGTGAACATATAGTAATTTAGGTTACTTATGGAAATGATTAACCTATCTTGGGGAAAATATGTTTAGGTTAGTTACTTTTGTTATAAGATATTAGGAGTGGTTGATGTTGTTTGGAGATGAACGATAGAGTTTATCTTGGAAGACTATGTTATCAAATCCTTATTATATTTTGGTTTCAATCATTGTTTGGTTTGTTTTGAGTAATTCTAAGGAAAATTATTTATGGAATGTTTTATGATGAACTTTGGGTAGTACCATGGAATTTTGAAGATTTAAAAATATTTTTCCTTCATATGGGGTTATTTATTTTTGACGAGTTGTTTTATCTTACCCTTTCTGTTTTTGGGATAATGTTTAAAGATAGAATAAATAGATAGTTAATATTGTGTGGATTATGTGATTCTATATAATATTATTCTTATGCTTTTGATGAGAACTAGTGTTTTTAAATGCTCGTCGTTTGGAGAAAAGATTAGTTTTGGCAGAAACTTATTAATGGATCAAACTCTACTTAAAGGTAGGAATATTTCCATAAGTTTTTATTCTATATAGTAAATGAATTCCACAAAATTATAAAAAGGAATGTAAAACAAAAACATTTTTGGTTTATGTTTCTTACTGGGAAATCAAAGACCATTTACACACACCATAAGTTTGTGATTTTTTTGTGGTTAACATTCTCATAATCATGATTTCTATCACTCTCCATCAGAACATGAACCTTTGTTTTATCATCCATATCCATGTTTCCCTACATGGAATCCTAGTATGGGGGAACTCAGGTGACCTTTCTACATCCCTTTTTTTCTTATAAAGTAATAGTTTTACTAACTCCTTTTCTAATGTGGGACTTTCAATGATGTTTCCAAGCCCAATTTTAAAAATAGTGAGGACACAATTTCTTAAGGGGGGAAGAATGTAACCACCCGAAATTTTGAATAAATCTTATTTCCTAATATTTTGGGTTATTTTATTTTATACTCAACAAAACTGTTTCATTTTATAACATGTGTATAAAAAAATGAGACCGTTGGGTTTCGACTGTTATATAATCCCTGGTCAATATGACTGTTGGAAACTAAATGTTGCGATTATTGTTTCTAAATACAAGTGATCTTGGTTAATTAATATTGAAAGATGATTTGATGGCCTCATCTAGTAGTCTTGGGCCAATCGAATCCCATATAACAGAAATTGGTAAGGAGGTAGCACTACTAGGATTTTCTCTTGACCAATCATAATCCGAACTTCATTGTGTGAAGCTAGAACAGAATTTTCTTCGCAACAATTTCAAATAGATAGAAATTACTACATGTGCAATTTTGGCCGAACTGCCCTCAGATTCTATCACCTTTTCACACATTACACTTAGGTCCTATGATGGGGTTATAAGGGGATATGTAAGGATACCGTAACTGCTTTACGTAATCCTTTGAGAGAAATAAAATTTTGATTTTTCTTATAGTGATGTTTCTGAAATTTTAAATATCCGGATAGTTTTAGGATGTATATTATTGATGATTTTTGGAAAAAGGATATTTTAAAATATTTATATCAACCTTAAATAATTAATGATGTATAATGATTTTTAAAAAATGGACTTCTACAAATGTGTTCAGTATGAAATTTAGATTCTAATAAGATCTACTCAAATTTTGGTGAATAGTAATTTATGAATAGTGTTTTTACACTTAGGATTAGTAATGTGGCCAAATGGATTAGTAATCTCACTTAAAGAAAGTATTAATATAATATAGTGACCCTGATTATGTAATATGGTTCAATAAAATATGTATACAACTGTTTCAAAAATTATTAGTCAAGTATTTGTTTTTCCTGGTAAATAGTGTTTTTTAATTAAAAATTAAAATAAAAATATTTAGAAAATTATATTTATAAAATGAACATTATTTTCGAATTCCGAACATCGATATTATGTTAAGGTAATTTTGGGGGATTTTTCTGAAAAAAATGAATTTTAGGTGAATAGTGTTTTTATTTAATAAATTAATTAAAAATATTTAGAAATTTATTTTTATAAAATGTAGTTTATTTCTAAATTCAGAGCATTTATATTATGTTAAGTTAAATTTTTGTGAGTTTTTGGAAAAAGTTGAATTTTTAGTGAATAGTCAAAATACAGTTTTAGGGTTTCGGTATGTTTAATGATATCATAACTGGATCATGATGATTTCATGAGATATTTAAAGGTATGGTAGACTTTTTAATAGTAATATAAGGTATTTTGTGTCCCAAGTATCCAAAACCATGAGGAAATACAACTTGTTTTTCCAATACCAACAACGAGGTATCCCTTCGCCATTAATGCATTGTCCCCTCACTTTCTCTATAAATACCAAGCCATTCTCCCATCCTTCCCATTCAAAAATTCTCCTCAACAATTTTCTGGTCACCTTACCTCCCAAGGTGTCCTCCCAAGGTTCCCTCAAGCCTCCCAAGGTCCCAAAAAACATGATTTCTAAGTTACTCTTCATGATAAGGGATCCTACCTCTCTCTTTTATTCCAAGTACTCTATGTTATGTCATTTCTTTAATGCTCTATGTTATTATGTTAGAGGATGTTCTTATATATTCATCCTAGTTTCATTTTCATGTTCATATGATGAGAGATCCCTCTTGCTCTCATAAATTCATTTTAAGAATGTTTATGTGGTGTCGTTAGGCTTCCGAATTTTTTAAGTGATTCATTCACCTTTCTCATTTTCAAGATCTATTTTCATGTCAAATATTTCATGTTATTTTTTATTACGTTGGGGTATTATCTCTATATCTATCATACATATCTTTTAGGTGCTTATTATGAGAGACCCTATTTGATCTCGTCCATTCATTTTTATTAGTTTTAAGTCATGCCGTTAGGTTGCCAAATTTTCATAAGAGAAATCTTATTTTTGTCTTCCTTCCATGTTTTTAATTGTATTTGGTAGGTCTTTCAAATTTCATTACCATGTTCGTATATCCTTTATATTCTGTCCCAATACTATTTTATGGATCATTTATGAGTGCGTGACACATTTCACCTTTCTTTTCAATATTTTCTAAAACCCTATAACATAGCCATTATGATGCAGATTTTTCGTCTCAAAATGTCTCTCTCTCTTTTTATAAAATTCATTTATTTTATTAAGTGAGTACTCAATGATATTTATTCTATATGGGTATTCACATATTTATCAAAATTTTCCATTTTAATTCTGGTACTTAAATACATGAAACCCACATTCCGTTTTCTGTGGGTTTAAAGTGACATAAAGATCATGTCTTTAAAACAGTTTTTAAAACATTGTGATTATGAAATGAAACCCATTTCTTTTATGTTATATGGGTTATTTATGAAATTTTTGATGACTATATATGTGTCTCACATGATAATAAAGGAAAAATTAAGGGTTAACCCTGATATCTCTCCAATACATTGGGTAAATACATAATCTCTAGAGATGATCATTTTGAACGACACATTGGTGAATAATCTTGGTAATTTTTAATGACACCATGGTGATGGTCCTTGGTGAAACAGAAATGATTTTCTGTGTTAAATGTTGTAGAAACATCTTCAGGTTATGAAACACATTATTTTTTATTATTATATGCATCGTGATCTCTTTCTCATTCCTTAAAATTTATTTTTCAAGACTTTTGATGTATCTCATGTTCACATGTAAAATGTTTCCCGTGATTCCCTTACTGGGCCATCTTCTCACCATTTCCTTTGATGTATGCTCCCGGGTTATGAGATGCTATAATGAACTTAGTATGAAAAAATTAAGTATCCTTTAATGTGTTTAAGAATAATTTTTTATTTTGTCATGTATTAATTTCCTGGTTTCCAAGACACTAAACCTTAAAGATCCTCGGTTTTGTATAATGTAATGAAAGTTAATGTGATAAAATGGTGGGATGTTATATCTGAATACTATACTCTATATGAATATTAAAAAGGAATATTTTTCTTATATTGATTCAATTTATAATGAATTAAATGGACCTGTAGTGGTGAGTGGGGCCTGCTATAGCCCCCCAATGTATCGTTAGGTCTCATGAGACAAATGATTTGGAGATAAACCCTACTAGTTTGTTTACAAAAATTAGATAGGTTTCTATCAATAGAACTAAAACATTTGTTTTGGTAATATGGTTTCATGTTCCAGATACATGACATCCAAATAATAATCATTTTCTTTATTCATTATCAGTATTTACTATCCATGAGGTTTTTACTATGACAAAATCTAAAGATGCAGTTTCATTCATAGTTTATTAAAGGTGTGAGTTTCATCTATTTACCATTCCATATTGATTATGTCAGATTGATTATGATTCAACTGTTATTGTATTCATGATTCTACTATTTGTAACCCTTACTTAGCATTTGAGCTCAAACCATCCATTGTTTACTTTCAACATGTGACAAAGAGGAGATCGTTTATTGAGTTCTTGTGGATGCAGTTTTTAGTTTTTATTATGTATTGTATTTTGTAAACTTTTCCAATGTAATTTGAGTAACATCTATGTATATTGTTTCTTCCAGAATACTAAATTGATCGTTCCTTTATGATTTACATTCCTTATAACCATGCCAATATTTAATGTAGTGTATCAGCTCTAATCTAGAGGGGTCGGGGCATTAAAAAATTATTCAGAGTGAACTATATAACAATATTTATTTTGGTATTCCCTACCATCCTCAATCCTATGGATAATCGGATAGGTCTTTTCAATCATTAGAATATATTTTCAGTTTGTACTAACATGAAATTAATGATGTGTGTGATAATTCTTTACTTTTTTGTAATATTTCATTACTAATAACATCCATCCAAATATTTAAATGAATTTGTAATAAGCATTATATATAAATAGATTTCATACCACAACTTCAAGGGTTGATGTTAGTGAGAGGAAGCTTGAAGGCCCAAAATTGATGATATTCCAATGATGAAGGAAAATTATATTCGAACTAGTACTAAAGAATATAAAATGAATGAAAACAAGATATTTCGATAATAAATGGAATAATTTCAAATTGCATGTGGGAGGTTAAATTTTTGTGGAAGTATCAATAAAAAATGTGTTATATGGCCAGATAAAAAGGGAAATCAATCCCCAGGTATATCATTCATTTTGAAATTATTAAATGACTTAGAGTTGTTTTTTATAATTTGGAAATTCCACTAGGCCTATATGAATTACAATATGTGTTTTATATCTCATTGTTAGGGGTGGGCATGCTAGTCCCAACACATGTACTCACTTAAGAATATATATAATTGGAACATGATATATCGTACAATGACATTCCTATCTGGATTAATGGGAATACAAAATAAGTGTTTCAGTAATGTACGACATTACTAGTTATGGTATATTGATGAAATCATAAAATAAAGTAATCTATAAGGGATATTGTGGATGTTATGATTAAGAACCACTATTTATTTATTATGATGAAATATCCATGAAAATATTAACGATTTCATTTTTAATGGAGGGTTGAATATGTCATCCAACGTTTTATTACTGCACGTGAAAATTTTATTTTAAAGAATTTATACAAAAATCCAATTTTTAATATTAAATTTACAGGAAATTTTAATTTAATTTAATGAATATTGATTAACAATTCACTAAGTAAAAATAATTCTATAATAGAATGTTTAAATTAATAATTTGAAATAAAATTTTATGAATTACAGAAAATGTAGAATTTGACCAATAATTATTTAAATAATAATAATGTGTTATAATATATATAAATAACTATATATAGATTAAAAAATTTATTGAAATAATGATAAGACTAGCTGGATATAGAAAGGGATATTTTGTATATTTTTTTCATAATTACGAAATGTTTGTCTATATTTTTAAGACAAATTGATCATATTAATGAATTATTTAAATTAATGGTAAACAATATATTTAGAAATATATTAATTTAAATTAATATTCATTATTATTATTATTATTAATTTTAATTGAATATCATATTATTCAAGAAAACCCATTTTTATGAATAATGTTTTTCTCTATGTTTTGTGGTTCTGATTGTAATTTAATTTTTGCCACATATAAGAATATAATTTGATAAAAAAAATTATTATTTGTAATCATAATTTCCTAATTTTTACATAATGGAAGAATCATTGTTGATCATTATGAATTGTAAAAATAGTAAATTTTTGTTACCATGGCTATGGTTAAAATCGGTTTAACTATAAAATAAACTAATGTTATATGGTATATAATTTTTATAAAACATTCTAAATCCTACTAAATGAGGATTATTATAACATTTTAAATCACTCCATAGAAATAGAAAAAAATATACCATTTTCCTTTTAATTTAACATAATATAATTTTAATACTCTTTAAAATTTACAATTGTTCCACCCACTTCTCTTATTAAAGGGGATATCCTCCCTTCATTTTTAAAAATGTCTTTACCCATTTGTCTATATTAAACTCTTAAATAAAATATCCTTATCATATTATAACTATCATATAGGTTATTTTCTTCCAAATATATCAAACCTAGAATCATTAAGAGGTGATATAAATGATCTATTGAATGAAGAGTTAATCATTCTTTGTTTTTGTGTTTATTGAATAGTATTTATCTATTTTATTCTCCAAGAAATAATAATTTTTTACGGTGGAGTACCACCATACAAACCCATGTAATTTTATTCATTCAAAACCTCACATGGATAGTCAAAAAGATAAATCTATGGATTATATATGATAATAATTAAGTCGTAAATATTTTTTAAATTTAACATTTCATCTAATTACAAACTCTTCAAACCAATAAAAATTGACAATTTTGACTTTGCGTACTTGTAGACTACAACCACTATGAAGAGTTATGATTCATTTTTCAGGTTCAGTTTTAAAAGGGTAATTTAACTATTTATAAAATTTTTATTTACAATTTAAATATCATTATTATTTTTATGAAAATTACTACTCAATGATCATGAAAAATTATCCACACTATCCATGTAAAAGCATTTAAGAGAAAACAAAGATGATAATACCTAAAAGTATGATAAAAATTAATGATTATTATTGAATAGATGATATTTTTTAAAAAATATCATATATGAAAGTATAAATATGAATATGGTTCTAGTATTAATTTAAAAAATTTAAAAAATAATTATATATGTGCTTAAATCATTTTCAACTATTTAAAAGTGCAAAGTAATAGGTTGTATCAAAATTTCAACTACATTGATGCATATTTGGTATTATGCATATATTTTCATTTTTGGAATATATAGTACAAATTCATTTATTTATGTTTGGTTTCAATTTTTTCTTGTTAATTACTATTTAAATTCATTTTCATCCATAAAATAGGTTACTATAACAAATACACCTCATATGTTAGAATATATTTTACAAACTCAATATTATAGGATTTTATTGATTTTCATTAGAGGAATCATATAATATATCATTCATAAAATCCATCTACACTCTTATCCTTTTAATAATTATGGAGCATCCATTTTATTATCTAAATTTTCATGATTTTGTTAATTTAATCAATAAATTATATTTTTAAGATAATAGTTGATCTTATTTCTCACCACTATCTAGTATATTTCTCTACCATGTCCATATTTTTTAAATTTGTTTAAAAAATTATGGTTTATTTAATATATTGATTTGTTATGGTAATTTTATGTTATAGTTGACTTTTTATTACATTTTAATATTATTTTTTACTGTTTTCATAAATTTTCAGCTTCTACGTCCTTCATCAAACATCACAATGAATTTTTATTTTTAATATATACAATGGTAATGTATTTTCCAATTAGAAATTGATTTTTATTCTATTTTTATTCATCTATAAGTTATCAATGGGTTTTAATTGAAAGTTAATTATAGGAAAACTATTTTAAGTTACTCAATTCCATTTTCATATATTCTCCAAAAGACATTATTTAACATCAAAATATAATTTATTCATGAATTTATGGTAATATCGCATCTCTAGACTAATTATGTTTCCATTAAAATATTGTTGATAAGTTCATTACAATGATTACATCATTCATTAAAAATTAAATTTCTCTTCCATGTCTTTATTTTTTGTACCAATGATATATTTATTTCCAAAACCATATTCCATTTATATATATAGTAAATTTTTATGAATGTTATTGGATTCAATGGTAACATATTATTATTATGTAATATTTAATAAATATAGATATTTGTTTATAATGTATATTTTATATGATTTAAATTGTTCATTAATTATGTAACACACATTACATGTAGTTACTTGTTTGGTAGAAAATTACAGATTCATACCATCCATCAAAATGCCAAAAGACACAAACTATTTGATAAGAATTTTTAAATGGGTTTTTGGTATATACGTACCAATATAATTTTACTACCACTTTATAGTGCCTTGAAGACATGATATACATATTTATAATATAAGGATGAACATCATTATGAATTTCTGTTATTTATTTTTAGTTAGCATCATAAATGATACTATTGGACTATTATTTTCCATGTATTAATTTTATTATCAATTTATTGATTAAATAACACAATATTAAAATATTTACTAGTAAATATTGATTGTGAATCATTAACTTTTATCAGATTCCATAATATGAAATCCAATTTGGTAATTTCAATAAACAGTTATTGGGATTTCCATTCATTGGGAACTATGAAGGAATATTTCAAGTAGTTTATGAATTCATTATATTTTAAATTTATTAGATTTATATTTTATTTATCATATAAAATGGGAATCATATTGGTAACTTAGTCATTAAGACTGATAAACTAATTTATCCATTATTTTGTGATCCATTAAATCTAATTCCAATATAGAGAACTACACATCGACTTTGGGTTACAAGAGATAGGGTCGTGACCATTTACATAATAATCTTGAAACTTTTAGAGTTAAAAGTACTAATTTAAAAATTAAACGGTTATCTTCTTGAGTAAATATTATAATGAAATTGTAAAGTTATTTTCATCTATAACTACATTATTTGATGATATATATTTCTCACTGGGTATATGATCCAACAATACCATCCCAATTCTCTCTTTTCATGGTTTTTTATTACAGTGATTTAATTTTGATGACAAATGTTTTCATTTCAATGAGTAATGATATGATAATCTACTAATGTATTTAATGATTTTGATGAATACATTTGAAATGAATATTATTAAATGATGGTATAGTAGATTATATCCCCCAATACATTGGATAATATTATATAGTAATCTCATGAGATCACTATGATAGGTGTGGTAATGATTATGGATAACTATATTCACATTTTGATGTGTGGGGAAGATTTATTTAATTTATACTCCCAAAAATATGTATGAACATTATTTCCAATAATAATTTTCACATTTAGATGTATGTGTATGATAACATCTATATATTATCAAATGATTATTCATGGATAGGGTTGTGAAAATCAATATTCTAAGGGTTATTATTTCATAATATTATAGTGAAACAAGGCTATGATTTGACAATTTTACAATTATTAAAAAATTGAAACCATTATTAACCATTATTATACATGTAACTTCGTTATGGATTTTATAATATAATATTTTACTTGTATGAATCTGTTTTTCAGTTGTATCATCATTTTATGTTCGCATGCAACTGATATATCACATATTTACCCTTATTTAAAATCTGAGTTCATCATTTCATATGTCTTACTTCCAAATAAATTGATTTATAGTTATAATTATGATATGTCTATATAGTCATGTATATGTATATACTTATGGTATTTTTTGAATATATATTATGATATATGATTATTATATATCTTCTCTCTAAGGATAAAAAACATTAAAGCTATCTTCAATATATAATTGTGATGTGCATTGAAAAATGATATATTATTATGTAATGTTTGTGTATATGGTACTTTAGTAACCTTAGTTGGTATCCATGGAAGATTAAATTATTATTGGAAATTTGGATTTCGAAACATCAGTGACAACCCCTAGGATAGGCCCCTGTGTATGAGAAAATCCAACTATTGGTTAGTAATGTAGTCTTTTTTCCTATAAAGTTCATACATTCCTATAAAATTGTATGTTTATGTGGATGAATAATTTATAATTTATGGGGAAACAACTCAGAAAGGGGTGGATTGGGTGTTGACTTGATTATAGCTGGTGCATTATGTGTTGACCTATGACTACCCAATTAGGTAGAGTATCCAAAGAGAAAATCATTACATTTCTCACATTATCATTAGGAACAATTATTATATATAACAGTATAGAACACATTACAATATTTAATAAACCATACTGATATGGAATAAATTTAAATTATCATGGGTTGGACACATGTGTCATAATTTTGGACATAATAAGAGTGATTATCATAATCATATGATTATCTACACTGATTGTTATTGTTTGATACTCAAGCATCATTTTTGAATGAAGTCAATAAATGAAACAAAAAGTAATATTTATATCATTTAATGTAATGGGGAATGCAATGATAATCATTATATGAAATAAAATATCATTTGAGTTGGAGTGAAATTTCATATGGCTATTCTCAGTCAACTTTATATCAATCAATAAGAAATAATCTGAACCATGTGTACCTGTTCAATGAACCAAAAAAAAGAGTGATAATATATTGGTCCTTACATACAAAAACAAAAACCATCATTTTATGGGTCTTCTAATATTATAGTAATCATGAAATAGATCAATGAATTGAAAATAAATAACCCATTAATCAAGTATTAGACTATGATAATTGTTTTTATCTGACTATCATGTCAGAGAAGAGGCTGATAAATGTTGTGCTTTTATCTTGAACATTTCCATAGAGGATGACATAAAATCCATATAATTAGAGGTATTTAAGAGGGTATTTTTTAATTCCAACATTCCTAAAAAATTATTTCTATGATTCATTAGTATTATAAAGAGCATAATGAGATGGATGGTGAGAGAATTAGATCCAATGAAGAAATACTTAGATGATATTTATTTTATGATATTGGATTTATCTTAAAAAAATGATAAAAATTGGTCAAGTATTTTAGTCTAGATATTTTGTGATTGAAACGAGTTATTGATAATATTATTTAGTAAATTGAGTAAATTTTTATATGTAATTGTATGGTTGATCTAGGTAGTGGGAACTCTAGTTATTCATCATGTTTTTGTGATGAGAATTAAATAATGTAGATTGATGAAAAAATACCATTGAATCCAATGGAGAAATGTAATTAAAACCAACTACATGATAATATGTGGAGTAAATCACTAAACAATATATATATATATATATAATGTATTACTTATTAAACAACTATCCATCTAACTAGTGATTTCAAACAGGAGATGAAAATTTTGGCAAGTGAAATATATTAAAATAACGAATCAACCAATTAAGTTCTATGTTTTTGATGTAATGTGGTTTGTAATTAAAAAAATAAATGATTTAATATAATAGATAATATGGATTATATTTCTCTGCATCCCCATACAAAAAAGAATAATGGTAACACTATTTCTATCACAATTGAAGTTGGTGACAAGAATAACATGGTGAATGTTTCATTTACCAACCACTCAAGTATAGAAAATTAAATATTTTATATTGTCTCTACTGACATATTTTTTTGTTTTTGTTTTATTTAATAGTATCACATCTACTCATTAATGATTATATACTGATCATTTAGTTAAAAATATTAAGGTTTATATGACCACATCAAAAGTTTATAGTTCCACTCCGATATAAGATTCATGGAATGATTTTCATGGAAATATAGACATTCTCCATCAATTTTAATTTAATGATTTATTTATCATAGATAATAATTATTTATATTAATCCACTGTAAATGTCAAATTGTGAAAAGTAATAATTTATAACCTGAATTACGTTATGATTTTCTATTAGTGTAAAGATGATCATTAACATACAATGGAAATTAGATCCATTTTATTAGTCATTTTATTTATTCATGGTGGTTATTTAACTCAAATGGTGATATGGAAAAAAATTAATTATATTAATATTGTTGGATAATATAATGATGTATTTTAAATGGAAATATCTAGTATTCCTATAATTAATGAAGTTACATATTCAACAAAAGTCATTATTGGTGCTATATAGAGTTAAGTAATCCTTTTAGAATAATAGTAATTGAGATATTTTAATAAAGATGAAAGTATAATAGAATATTGGTAAAGGATTCATACCCTAAATTTCATAACCCTGTAGTGTACCTATAATTTCTAATATGAAAAAATATTGTTCAATGCAACTTTACAATGAAAATTGAGAACACAATATGAGAAATATCACGGAAAAGAATCATTTATCCTACATAAAAGGATTTTTATCAACCATGTGGATAAAAATACTTTTCAAAGGGTTATTGTCATTGAGGATATAAAAAATGAATGTAAGAAATAAGTATATAAAAAATTCATCCTTCTATATGAGGCATTTCCATTATAAATTTATATTAATTTAATCTATTATTACTAATAACTTCAATATATTTATGGATATAATGAATATAGACTTCAGAAAATAACATAATTTATATTTGGTAGTCCTTATAGATGATATTATTATATATTTAGTGATAAATAATAGGCTTAATGTTAATTTGTGGATTAAATTGAAGAACATATTGATTGAAATGTTGTATTCCAATTTAGAAACTATCAATTACCTCTATATAAAGATTCATTATTGAGTTATATAATATAAAATTAGGGTATGTCATTTGATCTTTAAAAGAGATATGTTGTTGACTAAATGAACCAAAAAACACTATTTTTGAGAGAAATTGTATTCATTGATTTGTTATATATTATCAACAGTCTATGAAAAATTTCTCACATATTTATAATCCTTTAATATGGATTTTAGTAAATAAATCCATGATCCAAATAATAAATTAATGGGTATAATATTTCATTGAGGGAAAAATATTATTAATCAACAGACCTAGAGGAACACTACATTATAATGGATAAGGTTTTGTTATCTATTAAGATTCATTTAATAAGGGGATATGATGAATCCTCATATTGAATTAGTAAATTTCACATATAATATATATCTTAGATCAATATTCAGTCATCCATACATTTGAGGACTAAAGATGTGTATAAGGATGATGTGGAACTACTGAAGAATGTGTGAATTTTTTTGAGTTTAAGCATGATTGTGATGGAATGATAAGATTTAGAAACTGAGTAACCATCTTATCAATACATGACACATAATATGAGTTTTTTGGATGAATCTCATAGTTAGTCATTCTATATTAATCTTGGAATTATAATTATGTATAATTATCTGAGGGAGTATTAATACTTGACTAAAATGAATAATGAATATCGTATGGTGTGTATATTGATGCTTGGTATGTCAATAATTTAAGTCTGAGAGATAGATGTGAAATGGGATGTTACAAACATTAAACAAACAAAAAGGGAAATGGGAAACACTACCATATATTTTATCACTATACTCGCCAAAATATATGAAGGTAAAAATGATATTTGAGGTATATTATTTTACCATAAAATGTCAGTATATATGATTATAATAAGAGAATTTGATCTATGTATAATATATATATGAAAAACACTATTAAATTAGTTACGTTGTATGGAGTGAAATATTTTATTATTACTTTTTATGATCAAATGGAGTGACCCTAAAACCAGTAGCTTGAAGTTGTTACCCTCTTTAATAAATAACCATAAGATACAAGAAATCACATCCTAAAATACAAAATCATTTAGTAGTCACTATAAATTATATAAATACGATGTTGCTATATTATATTTGAATATAAAAAGTAAGTCATATTACTTTTTCATAAATAAAATCATTCACTATGGAATATACTTGTATATAAAACATAGAACTCTTTTGTGAATCCTAAGGAAAGAAATAAAAATAATCATGAGATGAAATACTTAGAAAGAGTTGATTATAGAGGAAGATATCATGAATGAAAATGAATAATTAACATGGGATGTTAAATAACAGAGAACACATGCAATTTAATAATTCGATTTGGAATAATCAATATTTAATAGTAAATAACTGATCAAACATTCTGATTAAATAAATTGACAAATACTAATTGATATGGAAAAGAAAATAAATGAAAATGTATTCAATTAAATCAATAAACTGAAAATTAAATACATCCAAAGATTATATCATATTGAAAATCTCATGGAACATAATATCCAATCTATTAATAATGTACACACTTATTTATAGGATGTTGCGGTCCCATGCATAATGATACCTATACAATAAAGACCCTTCAAAAGTCATCTTAAACTATAGGTAAAACTCATTTAATTATATATTAACATGTTTGTATTAGGAGACATACCAACGTGTTGATGGGTTATATTATACCCAAGCCCAACCTTTTTTGTAGGTCAAGGGAATTCATCATATATCAAATATTTGATTTAATTGATAAATCAATCTTCCTTATCACGAAATATATGTATTGAGTAATCAGAATAAAATTATCAATATTTCCTCATTCAATTAAAAATATAAAAAGTAAAGACAATATGTAAAAATGATAAGGATTTTAGGTGAAGGAACTAGGAATGTTGTGAAAATCCCAAAAGATGGTATTTTAAAATATTTCACTGATGAATGACAAAAAATCATCGACATCAGCAAATCACTACTTAGTTTAAGTCATGGATCTAATGCGCATAATATTAAGAAAAAAAATTAAAACCATAAAACACTTGATTTAGATATGAAGCCATGTTTGTCCTTTGTTTCTCATTAGGGTCAATTCTCAATGAATCCTAATCAATTTTTTTTCTATATCATATACACGTACTACAAAAATCTACAAGAGCATTGTTCGTCAAAATATGGGTACTAGAATAGAGTTTTGAGGATTCCATTGATACACCATCAATCACTATGTTTCTTTGATTATGATGAAAGAGATGGAGATCGATTCAAAATTCTTGGATCAATAGTCTCTCTCCCCTGAACATAGTAGAGTGATAAAGAGAGAGAAACCCAATTAATATCCCTTCGAATGTGTCTCTTTTCCTCAATTTATTAGGAAATTGAAAATAATCTGGTATTTCCTCTCTAACATCCTAATTAATTTAAAAAAAATGACATAACTACTACTATATTAATCCATTAATATCATTTATTATTATTTTTATCCCTTACTAGTAATATAATAAATATATTACGTGATAATAATTTAGTAAATAACTTAGCTTGTACTTCCCACAAATATTAAATGAAACTTGAATATTTTAAACTAATAATAATTCAAATAACATTTTCATGCATTTACTATAAAACTTCTAAAAAAATTAAATACATTAATTTGATGTCAGCTATTTGGAAATTGAATAATATGAATTAATTCATTACATGTTGATCATATTTCAATAGAAAAAACCCTAACCCCAGTGGCTGGTCCCACAATGTCCAAAACTCATGTACAACTGAATTGGGTAAATTCTAGAATACAATATATTGTGTGACCCTATATGCCCTTATCTCAATAGTAGTGAATATTATACATAGTGCAAGAGTGGGATCTGGCAACCCATCATGGCCTCAAAAGGCACAAGTATTTTCACTATAGTGAAATCCAAAATACAAACATACACTCTGTAATATAATCTCTTTGACATTAAAATATCACAATGAAGGAAGAAAACTTGTTTCATCACCCTTTCCTAGATTTATTTTTTGTTAATCCAAATGGATTTATTTACTATAAACTACCATGGCCATTGATCTATCAATATACTACCATCTAGATCAACATGTACCATGATATATAACATCCTTAACCTAGATTTGATTAATCCTTTATTAACCATTTAAATAATGTCATTCCACCAAATATGCACCCAAAAAAACTACCATTCCATAATTTCATTATCATTGTTTTCAACTTGCAACAAATTACCAGATCAAATGACAAACATTAACAATGATAACTTGTAATGATACCATTAGACATGTACATAGATAGGCATATCCAATGACAAAATAAATTGGTGTTCCTATTGGCAGGTTTGTCCTTATGATCTCTCTACTAGATATCACCAATTTTGAATTTAATTAGAATATGTTTCAATGATTATGATCCCCTAGAACCATATAGTCATACATATACTAGTGTTTAGTTAGTAAGATATATCTAGACCATGGGAAATATGTATAAAATTTATTTTATAGTATCTTGAGGTTCTCATTGAAGCCTATGATTTTCTATAAAATTCTGATATGACAATTAATCTATGTACATTACTATTAAATAAAGGAAATTCAAATATAAACAATATAATTTAAGGTAAACATATTGAATATATGAATTTTATACATGTGCAATTATCAAACGTATGGATATTTGGGTCTTGGGAACACACTATTAAAAAAACTCCCTCCTTCACAAGATCTAACATGTTATGTAAAACTGTTATCTCCTAAATAAACACAATCTTGATTCTACTAAGTCACAGATTGAACAGATGGGTCTACTATGATTCTTCCACATGGATATTTTTCTATATACGACCTCACCTCATTCAGTAAAACATCCCAAGAGATTTGATCCCCTATAATATATATTATTTCACTATCATAACATGACATCTTGTGTAGTAAGGATATCATAAGTTGCATTATGATAATAATTAACTTACTAGTTATGATTATAAGGACTCGATGAAATAATTTCGTATAAATGATTCTTCACTTCCTTATAAGCTACAACATACTCAAAATTTGTGGATGTGGCTACCAATATCTTATATGAGGTTTTCTCTCTCATTACCTTAACAAAACTTCGATACTAGATCACCATGAACTAAGGACATCTAGTTTGTGTCCAGTTAAAACTAGTATCCTTTCTTCTTCAATTACCAAGTACATATTTTTTTACTTACTGAAGTACAATGAGTTAGTTATCACTTCTTCACTTTGAGTGATCCTGGATATAAATAACATTTTCCTAATATAAATTATATCATGGAAATATAAATTTTCATACTCATCATGCCATACATTATTGATCCATCTCATAAGTTTATGGATTTAAACATATCACATCAATATCTTCTTATGTTTAAAAAATATCAATCTAGAGATATTTTATAAAGTGACATTAGTTCCAATTATAACATTAATTGTTCAATCTTGTATTTTTTCATCACCAGGATAGTATATGTAAAAATGAATTGGTCCAAGATACCGGTTTGATATAACTTAGTAGTTCATGATTCCTAGAACAAAGGTTTTTACATTAATTAAATTTATTGAGAATAATTTTTATCATAGTATTATCTAATTATAATACACATATCTATTTTCCATATGTTGTCAAAAAAATTCACTGAAAATAATTATGCTCCCACTATCCTCTAGTAGACACATCGAAAAAATTCATTCATAATGATTATTCTATGATCATGTTGTATAATTTAATCAATAAATAGACTTCAGAAACATGCAAACTATTTTAGAAATTTTTTAAGTGACCAACCTTTTCTTGTTTCTCGGTATAGACACCTTCCATGATTGATAGTCATGAAATCCAATGCCTACTAATATGATCATAGATTTGAACTATGACATCTTAAATTATAATCTATTTAGATATACAAACCTAGTTTAACCAATAGATCCTTATTGGTACCACACATGAACCATCCATGTATCTTCTCAATTAAAAAGCAACCATAGATTCAAATTTATTAGCCTATTTCCAAACTAAAACATGAAATTCATTATGGAATTTTAGTTTCACTTTTCAATATTATCCAATATACATATAATATTTACATTTTGGAATTATTATTCTCCTTGAATATTAGATCACTGAATGGGGTGAATACAAAAAACATCCCCATGGTCTTATTCTTCATACGTTGTATGTTTCTTTAGAATATACCAATCCTATATGCACAAATAAAACTAGTTCCTATAAAAACAACATTCCCAACTCTATCATTGACTAAAACCAAGTCAATTTGGATCCCACTATATCTAAAAAGATGTGAACCCTTATAGAAATGTATCCAGTCACTTGACTTGTTCTTTTCTATCATCAGGATTTATGTAATATCCTATGAAACAAATTGGATAATTTCAATAAATGAACAATATGTTTGTACTTGATTCATGTTTGTTTATATCGACAAAAAACTCATTGAATCCAAACACATGTCCATATGACATAATGAATTTCCATCATAAATTGACTTATATGATATCCATTTGTCATGATAGTCATAATACGATTATGAGATATCACTGTTACATGCAAATCACTTCATGATATATAATGGAATCTTCTGGATGTTACAACATTGATAAATCATACATCATAACTTTTATATATAAAAGGTGCATTTTGTAACTTCACCATTCTATTTTTTTGGGATAAATGTTAGAATTTAAGACTTAATCATTGATCATCCTCATTAACATAAATTTCATGATGTATATAATGTAACATGCATTTAGGAATTTGTCCACACTAAATTATCATTATCGATGAATGTTTTTTCATGATATTATTTGGAATACTAACATGAATAAAATAACATCTTATGACCATTAATATACATCATTTGATAATTTATTAATGACTCATAACAATATAATGATGTATATTTACCATTATCTTTAACTTTAGAAGATTTCACACTCACTTATTAAACTAATTAAAACGTCCATGTGGCATAACTTTATTTTTAGAGGTTTATTTTCCCAAAATCCAAGTACATATATCGGTAATACCAATGTTATTTTGTTATACTGAGGATCAATACAAAAAAAATCCTAGATGAGAAACATTTATCTTTACACAATAGGATATATTAAGTCATACATCAAATATATATCAATATATTTCCATGATTCATGTTCTGCTGAACTAACACTTGAGTATTACTCACCACAAACAACAACCATTTCAGAACCTGGAATAATATCTCCACCTATCCAAAGGACACATAAGATAATTGTTTTGGTTATACTAAATTAATGCCCAACTTCAATCATTAAATTTTAAATTTTATGTCATCTACATCTAATAACTTTGATAGGAATCACCCTTTCTTTGATTCTTGGATAGTACACACGAATTCTAGTAACATTTTTATACTCTCTTGGGAACCTTATTTCAATAAAAAAATATGATATATATTATTAAATACACATAATGTTAAACTGAAACATTAAATTTTATTTTGATTAATAAACCTGAATAAGAATATTGAATTTTAATCTTTATTTTACTTAATTTCATTTAAACATTCATTGTTTTATTTTATGATATGAAAAGAAAATAAAATTTCGTTAATACATATTTCTTGATGTTCATTTCAAATGTAATGTTGGAATTTATTTCCTTGATCATTTTTTCTTTGTCTTTCCATTTATTCTATATGATAATTAATAATAATGTTCTCTTTGATATTTTTATTTTCTTGGAAAACATTAGCTAAAAATAAAATGAAGAGTGTACTCCAAAATGTTCATTTTGATACCATAAATGAGAAAGGAGTAATTGATTGTATTAATGTGATTACATGAAATATCATGATATCCCATCCAATTTAGGCATTTCAAGTGTAATAATCTCATTCTATACTTGCTTCACTTTGTCTATGTAAACTACTCAGAGATGAGACTAAATGTTATTCCATCGATGTCTAATGTAGGGATTGCCACTAAAATCATATGTCGATGATTTAATAATGATATAACTAGCACATGGACATTATACTAATACCTAATAAGAAATTTTTACACCATCACTCCCTATGGTAGTCTAACATATATGGGCTACACATTCACCTTGTATTTTGTGGAATAATAGCATTGTGTGTAAGCAGTTATACTATACTAGAAAACTCATGTTAATGTGTAAATTTACTACATACAACATTAATTGATGATTATTTTGTTGTATAATTTTATATTTTCTAATAAATAAAATCTATAAGATTAGTTATTATATAAAGATTACTAATTTAAACATTTTTATTAATTAAATAATTAAATGTCTCCTACAATTTAATCAAATTCTAGGATCATTCTATGATAGATTCAAAATACCCAGTTACATGAGTATTCTAGTTTCAAGGATCCCTAAACCACACATCATAGTATACATTCTTGGAAAACACTACTACTTCGAGGTTCAAGGTTGACGTTCAGATAGCCTACCACATTAACTTGTGGTCCTTTGATCTGTTTAGTACAATCCCATATTATTAAACCATAATTTGATTTACTTAACACGTTTTTTATAATTAAAATATTTCATATTTGGATATTTTTTTTATAATTTAGTTATGTTAAGAAATCACTCGCATAAGAATGCCCCAATAGTAAAAAGCACCCACAACATTGGTATGGTGATCACCTGAACACCTGGTTTGTTCAAGGTTGAATGATGTAAGATGATTGTGAGTTTATATTACATTAAGGAATTTATATTTTTAATGTGATGAGTGAAATAATTTTTGATTTTCTGTTCATGTACTATGTGATTGCACTGACAACCAACTATGTAAGAAATATAAAAAACCATCATGTCACATGTTTAGTTTATCATTCCATCCTTGTTTATTTTGTATATGTTATCATTAATAATATACACATAAAAAAATAAAGAACCATAAAAATTTAAAATGGTGAAAATATCATGAAACAATCCAAATGTTTGATCAGTTAAGTGAATAATGGATCAACATATACCCTATGGGATATACCTTGATTCACCTTGCTTGTGACTCTAATTTCAGCACATGCCCCTCCAATGCATCATGATCATTTCTGGTGTTTCACTATAACTTGGTGTGAAAATAATCACTCCTCATCTCTTTATTATATAATAGTACTCAATCTCATGTAAGGGAAACTGGGGAGTACAAATAGAACTCTAAATTGGACATATAGTCCCTTATTCATATAATTAAATGTATATGATTCACATATCACCTTTTAGTTAATATAATTGTTACAAAACCATGTAATAATAAAAAAAAAAATATAACTCGCTCCAAAAACACATTGGATAGTGTTTGACTCATAATCAATCAATATTCTTTAAATTTAGTATTTAAATTTAATGCATAATTTAAAAAATAAATTTAAATTAATTATTCATATCAGGGATCTTTAATGGAATTAATATTCAATTTTATTTCAGTTCAACATATTTTGTCATTCGATCCCTTTAATTATTTTATTTTTAAAACCGAAAAATAAAATTAATTCATATATTTAATTACCACCAAATTAATTAAGTTTCACCATATAAAATGATAATATAGACCAAAAATTAATATTTAAATTTTCTAACATAGAACCAAAATGAAATTAAATTTATTAACTAATTTTGGAATTTTTAAAATTATATCCAAGTCCTAAAAACCCAATGTAGGGCCTATGAGTGTTGGGTCTGTAACACCCCAAAATTTTATGAAAAATATTACTTTTAATTTCATTATTGTCCAGTGTTGTACGCTACACCAAAAGAAGCTTTCACAACACACATCCTTGACTTCCCTTCCATTACATGCAATCGCGACCTTCCTCGATAGCGTGTGTAGTTCGGAATACCGAGTTCCACTAAACAACGATTTGCTATTAAAATATTATTATAACTAGTTGTTATGAATAGTAATAACCACTTTTTAAAATTTTAGAAATTTTTGCTCTCAAAATGGACTTCATTTTTGGATTCGGAGTATCGAATTTAGCCTAAGGTGAAATTTTGGTGATTTTCAGATAACTTTTATTTTCTGATGAATAGTGAAAATTACTAAATTTTAATTAAAAACAACTTTTTTAATCGAAATAATTAATAGTGATAAATTATTAATTTTAGTTGTTTTAAAGTATATTTAGAATATATTTTTACAATTCAATACAATGTTGGTCAATGGATGTAATTTCACATTTACACCAGACATAAACAAGTGTCAATCTTTTGATATTTATTATCTCTTAAAAACAGGCTATTTGTTGTGAAAACAGAAATTAATTATAAAATTAATTAATTCAACTAATATGTCGGGATTTTTGTAAAATAGAAATAATTTTTCAATTCGGAATATCAATTATAGCTTAGGGTGAAATTTTGGCATTTTTCTGAAAAACTTCAATTTTTGATGAATAGTGAAACCACTAAGTGGTAGGTTAAAAACTGAATTTTGCATAAAACTTAATTTTACCGCTTCTGTGAATGGAATTTCGAAAATCCGACAGAAACGGTTGATATCAGTAAGTAAAATGTGGTTCAATGAGATAAAAATAATTTTTTTTGGTGAATAGTGACTTTTTACTTTTTTTACCGCGGTTAATAGTAAATAGGGTAACTAAGGGTAAATATGATATTACTATTACCCTAACACATGTCCTAATTCTATTGGATAAGTGTAATTAGACCAAAAAAAACCTTATGAATATAATATGACCATTTAGGTCCACATAGATTAGATTATGACATTTAATATTATTTTATTTAATGAATAGTTAAAATAGTTAAAATCAAAGTTTAATAAGTAAATCATTTTTAATATGGGGTTATACATAAGATAAATTCGTCTATAAATATTAATTATAAATCTAATAAGATTTCCTATATAATGGTATTTTATTTGTAATTTTCAGACATTAAATAATTTAATTTATTTATGACACAATGATGATGCAGTAATTATCTTATTAATGAAAGATTGACATAATTGATGTTATAAACACAAAAATAACTTTAATTTGAGACTTTTTTATGAATTCCAATAATTTTCTAGGTTACTATGATATATTAGTGTTGATTTAATCAACTTCGTTCGAACATATAATTCTGTTATGACTTTCACAAAAATCATATATCAAATAGTGTCAAAATTGACACAAAATAGTATTTAAATCAAATTTTATATTATTAATTGTTATTTTATTCCTAAAAATCTAAGGTTCGGCCAAATGACTTAGATAATGATATATATATTAATAATAAACAATTTGTGGTTCGTTTGGCATGTTATAGTAAGTGTATTAACCATATAGTGTAAGAAAACAAAAAGACACGGTAAAAGTTAAATTATTTAACTTAGAGTTAAATCTAATTGATAAGGTTAAAATAATAACCTATACTTGTCTAAATACTATTGGTTGATAGGATTTAGACCCATACCCACTTTAGCTTCGAAATAAGACCCTTTGGAACCATTATAAACCGATTTTGACTTTAATATAAAATACTATTTTGAGATATTCCTAAGGTGCCCCTCTCCTCCCTTATAAAAGGGAACCTCCTTCCTCTCTTCCTCACACAACATTGAGCCTTAAAGATCTGCCAACCCCTGCCAAAATACCTTCTCCACTTCCCTAGTATCATCCTAGTGGTCCTGGTCTTCTTAAAAAGACCATCCTTAGTTCTTTAAGTGGAGGCTAAGAAAAGGCGCGTCAAAAAGAGGTAATATCAATTACCGATCTTTTTCAATTTCTTTCATCTTCAAATTCTTCTTCTTTAGTTGTTTCATGATAAAGTAACAACATCAGTATTTCTTATATACTGATATGTTATTATAAATTTTAAACAACTCTAATTAACCTTCTATCCATCCTACGGAAAAAGGAAATCATCGCGCGTTTGTACGTACGGAATACCGTCTCCACGCCGTGGTGTAAGCTATTTTCCACCACCACCTTAATTGGATGGGTATAAAGGTGTAATGAGTAACTATATATGATTATTATAAAGTGATATTGATACTTAAATAGTATACATACACTTCAACACAATTCCACGACCATGGAAATGATATCTTCGCTCGTGCGTACGTACGGACTACCATCTCCACGACGCGATGAGATTCATTCTCAATGATTAGCCATTCATGAATGATTATAAATTATATATAATAAGTACTAATGAAATATATGACCTAATAATGATACTGGAATTATTTATATTTCTATTTATGTCATCTACTTAATACCATTCAATTCAATAAGGAAACGAAAACAGCGTTCATGCGTACGTACGGACTACCATCACCATGAACGATGTATTTCTTTCCATTTACTGATTTATTATATATGTATATTCTGAATATATATATATATATATATGAATCATGTTTTATATTCTGTAATTAAGTAATCATGATCTAAGTAATCATATAAATAATTACAAGTTAAAAACACGAACGACAAATGAGACGATTTTACCCAAAACACTACTTTAACATGAATTTACAAAAGAACGGGTAATATAAAGTCATAAGTGGACCATATATGATATAATAACAATGAATATGATTCTGGAATAAGTCAATAACATGATTTAAATCATTATACAGGAGGTTCGGACACTTACAAATCTAGTCGGACCTAAGGTAAGGGGAAATATCACAATCTCATTTTTATCCGAGATTGTTTTTACTTTGGCATTTACTGGGGTGTATTTTATCATCCACATCCATGTTTCCTCAATATGTAATATTATTTCCATTCACCTACAATTGTTTAAATCCAATTTCACCTTTCGGTTAGTTTTTAGTAAAAGATATGAAAGGAATCTTTTGTCATTTTTCGTATGAGGTACTTTTTGACTTTTCCGACAAACGTACGAAGAATGTTTTTTTAACTTATTCGGCATGAATTGATTTTTAAAACATTATTTCCAAGAAGCATCCTTTACAAGATTTCAGGTTTATTTTTAATCAACTTCTTTTTGTACGACATGTTAAAAAAGGAAAAATGTTTTTTGAAGAATAAAGGATATTTTCCTCAAGAATGGAGTTCAAGTGTTTTATCAAAATTAATTTCCATCTAAGTTAATAAAGGGCTCTGTTTTTTTCCATATTATTACATTGATTTGATCATGTTGTGATGGAATTATTTTTATGAATTCCTTTATCTTGTATGAATTGTTTTATGATGTCATGATATTTAAGATTCCCATTTGTATTACATGGGTTATGCAATGATGTATGATTTATGATATTGTGGCACACAAAAGAATGGTATCATTATGAGATGGGTGGGACCTATATCTCCCTCCAATGCATTGGGTAAAGATTTTATATCTCATGAGATAGACATGGCTGGAATGGTAGGTTATACCGGCTCAGTGAAACAGGACTGAAACGAGGGTGACTCCGTTCAGAAATGGACTTTTTCCACTAAGATAGTCTTGGCAATGAGTCTTGACTAACAAGAAATGATTCTCTATGATTATGTGTGTATGCCACAGAGTTTCATGTTTTAAGTTGTGACTATTGGGATTACATTTCACTTCTATGATTTATCCCCTGTTATGATATTATGAGCTCTTTTGCAGGTTAAGATTTACAAAAGCTATATTCTTATGTATATGATGTGATTGATATTTATTTTATTTACCCTTACTGAGCATTTGAGCTCACCCTTTTATGTTTTCTTTTCCCCAGGATATAAAGAAAGGTTATAGGAAAAAAAAAGATCTTTATGGGAGATATTGAAGATCTTTCACCACAATTAGAAGATTACGTTCCAAGTTTCCAAAGACACTAAACTATTACGATCCTTGTGTGTGTGTTTTTGTTATGTACTAAGTATTCTGCAAATGTAATGTAATGTCAATGTACGTCAAGCTTTGGGTCTCTACAGTTGGTATCAGAGGGAGATTTAGTCAACACTTGGAAACTAGGATGCGAAAGCGTTAGTGAGATCCCTAGAGATATTTCTAATGTATGTCTAGGGATGTCCCTAAGGTTAAGTATACGTATAGGTTATAGTACTATATTTACGATAACGATCATAGAATTAAACCTAAGATGTTAGATATTGAAGGTAATCCCCCTTTATTATGTTGTTTTCCCGAGCATGATTTTTGACTCTCACACTATTCTTTTTGGTTTTTAGACGATGGCTGGAAACCGAAGAAACTGTGTTGATCAATGCAATGGAAAATGTAATGATTGTCCTCCTGAGAAAACAAATGTTATGGGAGATGGAGTGAAAAATCTTATTGCTATCCTTACACAAGCTATGAGTCATTATGGACTTCCAAATGAGCAGAGAAGGGAGCAATTTTCTATTGAGACCTTCATGAGGCAATGTCCACCTTCTTTCAGTGGGACTTCCGATCCACTTGTGGCTGAACAATGGATCAGTACCACTGAAAAGATATTTTTAGTTCTTCAATGTTCTTAACATGATAAAGTCATCTTAGCAGTATATCGTTTGGAAGATGAAGCTGATCAATGGTGGAATCTTATCAAGAATATGAGGCCAAGAGATTAAATTGAGTCCATGGAATGGGATGAGTTCAAGAACTTGTTTTTCAGTAAGTACTTCCCTCGTATTCTTAGAACAATGATTGAGAAGGAGTTTCTTGAACTAAAGCAAAAGGATGATGAATCTGTTGGTATATACGAAGCGAATTTTACAAGACTTGCAAGGTATGCATCTGGCATTATCATCCAACCTGAAAGTAAAGTTTATCTATTTTTCAGTGGCTTAAAACCAAGTCATCGATGGGAATTAGCTATAAGAGACTTCAGTAGCTATGAAGAAATTGTGCGTTGTGCTATCAAGGTAGAAATGGAAGTTGGTGTTACATATCCATCTCATGGTTTTGACAAGAAACGCAAGATGGAGTTCAAGGAGAAATCTCAGAATAATGGTGAAAATAAGATGAATGTTTCCTTATGCACAAAGTGTGGAAAAAAGCATGGTGGAGATTGTCTTAAAGGGACTAGAAAATGATTTAAGTGTGGAAAAGAAGGTCATCGAGCAGCTGAGTGTCGAAGTAATGGAAAAAGGGTTTCTAATTATGTGAATAAAGCAAACGCTGCAGAGAATGCACCACCAACACTTCAATGCTTCAAGTGTAAGGAAATGGGGGCATTATGCTAATAAATTCCATAATTCAAGGGTTAGTGATGATTGACATGAGCAACCGCTTAAGGCAAAGGACAAAGGGAAGTCACATGCGATCACTATTGGAGATGTTGAATATGACAACAATGTGGTGGAATGATTAAGTGTTTATGTAATGGGATTCCAAAATAATGGTGTATCATGGAGTATTGGAATATTTATGTATTGGTCTAATGTGGTATTTGTCACGACCCGTCCTCGGGGCCCGTGCCGTGACTACCCCAAACCCACCTTCCATAGGCCAGGGGCTAGCGACTAGCACCAAAGGCGTAAATCCCGGTAAAAAGGGAAGGCATTGCCTTTGTAAAGTAAACAATCACACAGAGTACAAGCGGAAGAAGTAAACACTAAGTAAAAACTGAGTACAACAGTAAGTGAGGAAAGTAAAAAGGGGCCGGAAATACAAGCCCAACTTTAAAGTACAACTCGAAAGGGAAAACAACGACTGAAAAGTAAATATGCTACGCCGAGTTGTCCACTAGAAATCCCACCTGAAGGGTGGGTACAGACAGCTCCTCTGCTCCTCGGGTCCCGCCGTCCGCTCAAGTATGTCCCGCCCAGTGGTCCACCTCCAGGTACCGCCTCGTCGTCACATCCACCTCTGGGTACCATCTCGTTGTATAGTCCACCTCCAGGTACCGTCCAGTCCCCGAACACTCGGCCTATGTCGGTACTGGCCGTCGTCTACAACCAACACAACGAGGTGCGGGCATAGCCCGTGCAGGGGTGAGTATAACGATACTCAGTAGGGACCCCGAGACCCTCAAGGTCTGACTAAATCCAACAAAGATAACCACAAGAAGATCTCAACAGATAAACTCTACTTAGGTATATGCTCATACATATACCTATGTTATCAAGTAACCAATCTCAATCATGAGGAAACACAAGGATCATGAGATCAACGGATAACCACTACCCAGGTATATGCCCATACATATACCTAAGTTATCATGTAACCCATCTCAATCATGAGGAAACACAAAGGTCAAAAGTCTCAGCTCAAACTAGGATTTTCATTATCAAAACCGTAACTACTGAAGATCTCCGTCTCTAGAGTGTACAGTGGTCCTGTCACGACTCCGAGGTACTGCTCACTATCTTAAGACTGCTGAGGTACTCCTCCTGTCGAGTACCGCGGGCCAGCCACCCAAACACAGTAGTGCTTCCCGCCGAGGTATGTCACTCAAACACAGTAGTGCACACCCCCTAGTAGCCTGCAGAGGTACTCTTCGGACGAGTACCGCGGGTCTACACTATCACACAGGTAGTGCTTCGTCCGCCATGGGTCTGCACCCAAACAAAGTAGTGCTCCGTCCACTGGGCTAGTCGACTCACTCCAAGTCGAGTCGGTCAAGCAGTCGTCAGGTCTCAGTCGGCTACACGGTCTCCGTACTACGCACGCTCGTCGCTGGGAGGGTCCGATCCACGAGCTTCAAGTCGATACTCCAAGTATCTCAAGGTCCCACGAAGAAGTATCTCAAAGGACCACCTCGTCACATGGGTCTCAATGCAACAGACGGCGCGTCGATCGGACGCCCGGTCTGTGAGTTATTAGCCTTTTCGTCCCAGGGGCCCGGTTGGTTTCGTGAGCGAACCAAACCCAGCCGTATCTCAACTGTACCCCGATCTCTCATAGGGTATACTCATAGGGACCGTTTCTCAACGTGATCTTCAACGCCGCTGACGGTTCGTCAAACGAACATCCTGTCTGAAAGTTATCAGCTTTTCCGTTCCCGGGGCCCGGTTGGATTTCGGGTGCGATCCAACCCGGCCACTACCAACTGTATCCAAAACTCTGGCGAAGGATGCCAAAAGTTCCGTATCGTCAACAGGAACTCAACGCAACAGACGGCGCGTCAATCGGACGCCCGGTCTGAGAGTTATTGGCTTTTTCGTCCCAGGGGCCCAGTTGGTTTTTAAGGCAAAACCAACCTGACCGTACTCCACCTGCGCCCAAACCCCGGGCGGAGTGAGCAAAAAGATCCGCCTCACTAAGAGGAAACTAACAAATCTGACGGTACGTCAATCGGACGTCCGTAGCTCAAGATATGAGCGTTTCTGCTCTGAGGGCCCGGTTGGTTTCGTGTACGAACCAACCCGGCCGAACCCCAAGTATTCCGAAACTTTGAGTGTGATAAACCGAAATGTCTGACTCGCTCCAAGGATTGTGTTGCCGCTGACGGCGAGTCGTTTGGAGGCCCGTAGCTCAAGTTACGGGCGTTTGAACGAAAGTCGTCCGAAGACGAAGGGTCCGGGCCCGGGCCGACCCGGCCCGACCCCCCCTGGTTGGCCCGGCCCGGCCCGGCCAGGGCCGGTCCGGCTCGGCTCGGCTGAGCGGCCAAGCGGCCGTCGCGAGGGAAAGCCGCCGCCACGCGTGACACCCCCGCGGCACCCGCGGGGTGTCGGCCAGACAGCCGGACGTGCCGCGTGACAACCCCGCGACACCCGCGGGGTGCCGCCCTGGACACCCGCGGGGTGCCACGTGACAACCCCGCGGCACCCGCGGGGTGTCGCCCTGGACACCCGCGGCACCCGCGGGGTGCCGCGCTGGACACCCGCGGGGTGCAGCGTGGCAACCCCCCGGCACCCACGGGGTGTCCCGCTGGACACCCGCGGGGTGCCGCGTGACAACCCCGCGGCACCCGCTGGGTGCCGCCCTGGACACCCACGGGGTGTCGCGATGGACACCCGGGGGTGCCGCCGCCTCCGGCCGCCGGCGCCGCCCCGCCGGCGACCCGCGCCGCCACCGGCTTCCGCGGGCCGCCAGAGTCGCTCCGGTGGCCCGTTTTCCTTCCCTTCTGCGCCGTTGTTCCTCCCGGGTTCCGTTCTTTACTGCGGGATCATCAAACATCTGTTGCGGCACGTTCCGTCGTTGCCCGTCAAATCCTCACAAGAACGAAGAACGGCGGAGGGTTGTCAGGCCGTGTTCGTTTGGCCCGCACCCTCCGCGTTAGATATAAACAATGAGAGAAATTAAAGTTCAACACATGAACGCATAACCGAATTTTTTTTAATGAAATAAAATTGTTTCATAAAAACGGGTTCCTTATTTGAACAGAAACAACAATTTTAATAATTTTAAATTTTTTCACAAATCCAGTTCTTTAACTTTTTAAAGAAACAATTACGAGAATATAATGAGAAAAGGGGGGTAATTCCCAAAAATAAATCCCTACCTCGCAGTCGCTGTCGGACGCGAGGTCATCGCGGAATTGGCCGTCGCGGAAGGAGGTGATCGTCACACCGCGGAAGGGCGTCGCGTCGACGATCTCCGAGGACCAAGAACATACAGATTTAATTAATAATAATTAAATCCATGTTGTTGTTGAAATCCAAAAAGAAAATAAAAATAAGTGCAACCCCCTACCTTGGTTGTTGTCGATCAAAGGCTGTCGTGGGGTTGGATCGTCGCGGAAGAAGCGTCGCGAAGGCAGATCCGTTGGCATCACGGTACAAGGCTTCGCGTCGCCGATCTCCGCAGGTTTTGCGTTCACCGCGTTCTTCGCCGAAGAAGAACGCTTTCCTCCAAATCCTCTCCACGCCACAAGTTTCAACCCAAAATAAAATAAGCTTAAGCCTTATTTTATTTACACAACTAAACATTTGAAATTCAAAAGATAAGAAACGAACCCTTAATTCGTAGAATTAATTCAACGAAAGAAACAGCTCATTTAATTTACGAAATAAACCGCCCAATTAAATGGTCTGTTAAGAATTTAAGAAAACGCGTCAGTTGACTTTCATAATGACGGGTTTTCGCGGGTGCGTTACTTAGCGGAAAGAAACGGTGGGGCTCGTGCGGGCCCCGCCTCAAAAATATCCTACAAAGGGGGTAGGATATTTCTGGATAGCATCCTATCCGGTTCAACTCAGTTCAAGTCGCCTTTAAGTGGCTTCAAGTGGCTTTCAAGTGGCTTAAGTGAAATAAAATAAAGTTGTCGTAAAATTATTTTATTTCTTAACTTTAAGCCCGAAAATTAAAAACCACACCCGAGCAAACGCAACTCCGGAAGAGGCGTTTCTAAGCAAATACCGGCGTTGCGATTTCATCGGTGCCCTCAGAATTCGATTCCGAGCACCGGTTCAAAAGTTATAAAAACCCACTCGTCCGTTCACTGAACGTACCCGAGCCAAACTTCGGAAAATGATTCCGGACACACCGGGCCTCAGAATCAGGTGCCGTCAGAAGCTGCGCTCTTGTAAAATTCCAAAAAAAATTAAGAAAAAAAATTGCCTTGAAATTTACGGGTCTTTACATTACTCCCACCACAGGGCTTTACGTCCCCGTAAAGCTCCAACACAAACTTAGGGAAACAAGGGCGGTACTGAGCACACATCTGAGCCTTCCACTCCCAAGTGCTCTCCTGGAGGTCCCCGAGCTGCCAAAGAAAGTGAACAAGAGGAATCGACCGTCCTCCTAGGATCCGCTCCTGTCGATCCTCAATCCCCACAGGAAACTCCGTAAAAGTCACCTCATCACCAAAGACCAGCTCCCCATGGTCAAAGATTTTTGTCGGGTCGAGCACGTATCTCCTCATTTGGGATACGTGGAAAACGTCGTTCACCTAGTGCAACTGAAGAGGATGGGACAAGCGGTAAACCACCTCGCCTACCCAGCTGAGGACCTAGAAAGGTCTGCTGAACCTCGGAGATAACTTGCCTCCCAGGCCACATCTCTATAAACCTCATCGAGGTGAGACCCGTAAGAAGACGTGGTCGTCATCCTCGAACTCCAGAGGTCTCCATTTCGGTTAGAAATGAAACTCAAAAAGACTGCTCCTATGAGGGTAAGGTTGACCGACTCAAGAGTGATCGGTCGCACCCTCCTGTGCAAGAGTTACCCTGCACTGCCTGGGGTTTCCTTTTCCGCCGACCAAGGAAAACCCATCCCAACGTTTGCCTAAAACCGTAAATTTGAGTATGAACAGTTATTGCCCATTCCATACTCAAACTAACGTCGTAAGGCCTCGACGCTGCCACCAAGAGATTCCAACCAGAACTCTCGCCTCGAGGGTCTGACCACACCATCGGCGTAAGTGTGATTATCGAGTCTCCTCCCAAGGTATCTCCATACGTGAGGGTCAAGTCCACGGCTTACCGGAAACTCTAGGTATGGAACAAGATTTGTGGAAGAGGGGAATGATTCATATCGACGTCTGTTACTACATCAGCTAGTAGTGGACATAGACTGTCCCTTGAATCATTTCTAGAGCCATTGGGTCACACTCCTTGACCGCATGCATCAGCACTCTTCCTCCGCCCTCCAGCTCCCTGAGCCTAGCGGGAATAACTAAGGCGGGTGGTTGTAGCATGTTAAGTTGTACACAACCTCATGCTCCTCTCCTAGCTTTTCCTCCACGTCTGCCGCTTCGCAGACTCATCTCTATTTAAAGCTACCTCTTCTTGAAACATTTATCACGCCCGAGTCTCTAAGACTGGCACCGGTTCCTTGTTTCTTACTGCACTGTGCAGTCTTCATCCGCTCCTGGATGAACTACACCTCCTTTAGCCTCACAAGAGCTGTTATGATTTCTTCTTTGCCGATAAGAGAAATCTGGTCTCATCCCCTAGATGAAGCACATTCGTTGGCTAATACAGTCAATCCTGACATAAATGATGCATTCATGCCATGGATGACGTCGTAAGGCCTCGACGTAACTACTAAGAGATCCAACTGTCACTCTCACCTCCAAGGGTCGAGTCACACTGTCGGCATCAGTGTGAGGTCACTGGGTCTCCTCCAGTAGGAATTTCGAAAGTGAGGGTCAAGTCAACAGTCTTAACCAGGACCACTTAGTAACATCACAAAAGAGGACAGGAAGGAAAACATCTCAAAGACAAGTGTCATTTTATTATTGTATCTCATAGTACAAGACACGAATACAACAACAACATGGAACTAGAAGTACAAGAGACGTATCCACTAGATCCTCTCATGTCCACCTGCTCCAGGAGCTATACTTCCTTGTCCACTACTCTACTGTTGCTCAAGCATTCGTCGCTGCCTCTGCCTCGGTGGCTCTTCAAAAGCCTATGGATCAATTGTACAAGGAGTCGGACAGTCACGTGCCAGGTGCCCCTTTCCACTACAAGAGTAACACAGTTTGCTTCTGGAACGCCTGGCTCTGACCCCACCCCGGGTTCCCCGCACCACCAGTCCTAAAACCCGAGATCGCCCAACTGCTAGTCTGGTCCTCCTGGACCACTGCATCATCTTTATACTGCCCACAGATGACTCGGATTCTGGTCGAAAAACACGCGGCAAAGGCAGCAGCTCCTGAACACGCTCGGGGTGTAGAGCTACTGGCACAAACTCCACCCTGAAGAAGGTCTCGAAGTCTTCTCATGTGAAATCCATCCCATCGCAAAACTGGAACAAGTGGCTCCACCACCTGCCTGTTGCTGCCTGAAGAAGGCTGGCAGCAAAGGTCACCATGAAGTCTGATGGCGTCCCCACTAGCCTGAAGACTCCCACCATAGCCTCCAGCCAATCCTCAGCCGCCTGCGGGTCCATATCTCCCCCGAACCTGGGTGGCCCCTGGCGCTGGAACTCATGCAGTGCGCTCATGTAGCAGGCATCACCTACTGCTGGGGCTGGTGGAATCGGTGGCCCAACGTATGGTAGTACCGCTGGCGCCTCCGTTGGTGCCTCAACTGAAAGAGGGCCCTGTACCGAAGCCTCTTCACTCGACAGGCTATTAGCACGCACATCCCTCTGGGCTCTAGTTGGTCGTCCGAGAAAAGGCATAGTGAAAGAAACAACGTAACACGGTCAAACGATTATACCTGGTGAGATGACCTGGTTTGAGCTGTTTTAAGGGGGAAAACCTTTGAAAACACACACGCAATCAGTGTTTTCATGCACAAAGTCGGAAATCAGTTGCCAGGGTCCTGGTGTATGGATACGTCGGCCGCCCGCACCAACACTGGACTCCCGGAACTGAAAACCACACTCGGTACCCTTAACACTATTGCTTCACAGAAAGAAAGATCAGAGTCTGCGGTAGAACCGACCAGCCTTTGATACCAATTTGTCACGACCCGTCCTCGGGGCCCGTGCTGTGACTACCCCAAGCCCGCCTTCCATAGGCCAGGGGCTGGCGACTAGCACCAAAGGCGTAAATCCCGGTAAAAAGGGAAGGCATTGTCTTTGTAAAGTAAACAATCACACAGAGTACAAGCGGAAGAAGTAAACACTAAGTAAAAACTGAGTACAACAGTAAGTGCGGAAAGTAAAAAGGGGCCGGAAATACAAGCCCAACTGTAAAGTACAACTCGAAAGGGAAAACAGCGACTGAAAAGTAAATCTGCTATGCCGAGTTGTCCACTGGAAATCCCACCTGAAGGGTGGGTACAGACAGCTCTTCTGCTCCTCGGGTTCCGCCGTCCGCTCCGAGTATGTCCCGCCCAGTGGTCCACCTCCGGGTACCGCCTCGTCGTCACGTCCACCTCTGGGTACCGTCTCGTTGTATAGTCCACCTCCAGGTACCGTCCAGTCCTCGAACACTCGGCCTCTGTCAGTACTGGCCGTCGTCTGCAACCAACACAACGAGGTGCGGGCATAGCCCGTGCAGGGGTTAGTATAATGATACTCAGTAGGTACCCCGAGACCCTCAAGGTCTCACTAAATCCAACAAGGATAACCACAAGAAGATCTCAACAAATAAACTCTACTTAGGTATATGCCCATACATATACCTAAGTTATCAAGTAACCCATCTCAATCATGAGGAAACACAAGGATCATGAGATCAACGGATAACCACTACCCAGGTATATGCCCATACATATACCTAATTTATCAAGTAACCCATCTCAATCATGAGGAAACACAAAGGTCAAAAGTCTCAGCTGAAACCAGGATTTTCATTATCGAAACCGTAACTACTGAAGAGCTCCGTCTCTAGAGTGTACAGTGGTCCTGTCACGACTCCGATGTACTGCTCACTAACCTAAGACTGCTGAGTTACTCCTCCTGTCGAGTACCGCGGGCCAGCCACCCAAACACAGTAGTGCTTCCCGCCGAGGTATGTCACTCAAACACAGTAGTGCACACCCCCTAGTAGCCTGCAGAGGTACTCTCCGGACGAGTACCGCGGGTCTGCACTATCACACAGGTAGTGCTCCGTCCGCCATGGGTCTGCACCCAAACAATGTAGTGCTCCGTCCACTGGGCTAGTCGACTCACTCCAAGTCGAGTCGGTCAAGCAGTCGTCAGGTCTCAGTCGGCTACACGGTCTCCGTACTCCGCACGCTCGTCTCTGGGAGGGTCCGCTCCACGAGCTGCAAGTCGATACTCCAAGTATCTCAAGGTCCCACGAAGAAGTATCTCAAAGGACCACCTCGTCACAGGGGTCTCAACGCAACAGACGACGTGTCGATCGGACGCCCGGTCTGTGAGTTATTAGCCTTTTCGTCCCAGGGGCCCGGTTGGTTTCGTGAGCAAACCAAACCCAGCCGTATCTCAACTGTACCCCGATATCTCATAGGGTATACTCATATGGACCATTTCTCAACGTGATCTTCAACGCCGATGACGGTTCGTCAAACGGACGTCCTGTCTGAAAGTTATCAGCTTTTCCGTTCCAGGGGCCCGGTTGGATTTCAGGTGCGATCCAACCCGGCCACTACCAACTGTATCCAAAACTCGGGCGAAGGATGCCAAAAGTTCCGTATCGTCAACAGGAACTCAACGCAACAGACGGCGCGTCAATCGGACGCCCGGTCTAAGAGTTATTGGCTTTTTCGTCCCAGGGGTCCGGTTGGTTTTTAAGGCAAAAATAACCCGACCGTACTCCCCCTGCGCCCAAACCCCGGGCGGAGTGAGCCAAAAGATCCGTCTCACTAAGAGGAAACTATCAAAGCTGACGGTACATCAATCGGACGTCCGTAGCTCAAGATATGAGAGTTTCTGCTCCGAGGGCCCGTTTGGTTTCGTGTACGAACCAACCCGGCCGAACCCCAAGTATTCTGAAACTTTGAGTGCGATAAACCGAAACGTCCGACTCGCTCCAAGGATTGTGTTGCCGCTGACGACGAGTCGTTTGCAGGCCCGTAGCTGAAGTTACGGGCGTTTGAACGAAAGTCGTCCGAAGACGGGGGGTCCGGGCCCGGGCCGACCCGGCCTGACCCCCCCTGGTTGGCCCGAACCGGGTCGGGTCCGACCCGGTTTGCCCGGCCCGGCCCGTCCAGGGCCGGTCCGGCTCGGCTCAGCCGAGCGGCCAAGCGGCCGACGTGGGGGAAAGCCGCCGCCACGCGTGACACCCCCGCGGCACCCGCGGGGTGTCGGCCAGACAGCCAGACGTGCCGCGTGACAACCCCGCGACACCCGCGGGGTGCCGCCCTGGACACCCGCGGGGTGCCGCGTGACAACCCCGCGGCACCCGCGGGGTGTCGCGCTGGACACCCGTGGGGTGCCGCGTGACAACCCCGCGGCACCCGCGGGGTGCCGCCCTGGACACCCGCGGGGTGTCGCGGGACAACCCCGCGGCACCCGCGGGGTGTCGCGCTGGACACCCGCGGGGTGCCGCCGCCGGCGCCGCCGCGCCGCCACCGGCTTCCGCGGGCCGCCGGAGTCACTCCGGTGGCCCGTTTTCCTTCCCGTCCGCGCCGTTGTTCCTCCCGGGTTCCGTTCATTACTGTGGGATCATCAAACATCCGTTGCGGCACGTTCCATCGTTGCCCGTCAAATCCGCACAAGAACGAAGAACGGCGGAGGGTTGTCGGGCCGTGTTCGTTTGGTCTGCACCCTCCGCGTTAGATATAAACAACGGGAGAAATTAAAGTTCAACACATGAACGCATAACCAAAACAATTTTTAATGAAATAAAATTGTTTCATAAAAACGGGTTCCTTATTTGAACGGAAACAACAATTTTAATAATTTTAAAATTGTTCACAAATCTAGTTCTTTAACTTTTTAAAGAAACAATTACGGGAATATAAAAAGAATAGGGGGGTAATTCCCAAAAATAAATCCCTACCTCGCCGTCGCTGTCAGACGCGGGGTCGTTGCGGAATTGACAGTCGCGGAATGAGGTGATCGTCACACCGCGGAAGGGCGTCGCGTCGACGATCTCCGAGGACCAAGAACATACGGATTTAATTAATAATAATTAAATCCATGTTGTTGTTGAAATCCAAAAAGAAAATAAAAAGAAGCGCAACCCCCTTCCTTGGTTGTTGTCGATCGAAGGATGTCGCAGGGTTGGATCGTCGCGGAAGAAGCGTCGCGAAGGGAGATCCGTTGGCATCGTGGTACAAGGCTTCGCGTCGTCGATCTCCGCAGGTTTGGCGTTCTTTGCGTTTTCGCGTTCTTCGACGAAGAAGAACGCTTTCCTCCAAATCCTCTCCACGCCACAAGTTTCAACCCAAAATAAAATAAGCTTAAGCCTTATTTTATTTACACAACTAAACATTTGGAATTCAAAAGATACGAAACGAACCATTAATTCGTAGAATTAATTCAACAAAAGAAACATCTCATTTAATTTACGAAATAAACCGCCCAATTAAATGGTTTGTTAAGAATTTAAGAAAACGCGTCAGTTGACTTTCATAATGACGGGTTTTCGCGGGTGCGTTACTTAGCGGAAAGAAACAGCGAGGCTCGTTCGGGCCCCACCTCACAAATATCCTACAAATGGGGTAGGATATTTCTGGATAGCATCCTATCCGGTTCAACTCAGTTCAAGTCGCCTTTAAGTGGCTTCAAGTGGCTTCCAAGTGGTTTAAGTGAAATAAAATAAAGTTGTCGTAAAATTATTTTATTTCTTAACTTTAAGCCCGAAAATTAAAAACCACACCCGAGCAAACGCAACTCCGGAAGAGGCGTTTCTAAGCAAATATCGGCGCTACGATTTCATCGGTGCCCTCAGAATTTGATTCCGAGCACCTGTTCAAAAGTTAGAGAAACCCGCTCGTCCGTTCACTGAACATACCCGAGCCAAACTTCGGAAAATGATTCCGGACACACCGAGCCTCAGAATCAGGTGCCTTCAGAAGCTGCGCTCTTGTAAAATTCCAAAGAAAATTAAGAAAAAAAATTTCCTTGAAATTTACGGGTCTTTACAGTATTCAATGTGATTGAGATATTTTTCGAAACAAGATGATATGCGCATAATGAAGGAATAATAAGATAATGAGGTATTTGATTGTATTCATGAGCTCATGACTGATATAAGGAGAAGGTTATATCATGGTTTGAGTATATAGAATTTTTGGATTTTGGTATGTGGAAGGTGTTAACTTTTAACTGCATTCATGTTTTCACTAAGGTATTCAAGAGAATACATGATTAAGGCCATTGAATGATTGGAATGTGACCAACAATACATATCTTATGATATGTGGGGATCAACGACAGTATTAAATCTCTGGTAATCATTGTCACTATATTATAAGAGTGGACTGCAATATTATGGATAAGCCTAAAGATTAGAATGGATTATGTTGGACATAAGTTAGTATTGTTTAAGGATATAAGATTTTCTATATTATTAATGGGATGTTATAGTAACGTAGTTATAGAAAAATGACAACTTGCAGGACGGGCGACAGCCCATCGCGTCGGACAAGGATGTGGGAATCAAACCCAGAATCGAAGTGCGACTGGCCTTTATCGCCTACCACTGGCCTAAATGAAGTCCCTGTTTAGTAGAAACTAGTTTTATTATATTAAGCAGTACGATATATGAAGTATAAGTCCATTTTAGGAACCATATATGATTAATCTCACTATAGAATGACTTATGTATATTTAATAACTTTTGCTAAACTTTTGTTTGAGATAGATGGAATGACCCGTCATTATATCACATTATCTGCTAACACTTCACGAATAACAAATTAAACTTCATTTATTTAAGAGATGAAGTGGAAATTGTTCAAGGCACGAACAACAGTGAGATTGTACCAAAATCATGTAAGTATTTCTTTTAATTCATCAACTTTAGGGAAATGATCTTTAAAACCGAAAATTTTGTCCTAGTTCCCTTATATCCGATGAATCAGATGGTACCCTAGATCGTCACAAATTTATGGCTTTGTGATTGCTGTCTTTTCCATAGCCATGTTCTCTACCACTCTCCATCAGAACATGATGGTTAGATTTCTCTACCATATCCATATTTTCACCTATGTGGAAACCCAGTGATTAGTTTATTTGGGCAACCGTTACGTTTCATTTTTTTTTTTAAGGATTTGTTTGGTATTCCTTTTTACGATGTGGGTTTCTATTAAAGAAACTTTCGAATAGTAAACCATTTATAACCCCGACGAATTTCGAGGGCGAAATTCATTTTAAGGGGGGTAGAATGTAACACCCCGAAATTTTATGAAAAATATTATTTTTAATTTCATTAATGTCTTGTGTTGTACGCTACACCAATAGAAGCTTTCACAACACACATCCTTGACTTGCCTTCCATTACACGCAATCAAGACCTTCCTCGATATCATGTGTAGTACGCAATACCGAGTTTCACTAAACAACGATATGCTATTAAAATATTATTATAACTAGCCTTTATGAATAGTAATAACCACCTTTTAAAAATTTAGAAATTTTAGCTCTCAAAATGGACTTCATTTTTGGATTCAGAGTATCGAATTTAGCCTAAGGTGAAATTTTGGTGATTTTTGGATAACTTTTATTTTCTGATGAATAGTCAAAATTACTAAATTTTAATTAAAAACAACTTTTTTAATCGAAATAATTAATAGTGATAAATTATTAATTTGAGTGGTTTTAAAGTATATTTAGAATATATTTTTACAATTCAATACAATGTTGGTCATTGGATGTAATTTCACATTTACACCAGACATAAACAAGTGTCAATCTTTTGATAGTTATTATCTCTTAAAAACAAGCTATTTGTTGTGACAACAGAAATTAATTATAAAATTAATTAATGCAAATTATATGTTGGGAATTTTGTAAAATAGAAAAAAAATTTGAATTAGGAATATAAATTATAGCTTAGGGTGAAATTTTGGCATTTTTCTGAATAACTTCAATTTTTGATGAATAGTGAAACCACTAAGTGGTAGGTTAAAAACCGAATTTTGCATAAAAATTTATTTTACCACTTCTGTGAATGGAATATCGAAAATCCGACAGACACGGTTGATATCATTAAGTAAAATGTGGTTCAATGAGATAAAAATAATTTTTTTGGTGAATAGTAACTTTTTACTTTTTTTTACCGCGGTTAATAGTAAATAGGGTAACTAAGGGTAAATATGATATTACTATTACCCTAACACATGTCCTAATTCTATTGGATAAGTGTAATTCGACCAAAAACAACCTTATGAATATAATATGACCATTTATGTCCACATGGATTAGATTATGACATTTTATATTATTTTATTTAATGAATAGTTAAAATAGTTAAAATCAAAGTTTAATAAGTAAATCATTTTTAATATGGGGTTATACATAAGATAAATTCGTCAATAAATATTAATTAGAAAGCTAAAAAGATTTCCTATATAATGGTATTTTATTTGTAATTTTTAGACATTAAATAATATAATTAATTTATGACACAATGATGATGGAGTAATTATCTTATTAATGAAATATTGACATAATTGATGTTATAAACACCAAAATAAATGTAATTTGAGACTTTTTTATGAATTACACTAATTTTATAGGTTACTATGATATATTAGTGTCGATTTAATCAACTTGGTTCGAACATATAATTCTGTTATGACTTTCAAGAAAATCATATATCAAATAGTGTCAAAATTGACACAAAATAGTTTTTAAATCAAATATTATATTATTAATTGTTATTGTATTCCTAAAAATCAATGGTTCGACAAAATGACTTAGATAAGGATATATATATTAATAATAAACAATTTGGGGTTCTTTTGGCATGTTATAGTATGTTTATTAACAATATAGTGTAAGAAAACAAAAAGACAGGGTAAAAGTTAAATTATTTAACTTAGAGTTAAATCTAATTGATAAGGTTAAAATAATAACCTAAACTTGTCTAAATCCTAATGGTTGATAGGATTTAGACCCATACCCACATTGGATTAAAATTAAGACCCTTTGGAACCATTATAAACCGATTTTGACTTTAATATAAAATAATATTTTGAGATATTCCTAAGGTGCCCCTCTCCTCCCTTATAAAAGGGAACCTCCTCCCTCTCTTCCTCACACAACATTGAGCCTTCTAGCTCGGCCAACTCCTGCCAAAATCCCTTCTCCACTTCCCTAGTTTCATCCTAGAGGTTCTGGTCTTCTTCAAAGACCATCGATAGTTCTTTAAGTGGAGGCTAAGAAAAGGCGCGTCAAAAAGAGGTAATATCCATTACCGATCTTTTTCAATTTCGTTCTTCTTCAACTTCTTCTTCTTTAGTTGTTTTATGATAAAGTAATAAAATCAGTATTTATTATATACTTATATGTTATTATAAATATGAAACAACTCTAATTAACCTTCTATCCATCCTAAGGAAAAAGGAAATCACTGCGCGTGCGTACGTACGGAATACCGTCTCCACACCGTGGTGTAATCTATTTTCCGCCACCACCTTAATTGGATGGGTATAAAGGTGTAATGAGTAACTATATATGATTATTATAACGTGATATTGATACTGAAATAGTATACATACACTTCAACACAATTCCATGACCATGGGAATGATATCATCGCTCGTGCGTACGTACGGACTACCGTCTCCACGACGCGATGAGATTCATTCTCAATGATTAACCATTCATGAATGATTATAAAGTATATATAATAATTATTAATGAAATATATGACCTAATAATGATACTGGAATTATTTATATTTATATGTATGTCATCTACTTAATTCCATTAAATTCAATAAGGAAACGAAAACAACGTTCATGCGTACGTACGGACTACCGTCTCCATGAACGGTGTATTTCTTTCCATTTACTGATTTATTATATATGTATATTCTGAATATATATATATATATATAAATCATGTTTTATATTCTGGAATTAAGTAGTCATGATCTAAGTAATCATATGAATAATTACAAGTTAAAAACACGAACGACAAATGAGACGATTTTACCCAAAACGCTACTTTAACATGAATTTACAAAAGAACGGGTAATATAAAGTCATAAGTGGACCATATATGATATAATAACAATGAATATTATTCTGGAATAAGTCAATAACATGATTTAAATCATTATACAGGAGTTTCGGACACTTACAAAACAAGTCGGACCTAAGGTAAGGGGAAATATCACAATCTCATTTTTATCTGAGATTGTTTTTACTTTGGCATTTACTGGGGTGTATTTTATCATCCACATCCATGTTTCCTCAATATGTAATATTATTTCCATTCACCTACAATTTTTTAAATCCAATTTCACCTTTCGGTTAGTTTTTAGTAATAGATATGAAAGGAATCTTTTGTCATTTTTCGTATGAGGTACTTTTTGACTTTTCCGACAAAAGTACGAAAAATGTTTTTTTAACTTATTCGGCATGAATGGATTTTTAAAACATTATTTCCCAGAAGATTACTTTACAAGATTTCATGTTTATTTTTAATCATCTTCTTTTTTTACTACATGTTAAGAAAGGAAAAATGTTTTTGAAGAATAAAGGATATTTTCCTCAAGAATGGAGTTCAAGTGTTTTATCAAAATTATTTTCCATATAACATAATAAAGGGTTTTGTTTTTATCCCTATTATTACATTGATTTGATCATGTTGTGATGGAATTATTTTTATGAATTCCTTTATCTTGTATGAATTGTTTTATGATGTCATGATATTTAATATTTCCATTTGTATTACATGGGTTATGCAATGATGTATGATTTATGATTTTGTGGCACACATAAGAATGGTATCATTATGAGATGGGTGGGACCTATATCTCCCTCCAATGCATTGGGTAAAGATTTTATATCTCATGAGATAGACATGGCTGGAATGGTAGGTTATACCGGTTCAGTGAAACAGGACTGAAACGAGGGTGACTCGGTTCAGAAATGGACTTTGTCCCCTAAGATAGTCTTGGCAATGAGTCTTTAGTAACAAGAAATGATTCTCTATGATTATGTGTGTATGCCACAAAGTTTCATGTTTTAAGTTGTGATTATTGGGATTACATTTCACTTCTATGATTTATCCCATGTTATGATATTATGAGCTCTTTTGCAGGTTATGATTTCTAAAAGCTATATTCTTATTTATATGATGTGATTGATATTTCTTTTATTTACCCTTACTGAGCATTTGAGCTCACCCTTTTATGTTTTCTTTTCCCCAGGATATAAAGAAAGGTTTTAGGAAAAAAAAGAATATCTTTATGGGAGATATTGAAGATCTTTCACCACAATTAAAAGATTACGTTCCATGATTCCAAAGACAGTAAACTATTACGATCCTTGTGTGTGTGTTTTTGTTATGTACTAAGTATTCCGCAAATGTAATGTAATGTAAATGTACGTCAAGCTTTGGGTCTCTACAGGGTCCATCCCACACAGGCTCATTCTGGGCTTTCAAACCAATGTAGGTGTGATCATGGCCAAAAAGGTCCTCTAAAATCCATTTTGGGCTCTATAGACATTCAATACCTTGTTTCAGTGCAATATGGGTCATTTCATAACCATACAAGGTTTAACTCAGGGAAAGTAGGTTGGATGTGGTCATGACCTAGACTATGGGTCACTAATTTGATATCATGAGGGTATAGTGTGAGTGTTGTCATTAGACCCATCCTGATCTGGCCAGAACTGGATAGATCTACCCATCCCCCAATAGCAGACCATGGTAGGAGTGACAAGATTAAAGCGAGGAAGTGGACTCATCAGCGGCTAAGCATAACGGTGGAAGGACCTATGTGAAATTAGAGAACCAAGACAATAATAAGGAAACTAGATCTAGAAATTATTGGCATCACTACTTCTCAGAGGTGGTGGTGTGATGGTCTGGAGATGAACCATGGTGAGCCACATATGGGATCTAGGATGGATAGGGAGGTGCGTCTTAATGGAGGATCGACCATGGCTGATGTTGGAATTGGACTAGAGTGACATTGGTTAGATATATCTACTGGAGGAGAGGTAGGGTTGTTGTGTAAAATTCGGTGTCCTGATAGTGATGGTCCATAGGAATGGAGGGGCCCAATGGTTGAAGAGCAGTGGAATATTACAGTCCATGTGGTCTGAGCAGGGAGGAGGAGCCTAGCTCCGATGGTCTTTGGCTAGAACTGGAAGGCCGGTAGCTGGTTCAGGTTAAACCTGGGGTGATGTATGTGGGGTTCCAAGCTGAGTAGGTCAAGGGAGATACCTGAAGATGGCTAGAGGATCCTTGATGGGTTCCGCAATCAGGTGAAGGTAGGAATCCGAAGAGGAGGGTCCGCCAAGGATGGATGGACTGAGCCAACTATTGCACCTATTAGAAGAAGGAGGTGACCCAAGTGGGGATTCCACTAGTGTACTGGGGGGATTCTTGACCCCCAATTTCTGTTTTGTTTTTTTTTTCATCTTTCATGACCTACCACCCACAATGAATTGAATTCCTTTTTTGATAAGATTAATAAAAAATCCCTTTATGTTTATCAAATGTATATCAATTATGATTACTAATAATTAATTAATAATTTAAATTTATTAATTAATTAAATTATTGAAAACATCTGTTGGAATTATTGGATTACCAGAAAAAACTATTTTGGACAGCGATAACTTCACTAGAGAACTAGATTCATGTAGTTTTAAAATATCAGATGTCGAAAAACTGGGCATCTAATATAGAATTCATAATTTTTCTATGGATTTTAGACCAGAATTGGGTCCTTAAATATTTAATTCAAATTTAATTATTGTTTGTCTTAAATAATTCATGCACCCTTTGATACCAATTGAAGGGACATGTCACGTATCAGAATCCCAGAAATATATGATATTAAAAAATATCACCAACAAACAACGTAATCTCATTGACATTGGTGAATCGCTGCTCGTTTTATGTTGAGTTTCTAACATAAGTAACATTAATCATAAATTTAATACCATAAAATACATGGCTTAGTTATGAATATGCACATGATTTCTTCTCATCATTGGAAATTCTTCTAAAAGAATATGAAGATGAATTCTTCTAGATCATCCACATACTCTCCAAAAATATACAGGACCACTGATCGTTAAAATCCATGTGTTTGCACAGAGTTTCAAAAACTTCATCAATGCTCTGATGATCACAACATCAAATTTCTTACGATGCAGGAGAGGCATCTTGATTATAACTCCTTGTATGCCTACTTTCTATCTCCAGAACAGGAGAGATAGAATAATGGAGATAAAACCCATGAATAATCCTTGGTATGTAACTCTTTTCTTCTATTTAAATAGCAATAGAAAATTAACTGTTATTCCCTCTAGAGCCCCACTAATAATTAACACTCTATACAACAGATATTATGACTACTATAATAATCCATAAATATAATTGAATATTATTATCACTTACTTTTAATATAATAAATATATTATGTTATAAGAATTTAGCCATAAACTTAGCTCATACTTCTCATAAATATTAAGGGAACCTTTAATATTTTAAACTAATATTCATTCCAATAATATTTTCTTGTTTTTACTTTTAAACCATTAAATAAATTTAATAAATAAATTCAATTCCAACTATTATTAACATGGAAAATATCAATTTATTCATTAATTTTGTGATCATATCTCCGTGGATGAATCCCAGACCCCAGTGGTGAGGCCCACCATTTCAAAAACAAATATTTAACAGAATAGGGAATATTCTTGAATATTATATTATATGTGACCCTCTAGGATATTATCTAGACTGTAGATAATATTATTTATAGACCAATAGTGGGATCTAGTAACCCATCCAATAGTTAAATATTCACGGATTGTCACAGCAGCAACAACCAACCTACGAACATGCACTATGTAATATATATTTTTGTATTTAATATCTCATAAAGCAGGAAGAAAACCCTTTACATCACCATTTTCTTTCATTATTGAATTTCAATATAACTGTACATTTTTACCTCTGACTACCATGGTAAAATATTTTTAAAGGTAGTACCACCCTGATCAACAAGGCTAGATATATATATCTTCCTAATCCTAAAATATACAAATCCTTTCTTGACGATTCAACCAATGTCATGCCACAAAATATGCACCCAACAAAAACTATATTTCCATGATTTCATTCTCATTTTTCTCACCTTACATAACAGTACTCCATAAAATGGAACCAATTGAGAATTATATCATGTCTGGAGACCATAACACATGTCTCTAGATAGAAACATCAATTGACACCCAAATCGGGTGGTGTTCCAATTGGAAGGTATGTCTTCACGATCTCACTACATGCGATCAACAAGTGATAACATCATTATAATAAGTCTAAAATATTATGATCCCCCATCACCTGATAGTTATATATATACTATGTTCAGCTAGTAGGATGTATCCAGACCATGGAACAAAAATTTAAGATTAATGTCATAATATCTTGAGGTTTTTATTATAGCATGGGATCTAATATAACCTCTTCATAATACAATTAATCTATGTACATTAACAAAAAATTATTAATGCCTAAATATATATACTATCGTTGTATGTATGAATCATTTGTATAAAATTTCAATACTCTGTAAGTTAATGAAAAGTAATGAATAGTGTTGTATATGAAACCAATTATTGAGAAAATTGGAAGTAACCATATTCATCATACATGAATATGGATATTGAAATAACATGTAATTTTTATTGAATAATGGTTATAAGAATGTTATTTTTGTAATAGAACATTAACATTAACAAAAGAAAATGATATTTAACTACAATATTTACAACTTTGTAAAATTCATGGAAAATCCCCTAGGATTGAAGGATTCAAAATGACATATAAAATATCATTAATTGTGAATGAATTTTGATTTTACTTGTAATACAACTATTATATACACCACATAAATTTTAATAGGTTTATAATAAAAAATAAGTATCAACAAAATGTAAATTGAGATGACATGTATTAACACATGCCTCCTTCTGGTTGAACATTATTTATCCTCATGTATCATTGTTTTAACCATGTGATTGAAATATACAACAAGTATATTAAAAAATTTCATATCATGTATGATGGAATTATAACATCTTATTACTCTTTATTTAAAAATAGAACATTATATTATTTGTTTCATGTGTTAATTTCCTTGTTTTCATTTGAATGTCTCATCACAAAACATCTGTATCCTACACATATTATATAGTTTTATCATATAAATAGTAATATTAATGAATTATTTATAATTTTTGTACAGGAAAAAATATTTTTTTTAAAACCAATCAAGAATGTTGGTTATGAAAATTGATGCAATTTACGATCATGAAGATAGTAGGCTATACATGTGCATGATTAATTCTTCCATTTTTTAAATATCTCTATGGAATAAAGAAATGAAATGTTTTAAAATTCCATAGTGATAATTATATCATCCAAAAATTATTAAATACTTATATATATATATATATCATCCATGAAGTGTGATGATGTTAAGAGAGTCACATTGCTTTGTGAAGGCAGTTTTCCAAACATAGATGAACAATGTTATCAACATTACATGAGTTAAATGAAATGATTGAAATTGATATATATATTTTACACATATAATTTTAAATATTTAATTTATATAATAATTATGGAATTTATATCATATATTATAACTATCTTTATCATAATCACCTTTTATATGTAGTGTTATTAAATGACGAATCACATTACATTGTGAGGTGGTAGTTCCACGTACACAAATGTGACAATATCATATCTCATGTAGTATATAAGTTATTATATATATATTATAGTGATTAAAAAGGCTTAAATATTATATAATTGTAATACATATTGTTTAGATTCATCATCAAATCCAAATTGAGGCCTGTAAAAAGATAAACAAAAACACAGTTTGCAAAGCAGTAGTCAGCCATACACATAAATGATGATTTAATTACCCAGTTGATTGATGTGTAGATGGTTTTAGTTCAGAAAAAATATTATAAAAAATTTAATATATATATATATATATATATTATTTTATTCATATTAAATTATATTTTTTTAATAAAAATTATACAGTTGTAGTAATAAGTAAAATAAAGACCCTCGAGGAAGAACGTTTCTTATTCTTCAGGAATCCTCTATAGGTAATAAATAAATACTTCCTTCAATGGATTTATGAACAAAATAATGACTCTAAAATGAGTGGAAGAATTTTGGAATTTATCTGGGTTGGTGTTTCTTAATACAACATTTTTTAATGGTATGAATAGATGAAGGGAGTGATTTTCCTTTTATAGCTAAGGATGAGTAGCAATTTTTTGTTTACCAATTCTTTTTAGTATTTGGTGGTCAATATTACCTCATGTGGATGAATTATTAAGAATTAATGGGTTATAACAATGATATGATTGATCCAATACTGCACCGAACAATAAAACACATTTCTTATACATTTTCTTGCCTAACATCTATGTTTCATTATTTCTACAATTTTTTTCACAATAGTAAAAAATTCTATAACCTATGGAATTTATCCATTATGACTAAATTAAAGAGAGAAATGTTAGATAATTTAGAAACACATATTCTAAAAATTTGAAAATATTTATAAAACTTAAATTATCCATGTGTTTTAAGTTATCATTAATACAATCCTTTGTAATGTGATAAATATCGCTTTAACTACAACCTCCCTAACATTATTTAGACTATTTTTGGTCACTATAATAAAAAAAATAATTTTTACATTAATTAAACATATATAACATTATTTATATTTTAAGAACAACATTGTTGAAAATTGTATTTTCAATTTGTGTAAATCATTTTATAGAATATATTTTTTTCAAAAAACAACATTAATATGAATTTAGACATTATTAATTTCTACTAAATTTAAAAATATCAAGAAAATGATTTAATTTGAATATATAACTTCCAAAACTATAAAATAGGATATATTAAACTAAAAATACAATGTAATTTACTACTTCATTCGAATTACATTACTTTTAAATTTTTTAGTTTCATTGGTTTTATTTTTTATAAATAGTACAATTACATTGTTGGTGTATCTTAAGAATCTAAGGTAATAATATAAAATCTAAATATTAAAGATAAATTATGATGATAAAAAACTAATTTATATTCAAATATAATAATTATAACTTAAAAAAATTGTTTTCCTCTATCAAAAATAATTATAGATATCAAAATAATGAAAGATTTGTTTTTGTTTATTGCATTAAATAAACAATTATAATGGTTATATTAAAAGGAGAGTGGAATGGAATAACAATATTTAATTGTGCATTATGGATAAGATCTAAAGAATCTTATTAATATCCTATTAGATTTTTGTGTGGGAATCATTCCCTGTAAGAAGGGGAGAACCACTCTACTAGAAAAAAGAGTCTAGGGGACCCTCGTTTTGAGGCAATTAGGATAGGTTTTGATTGTGATGTCTCCATGTGGTATTCCATGATCACAATAAAAATCCATGATCTTCTAACATAGAATCATGATGGATTCATGAAACATCAAATCATAGATTCCACTATAGGGGAAAAATTCACATTCTATGTGGAAAATGTCTCAGGATAAGATACTCGCAAGATTGAATCTATACTTCAAAGAAAAAGATATTCTAGGAAAATGTACCTATGAGGATTATACATCATATACAAGAGTCCACATGTCATGTGACCCTACACCAACAACTATCAATATTCTACACTACTCATCATGGATGACCATGTGTTATTTCATGGCATGTGTGTGATGTACATGGCATGCCTATCATAACCTAGGACCCACCCATGTTCTCCCCACATCGACTGATATAAATGGTTTGGTATGACATACTTTTTACATTTTGTGTATCCTAAGTATGTAGATAGTAATGGGAAACCATCCAATTGGATATTTCCTTAGCTCATTCCCATGTATGACTCCCCATGTATGTGTACCATGTTCATATACTGATACTTCAACATGTCTCTTGTCACGACATCCCTGAACCTATCTCTCACCCAAATGACCTAGGCCCACTAAAAATTGTGTAACCCTAATACCTGGAGTGTAGTACCCAAAAGATCACCTTCCAAAAATTCAAAGAGAACATGATGTGTGACCTTGAAATACAAGTTTTTTGATTGGTAATTCAGAATAGGATTCCCATAAGAACTACTTCAAACACCTTGGTTTCTACCAAAACCAACAGATTAACCCTCATATGATGCCCATAATTCATCTAAGATAATTACTACTTAAAAAATTAATCAATATAGGGATATAGAATTAAAAATTATATATTCTTACCTCATAGAGAAACACTAATGATCCAGGTATAGATGCACCCTATGAAGATACTCTTCCATAATCTGAGAGTGGTCTATATCAAGATCGACGATCGGTGGATCCTTCTATCCTTTGTTTCACCAAAGTTCATATGTATCTCCATAGGGGTTTTAATCCTATATTAACTATAAACAAAAGTATTGGAGTGTTATTTATTATTATTTTTTAAATAAATTACATATATATAACTCCCAACCAACACATGATGTTAAATAGAACTCTGCACATGCTAACTTTATGTTGTGCCTTGGGTAAAACATATTTTTTGAACACATTTTGGTCTTAGATTTCTATTCCAAAGCACTGATTGATATTTATTAAATGATATAATAAAATTATACATGTGTGATATAAAATATCAAATATTTTTAATATCCTGATGTTGAGGCTCTCCAGGTGCAATAATTTCACAATGACTCATCTCCTAGATCATGACATATTAAGAGATGTATTCCAAATAATTACATGGGGAATTTAAATTTATTAATTTTTTACAGAACTCTGTTTATCCATAAATGGTAGAAAATACTACTCTAAATTTTTTATGAGAATATTATAGTAAAATATCTTCTACTAGATCCATGGGAATCATATAGTGATTCTTTCACTATTATGGGAATTTTATTTTGATACCTTGTCCTCCTTATTATAGGAAACATGTAGTTATTCGCATATAACTATTTTTTTTATTTTATACCTATGTAATTTTCATAGATTACTATTACTCCATATTTTCAGGACAGGATATAACATTATGACTATGAATATTCTCCTTGGAATATGTTTAATATCTCAAGTTTCTACACACTTTTGTGATGGTATAGGATTTCTCAATTGATATTAAATATATCAATATCATAGATTATGGAAGAATGTTATTTTCCCATTTTATTTTTATGAAATACGTATCACCTTCTCGTGTTTTCCCCTGTTCTTATGATCTAACCATTGGTGATGTTTTGATGACTTTTTCAGATACCGAGCATTTCAAATCTACCCTTGCTTAAATTACCTTTTATTAGGGTATAATAATGATTATAAATTATGGTATTTATATAAGAGAGTCTACTATAGTTAAATTATAGGTTAATGTTCAAAATAATACTAGAATAAGACACTTGTGTTATTATTCTTCAATGACTATAAGACTCTTCTTCTTGTTATTATGTGATTATTATTAAATTTAATTCTATACATATTGTCATATTAAAAAACATATTTTCATATTACTTTATATCGAAAATAGGTTTTTAATGAATGGATTTTAAGAACTATATCCATGATTATAAGATTGGGTTTCTAAATTTTGTATCACTGTAGGGTTTAGTTTTTTTAGGATAGGTTTGATTATTTTTTAGATTAGTATAAGAGAACATTATTAAAACTCAAGGGATAAGTCTATGTGATAAATGTAAGTATAGAATAAATTCTATTTATTTTGTTATTGTATAGATTTTGTGGCTATACATGTAAATAAATACCTCTTTGGATATCGTGTTATTGTTGTTGTTGTGAAAAATATGAACCTAGGGGTAATAACTATGAAAAATATGGGTTTTTATCAACTCAATCATCACTATGGCTCACAATGAGTTGGTCAATGATTTTACACACTAATAGAAACTCCCAAGTGTTATTATTTGGTTAATAATATTTTATTTACAATCCAATATAAATTATTTATTTTGATATAAAATTATTTTATGTATTATTATAGAGCCCACCCTAAAAAAAATAAAAGTAAACAAGTGGGTTTTTTTAATATAATGCTAATGTGACGGTGTTTAAGAGTACATAAGTCACTAATGAGTTTTTCATTATTCTATTATGATGTTTATATTTTTCAGTCATGATTATTTTTTTGGTTTTAGAAATGAATTTATAATTGATGAACCAATTTGATAAAGTATGTGATATAAAATATAGTAATTTTTCTATTGATATTACAAATGATAATGATGTTTTTTTAAATGTATTTTAATTTTCACCAAATTATCAGAATGTATGATAAAATAAAAAATTAAATTTTTTTTAAAAAATATATTTTATGGATGGAAGGATTATCATTTCATATCAGGTGATCAAGATGATAAAGCTATGTAGATTTGACATCATAAATATTAAAATCATGTGAATATTTACCATTGAAAATATCACTAATGAATGAGAAATGGTTTGATTTATTTTAGGATTTCATATAGATCTCATTACTTTTGATATGTGAAAAAAAATAATCAATTAAATATAGTTGAAGAATGTAAAAATACATAAATATAATATGTTTGTGTATGATTAAAAATGATTCCTTAACCCATAATCAAATGAGGATTAGAAATAATAAAAACCCAATAAACCAATGGATCAAGTGAAACCCTATTTTATACCTAAAAATAAAATTTGGTAAAGAAAAAGAATGTGAAATAGTATACTCACCCTCTGATACATATTTTTTAATATCCCAGTGGAATATATTTCTATACAATTTACTAAGAATATTAATTTTTCTAAGAGAATCAAATTATCACCCAGGTTATTTTATATTATCATGGAAGTACATCTAATATTGCATTATCCAAACTCAATTATTATAGAATATACATCATGAAAATATTATTATCCTTATATTAGATTAATTTTATTGGATTTAGTAAATTATTGGATTCGCCCACGTAAAATACATAGTAATCAGAAAAATAAAGAAATAAAATTTAAAATTTCTAACTAACCCATGATGATCTATCAAATAAAGGATGACTATGATATATCATGGAAGAATAATTATATTATTTGAGTTTTGAATAACAATATTGAGTTTTTTATATTTAATGAATATAGAAATTTTAATATAATGAGTTGACTATTGTATAAAAAATGATATATATTTTCTAGCTTTGAAGAGATAAAATATCTCTAGAATTCATTTCTTGACCAGAGTTAATCATTTAGATACACTTATATATTTTTTATTATCATGAGTGATGTAATATTTCATTGGGGAAATTTATTAATGATTAAAGAAGGGATTTTGACAATGTGATATTTTATAAAATATACTTTATTTTAATTAATATTAAGTAAGACAAAATTTTCCACTAATAAATGAAAACTAAAATTAGTCTAATTTTTTTATTATTATGAAAATTTAAAATAAAAAACCTCTAGTAAATAAAAAATATTATAATAAAATATCTAATTCATACCAAATATGACTAAAACATTTATTTTTTAAATACATTTCGTAATAAATAAACATTGATTCACAATGTATGAAAATATATATCTAGTTATTTTCTAAAATGTACATCAATTCAAAATATAATAAATTTTAATGGGTTTTTTAACTCAACACCCTTAGTTCAGTTATATTTCGTCTTCATAAAAATATTTTTCCCTTGACTAGTTTGTTCTACCCTATAATTTTATTTCTTGGTATAATTATTTTATCTATAGGGAAAATGATAATATTGATTCAAAAAATCATTAATGATTTTATCCACATAAAAATTATATCATTGTTTTGGATAAGTCTAAAATTCATTAATGAAGATTTCGCCTCATTTTCCATACTTCTCATTCAAGATAATATTAATTTTTTGATTTGGAATCAAAATTATTTATTATCCATCTCGTTTATATTTTATGTATCCTCTATTAATGTGGATATTCAATAACTTTTATTATAATTTGGGTTTCCTAGAATATAATAAAAAAATTAAAAAAAATCCATCCTTTCAAATTCAAAACGGTTGATGTTTTAATCATCAATTCTTTTGATTAAATTTACATCAATTGATGGATGAGATATTGTAGTTTATATTTCTAAAACATTATGTTTTCACTAGTATTTCCATCATATTAATTATTAAATTTTTACCTTTTAATTTATCATTAATGAATATTCTTTTTAGATATAACTGTTTTCAAATGTATCATCATGTTGGATATCTGAAAACATTATGAGTTTTAAAATATTCATTTTTTTCAATATTGATTTTGAAAATTATATATATTCAATTTATCTAAAGTAGTCATTTAGAAAATGGTTTTTCAAAATGACCCCTAAAATAATATTTTATTCTCAAAGTAAATTCATTTCCCAAATATTCTTTTAGAATTTCACAATCATTTTCCTATTTATCATTAAAATAATTATTTTCTTAAATTTTAGTTTTTATAAACCACTATATAAATGTTATTATTAATATATATATATTTCAGTGATTGAATTTTTCACTTAAAATTTTAACATTATTGAGTACATTTTTTCATAACATCTAGAAATGTTGTAAAACCCATTTTTCTATACATTGGATATTTATGATGTGTTAAATGAAAACAATTATCTTACTAATGGTTTTCATTTTTTTGAAGGTAGTGTTCAGGTCAAATACTAACACAGAAATTTTTTTTAATGAAATAAATGGTTACACAAGTCAGAATGAAGGAATTTTGTCCACATCACAAACACAAAGTGGTAGTAACTCAAGTGTAATATCTACCCTCCAATGCATATCATGTGCCAACCCCATATTAGCCTATCCATCAGTGATCCTTCTTGCTTCATGATATGTATGAGTGGAAATGAATTTTATATCTGAGAGAAAGTTTAGGGAGTCCATCCAATGCGCCATGAGAATCTATGTGAGATGAATGGTACCATTCTCGATGGTTTGGATAATAGTGGTGGAGTCACTTTCAATGTAGATAATGTTCTAGTTGTGCAGCTTGGTGAACGAGATAGCATGTATAATGCTCATCATCTCGGCTTCCAATGTGGAAGAAAAACCACAGGATCCATAGTTGCAGCCGAGTGTCTGGTCGAGCTGATTCATGAAGATGGCTGTACAACCCGATGGGCCATGGTTTTCTTTAGAGGCTCAATCCACATTGATTTTAATCCAGCCTGGGGGTAGGGGTGCTAAAAAACATCAATGTTAGATATAGGTCTAGGGAAATTTCCATCAACACTAATACACCTAAGAATCCAATGGTCATAAACTAAGTTATTGCAATGATCTTTTTGAATCGAATCCACCTCCTTTATTACGATGAGAATTTTTAATTTACCTATATTAAGCATGAATGAGTTGTTACATAAATTAATTTCATTTCTACCATACTAGATCACATGAAGGAGCTTTGTTACTACTGCAAAAAAAAAATTCTTGATCTGTTGGGAGTCATTTTGGTCCATACACCGTTGTTTTTGTGAGGTTATAGATCTAAAAAACAACCATCTACAATCAAAAATGTCAAAATATAATGCCAGATAGCCATTTCCATATCACATGAAATAAATAGGTGATTAATATCTTATCTATTTTGGTTAAAAATACGACAATTAGAACAATGATTAATCCCAAAAGCTTTTAATCAGGTATCCATGGGGATTCTACCATGGGTGATATGCCAAACAAGGGTGAATCTCGAGGGTTTAATCCATGCTTTTTTTATGTTTTTTTAACCAGGATAAGTTGTTGTCATCATCGTTGAACAAGTGTTTGTATTAGTTTTAAGAGTTAATCACCCCATTGTGAGGGGATTCCCAAATAATAAAATTGTCCATTTGAGTGATGGGGTATCTTTCAACAATATTCTTGATATCCTCAGGTAAACACGTATTTTGAGAATGAATGACTTTCTTTAATGTTCAATCGGTGTGGAGTGGAGGTTGGTTATTGGTCATTAAAGATATCAAGGGAGTTCCATTACAGTTATCCAACTAAAAATTTAAGATTTAATTTTTACTATCCATCCATCTGGAATTTTTCATAATGGAAGTGAAGGTGTTTTTAATGGTGGCCCAAATAGAAGACGTGAGAAAGTGAGACTGACAATTTCTATGTTTGTGAAGTAAACGCACCCTTAAAAAATCCATTGAAGGAGAGTTATTATGAATGAGGTTCCACATGATCTTTTCTTGAAAAGCTTCATTAAAAAAGGAATGGGTTTTAATACCAATACCCCCTTTATCAATCGATTTCCAGCATATGGCCCATGGGACAAATACCAATTTTCTCTCTAATGTACTCCCAGTCCAAACAAAGTTCTTAATATTAAAATTAATTCACTTTATGAGGCTCTTAAGACATTTTTAAATCATAATAGAGTAAACCTACTTGGATACAATATTGGATTTAACAATACAAATTATCCCAGCCATAGAGAGGTTCTTACCTGTCCAAGAAGAACGATGTCGAAGCATTTGATCAATTATGGGGGATAAGTAAGAAACATTGGGTATACCCCAAAAGACAAAAACACCAAGATAAGTGAAGGGTAATGTGCCCTACTTAACACCTAAGGTATTAGTGATATTTAATTTCATACATGGGGAGGTCTTTGCCAAAGAATATGTAAGATTTGTGCTAGTTGATGTGTTGAACTGACACTTCTTGGTATTGATGAAGGATGTCCTTAAATATATTCACATTTATTTTGTCCCCATGAATAAAGAGAATAATCTCTTAGAAATAAATAAGGTACGAGGGGGCATTCAAGTTTCTAGAGGAATAGATAGATTTGATGTTACCTTTTCTATGGATTGCGTAAGCAGTCTACATAGATAGTCTTCAGTAATGGAGAAAAGAATATCTAAGAGAGGGGAACCTTGTCTAACTACCTTGGAACATTTAAAGTAACCGTTGGGGGAGCCATTAATGAGTTTGGAAATGTGGGATGAATTAAATATGTTTTTAATTTTTTATGAAGATTTCATTGAAGTAAAATTGCATAAGGAATTTACATATGAAATTCCAATCGATGGTATCAAAAGCCTTTGTAGTGTCAAGATTAATGGAAACATTCCCACCTCAATTTTTCCTTTTTAAGAGATTTGTGGATTTAGTGGAAAGACAAATATAGTCTTGAATAGGTCTTCATTTTATAATGCCAAATGGGATTAAGGAGTCATTTCTATTGAAAATAGCAAAAATTATATTTACAACTAAATTGGTGATAATCTTAATGAGAGAGTTTACGAGAGCTATGGGCCTAAAGGGGTGAAGATCATACACATTCTTAGATTTCAGGATGAGGAATAGGAATTGAGAATTTAATTTATGGGGGATAATGCCTCTGGAAACGAATTTTTTCACCATGCAATAGACATCCTCCTAAATCACATCCTAGTGTTTTTGATAGAAACCATGATTAAGACCTTCTGGACCAAGAGCACCGTCATCATTTAGGATAAAGACTGTGTCTTTAATTTCATGGCCAAGAGGGATACTATTAATGAAAGAGTTATCTTCCTCAGTATCCATTGTGGGAATGATATTAGACATAATATCATTATCTATCATAGTTCCATTGATGATATTATGAAAATAAGATATCACATGATTGGAAATTCTTTCCTCAGTGTCAATAATCTGATCCCCCTCTCTAAGATAGGCAGGATGCCTATAAGCATTTCTAAATCTATGAAGGGCATTATAGAATATATAATTCCTATCTCTATAAGTAATCCATTTGGATTTAAATATTTGTTTTTTATGGTTGTATTTAATGTTCAGTAGGGTGATAATTTTAGTAGAAATGATGCTTTCATGTTGGGAGTCTTGAGCAATGTTAGAGGAGGTAGTATCCTTTTGAATTTTAGAAGGTTCTTGTTATAGAAGTGTGATATTATTGTCTATTTAATTTGTTTTATAATTGCACCAGATTTTGAGAACTGGCATAAGCATTTTCAATTTCACCGGGCAGGCAAACACATCGTTCTGACTATGCATATTAGCCCATGAGTTTTCAATGGTATTTAAACATTATGCGTCTGAGGACCAAGAAATGTTATATCTGAAAGGGGACCTAAATTTTTTAGATCTATGAGAAAATCTAATTAAGATGGGATGATTATCAAAAGAAATATTTATAAGTGTGATACTAGAAATGTTGTCCCATATATCTAGGGCTTGGTCATTAGTGAAGACCATGTCTAGTTTATTATCCACCATCCAATAGTAATGTTTTCTATAATAGGTGAATTTAACACCCATTAGAATAACCTATGTAAGGTTATTGAGCTCAATGAAATCTTTGGACTCCATAGTGGAGATGGAGTCATGTGGAGGTCCTACTTTCTCACTAGAAGATAAAATTGAATTATAGTCCCCAACTTTAAACCAGGGATTATGGATAGTGTTACTAAGATGGGTGAGCTCACTACAAAGTGATCTCATATCTTGGTATCTATTACAAGAAAGAAAAAATTAGTATAAAAATGTCATGCTCAAAAATAAAATCACAGGTAATATCTTGATTCAATCTATTTTAAACATTAACAATATGAATAGAAGAGTTATCAAATAACTATAGAGATTCATTAGATCTACCATTACTACAATCCCCTAGGAAAGAGTATCCAGATGGGGGTAAATGCTTCAATGTAGAGATGTAATTGATTTTTGGTTCAACAATAGAAATAAGGTTAGGCCAGTAAGTATTAATAAATATTTTTAAATCATTAAAGTTTCCAGGGTTGGAAATCCCCTAAAAAATTTCAGTATAAAAAATTCATTTGGACCTTTTTTTGAGGGTCTTCCCCCTTTTTTTTGGATCCCGCAGTCTTTGAAATTTTTGAGATTCCAGAGGAAGCCTCCCTTGGAGTACTACTCTGTGAAACCTGCAATGAGTGAGGGGCCAAAGGGAACCTAGAAGAATCTGCATTTCCTGAATCATTTCTATCTTTTTCACATTGGATGTAAGTGTCTGATGTATATTGTTTTTTTGAAGGAGAGACTACTCAGTTCCCTTTGTAATCCTGCAAGATCACAGGTTGCACTTAAAGGGAGACTGGATATCTTAGAGAGGACATCTACCCGGTCTATTCTGGGAGGAACACCCTACCATCTTGCGTCATATCCTTGCTGCTCGGGTAGAAAAGAAGGGTAGCCCTATAATCCTATTCCACCTGCCTAAAATTGTCCTTTTTTAGTGGGGGAAGAGCATCTTGAATGGTGTTTTCAGGGGAAGTGGTTTTGTTATCAAAGTTAAGATTATGCACTTTATTAAAGGTTTTTGAAAGGACATGATTCTTATTATACTGATCTGATGAATCAGTGTTTGATTCATTCAGAAGAGGGATCAAAGGAGAAGAATCCTTTGAAGAAAGACCTGGGATATCCAAATCAGATTGTGGGTGTTAGATAATACCTAGTAAATCCTCTTTAATATCATTTCTAATAACATACTCAACAATTTAAATTTCATGTCCCTCAGCCAGGTCAGCCCACGTATTTCCTTTTTCAGGTTCCAATTATCCAAAGGGGTAGGTCTTGACAACCCATTTTTCCTCCCTTTTCTATGATGTTTCAGGTTTATCAAAGACATTTCCCATCTCCCTCCAATGTTTTTTAACTTCATTCCAACCAGTATAGTTTGGTTGGGGAGGTTTATTATGAACATTCCTACAATTGTGAACTATGTGCCCTACGATTTTACAGAATTCAAAAAAAGGGGGAAGCCTTTCATACTCTAGGTTCACCACCATTTTTTTCATTAGCAGTGAAGGTAATCGATTGAGGGGATTTTTTTTCCATGTTAACTAAAATCCCCACCCTATCAAAGAGACCTAGGTCCCCGTTAACTATTCTTTGATCAAATTTCAATGGTGTACCAATTAAAACAGATAGATCATTCAGAATTTTTGGGTGCCAAAATACCAATTGAGATTTTAAAATCAAACCCATACCTGTGTGGAATTGTTTCTATCTTAGTTGGGATTAAATTAAATGTCCCACTCCACGATGCGAAGAATCATGTATTAATGATCTCACTACAATGGGAATCATGTAGTGATACACACTCCGCTGTGTTTTTTTAATCATGAAGTGATACTGGATCCACCATATTTTTCCAAACCATGAATTTATGCCTTTCCACTATGTTTTTTGGAATTAAATAGTGATTTCTGCTCCACTATACTTAATGGGATCTAATAGCGAAGCCTGCTCCACAATGTCTATAGAAATACAGTACTGATGCCAACTCCATTATGGGAATTTTTCTATGATGCTTGATCCCTCGTGTTCTGAGAAACATGTAGTTATTTATATGACTTTAGTTCCTATTTTTACCATAGCATGGTGTTATAATTCATTTCCATGACATTATGTATCTTTATTATCATGATTTCACTATGTGGATCATGTTTTTTGTCTCATGATTCCAAACTCTTATACTGTTTTATATTTTTTCAATCTCTAGTTTGGATGTCTTTATATGATGTATTATGGTAAAATATCATCATACCATGTTTTTTAAAAAAGATATTTCTCCCATTATCTTGTTTATCATATACTTATATTCTATCCCTTGAAAAAATGTTGAGGAGTTTTTGTCTTAGTGAGTGTTTAAGCTCAACCATTTTTTCCCTATCCATGAATGTGAAGACATGTATAACATAGATAAATTCTAGAAGGGATACTAGTTTTGTTCAATAATCTAAAAAATTTAATATTTATTATAAAATATTTTTCCTATAAAACAAATCCAAAAGGATAATAAATTTTTTTAATGGTATTGAGTTATTATTGTGAGACGTAATGATATACCATAAGTTATTGTTTTAATGAAAATATTGGTTCATCTTAAATTAATTTTAGAAACTATTTATAGATATTTTTTCTACCTTGAATCTGAGAGATAGTTTCTAGGGTGTTCACTTTTTTTACAACTATTTTCCGTTAAAACTACTTCTTTTGGGTTTAATGAAACATTATTTGTTAAAAAACTATAATGCCTATGAATCATACAACCCTGATATGGTGGTTATATTAATATAAATATATAAAATACATTGAAAATAATATAAAAGATCCATTACTTTATAAATATCAATAATTAGGATAAAGAACTAAACAATACTTTAACTTGAAAAAAATATCCATCAAATTGAGACATTAAAATTTGTTATTTCCCAGGAAAATTTTATAATACATATTTCATAATAATCACTATTTCCAGGTTAATTGTGAAAAAATAAAAATTGGTGGTCTAATATCTATAGTAAAGGGTAGCATGAAATGTAGTCTATGAAATATATTCAATGAATAAATAATATTAAAAAAATAATCTCGCTAACAAATTGATTTGTGAACTTAATATATCAATGGATTACATAATAATAAATAAATAAAGTGGTATGAATAACTGATCACATAGATATGTAGTATAAAATTTGAAACTTTATAAAAATTCTATCAATTCATAATATTATGAAATCATATAAAAACAAGAATGATTACAACAAATACCCAAGATAGTTTATCTCATTAGATATATTAATGCATCAATTTTGTATACAACAGAGTGACCAAATAAACACATAATATGTCCTATGGATGCACCATATGAATGAAATGTGAAAAAATATTATACTTTCCCCAAATGAGACACATTATTAATTATGGATAAGTTATTAATAGTTATCCCTATAGAGGTCATATATATATATATAATATCAAAAGTTTCCCTTTAAATGGAAGAATATGGTGAATAACCCATAGAAAAAATATAATCTATATAAATTTATAATGTAATGGAATGTGACATTAACAAAAGATAAATTTAAAAGTAGTATGGATTCTTAATTAAATGGTGTAGGAATTTCAGTAGGAAATATTCAATGAGTTTAATATTTTTTGTGTTCATAAACAAGATATTTGATAGAAAATTTACTCCAGACCCTCACTAAAATAACTATCATTAAAAATTATTATTTTATAAGTATAATTTGAAAATTTATTTCCACACTATAATAACATATCAAAATAATTAACTTTGGATCATAGACAGATTTTGATTAGCTTATGCATATCAAACATGAGTGTGAAATTATGTATTCTATTATCACTACAAATTGTTCACTCTCTAAATATTGAGATGATACACTAAAAACGTTTTAGTGGTTAGTACTCCTTGGAGAATCATATATAGATTCTTCATCCACATGTAGTATGAATACATGGATTTCAATTCCATGAAGTCAAAAACTCATTATGTTATAAAATTAATAAGACGTTTACTTACATATTTAATTTTACCATTGGTTTTCACTAATTATTGAGAATTATGAAAAATTATAAAGGTTATATAATTAGAGGTAACAGTGGTCTCACATTGATAATATGGAATGTAATTTATAATAAACCATTGTAGTGTTTTAATTTAAAACGAAAACTGACATGATAGGACTACAAAAATTAAGTACAAGAAGGGATCAAACATCCTTAAATAAATATAATAGTATCATATTAAAATTTTATAAGGAGATGACATTTGTAATACCTAATAATAAATATATAAAAATATATTATAATACAATATAATTAAAAATTTGTAAGAAGATGAATAATAATTTTCAATTATATTAAAAATAATTGATTTAAATTGAAATAAAATGAGGAATGAAATCAATAAAAATTATATATATATTATTATAATTGGGAATGGTTCATTAAATTAATATAAAATACATGTATGGCCAATATTGTTGGTAAAATTCCAATAAAACAGTGTTCATTAACTTTTGAGTGAAGATGAATGGGTTGATGTGTGCGTAATAAAAAAAAGTATAATATTTACTAGTTTCTAATCACATGCCTTACAAAATGGTATTGGAAATTTAAAAATAATTTTATGAAAAAGTGTTTTAGATCATATTTTATGAGATTTCGGGAATTGGTTTTTAAATGATATCATTTTCAAATCAAAATTTGTTATTTTATATTGTTGAGGTAAGAGAAATATATGTTTTCCAAATAATATTTTTTTATGAACATTAATTTTTTAATTGGATGTTGAAAAGTTTTTTATTGATTTAGATTTTAATTTTAATACATTAAAATATAATATTTTAATGTAATATAAAATTTTAATGTATGTAATTATTTTAATTATTATATCATGTTTACATCAGAATTATTACATCATACATACCATATATTCAAACCAAAATTTAAAATTAATAGAAATATTTCACCAACTCGTTATATTATGAACCATCAATAGACACATAATACTAGTTCACTAGATTCATATATGAATATTTTTATGATAATATTTTTTGAAATTTTATAATTTTGATTGATGATTAAAAATATTGGCTATTTTCAAAAATATATATTAAATGAATTTCTATTATAAATTATTTCTTATAATAAATATTATTTTTATCCAAAATAATATTATTCTAATTGTATTTACATACATTATTTAATATATATTTCTCTAATACTAATGAATTATATTTTTATGAAAGTATTTTATTAATATTTTTAGACACATTCATGAAATAATGTGGCATTATAATTATAATGGTATGATTCCCAATGGCCAGCTTTTAACATTCATATTAACTATTATATATAAATAGAAAATATTGACATCCTATGTAGAGGAACTGTAGCAGTAGTGATACTATTGATCAGCGGCTTCTGTAGCGGCGGTAGGTCACTATAGCGGCACTGGTACTGTGCGGGCATTGTAGCACCAGGGTTACTATTCAAAGAATAAGAATTGGGCCAAAAATTTTGGCCTACGGACTATGTAATGGGCAATAAGCCCACTGGGACTGCGAGTTGTGAAATGTGTCTCCCTCTACCTATATAAAAGAGGTCTTTTCTTTGATTTATTAATAAAAATGAGGCTTCAGCCCCAACCTTTAAAATAAAATATATTTTTTATTTGTTTTAGTGTTTGATCCAATATAGTTTAAGATTGTTTTTTTCCATAAATTTTAATGTCTTCTCGGTCAATAGTTTCAAAAATTATTATGGATTTTTTTCCAGCATTTTTTATTATTATTTATTATACCATGATGATGGAATAATATAACTTCAATTATAAAATAACTTTATTAATTATTTTGTTTTCTTATAGTTATAGAATCCTAGTTATTGTAAATAAATATTCATTTACACTTTTTCTGAGAGGATAATTATGACCCAACCATGGTTATTTATGATCATGAAAATCCATTATACCTTTTGAATTTCTTTTTCCATAATACCAAAAATTAATCTTCTTATGTTTATACTAATCATAAATCATTCATGGATAGTAGTAATGATCATGTTCAACTCCAAAGTAATCATTTCCTTTGTTTTGATATAAGTTCTACCATATTCATCTCTTCTAACCAGATACACGTTTTTACCCTATGGAGGAGGCCATCAAATTTCTATATGTGATGTAAATATTGAATCATAACCATTCATTAAAATAATTTGAATGATAATGAATAAAATATATGTATAAAATAATCATTTTCTAATTACAATACCTTATATAATCATTTATAATGTCTTTATTAACAATTCAAATGATATTGTGTTTTTATAACCTTTGATCCCCTTCTGTTCTGTTATGTAAAATATACCATAATATTATATGAACAATAAACTTATACTATGTTTTACCATTTTTTATATGATCTTTGTATAATTGAGTTTTCATTGACTAAGAGTTTCACCATTCACTTACTATGTTGAATTATTTGCTTCTTAGATTAGAGAATATGACTATAGAACACAACATCAATTTGTAAAATATATTGACACCCCTCAATGTTTCAAAATAAAAGAACCTTATATTTTCAAAATAATGGAAATATAATATTTTCAATTAAAAAACCTATAAAGGGGTTATTTTAAAAAAAATCATGTTTTATATCACTAAATTATCACTATAATCATAATAAAAATTGTTAGTAAACAAGGAAAAAAGTCAAAATGTTTTTGTTTCCTAAAATATTTCCATAGAAAAGTAAATTGCTCACTAAACCAACAAGTATAGGTATAATTTTTATAAATTTCATTTTAAATCCATTCACATTAAATGTGTTTTAATACATTAAGTCATAATAATTTGGGTTCTTTAACCCTTAGTGGATAAACTTATTTCCCGAATCATATTTAATTCTTCAAGATGGTTGAATCCCTGTAAGAATTTTATTAACATGTAGTGAGATTATACGTTCCCCTGGAAGAACAGTACATTATAATTATATTGGGGTCACTCTATTAAACTATCAAATTTTGTGTTGTATTTTCAAAACAATGACACTTTTATTTATGTTTTATACATCATCAAAAATTCATTGAGGAACCCATCATTATAATGATTCTCAACTATCATCCTTAGTGTAGTTATTCCATACCATTATTTACTCATTCTAATGATGTCAATTATGAAATATTTATTCCATAACCAATATATTCACATAGATATAAATACCCATAAGAAAATGAATTCACATATCATGACTATTTTTAGTTCTATAAAATTGTATCACACTCTCGAACCATTACTGTTTCTTATCTCATGAACCCAATTGGAATGAAACAAAGGACCTATAATCAAGAACATATCTTGTGTTCCCACAACATGATTTTTATAATATTTTCATTGGATATATTATTCACAATAGGTTTTCCTTTAAATTTATAAATAACTTGTTATTGAAGATATTCAATGATGCTTAACTATAAAAATCTTCTACATAGGTGAAAATTTCAGGATAATATAACACTCACGAGAAATACAGAATACAGTATTATCTAAATATGTGATAAGGTATTCTTATAAAATATTTATGTATCCACTGAATAGGGATCAACCTTGCATGGACTAGAAAATGTTATGCATTTTATAAAGGAAAACGGTGAAAATACATTAATGTTAATAACCAATAATTGGATGCTAGAAAAAAAGTAATATGCCTTCATGATAAACCTCCCCTGTCTAAGTTGTTAGAAAAAGATCTGGATAAAAATGGATAGAAATCATATGAGGTACACCATATTACCATAATAAATGAAAATATTTTTTTTTCTAGAACCCTATTTGTAGAAAATAAAATTTAAAAAATTATATTCCGTTTAATATATTATTTATAATAACTGGTATAAAATAATATTTTTTTAGGATATCAAGGCATTGATGGTCTCCCAAACCATATAATTTTTATTCAAAGATTATCCATTATGATTTTCATTTTGAAATTAATTCTACATTTCAACACCTAAATGAACTATATATAATGTATAGTGATGGTATATATGATGATATATAAATAATTATAATGATTTTATAGGATGCACTTGTCTTATAGGAAACCACATATCACATATATGTCAGTTAACCTATTTTTATGGTGATGGTACATAAGCCTCTATATTTGGACTGTTGATATTAGTATAATTTTACATGGTTAGGAAGAAATAAAATACTGATTCTTTATTATATGGGATTTACCTCAGAGTATAGTGTAAGTACATACATTATTATATCAAACAAAACTATATCTATCCAAAGGAAAATGACTTAAATTTGATGGATTGAATTATATTTCATTTAATTTTTTACCAATAAACTAGTGGTCTTGATTTATGTTTTCCTTTATTATCCAATGTTTGAATCATTAGATCGTCATTATATAACCTTTAATTTTTTTCACTGATCATCATGAAATAGTGACTTCGGAGGGACTGAAATCATTTCTATAAAAATGTTTGAATTTTTTTTTCAAAGGTAAAAATATATAGGGGCATGAAAAATGTAGATCCACCTCAATTGTATATAAATATGATTAATAACATAAATTATATTAGAATAAATTCTTAATAGATTCTGAATGTTTTACCATTGTCATACCCTAGTTCCAAATATTATGAATACTATTTTCAACAACTATAGCTCCTACCTCTATATAAGTTTGAAATTCATAATCATATACATTAACATCTATTAGAAATATCTCTTCATTCTCAACAAATGATTGATTATCCTTAACCATGTTTTATGTGTTATAGATCACATGATGTTGTTTTTCTATCTCTTTATATAGGGTCAATTAACAAAGTCCATCCATAATATAACACATTACATCCTCAATTTAATGATGATAATCATCATGAATTGAAATTACTTAAAGATGGATATACATTTCTATGGATTCGGAATTTTAAATCACTAAATATGGTGTGAAAATTTTGTAATGAGAAATTATGACCCTTCACATTATAATTGATGACACATTAGTCATAAAACTATCAAACATGAAAGAAAAATATTTTTTGGAGAGGATATAGCTAATTTCATGGATCATTGACATGAGAACAATGAACCACAGTTGATATTTTTATCCACACATTAATATTATAATTCGATAAAATCATCCATTTTCTACATCTATGTTACGATCAATTATAGTGAAAATCAGAAAATTTGTGATGAGAACACTCATGAATGAACTTGTTTCAAATCCTATCAAGTGATAATGTACTCTATTATTCTTTTCTTTCATTATAAATATAGATTGAAATATCTAAAAAATGATAATTTGAGACTTCATGGACTCTATAATGGATAATAAAAATAACCACAAGGTGATTTTCCTAAAAATAAATGAGAATAAGTTATATGATGGAAAGTAGTAATATTAACCATCATTATATATAGCATTGTCGACATCAATTTTGAAACACCATCAGATGGTATGGTGGGAAGGTATTCTCATGAGAATTTCACTGTAGGGATTGGAAACGTTTCATCCATTTATAGGGGTATTTCATACTCTAGTGAAGAAACAAACCATGTTGTAATTTTTTAATTAAAAATGAATAAATATTCATTGAAGAAATTTTCCTCTTGGAACTGACACTGGTTAAAAAACTATCAATGAAATTCCAGTTAATTGGATTATTAAAATTGATGTATAGATTAATTAAATTTAAAAAAAATACATATAGATTTTCTATTTGGGTCCTAAAACTATACAATCCCATTAACATGTCTTGGGTCGATTGGGATGATCATCAACATGAATGAGTCATGAGTAATAATATATTACACAATGGATTCAACAATAAGTAATTCTAAGGATGTATCGTTTTGGTAAATAGAGTTTATATACTCTTTGGTAGTTAATACGCACATGTCTAGGAAACTCAAATGAACAATTAAATAAGTTCACTAATTATAATGAAGTCATAAATTTAGCTGAATGTATGGGTGATAAATTATATCACTCAGTCATTAATCTCATGAAAATATGTTTTGAAAATGACCTTTCCCACTTCCTAGTGTTAATATATATTATAGGTATCTCTCTAGTAGGATTCATCGGGGATTATCCCTGATGTTTTTCAATTGGATTTGAGATATTTTCCCATATATTAATTGATATGTAATAGGTTCTTTCCTCATGGAATCCTTTTTATGAGTAATCAGCTGGTCTAATTTTATCTATTAGGTCAAATATTCTCAACATACAGTAGGCGGAATACCTCTATTGTCTTCCTATAAAATTTTATAATAATGTTTATAATAATATTAATAATAAAAATAAACCTATATGAGAATATATCTTACTTATCCCCTCTATGTCTTATGACTATCCCACAATAAATAACCAATATTTTCATAATAATATTTTAAATCATAATTGAATAAGAATAAATATATAATAAAAATAAATTCATGAGGAATATTATGTTTTTTTTCTTTGAAGACTATATACTTATTCTTCTTATTTCATATAAGATCACCAATGTCTCACACAAATATCTCCTCTCATAGTATTCTTCTTATAAATATCCTAAATAACACAATTCTACATAAATGATGAAAAGGAAAAATAATAAAAGGATTACAAAGAATAATATTAAGAGTTAACAAGGTAGATATTAATGATCACTCATTCATAACACTAGCACAATGGTATGAGAATATTAGATTATCATTTTAAAACCATACCCTATATATAATTTATCGTAATCATGATTCATTGATGAAATATTGTTAGTTAATGAGACATAGATCATAATGTTATCATATAAATGTTATATGGGATATTAAAAATAAAATAATAAATAATTCTGTGTCACACACATAGAATGAGATAATAATTTCCCTTTTATTCATAGTCACTTCTAATACTATCATGTTAACTGGGATTACTCCCCATTATTTAGTCAAGGAACACCCCCAACACCATAACAGTTAATTGGGACAACTACTCATTCAATAGTCAATGATCACTAATTTGAAATCCTGTGGATTGGGTTCACTCATACTTTTATATTCAAGGATGACCACAAAGTCTACCAAAATAGAAAAATTCATTTCCCGAACATGGTTCACTCCCCCATTTGAGTGTAGTTTATCTCATGATATATCAATATTTTCTATATTAATTAGTTGGATATATAATACTGAGCCTACCTCCCAAAAAATTAAAATCATATTTATGTGTTCCATAAGATCATAAAATAATCATCATATCATAACTCTTGAAAAATGTAATAGAATTTTAATTTCATTGACTGTTTATGGTGACATAAATGTTTTCTCTTGCCATGTATGTTAAAAAAATTATTTATTTCACACATTCTATTAATATACAATTGTACATCATTTAAAAAAATTAATTCAAAAATTATCAAATATTATTAGTGTAATTATTTAATTTTATAAACATAAAATGGAAAAGTAAATAATATATTCCTAATAAAGGGGAAAATATATTTCTTTTCAAAAAAAAGATTTCAATGATTTAAAGTGAAAATTTATGGAATATGGTTCAATTATATTAATATTTCGTGAATTAAAATATTATATGATAATTATGTTTTATCATTAAAAGTAGATAATGAAAATTCATAATAAAAAACATAATTTGTAATATTCAAAATAAATAATGAGATTATTAAATAAAAAAATTTATAATTTTTTATCTTTTGAATCAAAACAGAAATGATTTATTATGATCAAATAAATCTATAAATATTATTAATATAATGAGATATGTGATATAAAAATTAAATGGGTAATTATATACCCCCCAAAAATAATCATGTCTTGAAAAAGTAATATTTCTCATAAGAATAGAAGTGACACATTAAATATTGTAAATCTTTTTCAACTTTCATTGAATTATATAAAATATAATTTATGATTAATTTAATGTATGAATTCTTATATAAAATTTTTTTTACAAAATTATAATAGCATATTTGTCCCACTTCAGGAATTTGAATTCCAATTTATAAATACTTCCATATTAAAGTCCTTGTTTAAGGGTTTTAATTTCTTTGTTTTTTAGGAGAAATTATAATTGCTAGTTCTAAAACTTGTTCATTTATAATATGTTCTAATATAAATTATTTTATCCTAAAAATCAATATCACATATAATCATTATATATAGAGAGATTCATACATTATTAGCTAATATTGAAACACGAATTACATTACTCATTAAAACTCTAGGTCATATATATGCATGAAAAATGTTTTATGTTTATTTGAGTGGTAGAATGAAATATATGTATATAATAATTCAAAATTTAAAAATAATAATTTTTCATATATATGCATTAATTATATCCTTATTTTGATCCAGATAAAATATAAAGGAAAAACAAATGAAATTTATTTTTGAAGGTCTTAGTCCAGATACAAACATGAGTGACATTATAATATTCCAACAGATGGGAAGACTATAATTTAGATATCATATTATAATTAAAGAATCATATTGAAATCATTAGTATCATATAACCCCTTTAAACCTATCATAATAACCATTCATTAATTGTGATGATTAAAAACGTATTACACCCCTACATGTGGATGGAAAGACTTATATATGGAATGGGAATTTTATATAATTATATAGGATGAATAGTTTTTTGTGAAATGTATTGAAATTATCATAATAATATTTCAATATATTAGTATACTACATAATTCATTTTAGAATGTTTAAAATTAATTTTTTGAAACTAGAAGAATAATTAAATTTGAATGAGTCAGTAAAGATGTATACTTCATCTTCAGTTGACTTCCTTTGGATCTCTTGAAAAAGGACATAGAGATGAAATATCTTGAATATAATAACCAAGGAAAATGTATAATAATTTTTAGAGGAGAAATTGTTATGTATTTTTTAGGTTTATGGCTCAAAATGGTGTAAATAAAATAGATAAGCAGTTTCCATTTATAAAGGTGTGAATGGAAATAATTATAATTACTAAAAAGATTAAAATATTATTAGGTTATTCTCAATAACAATTCTATAAAATGGAATTATATTATTAGAAAAAAATATAAAATTTCAAGATACATTTATTAATAAAATTATATAGGTTTGTGGTTCATTTTAAAGTATATATATTTTTTAACCCATTTGGTAACCACTTTTATCCATTACCACGATAAAAACTTCTACAATTTTAAAATGTTAGATAATTCATTATAAAGTAAATTTTGTATTATAATTTTCCATTGGATGAATATTTACACCATATGTTATCCTCTTGAAATATTTATATATTTTTACTATTTCGTAATTATTAAAATATACATTATTTTCTTAAAATATCAATAATATCAATTGTGAGATTATTCATTTAATTTTTCTCTAAATACTTCAAGGAAATGATTTAATTAGAATATATTAAAATTACAAATCAATATAATTCTATATTTATGTAAAAAGTCATATAAAATAGTATTCATATAAATTTTTTTATATTCAATTTTTTTGAAATAATTTTTTATATTTTTGAACTAACTGAAAAAAATCATTATTGACATTACATATTCATTTATGAAAATTTTTAATAAACCAAAATTAGAAATAAATTATAAAGATATTGAAAATTATTTATCCTTAAATTATAATTTGAATTCATATAATAAGAAATTATTTTCCATTATGAACAAATTTTAGAGACATTAATGTCAATATAGCCACATTTTGTATTTATTATTTTATTAAATTAATAAAATGGTAGTATTCATAATAAATAGCGCCAAGTGGGAATATATTATAGATTTGGATTGTCAAAGATGATATAAAGTCTTCTAATATAAAAATTTATAGTTCCAAATAAATTTTAAAGCCTTACTGCAATGATTTAACCCTATTATAAGTGTTTTACCATTAATGAGGGGTCAAAAAATTAACAACTCTTAACACTCATATTGATGAGAAATAAAAGGGAAATATGTAAAGAAAATCAACCTCCTTATTCAATATAACTTTAAATATTTAAATATTTTTCCTCCATATGTGGATGGAATTTTTATATTATAAAAACACAAAAAAAGAAGAGAATAATTTTTCAGAAAATACATTTTTATGAAAACATGTTTTTGTAATTAATTTAACAATAAAATTTATTCCAATGAATATTATTGTATAATTTAAAAAATATAACTAATTTCATTTTGAAACTATTTTAAATCAAGATATAAAATATTATATTCTTGAAAAATATACATTTTTCAATAAAAATAAATATTTTTCACTCTTCACAAGAAAATCCATATTTAAATAAACCCAAAAAAATCATCTAATGTTTTTTTATATGATGTAATAAAAATTGATGTTAATTTTATCAAATAATGTTCTAAAATTAGACAATATGAAATATAAAATTTTCTCAAAAAAATATTATCATCAATTTTTATGAAATTTTATTTTTTAAGCATAATATTAAATTACAAAAAACAATTATCCATATTATTTTTCCAAAATAATAATATTTTTATCAATTATGAATGGTTTAGAGTTTTATATATGCTGTCAAACATAATATTATTATTTTAAATTCTTGGTTTGTTACATTCTCCCCCCCATTAGTAATTTATATGCTAAAAAATTGATCCTCTAATCTGCATTCAATTGTCTCATATTCTAAAAATCCGTTCTTGAACACCAACATAAGAAAGTGTTAATAAGACATCATTTAAAATCAGACTATGAGAAAGATAATGTTTACCTAAAATAACACATCATCCTTTTTTCAAATAAGGATATCATTAGTAGAATGTTAAATTGTAGATATCTAGAAGAAATCTATCCTCCAATGAATAATATATAGCGATAGAGAACATCATAAAGAAAATGTTAAAGGAAAAAATCCATAAATCTATGATGAATGAAAACCCATCAATTATTTTAAAATGAAGTTAAAAGATTACATTTTTATTTCTTGATTATTTTCCTATGGGTGAGGGATTAATTTTCTATCATGATATTAAACATGAAAATATATACTTATATTATCCATTCTATTTCATATATACAATTTCATCATTCAATTATTTCATGAATATTTTCCAATTTAAATTTTATTCCTACAAATGATGATGAATTTTCAATGCATAATGAAATTAAATTAAATTTTAATGTCTCATAATATCCAAAATTCATTCCTCCTATCTATAAATATTTACCAAAAACATAGTGGTTAGAAGATGTTATAATATATGAATAAATAATATATTAAACTATAAACCCTTAATAATAACACCTATAGTTAAACATAATCCAATCCATAAATATTTATCCAGGAGATCTTTAAAAATTATGTCTAAACATACCAAAAATTATAAATATGTTCCAAAACCTTCCCAGAAAAAACATAGTATTGTTTCCCGAAATAGTGTAATGTTGATCTTTTGGATCATAACAATCATGTGAATACATAGATCATATATTCTCTTAAATTTATTATATAAATTTAATTTCCATAAAACCAAAAATGAAAAATATATGATTCCATGAATTAAATATAACACTATGTGAAGATAAAAATTATAGATTATTAAATATATTACATAAAACAAAAAATTCAATAAACATCATTTAGGATTACAAATATAACATTGTCATTAAATAACTACACAATTTCTATGTCAAAAATACAATCCTTTTTTACATAATAATTATAAATAATCCCTTTATCCAAATTAAACATGATCTCCATACCAAAAAATAACATCTTATGGTTATTGGTACCATTGGATAGGTGTTATCAAATCCACAATGATAAAATATTGTGGAAAAATCATGTGATGTTTCGGGATAATTATTTCAATAATATTATTGATTAAACTCTTTTACAAAAAAACTACCTTGAATAATTTAATCAATTTACCTTAACTATTGTCATAGAATAGGTTGATCATTATTATATGAGTTAATCATAGGCTTATGTAATTACATCATATAATTCCAATATTCAACACACACGAGAAATTGAACTATAATTGTTTCCTTAGGATTATCATATTATCCCTCCATCAAGATCATCATTTTTTATCAATAATTACAAACTTTATTAACTCAATTCCTATAAATAAAACATATAATCATTTCATTGAGGAATTTACATGATTTATTTTTCCAAAATTCCCTACATGTAGGAAGATAAATCTTATATCGTCTATGGTTTTCATGGAAATCAATCATTATCATGTTTGTTGTTTCATAAAACTCACCCATGTTAAGGTTGTTAATCATATAATGAAATAGCTTTTTAGGAATAATCAAAATTATTCACCATCCATCTCTATTTTGTGTTTATTTCTCGTGAGTAATATCATTATATTGTTTTTTAGCTTTATGATGGATCCTTCGAGTTTCAACTATTAAATTAACCAAAATGTTAAGTGTGGAAAATGATAGTTATAGAGAGGAATCATATAATATTTAAAAATAATTATTTCTATTTCTAAATCATGAAACATAATTTTCAATCTATGATGCCTTATTTTTATCCAAGTACCTCAATAACTATCAACTATTAAAATCATTTACAATGGTTAATATGTATAATGAGATTTTACCAAATCATATGTCACATGTGTGTAAAATCATACTCACAATATAGTCATACAAACCATGCACCAGAATAATGGTTGATATATATTAGAACAACTCATTTTAGGGCAATTACTCCTTGATACATCTATTCCAAAACAACATAACCATGTGGAATCTAGATTGGCATTTATATCTTGTAATTTCAATTTATTTTTTTCCTTAAAAACATTAGGATGATATCCTATACATAGACTTGTCCCTAGTGTTTTAACAAACTCTATTGAATCATAATCTCAAGAAATTAACAAATTCTATCCAATAACACCAAAAATGGTGACACCTGATTTTTATACATAGATAATAAATATTAATAGAATAATATCCCAAAAATATTATAAATATATTCTTGATCATTATAATGGATTAATTTATTTCCAATCTTGTTACACAATAATCTTATTTTAGGTATGATATTTAATGTATTTTATTAATATCATCTCATAATATACTCCTCTAATATATAACGTATATAAAATATTTCTATAAAATCGATCAAAATTTATATCAAGAATGGGTAACCTCATATGATTATTAAGGGTAAAAACTGAAGATATCAATGAACACTTAATAAAAGCATTAATTTAAGGGTATGAGAACATGATCATTTCATTGAAAATCAATACTGTTCATATCAATGATCCTAATTATGAGTCATGGAATAAATTCTCGACATTTATAAGAAATTAATCATAAAGGAATCAATTAATATGTTTTATTATGTCATAATATTAGACCAACACATAATTACATAGATTGTATATAAGTATAGAATATAATATCCTTAGTATTAAAGGATCACTTCCTAGTCGATCAGTGTGGACTGAGTGTATTGCCTATTCTATACTCAAGGATAACTCTCTACACTATCATACTGCTGTAGATTCACTCCCCATTCTATTGTAAATGATCACTTAAAAAACTATCAGAGTGGATTGGGTTCAATCTCAATTCCATCTTTATGGTTAATTCGTAATAATATCATAGTAGATAGAGTCTCTTACTAAACAATCTTCACTACCTATTATAGTATAATTTATCTCATGAGATCTATATTTACGGAATTTACTAGAGAGATATATAATTTTAGGACCACCAATATCATAATTATAACCATAAATATGTTTTCCAAAAGATCATAATACTTTATTCATATCCACACTCATGAAAAGTAATCATCTTTTATAAACATATCATTATTGTCTAACCCATGGAAAATAAATGATTTTCATAAACATTTCTTCAATTCAATGTATCATAACAATTTTAAAAATAATAGGTTTCATAAAAACCCTATCATCATAATAAAAAACTTATAGATATGGAATATGGATGATATGATAGGATTATATCCCCTTTAAAAAGTATATGTCATCAATGATTGTTAGCAAGGTTGAAAAATACCAATATTAAATCAGATGGATAATTTCGTGAGGAAAATAATCCTTTCACATTGAGATAATTTATTTTAAATATATAAATTTATAAAATATTGTGGAAATCATAATATTTTAAAATAAACATTTATTAATTTAAATAATTCCTTAAATTATTTATCTTTCATAGTGGAGGGAAACTACGATCATTCCATGCACATTAAAATGATGTTCCATTTCAATTGTTCATGTAAAAAGTTAATAGAAACACATTGGGAAAATGAATAAAAGATACTTTTCAAACCATTTTATAAAAAAAAATACATGTATAAAATTAATCTAAAAAATAACAAGATATTATTAAGAACATTAATGAAAAAAAGTAAATAATACATCATCATTAATGAAAAGGACTCCCAACCAAAAAGAATATGACATCTATTTTTTATTAAAAAAATTACATCAATAATATTTTATTAAAAATTGAATGAAAATATTTCTATTAAATGAAAATTAATATAAACTATTGGAGAATAAAATAATGGGTTTAATGAATGTTTTATAATGAAAATTCATTACCAAAACATAATCATATAAAATGACAAAAAATAATGAAACTATAACATGGACCCAAAGGTCATTGGTATAATTAAAATGGTAAGTCCCATGAAAAAATCAGGTAAAATTAAAAATTAATTATCAATTATTGTGTTATATTCATGATAAAAAATATAAATTTTTTAGTATATAAGACAGAAAATAAATGAATGGTGATTTTCATAAATTCCTCTAGAAAATAATCTTGGACTAGAAATCCCATAATCAAAGATCTATGTTCATTGACATCAGTCTAAAATTATGTATAAAAATAAAATTCTATTATAACACTTTAAAAATATTTTTTTTAATATTTATAATAACATATATTTTCCATTTATAATGCGTTAACACCCATTTATAAATAATTCCTTAACGAAAATATTATTTAAGTGTGATAACCATAAAAATTTTAATCAGAGTTTCTGTTTGGTAGTTCTGATAAAGGTACATTGATCATGGTTCCATTTTATATATATTTTTGTAATGATATAAATATTTTTTATATTACACGCACAAACACACAAATATATATATATATATATGTATCCAAAAAATAAAAATGTAATAATTATTTACATCATTCGTGGAGATGGATTGTCGTACTTACTTATTATTATTCTTTCACTTTTCAATGGATTTAAAACATAGTGGTATATAATAATTTACCATTATTTAATAATTATTATATCATATATATCATATATATATATTAAATATTAACACATTTTAATCCATGTAAAATGTAAGTGAATAAAAATCAGACCAACTTGTGAAGCGATAGTCAAGAAGTACACACGAGAATGTTTATCATATACCAATAGATTATGAGGTTGGAAGATAAATATGATATTATAATTCTATAATTATCATTATTTCATAAATATAATATATATTGACTAATCCATTCACAATAAACATCAATGAATGATGGTGGTCAAAATCAAGTTACATTATTTTGTGGAGACGATACATCATATGTAGGTGCGATGTATGTTTTCTACTTATATAAGATGGAATAGAGATTTAATTTTTTTAAAGAAAATAACAATAACAAATCAATATATTTATGTTAATTGATTCAATATTTTAGAATGGTACAACTAATGTGGAATAATTATAATAAGACTAAAATGTAAAAGAGTAGGGAAACACTATTACATATTCATTAGTAAAAATTGTTTATATAACTATTATGAGACCTAGGTTTGGACTTCTGAGAATAATATAACCCATATAATTTTTATAAGGATGGATAAAATTTATATTTTATGGTTTTTTATATGGATTGGAAAATTTGGTTTAAAAAAGTGTGCAGTTGATTACTTTTATAATGGAGGGAAAGGATATACTTTAAATAACAATTTTGAGTAAAGTATAATTTGGTTATTATAAATGAAAATGAATCCAAAATGGACATCAATGAATTGGAAATGTGAATAATTTGATAAAATAATCATCAAATCAAAATTTGATAGGTTTTGTTCCATAGTAAACTTTTATTTTCAACTAACCCCTTTATTAACCATTTTTATCTTTAATCATATGAATGTCTTTTTTCATTCATAACGGGTTATGATTTTACATATAATGATACAATTTGATTATAAATGTAACGCACCGACCCCCGTTACCCAGAGTTGGTGCATTATTACATAACATTTTCATGATCACAAGAAAGATCAAGTCTCGAAAGACCGATTAGATTGGTAGCCTTGGAATAACTAGATAAATCCATAAAGTTTTACATTAAATCATAAAAAAACAACTTGTCTTCATATCCCCTAATACTCTCCTTGCAGGTCATTCATAAATTACTTCTTCATAATACTGGGAAAAATAAAATATTGAAAGGGGTGAGCTCAGATGGTCAGTAAGGATAACATTATAGCAGAAGCATTCATAGATAAGCATAAACACTTAAGGAAGTTTATAACTAAAACAAAAGCCTTTTAAACTTGAACTTCAGCAAAAAATGGAAACGATAAAATAAAATAATTCCATTTACATACTCACATGGATATTCTAGTAGTCTAACAATCCCATGCAATATCAATAACCACTTTCATAATGATGGAATGCATAATGCTAGACTATCATAACCACATAGCCAAAGCCTCGTGCCAAGACTCCAAATAAGATTTTTCCAAGGCCTTGTGCCAAGACACAAGTTTGTCTCATGAGACCTACTGATGCATTGAGGTGCTATAGCGGGCTCCACCCGTCACTTATTATGTCCAGTGCATTCCTCATATGAACAGGTTTAAACATAACATAAACATTCGTATTAAAACTAGCATATGAAATGTCAATACTTTTACCACAAACCATTAATGGTATAAAAATAGCACATCCCCAGTCAAACATAACTCATTCTATACAATATGGAATATTTTATTGTATCACATTAACATCAATCAAGAATAATGAAGGATTTTGACGTAGATTAAAATAATCATCAAAACTATTTGAGAGAAATATCCCCCTTTTCTTGAAAAAATTTAAAAGTCACACTATTTGTCAAGAATCCATTTAAAATGGATTTTAGAATCAATGTTTCCCAAACCACTTTGAAACATTTAAAAGGAGTTTTTAGTTGAATACATTAATGTCCATATAAATAAATCCTTAAAACCATTTTTAAAACATGGACATTAATGAGAAATATTTAGAAGAATAAGTCTTTAAAACATTTAAAAATGGTATTTTAGTTAGAGTTTCTAACCAAAAGAGAGACACTTGAATACAAATAGTTGAGGTAATAAAAATATTTTAATATCATGAGAATAAAGGAATTCATGATATACTATGTCAAATTACATTATATACACCACATAAAAGTGATTTCGTGTATAACAACAAAGAAGTCTCAATGGAATTTAAGTTGAGATGAAATCTCTCATAAAGGTCGTATCCTTATGTTAAGGATAAATCAACGACATAGTTATGTGTAACAAATATAAATACACTAAATATGATTGGATATATAGTGTAAAACAATCAAAGGACATTCACACATAATCTTGTAAAAACAACACCAATGAATTGGATGTTTAACTCAACAAATGGAGAATGAGTTAAAATTACTCTTATCAAATTCATATCGATGACTTGAGAAATTATCAATGGAGTGATTATGTGTATCAAAAGTATATCCACAGGAAGGGGAGTGGAAATTATGACATAATAAAATGAATAGTGATTCCACACATAATCTTGGGGTAATATAATCAATGAAATATGCGTAAATCCAAATGAGTAGAAATTGAAATCTCAAATTCCCTTATCGATTAGGTAACTTACGAAACATACACCCATTAAATAAGGATCATACAATGATGATGTAAATGCCCATAAATTAAATTATATTACACAATGAATAAAATCATGGGCAGTACACATACACCACATGCAATAAATAAGTGGTGAACAATGGAATTCTCAAGAAATTAAAGTGAGATAAGAAACACCATACCACGTTGTAATCAACTGAGTCGTGTGGAAAAAAGTTAATAACCACCAAATGATTTACCAAATAACATGAATATAAAGATAATCATGATAATATATATAAAATGGCAGTACAGAATACTCCACTTTCAATAATTTAGTGGCGAACAATCGAAATCTCATGGAATTGAAAGTGAGACAAGAAAATCCCTTAATTTGTACTTTTTCCTAGGTTGACGGTAGATTAACCTCTTGTATAATGGTGAAATAATTGTTATTTAATTATACAAGAATCATATGAATTAATATGATATCATATATGATCTTTTAACATTTACTTGTTAATAATATCTTAGAATTATCGTCATTTCGGGTGTTAACGGGTTCATTTTACTTTATATTCTTTATTATGTGAGCCATATTTGTTATTAATGGGATATATATTATTCATATACAGAATGATATCAAGTCCTTAGATACTATTTTTAAATCATCAAATTATAATTATACTTGAATGGATATGATGGAGAATGAATCTCATCGCGTTCGTGGAGACGGTAGTCCGTACGTACGCACGAGCGACAATATCATTCTTTTGATATTAAAATAATATAAAATTGGATGGTATATCATATATACAGAATCATTATCATGTTATATTTATTATTTACATTAGTTACACATCATTATTATACCCATCAAAATAATAATATATTGAATAACAATTACTCCACGATGTGAAGACGGTAAGTCGTACGTACGCACGTATGGTGACATGTTATTCAAAGGATGGATAGAATACTGAATATGGTTGTACCATATTTATAATAACATCACAGTATATATATGATACTGTAGTTATTATTTTAATAGTTAATAACAATGAAAGATGAAGTGGAAGAATAAAGGAACTTGAAAAGGGGTGGTGAAAACATTACCTCTTCTTCGGGTTCTTCCTTTTCATTTGATCAAAAGGGCTCCTTAGGATGGATTTCTGATCAAACTAAATCCTCTAGGTTGTAGTGAGGGAAGTTGAGAGAGTATTTGGGAAGGGTTTGGCCGAACCAAAAGGCTTTGAAGGTTGATGAATTGTGAAGGAGGAATTCCCTTTTATAAGAGGGGTGAGGGGCACCTTTGGAAATGCTAAAACTATTAATTTATAATAAATTCATATTCGGTTTCTAATGGCTCCAAAGTTGATTATTAAATGTTTAAGGTGGGGATAGGTATAAAACCATGAATCCAATAGAATTTAGACAGGTTTGGGTCACTATATTAACCAAATCTTTTAGTTTTAACTCTTGGATAATTAGTTTGACATTTACCATGTCACTTTGTATTTTTATATTATATAGTTAATAAACATACTATATACATCCAAGAGACCCCCAAGTGTTAAATTAATGATATAACTATCATTATATAAGTCTTTTGGATGATCCTTAGATTTTTAGGAATTTAATATAATATTTGTTTTAAAAACTCTTTTTTGTCAATTTTGACACTATTCAATAGTTGATTTTTTTGAAACACATAACAGAATGATTACTTAAAAAAAAGTTAATTAAATCAATCATAACATGTTATTCTATCCTATAAATTTAGTTTAATTCAATAAAAGTATCAAATTATATTTATTTGGGTATTTATAATATCAATTATTCTAATTTTTCACTATTATGGTAATTACTACATCACCATTGAGTCGTAAATAAATTAACTTATTTAATGTCTAAAAATTATAAAAAAAACATAATTATGTAGGAACGATTTTTATCTTTCTAATGAATATTTATAGTCTAAAATCCAACATATATAATCCTATGTAACAATTGTTTTCCTAAAAGATATATGCTTGTGTCATTTTTGTATTTATTTTAACATAATTAAAATAAAGTGACATTATCACTTACAAGTGGATCCATGGGGTCCCGAAATCGACCCAAAGATGCCCATGGTAGACCATGTATCAAAAAATAGGGTTAAGACACGTTTTAGGGTAATTTCGTATTATTATAATATTATTTTTTAACCCTTGTTTACCGGATTTACCCTTTTACCATGGTAAATAAAATATTTACCGAAATAATTATCCAAAATGTCTAAAAATAAAAGTTACCTATTTACACAATTTGAAAATCCTGATTCCAAATATGGAATCAATTTTTCCAAATTCAAAACACAGATGTGGCAGAAATTAATTTAAAATTAATTCTCGTTCTTAAAATAAAAAGTGTGTTTTTAAGATATAATAAATATCAAAAGATTGGCACTTGTTTATGTCTGGTTTAAATGTGAAATTATGTTCAATGACCCACATTTTAATACATGGTATAATATATTCTAAATATACTTTAAAACCACTCAAATTCATAATTTATCACTATTAATTATTTTGATTAAAAAATTTGTTTTTAATTAAAATTTAGTAATTTTCACTATTCATCAAAATATGAAAGTTATCCGAAAAGAACCAAAATTTCACCCTAGGCTAAATTTGATATTCCGAATCCAAAAATGAAGTCCATTTTGAGATATAGAATTTATAAAATCTCAAAAATTAGGTATTACTTTTCATAATGGCTAGTTTGATTGGTTATGGTGTGTTAAAATCTCGAAGTTGCGTACAATGCACGCCATTGCATTATTCGAAAGGAAACGTACCGTGGAAGCTTGGAGTGTTAAATTCTCCCATACTTCAATAAATTGTGTCCTCACAATTTTTAAAATTGTGCTTGTGAATATAATGGACATTCCCACATCGGAAAAAGATTCAATAAAATTATCACTTTAAAAGAAAGAATGAGAGGTATAAAGGTCATCCAAGATAACCCATACTCGGTTTCCATATAGGAAAACATGGATATGGATGATAAACAAAGTGTCAAGTTCTGATGGAGAGGGATAGAAATCATGATCAGGATAATGTTAACAAAAAGAAAACCACAAACTTTTGTTGGGACAAACGTCCATTAGTCTCCTAGTAGGAAAGTAAAATGACAACATTTTTTTTGTTTTAAGTTACATTACATATGGACGAGGAATTCATTTATGATATTGAATAAGAACATAAAGAGATATAAATACTTTTTAAGTAGAGTTCCATTATTTAATAACTTTTTACCACTAACTTATTTTTTTGAACAATGAGTATTCAAGAAGAGTTGGTCACAATAAAAGAGCTAGAATAAACTTCTATCGAAATACATGATCCATATAGGATAAACTATATATTTAACTTGTCTTTAGAGATTAATCAAAACCAAAATGGTTAGTATAAGAACTGATGATCCCCCAAATGTATATTCCATTAGAGAAAATATATACTAATCTTAATTTCTAAAATTAAACCAACAATACCCCAATGTTAAATAAATACCATTCAATAATAAATTTTCCTCAAAATCCTTCAATATAATCCAAACTAATTTTGAAACCCAAAACTTATAAGAATGTAGTCTTCCAGGTTAAATTGTATCTCCAAATGACATCATATACTCTTAAAGTCACATAATTAAATGTAATTAACCTAATCAATTATTCTTTATTATAGGTTAATAATTTCCATAAATAACCCAAATCACTATAGATCCATAATAAAAACATAGATAAAAATACACCATTACTCCTCTAATGACATCCCATAGTATTCTATTTTCCCTGGACATATAGTGTTCCCAAAAAAGTGAACATCTTCCAAAATAACATTTATCACTTAATCAACAAATCATTTTCCTATACTAAGGGTATTCATTTGATAAGACATAAGAACCCAAATCAACATATTATTGATCAATAAAATCATTTAACTAATGAAAATAGTCACACTAACCTAGGACTTCACTTAGTCCAGTGGTAGGCGATAAATCCCAATCGCACTTTGGTTGTGGGTTCGATTCCCACAGCTTTGTCCGATGCGACGGGTTGTCACACGGTCTACGTATTGTCCTTTTTCAAAAACTATATTTTATAATATTACCAAAATTAGATAAATTCCTCAAAATAACATATTTTAACCACAAATGTTATATCGTACCTTGAATTTTCATCCCAAATTATAATAACTTATAATTTTCTCAAACCCCAATGATCATATAAAACCAAATGGTTATTTATACCAATATCCACAAGAGAAGAGACAATTCGTCCTAAAATATCATTCTCACATGGAAAACTCCAGGGTTACAAATACAAGAGAAAATTATTCCAAAGTAAACCAATCAACAAGGGGCGCTAATACTTTTTAAACATTTCTCCAACCATTTATTTCCACATAGCTTCTTCTTTGACCAATAAAATATCCTATAGAATAGGACATTCACTCGGGTAATGGCCAGGTCCCCTACATTTATAGAAAATGACTGTAAATGGACTCTTGGGACCATTTTTATCTTCTTCCATAGTACTCTTCATATTGCTTCGTCAATTATTCACTTTATGTCATTCCTTCCCACACATAAAGATTTTCTTTGTCCCATTGAGACACTTTCCTGGGTGTCTCCTTCCACATTTCCTGCATGATAGAAATTGAGGATTTTGTTGTCCGTGGTCTCCACTACTGGAGCTCTTATCATTCATCACCTTTCTCTTCTTTGTTAAATCCGGTAATTGGTTAATATATATATTTTTGAACATATTTTTGGAAAATTGATTTGGCATAAAGACGATATCTTTTACGCCTATCAACATTACATTTTGTTTCTCATTGCCACCACTGTTCCCACCTTGTACATCATTCTCAAAGTCACTATGACTTCCTTCGAATCCAGCCATTGACTAAAACCAGAAAGCATTGCGTGAGTAATAGTAGTCATAAAATCATTTAGAGATTAACATGTCATCATATTCTCAATTTTAAACACAATAGGATAAACAAGGTTATTTACTCTCATCTTATATATATAATACTTTAAATCAGTTTGTAAAGAAAATGTAAATTGTCCTAAGCATATACCACAGGAGTGTCGTAACCAAGAGTGCAGTAAGGTCCGTTGTCGTGCACCTGTTCCCGTTCGAGTCTAGCTCAAAGCGGTGTTTTCGGGTTTTACACCTAGGTACATCTGTTCTAGAGCCGCCTCTACCAGCTCGTATCCAGACAGGGATGTATTGCTCGGAAAACAAACAAAATATCTATAATACCAATATTCTAGGATGTTCCTCTATACTAGTCCTCAATGTTCATCTTAGGTCTACGTGCTCTAATCAGTGTTTATCTAAATCTAGCTTCCAAGGTTTGTACTAAACATCCTCTGATACCAACTATAATGCCTCGACCCCAGTTACCCATAGTCGGTGCATTATTACATAACATTGTCATGATCACAAGAAAGATCAAGACTCGAAAGACCGATTAGTTTAGTAGCCTTGAAATAACTAGATACGTCCATAAAGATTTACATTACATCATAAATAAAACAACTTGTCTTCATATCCCCTCATACTATCCCTGCAAGTCATTCATAAATTACTTCTTCATAATCCTGGGAAAAATAAAACATTGAAATGGGTGAGCTTAGATGCTCAGTAAGGATAACATTATAGCAGAATCTTTCATAGATAAGCATAAACACTTAAGGAAGTTTATAACTAAAACAAAAGCCTTTTAAACTTGAACTTCAGCTTAAAATGGAAAAGATAAAATAAAATAATGCCATTTACTTACTCACATGGATATTATACTAGTCGAAAAATACCATGAAATATCAATAACCACTTTTATAATGATAGAATGCATAATGGTAGATTATCATAACCACATAGCCAAGGCCTCGTGCCAAGACTACAAATATGATTTTTCCAAGGCCTTGTGCCTACACACTAGTTTGTCTCATGAGACCTACCGATGCATCGAGGAGCTATAGCAGGCTCCACCCGTCACTTATTAAGTCCAATGCATTCCTCATATGAATATGTTTAATCATAGCATAAACATTTGTATTATAACTAGCATACGAAATGTCAATACTTTTACCACAAGCCATGAATGGTATAAAAATAGCACATCCACAGTCAAACATAACTCATTCGATACAATATGGAATATTATATTGTATCACATTAACCTCAATCAAGAATAATGAAGGATGTTGACATAGATGAAAATAATCATCAAAACTATTTGAGAGAAATATCCCCCTTTTCTTGAAAACATTTAAAAGTCACACTATTTTTCAAGAATCCATTTAATATAAATTTTAGAATCAAAGTGTCCCATACCACTTTGAAACTTTTAAAAGGAGTTTTGATTTGAATACTTTAATTTCCATTTAAATAAATCCTTAAATCCATTTTTAAAACATGGACATTAATAAGAAGGATTTAGAAGAATAAGTCTTTAAAACATTTAGAAATGGTATTTTAGTTAGAGTTTCTAACCAAAAGAGAGACACATGAATACAAATAATTGAGGTAATCAAAATATTTTAATATCATGAGAATAAAGTAATTCATGATATACTATGTCAAAGAGCATTATATACACCACATAAAAGTGATTTGGTGTATAATAACAAAGAAGTCTTGATGGAATTTAAGTTGAGATGAAATCTCTCGTAAAGGTTGTATCCTTAGGATAAGGATAAATCAACGACATAGTTATGTGTGAAAAATATAAATACACTAAATATGATTTGATATTTAGTGTAAAACAATCAAAGGACATTCACACATAATCTTGTAAAAACAACACCAATGAATTGGATGTTTAACTCAACAAATGGAGAATGAGTTAAAATTACTCTTATCAAATTCATATCGATGACTTGAGAAATTATCAATGGAGTGATTATGTGTATCAAATGTATATCCACATTAAGGGGAGTGGAAATTATTACATAATCAAATAAATAGTGATTCCACACATAATCTTGGGGGTAACATAATCAATGAAATATGCGTAAAACCAAATGAGTGGAAATGGAAATCTCAAATTCACGTATCGATTAGGTAACTTACAAAACATACACCCATGAAAGAAGGATCATACAATTATGATGTCAATACCCATAAATTAAAGTATATTACACAATTAATACAATCATGGGAAGTACACATACACCACATGCAATAAATAAGTGGTGAACAATGGAATTCTCACGAAATTAAGAGTGAGATAAGAAACCCCTTACCACGTTGTAATCAACGGATTCGTATGGAAAAAAGTTAATAACCACCAAATGATTTACAGAATAACATGAATATAAAGAGAATCATGATAATATATATCAAATAGCAGTACACAATACTCCACTTTCAATAATTTAGTGGCGAACAATGGAAATCTCACGGAATTGAAAGTCGTATAAGAAAATCCCTTACTGTGTACTTTTTCCTTGGAAGACGGTAGGTTAACCTCCTGTATAATGGAGAGATAATTTTTATTTAATTATAAATTAATCATATTCATTAATATGATATAATATATGGTCTTTTAACATTGACTTGTTAATAATATCGTAGAATTATCGTCATTTCAGGTGTTAACGGGTTCATTTTTCTATATATTCTTTATTATGTGTGCCATATTTGTTATTAATGGGATGTATATTATTAATATCCAGAATAATATCATGACCTTAGATAGAATTTTTCAATCATCAAATTATAATTATTCTTTAATGGATATGATGGAGAATGAATCTCATCGCGTTCGTGGAGACGGTAGTCCGTACGTACGCACGAGCGACAATATCATTCTTTTGATATTAAAATAATATATAATTGGATGGTATATCATATATACAGAATCATTATCATGTTATATTTATTATTTACATGAGTTACACATCATTATTATACCCATCCAAATAATAATATATTGAATAACAATTACACCACGACGTGGAGAAGGTAAGCCGTACGTACGCACGTATGGTGACATGTTATTCAAAGGATGGATAGAATAATGAATATGGTTGTACCATATTTATAATAACATCAAAGTATATATATGATACTGGAGTTATTATTTTATATTGGTAATAACAAATAAATAAGAAGTGGAAGAATAAAGGAACTTGAAAAGGGGTGGTGAAAACATTACCTCTTCTTCGGGTTCTTCCTTTTGATTTGATCAAAAGGGTTCATTAGGTAGGCTTTATGATAAAACAAATGCCTCTAGGTTGTATTGAAGGAAGCTGAGAGAGTATTTGGGCAGGGTTTTTCCGAACCAAAAGGCTTTGAAGGAGTGACGAAATGAGAAGGAGGAGTGCCCTTTTATAAGAGGGGTGAGGGGCACCTTTGGAAATGCTAGAAATATCAATTTATAATAAATTCATATTCGGTTTCTAATGGCTCCAAAGTTGATTATTCAAAGTTTAAGGTGGAGATAGGTCGAAAACCATTCAGCTAATAGAATTTAGATAGGTTTGGGTCACTATATTAACCTAATCATTTAGTTTTAACTCTTGGTTAATTAGTTTGACATTTACCATGTCACTTTGTATTTTTATATTATATAGTTAATAAACATACTATATACATCCAAGAGACCCCAAAGTGGTCCATTAATGATATACCTATCATGATATAAGTATATTTTCCGAACATTAGATTTTTAGAAATTTAATATAATATTTGTTTTAAAAACTCTTTTATGTCAATTTTGACACTATTCAATAGTTGATTTTTGTGAAACACATAACAGAATGATTACTTCAAAAAAAGTTAATTAAATTAATCATAATATGTCATTTTATCTTATAAAATTAGTGTAATTCAATATAAATATCAATTTATATTGATTTGGATATTTATAATATCAATTATTCTAATATTTCACTATTATGGTAATTACTGCATCACCATTGTGTCATAAATAAATTAACATATTTAATGTCTAAAAGTTATAAACAAAATATAATTATGTAGGAAAGCTTTTTATCTTTATAATTATTATTTATAGTCTAAAATCCAACATATATAAGCCTATGTAACAATTATGTTTCTAAAAGATATATGCTTGTGTCATTTTTGTATTTATTTTAACTTAATTAAAATAAAGTGTCATTATCACTTACAAGTGAATCCATGGGGTCCCAAAATCGACCCAAAGATGCACAGGGTCTACCATGTATCAACCAATAGGGTTAAGACACATTTTAGGGTAATTTAGTATTATTATAATATTATTTTTAACCTTGTTTACCGGATTTACCCTTTAACTATGGTAAATAAAATATTTACCAAAGTAATTGTCCAAAATGTCTAAAAATAAAATTTACCTATTTACACAATTTGAATATCCTGATTCCAAATATGGAATCCATTTTTCCAAATTCAAAACACATAAGTTGCAGAAATTAATTTAAAATTAAATCCCTGTTGTTAAAACAAAATGCGTGTTTTTAAGAGATAATAAATATCAAAAGATTGGCACCTGTTTATGTCTTGTTTAAATGTGAAATTATGTCCAATGACCCACATTGTATTAAATGGTAAAAATATATTCTAAATATACTTTAAAACCTCTCAAATTCATAATTTATCACTATTAATTATTTTGATTAAAAAATTTGTTTTTAATTAAAATTTAGTAATTTTCACTATTCATCAAAATATGAAAGTTATCCGAAAAGTACCAAAATTTCACCCTAGGCTAAATTTGATATTCTGAATCCAAAAATGAAGTCCTTTTGAGAGATAGAATTTATAAAATTTCAAAAAGTAGGTAGTACTATTATTAATGGATAGTTTGATTGGTTATGGTGTGTTAAAATCTCGAAGTTGCGTACAATGCACGCCATTGCATTATTCGAAAGGAAACGTACCGTGGAATCTTGGGGTGTTATAATAAATATACACGTGATGAAATTTTAGACTATATATTATCCCAATTTTCCTATTAAAATATTTTATTTATTTTCATATAATTTATTAAACTATTGTTTTCATAAAATATTATTAATTTATTTTTTATGAACATTTTTTCAATTTGACATTAATGTAACCAAAAATATATATTTATAATACAAAACTAAAAATAAAAACCATTATATTATATTTATATAAAAATTTCATTTAAAGACATAATTAACTAAAACAATATTAATGTTAATATAGTAAAAAAAATTCTATTTTTTCGTTCATTAAATAAATATTGTGTTAATGTTGTGTAGTAATTTATGAAATTAATTTAATAATTAAAATTTTAAAAAATAATATAATCAGAGAATAATTTTTATTTAAAATAATAATTCTTTTCATAAAATAACAAAATTATATTATTGTCAAAAGAGTGACATTTTTGTATTAATTTTTTTTAAATTAATTTAAAAGAAATATTAAAATATATATGGAAAAAATGAACATATACTAAATAATATTATGTTAATGGATGAACTCAACTCTCATAATTGAATAAATTATAGTTTTCGTGAAATTTTGACTCCTTTCCAAAAAAATTAAAATAATTATAACTATTTTATCCCTAGTAAGGTGAAAAAACATTGTTTGTGGTTACTACTCAAATTGAAAAAAAGGAATATATAAAAAAATACCTAATTATTAAATATATGGTTTTAGTTATAAAAAATATTTTATTGATATGTTCCTGGAATTAATTTAAGATAAAAACACATTACCCAAAAAAAAGAGTTTAAAAAAATCTATTAGGTATATAATGTTTTTAATCAAAAATTAACTATAACATTTATTACAATAAAATATGTTATATTGTTAATTATATTATATATTAATTTTACATTGAACCTTTTTTAAACAAAATATTTATTTTTTACTAGATTGGAACAAAAATACTGTTTTTAGTAAAAAAAATTATTTTTAATTATTTAGCAAATGACTATTTTTTCATAAAATTCCAAAAAAATAATCTAAAGATAATTCATAGATTACATTTTCAAAAAAATTAACATTTTATTAAAAAACATTTTATAATGAAGAAAAATTATATAAAACATTTTCTCCGAAAATGGAAAAAAAATCATTTTCGGACGAAATGTATTTTTTAAGCATAATATAACATTTCTAAAAATTGAATTATTAATTCCATTAGATTAATAAATAAATTATTATTGAGTATGACCATTATAAATAAGTTATAATTTTGTTATTCTTATTCAAATCATCCAATTTAATGGATACATTATAATGGTCATATATAATTGATAACATTCCATAATTTGTAAAAGTTTAGTGTTGGGTGACTTATACATTACAAAAAATAATGTAATTATTTTTTGATCACAGGGTGTTAAGACCTCCTCCATGATTTTTTAATGCCCTAAACTGTATCACTCTATAAAATTTAAGCAAACTAGTTGTTCACATGACCTATAGTATGCCCCCTCCCCACGAATACCTGAGGATACTAACCAACAGTAGTGGTATTTTGAGGTATCATGAATATAATGTACTCCATTTTTTGAATTATATAATCAAAAATTAAAAAAACATTAATTTTTAATGAAATAATAATATAAAAGTCCATTGTATTGTAGATTTAGGTGATAAAAAAAAACTCAAATTTTCATATTCCCATAAATGTAATGATGCTAATTCTCAAGGACTAACTCGTATAGAACTATTGACTTTAAAATCCATCCATACCACTCAATAAGAACAATCCCTCAGACGAGCTTCCACATATAGAAAATGAGAGCTTTGTGGGAAGAAAAATTACATTTCTAAATGAGTAGGTTTTTAGTACATAACTTGGTAGGGAATTAATATCATTTTCTGCGAAGGTAAGTGTTTTGGACGCGCTTCATCGCCTTAACCTGCTCTGGTCTTATGTTCCTTTGTTACTCTTCAGGTATAGGATGGTATGAAGTTAACCTATAGACTTTGGGATTGGGGTTCCTTGGATCTTGGGTTTGTAGCCGCTACCAGAGTCGTCCTCTCATTCTCGGCTGCCCAACCTGCTCTGATCTAGGTTTCCACCGCTACTCTCTAGGTCGAAGGCGGAGAGATGGGTACACAATATTTTAAGCCATATGGTTTTTGGTCGTTTAGTTTCCTTTTATGTTTGCATCCCTGGCCTTCTTCAGGGTCTCATTACCGGCATTCATCAAGGTTTTCCTATGTTTTTGTGTTTCAATTTTGGGTTTTCCTTCATGACGGTGGTTTATTTTTGTCAGTGGTCTCATTATTCTGGTGACTCTAGTAGTCATGCTGGTTAGGATCTGGTGATGTTGTTGTTGAAGGTGGTGTTCTACGGTGTAGCGGTTGATATGTCGACTCCAAAAATGGTGATGCTCAAGATCATGTAATGACGACGATGATGGGCCATTTTGGTGTCGAAGATGTTTGGTCCAGGCGCGACTTCTAATTTCGGATGTCTACGATGGGTTCATCTTATGTGGTGATGACTGGTATCAGGACTTTGACAATGGTAGAGATGATGAAGATGTTAAGACATAGGACTCTAGTGGAAGAGCTCTTAGGCGATGTGGTATGACGCGACGATGGGGTTGTGAGGTGACAAGGTGCGCGAATCAAGGACCAAGTGACGTAAGGTGGCACGTGGACCAAGATGGAATTATTAAGATTGAATTTTGAATTTTTTTTCATGTAAGACGATATTTGAACATTGGATTTATAGTGGGTGGGACCTTAATAGTGGGTGTATTTGGAGGTTAGCTTGGTTGGATTTGTAAAGGGTTCACAGTTACCCTTAAAAGTGTTATTATAAAATAAGAAAAAATATATATATGATTTGATTGATAACGAAACATAAATATAAAATAAAACATAATGAAAAATATACAACAACAATTCATGTTTTGTCTCTATGTTATAATGTGTTTTATTATATCACAATGAACATGAAATCCTTCGCATCCTAACATCCACTAGAAGAAATGTGTACTTAGTGGAAGGATAATAGTAGTCATGAATCCTTAGGTCTATGACCCTGACCAACCATCCCACCCTTAGTTTGTCACATAAATTCACTAAGAATTAAAATAAAATCATGAAAACATTGATCCAATCATCTGTCATCCCATAAATATAAAATTATCATGATTAGTAGTGTACCCTAGGGAATCACATTGAGTCCTTCATCCTCAATAACATAGGCTGAATCCCATGGTAGTTACTAAAAATTCTCCACTATCAGGTCGCTGATTAATTCCTAGTAAAGGGTGTTAGTATCCAATCCTATTGGTCAAGTTGTGATTGAATCATAGGGTTCCTAGGAAATTAAAATGTAATGACCTCCCAAGAACCATCTATCTTTATCATAGTATTTCAATTTAAAAAAAATATTCTAACATACTATATCTGGTGTGTCCATCCAATCCCATGGGTTATTTTTGGAATCAATCTATGGGTTCGAATAGTCTCCCACATGTTTTCTAACATTCATGCTTGATGTGGACCAACTTTATATTATTGGTCAATACCACCTCACAATTTATTGTTATATATAGAGTACACCAACCATAACAAGAAGACTAAACAACATCATATTTCATTATTAGTGGGCTCATGGCACCAAAAACCCCAATTGTTAATCATAGTGATCTGAAATAACCAACATACTATACCACACCATTAGTCTTCCACCATCATCACCATCTAGATTTTTCATCAATATCAGTAGAATACTAAAAACCTCAAAATCATCATATTTTTTTATAAATAATCATTTAAATAAATTCTCATTCTTATATAACACTAGAGACATACAATTATTCCAAATAACATTACACCACTAAATCCCATATAACATAACATTATTATATCTCATGTATTTTTCCTCTCCCTTTTCATTTCCCTATTTATTTTGGTTCATTATAGGACTCCAATTTAGGGTGATAATATTCCATTTAAGATGATTTAATGTTCATGTATTTATGTATATCTAAATTAATGAAGTACTGATATAAATATGTAATTGTCTATTCATTGTTCTCCTTGTGCATTGAATATACTGGAGTGTTTTTATGGAATTTTACTAAAAACATGTATTTGATATCCCTTCATGATAAATACATGACATTTAAGGTTCTTACGCACAATGAATTAGTCTCTAGAATGATATCATGAATATAGTTAAGAGTGTGAACTTCTCACCTGTCATGAGAATTTTATATTCCATGGAACGTGTTTACAAACCATGTAATGGGTTATAAACATAACATATAAACTAGTATAATTCATGATGATTGCACATCATAAATGTGAATTTCGCATCATGTAATATAAATTTTCGTTTTAAATAAAAATGTGATGTATTTTTCTTGCATACTATTTATCATGGATTAAATGACATGAAAATGGGTCTCATGCCATGTAATTCTCACATGAATTGATTTTAGGGAGCTACATAGCTATTCATTCCATCATTAACTTGTAGTTATATTCCCTATTAACCTAGAGGTTCTTAATGGATATTTTAGAGACCTCCAACCCTTAGGAATTTTTTTATCAATTGAAAATCCTCGAGGTTTCAATGAATTTATTTTCATGATTATTCCTCAAGATTATTTTTTTATTTTGTCATGTTTTTCTCATTGTGATAAAATTATAGATATTTTGGTATGTTTTGTTGATTCGTCTAGTTTCTTTATATATATATCTTAATATATATCTTATAATCATAACCCTTGTTTTTTTGGAGTGACATTATAGTTTCTTTGAGTTATATTTTGATTTTACCCTTCGTCAACACAATATATAAATAAAATCAATTCTAAGATGTATGGATTGGTTATAAGACCTCCATTATTTCCATTAATTTGAATTTTTTGGTGGATCATGTTGTGGAAATTGAAAAAACGATTTTGAGGTAGGTTTTCCCTTCTATAACCTATGTTGGATGAACTACACTACTATGGTTTTGATAAATTGTTTCATAAGAGAAATTATATGATTGTATGATGGATATGTGTGTGTGGAAATAATTTTTTGATAATATATTAGATTTCCATTATTTTGATAAAATTGTATATTCAAATAATAGTGTGTTGTGTTTATGAAATGATTTTAAAAGAATGGTTTGCTTGGAATATATTGGAGAATAATGAACATGTTAAGTCTTTGGTACTTTTGTGGATGGTGTAATAATATGCCTCATCAATTCTTCGGGTGGTTCACTCATGGAGTGTTCTACTCATCCCTAGTATGGTTGTTCTAGTGAATCATTATATTTGTGAGGAGATATACTTTTTGGGGTTTTCCTCTTATCCCTATATTCAATGCATATATCACGAAGATTGATGTTTATTATTGACTATGTTTTGGTATTACTGTCACAAAAATCACAATATATAGTAATCATTGGTGTGATACTACATATGATTTTGGATTTTTGTATTTTAGTTTTTATATCCCTATATATGATATGATATGTTATTCAAGAATTTCTAAGATCTAATTTAACAACATTGATTTATTAAATGAAATAATATGATTTTATTTTGATATATTTGGAAATTTTGAAAAGGAAATGGAACACTAAATGATTTTCCATACTGTTGATATACGAATAGGTTAAATATTTATCAATCATAGTTTTATTTAATGATGATTATTATTTATATTATATAGAGTATTGTGATGAAAGAATTGGGATTGATTATACTGAGGCTATTAACTTAAACCTTTCACACCCCTTCATCAGTGCTCATACTTTTTTTTGTAATTTAAAACATGGAAATGAAAGGTCTTATAGTGAGGTAGTGATGTTTTCCTTCATTTGTGTCTATGTAGCTAGTAGTTAAATTGTTCTATAAAATGGTGTTCCCATTTTTCTTTTTGTTTTCCTTTGATGTTATACATTTACATATAGATATTCTGACAAATTTTGAGTTTTATTGATAATATTTCATCTTTTAGTAATTGAACATGTTTATTTATTAAACTTTTTTTAACTTATATATATATATATGATATCTATTCTTCATGATGGGAGAAATAATTCCCTCTAGAAGTGGTATAATACTTGGTTTCTAGTCACTAGAGCTTGGGGATTGGGATTTCCTTTATGATATGTGGACATTCAGGTTGGGTAAAATTTTGAGGGGGTATCTGAGTAGGGCTTAGAACAATTTGGTATTGAGGTTGTTATATCCCAAGGAATTTCTATCATCTGTGGTTTGGAATAATAGAGATGGGATTTAAAAAACATTGAGTGGTTGGTTATGGTGATTTCATAGAATGATCTTGTAGTTGATATAGTCATATAACCATGGGATGTTGGCAATAGTGTCTCTTATTTCATGTTATTGATATTCATCTCAGTTTTTGTATATTATATTTTGTTAATAACTAGTGTTATTATACTATATGATCACTTCTTATATTTTATTGTGTTGTAGTAGGGATCCAATGTTTCCTCTCAGGGTTCATCAGGAGGGTGTAGCAGATTCCCCTCAACAGAGTCCTCTTATAGAAATAAATATTATTAACGCTATCATGTGGGATGTTATTCCTATCAACAATAATAGACCACAAGTCCAGAAAACAATTTTCAAGGTACCATAAATATATGGAAGAAATAGGAATCCATTAGGGTAGTTGATACAGGATAATCCACTATCCTTTAAGAGTACAAACGAACCTCAAGAATCTTATAAATAGATAGAAAATATAGTTTATATCATTGAAATATCAGATACAATATAGTGTATTTAGGTGAAATGTGCAACCTTCAGACTTGAGGGTCCCAATAATTGATAGTGTTATTCTATGGTACATGTGGATATACATGTGGGATTTGAATGTATATTTTTTAAGAATCTATTCTACGAGCATATTTTTTCAGAGATGATGTTTATTGAAATGTTTATGGTGTTCTTATCCTATAGAAGTGAGATAATTCAGGGTCAGATTACACCAATAATTTGACAGAGATGGTTTTTTCTCTCTAGAGGTTGTAAATAATGACCAGGAGAATTATCAGAATTGCTTATAGTGATTGAGACCAAATATCATATTATTGGTATTTATTATTATTATTTAGACATATGTGAATATTATTGTTAGATTGATGATAGATGATCTTAATATGGAAGTGAATGTTGGTTATTCTACCCCTTATCCTCCACCAAATGGAAGCTTTTGTGGTGAAAAAAATAAAAATATTATGTTCAAGATCATTATAGGATGGTGGAGGTAGTTCCCACCATCAAGGAACATCTACACCCACAAATACAACTAGAACTGCGACTATGAAATGATATTAGTGTTAATATGTAAAAATCTCCAAAATTTCATGTCCTACAGAATCAAATATGTGTAATATTTTTTTTATGACATGTTCATCTGAAGAGTTTCATCGGGATATCTCAACACATTATTGTGTTCATATATTATAGTCCCACATGATAATGTGTCATAGTTAGATTCTTAAAATACTATTTTTCACAATCCATATGCATCAAGAGTGAAGCACATTCACATAGTAGATGAGCCTCCAATAGAGGTAGATAAAGGTTTAGTAATAGTAATATGTACTACCTTTTTGTATCTATAGTAGTGGTTGCTTTATTTAGTACTGGTTCATTACAGTAATTCATATATGGCCATTTTTTGATATTATTAAACATCCAACAGATATCATATCATTTATTATGGAGTGAGATTTGAACCTTTTGAATATAGAATACAGGGTTTTGGGTTTACAATGTTCACTGTTGATTGTTAATGGAGAGTTAGTTTGGAATTACTAATTTGATATATTTATTTGTTTGAAATAATCATTTAGGTGGATTTTTTGGTGGATAATCATGATGAGTTGGTCTTTTCTCATCTACATCTATCATTTATTATTCCCTATTGGAGCTCTTGGGTAATTCAGGGAGTGTGGTATTTAATATCTGTTCGTGTAGAAAATTAATGCCTAGATATCAAGAGTTTATGTTCCATTTTCATAGTTGATCTCATTGATTTTTCTTTTATTGATGACCTTTTTACAGTAGTTTGAGGTTTTCCTGACATTTTCCATGCTGATTTTTAGGATCCTCCACCAAAGAGGGATTGGACATTAAACTTACCTTATCCCATGTAAATAACTGATTTCAGTTCTATCTTATTTTATGGAACTAATAGTCATTACATAAATCAAGATTCTGTTGGTATAGCTGTTGGAAAAGAAACTTTTTCCTTATTTTTTGGCATTGGGTAGTCCCAGTTCACATTACCAAAAAGGAATATTATTCACTATGATTGTGTGGTGAATATTAAAAGTTGGACTGAATTTTTATTATGAATATGTGTCATTTTATTATTTTGAATGATTTTTTTGATTAGATAATGTAGTGTGTGTTTTCATAAGATTGATATTTGGTTGATATATAATTAGATCAATGATTGGGAGTATGATATACTATATATTCCCTTTGTAAAATATATATGGAAATAATGAATATATAATGATTTTATTTTTTCTAAAAAATTCCCATATATTTTGTTAGAATTTAATGAATAAGATATTGCAATATCTCCTTGATTTTTTTTGTTGTTTTCATAGATTATAATTCAGTTTATTTGAGATATGATCATGATCATGAAATTTTTTTGAGTATTTTATAGAAATGAAGAGGAGTAACCATTTGAATTTAAAACATTCAGAGGGAAATTTTGTGATTTACGATTTGATGTTATTGGGGCCTGTGATTTCTAAGAATGGTTTATCAATTGATCATGGCATATGAAATGATGTCTTGACATTGGAAGATCAACACAATTTCATTGAAATTCACTATTTCCATAGTCTTTTCGGATATTATTAATGGGTTTTAAAAGATTTTTCAAAGATAGAATTACCCTATAATTATATTATAGTTTTGAAATTCATAGGGGATCAAAAGTGAAATTATTCATTAGAATTTTTAAAAATACATTTGACATCAGTACTTAATTTGATCATAAATGGCCCTAGTATGGGTTATGATTTTTCCTATGACCCTTCTTTTAAATTATTGGGCCCCATAAATATAAAGTAAGGTCATTTGGTGGAATTTAAATTACTTCTAAATAGACCACATGATTTGAATTACCCTACCCTTTATTTATATAGTAAAATAGTTATTCATGTTCTAAATTGATTTTTGTACATTTTTTTATGGAGTGTTTCATATTTCATTTATTACAATAATAGTTTGAGATAAATATTTTCATAAAAACACCTGAATATTGGATGAAGGTGGTGGTAAAATTAACATAATTTGTTTAACATTTTTTATTTTCTACACTATAGGGAAAGTGAATTACATTTTAGTGTCTATTAATATGAACATTCAATTGTTGGTTCTTCTAGAATTTAAGGATGAATGGAGCATTATAGTACAATTAAATCAGTTTGAACTAGAATAATAAGAGGGTGTAGTTGGTATTTACAAATAAAGTGTTCAGTTATCATAATATCTCATTCTGTATATTCTGTACAATCAAAAATATATTTTTGATTTCAGAGGAATTCATGAAACCATTTATTATGGGGAGACAGATTGATCATGGTCTATCTCTTCATATAGTATCATCTAATTTTTGGATTGTTTGGTTTTCCTAGAATAAATGAGGCGCTCAATATTTCATAACAATCACAACTCACAAGGGGAATTTCATCTTTAATATATAAATATCTATTATGATAAGATATTGGAATTCTTGTGGTTGGGGTTGAAGTGTGAAATTGATGATTATATGTCCTACTATTACATTTTAAAATAGTGAAAGAGAATATTAATCCTTCTATTTCTCTGAAACCTCTTATGGTTTTTGTTTTTGATTTGGGATGAGGTTTCCATATATTTTATTTTTGTATTTCCATGGACTACCCAGGGGTGGAATGATATCTGGGTGGTGATTGATTTGTTGAAAAATTCAACTTATTCCATTATGATCCGGGACACCACTAAAGTTGAATAGTTGAGTAATATTTATATGAATGAGATAAGGAGTTTATATATGGTTGTTTATGCTATTGTATCAGATATGTATCATAGGATTACATTGAGGTTATAGAGGAGACTACAGTGGGTGATGAGATCTCATGTTATGACGAGTAAAACTTATCAACTATTGTTAGATGGTTAGATAGAGTGTGCTAGATCCTATATTATATTCTCTGTGCATGTGTCTTAGATTTTAGAGTATATTGGAAAATCCATATAACACCATTTTAGTTTTAATATTAAAATAATTATCATTGTTCAATCAATGTTGATAATTTCGATGCATTCTATGTTCATCCATGCATGTTAATTTTTTTTGAGAAAAGTTGGGAAAAGTATATTCAACACAGAGATGATAGAAATTTCATATATAATAGAAATTTCATCCAATACTGTTTTTTAGGGGATCAGGTTTTCCTAAAAGTTTCTCCTCAATTATGTCGCAATCATATTAGAAATACGCATGAAGTTGGATTCGAGATATGTTGGATATCTTGATGTCAATGACCATCATGGGAAGGTTGATTATCTGTTGAAATTACCAATTTGGATTAATTGAATTCATTATATTTTCAACATATTATAGCTCTAGAAATAACATCATAATTCATAACATATTTTTATTTGAGATGGTATTTAGTAGTGTCAGATATGTGTGATATGGAGCATCTGGTGGAGGTCATTGAAGGTAATGTGAATGACGTGTAGGGAAGGTTGATTTCATTTTTTGGGTGTTATGGACAAATGGATTAGAGTATCATGATATATGGTAACATTAGTCGTTTATGGGGGATATATTCCATCACTGCCTTTCTAGACATCATTCATTCAAATGAAATACCAGGTATATAAAAACTTTCAGGGGGAGTTTGTGACGTCCCATTACCATCATTCATATATTTCAGTTATCTTTTATCATTTCCCAATTTATTTGGATACATATTGAGAACTCCTATGGATGAAGATAATTTTATAGGTAAAATTTTCTAAATTTACAGTATGTATATTTTTTTGAATTAATGTACACCATATATAAATTTTGTAATGGTTTTGTGGGGTTCTCTGTGAGATTGGAGAATAAAAGTATTTTTTGGCATCTTTTATCTCAAAAGTTTTTTTCTCATTATCTAAATGAGAAATATATCTTCTATATTATTTCTAAATGATAATTATTAGTGACTAGGATAATATCACCAGAATGGTTGGGATCATTAACTTCATATATATTTTGAGAATTTTACATGCCATGTAAGGTGTTATCATTCCATAAATTGGTGAAAGATTGAATATGTGAACTAGTATAAGATATTAAAGTTACACCCTATGAATGTTAATTTCAAACTATTTAATGTTATAATTGGGTTTCTAATAAAGATTCAAAGGGTTTTGGAATATTTGGTTTCATGGATTAAATGATGTGAAAAGGGGTTTCACACTCTGTAAGTCTCATTAGTTTGTATTTTAGGGTTTTGCGTAGAATATCATTCATTTATTCACATTCATCATACTTCCCTCTATACATATATTTTCTTTGGGGAAATTTTGTAGGCCTCAAATTCATTCAAAAAAATTCATTCAGTGATTGAATGACATTACTTTTGTAGTGAAATTCAACTATTTAGTATTCCTCGTGTTTCTTATTGGACATTGATGAAATTAAATTAGTTTTTCTATGATTGTATATTTATTATTTGGTAATTTGATTCTTATTTTTTCCCTGTAGATCTAATGTTTGACCTTATTCCATAGGCTAACCCTTTTATTGTAAATGGTGTGACATGTGATTTTCTATGAGGAATTTTGGGATCTATCCTCTTCATTGACTCTTTTTTATACTGAAGATATTATGTGATATGTTGAAAGATTTAGGGTATTTTTTGTAAATAACCATTCCTCCTTATTGGTGGATCCCATTATAAGCATGTGTGACTCGATTATGAGGTAGGTGGTTCCATGTCTAGACTTTTTTTGATGAACTACATTGCTTTAGTATTGAATATTCTTATATAAATGAAATTGTATGATTTGATGATAGAATTGTGTGTATAGAAATGGGGGGGTTTTAAAAATATGAGTTTCCACTTTATATAGTAAATTAAATAAGTATTATACGTATTTATATTTTGTATTCTTTTAAATTTTTTTTCAAAATTATTGTTTCTATTAAATGGGTTAGAAAATAATTAACATGGGAATCCTTGGGTAATTAGATGGATGGTTTACTAATAGGCATCATCCATTCATCAATGGATTGACTCACTGTGTGTTCTGATGATCTATATAATTATCTCTATTGGGACTCAATGGAATTGTTTGTATATTCAGATTCTTGGGTATTACTCGTATCTCAGGATTCAATTTATATATCTAGATTCTTGCTGTGCACAATTGTCTATGTTAATGTACAATTTTCCAATAGAGCCTAACCTATATTGATCTTTTGCATGATATTACATTTTTAATTGAATTGTATTGGTTTTGTTTTTACAAACATTGATTTTATATGATATATGATAAATTATTTGTTTAGAATTGATTTGAACGATTTCATATATGAAATGTTTTAAAATTGTTTTAACTTGATTTATTTGAAGATTTTAAAAAAGAAAGGAAAAGAAAATGTTTTTCAGGATTTTGATCTATATTTTTTATTGATTTATCAACGCTTGTTAACTTTATTGATGAGAAGGATTATATTATTGTACAAAGGCTTTTTACAAAAGACATGGATGGGATCTTACCATACATCTTATCTTATATCTTCTGTACCCCTTAGGTAATGCATAGACCATTTTATATCTTTCAATATATTGAAACTATATGTACTATAAAGAGTCATTGAATATTTCTATCACTTGGGTTTGGGTAGCTGGTGGGTTTATGGTTCCATCTCATTGAGTACATAGTTTCTTTATTATATGTCATTTGATGTTGGAATTGTAATTTAAGATGTTATTACTATATTTTAGTTGTATCATTCGTCATATATCATAAAGTTATTTTATATATTTATATTTAACCTACTTTTTCCTTATTGTACATATATAAAATGTTGTGGAATTATGACAGGTGAAATAATTCCCTCTTTTTGTTGTCTTTTTCATATATTATACTCTCCCTTCAGTGGGGATAGTGAATCCCCTTCGTGAATGAGGAATGTCGGTTATGGTATCATTTTTAGATGGGTTCTAGGTCGGGTTCATCACATCCCATATGAGACTAACATTAATATCCATTTGGAATAATTGATACCATATTTGGATCCAATCATGGTCTCAAAACCTTGATATAACTCACGTATATTTATTACATAATGAAAAACGCCTGTATTGAAATGAAATTTCAAAAGGCCAACTAGATAGATAGTCTAATACTCCTCTTCAAATAAATAACTAGCTAGTCATGCATTAATAAGAATATTTATCAAAATATAATGAATGTATTGAATGTAGGTATATTATAAAGTGTCTAATATATTTTAAGATGTATATAAATAAGAGACCTGTAGACATCTACCATTAAGCTAGTAGCAGCAAACCAAACCCAAGAAGCCCTAATATAGCTTCTAACATTATTACATTGGCATATGGAACAAGGAATCACACTTCAAATTATTGAATAATTTAGTAATAATGTTAATTAAAATACATACTCAATTAATTCACTACATTTGAATAAACGAGTTACAAAAAATCCAGAATATATGTATTTTTTCTAGAATATTCATTCATATAACTAATAAAACACTTACTAGATTCCTATGAATGAAAATATAATAAGGGTGATAATAGATGCACAATAATAATTATGCAATGAAAAATATATTATGAATCAATCATATCAATTTATATGGAAATGTAGATAATCGGACAAAAAATCCATTTAAAGAACCTGAATATCATTAATAAAACATTTTTAATCAATATGGAATGATAAATAAATGAAAAAAACATTTGATCAATAAACGGATAATGATATGCATCTAGAAATAATATAGCTATGAAAATATCATTTATAATAATAATTGAATTTTTAAATAAGGAAATGATTCATTATTTTATGTCATGAAATCTGGAATTATGATGCATCTGCCATAAAAGCAATGCACAATTTAGTTTAAAAAATTTCCTAGAGCTCCATTTAAATATATATTATTGATTCCACTCATGAGATAATCAATGCATCGAGGGGTTATATTATTTTGGTTCCCAACCATAACTGCATGTCCAAAGCATTCCTTATTTATTTAATAATCAATATAATCCATGAACGATGTTCATTATCATCAAATATTTGTATTAAGTCAATTATATGTATTTATCTTTCATTCCCAAAATAATATAAAATAAATACGATGTATATCATGTTATTTATAAATGATAATTTTTTTATGAAATAAACACATCCATAGTTATTAAATTCGATATTTTGGTGAAATTAAATGCCTAATGATGACAATAAATTTAATATATAATGGTAATGTTAATGACTAAAAATTAAATCACAAATGTCAATTTCAATATATTCCTCCTTCAAAATGATCGTTAAAAATACATTGAAAGAATAATGATATTTTAAATACTTTTTATAACCATAAGTGTAAAAATAAAGGTCTTTCATTATTGATGAATCTTAAAAATTGAATGACTCATAAAAACCATCATCAAGAAAATATCCATTTATCATTGAATTGTTTTAAAAAAATAAATTTTGAAAAAATATTTTAAAAAAATTTTTCTTTAAAATTTATTTGAATAACATCTAAATATTTCTTTAAAAAATTTATTATTAATGAAGGTTGGAAATTTTATATAATATATACACATTATGAAAAATGATTATGTTCAATTTTTTTGTAAATGAGTAAATTTCCTTATAAGGAACAAATTATGAAGATTCCATTAGATAGTTTTTTAAATAGTAAATTATTGGTATCAATTTCTTTAATAAATTATTTTTATAATGATGAAAACTTTTTTAAATTTTTTAGGAATAATTTATTTTAATGAAAAACAATTTTTTATTCATGGAATATATGGAGTTAGAATTTATTGAAGTTATTTTTCAATAGTATTATGTATTATAGTTTATAAAAATGGGCCTATTATTTTAAAAATGCTTGACTAAATAGAGTATAATAAAATTAATTTGGTTTTTTTATAAATGATCAAATATTTTTGTTCAATTTAAATTCAATAAAAATAAATCCTAATTAGAATGTGATTATGAAATTGTCTCTTACAATAATCATGATGTTGAAGTGATAATTTCTCAATTAATAAATTATGTATTTGAAATATTAATCGTCATAAAACAAGTATAAATAAAAAATAATATAATCAAGAGTAATTATAGATATAATAATAGAATATCAAAGATAATTTATACATAATATAATCCAACGAAATTAAATTGAGTTCTGAAATTCTTTTCTACTGGGTAATTTTCCTTAAAAATTCTCTTAGATAGTATAACTAAAATAAAAAATATCAATAATTAGAATGTAATAAATATATTTCCTATAAAATGGATTTTATATACCTAATATAATATAAATAAAGTGAATAATATTTAAATACACATAAAATGAGGGAAATTAAGTTGAAGTACCTTACATCATGTTTTTCATTAGTTGATCGTGAACAAACCAAAATTCTAATTGTTTTAAGAATGATAATAATTGAAATCAGAATTAGATTTTTACTGATAATGTAAAATATTATCCTCTTATTAAATTTTACTACATGTGTGGTAACAATATTTCATTATTCTAATCGTTTCTTTTATTTTTTCCTATTCATGATTTGTCATGAATTATTTATATATTATTTCTATTAAATAATTCAATTATATTAAAAAATTATATATTTTTTATAAATGTATATTGTTTTATTATATATAGTCATAGAATAATTATTGAAATTTTAAAATGGAGAATAGGTTTCATCCCTTGGTGGGGATGGTAGTTCATACATATTAACGAGCAATGATATCATTATCATAGTGGGTGAAAGGGATAAATAATTAAATAAAATATTAACTATTAATAGTTAATAACATGTAATATTTATCATATATATCTATTATTTAAATATTTATGACTATAAATGTAAATATTTAATGAAAAAAAATTATATCGTTCACGTGGTAGTAGTCTTTTTTACGCAAAAGAAATAGATTTTTTTTCTATTTGTTGTAGTGTAAGATGATTAAATATTATTTCATTAGAATAATTACATCACAATAAAGGATATGTAATTTTTTTATTTTATTAGTAGTGTTTTTAAATAATGTATGGTTGTAAAAAAGTGTGAAATAATGATCTTAGTGACGAAAATTACACTCTCTTAGAGAAATATATCTTAGATCTCATCTTATGAACCACATGATTGTCTTTTTTAGAAGTCCAGTAGCTCTATAATGCATCTAACGATTTTGAATAGGTATTTTTCAGGTTTTTATGATTTTTTTTTTATTTTTTATGTGTGAATAATTGGAGGTATCTAATTCAATTTTTTTAGTGGGGAATTGGAATTCTTTTTTAAATTATATGGAAAATTCCAAAAATATTCTAATATGATAAAATAATCACCAGGAAAATTTATTAATAGTGAACATAGACTTGATGAAGGTATGTATAAGACAGAAATATGGCCACACAATAAGCCTTTTACAAATTTTAGGTAATTTTATCCTTTATCTTGATAAATTAACCCCTTGATATACCCATTTTTTCTTTACCCACAATAATTAATTCTTACTCTTTTAAGTATTATTTTAGGTCAAAAATTACATTGACCTTTTAATATATAAATTTTATTTTCATTCAAAATATTGAATAGATTATTTTTGAATTCAATTCATACAAGTAGAGTAATTAGATTTAAAATTAAACACAAATATGTTATGTAAAAGTAGGTTTCGAAAAAGAAATTTATCATAAGTATAGTGGTATTGAATATAAATATTTAATATTAACTATATTAAAATAAACTAAATTCCGGAAACTATAATATAAGATAAATTATTTTAGGTTAAAATGAATTTAAAATATAGTTTATCCTCTTATATTATTTTAATTAAAATAAAGTTTTTGATAAAAATTATTATTTATCAGTAGTCATCGAAAAAATGAAACATTTCTAAATGGTAAAAAAATAATTCTATGATATTTTATATTTATTGATTTAAAAAATATGTTCATTAATGAAATAATTATTATAAAATGGGTTAATATTAATATTAAATTATTTTCACTAATCTTGAGTAAACTATCTTTTGGAATGAAGTTTTTTATAAAAATGATTTTTACTTTAAAATTATTATTATATTATTTCTAATAAATTGTTATCAAATGAGTTTTTTACAAGTGTGATCCATTTAATTTTTATAATTAATATCATACATTTCATACCCACAATTTTAAGATATAATATAAAACTATATAATATATTACTATACATTTAGACTCAGGGTTTCATGACCTACAATCTAGCGAAGTGATTAAATTTAATGACTTATATTTGATGTGTTGTTTTATCATATTGTTTTTTAAGGTTGGGGAAGAAGCCTAATTTATTATTAAGGAAACTAAAAGACCTCTTTAACTATGTTGTGGGATACCCATTACATATCCTCAAGGCCTTGTGGGCATTTTTTCCATTACATGGCCCGTATGCCTAAATTTCATGCCCAAGGCCCATTCTGTGAATAGTACTGCTACAACACCCTCCTGCTACAGTGACGATATCTACATAGAAGAATAGTGAAGATAATTATAATGAATAATAGGGATCATTTATCTAATAAAATTGAATGACCAATAGATAGTTAAGGACCTCAAATAAATAAAAATTTATTATTTAAACAATGATTTATTTCAACGAATAAGATAGTTATATTATAAAAAGTATTATAGTTTCATTTTTTGAATGTTGAGAAAATGATTAAATGTATAATAATATAAAAAAATATACATACTTAATACGTTTGAATTTCATAGCCATGATTTAATCCTTTGGTTTTTATTCAATAAATTTCTAAATCACCACAAACTCTAAGAATAGAATATCCATAAATGAATTTTTCATTCTTGAAGCACTAAAATCATGTTTAAATGAATCATAAGATCTATAAAAGAGTGATATGAGTATTTTCATCAATCTGTAAATATTTACAAAGAAATATGGTATGCACATGTTATACAATATAGTACATTAATCAATAACACTATTTAGTAACCCCACTAATTCATAAATAATGCCTATTCAAGAAAATATTTAAATAAAAACAATGACATAATAAATTGAACACTATGTAATATAGTTTTAGGATTTAAACCGTAATTATTATTATTTGGTTGTTGGTACAAGCCCGGTGGCCATCCAGTTGTAGTGGTTTTTCATCTATTATTTAGGATATCCATTTTTGAAATAGATATTAATATAATTTATATAATATTTCATAATTGTGATTACCAAGAATTTATAAAACATAATTTATAAGATAAAAATAATATGCTACCAATACCTTTATTCTTATGTTCATAAAATGTAAATGATTTCTTATTCCAATTACTCTATCAAATACTAAACTAATATATTGTATTCCCATAATTTGTTTCCCATAATTTCTATATTCATTTTATACTCCCATCGTTTGAAACTTATAATGGGGAGTTTTAGAATCTAACATTTTGATCAACCCTACTCATAAAACCCATTATGGTACCTATACATCATAATATAATAAAGACATATTTTCTCACAAAATTCATCAAAATCCATAAATGTTTTATGATTCATATAACTAAAATACCATATTTTTTAGATTGTTTTAGAATTTTATTATTTAATCTGAATTCTTAAATAAATTATTCATTTTATTTAAATATAATTCCTTCCATGGTATATGTTTTCTCTTTTAGTGGATAGAATTGACTCTGATTCTTCCTAGGTTCTTCATATTTATAAAAACAACCTAAAAACGTATCACTAGGATGATGGTTATTTTCTTCCATCATACATTTTATTTTTCTCAAAAACTAATATCAATATACCATTCATTTCAAAACATAATATATTTTCCAATTATTTTGAGTCATTTTACATTGTTTCGTTTTATACATTTATGACATGAAGTAATCGAGACTTAATTACATTTTTGAATCCCTATCTCAATTCATTAACAATCTATATCCTTCATTTATTTTATCATTTAGGGATTTGTTAATGGTAAATAATGTTAATAATATTTTATGATAAATATTTAAGTATCATCATGTCATCTTTCAGTAAAATCATCATACTATTTGGTTTCACATTGACACCACATTGTCATTCATATTCAATGTTAACATAATTCCTTCACAATCCATCTATTAACTAAAACCAAAGAGGAATAGTGGGTGAAATAATAACCATATTGGAAAAACTATATAATTTTTTATAGGATATCTAAGTCAATAAAAAATCAATATTAGATAGCTTAGTTTTAACTGAGGTTATTAATTTTAATCATACATTCATATCAATCATATCAATTTATAGGGAAAATGTAAAATTTTGAAATAAAATCCCTCCAGAATTTTTATATAGGTGCACATTGAGACCCATTATAGATCACTGGGTGGTGATCGAGCCAAGCCTAATGCGCCCATTTTCAATGATATTACCACTAGTTACAATTCTTCTAGAACCATCTCCACTTATTGTATACATACAAGGATATATATATATATTAAAAAAAACACATCATATATATCTTAAAAAATCCTTATTATGTTCTTATATAAATGTCCTCAATATATATCATAGGTTTTTGTTCCCAAATATATATTTTTCTCGATCTACTTCCTAAGGAATGTATTAAACATCCTATTTTATCATCTTTAATGACTGTAACCGATAACAACCCATAATTATATCAATGTAAATCCCCTTTTTATAATTATTTCATAAATTATAAATAACATAAGATCACATTTAGAACATGACACAAATATTATAATTGATTAATGAATGAAATAAGAGTTATTTCTAGAAAATTTGTAACCTATACTAATGGAATCTAAAATTGATCTTTAGAATGTGACCAATAAGAATAGTAATCCTAAAAATAAAATATTTACCTATTCTATGAAAGTATATATAAAATTTATGAATCTTATAAATTAAAATATCATTTAATTATGTAATAGTATATATAAATAAATGATTAAAATATATTAATAAATTTTATGAATTTTTATAAAATAGAAATGCTTATTTATAATTTTGTAATTAGTATAATATTTTAGAATTTCTTTTTTATAAAATTTATTATTAAATTAATATTTAATTTTATTATGATTATAATATTATTTTACGAGGCTTTAATTAGTTTTTCAATGTGTTATAGAATGAGTTATAATTTGTAATATGGTATTTTCCAAGTAAATGATGATTTTACTTAAAAATTTAATTTATCAATTTGAAAAAATATTTTTCATAAAATATATATAATTTTTGAAATCTAAAGATCATGAAATTTTAAGGGATAATATTTTGGATTTTTATGATGTACATGAATTTTTGGTGAATATTAAAATTTAGTAATTTAAGGTATATATACATTATAAGTTCAGTAAATTATTCCAGGAGTAATCTCCAATGTATGAAATATAATAATTAAATAAAATTTATTATATTAACATATTTAGTAATAAGTCTCAATATATTCAATTTGTTATCCAAAAAAGAAAACTAATGAATAAAATAATAGTAAAATACCCTTCTCGTCCCCTATAAATATCACCCTCAACAAATATTCTCCTAACACATTACAAGATTTAATAATTTCCATGATTATATAAAAACATTTTCCTGATAACCTCCCCCGCATTCGGGATCTCTTAGTCTCATCAACAGTCAAAAACTATTTACCTAGGGAGGTTCTCAAAGCTTATAAATTCAAGAGGTAAAATCCCCATTATTTTTCTTTTAATTTATTTACAATTTAATTTCTTTCTTATATTCTACTCATATACCCATATCCATGTGGAATAAAATCTATATATCATATAATATGCTATAATATTATTACATTATTTAATGATTCAACTTGATGTCTCTTCCCTTTTCTGTTTTCTCTAAACATGAAAATACCTTATGTGGTGTGTAGATTTACCACCACTATGGATGATTTATTTTAATTTTCCACTATCACCTTAATGGATTTCCATAAAACCATAATTTTAGTTAAATAATATTATATTGTACATATTATATATTATAAAATTTTCTGGAAGCAATATATAATGATAACCTTAAATAAAATGATATAAGTTTATAATGGTCGTAAAGCATCCAAAATTAATTATATCAATTTCATTAATGTTCAATTTGAAAATCATGGACATTCCATATAACCAAATTATATATAATATCATTTAATTTTATAAATTTTCATTAATAACAGATAATTTAAATTCTAGATAACTATTTCAATTTTACACAAACTTCCATACTCATATACTAGAGAACTGATCGTGAATACGAGTAAATGAACACTCACGAATAAAGAAATTAAACTCCTTTAATCATATAAAATACTATAAATGAATTTTATAATTATATAATGAAAAAAAATTATGTAGAAATTGTTCTAAAATTTTTAGTTAATTAATTTAATTGAATTATCCTAGATATTAAATTGAAGAAATACTTCAGAAACATTGTAAGGGGATTTTCAAACCCAACTATCTTTATTTGGATTTTCCCTCTTTCATTCCATTTTCATTATTTATGTTCCTTTAATGTTCCTTAAATATAATTTATTTTAAATTAATTATTCTTTTTTGGGATATTAATGCTTCAAATTTGGTGTTATGATAAATTCAATGATTTTTTCAAAACAAGTCTTCATTTTAAAATTATATATTTTACTTCTCTTGAGTTTCATTCTTCTACACTCATTATTGATGAATATTATACCATGCATGTTTTTAAATATTTCATTTGGTAACACAAAATTTTATTCACTAATTTATTCTTGTGAAATTAAACTCATTCATTTCTATTGATTACTTTATGTACAATATGGATTAACATTCTATATGCCATGCCTGATAATGTAAATTTCATGTTGTGATGGGTGTACTTGGAATTATATAGTGCATGTAAATGTTATGATGAGATTTGTTCACCTAGAATAATATAACTCTCCAATTCATTGGGTAATGTGACGTATCTCATGAGATAAAGTCAAATATGCATGAACATTATTCTAGTTTTTTCCCCAACTATATGTGGTATTTGACCACTATGATATGATGATTCATGTTTATGCATTTCCATATTCAGTGAATTTTCCTAATGATTCCACTCATTATTAAAATTATGATTCCTTTCTTATTTTAGGATGAGAATTATTATTCTCCCCAAAGTTGTATATCCCATATTCATCCTCTTACTGGGATTTTTTTACCCATTATTTTTATGTATATCCATAGGTGAATACTTATACTAAGGAGAACATGAAGGATAATAAGATGATTGTGAAGAGGGAATCAAAGAAACTTTTATATTTTATTTTTTCAATGTTATGTATAGACCTAATTTTCCCATGGATCTAATAAATTGGATCATAGATTTTTATTTCTATTATATTTTTATCTTTAAAAGGATATAATAGTAATTCAAGATAAATTACTGTTACCATAATTGGTATCATAGAGGGGTTTAGATAATTTTAAAATTTGGAATAGAGAAATTTTCTGAAAATAGTTATTATGAGGGTAAGTATAACTAATAACTTATGAAGATTTGTTTTTGAAAAAAATTCTAAACATAAGAATCCAATAAGATAATCCTTTATAGTCAATTGATCAAATGTATTAATTATTTATCCATGACTTGTTGCTATTTTTTTAAAAACAATTTCTATTTTATAAAATAGTGGGAACCAGAAGAATCCAAGCTATGAACCCATGTTAAGGAAAATGAATTAATTTATTGAATCAAAACACCAATTCCTTGAGAGGTGGAGTTAAAAGTGTCATGGTGAAGCTTACACATATTTCATAGGATTAGAAAATTAATATTAATATTATGGAACATCCTCCTTCATATAAGTGGGATAAATTGGATATTGATTATTTTTTGTGGTAATGAACACTAACATTTAGTGGATCATTAAATTCACTAGTCATATAACAATCGTTCTACTCAATGGATAAGATAATTTCTATGCTCTATAATTCAATTAAATAGAATATGAATCTATCCTTTTATCTTCTAAATGTAGAGGTCGGTCAATTCAAGATGTTGATTAAAAACACCAAGATGGAGGAATAAATTGAAGAGATGGAGTGGGAAGACATTAATATAATTTTTACTAATAATTATTTTCCTCAAAATATTTTTAATAACATAGATAGAGAATTCATAGAGATGAAGAAAAATGATGGTGAATCTATCATGGCCTACGAAGAAAATTTCACATGGAATGAATGGTATACATTGGGATTTGTTATAAAAACTTATATAAAAATTGATATATTCTTTATAGTTTTAAAACCAAAACCTTGTAATTTCTGTACATATTTGATACTTTGTGATTTGTGAATAAGTTGTTGAATTTCATATCAAAGTGTACATGTTTTTTGGAGAATTTGTAGATGTCTATGGTTATATGAAACATAAGATTGGGTATCAAGATGGGGGATCTAATGATAAATGTGTAATAAAATTTCAACCTCTTAAATGTCAAAAATGTTGAAAAAATAATCATGGGAACTTTAAAAAAGGTACATGGTAATTCTATAAGTTTGGGAGAGATGGCCAATATTCTCAAGAATGTCAAAGTGACATAATGAAATTTTCCAACATAATGGAGGAATGGATATAACTACAAATTGGTTCAAGGCTTCAACTATATGGAGAAAGAGAACTATGGATGCCATTCCACTAAACCTAGAGTCCTCGAGGTTAATCACCCTCATCAACAACAAATGATGAAGGATCAATATAACACTTATTCCATCAATATGGATGGCGTCTGATCCCAAAAATGATGTGGTTATAGGTACATTAATTATTCATTCATGAATATAAAATGTACTATTTTATTCCAATTCTACACATTCATTCATATCATGAAAGTATAGTGAAGCTATTCAAATAACACCTAAAAATATATCAGTTATGATATCTGTGAGAACATAAAATAGGTAAATTATTTTATCCAACGTATATGAATCCTATGTGTTTAATGTTGGTGGTTTGAAAATTCCTTCATATCTTGTCTTACTTCTTTTGGAGAAGATTGATTCTATTATGGGATTAGATTATATATCTTTATTCAAATCCATCAACAACTATTGGAGAAGGGAGATCCCTCTTATCTTCGAAAGGCATCGTTGAATTGTATAAAAGTGAATGCAGGAGCATTAATTTTCTTCAGAATCATAATATCATGTTTGGATATTATACGTGAGATCGAATTTCAACAAATAAAAATGTATTATTAAATTATTAAAAATTAACATAAAATATATAATGTATATATTATGAATAGTATTAACAAAATTAAAAAACAATTATGTTTTAAACAAATACAAAATGAATTCATTGGTTACCAACAAATGAGAAATGGATAAAAGATCCAATTGGATATAAAAAGAAATATTATTATTTATATACTTCCTTAGGTGTTTTGTCTTAATAAACAAGGTTAATTAAAATTATTGAATTATTTTAATGTAATATATATATATATTATATTAAATAAAATATTTTTTATATTCATCTGTTAGGTATGATAGTCAGAGGATATGAACAAATATTATTTTACACATCAAACACTATATTTTTATAAAGTCATTTTAACCTTCCTTTAATGGGAACCCACTTTAAATATTAATTTCCAAACATAAATAAATATAATATGTCAAAATTAATATCATATATGAATTTGAATCACAATACTAATGTATTGTGAATTTTTGATATTTTTCTAAAACATTTCATTTTGTAATGAATAATAAAAACTACTAAATATTTGTTCAAAACTACTTTTTCATTTAATTGATTTATAAGGATAAATTATAATTATAATTGGTTTTAATGATAAAATAGATCATACTATTATAAATTAATTCAATTTATTTTATTGTAATCATTTTCAATTTGAAATTGATTAGAAAAACAAAGAAAATTTTGGACGTTTTTTACTTTAAAAACCCACATTGTTGTCCCACCCATGGGATTAAATTTAAATAAATTTACAAATATTATATTATTGGAATTTGTAAAAATATATTCCCTAATTTTAATAAGAAGAAATTATATTTTCTTATAATAAAACACTTATTTTTCACCAAAAATAATAGTGAATGTGATTAAAATTAATAACAATGGTTTGGGTTAAAGTAACCTTATTAAGGGACAAAACCTAAACCAAAAGGCCTAAAAACATATAAACTTATCCAAGGACTATTTATGGAAATATTTTTTCCTATTTTATATTGGATATAAATTGGATCATTATTTTATCCACTTGAAAATTGAAAGTAATGAATTTAATTCCATTGTAAAAATATTAAAAGCTTGTCACTCCTCCTCCATTATAAAATGACCTCCACTACTCCCTCATCCTCATACCTCCCAAGAAACGGTGGATCAAAAAATATATTCTAATGTATCTCCTATACATAACTACCCTCATTCTATTAAATTCCACTTGGGAATAATTCAATCCTTATTTTATTTTGTTTCAAACCAAAAAAATTTGCCCAATTAAGAGGTGTCATCTTTCTTTAAAATTTTTAGTTTTATTTCCATTCTCCAACCCCTAAACACTTATTATTATAACATTTTATAACAAATCCAGTATAATAAATATACTATTAAGTTTTTATACTATGTTTTAGACTTAATACTACACAAAATTAAATCTAATGGGTAAATAACACAATTTTTCTATTTACATTGAACTAATGTCTCACGAATTGATGGATATTCACTTTTAACTTTACTACCTCTTATGGTGGAAATTTTGATGTCAAATAATTTTATATATAATATATATGATATTTATTATTTAATTATTGTTTTTAATACTTTTATTACACATACCATTAATATTTTCCATTTTATATTAATAAGATAATAGCATTTGAGGAAGTGTGGACTACCGCCCCCTCAAAGCGATTGATTCTCTCACACTATACATGGAACATATAAATGATGGTTCAATTAAATTTTTTTTTACATAAAAACCCCATATATTATTTATGAGGAACAAGTAATTTTTTGAAAATATACTATATATATTTTCCATTTTAATTTCACAAACATAAAAAGTGACAACGTCGTTCGTAGATGTGTGAACTACCACCTCTTCGACATGATGTGATTCATTTAAAAACACATTAGTTATATATATATAAGTGTATATGATTAAATAAAATTATATTTATGATATAATAATAATTCTTGGATGATTATTGTTACTTATGTATTTTTCGAAAGAGATCATTGAAAATGGAAAATTTACTCAAACGTACGTATGCCCTATCATCTCTATGATTTTTACATTGACTCAATATTAAAAACCATTTTTAATTATTGTGTTAAAAGTATAATAAATGTGAAAACATACTAATTTAGTCATGATTATTATTTTTCATATATTATACACTTTGACCATAGTTGACCTATCAATATTGTATCGGGCACATAAACTGAATTTGGTCAAAACACCGGATGTAAATTAAATTGTTTATGAAGGTTTATAAAAAATAGTAAAAATTGGAATAAAAAGAAGGATAAAAATGAAAAATATTCTTATTAAAGGATAAAATTAACATAATATTACTATACAAGATATTAAAGGATGTTCCCCTGAAAAATAATGCTAGGTTAGTGATTTCATCTCAATTTAGATTTCATTGAGTCTTCTTTGTTATTATGCAATTAGAAACTTTAATTTAGTGTATTTACTGAATGTTAATATCTTATTTCATGAATAAATGTACCATCATATTATTCTAAATTTCATTTAATATTATTTCATCATAGGGTTTATGATTTAAAAGACTCTTTGTGTTATGGGATACATTAGAATATTTAAAATGGAATATCACTCAATATTGTTTTCATGATATTTCAGTGATATTTACATTTATTAATTTCAACAAGAACTATTGTTACATATCCTCAACTATGATATTAATTACAAATAAATATCATTTTTTAAATTGGGATATTTTTATTACCCACAATGTTCATGAATATTACGAATGATTTGTACTATTATGACATGGGTGGGGCCCGATTATAGATATCCCCTCGATATATTAGTTGTATCATGGTTTGAGTAATTTGGATGGACTTTATATATGGATTATTACCCCATATTTTATAACCATATTGTTTAAGTTCTTGATGGTAGAGTTACCATATATCTAGGAAACATGGAATCATATAATAAACTATTTCCCTCAGATTTGTTTCAGTTATTATTCATCAATTAGATTTTTCATCGACATATATATGGATAAATTTCCTTTTAAATATATTGATTAAATCATATGTGTTTTAGTTTGATACATTACTATGTTTATTTATTCTTATCTAGTTATTTTAATGGAATTTATTTACAGTTATTACATTTTCATATTTTTTCTATTCCCTTCCCTCACATTTTATTGATTATATGGCATGAATGTTCATTTATTTCACATTTCATACTTAATATTATAATTTATCCATTATTTCTTTCACAATATGTTTCCCTTAGAATCATCTAATCTCACACTTATTATGTTTATTTCGATAGGAATTGAAAAATTGTACTATGAATGATTTTTATAGATTAACTAGATCTATTATTATTGTTATATATATTATTTATTTAAAAATATGGAAAAAGATTATGTTTTAAATATTGTATTATTTTTTAATAAAATTATTGTGTATTTAACTAATTTATAGACACAATTAATCTACTCGTAAATCCGGATTTGATTCACTGTAATCATGAAAATTTAATAGTATAAAATTTTATCTCTGGGCGATCTGGGGTTTTGTCACTATAGTTAGTATCAAATGAATTTTAATAACAACCATGGGAACTAGCTTATGAAATAATAAGTTATTGAACATAATCATATGTTGAATTTGAGCATTAGTGTTTAAGGAAACCCTATAATTTATAAAAATTATAGATTATTGGGGAATTTCTATCAATACATCATTGTCTAGAAACTAAAAGTTGGTGTGGTTATAGAACATAAGTAACTAAGAGTAATAACTCCATCTATGTGTTATTAGCCTTACTCAGGGTACCCTGGTACATAATAATGCTTTATACAGTGCATCGGGATTGAAACACTCAGGGGATGTTCTTAGGATAATATATGTTTTCATTACAAACAAATATGATGGATTTTGACAATGAATAAACTATGTGTAACCTATTTTGTTTTAGATTGAACACAAATATTTATGATTTAGAAATACTGCAAAAAATATTATGGAATACCCCAGACCAAGGAAGGACCTATGTGGAAATAAATGGATGAATTAATTTTTCACTGAGGATATATTGAAAATATTAGTTAAAGAGATATTTATTAATCAATATAATTAGAATCATTTACATAATATTTTTTTTGTAAATTATATTAATATGGTTTTATAAATGGAAAACATCTTTTTTAGGTGACAGCCAATCAAATCCAAAAAATATTTGAGTCTTAATCCCATGAATAAATTAGGAAAATGGTTTCATGGAAACCAATTATCTACACAATGTCCTACTAAGGCCCTAAAATTTCTATTTAAAATTCACTTGTTTTGTATTGATGAAATCATTCCCTCCCTGTAAATATTGATTCTTTTACTTCATGTACATATGTCAACTTTCCAAAGATGTTTTCATACTTAGATACCTAGTTACATGGTAGTCCACGTGACCTTTATAATGTCCATTCTACCTATTAAGGAGGATTACATAAGAACCATTATCATGATGTGGGTTTTAAAACATAGTAAGTATCAAAAAATATTTCATTATAATCTAGTTTAAATTGATATGATGAAATTTAAATAAGGTAGCGGAGCATGTGACACCCTGAAAATCTAAAGTAAGAACCTTCTATTTTATTGCGTTCATGGATTGCGTCACTAAGAACGTAAGGGAATATAATATCTTGAGAGTATACTATATATTTTATATTTTATGTATACTAAATACATGATATATCTTCTAATTATCACAACACTGAGTTTTCTTTCATTACACATAAGAATGACCTTCCTCGATAACCAGTATAACACACAAGATCGAGTTTCACCAAATAACAATGTAATATAAAAATATTACTAATTATTAAAATAATCTATAAATTATCCCTTATAAATATTATTAATTAAATTATTAAAATTTATTTTTTAAACAAATATAAAATGAATTCATTGGTTACCAACTATGAAAAATTAACATAAGATCCAATTGGATGTAAAAAGAAATATTAATATATATATGCTTTTAGAAGTGTTTTATGATAGTAAATATTGTTAATTACAATTATTCAATTATTATAATGTAATATAAATATATATTATATTAAATAAAATATATTTTTTATTCATCCATTAGTAATTATAGACATACATTAAGAATAAATTCTATTTTACATATGAAAAACTATATTTTTATTAATACAATTTTACCACCTTTTAATGGGAAAACCATTTTAAATATGAATTTTGAAACATTATGTAATTAAATATGTCAAAATTATCATCTTTTATGATATATAATCTTAAAACTTATGTTAGGGTAATTTTTTTATATTTTTCTGAAACATTTAATTTTTAATGAAAAGGTAAAAATACTATATCTTATTCAAAACTTCATTTATATATAATTTATTTATAATGTTTCATTACGGTTTTAATTAGTTTTAAAGATTAATTAGTTAATATTTTTATAATTTATTACAACTTCTCTCATTGGATGAATTTCACTTTGAAATTTATTATAAAAACATAGTAAACTTTCAAACATTTTCAATTTAAAAACCTGAGTTGTCGTCTGAGTTGCAAGATTAAATTTAAATAAATTTATGACACTTATATGAATGGAATTTGGAAAAATTGATACCATATTTGGAATCATATTATTTATAATTTCTAATAAGAACAACTGTTTTTTACCAAAAATATTAGTGATCATTATTAAAATTAATAACAATGATTAACATGAATGTAAGTTTATTGAGGGACAAAACCTTAACCATAAGGATAGAAATGAACTATATAATTTCCATGAAATAGTTTTGGGTCATATTTGGACACTATAATCTATTTGATAGAAGTTTTACAATTATATTATCTACTTGAAACTTGAAAAAATACATGTAATCCCTATGCAAAAATAATACAAGAGCACCACTCATCCTCCACTATAAAAGGGCCACATCTCCTCTCACACCCTCACACATCTAAAGCAATATTGGATTGATAATCTATGAAACAATATATAGTCAAAATTCTCCTCCTCATTTTATAATCCTCCAATTAAATATAATTAAATCCAAGGATGATTTTGTTTCAATCAAAATAGAGTTACCTAATTAAGATGTAACATCATTCCCTAAACTTTTGGGTTTTATTCGAATTATACAACCCCTAATCCCTAATTATTATATAGTTTTATAACAGAACTGGTATACTAAATACACTTGGATATTTTTATACTAGTGGTTAGACATAATATTATACAAAATTTTATCCAATGGGTAGCATGTATACTATTTCTATGTGTGGAGAACTAAAGCATCATGAAATGATGGCGGTTCATTTTTTTCATTTACCACCAATCATGGTGGTCATTATGATGGAAAATATTTTTATTTATTATATATATGGTATTTATTAATTATTTATTCTTCTATAATATTTTTATTACACATTCCATTAATACATTCCATTTTTCATTAATACGACAACATTTTTTAAGGAAGTGTGGACTACTGCCCCCTCGAATCAATGCGATTCACTCACACTTTACATGTTACATATAAAGGATAGTTTCAATATTAAATATGTTACATAAAAAATATCAATATTGTTTTCACGAAATAATTAAATTTTTTAAAATATATTATATATATTTACCATTTTCATTTAACAATCATAAAATTTCATAACATCATTCAATAATGTATGGACTAATAACATATCAATGTGATGTGATTCCTATTAAAAAAAGAAATATATATATTTGTAATTGAATATGATTAAATAATATTGTATTTTTGGTATAATGATCATTTTGGAATGATTATTGTTACTTATCTTCTTTCTATATAGATCATTCAAAAATTGGAACATTACACATCTGTACGTACGACCTACCGTCTCTATGATTGTAACATTGATTCATTTTTCATAACCATATTCAATTATTGGGTTGATAAAGTATAATAAATGTATAAATATAATAATTATTTCAATATTATCTATAAATGTTATATAATGACCCCTTTAACCATAGTTGACATATTAATGTTTTTTACAAATAAATCGAATTTGGGCAAAACACCCAATCTATACTTAATTTTATGAGTAGTTTTATACAAAATAGTAAAAAAATGAAATAAAATATTGATAAAAATTTTAGAGGATATCATGAAAGTATAAAATTAAAATACTATTATTATACATGATATTCCCCTAAATGGAAATGTAAGGTAAGTGATTTCTTCTCTATTTACATTCTATTGATTTATATTTGTTATTATGCACAAATTATATTTTTTCTTGGTGTATTTACCAAATATTAACATGTTATTTACGGAATATTTATACCATAATGAAATTTTATGTTTCATTTAATATTATTCATTCATGGAGTTTATGATTTAAATTATTCAATATTGTATCAGACACATTAAAATTTTTGTAATTTCATGTCCCTTAGGATTGTTTTTATGAACTTTTAGTCCTAATTCTATTCATTAATGTAAATTAAACATACTGTTAGATAGCCTCCACTGCAAAATTATTGATAAATATGTATTATTTATTTAGTGTGGATATTTTGATAAGGAATAATTCTCATGAAAATGTGGAATACTTTGGACTGGAATGACACTGGTGGGGACCCATTACATATAACCCCTCAATGTATTAGCAGTATCTTGAGATGATCCATTTGGATAACCTTCCTAGATGGTGTTTTACCTAAAATATTTTAAAATTTCATGTGAAATGTCATGATGGTAAAGGTACCATGTACCTGGGAAACAAGTCATCTAATAATACATCATTTCCCTCATATTAGTTTCAGATATAATTTATTTATGATATTTTCATCGAAATATCTATGGATAAATTTCCTTTTCATGTCATTGTTAAAATTTAATGTGTTTTAGATTATTACCATGCCATATTTATTTTTCCTTATGTAGTTATTTGAATTAAATTTTATTCTAGTTATTACATTTCTATGTTTTTTATTCACTCTAGCTTAGTTTATTTATTTTATGGCATGCATGTTTAGTTTTATAACATGTCATAGTTTTCATTCTTATAGATTCACTATTTTGGCAATATTTTTCCCTTAATGAGAATTTGAGCTCACCCTTATCATGTTTCATTCCATATGAATCAAAAAAGAATACAATGAAATATAAGTAGGGATTTAATATATCTATTAGAGATATTCTCGAAGTTATTCATTTAGAGAGAAGAAAAAAATTGTGTTGTAAATAATGTATTCTTTTTATTAATAAAAGTTTTATGTATGTATATTTTTTTACCATACCTATTAAAACTTCATACTTTGGTATTTGATTCCTTGAAATCATGCCAATGTAATATTAAAACACACTGACTTCAAGATATCTTGGGTTGGGTCACTATAGTAGGTATCAAATAAAGGTTACTAACAACCACTGGAAATAGATTTAGGGAAAAAGGGGTATATAACCTAACCCTATAGATGGAAATGTGTATAAGTGTACAAGAGGACCCTAGAGTTTTTGAAAATTATAGATTATATTTTTAATTCTATGAATACATCATTTTCTGGATAATACAATTGGTCGTAGTTCAGGAATATATTTACCAAGGTGTAACAACTCCAACATGGTGTTCCAAGCCTAACTCAAGTTATGAAAGTATATAAAAATGGGCCTTACTATAAACCTAGGTTGACACTTCGGGGGGGGGGGGATATTCATAAGATAATCCAAAATTTCCTTATTAACAACTATGAAGGATTTCGACAATGAATAACATTGGTCAAAATTATGTTATTTTTATATTGAAAACAATTTTTCACGATTTAGAAATACTAAAAATGATATTATGGATAAATCGTAGACCAAAGAATGTCTTATGTTGAAATAAATGGATGAAGTGCTTATTTATTGAGGCTATATTTAAAAGATTTATTAAAAGGATATTTAGTGATTAAATTTTTTTGAATCATTTCCAGATATTTAAATTTAAAATTATATTAATTGGGTTTTTTAAAAATACAACATCTATATAGGGTGAAAACATATAAAATCTATAAAATCTACAGGTCATGAACCCCTGAATATATCATGAAAAGTGTTTCACACAAACAAGTTATCTACAACATGTACCAGTAAATTTTTTATTGTTTCATGTTAAAATATTTGATGAACTAATTTTAATAATGAACCAATAGTTTAAATTTGGAGTATTAGAGAGTAATATATGAACCATATTTTTTTAGTAAGGTATTTAAAGAAAATAGTTCGAATTTTCACTCTTTTATAGTTTTTCTGATTCTTTAACAGTTTCATTTAGTGCTTCAGAATAAAAACCATTGTTAGTAATTATTTTCTACTAGTAAATAGATAATTTTAAACTTGATTGATGTATATCCAAAAGATAGGATTGTTTATATTAAATTGAACCCTATAATATAAAAGTATTTCAGTATATTCATATCTAATAAAATTATTTTATAACATTTTGAAAATGATTTTGACATAAATTTTTTTCCTAATACCTTAATTTAAGATGAACTGATTATTTTTAAATAATTATTGATTTGCGGATTTGAGGCCCTCAACATTCAACTTATCATCCACTTGTTTTTTATTTTTTCCCTCTTTCACTCCCTATAAATATTTACTATTTTTATCTATGTATGTATCTATTCTTTCCAGATGGTCTCCTACATAGATCCCTAGTTACATAGTAGTCTGTGTGACCATTGTAATTTTAATTCTCTAATTAATAAAATATTAATTAAGAACCCTTATCATGTTTTGGGATTTAAATCATAGGAAGTAACAAAAAAATTTATAACCATGATTTAATTTATATTGATTGTACGTAATTTAAACAAGATGGGTGGCATGTGACGCCCAAAAAAATATAAAGTAAAAACCTTGTATTTGATAGTGTGAATGACATGAAATACAAAGTGTGTGAGGGAATATAATGTCAAAATAATTTACTATATATTTACTATTTAAAATATATTAAAAACATTATATATTTTTTAATGTACTCAACATTGATTTATCTTGTGTTTCATGCAAAAGAGACCTTCTTTGATTGTTTCTGTTACACCAAAGACAGAGTTTCACCAAATAACAATGTATTATTAAAATATTATTATTTAATATGATAAGATATAAATTATTCATTATGAATATTAATAACTGAATAATAAAAATTTATTACCTATGAAAATATAAAAATAATTCATCAGGTACCAACTAATGATAAAAGAAAATAATAAGCAACTAGATATGAAAAAGAATATTTTTATTTATATTCATCCAAATGGGAATTTTCTTAATAAAAATAGTTAAATACAATTATTAAATGATTCTAATGTAATATAAATATATATTATATTCAATAAAAATATTTTTTATATTCATACATTAGTTTTTATAGACATAAGATAAGAACAAATGATATTTTATAGATAAAAACAAATATTTTTATAAATACAATTTTACAGCCATATAATAGAGATCCTATCACGAACCAAATATGGTTTCCACTAATATCAGGACCAAATACATCCAATAAAAAGGCCCAAAGGTCATTACCAATTCCCATGGGGTGGGATTAGTTCCTGGGTATCAATAAATTAGGTCTGGGAACAATTTACCTGAGGATGAATGCATAAAACATTAAAAACTATCCATAATAAGAATCTAAAATTTTCATGCACATTGATTCTTAACAAAACCATAAATGATTACATGGTTTTAAAAAATGAAAAATATGTCCAAATATTAATAAAAACTACAAAAATTCATCCAGAATGACTCCACATTACAAGGGGTCATCACCCCTAAGCCGTCTCTGCAACATCGCGCCATGATGGGGCCAACAACCTGAACCTCCTTTACCTGTGGTTCTGCCTTTACCTGATTCAAGCATAATTATGTATACTTACACCCAAGGGGTTTAAGAATGATGTGCTCACAATACTAGTAGGATACCAACCAAATATTTCAAAGGTTATGCAATACAATGTGAAAATAAAGTAGTTTTACTATGTAATGAAAACGATGATAAATTCCACGTAGTGAAACATTCAATTGAAATCATTTTTAAACTAAAAATTTCCAAATTTTAACACTATTAAAAAATAAATTTTATATAATTTAATGTTTACACAAACACACCATAATACAATAGTAAATACAACAAATGCAATGAGTATCAAAACTAGGAACACCCCTAGACAACTAGATAGTCTCGGGCCCTATGGACCTCGTACCTCAGTGAAACGTCACCATAGAAACATATTTTCTCGTGCAAGATCCACTAGTATGGAACATAACTATACCCTAATGTTCTCAAATCATCGTTCATATAGATTAATTGGAGTTTGTGTTATCAATTTTCTTAGTGAACAGGGATAACACCCATTCGGTTCACTACATGTACAAGTACATATCAGCTCACCTAGGTACCTGGGATTCTCCTTTTGTTATAAAAAAATTTCAGCAAGACATGCACATCCCCTTTCATGTAAAAACACCACTACTAGTCACTTACCAAACTTAAACTACCTTCACAAATTTTATACCTCTTAAAACACAAAACAAATCATTTTTTTAATAAACTTCTCAAATTCTTATCTTGTTCTGTTCCCAATACTCCTTGAAACCCTCACTATTCACACTATGTGCACACATTATATTACCAAAACAAAAATTTCATTCCAACAATATCAAATTAAACCAACAAATAAATATTATAGAATCCCCATATAATTTAAGAAATGATTAAATTGTAAAACCTCAATTTTTCACAAACATTGCACATACAAATTTATGTGTTTCACAGACAACATTAAAATAGATTTTCGCAACAATCACCAAAAGATATATACATTAAAAATAGTATTTTTTGCCCTAATAAATTTCAATAAAATCAACTAATTAATTATAGGGTATCCCCAAGTGAAGCAATAAATGACTTCATTGTAAAACCCCCAATTACACATAAAAGTGACACAAAAAATTCATTTTCATTATAAATACCACTAGAAATTTTTTTTACAAAACCATTAAAATTAAATAAACAATAAAACACCATAAACACTTCAATCTAAGTCACAAAATTTCACACAAAATGGTAGGACCTACCAATGTAATGAAAACCTAGAATCCTTTGTTCGAAAACACAAACGCACCACCGCCACAACTCAAGGAGGATATATCCAGCATAAAAACAAGATATTATACCAAGAAAACACAATGTTAAACCATAGGTTTGAAACCCTACCCTTTTTTAATTTGTGACTTCATGGATAAATAAATAAAACCCTAAGCATATTGAATGAAACCCTATGAAAAATGTATGAAGAATGAAGGAGACCCACTTACTTGAGGGATCCTGACGAAATCACCTCAAATACACTAGTATATGAATTTTAAAAAAGAAAAAAAGTATATTTGGGTTGGAAAAGGGGGGAATAGGTTAATTGAGAATAGAAATGGGGAGATATGAGTGAAAAATGATTGATTTATAAATGAATTAAATTACATTTTTAAATCAAGATGAAAAGAAAATGCATCAGATATTTTGACAAAAACCAAGAAATAAATGAGCTCAAAATATTGGTCGAAGTGAACGGGGGTGATCCTAGGTTTAGTGGTCTTGTGTGAGTGGTGGAATCACCAAAAAATCATTAAAATTGGAAAAGATATTAAATAAACAATTTTTTTTAAAACTTGAAATGAGGTTCATGGCTGGCCCAACTCCTTAAATAAAAACTGCAATACACAAAGATTATGTATTTCTAAAGGATCAAAATTTACATTTTGGTGTTAATAAATCAGTGGAGGCCATGTATTAATTAGAATGGATGAAAAATGTTAAAAAACGAGGGAGTAATAAAAGAAACAAAATTTATTTTCAAATATGGAATTGGGCTCATGGTTTTTCCCAAATTTGGAAAACCCACCATTTCTACAAAAATTCATGGGAAACAGCAGAAAAATATAAAAATTGAAATTAAATGAGAAATTACCTTAATAAAATTCATTCATGTTAAAATTATCTCCTCCCTGAAAATTTCTGTCTCTGAATTTCAACCTGAAGCTTTATTAGAAAATAGGAACATATACTCTTCCTCAACCCATGAATTATGCTCCCATGTCTCATGTATATTATTTCAATGGTGCCATAGATCCTGGACAAGTGGAATTGACTTTACCCTAAGCACCTTCTCTTGGGAGTCTTCTATTTTCACTATCCTCTCAGTAACTGACAAGTTAGGCTCTATCTCTAGTTCATCTCAACTCAGCACATGGGACAGATCTGGGTTGTATTTCTTAAACATAGATACATACGAATATATCATGGATGGATGTCTACTAGGATGGTAAATCCAACATATATTCCAACTTTCCAATATGCTCAGTGATATCAAAAGGTCCAATATACCATGGTGTCAACTTCCCTTTCCTTCCCAAATCAACAATAGCCTAGACAAGGGGCCACATTCAAGAATACCCTATCACCCACAGAAAATAGAAGTATCGATGCCACCAGTCAGCATAATATTTATGGCGACTCTGAGCTGTCAATAAACATTTTCTGATCAATTTGACCATCTCTTATGTCTCATGCACCAAACTCGGCCCCAGGAGTGAGGTCTCACCTACCTCATCCCAACACAGGGGGGAGGACAAGGACAATAATAGAGCGCCTCCAAAGGATCCATTCAAATCGATGATTGGTAACTGATATTATAGGAAAAATCAACCAATACCAAATGGCTATCCAAGGAACCTCCAAATTAAAAGACACATGAATGGAGAATTTCCTCCAAAATATAATTTGCCTCTCTGTCTAACCATCCATCTGAGGGTGGTATGTCTTTATCATCTTAATCTGAATCCCCAAGGCCTTCTAAAGGACTTCCCAAAATCGAGAAGTGAAACAGGGGTCTCGGTCTGAGACAACAGTTGATGGAATGCCATGAAGTCTCACTACCTTCTGAAGATACAAATGAAACAACTCATCCACTTTAGTTGTATATCTAATCAGAATGAAGTTGGATGATTTGGTTAGAAGATCAATCAACACCCAAAACGGAATTCTTACCCCCGAGGTGTATGAGGAAAGCCAACAATAAATTTCATGTAAACCTTATCCCACATCTAGGTAGGAATGGGAAATGTCTTGAGTAAACCAAAGGGACTCTAATTCTCTACTTTCACCAATCTGCATGTGTAGCATCTTGACACAAAGTCCACTATGTCTCATCACATACCTGGCAACCAGAACTATCATCGAACATCATAATACATCTTGGGGGCACCAAGATAGAAATCACACTAATATTGGTGGCTATCCTCTATCCCCACCTACCGCAAAGACGATGGAACTACAGAGTGGCCATTGAAGCACAAGATTCCCTCAGGATACGATGAATAATCAGTGTATATCTCCCCACCATGAAGAAAATTCCTCGACCACTGACAAGGAACATCAATGGGATGTTCCCACTGAATCTACTCCAACGGAGAATTAGTCAACTGAATGCTGACAAAGAATGCACCTCCAATATACTCTTTGGTCTCCACGTGCATCTAAAAAAAGAGTGACATCAATGTCCAGTAATCACTGGACTTCCTCAAAGTATTCACTTGAACTCTTCTACTCATGGAATCGTCCACCACATTTCCCATTCCTATGGTGTTGAAAATGTCAAAGTCGAACCCCTTCTTGTACTAAATCCAGAGACGCTGCCTTAAGTTGAGGTCCTTCTGTGAGAAGATATAGGTCAAGATTTGGTGATTATAGTATACCAAAAACTTCTCCCTAAATAGATAGTGACTCCATGTATTAAATGCATGATGCACCTCTGCTAACTCCAAGTTGTGGTTTGGGTAATTATTTTCTTGTGCTTTGAGTTGGAGAGATCCATACGCCACCATGTGATCATCATACATAAGCACGCACCCAAGACACATACCTCAAGAATTTTAATAGACCACATACCCCTTCCCGAACTCAAGAAAAAATAGAATGGGGGTGGTAGTCAACCTCCGCTTCAGCTCCTCAAATGATTTCTGACATTCAAGGCCCCATGAAAACTTCACCCTTTTTCAGGTGAGCACGGTCATTGGTGGTGAAGGCCGAGAGAAATCTCGGATGAACTGCCTATAATAACTAGTCTGGCAAGGGAAACTCTTGATCTCGAACACATTATGCGGCTGCTCCCATGACATGAGCACACTGAAATTCTCAGGGACCACTAAAACCCCCTGATCCAAGATAACATTCCCCCAAAAACATCACCTTCTTGATCCAAAAACTGTACTTTTACAACTTTTCAAAGAGGTGGTGACCCTGCAATGTTCCCAAGAAAACCCCCAAGTGATGTTTGTGTTCCTATTTAGATCCAGTGTATAAGAGAATGTCATCCATTAAAACCAAAACTAAGGAATATAGATACTGACGGAACACCATATTCATGAGTTCCATAAATATCTTTGGAGCATTGGATAATCCGAAGTGCATAATCAAATAATCAAAGTGGTCATACATGCTTCAGAAGGCTATCATCAAGATATCTGCATCTCTCAGCCTAAGTTGATGGTATCCCAAATTCAATTCTATTTTTTAGAACCACTTTCCCCCCTTCAACTAATCTAAAAAATCATCTATTTGGGGAAAAGGGTATTTGTTCTTAATTGTTACATTATTCATCTTCCAGTAGTCAATGCACAACTGGAGTCCTCTGTCGGACTTTTTCAGAAACAATACCGGAGGGAACTAAGAAGAGATGATCAGGAAAATGAATCCTTTGGATTATAAGTTTTCCATCTGTATCATTAATTCCCTCAGCTCGGTAGGGGTCATGCGATATGATGATAGATATATCAGTTGTGTTCCCTACGCTAGTTCAATCGAGAAATCCACATCCCTCTCTAGGGGAAAACTGTAAAAATCATCCAGTAATACTGCTGGAAACACATTCACTATATGAGGTATTGAAACTTCAGGGGAAGGACCATATTACTCTATCATGAGAAAAGATAATATGAAGATACGAATTCCCAACTCATAAATTGGAGGCCATGTGTGGACCGACCGAGGATCCCATTCTCCACAAAAGACCTGACGACTCCTATCAGGTGCTATGAAACGCACCAACCACCAATAGAAATCACTATGTGCCTAGAAGTGTACTAGACAATCCATGACAAGTATCACATAAAAATGATCCATATCTAAGACCAGAATATCCCACTTCATCTCAATCCCTGACAAGGAGAGCACACATGACTGGAACCTAAGAACCTACTTCTTCTGGTTTCCCAGTGTTGTAACCAACTCCATCTCAAATGAAAAAAACTCTGTTGAAAATTTTAGCATGTCCACAAAATAGTAAAAAATTAATGAAACAAAAGACACCAATATCAAAACAAGAAATAGTTATAGAAGATACTATGAAAATGGTACCTTAACTGTTGACGGTCCTGCCTCTGATCCTGCCGCTGCCTGATCACCTGCATGGAGATGTCTGTTCTCTGCTTGAGGATGCCCACTATTTTATGGCTATACATTGAACTAGATCTTACAATAATATGACCAATCCCTATCACCACAGCTATTAAATTGAGAACCCCTAATCCTCGATAGCTCAGAATGTTTTCACACTCCTCTTGAAGCCACTGACCCTGCCCCATTAGGAAGTGGACGTTCCACCCTGAAGAAGCACTAAAAATGTCCCATACCACCAAACTTGAAACAAGGCTTTGGAGGAAGAGGGAATGTTGGTCGGATGTGCCCTAGCATCCCACACCAGTGGCTCACGACTGATCCTACATCAGAAGGCACAAATGAAAAAATGCCTGGAAGAGTGTCCTAAACTAGAACCTCCTTTATTCACATCTTCCTCCCACTTCATTTTCTTCTCTGAAGAGCTTCCACTACCCACTACTGATACTGACCCAGAGAAACAATCCCTACACTTCTGGCCAATATCCATCATGTATGCCCAGTCAATGACATCAGCATAGGTCCTGAACATAATCAACAACACCTGAGAGTAAATCTCTGGTCGCAAGACTTTGTCAATCCTCTGGGCCTCTACTTGCTAATTGATGTTGATTTCAAGGTAATACCGAACCATCTCAGTGAAAATGGTTGGCATACTCCATGATATAAATATTCCCCTTAACAAGATCCATTAACTCTAAGGATCTAGAATATTCCAAGACCTCTGAATAGTATTTTTCATTGAAGAAAACCTTGAAATCCCCCCAGCTCATCTTCTCTTTATTCCTAGTCTAATGAACCAATTCTCTCCACCTGCGACTGGGAACCTCTAATAGAAAGGATTCATGCTTCACCATAATATCCTCAGCTGTATCTAAGAACTCAAACATGATATTGATCTTCTCGAGCCATTCCTCTTCTTCTTAGGGTTCTATACTTCCTAGGAAGGTGGGAGGCTTATTTTTTAGGATGTCATAGGACTTTTCCTTTCTAGGAACAGTCTCATATTATCTAACATGAGATGTTATAGGAGTTGGTACCTATCCTAGATCCTGGATATCTCAAACCACATCCTCAACAAGCCTCTGATCAATTGAAGTGGGAGAACACTCTCTGGCTTCCTCACATGGGCACATGGGAGCTTTCCAGGGAGTCATGTTGCTACCTAAATCAACAGTCACAAAAATGATAGTCAATATTACAATTATAAAAATTTTAATCAAATACAACAAATATAAATAATCAAAACACATCACGATAATAAAAGAAACAACTAATCCTCACCCACCTGATGTCCATGTGTGGTCTGCAACCTAGAAATATCACCTAGAAGTGAAGTGAATCAATCAATTACAATGTCCCCAACTGACTCATTTTATGCCATAATAGGTGTGGGACAGGAACCCAACTCATGACCAATACCCTGAGCCCCTACAGTCGTAGCTCCTGTCTATCCCGACCCATCCCAAAATAGCAATATAACTCAAAAAATTAACGAGCATTGATACCATTTTATCACTAACTGGATCTAGTTTCCACTAATACTATCACCAATACATCCCGTGACAAGGAACTAAGGTCATTCACTATCCCCACGAGCTGGAACAAGTACCCAGGTACCAATATATTAGTTTTGGGAATTATTTCCCCGAGTATAAAAGCATAAAACATTAAAAACCATCAATAATAAAAATCTGAAATTTTCATGCCAAAATAAGTCATAACTAAAACATAAATGAATACATGGTTTTAAAGAAAGAAAAAGTGGTCCCAATAATAATAAAAAACTTCACCAATTCATCCACAATGGCTCTACGTGACAAGGTGTTGTCAACCCCGAGTCGTCTCCACAACACCACACCAAGAGGGGACCAACAACCCGAACTGCCTACACCCAAGGTTTTGCCTTTATCTAAGTCAAATATAATGAATTCTACTTACACCCAAGGGGTGTAAATAGGGTTTGATCCTAATCCCAGTTGGATACCACCCTAAAATTCCAAAAATTATTCAATCAAAATTGACAATCGTGCAGTTTTACTATGTAAAGAAAATGACGATAAATTCTAAGTAGTGAAACTTTCAATTGAAAATACTTTTTAAACTAAAAATTTCAGAATGACAACAAAACTAAATAATAAATTTTATCTACTTTAAATTTAATCCAAACATACATTAATACTAGGTTAAATTACACAAATCCAATGAGTACCAAATCTGGAAACACCCCATGGAAACTAGATAGTCTCAGGCCTTATGCACCTCATACCTCAGTGAAAAGTAACGATAGAAAAATTTGTTCTTTTGCCCACGACACTAGTATATAATATACCCATAACCTAGTGGTCCCCCATAATAATACATATAGTATAGTTAGTGTTTTTTCATGTCTATTTCCTAAGTGAACATGGACAATACCCATTTAGTTCACATGATTTACAACTACATATCTACCCACCAAGGTACTCAGGCTTCCCCTTTTGTTATCAAACAATTTTAGAAGTCAACACACTTCCCATTACATGTAAAAACAACACTAATCGTCACATACAAATAGTAAAGTATCTACAAACACATTAGGCCACTTAAAACACACAAAGAATCATTTGGATTTTTAATAAACAACTTCTCATAATCTATTCTTATTTTCTGCCCATAACACCTTGAAACCTCCACTTTGCACACCATGTGCACACGTTAAGTTACCAAAACAAAAATCGAAGTCCAAAAGCTTCCACTGAATCCAAAAAATAAATCTTCGTGCATCCACATATAATTTACGAAGTGATAACATTGTAAAACTTCCCTTTTTCACAAACATTGCACCTAAAAATTGATGTGTTTAACAAAAACCATTAAAACATATTTTTGTAACAATCGCCAAAGGAGATAGACAATAAAAACAATATTTTCAACCCTAATACATTTCACTAAAATAAAATAAGAAATTATAGGGTATCCCCATGTGAAGCAATGGAAGACTTATTTTTAAAACCACCAATTTCACATAAAAGTGACACCAAAAATTCATTTTCATGATAAATACCCCTAAAATATATTTTCACAGAAACATTCAAATGAAATAAACATAAAAATACCATAAACAAATAAATATAATTCACAAAATATCACACACAATGGAATCACCAACAAATTTAATTAAAACCGTAAATATTTTGTGCAAATGATTTGGGACTTCAAGGATAAGGGAAGAAACCCAAAGGACATTGAATGAAACCATAAGAAAAATGAAATAATAATGAAGGAGGCCAACTTACTTGAGGGATCTTGAAGAAATCATCCAAAATACACAAGTATTTGAATTTAAAAAAGCCAAAATGCAATTGATGTTGAAATAAGTAAGAAAAGGTTAATTGTTAACTGAAATGGGGGTAAAAGATTAAAAAATGAAGGAGATATAAAGGAATAAAATTACCTTTTAAAATCTGGACGAAATGATAATGCTTCAGATGTTTCGACCGTATCCATGAGGAAAATGATCACCAAATATGAGGAGAAGTGAATGGGGGAACACCTAGGTTAATTAGGCTCAGGTGAGAGGTGGAATCACAAAAAAATCAATAAAATTGAATATGTTTTTAAATAATCATTTTTTTAAAATATGGAAATGGCCTACCAGGCTAGACCAAATCCTTAAATAAAAACTCAAATACACCATGATTAGGGATTTCTAAAAGATCCAAATTTACATGTTGGTGTTAATAGGTTAGGGGAGGCCAAGTAGGAATTGAAATGGATGAAATATTTTTAAAAATTAATGAGTTATAAAGGAAAAAAATTATTTTTAATTATGGAATTCGGATCACGGTTTGGCCAAAATTTTGAAAAACCACCATTTCCACCAAAATGTATGGGAAACAACCAAAACAAAGAAAGAATGGAAAGTAAATGAAAAATAACTATAAAATAAGTCATGCATGTGATAGATCCTCTTTTAAATATAAATTTTGACACTATAATTTATTTAATATGTAAAAATATATTTAATATTTGAAATATAAAAATATTAATTAGGTTAGTGTAACTTTAGGATTGTTTGTGAAACATTTAATTTTTTACTAATAGTAAGAAATATTGAATATTATTTCAAAAACAAATTCATCTAATTTATTTATACGGTAAAATGACTCATTTAATTTGTTTTAAAGTTTAATTATAAAATATTTTTATAAATTAATAACATTTATTTCATTGGAGTCAATTTTGATTTTAAATTGATGATGAAAACATAATGAATATTTGGATATTTTTACTTTAAAACTCTGCATTGTTGAACCACCTATGTTATTAAATATTAATCAATTTCTACAAATTATATTATTGGAATTTCTAAAAATGGATTCCATATTTAAAATATGAATCATTTATAATTTCTAAAATAAATATTATTTTTACAAAAAATTTAGTGAATGTTATTAAAATAAATAACAATGATGAGGTTAAATTAAGCTTATTAAGGGAAAAAACCATAACCGTAATGCCCAAATCAAAAATAAATTTTTACAAGACCTATATTATGGCCATATATATACTCTATCATATCTTGGATCAAAATTGGACCATACAGGGATCCACATTCAATATAAAAAACATTCATGGAATTCCTTTGTAATAATATTACAAGAGTGCCACTACTCCTCTAATATAAATGGACCTCCACTCCTCCCACTTCCTCAAAACTCTCAATCCATATTGGCCCAACCAATATCTTACAAGAATAGATCCTCATCATACATAAACTCAAAATAGGAGCCCCCGCATGGGAATAATACAATCCAGAAATATTTTGGTTCAAACCAAAATGAGTTACCCGATTAATAGGTAGCATCTTTCCTTATTCTTTTTAGTTTTATTTCCATTATCAAATCCATAATCCCTTCTTACTCTATTCATGTATAAAAAAACTGGTATCATAAATATAATATGATTTTTTATGTAATTTTTTATACCTAAAATTACAAAAAATATCATCTATTCGGTAAAAAACATATTATTTCTGTATATAACCAACTAATGCCTCATGAAAGGATAATTGTTCATTATTTTATTTACCACCTATCATGATGGAAAATATAATGGAATCATTATTTATATACGATAAATATAATATTTTTTATTTATTTATAATTTTTTAATCATTTTATTAAACATACCATTAAAAAAATTCCATTTTACATTTATATGATAACATAAATTGAGGATGTGTGGACTAACATCCCTAAAAGTGATGTGATTCTATCACACAATATAGTTAAGGTATAAAGGATGGATTAAAAAGGTAATATGTCAAATAAAATAACTATATACCATATTCATGAAATTATTAAATTATTTTAAATAATATATATATATATATATATTATTTTCAATTTGAAAACTTAAAAAGTGATAACGTCATTAGTGGATATGTGGAATACTACCTCCTTGACATGATGTGATTCATTTTACAACCCATGAATTATATAAAAATTATATATTATTAAATAAAATAGTTTTTGTTATATAATGATCATTAGGGAATGATTATTGTTATGTATATTTTATCTATAATTATCATTGAAAAATGTGAATTTTACTCATGTGTAGGCACAGAATACCATCTCCATGATTGTAATGTTGATTCATATTTAATAACTATATTTAATTGATGGTTTTAAAATTTTAATAGATGTATTAATATAATAATCATTTCATGATTATTATTCTTCAGATGTTATATAATGATCCCTTGGACCATAGTTGACCTATCAAAGTAATTTTTGACACATAAATTTAATATTTTAAAAACATCCGATGTAAATTGAATATTTTATGTAGTTGTATACAACAAAGTAAAAAGTGAAATAAAAGTAACGATAAACTTGAAAAAATTTCTGAATAAAATTTAAAATTATGATAAGTTTATGGTACATGATTTTAAAGGATGTTACCCTAAAAGGAAACATAATTCATGATAATTGGTCACAATTAACATTCCATTCAGGATTATTTGTTATTATGCACCAATTCAATTTTATTTGGTGTGTTTTATAAAACATAACATGTTATATCATGAATATAATTAAACTCATCATATTCTATGTTAAATTTAAGATTATTATTTCATGGGGTTTATGATATAAATGTTTCAATGTGGTATGGGCCACATTGAAATGTATAGAATCCCATATCCCTTGGGATTTTGTTTTATGATATTTTAGTATTATATCCATTCATTAATGTTGCAAAGACTCGGATATTACCTGGAAATTTTAATTTTAAATAAATGGGAATTTTTTGAGTCCTTGAAAAATGACGGCACGTGATTCCGAGGCCCGATGTGCCAGGAATCAATTTCTGATGTTCTGTTCGAGTACGTTTAGTAAATGTATGTGTCAGTTTTGATAAATTCTAAACCAGTGCTCATAATTGAAATCAGAGGGCACCATTGAACTCGCAGTGCTGGTATTCACTTAAGGAGACATTCACTATGACGGCAGTTGGTCGAGAATAGAAGTTAGTTTTTGGGGGTTCTAGAGATTAAATTAAATAAAAATAAAGTGTGTGGATTTATTTTTATTTGACGGTTAAAATCTCCCCATGGAAGTTGAATGTGGGACCACCACACCTTATCCTCCCATTATAGGGTATAGTGGTGGGGCCCACACGAACCTAACCTCCTGTGAGAGGTTATGATGTGGGGACCACAAGGGGCTAAACACCCCTATTAATGGAAGGAGTGGAAAACCTCCCAACTCTTCCAATTAATGAGGGAGACTTTCTCCACACCCTCTCTCCTTTATGGTGCCACCTTCCCTTAAATTAAGTTGTTCCAACTCCCCTAATTAACTTGTTCCAATCCTCCACATTAATTAGGTAGAGCCAATTATTTTATTTCACCTTTTTGAATTATGGGCCAACGAAATAATAGATAAACCTATCTAGTATTATTTTCTTTGTCATCTTTCTGGAAACATGGGAGAAGAGGGAGGAACTCTCCAAATGAAGAACGAAGAATGCCGACCATCGTTGACTTCTTCCTCGGAGCTTCTACCGACGTGGGATGTCATCAACAGACCTACCCTCCACATCGTTGTCAACAAGCCGACGCAGCTTGGGATTAGAATCATTCTACGGACGTGACAAACGATGATCATCTTCATCTACTTTCCACGACTCCATCAACGAACGACAAACGAAGAACAAAGGTAGGGTGTTTTTACATGTTGATACTTTCCATGAATATTCTTCAATAGTTGGAAAGGTATTGTTTGCGGGTGAGTAATTGTTCATCATATTACTTCTGGATGAGCCAATTTTTACCACCCTAAACACGGAGGGTGTGGGCCAAACCAACATGGATCGACCCCTCCAACTTTCTTGTTTGTATTGATTTTCGGCATGGTGTTGAGGTGACATAATGAAGAAGGAGGCGTTGACAAATGTCGCGCTACCCGCGGCATCTACAAACCACACTTCCCCTACAGTGCTTCAGTGCTCCGGGACGAACCGCAGGAATCCGGGAAAACCACCCTAGTCACGCCATCTGTCAGCCGAATCGGCCGAGTCACCCCGGCCATACCTCCGCTGGCCCGCGCCGGCTCGAGCAAGGCCGAACCGCGCCAGGCCGGCCACACGACATCCAGGACGCACACTGACCCACTGGCCTGCGGTGGCCGAAAAGCCACCCGGCATACCGGCCGCTTGCTTGTCTGCCTGTCGCTCTGCCGGGCCACCTGACGGTCTGCCCGGCCACATGCTGGCCCACCTGCCAGCAAGCCCGACCGCCTATTGGCATATCCGGACACTTCCCGGCCACCCAAGTCGTCAACCGACCAAACATGTGCCCTGCCCGTGCTGGCCTCTCGTGCCGGCCCATGGCCCTCCTCACGACGTCGAGGCCGAACTGGCCCGGCTGCGCCATCCGAGTCATGCCATGCCATCATGACCCTTCGGGCCGAACCAGCACCAAGCCCTGGCTGAACCACCAATGTGGTCTGCGTGGTTGGACCCAGTGGACCGAGCCAAACCTAACAGTTTTTCCCACCAAATTGGTCGGGCCAGACCCAACAGGTCTGACTAGGTCTGTCCGACCGGGCCAGACTTCACACGGGTCCACTACCGACCCTCTACTTTCATTGTCCTTAACATTCACATCAGATGACTGTTTGACAAACCTTCAGCGGCACTAGTAATCCTATAGGGAGATGATCCCTTTGAGTATACCCAATTGGAGTTCAGGGTAATGTTGAGATATGGTCAGGTTGGATCGATCACGAATCCATCCTAGACCTCGGGACTAAAAGGCTAATAACTCCAAGTACGTGCGTCTGATTGAATTGTCGTCTATTGCGTTGAGACCCCTATTACATGCTGAAGCATTAAGATACTTCTTTGTTGTACTTCGTGACAGTTGGAGTATCGGCCAGTTTCTCTTGGAGCGGATCCTTCTAGTGAAGAGCGAGTAGAGTGCGGAGACATAGTTGCTGGCTGAGACCTGACGACTGCTGACCATTTTGACTCAGAGTGACTCTAATAGACCAGAGGGGAGCACCATGGTGGTGTGGGAGACCTGCAGTGGGGAGTGCCTTCGTGTCATGGCTGACCAACAGTACTCAACTGGAAGTGTACCACAGTAGGCAACGAGTGGGAGCACCTTAGTGACGCGGCAGATCCACAGTGGGGAGTGCCTTGTTGACATAGCTGACCCACGGTACTTGATAGGAGGAGTACCTCAGTAGTAAATGGTTAGTGGGAAGGTCCTTCGTGTCATGGCAGGCCCACATTACTCTATTGAGAAGGAGTTCTCTAGTAGGCGTGGTTTCGATAATAAAAATCCTAGTTTGAGCTGTGTGAGTAACTTTTGTATTACCTCATGATTGAGATGGATTACATGATAAAACAGGTATATGTATGGGCATATTCCGAAGTGGGGTTATATATTTATTTCATACTTTGTGGTTTATCATTGTTGGATTTTGTGTGACCTTTAGGGTCTCAGGGTACCTACTGAGTATCGTTATACTCACCCCTACACGGGCTATGCCCGCACCTTGTTTTTTTGGATGCAGACGATGGACAACACTGACTGAAGATAAGTGTACTAGGACTAATCGGTACCTGGAGGTGGACCATATGACGTGTCAGTACATGGAGGAGACCGAAAAAAGGTGTAGTGGTGAGGAGGATATTTGTACCTACCCTTAAGGTAGGATCCATGGTGGATGATCCAGGAGATGCTTTTCACCTTTCAATTGATTTTTCTTTTTAATTTGTGCTTGTACTTTATATTTGGGCTTGTATTTCCTGCCCCTTTACTTAACTACACTCTCTTGTTATAAAGTTTTACATAGTGTTTTGTATCTATCTGTGTTTTTCTATTGTGTGTGTTTTCAAGTTATAAAGGAAATGTCTTCCCATTTTTTTTAATATATTCCTTTAGATCTAGTATGCATCCTCTGGCCTATGGAAGTCGGGCTTGGGGTAGTCACAGCACATGCCCCAGTAGACGAGTCCTGACAAATTGGTATCAGGGGAGTCGGTTCTACTGCAGAATTTAAGACTTTGATCTTTTCTATGAAGCAATAGTGTTACGATTAATAAGTGTGGTTCTCAGTTCAGGGAGTCCAGTGTTGGTGTGGTGGATGAAATGTCCATACACCAGGACCATGACTTCTGATTTCCGACTCAGTGCACGAAAAAATTGATTGCGTCTGTGTTTTCATTGTCATTTCTTAAGTAATCTCAACCAGGTCCGCTCACCAGGTATAATCATTGACCGTGTCACATGTATTTCATTCAGGATTACTCTTCACAGATGACCAGTGAGAGTCTTGATAGTAGTACACATAGATAGCCCACCGATCGACATGGCCTTGGTGCAGGGCCATCTTCCAACAGAGGCACCAGCGGTACCACTACCCATTGGGCCATCGCTTCCACCAGTCCCAGCAGTAGACGATGAATGTCACATGAGCGCATTGCATGAGTTCCAGTGCCAGAGGCCACCCAGGTTCAGTGGAGAGATGGACCCACGTGATTTAGAGTATTAGCTGAAGTTTTGGTGAGAGTTTTCTGACTAGTAGGGACACCAACTGACTTCATGGTGATTCTTACTACCGACCTTCTATAGGCAGCAATATGAAGATGGTGGAGCCTGATACTTCAGGTGCACAATGATATGACGCTTCACTGGGTAGTCTTCGAGAGCCTGTATTTGGTGGATTTTGTTCTATAGACTCTTCACGCAGTGCGTATTTTGTGGTTACTTCTTTTGTAGCTGGGCAGCATGACAGTAGCTCCGCACTCAGCGAGGTTGATATACCACTCATGTTACTCCACTGATATGGTACGAGACCAATTATTTAGGGCTCGGACCATCGATCAGGGGCTAAGGCGAAATATCATAGTTTATATGATCTCCCTCAGCATCCCGACGCAAAAATGGGTGTTGGAGTGAGCCCTCTTAGTGGAGAGTTTCCATGCTGAGAATTCTCCAGCAGTGAGACCCACCACTAGTTGACATGCAGCGGAGACTTATATAGTTGGTAGTAGACAGATGTCCTAGAGGTCCAAGATGACCAGACCCAAGACTGGAGGACTGTATGACTCAAGATCAGTTGTGCGGGGCACTGGAGATATAGCCTGACATGCGAGGAGAGTGTAGTGTTACTCATGCGGCGGGCAGGGTCACATGGCTCGCAACTGTCCGACCCGCCATTCGAATGATTAGCATACGGTCGAAGGACTGCCCAGGTAGAGACATATATTTGATTGAGGTTGTACACTGTGAGCAGGCAGGCGTGGAGGAGGAGCTAGCCATGCAGCTGGCGGTGGACAATGTTTTGAGGTGTTATTGCCTCCACCACCAGGAGGTCCACCCCAACCACAGGGAGCAGGTGGAATGGGAGAGCTCAGCTCCATGACTCTAAGTCCTATAATCATGGTGCTCTGGAGATGATACGAGGTACAATATGTGTCTATTCCACATTAGCTACCGTTCTTATAGACACAGGTGTTAGTCACTCTTTCATTTCCACCTCCCTCGTTCAGAGCTCGGAGATTCTGACGGAGCAGTTGGCTTGATCCTTACAGTTAGAGACTTATATGGGAGTAGACTCGATGATTACGCACGGGTGCTAGAAGTTTGATCATACTCTAAGAGGTGAGATCTTCGACTATGATCTTTTAGTAGTGGCATCTAGTCCTTACGATGTCATCTTGTGTATGGACTGGTTATCGACATTCAATTATTAGATTGACTATATTAGACACAATGTGTGGTGTCTCCGCACAGATGGGACCGGGTTTTCCTTCACTGGCAAGAAGGGAGCCTTTGCAGCACATGACTGACTTACTCGGAGGAGGGTGTAGTCGGTCAATCATCAGTTGGTCCACCTTACCCTTGGAGCAGTTGATGTGGAAATTCTGACTTATCCTTTAGTGGTGGACCAGTATGCAGATGTTTTCCCGGACAATGATCGAGGACTACCTCTTCACAGAGAGGTGGACTTTTACAATAACTTTTACCCCCCATATGGAACTGATATCTACACCAATGTAACGAAACTACCCTAAGGTGTTTCGGGAGCTATGGGTACAGCTACAGGACTCACAAAAGAAAGAATTAATCTGGCCCATTGTTTCTCTCTGGGCAGCCCCGATTCTGTTCGCCATGAAGGCAGATGGAATCCTGAGGCATTTTGTCAACTACTGTCGCAATAACCAAGTGACCGTGAATAAAAATTACTCACTACTGATGATTTATGACCTCTTTGATTAGCTGAAGGGATAATGGTGGTTCTCGAAGATAGATCTCAGATCAGGAAATCACCAACTCAAAGTTCTAGTCAAGGATGTGAAGAAGATAGCCTTAAGATGTTGGTACATCCACTACGAGTTATTTTTTATGACTTTTGGCATAACCAACACTCCATTATTGTTCATGGGACTCATGAACATGATTTTACATCCATTCCACGATCGCATTTTCATAGACTTTATCGATGACATTCTGATCTACATGACTATTGAGGAGGATCACAGCTAACATTTTCGGGTAGTACTGGACACACTCTGAGATAACCTGCTTTATGGTAAGCTCTCAAAGTGCTAGTTTTGGATTCAATGGGTTCACTTCCTTGTATAATTCATATTGGAGGCTATAGTTGCAGTTGATCTAGCGAAGATTGAGGGGGTACTTTCTTGGGAGCCACCCAGAAGTGTGATGGAGGTATGAAGTTTCCTGGGATTGGATTCTTACTACCAGAGGTTCGTTCCAGACTTCTCCAGAGTTGAAGCACCACTATCAGCCTTGAAGAAGAAGGGGAATCCCTTTGTGTGGTCGTAGAGATGCCATAAGAGATTTCAGGTGTAGAGGAAGAGGCTGACTAGTTCCCCCATCTCGAGGATTCTAGTGGAAGTTGTAGGGTGCGTAGTCTTCTATGACGCATCAGGGACTGGAATTACGTGTGTCCTAATGTCAGTGCGTGAAGTGATCATGTATGGTTCTCAGCAGATAAGATAGTATGATAAATACTATTCTACCCCTGACTTGGAATTAGCAGTAGTTGTCTTCGCCTTAAAGATGTGGCGACACTATCTGATGGGCGAACGTTTTACCGCGTACTCTGATCATAAGAGTCTCATGTGTATAATCTATCTGAAGAACCTAAACCTGAGACAATAGGTATGGCTTGAGTTCCTCTAGGGAAATGACTTCGAGATACTCTATATTCTTGGAAATGGGAACGTTATAACAGATGCACTCAACATCAGATCAGGTATACAGCTACTAGGTGAGGCGACAGAGCAACTGGTTTCTTTACAGATATCCTTTGTGGATAGAGATGGAGCTACCATTCTACATTCTCTAACAGTCACTCCCCCACTTATTTAGCGATTTAGGGTGGCACGATGTCGAGATGCTGACTATAAGACACAACGTGCTCAAATATCCACAGGGCAGGCACCTGACTGATTTTCTAAAGGTGGGAAGCATGTCATCCTCTTCAGATGATGTACTATGGTACTAGTGTCACATCAAGAGGAAGTGTTGAGGGAGTTCCACACATCCCCTTTAGAGGTACATCCAGGAGTAGTGATGATGTACCAGGACCTTCGACAACAACACTGGTGGCCAGGTATGAAGAAGGCCGTAGCGGAGTTTGTCTCTCGATGCCTCACTTTACAGAAAGTGAAGGCGGAACATCAGGTATCAGCAGGCATGGTTCGTCCATTAGAGGTCCCAGAGTGGAAGTGGGATGGGATATCCATGGACTTCGTGATGGCTATTCCACATACATCTAGGGGTCATGACTCAATTTGGTTTATCGTTGACCGAATCACCAAGTGAGCCCACTTCCAACCGATCAGAGAGCAGGGTTTAGTAGAGATCCTAGGACGCCTCTACATACTGGATATTGTGTGGATAGATGGATTACCTTCTTCTATTGTCACTGATCATGACGCACGGTTTACTTCTCGGCTATGGAAGGGGTTACATGAGGCTTTTGGGATGAAGCTTAATCTAAGAACAACCTTACATACTCAGACAGATGGCCAGACAGAGAAGACCAGTTAGACCTTCGAGGACATATTGTGTGCTTGTTTCCTCATCTTCATTCACAGTTGATATGATCACTTACCTTTGGTAGAGTTTGCATACAACAACTTCTACCCCTCCACCTTAGGGATGGAACCTTTTGAGGCATTATATGGGAAACCATGAAGATCAAAATTATGCTAGACAAACCTAGGGGAGTCAACACTTGTGGAACCAGAGATGGTACGGGATACCACTAAGAAGGGGCGGATAATAAATGAGCGAATGAATACTACACAGAGTAGGCATAAGTCATCTGCTGATAAGAGACGAAGACCTATGGAATTCGAGGATGGAAACCATGTCTTTATATGGGTCTCACATTGACGAGAAATAAAAAGATTTATCTGAGGTGGAAAGTTATCTTTGAGATTACTCAGACCATTATATGTCCTCTGCAGAGTAGGTGAGGTGGCTTACCGCCTGGCTCTTCCACCTCAGTTGCACTAGGTGTATGACATCTTCTACGTATCTCAGCTAGAGAGATACGTGCATGACCCTTCTCACTTAATCGACCATGGACAGCTAGATGATGATGATGGGGCGACATTCATGGTGTTTCTAGTGAATATTGATGATCAAAAAGAGTGGGTTCTACATGGAAATTTGATACCTCTCGTGCACGTTCGCTAACAGATTTGGAACCTCTAAGAGAGAACATGGGAATGGGAGGCTCAGATGCGTGCTCAGTACCCCCACTTGTTCCCTTAGTTTGAGTTGTAGCTTACAGTGATGTTAATCCCTGAGGTGGGGAGAATGTAAAACATTGAAATTCTGGTGAATTTTTTCTTTTTAAATACATGGTAATTTTACGAGTCCTCCATAACTGACGGGGTGTGATTTCGTGGCCCGGTGTACTCGAAATCAATTTCTGATGTTTTGTTCAGGTACGTTCATTAAACGTACATGAGGGTTTTTATAACTTTTGAACCGGTGCTCGGAATTGAAATCTTAGGGTACCGTTGAACTCGCAACACCATTATTTTTTTAAGGAGACATTCACTTCGATGGTATTTAGTCGAGAATAAAATTAGTTTTTGGGGTTTATATAGATTGAATTAAATAAAAATAAAGTGTGTGGGTTTATTTTTATTTGACGGTTAAAATCACTTCATGGATGTTGGAGGTGGGACAACCACACCTCGACCACCCATGAGAGGTTATGGTGGTGGTTCCCACCTGAACCTAACCTCCCATGAGAGGTTATGACGCAGGGACAACAAAGGACTAGAATCCACCATTAATGGTGGTAGAGGGAAACCTCTCAACTCCCCTCATTAATGAGGGAACTTTTCTCCACACCCTCCCTCCTTTATGATACCACCTTCCCTTTAATTAAATTGTGACAACTCTCCTAATTAAATTGTGTCAATCCTCCACATTAATTAGGTGGATCCAATTAATTTATTTAACTTATTTTTATTATATTCAAACGAGATAATAGATAAATCTATCTATTAATATTTTCTTCGGAATCTTGGTGGAAACTTGGGAGAAGAAGGAAAAAAATATCCCAATCAAGAACGAAGAACGCATTCCTTCTTCGACTTCTTCCTCGGAGCTTCTATTGATGTGGGATGTCTTCATCCGACCTACCCTCTGCATCGTCGTCAACGAGCCAACGCAGGTCGGGATGTTAAGCATGCATCAGACGCGACGAATGACGATCTTCATTGTCTACTTTCTGCAACTTTTTCAATGAACGACGAACGACAAAGAATGGTAGGCGGTTTTACATGTTGATGCATTCCTTGAATCTTCTTCAACTGTTGGAAAAGAATTGTTTATGGGTGAGTTGTTGTTCGTATTTTAACTTCATGATGATCCAATTGTTACCACCCAAAACTTGGAGTGTGTGGGCCAAACCAACATGGAACAACACCTCTTCCATTCTTGTTTGTGTTGATCTTCGGCATGGCGTTGAGGTGACGGAATGACAAAGTGGTGACGATAATGGTTGTGCTACCTGTGGCCTCCGCAAAACGCACTGCCCACATGAAGCTCTGATGCTCCTGGCCAAACCGTGGCCCTCCGGCCGGGCCGCCCTAGACGAGCCGTCCACCAGCTGAATTTGCTAAGTCACCCCGGCCGCAATGCCACCGATGCTGGCCAGCTTGAGCCGCACCGTACCGCACCAGCCTGGCCACCCGGCTGCCCGACTTCCTGTGCGCCCAGGCGAAACCCACCAGGCCTACTGGCCGAGCCGCCACCCAGCCTCTTGGTCGCCTGCCTGCATGCACGACCTCCTACTAACCCATCATCCCGCACTGGCTGGGCCGCCACCCTGACTCCCGGCCTGCCCGGCCGCCCATCCACCTGAGTCATCACCCGAATGAATAGGCGCCCTGGCCATGCTAACCTCCCGAGCTGGCATGCGGCCCTCCACGCGGCACCTAGTCTGAACCGGCCCGGCCGCACCCTCCGGTCTAAGCCACGCTGGGTCGCACCCTCACGACGCTTCGGACCGAAATGTCCCTGAGCTCGGGCCGAACCGCCCACACGGTCTGCTGGGTTGGGCCCTATGAACCGCACAAAACTTAACAGGCTGGCCCACAAAATGGGTTGGGCCCAACCTAACAGGTCTCACAGGGTCGACCCAGACTGGGTTGGACTAGACCTGGGTCCACTACCAACCCTTTACATTCTTTTTCAATATCTTTGGCACATGATGATAGTTTGACGACCGTCAGTGGAGGTGGTAATATTGAAGAGAGACTGTTCCTTTGAATATACCCCCTGGAGTTCGGGGTATAGTTGAGATCCGGTCATGTTAGATCATGAACGAATCCAACCAGGCCCATAGGACTAAAAGGCTAATAACTAACAGACCGGACGTCTGATTGACGCGTTTTTTATTGCATTGAGATCCCTGTGACATAGCAGACCATTGAGATACTTCTTCATGGCACTTTGTGATATTTGGAGTATCGGCCAGTATCTCATGGAGTGGATCCTTCTAGTGACGAGCGAGCAGAGTACGAAGTCCTAGTGGCTGCTTGAGACCTAATGATTGCTGATCGTTTTGACTCGAAGTTCATATACTAGCCCAGCAGAGAGCGCCATGATGTCGCAGAAGACATGCATTGGGGAGCACCTTGGTGTCGCAGCAGACCCACGATACTCGACAAGAAGAGTACCTCATTAGGCTATGAGGGGGAGCACCTTAGTTATGCGGCAGAACCACGGTGGGGAGCACCTTGGTGATGCAGGAGACCCACAGTACTCTACAGTTGGAGTACCTCAGTAGTCCAAGGTTAGTGGGAAGTGCCTTGGTGTCACGACAGACCTATTATACTCGATTGAGCCGGAGATCTCTATCAGTCGTGGTTTCTATAATAAAAATTATGTTTTGAGATGAGTTAGTAACTTTGGTATTTACCTAATGATTGAAATAGATAACTTGATAATGTAATTATATGTATGGGAATATACCAAAGTGGGGTAATTTGTTGATATCATACATTATGGTTTATCCTTGAAGTATTTTGTTAGAACTTAAGGGTATTGAGGTCCATATTGAGTATCATTATACTCACCCCTTCACGGGCTATTCCAACACCTAGTTGGGTCAGATATAGACAGCAGATATCACTGACTAAGGCTGAGAATACCAGGACTAGACGGTACACATAGGTGGACCATATGATGTGTCGGTACATAGAGGAGACCGACAGACACAGAGTGCTGAGGAGGCTATCTATACCTACCCTTTAGGTAGGATCCTTGGTGGTTGATCCATGAGTTTCTTTTCACCTTTCAGCTATTTTTTCTTTTTCAGTTGTACTTGTACTATACAGTTGGGCTTGTATTTCTGGCCCCTATAATTTACATCTCTCTTTTGTTATATAGTTTTACTTAGTGTTTTTTATCCAGCTGGGATGCTCTGTTGTGTGTGTTTTCAAGTTGTAAAATAAATGCCTTCCCAATTTTGGGATTTACGCCTTTGGTGCTAGTCGCCAACCCCTGTCCTATGGAAGGCGGGCATGGGGTAGTCATGACACGGGCCTCAGGGGATGGGTTGTGACAAATGTCAAAACCCCTTGTTGTTAGGTAGCCTCAATTGAGGAATAATTGATAAATCTACATCATTTATTCAATGTGGATAGTTTTTATGGAATATTTTTCATGAATATGAGGAATTATTTGGAATTGTACAACACGAGTGGGGTCTTGTTATAGATATCCCATCGATGCATCAGTCGTCTCATGGGACGAGTCTTTTTGTTTGACGCATTAGATGGTGTTTTAGCCAATATGATGTAAACTATCTTATGAATGGTATTGATGGTAAAGGTACAATGTACCTTAGAAACATGACATACAATGATCAAGCATTTCTCCCATATTAGTTATAGTTATTCTTCATCCTCGATATTTTTCATCGATATATCTATCGAAACATTTTATTTATAATTCAATGATTAAATGTAATGTGTTATAGTTTTGTTTAAATATATATTTATTAATCTATATATAGTTATTTGAATGGAATGAGTTTCTTGTTTTTAAATTTCCATATTTTTTATCCATTTACCTCTACGTTTATTGATTATATGGAATGAATGTTTAGTTATTTAACATTTAATAATTATTATTCTCATTGATTCATTATTAAATCTGAAATATTTTACCATTTATAAGATTTTGAACTCATCCTTATTTTTTCCCCAAGAATCAAAAAAGAATACTATGAATGATATGTAGGGATTTACTGGATGGATTAGAGTTATTTCCATAGTTATTTATTTACAAAGAAGAAAATATATATTTTAATTTGGGAATTCCTTTGTAACAAAAGTCTCATGTTTATATCTAGTTTTCCAAGACTACTAAACTCTTAGTTCTTCAAGATTTGATTCTGTGTAATCATATTAATGTAAAAGAAAAAGACACTCTCTCTAGACTATCTTTGGTTGGGTCGCTATACCATATAACCAAATTATATATATGATAATTTAATATTATGAATGTTCATTAAAAACATTTAATTTAAATTCTAGGTAAATATCTTAATTTTACATGATCTTCCATAATCATATTCAAGAAAACTGATCTGAGAAGCTGAGAAAATGATCACTCTCAAATGATAAAATTAAACTATATAACTCATTGAAAATGCCATAATTGAACATAATAAAATAATCATAAATAAAATTCATGTATTAAAGGTTATATTATTTTTATTTAATTAATTTAAATTTATTTTCCAAAATATTAATGTAAATAAATAATTAGAACATAAGGTAAGTGGATTCTAGAACCAAACTCTCTTTCTTTTGGTTTTCCATATTTCAGAAAATTTTCATTGTGGATGTTCCTTCAATTATCCTTAAAAATAATTTATTTTTAATCAAATTTTAATTTATGGGATATACATGATTTAAATATATTGTTATGATAAATTAAAATATTTGTCTTAAATAACTCTTATTTCCAAAAATATATATTTTACTTTATGTGGGATGGATTCTTCTTCACTCATGACTGATGATTCTTATATCAAGTGAATTATTCACTATTTAATTTTGGATCCTAATGTTTATTGATTAATATATTCTTGTGAAATGATACCTATTACTTTCCATGGGTTATTTCTTCCATGATTAATGTATATTCTATGTGGCATACCTAATATTGTAAATATTATGACATGATGGGTGCACTGAAAATTATATAGCACATGTAAATTTTATAATGTTACAAGTGATATTAGAGTTATATAGCTCACCAATGCATTAGGTAATGTGATGTATCTCATGAGATAAAGATATATATTTTTAAAATGATGGATATCTTTTCACAACTATGTGTGGTACAAGACTACTAAGATATGATGTTTCGTTTTTTATGAATTGCCACATTCCATATATTTACATAAGTATTCCTCTCATTATTATGATGATGATAACAAGATAATGTTAGGATGATAATTATTATTATCACCCATGTTTCATGTCTTTTATTCATCCCCTTACTGGGATTTTTTCTCACCGATTCGTTTGATGTGTATCTTTTTCTGAATAATTGTAATAAGATGTACATGAGCAATAATAATAATATAGAAGAGAAGGAATTAAATAACTATTTATGTTTTATATTTTAATTTTAATTTATGATCCAAATTTTCCTAAGACAATAATAATTTGGATCATATATTTTTAGCATTATTATTTTTTGGTCTTCAAAATTATGTAAGTGAAATTCAAGAAAAATTTGGGTCTCAATATAACCATGTATACCAAATCGGGTGGTTCCTTAACTACTTTTTCATAAGATAAAAGGAGTCACATACTAATGTAAATAATAATTTAGTAGTCATTGTAAACATGATAAAAACATTATCCTTTAATTACATTTTAATGAAAAAATTTATACATAAATGTTATTATACAATATCATTGTCTCCTCGAGCATATCCATTCATATAATTCATAGTAAACATTCAAGATTATTTTTGAAGAAAACAATATATATGTGACCTAAAATTCTCTGTATGATTTACCTAAAGTGTATGAAATCATTAATGAATAATAAAAATCAGTATGAAATGGTATGAAAATGAAAAAATGCAATTAATTAACATTAAAATTCAAGAATATATTAGGATTAATCAATATGAAAAGGAAAATAAATTAATAAATGTTCCATTTAATCAATAAAATGAGAATAAAATTCATCTAGAGATAATATCATTAAGAAAATCTCATATAAAATAATAAATAAATTACTAATAATGGAAATGTATAAGTATTAGATGTAGTGATCTCAAGAATCATGATACCTCTACCTTCTAGATGTTTCACTTGAATATTTATAACTATAGGTAAAAACTCATTGAATGATAACATAATGATACGCCTCAAGAAACACCTGATGCATTAATGGGATATATGATTATATCTACACCCATTACTCCATGTCAAATGAAATCCTCATATATCGAATAATGAAATTAATTATTAAACAATTTTCCTTGTCATCATATATCTATATTTTTTAATGAATACATATTTATAAATTTTTACCAAGATAAAATAATAAAACATAATGTAGAACAATGTGTGTAGAAATGATATATGTTTTTTCCATAAACACATCAATGAAAAATAATATTTTTATTTAGGGGAAATTTAATGACATATGATCACAAGAATGTGAATATTTCATGGGAAATATAATAAATTCAAACATTTATAAGGAATGGGAATTTCAATACTTTATTGTGTTGGAATTATCATAAACCATTCATATAATGAATAAGGATGGTATAAACAGAAAAAATCTATGTTAGAGTAAAGATAATGGGAATTTATTATAGATTAATTGAAATACCATAAAATATCATTACAAACATTCTTGAGAAAAAAATGGATTTATCATTGAAAAAATTTATAAATGTAAAAGTTTATAAACAATTTTTGATATAAATTTCATTTAAAATATTATTTGAAACATATAAATAAATTATAAAAACATTGAGTGGACAGAGTGTTGAGAAATACAATATATTGTTTATAGGTTAAAATAACGATTCTTATTTAATTTCCTGTAAGTGAAAAATTTTCCTTCCTTGGAAAACGAAATGAAAATACATTTAAAAAAAATTAAAAAATATAACATGGGGAATATTTATATATTTATCATTTTTTGAATATTAAAACCATTTTTTAGGTCATTATTATAAATTATGGTATATTAAGATAATTAATTCACAATCGAAGAGATAAATGAATTAATATTTTGTTTAACAAAAATTCCCAATAATTTGAATTAAAAAAGGGGGAAATGGTTCTATAAAATAAAAAATTAATTAATAACTAGTTTTTAATAAAATAAAAGAGCTTTATTATCCCATGATCAAATAATATCACTCAATATAAATTTAAGAATAAATAATCCCAATTAAAATGATATTGTGAAATTAACCCTTACAATGATCATAACATTGATGTGAGAATTAAAAAATGAAGATATTATTTCTATGAAATATAAATAATACTAAAAAATTTAAAAATTATATAATATAGTTAAAATTACTTACACACATAATCATATAATATCAATGATGATGAAAATTTAATGAAACCCGGTGATAAGAAATTGATTTATGATATTCATTACCACTTTGAAATTTTGAATTCAAATACCATTAGATGATATAATTAAAATGGGTTGTTAGAATAAAATTATGTATTTCATAATAATCATATTACATGTTAATTGGTCAGTATATGAACAGTTTCAATGAAATTATCTTTATAACATTTAAATTTTCCTCAATGTAGAGAAAATGAAATGAAGACCCTTATCTCATGAATTTATTTGAATAAAAAAGATTTAACTAATAGTATAATGGTTTTATATGTGTTATTTAATTGTAACAATATAATATTAATTTTTATAATATCATATATGATCCTATTACAACATTTTTCCACTAATTTTATAATAATATTACACTACATTATTTTTTATGTTTTAATTTCCTTGTTTTCTCATTTGTGTATTATTATGAATGTTCATATTTTGTGCATATTATATATGTAAATCATCTAAATAATTATAATAATTTAAAAATTATAATTTCCATTTATTAAAAAAAAATAGATTCATTATTAAAATATGAACATTGAAAATGGATTCCATCGCTTCAAGGTGATGGTAGTTTGTACGTATGTATTAATAATGCCATTATTATTATAATGAGTGAAAAGGTTAAGAAATCAGATGTTATAATATATTTAAATAATTAATAAATTTTCATATTTACCATATATATACATAATCTCCATAAGAATCTATATACATGTGATCCATTGATGGAAAAAATGACATCAGTTAATGAGGTGGTATTCCATAATACACCAAAGCAATGGATTTTTCCCATTTCACCGAGTGGTGGATGGTAAAATATTAATTCAATAAAATAATAAAATATAATTAAATGAGATATACTTTTTTATAATATTTTTTCAATTAAGTCATAACTAAATGTTGTACTAAATAATGAAAAATATCGAGCTTAGTGAAAATAATTACATTCTCTAAGGAAAACCCATTCTAGATCACTTCTTAAAGACATTAGTGTTGGTATTTTTGGATGAACAGAAGATATATAATATATATAAATATATTGGTTAGGTATTTATATAATATTTTTTCGAAATATATTTTTTTAGAGGTATGAATATGTTAATGGAGTGTGTTTTCTCAATATGTGGGGAACGTGAACCCTCTTGGAAATTTCATGGAAATTTCCATTAAATATTCAAAACTGATAAACTAATTAAGAATAAAAATGACTAAAAATGAAATTATTTTATATTTTTTTATAAGGTTGAAATATGTCAATTAAATAATAATTTTACGTACTGTATGGACATTTTGACACTTAACATCAGAGTTTAACCCTCTAGTAAACATGTTTTAACTTACACCTGATAATTTTTTTTCTTATTCCACTCATTATTTTGGACACGAATTAAAGTTTAAAATACAATATAATATATATTATGATGACTAAAAATATGAAATCAATTTTTTAAAATTTAATTCTTATAATTGGATGAATTTAATTTTAAATTATAAAATCCGACGTGACTAAAATGTAGGCTTCTTTAGGGTAAAATATCATATATATTGAAGGTTTTAATATAAAATTTGCATATTTAATTAATTACAAGGACCATATTTTTCAAAATATTAATATAAATAATTTATTATTTATTTAAAACAAATTTAGTATATAACATAAATTTTGTAATAATTTAAACAAATTTTTTTTTTATAAAAATAGTATTTTCTCTTTTAATTGAAAAAGTAATACTTTCAAATTGAATACTACATATTAACACTAATATAATTTTGATATTATAAATAAAAAATAAATGTAATTATATCAAAAAATATATAACACTTGTAGAAAAAATATTTTGATATTATGTGTAAAAAGAGAGACTAAATATTCATTTAGAAAAAATAATGGTTTTAAAAATACATAAAATTTTTTTAAAATAAATCATATTTTGTTTATAATCAATAGGTAATAAATTGATTTTTTATATTTTTAAGACCTATATTATTTAAAATGTAGTTAGTACAATTCTTACCCATTACTTTAAAATTTTGGATATAATTCTATAATATATTACAGATCATTTTGACTCAAAGTTGAATGTTCTCCATGATATTTAAGAGATTAAATATAATGAAATATATTTTGTTGGTTCTTTATGGTCTGTGTTTAATTTCTCACACACTATCGAATATAATTTACTTATTTTATAATTTTTTTTGTTATACTATCTCCCTCACAAATCAAATTTTATATTATTTAAATAAGTTTCATAGGAGGTGTCCCCTGAAATGAAGGGAAATCTGAGGGATGCTTTGGAAAAATTTTAGTTTCTTAGTAATATGAGCTTGAATTCTATAATTTTAGACAACTTTTTTAAAAATATTTTTTATCATGTAATGATTTAGAAATATTTTTCATCTAAATAATTAAATTGATGAGTAAAATTGTATGATAAAATAGAAGAGTTAATTAAGGGATACCACAGAATATGAAAACAAAATGATAAACCAGTAAGGATAAAAAAATTATAAACCATGAAGTATGACATAGAAGTTGAAATGGAGAAGGATAAAATAAAAGAGGAAAATTATACTTTATTAAAAAATCTATGATAAAATTATATATTCAAAAAAATGGATAAATTTATCCTTCCTCAAAATAGAATAAAAATTGATCCATTCACAATACATATTGATAAAATGATGCATACAAAAAAGAGGATAACAATATACTTTAAAAAATATCTACAAATATTATACAAGTACATTAAAGAGTTAAAAAATAAAAAAAAGGTAGGACATTAATAAGACTATAGAAAAATTAAATACCAAATAATTCATGCCAAAAAACATTTAATGAAAATAATATAAATTAAAACCCTATGTTTATCCCACTCACATGGATAATTTCACAGCCTATACTAACACTTCCAACACTTCTATGGGGTCCAAATTCAAACGATTGAACCATGTTCTATCCCAATCCCTTATTCATAATACCCCTGAACATATAATATTACAACTATAAGACTTCTTATTTTCCATCAACTATGACCCCATGTGGGATATGACTTATCTAAAACCTAAGACTCCTCATCTCCCATTCCAAAAATATCATGATGATGTTGAATGAATCCATATCCTTCCCTATTATGTAACATCATAGATTACCTAACTCAACAAACCAATCCTTTCTATAGGAGCTCCCCATCATGGGAATAATTACCCATCAAACAACACCCAATATACTAGACATGATGATAGTATCCTACATTAATGTACCTCACATGATAGATTACCAAATATAACCCACAATCATGATATATTATTATCTATTATTATTCTTATCACCAATTTTAAATCAAATCATACCCAGTCCCTACATAATACTATATGTCAATAAATCCCATATATATTATAAATCCACATATTATACCTCTACTAATACAAATAATCTATTATCACTATAATCTAGGTGTACCATTAATAATATATGGATCATCATCTTTCATTGATTATTTCTTATTGACAACATACAACTGGTATACAAGCCTGAACTCTTGACTCCTATCCCCGGTGGAGAAATATTCCTTTCCATCAACTGTCAGTACAACTGCATAGCTCACCCACTACCAATTATTACATTCATAATCATATCGTATTTATTCATACCCAAAACTACAAATATTATTATCCTAATGATCAAATTTCATTAAATATACAAGAATCATAGTAATATAAAAGATCCTATGATAAAACCTATCTTTAATTCAGATCAACCAACAAGCTCGACACTCTTTTTGTGGTTTATAACATAATGTTTGAAAATTTTACCACCATAAAACCCTAGAAACACATTATTTATGATCTACTCTATGGTTCTACAAATCTAACATTTCTCTCCCTTCTATATTGGTTCACCTTGAGACCCCAAATATGGATTCGTAAATCTCCATGATTCGACACAACAGACACCACATCCTATATTTGGTTACTATCCTCCCCCAAATTTTCCTATGATACTACAATCCATTTTTAATCATATTATAGTGTGTTAAATATTATGATATTTTCTTACATCATGATAGAATTTATAGACCTATCCTCAAATTGGATCAACATGATAATCATTCCTCACACTATAGTGGGAACAAATCAAAATAGTTTTTTGAAAGTCATAATTAATTCATTGACAAGGACTCCCCTAGTTTACATTCATAAACTCATGGAATGATTCAACAGTAAATGTATCGTGGATATTTTTTCAATCAATATGTCATCAATTTCATTCCACTCTAACAATCCATTCCTTCCTATTGTACTTATATGTCCCACCATAATGTTTCTGGACTGATGTTATTCTTTTCCAAATATCACCTTCCATAAATTGATTGAATAAATATAGTAAAATTTAATCTTCATGAATTTTATCTAGTAATATTTCACTTGTGGTTCTCCCTATACCAAAAATAGTATAGGGTGTTATGATTTTAAATACCAAATATGATATTCTATAGATGGATTATCTATCGTTACTCCCTAATAAATTTTCCATATGACTTGAACCAAAATACATTAATATTATCATATAACCATTTTTCCAACTCTCTCATCCCCAATGTTTGTCTAGCATCTTTTAAATCCTCATCCTATGGATAGTACTCTATTATTTTATAAATGACCTTTGTTGGTAAAAACCAAGTCACTATTATTCCTCGTCCCTCCCGAACCTATATCATTTTCTATTTTTTTGGAATCCCCCTAATGAATTAGATATACTTATGTATATATATATATAAATAAAAATTTCATAAACATGGGAAACTATTATCGTCATAACAACTTGATACCCATACAAATATGTAACATACCCTTGTCTTATATCACCCATTCTCAAAGACCCTCAATCTAATATTAATTCCAGGTTCCACTCACATGAATCTTGTAGGTTTTCATATATTATTATACCAAATATAAAATATCTTGGATGAATTATTACACAAACATCAATTATCTAGGAATGAAAAAAATCATTTAGATTATGGTAAACATTAAATAGTTAATCTAAATATCATTTCTAGAACCACTAAACTTTCATCGGTTATCTTTAAATAATTTCATCCAAAGTTATTGTAGTAAAACTCTATTTTGAACATTTAAACCACATTAAATAGATAAAACCTTTGATTTTATTCCATGTAATATAATAATCTCAATTAAGAATCATATATCATTTGATCCCCATGTGTTTTACATGATGCATGACAACTCCCACTTCCCCTCGGGGCCATGTGTATGAAATAAAAATCTGTGACATCAAAAAAATTAATTAAAATATAATTACTCAAAGTTAACACCAAATACTATTATAAAAATTCTATTTTACCTAAAAATAGATTCTCTTACCCATATTAATTAATTATAAATAGTTTCATTATATTCATCCTATGTTCCAATAAATTAATTAAATAAAATCTTCTCCAGACCAAATAAGGAACCAGTTGTATTAAAAATGATTTAATACCAATTATAAACAACCAAATATTCTTTTCAGATTATAAGAATCTTACTAATGTGTTATATTATAATATAAAAACACAAATACTATATTTAATTACTCCTCTACCTAATAAAACATGACAGGTTCTTGAATGGATTGTGCACCACATTACCTCAATTCCACATTCCCATAAATCAATGTATTCCAACATAAAGAGAGGGTTTGTAAGGTAATATTTGAGAAACGTTTCCCTATATAGTTAATAATTTTTATAATAATACCAAAATACATTGTTCATGTAGTTAAATAATAAATATGAAAATGAATATATATAAATATATAAATTTAAATAATCATTTTGTAGGTGGTACTATTATAAAAGATTAATAGGATCACATTATGGATGATTACATAAATTTATATGTATAAAATAACAAAAATGAACCATTATCTAAGAACTGATGAATCATCAATCCCACCTGAAAATTATTTCAAACATTCCCATACCCCATATAGATATCAATTTCTACAAAAATGTAATGATGATCTCATTCCCTCTCAGGTTCTATAATTTATAATTTTATTATGTGTTTGGGAGGGCCCATGCAGTATATGAGTTTGAGGTCAGTTGGAAACCAGAATCTATGTTCTTTACAAATATAATTATATATAATATAGTTTATAAAATTGAAATAAATGGTTAACAATAATTTTTTACAATACCAAGTACAAAAATTACCTTAAAGGCTCAAGGAGTATATATTCTGAAATAATAGAGTGAATAGATATATTCATGGTTTATCATACCAAACGTGTCTTTTATATTATAATAAATCACATGTAATTCAGTATATATATCCCTCATAATAATCCTAAAAATCATTGGTCTACAACATCCACCACTAAAACATATTTATTTCTCTTCTCATGGTCATCCAAATATATAACATAACATAGAGAGAAACATATCACCATTTGTTTTTTTCACAATTAATTATCCTTGATCATGATGGTGTGAATAACTTTAATATTGATGGTAAACACCATTATCATACGGTAGTTAATATATGGAGTGCACCACCAATAATTAGTGGAATAAATTTTTTTTGGGGAATTCATTGTGTGTACACATCCCAAAAATCTCTATATGATAACCAAAATGTGTGAAAATCACCAATATAGTAGGTAACAACATTATAGAGCCTCTGTTTTCATCTGTGGTACTAATCAAAATTGTTTACACCATTTTGGAAAATATAAACAATATACAATAAAAATAATAATCAATAATTAACATGTATCTTAATTGCTAAAACTATAAAAACATAAAATTAATACAATCTAGATTAACCCAGCATTATCCATATGAGACTACACCCATGTAACTTTATATAAAAATGGATTCCCTAAGAGGTTTTGTCTATTAATCACAACCATGATGAACCACATGCCAGTTTATGAAATGATTCCTAAAAAATTGATAAATATAAAATATAAAAATAATACCTAAATTATGTTTTTATAAATTTATTTTTCATAATTCACCGTCTATTTTAACATTAATAATAATATTGGAAATAAATTTAAAAATATTTAATATATGTGTTCATCAAAAAGGGATAATGAAATTGTGGGAAACCCAAAAATTGGATTCATGCTAACTATTATCCATACACATATCTACCTAAAACTTTAAATATCACAAATTTCTAAAAAAAATGAAGTAGATATCCTTCATTGAAAAAAAGAATAACATTATGTTCTTATTTCATGATTTTTTAATGTGATTTTTTAGGTGCATAAGACCGTAATTACCAATTAAACATTATTTTTATGTATTATTTAATAACATTTATTGTTTAGAAACACTATTCATCCAATTGGTAATACCAAATGAGAGAAAATAAGTGTATAATAGATGCATAAACCCAAAATTTTAAAATGGAAGGAGTAACATGGATAAAGAATGTATAAGGATGAAATAAAATGATAAAAATAGAAGGATAAAATAGATGTATATAACCCTAAATAAAATCTATAAGGATAATAGAGAAGGATAAAAAGGATTTATTTGTTGAACCTTACTCCATATACAAGGATAAAGTAATTCTTAATAAAAATTTATTGTAAAAAAAAATGAAGAATAATAAATATGATTCATTTCATTTTATCAAATAAAACCAATGAAAAAATAAACATTTTATTCCTAAAAAAGTTATAAAAAATAAAAAATAAAAAAACTAATTGCATAATACTTGTAACCACATCTAAAAAATTAAACCATTGATCTTATGTCAACTCCCAATGATATTTCCCTAGCCTATAAGAACTCATCCACAACCTCTATGGGGTTCATTGACACATAGTCATCCCATGAACTGACTAGAATAAATATTCTAAATTATAAAGACATTATAGAATGATTATATAGTCCAACCACATTGAAATTTCTTTCTTCATCCTCCCATTTCTTAGTCTTTATTTTTTTCTAGGTTTCTAGGGGTCTATTGAATATATTTTATCAATCATCTAGATTCCCATTTGGATATAAAATATTAGAGGAATATTTTTAATCAATCTGAAGTTTCATATTGGAATTTTCATATGGGATATTGAATTATATATCTATTTATTCCCATTTATTTATCAACCCAAAACTGGGAAAAAAATGAAGTTTCACATATTATATTCTTTTTGGAAGCGTAGGGAACTTCTCTACATGCATTTAAAATAAATTCATAATATATAATTCATATTCCATCTCACATGTTATAACATCTTATATTATAGATTACATTAAAACCTCACAAAAAAATCATTTTATCATAATATTTGAGTCTATTATTCAGTTCCTCAATAGTGGGTCTAGTTGGGTCGTCCAATAATGGGAAGATGAACTGGTTGCCTCGATATTTAACTTTTTCCACATAATTATTATCTAATTCCAATGTACTAACTCTAGTAACTCTTTGATAAATAATACTCAATTTTGAACCTAGGATTATTTAGTCATTGTTAATTCATATCCTCCTATATGGGAATAAATATAGCCACATAGAACCAAAGGTACTATTGATCCAAAATGAATCCTATTCATTATAAATTTTCTTGAGCTTATAATATACCATAGATAATATTTTAGTCACCATACTGTTATATTTTCCACTTTCAATTTATTATGTCATCACTAATTTCACATCATCGACTTTAAGGCATTCATATTATCCTCAAAGGGGGTATCTAGTGATGTAATTATCTCAGAAGGTTTTCAATAGGACAAACTGAGGAATATAGTGGTTGACCACAAAAATAATTTCATTATAGAAACCAAACAACATCATCAGATGATATGAATTGAGTATCTAAAAAATTTAATGAGTTATGAAGGACTAGGGCCTCGTTGTTATTGGATTTTACTCATTGTGAATGACTAAAGTCCCATTGGATTTTAAATTCATTATTGAGGATATTTTTTCTTGAAAATAATTTTTATTATATGTAACCTCTCTTTATTTGGGGACTCCATACTATATTATAACACAAAGATACTGGCATAACAATATCTTCATAAAAAATTTCTAAATAATAGAGATTTACTAATCATTTACATATCGTGGTTTCTTACTCCGACATCTCTATGAATAAGTTGATTTGTGTACGTGTTCAAGATCCATTTATGGATAAATTATATGTTAATTTTCTTATTATGATTGGAAATGGTAAACTAATCATGAAAACCCCATATACAACCCCACTACCTTGATATCTTTTTCTAATTCCTTAAAGATGTGTCAAACCTAGATGGACCACCCCAAGTATAATTTAAAAGATTTGTGAGAGTGGAAATCCTAGATTGATTCCTACCATTTTTCTTGGTTTATCATTGATTATATTAAAATAGACCTAAAAATATGAACCTCATTCTTTATTAGTATTAACCTTCATTATAAATCAATTGAGTATGTACCGAAACATTCCCCAATATGTTGTACACCTCTTTATTGAAACAATTGGATGATGATGTATTATATTTATCTAATTATCAATGATGATGTCTCTGGTTGATTATTTGGGTTCCTAGTCAGTGTGTGGAGATAAAAACACCACTAAATACCATATTTGAATATGTGGGGAGCTAATATGATCATGGTTATCCTTATACCCCATAACACATGCTCTCTAAATGAAATTAGTTTTTATTAGATATGTTGGTGTTGTCCATCATCAATAGTGTTTATAATTTTAATCTTCCATTCATTTTCATATCAAGCATTATCATTGTGTTATTGTGTTTTTTTAAAATAAATAATTGTTATTTTTTTTCATAATAACAACAAAAAATGTGAAAATAAAAAAATAATGATGTCAAACTATTCACTTAAAAACTTTTTAGCTTATGTAAGAATTATACATTCATGGGATTTATGAATACTGAGTTTTCAGTAAAGTATATATCACTAAACTTTATTTTTACTAGGATAATGATTTATAGGGATTAGTATAATTAAAAATCAATAGATTATGTAGGAAATGGATTTTGGATTAAAAGAACATGCATATGTGAAATGATACATAGTTAGCGGTATGCTGTAGAGGTTCATTGGAACTTAGTAGAGAGAATTGATTCGGTGGTTGTTGTCTACATAGACCCTATAAATTCTACAAGTTCAATGTTACTCCATCATAATAAGAATTTATTTACATAAATCTGACCCTATTCTAATAGGGGGATTATTTACGGCCGATTTTTTTTTCAATCAAGAAAGATAAATATGAAATTTTTTAAAAATGAAGCATATAAAAAAATTATTACAAAAATTATTAGAATACATAAAAATATTGAATTTATTAAAGATTATTGTAATGTGTCGGTCATATATGGTCCATTACATTGTGAAAATGTAGTGCTTGAGGTGTTTTGGGAGGATAAGGTGACTTATCCCCAACACTTTTCCAAATTTCCAAATTTTTGAATATTTCTATTGGTGTGGTTTAGTGAACAGTTCTATCAGTCATGTTTTGTAAATAGTTCTATCGATGAGGTTCAGTGAAGAGTTCTATCGGTGTGGTTCAGGGAATAGTTCTGTTAGTGAGGTTCACTGAACAGTGTACTATCGGTGAGGTTCAGTGAACAGTTCTATCGGTGAGGATCAGTGAACAGTTCTATTAGTGAAGTTTAGTGAAAAGTGTTGTCGGTGAGGTTCAGTGAACAGTGTTCTATCGGTTAGGTTCAATGAACAGTGTTCTATCGGTGAGGATTAGTGAACAGTGTTACATCGTGGAGGTTCAGTGAACATTGTTCCATCGGTGAGTTTCAGTGAACAATGTTTTATTAGTGAGGTTCAGAGAACAGTGTTCTATTGATGATGCTATAATAGTGAGGCTCGTGAACAGTGTTCTAAAGGTTAGGTTCATGAATAGTGTTCTATCGGTGAGGTTCATGAATATTGATCTATCGGTGAGGTTCTAACAGTGAGGTTCATGAACAATGTTCTAATAGTGAGGTTCATGAATAGTGTTTCTAGCTTCCTACAGTTCCACCCCTTTAGCATTTTCCTTTGATGTAAAATGAATTTAAAGACTTATTTTATGGACTCTTAAGGCCATTTTAAAGGCCATAAATCAAATATTAATTATTCCTACGGTTGAGATTTATTTACTTGGTCAAACCACGTGGGTTAATGCATTCCAATTTTAATGGGGAAATAAATGTATTCTAAACTGTCACCCTATTAAATTTTTAAAAGGGACAAGATCTCTTCCTCACTTATTTTTCCTCTTTGTTCTCGGTTATGAGACTCTAGAACCTTTCAATACATCCCTTAGGATATTCACAGTCTATCTTTACTCCCTAGATTGGTTCCACTCTATTTTGATGCAACCAAGCTATATCGACCAATCTTCGATATAAGTTATGTTTTATCATCATTCCTTTGGGGATCATATTCTCATTTTCCTTCTTTCAATATTATATCATGTAATCTTAAATCTTCTAATTGGGTTTTTCTTGGGGTTTGGTTGGTGTGGTCGTACCATGGAATCCTTGTGTGGATGAAGTTGTCGCGAGAGGAGGATCGCGACCCGTTGTGTGGATAAAGAACGAGAAGAATTGTTTGAGGTAGGGAATTCTTTTCTTCTCTTTATTTTTTGTGAAACTGTATCTTTAGCATGTTTGATCACACTATATGACAATTTAATAAAAAAATAAATATTTTAGCTTGCTACAGAAAATGATATCGATTATATGTTTTGGCCTCTTGTTTTAACTAGATTGTGTGATATTTATTCTTGTTCTTGAAGGAAATTAGTAAAGAATGTAAAATAGGATTAATTGATAATTGTTTGGATAATGTTAAAGAGACATGTAAATGAATTTGGTTCTTGTTGTAATTTGATTTTAATCAAATTGGTGTAGTAATCATATTCATTGATTTATTATATCTTACTGTTAGGTTTCCTGAATTTAGAACCAACGAATAATAAATCGGTTAATCCAAGATGGATTAAATAACTGTTGGTTGTTATAAGATAAGTACATGTAGGGTTCTGAGTTACCCTCTTGTATGTTTAAGGGACAAGAGCCCAATTGTGAAGATGTTTTTTATGCTTCTTGTGTTTTGATGTTAGCATGGATGGTTGTGGTAATATGTGGTGGCATAGATTTTTTTTTGTTTGTGGCAGCAAATGACGCCTAGAGTGGCGAGATGCATCGGTTTATCCATGTGGGTGTCAGGGAGGACACCAAGGATGATGGAATGGAATGGATGTCATTGTTGTATGCTTACTGTTTCTTTGGTTGTTTATCTTCTTTACATTTCCCCACTACTCTAGGAATTTGGTCTTACATACCCATCTTCTGAAAGAGGCAAACACACACGGGGTATTCCACATGCTTTTTTTGTTTAGCTTCTCAAGGAAGGATGGGTATATGCTCTTGCTATAAGCAGAAAAGACTCGATGGGTAGTATATCTACTCACCTTGTTGAGCCCCCTTGTGTTTAGTAGCATAGAATATTTTTATACAATGGATGGGAATGTGGGAAAACATTTCTATAATGAATAATTTAATAAATGGTGTTAACCCATGGGGATGGAGTTGCTGGAACATAATAATGAGGTTGTAATTTTGGAGGAACAATTGACATGGGTATGATGCTAATGAAATTCAATGTGGAATTGTTCATGGTTAATTACTTCTTAATGAATTAATTAACATGAATTGAAACTAATAAAAATTGATTGAAGTAATCTAATAACTCTCTTTAAATGGTTGTATGATTATAGGATACCTAGTCTTAGAAGTAGCATCCCAAAGTCAGAGAGACTTTAGCTGTAGTTGTGTCTAATTATAGGTAATGCCCATAGTGTGGTTGTGAGATATAGTATATCATGTACTTTTTGAGTTTCTATATCCTTCTCCACCTAGATGGTAAGGGAAAATAACACCACTGGGATTCTAAGCTGTGGGAGGTGTTTTCCCCAACATTCTTGTTGGAGGATGGATGGCTGACTACACCCTTTGGCCCTGCTCTTTTCTCTTGGTAGTTACTTGTGCTGGTAGGCACAATGGTTAGTTTTCCCCATATATGTGTGTAGAGGGCTGTAATGGCTCGGACTTATTCACGCACATATATTCTGGAAATGGTATCCTATGGACAACTGTAGGTGTAATGTTTTTGGGTTGTGATGGTTTGAGGATTTTTACTCGATGTATGGGCTGTAATGGCTTGAGGTATAATACCCAATGATTGATACATATTATACAGGATTTGGTGGCTCCTAGAAATTACCTGGACACTTTTCTTACATAGACGTGGTGGTTTTGTTACATGAGGTGCTTGTTGTGGTGCTTCGACCAGGTTTCTACAGGAAAGCCTATTTAGAGAGAGATAATCCGGACGTGCGACATTGGGGAAAAGCGGCAAACCAATTGGGAATTAGTAACAGGGTACCCTTGATTTTCATTATTACATGATATATTCTTATATGCATTACTTATTGATAGTATCCATGGTGAGGTTGGGATTTTAGTATACCTATTTAGGTGAAGAGTTAGTTTCAATTGTTGTTCACTATGTGTTAGCATGATTTCATTACATTTGAATGAGAGACTTCAGGGAGGATCCTACTGAGTATATTGTTATACTCACCATATGTATATATACACAATTTTTCAGGTCACTTGGATCAGGTTGGAGATCAAGATGGTCTCTACTATCTTGGGGTTGCAGGAGCTATTTGGGCTTCTGGTTGCTACTGTTTTTAATTTCCTTTGGGTGCTTGTAGTTTTTCCCTTCCAATTGTAGTACATTTACATGAAATTTCATATATTCACTTGGGATTGATTTATAATTTATTTCTATGTTGGAATATATTGGTGTCTATCTTATCCTTCTCTTCCGCTTGTGTTCTCTTAGAGGGTACTGCCTCCCATTTTTGTGTTTATCATACCCTCTATTCTAGTCGCCAACCCAGGGCCTTCTAAAGGCGATACTCGAGGTTCATTATCTCCCTTATCAAATTGCTAACCGAGGAGGGGTACACTTTATCGGGAGGGGGTCGTGACAGAATGTTATCAGAGGTCTGGTTGAGGAATAGGATGGAGTTTGGAGTTAGGAACATGTGTGGATGCATGGTTTGATAGGGAAATGGTGTCATTCATGTTTAGAAAGTGAGGTAAACACGAGAGAACGACTAAGGAATAGGTGTTTAGGTCCCCCTATGATCTGATGTATATACCTTTAGGTTTACAATGGATACTAAACTGGTGATACTAGTTGCAGGGTAGAGACCTAGGAAAGGATCATGCATCATTTTTTTGTGCTTGTGTTTGAATTGGTAGACCTTGGGATAGGTTAACCTAAAATGAATTAAAGAAAATAATTAATTAATTAATGTTTAGTCTTACATATTCTATGTTTATGAGCTCTAAATGTTTTTTATTTGACAGGTATGCCTCGAGGTCGATGTCCTCATCAGGTTTGCGTAGAAAATGTCCAAGAGGCTGTTCAAGCAGATCGACATAGGGTAGAGGATGACAATGACGACACATGGAGGAAGACACTCTGGAAGTTTCAGTGATAGAGTCCGCAGAAGTATAAAGGCTCTGTTCCAGACGCAGTCATGGAAGACTGGTTAGAGGAGGTCAAGATCAGCTTTAATTCGATCCGTTATCAGAAAGAGAACTGGGTTTCCTTGGTGGTGATGATGTTGTATGGATCAATGAGGATGTGGGGGTTCTTGTTCCATGGGGATCGTGAGGAGTCAGCGATCTCATGGGAGGAGTTCTGAGAAAATTTTAGAGCTGAGTTTCTTTATTTGACTACGAAAGCGTCCAGTCTCCATGAGCTCCATACCCTTCAACAAGGGTGCACTAGTTTTCACAATTTTGGAATCCATTTCAAGAACCTTTTACGATATGCTTTGGGCCTATTTCCAGATAGGAGGCCAAGGAGAGACATATAGAGGAGGCATAGCGTCCATAGATCCAGTTCCAGGTCACCCCATTTATACTGAAAACATATCCTGAGGTACTGGCGAGGGAAGAGGTTGTCGAGAGGACTTTAGCCAGGACTGGATCCTCACGAGAGGGGAATCATCATGATTCCTCACGAAGTAGGGCTATGGTGTGGGGATCCTGGTTTTAAGGGAAGAAGAGTTTCCGTTCAGCCGGGGGTAGGTCCAAGCCCTTCACATCTCATTTCCCTAGAGGCATAAACTCTAAGGCTTATGCAAATGGATCATGCACATTTTTTTTCTTGTGGTGGTTGTGGCCATATGTAGCAGCAGTGAAAGACCTTTCAGAGCGGTCATCGTGCACCAGGCACTATGCTTCGTGGTTCTTCTATTGAGGATGTTTCAGCCGAGGAAGTAATATCCAGTTGCACCAGCTATAGATCAGCAGAGGGTAGATGGGGCAGGCAAAGGACAGCTCCATGATGCTCCCCATCGTCAGAGAGCAGAGCGCGGCCATGGTGGTGGTCGTCATTAGGGTCAGAGAGGCCGTGGAGGAGGTCGTGATCCACTTCATGCTCTAGAGTTCCCTTCTTTAGGCGAGCCAGTTGTCATTCGAGTTACACTTTTCTTTTATTATACCATAGTGTATTCCTTGTTTTATTCAGTAGCGACACACTCCTTCATATCACCTAGACTTTTCCATGCTTTGGGACTTGATGAAGAGAGGCTTCCAGTTCCCTTGTCATTGACTACACTAGTTGGTGGTCAAGCTGACTTGTTTGAACAATGTAAATACTATGAGCTAGTGTTGGGGAAACACCGATCTTGGGGATATTTCCTATATTTATGAATACAATCATATGATGTCATCCTCGTCATGTATTAGTTGTATTCGGTGCAGGATATCATGGATTTATTCATGATTAATGTTGTTTTCAGTGGTGGGGATGGAGAGAAAGTGTTGTTTGTTTGTGAGCGAGACCCTCAGATGGGTCATAGGTGCATTGCATCCTTATCATCCATGATGGATGAGATGATGTTGAGTTCTTCAGAGGTTCAGCAGTTGGAATTTACTAGGGTCATAGATGAGTACCCTGATGCCTTTCCAGAAAAGGTTGTAGCATTACCCTCTTAACGAGAGATCGAGTTTGAGATTGAGCTACAGCCAGGAGCATCTCATATCTCTATGTATCCATATCAGATGGCCCCTTCTGAGTCACGAGATCTATGTATATAGCTTAATGGTCTGTTACAGTGTGGTTTTTTTCATCCATGTGTGTCACCATGTGGTGCACCCATTTTTTTCTTGAAGAAGAATGACGGTAGTTTGCGGTTGTGTGTCAATTATCATCACTTGAACAAAGTGACAATAAAGAATCGCTATCCACTTCTGCGGATTGATGACTTATTCAATCAACATAAGGGTTCATGTTGGTTGTCAAAGATCGACTTTCGGTCAAGATATCATCATATGCATGTGAAGGATGAAGATATCCCAAAGACTTCTTTCTATTTTCATCATGGACATTATGTGTTCGTTGTAATGACGTTTGGTGTGACAAATGCTCCAGCTGTATTCATGGGATTAATGAATGATGTGTTCCGTGAGTTCCTGGACATGTTCATGGTAGTTTTCATCGATGACATCCTTATGTACTCTACATATGAAGAGGGGAATGTAGAGAATCTACAAGATATTTTTGAGAGTTCTTCGCCAACCTCAGATTTTCGAGAAGTTTTCTATGTGTGAGTTTTGGGCTCGAGATGACCGTTTCATGGGGAATGTTGTGTCCCAACAGGGAGTAGCTGTGGATCTATCGAAGATAAGAGCAGTTGTGTCTTTAGTATCCCTAAAGACAGTGTCAGAGGTATGATGTTTCCTTAGTCTCACAGGCTACTACAAGAGGTTCGTAGTTGATTTCTCCCGAGTTGTGACTCACCTAACATCTTTTACTAGGAAGGATCAAGAAATTAATATGAACTGATCAGTGTCAGGCATCATTACATTATCTAAAGAATAAGTTTTTAAGTGCTCCAGTCCATTGTCTTCCAGCTGAGGGAGTTCAGTTTGATGTTTTCTACGATGCTTCACATCTAGGGTTAGGTTGTGTTCTCTTGCAGTAGAGGTCAATTGTTTCTTATGGGTATTGGCAGATACATATCCATGAATGCAACTATTCCACCCATGATATTGAGTTGGCAGCCGTGGTGTTTCCTCTGAAGATGTAGAGACACTACCTCATTGGTGAGGGCTTTGTGGTTTTCACTGATCATAAGATATTGAGGTATGTTTTCTCCCAACATGACTTGAACTTAAGGCATCATCGATGGATGGAGTTCTTACAGGAATAAAACATTGATATATCATATACACATAGAAAAGGGAATTTTGTATCGAACGTGCTGATTCGATAGTCACGTAGTGATGCTGTGCATGAATCCAATGATTCATGGAGAGTAATGGAAGAACTGTTAGCATTGCATCTTGATATGGAAGAAGTTTGGGGTAGAGGTTATATTTTTCAGTTTATGGTACAGTCATCCCTGATTCAGAAGGTGGAAGAGTCACAGTTGGGAGATCTAGAGGGAGAGGTTTGGAGAGACCGTGTTGTTTGTGGTGAGGCCCCTAATGGTTGGTCAGAGGATGAACAACATTAAGTGTTGTATCGTGGAAGTCTTTTTGTTCACTTGAAAATGTGCAAGAAATTTCTATGAGAGTTCCATAGTTCACCATTAGCTGTACATCATGGTTTGATAAAGATGTATCGATCCATTAAGAGTCAATATTTTTGTCCTGGTATGAAGTGTGCGGTTGCAGAGTTTGTGTCTCGATGTTTAGTCTGCCAGAAGGTGAAGGTCGAAAACAGTGTTCCTGGTGGTCTTATCCATCCATTAGAGATTCCTCAGTGTAAGTGTGATGGCATATCAAAGGACAATTTTACAGGATTACCTCAAGCTCTGAGAGGAAATAATGATATTTGGGTGGTAGTGGATCGTTTAACAAAATCGCTCCACTTTATAGTGATAAGGAGTCGAGCTCAGTGGAATTTTTGTTGAGGCAGTATCTAGAGGAGGTGTTGAAACTTCATGGAGTCCCTAGGATGATCATTTCTGATCAAGATCCTCATTTTACGTCCAGGGTGTGGAGAGGTCTCCAACCTGATTTTCGTTCTCAACTATTCCTTAGCACTGCTTTTCACCCTCAAATAGATGGTCAGACAGAGCGAACCATCCAGAATCTTGAAGATATGTTACGCTCTTGTGTTCTTTATTTTGGAGGTTCACAGATGAGGCACTTACCCTTGGTGGAGTTCTCTTACAATAATAGTTTTTACTCCATCATCGATATGGCGTCGTTTGAAGCCTTGAATGGCCGGCCTTTCCATTCTCCGTTTAGCTAGACTGGGGTCGGAGAGTCAGTAATTATAGGATGAGAACTAGTGTATAATACAACAGAGATGGTTCAGGTAATTCGTGAGAGGTTGAAGAAATCAAAAGATCATCATAAATCATATGATGATCAAAGAAGGATACCCTTAGAGTTTAATTTAGGGGGTAATGTGTTTCTGAAGGTGACTCCCTGTCGTGGGCAGTGATGGTTTGGTCATGGAAGTATGCTCTTTGCCTATTTTTTTGGGCCTTTCGAGGTGTTAGATTATGTTGGAGATGTGGTGTATCGAGTAGAACTACTCCCACAGATGAGTCAAATACATGATATTTTCCGTGCTTCACAGCTCCGTCTTTATCTTCATGATGACTCTCAAATCATCGATTGGTGGGATATCGATGTTGATGATGATTCAACCTTCAAGGAGCGACATGTGGAGATCCAAGCCATCAAGGGGAAGGTGTTGCATAGGAATTCTATCCCCTTAGTTTATGTCATGTGGTGATACAGTTTCATAGAGGAGAGTACCTGGGAATTTGATTCACAGATACGTGCTCAGTACCCAGAGTTGTTTGATGTTTAACTCTTTTGATGTAACGATGTTCCCTTTGTGGTTAGACCTTTCATGTTTTATTTATGAATTTCATTTGTTGCTTTTGTGGCTTTATCTCTTTTGAGAGGTATCTCGATGGCGGGTTATTCGGACCCCATTTTGAATTCTCGAGGAAGAGAATGTATTGATATGTATCTGATGTAATGGCTTGGACCACTCTAGTCCATTACTTTGTGAAAATGTGGTGTTTGAGGTGTTTTGGGAGGTCAAGGTGACTTATCCCCAACACTTTTCCAAATTTACAATTTTGTTAATAGTTCTCTCAGTGAGGTTCAGTGAACAGTTATATCGGTGCGGTTCAGTGAATAGTTCTATCGGTGAGGTTCAGTGAACATTGTTCTGTCGGTGAGGTTTAAGTGAACAGTTCTATTGGTGAGGTTCAGTGAACTGTTATATCAGTGTGGTTTTGTGAACAGTTTTAGGAGTGAGGTTTAGTGAACAGTTCTATCAGTGATGTTTAGTGAACACTGTTCTATCGGTGAGGTTTAGTGAAGAGTTTTCTATCAGTGTGGTTCAGTGAAAAGAGTTCTATCAGTGATGTTCAGTGAACAATGTTCTATCGGTGAGGTTCAGTGAGCAGTGTTCTATCAGTGAGGTTCAGTGAATATTGTTCTATCGGTGAGGTTCTGACAGTGAGGTTTGTGAACAATGTTCTAAAAGTGAGGCTCATGAACAGTGTTATATCGGTGACGTTCATGAAAAGTGTTCTATCAGTGAGGTTCTAACGGAGAGGTTCATGAACAGTGTTCTAACAGTGAGGTTCATGAAAAGTTTTTCTAGCTTCCAACAAATTCACCCCTTTATCATTTTCCGTTGATGTAAAATGCATTTAAAGCCTTATTTTAAAAACTATTAAGGCCGATTAAATGGATATAATTCCTATATTAATTATTCCTAAGGCCAAGATGTTTTGACTTGGTCAAACTGCATGGGTTAATGTGATCCGCTTTTAATGGAGAATTAAGTTTATCTTAAATCGTCACCCCATTAAATCTTTAAAAGAGACCAGATATATTCCTACATTATTATTCCTTTTTGTTCTCAGCTATGAGACTGTAGATCCTTTCAATGCATCCCATAGGAGTTGAAAAATCAAAATTTTCTCCCCAGATTGGTTCCACTCTATTTTGATACAACCAAGATGTATTAATAAATCTTCAATATAAGTTATGTTTTATCGCAGTTCCATTGGGGACAATATTCTCATGTTTCTCCTTTCTATATTATAGAATTTAATCTTCATGCTTCTAATGGGGATTTTCGTTGGGTTTGTTTGGTGCGGTCTTACCATGGCTTCTTCAGGTGGATGCAGTTGTCGAGAGAGGAGGATCGCAGCCCGTTGTGTAGATAACGTACGAGAGGAAGTATTTGAGGAAGGGGATTCATTTCTTCTCTTTCATTTATATGAAACTATATCTTTATCATGTTTTTCTCACTAGATGCTAATGGAATTGACATAATAAATATTTGAATCGGAAAAATATATTGATATTCATCATATGTTATTGCCTCTTGTTTTTGCTAGATTGTGTGATATTTATGTTTGTTCTTTATGAAAATCGGTAAAGAATGTAAACCCTGATTAATTGATAATTGTTTGTCTAATGATAAATAGTAATGTAAACGAATATGGTCCTTCTTGAAATGTGATGTCAATCAAATTGGTGCAGTAAGAGTGTTAATTTATTTTTGATAGCTTACTGTTAGGTTTCCCTAATTTAGAGCCAATGTAAAATAAATCGGTTAGTCCAAGATTGATTAAATAATTGTTGGTTGTTAAATGATAATTGCTTACAAGGTTCTGAGTTACCCTCTTGTTTTTTAAGGGCCAAGATCCCAATTGTGAAAATATATGTTTTACTGCTGCTTGTGTTTTGATGTGAGCCTATATGTTTGTGGTAATATGTCGAGCCATGGAGGCCTTTTTTGGTTGTGGCAGCAGATGACACCTAGAGTGGTGAGAAGCATCGGGTTATGCATGTGGGTGTCAGGGAGGACACCAGGGATGATGGAATGGAATGGGTGTTATTGTTGGATGCTTGTTGTTTCATTTGAATTTTAGCTGCTTTACTTTTCCCCACTGCTCAAGGCAGCTGGTCTTACTTACCCCTCATCCGAAAGAGGCGAAGACACGTGGGGTATGCCACGTGCTTTCCATGTTCAGTTTCTCAAGGAAGGATGGGTATATACTAATACTATAAGAAGAAAAGACTTGACAGGTATTACATCTACTCAACGTGTTGAGCCCCCTTGTGTTTAGTAGCGTAGAATGTTTTTCTATAATGCCAGGGAATGTGGGAAAATATTTGTGTAATGAATAATGGAATAAATTGTATTATCCCATGGGTATGGAGTTTCTGGAACATAATGATGAGGTTGTAATTTTGAAGTAATAGTTGATTAGGGAATGATGCTAATGAAATTTAAATTGGAATTGTTCATGGTTAATTAATGTTTAATGAATTAATTAACGTAAATTGAAACTTATAAAAAGGGCATGATGTAATATAATAAATCCCTCTAAATGGTTTTATGCTGATAGAACACCTAGTCTTAGAAGTAGTAGCCCCGAGTCTGAGAGACGTTAGATGTTGTTGTGTCTACGACTAGGTAATGCCCATATTGTGGTTCTGAGATATAATATATCGTGCACATTTATTGTTTCTATACGCTACTCCCACCACTCATTAAGGGCAACTGACACCCCGGGGATTGTGAGCCCTGGGTGGGGAGTGTTTTCCCCAACATTCTGGTGGGAGCATGGATGGATAACTACCCACTTTGGCCCCACTCTCTTCTCTTGGTAGTTACTTGTGATGGTAGGAACAACGATTAGTTTTCCCCATATATGTGTGTAGAGGGTTGTAATGGCTTTTGGTTATTCACACACATAAATTCTGGATATAGTATCCTATGGACTACTATAGGTGTAATGTGTATGGGTTGTGATGGCTTGAGGATTCTTACTCAGTGTATGGGCTGTAATGGATTGAGGTATAATACCCGATGAATGACACACATTATGTGGGTAGTGGTGGCTCCAAAAACTACCTAGTTACATTGCTAACGTGGACATGGTTTTTTTTTGCATGAGGTGCATGTTGTGGTCCTTCACCCAACTATCTATGGGAAAGCGTTTTTGGAGTGAGACGCTCAAGATGTATGAGGTTGGGGAAAAGTGGAAAACCAGTGGGGAAGTAGTACTAGGGTACCCTTGATATTCATTATTATTTGATACGGTTTTATATGTGTTACTTGGTGAGAGTAGCCATGGTGAGGTAGGGAACATAGTATTCATGTTTATGTGATGAGTTAGTCTCAATTGTTGTTCACTTTTCTTTAGCATGCTTTATTTAATTTTTCACAAGAGGATTTGGGGAGGATCCTACTGAGTATAATGTTATACTCCCCCTATATAAATATAAACTGTTTTCGGGTCACTTAAATAAAGGTGGAGATCAAGCTGGTTTCTACTAGCATGGGATTCCAGGAGCTGTTCGTGCTTGTGGTTTATGTTGTTTTTACTTTCTTTTGCGTACTTGATGTTTTCCCTTCTAGTTGTAGTACTTTTGCATGACATTTTATATATGCACTTCGGTTTCTATTATATTCCAATTCTTAATTGGAGTTATTTGGTGTCTATCTTATCTCTCTCTCTTCCAAATGTGTTCTCTTATAGGGTAATGCCTTCCATTTATGTTTTTATTGTACCCTCGGTGCTAGTCGGCAACCCGGGGCATACTGGAGGTGGGACTCGGGGGTCATTATCTCCCTTCTCACACTACTGACCCAGGAGGGGTACACATTGTGGCAAAGGGGTCATGAAAATGATTGTATGGACAAATTAGATGATCCACATGGTCATTGAAATGAGAAAGAGATCCTATGTGACTTGGTGGTCACTTAATTTTATTTTTCAAATAGTGATATTCATTCATTGTCATGGGATAAAATTCTCACATGGTATTATAGCATTCATGGGCCACCACCAATGTATAGTCTCAATCTTTATAATGGTATAACCTTGATTAAATTTTTATTTTAATCATTTTTTTGATATTGAAATGTCTCTGGGGAGTAACGAGATCATTGGGGGTGTTCCAGGGGTTAGGACATGTAAAAAAGGAAAATCAGGTCATCATGTGGAATGCGCCATGTCGGTGCACAATTAGGTAAACATTGCTGCCTTCCTAGAAACACCACACATACTTGTATAATGGAATTATTCTTGGTTGTAACATGGTTATTCAAACCATATGGATATCCCCATGTCACCAAGAAACCTTTTACCCTATAGATAGTATCATTCACATGGTTTGCGCATGGTTTAGAAAACTGTATGGACAAAAAATGCACCCATATAAACATTGGGAAATATACATTTTATCCATTACTATATATTTATATCCCCACCAAATTTCTAACTCATTTAACCCCTATCAACCATATGGATGGAGAAAATCATCCCAATATTCCCAACAATTATTCTCCATAATTTCTTAATCATTTGGAGCAATATTTGTTACAGTTCGAAGCTCTGGGTAAGTCCAATAGCCCTATTTCATCACTTTTCTAGATTAATATTTTTTGTTTATCCACAATTTTATTAAATAATTAAAACCCTATTTTTGGTGGAATATTGTTTGGGGATTAAAAGAGTGTTTAAATCTATATCGAATTCCACAATTGTGAGTGCATTCATCACCAAATTCGTGGTAGGTGGTCTAAAAGTTATATCTAATAGTTTAATTATATATTTTAGAATTATTGATGATATGTTGCTAACCTCATGTAGTGTTTTTTCCACCATGAGTATGATACGGTAAAATGAATAGATAATTAAGGATTTAGACCAATCATAATCCCCATTGATGTCCTTGAGGATGATTTGAATGATTTAGTTCCATACATGGGGATCTCCAAGGTTCCTAAACCTTTAAATTGGTAATGATAAGTGTATATTTATCTTGGGAAAACATTATGTTCATATTGAACTAGTTGAATATGATTATTGGTGTTGATAATGGAATATTGATAGTTGTTAGTTGATTTTTATAAGGCCATATGGGGATGTTTGGTATGGATTGAAAATGGTTAATTTGGTTAATTAAGATTTTGTTGAATAACTAATGAATTATGTTGAATTTCTAAATAGGATATGTATATATGAAATGATGAATATGTTAACTAGTACATGTCGAGTGAATTTATGAATATGTAATTGGGTTTATATAAGGATATTGATAAATATGATGAATAGGTTGATACGTGTGATTTATTGGGTATACCTAATGGGTTGAATGTAATAAAGTGGTTTTTCCATGTGATATATGAATTGTACATGAAACTAAATAGTGGTAGAAATGATTTTAAATTAAAAAATGCCCTAAATGGGATAATTTATTGTAATTGGTGAATATTGGCTAATGTATGAAAAGTTATGATTATACATAATGGGTTAAGGAAATATAATGGATATTGGGCTAAATAGATTTGTAATGTAAATGGATAGTATGTTAATGTGTTATGGAATAGCATTAATTACGTTGATAATTGAAATGGAATATGGTTACAATTTTTTATTTGTTGTGTTTGGTTGTGATATGGTATCTATCTGATGAATGGATAAATTAAAATGTGAACATCGATTGTTAGAGTGGGGTATTGAAATGATTTTCTACACCCATGATAAGAGTTAGACTATGGATTAAAACTGAACCATATAATGCCAGAGTTAGGGAAGGCGATGGTGGATCTATTCACCTAACGGTTTCATTCTACATGGATCATGGATTCGAGGTGATGATATTTTGTTAATGTGATGTGTTTATCTATAGTGAAATAGGGAATTGATTTATTACCTTATACAAATTGATTGATATCCATATAACCATGTGTAGATGACGTATACGCCTAACAAATTTAACAGATGATAAAAAGGGATTATGTAATCAAGACGATGTAAATTTTGAAAATTTTAATTCATATAGAATTTTTTTTGTGTACTTAGTGAACTAATGGAACATCAGTTTTCCTTTTTCTCATTATAAAATTTAATTCATACATGCTTTCACTATATATTTTAATTGGATATTTTTTAGAAATTATTTTGGGTGGATTACATAGTTTTACTCACAACCTAATCAGGCCATCATTACACGCCAAATTGTACATATTGTTTTCTAGTTTTGATATGGGAAAGGGTCTGGTTCTAGGGAGTTGATTTGGGCATGTGATATGCATGGATGAGGATCTGATCATGGAGTCATGACTGTTTTGGGGAATCATATGGTTGTCTTTATTTTGTGGTTTTATTATTTTGGAACTATCATCATGACATTGTGTGGTTAAAAATGAATTTTTTACCTTGTTTTGGGAGATGTTTTTATTTTCATAGTTATTGGATATTACATATTTTTTACACTATTTATACTTTTAACTGTAGTTTCATAACCTAGTAAAGAAGGTACAATCTCCACTTGTGTCTTATTAGAACCTTTTTTCTAGTCGACAACCTATGGCTTATGGGGAGGTGCACTTGAGGTCATGTGATAACCCATCTCAGGGCATCAGTTTTGGGGATCCTAAGTCATTACCATTTAAATGTGGTATAAGTGTGGATAATTTCCAGTGTCTTTTTATTTTGGATGTTATAAAGAAATTCAGGATGTGTTTTTCCTTAGTAAAGAGATCATCCATGGGAGTAGCTAACCCATTTACGATGGAAAAACATTGTCACATATGATGAGAATTATTGTTTTTTATGTATTTCATTATTATTGAATGACATTTAAACATTGGGTGATTCACATGTTGTGTGATGTGGCTGATTTATGATATTTTTATCATGTCCCAGATGGAATTAGCTTGTGAATTCATACATCATTTTAGGAACCTAATGATATAATTTTAATTCATTATGATAGGCACACACGATACGGTTGTATGAGGCATACAGGGTTCAATGAATGTTATTTTCCAAAAATTTGATGAAAATTGGTGTCTAATAAAGATGATGAAAATGAGTAAATAGAATAAATGTTTATAATTATTAATTTATTTCATTTATTTAAAGGTTTACATGAGTCAGAATTATTATTACAATAAGTTATTAAATGTGTATTGTTCTTAAGAGAAAATATTTGTATTGTTCTAATGGAAATTGTTTTAAGAGTTTTAAGATGAAATACTTTTGATTATGTAATTTGGTTTTCCATATGTAGTTCATGATTCACATTAGGGATTTCAGAGGGTATTGATCTATTTATGATGATTAGTATGTGAATAGTTTGATTGGTGTGGATTTTTAAGGGAGATAGTATATTACTTTATCCATATATAGTTTAAATCTTCTCGATAATTCATCAATTTGTTTGTTAATGAAAATTTTTTGTATTATTTTGATGAATAAGATAGGGAATTTTTATGTGTTGGGGGAATGGGGAGTTTAAAATTTGTATTCATGAGTTCAAATATATAGGAGTTAATTATGAAAGAACATGTAGTGGTATAACTTTTGGGAAACCTAGGTAGTTGTTATTACCTTTGTTGTAAATTTGAACTATATATGGGTGTTTTGGGAATTGAGAGTGTTGTATTTCAAGACCTTGTGTTTGGGTTATGAGGGCTTATGGGTTGTGATATTTCATAGGAGAGGAGCTTAAGGATCCCTGAGTCATGAGGCGTTTTACGGTAATTTGAGTGTGGAAACTCCCATGGGTATTGAACATACAGAGTAAATTATGGACCTTAATGATAGTTCCGAGGTTTTAGTGATCTTGTGAGTAGGGTCCATGAGAGTTGTGTTTTAGATCTTGGAGTGGTTGATTTGATTTTACTTTTGATTTATGTGTATAGTTACATTTCATGTAGAACCTAGAGTAAAAGGATACTTGGTGTGCTATGCATAGTGTGAATCGGAGTGGGGGTGAGAGTCCCATTTGTGAAAATTTATTCAATAATAATTTTATTTGTGTGTTTTAAAGAGAGAATCAATGATTTATTTAGTTGTGACTCTAGTTTTGGGTGTTGGTATCATATTATGATCAAGGTGACCTATGAGGGAGAAAATATTCGGATTCTAGTGCTTTTTGGTGTGTATCACATATTTGGATGTGTTGGAATTTGATAGTGGGACACCTGTATTGTTTTATAGTGTGGTATTTTCCAATAAGGCTATGTGGGATGATTTACAGTTTGGTGATGTGACTCGAGTTATGGATGCACATTGATAGTTTCTGGGAAATCAAGGGTGACCACAGATGGGCTATCTAGGTGATGCAAGTTCCTTATAATATTAAATATGATATATTTTTCTAAGGTGTAATCAATTCATAATGAGAACAATAATTTTTCAATAAATTGTATACTTATACCCTAGTCATTACATAAGGTCGCATGAATGCTTATGCTAGGTTTTATGATATTTATTAAAGGTTTGTATTGTATTCATGCCTAATATGTCTATTTGGATGATTATTAATAGAGGTATTGGTGTAGTTTTCATGTGTAAGAGACCTGGGACATTAAAGGGCAGTTAGATTTATTTTTAAGGTGACACTTTAGGCGAGGTTGGTCATGTAGGATCGAAATAATGATGTAGATGCTCAATTTACAAGAGGGGGTGAATTGTACACTTTAAAAATTCCTTTGGAACCTTTAAAGATAGTTAAGAATAACTATGTTTTCCTTAAGAAAAGGAAAAGTCTAAGTTTAACAAAGTTAAACTAGGAAGATTCACAACACCTCTAACACCGAATGTAAACTTGGAAAGAGATTCCGAAAGTATGTTCCGGAAAAATGTTTCCGGAAATCGAACCTTAACAAAAGATTACAATATGAGATTCTACCTTAAAGCGTATAGAATATAAATGAAACCGAGTACAAATAAGAAAGTATAAGAAAGTTATACATTCCTTATAATACAAAATGCAGCGGAATATAAACACGTAGTAGAACTACAAGTAACAAGATATAAGTCTTTTAACCCAAAGAGAAGGGTATCCAACAACCTTGGATAAAGGTCCCTTGATTTATACTTTCAAAAAAGTCTGTCTTATCCACACCAGGGTAAGCCCTCGATACGAAGATCAGAGTCTCTGTCTTGATATCCCTGCAAGCCCTCAACTTCAAGGTAGTTGGCAACCTCTGTCTTCCTCAGCAAGGAAGCCCTCGAACATTAAGGTAGTCGGCACCTCTGTCTTCCTATCCCCGGAAGTCCTCGAATGTAATCACCAACATTCGGAGTCGCACGAAGCATTGAGAGTTAATTAGAGCCTCTCTCTCTAGAAATCACTTCAAGCATGTAATCACATGAGTCAAAGATCTGTCAGCCTTTTAGCAGCACTGAGCTCTTTCAAATGAGCTCCTATTTATAGGCATATTTACAACGGTCGGCTCCTTCTTCCAACTGTCATTTTTTCCATGAAATTTGGAAGGACATGTACACGTGTATCTCAACCAACGGTTAATAAGAAACAGAATAGACGGCATAGTTTTATAACAAACTTTGTATAACTGAATGTACGACATTGTTTTGGAATGTAGAAAATGTAAATATATACTAATATATAGTTCAGAGTGTTAAGGAAGTCAAAGGTTCGGAGTCTAACTAAAATGATGTTTGGAGTCTATGTTAAGAAATGTCTGGAATCTATTTTATAGAAAATCAGAGTTTGGTTTCCTCAGAAATCAGATTCTAAATCTGTAGAGTTCGGAGTCTAACTTCTTAAGAGTTCAGAGTCTAACTTATAAAGAGTTCGAATTAGAACTACTTCAGAGTTTGGAGTCCAGAATTCGGATTAAAACTATATTACAGATCACATCCATGATTCGGATCCTAAAAACAGAATACTCCAACTTTTCATTATAAGGCTCCGAAAATTTGGTTGTGATTCCAGTTTTTGATTTTAAGGGAAAAAATGGCTAATATAAGAAAATCTAGGTTAAGGTAAATTTCCTTAAGGAAGTAAATATTCCTTATTTGAGTAATAATAATATTTACTTAAGTATAAGGTGATTTTGATTTTCAAAACAAGAAGGAATGGAAAAGTCATAAGGAAAACCTTATTGACTCAATAGGTCATGTGGGTTATCTTGTTTGTATTAATGGTTTGGATGTTTGGTTATATTTTCAGAATTTTTTGAGGATGATTAGCCTAAAAGACTAAGAGGAATGGTCATGTAATTAATTAATATTTTGGTTATTCTAAGGTGTTTTGAGATTTTGGCAACTAAAGTAAGTGTATGAGTGGTTATAGGAAGGTGAAAAACCTTTAGGGCCCAAATGAGGTCCATATGTGGGAACTCGCTGATAAGACAAGATTTCGATCGGGATATGTATTTATCATTCTCTATGAAACCATGTCGTAAAGTGTGATTATGTGAGATACTATGGGTTTGATTGGTATGGTGGACCATTCTATTTCAGTTGTTAAATGTTAGGGGTGTACTGAATGACCTCGAGGGGTGTGGTATAAGTTGTTCCACAGGGAACATTGGTTCATGGATTCTTGTCAGATGGACATGGAGAGGTAGTGAGTACTTGTCGATAGTGACTCCTAAGTAGTGGAGGTTAAGTTCAGATGATATACGTGAATTAGGGAAACCTATGATTCTGGTTAGTTCAGTGTGTCCCATAGTGGGAGGTGACATATGTAATGTAGAAGTTGGCAGTGGTGTTGTTTGAAACATTAAAAGAAAAACTCAACAAGAGATGATCATGACCAACATCGTGACATCATCCAAGGTGCATTGAGGATATATTTCTTTGCTCTAAGGCACATTATGTTTTTTTGGTTGGATGAGTGACATCGTGGAGTTCACTCTCATGGGGGGTAGTGTATGTGGATATAAATGATAGGATGTACATCATTGACAGTTTTAGGTGAGGTCCTCGGGATGAACTGGGTGTTGAAAAACATCATTGGTGTCATTCAAGGAGTGTGGGAATGGGAACTCGATGATGTTTATATTCTTGTTCTAGGAAAAACTATCCATATGTTTCTATGTTTTGGTATTCATCTTGTGATCAAATGTAATACAGGTAGTTAGAAACCATCATGGGGGGAAATGGTACAAAAACTTCTAAGGTGGTGAGTTATAAGTTAGTCATAGTTGTGGGGAGGAGAACATTTAGTTGATATAGAGGCACTAAAATTCCATTGAGGAACCTATGAGGTTTATATTAGGTCACTTAGAGAGGCTAGGGGGGCCATGATTGTTGTGGTTAATTGATCAAAGTAGTGAATTTCAGATCAGGGCATTTCAAAAAGAATCATCGAGAAGCCTATGTTAAATCCATTTATGGGGGGTGGTAAGACATGATAATAGTTTCTGGAAAAAGTGTTTGGGATCTATAACCCCATCCAAATTACAATTAGACTATGTTAAGTTTCATTGGTTGGTATGGGAATGTATTTAGGTTTTAGGAAACCTTATATGTGTGATTTAGTGTCATTCTAGTTGTGTAACTAAGTGTTCCAAGATGATTAAGCCTGGGATAGTTCGACCATCTATGAGAAGGGGACAGATGTGCAAAGTAGTAAATCACCATCAGCGGATGGTTTGGGTGAGAACTAAATTTAAGAATTTGGATTTTTTTGAGTGAGAATTAATACTTATTTAGTTAGTGTATATGTAGAAGGAGTTCTAGTGTTTGGAATATTTATGTGGACCATGGAGAGAGATAATCATATGGAGGGTAGCAATGCCAAGATGAAATAATTCTATAAAGATTAAGGAATGACCTTGATAGGTGAGTAGGATGATACTGACGGGCTACTAGTAATTAAAAACTGTTGGGGCTTTAAAAGGGGTAGTGTTCTAGTAATGAATGATGGGTGTAGTAGGAAAAGTCATTCAGGGGTGTTTAAACCTAATATGGTAAACATAAATGGGTGCAGATAGAGTGACCCACCCCTTGATTTAGGTGGTAATACAATGTTCCATTTAGAAATGAAGTCCTACATTAGTGAGGTCAAATTGATCATAGTCTTCAAAATGATGGGGTATATATGTCCTCATAAAGGGTTTTATCAGTAAAGAAGGATTCCAAAAAAGGGTAATGTACCTATGGATGTTTTGTCATTTTGAGTTGGATCTAGTCTAGTATGTGGTCGAAGCTGAGTTGAGATTCTATATGTTTTTAATTGATTATGTGGGTACCAAAGATATAATATAGTGGCTAGAAATGTAATAGAAAATTTTCATTATATGATGTTATCAGGGTTTGGGTTAGAGGGACTCAAGTGATCGTTATTCGAGTGAGTTTTCCTAGATAGCGAGAATTGTAACATGTTTAATTAATTGAGTTAACCATGTGTTTTGCCTATGATTGGATGTATGATTATGTAATTGGGCTATTAGGACACTACTGGTGGATCAAAGTAAGTACAGAAATGTGGTTGGAAAGTACATGTGTTTTATTTTGGGTAATATTGGGTTTTGGTCACCATTTGAGTTTTGAAAATAGAGTAAAATGATGCCATGTTTTTCGAGTCATGAAGTCCAAAGAGGATCAAACCAATGGGGTGCTGATTGGTACCTCCATTATGCTATGATTTTTTGTGTGAGTTTTACATGTGATATAAATTAGAAAACATTTTCGATGCTTTCCCTATGAAGTAATAGAGGTTTATGTTGATGTATCCTTTATAGAGTATTTGGTTAATGTTCTAGGTTGTGGTGAGGAAGTCTTTTGGGGTAAGTCTATGCCTTTGGGTTTAATACTATGGTATCTTTGTAATTTTAAACTAGAATCATGGAATAAGAGAACGGATAGGCAGGCCTAGTATCCTGATCACTTTTTTTGGAAGCTCAGGGATACATGGTTATGCGGCTTGAGGATGATCCATTATAAGGTGGGAATTTTGTAAGATATAGTCCTTAATTAAGGTATGACCTTGTTTAAATTTATATTTTAATATATTTTTTGGTTAATTAAATATCTACCTAGAGTAAGAAGATCCTAGGGGTTTCTCTGGGGGTTTTGGAAATGAAATGAATGAATCATAGTACAACATGTGCAAGGAACACTGTTATGAAAATTGTGTGTCCATCCTAGTAACACCATAAAACCTAGGACGGTGGAATTATTCACGGTTGGGCCAATGTTAGTGAAATAGTATGAATCTCCTCATGTAATAGTGTTTCCATTCCCCTTTAGACTATATCATGACAAATATATCTGAAGGGTTTGAAAAACTGTACAATCAAACTATTCAATGCTATAAATGTTGGGATATTTATAGTTTTTCCATTACCTGATTTTTATATCCATGCACAATTTATCCATAATTGATCCCCCTATAAACCCTAATGATGATCCAAAAATACCATGTCTTACCAATGGTGGTTATCATTCAATTATTGGCTAATTGGAGCACTGTTGGTTGTGGATCGAAGATCTAGGTAAGTCCAACACTACTCATTCTTCTCTTTTACTGATTAGAGTTTGTAGTTTCACCCATCATCTTATAAATCCTTAAAGCCTCTTTTTCGTGTGGAATCTTGGTTTGGGATTCAAATGTTATTTGAATCTAAATATAATCCAATGATTACAAGTTTTTTCATAATCATATTTGAGGTATATGGTCTTTAAGTTATATCCTATAGTGATGTTATATATTTTTGCATGTTTGTTGAGATGTTTCTTCCATCATATTGTTCAGTTTTTACCTTCAGTATTATTGGGTATAATTATTGGTTATATAACTATATAGACCCCTCGTGATCCCTATGGGATTCATTGAGGATGATTAGAATAATTTAGGTCCACCCATGGGCCACAACTACATTCCCAAACCTATAAATTGTTAAAGATAAGTGTAAATAGTACTTGTGATTAAATAGATCCCATATTGAGAATGTTTAATATGATTGGTAGACATCAAGATGTAGTATTTATATTTTTTGTAGGATTAGTTAATGCCTTATGGGGTTGTTTTGTGTGGATTTGAAAATGGTTAACAAGGTGAAATAAATTTTTTTCGAATATCTTATAAATTTTGTTGATATTCCTAAAATGATTATTATATATGATATGATTAATATGTTAAATTAGAAATGTATTGTGAATGAAAAAAATGTAAACAAGTTTATATATTGTAGATGATGAATATGTTGAATGCGTTAATACTTTGTAATTATGGGATATAATTAATGGGTTCAATGTAATAAAGTGGTTTTTCTATGTGATTTAATAATTTTACATGAAATTTATAAGTGGGAAAATTATTGTGAATTGATAAATGGGATAAATGAGATAATTTATGGAATTGGAGAATAATGGATAATGAATTTTAATTTTAGAATATACATAATGGGTTGAGGCTTGAAAACGGGAACTAGTATAAATAGTTATGTAATGTAAATGGAATGTGTTTTGATGTGTTGTGGCATTGAATTAATTCCCATGTTGATGGTTATGTAATGTGATTAATATTTTTTTTGGTTTTTTTGTGATATGTAATTTGTGTGATTAATGTATAAATAAGAATGTTCACATGTATTAGTAGTGTGGGGGTATTGACATGAGGTTCTATGCCCACAAGTCGAGTTAGACTAAGGTTCTACACTCCATCCCAAAATGAAAGGGTAAAGGAAGGATATGGAGAATCTATTCCCCTCGTGGTTTCATTCCACTAGGACTACATCTTCAAGGTGAGTATAATATGTCTATGTGATGTTTTTACCCCTAGTGATATGGCTACTTGATTTATTCACTAATTCATTTTGATTGATTACCTTTTAAATATGTGTAATAAAACAAATATTTCAAACCCATGGAATTATTGATGAAAAGGGATTAACTGTTTATGACATAATATATTATGAAAATGGTAATAAATATAGAAATATTTTAGGTGTAATTGGTTATCTCATTGAACCACAGTTGTTATTTTTTCATCTTACCATTTACTTAATACATTCATGCACAATCTATTTAGACTAGATATTGTGTTTACACCACTGGTAGTGGCCTGCTGAGATGTACTCACACCCTACTTGGGCCACCATTGGGTACCCGATAAAACTTCTTGTTTGTAGGTTGAGATAAGGGATGAGCACAGTGCTAGGGAGTTATGTCAATCCTAGAATATACATGGATGATGATCCAAACATGAAGTTAACACCCTTTTCGGGAATCATCAGGTTGTATTTATTTTGGTTTTCCTTAATTATGGAACTATTACCAAGACAACACTTGGTTAATGTTGATTTTTGGTTTGTACACTATTTTGGGAGAGGTTTGGATATTAATTTTTAATTGTTTTTACATAATTTTTTGATATTTTGTTTTGTAAACTGTTGTGAATTACTATGGTAAGGAGGTTATAGTCTCCTAATTTGACATATTATATATTTATACAGGTCTGTAACCTCTGGCGTATGAGGAGGCATGCTTGAGAACATTCGATGACCCAGCTCGGGGCACTGGTTTAGTGACTGCTAGGTTGGAGAAGTTATAACCAAGATATGATGTCACCTATTTTGGCAACTTATATTAAGAAAATTCTACCTACAAATACATGAAAACCCATAAAGAATATATAATACTTTCCAAAAATAGTTATATCATACACCTTTATGAAAAGTATTCATCATCCCTATAGACCCTAAATAATTAGAAAAGTTCAACACATAATTCCATGCAAGTGGAAGTATAAGCGAAAATAATTTATTGAAAATGTTGGTGATGTCCCTCAATGAGATCGATATGTGATGGAACATTTGTGGGGTCCCTTCTTGATGGATCTTTTAGAAGGTCCTTATATCATGCCTCACTAACAAGGTAATGTAATGATATATAGATCATAAGGTCTCTTCATAAGGTATTTTACTTGAGGCCTTACACAAAGTTTACTTCCATAATGGTCTATTTTCATGGTCCCTTTACGAGGGTCCATCTAAGAAATTATGTAATGATGGATTCTCTTTAAAGATATTATAGTCATTAGATTAACACCAATACCACTAAAGATTATATTAAATTAGTATATAAACAAGTCTTACATTAATTTGGGGCCTTATTGGTTTGTTAATTACATATTTTAAATTTAAAATTATTTTAAATCATGAAATATTGTTTGGATAGTTTAGGAAGTAACTCGAATGTTGGTTTACAAGTTTCCTTAATATCCTCTATATAACCCAAGTCATATACCATGTATGGGATAATAAAATGAAACATATTATGTTCTTTTATTCGTTTTCAATCTACTATAAGTGAATATTGAGATACATTATCGATTTTTTCAAATCATCATGCACCCCATCGATCATGTATTTCCTTGAAAAATTGTATCAACATGGTTTTACTATTAAATAGATATGGAATTATACATAATGGTGATCATGTAATCCCATGATAATGAGATATATTGAAATGAGTATATATATTTATATATATATGAAGCCACTCCACAAATAAGGTTAGGATATTTATTAAACCATATCCAACATCTATCAAATTTATGTTCCCATTAGACACCTTTATTCCAATAAATGTAGGAAGGATACAAATATGGGCCACCTTTAGGAGTAAGAACTATTACTTATGATTATATAAATATTAAGCATTAGTGAAATATTACATTCTTGTATTTTTATAATGATAAGAGATAAGATTATAGGAACTATAGGTTATAACATGAAATGTCACCACATATAACCTTACAAAATCCTAACTTCACAGAGGCATCTTGTTAGTATGTCCAACCCACTCATCAAACATCTATATACCCTATGAATAAAATTCAATGGTTTTACATATTCTCTATAAATAAGAAACATATATTTTCTACCCTTGTGAAATCCATACTGAATCATTTATTTTCTCATAAATGACAAAACCATAATTTCCTTGTGTCATAAAACAGCATGACAATGTCCTCAACATGTGATTTTAAACTACATTGTCTAATAATATCAAATTATTTTAAAATTTGAATCTTTAAATATGTGAGATATTATTATTATTAATTAACAGAAAGAGTATTCCTCTCCTTGGTTCAAAACAATCATCTTAAAAAATACAATCATGATGACATATTTCCTTGGAAATCTATCTCAATGTTCCATATTCTCTATGAGATAACTTTTTTTAGAAGTCCATATATCTTATAATAAGAACAATAATGGCACACTCATGCGTAAATCCAAAACCAATGATCTCTGGGGATCTTTAACCTAATATTCTAACATTCATGACCATAAACCCTTTGTTTGTGGTCTTCGATTCATAAACTATTAAGTAATTCCAATGTTCCTTATCACATGGAACTAAATTCAATAGTGTGTCCTGTTATGTGGAACATATTTACAAAGATTATTATTACCTTTAGGGATATATATATATATATTTCCCCACTATTGGTCTTAATAATAATGGTAAGGCATATATCTTTTCCAGAGATGGTGATAAACATCAGAGTGATGAAAATACTCATTTAAACCACAACATCATTAAAAACAAAATAAATATTGAAAAATAACTAATATAAATATATATGGTATAATCTATGGGAGACCTATTATATGAATTTATGGTTCAATTGATAAATAAACCTTGATTAATATATATGTATACATGAATATATGGTTTTGAATAAAGTGTTCTCATAGTTGTTAACAATCCTTTATATTGACATTAGAAGGATTCATGACTATATAATTAATATATAAGGGATTATTAAAGTATAATAGTGTACCCCTTTAGTATATTTGATGATACATACCTCTATCCTCTTGACCAATTCACATTTAATGAGTCACTATAAAAAACCACATTGAAAACTTTAATTTCTATTGAAGGTATGTGTTTTCTCAGAATGATAACATGCTGTGTGGAACATCAAAAAAAATCTTACATACTTGGTGAAAATTAATCATATTTTATATTCAATAATAATTTTCAAGGTTTTTTATTTGATGATAGCGATCTTGAGAATATTGGATTATTCTTGACTCCAATTCCTTGAATAATTTACATTCAATACATATATACTCGTAATAATTTAATATAGAATATCTAGGAAAGACATTATGTTTCATAATTACTATATTTATATGATTAAAAATAAATCCCAAAGACGTATATCATCTTGGAGTAAAATTTTATTTAAACTAATTACTTTGGAAAATTAGTTTTCTCATTATATATAAATATATAAATATATATATTTATCCATATTTATATTCCATTATGTATTTTAAAATTTTTGTTTCGGATATATAATAAACTTTTTTAGGTGTATTCAGGATTTTAGGAAATATTTTACTTGGTAACATGTGAAAAAAAATTACCTAAAGAATAATATATGTTTCATATTTTTTGGAATCATAAGCTATTATTGAATTAATATTGATTATGTATCAAATTGATAACATTGGGTATTTTTTCATACTCTTTATTGAATTAGTGAAACAATTAATGTTTAAAAAATTCACTAATTAAATTTTAAAAATATTTATGGTCATATAATATAGATAACAAGTACCACTACTTTTTTGTGATGTTGAAATGTAAATATATTCCTTTGTTATTTATTTCAACCATGGATAATGTTTCAAATATTTGTATACATTCCAAAACAAATGATTTCATCTAGAATGTGATATTATTGTTGTTAGTTATTTCACTAAAAAAATTCATGCTTATTTACACTATTTTTTACACCATCATTAAATTACATTAGTTCACATATTTTGCTAAAAATGGGGAAATTCATGAAAAACTAAAGAAAATATAAATACTTTTATATTAAATGATCAATGCGTGGAGAGAAAAAAATCATTCATACATATAGATAAATGTTCTAAATGTGATCATATAATCATTTTTATGTGTCCAAAATTTTAAATAGGGTAATTAAAGAATATATATAATGAGAATTTTAAATGGTGGTTCTATGAGTAAATATCAATTGAGACATGGTCAATATAATAATGACATTTTCATTAAGTGGATATAAAATCTAAAAAAATAATTAATTCCAATGGTGAGGTGTTTAGATAATCGAACATTTCAGGGATTCTATAACATTTTTTCAGACATGCTTCATTATATAGATAAGAATGGGTCTTCATGTGTTGTTTAATAAAAATAGTAATGATTTTATTAAAGGCTCATTGGATTAGTGATGAATATAATTAAATGTGGTATTCTATGTGTTGGAGAACATTATATTGTCAAGAAAACCTTCACAATATTGTGAGTCATGTGAATTGAAGATATATTAATCTTATTTAGGAATTAGGGGAATCATATTTGTTTTTCTCTTCATTATAGTGTTCATTATAAAGGACAAAGAAAATTTATAAAAAATATAATATTACACATATAAATGGAATTACATATATTTACTATTCAAGAAGATTTATGGGAAATAGATTATATCCATGGGATGGATCCCATGATTTTGTGATGAATCACTATGTAAGATGATAAAATTCTTCATGATTCTATCAAATGAATGAATTATATAAAATAAGTTATCATTTCATGGGGTTAAGACATTAAAATAAAATGAAATAATATAATGAGAAGCTAATGGGAATATAACATAATATATATGGTTATTATATAACCATTTTCATACTAATATTAATATATAAAAATGTTTTCAAATTAATGATATTATACACAACATAATTTTTAGAGAAATGTTTCTTGATCATTTGATCAAAATAAAACATTTTTTTAACTATATAGCATTTCATTATCAACTAGGAAACACTGCAAATCATGTGAAGTGTGTGAATATGTGATGAAATTCAAGGAATAAGTACTTACAAAATATATGATTTTTTTTAAAAAAAAACTACTTTACCCCACCAAGGAGAATTTGGTGGATATTTTTATTTTGTATATAGAGAGGGAAAAGGGTGCATATATGATATAAATTCAATTGGAACATGATTTATGTAATATAGTAGTGATTGAATCATATAAAGTCATATTTATTTTTTATTATTTGATATTAAAACTGTATTATTACTCTAATCATCATTACTATTAATAACAAGATAAGAACATTCATGGATAGATAATGGAAATTTTCCCCAAGGAATATCCACAGGATAATAATGTGAATGAATATTGTAAAAATCCTTATTTCATGTTTTTTATTATTCCATCTCACTTCATCACATCATTTCATTACAAATCAAAAAACATGACATGTTAATGGGAATATTATTTTTATATTTAGGGATTCAATATTGATCTATTTAATCCCACCATATCAGTGGTGGTATACTCTAACAATGATCTTTCAATGGTGTTAGATAACTATTTTTTGAGGATATAATTCATCACATATCTTTTGTAAATCTTCACTTATTATTCATGTTAGATACAATATGTTTTTTTGATGATATCGAAATCAATTTTTTATCAATTCAATATATTATAGATATTTTCAATTTGATTTTATTTTCTTATTAGCCCTAAAATATTTTATTCAAATATATCTATTGAAATAATTAATTTTACAAAAAAAAAATAATGGTACCGACTTTGATGTGAATGGATTCAACTTATAGAATCTGAGGATTATTCCACGTATTTTTTTATCATAACATAGACATTGATTCTATCATATAAAATGATACACATATTAATGAAATGTATATAACCTATACATTTTTTTATAAGGAAGTTATTGAAGACTATGGAAAATTGTGAAATGTGTTATTATTATCACTTAGAGGGAAATATTTGACAACAGTTCTAGGGTTATTTACAATGTATACAATTTCATGGGAATTTAATGGTATCCATAAATAAGATATAAATGTTATGGATTCAATATTGGAAAATTTAGTGAATAATATTGTGGGATTTTAAATAATATAAGTTGAATATGTGGACAATTTTTTATTATTCTGAAAATTCATATCTCAATTTAAATCTATAATTAAAGAATTTTAGGTTTCTATGATGGTGATTACATATTAGGGAATTTACCATGATAAATTTTATTAAATAATTTATTCAATATTAGAAAAATACATTTATAAGTGGATCACTACTGAAAAAAATAATGTATTTTTAGCCTATGATAAAAAATATGTTTATATAGAAGATGAAATTTTAAATATATGATGGTGATAACATATAATTAATCAAAATGATTAGAAAGAACAGTTACTAAGATTAATCATGAAAATGAAATTAATGGTGAAACAAATTCCATGAATTTATATATTTCTAGATCATTATTTTAAAAACCCATGATGTTTATGATAACTAAATATGATTTTAAAGATGTTTTTAAATATTTCAATTACATCAATATTTATCAGTTTTCAATTATTTTCCTAGTGTAGAATTGTTGAGTGTATAATTATAATAAATATAAATGATCATCAAGGAGAGGTATTATTTAAAGTGGTAATAGTGAGGGAATGTTATTATAAAATAAATATATTACATTTTATAGCATTTAAAAAGATCCATCTATTAAAACATGATTATACGAAATTTGTTGAGGAAAGAGTAGATAAAATATATGATTTTGAGGAAGGATGCATCAATGATTTTAAAAAAAAAATTGTTTGAACAACCATCATTTGATGAATAAAGAAATAGTGTAGTATATGATACTAATGAGGTATATGATGACTCAAAAATAATAAAATAATTATAATTAAGGATTTAAAATTGTGTTCTCATGATTAAAATTGAAAAACATGATAGAGAGATTAAGGTTTTGAGTAAAAATAATGAGTCTATTATGAAATATATCATTACATATATAGTACATGATATTGGTGTGTTGTTTGTCATGTAAAATTTATGACTATTTATTTTAAAACAATATTTTTAAGAAGATACAAAATAATATACATTAGAATCTAAAACATTAATCTCATGAATTATGTGGTGAAGAAGATTATGTGAGATGTTTTTAGTGTTGAGGATTCACAAAGAATCACCCACATTGGGACCTAAAATTAAATTAATGAAGAGAGTGAATATTTCAAGACATCTATAAATTATTTCTATATTCATTAGAATTTTTTTGTCTTTACAAGTCATTAGTAGTTATATTGAACACTTAATCTTGAAAAAAATAAATTGAAACAATGAGAATTAAAATAACATTATAATATTGTCACCTATGAAAGAGAAAATATCCATTTCAAATCAACATTATGGTATTAAAATTTGGATCACATTATCATGTATAATAATTAGAAACAATATGATAATATAATGGGAAAAGATAAGGTGATGGAGGTTTCTTCTAAAAATGAGGATGTTGTATTAATGTATTGGATTTAAAATGAAAAAAAAGGTAAACAAAAATATTCTAAGAATCATATTTATAACCATAGATATATCTATATGGTGTAAGATGTTATTAATATGTATTATATGGAAAAAAATACTATATGTGTTGGAAATATCATTCAAAACCTCAATTGAAGAGAGAAACTCAATCAATGGGGAATTAACACATATTTCCAAGATTCTATCATCCAAAATATTCGAGGGAATATTCTACTGTACAAATCTCTTGGTTTTTAAGGATTTTTTGGGGTTATGATCAACCAAAATAAAAGACTAACATTTGCCTATCTAAACATATAGTTCAATTGAAATGGAATGAAAACGCCACATATATTAATAGGATTAATAAGAGTGAAATCGTTAATTAAGTGTATTATAATGAAAGGAATGATAAAAATCCTTATAGATTTCATATTTTTTCACCATATATAAGAAATTATAAGATTCACCTGAATAATATCCTATGATACTATATAGAATTCATCACATTATAAATTAATGATCAATTAATGTTAATTTAGTTATATATCATACAATTAGAGATAATGAACATTATTATGAAGAATATTCATTTATATATTCGTTGACACACAAAATTTTTAGTGTTTCACAAATTTATAAAAATTGGAATGAGGTGATGTTTTAAAATAATGGATGTTTTATAAGGATATTTAATGATGAAAATGTCATAATGATTGTATAAAAATAATAAAACATATTCAAAATTTTAATTTATCAATTATTATCATGTTTTACTAAAAAAGTATATAATGTGAAATTTGATAGAATAATTTTCCAGGTTGGTCTATAGAATATAACTATAAATTATATCTATGAAATAGTGGGTAATCTACTAAATTTTAATTTTTAATGACTTATAACATGAAGAATATGAAAGAAAGATAAATAGTTAAAATATCCAAAGGAAGTGCATCTAAAAACTTATAATCTGCGTTAGTTTATATGTTTCTATGTTTGGAGTCCATTGAGATTAAATTTGTCCAATAGATAGTAATATAATATATTTTTTTAATTTATTTTATCTATATGTGTAATGTCTATTTTATAGAATGTAAATATCATGATCTTGATATTTTTTATTAATTTTTTGTTGAGTTATGAAAATCACATGATATCTAATATAAAAATATTCAATTTTGATAAAATAGAATAATACATTAATTAATACATTTTAGAATGTCTTTAGAAGACTAAAATTAGTAATGAATAGAGTTCTAAATACACACCCCGACAAAATAGATAAGTCAAATAAGGAATTTAGTGTTTTCATGCTAATGGAAGACCATGTATTTGGATTATGATAACAAAGGGTATTTTTTGACACATAAGATAATATTAGTATCCATATTTCTCATGTATTGATTACTTGGACACTTGTCAATATATATTATGAGATGTGTAATTGTGTGAATCCAAAATTGTCATTTTTAAAGGATTTTGAAACCATCATTACATGAAATATCAAAAAAAGAAATTTTTAAAGGGTTTATTGGGGAGTATATGAGTGATTCTTCATTATATGTTATACCAACACAAGTTTTTAATATATATAATTCTATTTAAATACAATTTATTTCATTTATTTCATTCATTATACACACCACTATGTTTAGGAATACCATGGAACTATAATATAATAGTATGATTTTATGTGATTTTTATCACCATTACAATAAATGGGAGGTAATGAATAAGACCAACTAAATTTGTAAATTCAACATTTTTATCATATGTATAAAATTTATTCTATGGGTTTTAATTAGTTATAAATTAAAATAAACACATTTGATTGAAAAAACATGTTTACCTAAAAAAATTATTTACATATACTATGAGAAATTTTTATAATATAATAATTTAAGATAAATTTATGATTTATTTTAATATAATGTGTATAAAATATAATCAATAAAATATCTAACATTCATCGAATAATTTTTTCATGGAATGAAATTATGTTAAACTGAATTTTTTCCTTAAAAATTTATTTTCTTAAACACAATTTCTGTGTTATGGAAACTTATTTAAAATGAACATCATCCAATTATGTGAAATGAAGCATGTATAATGTATTCCATTTTTTGGACTCACAAAAATTATTATTATGTAATGTGTTCAACTTAATTTCATCATTTTCTAAATACTTATTTTAGTAAATATTTTATAGTCTGTTCATGGATTAAAATGGTTAATGATGTATTAAACTTATGGTATAGTAATTGTATAGACTTATTTCAACAATACCTCATCACATATAAAATCATGATTCATTATGTAGTCATTTTTAGGGAGTAAGAAAAAATATTTGTTAATATCTTTAAAAAATTCTTGTGTTTAATCTTAGTCATTTATAAAATAAGAATATATATCCCATCTCATAGATATATAATATGACTCATAGATTTGACAATCAATTCATAAATATATTCTTAACATTACCCGAACATTATAGTTGTCCATGTTTAATGATAATACCATCTTATGAAGGCATTATGAAAAACACCAGGATGGTATCTGAAGAAGTGGTATATATTCTTACCAATTTTTTAATTGTTTTATTCCACATTTACTTCTTAAAAATATATTGTATACATAATATGTTAATTGATATATTATTATAAATATACATATATGTTTTTATATTATGTGATAACCATTTTATCCATTATTTTTATTAAAGGGAACATCTATACGTGTAGACTAAAACATCAACATTGTGATATGATTCATTTTCCTTCACCACAATTAATGGTTATTTGTAAGGATATATTTATTTTTTATATATTATATTAATTAAATAATTATTATTATGTAATTATAATATATTATCTACCATCTTCGTTTCCCATTTTTATGGAAATGATAACGTTTTTATTGTGTACGTACAGAATTTAACCCTTATATAGTGATTCGACTTATTTTTTATTTCTTCCAAAAATCAATGGTAATAAGTTATAATTAAACAAATATATATGATTTTAACTATATAAAAATGATTATTTTATTGTGATTTATAAAATAATTTTATTTCAATCCATCCATCATAAAGTGATAACATCAGTTGGGTGTACTTAAAGACCATTATATTCATGAAGTGATATAATTAATTTTTATTCATTCATATATTTGGATAGTTATTAAAGTGAGTATAATGAATAAAAATTTTAATTATTTAGTTATTAATATTTTTTATCTTATCAAACCATTAACAAGGATAACATACGAGACTCATCGAAAAAACATGTATTGAAAATAAACCACTTTCTAACAAAATTTCCATTTTATAAATTTATTATTAATAAAATATTAATAGGAAATTATAAATGAATAGGATATAATATCAATTTATAGTATTGTAATTAAATATTATTACAATATAAATATATATTATATTAGGTATTAATTTGCATGGAACATGATAAGACATGATATAAATGATTTATATTGAAATTTATGTTCGTTTATTTCATTTATATTCTAAATTTATAATTGGGGACATTTTGGAGTTCATATTGTTTAAATCCCATATATTTTCAACCAAAATTTTTACAAATATAATATCAATGTAAGACTATAATTTTCTTATCTTTTTTACTAAAAATTATTTGAATTATATTTAATTAATATAGACATTAATTCCTTTTTGTCCAGTAAAATTTTTCTTCAAGGATAATATTTTCATTACAGTATTTTCAAGAATTGTTTTAATATTATATAATTGTTTATTAAGTTAATTTTTAGACATATTTTATTTTCATTGAACATAGAATAAATAAATATTCATCTAGTTCACCAAATGAGGTGTGTTTTACCAATGGTGTAAACTAAATCATAGTTGAACATATTTCAAACATATAACATTTTCCATCATAAGTAATATTGATTCCATTGACACTTCCTTATAAATTAATATTTTTTTCATTTGAAAAATAATCCATAAAATAAAAAAAAATATAGACATTAAATAAGTGATGTTAAAATGAAATGATTATTTTCCCCTGGAAATGATCCAGTGATCTTCTCATGGAATTTCTATCATTGAAAATATCATTTGATGTTACTGATGTTCCCTTGGATACACAGCCTAATGGTACCATCCTTATTCTATATTTGGATAGTTTTCATGAATTATTTTTTCCAAAAGTAATGTTATGAAAAAAATGAGATATGATTTCATGATCCGATGAAATATATATCAACGGAATATGACTGTATGATAGATGAGTATGTTTTATGAATCCAATTAAAATTTTAAATTGATATAGTTAAATCATGATATTATGATGATTCCTATGTAAAAAATTGATTATATTTATGTTCACATTTTATACATTGAATCTAATTGTCACATCCGGATATTTGCAATACATCATGTTTAGAATTTTTATGTTCGTCTTATAATTTATATCGACTTCTGATTATTATTATTTTTTTGATATGAAATACGGTCCGAGCCTGATTGGGATTTTAGTATGATAAATGAGAATTTTGGACTCGACAACGTTCCATCGTGCCGCTGTTGAAGTCGTGCGGCCTCGCATAGGTCACCGTGTGGCCTCGTTCGATTCCCTGATCACCTGCCTGATGTGAAACTAATTAAATAAAATCATTTAATAATAAATCAATAAAATTAAATGAATTTTCCAGGGCTTGTCATCATGCGACGTACGGGCGAAGCATAATTGCGAAGCCGTTCAGCTTCGCCAGAGTTTTCGTATGACCCTGATCGATGGTCAAGTAATTAAATAAATGAATTAATAATAATAACAAAATAAAATTAATGTGTGGAAAAAAATGATAGTAATGTGTCGATTTAATAAAATGTTTTTAATGACAATAATATTATTATTCTAATGGTTTTAGTTTAAGAATATTATTATTAACATGTTAATTATTATTATTAGTATTATTAATATTATTGCAATTTTTTCGGCTTTATTTTTATTTATTTATTTTTATTTTCTTTCTTTATTTTTTTCTCCTTTGTTGCGTCGATACCTAGCTCCCCTACCCCATTTTTTTCTCCTCCGCCATCGAAGCTTCTCCCTATCTCCCATAACCTCCGACCGCGTCGCAATATCCACCCCTAACCATAAGACTCGGCTGACTTCAGTGCCTCCCCCGTGAAACCTCACCCTGCCTTCCTCCCACCCAGAGATCAACTCACACAGGCCTCCTCACGCGCACACCGTTCCTGGACCACCGTTGCACCATGCCGCGCCACCCCCCACCCGGTCGACCTTCATCCTACCTGGTTCGCACCATGCACCCCTCTCCCATAGCTGTCGTCCTTCCTCATCCCTCCCATAGCACACCTCTAAGCCCTAGCGTCGTACCCCCCAGACTCCGGCTGGAAATCGCGCGACACCCCCATGCGTGTTGCACCTCGCTCGCGCCTCCTCTCGTGTTTTCCCCTCTCCTAGCCGCATTGCGGGTCTGCCTTCCTCCTCCTATAAGTTTTGTTGGGCCACCCCATTTCTCCCCATCTCTTGATGTCATACCACTACCTTGCTGCCCTCCTCCATTCATTTCGTGACATCACTCCTCCATTGGAACCCACAACGTCAATCGGTTCTACTCCTGACACCCCTGCCAGGCCGGCTTGAGCCTATCCCAAAAAAACCTCAACGCCGTCGTCCTGCTTCCCTCCGACTCCTATGTTCGGTGACTGCCATCCACTGTCCTCCCCGCCTCACACAACGCCTCGGGCCACATCTCATCTGAGGCCCCTCCCCTCGTTGCTGACATCTCTTCCTTACTCCCTGCGAAGCTTCAATGGCTTCCCTCAAAGTAAATATCTCTTCTCTGGTAGGATTTTTCAGCTGATATTCTAGTTTTTTTGTGTTTTACATTGATTTATTTTGGTTTGAATTATTGTTTTAGGGTGAATTTTTGTTTTTTTGAGTTGAGGTTGGTGTGAGATGATCCTTACGCACCATATTTGTGAAGTCTTCCACACCAAGGTAGGTGGTTCCACTCATTATTATTGTTTGATGAATTTTTTTCCGTGTTTAATTTATTCAGCATATTATTTAGTTAGTTTGAATGGTGCAATGTGGTCTTATTTTATTCTCTTGAGATCTCATATGCATTGATTATTTATTAATGTGTTTTTGTGATATTAGTGTGATTTTCTGGAAACCGATGTCAAGAGGGTTTAGTGTTTCATAAATTGATAAATTTTAAATAAAATGATATTTGGAGTGCAAATCGTGTTTCGATTATATTACATCGTGTGTTTGGTTCGAAAGTGGCATTTTAAATAAAACCAAATTTATCATTAGTGAATCCATTATTGCATCGTTTGTTATCACTTGGGTTAAACTACTCAAACGGTTTCATTATAATTGGTGTAAGTGGTGTGGATTGAACTGTTGATGTGGCGTTGTGTGTGTTTGGATACGAAATAAGGATTGGTTGGTTTTTTGTGTAAATTCATGATCTGATCTTCAAAATTTATTATTTAAAAATCTTAAATGTTTTATTAAATAGTTATTAAGGATGCATGTTGTTTTAATTGGATGTGTAAGAAATACAGATTGAGTTTTGGAGCATTTTTGTGTGCGTATTATTTCAAATAGCATTAGTGTGTGAGAATGGTGGTTTTTGGTGTGCGTGATGTCATTCTTGGTTTGAGTGTATGATTATGACATGTGGTATGAACTTTGAATTACTTGAGCATAAACGGGATGCCTAGGTACAAGGTGGGCGGACTAGACTAGCGTGCCAGTGATACGGGAGTGGCCTCGGCCCAGTTTCACTTAGCAAGATTGACGCTTACAATACTAAATGAATAATGGATGATGACTGGAGACCACTATGGTAAGAAGTGTTTCCCTACTAGTGTCTCATGCACGGGAATGTATGATATGGTTCACCGAGACATGAGGTTCTAGGGTCCCACTTCTCGCTTGTATCTTTGGGTCTCTCCCATGTATTATTCACTTCTTTTTCTTTCTGCTCATTTTCGGCACCCAGTGTGACATTGGGGTTACAACGAAAAGTGTGTGTGTGTGTGTATGTGTGTGCGTGCATCTGTGTAAGTTAATTTATGTTGTTTTCCTTTTAGATATGTTTCCCCTTAAAAACAATTTTCATTAAAATTCATTAATTACTTATTTATTTTTATTCTGTTAAATTGAAAATTTATTTGTCTTTTAATTATTATTCATGGAACCTTTTCTCGGTGGCACCCTACTGGGATTATTAGCTCACACCCTACATACAACCTTGGGTGTATGTATATCCTGTTTCTTCTGCTTTCCAGGTTGTGACTTCATGCTTAGTGATGGTGGTTCTGGTCGTTGATGGTCCTCTAATGCAGGTTTGTTTATTGGTGTGTGGACGCGGCCTCTCTCTGGTTGTTTGGAGTTTTGAGATTGAGTTTCTTTTGTTGTTTCTTATTTTTGGTTGTGGGTTCAAGTTGTAAACCCCTGATTTTGTTTTCAGTTTAAGGCCTTGTTTGGATGTCTACTTTCAGTTTCAGTTTCTTTATCTTATCAGTTGTTTTGTGTTTTCTATTTTAGATAAAATCGTTCCCATGTGTTATTTTTTATACCCAAGCACTTGTGCCAGCCCGTGGGGATCGGGAACGCCCTTCAGGCCATATTGCGAACCGGGTCGGGCATCGGGTCAGATGGCGACCCGGCCTGGTTCGTGACAAAATGGTATCATAGGAGGTTAGGTTTGATCTCTACGGTCGTGATCTTTTGGGATAGATTCATGGTAGACTATCGTTAAGGTTGTCAGGACTCGACGTTCTGGTTACAAGTAAGGTGCCTGGCCAGTACACCTCGTGGCATGACTCGAGTTGCCAAAGTAAGTTGATGTTTGTCTACATCTTCAGTCTGTGTGGTTGAATTCGTTTATGGGAAATGAAAAAGCAGTATGTTTAGTGGTCCTAGTGAACTCGCAAGGTTTGGCATGCCATGCCGAGCTGGGGACACTGCACTAGAATACCCTCCGTAGTAGTGGCGTGATTGGCGTATGGCCGCCAACCATATGTTTCAGTCACCCGCTGACATTAGTTTTCTCTTTCCCCGTTCCTCGTTTCATTTTTTTAGGAATTTTGGACAATTTTTTTTATGTAAAAATTATTTTGTCTTGGAAATTTTTTTGAAATGAAGAACATTAAAAAGGAAATTATGTATGAGGTTTGAAAGGCGTGAGTTGAATATGGTTTTGAAAAATAGAAAGGTCTGGTTTTGATCTTTGGTGTTCTCATGGGAAACCACATGCATGAGGGTATATGGGAAAAAGAAATGATTAATGGCACGAGCAGGTAAATTTCTGGATGGATATGAGGTGGGTGCAAGTGCGGCACGAGAACATGCATGTACGAGGCCCATGGGACACCATTGGTGTTTTCCAACTCATTAGCTTTGATTATTTTTTTTCAAAATGAATTGTTAAATAATTTTTTTTTGTTTTAGTAAATGGTGTTTGAGTGGTGTGTGCTTGTGTTTTGGAAATGTTGTGTTTTAGGCGTTTCGAGACGAGGATCTTTTTTCACTGAATCATGTCTTGATTTTGAATTCTTTCTTGTAAGTTGGTTAGTTGGTATGCAAGCAGGTGGTTAATGGTCCCTTTTGAGATGTTCTTTGGGAACTCCTTACAGTGGTACCCACTGCATGTGTAGTGTTCACTTGTGGTATGTCTTGACCATTGGACCAGTTTGACGGGGTCCATGGTTTTATTAATTAACTTGTGTATTCCCCCCATAAAGTGTTCACATGTGATTAAAGTGTGACCACAAGAAACTCGTCGTTGGCCGACCCTCTAGTTGATCAGAGGAATCTCTTCTTGAATTCTATAATTGAACCCACCCCTCCTTTTTACAAATAAGTTGATCATCTCCCAGTGGGATGACAGATGCAAGGGATGTTGAAAGGAGATTTGGTCGTTTGATTGTCTGACTCGTCAGGTATGAAGTATGACACTATTGTGTTTGAAGGTTTTCCCTGGATATGGAGAATGTAAATTCAAGCAGGTAATATTGAAGGCGGTTCATAATTATATGTGCTGACAGATGTCTTGAAAGGTTGTAGTCCTTTCATCGGCTGCAAGGGTCATGTTTGGTGACGTCTTGCAGTGTGAGTTTTCTTTGATAGTCAAGGGTGAAGTTTGACCTAACTGATTTTAATGTTTCTGTTTGGAAATGGTGAAGACGATTCCAGTGGGGAAAGGTGGAAGCAGGCTGGAATGGTCGGTGCTAACCACTATTCGATATGACCTTTGGTCCTTCGTTGGTTTCATTTAAGAAAGGGACTACGTTAGGCCACTAGTGTGGCAGACCCAGTAACATGGGGATGCTATGGTCAATTTCCGGAATCACGTGTTGTTTAAGACTTACTTTGAAGTCCCTCTCCGTATAATGTTCCTCTCTACAACAATGGTCATATTCTGGTGATGATTTGTGGTGTCATGTTCTCATTCAGTGTGACAAAGGGTGATGCACATGCACCATTTCAGCTCTGGTGTTGGTGAATGATCTGTGTATGATTTGTTGGTTGTTGTAATGTGTTGTGTTTAATGGTTTTGTCTTGGTTGTAGTGTGGTTCCATCTGACACCAATAGGAGAAGCTCCGTTCAGGAGTCTTCAATACATGGCTACGAGGTAGGAGATGCTTCATATATCAGGGCTCTAGCCATAGGCCTCGAAGTGAAGCTGGCGCATGGTCCGGAACCCCAAGGGTGTATGGGAACCTGACTTTATTTCATTGATCAGTGTAGAAAGTAAAAGAAACTTAAATTGTTTTCTATGGTTGTTCTGTTTTGAATGAATCGTTTGGTTGCATAATGTTTCAGTGACTATGTGGAGGCATGTCCGCCTCATTTCCTTTAGTCTTGGGGGTAGCGTCTCATCAGATTTAATAACTTTTAGTGGTCCATGCGTGTTTTTTGGGGAAATCAGTCCCAAAATTGTATAATGCTCATTTCGTGATGTGGATGTGTTGGTCATGGCTTAGGTCGTGGTGACGCCCCGGTGGTCGGGCCCCTCCCTCCCCGCACCTTGTGGTGGGGTGCTTAGTCCCCATCTGAAAATTTATAATATTTTGTATCTGTTGTTACTTCCAATGGTTGGCAGACACACATTGGATCTCGTACGAAGGTATATGGAATAAATTAGTGCTGGCCTTTCCTTAATGGAGGGTATACCCACATTGAGTCTCACATGAATGTCTCTAAAGTGAATCGGTGCTGGATGTTTATTTAATGGCGGGGAGTCCGCTTGAACCACCCAATGTCGATTTTCCAGCCTCCTCTCGAGCACTAGAGAGTTACTAATGGTGGGGAGCCCCTTGTGCCTCCCTATGTTGTTCTTCTTCTCATGTTTGTAAATATGTCTTAGTGATAAGCGATTAGGGTGTTCCTTGGATGTGGTTTGACCTTGTTTTCTCATTCTAGCCAAATGGTGTGATTTCGGTTTAATAGTGCTTGAGGTGTTTCGTCTTGTGAAGTTGGATTCCTTGGGTGTGAGAGTTCTGTTCCTTGATCAGTCAACTTGAGGCATTCTAGCTCTTCAGGGCGGGCGACTTATATCAGAAAGTCTTTTTACACGATTCCTAATGTTTTCATTTGAGTCACTTTCTCTGAGCACGATGCTTTTAACTCTTTTTTCTATTGATTGTGGGGATCCTCTTTGAATCCTAGTGGGGTAGAAACTTCTTATTTGAGTCTCAACCCTAGTTGTGGATTTTTGGGGACAGAAATCTTTATGGTTGACAGAATTGTCATATCTGGATTTTGGCACTACATCATGTTTCAAATTTTTTATTTTCATTTTACAATTTTTATCTGCTTCTAAATATTATTATTCTTTTGATATGAAATACAGGCCGATAATGATTGGGATTTTTCTCTGATAAATGAGCATTTTGGCCTTGAAAATGTTTCAATGCACCGCTGTTGAAGACGTGCGGCCTCGCATAGGTCACCGTGCGGCCTCGTTCGGTTCCCTGCTCACCTACCCGATGTAAAACTAATTAAATAAAAGGATTTAATAATAAATCAATAAAATTAAATGAGTTTTTCAGGGATTCTAATCATGAGACGCACGGGCGAAGCATATTTGTGAAGTCGTTCGTCTTATCCAGGGCTATCGTATGACCCTTCTCGATGGTCAACTAATTATATAAATGAATTAATTATAATAACGAAATAAAATTTATGTGTGGAAAAATGATAGTAATGTGTCGATTTAATAAATTGTTTTTTAATGATAATAATACTATTATTATAATAGTTTTAATTTAAGAATATTATTATTAACATGTTAATTATTATAATTACTAGTATTATTATTATTTCTATTTGTTTTGTCTTTATTTTTATTTATTTATTTTTCTTTTAATTCTTTATTTGTTTTCTTCTTTGTTGGGTTGAGACCTAGCTCCCCTACCCCATTTTTTTTCTCCTTCTCCATCGAAGCTTCCCCCGGTCGCCCATCTCATCCCCTCACGCCGCAATATCCACCCCAAACCAAAGACTCAGCTGACTTCAGCGCCTCCCTCATGAAACCTCACCCCCCTTATGCCCCCGGAGATCACCTCGCACTAACCTCCCCACGCGTGCACAGTTCCTGGACCGCTGTCGCACCATGCCGCGCCACCCACCCCGGTCGACCTTCCTCCTACCTGGTTCGCACCCCTCTCCCATGGCTGTCGGCCTTCCTCAACCCTTCCATCGAACACCTCTAAGCCCTAGCTCCTCACCCCCGGACTCCGGATGGAAATCGCGCCACACCCCCTTGTGTCTTGTACCTCGCTCGCGCTTCCTCCCGTGTATTCCCCTCTCCCAGCCACGTCATGGGTCCGACCTCCTCCTCCTCCTCTAAGTGTTGTTGGGCCTCCCCATTTCTACCCATCTCTTGATGCCTCAAAACTTCCTCACTGCCCTCCTCCCTTCATGTCGCGACATCACTCCTCCCTTGGATCGCTCAGTGTCAATCAGTTCTACTCTCGACCCCTGCCAGGTCGGCATGCGCCTATCCAAAAAAAAACCTAACATCATCACCCTGCTTCCCTCCAACTGCTATGTCTGGTGACCGCCATCCATTTTCCTCCCCGCCTCGCACAACGCCTCGGGCCGCAGCTCAGCCGAGGCCCCTCCCCTTGTTGCCGACATCTATTCCTTTCTCCCGGCGAAGCTTTGACGGCTGCCCTCAATGTTATTATCACCTCTCTTCTTGAATTTTACAGCCGATATTCTGGTGTTTTTCTGTTTGAAATTCATTTATTTTGGTTTGAATTATTTTTTAGGGTAAATTTTGGTTTATTTGAGTTGTGGCTGGTGTGCGACGATCCTTGAACACTATATTTGTGAAGTCTATCGCACTGAGGTAGGTGGTTATTCTCATAATTATTGTTTGATAAATTTATTTGTGTGTTTAATTAATTCAGTATATTATTTAGTTAGTTTGCAGGGTGCGAAGTGGTCTTATTTTCTTCTCTTGAGATCTCATATGCATTGATTTGTTATTAATGTGTTTTTGTGATATTAGTGTGATTTTCTGGAAACCCATGTCAAGCTGGTTTAGTGTTTTATAAATTGTTAAATATTTAATTAAATGATATTTGTGGGGCAAATCATGTTTCAATAATCTTACGTTGTGTGTTTTGTTATAAAGTGGAATTTTAATTAAAAAAATTTATCGTTAGTGAAAACATTATTGCATTGTTTGTTAGAACTTGTGTTAATCTACTCAAATGGTTTCTTTTTAATTGGTGTAAGTGGTGTGGATTGAACTCTTGATGTCGCGTTGTGTGTGTTTGGTTATGAAAAAAGGTTTGGATGGTTTTATGTGAAAATTCTTGATCTTCTATTCAAATTTTTTTTGTTTAAAAATATTAAATGTTTTATTAAATTTTTATTAAGGATACAAGTTGTTTTAATTGGATTTGTAAGAAACGCAGATTGAGTTTTGGAACATTTTAGTGTGTATATTTTTTCAAATAGATTTTGTGTGTGCGAATGGTGGTTTTTAGTGTGCATGATGTCTTGAATGGGTTGAGTGTCTTATTATGACATGTGGTATGAACATTGAATTACTTGAGCAGAAACAAGAAGTATGGGTACTAGGTGGGCGGAATAGACTAGCGTGCTAGTGATACGGTAGTGGCCTCGGCTCAGTTTCACTTAGCGAGATTGACGATTACAACAATAACTAAACATTGGATGATGACTGCTGACCACTATGGTAGGAAGTGTTTCTCTACCAGTGGATCGTGCACGGGAACGTATGATATGGTTCACCGAGACGTGAGGTTCTAGGGTCCCACTTCTCGCTAGTATCTTTAGGGTCTCTCCCATGTATTGTGCTCTTATTTTGCTTTCTGCTCACCATCGACACACAGTGTGACATTGTGGTTACCAAGAAAAGTGTGTGTGCGTGTGTATGCATGTGTGTGAATATGTGTAAGTTAATTTGATTTGTTTTACTCTTAGATATGTTTCCCCTTATAAACCGTTTTCATTAAATTTCTTTAAGCACTTATTTATTATTATTCTGTTAAATTGAAAATGTATTTGTCTTTTAATAATTATGCGTGGAACCTTTTCTCAGTGGCACCCTACTGAGCTTTTAGCTCACACCATACATACACTCTTGGTTGTATGTATATCTTGTTTCTTATACTTTCCAGGTTGTGACATTGTGCTCAGCGATGTTTGTTCTGATCGTTGATGGTCCCCTCATGAAGGTTGGTGTTGTGGCATGTGGATGCTGCGTCTCTCTGGTTTTTTGGAAGTTTGAGTTTGAGTTTATTTTGTTGTCGATTATTTTTGGTTGTGGGTTCAAGATGTAAACCCCTGATTTTATTTAGTTTAAAGCCTTATTTGGTTGTCTACATTCAGTTTCAGTTTCTTTATCTTATCTATTGTTTTTTTGTTTACTATTTCAGGTAAAATTGTTCCCATGCGTTATTTTTGATACCCGTGCACTTGTGCCAGCCTGTGGGGATCAGGAACGCCATTTGGGCCTTGTCGCGGACTGGGTTGGGCATCAGGTCGGATGGCGACCCGGCCTGGTTCGTGACAGTAATTTACTATTTTTATGCTCATAGGAATATGTTTTTACTTTATTTGGAATAGATATGTTCATAGTTTGAACCATTATTTGATTACATCTATCTACGATCAAAGTATAATACTTGAAATTGATTGTGAATAGATATATTTACAATATTATGATATATTATTATAATAATTATGCATGGCTATGTTATGAATCATGAATGATGATTATTAAATTGACACCATTATTAATCATTCATTGAGATGTGACTTACTTTTGGTGGTTATCATATAAAATTTAATATGTATGAATGTTTTATATTATTGTTTAAATGTTTTTATTACATTAACATGAGGTTGTTATCTAGAATGATTACTATTACTTAGCATCTATAAGAACTCTTTTTTTATGTTTTCCATTAAAAGGTTTTGATAGAGTCTTCTAAGTACGAAATTTCAGGAAATATACTAATATAATTATATTTTTTGTATATTATGAATATATTTTATGAATTAAGTTTAATATTTAACGAGTATACAGATAAAATAAAAATTTAAGGTTCTTCAGCATGTATAAATACCATAGGTATTTAATATTCAACTTGATTGACATGATATTTATATATGTTCGGATTAGGTTACCTCAGTTGGTAATAAAGGATAGTTTGGTTATTTTTTTGATATTATTATTAGGAAACATCAGTGATAACACTTTTGATAAGCATATGTATAGGAGAAAATATTATGTTTTTGGTAATTGAATTAGTGTAGTTTCCCATGAAAATCATTCATGTATATATATTATAATAATTATTCAGTTATATATTATGTAAAAATATTTTTAGTAACTAAGAAATATAAGGGTTGATTTTTATCTAGATCATACATGATAAATGATTAGTGGGTGTAAGAATGAACACCTAAAAAGTTACTACAAGGGGAAATTCATTGGTTAATAGGTATTTTAAATGAATTCGTATAGTTTTTTCACTGACCATGGGAGGAAAAATACTGATTTTTTATTTGTCTAGGTTATTTTAATTTAAAGTAATTGCCTATAGGATACTTTATTGATAATGAATAATGAATTCAATGTGTGGTTAATGTAGAAATTTAGTGTGGGAACCCAAATTATTCTACTTATATTAGAGACTTGAATAGAAAATAGAGATTCATGGAAATAGAATGTAGATATACCCAAGAGGGAACACATTCCAAACAAATTATTGATTAAAATTTTGGGAAAACAATCATGAAATTTTATTATAGGAATTAGTAAATTCTTCACTTGTTGGAAGGATTACTATAAAGTTAGTGACACTTAGTGAGGGATTAGGATATCATAAAATAGATTATAGGATATGAAGGATTCAACATATAATTTAAAATGATTTAAATTAATAGATATTAATATGTATGAAAATAAATACACTATACTAAGTGCTAATGAGGAAACATTTCCTTAATAACAATCTCATGGAGGCCATTTATATCACAACTGAAGTCAGTTGAGGGAATAATGTGGTTAATGGTTCATTTTCTATCAACTATAGAACAAAAAATTTATAATTTTATTCAATATCTAGCCACTATTTTATGTCATAGGAATTTTATTATACTATCACATCACAATAACAACAAATATATTTTCAGCTGGAAAAAAATATTAATGGAAAAATGATCACATAATATGATTATAACACATATATGATAGAATTATGTTCGAAATTTATTATTATAAATACTAATATTCTTTTCTATTTTATTTTTAGGATAGATTGGAAATGGAATAGAATAATTTATATAAAGACCATACAAAATTTTGTGATTGGTAATCCACATTTTATATTCAGAATCACCCTATGATTTTATATTACTATAAGGATGATCCAGAATTTTAAATTCAAAGTACATCCATTGTATGGTTATCATAAAATATTCATAATAGATTATTTTTCAGAAATGGTTGGTTAGAGACTCGTAATTTATGATGTGATGACTCTTTAGGAACACAATGATGGTTTCTTTTATGAATTCCATTATCTTACTCAAAGTTATAATGTTTGTTTGTTAAAATAATTCTTAAATGGTGCTAGAACTATTTCAACGAATCCTTATATAAAGGCCCCAAGTAACTAAAATAATTTGAAGAATGAACTCTAGGATAATCTTGATAATATATGTATACACCTGAGTGTGTCAGTATGGGGTAAACATAATCTTTTTGTAAACAACAAATATGGTTAAATGTGCCTTTTCATATGTTATCAATAAAATATGAAGATGAATATAATGTTCATGTAAAATTTACCAAATATTAATTAGATTCTTGACTATCTTCATATATGTAAATAAATATTATGTTTGAACTCCATTATAGATATCATCAGTTTATGGTCATGATAGATCATAAATTGAAGAACAGTTTGGTAAAATTTGGAGTCATTATGAATTTATATTAACTCCATTTGGAAATATCTTTCTCCCCAACAATTATCAATAATCAAATGAATATTTTCTTTTGTGTATTCCATGATAAGAGTGTATTAGCCTTTATAGAATATATTAATATATATTAAATGTATACAGAGGAGTATGAAGATCATTTGACGATTATATTTATGTCCTTTATGAAGAGTGAATTTTTTTCCATATTCATAATGTGTTAATTCTTTCTAAAAATATATTAGTGGGTCATATAATATCAATCATGGTTATATTGATGGACCTTGCAAGGGAATTATTTTTTGACTAGTGGACCAGAATATCCAATCAGAGAGAGAAGAAAATATATCATGGGTTGGATGAATATTATTGAAATTTTTTAAAAAATATATTAGAGTTATAATATCACAAAACCATATTGACATGAAAGGGAGCCATGTTCATATAGATTGATTAATAATATAGAATTTTCAAGGAGTTGAAAAGAAGGTTAGTATGTACAACATTAAAAAAACTATAATACATTAAATAATGGTTTATGATCTATAGTGATGGATAAATAACAAGACAAGATTAATCCTTATGAATTATGAAATTATGATAGCTTATTCATCATGCCAACTGAGTAGTCATGATAAAATTTCTAGAAACCTCATTCAGATATGTCACAGGAAATTTTCTTACTTTGTAAATATATACCCATTATATTTATGATGGATGACGTGATATTTATATAAAACATGAATTCATGAAGTATATACTCAAATAGAATGAGTTCAAAATTATCTTTAGAAGATGGGTGGAATCGATTAATGAATATGAATAATAAATAACGTACCACCTTATGAAGGTTAACAAGGTGGTGGGTTCTTTTATTGAAAAGGAAAATGTTAGTTATTCCAGTATAAAGACTGCTATTTATAGAATTTTTATGGATTTTGAGAATATATATCATGAAATCATGAGGAATTGGGAAAAATCATATATTTCTTATATAAATGTTCAACCATCCATTCTTGTGAGGATAAACGAGGAATAGAAGAAGGATTTTTAATTATTGAGGAAGGTTAAATAGGTTCTTGAGTTAATCAATGATTATAATGTCCTAATAAGGTTTAAAAACATAGTATGATTCTTTTAAATACCATATATTAATATTCTATTAGACTAATATCACGTTCAATCATTCTAAATATATCCTTTATGTATGATGATTGATAAATATTTAAAACAATAATTATAGTGTGATAACATGAAAATGGAAATTGCAGAGTTTGAATCATTATTCATGGTATCTATGAAATTTACAAAACATAGACATAAGTCTGAGAGGAATATATAACTATTACCATTTAAAAAATCTAAATTGGAAATCAATACAATGGATTTTATTATTGGACTCCCCAAAATATCTACAGTGGACAATGATATTTTGGATATAGTTTATGAATTTATGAATTTTTAACATTCCATTACAATAGTAGAGGATTTTTATCGTGATCATATTTCAAAGAAATACATTAAATAAGTATAATAGTTGAATCATGTACCACATTATTCTTTATGATATTATGAATCAAGGATTGCCTAGATGATGTGGATGTGTATTCAATTAGTATTGAATTTGGGGTTTAAGATGAGAAATACATATCATCAAAATTAAGATGGTAAATGTGATAGGACTATTCAGACCCATGAGTATATGATGATATCATATATATGATTTGCTAATCATTTGGGTTTCAATACATTTCATTAATGTAAATTTCATAAAATAATTTGTTTAACTTGAGTTTCTAGATGGGTCCATTTGATACACATCATGGAAGGAAATATATAACACATATATGCTTGGATGTTGTAATAGAACAAATTGTGTTGGAAAATGAGGTATATAAGAAAATAGAATAAAATGATAGAGCCATTGCATAACATATTAGGGTTTGTCAAAGTATATAGAAAAGTTATACTGATAAGATGCAGTGAGATCAATAATGTAAAGTTCCTGATAAATTATTTCTATAAATATCTCCATGGATAAATGTTAAGGGAATTTTATATAATAGAATTCTCAGCCTGTAACATATTAATCCCTTGGAAATTACTGATTATGCAATTATTGTTCGTTAAGACATTGTTATTCCACTGAATCTCTCTCATGTTAGTAATTTTGTCCATGTATTTCACCATATAATATATCTACTTGGTTCATTGCACGTATAAAACTATGATATAATACTACTAGAGAGTGATATATCTTAAAATTATTAATTGGTTTTTTGAGTTAGTAGTTTTACTTCTATGTTTTCTATTCTATTGTTTTGGAAATCACAAACACATCCTTGATACTTTAATAACAATTTATGTCCAAAGTATTTTAGGAATTTGTTTTATAATAAATAAATATTTTACAATACTAAAAATTAGTTCTAAATTATTAATGAATTTTAAGTAACATTATATATTATTTTTATCATAATGAGAATGGATATAATAAATATCAGATTCAAATTTATCAGATCAAATATAAGACTTTATATAATTTATTTCATATTGAAAAATTATTTATAAACCGATTGACACTCGAACCAATAATAATCTAAACCATACTTATAAATGTCATCATAATGAATTTTTTATTAAAGTCCATTAAATAAGCTAATGTTTAAAATTCTGTATAAAAAAACAAATTTCTAATGTATGTAATATATTTTACACTGTGATATTTTACATAAATATGATGTCAGTCATTCTATTATGATATAGCTATTGACTTTATAGTTGTCCAAGTCATTGCCACAAGCTCAGAGAAAATATGATTGTTGTAGAAAAGATAATTGTAGCATAAAAAATGATCATTGGGAAGGTTACTTATAAATACCGGGTAATTAGAAGAGTATTTTGCTCGTTAAACATTTTTTTTCATTTTATCACTTGTGAGAGAGATATAGAGATTATAATGTCTGAACATATTATTCTTAGTCTTTTGTAAATTTTTATTCTTTTGCCTTTTAAGGGAACTATTTCAGGTTGTCCCCTTAATAATAATTGTTCATTGTAATTATGTATCTGATATGTGATTACGATCAGGTTATTACCTTGATAGAATCATAGATAATACTATCATTGTAGTGATTTAGGGATTGTGTGGATAGAAAGATAGAGAATCTAATCTATCAGGTCGAGGGATGATGGAGATAGATAGACAAAAATATAATAGTCATATTGAGGACTTTCCTTTCTGAGTATAATGAGACATTATTAAAAGTATGAAACAAGGGACACTACTATCAATGGTTTTTGGATACCTTACTATTAATGTAAAAAACACCTATTATTTCAAAATAGTTATAATTAATTCTTATATTTTTTCTTTGGTTTCACTTTTTACATACAAGGCGTTAAAATTATGATATGATTGTATGCTTTAACTTCATAGTAACTACTATTATTACGATATACACAATCTGTTTTATTAATCAGATCTAATGTGATTTCGACACATTGTCATGTAATAATATCAACCTAAAATAGAATCTTTTCACTCTGATTAAATTATATACATTATTATTATGTTCCATCTACACTGATTTATTGAAATCATTACTGATTATGATTCTTTTGGAATCAATCTGAGAGATAAGTCGAAATCAGATCCTCTATATTAAATAAGTTTATGAAATTTTTTATTTTAAACTATTTTAAACAACTATTTTTAAAATCTACGATCCCCCCTCATGTGATTAACCTGTTTAGAATATGTTCATCATTCCTAGTATCAATATAAAATATATTGATATCCAACAATTGGTATAAGAAGAATATTACTCTTCTCATATACGTTCTAATAATTTATTTATTTTACTATTTCATGTTTCTTTAAATTTTTTATAAAAATTCAATTGTAAAACATTTTCTATACTAACATGAATTATGGAAATAAATTTTTGTATCTCTTGTTTTACTGAATGGATAGATTAAATTTTGGATTCCTAGATAATCAGAATACCAATAGACCACCACTTTTTGATTCTTATGAATATGAATACTGGTGGGATATAATAATGAATTTATTTGAAAAACACAATAGTAGATAACTTTTTCATGTTGAATGGTGATTTTAAAATACATGATAAGAAGGTTATATCGTTTACCAATCAAGAAAATAAATAATATCAGTTGAATTATAGTGTAATATTCACTTTTCTATTGAAAATGATAATAAAATATATAAATATACATCTTCATATAAAGTATTATATATTATTTGGAATAAGTGAGAAGTTACTCACTTTAGAACATCAAATGTTTTGGAAACCATGAAATCCATGTTAGGAGCTAACTATCAATCTTTTGAGTTTTTTTCACATGTATTCAGTGGCTAAAATCCATAATAGAAATCTGACCATGAAAAATAGATTATAATCAATATATGATAATGTATTAAAAATGGTATTCTCATGGAAAAGATAATAAATTTATCATGCCTAATGAATGGGAATCTATGAGAACAAATATTTGTCATTCAAGAAAGGTTAATAATATTATTTTGGATGATCTTACTGGAACCTTAATGAAATATGAGTGTAGATTTTAAAAAAATACTTAGAAAGGAAAGATAAATTATTGAGGTGTTGATATTAATAATAAAACTACCTTACCTTAAAATGATCCAACATCTAAAAAATTTGGTAGGTCTTATTAGATGAAATATATTGTTATAAAATATTATTATAGTGGTCTTGAACAATCATGAAATAAACTAGCTAATCTTTCTTAAAGAATAAACATGATAGTGGGTAATAAATATTTTCAGTATTTGAATATGAAAGGTAACACATATCAAAATGATAATAATGATTCTAAAGTCACATGTTATTAATGTAAGAATGAAGGTTATATAAGGAAATATTTCACTAATAATAAAAAGAACGACGGGAAATAATATAATTTTTAAAGAAATAAAAATATATATTACATGTCTAAAGGAATGAATTTTTTCAAAGATAAAGACCCTGTGATTTAGGTTGTATTATATTATTTATATAATAATTCATACAATGACTATCAATAATAGAGGAACATAAATATTTTTTCTAGAGTACCCAATCAAAATCCTTGTTTAATTTCTATGGTATGCATTGATGGTAACCATACAATTATTTCGTGAAGAGAAAATTTTCATAAATCTGATAATGAGGGAAAAAAATTCTTTGATGAATAGTATTAATCAAATAATAAAAAGAGTATTTCACATTCTTTTGATGATGTACTTTTTTTCCTATACTTCATGAAAATGAAAATTGAAAAGTTTTTTAAAAACATGACAAAGGGATATTTAAGGATAGTGTTTCATAAAATGAATTATAAATCCTCCTAAATATCATTATAATTATTTTACTGAAAAATATACTATTTTTATTGATTTATAAAAAGTGATTTTTAAATGAATATTTATAAATTAGTTTTTCTAAATTGAATTCCAAACCTCATTATATTAAGGGTAATGAAATAGTTACTAAAATAATGTCCAAATATTTTTATCTCAATTTTCTTGTATTAGCCATTACAAATGCTAATGAAAATTATGATAAAATTTATAAATAAATTCATCCTTATAAATCTAGTATTGCAAATGGTTTTCTAATAAAATATCATTTTTATTAAAAATTATATTATTCCTATAATTGACCTTTTTTGCATGATGTGTCAAGGCGGGGGAAATTGGAAAAATAATTTTTCACTTAATTAAGTTCAATCATTTTGTTTTTCAAAACACATATTTCAAAAAACAAATGTGGATTCTAAATATCTCATGTTCTGACACAATTAAACTAATGAAGGTTTGGTTCCCCAAAGTCTAATTATTTTATTTTCAAGAAAACAAAGAAATTATCATTAATAAGAAAATTAGGTACATGGATAGTGGATATTTCAACCATATGATAGGAAAACATATTTCTTTTAAAACGTTATCATTATTAAAGAAATAAATGTTACCTTTAGTGATAGTGCTAAATGAGATATTATCTGTACAAGTAATATAGTTCTTATTTGAAAAGCATTTATTTAAAATGTTTTATTTGTTAATGGTATTAATCAAAACTTCATAATCATAATTAAGTTATATTATGACGGTTACCGTGTAATTTTTTGGAATGATTAATGTTTTGTACATAATTCCAAATATATATATATTCTTTTTACTAATCGGCATGAGAATTGTTACACACTTAACATAGAAAAAAATTGGAGATAATAATTACATTACTCTAGTGAAATGACAGATCAATTTTGGTTATAGAACAGATGTTTAGGAAATTTTAACCATAGAAACATTTGTATGATGGTAAATAAAATAATTTTTAAGGATCTACCGAAACATATGTTTGATTCATCAAATATTTTGACCCTTTTCAATATTGTTAGAAACATAAGTCATATTTTAAATCTATTAGTAAAGTCTAAAAAACTAATGATTCATAGTTACAACACATGGAGTTATATGTTCCTACAAAAATTGGAATTATTTGTTGAAAATAAAATGTCTGTGTTTTAGTTGATCATTACATTATATACACATGGATCTATTTTCTTAAAAATAGATCTGAATCATTTTGTTCATTTAAAACATTCATATCCAATGGTAGAAATTGACAAAAAAATCCACTAGATAACTTTTTATACTGATCACATTAGAGAATATTTAAATTTAATTTTTGAATTTTTTTATTAAAAATACATTATACATCTGTGTTCACCATGTAGAAAAACTTAGTAAAATGTTTTTATTGAAATAAGAAATTTTATTTTTCCAGAAATAACAAGAACAGTGTAGATTGAATACTGATTTGTTATTCGTTTTTTGGGATGATGTTGTTAGTATTTCATTCTATACTGTAAATCATGTTTTAATTTGACACTTTCTTAACAAAACTCTTTAACAGTTGTGGACTTGTAGAAAAACAATTGGTTCATACTTCATCGTTTTTGGATGCAAATTATTCATCCTTATTATGAAATATTACATATATAAATTACTACACAAATTTTATAAATTAGTAGTTTTCGGTTAATCTATAAATTCTATGGAATATAGAATTTTCAAAAAAAATTCATGTATATTTTATAAAGTAGTACTTGACAAATTTTTTGAAAATGACCCTTCTATTATTTCACAAACTAAACCAACATACTTGGATGTTATTACTAAAACTGAATTGTAGAGAATGTAAGTAAATTCTTTTTATAATGAAAATACTAAACCAATTGTTTTTGAATTATTTAATCATGATTATTTTTTACTATATGTTGATGAAAAGAGTTTTCAAAACCCATGATGTCAATTATCCTGGATGAATAATCCTAGTTATAGTATCATTGGCGGTGTTTATCAACATGTTATGACCAAAATTTCTATTGGGAATAAACTATAACATATTTCTTTACATTCCCAATTCAAACTTACAAATCCTGATGAGGATTTAGGTTATAAAGACTGTATTAATGATATTCAAGATGAGATAAATTATTTCTAGAGGAACAAATTATGGTACTTGTTTGAAAAATATAAAGAAACTAATGTTTTTGGAGTAAAAATTGATTTTCAGAATAAGTGTTATGAAAATGTAGTAATATTTATAAATAAATTAGGGGTAATAAATAAATGAAATAATAAAAAAGAGAATAAATTATAAATAAATTTATACCCAGGTAGCTAGACTTTAATCTATTCTAATTCGATTAACCTTTGTAGCATTTTCTAATTTCAAACCTTTCTAAGTATATATAAAATTTAATTTTCTTAATAGTTATGATCAAGAAGATGTTTTTCTAAAAAATATTATTTTTTAATATAAAAAACATCTTCATTACATTTATAAACATTCTGATTTATTATAATGATATAAACATGCCCCTACATCATGGTCGTATAGATTAAAAAGATTTTTTTACAGGACATTTTGTTAAGGTGGTGTCAGGGACATATCTTTTTATAAATAAAGATAATAAAAACACTCCGATTGTTCAAATCATTGTTTATGAAATTATAATTATATTAACTCAATAATCATTAATAGATTCCATTACAAATATTATGATGTATGATTTTGAGATGAGTATGATGGGTGAGTTTACATGATTTTTATGTTTTTAAGTATCTTAAAAACTAAAAGGAACATTTATATCACAATACAAATATTTAAAAGATCATTTTAAAAAGATTGGATACAATAATAATAAATGTATTAGTACTTCTATTGGTATATCCAATACATTTGATTTGGATGAGGCTGGGAAACCATTTTATCAATTGACTTTTAGAGGTTTGATAGAAATTTCACTCTATTTAAATTCTAGTTTACTATTTATAATGTTTTATTTATTATTACAAAAAAGATGACAAGAAAATACAAAGGAATCCAATATGAAGGAATTAAAATAAATTTTTCGTTATCTTATTGGATTTATGGATTTAGGACTTTTTCATTGTTTTGAAGAAAATTGAACTAAACTGTTTTTCAAATTTTATAATCGGTGGTTGTAGAACAAATAAAAAATCTACATCAGGAACATGTAATTTCTTAAGAGCTTCATTAGTGTCCTGGTAATGTAAAAAAACAAAATCCATCGGTACTTCCCATTGATGATTCTATGTATGTAGCAGCTAGAAGGTGTTGTGCTCAATTGTTGTGGACACAACACACACTCACAAATTAAGGCATGATATTTACAAAAACCAACTAATATTTTATAATACGAGTGATGTTACTTTAAGTATGAACACAGAACATCACTCTCATACAGAAAAACAAATATATTACAGATCACTTTCTTCGGGATCAAACTAATACAGGAGATATCATTTTTCAATTCATTGGAACATAAGACCAACATGATTATATTTTAATAAAACCATTAACTTACAATATATTCCGATACATAAAAGAGAAGCTAGGAATGATCAATGGAATGTTATATTTCATATCTAATTCCTTATAACACATATTTTTACATTTCGTTACTATTTTTCATATGTGCTGTATATTTTTTTTATCAAAAAATAATATTTTAAAAAAATCTTAAAAAATCATAAAAAGTATTCCATATTCATATTTTCATTAAAATTTTAGAGTTAAATATTCTCAAAAGGAGAATCAAACTTTGAAAATGTTTTTATTTTTACAAAATACTATTTTCAATTTTTTTAGATTCATAATATAACTGTAATGAATTTTATTTCTAAAAAATTTGTTCTAAACCATTTTGATATATTTAACTAAAAATGCCGTATTTATGGTTTTGGAAATATTTTTACATAATTAGATTACAAAAAATGTATCATTCAGTTACATCTCTAACATGTATTTATTTAACCTTGTCATGTTTTTTCAATTTCATTGACTGGGTAGGGTTGAGAGTGAATTGGGAGGATAGCTATAATGGTGAATTCATAGTTTTTTTTACTCTCATATTTAAGCGACCTTTTATGTAGGTTGGTGGAGTGTTTCACACTCTGTAAATTAGATACAATTAGTGTAATGGTTTTTGGATGAAAGTTGTTAAAGGATTTAGACTATGAAGGGAACATGACACGAATTGACTTTACATACCTCAAATGAATTAAAGATGAGTTTGAAATTTGGAATGATAGTTTTTGAATCATGGTGACATGTTTTTCAACTGTTTCAAATATTAATTATTTCACAACATGATTAAGGATTACAATTCATGTAATACCTCAACTTGTATTTTTAAATTTACCATACAGTTGAGATTCTATTTTCTCCTCCACTACAGTTTCTTCTCCCTTGGCATAAGGGCTTATCCATATAATCATGATTCTTCCAACCCTTCCAGATCATCTCGATTGATGTTCAATCATCATTGGGCATGTATTCTGATTCTTTGGTAATATTTCTCCCTCTCTGTTTGCCTTTCTATACATCTCCTCATATGGTATTTTAATTTTACATCATGAAATTTCTGAATCTATGTCCATTACTATTGGATATCAACTCTCGTTTGAGTATTTAGGTTTTCTACACCTTTTTCCTAACTGTCAGGTGTGTTTTCAAGTGTTTTGTTTTTGAAAAAATATGGTGATTTCATCTTATTTATTCAAATTGATTAACTTTGAATTGATTGATTTATTTAAAATGTTTCATTATGTTCTATTTCATAAACATTATTTTAATCTATTTGTTAAAAACAATTCCAATGAATCGGGAGATTTGAAATGGTTTTGGCTTGAAAACTTGGGAACCCACCATTTCAAATGGTTGAGGGTGTATTTATGGAAACGTGTTGACTAAAAGTTTTTAATTTTAATTATAAGATTACATGGAAACTATTTAAATTAAATTTTTGAATTTACTTGTATAAATGAATTGTGAAATTGATTAAATTGGTTTGGAATTGATTTCAAATATTTAAATATAGATTAAAATGTTTTAATAAAAACCATATGGTTATATATTATGAATGAGGAATGTTTTTATTAAAACCATTTTTGGTTTTAAAAGGAAATTTTGAATTGAGAAGGTAGAATGTGATTTAATTTTATTTTAACAAGTCATATAATAAATTTCACATCATTTATTATGCATGAAAACATGAAAACTTAACGAATTTGGTGAGTTATTTGGACCCACTCTATTCTATTACAACATTCTAAAATGTACATGAAGTGGGTCACATCCCTGATGTGATGGTGATGAGTTTCCTTTCACCAATGTCAGTGGTGATGTGTGTATACGTATATTGTTGAGATCACATAGTGAGTGTAGTGTCATGTAGATGAAATCATCCATACTTATTTCTTATAGGACCATGTTACTCTCTTGTTATTTATATATAAGATATAACTGTATGAAAATTTACTAAAAGTTATTTACATCCATTCTAAATTTTGATAAACTATATTACGTAAAAATTATATTTAAGAAAATATTTTATAAATATTCTACATGGTAAATCAATTTCATGAAGTATTTTTCCATCATTTTAATTGTATATAATGATTTGTTTAAATATAATTTAAATTGAAAAACATTATTATTTTATATTGAATGCATTCCTTTGGTATATTTATTATTGGAATCTGACATGGATTCTATAGTAAGACCCTACTAGGATTTTTAGATCACACCTTACTTGTGTTTTTTGGTGTTTTTATATTCTCCCCTTCTTGTTTTGAGCATGGGGAAATGTTCACTTAGAGGTGGATCCAGTTGTTGAACATTGGACATGGTGAGTTATTTCCTTAGGAAATTGGGATCTTTCATCCTATTTTGGTACTCAAGTTATAGTAAATTGGGATATTATTCTTTGTTGAATTCTAGTACATCACTACATGTGGATTTTATTTTGTATTCATATTGACATTATTTTCAAGATTCCATTATGTTATGTGGAAAATTTGTTCCCACATTCTTGTTGTCTGATTTTCGCTACTAGTCTCCAACCCATGGGGATTGGGAACTCCCTTTAGGTAATTTCATGATCAGATCTGTTATTAGGTTACTTGGTTAACCATTCTACTTCATGAAAAATATAATTCTATAAAACATATTATTCATTCCAAATACTCTTTCCACCTCGAAAGGTGATCTTATTAACTTTTAATTTTTTCACTATTTCATTATAAAAATTTATATCTGTTTTTAAAAAAAATATTTTCTTTTTGGGATTTTTTTTGTGTTTTATTCACTATCAATATGGAAATTTTTTTTAAAAAAACCCTCAATCGTTGAAAATACATTAAATATTTACATAGATAAATTAAACGATCATATAAAAAGCTTATCATATCAACTTTTGAAATTATTTTTTGTGTTCATCTATCATCTAGAACACCTATATAAAAGTTAGAACTCCTACCCCACATCAAATTATCAAGTCTTTTTCCAACAATCTATAGCTTCATATAAGTGTACTGAGTTTGAATGTTTTATCTTCGTCTGATTAATCATATTCAGTGCTGATCTGGTGGCTGAAACCATGATTATGAGAAATAATTTTTCTTCAGAGAAAGGTTAGTACAGAGGGATATATTAGAAAAATACAGTTCAATATTAATTTATATCATCACGTTTCATGATTTGGAATATATTTGTTTAGAAAAATATGATCTTGAAATTAATATGTATAAATTTAAAATTATTCATGATTATTATACATAATTAATGTTTATAAAATAAGAAAATATGTAATTATTCATGATTTATTGAAAAGGGTATCAACTATCTATGAGGAAATTATCAAAAAAGGTTTCGGTATCATATATAATTGGTGCACACTTTCAATCACACGTATTTCCTGATTTTGTCAGAACATTTATAAAAATTAGATATAATGATTATTTTTTACCCATGATAACAATTATATATAATTTTCTCATCTTACTCTAGAAAACTATCTTAATGATTTTTGGATGAAAGGTTATTTACTTATAAGTAATGTAGACCGAGACACCCTGAATGTAATAGACATTTTTGTATTGGGGTATTTGGTTAATATGAAGATGATAGGTCTTGTTAAATTCATTATTTCTACTCTTAAAAATTTCAAGAAGAGTTCAATACAGTAAAAAAGTTATAATATTATCAGGTTTCTTATGTAGGATGATTATAGAGTGTTTGAAGTACATAAATGTTGATAACAAGCCTCGTGACATGCATGAAATTTTTTGTTTTTTTATGGTGATATGAGAAAAATGATTAAGCTAATGATTGATGAAAAGTATATAAATATGGTTTTAGAAAAATCTAGAACTATTTTATCGGAGCTAGATATGTCAAAAGAGATAAGAGTATATGTCTTCTCTTCATAAAGAATAAAAGAAATAGAATAAGAAAAAGAGGCCGTATGATGATGTTTATAAGGAATGTGTACGACTCAAAATAGATAAGTGTATATGTATTCCTAAAATTGGATTAAACCCTACTAAGGATAAGTAAATAAGGATTCATGGTTCTAATGTAATTGATAATGAAGCATAAAAAATAAGCAGAATTATAGACTCAATGAATATATTTTTTGTGATTTTTTTTAAATACGTAGAAATGGTTTTTGGAAAGGTTGTTTTACCTAGTACATTTTCCGATCAAACAAACATGAATATATATTTGGTGGTAAAAAAACCAGTGGTTCATCATAATCCTATATATTAAGGGTAAAAATGCTATTGGTTATGATTTGGGTATAATTAAGAATCATGAAAAACAATCAGTTCTATCTTTATAGAAAAATGATTAGTACCTCCATCAGTAGAAAAATTATTGGCACCTATTTCCATAGGGAAAAATATTGTTAGATCATCTCATAAATTTATTGATGTCTATAACAATGAAGATAGTGATTTGGTTGAAGGACATAAATAAAATTTCTAGGATATTAATGATGATAATAAACCTATAGTGTAAATTGTACTAAGAGAGATGAAATAAGAAGACCAAAAATAAAATATGGTCAATAAGAAGATGAATAGTTTATATAATTTAACAACAATAAAGTGAAGGAGATATTAAATATGGTATGCGAATAAGGAGAAATAAGTGGTTGATGAGGTAAAAACTCAATATTAGAAATCATTAGAGTCATCCACATAAAAATCATCCCCATCATACATACACTCAAAGGCAGATGATAAAAAATCAGACTTATCAGAAGACGAATCCTCATCATGAGTAGAAGCAGATTCTTCATATAAGAAGGATGAGGATGTTCAGTTTTAAAAAAACCATCTGAAAATACTAGCACCTTTACTGTAGAGATTTTGGATAAATATTATGATGTAGTTAATCTTAGAAATGTTGATAAGGATGAAAGAAATAAATTAATGTTGATAATAAAAAAATAGATGAAATTGTTGGAACACAACTCATAAAGCTTCCTCATCCCAATCCATAATTATTAGAGTTATTATAGACAATTTTTCAAATGGGATTTCATTACATTGTTAAGTATCTAAAATTATTGGATGTTATTATTCCTTATAATCCATGATTGGAAGAAAGAGGTCAAATAATTTAGGATAGTCTTTCCAACAAAATAGATACAAGTCATTATTATTTTCATCTATTATTTCAATTATTTCTTACATGGATATTAAATTATATTGTGATTTTATGTTTTAGTTTTGTCATATTGATTCATATTACGATAAAGATAATCTGTTTAATTAATTGGATTTACTCTGAATCTGAGACATACTCATTTTATCATATCTACCACAAATACAATCTGTCTACTCTCATTTAATTGTATAATTTATTATTATGATTCAATTGCTGTTATATATTGAAATCATTACTGATTATGATACTTGTGTATCGGGACTAGGGTTCACATCCGAATATGACCCTTTATATTGATGAGGTTTTTGAATTATTTTACTTTAAGATTTTTTAAACTAAATAATTTTACATCTAAAATTCAACCCATATTGTAATTGATACATATAGAATACATTTTTTGATCCAAATATTAATTTAACTCATACTGATATCCAACATGTTGATCTTATAGATGATGGAGAAAGTGTCATATGAAACAATACCACTCACCTGGTCAATGATTTTTTCTCAATGCATAAATTTTTTTATGTTACATTGAATCTAGAATTTTTGATGAGAATGAATTGTGCTCCATTTTTTATCATAGTGATAAAATTTTGAGTGAAAAATTATAAACTATGGGGGTAGAATATAGAACATAAATATTTATGATATATTTATCATTATTTTTTTTATTCCCTTTATATATTTTCTACACACACCACAATTTTTAAATAGGTCATAATATAAATTTCAATTATAATTATATAATGTGATAGGTATCGCAAAAAAAATCAAATATGAGGTTATTGATAAGAATAACTAAAATATGAAATATTTTTATGTAAATATTTATATTGTTAATTAATTGGTTTTCAATCGGTTAATAATGAAAATTAAATCATTATAAGGTTAAGTGGATGGTTTTATAAAAATAGATGTTTTATGTGCACAATATGTTCCTAAAAAAAATAAAACTATATTTATGAATTATTTTAATTATATTTGTAGATAATATTTTCAATAACGTATTGTAATATAATTCTACTATTTTTTTCATGGAAATAAATGAATCTAAACATAGTTTTATGCATAAAACATTATTTTTCTAAAAACAATTTATTTTATTTTCGTAGATTATTTTATATTGAATTTTTTAAATCTATGATAATTTAATCATATAAAATGTTATAAATGTATTATATTCATTATTTTTACTTTTTCTAATTGATATAAAAAAAATTTAATTCTAAATAGTCTCCAATGAAAAAATTCATTACTATAGTAAATGTAAAAATGGTTTAATGATGGGATTGTATGATCGAAATATAGTATGAGATGCTCAATATACAAGAGGGGGGGTGAATTGTATACTTTAAAAATTCCTTTGGAACCTTTAACGTTAGTTAAGAATAACTATAGTTTCCTTAAGAAAAGGAAAGGACTAAGTTTAACAAAGTTAAACTTAAGCAAATTCACAACACCTCTAATACCGAATACAAAATTGAAATAAGATTCCGAAAGTGGATTCCGGAAATATGGTTCCAGAAATTGAAACTTAACAAAAGTTACAATATGAGATTCTACCTTAAAGCGTATAGAATCTAAATGAATCAGAGTAAGTAAGGAAGTATAAGAAAGTTATACTTTCCATATATTACAAAATGCAGCGGAATAGAAACAAGTAGTAGAACTACTAGTAAAAAAATATAAGTCTTTTAACCCAAAGAGAAGGGTATCCAACAACCATGGATAGAGGTACCTTGATTTATACTTTCAAGCAAGTATGTCTTACCCACACCAGGGTAAGCCCTCGATACGAAGATCGTAGTCTCTGTCTTGCTATCCCCGCAAGCCCTCAACTTCAAAGTAGTTGGCAACCTCTGTCTTCCTCAGCAAGGAAGCCCTTCGAACATCAAGGTAGTCGGCACCTCTGCCTTCCTATCCCCGGAAGCCCTAAAATGTAATCACCAACATTCGGAGTCGCACGAATCTTTGAGAGTTAATAAGAACCTCTCTCTCTATAAATCACTTCAAGCAAATTTTTCAGCCTTTTAGCACTTTCATCAGCTATCAGCTTTCGAGCTCTTTCAAATGACCTCCTATTTATAGGTAAGGTCGGCTCCTTCTCCAACGGTCATATTTTCCTTAAAGATCGGAGGGACCTATACACGTGTCACTTAGACAACGGTTAGTTTATAACAAAACAGACGATATCGTTTTATAACAAAACAAGTATAACAGAATGTACGACATCGTTTTAACTCTAACATAAACGTTCGGAATGAAAACTTCGGAGTGAAGGTTCAGAGTGTAAAGAACAATAGTAAAGTGTAGACAATTTTTAGAAGTGTAAGCAATATAAAAGTTCGGAGTCTAACAAAGATATTTTTCGGAGTTTGAATTAATTCAGAGTGTATAAAACAAAGATACTCAAATTCTGTTTAGTAGGTGAATTCGGAATGAGAATTTGGAATAGGAATTCGTCATCAGAAATCATAATGAGAATTCATCATCAAGATTCGTAATGAGAATTCGTCATCAGAATTCGTATTGAGATTTCATCAACAGAATTCGTAATGAGATTTCGTCAACAGAATTCGTAATGAGAATTCTTCATTAGAATTCGTAATGAGAATTTTTCATCAGAATTCGTAATGAGAATTCATCAACAGAATTCATAACCTGAATCTGGAATAGATCTTAGTCAGAGTTCATATTCGGAATTCGGAATGAAACTTCCTTATAGTTCTTATCCAGAATTCGGATCCTAAAACAGAATGCTTCATATCAAGGTTTCAATGATTCCGAGAAATTGAATCTGAATCTTATACTTAAGAAAAATATGGATGAAAATATGATAAGGATAATTTTTCTTATATAAGCGATTTTCCTTAAAAAAAGAAATTTTCCTTATAAAAGCAATTTTCCTTAAGAAAGCAATTTTCCTTAAGAAAAGGTGTTTGTGATTTTCAAAACAAGAAGAAATGGAAAAGTCATAAGGAAAACCTTATTAACTCAACAATCTCCCCCTTTTTGGAAAGCACAAACATCCTAACGAAAAAGAAATTCTAAGAAGAAAGAAACATATTAAAGCTTATCTCCCTTGGTTTAAGGATATAGATGAATACGACTAACTCCCCCTTAGGCTTTGAAACTCTAAGGATCGTATTCATATTTCCAGAGTGATGTTTCATAAGAAGGTATTCTTTAAGAAAAACTCCCCCTTAAACAAACTCTTATTAGAGTTCTTTTTCCTTGGGTATTTTTTCCTTTCTCCCCCTTTGATAAACTCTTATTAGAGTTCCTCTTTTTCTTAAGGATCTTTTCCTTCTCCCACTTTGTGATTTTCAAAAAGAATTGGAGGGAATGGAAAAAAACAAAGTACCTGAAATATTAGTAATGATAACAAAAGAAACAACAAGCACAACTTTCATTAGATTTGAAATCTCGACAACAAAGAAAAAATTTCAACAAAAAGAACGGATTTGGTTATTTCAGAACTTTCTCCTTCGACATAAGTCCCTTTAGAATAGTCTTGATCTTCTTGAGGTCTTTATGATCTTCTTCATCTTGCTTTTCTAAGGAAACTATTCTTTCGGATTGAGCTTCAATCTTTTCTTCCTGAGCCTTTAGCTTTTCTTCCTGAGCTTTGATTTTCTCTTCCTGAGCCATCATCCTCTCTTCAAAATCGATCCGATGATCCCTTTCAAATTTCCAATTTTGAGAAACGGAATTGAGCTTCCCATTCAGATCTCTCACATCCTGAATCTGAAAGTTCTTTTCCTCTGTCAACTTCTCTTCAAAGGATGCAGTCAGCTCATTAATCTTCTTGTCTTCGGTCTCAAAGGCATCATTAACATTATCTTGAAACTCATCGAAAAGCCTCATCTCTTCCACAGTCTTCTTAGACCAGCTTGTCATCCTCTTGCAAGATCTTTTATGAGCTTCGTAACCAATAAAGAAGTTTTTGAACTGTGCCTCAATCTCAACGCACTTATCCATAACCATGGATACAAAGTCTGTTTTCAGATTCAACGCATGTTGGAGAATCTTGCATCGTGAATCAATACTTGAGAAGGTCGGAATGGTTCCTACCAACTTCTTCAAAGACTGAACAACAAAGTCATTCCCCAGAGAGGATGACTCCGAATCCGAAACTTTGCTAGGAGAAATTTCTTCCTCAATAAGCTCCAACTTTATTTTTGAAGAACTACCAGCTTACTTCCTCTTTCTTACTTCTGAGCTCGGAGTCTCGGTAAGAATTTTCTTTCCCTTATCTTTTTCCGGAATTGAAACCTGTTCCGGAGATCTCTTCTCACTATCAGAGACTTGAACAATATTATCTTCCTCATCAGAAACTTCTATATTTTCCTTCTGAGCAGCATCATGTAAAAGATGTTCTTCTTCTCTCAGATAAGAAACTTCTTCTTCACCTTTCTCTTCTTCCATTGTCGGAGTAACAAGCATCGAAGATTCAGCTTCAGAAGTTCGGAGCGATAAGTGTTCCGAAGGAGTTCCCTTGTACTCATCTACATGTTTTAGCACATCTTCTGTCTCAACACTTCCTTCAGCAGCCTCTTCAACTTGTTCCACTTGCTCTACTTCCTTAGTATTAGTAGCAACAGTTTGTTCCGGAGCAAAGAGATTTCTTCCTGGAGTCTCAGGTAGAGATTCCAGGGAGAAAGATCTCAGAACTGGAATTGTCGCTGAAACCATTTCATTGAACTTTAACAACGCTTGAACAGCCTCGGCTTCCGACATATTCTTCTTAAGCTTCATCTCCTTTGCTTGCTTTTCAAGCTCATCAGCCGTTTTCTCCTTCAAAGCCTTAGCCTTCGCAGGGTTCAATCCGAACTGCGGATCTCCTTCTTTCCTTGTTTCTTTATCTACTCTCCACTTTGCAAAAACCTCATCAGGATAGGCTTTCTTCTTCTTAGGATTTGGAGGTGCGGAATGGACTTTCTTAGACTTAGGATCTTCTGCTTCTACTTCCACTTGTTTCAGCTTTCTCTTCCTTACCGGCTTAGAGGATTCCGGATCAGCAGTTTTCGGAGCCACTTCTTCTTGAGCAGGTATATCAATAAACATTCCAGTATTCTTGTCAAAGGCTACATCCATTCTTTTCAGAGTATCATCACTTACCAACAAGATTTTACACACCCTTGGTTTAGATCTGCAAGCTTCCTTGAAGGATTCAAGGCACCGAACTATCAACTTCGACAAAATTGTTGGGTACATCACGATCTGTGCTCTGAGATTTCCCTTCTTAAGATTCTCAATGGTTATGAGAATATGCTTCATGAAGTTAAACTTCCTTAGATTTAATAGGAAATCTAAGATGTAGGTCTCACTTTTCTTCAAGCTGTCCTTATCACCTTTTCTCGGTACGATAAATCCTTGCACCCATAATTCCAGAATCCGAAAATTTGTAGATAGACTTGCAATTTTCGGAGCCTTATCATCAGCCAGTCTGAGGGTTTCTAAGTCTTTCTCTTTGTTGAAGCTACCCATAGAGTCCGGCAAAACATGAGAAATAAACTCAGCTTCACCTTCATAAGTTATCCCTGCCAAGATTGCAGCCTTGGTGTAAGAAAGCTTATATATCTTGCCATACGATTTGAAAGAAAACTTCTTTCTATCATCTTCCTTCAAGAAAGAAACTGATTCATAAAATTCGACAAGTAAATCAGAATATAATTCATCTTGATTCCCGGTTTTAGATACCGCAACATCCTCCCAGCCATTCAACTTGATGTTCTTTGGGATAAGGGAATCATAATTGTTGAAGAAATCCTGATGGAGTAACCTTTCTCTATATACTAACCACTGAGAAATAGGCTTGGTTGAAGACATTTCTTGGGAAGCTAACTCTGCAGACATTCGGATCTGAAGTCCTCTGGGAAGTTCGGAATGGAGAAAAACTGAAGTTCGGAACGGCCTTAAAACAGAGGGGCAGAGCTTCAAGACGCAAGAGCTTGAAGATCGATGTGGGACGAGAATTTGGGTCCCCTTTATATAGGCAACAAGATGACGGTTCACCTTCTACTGTTGATCTAACGGTTTAGAATGAACTGAGATCAAATCTGACGGTTGATAACTTGAATCCGATCTTTTTGAGGTTTTTATTAAAGTAAAGATTTAAGAAAACTATAATCTGAAAACATGATATAAGAGAATTCTAGCAAGTAAAATATGACTACGAAAACTTGAGTAAGGAAATCATACCTTTCGGATTCTCTTAGGAGGATTATTCGTAATGGAAGATTTCGCAAAAATTTAACTATGAAAAATAAACATAGTACGAAAAACTCATTACGGAAAACTCAGTACAAAAAACATAGTACGAAAAAACAGATTTAAGAAGAAAATCAGTACGAAGAACTTAGTACGAAAAATACATTACGAAGAATTCAACTGGTACAAAAATATCTGGTTATGAAACTGCCAGTACGTAAATTTCCATTCCGAAGATTTTCAATACGAATACTTCCATTCCAGAAGTATTCTGTACGAGAATGTCCATTGTGGAAAATTTTAGTTTCAGAAGTTCCATTCCGGAAATCTTCGTTTCAAAAATTTTGAAAACAAATTTTGAAAAACTTTGTTTAAACAAACAATCAAATGTACTCCCCCTATGAAAAGGAGTTTATTACTGTAAGGAGATTTTTTCAACAGAAAGTTAATTAAGAAAAATTACCTTACGGTTATCATTCCTAAATTCTGTTTAATATATTCAAATCTATCATAAGGCAATGATTTTGTGAAAATATCAACAAGTTATTCTTGCGTTCCGATAAACTGAAGAATAATATCTCCTTTAAGTGTGTGATCCCTAAGAAAGTGATGCCTAATATCTATGTGTTCTGCATGAGAGTGATGTGCAGGGTTTTTACTTAGGTCAATGGCACTTGTGTTATCACACAAAATTTGAGTTTTAGTAAAACTCAATCCATAGTCTGTGAGTGTGTGTTGCATCCACAAAACTTGTGCACAACAACTTCCAGCTGTTACATATTCAGCTTCAGCAGTGGAAAGTGCTACAGAGTGTTGCTTCTTGAAGGACCAAGAAACTAGTGAATCTCTTATGAAATGACAAGTTCTGGATGTACTTTTTCTATCCATTCTACATCCACCAAAGTCAGCATCAGAAAAGTGTTTTAGAACAAAATCATTTCCAGAAGTATAAAATAATCATAGATCCATGGTTCCCTTAAGGTAGCGAAAATTTTTTTTACTGCCTTTAAGTGAGATTCCTTAGGATTGGATTGATATCTTGCACATAAGCATACTGAAAACATTAAGTCTGTTCGACTAGCTGTTAAGTAAAGTAGACTTCCTATCATTCCTCTAAAAGATTTTTGATCTACTGGTTTCCCAGCTTCGTCAAGATCTAAAGAGTTTGAGGTACCAATGGAGGTACTTATACTCTTAGTGTTGACATAACCATACTTTTTAAGAAGATATTAAATATACTTTTGTTGAGATATGTAGGTTCCTTCTAGTTTTTGAGAAATATGAAAACCAAGGAAAAATGTTAACTCACCCATCATACTCATTTCAAACTCAGATTTCATTAGAATAGCAAAATAGTCAGTCAAAGATTGCTGAGTTGAACCAAATATACTGTCATCAACATAAATTTGAACAATCAAAATATTTTTCTTATCTTTCTTTATAAAAAGGGTTGGATCTGCATTTCCCTTAACATAGTTATTTTGAAGAAAAAATCCAGTGAGTCTATCATACCATGCTCGTGGGGCTTGTTTAAGGCCGTACAAAGCTTTTGTATGTCTAAAAACATGATCAGGATGTTTTGTATCTTCAAAGCCAGGAGGTTGTTCAACAAAAACTTCCTCTTGAACATAACCGTTAAGAAAAGCACATTTCACATCCATTTGGAAAAGTTTGAAATTAAAGAATGCTGCAAAGGCAAGTAGAATACGGATACATTCAAGTCTAGCTACTGGAGCATAGGTTTCTTCATAGTATATTCCTTCTTGTTGATTATAGCCTTTAGCAACAAGTCTAGCTTTATTTCTAACAATGACTCCATTTTCATCACATTTATTTCTGAAAACCCATTTTACTCCAATAACAGAAGTTTCCTTAGGTCTTTCAACCAAGGTCCAGACTTTATTCCTTTCGAATTCATTTAGTTCATCTTGCATTGCTTTGATCCAATCATCATCACCTAAAGCTTCATCTGTGCTTTTAGGTTCCAATTGGGAAAGAAATGCTAGATGTTCTACATCATTTCTTAAGGAACTTCTAGTCCTTACAGGTTGATTTACATCACCAATGATACTATCACTGGGATGATTCTTAAGAAACACCGGACTTGGGTTTTGTAAAACTTGTTCATCAACATAGGGTAGAATGTCTTCTGGGGTAAATGTTTCAGAAGTATCTTCTAGAACAATTTCCTTATCAGAAGGTTCTTCTATCAAAGGTTGACAATCAGTTTTTGAAAACACATCCGGAGATGTAAGTTGAAAAGGTTTAAAAACAAAAGGATTTGATTCATCAAATTTTACGTGTACTGTTTCCTCAATAGTGCAAGTATTTTTATTAAACACTCCATAAGCCTTAGAAGTTGTGGAATAACCTAAGAAAATTCCTTCATCAGATTTTGGTGCGAATTTATGTAAGTTATCTTTAGTATTCAAAATGAATACTTTGCAACCAAAAACCTTGAAGTAGGATAGTCTTGGTTTTCTACCATTCCATAACTCATAAGGAGTTTTATTAAGAAAAGGTCTAATCAAAACTCGATTTATAGTATAGCAAGAAGTACTTACAGCTTCAGCCCAGAAATGTCTAGCAATAGAATATTCACTCAACATGTTTCTAGTTATCTCTTGAAGAATTCTATTTCTTCTTTCAACTACACCATTCTGTTTAGGAGTTCTAGGTGCTGAAAAATTGTGAGTAATACCTTTCTTACTACAAAAAGTTTCAAAATCAGAATTTTGAAATTCTCCTCCCTGATCACTATGAATAGTTTTCAATGGAAGGTTTTTCTCATTTTTAACTTGAGATCTAAAACTTTTGAAATAGGAAAAAGCTTCAGATTTCTTTGCTAGAAAATAAACCCAAGTAAATCTAGTGTAATCATCAACTAGAACAAACACATAGTATTTGCCTCCAATACTCCCAGTTTTTGTTGGACCAAAAAGATCCATGTGCATCAACTGTAATGCATCAGTTGTTGAGACTTCACCGATTGATTTAAAACTAGATTTTTGTTGCTTTCCATAATGACAAGGATCACAAACTTTAGAAGAATCAAATCTAAGCTCCGGTATATCCTTAACAAGTTTCTTCTTAGAGAGTTTACATAGGTTTCTAATATTGTAGTGTCCTAATCTTTTATGCCATAACCAGGAATGATCTTCTATTGCACTTAGGCAAGGTAGATCTTGGTTTCTTAGGTCTTCTAAGTTTAAGGTGTAAAAAGTCTCTTTCCTGTTGGCTGAGAGAATAAATTCATCCTTGAAATTGTGAACTAAACACTTATCATTCCTAAAATTTACAAGGTAACCTTCATCACATAACTGACATATGTTAATGAGGTTGTTCTTAAGACCTTTAACAAAAAGAACATTTGAAATCAAGGTTTTACCTAAAAGAACAATATTACCAATACCAACAATCTCTCCCTTAGCATTGTCTCCGAAAGTTACCTTTCCTCCTTTCGTTTTGATAATCTTTTCAAAAAAGCTTTTGTTACCAGTCATGTGCCGGGAACATCCACTATCCATGTACCATGTATTGTTGCTGGTACTTTCTTTATTTTCCTGAAATCAAGAAGAAAATTAGACTTTCGGAATCCAATCTTGTTTGGATCCGAGATTTCCAGACAATAAAATTTTAGGAACCCACATTTTCTTAGAAAAGTAAGCTTTGTGAAATCCTAGAGATTGGGTTTTATTTAAGGAACAACTTTTTGCCCAGTGACCTCCACATTGACATTTAGTACAAAATGGGGCACTTTGAGGAACAAAATAATTTTTACTGAAAATAGGTTTTGCATGGGTATAACCAAATCCTGATTTATTTCATAAAGGTCGTATTTGGGAATACATCTTATCAAAATTTTCTTTACCATGGGTAAAGTTTGATAAACACTTCTTTAATGAAAAAATTTTGGACTTGAGTTTTACAACCAAGTTTTTATCCTCAAAATCATTAGTTTTAGAACTAGAGTTAGGCTCGAAAACATTTTTATTAGAAATTACTTTTTCTAACTCTTTAGAAATTTTGTTCTTCTCATAACTTACTTCCTCAAGATTTTTTGAAATATTTTCAAAATCAGCATTTTTCTTATCAAGATCTTTAGAAAGATCTGATATCTATTTTGTAAGAATATAATTCCTAGAATTTTCCTTACCAAGTTATTTATTGAGTTTGTAATTCTCAATCTCAAGAAGTTCAGCAAACCTAGAGACTTCTTCATAAGTAGGTAAAGTATTTTCCTCATCAGAAGATGATTCTTCATCAAAAGAGTTATAATACTTACTATCATTAGGATTTAAAGAAACATTGGTTAGAGATTCATCATTTCGTACCTTAGCCATAAGACAATGATTATCAATAGGTAATCTGGCTATAAGACCAAGATTCTTCTGTCCTGAAAATTCATAATCAGAAGATTCATCCGAAGAGGCACCACCACTGGCACTCCAGGTGTCATTAGCTTTCAGAACTTTCTTAGCTTTGGCTTTATAATACTTCTTTCTGTTCCTGTCTGAATGTCTTTCCTTCCTTTCTTTCTTTTTGAGCATAGGTCAATCTGGTCTAATATGTCCAGCTCTTTTACATTCATAACAAGTAACTTCTCCATCTTTCTTGTCTTTCCTATCATTTTTCTTATACTTAGATTGAAAGTTTCTCTGTCCAGCTATCTTGTTCATCCTTCGAGCAAGATTGGCTAATTCATTTTCCGAGACTTCACTCTCACTAGATTCGGATTGGAAAATAACTTTTTTAGACTTGGATCTGGTTACTCTCTCAAGAGTCTTAGCTTTCATCTGATTTGATGTAGTAGTAAAAGCAACAGTTCCATTTCCATTCTTTTTCTTGATGTTGTCAGCATCTCTCTTCATTATTGTTTCATGTTGTAGAAGAGTTCCAAATAATTCATCAAGAGTAATTTGAGTAACCTTCATGTTCTCATCTATGGCTGTTCTCTTGGATTCCCACTCATTGGGCATAATGTCAATTATCTTGTCCACAAGAACTTCATCATCTAAACCTTTCTCTCCCATAGATTGTAGACTGTTGACAATGGTCATAAATCTTTGTTGAACTTTACAGATAGGTTCTCCATAAGGAAAATTGAAGCCATGATATTCAGCTCTAAGCATAGCTCTTCTAGTCTCAATCACCTTAGAAGTCCCAAAGTGTGTGACCTCTAACTTCTTCCATATACAATTAGCTGCTTCACAAGAAGAAATTTGGCTATATATATTTCTGGTCATTGAACATAGTAAAGTGTTACGTACCTTATAGTTGAGTTGATATTCTTGCTTTTCCTGGTTTGTAAAAGATCTGACTTCCTTGTCAAGAATTTTATAATCACCAGTAAGCATAACAAAGTTGTCTACTCCGGTATTAATAACAAAAGTCTTCATACGATCTCTCCAGTACTCATAGTCATTACCATAAAATATATGTGGTCTTGCAGGATTCAGATTGTCAATTGATCCAACATTAATTCCTGCCATACTAGAAAAAACATTGCACACAAACTTGTTAGTAGCAAAGATTCGTAATAACAAAGTTCGGAATGAGAAAGTCCGGAATGAGAAAAGTGAGAAAGAAAAACTTGTATGTGAGTATGAGTATTTCAGAGACCTTCTCTGATACCAACTGTAAGATTGGTATAGAGTAAGAGGTTTCCAACCTCTGATACCAATTGTAGTATCGAAATATAGTATGAGATGCTCAATATACAAGAGGGGGGGGGGTGAATTGTATACTTTAAAAATTCCTTTGGAACCTTTAAAGTTAGTTAATAATAACTAAAGTTTCCTTAAGAAAAGGAAAGGACTAAGTTTAACAAAGGTAAACGTAAGAAAATTCACAACACCTTTAATACCGAATACAAAATTGAAATAAGATTCTGAAAGTGGATTCCGGAAATATGGTTCCCGAAATTGAATCTTAACAAAAGTTACAATATGAGATTCTACCTTAAAGCGTATAGAATCTAAATGAATCAGAGTAAGTAAGGAAGTATAAGAAAGTTATACTTTCCTTATATTACAAAATGCAGCGGACTAGAAACAAGTAGTAGAACTACTAGTAACAAAATATAAGTCTTTTAACCCAAAGAGAAGGGTATCCAACAACCTTGGATAATGGTACCTTGATTTGTACTTTCATGCAAGTCTGTCTTACCCACACCAGGGTAAGCCCTCGATACGAAGATCGGAGTCTCTGTCTTGCTATCCCCGCAAGCCCTCAACTTCATGGTAGTTGGTAACCTCTGTCTTCCTCAGCAAGGAAGCCCTTCAAACTTCAAGGTAGTCAGCACCTCTGTCTTCCTATCCCCGGAAGCCCTCGAATGTAATCACCAACATTCGGAGTCGCATGAAGCTTTGAGAGTTAATAAGAGCCTCTATCTCTAGAAATCACTTCAAGCAAATTTTTAAGCCTTTCAGCACTTTCATCAGCTCTCAGCTTTCAAGCTCTTTCAAATGAGCTCCTATTTATAGGTAAGGTCGGCTCCTTCTCCAACGGTCATATTTTCCTTAAATATCGGAGGGACCTGTACACGTGTCACTTAGACAACGGTTAGTTTATAACAAAACAGACGACATCATTTTATAACAAAATAAGTATAACAGAATGTACAACATCGTTTTAACTCTAAAATAAAAGTTTGGAATGAAAATTTCGGAGTGAAGGTTCGGAGTGTAAAGAACAATAGTAAAGAGTAGACAATTTTTAGAAGTGTAAGAAATATAAAAGTTCGGAGTCTAACAAAGATATTTTTCGGAGTCTGAATTAATTCAGAGTGTATAAAACAAAGATACTCAAATTCTGTTTAATAGGTGAATTCGGAATGAGAATTCGGAATAGGAATTCGTCATCAGAAATCATAATGAGAATTCATCATCAAGATTCGTAATGAGAATTCGTTATCAGAATTCGTATTGAGATTTCGTCAACAAAATTCGTAATGAGAATTATTCATTAGAATTCGTAATGAGAATTTGTCATCAGAATTCGTAATGAGATTTCGTCAACAAAATTCGTAATGAGAATTCTTCATTATAATTCGTAATGAGAATTCGTCATTAGAATTCGTAATGAGAATTCATCAACAGAATTCGTAACCTGAATCTGGAATAGAACTTAGTCATAGTTCACATTCAGAATTCAGAATGAAACTTCCTTATAGTTCTTATCCAGAATTCGGATCCTAAAATAGAATTCGTCATATCAAGGATTCAATGATTCTGAGAAATTGAATCCGAATCTTATACTTAAGAAAAATATTGATGAAAATATGATAAGGATAATTTTTCTTATAAAAGCGATTTTCCTTAAGAAAGCAATTTTCCTTATAAAAGCAATTTTCCTTAAGAAACCAATTTTCCTTAAGAAAGCAATTTTCCTTAAGAAAGCAATTTTCCTTAAGAAAAGGTGTTTGTGATTTTCAAAACTATAAGGAATGGACAAGTCATAAGGAAAACCTTATTGACTCAATAGGGATATAAAATATATAAGAAATAAAACTACTTAAAAAAATTATAAATTATATTCCATGTTCATATTTCAACCATTTCACATATCCTATTCAATTATGATTAATTTTAAAAATCTTATTATTCAGTAAAAATTAATTTACTTAAGTTTTTTTCAATATTCCAAGTGTGTCCCCTCCCTCCCTTATAAAAGGATACTACCTCTCCTATGTTATACACACATTAAGAGCATCTTATATGAACCAATACGAAATAAAATCCAATACTATCATATATATAGTCATATTAGAGGCACTTTATCAAAATAATATCATTAGTCGGGATTACATATTATCAAATTGATCCTTTTGAATAATTTGTATATGTTATTAAAAATTTCGTTCATTTTTAACTCATCTTAAACATAATATAAATCATATTTATCCAAAAAAACATTGATTAAATTTGTATAAATATTATTATAAATTATTTTGATGATGGAATTAAATTTTTTCTCATTCATTCCATTATGTTAGAATTGAAACTATCTCTCATGCAAACGTGTAGAATACTTCCTCAGCATAGATATATGGTTCCTCTTCCACCTTCATATTTCAAGCGTATTTATTATGGTATATTTAGTGTTTATATATGAAATAAATGACATTATTATAATATTTAATTATTATACAACATATGTAATCCTACCTTATAGTCCCTTATAGAAAGATGATGTTTCTCAAGAGTATATCTGGACATCCACCCCAATGAAGTGGACTGATTATTTTTTCATTTATAATTTATAAGTATTGTATTAAGAATAGTTTTAGGAAATATTTATTATTTTAATGATATAATAATTAATCAGTATTTTTTAATTATAATTTTCATTTCTTTCTTTTCATCAATCATGAAGTGGTATTATTACATATGCATACATACAAATAATATTCCCCATAAAATGATGCAATTTATTTTCTTCATATCATTATATAAATAGTTATAAAATTGTTTATAATAAAAAAATATTACACTTTTTGGAAGATTATTGTTATAGATAAAATGAGAACATGATCGAGGTGAATTTACCAGAACTATTGAGCTAAAACATTCTTTGAAAATGAACTTGTTTTCATCATAATGTTTATTTCAAGGATAAATTCTGAATAAAAGAAAAATTCCAAATTATAATGTAAGGGTAAACATTATGTTATGTATTCATATATATATTTAGTTGTTATATAATAAATATATATTTATTATATTAGATGTTTAAAGGTGTATGATGAAGGAAAATACTAACTATTGTTGAGTTAATAATGTTTTCCTTATGACTTTTCCATTCCTTCTTATTTTGAAAATAACAAGCACCTTATACTTAAGAAAATTTATATTTTACTTCTATAAGGAAAATTTTCTTCTTTAAGGAAATTTACCATAACATAGATTTTCTTATACATATCAAAATTTATCATAAGTACAAAAACCGGATTCATACCCAAAACCTCGGAATCATATAATGTCATGAATTGGAGTATTCTGTTTTTTAGGATCAGAATTATGGATGTGAACTATAATGAAGTTCCACTCTGAATTCTGGACACGAACATTCATGAGTATGACTCCGAACTCTTATGAAGTTCTACTCCGAACATTCATGAGTTCGACTACGAACTCTTAAGAAGTTCAACTCCGAACATTCATGAGTTCGACTCTGAACATTCATGAGTTCGACTCCGAACATTCATGAGTTCGACTCCGAACTCTTATGAAATTAGACTCTGATATTTTACTATTTCACTGTAAAATTATGCATGTTCAGATTCTAAACTCTGGTGAAAGCAGACACCGAATTTCCCTAGAAATTCAGACTCTAAACTTCTATAGATTTCAGGTTCCGAACTCCTTTAAAACATAATCTGAACATTTTTTAACCTAGACTCTAAATTCCATTTTTGTTAGACTCCGAAATTTTATTTACATATATTTTGAATACTAGTTTTTCTTATTCTTACACTTTGTTCATTGTAGAACCATTTTGTGATTTCAATTACACATGCTTTGTTATAAAACGATGTCGTCCATTCTGTTTCTAATTAATCATTGGTTTAGTGACACGTGTACAGGTCCCTACGATATTCAAGGAAAATATGAATGTTGGACGAGGGAGCCGATTGTTCCAACCGAGCCTATAAATAAGAGCTCATTTGAAAGATCTTAACAACAAGTTGATCACTCTAGAGACGACACGATGTTAATGTGATTTCTAGAGAGAGAATATTTTCAGGCTTTTTTCATACTGAACTGCTCGTTCAGATTTCATCGTGCGACTATGAATGTTGGTGATTATATTCGAGGGCTTCCAGGGATAGGAAGACAGAGGTTCCGACTACCTTGAAGTTCGAGGGCTTCCTTGATGAGGAAGATAGAGGTTCCAACTACCTTAAAGTTGAGGGCTTGCGGGGATAGCAAGATAGAGACACCGATCTTCGTATTGAGGACATACCCCGGTGTGGGTAAGACATACTTTCATGAATGTATAAATCAAGGGACCATTATCCAAGGTTGTTGGAAACCCTTTTCTTTGGGTTAAAAGAATTATATCTTTCTACTTGTAGTTTTTACTACTTGTTTTCCGCTGCATATCGTATTGTATGGAAAGTATAATCTTCTTATACTTCCTTAAACTTGTACTTTGATTAGTATAGATTCTATATGATTTAAGGTAGAATATCATATTGTAAACTTTGGTTAAGTTTCAATTTTTGGATCCATATTTCTGGACCCTGTTTTTCAGAATCACTGTCCAGATTTAAGATAGTGCATAGAACTAGAAGTTTGTAACTTCATACCATGTTCCAATTCTCCAATTGGTGTTAGAGGTGTTGTGAATTTTCTTAGTTTAACTTTATTAAACATAGATCTTTCCTTGTCTAAGGAAATTTTTTAAAGTGTACAATTCACCCACCCTCTTGTATATTGAGCATGTACATCATTATATCGATCCTACAATTGGTATCATAGGCAGGTCTCGGAAATACATATACTCAAATATAAGTTTTTCTTGATCAATTTTTTATTTCTTGCTTAGAAAGATAGTTTCATTCCAAATTGTTCATTCCGAACTTTGTGGTTATGAACTTTTCCTACTAACAAGTTTGGTTGCCAATGTTTTTTATTACGAATGGTAGGAATCAACTTTGGTTATATTGAAAATCTAAACCCTATAAGACCACCAATTTTTGTGGAAATGATTATGAGAATTGGAGAGATCGTATGAAGACTTTCGTTATCAATACCGGAGTGGATAATTTCATTATGCTTACTGGTGATTATAAAATTCTTGATAAGGAAGTTAGAACATTAACTAACGAGGAAAAGAAAGAATATCAACTCAATTAAAAGGTACGCAATACTTTACTATGTTCAATGACTGGAAATATATATACCCATATTTATTCTTGTGAAGCAGCTATTTTTATTTGGAAGAAGTTATAGGTTACACACTTTGGCACTTCTAAAGTGATTGAAACTAAGAGAGATATGCTTAGAGCTGAATACCATGGATTCAATTTTCTATATGGAGAACCAATTTGTAAGGTTCAAACGATATTTATGACTATAGTGAACAATCATTAGTCTATAGGAGTAAAATGGTTAGATGATGAAGCCCGTGTTTACAATATTATTGATATTATGCCTAATGAGTGGGAATCAAAGAGAACAGAAATTGATGAGTAAGGTAAGGTCACTCAAATATCGTTAGATGAGCTATTTTGAACTCTTCTTCAACATGAAACAGGTTTGATAAGAGATGCTGACAAAATCAAGAAGAAGAATGGAAATGGTATTGTTGCTTTTACCACAACATCAAATCATATTAAATCCAAGACACCTGAGAGAGTGACAAGATCCAAGTCTAAGAAGGTGGTTATTAAATTAGAATGTAGTGATAGTGAAGTCTCAGGGAATGAGTTAGCAAATCTAACTCGAAGTATGAACAAGATAGCTAGTCAGAGAAATTTCTTACCCAAGTATAAGAAAACGGAAAGAAAAGATAGGAATGATGGAGAAGTTACTTGTTATGAATGCAAGAGAGCTAGACATATTAGAACAGATTTCCCTTTTCTCAAAAAGAAATAAAGAAAAGAAAGGCATTCAGAAAGGGACAGAATGAAGTATTAAAAGCCAAATCTAAGAAAGTTCTAAAAGTTAATGATACTTGGAGTGCCAGTGGTGGTGACTCTTCAGATGAATCTTTTATTATGAATATTCAGGAAAGAAGAATCTTGGTCTTATAGCCACATTATCTATTAACAATCATTGCTTCATGGATAAGGTAAACAATGCTGAATCATTGACCAATGTTTCTTTAAATTCTAATGATAGTAAGTATTATAACACTTCATATGAAGAATCCTCTTATGATGAAGAAAATACTTCACCTACCTATGTAAAGGTTTCTAGGTTTGTTGAACTTATTGAGACTGAGAATTCCAAACTCAATAAAAAAATTGATAAGGAAAACTCTAGGAATACCATTCTTATGAAAGAAATATCAGATCTTTCTAAATATCATTATAGGAAAAATGCTGATTTTATAAGTATATCAAAAAATATTGAGGAAGTAAGTTCTGAGAAGAAAATACTTTCTAAAGAGTTAGAACAAGTAATTTCTAAGAAAAGTGTTCTTGAGCCTAGATATAGTTTTAAATCTATTGATTTTGAAGATAAAAGTTTGATTATAAAACTCAGGTCTGAAATTTTTTCCTTAACAAAGTGTTTATCAAACTTTATCCATGGTAATGAAAATTTTGATAAAATGTATTCACAAATACGACCTTTAAAAAAATATCGATTTGGTTATACCCATGCAAAACCAACTTTTAGTAACAACTACATTGTTCCACAAAGTGCCCCATTTTGTACCAAGATTCAATGTGGTGGTTAGTGGGGGAAAGAATTGGTCATTAAATAAAACACCGTCTCTAGGTTTTCATAAATGTTATTTTTTAAGATGACGTGGGTGCCTAAAATTTTGTAATATAGAAATCTCGGATCCAAACAAGTTTGGATTCTAAATGTCTAACTATTTTCTTGTTTAAAGGAAGATAACGTAACTACCAACAAAAATACATGGTATATGGATATTGGATGTTCCCAGCACATGACTGGTAACAAAAGATATTTTGAAAAGATTATCAAGACGAAAGGAGGAAATGTAACTTTCTGAGATAATGCTGAGGGAGAGATTTTTGGTATAGGTAATATTGTTCTTCTTGGTAAAACATTGATTTGAAATGTTTTATTTCTTAAGTGTCTTAAGAACAACCTCATTAGGATAATTTAGTTATGTGATAAAGGATACCTTGTGAATTTTAGGAATGATAAATACTTAGTTCACAGTTCCAAGGAAGAATTTATTCTCTCAGCCAATAGGCAAGATAATGTTTACATTTTGAACATTGAAGACCTTAGGAGCCAAGACCTACCTTGAATTAGTGCAATGGAAGATCATTCTTGGTTATGGCATAGAAGACTAGGTCACTGTAACCTTAGAAACTTATGTAAACTTTCAAAGAAGAAACTAGATAAGGATATACCAGATCATAGATACGATTCTTCTAAGGCTTGTGGTCCTTGTAAATATGGGAAAAAAATAAATCTATTTTTAAATAAATCGGTGAAGTCTCAACAACTGAGGCATTACAGTTAGTGCACATGGATATTTTTGGTCCATCACAAACTGGAAGCATTGAAGGCAAATACTATGTGTTTGTTCTAGTTGATGATTACACTAGATTTTCTTGGGTCTATTTTCTAGCAAATAAGTCTGATGATTTTTCTTATTTCAATAGTTTTAGAGCCGAAGTTAAAAATGATAAAATTATTCCACTGAAAACGATTCATAGTGATCATAGAGGATAATTTCAAAATTCTGATTTTTTAACTTTTTGTAGTAGAAAATATATTAGTCACAACTTTTCAGCACCTAGAACTCCTAAACAAAATGGTTTAGTTGAATGAAGAAATAGGATTCTTCAAGAGATAACTAGAACCATGTTGAGTGAATATTCTATATCTATACATTTCTAGGCTGAAGCTGCATGTACTACCTGCTATAATATAAATCATGTTTTGATTGGACATTTTCTTAATAAAACTCATTATGAGTTATGATATAGTAGAAAACCTAGACATTCCTACTTCGAGGTTTTTGGTTTAATGGTATTTATTCGAAATACTAAAGATAATATTCATAAATTCTCACCAAAATCTGATGAAAGAATTTTCTTAGGCTACTCCACAACTTCTAAGGATTATAGAGTTTTCAATAAAAACACTTGTACTATTGAAGAAACAGTGCATGTAAAATTTGATGAATCTAATCCTTTTGTTTTTAAATCATCCCAACCTACATCCTCGGATGTGTTTTCAAAAACTGATTATCAAACATTGATAAGAGATCCTTCTGATAAGGAAAATGTTCAAGAATATACTTCTGAAACATTTACCCCATAAGACTTTATACCCTATGTTGATGAATAGGTTTTACAAAACACAAACAAGGTATTCCTTAATAATCATCTTAGTGATAGTATCATTGGTGATGTAAATCAACTTGTAAATACTAGATTTTCTTTGAGAAATTAATTAGAACATCTATCATTCCATTCCCAATTAGAACCAAAAAGCACTGATGAAGCTTTAGGAGATGATGATTGGATCAAAGCCATGCAGGATGAACTAAATGAAATTTAAAGGAACAAAGTCTGGACCTTTGATGAATGACCTAAGGAAACTTCTGTTATTGGAGTAAACTTGGTCTTTAGAAACAAGTGTGATGAAAATGGAGTCATTATAAGAAATAAATCTAGACTAGTTGATAAATTCTAGAATCAACAAGAGGGAATATACTATAATGAAACCTATGCTCTAGTAGCTAGACTTGAATCTATCCATATTTTACTTCCCTTTGCAGCATTATTCAATATTAAACTTTTTAAAAATGATGTGAAATGTTCTTTCCTTAATGGTTATGTTCAAGAGGAAGTTTTTGTTGAACCAAATCCTGGCTTTGAAGAAACAAAACATCTTGATCATGTTTTTAGACTTACCGAAGTTTTGTATGGCCTTAAACAAGCCCCACGAGCCTGGTATGATAGACTTACAGGATGTTTGCTTCAAAATAACAATGTTAAGGGAAATGAAGATCCAAATATTTTTATAAAGAAATATATGAAAAATGTTTTGATTTTAAAAATTTATGTTGATGAAATTATATTTTTTTCAACTCAGCAATCATTAACTGATTCTTTTGCAAGTTTAGTGAAATCTGATTTTGAAATGAGTATGATGGGTGAGTTAACATTTTTCCTTGGTTTTCAAATTTCTCAAAGACTGGATTGAACCTATATATATCAACATTAGAATATTAATTATCTTCTTAAAACTTATTAATATGACAACACTAAGAGTATAAGTACTGCCATCGGTACATCAAACTCTTTAGATCTTGATGAAGCTAGAAAACCATTAGATCAAATATCTTTTAGAGGTATAATAGGAAGGCTTCTATATTTGATAGCTAGTCGACCAGAATTGATGTTTTCAGTATGATTATGGGTGAGATGTCCTTCAAATCCTAAAGAATCTCACTTAAAGCTGGTAAAAAAATCGCTACTTAAAAGGAACCACATATCTAGGATTAATTTATATTTTTGGAAATAATTTTGTTTTAAAAAGTTGTTCGGATGCTGACTTTGGTGGAAGTAGAATAGATAGAAAGAGTACATCCAGAACATTTCATTTCATAAGAGATTCATTAGTTTCTTGGTCATGCATGAAGCAACACTCAGAAGCACTCTCCACTGCTAAATATGATTATGTTGTAGCTAGAAGTTGTTGTGCTCAAGTGTTGTGGATGCAACACACACTAACAGACCATGGATTGAGTTTTACAAAGACACAAATTTTGTGTAATAACACAAGTGCCATTTCCCTTAGTAAAAACCCTACACATCACTCTCGTGCAAAGAACATAGATATTAGTAATCACATTATTAGGTATCACACATTGAAAAGAGATATCATTCTTCAGTTTATCGGAACGCATGATCAACTTGCTGATATTTTTACAAAACCATTACCCTTCGATAGATTTGAATAAATTAAACATAAGTTAGGATTGATAACCATGAGGTAATCCTTCTTCATTTAAATATTTTTGGAAAATTCTCCTTACAGTAATAAACTCCATCTCAAAGGGGGAGTACATTTGCATGTTAGTCAAATTTTTACCCCGGGATTCATTTTTATTTTCAATCTTAGGCAACTTAAATAATTCTTAACAATTTTTTTAAATTTTTTTTCTCAAAATAGATATTTTCGAAATGGAAATCCTCGGAATGAAAACTTTCGGAATGGATATTTTTGTACTGACAAGTATCATAATGAAAATTTCTAGAACCGATATTTCCATAATGACAATTTTTGTAATGGAATTTCCGTAACGAGAATTTTTGTAATGAGAATTTTTGTAATGCATTTTCCGTAATTAGATTTTTCGTAATGAGAATTTTCATAAGGAGAATTTTCGTAATGGATTTTCTGTAATAGAATTTTCATAATGGTAATTTTTGTAACGAGGCTATAGTACTAGGTTTTTTCGTAATGAGTTTTTTTCCATGAAGAATATTACCAATTACGAACAAAATTTATAGCCAATCTGAAAGGTATGATTTCCTTACATAAGTTTTCGTAATAATATTTTTCTTGTGGGTATTTTCCTATGTATTAAAATAATTAGGATTCTAGTTTTACTTAAATCCGGTTGTTTTTCTTAAAACCTCAAAATATCGGAGTCAAGTTTTCCTTGCGGGATTTTTCTCAACTGTCAGATCAAATAAAAAAAATTCAACTGTTAGATGGCTTTTCAAAGACCAAAGGTCATAGACATTGCCTATATAACGGGGACCCCAAGACTCATCCCACATCGTGTTTTCAATGCTTTGGTATCTCGAAGCCCTACTTCTCTTATTAAGACCGTTTCTGATCTTTGCAAAGCCGTTCTGAATCCTTCAGATCTCTCTGTTCCGAATGTTTGTTGATGCAACATCCCAAGATTTGTAAACTACAAATCCAATCACAAAATGGTTAGTCGTCAGGGAGAGGATAGTGCATCCATATTTTTGCAAGATTGATTCTATTATAACAAAGATTATCAGATTGAATATTTGGGAAGATGTATGCTTATACAAGTCAAAGAAATATTATCATGTTTACACTGATTTGTTGATCAAGTTCTATGAGTCTGTTTCCTTCCAGATGGATGATGGAATAGACTGGTTTTTGTTCAAGTCTTATGGGAAGAGTTACAAGTTATCTTACACCAAGGATGCGATCTTGGTTGGTTTATCCTATGAAGGGGAAGATGAGTTTTTCTCACACAAGCTTCCAGATGATCAAGGACGTTTCAACGAGGTGAAGGCATTAAAATGCCTTGGACTTAAGGATGCTACGACTGCCAAGATTTCTCATCTCACTCCGAACAATAAGATTCTACAGCTCTGGGTACAACATTTTCTCATACCAAGAAGAGGTGACAATGATAATCTGAATAAAAGTGATATCTATGTCTTAGATTTCTTTGTAAATATCATAAAGATAAATTTGGTGAGGCATGTCTTGATTACGATAAGGAACATCAAAGAAGGGAACATGAGATCTCAAGTAATTATGTACCCTACCTTACTATCTAAGCTGATAGTTCGGTGCTTATAATCCTTCAAGGATTCATGCAAATCAAAAATCCTGAATTGTAATCTTATGATGGTAAGTGCTGATACATTGAAGTGGATGAAGATGGGTTTTTCTAGTGAATTAGGAGGATTCTACCCTCTATCATTGGAAGAGGATGAGGAAGCTCAAAAAGATACACAGACTCCAGAACCATCCAAAAAGGTTAGGAAGAAGAGAATGTTTAAGGATGTGGTTTCTGATAATCCCATGACTAAGGAAACACAGTCTACTCCCCCCAAACCGATGAATCAAAAAGATTATACTGATGAATTTGTTGTGAAGTAGAGGTAAGACACATAGAATGGGAATGAAGGGGATCCACCGATTGTATTGGACCCTACTGAGGCTAAGGCCTTAAAAGAGAGAGCTGTGGATGTGTTAGAAAAGAAGCCAAAAGAAAAGAAGATGAAAAAGAAGTTGTCAAAAGCTGAACTGGTTCAATCTTTTTTGAGAGATACTGAAATAGCGACTGAGCTGATTCCAGTTCCGAAAAGTTTCCTTACATAACCTTCTTTACAAGAAACTTTAGCTAAGAATTATGTCACTCGGGAAAAATCCAAGGGTAAATAAGTTGTTGAAGATGATGAAAAAGAAGCTTTGGAAGTAATAGATGAATAGGTTGAAGAAGAAGAAAAAGAAGAGGGAAGTGATGATTTGGATTCCTTGATCAAGTATGTAAAGGACTATCAAGATAAGGTAGAATCTGCAATGTTAGTTACTCCAGGAAAGGGTGTTGAGAAAGATAGTAAGGATGATGATAAGAAACAACAACAAGAAGAAAATTTTTAGTACGATGAGGAATATTTCTATGAGAAAACATTTCTTGAGGAAGGACAAGAAAAGGAGAAACCAGATGAAGACTAGATTATTCATGTTTCTGAATCCGAGGAAGTGTCTCCTGATGAGGAACCCATACTGAATAATGATAAAGGGAATCAAGTGCTATTGGAGACACCAATAAAAGATATTATAATGAATAAATAAGTTGGCGGTACTTCAATAAGGAAGTTGGTGCAGGATGAAGAAGATCAATCTCAAAGCAAAGTTTCGGATTCAAAGTCATCAGCACAAAGTCATGATTTTATTGTTGAGTCTTTGAAAAACATGGTGGACATAATTCCAATATTTCCCACTATTTACACTATATGTCAAATGCTTCAGCTAAGCCAAAAATAGAAATCAGAGTCCCTATTTATGATGATGGAAAAGTGTGTGAAGATCAAATCTGAACAAAAAAAATTATTTATCGATTATGATGTGCATAGAAAGTCCTTCAAAAAGGTAAAAAAAAATTCTAAGAGAGTTGATGAAGACTTAGTGATGTTTTAAAATTTTCAGACTGAATTTCAAAATGATTTTGACAAAGAGGATAAAAATTTTATCGATCTTCATGAAAAGCTGACCCAAGAAAAAAATTCTCATAAACAACAGGTCAGGGACCTGAATGGGAAGCATAATTCAGTTTCTCAGAATTTGAAATGTGAAATAGATTTCTGGATTGAGTTTAAGGAGAAGTTGGAAAATCAAGATGATTTAATAAATATGCAGAAAGAATCCATGGATGCTCAGGACGAAGATTCGAATGTTCAAGGGGAAAGCATCTCTTCTTTGGAGAGGCTATCCGAGGAAGACAAAAGGGATTTGGAGAAACTCAAAACCATATTAACGAAGCTGATCCTGAATGAATATGATGACAAATAAACCCACTCTGATCTTTTGTTGTATTTGTCTTTCCATGTAAACATTTTGAAAACTCTAATGAAATGTTGTTTGGTTGGTTGTATATTGTAGTGTTATTAGTAATCATTTAGGTTCCATATTTTCCATTCCCATACATTCTTTTTGAAAATCACAAAGGGGAGAAGGAAAATTAACTACATAAAAATGGAGAAAGTCTTAAAATGAAGAAGGAAACATTTCTAAGTGAAAATATCTGTAATGTAAGGGGGAGTTTTTTATTAGGATGTTTATCATTCCAATGATAATGAAAACTCCGCTCTGGAAATTCAGAATGAAATCCTTAGAGTTTCAATGCCTAAGGGGGAGTTTGTTGTATTCACCTTCATCCATGAACAAAGGGAGATAAGTTTTAATTTCAATGTCTAATGAAATTTTTCAAAGTCCTTATATTATTTTTCATAAGGATGTTTGTGCTTTCCATAAAGGGGTAGATTGTTGGGTCAATAAGGTTTTCCTTATGACTTATCCCTTCCTTTTTGTTTTGAAAATCACAACCACCTTATACTTAAAAAATTGATATTTTACTTCCATAAATAAAATTTTATTCTTTATGTAAATTTACCCTAACCTAGATTTTATTATACATATAAATATTTTTCATAAGTAAAAAAAAGGATTCATACCCAAAACCCCAGAATCATATAATGTCAAGAATTGGAGTATTCTATTTTTTAGGATCCGAATTATGGATATGAACTATAATGAAGTTCCACTCCGAATTCTGGATATGAACTTTCATGAGTACGACTTTGAACTCTTATGAAGTTCGACTCTGAACTTTCAGGAGTTCGACTCCTAAATTTTAAGAAGTGAGACTCCAAACTTTCATGAGTTCGACTCCGAACATTCTTGAGTTAGACTCCGAACTGTTAATAAGTTCGACTCTGAACATTAAGGATTTCAACTCTGAACTTTCATGAGTTCGACTCTGAACTCTTAAGAAGTTTGACTCCAAACATTAATGAGTTCGACTCTGAACTTTCATGAGTTTGACTCCGAACAATCATGAGTTAGACTCCAAACTCTTATGAAGTTCGAATTCAAACATTCATGAGTTCGACTCCAAACATTCATGAGTTTGACATCGAACTCTTATAAAATTCGACTCTGAACTTTAACTAGTTCGACTTCGAACTCTGCAAGTTCAGATTCTGAACTCTGGTGAAACCAGAAACTAAATTTCCTTAGAAATTTAGACTCCGGACTTCTAAAGATTTTAGGTTCTAAATTCCTATAGTTCAGAATCTGAACATTTTTTAACATAGACTCTAAATTTTATTTTGGTTAGACACCGAACTTTTATTTACATACATTCTGAATTCTAGTTTTTCTTATTCTTACAATTGTTTCATTTTAAAACGATGTCGTTCTTTCAGTTACACATGCTTTGTTATAAAATGATGTCGTCCATTCTGTTTCTAATTAACAGTTTTTTTAGTGACACTTGTAATGGTACCTATGATATTCAAGGAAAATATGACCATTGGAGGAGGGAGCTGATTGTTCTAACTGAGCCTATAAATAGGTGCTCATTTGAAAGAGCTCAAAAACAAGTTGATCACTCTAGAGAACCTACACTATTAAGGTGATTTCTAGATTGAGAAGCTTTTCATGCTTTGTGCATACTGAACCGCTCGTTCAAATTTCTTCGTGCGACTCTGAATGTTGGTGATTAAATATGAGGGCCTTCGGGGATAGGAAGAAAGAGGTTCTGAATACCTTGAAGTTCGAGAGCTTCCTTGCTGAGAAAGACAGAGGTTCCAACTACCTTGAAGATGAGGGCTTGTGGGGATAAAAAGACAGAGACAATGATCTTCGTATCGAGGACTTACCCTGGTGTGGGTAAGACAGACTTGCTTGAATGTATAAATCAAAGGACCATTATCCAAGGATGTTGGATACCCTTCTCTTTGGGTTAAAAGATTTATATCTTGTTACATGTAGTTTTTACTACTTGTTTTCTACTGTATTTCGTATTTTAAGGAAAGTATAATATTTCTATTTTTACTTAAACTTGTACTCAGATTTGTTTAGATTCTATATGCTTTAAGGTAGAATCTCATTTTGTAAAATTTGGTTAAGTTTCAATTTTCGGATCAATATTTTCGAAATCGGTTTTTTGAATAAATTTCCAGATTTAAGCATGTGTATAGAAATAGTTGTTTGTAACATCATAACTTGTTTAAATTATCCAATTGGTGTTAGAGGTGTTGTGAATTTCCTTAGTTTAACTTTGATAAACTTAGATCTTTCCTTGTTTAAGGAAATTTTATAAACTGTACAATTCACCCCCCCCCCCCTCTTGTAAATTGAGCATCAACATCATTATTTCGATCCTACAACTATAAGGGATTTACAATATATTCCCTTCTCATTTTGGGATTGGTTATGATAACATATGATTGAGATAAATATTATGTATCTTATCTTTTAAAAAATAATATTTACTTCTCCTTCTTTTATTCTTGTAATTTAAATTTAATAGAGTAATTTTACACTCTTTTATATTGAAAATGATCGAGCATATGTTTAGAAATTTTTGTTGTATTTCATCGTTACTCATAACACTTTTTCATCCATGTCCAAATTTATTTTCAAAATTATTTGAAGAATATTTCATCTAATGTAAAATTATTTATCATATTAAAAATTATTTATTTTTTAAATTCATTATAATGCTCTAAAAGGAGTATTTTATTAATTTTCTGAATGATGTACTATTTTATCGATGGTGTTGAAAAAATATTTGTTTTTACATATACCACACAAACTAATTTTATGTCCATATTGAATATTACTTCTATTATTTATTCATTTTTATGTATAATGTTTTCTTCTAAATTATTTTTTTTAATAAAATTGTAGAAATATAATGACTTTAAATAATTTGATTTTAAAAAATTTATTTTCCACAAGAAATTTATATGTGGTCCATGAAAGTTATATTCATTGATGGAAACATTAATTGATGTTTTTTTCATAGGGTGTATGATCCCATTGTACCATCCATATTATTTTCCTATATTTTTATTTATTATTTTGATGAATAATTTATTTAACCCCTTTAAATTTCCATGGTTTATGTTATGTTGAAATGAAAACTATTTCTGTGTTTTGGTGGAATACATATGAGTGGACTATGATTATTTTTTTGTTGAGTATGTTATATAAATATAATGGATTTATTAATATGATATAGAGATATCTTGAGTTGATGATGATAAGAGTGTACATGAATTCATATAACTATGTTCACATTCGGATATGTGAGTGTGATTGGATTTCTATATACTAAGAAAATATTAGAGGAGATTATGGTGAATATATATGGTCAAATTTTGATTCATTTTTATGATTGAATCTACCAATTATCACATGAATATTAACAGAAATTATTTGAATAACTATGTTCACAAGACTACTGTTTCATATTCCTATAGTCTCACATAATTTTTTTGACACTTTACTGATGACATCTTCATTGACACTCGCAGAACTCATGTTCTTATATATGACTTGATTTTTGAGATTATGATATATAACTTTTTGTGTATGAATATTATCTTTTCTTATGACATTATGTTAATATTATGAAAATATATGATTGATGTCCTAATGGTTACCCTTACTAAGAATCAAATCTCACATAGTCTTACCTTTTTTCATCCCCAATTTTTGATTTATTTTCTCGATAAGTTAATTTAAGATATAGATAATTGTGAAAATATTTTTTCTAGATGTTTAAGAACATTTATTAAAATAGATGATTAAGTATTTTTGATCTAAATGAACTAAACATTCCAGTCAATTACTATACATTACTATGAATTGTATTGAATATTAATTCTTATTTGGGTAAATTTTTGTTTTTAATTATTGGAAGTCCTCTATTATACACCTTTTAAAGAAGATATCATTGTTAAAAAAAATATAAAAGAATCATATTAGATAGGTATGCAGTTATTATTTTGGAAAATAAAAATTAATCAAAAACATAATTACCTGGTGATAATGATACTAAGGATGTTCAAGGTGAATTAATTAAAAATCACCAGACATATAGGGATTTTGTTATTTATTTTAATCATTTTAGGAAAATTATGAATTTTCTTCTGTTCATTGATTCCTAGAGAAATTGTAATCAATATTCCAAATACAAAGTAAATATGTTGTGATTAAAAACAAAATTTGACATACAAACACAGGTGTCAAATCCTGGAGAAGTGAAATAATTTCAAACCACCCAAACATGACCTCTGAAGTTGAACTAAAAATTAATGAAGATGAATTACAATATTAGGGTTTATCATAGTTACATATTGGAGTTTTTGTCACATTAAAATGAAAAAAGTATATAGATAATGTGGGTTTTCATAATTATAATTACTTTTAAGAGGATGAAAAATAAATTAACTCTATTATTAAATGAAATGGACATAATCATGTTGAGAATAAAAAGGTGATAAGTTTTTCTCGATTATCACATGGATATAGAGATTTGAATCATTCTTGTGATATGTGTTAAAAATAATTAAAAGTATTAAAAATATATTTTTTCAACAATAATGAATCTTATGGCATAGTAAGAGATGTTTATTGGATAAAATAAAGCTTTTATATGAATTGGTAAAGGATCTAATGTATGGATGTTAAATATAGTTTTTTAGTCTCAAATAAGATCCAAAAGCATGAAATTTTATTATATAATGTATCCTATAAAAATATTATTTTAGGAAATCTATGGACCTTACACTGAGGGTGATATTATAAACTATTAAATAGTGTATCTTTTAGTCAATGCCATTATTTTTCTATATTCCAAGAATATTCTTCTGATGAAAATGCATCTTCATTGATGAAAAACTTCAGGATTTCAATTGTTGAAAAATTATATTCAATAGGATTTAAATGTATGAACATAAATGGATATATCTTCATAACCAAAGATAATTTGGATCAGGATTTATTGATGAGTTTTTCAATAGATGTACCAAAATATGTCTCCTATTCTATAAAACATGGAATTTATATTTCTATTGATTTAGAAGGATGGAAGGGAGTTAAAAAAAGTCTTATATTCTTATTCGATGCTTACTATACTAAACATCATAAATAATGAAAAAAAATTTGTATTTACTATTTAGGAATGTGTATAAAGAAATCCAATGTAGACATTTCTTATAATTCATGGAACATAATTTATTACTTATTTATATATGATTAGATAATTTGGCATAGAAATTATAAAATTAACTATGTCTAAAATGTTATTCTTTAACTAGATGTTGTTTTTCTCAATTATGTTATGACTTTTTAGTACTGGGACCTAAATATTTTAATGATATAATTCATTATGTTGGAATTTCAGATTTTTATTCCCAATATTTCTGAACGCATACTACATTTTCCAATTATATGTTATTTATATGTGATCATTTATATTTGAATTATTTTACAATTTATTATTGTGATTATTTACACTTCTCAACATACTATTCTTTATAACTCCCCATTATATTTTTTTTATGTCCACTGGATAGTTGAAATAATTATGGTATTACAATGAAATCTAATAGAATATTATGACGATGTAAATAAATAATTTATTTGTTCATTAATTTTTTAATTATGAATAAAATTTCTAAATGACATTATGCATATATATTTTTGATAGTTAATTATATTTATTTTATATGACATAAATTTCAATATCATGTGTATGATATGTATGCCACTATAATTGGTTTAATAAGATATTAAATTTTTTTGGGTGTAATTAGTGAACATGTAAGGAAGTACAACATTAAAATCTATGATTATAACTAAGAAACTTATATGATAAGACACACGTGAGAATTTTTAGTTATTATTTCGGAGAATATAATTTTCATTTTTATGGTCATTAATTTGAGTATTTGTACAATATTTTGTTTATGTAGTAATAAATAGATATATGTTTAATAATGTTAATACAAAATATGAATGAAAATGCAATGATCATTCAAATGTAATATTAAATATAAGGTGAGGTGGATTTTGAATCCTTGGGGTGGTTTTTAAATATTAAATATAATAATGGATTATAACATAAAATATTTTATATAATGAAATTTTATATAAAAGAAAAAACATATGGTGTATTTATATATTTTATAATAACCACACTCTTTTAACTAATCTTATAGTCCTTTAATACTATAAAATATTATTAATTTCCTTGAGATAACATTTTCCATGATTAAATTGTTTGATAATTAAAAGGAAATAATGTTAAATTATTTCATAGAGAGATATATCAATTAATGGTGGATAATAGTTAGGAATATGATTCTCAAAGAATAAATTAACACAATCAAATGAGATGAGTGCCCAAAAATAATTTTCAATAAAACAAATCCACAAAGTCATCATATTAAAATGTAAAGAAACATTTTATTAGAAATAAGAAAATAGAGGTAAAGTAAATTTGGTCATATAAAAAAGTTATATGCAGTGAAAGGAAAAGCTATATATTATTCATTGGACTAGGAAACAATGTTTAAGAATTCATTAGTGTCATAAAACCATATATTTTGAAATATTAATCAATTAAATGCAATGATAGATATTAGAAAACATTTGAATGCGTGTTTTATTTGTATATGGATATAATTGAAAACAAATAGAATAAGGATACATAGGATAATATTTGAATTAGGAAGCCTAGAAATAGGGTATCAACATAAATATATATTTTAAAATTGAATAATATTAAATTATCCAACAATCCATCATGTTGGGTGATAATAATTTGAAACAATCTTAATATAATGATGAAATATTTTCTATATCAAAAATAAATACTTGAAACTCATTAATATTAAAGGTAAATAATTAATGAAATAAATGAATTAGAATAATACACATTTTTCCTCAATCCTCACATATGGTAAAATGATTCAACTACAATGAACATTGAATCAATGAGAATCCCAACCCAATTACAATAATGATTATTGATAACAATTTAATACAAACTACAAAGACAAGGGAACATGGTTGATCTTATGAAATCACTACCGCTATGGTTGATCATGAAAATAATGTTGAGACTAGTTACCTTGAATTCCATTATAGAATACAAAATATCCAAATTTATTCTAGTTCTATAGATTCATTCATATCACAGATGTTCCTATTAAATATTATGACACAACCTTGAATTTTTTTAAAATTATATATTTTCGTATTTTTACATATTATGTATATGACTATTACCAAGTTAACATTTTTGGGAATAATAATCTAAAAAATATGTCTCTACCTATTTTGGTAGAATTAAATTTAATATATGATATGTATAATTTATATTTATAATTATGTAATATCACCAACTCAAATATTGAAATGAGTTCTTATATCAAAAACCATCCTCTAGTTTTATAAATGTTTCAGGTGAATTATGACCATCCTTAGGAAACAACTATAGGTGTTAAATTAGATCATAATAACATTATAATTTCGAGTACATGAATATTAAAATACCTAAATATTATAAATATATAATAATATAATGAGTTTACATCTATGTAACATTAATTTAGTAATTTAATAAATGGGTATATAACATTAAAAATGAATAATAGTTCCCTTTTATGATAATAACATTGATGTACTGTGATAGTATTGTAAGAAATATGTCTTGGGGTCATCATAACATCTTTTAAAAAAATGTAAAAAATAATAATTTTGAAATAATAGCAATATTTTATATTTAGTATGTGTCATGAATCACTAATCTTAAACAAGCTAAAAAATATATTTCATTATTTTTAATCTCTTCGATGGTTTATGGAAAACACAACCACAATTCAAAATAAACCCGAATAAAGTATAAAATTTTAAAATAACTAGAAAAGTGGTTTGTATGAATATTAATAACTAATGTTTTAAAATTCCGGATATCTTTAAATATATAAATAAAATAAGATTAATTCAATAGTAATAGAAACTTTCTTCTGAAAAATACTATTCTTATAAAAGACGGTTTATTCTCCATTTGGAAACATACATAAAAATTATACAATATAAATTTTAGAAAATTTATTTTAAAACATAAATAAATATTTTTTAATTATAATATTAAAAATATCTTAGGGTTATTTTTTGGTTTTTATAAACTATTAAATTTTTTAATTAATTGTGAAAAACAATGATTTTTATTTGAAAACATCTTTACTATTTAAATTATTTATAAAGATAAATTATATTTTTACCTGGTTTTAAATAAAAAGTAAATTAATTATATATCTATTAATCCAATTTAGTTAATCATAATCATTTTCATATTGCATGTTGATATAAAAATAAAATTTCTTTAACATTTTATATTCAAAAACCTTTTTTCTCATCGAGTCTACCTAATTAATTTTAAATTTAAATATTTAAATATTTGCATTTATTTTGTAAAAATGGATTCCGTATTTGGATTTGGATAATTTTAAATAATATAATATTTTAAATTAAATTTTATATATTGATGAATTATAAAAATAGAAAAAATTATTTACTATAGTTACAGTAAAAATGCATTTACCAGGGGTTAAACTAAAAAGAGTAGGGAAAAAATAACCTATGTACACTTCTAATGTATGTTGTATAGAAATATTTAAACCATATAATTACTAATATTGTGAATAATCCATTAAGAATCATTAATCATAGAGAAAATTGCGTTATCTTGTAATCGAAGACTAAAAGAAAAAATTATGAAAATTTCTTTGACTTAAATATCATAAACCATAGGCATGTTATCTTCTCCAAAAGCATATACCAAACCATAAAATCTCATAGCTTACATGAGAAAAATATTCGTAGAATATAAATAGCCAAAATAAATTACCTTTCCCAGGAGCACATTACGAGATTTCCATGAAGCATATATAGATCCATCCAACATAGAATTTACAGATCTTCAGGAGGTTTCCATCTATGTAGGTTTAAATATTAAATGTATTCAAGGTTTATGGTTTCGGAAAACACGAATAAAAAAAAGAAATGTAAAATGGAATGAAATTTATGGGAGGAGAGAGATTTTCAGAGAAAGAAAATTGATTTTCTCATGCCGATTGAGAATCTACATATTAAATTTTAATTTTGATAATACAAGTAAAATAAAATCGAAAATAAATTCTAAATTAATATTTTATTGAATGAAAAATATTAAGAAAATCATAAAAATAAAAATAACAATAGAGAGACTAGAAATAAATTAATAAATAATCACTAAAACATAAATATTCCTAACTCCCCCTTAATAAAATCAAAACTAGATCATCTAAGTAGTTTATTAAAAATATCAATTAATTGTTATTTGGTATTACTAAATGTTAATTAAATATCCCTTTTAAGGACATGATATTTTAGAAAATGGTATTATATATCAATGTTCATAGTCCTATAATGACATATAGGATTTTTGGAAATATTTATAGCACTACTATTATATCATATGATATGTATACCATAAATAGTTATTTCAAATTCTAGTAGAGTATTTATATTCAATATTCTTCTATATAACAACTGCTAGAAGACACATATTCTACCTCAGCAATTGATAGGCCTACAGAGTGCTGTTTCTTTCAAGAATATAAAACAAAATATTTTTCTAAAAAGGGACACCTTCGTGAGGTACGTTTTTATCTAATCTACAACCTCCAAATTCATCATCTGAATATGAAATTAAATTAAAAAAAAGTTTTAGGGTAAAGAAGAGATTGAAAAATAGTTCATTTTAAATATCTAAAAATACCTTTAAATATAATAATATGGAAATTTTTTGGGTTTGATTGAAATATTTCACAAATAAATATAGAAAACATAATGTTTGGACTTATAGATGTAAGACATAAGAGACTGCCAATCATACCTCTAAATAACTTGTTGTCAAATGGTTTCCCATCTCCATCCAAATAATGTTTTATATTGGTACACATAGGATATTTGTATGTATTATTGTTTTCAAGTCCATATGTTTTCATTAAATCAATAATACACTTACATCGATTTAGAAAATTTACATAATATTTTTAATAAATTTGAAATCCTAAAAAGAAATTTAGTTCTCCCGTTATACTCATTTCAAATTATTTCTGCATTAAATTTTAAAATTCATGAAAAATGATTTTATTAGTTAAACAAAAAATAACATCGTCAACATAAATTTTAACTAAAAAGATATTATAACAAAATGTTTTCAGGAAATGTGTTGGATCTAGAAATACAACAGTAAATCAATTTTCAAAATAAAAGAACTTAATATTTCACGCCATGATCCAGGTTCGTGATTAAAGAAATAGAGATCATTAGTAAGTTTAAAAATAGAGTTTTTCTATTTAGAATTTTCAAAACTAGGAGGTTTTTCAACAAAAACATTCTACAATAAATAACCATTTAAAAAGGCCGGGTTAACCTCCATGAGATATAATATAATATTTATATGAGATGCATAAGCTAAAATAATTCTAATGGATTCTAATCTAAATATATAGGAAAATTTCTAATTATAATCAATACTTTCTTCCCAATTATATCCATTATCTAATAAACTAGATTTATTATGGGTAATTATCCCTTGATCATCCTAATTATTTCTAAAGACTCGCTTAGTTCCTAAATCAGGAAAATTGGTTTGTCTCTCTACTAGATTGTAAACATCATTCCTTTTGAACTGGTTTAGCTCTTCTTGTAATGATAACATCCAACTTTCATACTCTATGTCTTCATCAGTAGTATTATTTTATAATTTAGATAAAAATTAAGATAATTCCCCTAGGATTCCAACATTACTTCTACTTCTAATTCTTGTGTCTAGGTCTTCCATAACAGTTTATAAAGGATGGTTCTTTAGAGTTCTAGTCTATCAAGGAATGATTATTTAAGGTTATCTAGTATCATGTTGTTTTGAAAAAGACTCAATATTTTTAATATCATTTTCAAAATAATTTTTAAAGGCATCAAGTATCTTGTTATCAAAATATTCAGTTACTTCATCAGTTTTATATTTCTCATTAATAATATGTTCATTTTCATCAAACATCACATGAACTGATTCATCAAAAATCCTTGAATTGTTTATTAAATACTATATAAGATTTAGAGGAAAAAAATTATAGGAAAAGTATTCATTCATCAACATTTGGAAAAACATAACATGGTTGTATTTAGTATTTTAGATATATACATTACATCAAAAAAATTAAAGTATTGAAATTTATGTTTTCTCATACTCCAAGTTTTATAATGAGCTTTTTAGAAAATAGAACTTATTAAAACTCTATTCATGATATAGCATGTTGTTATTATAGCGTTTTATAAATGATAGGTTGGAATATTGTATTCATTCAGCATAGTCCACACCATTTATTGAATATTATTTTTCCTCCTTTCAACAATTTCATTTTTATGTTGTGTTTATGGTGTATAGAAGGTGTGTTTAATACACATATTTTAGAAAAAAGAATTGAATACATGATTCAGAAATTCTCCACCGTGATCATTTCTTAATGAAATTATTTTAAATTTTTTTAAATTAGGATCAATTTTACAAAAACATTAAAAAATAGTGAAATATTTAATATTTTGTTTTATAAAAAAACCCAAGTAAGTCAAGAGTAATGATCTACTAAAAAAATATAATATACTAGCCCAAATTTATAAAATTGATGGTATAAAAAAATATATGGATATGATTAAAAGGTTAAATGAATAATTTTTTTTAATATATTTGAAAAATAATTTGTAATTCTTTCTAATTTGGAATGCATCACATAATCTGTCATTTTCAATCTTAAGACTAGGAAAATAATAATCTAATATTTTCTAGGATAATTTATTTAATGGATACATATTACAGTGTCTAATTGTTCTGTGAAAAATCCATGATTCATTTGTCTTAGTAGTTAATCAATTAACATTATGTTTATATATGATATTTAAATCCAATTTATAAAAATTATTATTTCTAGGTTCTTTAAATTTATGCAACTTATCTATAAACACATAGTAGTAATTTTGGGAAAGTTCACCAAAAAATACATCATAACATAGATGAGATATACATATCATGTTTTTCGTTAACCCTTTCACAAACAGTACCTTATTGATTATTATAGTCTTTGTACCCCCAATAGTTCCGACTCCAATAAATTTTAGGAAATGTCACAAAAAGTGACTAATTATTCATAAATTTGAGTTAGTGTATGAATTATTGTTGAATCACCACTCATATGGCTAGAATAACCACTATCCATATACAATACCGCTTTTATTTTTCAAGGACCAAGTTTCTTCCAGGGTAATTTTAATATTTTTTTGGTACCCATGTCTTCTTTGGTCCAATGGTGTTTTCTATAAATGATCTAGAAATTCATATATGATTTATTTTTTAATAATTCATATCACTTGATTTAGGTAAATGGTTATAAAAAGGCTATTTTATTATGTATAATTTATGAATTTTTAAAATATCCATTATTAGAAACATGGCATTTTTATCCACAATGAGAACATGTTTTATTTATTGAGTTATTTAAAAAATAGTTTTTATACAATTTTAATTTCTGTCACTTACTTCCTATTCAAAATAATTCTCTTTTAATGACAACAATTCCAATAATTTTGTTTAAATTATTTCTCTCCTTTTGTAAAAAGAATTGAAAAACTTCTATATGATTTTAATTCATCCTGCTGTTACTTGGTTTTCTTTTCATGATTAATGTGTTCTGATGCATATTATTTCAATTTTTCATGAAGATATTGTAATATCCCTTTACTATTTTTAGGTATTCCTAACCCCCCCTCTTTTTTGATCTTTTGATGGGTTTATTATGGGGTTGTTTGGGGTGAATTTCTGGGAATTACAGAGGATTATATGTAGGGGAATGGTTTTTGAATGGCCTATATATTGTTTGGAAAACCCATGTTCTAGGTCCATGGTTGGATAGTAGACTCAGCACGGCATGAGCATGATTTGACCTAACTGTGCATAGCTTCCTAGGAAACCGTGCAGTAGGCATTTTCTAGATTATATATTTTTAATAAAACTTCCTAATCCCCCACATTTTAGTCTCGGATGGTCCTCCTTCAATTCTAATATATTTCTCCCTTCCTCAGAGCTCCCTAGGATGATTTGTGGTTCCTTGAATCCCTCCCAAATTCAATACGCAGATTGAAGAATGAGCTTCGATCTCAATCCAGATAGTTTAATCCTAGCATTATATACCTATCTCATTATCATTCTTTCTCCTTAGGGTTTCATTGATCGTATCTTTGACTTTTGTATATAATTCTTCATTTTTTGGTATCTTAAACCTAGGTTTTATTCCCATTTTTTTTATTTTGTTCTTCATGGAAAAATCTTGATTTGGATTTCTCATTATGATATCTGTTGATTTTGGTAGGTGGATCCATAATGATGATATATTTTAATTAGACCTAATTTCATTATTCAAAATTCAATTATTTGAATAAATTTCAATTGTTTAGTTTTTTTAAAAAATGGATTTAAATTATTTTTTAAACCCCAATTTGGATTAATTGGGGTTGTTGAAGTGAAATTTTTTTTGGCTTGGAATTTCAATTTGGTGAGATTTAAATTATTCAATTTATATATTTTTTATGGGAATTTAATTAATTTAAATATTGATTTTATTTGAGTAAAAAATTATTTGATGGAATGTTTGTGAAAACCCCCAATTCATGTGATTTGGGTGTTTGGGATGAAAAAGATGGAATTATTTGTAAACTGAATTATTAAATTCAAATATAAAATAAATTGTGATAAGGAATGATTTGGTTTCAAATCGTGGTTTTTGTTAAAAATGTAATTATATTATTTTATGGAATTCTTAGGGTCTTATCTTAGTGAAAATGCATGTTTTGATTAAAACCCTGTCATGGGTTTTAAAGTGAAAATGGACATATTTGAAATGGTGAATTGGATGAATTGCATATTTGTTATAAATTGAATTTACCATCATTGATTTTGTACTTTAGAACATGAAACCTGTAGTTTGTTAGTGAGTTTTTGTTTGTGTCACATTATCATCATACAATGTTCTAAAACATCATATCAGCACATCTCATTACTTAGGTAATGGTGATGATATCCCTTTAACATATTCCTTAAGGGGTGTACGTACATAATTTTCCATTCATAGAGTTGTATCCCAATAACATGTACTATTAAACAAATGTAGTGCATCACCATGTTTGTTTATTTCTTGTATTTAGAATGTATATATATTCCATTGTTGTAAGCTGCTTTACATGCCTTGAGAATTTAGGTAAATTGATTGATATAAATTATTTATTTAAGACACTTGTGAGAATTTTTGTTTATGTAATGTATCCTTGGAATAAAGTAAAATTTCATCTTTGGAAATTTTTCCATCGTTGAAATCTATATTATGATTTGTTAAAGGTATTTCTATCTTTTAAACTTTAGATATTTATTTGTTCAAATATGCTTTGTTAATGCCCAATCCTTTTTTAAAAAATTGAAAGAACATTTTTTCTCAAATTGATAGTCACATATGTTATGAAATCGGTTGTTGAAATTCTACTAGTATTTGGATCATAACCTACTTTAACCTTCTGGTGTATATAGATTTTATCATTATAGGTTCAAGGAATGGAAATAGATCTCTTAGAGGTGGATCCCACTAATAATCATTGGTCTTGGTGAGTTATGTCCTTATAGTGTTTGGGTTGTTTTTCACCTTTTTTTACTTCAGTTGTATTAATTTGTTATTTATAACTATTTAACTTCTGGTACATTACTCCCCTTAAAGTTTTTTTATTTTCATACTCTCTTGTTTTCTTTTCTTTCTACATGGTTGAAAAAAAATTGTTCCCACTTTCAATTTGTATGATGTCAAGTGCTAGTCGCTGACCCGTGGGGATCTGGAATGCCTTCAGGATATATCAGGACATAATTAGTTATTAGATTACCATTGTACCTTATCTGGTTCGTGAAAATGTGGCATAAGAGCTAGGTTGAGCTTTTGTCTCTATGTCAGTATGCACTGTGAAATCATTTCAGGACTCAGGAGGTAGTTGCAAATGATTGTTTCGATAGATCACACTACAATGAACCTTATGTCTCTAGGGGTGGTAAGGGAGTGAATTATAGTGGTTTAGTTCTAGTCATTCCCTATTTTGATTTGGATATCATGAAATCCAATTCTAGTACATCATATCAATTTGTATTAATTTCCCTCAATGCTCAGTTTGATCATTGCTTAATGCCTTCTTTGTTGACATATGATGTTTGGTAGTGTCATGCCTCTGAGAAGATTTTTGAATAAAACTCATGAGGAATCTGTAGATGATCCTCTAGTGAGTGAATGCTATTGTTGGTCCAAACCTAATTTAGGTGATTGTGTGCACTATCCATGCTCTGGGATAGGCACCACCTCCTTTCCCATTTGGGATCTCGTTGTGAAACCTTAGAAGAACCTCCACAATATTATTTCTTAAGAGTTCTATTATAAGAAACTGAAACTATTTAAGGGCTCAAATTACCCTCAAGAGGTTGCGGAGTGGTTGAGTATTTTGGAATACTTATTTGGGTGTTTGGACACACATGTAGAGATATAGGTAAATTATGCCATGTTTCTACTGGAAGGACTGAACAGAAAGTGGTGGGACACTATAGTGACAATGAAGAAACATGATGTCTTAGAGTGGAATTACTACAAAGTTCTTTTCAATGTCCAATTACATCCACATTAAATTTTATTGGGTCATGTCTACCGAGTTTTTCATACTTGAGTTGGCCGACAGGTCTATTGTAGAGTATGTAAACCATTTTTCTAACCTGTGCACTTAACTCCTGAGATAGTGTCGTATGATATGATTAATGGTGGAAGGTCTAAGTTGGGACTTCATCGGGATATTTGTTCTCAAGATTTCTCACTGAAGATTCCTTCTAATTCTATTGAAATGGATAGAGCACTGATGGTCGAGATGGACATCGTTGGTAAGTCAGGGTTTTCAAGAGTTTCTTTTTCTCACTGTGGAAATTTGAGTTCCTTCAAAGTAAAAAAGACGAATGATGATTCTCATCGTATTTAACAATGGAATGGATTTTCAAAAACTCCTATAGTACTAGGTAGTGGTCCTTTAGTTACTTACCAGTGTGGAAGGTCAGGGAATTTTAAAAAGGTTTGCACGAAGACACACAAGAGTAGTGGATCATGCATGAATATAGGGAATATGAAGAGTTTATTCCATATTTATTAAACTCTATGCAGTGGGACATGATCATCTACTCCTCCTAAAATTTTGTTGAAATCAAATTCTTTACATGAAAGAGGGTTCCAGCTGGATGAATTCAGAACAAAGCATAGTCATGTAGCAGAAGAGTCTCCAGAGGAAGCAGAAATGGATCCAGTGACCATGAGTGGTACCATCTTTATAGCTTCATAATTAGTGACTAATTTATTTGATACTAGTGCATCTCATTCATCTATTTAATCCCATGTTGTTAATATGCTAAATCTTTCTATGGAGATTGTTTCTTGTGTAATTGATATGACTACACCACTTGTTATGAAGAGAGAGAAAGGTCTCTATAGTCCAACTTGTGTTTTCCCTTTATAATATGTTGATTTATATTGCACCATTGTAGTTCTCGATATGAAATATTTTGACATCATATTCAGGATATATTGGTTCATTTCCATTAAAACATATATTTCTTTCTATATTCGACATGTCTCCTTCACTACACCTAGTGGTGTGTCTCTCATGTTTTAATGATAATGGGACTTGAGGTCGAGTAGGGCCGAACCTTCTTATCCACATTTTAGGAAAGTAATATTAGTAATTGCCTTTGACATATAACAGGAATAATTGAGTGGGGATCTCCCTCCATTCATTGTTGAGTTTCACGATGTGTTTCCTTCTAAATTCTGTGGTTTTTCACTTGTGAGAGAGTTGTGTTTTCTATTGACATGATTCCTGGGACTCAACCAAGATTTATTCCCTCTTATCATATGGAACCAGTTGAAATGAAATATCTTATGTCATAGTTAGATGATCTTCTTGAGAATGGCTTTATACACTCGAGCATGTCACACTAGGTGGCACGGGTTCACATTTCCAAGAAGGCTAATGGTTTACTCCTCCTTTGTGTTGATTACTAAAATCCCAATCGAGTAATGGTAAAGAAAAAGTATTTTATGCTATGGATTTATTATCTATTTGATTAGTTGAAGGGGTAAAAGTGGTTCTCTAGTATTCATCTTCGCTCGGGTTACCATTAGTTGAGGATAAAAGAAACTGACATTTAGAAAACCTTCTTTTAGAGAAGCATTGGACATTATGAGTACATTTTCATTCTCATTGATAAATCCAATTATCGATAAGTTTTAATGTCATAGATTAATAGTAATTTTCATGAGTATCTCAATACCTTTGTAGTGGTATTTTTGGATGATATCCTTGTCTACTCTAAATCCTAGGAGGATCATGTGCATCACCTGAGAGTAGTTCTGATTTTGCTGAAAAATCACTGACTCTAAGACAAGCATTTTATATATGAATTCCGTTTCTGGATGTGAATTTCTTAGGGAACATGTTGTTGGAACATGGGATATTAGTTTCTCCATAAAAGGTGAATGAAATTATGAGATGGGAAAACACATGGAAGGTCATTGAGATTCAATGCTTCTTGGGTTTAGTCAGGTGCTACTGTTGGTTCATGAAGTACACCACAAAGTTAGATTCTCCGATGACTTATTTTACCTAGTAGGGAGTGATGTTTGTGTGGAGTGATAAATTTGAGAGTTATTTTAGTGATCTGAAATGTATGTTGATTACTGCGCTGTTATTGAGACTTCCAGACACTCAGAAGGGCTACGTCGTCTTTTATGATGCATCAGGTTCAGGCTTGTGTTGTGTTCTTCTGTATGGTGATCTTTTTTTTCATATGGATATCATCATCATAGGCTGCTTGAGAAGAATTATCCAACACATGACCTTGATCTAGAAGTTGTAATAAACAATCTCAAGAGTTGGGGTCTATTATTTTATGGTAAAAGGGTTGTTGTGGTCTAAGACCACAAAAGAATGTGTTATATATTCTATAAAGACGATTTGAATCTCCACCAGAGGTGTTGGGTGGAATAGCTGCAATTTTTTGAATTAGAAATTACCTGTACCCTGGGGAAAGGGAATTCCATTGCAGATGCTTTGAGTATGAATATTCTAACCCAAGCCTTGAAAGGATCTTTGGATAAGTGGAACTTGATGATTCTCATTGCACGATTTCAAATTAGATTTTAAGAGATAGGGGTCAAGGTTTACTTGTCCAGTTTTTAGTTGACATCCTATATTATTGAAATGATTCTTAAAGACCAATATCTAGATGATGAATTTTGTATTTTTATATGCTCTCTTAATGGTGGGGAGATGGATTCCTAGGGGTCATTCTCTAATGAGGAAATTCTGTGATATCAAAATACTTTTGTGGTACTACGTTCGGTAAGGAAATTTGTGATAGAGGTTTTACATAACTCCAAATGGGTGCTACACCCAGGAACTACAAATGTTTTTTATGACATGAGGTAATAATTATGGTGGCTAGGTATGAGGCGAGGAATTTCTGAGTTTGTCTCTCATTGCTATACATTCTAATAGGTGAAAGCTGAGCACCCGAAACCATCAGGGTTACATTATCCACACACATTCCATATATGTAAGTGGGATTATATATCTAGGGACATTTTGGTCAGGTTTCTATCAACATATATAAAAAATAATGAGAATTGGGTGGTGATCGATATGCTGATAAAATCAAATCACATTATACTCATTTGTGATATGACCAAAGTTGATGAGTTGGTATGCCTTTATGTGAAAGTGATTGTTTAGTTTCACAGATTTCCATCATCTATAGTCATAGATAGAGATCATTGGTTTACTTATCACTTTTGTAGAGGCCTTCATATAGCGTTGGGATATCACATCCATTTGAGCACAGCATACCATCCTTAGTCAGATGTTTAGAAAGAAAGAACTAGACATATTCTTAAGAATTTTCTCCGCTCTTGAATTATTGAATATGTTGGATAATTGGAGGATGATTTGGGGACGGTTGAGTTTCCTTTGACAATAGTTACAATTTGGGATTAGAATGGATTTTTTGTGGCCTTGTATGGTCAGTTTTATAAATCGCTGTTGTTTTGTCTAGAGATTGGTGAGAGTACCTGGATTGGACCGACCATGGTCCAAGAGATGACAATAAAGATTCAGTTGATTCATCAGAGAATGTTAATAGCACAGAGTGAATAAAATTCTTATGTCGGTATTCACAATAACCATTTGAGTTCTCAATTGGTGAGTAGGATTTCTTGAATGTTTCACACCGGTTGGGACATTGATGTTTTGGGAGGAAATAGACGTTCTCTCCTTGTTTTGTTGGACCTTTTAGGTTTTTCATCATGTTGGGAACGTTGTGTACATGTTAGAACTACCAACATAGATAAATTTTAATACAAAACATGATTAATATATCTCATCATCAAAATAATCTATCTAACCCATATCTTATTCTGAGTTGGTGTGATCTTTAAGTTGAACAATATTTATCCATGACTGAATGGCCAATTTGGATAGTTTATTTTGAGACCAATGTTCTTCATAGGGGAATGATATACTTGGTTAATGTGCTATGGCATCATAATTTTTATTCTCATGAGATGTGGGAGGGATAGGCAGTGTTGAGAGAGTAGTGGACTCGTCTTTTTGGTGGGGAGGATTCTTTGTTGGTTTTCATGGGACAAAATTTTTGTATGGTGGGGAGGTTATAACATCTTTTTACTATTTACAGGTATTGATAAACACCTCCATCCCTTGTTTGATCATTGGTTGGGTTTATTTTGGGTTCATTTAGTGTGAATTTTTGAGAATTATGGAGGCTCATCATGGCATGTGCATAGTTTTACCTAATCGTGCCCAGCCTCCCATGAAACCGTGCAAACATCATTTTCTAGCTAAGAAATTTTTAATAAAATTTTACAGGAACACCTTATTAGTCCTAGATGGACTTCCATTGACTATAATCCATTTCTCCCTTCCCTGGAGATCCATATAGTTATTTTTTGGTACCTCAAACCCCTCCCAGATTCAATCCTAAACATGAGGAATGACCTTCGATCTCAATCTGGTAAGTTTCCTCCTCTCATTATCCACATCCTATGTTCTCCCTCTTTCTACTTATTGTTCCATAGATATTGGATTTGATTTATGGATCTAATTACACTTGTTATTTGGATCTTAAACCAAGGTTTTATCCCCATTTGTGTGGACTTTATTCATCATGGACAAGTCCAGATTTGGATTTGGCGTTGTGAGATCTGTTTTTTTGTTATTGGTGGTTCTATCACGATGCTCAATTTTTATTAGACATAATTGCTTTATTTAAATTTAAATTATTTCAATAAATTTAAATTTTTTGGTTTTTGAATAAAATGTATTTCAATTGATTTTTTTCCAAAAAACCCAATTCTGATGAATTTGGGTTTTTTAGGAAAAATGGGATTTTGGCATGGAATTGGAATTTGGTGAGTTTTAAATCGTTCAATTTATATTTTTAATTTGATGGGAATTGAGTTAATGGAAATGTTGAATTTATTGAAGAAATATGGTTTTGATCGAATGTTTTTGAAAACACTAATTCATGTGATTTGGGTGTTTTGGATGAAAATGATGGAATTGTTTTGAAATTGAACTGTTGACTTAGAATTTGAAATAGATTGTGAAATTAAGTGATTTGGTTTCAAATCCGGGTTTTTATTAAAAGTGGATTAAAATTTTTTATGGAAACCTTACGGTCCCATCTGGGTGAAAAGACATGTTTTGATTAAAAATAATTATATGTTTTATAGAGAAAATTGGCATATTTGTAATTGTTGAGATGGTATGTCAGTGCGATATAATCTATAATAACAAATGTAGGTTAAAAATAATAGATATACTGAATAAAGTATCTAATGATGCTCAAAATACAATAGGGGATGAATTGTATTCTTTAAAAATTCTTTTGTAACTTTTACAGATGGTTATGTCTAACAAGGTTAAAAAAGGTAATTCACAAAACCTCTAATTTATAAACAGTTTCTTGATTCTGGATATATAATTCCAAGAAAGTGAATCTAGAAAAGATGGGTCTGGAAAATGAAACATAATGAATGTTTACAAATATAAAGATTCTACATTAAGGTGTATAGAATCTTACTAATTCAGAGTACATGTATAAGGAAGTTTAAGATAGTTATACTTTCCTCAAAAAATAAAATACAGCGGAAAACTTGTAACAAAACAAGTAACAAGTAGTAAATCAATTAACCCAATGAGAAGGGTGTCTAACAACCTTGGATAAAGGTCCCTTGATTTATAATTTCAAGAAACTATGTCTTACCCAAACCAGGGTAATCCCTCGATATAAAGATCAGATTCTGTCATTCTATCCCCACAAACCCTCGTCTTCAAGGAAGTAGCCACCTCTATCTTCCTCAACAAGGAAGCCCTCAACTTCAAGGTAGTAGGAACCTCTGTTTTCCTAACCCCGGAAGCCCTCGATTATACATAGCAACAATCGGAGTCGCACAATGAAAATATGAACATGATGTTCAGTACGCACTAAGCATTAATTCCTATCTCTCTAGAAATCACTTTAGCAGTATGTATTCTCTATATTGATAAAATTTTTGTGAGCTCTTTGAAATGAGCACCTATTTATAGGCATGACACCCATGGTGGCTCCCTCTTCAAACGGTCATATTCTTCCTTGAATTTCAGAGGGACCTGTACACGTGTCAGTCAAACAATGGTTAGTTAGTATGTGAATGCACGACATAGTTTTATAACAAAAAAATAGTAAGAAAAAATATAGTTACATAACCAGAAACAAATATTTGGAATATAAGAAAATAAAAGATCAGAGTCTAACCAAAAATGAATTTGAAGTCTATAATACAAGAATATTCAGATTCTATTTTCTAAGGGATTTGAAACCTAAAATCTATAGGATTCTATAGTCTGAATTTCAAGGAAATTTGAAATCTGGATTCACAAGAATTTGGAACCTGAACATACAATGTTCAGAGTCAGATTCCATGAGAATTAAGAGTCTAAACATAAAAAGTTTAGAGTCTGAATTCATTAGAATTTTGTATCATAACATACAATGTTCGGAGTAAGAATCCATGAGAATTTGGATTCGGAACTCATAAGAGTTCGGAGTTAGAATTTATTGAACTCGGAGTTAGAACTCATAAGTGTTCAGAGTCTGAAATCAGAGAACATGGAGTCATAATTCGGATCCTAAAAACAGAATTCTCTTCATCTAAGTATTATATGATTTTGAGGTTTTAGATATGAAACTGAATTTTATATTTAGACAAGATAATGAAAAATTAAAAACATGTTAGGGATGAATTTTCTTGGGGAAGGAAAATATTCCTTATAAAAGAAAAACAAAGTGTAAAATTAGATTTTCCTTGAGATAGGGTGTTTGTGATTTTCAAAATAATAAAGAATGGTAAATTCATAAGGGAACCTTATTGACTCAACAGTCTACTCCATGTATGAAGGAATGGATATTTCATAAGGAAAACCTTATTTACTCAACAATCTCCCCCTTTTTGAAAAAAAAACATCCTTATGAAAAAGAATAAAAGGACTTAGAAAACATTTTTCTAGACTTTGAAAATAAAACATATCTCCATTATCATATGGGAAAAGATGAATACGACTAACTTCCCCTTAAGCTTTTGAACACTAAGGATCATATTCTAGATTTACAGAATAATATTTTTCAATATATTGAGTACAGGAACTTTTGTAATGAAAACTCCCCCTTAGATAAATTCCCCCCTTCTTAGGGATATTACTTCTTTTCCTAGTATTATTTTTCCTTTTTCCCCCTTTGTGATTTTCAAAAATAATTTGAGGAAATGAGAAAGAAATTATAGTACCTGAAGTATTAGTAAAAAGAATCCAAAAAAAGTAACCAAAATTTCATTAAGATAAGAAGAATTTGTACAAAATGGAAAATTCGACAGAAGATCAAATTCAATCTATTTTCCTTCCATATCCTTGGGTATCAATTTATTCACTATGGTTTTCAGCTATTTTAGTTCCTTGTGGTCTTCCTCTCCTTTCTTTAGGATCTGAACCTGATCTTATGATTTCTTCTCCAATTATTTGATCTTTTCTTCCTGAGCTTTTAGAGCCTCTGCCTGATCCATTAAAAACTAATCTTGCTTAACTATATTCTCTTCGATCTCAATCTGAATATCCCTTTCCCTCTTCCAACATTGGAAAATAGAATACAACTTTCCATTAAAATCCTTTATCTCTCGAATCTGTGTATTCTGCTCAAGGTTTATCTTTTCCTTAAATCTATTTGTGAGATCCTTGATTTTACTATCTTCTTTAACAAAATTTTCCTTAACTTCATGTTGAATCTCATCAAGATCTCTCAAATTTTCAACTATTTCTTGGACCATCTAATCACTTTCTTAAAAGATTTTTTTGGGCATCATAGTTAATGAAGAATTTCATGAAATCAACTTCAAACGTCACATAATTATTCATCACCATGTATACGGAATCCAATTTTTGATTCTTGCTGTGTTGGAGCATTTGAAATATGAGTTCAATGCTTGGAAAGATCAGAATGGTGTCAACAAGCTTCTTCAGTGATTGAATAACGAAATCATGTTCTAGGGAAGATGATTCCGAATCTGATACAATTCTTGGTGAAGGCTCTTTATCTATCTCGACAAGCTTTCTCTTCGAAGATCCTCCATCTTTTTTTTCATTAAAACAACTTTAGTATGTGTATCCACAGTCACCGGTTTCCCTTTACCAGTTCTCAGAACAGCTTCCTCGTCCATAGATTCATGTTCACTGTTATACAGCTAAACAATCTTATCCTCATCTACTTATTCTTTCTAAGCTCCTTCCTCAGCATCATCAGGTAGAATGAAATGGTGATTATAACTTTCTTCCTCAGATAGATTATTCACCTCATCTTCATCTTTTTCATCTAACCAATGAGTATCTAGATTTCAAGATTCATCTTGAGAGGTCCAGATTGACAATTTCTCAAGTGCACTTTCCTTCTCAAGAAATTCCTCCACTTGCTTAATCAAATAATCTATATCATCACTACATTAAGCTTCTTCTTCTAATATTTCGATAACTTCTTTCTCTTCAACAACCTTATCTGGAGATTTTTCCGATGCCATAAACATTTTCCCCAGAGTCTCAGGTAAGGGTTCTAACAGGAAGGATTCAGGTACCAAAATTTTTTCAGAATCTTTTTTAGTATCCCTTAGAAGGGACTCCACAATTTCGTACATTGGCATCTTCTTCTTTTGCTTATTTTCCTTAGCTTGCTTCTCTATCTCACTTGATGTCTTATCTTTCAAAGCCTTTGCCTTAGTAGGATCCAAACCAAACTGTGGATCTCATTCCTTCAATTTTTCCTTTTCTTCCCTCCCCTTTCCAACAACCTCATCCGGATAATATTTCTGCTTCTTGGGCTTTGGAGGTTCGGATTGAGCATCCTTAGCTTTAGGGGTTTTTTATTCTTCTACTTCCTTCAATTTACACTTCTTTCATCCCTTTTTCGATGGTTTAAGAACTCCTTGTTCCTTCAGAATAGCTTCATCCTCTTCCTCTGGTAATTATTCCTAATTATTCCTAATTGTTGAAAATTATTGCTTTTTATTTAAAAATATTCTTTATTGTTGATAATTTTTGCTATTTATTTCAATTTATTGGTAATTTTTTCTAATTATTAATAATTATTCCAAATTATTACAATTTATTACTAATTATTCCTCATTATTCTTATTTATTACAATTTATTACTATTTATTACTAATTTTTACTAATTATTACTATTTATTACTAATTATTACTAATTATTCCTAATTATTCCTAATTATTCATAATTATTTGTAATTATTCCAAATTATTACTAATTATTACTAATTATTATTCATTATTGATAATTATTAATAATTATTACTATTTATTATTAATTATTACTTGTTATTACTAATAATTAATAATTATTACTGATTATTACTAGTTATTACTAATTGTTACTAATTATTTCTAGTTATTACTAATTGGTACTATTTATTACAATTTATTATTATTTATTACTCTTTATTACTAATTATTAATAATTTTTACAAATTTTTGCTAATTGTTACTATGTATTACTATTTATTACTAATTATTACTAATTATTACTATTTCTTAATATTAATTACTAATTATAACTTATTTTTACTATTTATTACTGATTATTACTAATTATTACTAATTATTACTAATTATTACCATTTATTACTAATTAACAATATTTATTTCTAATTATTAGTATTTATTATTAATTATTGCCATTTATTACTAATTAATAGTATTTATTAATAATTATTAATATATATTACTATTTATTTGTTTTTATTACTAATTTTAAATATTTATTACTATATTTTCCTTATTATTAATATTTTTTCCTAATTATTACTATTTTTTCTAATTATTTCTATTTTCCTAATTATATTTAATTACCCTTAATTACTATTAATTACTACAAATTAAAGAAACAAAATACTAATTACTGCTATTTATTTATATACATTACTAATTATTGTTAATAATTATTAATTATTACTAATTACTAAGTATTAGTACTAATTATTTCAATTTATTATTACTAATAAATACTGATGACAAAACAATTTAAATCTAATTTAATTATAACTAGTCAACAATAATTAAAATTAATATCAAAAATGAAATAAATACTAAATTAAATAAAAAATAAATACCTTTAAACATGATCACTTATAATTGTAGACGGCTTCATAACTTCTTCGTAAAAAAATAACTCTAGAAAATTTTCACTCTAAAATTAGAGTCTAGAGATACATTGAGAGGAGGAATTAAGGGGGAATAAAAAAATGGATGGGCATATATAATAATGTTTGAATAAGGATTTATGGATGTGGAAGAAGAAATCAACCTAAATCTTGCATATAAAAATTATAACAATTCGTTGGAACCCCTCATTTAAATAACTCATAATGACGTATATGACTAGTTTTATACATAAAAATACCTCTAAAATGTGGGGAGGGATAATAGGATGGTATTTATGTATTGATATTCTGATGAAATTTGTTTTCAATGGTGAAGTATTGAGCAAAGGATGATCCATTTTATAAGAGAGATGAGAGAAACACATAAAATTTATCAAAATAATGATTTAATATAAATTAATATCTAAATATATAAGAATCCAATGTTATTAATTTGGAGGAATATATGATTACAGGTCTAAATCATCTCATTAAATTTAAAATAGACTTCTTTTGACTATATTTATACCCCGACCTTTGGCTTTTAACCCCTATTTTACCTCATTAACTCATTCCTCCAAAAAATTTATTTTACACATTGAGGGTGAATATAGTAACTATAAAATGAAAAAAAATGATAAATGGAAGATGGGTGATATTTTAAACATTAACATAACTATTTTTTGATTTTCTAAATTTTTATTATTTTATATCATTTTATAAAATTTTAACAAATAAGAAATATTCATAATGTAAAATTTTAAAAATACTCCTTACATTAAATTTTTAATTTTAAAAAAACATATAAAATTTGAAAATGATTTTTTATTATATCCCTATCATACCATGTTAATTTAAAAATTTTCATTCATAACATTATTTATATGATATTATATTTATTTTAATATATTTAACACAACTTATTTGTTTTTTCTATTAAATAAAAAATTACTACATTATCCTTATGAAAGAATTTAAGATAAATATTTAATCACAAAAAATGAAATATTAATTACCATGATAATGATAAATAGTAAATATAAAAAAAAATTATTTATTGTGAATAATATCTTATAGATGGAACCATATTATCAATATTGTACATATTAAAAGCATGAGTGTGACATGATTAAAATTTCATTAAATTAAATACTATAATCTTAACAATATCATCCAACTATCCCCAAAAGGTCATATGTTAAACCAATTTATGGTTATGGTGAAGTTATAAGCTCACAGTATTATTTATATAATTTTTTGGCCATTTATTTATTCATATAATTTTATTTCTAACCTAAATCATATGATATACCATTTACCATGTAAATAACATTTACTTAGGTTATTGTTCAAATTCTAAAAAAGAAGGGGAATGTATTTAATAAATATGGATCCACTAATTACAAATATGGAATCAAATTCTCAAAATTTAAAACACAGAATATGCATTATTTAATTTTAAGAGAACAATGAAAAACACAACAAAAATAGTCTTTTGAAAAAATGGCCTTTTTAAATAATTTGTTTTATAATAAATTTAATTATGAAATCAAATTAATGTATATAATTGAGTTATTTCATAAATAAAATATTCAAATTAGAATGTTAAAAAAATTCCTTGTAAAGACATTATTAGAAAAAAAATCAATAAAACTCCAAATTTTTCACTATTCCTTGAAAAATATACATTTATGTAAACTTCTCAAAAATATATCCTAAGATATTTTTGATATGATTAATTTAAAAAAGAAATTTATTTTTTCAATTTTATATTGTAAAATTTTAATTTTAATATTTTCAATAACATCTCATAATACATAAGTTTAATAAAACCATTTCCTTTTTTATTTTAACAATTATCGAATATGTTTATAACGAGTATGACTACCAAATTCAAGAATATATAAATGATTAATTTTATTATTACTTCAGTTGTTATGCCTCTCCTTTGATACTCAATCTCAAATATAGTCTATGGATTCCAATCTACCACCAAACAGATCTCTTTATCATTTATTGTGACTTCCACTTCCATAGTATTTTTTAGTGATACACATGAATCTCTTGCATTGAATATCAGTACTTCATTTTTTTCATTTCAATCTCTACTGAACACTATGAAAAATGAAAAACTTGGTAAATAAATTATCAACACTCACACAACCTTGTCTTTATTCTCTACATATTCGTTAGTAATCATTGAATATCATAGACATGTAGTAATTTTATATTCCTTATTCTTATTCTCTTAAAACCCAACTAGTTTTCCATTCAAAAATGGGATGGTATCTCAATATTCTCTCAAGACACATCGATAAATATATCGTAGTCCATGGTCATCATATGTTTCCAATCTCTCTTCCATATTATTCCAAGAACTAAAATAGTGGTACACATCTATCTACAATAACTTCATCATTCCCAATATACTCGCCTTTCACTTCTATCTACATTGTGTTTCAGACAAATATAAATTTACTATAAATGAATATTGTGAAATGGTATTATTGATCACAATAAAATAAAATGTTTCATTCATATATTTTCATTTAACAGTCACCTATATAAATTTTATACGTTATATCAAACAATTACATGTCTTAACTTGTTCTCTACAAATAACCTTCTCATTCATCCCAGTTTTATTTAATTAAGTTGAAAATATATTTATGAGTTTTTCTATGGAGATTCAATAAAATTATTGTTTATAAATTACCTCCAAAAAATAGTTAATAATTCATATGTTTGTAAAATATAGCAAGAGTTTCATGTAAATGTGAAGGCTCATCTCATTTCACATTGTTAGAAATTGTATTTTTTGAATGCATCACTTATTAAACCCATTATTCACTATTTATATCTTTCTTGGTTTTATATATTATTTCCAATTCATGAATCAGAAATCTAATTTCCTATTTCTGATCTCGAAGTAGAACACATGAATCCTCTGATTTTTCATTTCCAGTTTTAATAAAATATCAATGACTCGCATATTTTGATTGGTTAATTTCATATCCATCAATCCCATAAACCTTTTATTCTCACTCAACATCTCATAACCATTAGATTTTTAGAAAAATAAACAATTCAAGCACAAATAAATTACCTATTAATTATAAATAAACATTCTTTTAATCATTATATATTATTACAAATAATAATCCATGAAATCATCACATAGAACAACTCTCAAAAAAATCTATAATCTTTTCAAAAATACGAATCATGATTATATAAACATTTAACCTATATCAAGAAACATCAAATGATGATCCTTTAGAAAATCCATTTTTATAGAAACTCCATTTCATCTATAGTTTATTTTTTAACATTAATAATCACTTCCATAACTGAAGAGAAACATATAAATATATTAGGGCATAAATAGAAAGAAATTGGGTGATTTTGATGTTTGGAAAATGATATAATAGATCATTTATCATTCCAATTAGCACACCTTTTAATAGTAATAAATGTTATAATGCATATTTTTATCCAACATAATCTTAAATTTTTTCTATATATAGTATTCTATATAAAGATAGATTGATAACTATTATACCACTATGGATGACACATAAGTTGAGCTTAATTCCACATATAAAAATTTTGATTCCACATAGATGACACATAAACCATCCATAAATAACATATATATATTGTAGGATAATGACTCATCTATTTTGGGGACTTGTCCATTTTTTGGAATGTTATATGAAAATTCCAAAAACTATAGGAAATAAATTATTATCAATTTTAAATCTTATAAGTCATTCATTAAACATAAAAATGTCCCAAAAACAACATACAATAGTTATAAACACTTTTTAAAATAATTTTAGATATTCATAGATCTATTCCAATAAATTTTGAACTAAATAAATACATAAGATAATTTATTTCAATAAGATCACTTCTATCTTCGACTTCATAATCATCAATCCCTCACAATCCTTCATCTATTAATTTTTATACATTTAAAATATAAATAATCAGGCATGATCACTCATTGATGGATACTCGGTCAATCTATATAGCTTCTCCATTATTATTAATCAAATTTTACCATTTTCAGACAACTTTATGATGTTTTTTGTTTATATTTGATAACAATTTTGTTTTTAACTTCATCTAACTATATAAAATGGTGTAGAAGATACTATTCTACTCATTAAGAATATGTTATATCTATTAAAACCATGTTAACAATCATTAAATGTGTTATTCAATTGTATTAATTCTCAAATGATGTAAATCCCATCTCCACATTATTAATTTGTTGGATACTCAATCCATCTTCTTGGATTTTACCTTTTCATATTTACATTGACAAGTACTTTTTAAAAAAACTCATAAAAAACAAATACATGTTTACCCATGGTAACATCTCAATCATATTCGCATCATACTATGATATAAGTAAATATTTTATATGAAAAATTCCATATTCCATAAGGTTCCACTAACACTATCTATAGAGGAGGGGATTATTGAATTCCCTGAATATATAGATAATATATTTTATATCCCATGCTTTAGGTTAGCATCCATGAATACTATGATCAAGAAGCAACCAGAATACATGGATTCATACACCATGTTTGTAACATCCCAGTTCCAGAAGCCACCCAGAGCCGCCCCGTACCCTGTTGGTCACATAACGTCAAGCGCATTTCCCTGAATGCCAGAGGATACCGACTAGCAGTGAGGGCCTTGGGTGTGATAGTGTGGAAACTATTACCTCATTAGTAGAGTGTCATAGTAGAAGTAAAACAAATAGCAATAGTGGATGATTGAATAATCCGTACAAAAGTAAACAGTGGAAGACTAGAAATAATAAACTGGAGCACACGTATATATAGGAATGATGCTTGGAAAATATGTCTATGAAACCATACAAACAAATCATAATGCATGAATATAACAGTTCTAAACCAAAGTAGAAAATGAAATCAAGAAAACAACTCATCAACATCACAATCCATAGCTTGGTCCCATGCTCTCCAGATCCACAGCAAATCAATTACCTGAAGTAGAAGGGCTCTTGACCTTATCTATAACTGCAACAATATAATCTGTTTGGGGCCAAAATGATGTTCCAAATAGGGTGTGGGACTAAATACCAGTAGGTAACCACCACATGATCTTTGCCTAACAGTCAGTGAATATATGGTAGGTAAAGTACAGAAATTAGTAAACAAGGAAACACTCAGCAGTAAACAATCAATAGTTCCAATGCATTCAATTTTTTATATCAAGACAGAACTAATGAAAACAGATAATCACAAAAGGTAATCCTCTGGGAAGTAATCATATCCTATTCCCACTTTTCCTACCTAGAAACATAATAAATTAGATAACCCAACAGGTAACCCTCTAGAAAGTAGTCACAACCTATCCCCTCTAGTTCTACCTAACAAGTACAAGAAACCCTTTAGGTATTACACTCTGTCTAACCCCTATGGTTCAGCTTATTCATACACTCTTTAAGGAAGAACTCTCCATCAATTCCTCTTATAGTCTCATTGCGGAAAATAGAGTCACTCTAGGGATGCAGTTATATCACATTCCATCTATAGACTACATCGAGGAACTATATACACTCTGAGGAAGAACATACATTAATTCCCCATATGGTCTCGCATCGAAAGTAAAATAGACACTCTAGAGAAGACCTTATATCCATTCTCTATATGGTCTACTACACCAGGTTCTCGCAGCCGTGTCTATGTCATGTAGGTATAGAAATGTGTATCGGAAAAATAAATCCTCAAGAAATACTTGGATAGTAGTCTACATCATATTAGCATATCATAATAATCAAACCATTGTACAACTAGGCATGAGAATGTAAATTGCAGCCTAACAAGAAAAACTAGACCCAACATTCAAAACAAGCAATCATGCATGGGAAACAAATTCCAAAACTTAGCAATTAACCCTATTCATATTCAATTAACCTCTACTCAAGCATACAATAATTGTAGGAAAACAATAGGGATAAAATGTTAAATGCGCAATACCTTGTTCATGGGTATTGGGAAAAAATTCACATATAACTCAATGAATTTTAATGTAAATGCACAGAACACCTAACTCGGTATTAGGAGATCAATATAAATGATTATCAGGGCTTGAATCACATTATAATGTCAAATATCTTGAGACTCAGGGCTAAGAACACCTTAGAATGTCGAAGATCTACAAAAACATCTAAAACATTCAACAGAGGATAACATGAGATAGAAGAGGTATCATGAAATGAAGCTCAAGAAAAAGGAAGAGCATACCGAGACAATCCCCATGTAATCGACGATAGTCAAATCAAAGATCGGATGCTCGGTAGGGGCTCAGAGGAAGATCGCGACCATACAAAATATCCCGGCTGAACCAAACCATGAAGAAAGTGTTTCTGGAGATTAGAAGCGACCCCAATCCATTTAATGAAAAAAAGAAAAATATACATCGTGTACTTTGAAAGTACACAATGTGTACATTCCATTTCTGTACTCCACTTTAGGCGGCCTCCAGGTCACCCCCACATGGTCGTGTGCCTAGCCGCTACACAGCCAATAGACATCTACCCACTGTAACTGAGTACACGACATGTACTCAGAAAGTACACGGCGTGTACTTCGAAAATTTCCAGAATTTCCTCTTTTTCTAAAAAATGACAAGAAAAATAAAACATTCCTGAAAAAAAAGATCTGAGTTCTTAAAAACATCTCCCATAATGAAATTCAACCCTGAAGATTCCTAGCAAGGTGGTGTAGAAAAGGAATCCTCGAAAAACTCCGGGCACTGTGCTCGTACATGGGCCTCCCTCTACCAGGTCTCATCATGTGCTCGCCCGTGCTGCCATAACACTCGTACCAGAGGGACATACCATCCACAGAGAACCTTCATACCTTGATCAGAAACCCAGATAGGATGATCCTCAAATGATGCATCCACTTACAACTCAACCTCCTTGGGTTGAAAAAACATAAGATGGGTTTGAGAAGTAACGTCGAATCTAAGAAATGTGGAAAATTTCATGCATAGCCCGGTACCTCTAAGGAAACTAAAACCGATAGGAAACTGGCCCAACTCACTCTAGCACCTCAAACGTCCCAACGTTCCTCAGCGAAAGATTACCATGTCTGCTAATCCTTTTGTGTCCCAACCTCGGTGTGATGCATATATTAACCTGATCCTTGACCTCAAACTCAAGATGTCATCTCCATTGATCAGTATAAGACTTCTGTTGAGACTGTGTAGTACCCATCCTCTTCCGAATCAACTCGATCTACTCTGAGGACTCCTGAACAAGACGAGTTCCCAACAAAGCTGCCACTCCTGCCTCTAACCAACATAAGGTGGATCGACATGGCCTACTTTACAAAGCCAAATAATTTTCCATCTGAATAGTTTTATGAAAACTATTTTTGTAGGAAAACTCCATAAGAGGTATGTGCTTCTCCCAAGAACCTCCAACATCAATAATACATGCGCGATGCATGTCCTCAAGAACCAGTATCATGTGCTAGGACTGGCCATCTGTCTGGGGGTGATAATCTATTATCAGAAGTAAATGTGTACCCAATGCCTTCTAAAGCCCCTATCAGACCCGAGAAGTAGAACATGCATCTCTATCTAAATCACTGGAGTGTAGAACTCCCTGTAAGTGCACAATCTCTCGGATGCACAACTTCCCTAGATCATCAGCACTGAAGGTCTCCTTGATCAGCAAGAAGTAAGAAATCTTTGTGAGTCTGTCAATGACAACCCAAAATTCATCGTTCCCTTGTGGTGACCTCGGAAAACCTATCACTAAATCTATCGTGACATCATTCCACTTCCACCTAGGAATGGGAAACTGCTGTAAAATCCCTCATGTTCGTTGATTCTCCACCTTCACCTACTGAAAGGTGGAACACCTCATGAAGAACCCATCAACATCTCTCTTCATACTGGTCCACCAATACTGATGGTGTCAATCACGATACATATTGGTGACACCAAGATGAACTACCCAAATAGAGGAATGAAAGTCCCACATCATCTCCTCGCGTAAGTCTTCTGGAACCAATATGCGCCCCTAGAATTTCAAGATCTCATCCTCGCCTATGGTCTATACCAGAATAGGGTCCTCTCCTGATAAACTCTCTCGTAGTACTAGGACTTCTAAATATGATAGTTTCCTTATTCTCACTCGATCAAGAAGGGTATAGGTAACAACACCAGTAGAAAGAAAAATCTATGTCTATCTGTTGTGCACCTCTAAATGTATCTCAGAGAATAGATCCATAAGATTCCACTCACTGATGGCCTTCTGAACTACATATATCTGAGTCCTCCTGCTCAACGCATCAGTCACTACATGGCCTTTTCCAGGAGTATAGGCATGCTCAATGTCAATAGACTGAAGGTACTCAACCCACCTTCATTGTCTCAAATTCATATCACATTGAGTGAAGATGTACTTGAGACTCTTGTGTTCGGTGAAAACCAAAAAATGATCTTCCAGAAGGTAATGTATCCAATAGCGTAATGGATGAACAACTACAACCAACTAAATATCATGCATTAGGTAATTCTTCTCTTGTGGCCGCAACTACCGAGACATGTATGCAACGACTCTTTCTCCCTGCATAAGCACAGATCCCAGCCCGATACCTGAAGCATCACGGTATAAAGTATAGCTCATTCCTGGCTCTATAAACACTAGTATCAGTGCTAAATTCAACCTCCTTTTCAGCTCCTGAAAGGCTGACTCACAAGATTCTAACCACTAGAACTTTACAGACTTCATAGTCAGACCCGTCAGTGGTGATATTAAAGGTTAAATGTCATGAATTAAGCATTTGTAGTATCTATCCATCCCTATAAACTGTATACCTCAATGATGTTCTTCGACTACTCCCATGAAACTACTACTCTCAATTTTTCTGGGTCTACTAACACTCTTGTCTTAGAGATAACATGACCAAAGAAGTGAATCTGATCTATCCAAAAGTGGTGTTTTGAGAGCTTATCATATAACTGATTCTCTCTCAGTGTAATCAAAATGGTCTCAAGATGTTTTAAATGGTCATGTCGACTGTGAGAGTACACTAAGATATCATCCTCGATAACCACCACAAAGAAATCAAAGTATGGATGGAACACTCGGTTCATCAGTTCCAAGAAAACTGTAGTTGTGTTCGTTAGACCGAACAGAATAACCAAATACTCATATAGACCATACCTACTCCAAAAGGCTGTAAGAGGTATATCTGATGGTCTAACATGAAACTAATGGTAACCGGACCTCATGTCAAACTTTAAGAACACCCAGGATCCTCAAATATGTTCAAAGATATCATCAATTCTCGTTAAAGGATATTAGTTCTTAACTGTCAACTGGTTAAACATTATATAGTCCACAAAAAGTCATAGGGTACCGTCTGCCTTCATCACAAAAAAGGATAGGTGAAAACCAAGGATAAGTACTCGGTTGGATGAAAACATTTTCCTGCAACTCCTCAAACTACTTCTTGAGCTCCTGCAACTCTGGTATAGCCATCCTATAAGGAGGAATGGACATCGGTTCCTCCCCAAGAACAAGATCAATAGAAAAGTCTAACTCATGATCTATAGGCAAACGTGAAAAGTTTTCTGGAAATACATCTCTGAAATGATCCCCCACTTCAGGAAAGTCCATCTTTGAAAACCCCTGTTCATCCAAATATAGACTATCAATCTGGGATGTAACTCCTCCCAACCCATAATGCTCGGGTCCCGCTCTGCTCACTTGGACATACCATTCTCCCTTATGAAGAAAATATCCACCCTCTCGTGATATGAAACTCACCATGTGGCGATAATATTTGACGACTTCATGGAAGGAAACATGATATTCCATTTTGAGAATGAAATCATAGCCTGTCATTTATAGGACATAGAGGTCCCAAAAAAGAGACACCCACCGACCTCTAGATGGAACTCCTTGAACTGACATACACATTCCATTATAGTCCCCAACGGAGTGTCTAGTGTTAAGATATTAGTAGAAGAAAAGACACAGAGCCAAAGGCTCAACGACAACAGATATAACGTTATGGGAGGCCACTGTATTGAAAAGAGCAGAAGCTAAAAATGAGGCTACTAAGATTATACCTCGCACTGTAGAGGGTACGGGATCTTGCTCCTATTGGTTCTTATCCACAACAAATGTCTGACTTGTACGACGACCATGTGACCCTGTTTGGCCTCCATGAGCTGATCAACCCAATTGTCACGGAAATTCGGGCAACTAGATACCACAACCATGACCTCCACCTCGGCCTGAACGGCCGGAAGAACACCAGTTCCCAAACTAGTGAGAATTTGGTGGGTTTTCTCTTGAACGAGGAGTCATTGAGGGACCCCTATCACCAGCTGCTGGTGAAAATATCTGACAGAAGCACTGAAGTTGGCCCATCAAGCAGCAAGTTCAGCACTCCACTAGGTCTCTCTGGTAGTGTGGCCTCGTATGCCTGCTCTTCCCTCACTAGAAGCACACCATCTGGATACCAAAATATGTGTCTCGCCTCATTGGATCATAGCGCGAAGACTCCATACGGTGCTTCCTGCTGTCAGTAGAAGGGATAATAACTTTAGATGTTGAGTTTTACTGTCTCACAACTCAATAATCCCCCAGATTGCGATTAGTGATCAGCGTCTGGTTGATGATAGAAGTGATAAAAGTTACCAAAATATGTTCACATGCGATCATATGTCGTGCCTCAAACAATCCTCGAATGTTCCTGCCAGGAATAACTGATCACCTCCTTGAATAGGCATGAAAAGATGCATCTCGGTAAAGCGAGAGGAATACTCCATAACAAAAAGAGTACCCTACTCTAGACTCATAAAATCTCAGCCTCGATCACCCATCATGGTCTCTAGATAGAATTATTCATAGAATATATGATGGAACTCATCCGACACCATAACCTGCTGGCGTCCTACCTGTGAGATCACAGCCCACCATCTCTTGGTGGAATCCTGAAGCATGTACGCAATGAGCTTCACCCTCCTCTTTGGAGGTATCTTCAGATGCTCGAAGTTCGTCAGCATGGCTTATAGCCTTGACTCTACAGCCTGGGGTCATCCATCCCCTTAGAAAGTGTGAAGATGATATTTCTAAAGGACCCGTGTCAAATATGACATTGATAGGGGAGGATGCGGTACTCCCTAAAAGGTCTGCATCATCCTCATAAAGCATTCCCAAAACTGTGAATCAGCCCCTATGTTTGGTATAACAGCTGGTGCCAAGACTGGAACAACCGGTGGATCTTTAGGTAGTCCCTGATCAGCCATATCTAGTGTCTAATCACTACCCTGCAACTGGCGTACAAGCAGAGGATGTCTTGGTGGCATAACTCTGCAAGGTTAAACGCACACCTTAGATCAAGATTATGAAGGTTTGGGAACCAAAATTATAAGAAGGGAATAGAAGAAAGAAAACATTAAAATACTGAAAAACATGACTAAATGGTATGTACGTTCCCTACATGGCGTGTTCCTATAATCCAAACGCATGGGAATGTACTCCTGCCCAAACTGGTAGTGTAGCACCCCAGACACACGGCTTATTGTCATAACACATGGGGTGTACATGAATCCTATTCCCCTGCCGAGGACCACTTTACACGGCTAAGACACATGGTTATCCTTGAAGAAGACTACACAGTGTGTTCGTTCAAAAAATGGAGTGTACTAGATGAACCTCACAGACCTAAGTTGTTAGATACACGATCGGTTACACGGCTAACAGTACACAGTGTGTTCCGGATGGACACAACATGTACTAGGAATATTTCACAGACTTGTGTTGTTCCTTACACAACCAGGTACTCGAGTTACTCTACACGGCGTGTTTCATATGTACATGGCATGTATTAGGGAGGACTCAACCCACTCATTTTGTTAGTGACACGACCAGTTACACAGTTCTACAACATGGCGTGTACATCTGCTACACAGAATGTCTTACCAATGATTCCAAACCCTGTGTCCCTGCCCACATAGTCTGAGACATTGTTAGAGACTTCATGACATGTATATATGGTACACGGAGTTTACATAAGAAAAATAGTTTCTTCCCAAACAGAAGAACACATGGCATGTAATTAATATTACACAACGTGTATTCTGAGTTTTTTCAGACTGTAAGCCTCTAAAACTATTCTGGAGCCCATAAAAAAACTAAAACGAAAATCAAAGTACCAAATTCTAATCTGTGAGGTCCCATACTCCCTGAAAATCAAATCATTGTATCACATACCTATAAGAACAAGGTAAACAAGTCAAATATCAACCATATTATGATTAATGAGGGCCCATAACACCTCAAAAACCCATGTTTGGCCTTCATTCAAATAAAACCTTACACAAACGATACCCTATAAAATTGAAGATATATTATCAAGGCTACTGTCACAACAAGATGCATCTCTAGAACAACATCTATCATAACAACATGCAATTGAAAATGCACCAAATATGGAATGGAAAGAATACATGACATGTGATTTCTAGCAAGAGCCTAAATGAAGCATGAGATGGCATACCCTTATCTCATTAGGTTGCAACAGAAATAGAACCTGAATAACATCAACAATAACAAAAAAATACATGTGATTCATGCAATAGTGAAAATCAGATCAACCGTAAACTTGAAAAACCAGAAAAATTGCAATAAACGAGGTAGATTGTCTTTTACCTATACACGGGTTAGCTACTCTCAGGCACACCTAATTACCATGTACCTATTCCATCGTATCCCCGACTATAGACTCCAAACAGTAGGTCATGAAGAAAATGGAACCCCCTCTAATACCACTTTGTAACGTCCCAGTTCCAAAAGCCACCCAGATGCACCTCGTACCCAGTTTTTCACTTGGAATCAAACGCATTTCCCCAAACACCAGAGGCTGCTGACTAGTAGTGAGGGCCTTGGGTGTGATAGTGGGGAAACTATTCCTTCATTGGAAGAGTAACACAGTGGAAGTAAAATAAATAGCAATAGCGGAAGTAGCAATAATCCATAAAAATGTAAACAACAAAAGACTAGAAATAATAAAGTGGATAACATATATATATATTAATGATGCATGACACATATGTCTTGGAAAGAATCCAAAAAAATCAAAATGCTGAAATACAACAGTACTAAACCAATGTACAAAAGAAAGAAATTAAAAAACTCCCCAGCATTGCAAGTTATAACTTGGTCCCATGTTATTCAGCTCCACAGCAAATCATATACCTGGAGTAGAAGGGAACATTCCCTAATATATAACTGCTGCAATATAGTCTATTTGGGCCCAAAAGAATAGCCCAAACAGGGTGTGAGATGAAATCCCAGTTGGCAACCACCACAAGATCTGTGCTTAATAGTCACTGAATTTATGACAGTTAAAGTACAGAAATCAGTAAATAAGGAAGCACTCAGTAGTAAACAATCCACTGATTCAATGCATTCAGTTTCCTATATCAAGAAACAACTATTAAAGATAGATAATCACAAAAGGTAATACTCTAGAAAGTACTCACAACCTATCCCTTATGGTCCTACCTAGGGACACAAACAATCAGATAACACAACATGTAACCCTCTCGGAAGGACTCACTACCTATCACCTCTGGTCCTACCTAACTTGTTCAAGCAACCCTCTGGGCAGTACACTCAGTATAACCCCTCTTGTTTAGCTTAAGCATAGACTCTCTATGGAATCACTCACCATCAATTCCTCATGTAGTATCATATCGGTAATTAAAGGCGCTCTAGATAAGCACTTAGATCACATTCCCTTGTGGCCCATGTTTAGGTACTACAAACACTCTATGAAATCACTTACATCAATTCCTCCTATGGTCTTGCATTGTATGTAAAACATACACTCTACAGAATCCCTTATGTCCATTCTCCCAATGGTCCACTACACCAGGTTCTTACGGCCCTGTGTAAGTAAAGTAGGTATAGAAATGTGTATTGGCCAAAGTAAAGCTCAAGAAATACTTGGATAGAAGTCTACAACATATCAGCATATCAGAACAGTCACATGATCCTACAACTAGGCATGAGAATGTAAACAATAACCTAACAGGAAAACTAGACCCAACGGTCAAAACAATAAATCATGCATGGGAAAAAACTTCCAAAGCATAGGAATTAACCCTATTGACATTAAATTAACTTCTACCCAAGCATACAAGCATTGAATCCAAACAATAGGGCTAAAATGGTAAATATGGAATACCTTGTTCATGGGTATTGGAAAAAAATTTCATATATAACTCAAAGACTTTTAACAGAATGGCACAAACCACATACATCGGCGTCGGGAGATCAATATAATTGATTCTTAGGGATTGATTCACCTTATAATTCCAATGATCTAAAAAAACATATAAAATTTTCAGCAGAGGATAACTTGAGAAGGAATATAAATCACAAAATGAAGCTCAAGCGGAAGGAAGAGCTTACCGAGGTGATCCCAATGCAATTGACGGCAATCTAATCGGATATCTGATGCTCAGTCGAGGGCTCGGAGGAAGATTTCAGTCGTACGAGAGCTCTCGGCTGAACCAAACCTAGAAGAAGGTGTTTCTGGTGATTAGATGTGACCACGGTCCATTTAATGAAAAAAATACATGGTGTGTACTTTCCATTTTCGTACTCCGCTTTTGGTAGCATCTAGGTCAACCCCACATGGTCGTGTGCATGGCTGCTACACGTCCATCACATGGATACCCGCGGTAATGGAGTACACAGTGTGTACTTCGAAAATTTCAATAAATCCCTCTTTTTTTTAAACGACAATAAAAGGAAAACATACATGAAAAAGAAGATTCTGGTTCTTACATTGTTTTCTCTTATTCATGATATTAATTACGTCAATGTTAGTAATGAGATGTACAAGACCTCTAAGTAACACATTACATATATGTTTAAAGAATGTATTCCAGTTTTTCCTTATTTATTCAACATAATTTGCTACATTTATAGTCTTCAACATTTAGGTTTCATGCTACCAATATTTGAATGAATGCATCTCATGCTTGACTCACATCCTGAGAGAATCTTTAGATTTATTGTGAATTTAATTATAAACAATATTAAAATTGTTCTCCCGGATCAACTTATGTTTGGTGAGTTTTATCTGGAAAGTCCAATGAAAGACATTTGATATGATGAATTCCTAGATCGGAACCCCAAGAGGGGATTGTTCAGGTGTGCTTCGATTCACTTATGGATGGTGGGTTCAATTCATCATCGATAGTCTCCCCACCTCTAGAGAGGATCAGGTTGGGGCTATCTCCTGGGTCTCTAAATGGTAAGTCCCTTGATTTTGTGGTTTCTCCACAGGCCCTGGATGGAGTTTGTACAATATCTCAAACAAAACACTACGCTCAATTATCTAGGTCTCAATTTCTTCATGGTCATGTGTCTTGGGCCATATAATGATATAATTATGCTCATTGATATCTATTCACATTTGAAATTACTATGACCTCGGTGCTCGATGTAAAATGGATTTTATAGAAAATGAATTCCTCTATAACTCAATATCATTTTTGGATTTATTGGAGCTCAAACAAAACACCTTGAAGATTTCATATTTTACATGGTGTCAATCCTCATTCTAATCCCCACAATCTAAATGTATCGATGTTTTGGAAACATAATATTTTAGTGGACCTAATAGAAATTTCAGATCAGTCCATCAAAAGTAAACAAATCAATGGCTATTTTGATGTCCATTTCTCATTTGTGTTTGTGAAATGCAATGCTCAGGTACAAGAGGAGAATTGATGTGATCTCAATGCATTAAATCCTAGAACCTCCCTATGGTATTTTGATTTCATGTGGGATCTTTTCACCAGGTTTAACCACAAGAGGGGGAGAAGTTTGGTGTCGTCTGGATCTATATATTACTAACCAGTAAGCTATTAGAGCTTCCCCTAATTTGATGTTTTCTCATCTGATTTATAGATTTTATGATCACTCCCCCATGAAAATTGAAATTTAATTTAGCGGGGACCAGGGGGAGGGAATGTTTCCTTCTCACAACTGTGGATGGAGGACGATGTCTTCCAGATTATTGAGGATGAGTCGCGGATTGAACCCATTTCAAGATACGCTTGGAAAATGTAGCACAATAAGCTCTGGTGACTATGATCAGAAATCCATGTGTGGGTATGGAAGCAACCATCTATCTTGAAGGACCTTCATGATATCAGTTTGTTGATTGGAAGGCTTGAATTTGATCTGGATAATACCTAGAAAATGCCCCTTTAAAGAGCTGGCCTATATAAGGAGAACTTTTCTGAGATTCTTATTAAGAAAGAGCGTGTTTCTATAAAAAATTCTCATATTAAATGGATGTGTGAGGGGGATCAAAACATGGGCTTCTTCCACACTGACATCATTGAAAAATGGTTCATTAATAGACTGAACGTCCTCATGGAGGATTGTACTTATTATAATGACCCAGATGTGGTTGGAAAAATGACAGAGGGCTTTTTCAAGCAGCTACTAGCAGGGGTTAATCCTGCCATATAGAATGTTTTTAATGTCTCAGATTTTCCTTTTATTATTTTTAAATATTATATGGAATTATTTCGAGACCGGGCGCGAAGACGGGACATCATTCCGAGGTCCAATGAGCCCAGAATTGTGTTTTGAACTTTTCTTAGTTAAGTGAGTCGACAGTTGTGCGCGGTTCTGGATGTTTCCAAACGGATACCCAAATTAAAAATCTGAGCGCACGGCTGCGTCCGGGACGATGACATTACCTGAGAATGAGGCTAACCTCGACCGGTGCGGGTTGAGGGAAAGAAGTTAATTTTCGGACGTTTTAGGTAAAATAAAATAAAACAAATTAACCAGTTTATTTTATTTCAGTTAAGGAAACATCTGCTATCGCATGCCGATGGTGCAGCGGTTTCCTAAATTAATGATTCATCATAATAACATCAAAATGGTAAGTCAACGTCATTAATTCTACCGCATAATTAAATGTCAACTTGTTTCCCTTTTTAATGGGTTAACCAATTGTTGATCATTGGGAACACTTGAGAAGAACTACTGCCAAATCTGTGAGGCGTTGGAGCAATTCTCAACGACGAACGACGACAGATCAAGATCTAGGATCATTGCGCTGACGTTGATGGATCTCGACGACAACGACAGCGTGACACCTTCGTCAACGATCGATCCTTTCAAAAGTTAGGGGTTGTTGTTTTGATTTTCTTTTCCCCATATTTTAATTTAAACGACGAACACAGATCAACCACTAACAAGTTTCTCCGCGGATTCGTACGTTCTTCCGGGAGGGTTTACATTGAGATGTTTTGGGGGAATTAATCCATGATTTATATTGATGTTGATCTCTACTCCATTTAAATCTATTAATAGCAGTGGATCAACGCTGTGACGAACGACGGTGGAGGATCGTTCCTCAATTTTTTTTATTTGAATATCTTCCTATTTTTTCCTTGCGCGTTCTTCGCGTTCTTCATGGGGCGACGAAGAACGGATCATTGCGCATCCATTATGAGACGCAACGATCCCAAACCAACGGTTCGACATCGCAACGTTCTTGTGGAGGTGCGGCGACGATGGCGGATGACAAATCGGACCAGATCGGAAAGGGCGTTCTTTATGCGGGAAGATCAATCAGGTTTTCGGTGCTGATCAGAGGCCCAAAAATGTCGGAAACAGCTTCGTGGTGTCGGGGAGACCAAAACATAAATGATTCATGGTGATTGGACTACCGGATCAATGATCAGAGCACCACGTGAGGCATGACAGCGGGGGTCCGCATTTCTGTAACTTTTTAGAATACACGGCTTGTACGTCCGAAGAACATGTCGTGCAGTTCTGATGGTGGCAGATACGGTTTTGGGGTCAGAAAAGGATCACACGGCATGTGACCCCGGTCACACGACATGTTGGACCTTCCTCAAATCTCAGCATGTACTTCGGGTGGTACACGAACACGGGATGATCTACATGGCTACAGGCGGCACGACGTGTACAGCTCGGCCGAGGTGGCTACGTGGAGCTCGGCGTGTATCTCGGGGATACACATACACGGGATGGAGTACACGATCATGTACTCCCTCACCCGGCCAGGTGAGGTCACCAGTGCAGGTCACCCAGTGTGCAGATTGCATGGGTTGGAGTACACGGGATGGTGACTGTGTACGAGCACATGGCCAGAGCACACAGAGCCAGGCCTAGTGACCTAGACATGGTGTGCACTACGTACTACACGCCGTGTATAATGTTTTCTACATGACCAGCCTCCGACACAAGATGTTGTACATGGGCAGTACCGAGGGTCAGACAACACGGCGTGTATCATTTCTACACGCAGTGTACATTTTGGAGAATGTCTTGGTCCTTTTGGTCATTGTGCCTTGAACATCTTTCATTTGGGATAGTTCCCCTTACTATTTTACACTAAAGGTCAGACATCATTCCCTCACGCGGGATTATGATCCCTTCAGCATGAATTTTCTATGACAGAGTCAAGCATCCATCTGAGCGGCCCGGATCGAGATCCTCTATTCATTCTAGAACCTAGGTAGAGTCAAGCATCGGCATGACCAACTTTACCGGTCATTGATCCTCAACCTAGCAGGTGAATTCTGGATGAGTCACGGTATCTTCCATGGCACTAGTAGTGATCCTCATCTGTGTATCGAGAACTTTCCCAATCAGGAGTGTTTCTCCCATAATGAGTGCTTCTATCTATCGTAACCCTTCCACTCAATAGTGTGTCCCCCGTAATGAGTGTAGCTATATCTCGTGATGGATCCCGATGAACATCACTTCTCAGACGGACGTCATCAGAACTATAATACTCGTGGAGTGTGTTCTCCCAGAATGAGCGCATCAGAGAATCTTCAAACGGAATCCCTTGCGAGGGTATGCAGTTGTGTGACTTGTCTCTAGACCACGGTCCTGGGTTTTGAGTATATCTGGTATGTTTTATATGTTCTATAAACATATATTATGCATATCTGACTGTACCATTACTTTATGTACTGATTTGTGGTTTTTGGGGTCCTCTACTGAGTATTGTTATACTCACCCCTGCATGGGCTTTGCCTGCATGTCTGGGGTCTTGTGCAGACGAGCAGCCTTTTGACCGAGTCCAGGGCGGACCAGGACAAGACCGAGCTTTCTGATTTTCCTACAGGCCGAGGAGTTCCTACGGCTACGAGTAGCCGTCCCTGTACCTCTGTGCTTACAGGTTGGACTTTGTAGTTTTTCAGACTCCTGTTTTTGGTGGGCATGTATTCTGGCCCATTTTACTTTTACAGAACTCTACCTCTCGTCATTCTCTGTTGGTTGGGATTAGTTTTATGCATGCATTTTTTCCCTTAGTGTTTTACATTTCAGAATTTGTGGTCATGGAGATGTGTGTGTGTGTGAGTGTATAGGTACTTAGGCAATGCCTCCCATGTTAGTGACATGCCAACTCGGTGCTAGTCACCACCCCCTGGCCTATTAGAAGATGGCTTGGGGAGTCACGGTGCTGGCCCCACGGGGATGGGTCGTGACAAAATGGTATCAGAGGTGGTTGGTTCTACCTTAGGACTAAGAGTCTGGTAGTTTGGTTGGGGCAACATTGTTGAGTGTTTTGGGTTCATATTTCAGGACAGAGACTCCAGTGTTGGTGCGGCGACCGACGTATCCATACACCAGGACTCTGATAACCTTCTTTTCGACCTGGTTCACAAAAACACTAGATGTGGGGAAATAAAAGGTACATGCATCATATAGGAATGGGTTGTGTATTCCATATCCTTGGCGTCAGCTATCTAGATATACTCATTGACCGTGACACATCTTTTTTCTTTACAGGATGCATCTGCGATGCGTACCCGCAAGGATTTAACAACACGTTCACGAGGATTACCCCCTCATCGATGAGGCTTCGATACATGGACCAGTTCCCCAGGCATTTCCACCTGGTGGATCACCTGCTATACCACCACCGGTGGAGCAGCCAGTGGTACCTGCAGTACCGAGTGGCGAGGAGCACAGGATTAGAGTGCTCCATGAGTTTCAGAGACAGAGGCCCCTCAAGTTCTGAGGTGAGCCCGACCCTCAGGCGGCTGAGGAATGGATTAAGGCGGTGACCATAGTTTTCCATCTAGTGAGGACACCAGCGGACCAGATGGTGATCCTAGGAGCGAGCCTTCTTCAGGGTTCGGCCGGACGATGGTGGAGTCTGACCACACAGACTCACAACTAGGAGACTCTTTCGTGGATGGTGTTTGAGAGACTATTCATGAAGTAGTTCTCTCCGGTTATGCTGAGAGCTGTGCACATCCACAAGCTTCTTCATCTCCAGCAGGGCAATATGACGGTGGATGACTATTCATTGAGGTTCACCATCCTCGCCAGGTACTCAATGGATATGGTCAGGGATCAGTACATCAGGGCTCAGACCATTGAGTGAGGTCTACGGTGATACATATGAGCTAGTGTTGTGACTCTATAAATATCTACCTAGGATGGAGTGCGTGAGTAGGCCTTGGTGATAAAGAGCTTCTTGGTGGAGCAGAGACAGCCACCAGCAGTCAGCAGCAGGCAGACAGGTGTGGAGACACTGGCTGTAGGGAGCCGACATCAGACGCAGGGATCTGGAATTGGGATTCGTCATAGGAGGACCCAGGACAGGGGATCGATAGTCCAGGGATCTCAGGCTGGATCCAGTCATCCTAGGGAGAAGCGATGCTATGCATGCGATAGTTGGGGGTATCTCTCTAGAGATTTCCTGACACGTCGGGCTGTTGACAGGGAAGTGGTGGATGGACCACCGAGATAGAGGCAGTGAACGGAGCAGGCAGATCCACCAGGTGGCGGAGGTGGAATAAGAGATGGGAGAGATGCAGGTGGTGGAAGACACTTCGATTTACTTCCACCACCACCCCCAGGAGTCTGCACTAGGCTCAGGGAGCTACGGGACAGGGACGGGGACAACTGCATGCGGTCGAGTCATATAACCCAGGGGCTCCAGGGATGATTCGAGGTACGATATGGGTCTTTTATACCTTAGTTTTCGAACTCATAGACACAGGTTACAGTCATTCCCTTATAGCCACATGTCTTGTACAAAACCTCAAGATACCAGTAGAACTGTTGACTCGATCATTAAGCTTGGAGACACCTATGAGAGGAGACTCAACGATCATGCACCTTTGAAAACAGTGTGATCATACCCTTGGAGGCGAGTGTTTCGGTTGGAACCTCTTGGTTGTAGCATCGAGGCCTTATGACGTCATTCTCGGTATGGATTGGTTATCTTTGGTACATGCCCAGATTGACAGTTTTAGGTGAAGAGTGTGGTGTGTCCACTGTGATGGAACAAGGTTTTCCTTTGTCAAAGAAAAGGAAACCCAGGCAGCACAAAGTGGGATCATTCATAGGAAGGGGCAGTCGATCACTCATGAGTTGGATAGCCTTACCCTTAGAGTAGTAGATGTTGTGAGCTCTCAGTTCCTAGCAGTGGTGGTGGAGTATAAGGACATCTTTCTGAAAGATGTTCCAGGGTTACCTCCCTGCTGAGAAATTGACATCTGCATCAACTTACACCTTGGGACGACACCGATTTCTTCATCGGATTATCGGATGTCTCCCACAGTGCTTCGCGAGCTAAGGGTGCAATTGGAGGATTTGCAGAGTAAGGGTTTCGTGAGACCCAGTGTTTCCCCATGGGCGGCCTCGGTCTTGTTTGCCAAGAAGGCAGACAGAAGACTTAGGTTTTGTGTGGATTACCGGTGCCTGAACCAAGTGACGGTGAAGAACAGGTATCCACTACCGAGAATTAATGACCTATTCGATCAGCTAAGATGGGCTTAGTGGTTCTCTAAGGTTGATCATCGATCAGGCTATCACCAGCTTCGAGTGCGGGATGGGGATATACCGAAGACGACTTTCAGATGTCGCTACGGTCAATATGAGTACATGGTGATGCCCTTTGGCATGACAAATGCCCCCGCAGTTTTCATGGGGTTGATAAACCGGATCTTCCAGCCATACTTGGACCGGTGTGTTGTGGTCTTCATCGACGGCAACCTTGTGTACTCGGCGTCATTGGAGGAGCACGTGGGACACCTGTGGATGGTTCTGTACGTACTTCGAGAGCACCAGATTTATGAAAGCTCTTGAAGTGTGGGTTCTTGATTCAGGAGGTCCACTTTCTGGGACATGTCATCTCAGATGATGGAGTAGCTGTGGACCCAGCCAAGGTGGAGGCCGTGTTAGCATGGGAGGCACCTTAGAGCGTGACAGAGATGTGATTCTTCCTTGGGTTGGCAGGATATTACCAGATATTCATCACTGATTTCTCTCGGATATTAGCACCGATGATGGCCATGACCAAGAAGGGGAAACCCTTCATGTGGACAGAAAATTCCCAGCAGGATTTTGAGCAGTTAAGACAGAGTTTGACGAGTGCCCCAGTCTTGGTATTTCTAGAGGAGGGTGTCAAGTTCATAGTTTTCTACGACGCATCAGGGACCGGGCTAGGTTGTGTCCGGATGCAGCGCCACGCGGTGATTGCTTATGTTTTATCCCAGCTTTGGCCGCATGATTAGAACAATGTGACCCATGATCTCGAGTTATAAGAGGTAGTCTTCTGCCTGAAGATGTGGTGACTATACCTTATGGGTGAGTGGTTCATTTTCCACTCTGACCACAAGAGCCTCAAGTACATCTTCTCAGAGAAAGATCTAAATCTGAGGCAGAGGCATTGGCTAGAGTTCCTCCAGAACTATGATTTTGAGATCATCTATACTCCTGTGAATGGTAACAAGGTGGAAGACGCTCTTAGCAGAATTTCGATCTCATAGCTATTGAGTGAGGCGACCCAAGAATTAGTTGTGTTGTAGTTATCCATCGTAGATGGTGAGGACACAGTTTACCTATAGTCGTTGGTTGTCACCCCTCCACTCGTACAACAAGTTAGGGAGGCACAGCTTGGGGATGTCGACTGTGAGTCTTTACGTGCTCAGTTAACCACCAGACATGCTCTTGATGGATTTTCACAAGGTGGGGAGCACATACTTCTTTTTAGAGGACGCATTGTTGTACCAGTTCCATTCTAGGAGGAGGTCCTGAGGGAGTTTAATTAATCCCCTTTGGTGGTACATCATGGAGTGGAAAAGATGTTCCAGGATCTCCGACGACAGTTCTGGTGGTCAGGCATGAAGAACGGAGTAGCAGAGTTTGTTTCTCGATGCATCACATGCCAGAAGGTGATGGCTGAGCACCAGGTTCAAGCAGGGTTACCTCACCCCTTGGAAGTTCCAGAGTGGAAGTGGGATGGAATATCGATGGACTTCATGACATGCTTACCACAGACTTCCATGGGGCATGATTCCATCTGGGTAATCGTTGACCGACTGACCAAGTCGGCCCACTTCCTTGCTACTAGGGAGCAGAGTTCTGTCGAGATCATGGGATGCCTTTACATACAACAGATAGTTCTGCTTCATGGCGTACCCTCAACTATAGTTTCAGACCAAGACACCCGCTTCACATCCAGGTTGTGGAAGGGATTGCAGGAGGCTTTTGGGACTCAGCTACGCCTGAGCACAACATTTCATCCCAGGAAAGATGGTCAGACAGAGGGGAACATTCAGGTTTTGAAGGATATGTTGTGGGCATGTATCTTGGACTATGGTCGCAACTGGGTGGACCACCAACCACTGGTGGAGTTTTCATACAACAACAACTTCCACTCCACCATTGGTATGGCACCATTCAAGCCCTTGTATGGGAGACCTTGCCGGTCACCGCTTTGCTGGACCGACCCCGGAGAGTCAGCACTCATGGGTCGAGAGTTAGTATGAGCTACCACAGAGAAGGTGAAGATCATCCAGGAGTGGATGAAGACTTCACAGAGCTGGAATATGTCTTATGCTGATAGACGACGTAGGCCTATGGAGTTTGAGGAGGGAGATCATGTTTTTCTTCGGGTCTCACCTCGACGTGGGTTTCAGATATTTGGCCGAGGCAGCAAGCTATCTCCGAGGTTCAGCGGACCTTTCCAGATCCTGGGAAGAGTTAGCGAGGTGGCGTACTGCCTGGCTCTACCGCCACAGTTTCATCAGGTACATGATGTCGTCCACGTGTCGCAGCTGAGGAGGTACGTGCCTGACCCATCCACGTCATCGACTGGGGCAAGCTGGACATCGAGGATGGGGTGACCTTTGCTGAGTACCCGGTGGAGATCAAGGATCGGCAGGAGAGGATCCTCTATAGGCGATCGATTCCCTTAGTGCGCATCCGGTGGCAACATGGGAATCTCTAAGAGAGCGTGTGGGAGAGGGAGGCCCAGATCCGTGCCCAGTACCCTCATCTTTTTTGGTAGCCTTTGTTTTGGCTTTTCGGGGACGTAAATCCCCAAGGTGGGGAGAATGTAATGTCTCGGATTTTTCGTTTATTATTTTTAATTATTATATGGAATTATTTCACGGCCGGGCGCGAAGACGGCACATCATTCCTTATTCCAGTGAGTCCGGAATGGTGGTTTAAACTTTTTTTAGTTGTGTGAGTCGACACTTGTGCACGGTTGTGGCAGTTTCCAAACGGATGCCCAGATTAAAAATCTGAGCGCACCGTTGCATCCGGGACGATGACTTTACCTGAGAATGAGGCTAACCTCGACCGGAATGGGTCGAGGGAAAGAAGTTAATTTTCGGACTTTTTAAGTAAAATAAAATAAAATAAATTAACCAGTTTATTTTATTTCATTTAAGGAAACATTCGCTGCAGTGTGGGGACGGTGTAGCTGTTTCCTAAATTAATGACGCATCATAATAACTTCAAAATGGAAAGTCAACGTCATTAATGCTTCCAAAAAATTAAATGTCAACTTGTTTCCCTTTTTAATGGTTTAACCAATTATTGATCGTTGGAAATGCTTGAGAAGAACCTTTGCCGAATCTGTGAGGCGTTGCAGCAATTCTCAATGATGAACGCCGACAGATCGAGATCGAGGATCGTGGCACTGACGTTGAAGGATCTCGACGACAATGGTAGCGCGACACCTTCGTCAACGATCGATCCTTTCAAAAGGCAGGGGTTGTTTTTTTGATTTTCATTTCCCCGTAATTGAATTTAAATGAAGAATGCTATTCAACCATGAAAAGGTTGATCCACAGATTCGTACGTTCTTACGGGAGGGTTTTCTTTGGGATGTTTTTGGGGAATTAATCCATGCTTTATAATCATGTTGATATCTGCTCTGTTTAAACGAATTAATGGGAGCGGATCAACACCGTGATGAACGACGGCGGAGGTTCGTTCCATAATTTGGTTATTTAGATCCCTTCCTCCTTTTTCCTCACGCGTTTTTCGCGTTCTTCACGGGGCGACGAACAACGAATCTTTGTGCATCCAGTATGTGATGCAACGATCCCAAACCGATGGTTCGACATCGCAACGTTCTTATGGAGGTGTGGCGGTGATGGAGGATGACAAATTGAACCAGATCGTAAAGGTCGTTCTTCGATCATTCTTCACGCGGTAAGATCAATCATGTTTTCAGAGACGATTGGAGGCCTGAAAACATCGGAAACAGCTTCGTGGTGTCGGGGAGACCAACACGTGAAGGTTTCGTGGTGATTGGACGACCAGATCAATGATCGGAGCACCACGAGAGGCGCAACGACAAAGGTCCGCATTTCTGGAAATTTTCAGAATACACGGCGTGTACATCTGAAGAAAACGATGTCTAGTTCTGATGGTGGTGGCTAGGGTTTTGGGGTCAGAGAAGGATCACACGGCGTGTGACCCCGGTCACACGGCGTGTTAGACCTTCCCCGAAGCTCGGTGTGTACTTCGGGTGGTACATAGACACATGATTCTCTACACGGCTTCAGGCGGAACGACGTGTACAACTCGGAAGAGGCGGCTACGTAGAGCTCAGCATGTATCCCAGGGATACACGAAAACAGGATGGAGTACACGACCGTGTACTCCCTCACCAGACTAGGTGAGGTCACCAGCACAGGTCACCCCGTGTGCAGATTGCACGGGTTGGAGTACACGGGTTGGTGACCGTGTACGGGCACGTGGCCAGAGTACACAGAGCCAGCCCCAGTAACCCAGACATGGCATGTACTCCATACTACACACCGTGTATAATGTTTTCTACATGACCATCCTCCGACATGGGCCATTGTACAAAAGCAGTACCCGGGGTCAGACAACACGACGTGTATCATCTCTACATGCCATGTACTTTCTGTAGAACGGCATAGTCCTTTTTTTCACTGTGCCATGAACATCTTTTCTTTGGGATAGTGCCCCTTCTTCTTTTCCCCTGAAGGTCAGGAATCATTCCCTCATGCCGGATTATGAACCCTTCAGTAGGACTTTTCTATGATAGAGTCAGGCATCCATCCGAGAGGCCCGGATCGAGATCCTCTATCCATTCCAGACCCTAGGTAGAGTCAGGCATCGGTGTGAACAACTTTACCAGGAGTTGATCCTCTACCTAGCAGGTGAATTCCGGATGAGTCGATGTATCCTCCATGGCCCTGGCATTGATCCTCATCTGTGTATCGAGATCTTTCCCACTCTAGAGTGTGTCTCCCGTAATGAGTGCTTCTATCTATTGTAACCCTTCCACTCATGACTGTGTCTCCAATAATGAGTGTATATATATCTCGTGATGGTTCTCGACGAACATCACTTCTCGGATGGACTTCATCAGAACTATAAGACTTGTGGAGTGTGTTCTCCCGGAACGAGCGCATCGCAAAATCTTCAAACAGAATCCCTTGCAGAGGTATGCGGTTGTGTGACTTGTCTCTAGACCACAGGCCAGGGTTTTGAGTATATATGGTTTGTTTTATATGTTCTGTAAACATATATTATGCATAGCTGACTGTACCTTTACTTTGTGTATTGCTTTGTGGTTTTCGAGGTCCTCTACTGAGTATTGTTATACTCACTCATGCATGGGATTTTCCCGCACGTCTAGTGTCTTGTGAAGAAGAGAAGCCTTTTGATAGAGTCCAGGGTGGAACAGGACAGGACCGAGCTTTTTGGGTTTCCTACAGGCCGAGGCGTTCCTACGACTACGAGCAGCAGTGCCAATACCTTTGTGCTTATAGGTTGGACTTTGCAGTTTTTCAGACTCTTGTTTTTAGTGGGCTTGTATTCTGGCCCAGTTTACTTTTACAGTACTCTACCTTTCGTCTTGCTCTGTTGGTTGGGTATAGTTGTATGCATTCATTTTTGTTCTTTTGTGTTTTCGATTTCATCATTTGTGGGCTTGGAGGTGACATGCCTACTCAGTGCTAGTCACCAGTCCTTGGCCTATTAGAGGCGGGCTTGGGGAGTCACGACGCGGGAACCACCGAGACGGTTCGTGACATGGTTATCCAGAGGGGGACAGTGAAGACCTCATTGATGGTATTCCTTGTGTTGACATAAGGTAAATTAATCAAAGTCTAGAAGAAGTTCCTGATAAGGTGGAGATTTGGGCGGCGGTATGGTTGATCAGTCCAGAGAGTGCGCTAGGAATGGCTGGGTTCCCTGGATCATTTTATAGAAGCTCTTTGGTGCTGGTGAAGATAGAATTGAATCATACTATGTAGGATTTTTTCAAAGGATGATGCTTTCCACATGTATCATGTGACACTAAGATGGTTATTGTGCCCAAAGTTAAGGACCCTTATTCTCTGAATAATTACAGGCTAAGTTGATCAAGTAATTTCCCATATAAATTGTTGGACATCATTCATAATAAGAGGCTTTGTAATTACATACCTGAGTGTATTTCTAAAGACCATCATGGTTTCATCAAAGGCCAATTGATTCAAGGATCCATCCGGCTAGCTCAAGAGGTCCTTACATATTGTAATAAAAACTTCTTTGACCCAAAAATAGCAATCTAACTAGATATGAACACAGATTTTGAATGAGTGGAGTTGATCATTACCCTAAATGTGCGGTCAAAGATAGTCCTATCTATATAGGAGAAATATTTGTTATATCAATTATTTACTTCTACCTAGATATTGATATCCTTTCAGGGAATGAAATACGGTTTCTTCAAAATGGTATGTGGTCTAAGGCAAGGTGTTCCAATCTCTCAAACTCTTCTTATACTAGAACATGAAATGTTCAGTAAGGCTCTCAATCACAGCATTGTGAAAGGCATAATTCTACATTACCGGTCTCAGTACCACTCTCTTGGATTGTCTCGACTCAATTTGACCGATGAAGCAATCATGTTTGTTAATGGAAGTAATAGACCAATTACGAGCCGCAATGATATTCTGGATAAATACTATAAGAGGAGTGGGAAGACGATCAACAGGGTGAATTTTATTGTTTTTATTTCAGACAGATATTCAGAAATGACGAATGGTGTTTTGTAAAGGATCAAGGGTATTCCAAAAAGAAATGTTTCCAATGTATTATCTTGGGGCTTCAATTTCCACTAAGCAGGTAATTGTCCAGCATCTTGAGAAGCTGATTTGGATAATTATATGAAAAAAATTCTCAATTAGAAAAACAGATTCATGTCCTTTGGTGGGATATTAAATCTGACTAATAGTGTTCTTTTCTTAATCCCTATGCACATCCTCTACTATGTTAAAGTTCCAAAAGTATTTATTAGTAGAATTTATAGGTTCATGGTCACTTTTCTTTAGGATGCACACTCTGATGGGTAATATCACTGGGCTTCTTAGAGAATACTGTTAAGATCATTTATCAGAAGGTGGCATTAATTTCCACTGCATAGCCAATGTAATTCAGGGTATTCTCACTATGATCTCTTGAGAATTAATTCAAGGTAAGTCACTGTGGATAGGGTTCATGCAAGAGATGTATGAGACATTCTTGGATCATCTAAAGGGTATTCCTTCTGCAATCTAGACTCTGGACTAGCCTCTCATTCTAATTCTAATCACACATTCCTGATGGATTGTTAGAAAGGTGGGAAATCAACCTTTGGCCTTACAATTGGGTAGGCTCGCAGCTAGTCATCCCTGGATACCTAGTGCTAGACTATATCTTTAGGAAGTCCAGTAGTTGCCTGAGATCCATGCATGAAATTAGGGACATGGATCAACCTATCATTTTTGAAAGCACTGGGTTGACCTTTGAACCTAAACTATGTATTTTCACATGCTCAAACACAAGATACTTTTTTGATAAGGAATTTTGGAGTCTCTAAGTGGAAACTCAGAGTAGTGATGAATGGGGTGAAATTATCTAGTGGAAAAGGATCCAATTGACAATTAACATTTTGGATTGGGAGGCTCAGTATAATGCTCTTCCCAATAATGATAATATTATGTGGTTCGGTATTTACCTTTCCCCTAGGTGTTGTTGATGTAGGGAGACACTGGTTGAAAGTGCCAAGAACCAATTTTTTTTAAATCGACTAGGAGAGGGATATTTGGCTGGATTTTGGTCTCATCTATGGATGGAATCCTCATTCAATGAACAACTCCAATTTTATTCAGCACTAGTTGCAAGGGGAAGGCTATAACATTCCTGAAAGATAATAACGACTCATATTCTCCTAGTAACTGACTCATTAATGGTATATAATGGTATATGTGGCCTACATCCAACTCCATGGTCTATTGAGTATACTATAAAATGGTGAAAACTATTGCTTCACAAAAATATTGAGATGATCCATGTGTGGCGTGTAGGGAACATTATTGCATAATTTTTGACGTCTAGTGTGATGTCAGGCAATAAACTCTCCTACTTTTCTAACATTGGATAATTTTATCTGGAGTGAGTAAATATTATTCATGGGGATGCTTTAGGACATCACTACATCAGCCACTCCAGATCACTTGGTTTGTCTCCCCCAATTTCATTTTTTCCTTATTGATGGTTTACTGTCTTTAGATTTTAAAAAACTAATTAAAATTTAGTTTTTCCTGATAGATTCTATGGTAACATAATCTATATCAAAAAATCTGAACTATGTAAGTTTATGAAGGATTCTATAAATGAGGTTGTTCATTACGAAACCAATAGTATATGCGCCGACTATTAGATACTACTATCATATTTTATTCAATTACATTAAATATTGTTGTATTGAATTCATACTATATACATAGTGTTTGAAAAAACATTATATAAATGCATAGTTTAGATAAGATTAATTTTTTTTTGAATATTTCAAAAAATTGATCCCACATTAATTAATACGAAATATTTTTTGAGATGGTACATATAAATAATGGTACTTATGTACAAGAATAAGAAGGAAATGTGTTAGAAATGGATAATGAATCAAGTTCACATTACTCATATCATGCCACGTTTTATAGTCAACATATTAATATACATGAGTGGTATTTGACATGTTTATAGAATGATAGATGATTACATTATTTTGAACTAAAAACATTAGGTATAATATATGTTTATATATATTTTAAAATAACCATAGCCTCGTTTAGTGAAAAGGATGGAATGGCCTCCCAGATCCTTGATTTATTTCATACCAACATGAGTATAATTTATCATGTTAAATCTAGTGATGGATAATATTGCATCATAAATTTTATAAATGAAATATATATATATAAATATATTTCTCTACATAAATAGGTATATGTCTTATTTCATTGATAAATTATATGAAAATTGATTTAAATAATCATCTTGGTTATAAGAAAACGAATCCCCAACAAAAGTTTCTAATAAATTACCCTAACCAAGATTTCGTTAGTTGTTTAAGGGAGTATGTGATTATATCTATACTCAGTATTCATTATACCCCATAGAGGAATATTGTTAGTGAGATGATGAAGTAAACTATTTTGACATTGTGTGATCAATGATTAGCAACGAGATTCTTGTAATATACTTTTATGATATGAATTAAAATCTCATTCTAAACCAGGTTGCAAATATGAATAAAACTAATTCACATTTGTGTTATTATGGGACCCAATCCAGCACTTAGTGTGTTGGGTTATGTGTCAATCATAGATTCATAAAACAAGAATAAATGATTAATTGATGGCTATGAAATATTTGGAGGTTGTGATAATTTTAAATCATTGTTTGTGATATTCCTTGTTTGGTTGAAACAATGCAAAATATTTATTAATATTTGTTTCCTTATTTTATGTGTTTTTTTATTTTATACTGAACAAAACTATATTCTTTAATTAATGAAGAGATTATAATTAAATGAGATCATTGGGTATCGACTGTTATATGATTGTTGGTAAATATGGTCGTTGGAAGCTAAACTATTAACGTTACAATTTTAGTTTATAAATACTCGTGATCTTGGTTAATTTACAAATGAAGAAGATTTGATGGCCTCATATAATAGACTCGGGTATTTTGAAGCCCATCTGACGGAACGTGGGATGGAGGTAGCACCACTGCGATTTTCTCTTAACCAAGCCCAAGCTGAACTTCCTCATGTGAAGATTGAGCGGAATCGCCTACGGGAGAAGTTCAAGCCGATAGAGGTCACCACTCGGGAAATGTTGGCCAAGCTGCCCCAAGATTCTATCACCATTTCACACCTTACATGTAGGTCTTATGCTGGTATTATAAGATTCTATGTAATGTGACCTTAGTTGATTTGCGTAATCCATTTATTTAATAAAATTGTTATTTCTTTTTATAGAAAAGTTTTCAAATTTCAAATGTCTGGACAAATATAGGATATATATTATTGATGATTTTTTTCGGAAAAAAGGGATATTTTAAAATATTAATCTAATCCTTAAATAATTTATAACGTGTAATGATTTTCACAAAATGGTCTTTTACGGCTGTTTTTAGTAGGAAATTTAGAGTTTAATAAAATCAACATAATTTTTTGTGAATAGTAAATTATGAATAGTAATTTTACGCATATGAATAGTAATGTGACCAAATGGAAATTTAATTTTACTTAAGAAAATATTATTATATTTTAGGCACCTTGATTAGGTAATGTGATTCAATAAAATAATTAAATTACTGTTTCAGAAATTATTAGTTAAATATTAGTTTTTTTAGTGAATATTGTTTTTATTTAAAAATTAAATTAAAATTAATTAGAAAATTATTTTCATAAAATGGAGTTAATTTTTGAATTCAATGCATCGATATTTGGTTAAGGTGAATTTTGGAGATTTTTCTAAAATAGTTGAATATTCAGTGAATAGTGTTTTTACTTAAAAATTAAATATCTCATAATTAGAAAATTATTTTGATAAAATGATGTTCATTTTTGAATTCAGAGCATCGATATTAGGATAAGGTGAATTTTTTGGATATTTATGAAACAGTTGAATTTTTGGCGAATAGTGAAAATATTGTTTTGAGTTTCAGGAGTTTAATGACATCATTAAGGATGTAATAATTATGTAATCATTCTCACCGACTTATGAATAGTAATAAATTCTATGAGGTGTCGCCAGTGGCTAGTTTTAGCATTGAAACATGGGTGGTTCTCTCTTTTATTCAGCCACATTCTACTTCCTTTTGAATTTTTTCGACACTCTTGAGCGTTGTGTCCTTCTTTCCCATACTTGAAGCACTTCCTTGTCCCTTTTAGGTAGTTCCCATGGAGAAACTTTCCGCATGTTTTGGCATGTGGGTCACTGAGTTTTCTTTCCACCTTTTTCATTAGATCCTCCATCTTGAAACTCCATCTTTCATTTCATGTCACCATAGTCATGAGTCCATTCTCCAAACTTCATCTCCACTTGGAGAGAACACCGAACTACTTCTTCATAACTCCCAAAGTCTCAAATTGTAAGAGCCTTTTGAACGTGAGGTTTTAATCCACAAAAGGATCGATCAATTTTTCTATCATTGTTGATAACGAAAACCCAATGCGTACCTTGAAATCATTGAAAAATTCACTTCATAGGTTGTGATAGATTCTTCTTCTTTTTGCTTGAGCTCTATGAATTCTCTCTCCTTCTTTGTGTGAAGAGTTCTTGGGAAATACTTGTTAAGAAATATTATCATAAATTCATTCCATTCCATCTCTTCAAATTCTTCTCTTGTCTTGGGGTTCTTAATCAAATTCTACCATTGATCAACCTCTCAATCTGGATGATAAACTTTTAGAGTCACCTTATATGTATCAGAATAGTGAATCACCGAAATGATATTATCAATGGAGTTGACTCACTGCTCTGCAACTAGTTGATCAGAAGATCCACTAAACATCGGTGGTGTTTTACTCATAAAACATTCAATATATAGTTTCTCCCTCTTTGGTGAAGGAAAAAGTTCCCCATTATTATGGTTATTGTTCATAACCTGAGATAGTTGGCTAAGCATCGCCATGAAGTTCTGAACTCCACCTCCCAAATCATTGGGGAGGTCGTTCGGGCAATCGTCCCATTGGACCTTGCACAAGTTGTTGGACTGGTTTCTCCTGGTTCCCACCATTTTCTAAAATAGAAAATGTTAGAACAAAACATAAGTCATCAAGTCATAAATCACTTATTTATTTGATCAGTTTATACTAGAATCATAACATATGGGATCCCTATGTAAAGCTTCTTGTGTGCATATTTTTACATAGTCTCATAGTAGAGGTTTTCTCTAGGGTTCACTAATCCTAATTCAATAATTAACTAAACCTTGCCTCTGATACCACCTATAGAGACCCAATCCATTCCCATTATAGCCTCAACTTCCACCAAGGAACGTATTACGAGATTTTACGGAAGAATCATCCCACATACACCAACATGAGAAGAGTCAAACACTTGGGATGTAATGATTGCACAACTTTGTGTTTTTACAGATATCTCTACATCAAGGTTTTGGGGTTTCGATTATATATTTCTATCAAACATGCACGATATAATGGAATGCATAGAACCAGAATCAAATACAACATTTTCCATTCTTGGGTAAATAGGAAGTGTACCTTGTACGACTTTATTATCTTGATCCACCTCAGAAGTAGTGATGGCTTAAGACTTCCCTTGTTCATTGGGATTGGATGGATGCTGACGGTGATTACCCTAGAGAACACGAGGTTTAGTGCACTAGTTTTTATATTGTCCTAGCTCCCGATTGTTGAACCATTGAACCATGAGTGGTTCTCTCCATTCATTAGCTACATTTTCCTTTTTTTGTCATTTCATCACTCTTGATCATGATGTACTTATTTCCCACACATGAATCATTTCCCCATCCCGTTGAGGCAGTTCCCATGGTGCAACATTCCACATTTTTGGCATGTGGATCGTTGAGTTTTCTTCCCACCTTTATCATTAGATCCACCGGCTAGAAACTCTATCTTTGTTTTTTTATCACCATAGACATGGGTCCATTATCCAAACTCTATATATACATTTAGAGCACACTCAAAAACATCTTCATAACTCCTAAAGTATCTAATTTCAAGAGCCTTTCAATGTGGTGGTTTTAATCCACTAAATAAGCTATCAATTTTTCTATTATTGTTGTTAACAAATCCCGAAGCGTACTTTCCATGACTTGTGAAATTCGATTCATAGGTTCTAACAGATTATCCTTCTTTTTTCATGATATCTTTTAATTCTCTCTCTATCTTCATGAAAAGAGTTCTTGGGAAATAGTTGTTAAGAAACATTATCTTAAGTCTTCCCATTCCATCTCTTCAATTTCTGCCCATGGCTTGGTGTTCTTAATCAAAGCCCACCGTTGATCGGCTTCTCCAACTAGATGATAAACGGAAAAGGTAACCTTCTCCATGTCAAAACAGTGAAGAACAAAAAATATCTTCTCCATGGATTTGACACACTGTTCTGTATCAATTGGATCAGAAGATCCATTAAACGTCTGTAGTTGTTGCCACATTAAACATTCGACAACCAGTCGCTCCCTCTTTGGTGATGTAGGATGTTACCCCTTATTATGGTTATTGTTCATAACCTGAGATAATTGGTTTAGAATTGCCATGATGGTCTGAACATCACCTCCCAAATCATTAGTGATGTCGTTCGGGTAATCGTTGCATTTGACCTCACAAGATTTGTTGGCCTGATTTCTCTTGGTTCCCACCATTTTCAAAAATAGAAATGGATAGAACAAAACATAAGTCAACAATTCATGATAAAATAACCTATTTATTTTCAAAATTTATACCAAAATCAAAACATATGGGATCCCAATCTATATATTCTTGTGTGAAAATTTGTACTTAGTCTCATTTTAGTGGTTTTCTCTAGGGATCACTAATCATAATTCCTAAATTTACTAAACCTTGCCTCTGATACCAACTATAGCGACCCAACCATTTCTTATATTACTATTAAATAATTTTAATGATAAAAAACATAATAGTATTATACATAGAGGATCCAAAGGTTAATTTATTGGGAAAACTAGGACCATACATAACAATTACAACATCAATCATAAACATTTATTTAATTATTTCTTCTCTAGCTTCTTATTGGCACTTGGCATCTCCTTAGTACATGTAGTCACCTGAGGATATACATAAAAAGGGATGAGATAAAATCCCTATAAGATAATATATAATAACAATATAAAAATGGGAAAGCATAACCATAACATAGGAAAAACATCATGAACATTAGAGGAATTTTAAATAAGAGACTTGAAATGTGGCAATACATAAAAAAACATCATGTCTTATTGGTTAACTAACACACAAAATTGTGAAAAAAGATATCATTTTGTTCACACATCTTTTCACATTAACTCATGAGATTCATCCCTTTACTCAATGCATTGGAGTGCTGTATAATTCTGGGATCACCCGTCACATTGAAACATTCATATTGTGCTATATATTTCTTGGTGCACCCGTCACATCATAACATTATCATTTATCATGCATTCCACAGTGAACATATATAAAAAATGAACATAACTAACCCATTTATATGAATTATTTTCATCTCATTAGAACACATTCATAAACATTGGGTTCCCAAAAATTATGTGGGAATAACATACTTGATACTATAACCATCAATCATGAGTGAGTAGTAAAAGGTTTGTTTTTGAAAGAAGATTTCTTTTGGAAAACATTTATTTGACATAAACATTAGTATAAAACATGTATATCATATAAAAGGTAGGAAAAATATGAAAAAATGATTTATAATGAGTGAACATACCAAAAATAGAGTGAAAGAGGGAGAACCTGATGAAATAAATTTGGGTTTGAGATTTTTCCCTTACCTTGTATCTGAATGTTTTCTGTTCTTTAAAGTAATGTATAACCACATTAAATTCATTAATTTAAAATTACATAACCTTTTCTACATTAATAGGGTTAATTTTTGTTCCATTGTGTTATTTTATGGGCATTTTTATGAGTTATAGTGTTTAAAAACGTTGTTCGAGAATGTTTGTTTCTATAGTTTTTTTGAGTGGTTCACTTGTATTCATAAATGAATGTTCATGTAGAACATGGATAAACATTAAAAATGATATCTCATGTTATTCATGATATTAAAGAATTGTAAATGATCTTATAATGAGTTATATAATATACCATATGGATGAATCATTAGGTAAGACTTAAATGATGATGATTTGGGATAATTTGGGTGTTTTTTCGACCACAATGAACTTGTTTTGATTTATTATTTAGTAATAAATACATATGTTAGTTCCAAAACATTAAATACGACATAATACACATAACGTATTCTGGTTCAACCATAATAATGGATTCGTGGCCTGATCTGAAAGAAAAAATCGAAAAAGAAAACATGTCGTTCTTGAAGGTGATAGATTAACACCTCACGGACAACATTTTATTTTATAAAATAAAAGGAAGTGGAGAAGGGGGATGGATTGTATAATATCTCATTAGTACAATAGAATTATAGAATTTGTATTAATTTGGAGTTACCAAACCATGTGGATGAATATAGGTGGAGAGATAATAAGAAAAGAACATAAAATTGAAAGGAAATTAAAGGAAAAAGGAAGGGAAATTACATTTTAATCATCCTCTTGAGATCCTCATTAGGGGACCTAGGCTTGGTCTTTTGATAAGAACAATAGATCTTAGACGTGGTACAGGGGCTAGGGAAGATGTTTGGGTAGATTTTAGAGAACACTTGAAGCTTCAGTGGTGTGAGGAAATGAGGGTGTGAATGGTGGTATTTGTAGTGGAGGGGAGAGGAGTTATCTTAATATTTAATTCACTAGTTTATTAATTTCCCCTAAAATACTAAATAGTGATTATTCAATGAACAAGAATAGTAAAGAGGGAAACTGAGTTCGAGAATTGGGTGCTTACAACACTTGTGATGTTAGGAATAGGGAGTTTAAATTATAATGTATTTATATGTTAAATTCATGTATATTACTATTCACCAAAAATTCACATATTTCAGAAAAATCCCAGAAATTCACCCCAACTATTTTTCGATGTGTAGAATCCAATGAAAATTCCATTTTTCAAAAAAAAATCCAAATAATATTATTTAAATCTTTAATTAAAATCATAATTTATTACCAAAACCATTTTTCAAAACATTCATTGACTTATTCTAAAATATAGGTATATCATACATTTAACTTGAATATTATTTATATATTATCATAGTTAAGGTTACTATTCATTAGTGTATATAACTATTCAAAAGGGTATGTCACTATTCATAAGGTAGGATATTATTCACCAAAAATTAAGTTTTTCTTTTTGGGCTCCAAATAACTAACTGATTGCAACCATATATGTCAGATTTTTGAAATTCCAAACCTAGAAGTGAAAACTTATATTTAAACTTCACTTTGAAATTAGTAGTTCATTATGTTGTGTTTTCATGTGATTTTATGATAAATTTATAAAATGTGGATTTTCATTTAAAAATATTGGGTCGTTACAAAGTATATTCACGTCATACTCTGATTAGAGTAAATATTCTATATGAAAAATTCCTTATTCCATAAGGATCCACTAATAGTGTTTATAGAGGAGGAGATTATTGAATTCAATGAATATATAGATAGTATATCCCATGCATCATGGTAGCATTCATGGCTACTATGATCAAGAAGCATCCAAAATATATGAATGTGTATAGTATGTTTTCCCTTATTAAGGATATTTATTAGGTCAATGTAGGTATTGATAGGTACAAGACATCCAAGGAACTCATTACATTTATGTTTAAAGAATATATTATAGTTTTCCTTCTTTATTCAACGTGATTGGCTTCAGTTACCCTCTTTATCTTTTTGGTTTCGTGCTACAAATATTTGAATGAATGCATCTCTTGCTTGACTCACCTCCTCTGAGAATCATTAGATTCACTTTGTATTTTTTTATAATCAATATTAAAAATGTTCTCCTAGATCAAATTATGTTCAGTGAGTTTCATATGGAATGTCCTATGCAAGACATTTGGTATGATAAATTCCTATAAGGGGGACCCAAAGAGGGTATTGTTCAGGTGTGTTTCGATTCACATATGGATGGTGGGTTCAATTCATCTTCCAGAGGCTCCCCACCTCCACAGTAGATCAGGATGGGGATAGCACCTAGGTCTCTAAATGGGACGTCCCTAGCTGTTGTGGTTTTTTCACAGTCCCTGCATGGAATTTTTACAATATCTCAATCTAAACACAACACTCATTTAAATTTGTCTCAATTTATTTATGGTCATGGGTCTAGGGCCATATAAAGATAGAATAATTATCATTGATATTTACTCTCATTTAGAACTGTTGTGGCCGGGGTGCTCAAGGTATAATAAATTTTATAAAAAATGAATTCTTTCATAACACAATATCTCATTTGGTTTTATTGGAGACACCCAAAACTCCTTGAAGATGGAATATTTTCCATGGAGAGTTAGGGATATGAAGTATCGTCATTTTAATCCCCACAATCTAAATGTATGTATGTTTTGGAAACATAATATTTCATTGGACCCAATAGATGTGTCTGATCAGTTCATCACATGTAAAAACATTTATGGCTCGTTTGATGTCCATTTCTCATTTTTGTTTGCGAAATGCAAAGCTCAGTTACAGGAGGATCATTGTTGTGATCTCAGTGAATTAAATTCTAGCACCTCCCCATGGTTTGTCAGGGGGTGTTCAGTATTATGGCTATTCCTATGGTGAGAAAATGGGTGGGTGCCATCCCCAGAAAGAAATTCATTATTTTGTTGATTTCATGGTGAGGTGTGATCTTGAGGACTTAGGGTCTGTGTGGGATCCGTTAACCTGGTTTAACCACAAGAGGTGTAGAAGAAGAACTTGGTTTCAACTGGATCGATATTTTTCTAACTAATATGATATTTTCACTTACACTAATTTGACGGTTTCTCACCAGTTTCAGAGATTTTCTTATCACTCCCCCTTGCACATTGAAATTGCATCTAACGGGGACCAGGGGGAGGGAAATTTTCTTTCTCACAACTGTGGAAGGAGGACGATGGCTTCCAGATTTTGGTGCAGGAGTCGTGGATTGATCCCATTTCTAGACACTCAAGGAAAAGGTATCACAATAAGCTCAGTTGACTGTGATCTGACATCCATGTGTGGGTATGGAACCATCTATCAATCATGAAGGACCTTGATTATATTAGTATGATGATTGGAAGGCTTGAATCTGATATGGATAATACATAGAAAAATCCCCTTTTAAGGAGATGGACTGTAAAAACATGATACATTATGAGAATTATTCATTTTAAATTCATTGATGTCTTGTGTTGTATGCTACACCAAAAGGAGCTTGCACTACATACATCCCTAACTTGGCTTGCATTACACACAATCACAACCTTCCTCGACAGTGTTTGTTGTACGCAATACCAGGTTACACTAAACAACGATATATTGTTGTTATGGAATAGCCATTATGAATAGTATTAATTGAATTTTCAATTTTATAACATTATTATTAATCTTAAACATTTTCTAGAACATGGTATGAGAGGAAAATAATTTTTTTGGGTAAAATAATTATTTTTAAAAAAATGCAGTTTTGCAGCCTTTTGATGGAACACCCGCATTAAATCTTGTTTTTGACATGTTTATAAGTTCAATTTGAAAAAATAATATTCTTATTTGGAATCATAATATAAAAATTTACTTTGGATAAATTTTTCATTTTATTCTGATAACTTTCATATTTTAATGAATAGTAAAAACACGTTATATTTTAATTAAAAACCACTTTTTTCAACGCAATAATTTATATGGATAAATTATAATATTTAATGGTTTTAAAGTATAAATATAATATATTTTAACAATTAAATATATTGTTTTTCATTTCCATTAATTTTACATTGAATTAATTGGTAAAAACATTTCAATCGTTGGCAATATTTTAACTTTTAAAACCCATTTTCTTTACAACAGGATAAATTTTAAATTAATTATTGTAACTTATGTGTTTTGAATTTTGAAAAATGGATTCCATATTTGAATTAAGTGGGTCCAAATTATGTTAATAGGTTACTTTTATTTTTTTGATATTATGAATAGTAAGTACGGTAATTTTTATTTAATACAGTTAAAGGTAAATCAGGTAATTAAGGGTAAAAATAAGATTATAAAATTTCCCCAACACCTGCCTAAATTCAATTGGATGACTAAAAGTAGACCCATATCACCTAAGGGTTGGAATAGAATCATTTTATAGACTTTTGACCATGAAAATAATTTAATTATTATTAAAACCAATGAAAGTGACAACATGTAACTCCCTTAAATCTTATAAGTATAATAATTTTAATTTAGTGATAAACCTCATGAAACATCGAACATGAATAGTCACCAAAAAGATAATACAATTATCTACATCATGTGGATTTATTTAAAATTTTTAGGGATTAAATAAGTATCATTAAAGTTGACACAATAGTGATGTTGAAATTATTTTATTGATTGAAATATAAAATAAATCATTTTAAAAATATTAAAATAAATATTATATGAACTATTAAATGTTCTCCTCTAATTTTATATAAAAATATGACATGTTATGAATATATTGAAGCTTTTATTTAGAACATATCTTCTGTGAGGATTTTATATAAATTCAAATAAATGAATAGTGTAAAAAATTGACACTATTGCTATTTTATGAAAATAACATAATATAAAATTGTTTAAAATTCACACAAATATTTATAAAATTATAAATTAAAATTTATATGGTCGAAAATGTCATAAATTATCCAATTATAGAAAATTAACAACTTATAAGTAATTATTTATAATGATATAAAATTTAGAATATTATTACCACAAATAAATTTGAATATATTAAATAAGGATAAATCAAGTTCATAATGTTTAAAATAAATTCCCAACATGAATAAATTTTATTGGTTGATGAGATAACAACCCTATCTAATCTAATATTAAAATTTGAGTAATTTTGGATGTTTTAATGTGAGGTTTGATTTATTATATATTTTTATATTCTGATAATATTTTATATATAAATCATGTTTTACATTATAGAAGTATGTAACCATGATATAAGTAGTTATATGAATAATTACAAGTCAAAACACAGACAATAAATGAAAGTATTTTACCCAAAACGCTACTTTAACATGAATTTACAATAGAACGAGTAATATAAAGTCATAAGTGAACCATATATGATATTATTACAATGGATATGATTATGTCATAAGTCAATGACATTATTTAAATCATAATAAATAAGTTTTGGATACATACGAAGCATATCAGACATAAGGTAAGAGAAAATCTTGCAATCTCATTTTTATCCAAGATTGCTTATACATCAGAATTTGCTGGGGAATATTTGTCATCCACATCCATGTTTCCTCATTATGTAATATTATATATATCCTGCTACAATTTTTTAAATCCAATTTTACCCATTGGTGAGTTTTTAGTAAAATATTTCAAAGGAATCTTTTGTCGTTTTTTTGTATGAGGTACATTTTTGGATTTTCCGGCCAATGAACGAGAAGAATGTTCTTTTATCTTATATGACATGAATGGATTTTTATGATTTCATAGAACATTATTTCCATGAATCTTACTTTACAAGTTTTTATTTTTATTTTTAATACATTTCTTTTAGTTTAAAATTATAAGACATGTTAAGGAAGGAAAAATATTTTTGAAGTAGAAAGGATATTTTCCTCATGAATGGAGTTCAAGTGTTTTATCAAAATTATTTTCCATCTACGATAATATAAGATTATTTTTATATCCCTATGTATAAACTGATTTGATTATGTTGTAGGGAATTATTTTTAAGATGTCCTTTTATCTTATATGGATTATGTTATGATGGAATGATGTTTAAGAATCCCATTTTTACAACAAGGGTTATGCTATGATTTATGATTTTGTGGAACACATAAGAATGGTTTCATTATGAGATGGTTAGGATCTATATCTCTCTCCAATGCATTTGGTAATGATTTATATCTCAAGATATAGACATGGGTGGAATGATAAGTTAATCCGGTTCAGTGATACATGTCTCGAATGAGGAGTAAACTCGATTCAGAAAGGGACTTTGTCCACTGAGATTGTCTTGGATGAAATGGCATGGATACAATAAAAATCATAACATGTGCTTAATGGTTTCCATAATTACATGTTTTATTCCCATGCTATTTTATCATGATTGATGTTCCTTTATGATATATGCCTTATGTACTGCCATGTTTTATGTCATTGCTCAAGAATTTTATGTTTAAACATTATGTTCATGTTTTTTAAGTTCAAATGTATATGGTTGATTTTATTCCCTCCATGCTTACCCTTACTGAGCATTTGAGATCACCCTTTATATGTTTTCTTTTCCACAGGATATAAATAAAAGTTTTATGTCAGAAAACAAAAGGGGAAGATCATTATGGGAGATGTTGAAGATCTTTCACAATGCTTAGAAGATTTTGTTCTGAGTTTCCAAAGACACTAAATTATTACGATCCATGAGTGTTGGATTTTTTTATGTATTAAGTATTCTGCATAAGTAATGTAATGTCCATGTACGCCATTATTTGGGTCTCTGAAGTTTTTATCATATGAAACATTAATTCAACCGTTGTAAAATAGGATGCGAGAACTTTAGTGAGATCCCTATAGATAACTCTAAGGTATGTCCATGGTTGTCTCTAAGGTTAATTATATGTATAGGTTACAGTACTAGAAATATGGATATGATCATCGAATTAAACTTATGATGTTAGATATTGAAGGTATTCCCCCTTTATTTTTTTGTTTTTCTAATATGATTTTTTCCTCTAACACTATTCTTTTTGGGTGTTTAAAAAATGGCTAGAAACATGAAGATTCACGATAATGGAGGATATGATGGACAGTGGAATGATATACATTGTGAGAAACCAAATGAAATTGGATCTAGAAGTCCATATATCATTATTGTGGATAATCATTAATCTCCTAATATGATCAATAATATCAACTTTGTTATGTTTCCTAACTCAGCTAATAGGAGAAAGATGAAGTATTATGATGACTATAAAGGAAAGAAATTTCATTTTTCCTCATGTAAATCATATGGGAAGAGGCTTTAGGGAGAATGTTTCAAAATAATTGGAAGATTCGTTTGGTGTGGAAAATATGGACACAAAGTCAATAATTGCAACTGAAAAGGATCAGTTAACATCATGGGCAAGGATAATGGTATTTCTAAGATATCAACAATGGTTAAATGTTTTAAATTTAGAATGTACGAGCATTATTCACATAAATTCCCTAAGATAATGTCTCATGAAGAGAATCAGCATGGTCGTATGGGTAGTATTTATGTTGATGATGATGAAGAGACTACAAATGATTTGTGAGATGAATGAATTGTTCAAGCTCGGTCAGTGGTTTAAGATGGTAGTGGAATGATTGTATGTTTATAAAGATTTATGTTGTCTATGTAATTTAATTGTATTATGGAATAAAGAAACATATAAGGATTGTTACACTTTTGTTTTTCCTAAAGTATTTGAAAGTATATGTTGAATGGTACCATTAACCATGAAAGGGTATTCAAATATTTTTGGAAAGTATATGATATGCGCATAATGAAGGGATAAGGAGATATGGAGATGTTTGATGGTATTAATGAGCTCGTGTCTGATATAAGGACAAAGTGATATCATGGTTTGAGTATATAGAAATTTTGGGATTTTAGTATGTGGAAAGTGTTCAATTTTGATAGAATTCATATTTTCCCTATGGTTCTATAGTAATTCATGTTGCAAGAGAATATAATATTATGGTGTTCACATGTTTGGAATGAGATCCACAAGATATATCTTATGATATATGGGGGATAAGTGATGGTATGCACATGCTTGGTTAATGACCATTCTAGTAATGGTTTTCATTATACTATGAGATTGGAAAAATGTGTTTTGGATAAGTCTAAAGTCTGGAATGGATTATATCGGACATCAAATTGTATTGTTTAAGGCTAGAATTTTTTTTGATATTATTTCTGTAACATTATAATGGTGATGTTTTAGAAAAAAAAAAGACAACCTGTAGGACAGGAGACAACACGTCATGTCGGAAACAGTTGTGGGAATAGAACTGACAATTGATGTGCGACATGTCTTCATCGCCTACAACTGTCCTACCAAAAGTCCCTGGTTAGTATAAATTAGTTTTAATTAATTAAGTTGTATGATATATGAAGTATAAGTCCATTTTAGGAACCATATACGATTAATATCACCATAGATGGACTTATGTATAAATTTTTTTTTTCTAAACTTGTGTTTTGAGACATATAGAATGACCATTAATTCTATCACATGATATGCTAAAACATCACAAAATACAAAATCAACTTAATTTCTTTAAGAGATGAAGTGGAAATTGTTTGAGACACGAGCAACGGTGAGATTGTACCAAAATAAAGTAAGTAATTATTCATATTAAAATTATTCAAATTTAGGGAAATGGTCTTGAAAACCAAAAGTGTTGTCCTAGTGTCCTCATATACGATGAATTAGATGGTACCTTATATCAACACAAATTTATGGCTTTTTGATTATTGGATTTTTCATAGCCATGTTCTCTACCACTCTCCATCAGAACATGATGGTTAGATTTCCCTTCTATATCCATATTTACACATATGTTCTCATATGTGGAAGCCCAGTGATTTGTTAATTTGGTTAACTGTTACGTTTCATAATTTAGTTTTTAATGTTTTGTTTTGGTATTCCTTTTTAGATGTGGGTTTCAATGAAAGAAACTTTCAAGTAGTAAACCATTTATAACCCTGACGAATTTCGAGGGTGAAATTAATTTTAAAGGGGGTAGAATGTAACAACCCGAGATTTTATGAGAATTATTCCTTTTAATTTCTTTGATTTCTTGTGTTGTACACTACACCAAAAAGATCTTTCGCTACATGCATCCCTGACTTGGATTCCATTACACGCAATCACAACCTTCCTTGATAGCATGTATAGTACGCAATACTGGGTTTCACTAAATAACGATATATTTTTATTATGGACTAGCCGTTATCAATAGTATTAACTAAATTTTTAATTTTATAACATTATTATTCATCATACACATTTTCTAGATCTTGGTATGAGAACAAAATAAATTTTTTGTGTAAAATAAGTATTTTTCAAAAAAAATCATTATTGCCACCTTTTGATGGCGCAGCCAATTTAAATCTAGTTTTTGACATGTTTATAAGTTCAATTTGACAAAATAAAACTCTTCTTTGGAATCAAGATATAAAAATTTACTTTGGATAAAAGTTTCATATTATTCTGATAACTTTCATATTTTAATGAATAGTAAAAACATGCTCTATTTTAATTAAAAACAACTTTTTTAATCGGATTAATTTATATGGTTAAATTATAATATTTAATGGTTTTAAAGTATAAATAAAATTTATTATTAATATTTAAAATAATTTATGTCATTTCCATTAATTTTACATTGAATGCATAGGTAAAAACATTTAAATCATTGCAAATATTTTACCTTTTAAAACCCATTTTCTTAACAACACGATAAATTTTAAATTAATTACTACAACTTATGTGTTTTGAATTATGAAAAAATGGATTCAATATTTGAATTCATTGGGTCCAAATTAGGTTAATAAGATACTTTTATTTTATTGATATTATGAATAGTAACTACAGTAATTTTTATTTACTGCAGTTAATGGTAAATCGGGTAATTAAGGGTAAAAATAAGATTATAAAATTACACTAACACATGGAAAAATTCAATTCGATGACTAAAAGTCGACCCATATCACCTAAGGGTATGAATAGATTCATTTTATGGACTTTTGACAGTGAAAATAATCTAATTATTATTAAAACCAAAGAAAGTGACAACATGTCACTCTATTAAATATTATAAGTATAATAATTTAAATTTAGTGATAAACTTAATGAAACATAAACCATGAAAATTATCCAGAAATATAATAATATTATCTACATCATGTGGATTTATTTAGAATTTTTAGGGATCAAATAATTATCTTTTAAAGTGACACAATAGTGATGTTGAAATTCTTTTATTGATTGAAATATAAAATAAATGGGTTTTGAAATATAAAAATAAATATTATATGAACTATTTAATTTTATCTACTAAATTTATAGATAAATATTACATGTTATTAATCTATTAATTCTTTTATTTCTAACATATCTTCGGTGAGGATTTTATTTAAATTCAAATAAATGAATAGTGACAAAATTGACACTACTGTTATTTTATAAAAATAACTTTATATAAAATTGTATAAAAATCACAAAAATATTTAAAAATTATAAATTAAACAATATATGGTCTAAAATGTCATAAATTATCCAATTATGTAAAATTAACAACATATAAGTAATTATTTACAATTATTTAAAATTTAGAATAGTTTTACCACAAATAAAATTAAATAGATTAAATAAGGATAAATCTAGCTGATAATGTTTAAAATAAATTACCAACATGTATAAATTTTATTGGTTGATGATATTACAACCCTATCCCATCTATTATAAGAATTAGAATAATTTTGGATGTTTTTATGTGGGGTTTAATTAATTAGAAATTAATATTTTTGAGGTTTCCAAAGGTTTCCCTATTCTCCCTTATAAAAGAGCACCTCCTCTCTCTCTCCACATCACACAATTTTGAGCCTTAAATCTCGGCCAAACCCTGCCCATTTACCTTCAAAACCTCCCTAGATACATACTAGAGGTCTTGGTATTCTTCAAAGGAAACTTTTAGTGCCCTAATAGGAGGTTCTAAAGTGGCGTGTCGAAGAAGAGGTAATCTCTTCTACCGATTCATTCATGTTTCCTTCTTCATAAACTTCTTCTTCTTTAGTTTATTCGTTATAAAGTAATCACATCAGTATCAATAATATACTGATTTTTTATTATAAATATGAAACAACCCCATTCCCCTTCTATCTATCCTACGGAAAATGAAATCACCACGCATGCGTACATAAGGAAATACCGTCTCCACGAAGTGGTGTAATCTTTTTTTCCACCACCACCTTCCATGGATGGGTATAATGGTGTAACGAATTACTATATAAATGGAAATTATAACATGATACTAATTATGAGATATTATATCATTCACTCTAATTCAATTCAATATTTATTGGAATGATATCATCGCTCGTGCGTGCGTATGAATTACGGTCTCCACGATGCGATGAGATTCATTCTCCAAGGTAACCATTAAAAATGATTAAAAATTATATATATTAAATAATAATAAAATATATGAAATATTAATGATACTGGCCTTATTTATATTTTATTTAATTACTTCTATTCAATTTAATAATGAAATGAAAACAACGTTCATGCGTATGTATGGCCTACCGTCTCCATTAATGGTGTATTTCCTTCCATTTATCAATCTATTATATATATTTATATTCTGAAAATATATTATATATAAATCATTTTTTACATTTTAGAAGTAATTAATCATGATCTATGTAATCATATGAATAATTACAAGTCAAATCACGGATGATAAATGAAACGATTTTACCAAAAATGATACTTTAACATGAATTTACAAAAGAACGTGTAATATAAATTCATAAGTGAACCATATATGATACCATAACAGAGAATATGATTATTTGATAAGCCAATTAAATTATTTAAATCATTATACATGAGGTTCGGATACATATGAAGCATATTAGACATAAGTTAAGGGAAAATCTCACAATCTCATTTTAATCTGATATTGTTTATAATTCAGAATTGACAGGGGAATATTTATCATCCACATCCATGTTTCCTTAATATGTAATATTATATCTATCCTCCTACAATTTTTTAAATCAAAATTTAACCATTGGTGAGTTTTTCGTAAAATATATAAAAGAAATATTTTGTCATTTTTTAGTACGACGTACTTTTTTGACTTTTCCGGCCAAAGTACAAGAAGAATGTTTTTTAACTTATACGACATGAATATATTTTAAGGATTTACTAGAAAATTATTTACATGAAGCTTCCTTTACATGTTTTTTTGTTTATTTTTAATCAACTTCATTTAGTTTAAAATTGAATGACATGTTAAGAAAGGAAAAATATTTTTGAAGTTGAAATGATATTTTCCTCATGAATGGAGTTAAAGTGTTTAATCAAAATTATTTTCCATCTAAGATAATATAGGATTTTGTTTCTATACCTATTTTTAAATTTATTTGATTATGATATGAGGTAATTATTTTTATTATTTCCATTTATCTTATATGGATTATGTTATGATGTCATGATTTTTAAGAATCCCATTTTTATTACATCGGTTATGCTATGATTTATGATTTTTTGGCACACATAAGAATGGTTTCATTATGAGATGGGTGGGACCAATATATCCATACAATGAATTGAGTAAATATTTATATTTCATGAGATTGTCATGGTTGGATCGGTAAGTTAATCTGGTTTCGTGATACAGGACAGGAACTGGGAGTGACTCGATTCATAAAGGAACATTGTCCACTAAGATGGTATTGGCAGCAATGCCTTGGCTACTATGAATATCATAACATGTTATTAATGGTTTCCAAAATTAAATTTTTTATTCCCATGCTATTTTATCATGATTGATGTTCTATTATGATCTATTCCATATGTATTTACATGTTTTATATCATTGCTCAAGATTTTGATGTTTAAACATTATGTTCATGTTTTTTAAGTTCAAATGTATATGGTTTGTTTTATCCTCTCCATGCTTACCCTTACTGGGAATTTGAGCTCAATCTTTATATGTTTTATTTTTACCAAGATATAAATAAAGGTTTTAGGTTAGAAATAAAAAAGGGTAAGATCTTTCTGGGAGATGATGATGGTCTTTCACAACGATTTGAAGATTTTATTTCGAGTTTCCAAAGACAATAAAATATTATGATCCTTGAGTGTCGGTTTTTGTTATGTATTAAGTATTCCGAAAAAGTAATGTAATGCCCATTTAATCCAACATCTGGTTCCCTACATGGCATATAAAAAGAGAACATTTTCTGAGATTCTTCTCATGAAAGAGCGTATTTCCATAAAAAATTATCATATTAAATGGATGTGTGAGGGAGATCGAAACATGGGATAATTTCACACCTTCATCATTGAGAAATGGTGTAGTAATAGACCGAACATCCTTATGGAGGATAGTACTTATTATAATGACCAGGATGTGGTTGGAAATATTCTAAATGACTTTTCCAAGAATCTTATATCAGGGGTTAATTCTGACATATATAATTGTTATCCGAAGGGGTCAATGAAGAACTATTTGAGGGTATTCCTTGTGTGGACTTAATGTAAATTAATTAAAGTCTAGAAGAAGTTCCTAATAAGGTGGATATTTGGGATGTGGTGTGGTTTCTCAATCCATAGAGTGTTCTAGGAATGGTTGGGTTCTATGGATCTTTTTATAGAAGATTTTTGGTTCTGGTAAAGACCGAATTGATTTAAACTATGTAGGATTTTTCCAAATATGGATGCATGCCGCATGTAGCTTGTGCCACTAACATGTTTGTTGTGCTCAAAGTTAAGGTTATTTATTCTTTGAATCATTAAATTACAAGTTGATCAAGTAAATTCCTATATATATTATTGGACATCAGTCATAATATTAGGATTTATAATTACATATCCGAGTGTATCTCTGAAGAGTAGCATGGTTTCATAAAAGGTTGCTCGATTCAAGGATCCATTAATCTAGCTCAAGAAGTCCTCACATATCATAATACAAAATCCTTCGACTCAAATATAACATTCTGACTAGATATGAACCTAGATTTTGAATGAGTGGAGTTGAGAATTACCCTCAATGTTCTGTCAAAGTTAGGCCTATCTATATGGGAGAAGGATTTATTATAACAATGATTTAGTTCTAAATAGATCTTGATATACTTTTAGGGAAAGCAATATGGTTTCTTCAGGATTGTATATGGTATAAGGCATGGTGCCACGATCTCTCTGACTCTTTTTATACTGTAACATGACTTGTTCAGTACGGATCTCAATCACAACATTGTAAAAGACATAATTATACAAAACCGAACTCGGTACCACTCTCTTTAATTGTCTCCCATAATGTTGACTGATTAAACAATCATGATTGTTAATGGAAGTTATTGATAAATTAGGGGCTGCAATTAAATTCTGGATATATACAGTAAGAGGAGTGGGAAGATGGTCAACATGGATAAATTAAGTGTTTTTATTGCGAGCAGATGTTAGGAAACAATTAATGGTGTTTTGGAAAGGATCATGGGTATTCCCAAAAAGAAATGTTTCCCATGGATTATCTTGGGGATCCATTTTTCACTAAGAAGGTAATTGTGAAGCATTTTCACAAGATGATTCAGAAAATAATAGGTAGAATTCTCAATTGGAAAAACCGAATCTTGTCATTTCGTGGGATATTTACTTTGATTTATTGTGTTCTTTAATTGATCCCTATTCACATCCTCTACTAAATTAAACTGCACAAAGTATTTATCCATAGAATTTACTAGTTCATGGTCACTTTTTTGTGGGATGCACACTCGGATGGGTAGCATCACTGGGCTACTCAGGGAAGACTGGGAAGATCATTTGTCGGATGGTGGCATTAATTTCTACTGCATAGCCAATGTAATTCATGGTATTCTCACTAAGATCATTTGAAAATTCATTCAAGGTAAACCACTGTGGATAATGTTCATGAAAGATATGTCTGAGACATGCTTGGATCTTCCGAAGGATATTACTTCTGCAATCTAGTCTCTGGTCCAACCTCTCATTCTTGATTCTGATCAACAAATCTCGATGGATCTTTGGCAAGGGGGGAAATTAACCTTTGGAATTACAATTGTGCAGGCTCTTAGCTAAACATCCTTGGATGCCTAGTGTGAGAATCCAAATTTATAAATTCTAGTAGTTACCTGAGATCCATGCATTCCATTATAGACATGGATTAACCTATAATTTTTGACAGCACTGGGTTGAACTCTGAACCAAAACAATGTATTTTCATAGGCTCAAACTCTAGAGTATTTTTTGATAAGGACTTTTGGAGTCTCCAAGTTGAAACTCAGGGTAGCGATGAATGGGGTGAAATTCTATAGTGGAAAAGGATCCAATTAAAAATTAACATTTTGGATTGGATGGCTTAGTATAATGATATTCCCACTAATGATAATATTATGTGGTTCTGTATTTACCTTTCCCATAGGTTTTGTTGATGTAGTGATCCACTAGTTGAAAGTGCCAAGAACCTATTTTTTTGAAATCGACTGGGATATGGCTATTTGGCCAGATTTTGGTCTCTTTCATGGATGGCCTCCTCCTACAAAGGAAAACTCCAATTTTATTCACCACTGGTTGCAAGGGGAAGTCTATAGAATTCTTGAATGATAATAATGTATCATATTATTCTGAAAGATAAAGTTGTCTTGTTTGATCTAGTTCAATTGTGAAATGATGGTGATGAAACCCCTTCTATTTCGGCCATCATGCCCAGCTCTATCACCCCATGTGAGGCCAATATTAGATAGGGAAGGTGGATCAGATGGTTTTGCCACCATGGGGGACTGAAATTGAACATTTATGGCTCTTGCAATTATGGTTTGATGTAGGGAATGTATGGTAATTAGGGACCCATGGGGATATGTGATTCTGAGTTTCAATGCATATCATGGTACATGGGAATCCCTCATTACAGAGGCTATGCTTATCTCACTTTTCTTATTCTATGATCTCAGCCAAATTTTCTCCTAGTAGGTATTGAAACTGACTCATATACAGTACATAATTGTATTTGTGGCATACATTGAACTCCATGGTCTATCGAGAAGACTATACAAAGGTGAAAACATTTTCTTCACAACAATATTGAGATGAGCCATGTGTGGCATGAAGGGAACAGTACTGAAGAATTTTTAGCATCTAAGGTTATGCAGGGTGATAAAATCTCTTATTTTTCTAACATTGTATCATTTTATCTGGAGTGATTCAATATGTCTCATGTGGAAGAATTGGGACTTCACTAAATCAGGCACTCCTGATCACTCGGGTTGTCTCCCTCATTTGTAGTTCTCCTTATTGACGGTGTACTGTCCTTAGATTTTTAAAATATAAATAAAATTTAGTTTTTCCAGATAGATTATATGGTAATATAATCTATATTAAAATATCAGAATTGTGTTTGTTTATGAAGGATTCTAGAAATGAAATTGTTCATTATAAAACCAATGACATAATAGTAGATTCACCAACAATTATATACCACCATCATATTTGTATCAAATACATTAAATATAGTTTTGTTGAATTCATACTATATACAAAGAGTATGAAAAAACCTTACATAAATGTGCAGTTTAGAAAATATTACCATTTTTTGAATATTTTAAATAATAGATTCCACTTTAATTAATATGAAATATTTTTTGAGATGGTACATATAAATAATTGTAATTATGTACAAGAATAAGTAAGTAATTTGTTGGAAATGGATAATGAATCAAGTTCACATTACTCATATCATGCCACATTTTATAGTATATATTGTAATATACATGAGAGGTATTTGAAATGTTTATTAAAACAGGTATTATTATATTATTTTGAACTAAAATGTTATGTATATTATTTGTTTTTTTAAATTTTAAAATAACTATAGACTCATTTAGTGAAATATATGGAATGGCCACCCAGATCCTTGGTTTCATTCAAACAACATGAGTGTAATTTATCATGTTCAATCTAGTGGTGGATAATATTGCATCATAAATTTTATCAATGAAATATATATATAAATATCTTCATAAATAGGTATATGTCTAATTTCATTGAAAAATAATATGAAAAATTATTTAAATAATCATCTTGGTTATAAGAAAATGAATCCCCTATAAAAGTTTCTAATAAATTACCCTAACCCATATTTCATTATTTGTTTAAAAGTGTATGGGATTATATCTATACTAAGAATTCATTATACCCCATAAAGGAGTAAAGTTATTGAGGCGATGAACTGAACATTTTTGACATTGTTTGATCAATGAATAGTAATGGGAGTCTAATATTATACCTTTATGATATGAATTAAAATCTCATTCTAAACCATGTTGCAAAAATGAATGAAACTAATTCAAATTTGTGTTAATATGGGACCCATTCCAATGATTATTGTTGGGTTATTTTACAATCACAGATTCATAAAACATGACTACATGATTAATAAATGGGTATGAAATATTTGGAGGTTCTAAGAATGTAAAATCATTGTCTATGATTCCCCTTGTTTGTTATAGTAGAAGATTATTGAATATGTACAATTTTTTTGAATATATTGGGTTGAGGGAAGTAGGTTTTATCATTTCTCATAATGATTGTAGTTAGTGAATATTTTGGATCAGGTGAAGATAAGGAAAAGAAAAATATTATTAGTGAACTCAAGGATGGATACATTGAAATGATTCCAGTGTGGAATTATTCTAATTGGGATGAAGTTTCACATGATATTTTAATTAATAAAAAACATGTACATAAACATAATCTCAAGGATTTAGTCTCAACTAGTTCAATGGAAGAAAAAATAGTGATGCAAAGTAATGAAAAAATATCATGAATTAAAAATATTATAAGCGGAACACAAATTTTCACCATTTCATAATATTTTACAAAATATTCATCTCTTATTTATAGAAGTAATTAAATGTCTTAAAATTTCATCATATATAAGAATGAGAATTATTTTTACGAAAAGGAATGGGTTTTCTAAAAGATGTATGTTTACAATATTTATTTTAGTTTCACAAATTAATGTTTCATGAAGATGGAAATATCAAATTGTGAAATCATGATGAATTTTGAAAGAATGGGATTCGATAACTCGTATTCAATGCCAAATAGATTATACAATTAAACAAGGATGTTTGGGGAGGAATATACTAAAAATTAAAGATTGAAGGAAAAGTTTATAAAATTCATGTTAGGTGAAGTAAAGGTTTTATAGACATTGAATATTATATAAAGGGGAGATATTTTATTTGAAATATCTGTCACACAATTGTTGATATAGGATGTAGAGGAAATATAATGATTAGTGATATTGTTAATAGATAAATTCATTAAATTTTCAAAAGGATGAAGTTAAAATAATGAGATCCCCAATCAATTTATTTCCATGTGAAAATTTACATGATTCCTAGATTTTAGTAAATGCACATTTTGTGTGAACCATTATTTATTATAATGGATTATGTTGGTTTAAAGAACAATCTTAAAAAAGGGTACAATTTTCGGTACCTACAATAGTATTGTTTCAAAAATTAAGAATTTTCTAAAAAAAGGAGGATTATGAATGAAATTTTTTCATAAAATAAAGAGTTTCACAGAATAAAAGTTTTCATTAAAAAAGAATAATTATATAAAGAACATGTTCTTCATATATTTCATGTGAAACAATTAATTTAATGACATTAAAAACCGACATTGATGAATGAAGTGTCTCCTGTTAATCATGTACAAATCCTTATGATTCTAATATATACAAGGATACCTACAACTCTATAAATAATACAAGTTCCTTCACTGAATAAGTGTGTGAGAGTGAAGAAGATGCTTTATTTTTTTTTGGTGTGGAGTGAACAAACCACAATACATATAACAATATTTCTCTTGGATCAGCGTGACCATGAAAACATATTATATCCACAGAAATTTGTGAAGCACCATGGATTCTAGTATGACCTACAAAATTTCTGTGTATTTTCCTTAGATAAGAAACATTTTGTGAAGAATTAAAAAATTATAATTCCTCTAGGATATTTTACACTATTGCTTATTTGGGACATTTTTCTATGGATTTCACTAATTCCGAGAGGTTGAATGTGTTCCTTCCAATGGGTGAAAAAATCCTAATATAAGAATAAAAAAATTCATGCACGTTTTTAAAATATCTAACACCTAGATTCATCCCCACTCAGGGTGCATCTAGTTCCAATTATTATGGAGTAAGAGGAAATTCATGATTTGAAAAATATATGTGTTGGGATTCGAAAAATTACTTATAGACACTTCAAATAAATAAACATTTACCTTTTTAAGACATATGTATCTTTATAGGATATCTAAAGTGTGTAAGGATAAATTATCTATAAGTTATTTTTAGAGAAATATTTTATTTTTTGAAATAAAGGCTCAAGTTAAATATGAACTAGAATAATAATAATTCCCAAATTTATTTAATGGGGATATTGGTAATGAGACATAAGTACTAGGTGGGTTAACTAGACATGATAAAGAACAGTAGATACATGATTTTATATTCAATGAGTATGGTGACTCATTATGAATATATAAAAATGAACATATATATTATAATGAATAATTAATTAGGATATACATTTCATGCTCGAAGGGGGCCATGAAATCAAAAATGGACTCCATATACTAGAACCAAATTTCAGTATTTGTAAATCCATTCGTGGATCTAATGTTTGTTGGATAGAAATTGATATTCAATAAGAATTTATATATTGGTGTAAAATTATATACCTACAAAGAATAAAATCAAGATAACGTGTTTATGAAATATCATGGAATAAAATATGAAGAATCCTTATTAGAAGCATTTATGCTAAAATAAATCAAAAATAATGAAGTAATATCATCATACAGTGAATAGACTAATTGTCAAATTGATTTGAAAATATACTTCTACACTATGATCCTTAGTAACGATGCATATATGAAAAAAATAAAAGGGTTTGTGAATCCAATGGATGCTAATAATGAATTAATGTTACAAAGATCCATTTTTTGGTTGATGTAAGAATCCATATCATGGATATTTTTTTAGATGAAGTCATAATAAAATTTGGAATCATATAGAATGAATGTGAGACCTCTGTATAATAATGACATAGCGAGAGTGAATTCATTTTAGTTGTATTATATTATATTTGATATATTTATATTGGAAGTTTAGATATCAATCTTATAGGATATTACTATGCGGTAGAAAAATTCTACTATTTAAAATCATATTTGAATTTTCCTACATTCTATGTATAGTGATCCATATTCATAAATTTATAACTTTTTTAGGTCAATTTTATACTATATAAATTGATAATAGAGTAATGTAATTTTTTATGGAATTGTATAATCTAGGATTATATCAAATTCATCATAGTATAAATCACTATCTATAAATGTTTCCTAAAACACTAGAGGATAGAGAGAGATTGGTAATATGACTCTACAAACATCATTGATTATACCTTTATTTCATTCATTGATGGGTAGTTAGTGTGATTTTGTCTATAAAATATACATGGTAATCCTATCTATCCACATTGTCTTAAGAAGGTGGAAATATATTACTAGGCCTTTGGTGACATCCCCAAGCTACCAAAGGCTGGAAATAAATTCCAATATATTCATTTATATTTTAGGGTTGATTTTACATTTTCAATATTGAAACAACCAATGAAAGATTACCATAACCAAACAAAAAATATAGGATTAATGATGACAATGTATACAAAAAAAAGTGTCCAAACTAACACAAAACCATATCGGAGTACAGTGAATAAAGATAAGCACCAATATCAAAATATATTACCGAAGAAAAAACAAGAAAAATCAAATATATAATGACACAAAAAAACTCAACTCCCATAATAATCCAAGATTCTATTACCCAATACATTAAAATTTTTCATGATGGTGCAATAATGGAATGGGATAATATTAATTTAAATGTACCTTGATAAACAATATATACAAATAAACCAATGTACCCATGCAGTGGGGGTGAGTAATGAATCAGATTTGGTTTTTCCTAAATGACTTCTCAACTCCATCCAATAGGATTGAACAAGTAAGAAAATTTAACTACCTTTTTTAATGAAATACACTTTAAAGAAGTTTATAAAATCATAATATAATTATAAGAAAAAATATTTTCATACAAAAAATAGTTTTCCAAACTAACACATGTTCCATAGAAATAAAAAACAATTCTTTAAAACAATTAAAAAATTTTATTTTGGAATAATCCATTCAATTCCACCAATCAACACATCCAACCGTGAATGAACCCATGTAAAACCATAGAGTAGTGAGTGGTGGTTAATCCTTTCCATTAATCATCACACGGTGTACCATTTAAATGTAGGTAACTTCACACCCTTATCTGCAACATTCTTATGATCATGGGAAACTTCATGCCCCTTTTCATCCCAAATTCATTGGAACACAAGAGAAAAATGTATGTAAAAACCAATGAAAAAAAATTATTCTACCCTTTCTAAAAAATATAGTCATTTTTTTGAAAACATGTCCACAGAACCCATTTTCCATGAATCATTCCAAACTACCATTTTAAAATCATCATTTTAAAATAATTTTTCTATGAAAATTCAAAAAAAAATCCACAATTTCAAAAATCTTCACTACATAACGTATATTCCTAGTATTACACAATAATTTCACAATCAATTTAAATCAATTATAACAATTTGAAACCAATAATTCTTGTTCTAATAAGTGGATTTAAGAGTAGAGAATCCTACCATGAAAAATATATTCAAAATGATGACTGGAACTAATTAATCTATAAAATGGTTTACAACTCCCAAAACCCACCTTAGATCTAATCATCTATCATCATCAAATCCAACCCTCATCATGATTATTTGAAACAATTCATATATTTATACCCAATGGATTAGATCTATGAATCCATAAGAGGGAATAAGATGATATCTAATAAAAGACACTATGAACTAATACGTTACAAGTAATCTGGCCTTCAATGCACTAATATTTACCTATGGATCGCTCTCAGATCGAAGGTAAGGGTCTTTATAGACATTTGGAGGATAGAAAAAGAAGTTTGGGTCCTAATAGAGGAAAAAATTAACATTAATGTGAAAATAAAAATCAGGTCCATAATTTTTGGATATAGTTTTTATCTAGGAATTGTTTAGGTGTTAGTTTAGGAAAACCACATAAAAACCATGTTCCATCCACTCTCCCTAAACACCTACTTCACATTTTCCCATACAGTTAGACAACCATCCTCCAATCATGTTTTCCCCTATGTCAATGACTCAAACAGTTTCTCAAGGGTGGATGAACGATTTGGAAAAAAATTCCACCTTACTATGATCTAACCTAGAGCTCACTGTCTTACTTTAAATGATTTCCTAATGGGTTTTCATGGTTTTAACTAGATATGATCAAACCATACCCCACTTAAAAATCCCAAAAACATTCCAAAAATTCCAATTACCTCTCTCAAACATCACCCAATCACATTACATATTTACAATACAAAATTAATGTGGTAATTAATTGAAAATGGGGGTTATACTATCCCCCCACCACTGTATTTTCCTTCCCCAAAAATTATAAAATCAGAACTGGCCTAAAAGATTTCATTACATTTCTTGACTATTTCTTTTACCATTAACATGTATCTTCATTAATATAGAAATGTTTTCCCAAAACCCGTAGTAGAACTCGGATTTTCCTATAAAATAATATTTATTTCCTATCAAAATATAAGACCCCAGCCTTAAACCTTAATTAATATTGAATTAAATGAATAATTTACATTGAGGATCTTTTCAGGGTTAGAGTTTTAGAGAAATAGGACATAATTATTACATCTCAAAAGATTACAATGTATAAACTTCTACTAAGGTTCCATAAAATAAAAACTCTTAAAAAGAAACATGTCTAGTTCCATGTTTTAGGTAGAATGACTTTCCCTTGATCCCATCCTTGACCCAATTCCATGTCAAGTCCTGTGAAAAACATTTCAAAAACTTTGGATGAGTATAAAAAGCTCAGTAAGGGATACACAAAGAATGAAAACTGTTAGTTTTTCAAAACAACAAAAAATCATGTATACTTTATCAAAGTAATACTTTTCACCTTTTTGAAGTAGTAAAAACTCTTCACTGAATAAAAGTTCATTACATACCACTCTGTTACCAAAAGATTACCATAAAACACATATAAAGATCACATAACATATAAAGGTAACTTGGGACATAAACATACTTAAGTGGAATAACAATAAGGTCAACTTCCACACATATCACTTAATGGAATATCCATTCATCCAACTTCCATTCATACTTAATGGAATAGCCATACGGCCGACTTCCATACCCAATGCATTGGAGGTTATAATGTAACCACCAGTCCTGGTATTCACAGCACCACCCGTCATATGTTTTATCAGGTAACCACCCATAAAATTTCCAAGTACCATCATTACACATAAAATATTGAAAATATAAACATTTCAATAACAACATTCCATTTACAATCACAATAAGTAATTCCACGATATTGAATTAATCAATCCATTTTCAAAAACCAATTAAAAGATATTTTTGAATCAAAGTGTCCCATACCACATTAAGGATTTTAATGGAATTACAATTTTAAAACATTAGTGTCCATATAAATAAATACTTAAAATCATTTTGAAATCATGGACATTACAGATAATGATTTAGAATAATGAATCTTTAAAACATTTAAAACTATATTTTTGCTAGAGATTTTTTTACAAAATAAGAGACTCTTGAATACAAATAATTGCGGAATAACATTTAATCCTAACTTTATAATATCATGAGAATAAATGGATTCATGATATAATATGCCAAAGGACAATATACAAACCATATAAGAGTGAATTGGTGCATATCAACAATGAAGTCTCAATGGAAATATAAATTGAGATGAAATCTATTATAAAGATGATATTCTTAAATTAAGGATAAATCTATCACATAATTATGTGTGAGAAATATAAATACACCCAATATATGTGGATATTAAGTGTGAAACAATCAGAGGTCATTCACACATAATCTTGGAAAAACAGAACCAATAACATAGATATTTAACTCAATGAAACGATATTGATTTCTGATTTCCCAAACAAGTTCGTAAGAATTTATCAATGAGATGATTAGGTTAAGAAAAAGTATATCCACAGAAAGGTTTGTGGAAATTTCAACATAGATATTGCACACATAATCATGGCTAAATGAAATCAATAAGTATAGGTTTAACCTAAAGAATTGAAAGTGGGTTAAGAAATTCCCTTATAGAAATCTGGTAGCCTAACAGCATCACTTTAAAATTCAGAAACAGAGTTGATGAGAGAGAAAATGGTATCTCGTCACTTGGACACAAAATTTACATAAATAAGGATATATAAGAACATATCCCAACATAATAGTATGTGAAATAAAAGACATAACAAAAGAAGTCTTTTCAAAAGAGGAGGGCGAAAGGTCCCCTTATCGAGTTGGGTAACTTTCGAAAAGTACACCCCAGGGAAGAAGGGTCATACAATGAAGATTTAAATACCCATAAATGAAATTATACTACAAAAATAGTATAATAATGGGAAGTAAATACACCACTCAAATTAAATAGTGTCAAACTTAGCATAAATGTCACAGGAATAAAAGTGTGATGAAAAATCCCTTACGAAAACTCAGCAGGCTAACGACGCCACTTAAAACGTCCAAAAATGGATTGTTGAGATCAAATAGGGCCTCTGATGATATGAAAATAAAAATTACAGAATGAGGAATATAAAATTACATCCCCAAAAATATGAAATATGAGCTTAAATGAAATGACATAAAAGAGAGTACATAAAAAGAATGAGAGAGGTAGGATCCCTTACGAAAATTCGACAGCCTAATGGAGCCACTCAAAACGTCAAAAATGGATTGATGAAAGAAAATAGGGTCTCTAATCATAGGAAAATAAAAATTACAGTAGGAGTAATATAAAATAACATCCCAATCATAAGAATGATGAGCTTAAAAGGAATGACATAAAAGAGTGTACTTAAAAAGAAAGAGAGAGGTTGAATCCCTTACCTCCTGTCCGACATGAATCGATCGTTCTTTAATCTATTGAATAATAAAATTTGGTCAATTAATAATTTCTTAAGTACCTACTTTAAATATTATTATTCAATTCATATCACATATTATAATGTTATAATATTTGTTTAATAAAGTGAGTTCATATCAGACGTTTTTGTCGATGTTCAGTACATGAGTAAAAATTGTACTTGTTGGAAAAGTTTTTTTCCATGTTAGTTATAGGTACATCATCTCCAGAATAGAATTGATGTTTTAAATATCATATATCTCCAGTATATATTCATTTTATGCTATTCCATAGAATTTGGAGATAAAAAATTAAAAGCATCGTTCATGGAGACGGTAGGCCGTACGTACGCATGAACGCTACTTTCATTTTTTTGTCATATTAATGGAATTAAAACAAAATGAGAGATATATATATTATAATTCCAGAATTATATCCACAATTTAGATGTAATATATTACATATATATCCATTAAATATATGTACTTATAATAGTACATAACATTTGGAGATAAGAAATGAAATGCACCGTTCATGGAGACGGCAAGCCGTACGTACGCATGAACGCTACTTTCATTTCTATCTCATACTTTAATGGTAAGAAAATAATAACGATATAAAGGTATATTATAATTCCAGTATAACATCATATATAATAACTTCAAATCCATCCTTTATACATTCCACATATGGCATTAATGAATCAAATCACTTTGAGGGGGCGGTAGTCCACACTTCCTAAAATGAAGATATCACATTTACCCATAATGGAAACCATAAATGAATTCCATAAATGAGATATAAATAATCTTAAGTAAAAAATAAACATATTATATATCATTTATAAATATAGTGTCATCTAAATGGCCACCTTTGAGGGTGTTATATGAGTGTTGAACAATCATCGTTTCGTGAGGCAGAAATTCATCATCCACAGAAACAATATATTCTTTAACCATTAGATGGAGGTGTGTGTATGTGTATCTAGAATAAATAACATAACAACATCCTAGTATATTTAAGATATTGGTGTTGTTACCAAATGAAACAATTCAAAGAGTTTAGGGGGTTGGAGAAGCAAAATAAAACAAAAGGACTCAAGTGAAGACATTACCTTAAAATCGGGTAACTCCCTTTGGATTGAGCTCAAAGGCTTCCATGGGAAGACTTATGACCAAAGTGAGGCTTCTAAGAGTTATATAGGGATGTTTAGAGACAAAATGGGAAGGGGTTGGTCGATTTAAAGTCTGTAGAAGTGTGGGTAAGGAGGTAGATGTGGGGTCCTTTTATAAGAGGAGAGGAGGGGCACTCTTGGAATGTAAGGAAATGTTACATTATTTTAGAATGAGTTTCGAATTTTAATGGTCCCACATTGACGTGTTTCGAGGATAAGGTGATGAGGGTTAGAAATACACCCATACAATAGGTTTTGTACATTTTTAGGTCTTATATTTTACATTATCTTTCCATTTTATTTAAATCGTTAAATAATGAGGCCATAGCTGCATCATCATGATGTCATAAATAATTTAATATATTTAATGTCTAAAAATTATTAAAAAATATCATGATGTTGGAAATCTTTTTTTCTTTCTAATGAATATTTATTGTAAAAAATACGACTTGTATAACCCCATGTAAATTTTTTTTAGTAAAACATTTCATGTTTGTGTCATTTTTAATTTAACATTAAATAAAAAGTTATTTATGTCATTTCCCAACCAAAGTGGCTCCATGGGGTCCCCAAGTTTACCCATGGATTTTCATGGTCGTCAATGACACATCCAATTAGGTTAGGACATGTGTAAAGCTCATTTCATATTATTAAAACATTATTTTTACCTTAAACTACACCAATTACCTCTAATCGTGATTAAAAACATAAGAGTTACTATTCCCCAAAAAATTATTTTATTCCCATTGAACAACATTTTACTTCATAATGGAAACCGTGTATGTCGGATTTTTGAAATTAAATATACTGAGGTGGTAAAATTTCATTTAAACGAAAAATCAGTTTCTTAAGTACCACTTAGTGGTTTCACTATTCATAAAAAATTGATGTTTTCCAGAAAAAACCAAAACTTCACCCTAAGCTATATTTGATATTATGAATTCAAAAATGATGTCTATTTTACAAAATTCAAAACATATAAGTTTAATTAATTAATTTAATAATTAATTCCCGCTGTCAGAGCAAAAAGCGTGTTTTTATGATACAATAAGTTTCAAAAGATTGACACTAGTTTAAGTCCAATTTCAAAGTGAAATTAATTCCAATGACCACTATTGGATTAAATGGTAAAAATATATTCTAATTTCACATTAAGACCAATTAAAAAGATAATCTAATCATATAAATAATTTATATTAAAAAGTGGTTTTGAATTAAAATACAACATTTTTCACTATTCATTAAAAATTGAACTTTTCGGAAAAAATAACAAAAATTTACACAAAGTGAAATTTAATGTCCCGATTCTAAAGAAGAATTTTATTTTGACAAATATAACACATAAAATTGTCAAAAGGTGGATTTAAAAGAGTTTCTCCATCAAAAGGCAGTTAATTGACCTTTTAATGAATATTGGAATGTTTACGCTTAAAATTGGATTCATTCGCATTTTAATCCTATAACATTTATTGTAAAGTGTAAAAGTATTTGACAAACATATATAATCATTTTTTAGTTAGTTCTGTTCATTCCTGCAATTACAACGGCAAGGCATTAACTACCATTTAAAATAATATTATTTTATTATTAGAGTGCCACACAAGATTCCCAAGAAACTCATTGTTTCCTATTGGGTACTCCATCATGCATAGAGTCCCCTTTAAAGTAATATTAATATTTTATTCACAAATATGGTTAAATATGAAAATGTCATATTCTTTATTTACCTGGGGTGTTACACAAAAATCCTCACTGGCACATGTTCTAGTATAGTATATGAATATAAGACAATGTGATCCCATCAAATCATATGTTCTGAATAAGGATGATAATTTTTCAATTAAGATACATGAAAAAATTAAGCCTAAAAATGAAAAATGATGGAAAACCGAACCGGTATGCCCCTTAAACATCCCATTATAGTATCTGAAAATTGATTATGTATTGAGGATATAGCTTACCATGATTTCAAAATTATTGATTTCCAAGACTCAGAGAGATTCAGAAGAACACATGATAACTCACCTCGAATGAAAATGGTCGTCGATGATGATATACCTAATATTTATAATGAAAATAAGTCATCTCCATCCTTTTACAAGTAAAGTAAATCATCTCCACTGTATCATGGACAAGTCTAGGACCAACCCGTGATGTCTTACCTATTTCTCCTAAACATAGTGGATAACGATAATGACCCCCATTAAATTTTTCAAATGGATCCATATGTATCATGTCTAGATAATTATTTTTATATGGGCATTAAACTATTTGTAATTGCTTCTCAAATGGGCCACCAAATTACACTACATAAGAATATAATATTTCTACAAACATTTGTATCATTCTTTGGGATTTTCCATCTATCAGGGGATGATATATCGTATACAAAGTGTATTGATTAACCATTTAAACTATAATATTTAGTATCTTATGTAGATTAAAAAATATTCTAACTCATATAAAACATTAAACATATTGGATTGTATGGTTTTATGATTCTAATTTACTTTTTATTGTATTTTATGTGGTGATTTAAAATTAAAAGTGTCCATGATAATTTTTAAAGAATATTATTTTAGAGTTTTTCGTTTTTATATAAAAAGAACCCATATCTTTGGTGACATTAATTAGAGTCGGAATTGTAAATTGGTCAGATTTTTTTTGAAGAAATTGTGTTTATTTTAGAAATCAACATTCTGAATGGTTCTCATTATTTTCGGGATAATCCATTATTAATGGATTTATAGGGTTTGGTTATAATGAATGGTTTTATGTGGGCCTTCAAACTTGAATAATGTTATTTAAATATGATATATTTCAATGAATCCACATTGTGATCATTTAGTTACATCTAAATACTGTAGATGATTGTGAGATCATTTTTATCCCATTGTTTTATAGTCGACCCTAGGGGGTGGGGATCTTCATTATTTATTCATGTGGATATTGCATGAGTGTTATGTTGAATATTTAATGTTATAGGAATAACATTTAATGTTTTTTTATTTTGATGGTTTATGATATGAGATGAGGTTTACTACATTTGATACATTAATGGATGTTATTTTTCACCTCCATTTGATTTTGGTCGTGGGAGTCAAAGGGGGAAAATATGGTTCTTGATGAGTAAAGGGCCTAATATAATATTATTTAGCCTACAAAATTATACCTAGAAACATCTTGTTGGATAGAAAAATATGGAATTGGAAAAAAAGAACGAGCATAATAGTGTTATGATAGGGACCATGTCATCAACACAGACTATTTTATTTGAGTCTTATAAGATTCACCATGATTATTTGACCCCACATTTTAATGACTTAGGGGATTCAAATTTTGATGAGATTCATTAATAACATAATTTACATTTATTATTGTCTGGAACTATTGTTCTATATGGAATAATTGATGTGTTTAATTCATTTTTTATTTAATTAAGGATTAATATTATGTAATTATTAATTTTGGGATATATTTAAATTATTTTCATGAATTTATTTTTAATTGGATTTGAAAATAATGTGTTTTTATTTTAAAGTAATTGTTTAGGACTATTTTTATATGGGATAAAATGGGGTTTGGTTAGTTATTTGGTATCTAAAAGGGTCTTCTTTTGATGTTTTATGGTTGTGTTGAAATTTTTTTTATACCACCATTAAATTTTTTTATAAATATATGCAATAATAATATAAAATGATTTTATCCTAGGTAAAACTGGGTTTAGATGATTATTTTAATTTAATCCAAAAATAATAATTTTTAAGTATGTTGGAATTTTATTTTTCTTTTTCGTACATATTGGTTGATATATTTTAGTCAGTTGAATTTTAAATCTAGAATTTAATAGATAATGACTTTTTTAGAATTTAATTACTCCAATGTTCTTTCATAATACCCACATATTGAATCACACCCAATATACAACACTCAGTGTGTTCATATCTTATAATATATTCAGGTTATTTTTAAGAGTATCCCCTTTGTTATAGTGAAAGTTTATCAGATTTAATTGGATCAGATATAGAGAATTATCAAATGTCACCTATAGATTTTGGATAGTTGTTCTATTTTTCCCCTTTGGGTTGTAAATGTATCATTTTTTTCCTTCATTCATTATTATTATCTGGAGTTTTGTGTTTTTTCAGTAATGTCTTTATGGATTTTCTATGTGATACTAAGTTATTTTTTTATTCAGTAACTTGATGACTTTAATTGTTATAATTAATTTCATAATGTGGTTATGTTATCATTGAAATAATTTTTTAATAAGGGATAAATCATAACATCTAATTATGTTTAGGGAATGTTACACTAATAAATATCAGGGGGTGGAATAAAACATGCATCATGTTTTTATTATTACATGATCACGAGTTTTATGGATTGAATTCATTTTTAAGTTAAATAAAAATGTTATCATTGAACACCCATGTTATATTTATGGTTTTTCTAGTTTTTCTATACATTAGGATCTCTATATTCACTACAACGTAAGGTGTGGGAATATTCATGGTCAACACTTCATTACATTATGCTTCATATTTATTGATTATCATTGGGATCAATTAATAATTTATAGTTTTATTTGGATATATTTTATATATATTGATATGTTGGGATGATTCATTAATCCACATTGTGTGCATCCATAATGATAGGGTTTGGTTTTATTTTTAGAGGAAAATGTTATGAATGAACCAATGATGCATGATGCAGATTCACTGACTAATAAAACATGTTGTTCCCATGGGAAATCACGTTAAAACCATGATATTACATATATCATTTTAATAAAAATGTTTTATATCTAATTTTTCCAAACCATGAAAAATATATCTATCTACTCATGATTTTCTATGTTTATTCTCCCACACACTAGATTAATGCGAAGGGTATATTCTATTGGTGTTTTATAAGATTAGAGAGTTTCATTTTGTAATTATGGTAGGTGATTCAGATTAATGTGGTTTGGTTTTAGATTTGTGTAGGCATTGTTTTTTTTGTAACATGTGTACTATTCTCCTTATGTTATAATTTTTTTTGGATGATACAACAAAAATTATAATGTATTTTTTATATGAGAAAAGTTTTGAAATTTTTAGGTGAAATATTTTTCATAGTTTAACGATGAGAAATTTTTTAAAATTAAATTTTTACTAAGGAAAATGATTTCTATGAAATGGATTTTAAATTGAAAATGATCAATTTTTTATGATTTAGTTAATAAAAATAGTTATTATATAATTAAAATTATTATTGATGGTGATTTGGTTTCAAATATAAATTTCCTATAGAAATGTTTTTTGATTGGAAATTTTATTAAATGATCATAGATTTTTTCATCGATTTTCTATTAAAAACAATAAGTAAATTACTTTAAATCAGGAGATTTATATTTATTTATTTTAAATTAATAATTTAATATGGAAAATGTTGTTGGACCATGGTTAAAGTGATTTTGAGAATGGGGATTCGTGATATGGAGTTAAAATTTTTGAATAGTGTGATTAAGAAAATTTGATAGGGTTCTAATCATGATTCAGTGAGGGCTGATAATTTTTAATTATTTTTTTTAAATGGGAATATAGTTAAGGATTTGAAATAGGATATTTTTATTTTCCCCATGGGTTTGGTACAACTTTTTTATTTTACTATATTGAGTAGATATGTTCATATATCAAGTTGGTTATTATGTGTCTCATAAAATGTTCTTCATGTATGTTATTGTTATTTTTCTTGGAGGCCTATTTTTGTGATATATTTTTTTATATAATAGACCTTTTATCGTTTAAAAGACTTCCTAGAATCCCATAATACTGATGGACTGTGAGAATAGTTTTTCATTATTTCATCTTGGGAATATCCCCATCCACTATTTATGATGGGTTGGTAAATAAGTTTTGGATTCTCCTTCTAATGTGTATCTAATTAGAATGTGTCCTAGTAGTTAATGTTTTTTGGGATGATATGTGATTTCAATGATGGATATTCATTATAGAAGACATATAATAGGATGTGTTTAGGATACATTATTCATTATATTTTTAATGTAAATATATATTAGATAAATTTTTTATCCAGATGAATAGTATGAATTCCATTTTATTTTTATGTTTTGGTACATGCATTATTTTGTTGGTTTCCATCAATTTGGAATTCTTGTTGTTTTTTTATTTGGTGACCATTTTGATGTCAATTTATTGTTTAGATGGGTTTGGATGAACATTATGGTATTGTTTTATAATAAAGATGCATATTTCCTTTGGTGAGTTAAGTATTCCATAGTTCCAGATTCCCTGGGTTCATTCTTGGATAGTGTTCAGAGATTCATGTCCTCGTTTACCCATGGAGTAGGGTTACCTCGGTCAAAGGAACATGTCCTTTCTTGTGTTAGAATTATTTTTATTTATCCATTGTTGGGGAGATTCCTATTATGCTTAGTGATTTCTTTCTTATATTTGGTCTTTCAGTTCTAAGAGTCTAGGTTTCCTTTGTGTATATATGAATTTGTTCACGAGATGATTTCTACGTGTTCAGAGGAATTAATGGATATTTTTTTATCATAGAATAAATATTCATCTAAATGCATAGTCTATATTTTTAGACATTTTATTAATTTATAAATTCTTTTTGAGCATGTAATCGGACTCCATATCCATTAGATATGAAATCAATTATCATGGTTTCATTTTATATATATATATATATATATATATATATACCTATTGTTTTTTGGAATTAATTGGTCAATATTGATGAATAATCTATGTTAAACCTTTTTCATTGAACATATTATCTCTAGTTTTATCATCATCTGACTAAAATCATTCAATGGGGTGCAAGAGTTTCATGATTTAGGTTCATTTTATTCTTTTATTAGAATTTATATGGGTAGAGATTTGAATATAGACAAAATTATAAAAAACTATGACACAATGACCTTCCTTAGGTAAATTAATGTGGTAAAATTAAAAAAAAATATGTTCTTTCACTTTTATGTTTTTCATTTTCAATATTTTTTTCTTTTTTTCGGTAATTTTGAGAAGAAGGATTAAGAGAATTCATATGATTATACTTTTATGGAGATGTTTTATGTTTACTTTGATAATTTGTTTCCTACATAAGTATTTCATGGTTTGAGGGACTCATAATTGTGACCATGTGTCTTACCATTCCTAAGAGTTTTTCTTTTCCCATATTTTGTATGGTTAGAAAAAATAAATTAAAAATATTGTTATATGGAGCTATGTTTTTAGAAATTGAATTTTTTCTTATTAGAACATGTTTCGGTGAATAATGTGATTCTCATAGGTGAAATCCTACAAGGGGTTTTTTATTGACGTTACAACTAAAAAATGATCACATAGTTTACCCAATCTTGTGGCCTAACTATGAGAGTTTCATAGATGCACTTAAACATGAATTTTACAATTTTCTATTCAATTATAAAAGAAATTATGGATTCCCCCTCAATCCCTATTATACCCAATAAACAATTGTGTTTCATTTGGCATTCCTATATCATGTCCCTTGGAATTTGGAGTCCTTCCAAGCCTCACTAATTTGTGTTTCGGGGGTAATCTCTTTTCCCTTATCTTGTTTTCCTCCTCCTCGCATCAATATTCCCATTACCCTATTATTTTCATATATAATTTAATCACATGGGTGTCAAAGGTTCATATTATGCATTCTACATGGCTTATTCATGATGTTTTTTGTTTAGGTTTTTCTGAGTATCACTTGATTATTTTTTGATATATCACTATCAAGGTTAATAAATTTTATCTTTGTTTTCTTTTAAAATAGGTATGTGTTTTTATGATTTTCCTTATATTTAAATTTTGACACTATTGGTTATTTTAAACCCTATTTATATAATTTTTATTCTATGTAGGGTGGTTTAGTAGGATTTTTGAATGTTTTTAACATGGTCTTCCACATAATAAAATGATTTTTATTGGTAAATTTAAGTGGGAAATTAAAAATCCATGATTTGATAAATTTATAAAATATGTATTCTACATAAACTGTGAAATTTAATTTGTTTTTACCTAGTATGGGTGATGAAAAATATGTGTAAAATGGGCTCCTTGTCCAAATATTTTTCTTTGTATTCCAATAGTTGATTAAAAATGCTAACAATTTTTGAAATTGAAAATGAATAATTTTAGGTAGACCATGATGTTTTACAAAAACCTAACTCCATTTAGTTTAATATGTGTACAAGAATATGTGTTTTATTATCATTAGTAAAATTTTAATGAAAATGTTTTCATCCGTGTATTAATTCTTCAAAATGGTTCTAAGATAATTGGTTTGTTAAGATGATATATAAATGGAATTTAAGGGATTATTTTTATTAATAGTTTGATGTTGGATTTAATGACATTTGAAATTGGATTGGAACCATGATATGTATGTTTGCATAAGCGTGAGGCCCTTTTTAACCCAGTGTTAAATAGTGTTCACCAAGGGGGGTGTGGGGATATTTTTTATATATTTATGTTTATATGAACTAAGGGGCGTGTTTAATATTTCATGTGATATAAATCAAATGTTGTGTGGATTTATATTTAAATTGTTTAGGTGAGGATATGAGATTAAAAAAATTCAATATATTGATGCATGTGATTTTTCACCTCTATTTGATATTTTAAATGGGATTTTTAGTGTACTATGTTCATGTATGGATTAGTGAAAACCTAATATAAGATTTTTTTGAATAGGGAATGTTTCCAATATACACATCTAGGGTTGGCCTGAGAGGGTTAGTGGGACATATAATCTTGAAACCTTTTTGTTTATATTTTGTGGAGGATCTGTAGACACATTTATGACAAAATTGTCCAAAAAGAATACCATGGATGTGTATTGGTTTAATAATTACATAATATGGATTGTTTCCCTATTTTATTCTATTTTAAAAATGTGACAGGCGGTTTCCCATGATGCATTGAGTCTGTTATGTGATGAATTAAGGAATTTTTGTAAATATTGTTTTCATTTTTATTCCCATGTCCTCTGATTAGTGTATGAAACCATTTTTTGATTAATAATATTCAATATAATTATATTATTTAAGTTACAATGTTTTTTTGATCTTGTGAATTTATGGGTTTGATATCACTTTTAGATTTATTTTTTTGAAATAATTTAGAAATTTTATTTGAAAATAATTTTGTATTCCTTGAAATTATCAACTTATAAAATTTTTAAGTTGGATAAAATGTGTTCTTAGATTGTAACATGTTTATTAAAAAGGTCATATTTTGATGTTTTAAAGGTTTTATGGAAAAAATATTTATTGTACCCTTATTTATTTTATATCAATGTGACATGTTTTTAAAAAAGGGGTTGACTCCAAGTAAAAGTGTACATCAAGTGATTGATTTCATTTAATCTAAATAATACCATATTTTCAAATGTTTATTTGTGATTTGGATTTTAAATTATTGTGGTTTGAAAATATGTTCTTTATTGGGTGATACCATTTTGGTAAAGGATTTTAAAAAATGATTTGGTGCGTATATGATGGATCAATATCCCTCGCACTATGCATGAACCACTCTGTTTATGAATATAAAATAATCATAATTCATGTGCATTGGACACGGTCTATATTGTATTATGGTGTTGGTTGTTATGGTTTACGGGCATGGGATGTGGATCAAGGAAAAGGGTTACAAATATATTGTATGTAGTAGTATTATATTATTTTCTCATTAGGTTGACTATGTAATGGCATGTCCTTTATCCATTATTACTAAAAATATTTTATAAAAATTCATTTACATTCCCTGTTCTTATTTATATGATTCTCTTCCTTACTATTCAATATCTAATTATACATTCTTATTATGTTTCTTACTCTGAAAGGGTGTCTCACCTCGAACCTAGTAGTTAATTATTTGAAATTAGTTTAAATTTATCTGATTTATATTTTGAGTTTCGAGTGATGATGGGTTTATTTTTATGTTTTCCGAAGCCTTAAACTTTTCACGGTGCCCGCATGGATACCCAAGTAGTTCTAAGTTAATGTTATCTACTTGTGAAAGGATTATAAAACCATTCCATGAGCATCCATCTCAGCCTTGTAGTGGGAAGAATCTAGTGGCTCGGTTTGAGTGTGGTTCACTAAGTTGTATGTCTGACCGCATACGAACCCTATGGTTTCCCATATTATTAAATAAATAAATTTATTGATAATAAAATGTGAAATAATATAACATAAGGTAATGTTTAAAAGTTAATAATAATAATAATAATTTTTTATATAATAATAATATTACTAATGATGTTATTATGATTATATGATTATTAATATTATTTAAATGTGGTCTTTTCAATTTTTTATTATATTTATTATTGTTAAAATGGTAAAAATTAATATTAATATTATTAATATTATTATTGTTATTATTATAATAAAATTTGAAAAAAGGGGGTGAAAACCTTGGGTCGTCACCCCTATATTTACTTCCCTTAGTACGGCGTGGCACCTGCTACATAGCTGACCAACCTACAATGAGCTGGTGACCTAGCGCTACCCTACTCATCCTATCCAGTCACCATCCGGCGCACTCTCCAAATCTGGTCAGAACCCATACCCAACTCCCTTATCCTATAACACATGATTAAGACCACACCTCGGCCCTCCTCTTCACCCTTGAGGTTCACAAATCACCCTCCCCTACTTCATGTTGTCTGCATGATCTGGAAAAGCTAGCTCTCCCCCTACCCAGATAGACTACCCCTTCTCGACCCGACTCGATCCAAAAGGGCCCTATTTTGGAAACTCAAAACCCCTACACGCACCTACACGTTCGACCTACATTATGGCGAACATCCAATAACCCTACATCTTACTCCGTTATCCTACCAAACCCTCGTTGTAGGGTATAGTTTAGTCGGTTGAGTTGTGATTGACGTGCAGTGGGGTTTGCGCACCATGTTTGTTAAATTTTCTAACACTAAGGTTGGTGGTTTTATCTTTAAACATTATTTAATGAGTTATTTCGTTTGATTTTTTTATATACCATGACATTTGATTCATATGTTGGGTATAAAATCTATTTTTTCATGAGATTATATTGTGTTTGAATATTATGTTTCATTCTTGTGTTAAACGTGGTGTGTTTTGGATATAAATAATTTTGGTAATGTTTGGTTGTGTTTTATGACTTTTTAATTTTGTATATGTGAGTCCCTAGTAATTTTTTGGTCATGATTTGGTTCTTACTGTTCTAATTTTGGTTGGTAGTTAATGGTTGTAGGGTGTTGTGAAAAATTCCAAGTGCATGCGCTTTTATCTTAGTGTGTTCACGTGAGCATGTTGTTGTTTGAGTTAGAAAGCATGGTGTGACCATTGTTTGAGTTAGTAATTTCTATCCTTTCCCTCTTTCTAGATCTTTCCATATGCACTCACTTGATTTCAATTAATTTATAAATGTTATTCAAACCATTATATGAATGATAGTTAATTCATTACAATGTTTTTATGATGGATATAATTGTTAAAAAACAGTTTTGAAATAGTTTCTTGATTATGTGTAGGTGTTTCCTTGCTATTGATCTCATTTTTAATCTATTTAATGATGGAATTTTCTTAATTAAATCTTATATAATGTTTCATGACACTCTTATTTTTATACTAAATTTATGGTTGTATTTTTTTAAATAATTTATTAAAAATGGATTTTAGGATGCTCCTATATTTATGAACTTATTTATGCCTTGCAAACCTGGTTGGAACAAAATACGTTTTCCTTTAAATGATTTTGATGGATGTATTGAGTAGTATTTACTTCTAGAAACATTTATTGATCTGGTTTTTCCTGCATTGGTTGGTTTTATGGAACATAGTGTTATTTTGGAAATGATTTCATTTGTCTCTTTGGATGTTTGTTGTGTCATTAGATGTTGGAACCTCCATGTGTCCACAAGGAGCACACATGGACATGCCCTCAAAAGAAGACAGTGCATTGAATTGGTATTTTTCTTGAATCCTTAGTTTTCTAAGAGTTTTTTTTTCTTAATTTTGTTGGTCTCTCAATGTGGAACAATAAACTAGTTTGAAAATAAATCCCTTAGTAAGTGAATATTTGGATTTTCGTGTAAGTTTTTTTGAGTGTGTGGTTTACGGGGATATTTGGTTGGTTTTTACAAAATCATTTATACTATTACTAGATAATTCTATAGTAATAATTTGAAACATGGATCCTAGAGTCCCATTTGTCTTTTTAAATACTTTATGGGTATTTACAGTTGTTTTAGAAGTTCTTTTTCAATATTTTTGTAAAGGTGTTTTATTATGTAAAACTAAAGGCCTGGTTGACACCCCAAATTGTTTTATAAAGTTGTTTTGATAATCAAATGATGTAGAGGGCCAGTTTTAAGTATGTATGTTTGATATTTCTCTACATATATATATATATATATATATGTATATGTATATGTGTCACTCATATCAAGGTTAACTCTTCATGGGTGAATGCATAAGAAGTTTTTGTGTTTGGGGTAGGCAAGTGCGGTGATGACTTGTGAGTTGATTCAAATGTATGAGGGAATACACCATACATTGTGATATAACTACTATGGTGTCATAGCCATATTTTAGTTTATCTAGTGATAATTTCTTATTTTCCCTGATTAGATGAGTTGGTACCCACTGGAAGGTATAGAGGCCAGATGGGGAGTGCCACTATTTTTTTCCATGAGGGCTATCAGTTGGTTATAGACTATAAGGATTCACAATATACTGGCTGGTGGTCCTAAACTGAGTTTGTCTAGGGTTTTTCTAGGGATTTTTATAATCAACCATGGTAAGTTAATTATTTACATTGGTTGTTTACATTCAGTTATATGTATTAGCTTATTTCTAGTTTGTACTGTTTATTTTTTTATCACAACCATACTCTTCGGGTCCTGGTTTTTTATAAAATTTCAAATTTTTTGGAAATTCTATGTAGTGTGTGTTGTATTTTATTCTATATAAGAAAAACATGTTTCTTATATTAAAATGTGAAACATGTTTTTTATAGTTTTATTTTAAACTGGTTTTTATGGACATCTTTTGAAAAGGGTGCATTTGGATTTAGTGGAATATTCCTGAAATCCCTACTGCGCATCTTAGTGCTCACACATATTATATCTTTCCAGTTCTAGGTTCTGTTTATTATTTAGGTTCTTGGTTCAACTGATCAATGTTAGAGTAGGTTTAGTACTGAGTTGGGTGGTGACCTTGAAGTTCACAAGAAGGTATATTCAGTTTATTTTATTTATTCTGCTGGTTTTATTTTTTTAGTGTTTATTTATATGTTTCTTTTTTTTTCTAGAGAAAAATTGTTCCCAACTATTATAATTTTATTCTAGACAGTAGTATCCATCTTGGATGGATCGAGAACACCCCTTGTGACATTTTGGGACAGGATCAAGTGAGTTGTTCGGGTTCAACCCATGCTGGTTTTTGACAAAATGCTATCAAATGAGGTCATTGCTATTTGTGTTTTCTGGTAGATGGAGATTTGGAATTTTGGGACGCAGGAGGTAGGTGTGGGAAGAGTTTTTCGAACTATTTATCACACAGATCCTCAAGTCTCCAGGGGTAATCTAGGATTTCAGACTTTTTTCATTGATTTGGATTAATGGATGACAATGAGGCGAATCAGGTTATGTTGTGGCCTCATATGGGGTTGTGAACCATGTGGAGTCCAAGTGACCAGTTCAATGTCATATTTGTGTTATTCCATACTTGGGTAATGGACACCACCATGTGGCCCTGTTAGGAATAGGAAATACTTCCTCACTCTGATGGTTTATCATTGGTTGTGTTTCGTTTTGATTTTGGTTGATGTGACTGTGTGTTGAAATTGAATTAGGAATTTTAAAGTGAAAATTGTTTTGGAATGGTAGTGCATTCCTCAAATGGTTCTAAATGGATAAAGTGATTTTTTAAAATGGGAATTTTTTTGATTTATAAGGTTTGTTATGTGTTTGGATTTTATATGGAAAAAACGTGCTTTACTATGGAATTATTCATGGGGGGTCACCTCTTCATGGGTATGTATGGAGAGTGCGTGGGGGAACATATCCATGGATGATGTAAGAAGGATTTGATGAATGCACATATCACATTTCATAAGGTTCCATTGGTGAGAATTATGATTTAAATGAAATGGAAAGTTTTTTAAAATTAATCGGTGGTTCTGTTTCTATATGTTTAGATTATGAGCATATCTCCCTTTTCTTTTGATATGGATTTGATTGAGTTTTGGACTGATGATAACATCAATTGTGTTTTTCATATTTTTTGGAGTATTTCACCCAAAATGGTCGTTAATGTTTCTAATGAGTCATGCCCAGTTCCTAGTTCTTTTCATGTGTTTTCATTTATTGAATTAATTGATGTCCATAAGAGCCAGTTGTGTGGTTTTTGGAATTTGAGTTGGTCTTTAGGTTTTTTGGGACTCTTAGGATTATTAAGGTTCATCCCCTCTCAGGATTGTTTTAGGTTCTGGTTTTAGACTAGTAATGACGCGATGTCCTGACATCATTAGAGTTTAAGGTGTAGTTGGTGGTGGTCAGTTTTTGTAATGGTTCATCATTTGGTGAGCATGGTACGCCATTGAATCTTTTTATGGAGGATATCGTTCATTAGTGAAAAATTCTAGTTCTTTGGATCATTCTATTTCATTCCACTAAGGTGGACAATTTATCCATTCCAAGATACCTTGTCACATCAATCCGATGTCTTACTACCGTTTGACCGTTCGAAAAACTAGAGAGAGGTATGAAAGATGTTTCCTTCAGGAGGATGGAGTTGGGGACAAATGTAAAGACTTGTAAATTCCATATAATTATTTTTAATTATATACAATTATTTCAAGATAGAAAAAATTAACGGCACGTGATTCCGGGACATGAAGATCCCAGAATAGAATTTTGATCTTTTTATGGTACGATTAGTAAATGTGTGAGTGGAGATTTCTATCTTTTGAACCAGTTCTCAGATTAAAAATATGAGGGAACCGCTAAATTAACAGTGCTGGTATTCTATTAGGTGGATCTTAACTTTGGCATGCAAATGTCAGACAAAAAAGAAAATTTTTGGACATTCAGAAAAAAAATATCTATAAGTTATTTTATTCTTTCTGCAACTATTGAGTAGTAGATGGAGGGACCATAATATAACAACAATCATTATATAAGCGAAATTTAATGAAACGTTTCTTTTGGATGTGTAACTACAACATTCTTGGATTAAAGGTTCAGTAATTGTGGTTCATTAATTAACAACATTAATGAATGCAACACGGTGCATTTTCTTTTATTAAATAAAACCTTTGGAATGGGAATCGAGAACCCATGGGAAGAACCTCTAATGAAACACAAATGAATTTCCACTCCAAGGAAGAATGGTGGATGAACAAAGACCATTAGGGGAATTGATCCGGGGATCGAAGAACAATGAAGAACTACTTCGAATGCAGATTCCTACCATCATATGGGATATATTCCTCCGAATCTAGGTAAGGGGTTTATGTGTTTTATATTTCCTCTTATCTCGTTCATGGAAAATACAATGAACACAGACCAATTGAAAAACTATTTTATCCATGCCTCATTTGTTCTTGCGGGTGGTTCATGCGGGGTATTAATTTGGATAATTTCTCTTTCTAATTGATTATTATTATCACCCCATTATAGAATGCTAACCTGGAGTGTGCGGGCCAATCCGAACAAGGCCTGAACCCCCCCCCCCATCATTCTTGGTTTATGTGCGTTTATTGTGGGTGACCAGTAAATAGGTAGGAAATATGAATTTAAGAGCCTCACAGTAATGGAGGAGACATGGGATGTCTGAAGGCATAGACAAGAAAAAAACGACCACCAGAGCATCTTTGGTGGCACGTTGAAGCAACAGTCAACACAGCGACTTCAACAACCGACAGCACCGGCCAGCCCCGCATGGAGGAGTAGTGCCCACATGCGTCATAGATGCAAGAAATGTGGTGGTTGGAATGTCATGGTGTCGGTGCGCCACACGGGAAGAAGAGCAGCCCGCTCAGGCCGCTCAGCAGGACCAACAGACGGTTCTAGAATATCATATCGGAAGGGGGGTAGTGCCTCTCTGGAGGCACCAGCTAGCCAAATCGGACACACCGCGTCCGGTCGGTGTGTCCAACAACCGACCCACATCCATGTGGTTTGGGTTTCTAGGTTGCCTGAACCCATGATCCAGGTTCACCAATCAGTTCGTTCCCTCCACCCAGGCCAATCCCCTAACAAAACCGGACCAGACCTGTCCCATTTCACTAAATTAGGTACATGTCACAAACTGGGCATCCGATTGACGCGCTGTTAGTGATGTGTGGACCCTGACGATAAGATAGTTCTTTTCAGATGATCCGCGTGATTTTTGAAAAAAGTTAGCATATGGCCAGGTTGGATCAGACTCAAATCGAATTGGTCCATATTTACCTTTTTTACTATATCTTACATACCAGGTGTCTGATTGAAGCACCGCCAGTTTTGTTGGATCCCTTATGATAGGTTTGTCCTTCGGGTTAATTCTTAGTGATACTTAGTGGTAGTTTAAATATGACTAGTGTCTTGAGGATCTATTTCTCGAGAACTCAAGTGCACCAAATATAGGAATCATGTGGTTGGTTGTCATGTGATGAGAGACCCTTTGTGGTTCATTATGAGATTGAACCTTCGTGTATTGGCTGTAGAGAGACCCTGTGTGGATCAGAAGTAAAGTGAAACCTTGCAGATCAGTAGTAGCACGACCTTGTGTGGATCAAAAGTAGAGAGAACTTTTGTGGATCGATGGTAGAGTGGCCCTGTATGGATTGATATTAGTGGGACCCTGTGTGGATCGACAGTAGAGTGTACCTAGTGTGAGATGTCTTTTACTTTGTGCTTTGTGATTGAGATCATTCTTTTTGTTTTTTCCTTTGTGGATTTCTGAGAGACCTTCAGGGGTCTCTGGGTCCCTACTGAGTATTGTTATACTCACCCCTGCAAAGGATTCACCCACACCATGTTGTATCTTGTGCAGATGATAGAATAATTGACTGATACTTGGGTATCCAAGGATAGAGGGTGCTCAGAGGTGATCCATAGACGTGTTGGGGGGTAGTGATGATAGAAGACAAGATGTACCTACTATTCAGGTAGGATCCTTGGTGGAAAACATCTGGATCATGTTTTTCCCTTTTTTCGGTACGTTATTTCTAATTGGGATTGTATACTGGACCCTTTATTTTTAGTACTTACTTTTACGTTTAGTAGTTATACTTTGTGGTTTTCTTTTATCATGTACCTAGACTTTGTGTGTACAGGTTTAAAAGAAAATTCCTTCCCTTATTGGGATATTCCTTTCTTGTGCTAGTCACCAACCCATGGCATATGGAAGGAGGGCTTGAGGTAGTCACAGAATAGGCCCTTGGGGGTGGGCCATGACAGTGGTGTTAGAGGGTGGTCAGTTTCGACCAAAAGAACTAAGAGTATGTGTTTTCAATGGATAAATAGTGTTATGTTTCTTGAGTTCAGATTACAGTTCGAGAAGTCAAGTTTTGTTACGGTAGCCAAAGTATCTGTACACCAGGAGGCTGATTTCTGATTTCCAACTCGATACATGAAAACACAGTTTTCATGTGTTTTGAAAATGTTTTACTTTTGTTCTATTTTTTTCATCTCACAAGGAATAAATTATTGATAGTGGAACATTTGTTTCTTTACGAGATGGAACCGTGTTGACATACAGCCAGAATTCCAGTGAGAGATCACAATGATAGCCCCCCATGCGATCAGGCATCAGTGCATGACCCTCTTATAGAGATATCACCTTCAGGTGGTGCACCAGTAGCACCACCAACCACAAGGAAGAAGTCTACCCCATCCCCACCATGGACCAGGCATGGTGATTGAGTAGGTTTCATGAGTACCATATGAAGATTCAATCGAGGTTTCAAGGTGAGATAGATCCACATGCAGCTGAGGTCTGGCAGGAGGCTATTGAATGGGATTTCCATTTGGTCAAGACAGCAGAAACTAATGGTGATCCTAACTACTAGTCACTTTCAAGGATCAATAGAGAGATGGTGGATCCTGATGCCCCAAACACACAAGGAGGAAAATCTTTCCTAGTTATACTTCGAGAGCCTATTTATGGTGGAGTTCGTACCAGAGAAACTATGATTTGTGTGTATTCAAGAGCTACTGCACTCATATCAGGGCATTTTGACAATGGACTAGTACTCAACGAGATTCACTTACCTCAATCTCTACTCCACTAACATGGTTCCAAAACCTTTTTTCAGGGCCTGGACCTTTTATAAGGGTCTTCAATGGGAGATCAGAGCAGCAATGATATCATTCAACAACCTGATGCTGGAAGGAGTGCTAGAGAGAGAACAATTGGTGGAGATCTTTCAAGATGAGTAGGCACAGACAGTGAAATCCACCACAGGACGACAGGAAGCCGAATCATCTATAGTAGACAGTAGGCAGATGACACAAAGGTCCAAGTAGGCCAGACCTTCTAGAGGATGCCCCCAGGAAGTAGGGTCATTGGTATGGATCCCACAAAGGAGATGAGTTCAATAGAGGAACATACTGTGCTAATCGTGCGGTGGCTAGGGTCACATGGCTCACAACTGCCCGACCCACCTTAATGATAATTAGCAGATAATTGAGGGACCGTTGAGATAGTGGAATTGGTTTGAATAAATATGTCAGTAGGGTGGTGGATGTGACAGAGGATAAGGTTGTGTATCAGGTAGTGGACAACAGCTTGAGGTAGTACTGCAACCGCACCCAAGTGGTCCACCCCGACCGTATGGAGTAGGTGGAAAAGGATGAGCTTCGCTTTATGGGGGAGAGGAAAATGACCGTGGTGATCTGGATATGTTTTGAGGTACGATCTGTGTCTACTCAACCCTAGGTGTAGTTCTTATAGATGTAGGTTCCTATCACACTTCCATTGACATGGATCTCGTTCAGATAATTGAGATTCCGATGGAGCCGTTGGCTCGATCCATATATTTAGAGACTCTTACGGGAGAGGATTCTATGATTACACATTTGTGCAGGGAGTATAAGCTTACTCTATGAGGCGAGATCATTAGCTGGAATCTCCAAGTACCAGCAATGAGTCCTTACAAAGTCATCTTGCATATGGAATGGATATCCAATGTCCATGCTCAGATAGACTGTTTTAGTCGAAAATTGTTTTCTTTCCGTGAGGATGAGACCATTTTTTTCCTTCACCATTTAGAAGGAAACCATTGCAGCACATGATGAACTTTTACTGGGGAGGGTGCAGCTGATTACTCATATGTTGGCTAGCCTCACCCTTAGTGTGGTACTTGTGAGGAGTCTGAGCTATCCAATTGTGGTGGACCAGTATGCGGATGTCTTCCCTGAAGATGTTCCGGGACTACCTCCTCATAGCTAGGTAGACTTGTACATTGACTTGTTCCCTGGGATGACACCAATATCTACACAATCATATCAGATGTCTCTCATGGAGCTTCATGAGTTGAGAGGGTATAGTTTTATGACCAACAAAGTATGGGGTTCATTAGACTTTTTGTATCTCCAAGGACAACCCAGATTTTGTTCCCCAAGAATGCAGATAGGATTTTGAGGCTTTTCATAGACTATCTGAACGTGAAGCAAGTGACTTTGAAGAAAACATTTCCTCTATCGAGGAATAGTGATCTCTTAGACCAGTTGAAGGATGAATAGTGGATTTCGAAGAATGACCTTAGATCAGGCTATCATCAGCTTAGGGTACGGGATGAGTATGTACCTAAGACAACCTTCAAATGCTGGTATGGCCACTATGAGTTCTTGGTAATGACTTCTTGCATGACCAATGCTCTAGAAATGTTTATGGGACTCATGAACAGGATCTTCTAGCCGTACCTCAATCTCTTCATGGTGTTATTCATTGACGACATATTGGTATACTCAATGTTGGAGCCGGATAACTCCATGCATCTGCAAATAGTTCTGGATACACTCTAAGGGAATGAGCATTATGAAAAGCTCTCGAAGTACCAGTTCTTGATATGGGAAGTCCAATATCTGGGTCATGATATCTCGGAGGCTAGAGTTCAGTGGATTCAACAATGATAGAGGCGATGCTTGATTGGGATCTACCCAAGTGTGTGACCGAGGTGCGGTGTTTCTTAGGATTGGATATGTACTATCAGAGATATGTACCTGACTTTTCCATAGTATCATAACACTTTTAAGCATTGAAAAAGAATGAAAAGACCTTCGTATTGATAGAGATATTCCAAAAGAGTTTCCAAGAGAAGAGTTAGAGACTCATGAGTGCCCCCATCATGATGCTACAAGAAGAGGGTGTTGTGTATGCAGTCTACTGTGATGCATTAAGAACCGAAATGAGATGTGTCCTGATGCAAGAGTGAGTAGTGATCACCTATGGCTCATGATAGTTGAGGAAACATAGGTAGATCTATCTATCCAATAAATTGGAGTTAGAAGAAGTGGTATTTGCATTGAATATGTGGCGATACTACTTGATTGGAGAACGATTTACTATATAATCTGATCACAAGAGTCTCAAGTATATCTTCTCATAGAAGGACCTGAACATGAGACAATAACAACAGTTGGAGTTCCTCCCAGACTCTAACATTGAAATAGTCTATACTCATGAGAAGGGAAACTTATTATCAGAGGCACTCAATAGAAGGATGGGTCTACACTTTCTGAGTGGGGTGATAGAGCAGCTAACCTCTTTGTAGATATCCTTTATGGATAGTAATGGAGTAGCTTACGTTCAGTATATAACTGTCACTCCCCCACTCCTTCAGTGAGTTTGGGAAGAAAAACTTGGGGATGTTTACTGTTAGGCCGGACGTTCTTAGATTTCTTTAGGATAGACTACTTATGGATTTTTTTATAGGTGGGAAGCACATTAACTTTTTTAAAGGATGCACCATGGTAACTGTTGTGTATTAGGAGGAGGTGTTGAGGAAATTTCAAACATCCCCTTTGTCGGTACACCCTGATGTGGAAAAGATGTACCAGGACCTACTATGTCAGTAGTGGTGTCCATGGATAATGAAAGTAGTGGCAGAGCTCGTTTAACGATGCCTCACATATCAGCAAGTGATGTCTGAGAACCATGTTCTACCAGGCTTAGAATAGCCACTTGACGTACTAGAATGAAAGTGGTATGGTATCTCAATGGACATCATGATAGGGTTACCACATATGTCTAGGGGCCATGACTATATCTGGGTGATATTTGAATGTCCCAACAAGTCGGCCCATTTTCTACCCATCTGAGAGTAGGGGTCAGTAGAGGGCATGTGACTCCTCTACATCTCGGAGATAATACAGATTCATGAGATACCATTGACGATCATGACGATCATGAAGATATTTTTACATCCCGGTTGTGGAAGGGATTATAGGAGGCATTTGTGAATTATCAATGCATGAGCACAAACTTTCACCCTTAGACATATGATCACACATATCATACTATACATACACTTGAGGATATGATTCGTACTTGCGTCCTTGATTTTTCCTGCAGTTTTGAGGACCACCTGCCACTAGTGGAGTTGTCATACAACAAAAGTTATAACTACACCATCAGCATGACACCATTTGAGGCCTTGTATGGGCCACCTTGTAGATAACCTCTATGTTGGATAGTCCTAGGGGAGTCCACAATTATAGGTCCAGAGTGGGTATGAGATACCACTGAGCTGGTACAGGTCAATCAGGAGTAGATGATGACTGCATAGTGTAAGAAGAAGTCTTATGACCACAAGAGAAGGAGACCCATGGAGTTTGAGCAGATAGGTCATGTTTTTTTTCGGGTCTCACATCGAAGAGGATTGTGAAGAATTGGCCGGGAAAAAATTTATCTCTGATCCAGAGTAGTGTTGGAGAGGTGGTGTACCATCTAGGTGTTCCCCCATTGATGCAATTAGGGCATAATGTTTTCCATGTGTCATGACTAAGGAGATACATGGATGATCCATCACACATCATCGACTGGGTAAAGTTGTTCATTGAAAATGGGGAGACGTTCGAAGAGTTCTTTGTGGAGATAGAGGATCGATAAGAGCATGTGCAACAGGGGAGGTAGAATCCTCTAGATTGAGATTTGTGGAACCATGGGAACCTCCAGATGATCACATGGGATCAGGATGCTTATATTTGTGATTAGTACCCCCATTTGTTTTGTTAGCATTTGTTCTGCTTTTTGGGGATGTAATTTCTTAAGGTGGTGAGATTGTAATGACCCAAAAATTCTGTATAATATAATTTTTAATTGTATGGAATTGTTATAAGATTGTAAAAATTTAAGGCATGGGATTCTAAGGCCCATAGAGCCCTGAATAGAATTTTGAATTTTTTAATGTAAGTTTAGTAGACATGCGAGTGGGGATTTATATCCTTTGAACCGGTGCTCAGGTAAAAAATCTGATGGCACCGTTGAATTTGCAGTTCCAAGATTCACTTAGGAGAAGAATGACATTTTCTGTCAAGGGTCGAATGAAAAATATAAATTTTGGACTTTCGGAAAAAAATAATAAAATAACTATATGTTATTTTATTATTTCTGCAACCGTTTAGTGGTGGATGGAGGGACCACAATGTAAAAAAACATTAAATAAGAGACATTTAATGACATGTTCCTTTCAATGTGTAACCACTTCATTCTTCGATTAAAGGTTCAGTAATTACAGTTCAATAATTAAACATATTAATGGAAACAATGTGGTGTAGTTTATTTTATTTAATAAAAACATTGACATTGGAATTGAGAACCCACATGAGGAAATTCTAACGAAATGCTAAGAAATTTCATATCCAATGATGAATGAAGGATGCACAACAACTATTGGGGGAATCTATATGGGGATCGATGAAAAATGATGAACGAATTTGAAAGTGGATTCCTTCCATTGTTTGCAATTTATTCCACTGAATATAGGTAGGAGGGTTATATGTTTTATATTTCCTCTCTTCCCATTCCTGGAAAATACAATGATCACGGACTAACTGACTAACGGGTTGATCCATGTATCGTTTGTTATAGCGGGTGGTTGTTACAGGGTCTTAATTTTGGTAAATTTCTTTCTTATTTATGATTGTTATCTCCATATCTTAGAACATTATCACGGAGGGTGTGGGGAAATCTGAACATGGTCCGGACCCCCCCGCTGTTCTTGGTTTATGTGAGTTATTTGTGTGTGACTAGGAAATGAGTTGGTAAGATGCATCTTCTAGCCTCACATTGAAGGTGGTGACCCGGGAGGCCCGTAGGCATAGACGAGAAATAAAACAGACAACCAGAGCATCTCTGGTGGCCCTCTGAAGAAAATTGTAAAGACCTGTAAATTTTAAGTAAAAGTTTTTCTTAAATTCTTTAGGATTTTACAAGTACGCAGTTTTTGACGGCACTTGATTCCATGGCCTGGTGTGCCAGGAATAGTTATCTTAATTTTATCTAGGGTATGTTCAGTGAACGAACCAGCGGGTTTTTCTATATTTTGAACCGGTGCTCGGAATTGAAATTTGAGGGCACTGATGAACTCGAAGTGCCGATAATTTCTTAAGAGGACCATTACAGAAGATGTGTTTGCTCAAGAAGGGATGTTAAAAAAAAGTAGATTAAATTAAAAGTGAATAAATTGTGGTACAATTTTATTTCTTTTTCTAAGGTGGTTTTATCCTACATGGGGGAGTTAGGGTGGGATCAACTAGCATCCTAACTACCCATGTGAGGATAAATGTAAAGTGGGGCCCACATGAGCCCCATACTTTTCACTTTACATAACACCTCAACCCCCTTGTAATTAAATGTGTAACCCTTCCACCCTCTCTCTCTCTCTCTCTATCTTAACTATTTCCAACACACATTAAACTATTAATTGAACCATTTCAATTAGTTAATGAGTGTATGGAATTCGTAAATTTTTAAATGCATGGAATAAACAATTAAAATAATGGGTGACTTTATTTTAATTTTGTTGGCTTGTGCTGTGGTAATTTGGGAAGAGAACCTTTTGTGAAGGAAAGAGGAAGCTCCTCCATCATTGAATAATGTCATCCTCTCCATGAATAACGACACCTCTTCGATGTAGAGCACTGAATCCATGAAGATCAATGACGTGCAATTCCCTTCTTCTTTACGTGAATAAAAGAGTAGACGCCGCTTCCTCCTCGGGTACAATTCGACGTCACCTTCCGAAGACCACGAACAACGCGACCAATACGAAGATCACGTCACGATGTAGGGGATAAATTTGATCATGTTTTAATCATCGTTATTCATTGCTTAAGTATTTGCCGCTTGATATCATTATAACTGGAGGAGATCGGACCGCACAAACACGGCTGATTCTCCTCCACTTTTTTTATCTTCGTTGATGTTTGAGGTGAAGGTGGGACAATGTCATTGGACCACGCGGGAATGATTAGGACCATGGCCAGAGTGGTCCGCGGCGGTGTTGCGTGATGCCGTCGCGCCGTGCTAGTGAGACGAGCCACAACCTAAGGCCGCAGCCGATCAGCATGTGCGGCCGACCGAGCGGGCCGCCGACATCTCCATGAGGCAGGAACCCATCTGGGTCATGCGACAACTCACTACCGGCCGGCCATAAATGCTGACAGTTACCCAGAAACTGGGGGGTGTATCCCCTCCGACCTGTTGCTAGGGGGGACCCCACCGGGTCCGCCATTTTCGGAAACAGGGGGTCGCGGCCCCTTGGCGTCCCACTCAGCCAGCGGCCGAGCTGTGACCGGCTTCCCAGCCAGGCTGCAGGCCCCGTGGGCTGGGCCAGCCACAGGCCACATGGAACAGACCCGGACTCGGGTCGGGTTGACCCGGTTCGGGCCAACCCTCGGGGGGTGGGGGAGGGGCTGGGATGGGCCGGGCCCAGACCCCCCACTTCAGACCATTTTTAGTCTTTTGGTCATAACATAAGATAAGGACCTTCGATCAATGCACCATCTGTTGCGTAGGAATCCATAGAACAAGATAGTCGTTTCATTATATTAAACTAAAGGTTTTGGAAAAGTTTTCATATGGCCAGGTTGTTTCAAACCTGAATCCAACCGGGCCCTTGGAGCAGAAACGCTTATAACATAAAGACTGGACGTCCGAATGACGTGCCTTCAATTACGTTGAATTCCTCTTAGTGAGGATGTTATTTTGGCTTACTCCACATGAGGTTTGGACATAGCTGGAGTACGTTCGGGTTGTTTTTAGCTTAAAACCCTATCAGGCCCCTGGGACAGAAAAGCCAATATCTCTCAGACCGGGCGTCTGATTGACGCGCCTTCTGTCACATTGAGTTCATATTGACGAGACAGAACATTGTGATACATAAAATCTATACATCTTTTCAGTTGATGTATCGAACCCCCTTGGCTTGTGGATCATACCCTCCCGTAATCGAGCGTGCTGTGTGCGGGAACACTAGAGATGGCTGTGATTGGGACAACGATGATGACTATACTTGGATCCTATGTGGGTTCGGCTGTCAGGATGATTGTACTTGGATCCTCCATGGGTTCGGCATCGATGACTATTGTACATGGATCCTACGTGGGTTAGACAACGATGCTTTCTGTACTTGGATCCTATATGGGTTCGGCAGCGACGACTTCTGTACATGGATCCTATGTGGATTCGGCAGGGGAGATGATTCAGAGGCTACATCTATCATCTCCACCCCTCTTCGTGAGTAGTATACTTGTGTGAGTGGAGTCTTGACTTTCAATCAATATCATCTATATGATTGACATTCCTTCTTGTGTGGATTAGTTTGTGCTTTCCTGTGTGGACTAGGTATTACTTGGGCTCATGATTTGGAGCCGAACATAAATTGATGACTTAGGTATATGTATGGGCATATACTTAAGTAGAGTTGGTTGATACTTATTGTTTGTATCTTTCCTTTGTGGTTTATCTTTTTTGGATTCTGGGAGACCTTCGGGGGTCACGGGGTCCCTACTGATTATCACATACTCACCCCTGCACAGGATATTCCCGCACTACATTGTGATGGTAGCAGAGGACGGACAACACTGATTTTGGTTGAGGATTGTGGAGCGGGATGGTATCCGATGGTGGACTATCTTGCGGGACGTATGCGGAGCGGAAGGCTGGACCCGAGGAGCTGAGGAAACCATCTGTTCCCACCCTTCAGGTGGGATAGCCGGAGGATGACTCGGTGGTTGCCGATTTACTTTACTACTATTGTTCTTTCTTTTCAGTTGTATTGTACTTCCAGTTGGGTTTTTATTCTGGCCCATTTACTTTTCAGAACTTACTTTTGTACTCAATTTACTTAGTGTTTACTTCATATTGCATTCTTTGTAGTGATTGTTTACTTATATAAAGGAAATTACTTTCCTTTTATCGGTATTTACGCCGTTGGTGCAGGTCAACAGACCCTGGCCTATGATAGGTGGGTTTGGGGTAGTCACGACATGGGCCCTGAGGACGGTTCATGACAAATTGGTATCAGAGGAGTCGGTTCTACCGCAGAACATAGGACTCTGATAATTTATTTCTATAAAGAAATAGTGTTAAGTATATTGAGTGTGGTTATCAGTCTTGGGAGTCAAGTGTTGGTGCGGAGGCCAACGTATCCATACACCAGGACCCTGACTTCTGATTTCCGAATCAGTTCTCGAAAACACTGATTGCATATGTGTTTCAAAAGTTTTTTTTGTGATTAATTTGTGACATCTCACCAGGTATACTGTATTAATGGTGGTGCACCTATTTCTTTTCAGGATAGCTCCACGACAACAACCAGCTAGGGTTCCAAACTTTGTGAGAGATTGCAGTCCACTGAGCCACGAGGCCTCTGCGCAGGGCCCCATTATAGCGGAGGCACCAGTGACACCTCTACCCATTGGGGCACTGATACCATCATCCCCAGTAGTGGAGAGTTCACAACTCTTGAGTGCGCTTCACGAGTTTCGACATCAGATCCCACCCATGTTCTTCTGGGAGACGGACCCTCAGGCAGCTGAGGATTGTCTGGAGGCTATTGTCTGAGTCTTCAGATTAGTAGGGACACCAGCTGACCTCATTGTGATCCTTGCAGGTGAGTCTCCTACATGAAGCATCAGGTAGATGGTGGAGCCTGATGCTCTAGGTGCACGATGAGGCATCACTACTTTGGATGTACTTCGAGATCCTCTTCCACTCAGAGTTCGTTCCAGCCACCCTTCGTGTGGTGCATATCCAAGAGTTACTACAGCTGCGGAAGGTCAGTTTGACAGTAGACCGGTACTTGGAGAGATTCACCGACCTCTCTCGTGACTCCACAGACATGGTACGAGACCCATTATTCTAGGCACAGACCTTCCATCAGGAACTGAGGCATGATATCAAGGTTTCAATGATCTCCCTCAGTATTCCGAGGCATGAAGGAGTACATGAGTGAGCCCTACTTGTGGAGAGCTTCCTTACTGAGCCTACGCCAGTAGCGAGGCCTACTGTAGGGAGACACATAGAAGAGTCTTCTGCAGCCAGTAGTAGACATTTTTTTCATAGGTCCAAGTGGACCAGGACATCAGGTGGGAGACCTCTGGTTATTTGTTCGGAGGTGCCGGGCACAGGCAACAGAGCCTATCATATGAGAAGCAGGCAGTGCTATGCATGCAGCGGGCATGGCCACATGACTCGTGACTACCCGACCTTCCATGCAAAGGTAAAACAGTTGGATGAGGGACCACCCAGGCAGAGGTAGAGGTTTGACTGTGGCGGTCCGCAGGGAGTAGGCCGACGAGGCAGAGGAGCTGGAAGAGTAGCGGGTGGTGGGCGATGCTTTGAGGCTATACCACCACCACCACCACCAGGAGGTCCACCCCAACCACAGGGAGCTGGCGGACAGAGGCATGCTCAGATTTAGGTAGTGGATGCATATGTCCATGGCACACCTGGGATGATTCGAGGTAATATATGTGTCTACTCCACCCTTGCTACAGTTCTTTATAGACACAGGAGCGAGTCATTCTTTCATTCCCGCTACTCTTTTTCAGAGCTCGGAGATTCCAAAAATGATTTTGGCTCGATCCTTACGGCTAGAGACTCCTACGAGAGCAGACTCAACAATTACGCACTGGTTCCGGCAGTGTGAACTTACTCTAGGAGGAAAGATTTTAGGTTGGGATCTTCTTGTAGAGGCCTCGAGGCCCTAAGACGTCATCTTGGGCACTGATTGGTTATCTACAGTCCATGCTCAGATCGACTATATTTGGTGCATAGTGTTGTGTGTCCGCACATATGGGAGCAGGTTCACCTACACCGTCTAGAAGGGAACCTTTGCAGTGCAGGATGGACTCACACAGAGGAGAAGGAAACTGATCACACATCAGTTGGCTAGTCTCATCCTCGGAGCGGTTGATGTGCGGAGTTCGAGTTTTTCTATTGTGGTGGATCAGTATGAGGACGTTTTTTTTCCTAAGGAAGTGCCAGGACTACCTCCTCACAGATAGGTAGATTTATACATTGACATGTACCCTGGGACATCCCTGATATCTACTCCACCATATCGTATGTCTCCTGCTGAGCTTCAGGAGCTACGGGTATAGCTAGAGGACTTACATGGCAAGGGACTCATCTGACCCTGTGTTTCACCCTGGGCTTCTCCAATTTTATTCTACAAGAAGGTGGATGTTAGTTTATGACTATGTTTCAACTACCGTCGCCTGAATCATGTGACATTAAAGAACAAGTATCTACTCTTGATGATTGATGACCACTTTGATCAGCTCAAGGGAGCATGATGGTTCGCAAAGATAGACCTCAGTTCAGGCTATCATCAGCTCAGAGTTCAAGATGAGGATGTGCAGAAGACGACCTTCAGGTGTTGGTATAGCCACTATGAATTCTTTGTCATGCCTCTCAACATATCCAACGCTCCAGCAGTGTTCATGATTCTCATGAACAGGATCTTCCAGCCTTACCTCAATCGATTTGTCGTAGTGTTCATCGACGACATACTGATACACTGGACTACTGAGGATGAGCACACCTACCACTTGAGGGCTATATTGGACACACTCCAAGAGCGCCAGATTTATGGTAAGCTCTCGGAGATTCAATTCTGGATTTGAGAGGTCCACTTCTTAGGGAACGTCATCTTTGAGGTGGGAGTTGTTATGGATCCTGTGAAGATCGAGGCAGTACTTCCTTGGAAGCCACCCAGGAGCGTGACGGAGTTGCGGAGTGTCCTAGGTCTGGCTGGGTACTATCGAAGATTTGTTCCCAACTTCCACAGAGTTGCAACACCACTTTCATCTTTGACGAAGAAGGGGAAACCCATCGTGTGGTCAGATAGATTTCATCAGATCTTCTAGGAGATGAGGCAGAGATTGACCAGTGCACCCTTCTTGAGGCTACCAGAGGAGGGTGTAGGGTACGTTGTTTATTATGATGCACAATGAATCTGATTCGGGTGTGTCCTGATGCAGGAGCGGGTAGTGATCACCTATGGTTCATGATAATTGAGTCAGAATGAGCAGAACTATGCTACCCATGACCTATGTTAGCAGCAGTGGTCTTTTCCTTGATGTTGTGGCAGCACTATCTGATGGGCGAGTGATTTACAGTCCACTCTAACCACCAGAGTCTCAGGTACATATTCTAGCATAAATACCTGAACCTGAGACAGTGTTGATGGATCGAGTTCCTCCAGAACTATGAGTTTGAGATAGTCTATAATCCTGGGATGGGGAATGTTGTAGCTGATTCTCTCAACAGGAGGTCGGGCATTCAGCTACTTTGAGAGGAGACAGAGTTGTTAGCCACTTTGTAGATATCCTTCGTGGACAGAGATTGGGATGCCTTCCTACAGTCCCTCACAGTCACTCTTCCACTTCCTCAGTGGGTCAGAGAGGCACAATGTGGGGACGTTGACTATGAGATGCGATATACTCAGATTTCCACAGGGCAGGCACCTGATGGATTTTATGAAGGAGCAGAGCATGTCATCCACTTAAGGGGATGTAACAAGGTTCCAGCGGCATTACAGGATGAGGTGTTGAAGTAGATTCACACTTCCCCTTTGGTGGTACATCCAGTAGTAGAAAAGATGTACCAGGATCTCATATAACAGCACTGGTGGCCGAGTATGAAGAATGATGTGGTAGAGTTTTTTTCACGATGCCTCACCTGCAAGCATATGAAGGTAGAGCACCGGGTACCGGCAGGATTGGTGCAGCCCTTAGAGGCCCCAGAGTGGAAGTGGGGCGGGATATCCATGGATTTCGTGGCAGGGCATTCATGTACATCTAGAGGACATGACTCTATCAGGGTGATTGTTGACCGACTCACCAAGTCGGCCCACTTCCTACCTATTATAGAGCAGAGATTAGTGGAGAGCTTGGGGTGAATCTATGATCTGTAGATCATACAGATTCATGGTGTGTCATCATCTATCATCTCGGATCGAGACACTCGCTTTAATTCACTTCTTTGGAAGGGGTTGCAGGAGGCGTTTGAGAAACAGGTATGCATGAGCACCACCTTTCATCCTCAGAGGGATTGCCAGACAGATGGGACCTTTCAGATACTCGAGGACATGCTCTGTGCATGCATCCTAGACTTTGGTAATAGCTGGGAGGATGACCTACCCTTGGTGGAGTTTGCGTACAACAACAGCTACCACTCCACCACCGGGATGGAACCATACAAGGAAATATACGGTCGACCATGCAAATCACCTCTGTGATGGATTGACCCTGGGGAGTCAGAACTCGTAGGACCAGAGATAATCCAGGATACAATGGAGAAGGTATAGATCATCCGGGAGTGGATGAGTACTACCTAGAGATGAAATATGTATTATGCTAAAAGGAGGTGGAGAAAACTAGAGTTTAAGGATGGCAACCACATTTTCTGAAGGGTCTCACCTCGACATGGATTACAGAGATTTGGTCGGGGCAGTAAGTTATCTCTATGATTCATCGGACCATTCCAAGTTCCCAGCAGCATTGTCGAGGTGGCTTATCACTTGACCCTTACACCTCAGATGCACCGGGTGCATAAATTCTTCCACATATCTCAACATAGGAGATACATGCACGACCCGACGCATATCATTGATAACAGGGATCTGGACATCGATGATGGAGATACTTTTGCGGAGGTCCAAGTGGATGTCGAAGATCGACAGGAGTGGGTCCAATGTGGATGGTCGATACCTCTAGTGCACATTTTATGGCAGTACAGGAACCTCTAAGAGAGAACATGGGAGCTGGAGGCTCAGATGCGTGCACAATACCCTCATTTTATGATGTAGCTTTACGGGGATATAAAGCCCTAAGTTGGGAGTAATGTAAGGACCTATAAATTTAAAGGAAATTTTTTTCTTAAATTCATTGGGAGTTTATGAGTACGTCGTTTCTAACGGCACCTGATTCTGAGGCTCAGTGTTCCCGAAATAATTTTCTGAAGTTTAGCTCGGGTACATTCTGTGAATGAATGAGCGGGTTTTTCTATCATTTGAATCGATGCTCAGAATCGAAATCTATGGGAACTGATGAACTCGCAGTGCCGGTAATTGAATAAGAGGACCTTTACTGAAGATGTGTTTGCTCGGGAAGGGATGTTATAAAATGTGGATTAAATGAAAAGTGAATAAATTGTGGTATAATTTTATTTCTTTTTATAATGTGGTTTTATCCTACATGGGGGAGTTTGGGTGGGAACCAATAGCTTCCAAACTACCCATGTGAGGATAAATGTAAGGTGGGGCCCACAAGAGCCCCAACCTTTTCACTTTCCATAACCTCTCATCCCCCTTGGAATTAAATGTGTAACCCTTCAACCCTCTCTCTATCTCCCTCTTAACTATCCCCAACAGACATTACACAATTAATTGAACCACTTAAATTAGTTAATGGGTGTTTTGAATTCTTAAATTTTCAAATGCATGGCATAAACAATTAATATAAGATGTGACCTTATTTTAATATTGTTGGCTTGTTGTGTGGGAATTTTTTAGGAGAGCCTTAAGTGAAGGAAGGATGAAACTCCTACATCATTGAAGAACATCATCATATCAGCGAAGAATGACACCTCTTCGATGTTGAGAACTGAATCCACAAAGATCAACGACACACAATCCTCTTCATCTCTCTGTGAAAAAAAGAAGAGACACCGCTACCTCTTCAGGTGCACTTCGACGTCACCTTCTGATGAAAACGAAAAACTCCACCTCTCTGCAGATCACGTCATGAGGTAGGGGTTATATTTGATCATGTTTAAATTATTGTTCTTCGTTTCATAAGTATTGGCCGCATGATATTGTCATAACGGTAGGAGATCAGACCACACAAACACGGCTGATTCTCCTCCCCTTTTGCTTATTGATCTTTGTTGATGTTTGAGGCGAAGGCGGAGTGGTGCCGTTGCACCATGCGGGAACAAAGAAAACTACGACCAGAGCTGGATGCGGTGGTGGGGCGCTGCACCGTCGCACTGCGCCGGTGAGATGAGCCGTGATGGACGAGCAGGGGCGGCCGACCGAGCTGGCTGCAGGCGTCTCCTGGAGACCGGACCCCATCTGGGTCCCGTGGTGTCTCACAATCGACCATCCATTAAGGCAGTCGGTTACCCTGAAAACTAGGGGGTGTAACCCCCCCCCCCCCAAACCTGTTGCTAGGGAGGACCCTACCGGGACCATCGTTTCTCTAAACAGGGGGCTGCACCCCTTTGGTGTCCCGCTCGGCCAGCGGCCGAGCCGCAACCGGCTTATGAGTCGGGCCACCGGCCACGCGGGCTGAGCCGGGCCATGCCCAGCTGGGCCGGGACGCGACCCACTGGGCTGGACCTAGAATCGGGTCGGGTCGATATGGTTCGGGCCGACCAGAGACCCCCCACTTGTTACCGTTTTCGGTATTTTGGTCATAAAATGATCTACGAACCTCTGATCGATGGAACGTCAGTTGATTAGGAATACATGGAACACAACGGTAATTTTTGTATATTACACACAAGGTTTCGATGAAGTTTGGGTATGGCCGGGTTGGTTCAAACCCGAAACCAAATGGGCCATTGGAGCAGAAACGAATATAATTTAAGGACCGAATGTCCGAATGATGTGCCGTCAATTATGTTGAATTCCACTTAATGAGACAATTATATTCGCTTAATACAGATGAGGTTTGGACGCAACTATAAGACGGTTGAGTTGGTTTTAGCTTAAAAACCAACCGAGCCCCTAGGAAGGAAAAACCAATATATCTCAGATCGGGCGTCCGATTGACGCGCTGTCTGTCATGTTGAGTTCTTATAGACGAGATGGAACTTTGTGATACATCAACTATAGACTTCCTGTCGGTTGATGTATAGAACCCCTTGGCTTGTGGAGAGGACCCTCTCGGAATCGAATGTGCTGTGTGCGGGAACCCTAGAACTGGATGCGATTGTGACGACGAGGACGACTGTACTTGGATCCTACGTGGGTTCAGCAGCAAGGATGACTTTACTTGGATCCTCTGTGGGTTGGGAAGTGATGCCGACTATACATGGATCCTACGTGGGTTCGGGAGTTATGGTTTCTATACTTGGATCTGATGTGGGTTCAGCAGCGAAGACTTCTGTATTTGGATCATACATGGGTTCGGCAGGGGAGATGATTTAGATGCTACATCTATCATCTCCACCCCTCTTCATGAGTATTTTACCTGTTTGAGATGATACATGGGTTCGACTGTACCTGGATCATACATATGTTCGACTGTACCTGGAATTGATGAATTATGTATATGTATGGGCATATAACTAAGTAGAGTTGGTTGATACCTCATGTTTTTATCTTTCCTTTTTGGTGTATCCTTTATGGATTCTGGAAGACCTTCGGGGGTCTCGGGGTCCCTACTAAGTATCGTATACTCACCGTTGCACGGGTTATGCCCGCACTATGTTGTGTTGGTTGTAGACGATGGACAACACTGATCATGGTTGAGGCTTGTGAAGCGAGACGGTATCCGGTGGTGGACTACTAGGCAGGACGTACACGGAGCAGACGACCTTACTCGAGGAGCTGAGGAGACCATCTGTACCCACCCTTCATGTGGGATAGCCGGAGGAAGAATCTGTGGTAATTGATTTACCTTACTGCTGATATTCATTCTATTCAGTTGTACTGTACTTTCTGTTAGGTTTGTATTCTGGGGCATTTACTTTTCATCACTTGCTTTTGTACTCATTTTATTTAGTTTTACTTAAGCTTGTGTACTCTATTGTGTTTTTTTACTTATATAAAGGCAATTCCTTCCCTTTTATCGGGATTTACGCCTTTGGTACTAGTTGTTATTCCCTGGAATATGGAAGGCGAGTTTGGGGTAGTCATGGCACGTGCCCCGAGGATGGGTCCTGACAGAACCGCTGGCATGTCGCCATTGGTGCGGCGGATGACCGAGCCAGCCACATGGAAGAGTGGCACCGGAAGGCACCACAGCCGGCTTAGCCATGATGAGTGGAATAGAGTAGCATCAGCGCGTCGTGTGGGAAGAGGAGCGGCCCGCTCTGGCAGCTCGGCTAGACAAACGACCGACTCCAGCTAGCCGAATTGGACGCACCACGTCCGTTCAGTGCGTCCAGCAACAGGAACACATTTGCATGGGCCGGGTTTCAAGGAGGGCCAAACCAGCTGGCTGGGCTGGACCCGTGAGCTAGTCCATACCCACCAACAGTGCAGGGTCCACCAACCAGGCCAAACCCGCCATCCGGGATGGACCCCTAACAGACTCAGACCCAACCGGTACCGTTTCACAAAGTTGGAAATATCTTAGAAACTGATCAACTGATTGATGCTCCTTTATTGGAGTAATGACCCTCGTAATGGGGCTTTTCTTTTGATATACTCCACTTATGTCTTGGAAGAAGTTGGAGTAAAACCAGGTTGGATCAGATTGGAATCCAATCGGACCCTATTTACCTTTTTCTTATATGTTATAGACTGTGCATTTGATTGATGCACCGTCTGTCGCGTTGGAACCCTTATGAAAAGACAGTTCTTCAAGTTACATATTCCCGAGACTTCGTAGTGTCTAAAATATGACCATTAGCATGAGGTGCAGTTTCTTGGGAACTCAAGCACAACATGTGCAGGAATCCTATGGCTCGTTTTCAAGTGAAGAGAGACCCTCTATGGATATGTATGATAGTAACCTTTTGTGAATCACTAAAATAAAAGACTTGTGTGGATCTCTAGTAGTGAGACCTTGAGTGTATTATAAGTAGTGAGGCCCTCTGTGGATCGATAGTAGAGCGACCATGTGTGGATCGATAGTAGAATGACCCTGTGTGGATTGATAATACTGTGACCCTGTGTGGATCGACCGTAGAGAGACCCTATGTTCATCAATAGTAGAGAGACCCTGTGTGGATCAGAAGTTCAGTTACCCTTATATGATCATCAAAAAAACATCTCAATAGAATAAAATGATCTATATGAAGACTAATCATTTTTATTCATGTTTTCTTAAGTTCTATACCTAGTGTGATCTGTCTTTTACTTTGTGATTTTTATTGAGATCATGCATTCTGGATTTTCCTTTGTGGAATTATGAGACACCTTCAGGGGGTCTCGGTGTCTCTTCTAAGTATTTTTATACTCACCCATGCATGGGCTTCACCCACACCTTGTTGTGTCTAGTGCAGACAACAGGCAGCTTGACTAAGACTTATGGAGCCAGGTCTAGACAGTGCTCAGAGGTGATCGATAGACATGGTGGGAGGCACTGGCAAGAGTTGACAAGATGTATATACCCTTCATCTAGGATCCTTGTTGTATGAACTCCATATCACATTTTTTATTATTGCTGTACTTTCTTTCTATTTGGGATTTTATACTAGACGCTTTACATTTAGTACTTACTTTTACTATCAACAATTATAAATTGTGGTTTTATTTTGTTGTGTACCAAGTCTGTGTGTGTACAATTTTAAAGGACACACCATCCCATTTTGGGATATGACTTTCTAGAGTTAGTCACCATCCCATGGCCTATGGACGGTGGGCTTGGTGTAGTCATGGCACAGGCCCCGGAGAATGGGTCGTGGAAACCAAAGGATGAAAATACCTGACTGTGAGGTGGGAAATGATTCAACCATCCATTCTCGAGCCACAGGTCTGGGGGAGAAGCTCGCACATAGTCAAAAGTTTTTTAGGGTTTCTGAAACCTCATTCCAGATCATGTTTTCAGCCTTGGGATGGAAAAATCCCAAGATTAGTTTTCTTATTCTTGTTATCGTAGTATGTTCATCCTTGTAGTTGTGGTATGATGATCTCATTATAATGCATTCCAAGAGACCTTGTCTACTTGTACTATCATTTCTAAATCATTTGGATTTATTTAAGGGTGTTGGGACCGTGAATCAACAAACACATTCACCTTTTGAGTTGGTCTTAACCGTGTTCATTAGGTGGTTTTTTTTGTTTTGTGGAATTAATGAATGGTGTTTCTTGGCCATTTCAATGATTGTATGCCTCTTTTTGGGGTTTTCCTCCAATGTGTTTTGGTTTTGTAGGGTTCCATTCATCCCAGTTTCTTGGTTTGTCAGTTTTTACTGTAATTTTTTAATCTAAGTGGTGGAATTATTCTATTAGCATTGAGGATGCATGTAGAGTTTGGGGTAGGAATTCCATAGAATCTGGTTGTGGTGAGGATTTTATTTCTTCAGTGTGATAGGTGTTGAGTTAATTTTGTATCCTTAGGTAGCTGGGCTGTTTTATGGAAATCCTCTCATTTAAGTCTCAATTATTTTGTTCAGTCTTGATGGGGGAGTTGAAGGAGTTCAGTTTGGGAGTTCCGACGTTGGACCTCCTCGAAGGTGGTGTGTTTGGGTTTCAAGGATTCTATATTAGTGAATATTATTTATTGGGAGAACCCTACCATGTTCTCCCTTCAATATCAAGATGTGTTTTTCATGAATTGGTCAGTTGTGACATGTGTGGGATATGGTGACCCTAATGATTTATGATTTCCCCTATTTTATGTGGGCATGGACTCATGTATTGTCAACTATTAGCTTAGTGATTTTTTGGCAGCAGAATGATATGTACTGGGAACAATTTTGACACCTCAACCATGATGGTTATTTATTTTAAATTATTTTAAATTATTTTAAATTTTTATGATAGTTAATTTGAGTTTCTGTAGAAGGTGGGTTGAGTTTTATGTTATCGGAACCTTCACCCTTTTTGTGCCCGCACGGATGTCCATGTGGGTATGAGTTAAGGTGATCAACATTTTCATATTTTATAAAACCATGAAGTGAGTGTACATTTCAACATTGTAGTGGGAGGCGTTGGGTGGATGTGTTTGAGTGCAGTTCACCAATCTGCATGTCTGGCCGCAGGCGAATCGAATGGCTTCCCGGAATTTTAAATAAATATATTTAATGAGAATAGAATTTGAAATAATACAAAATGAGGTATTATTTAAAATCTAATTATAATAATATTTTATTTTTATAGATAATAATATTATTATTAATGATGTTATTATGATTATATGATAATTAGTATTATTACAATTATTATCATTAAAATATTGATATTGTTATTAACATTAAAATCGTTATTATTATTATTATTATAATCATTATTATTGTTATTATAAAAAATTGAAAAGGGGGTGAAACCCTAGGGTGGCGTCCCCCCCTCACTCTTGCTTTCCCTTTGGGTGGCATGATACCCGTTTCGTAACCGACCGGTCCATAGCGAGCCGACGACCTAGTGTCGCCCTCCTTATTCTACCCAACAACCCTCTGTCACGCTCCCCAACTCTGCTCGAATCCCCTACCCAACTCCATATTCCTATTTCACATAATTATGACCCCACAAAAACCCATGTATTTACCCTCTAGGTCCACAAAACCCACTACCTGACTCCCTAGTGTGCCCCTAAGTTGACCAAGTCATCACTCCCCATCCCAGTGCAACCTGACCCCAACGAACCCCTATTCTGGCAGCTCAATCCCCATGAACACACTTCTCTGTCTATCCTTCTTTATAGAGCACCTCTTAAATCCCCCCCTTTTACTCCATTATCCTCCCACACCCTCACCATAGGAGCTGGATGAGTCTGTTGGGATGTGATTGACATGAAGTGGGGTTTTTACAGTGAGTTTGTGAAATTTATCTACACTGATGTATGTGGTTCCATATTTAAACATTATTTGATGAGTTATTTAACATGATTGATTAATTTACCATGTTCTTTGATTCACATGTTTGGTGAGGAAGCTATTTTTTCAAGAGATTAACTCGTGTACGATTTTAATATGGCATGCTTATGTGAAACATGGTTTGTTTTGGATATAAATCCTTTTGGTGATGTTTGGTTGTGTTTTATGACTTTTTCATTTGGTTTATATGAGTCTCTAGTAATTTTTTTGTTGTGTCTTGGTCCCCACCTTTCAAATTTTGGGTTCCAATTAATTTTTTTTGGGTGGTGTGAAAATTCCCATGTGTGAGCACTTTTATCAACATGTGTGCACATGAGTATGTTTTTGTTTGAGTTAGAAATCTTAGTGTGACATTGTTTGAGGTAAGTGATTTATCCTTCACCTCTTTTCTATGGTTTCTATATGTAGTCATATCATTTCATTTAGTTTATAAATGTTATTATCATCTTAAAAAACATGATAGTTAATTCATTGTAGTATTGTTAAGATGGTAAGAATTGTTAAAAATTATTTTGAAATAGTTCCTTGATTATGTGTAGGTGTTTCCATTTCCTTGCTCCCATTTAAATAAATTTAATCCTTCAGTTTTCATAATTAAATATTATATTATATCTTTCACCTCTTATATGTTTATATTTTACATACAGTAGTGTTTTATTGTTGAAATATTATATTAAAAATGGATTTTTGGATGCTCCACTATTTAAGCACATGTTATTGCCTGCACAACACGGTTGGAACCAAATTACTTTATATTCAAATGGTATTATTGTATGGTTTAATAAATTTAATGAGCCCTAATGAAATTATAAACAAATTGTATGATTTTTTTAAAAAATATCATAGGTGAAATGAAATAATATAATGAAATTATAAGATGTGATTTTGAGGTATGTTATCATAGTCATATATAATTTCCTAAAATCTAGACACATATGAATATTAAATAATAACTTGTACCCTGAAATAATGATGTGAAATCAATGATAATAATAATGTACTCAGGGAACCGAAAATAAAATAGTAGAACATATAAACTCAGAAAAACTATTAACATAATCCAATGATTTATGACATGCCCATTATAAAATATTAGAAAAATATAACCACATCACTCAGACACATTAAATAATAAAAAAAATATTACATCATTATTTATATGCATGACATTATAGAAAGGGAAACCTACATTATTTTCACATAGAAACATGATAAGTAAATATTTAGCCAAATCATTGGATGGATACATAACTCTAAACCCACCCGATACATATTTATAGGTCCAAACATATGTTTTCCATATATATTTTAAGATAACATCAATAAAATAAAATTTATCATAATTATCACTTGGACATAAAATAAGAATATAAAAAATGTGTTAGCTACAATTGTAAATATTCTGAAATCATTATAATGAGGAAGAGTTTATTGACACCATATAGAATAAATATTATTTTATTAATTATATATTTATTTGGTTAATAAAATGGTATATATAACAATATCAAAACCCTCTAATAAGAAGAAACATTTATTTTTATTCATGATGAAATAACACAAGAATGAAATATTTTATTTACAAATGATATATTTAAAATATATAAAATTCTAGTGATGGATCAATGATATCATAGATATTTCATTTCAATTGAGTATCTATTTTTTGGTAAATGGGTATTTGATGCTCTATTTTTTTGATCTATATGCCCTGAGAGGAAGTATGTGGTTCTCATGAATTATTTAATGTATGTCAGGTTCATATAAAAAGTATTTTTTTTAAATTTTGATTATTATATTTTACTTGGAATGGAAAGTGGATAACCTTTTTAAATTTTCAAAAACCATATATATGTTGTTTTCATTCCTTGACTCATAATGAAATCCTAGTTGGTCATACTATGATGTGAATCTTGGAATAGTGGGATAAATGGAACCTATATGCATATGGTTTAGTGGAATGTAATAATGATATGGATATGTTGGACAATAATCTATAAAGGTATATAATATGGATATTATAGTTAAGGGTGAGGGATAGTGGGTCGTGATAAGTATTACAAAATTCTCCATTTATGATATATATGGTATTATTATTTATTTTATATTGTATATGATTACAGTGAGATGTAACCACGATGGGATCCATTAAATAATCGGTTATGTTGTGATATAATGTCACTTAGGCATGAATTAGATGAGGATCTAGAGGGAGGAGTTGAGGATAAACCATATATAGAGGTTTAATACGAACTGGACATTATACATTACATAATCTAGTTAATTAAAAAATAATTAACATTAAATCATTCCAAAAGAACATTTTAGCTTAAATTTTTAGAGATTTAGGTCATAACAAATACATGACAACCCACAAGGAAATTAATTAGATACTACTCAAACAATATCCACTTTGATCATAGTAATTTTTTTAACAAAACATGAAATATTTTCCTGAAAAATCATCACAAAATTAAACTTTTATTATTATTTTTTCTTACCCACCCTTAAACCCCATGAAATTATTTTTAAATCATTGGGTGAGAAAAAAATCTCAGTAAGGGGCATAAAAAGAATAAGATAATATATTATTCCATGAATACATATAATCATAAAAAATAATTTCCATATAAACATACTTCTCACCAATAATGTAACATGTAGTAACATTGTGAAAAAATGAGATTTCAATAAACATAGAAAACATAAAAGAAACAATAAATTTTACATGGTAATTACATATATAATATTTTGACCATCTCTACTACCATATGAGTTTTAATCCTCACAGAAACCTTGCAATGTTACCCCCCACAACTACCTTTTGACGTAACCCTCATGACTACCTTACGGTGTAACCATCACAATTACACATGGAGTAACCAAACAATAAATCTCCAACATAAAAAATAAAAATTAATTTAAGAGATATATATGTCACAATATTCATAAAAAAATCCCAATAACTAGAAAAAAATAAAAAAACATGAATACATTCATCAATAAAACATTCATTTAGAATAGAAATTTAAAAGATGATTTTAAAGGAAAATTCCATTACCTTGGGTTATTTTTACGTCAAACATGTTAAACCCTCTTGTATAATAGATTTAATGAGTTTTATTAATATATTATGGAACTATATTTAAATTTATAATACATTATACGATATTTCGATAACATATTTCCACCCATTTATCAATAATATTTTTTTTTCATTATCTATTGTGAATTTATTTTACTATTTTCATGGATGGTTCATAATAAAATTTCATGTCGAATGGAAACAAAGCTCGAAAATTGGAATTAAAAGATATTAATATATTTATATAGTTTTAAATGATACCGCTATTGGGAAGCTAGGTTTTCCCAACGCTTGTATGCCAATGGTTCAACAGAACCGTTGGTATAGGGGTATAAAACAAGTATTTCCTAACGGTTTGAAGAAACCGTTTGGAAATCTAAAAATTTTTCTCCGTTTCCCAATGGTTTGTAAAAACCGTTGGTAAAGGCCATGACATAGGATGTCTTTCCCAATGGTTGGTGTAAACCCTTGGTAAAGCTCACCTTTCCCAATGGTTTCTTAAAAATGTTGGGAATGTTTCCCCTAAAATGCTAGCAAACCTGATATCCCATGTGATTGAACTTCTAAAGTTGAGACCTAATATCTCTCTCAATTGGAAAATTATTCCACCAGATCCATATTCAATCAAAAATTTGTTTTGTTCTACACTTCAAATCTGTTAGTAGTACGTTATGTTTCATGTTTTGCATCTAATTTTTTTCTTTTCTTAATTGATTTGGCTTAAACCTAAGGTTCGTGCAGTATGGTATAACCAACAATTTCAATTCAATTTGTTTTTTGTTTTTTGTTTTTGTTCTGGTGTCATGTGTGAATCAATTTTTTTGTTCTATTTTTGTTTTCTATTTTTGTCCTGGTGGGAGGATCTGAGGTTGCAGTAGGTGGGGGGACGGGGTGTGATGGTGGGGTGTTTAGGTGGGGGGAGGGGTGCGCTGGTGGGGTGTTGAGGTGGGGGGTCGTACAGGTTGGTTTGGCGGTGGATTGTGCAGGTGGGGGATGAGGGAGGGGTGGGTTGTGCAGGTGGGGGTGCAAGTGGAGGGGGTTTGTTGTGCAAGAGGGTGGGGGGAGGGGAGTGAGCAGGTTGGGGGTGGGCTGGCAGGTCAGAGTCTGTGGGGGGGGGGGTGAGGTGGGGGTTTTACAGGTGGGGGTGGGGGTGGGATGTGTAGGTGGAGGCGGGGGAGGGGTGGTTGTTCAAGTAGGGGGTGAATGTGGAGGGGGTGTTGTGCAAGTAGGTGGGGGAGGGGAGTGTGCAGGTTGGGGGGTGGCCTGGGCATGTGGGAGTCTCTTGGGGGTGAGGTGGGGGTGGGGTGTACAGGTGGTGGTGGGGGAGGGGGGCTGTTCAACTGGGGGCGGGGGGAGGGGTTGTGAAAGTGGGGGGGGGGGGGGTGTAGGTGGGTGGTGGTTGTGCAAGTGGGAGGGGGGGAGGGGAGTGTGTAGGTTGGGTGTAACACGCCGAGATTTTTTTAAAAATATTCTTTTTAATTTCATTAATGTCTTGTGTTTTACGCTACACCAAAAGGAGCTTGCACAACACGCATCCTTGATTTTCCATGCATTACAAGCAATCACGACCTTCCTCGATAGCGTGTGTAGTACGCAATACCGAGTTTCACTAAACAACGATATTCTATTAAAATATTATTAAAACTATCCATTATGAATAGTAATAACCACTTTTTGAAATTTTTTAAATTTTATTTTTCAAAATGGACTTCATTTTTGGATTCGTAATATCGAAATTAGCTTAGGGTGAAATTTTGGTACTTTTCGGATAACTTTCATTTTCTGATGAATAGTGAAAATTAATAAATTTTTATTAAAAATACCTTTTTAATCGAAATAATTAATAGTGATAAATTATTAATTTCAGTGGTTTAAATGTATATTTATAATTTATTTTTACAATTTAATACAATGTTGGTCATTGGATGTAATTTCACATTTAAACCAGACATAAACAAGTGTCAATCTTTTGATAGTTATTATCTCTTAAGAACATGCTTTTTTTTTGACGACGAGAATTAATTTTTAAATGCAAAGATATTTTTTAAACATGGTAAAATAGACATCATTTTTTGATTTCATAATATCAAATATAGCTTAGGCCTAATTTCTGATATTTTTCTGGAAACATTCATTTTTTATGAATAGTAAAACCACTAAGTGGTAGTTAAAAAAATGAATTTTTCATAAAACATAATTTTACCGCTTCTATGAGTGGAATTTCAAAAATTTGAAAGACACATTTGATGTCAGTAAGTAAAATTTGGTTCAATGAGATGAAAATAATTTTTGGTGAATAGTATCTTTTTACTTTTTTTACCACGGTTAAAAGTAAATAGGGTAATTAATGGTAAAAATGATATTATTGTTACCCTAAAACATGTACTAATTCTATTGGATAAGTGTAATTCGACCAAAAACAACCTTAGGAATAAAATATTACCATTTAGGCCCACTTGTATTAGATGAGGACATTTATTATTAATTTATTTAAAGAAGGGTTAAAATAGTTAAAATCAATGTTTAATAACTAAATTATTTTTAATATAGGGTTATACATATGATAAATTCAAATATAAATATTTATTAGAAATATAAAAAGATTTCCTACATAATTATATCTTATTTGTAATTTTTAGACATTAAAAATGTTAATTTATTTATGACACAAAGATGATGCAGTAATTATCTTATTAATGAAATATTGACATAATTGATGTTATCAATACCAAAATAAATGTAATTTAAGACTTTTTATGAATTCAACTAATTTTATAGGTTAATATGACATGTTATTATTGTTATAATTAACTTTTTTCTAACTAATCATTCTCTTATGATTTTCACAAAAAACAATTACAAAATAGTGTCAAAATTGATATAAAATAGTTTTTAAAACAAATATTATATTATTAATTGTTATTTTATTCCTAAAAATCTAAGGGTTGGTCAAATGACTTAGATAAGGATATATAAATTAATAATAAGAAACTTGGGGTTCGTTTGGCTTGTTATAGTATTTTATTAACCTTATAGTGTAAGAACACAAAAAGACACGGTAAGAGTAAAATTATCTAACTTAAAGTTAAATATAAATGATAAGGTCAAAATAGGAACCGAAACATGTCTAAATTCTCTTGGATGGGAGTATTTCGACCAATACCCACCTTAGCTTCGAAATAAATCAACTTGGAGCTATTTATAACCGAATAAGGCTTTATAATAAAATAATATTTTTAGTTTTTCCAAAAGAGCCCCTCTCCTCCCTTATAAAAGGGCACCTCCTTCCTCTCTTCTTCACACCACTTGGAGGCTTCATGCTCGGCCAAACTCTGCCAAATTCTCTTCTCCACTTCCCTAGAAACATCCTAGAGGTCCTGGTCTTCTTCAAAGGCCAATTTTAGTTCCCTAAGAGGATGACTCAAAGAGGCGCTTCAAAGAAGAGGTAATGTCCGTTACCGATTTTTTCAACTTTATTTCTTCTTCCACTTCTTCTTCTTAGGTTGTTTCATTATGAAGTAATAACATCAGTATCAATAATATACTGATATGTTATTATAAGTATGAAACAACCCTATTTCATCACTTTTCCATCCTACGGAAAATGAAATCACCGCGCGTGCGTACGTACCGAATACCGTCTTCACGCGGTGGTGTAATATATTTTCCACCACCACCTTACTTGGATGGGTATAATGGTGTAAATAATAACTATATATGATTATTGTAATGTGATATTGATTCTGAAATAGTATACATACACTCCCATACAATTCCACGATCATGAGAACGATATCATCGCTCGTGCGTACGTACGGACTACCGTCTCCACGACGCGATGATATTCATTCTCCATGTTAAACATTCATGAATGATTATAAAGTATATATATAATAAGTAATCATGAAATATATGACATAATAATGATACTGGATCTATGTGTATATATATGTATATCATCTAGTTAATACCATTCAACTCAATAAGTAAATGAAAACAACGTTCATGCGTACGTACGACCTATTGTCTCCATGAACGGTGTATTTCTTTCCATTTACTTATCTATTATATATACATATATTATGAATATATATTATATATAAATCATGTTTTATATTCTGGAATTATGTAATCATGATCTAAGTAATCATATGAATAATTACAAGTCAAAACACGGATGACAAATGAAATGATTTTACTCAAAACGCTCTTTAACATGGAATTTACAAATGAACGGGTAAAATAAAGTAATAAGTGAACCATATATGATATCATAACAATGAGTATTATTCTGGAATAAGTCAATGACATTATTTAAATCATTATATAGGAGGTTCAGACACTTACGAAGCAAATCAGACCTAAGGTAATGGAAAATATCACAATTTCATTTTTATGCGAGATTGTTTATAATTTGGTATTTACTAGGGTGTATGTTATTATCCACAACCCTGGTTCATAAATATGTAATATTTATATCCTTCTAAAATAGTTTATATCCAATTTTACCCTTCGGTGAGTTTTTAGTAAAAGATATGAAAGGAATCTTTTGTCGTTTTTCGTACGAGGTACTTTTTGACTTTTCCGACAAAAGTATGAGAAAAATGTTTTTTTAACTTATACGGCATGAATGGATTTTTAAAACAATATTTTCAAGAAGCTTCCTTTACAAGTTTTCATGTTTATTTTTGATAAAAAAAATTTAGTTTAGAATTGTATGACATGTTAAGAATGGAAAAGTGTTTTGAAGTAGAAATGATATTTTCCTCAAGAATGGAGTTCAAGTGTTTTATCAAAATTATTTTCCATCAATGATAATATAGGGTTATGTTTCTATCCATATTATTACATTGATTTGATTATGTTGTGATGGAAATATTTTTATGAATTACTTTATCTTATATGAATTTTTTTATGATGTCATGATTTTTATGATTCTCATTTTTATTACAAGGGTTATGCTATGATGTATGGTTTATGATTTTGTGGCACACATAAGAATGGTATCATTATGATATGGGTGGGACCTATATCTCCCTCCAATGCATTGGGTAACAATTTTATATCTCATGAGATAGACATGGCTAGAATGGCAGGTTAAACCGGTTTAGTGAAACAGGACTGAAACAAGGAGTGAACTCGGTTCAGAAATGGACTTTGTCCACTAAGATAGTCTTGGAAATGAGTCTTGACTAATAAGAAATTATTCTCTATGATTATGTGTGTATTCCAAAAAATTCATGTTTTAATTCGTGATTTTTGGGATTACATTTCACTACAATTATTTATCCCATGTTATGAAATTAGGATTGATTTTGCAAGTTATGATTTACAAAAGTTATGTTGTTATGTATATGATGTGATTGATATTTCTTTTGTTTACCCTTACTGAGAATTTGAGCTCACCCTTTAATGTGTTATTTTCCCCTGGATATAAAGAAAGGTTTTAGGTAAAAAAAGGAAGATCTTTATGGGAGATGTTGAAGATCTTTCACCACGATTAGAAAATTATATTCCGAGTTTCCAAAGACACTAAACTATTACGGACCTTGTGAGTGTGTTTTTGTTATGTACTAAGTATTCAGAAAAAGTAATGTAATGTCCATGTATGTCAAGATTCGTGTCTTTACAGTTGGTATCAGAGGAAAGTTTTAGTCAACCTTTGGAAACTAGGATGCGAGAACTTTAGTGAGATCCCTAGATATATTTATAAGGTATGTCTAGAGATGTCCTTAAGGTTAAGTATAAGTATAATTTATAGTACTAGAATTACGGTAACCCAAGATGTTAGATATTGAAGTTACTCCCCCTTTATTATATTGTTTTCCCTAGCATGATTATGCATCTCACGTTATTCATTTTGGGTTTTAGACGTTGGATGGAACCCGAAGGAACCGTGTTGATCAATGTAATGGACAATGAAATGATTCTCATTCTGAACAAACAACTATTATGGGAGATGGAGTGGAAAATCATATTGCTATACTTACACAAGCTATGAATCATTATGGACTTTCAAATGAGCAGAGAAGGGAACAATATTCTATTGAGTCCTTCATGAGGAAACACCCACCTTCTGTCAGTGGGTCATCTGATCCACTTGTTGCTGAACAATGGATCAGTACCACTGAAATGATATTTTCAGTTCATCAATGTTATGAACATGAGAAAGTCAACTTAGCAGTATATCGTTTGGAAGGTGATGCTGATCAATGGTGGAATCTTATCAATAATACGAGGCCAAGAGATGAAATTGAGTCTATGGAATGGGACGAGTTCAAGAACATGTTTTTCAGTAAGTACTTCCTTTATATTCTTCGAACAAATATGGAGAAGGGGTTTATTGAACTAAAGAAAATGGATGATGAATCTGTTGGTATATACGAAGCGAATTTTACAAGACTTGCAAGGTATGCATCTGACATTATCATTCAACCTGAAAGTAAAGTTGATCGATTTTTCAGTGGCTTAAAACCAAGTCTTTGAAGGGCATTAGCTATAAGAGACTTCAGTAGCTATGAAGAAAATGTGCGTTGTGCTATCAAGGTAGAAATGGAAGTTGGTGTTACTTATCCATATCATGGTTTTGACAAGAAAATGTTTTAAGTGTGGAAAGAATCATGGTGGAGATTGTCTTAAAGGGACTAGAAAATGTTTTAAGTGTTGAAAAGAAGGTCATCAAGCAGATGAGTGTCGAAGTAATGAAAAAAGGGTTTATAATGATGTGAATAATGAAAAGACTGAAGAGAACGCACCACTAACACTTTAATGCTTCAGGTGTAAGGAAATGGGGCATTATGCTAATAAATTCCCTAATCCAAGGGTTAGTGATGATCGACATGAGAAACCACTTAAGGAAAAGGAAAAAGTGAATTCACATGTGATCACTATTGGTGATGTTGAATATGAAAACGATGTGGTGGAATGAATAAGTGTTTATGTAATGGGATTCCAAAATAATGTTGTATATATTATTGTGGAATATTGGAATATTTATGTATTGGTCTTTTGTGGTTTTCAATCATTTTATGGTACCGGTAACCATAGAAAGTGATTGAGATATTTTTGGTAAGAAGATAATATGCACATAATTAAGGGATAATAAGATAATGAGATGTTTGATTGTATTCAAGAGCACATGATTGATATAAGGACTAAGTGATATCATGGTTTGAGTATAAATAATTTTGAGGATATTGGTTTGTGGAAAGTGTTAACTTTTAACTGCATTCATGTTTTCACTAAGGTTCAATGGTTATTCATTCTTCAAGAGAATACATGATTAAAGTATTAACATGTTTGTAATTTGACCAACAAGATATATCTTATGATATATTGGGGATAAATGATGGCATTCACGTGATTGTTATTTGACATTTCAAGTAATCATTTTCTTTATACTCTGAGCTAGGACTGGAGTATTTTAGATAAGCCTAATGATTGGAATGGATTATGTTGTACATAAGTTAGTATTGTTTAAGGATAGAACTTTTTTATGGGATTTTATAGAAATATATCTTTAGAAAAAGACAACCTGCAGGACGGGCGACATCCCATCGCGTCGGACAAGGCTGTGGGAATCGAACCCACAACCGAAGTGCGACTAGCCTTTATCACCTACCACTGGCCTACAGGAAGTCCCTGTTTAGTAGAAACTAGATTTATTATATTAAGTAGTATGATATAATAAGTATATGTCCATTTTAGGAACCATATATGATTAATCTCACTATAGATGGAGTTATGTATTTTTTGATAACTTTTCTAACCTTTTGTTTGAGACAGATGGAATGACCCATCATTCTATCACATGATCGACTAACACATCACAAATGACAAAATCAACTGCATTTATTTAAGAGATGAAGTGGAAATTTTCTAAAGAACGACCAACGGTGAGACTATACCAAAATCATAAAAGTATTTCTTCATATTCCAATTTCATCAACTTTAGGGAAATGATCATGAAAACCAAAAATGTTGTCCTAGTGCTCTTATATCTTAAAAATCAGATGGCACCTTAGATCATCAAAAATTTATGGATTTGTGATTGCTGGATTTTCAATAGACATGTTCTCTACCACTCTCCATCAGAACATGATGGTTAGATTTCTCTTCTATATCCATATTTTCACCAATGTGGAAACCTAGTGATTAGTTTATTTGGGTAACCGTTACGTTTCATAATTTTGTTTTTAATGGTTGGTTTTGGTATTCGTTTTTACGATGTGTGTTTCTATTAAAGAAACTTTCGAGTAGTAATCCATTTATAACCCCGACGAATTTCGAGGGCGAAATTCATTTTAATGGGGTAGAATGTAACACCCTGAGATTTTTTGAAAAATATTCTTTTTAATTTCATTAATGTATTGTGTTGTACACTACACCAAAAGGAGCTTGCACAAAACGCATCGTTGATTTGCCTTGCATTACACACAATCACGACCTTCCTCGATAGCGTGTGTAGTACGCAATACTGAGTTTCACTAAACAACGATATGCTATTAAAATATTATTAAAACTAGCAGTTATGAATAGTAATAACCACTTTTTGAAATTTTGTAAATTTTATTTTTCAAAATGGACTTCATTTTTGGATTTGGAATATCTAAATTAGCTTAGGTTTAAATTTTGGTACTTTTCGGATAACTTTCATTTTCTGATGAATAGTGAAAATTACTAAATTTTAATTAAAAAAACCTTTTTAATCGAAATAATTAATAGTGATAAATTATTAATTTGAGTGGTTTTAAATTATATTTACAATATATTTTTAAAATTTAATACAATTTTGGTCATTGGATGTAATTTTACATTTAAACCAGCCATAAACAAGTGTCAATCTTTTGATAGTTATTAACTTTTAAGAACACACTATTTGTTTTGACGACGGGAATTAATTTTTAAATGCAACTTATATCTTTTAAATTTGGTAAAATAGACATCATTTTTGAGTTCATAATATCAAATATAGCTTAGGCCTAATTTTTGGTATTTTTCTGGAAACATTCATTTTTTGATGAATAGTGAAACCACTAAGTGGTAGTTAAAAAATTGAATTTTTCCTAAAACATAATTTTACGACTTCTATGAGTGGAGTTTCAATAATCCGAGAGACATCGTTGATGTCAGTAAGTAAATTATGGTTCAATGAGATGAAAATAATTTTTGGTGAATAGTAACTTTTTACTTTTTTACCACGGTTAAAAGTAAATAGGCTAATTAAGGGTAAAAATGATATTATTATTACCCTAAAACATGTCCTAATTCTATTGGATAATTATAATTCGACCAAAAACAACCTTAGGAATAAAATATAACCATTTAGGCCCACTTCTATTAGATTAGGACATTTATTTTTAATTTATTTAAAAAGGGTTAAAATAATTAAATTCAATGTTTAATAACTAAATCATTTTTAATATAGGGTTATACATAAGATAAATTCGAATATAAATATTCATTAGAAAAATAAAATTATTTCCTTTATAATGATATTTTATTTGTAATTTTTAGACCTTAAAAAAGTTAATTTATTTATGACACAAAGATGATGTAGTAATTATCTTATTAATGAAATATTGACAAAATTGATGTTATAAATACCCAAATAAATGTAATTTAAGACTTTTTATGCATTCAAATAATTTTATAGGTTAATATGAAATGTTATTATTGATTTAATTAACTTTTTTTGAACTAATCATTCTGTTATGATTTTCACACAAATAAATTACAAAATAGTGTCAAAATTGACATAAAATAGTTTTTAAAACAAATATTATATTATTAATTGTTATTTTATTCCTAAAAATCTAAGGTTGGGCCAAATGACTTAGATAAGGCTATATATATTAATAATAAACAACTTGGGGTTCGTTTGGCCTGTTATAGTATGTTTATTATCCTTATAGTGTAAGAACACAAAAAGACACGGTAAGAGTAAAATTATCTAACTTAATGTTACATATAAATGATAAGGTCCAAATAGTAACATAAACTTGTATAAATTCTATTTTATGCGAGGATTTCGACCCATACCCACCTTAGATTCTAAATAAATCAATTTGGAGCTATTTAAAACCGAATTTGGCTTTATAATAAAATAATATTTTTAGTTTTTCCAAAAGAGCCCCTCTCTACCCTTATAAAAGGGAACCTCCTCCCTCTCTTCCTCACACCACTTTGAGCCTTCAAGATCTGCCAAAACCTGAAAAATTATCTTCAACACTTCCCTAGAAACATTCTAGATGTCATGGTCTTCTTCAAAGGCCACTTTTAATTCCCTAAGTGGAGGACTCAAAGAGGCGCTTCAAACAAGAGGTAATGTCTGTTACCGATTCTTTCAACTCTATTTCTTCTTACACTTCTTCTTCTTAGGTTGTTTCATTATTAAGTAATAACATAAGTACCACTAATATACTTATATGTTATTATAATTATTAAACAACCCTATTTCACCATCTATCCATCCTACGGAAAACGAAATCACCGCGCGTGCGTACGTACCGAATAACGTCTCCACGCCATGGTGTAATCTATTTTCCACCACCACCTTACTTGGATGGGTATAATGGTGTACATAATAACTATATATGATTATTTTAAAGTGATATAGATTCTGAAATAGTATACATACACTCCAATACAATTCCATGATCATGAGAATGATATCATCGCTCGTGCGTACGTATGGACTACCGTCTCCACGATGCGACGAGATTCATTCTCCACGTTAACCATTCATGAATGATTATAAAGTATATATATAATAAGTAATCATGAAATATATTACATAATAATGATACTATATTTATGTGTATATATATTTATGTCATCTACTTAATACCATTCAACTCAATAAGGAAACGAAAACAACATTCATGCGTACGTACGACCTACCATCTCCATGAACGGTGTATTTATTTCCATTTACTTATCTATTATATATATTTATATTCGGAATATATATTATATATAAATCATGTTTTATATTATGTAATTATGTAATCATGATCTAAGTGTTAATATGAATAATTACAAGTCAAAACACGAACGACAAATGAAACGATTTTACCCAAAACACACATTAACATGGAATTTATGAATGAACGGGTAAAATATAGTCATAAGTGAATCATATATGATATAATAACAATTAATATGATTCTGGAATAATTCAATGACATTATTTAAATCATTATACAGGAGGTTCGGACACTTACGAAGCAAATCAGACCTAAGGTATGGGAAAATATCACAATCTCATTTTTATCCGAGATTGTTTATACATTGGTATTTACTGGGGTGTATTTTATCATCCACATCCTTGTTTAATCAATATTTAATATTTATATCCTTCTAATATAGTTAATATACAATTTTACACTTCGGTGAGTTTTTAGTAAAAGATATGAAAGGAATCTGTTGTCATTTTTCGTACGAGGTACTTTTTGACTTTTCCAACAAAAGTATGAGAAGAATGTTTTTTTAACTTATAAAGCATGAATGGATTTTTAATACATTATTTCCAAGAATATTCCTTTACAAGTTTTCATTTTTATTTTTAATCAACTTTTTTTAGTTTATAATTGTATGACATGTTAAGAAAGGAAAAATGTTTTTGAAGTAGAAAGGATATTTTCCTCAAGAATGGAGTTCAAGTGTTTTATCAAAATTATTTTCCATCTAAGATAATATAGGGTTATGTTTCTATCCCTATTATTACATTTATTTGATTATATTGTGATGGAAATATTTTGATGAATTCCTTTATCTTTTATGAATTTTTTTATGATGTCATGATGTTTAAGATTCCCATTTTTATTACATGGGTTATGCTATGATGTATGGTTTATGATTTTGTGGCACACATAAGAATGGTATCATTATGAGATAGGTGGGACCTATATCTCCCTCCAATGCATTGGGTAATGATTTTATATCTCATGAGATAGACATGGCTGGAACGGGAGGTTAAACCAGTTCAATGAAACAGGACTGAAACGAGGAGTGAACTCGGTTCAGAAATGGTCTTTGTCCACTACGATAGTCATGGCAATGAGTATTGACTAATAAGAAATGATTCTCTATGATTATGTGTTTATGACACAACGATTCATATTTTAAGTTATGATTATTGGGATTATATTTCACTACTATGATTTATCCCATGTTATGAAATTATGATTTCTTTTGCAGGTTAAGATTTCCAAAAGTTATGTTCTTATGTATATGATGTGATTGATATTTCTTTTTTTACCCTTACTGAGCATTTGAGCTCACCCTATTTTGTTTTCTTTTTCCCTGATATAAAGAAAGGTTTTAGGTAAAAAAAAGGAAGACCTTTATGGGAGATGTTGAAGATCTTTCACCACGATTAGAAGATTATATTCTGAGTTTCCAAAGATACTAAACTATTACGGTCCATGTGTGTGTGTTGTTGTTATGTACTAAGTATTCCACAAATGTAATGTAATTTCCATGTGCGTCATACTTCGGGTCTTTACATTATGGGTGAGCTGGGCAGGTGGGAGTATATTGGGGTTGAGGTGGTGTTGTACAAGTGGGAGTGGGGGTGGGGTGCAGGGAGGGGGGTTGTGTAGGTGGGGGGTGTAGGTGGGGGGGGGGGGCTGTAGTGGGTGGATGGGAGGGGGTTGTGCAGGTGTGGGTGGGGGAGCGGGGGTTCTGCAAGTGGGGGTTCATGTGGGGGGGGGGGGTTGTGCAGTCGGTGGATGGGAGGGGGGTCGTGCAGGGGGAGTCAGTTGGGGGTGAGGTGGGGAGGGGGGGGGGGTGCAGGGGGGAATTCATCACTTCCATAGATCACGAATAAGCACGGGGAATTCATCACTTCTAGAGATTTGGATGGTTTGGAGGCCTCTTTGGTTTTGGTTCTTGTCTAGTCATCTTGATGAGTAAGGCATCACATGATCTAAAAGTGACATCAACTATATAGGATGAATTACTTCTCCCACAACACATTTTTCTAGAAATAATATATCCTTGGAAGGTTGTGGGAGCCTTTTAGAATCCAATTCCCCAACATTTTCCCAATTGTAAACTTGATACCATCATTTTATCAAGTCACTAATCCTACCAAATTGGATTTTCACTAAAAATTACTATTCTAATCCTTAACAACCATATTTTTTTCATAACATGAATGACAACCCAATTAATTATCATAGCTCTCATTCACACCCTTGTGGACAGCTCGCCCACCCCCCTGGACACCCCATACCCCCTGGACAGCCCTTCCACCCTCGTGGATAGTCTTCCTTCCCCCTGGACACCTTGTACCCCCTGGACAACCCCGCCACCCCTGCGGAACGCCTGCCCACCCCCTAGACACCCCCTAGTCCTTGTACATCCCCCAAACCCCGTGGACGGCCCGCCCACCCCCTGGACACTCCCACCCACCCCCTGGACACCCCCACCCCCTGGACACCGTGTACCCCCCTAGAAAGCCGCCCCCACCCCCGTGGATAGCCTGTCCACCCCCTGGACACCCCCTCCCCCCTAGACAGCACCACCACCCTCGTGGATAGCCCGCCCACCCCCCTGGACACCCCGTACCCCTGGACAACCTCGCCACCCCCATGGACAACCCTCCCCCGATTACACAGAATAAAATAACTCTTCATTTCCCCCGATTTCAAGAATCCCCCACGCAGGTGAACCCTAACCTGAGGACTTCCATCTGATCGGCTGCAACTCCCCCAACCAGGTCAGACTCCTTCAACCTCATCCCAAATACGGACATAGAATCCCTCATTGATGTAATTGACATGGTTGGGGTATTAGGGTAGGTGGTTTTCCTTTTTTTAGTGGGGTGATATGGTACATTATGTGGAATTTAGTTTGGGTGTTATGAAATTTAATAACTTTTCATAATATTTCAATTTTTTAGAATCAATAACGTATTTAAAAAAATATCTTTACTCATTCTGCATCTTTCATGAAAAGCCTTCACTTTCTAATATCTTGATCAACGTTTTATCAAGTCTATGGTGTCTTCTTGGTATGTGACAAATGAAAAAATTACAAAAAACATCTCACCTCAAATCTAGGCACACATAACTGAATTAATTATTATATCTTTACATTGTTTTAATAGTTCACTACATCAACTAGAAACTCCTTCCTTTATCATTTACTTAAATGAATTTTCTATTAGTGTTCAATCCTATTGAATTGTTTATGACAAAGTGACTTATAGAAATTATTTTTAAAGAATGGAAGAAATTTGGATGTATGAAACTGATCGGATATGAAGCGATTTTCAAATCAATTTGGAGAGATTTATAGATTTATTGTTTCACAATGCATCAGATAGTGGTTGCAAACACTGCCCATGTTCCAATTGTGTTGGTAGACCTTGGTTGAGCCGTGAAGAAGTCAGCTACCACATAACCAAAAATGGTTTTCAAGCAAACTACTTTTTGTGGTATCACAATGGTGGAGAAAATGAAATATCAAATTGGTGATGATTGAAATGAATGGACTAGAATAGAGAATTTGTTAGATGATCAGTTTCTGTTTATTCTTCATCAAGAAAAAGAAAGGATTTAGACTCATGAAGACTTCGATATGAGGAAAAATAATGCATCTAGTGAAAATTATGATATTTATAGGGTGAAATAATTGAATGATACTGCCACGACTCCATTATATCGACAATGTGATAAAATGAAAAAGATAGAATTTTTAATCCGATTGTTTCATGGGAAAACTATAAATGGGATTTATAATACAACAATCAATTACATTCTTACCCTCTTGAAGTATTTACTTCCAGATGATGCAGATATTTCCTCAAACCACTATATGGCATGGAAGTTAGTTGAGGAACTTGGATTTTAATGAATCAAAATTCATGCTTGCACAAAATATTCCTGTTTATTTTGGGAGGAAACTGCTGAACGAAATGATTATATAAAATGTGGCACATCCCGCTAGAAGTCAAAATCTGATGGAACACCATCCCGCATTCCACAAAAAGTAATGTGGCACTTTACATTGATCCCCAGAGTCCAGAATCTTTTTGTGTCTGATTCCATATCAATAAAATTGAGATGGAATGATACAGAGAGAAAGAAGACTCATGATGGGTTAGTTCATCCAGAAGATGGATTTGCTGATGAAAAACGCATTCAGTTTCCATTAAAACTTTAGGAGAACAATCCATGAGTCATATGTGACTTGTACGAATCAACCCCGCCTCAATCCGAGGTGCGGTGTGGCCGCCACTACTCAAAGTGTCTGCCTTTTGTTTCAAAAGGACGTCATTTTAATTGAAAAACATCAATTGGCATAAAGAAAATCGACAAACACATTCATATTGATTCGATACTTTATCACAATGATTCATCAGTCATATGTGATGTGTACGAGTCAACCCCACCTCAATCTGAGGTGCGGTGTGGCTTCCACCACTCAAAGTGTCTTTCTTTTGTTTCAAAAGGACGTAATTTTAAGTGAAAAACATCAACTAGCATATGAAAAACTGACCAAACGCATTCAGATTGTGTCGATACATTAGTACAACGATCCATGGGTCATATGTGACGTGTATGAGTCAACCCTGCCTTAATCTTAGGCATGGTGTGGAAGAAATCACTCTAAGTGGATCTCTTTTGCTTAAAATGGACAACATATTATGTACATACGGATAACCAACCAAACACATTCGGTTTCCGTTGAAACATTAGGATAAAGATTCATGTTTCAAATGTGACATGTAAGAATCAACACCGCCTCAATCTGAGACCCGGTGTGGCCGACACCACTCAAAGTGATGCCATTTGTTTCAAAAGGATGTCATTTTAATTGAAAAACATCAACTGATATATGGAAAACTGACCAAACGCATTCATATTGTGTCGATAATTTAGAACAATGATCCATGTCTCATATGTGACATTTACAAGTCAACCCCTCCTCAATCTGAGGCATAGTGTGGTTGCCACCACTCATATTGTCTGTCTTTTGTTTCAAAATGACGTCATTTTAAGTGAAAAACATCAACTGGAATATAGAAAACTTACCAAATGTATTCAGATTGTATCTATACTTTAGAAAAACGATCCATGTGTCATATGTGACGTGTACGAGTCAACCCGGCCTTAATCGGTGGCACGTTTTGTCCATAATCACTATAAGTGGCTCTCTTTTGTTTAAAATGGACAACATTTTAAGTACATATGGAAAACCGACCAAACACATTTGTTTTACATTGAATAATTAGGAGAATGATTCATGGGTCATATGTGACGTGTACGAATAAACCTCGCCTCAAGCTAAGATGCAGTGTGGAAGGCACCACTCAATGTGTCTGCCTTTTGTTTCAAAAGGACGTCATTTTAATTGAGAAACATCAACTGGAATACCAAAAACTGACCAAACACATTCGGATTTTGTCGATACTTTAGCACAATGATCCATGGATCATATTTAACGTGTATGAGTCAATCCCTCCTTAATCGGAGGCACAGTGTGGCCGGAATCACTCTATGAGTCTCTCTTTTGCTTAAAATGGACATCATTTTAAGTACATACAGAAAATTTAACAAGCACATTCGGTTTCCGTTGAAACTATAGGAGAACAATTCATGGGTCATATGTGACATGTAATAATCAACCCCACCTCAATCTGAGACGCGGTGTGGCCGGCACCACTCAAAGTGTCTGCCTTTTGATTCAAAATGACATCATTTTAATTGAATAACATCAACTAGCATACAGAAAACTGACCAAACATATTCGGATTGTGTCGATACTTTAGCACAACGTTCCATTGGTCATATGTGATGTGTACGAGTCAACCCCCCCCCCCCCCCCATTATTTGAGGTGTGGTGTGGCCGCCACCACTCAAAGTGTCTCTTATGTTTAAAATGGACAACATTATATGTACATACGGAAAACCGACCAAACGCCTTTGGTTTTTTTGAAACATTAGGAGAATGATTCATGGGTCATATGTGACGTGTATGAATCAACCTTGACTCAATCTAAGACGCGGTGTGGCCGACACAACTCAAAGTGTCTGTCTTCTATTCCAAAAGGACGTCATTTTAACTGAAAAACATCAACTGAATTACGGGAAACCGACCAAACGCATTCGAATTGTATTGATACATTATCACAATGATCCATGGGTCATATGTGATGTGTACGAGTCAACCCCGCCTCAATCCGAGGCACGGTGTGGCCGCCACCACTCAAAGTGTTTGTCTTTTATTTTAAAAGGACGTCATTTAAAAGTGAAAAACATTCACTGCCATACGGAAAACTGACCAAACAAATTCGGACTGTGTTGATACATTATAAAATCATTCCATAGGTCATATGTGACGTGTACGAATCAACCCCGACTTAATCGGAGACATGGTGTGGCCAGAATCACTCTATGTGTCTCTCTTTTGTTTAAAAGGGCCAACATTTTGAGTACATAAGAAAAACTGATCAAACAAATTCAGTTTCCATTGAAACATTAGGAGAACGATTCATGGGTCATATGTGATGTTTAATAATAACCCCCGCCTCAATTTGAGACACAGTGTGGCTGGCACCACTCAAAGTGTCTGCCATTTGTTTCAAAAGAACGTCATTTTAATTGAAAAATTCAAATGGCATACGGAAAACTGAACAAACACATTCGGTTTGTGTAGATAAATTAGAAAAACGATCAATGGGTCATATGTGACGTGTATGAGTCAACCAAGACTCAATATGAGGGCTGGTGTGGCCGCCACCACTAAAAGTGTCTTCCTTTTGTTTCAAAGGGACGTCATTTTAATTGAAAAACATCAACTGGCATACAGAAAACCGAACAAACACATTTAGATTGTGTCGATACATTAGCACCACAATCCATGGGTCATATGTGACATCTACGAGTCAACCCCGCCTCAATCTAAAGAGTGGTGTGGCTTCCACCACTCAATGTTTTTGTCTTTTGAATCAAAAGGTAGTCATTTTAAGTGAAAAATATCAACTGGCATACAGAAAATTGACCAAATGCATTCGGATTGTGTCGATACTTTTTCAAAACGATCCATAGGTCATATGTGAGGTGTACGAGTCAGCCCCACGTTAATCCGAAGCACTGTATGGCCGGAATCACTCTAAATGTCTCTCTTTTGTTTAAAATGGACAACATTTTATGTACATATGGAAAACAGAACAAACGCATTTGGTTTCCGTTGAAACATCAGGAGAACGATTCATGGGTCATATGTGACGGGTATAAATCAACATCGTCTCAATCTGAGATGTGGTGTGGTCATCACTACTCAAAGTGTCTTCCTTTGGTTTCAATAGGACACCATTTAAATTGGAAAACATCAACTGGAATACGGAAAACTGAACAAACGCATTCGGATTGTGTTGATACTTTCTCAAAATGATCAATGGGTCATATGTGACATGTACGTGTCATCCCCGCCTCAATCCGAGAGGCAGTGTGGCCGCCACCACTCAAAGCGTCTGTCTTTTGTTTCAAAAGGATGCATTTTTATGTGAAAAACATCAACTGGCATAAGAAAAACCGACCAAACACATTCAAAGTGTGTCGATACTTTAGAACAACGATACATGGGTCATATGTGATTCGTACGAGTCAACCCCGCCTTAATCGGAGGCACGATGTGGCCAGAATTACTCTAAGTGGTTCTCTTTTGTTTAAAATGGACAACATTTTATGTACATAAGGAAAAATGACCAAACTCATTCAGTATCCGTTGAAACATTCGGAGAATAATTCATGGGTCATATGTGACGTGTAAGAATCAACCCCGCCTCAATTTGAGACGCGGTGTGGCCGTCACCACTCATAGTGTCTGCCTTTTGTTTCAAAAGGACGTCATATTAATTGAAAAACACCATCTAACATACTGAAAACTGACCAAACACATTCGGATTGGGTAGATACATTAGCTAAACGATAAATGGGTCATATGTAACGTGTACGAATGAACCCCGCGTCAATATGAGATGCGGTATGGCCGACACCAATCAAAGCGTCTTCCTTTTGTTTCAAAAGGACATCATTTTATTTGAAAAACATCAAATGACATACAGAAAACTGACCAAACACATTCGGATTGTGTCGAAACTTTATCACAACGATACATGGGTCATATGTGACGTGTACGAGTCAACCCCACATCAATCTGAGGTGTGGTGTGGCCGCCACCACTCATTTTGTCTGTCTTTTTTTTTCAAAAGGACGTCATTTTAAGTAAAAAAATAAACTGGCATACGGAAATCCAACCAAATGCATTCATATTGTGTCGATACATTAGAACAACGATTAAATGGTCATATGTGATGTGTACGAGTCAATCCCACCTTAATCGGAGGCACGGTGTGGCCAGAATCACTCTATGTGGCTCTCTTTTGTTTTAAAATGGACAACATTTTAAGTACATACGGATAACCGACCAAACGCATTCTGTTTCCATTGAAACTTTATAATAACTATTCATGGGTCATATGTGACATGTACGAATCAACCCCGCCTCAATCTGAGACATGGTGTGGCCGGTACCAATCAAAGTGTCTGGATTTTGTCTCAAAAGGACTTTATTTTAATTGAAAAACATCAACTGGCATACGGAAACCCAAACAAACGCATTCGGATTGTGTCGATACTTTATCTCAATGATCCATGGGTCATATGTGACGTGTACGAGTCAACTCCGCATCAAAAAGAGGCATGGTGTGGCCGACATCACTCAAATTGTATGTCTTTTGTTTGAAAAGGACGTCATTTTAAGTGAAAAAAATCAACTGGAATACAGAAAATGACCAAACACATTTGGATTGTGTAGATACTTTATCACAACGATACCTGGGTTATATGTGATGTGTACGAGTCAACCCCGCCTCAATTCGATGCATGGTGTGGTGGCCACCACTCAAAGTGTCTGTCTTTTGTTTCAAAACGACGTCATTTTAAGTGAAAAATATCAATTGGAATACGGAAAAGCGAACAAACGCATTCAGATTCTGTCAATACATTAGAACAACGATCCATGGGTCATATGTGATGTTTATGAGTCATCCCTTCCCTAATATGAGGCACAGTGTGTCTGGAATCACTCTAAGTGGCTCTCTTTTGTTTAAAATGGACAACATTTTAAGTACATACAAAAAACCGACCAAATGCAATAGGTATCTGTTGAAACATTAGGAGAACAATTAATGGGTCATATGTGACATCTATGAATCAACTGCACCTCAATCTGAGACATGGTGTGGTAGGCACCATTCAAAGTGTCTGCCTTTTGTTTCAAAAGGACGTCATTTTAATTGAAAAACATCAACTGGAATACGGAAAACCAACCAAACACATTCAGCTTGTGTCTATACTTTAGAACAACAATACACGGGTAATATGTGACGTGTAAGAGTCAACCCCGCCTCATTCTGAGACGCGGTGTGGCCACCACCACTCAAAGTGTCTGTATTTGTTTTCAAAAGGACGTCATTTTAAGTGAAAAACATAAACTGGATTACAGAAAACCGACCAAACACATTCGGATAATGTCGATCTTTTATCACAATGATCCATGGGTCATATGTGATGTGTACGAGTCAACCAAACCTTAATCAGAGGCATGATGTGGTCAGAATCACTCTAAGTGTCTCTCTTTTGTTTAAAATGGACAACATATTAAGTACATACAGGAAACCGAAAAAACAAATTTGGTTTCCGTGGAAACTTTAGGCAAACGGTTCATGGTTCATATGTGATGTGTAAGAATTAACCCCGCCTCAATCTGAGATGGGGTGTGGCCAGCACCACTCATAGTGTCTTCCTATTGTTTCAAAAGGGCGTCCTTTTAATTGAAAAACATCAACTGACATACGGAAAACTGACCAAACGACTTTGGATTGCGTCGATACTTTAGAACAACAATTCATGGGTAATATTTGACATGTTAAAGTCAACCCCGCCTCAATCTGAGGAGCGGTGTGGCCGCCACCACTCAAAGTGTCTGTCTTTTGTTTCAAAAGGACATCATTTTAAGTGAAAAATATCAACTAACATACAGAAAACTGACCAAACACATTCAGATTGTGTCGATACTTTAGAACAATGATCCATGGGTCATATGTAACTTGTACGATTAAAACCCACCATAATCAGAGGCATGGTGTGACTAGAATCACTCTATGTGCCTCGCTTTTGTTTAAAATGGAAAACAATTTAAGTACATACAGAAACCCGACCAAATGCACTCGGTTTCCGTTGAAACTTTAGAAGAACGATCCATGGGTCATTTGTGACGTGTATGAATCAAACCTACCTCAATATGAGACGTGGTGTAGCCAGCACCACTCAAAGTCACTGCCTTTTGTTTCAAAAAGACGTCATTTTAATTGAAAAACATCATCTGGCATACGGAAAACCGACCAAACTCATTCAGATTGTGTTGATACATTAGCACAACGATCCATGGGTCATATGTGATGTGTACGAATTAACCCCACTTCAATCTGAAGCGTGGTGTGGCTGGTAGCACTCCAGGTGTGTGTATTTTGTCTAAAATGGACATCATTTTAGGTAAAAATATACGGAATACAAAAAACCAATAAAATTATAAAATAACTTTCAGATTCCACATAAAATTGTCATCTAAATTTTAAATTGAATTCTAAATGAATTATGTATGTTTATAATTACGTTATGAATTCTAATATAATTATGGATGTGTATAGTTCCAGCATTATATGTTAAATGTGTATGAATTTGTTCTTTATATGTAAGTTTTAGTTGGTTATTGCGGGTACAATAATTGTATATGTATGAGTTAGTTTATTTCAGGTACAATAATTGGATTGAAAATGAGAGGGAACCCACAAAATGAGACCTGGTGGCCAAATTGCAGAGCTTCTGGGAAAATTGCAGAGTTGCTGTGCAATTTTCCCTAACACAGGCTATGCCAACGGTTTGAAGCCGTTGGCATAGCATGTCTAGATTTTGTTTTACCAACGGTTCATAGAACCATTGGTAAAACACTTTTCCAAACGGTTTAGAAGCCATTGGGAAAGAGGAGACCTTGGGTTTTTCCCAATGGATTTGCCAAACCGTTGGTAAAAACTTGTTAATTTTCTCCACTCTATACTAAAGGTTTGCCAGAACCGTTGGGATATGTTAATTTTTCTCCACCCTATCCCAATGGTTCACTGTAAACCATTGGGAACAGCTTTCCCAACGGCTTACTTTGAACGGTTTGCAGAACCGTTGGTATAACATATACCAATGGTTTTGCAGCCTTTCCCAATAGTTCTAAACCGTTGGGAAATCATGTATTTCCAGTAGTGTACCTTATATCAATTTTTTAGATATGGTGATAATTCATTATATAAAACATTAATGTAAATGACTTAATTTAATTTGGATATTTTTAAGTCCTTCAAGAACTCATATCATTTTATTTAATATATTATTTATATATTAATTATAGAACATTATATAACCTATAATATGTGTAATAAAATCATATTTAATAATTATAATTTTTTTATGAGTATCATTGAAGGTGTTAATGGGAAATGGTTGTGTATATTCCACAATGGTGGTAAATCCACAAACCAAAAATGATGTTCTCAATTTAAGAATAAACAAGAGAATAAAAGAAGTTTGATGATGAATTTATCCATCAACGTGATAAAATTCGATTATATATAAGATACTATTGTTTTTATTCCACTTGATTAAGGGGTGTTAAATATAGAATATGAATAGAAAAAAATAAATGGAAAATTAAATAAAAATAAAGAGGGTTTTACCTCTTTGATTATCCTTCTTGAGAACCAACTTAAAAACATATTTTTTCAATTTTTTGTGGATAAATGGTCTTGAAAGTGTTAATAAGGCCTGAGAATGTAATTTGGTATAAAATAATTGATATATAAGGAATTGAGGTGTTAAGAGAGTATGTGGTAAGGGGTGGTTTTTATAGTAGAGGAGAGGAATTTTTTTAGAATATTATATTCATTATTTTATTATATTAGACCAAGAATATGAATATTTTATCATCATCAATAAATATATTAAAATAATGAGGGGGACTTCAAGATCATGGGCATAAATCATCAATACATCATGTATGACTCAATAATTTATGCATTTTTCTTTTATCGTAAATTATCATATTTTACTTTTCAAATATTCATGTATTTTGGAATAATCTCCAAATTTTACCTGAACAATTTTTTTATTTTTAGATTTCAAAAATTAATTCCATTCTATGAAAATAATATTCTAAATATGATAAATTTAATTTTTATTATAATCATCATTTATTTAAAAAATACCAAATTTGAAATTATAACCGATTATATAACATTTTGAAAAATTAATAAAGGTCGCATTAATTTATATTATAATCACAAATAAAGAAAATATTAAATTGTGAATCTATATTCTGAAGATAAATTATCTTGTAAATCATTATATTAATTATAAAATTTTTAATAAGAATTTATATTTTACAAATATTTTAACACTTAATTTATCATTTAAAAAAATTATTTCCTTATTCAATGATATACATATTTCAAATTTTCAATTATAAGATAGAAAAAATTTTATTTATAAATTATTTGGTGAGTTTATTATTGTATTGGAAATTTTACTATTCATAAGGATTGCATTACTATTCCAATGGTCATGTTACCATTCCATCAGTATAGGTTCCTTAATTTCTAAAAAGAATGTTATTTCAATAATTCTTCATTTATAAAGATTATATTGTTTTATCAATGTGACATTATGTACTTTATAATATATGAAATAACTATAAGAAGGGAGAATTTATTGATATAGTTATGGGTTATTATGTTCTCCCTTCCTTCTAGAAATTATATATTCACAATTTATATTTATTTTTTAAACAAGTGGGGATTCCCATCACTCATAGAACTTCCAGATTCACTTATTTATTCATCAACCATGTGGTTTCCTTCCAAAATGTTAACCAGGTGAATTACCTTATTCCATAATGATTTCTCTATGTGTTGAAAAATTTGTATAGGTTTATCTTCATAAATAATGGTTCTATTCCTCCTAGAATACTTCTTGGCCACCAATAATGACATGAATATGAAACATACAATGTCATCAACAAAACCTAAAAAACATTGTGTACCCGAGATATACTCAGAGATAAATCTCCAAGGTATAAACATGTATAACATTCTACAAGATTGGAAAAGTTCCAATTCATGATAAAATTTTATTTTCATTCTTACCAAATCACAAAAAACTTTTCCAATGAGGTATTTTAAGGAAAACATGATCACCTACCTTGAAAACAAATACATTTCTCTACTTATCCGTATAAATTTCCTTTATACTCTGAACTTCCCCCATGTGATGCTAGATCATCATTACATTCTCATCCACCTCTTATTCTAATTTTGTCCCTATTTTCTTCTTTTACCCAAAATCATCCCAAAAATGCTAGAGTTCAACACCACTCTCTAAATAATGCCTCCAAATGTGGAATCAATATACTATAAAGAAAACTTTTATTATAAGAAAACTAAACAAAAGAAATATGTCGACCCACAATTCCCTGGTAATACATTAAAAAATCATGTAATGTATCATCCAATGTATGATTTAAACACTATTTTTCCCATCAAATTGATGATGAGAGGATTCACTAAAACTTATTTATTTTCCAAATGACTTATGAAGTACTTTTTAAAGGTTAGATGTGAACTTGGGATCAGGGTCAAATAAAATATATAGAGGTACTCCATACAACATGAAAATATATTTGTGGAATAATTTAATGGACTTATATAGAGGAAGAGTGTCTCGAATAAGAATGAATCTGAAATTTTAGTCAGCTGGCCAAAAATTACCCAAGTCACATTATTACCACAAAGAGTCTTTCGTAGTCCTACAATGAAGTCCATGGATATATTATCCCACTTCTACTCTAGAACTAGGAAATGATGAAACATCCCCATTGGTAGAATTTTCTCTGCATAATCATGTTGACAAGTCAAACATTTCATGGTAAATTAAAAATTACCTATTTTCATTCCATCCCAATTGTAATATTCTCGAATGTCTCTGTAGATCATATGAACTAAAAACTGAGAACTATGAGCATCACATAACAAATAATTATTCCACTATGAATCAGAAGTAACACATAACCTATTTCAATGTATCAAAATAAAATATTTATCAACATTAAAATCAAGAAAAATACCTATCTTTATAAATTTAACATTTTTTTATAACTCACAAATTTTCATATGCAGTTTCATTAATCTGTCTAACAGATACAAATGCACTAAAACATGAAAAAAAACCAAGTAATTTTATAAAACAATAACATCTAACAAAAAATTCATCAAATAATTAACCAATATTCCTTGTTCCACATATAACATGGTTAATGAATCATAATGTTTTTGACACATGGAATCTACCACTTTTTCTACTCTTACAGAATGGTAATTTACTATGAAATTATAAATCATTTTCAATTCATGGCATATTATACACATCATTTTCAACTCCATATATTTGAATATATATTTTAAAAATTTATGGTTTGTATATATTTCTCATTTGAGTCCATAAAAATGTTGTCTCCAAATTTGTAAACCAAAAACCATAGTATCTAATTCCAAATCATGTGTGGGATATTTTAACTCACGAGGGTTTGACTTGGATCATAATACATTACCTGATAATTCTACATCAGAATATCACATTGTCTATTTAATGAATCATCACTATAGATGTAGAAATCACTATTTCTGTATAGTAGGGCCAAAAATTAGATAATTCACCAATCATTAATTAAGTTTCTAAAAAAACAACACATTATTCTATCCAAATAAATTTAACCACTTTTCTTTTAACATAGTTATAATTCTAAATAAAAAATAAAATATTTTTAACAATAATTTTGTTGTAACATGTTAATACATGAAAATTATGAATCTCAGTAACATTTGTTGGTCATGACCATTCACCAACGACTTTTAATGGGTTTAACTATTATTCTATATTTATTTACAATATTCCTTAGAAATGAAATGGGAAGCAATTTTTTTCCAATATCCCATATAACACATTTTCTTTGATAATTTATAGTAATATACTAATTTTTTTAATGATATTCATATCCTTTAGAAAACAAAAATATATCATAAAAAAACAAAAAAACAAATCTATATATTCATAGATGATTCTATTCAGTATAATCATAAATAAAATAGGAACATTTTTCAAAACAATGGGAATAAAAACTAACTTATAATGTCCATATATAGTTTAGAATGGTGTTTTCAGAATGTAAACCTCCTTTACCTTCTACCGATAGTACCTATTTCTGTAGTCAATCATGTAAAAATACTATTCTCCTTTGAGAAGATCCAATAAGTAATCAATATGGGGAAATATATACTTTTTATTGGTAATTTTATTCAAATTGATATAATCAATAAAGAGTATCATGGAACCACATTTTGTTAATTAAAAAAAATACTAGAACACTAATGTGTAGTTATAGGACAAATGAAGCCTTTATCAAGAAACTATTACAAATTCCATTTCAGTTGAATAATCTCTAGAAGTTCCCATCTATAAGGGGTTTAATTATTTTTTAAACCTAAATAACAAACTTAATAGTAAATTAAACTTCCCTGTTAGGTATTAAACCATGAATATCATCAGGAAAAACATCAAGGTATTCATTTACCACAGGAACATCATTGATATGATAAGTTCCCATGTTTTCGACAATATGTTCAAGATAACTCTTACATACATATTTTAAAATTTTCTACGATTCCTAATATTTTTCAGTGGTATAGGTTCATTCTTGTATACAAACTGAAACACTTTCTACAAAACAAGTTATTTATCACTACAATCACTCTTAGCATGGTAAATAAACATAGAATTACTTCCCATAATGACATAAAAATCTACTACTAGTAAAACAACAATGTTTTCAATTAATTTATTTCCATAGACAACAACAATATGTTTTATATAATTTATTTTTTCTGAAAATTTCCCATAGTTTTTTAAGATAATATTTCATTTCATTTCTGGATGTGAATTACAAATTTTCTAGAAAATTATTTAGAATAAATAGTGTGTAGACACCATATTGTACAAGACATTGGATAATTCTACGTAGATATGAAAAATACATGTTACCAATTCATTTTATGGAACAACATATGATGACATAGTCATAAATGAGTTCACTAAACCTTTATTCTTATAATATAGATCCTTTTAATCATTTAAATCATTCTTTTTGATACTCTTTGAAAAATACCCCTTCTCACCACATTTAAAAAACTTGTTTTTTTCTTATCATAATTAATAAAAAAAATCAATATGTTCATTTTCATTTAAATCTTAGTCCATATGTCCAAACATATCACATCAAAAAATACTTCTTATTTTTTTTAAATAATTTCCCAGGGTGTGTTCTACAACACATCCCACAAATTAGAAAATATATTTTCTTACCTTTAAAATTATTTGATTGATTTTTAACCAGTGTATACCATATGGTTCTTCATTTTTGATTATTTTAAAAGTAAACATGATCATTAAAAAAACTCAATTTCATCCCTATTATCACATCATTCATGTTTCTCATAACATTGGTATTTAGATGAGTCCATTTCCATTAGATATATTTTATTTTATACTGAGTAAAATCATTCCATTTTCCTATCAAGATCCCAAATAATATTTGGGGGATACCTTCTCAAACAAGTTAATTTTGATTCATTCACACCCAATGAATCATTCTCCTTTTGTTTAGATTAATGTAATTTAATTTCTAAACTAATTCAAACCACCATAAGAAAAAAAATTATGGAAAACATTATTAAATTCATCCCATTCCACGACATTAATATCATAATTATCCCTGATATTCTTGACCATTGACCAACATGGGTTTGGTCCACCTTCAAAACAATAAATGGAATGATTAAAATTTTTATTATCGGAACACTCCATGGAATCAAATATCATTTCAAGTGAATTAATCCACCCTTCATACCCCACCAGGTCCGAAGATCCACTAAAGGTAGAAGGGTGTTTCCACATAAAATGTTTCACTATCATCATGTTCTTTTCCGGTAGCTCAATCTATTCTTTTCCATATTTTCTAATTACATATATAGAATGTTTATATTGATCCATCAAATTCAGAAACTTCTTAGTTCTAATTAAAACAATTAAAGGTTGTAGATTTTGAATATATCATCCTCTTGGTGTCTTACCACTTAAGTTTCTCTATTTAATCTATGAAAAACCATTCAAAATAATAAAAAATATATGAATAAAAATTGTAATCGTTAAATTATATATCATATAAACATAAACATAAGGTAAAAATAATTTATAGTATTCTATTAACAACATCTTAACCCCTAACGTTATTTAATTCATGTTCTGATATGAACTATATGTATATGGAGTTATACATTACATAATCAAGTTAATTCAACTAGAATTCACATTTATACACTCCCCAAGATCTTTTTAGTCTAGAGTTTTATAAAATTATGTTATAAAACATATATTAAATCCCATAATAATAAAATGTGGATACTACTAAACTAGGAACCATTTCGTTGAAAATACAATTGTTTCTAATAAAACATGACATCTTTTCATGAAAAATCATCACAACATTTAACTTGGTTTCTTTTTTTCTCTTACCCAACCTTAAAATATATGAAAAAAATTTTGTAACATTTGATGAGCAAAAAAATATAAATTAGGGAAATAAAAAGAATGAGATAAACTATTAGTACATGAATAAATAAAATCATATGAAATCATTTCCACATAAATATACTTCTCACCCATTAAGTATCATATAATAAATTTTTAAAAACATGTGATTTCAATAAAAAATATAAAACATAAAAACCCATAAACATTACTAGGAGAATCAGTTACTTAAGATTGTATCCCTCATGAAAACCATATGATTTGTATCTATCTTGGCTACATTACAATATAACCATCACGACTACCTTATGATGTAACCCTCACAACTATATTTTGGTGTAACCATCCCTGTTACACTTGCAGTATCATTACATTCTAACTCCTTCATAAACATACCCAATGTATTAGAAGAAGATTTAGGTCCCACCCTTCATCATAAAAAATGAACAAGAAACTAAACATAATCATAATGTCACGACCTGTCCTCGGGGCCCGTGTCGTGACTACCCCAAGCCCTCCTTCCAATGGACAGGGGCTGGAGACTAACACCAAAGGAGTAAATCCCGATAACTGGGAAGGCATTGCCTTTATAAAAGTAAACAAAACAATACAGAGTACAAGCGGAAGTAAAACACTAAGTACAAAGAGAAGTGCTAAACGGTAAATGGGCCAGAATACAAACCCAAATGAAATTATAACAACAACTGAAAAAAGTACAATAGAAAAAGACAACAGTTGGAAGAACGGAAGCGTCTCATGTGTCGTCCTCCTCAGATCCTACCTTAAGGGTAGGTACAGATGGTGCAGGTCCTGGATCGTCCACCATGGATCTTACCTGAAGGGTAGGTACAGATAGCCTTCACAATGCTCTCGCCCGTCAACCTCCTCCGAGTGTCGTCTCGCCGTGAAGTCCACCTCCGTATACTGACTCTTCGTGTAGTCCACCTCCAGGTACTGACTCGTCGTGTAGTCCACCTCCGGGTACCGTCCAGTCCTCGAACACTCGCCCTCCGCCAGCACCGTCCGTCGTCTGAAACCAACACAACGAGGTGTGTGCATAGCCCATGCAGGGGTGAGTATAATGATACTCTGTAGGGACCATGAGACCCTCAAGTTCTCACTAAAACCAACATGTATAACCACAAAGAAGATCTCAACAGATAACCTCTACATAGGTATATTCTCATGCATATACCTAAGTTATCATGTAACCCATCTCAATCATGAGGAAAACACCAAGATCATGGAATCAACGGATAACCACTACTCGAGTATATGCCCATACATATACCTAAGTTAACAAGTGACCCATCTCAATCAGGAGGTAAACACAAGGTCAAAAGTATTAGCTCAAACCAGGATTTTCATTATTGAAACCTTAATTGCTGAAGAGCTACATCTCTGGAGTGTACAGTGGTCCTGTCATGACTCTAAGGTACTGCTCACTAACCTAAGACTGCTTAGGTACTCCTCCTATCGAGTACCGCAGGCCAGTCACCCAAACACAGTAGTGCTTCCCGCCGGGGTATGCCACCCAAACACAGTATTGCACACCCCCTAGTAGCCTACAGAGGTACTCTCCGGATGAGTACCACGGGTCTGCACTGTCACACAGGTAGTGCTCCGTACTCCATGGGTCTGCACCCAATCAAAGTAGTGCTCCGTCGACTGGGCTAGTTGACTCACTCCATGTCGAGTCGGTCAAGCAGTCGTCAGGTCTTAGTCAGCTACACAGTCTCCGTACTCTGCACGCTCATCTCTGGGAGGGTCTGTTCCACAAGCTACAGGTCAATACTCCAAGTATCACAAGTTCCATGAAGAAGTATCTCAAAGGACCACCTCATCATAGGGGTCTCAACGCAAAAGACGGCGCGTCAATCAGACGCCCGGTCTGTGAGTTACTAGCCTTTTCGTCCCCGGGGCCCAGTTGGTTTCGTGTGCGAACCAATCCGGACGTATCACAACTGTACCCCAAACTCTCATAGGGTATACTCATAGGGACCGTTTCTCAACGAGATCACCAACACCGCTGACGGTTCGTCAAACGGACGTCCGGTCTGATAGATATCAGCTTTTCTGTTCCAGGGGCCCGGTTGGATTTCGGGTACAATCCAACCTGACCACTACCCAACTGCATCCAAAACTCAGGTGAAGTATGCCAAAAGTTCCGTCTCATCAAGAGGAATTCAACGAGATAGATGGAGCTTCAATCGGACGCCCGATCTGTGAGTTATTGGTTTTTTCGTTCCAGGGCCCGGTTGGTTTCGTGAGCAAACTAACCCGACCGCACTTCGACAGCATCCAAACCTCGAGCGGAGTAAGCCAAAAGATCCGTCTCACTTAGAAGAATCCATCAGAGATGACGGAATGTCAATCGGACATCTGGAGCACAAAATATAAGTGTTTCCACTCCGAGGGCTCGGTTGGTTTCGTATCCAAACCAACACGGCCGAACCCAAAGTATTCCGAAACCTTGAGTGTAATATACCGAAACGACCGTCTCGATCCAAGGATCGCATCGCCGCTGATAGTGTGTCGATCATAGGTCTACATCTCAATATATGGGTGAAAACCGTGAGAGGTCCGAAAACAGGGGGTCTGGGCCCAGACGGACCCGACCCAACCCCCCTGGGTCGACCCGACCCGGGTCCGGGTCCGACCCGGATGGCGCGACCTGGCCCGGCCGGTGGGTCGGCTCAGCCGGTTACGGCTGAGCTGAGCAGAGCGGGGCACTTCCTCTTAGTGATGAACCGCGGCCCTGCGTGGGGCCGCCCGTGCCAGCGGACACGAAAACCAGCCACATCCCACCGCCCCCCTCCGGTCGCGTGCGGTCATGGGACTGCACTCCGCTGCTACGGCTTCAGCCGCAGCGCATTTTTCTGGCAGCGCTACGGGCGGTGCCGCCCCCGACCGCCGGCGCGGCGCGCCTGTAGGGGCTTCTGCGGACCACCGGACGCGCACCAGTGGTCTGATTCTCCTGCGGTCTTCGCCAGAGAACATCCCGGGACCCGACATTTGCTGTAAATACTTCAAAATTCCTTCGCGGCCCGCCTCAGCATCGTCCGTCGATCCACACTTCGACAAAAAAACACTGAGTCTTCAAATCGCCTCCTCGGCCCCGACTCCGCCCGCGGTTTCGTTCGGCCTCAATGGCGCGGCGCGATGGCGGCACACTTCTTCGCAACATTCTTTCTCGTGTCCGCACAGTGCCGTTTAACTGTTCCTCCTTTGTTCGTGCCGTAACGAATCAAAACAACAAAGGGGGAGGAGAGTCGGCCATGTTCGTACAGACCGACCTCCTCCAATTAAGTCAGTATCAAGCAGCCCAAAAGACGAAGAACAACAAGGAAAAAAATTTCACCAACAAAAGAGAAACAACCCAAACAGTTTTTCCCCCCAACAGATTATTCCCAACCCGCAAGGAAAATGTTCACAGATCAACTATGTAATAAGTTTATCTGTATTCTTTGTTTTCTTTAGAAAGAATGAAACAAGGGAATAAAATCATTCTCAAACATAATTCCCTACCTCAAGCATTGTCGTCGACCGTGAGTTCGTCGCAAAATTAACTGTCACGGAAGAAGAGGATCGTCGCAGAATAGAAGATTCATCGAGGAAGAAACATCGCGGAAGAAGCGTCGTTGACGTCGCAGTACACGGCGTCGCGTCGTCGATCTCTAAGGGTTTGGCGTTCTTCTTTGGAGGTCGGAGTGTTCTTCATGTTCTTCACGTTCTTCGCGTTCTTTGTCGAAGAAGAACGCTTTCCTCCAAATACTCTCCACGCCACAAGTTCCAACAGAAATAAAATAAGTGTTATCTTATTTTATTAACGCACATGACATGTTTGAATTTCAAAAGAAATGAAACAAACAATTAATTCAATGAATTAATTGTAACGATTTAACTACACAATTTATTAGGTGTGTGTTAACCAGAAAAACACATGGTTGACTTTCATTTAAGAGGGGGGTTGCGGGTGCATTACTTAGAAGAAAAGAAACGGTGGGGCTCGTGTGAGCCCCACCTCACAAATATCCTACCAAGTGGGTAGGATATTTTGGGTTCCAACCAATCCTCTTAACCAAGATTAAGTGACTTTTAAGTGGCTTTAAGTGAAATAAAATAAAGTTGTCGCACCACTTTATTTTATTTCTTAACTTAACCCCAAAAATTGAAAACCACACCTAAGAAAACACAACTCCAGAAAAGGCATTTCTAAGAAAATATCGGCACTGCGATTCCATTGGTTCCCTCAGAATTCGATTCCGAGCATTGATTCAAATGTTAGAAAAACCTGCTCGTTTGTTCACTGAACGTTCCCGAGCTAAATTACGGAAATTAATTTCGGGCACACCGGGCCTCAGAATCAGGCGCCGTCAAGAAACTGCATTCTTGTAAAAATCCAAAGAAAATTAAGAAAAAAAAATTTCCTTGAAATTTCCGGGTCTTTACATAAAACATGATTAATTATATAATAATTTTATTCCTTTTGAATAGAAATTTAAATGATGTTTTAAAATGGAAAGTTCCTTAACTCAAGTTTGTATTACTTAAAAGATTTTAATACCACATATATAATGGTTTAAAGTAAATTATTCATATATTATTGATATATATTCATGTTAATAACATGTTATATGATAATTTTTTATCATATTTCAACAAATTTATCGATAATATATTTTTTTCACTGTTTTGTGTGCATTTATTTCATGGTTTCCATGTATGGGTTTAGTGGATTTTCTTGTTGAAGGAAATATAACAACCGAAGTGGAATGAAATGGTATTAAAATGTTTCCAAAATATGAAATCATATGTTTTATCATTTTTTTATATGAGGATGAATGATTAGATAAAACAATCATGAAAATTATTTCATTTATTTTGGAGGTTTTAAAAACCTTCACGAACACATATAAATTTTTAACATCATATTTATATATTTATTTTATAAAATAACACAATATATAATCTATAAAATAAAATATTATTTATCTATAATAATGTATCTAATACTATCCTACAAGTAGGTAATGGAAAATGCAAGTGTACCGTCCATGACGGCGGTAAATCGACACATCTCAGATGATGTTATCGTTTTTAGAGTAAAAGGGAGAGGATATGAATATTGATGATGAATTAGTCCATAAACATGGTAAAATTACTATATATATATATACATATATAATATTGAAGTTTTAATTACATTGGATAAGTGTTGGGTAAGAGATAAAAAGAAATCAAAAAAAATTTAGATTAAAATAAAATAAAAAGAAAGATGTTTTTAGCTCTTGAAATATTTTCCTTGAGAACCTCATTATATTGCTTGATTTTGACCTTTTGGTGAGACTGGATATTCATGGACTTGGGTAAGAGGGTTGGTAAGGTAATTTTTAATAAATTATTCATGCTCAATGAAATTGATTTTTGAGGATAATTGGTGGTGAGGGGTAATTTTTATAGTGGAGGAGAGGAGTGTTTTTTTAAATATTTTATTCATTAGTTAATTATTATGGATCAAGACTATGAATATTTGGTCATTGTAACTAAATATATTAAAATAATTATTGTTATTTTGATATAATTTTAATTAATCATCCATACATCATCCATGACTCAATGATTCTTCTATTTAGCATACATGGTAACTTATCTTGTTTTATTATTCAAAAAAAAATCAAGTATTTTTGAAAAATCTAAAAATTTAATCCTAAAATTATTTTTAAATATAAAATAATAAAATGAATTCTATTTTATTAAAATAAAATTATAAATATGGTATATTTTATTTTTAATTAAAATCATTAATTATTAAAAACATACGAATTTTAAAATTTTAACTGAATTTATAACACCTTGAAAAATTAAAGGAGGTCTCATAAAATAATATTATTATCATAATTCAGGAAAAAATATTTATTTATGAAACTATTATATGAAGACAATTTTTTAAATCATTATTATAATTATAAAATTATAAATATAAATTTATGTGTCAAAAAATACCAACATGTAGTTTTTCATATTCAGAACATTTATATACATATTCCATGATATAAATATATCTTATTTCTAGTTATAAGATATATAAATTGTATTTATACTTTCATAGGCGAGTTTACTATTCTATTGGATGGTTCAATATTCATAAGGGTTGTATAAATATTCCAAAGGTCATGTTTCCATTCCAGTGGTATATGTTCCTTAATTTCAAAAAATGCATATTATTTCATTAATTATTCATTTATAAATATTATATTTTGTTATACATGTGATTTTTTGTGATTTCTAATAAATTAAATAATAATAACCAGGGAAAATTATTTGATATAATTTTAGGTTTTTACAGGTTATATAAATATTAGACCATAATTAGATGATATGTTAACGTAGTAGTGGGATATTTTTCATGGCGTTATCCTAGTATGAGTTAATTAGAGATGTGGTTGGGAATCCTTTTTTAATAGGTCAGGTATGGTGTATTTAAAACTAGAGATTATGTAAAAAATACCTCATTTATTCTAGGTGTAAGGTAGTACACAATAATATAAATACTCTATAGGGTAATTAAGAATGTTTTTTTAACATGTCAATATACCAATATGGTAATATTTATTGTCACAATTTATATTCTTTTTGGGATAGTGAGGATATAGTGATAAGTATAGGAATATTATATTTGGAATGATGGAGTGACATTGATATAATTTTAAAAATTTCTTCTTAGGAACATATACCCTAGTTTATTTAAGGAGGATTGAGCCTTTGTGAAAATTCACAAGGTTAATGGTGTCACCTCAGTCACGAACTAGGCCACACCATTTATAGATGTATTTCTTAGAGACATTGGATGGGTTTTATATTCAAATGGTGGTTTGATTCAAGGATGGTTTATAAAATTTTATTAGGATTTAGGGAAATTTATTTAGTTTGACCATAATTTTACAGGCATTGAACCATAAAAAAATAGGGAAGAAGAACCTATAATATTTGAGCTTATTGAGATAAGAACTTGAGTGTGTAATTTGAAGTAATAGTTTTCTAAGAAGAAAAAATTACATATTTTAGGATAACAAGTATATATATGAGATAATTGGACAAATAAATAAACCCCATAATGGGTGATCAGTTAACATTTCCCAATATAAGAAGATAGATCATCTTCGGAGCTATTGTGATTAGCCATTTAAAGAGTGTCGGGAATGTGAAAAAATGAAAAGTTGGAGAGGTTTTTGTTAGGTGAACTCCTATTAAACATGTGGGAATTAATAATTTCAAACATAGAAAAATTTGGTATGAATAGAAGTGGTACTATGAGGTATTTGTTGATATTTTATGACACATATTGGATGTTGTAGTAGACTAGTTACACATTAGTGGTGGTACTAGTTGACAGTCAGTGTGAGTCTATAAGGTGGATATCTATTAGAAAGATATGATTCATGTTAGTTGAATTTTATTAATATGAGATATAAGTAATAGTCAAGTAATCCATTGATGTTTATTGGTATTCTATGAGAATGTTTGATTTTTTATTATCTTTCGTAGTGATAAATATTCATTTTTTGATAGATGGAATAAAAAAATAATATGTGATGTTTGAGCATCAGACGATATTTTTAAAAAATGTGGAATTAAAATATGTTAGTTAAAAAGTTAATGAAATATTATATTGGATAATTTTTTCAGTTGGGTAAGACATAGAGTAGAAATGGGAACCATAAATGATGTGATATTGAAGTGGGCATTGGGTAAGATGTGACATGAATGCTGGAATAATTTATTATGTTAGATATATGTAATCATAAAATTAATGTGTGATTATTATATTTAATAGCCAATCATTATGCTTTTATTGAAAATTTATGTTGAACTTGAAATGATATAAATGTATAATATAATCATTGTAGAGAACATATTTTATGTAATGTGAATGGGTATGTGATTCCTATAGTGTGAAACACCAATGAAATAGATTCACCAGTTTTTGTTGTGTGGATGATGGGACATGGGAAAAAATTATATTCCTACATTATAATTGCGTTTTAAATAATACCATTAGTCAAAATCATATGGTTTGGAATGATTTTCTCAATGTGATTCCAGTAATTAATAATGATGATTAACCTATTGGTGAAGAGGGTATAAAGGCTTGTGAATATAGGAGTGGTGATTCATATTAGATCAGGTATCATGTAGTTAAATTTTGATGACGTCATGGTGTTATAGGTGTAATTATTTTAAATTATTTAATTTTGGGTGTTTTCCTAGGCTCGAGTATTCAATAGATATAAAATTATTATTTAAGTAGAATTTAAAAGCGGTATGATTGTTGGATTTACGTTATTGGCATGTTTTATTTGAAATTTTTTTCATAGACATCAAATAAATGATTTTTGGAATTTTATGGTGTTTTTAAATGTTTCTATAAATATTTAAAACTCATGCACTTATGGGTATTGTTAAATGAGGTTAATATTGTATATTGATATTTATATGAAATAGTCAATATATTCACTAGTGACTCTATATCGGTTTTTGGGAAAACCTTTTTGTACGATACATAATTGCTACCCAATGATAAAAAAGAGTAACTTCTAAAACATTAGTTATATTATTTAGTGAACAAAATATGTATGAATTAATTCTCTTGGAACTTATACATAACAAGGATAATCATGTATCCTCTTTTTTATGTATTTTCTATGTGTTAATTCATCCATTTATATGTAAGTGTTTGAAACATTTGGGTATATAAATCCCCTATAATATGTAAGGTTTTAATACATTGTGGATTTTGGAGAAGGGGATATACATATGGATATTTATCATGTTTGAATGGGTTATTTGATATGTAAAATATAAAAAATTTTACTTTTGGGGATAATGTATCAGAGATGGGGTTCCCATACATAAGGTCCACATAGGTAAGTCTCTGGAAAAATAAAATTCCAATTTGTTGTGAATTATGATGAATGATACATAAGTGTCACCAGGTGGTGAATATGAAATGATTCTATAATCACATTTCAATACATAAGGACTATTGACAAGGTAAAATTTTTATGATATGCGAGTGTTCTTAATAAGTTATATGTATGTTACAACCTGATCATGTCATACAAATATAATATATCCTTTCCATAACTTTTAATGTAATCATATAATAAATTTCATCCATGAATGAATAGGTTAACTACTATTGGTTATTATATTTATAACCTGTTAAGTCAAAAGTTCCCTTTTGGCTTTTACATCGTGTTTTGGAAATCACAAATATATTCTGTCTTGTTTTGGAAATCTCGAATGTATTATATCATATGTTTGTAAAATAACAAATTGTCTTTTATTATGTTTATCGTATCGTACGATGTTGATCGTATCGACCAAAACGTATCGTACTGACTCTGTCAAACGTATCGTACTGACTCTGTCAAACGTATCGTACTGACTCTGTCGATCGTATCGTACTAACTACTATTCAGATAATCATTATTTGTTTTGGTACTTTGTCAAAAATACTCTCTCTGCATATGAATCATACTCATGTTTTACTTTTCTATATATCTCTTGTCCTAACAAAACGATGTCGTTGAGTTAGTTATATACTAATCAAAACGATGTCGTGCTTTCTGTTTCAAGATGACCGTTGGAGGCAATATGACCGTTGGAACCCGAGGCCTATAAATAGGAGGTCATTTGAAGCTGAGAAGACAACGATGAGCAAAGAGATTGAATAAAGAGATTGTGAACTACGAAGATTCTAGAGAGAGAGACTCTGACTTCTCTCATCAAGCTTTGTGCGTCCGATCATCGTATCGAGGGCTTTCAAGTGATTGAAAGACAGAGGTGCCGATTACCTACAAAATCGAGGGCTGCCGGGGATAGGCAGACAGACGAGCCGATCATCGTATCGAGGGCTGCCGGGGATAGGCAGACAGACGAGCCGATCATCGTATCGAGGGCTGCCAGGGATAGGCAGACAGACGTGCCGATAATCGTATCGAGGGCTCACCAAGGTGTTGGTGAGACAGACCTCCTTATCCTAGGTGAAAGGATAACCCTTCTCTTTGGGTTAAAAGAATTGTATTACTTTTACATTTCCGCTGTTTGTTTTAGAAAGGGATTGTATTGTTTCCTTTCTTCTTTTACATATTCAATTGTAATTGTTTCAATTACAATTGTTCTATTACATATTGTATCAATTGGTTCTATACGCTTTAAGGTAGAATCAATCATATTTGTATTACTCTGATTATTGTGTTCATCTTGAATACAATTGTTTTACTTTACAATTGTATTACAATATATCTTACCTTTTACTTTCAATACAATTGTGGGTGTTTGTATTTGTATTAGTTTAAGTTCATTTAAACTAATCTCTTTGTTACTAAAACTCAAAGTTTTTAAACCTACAATTCACCCCCCCTCTTGTATTGTTCCATCTAATAGACTTTTATATCAACTATTCGATCCAACAATTGGTATCAAAGGAGGTTTTCCACTGATTCGTATTACTAGCTCTATTTCTTATCTTAAATACTTACTACACTAACGTGTGGAGTGGAAAAGTTGTTTTTGTTATAGATGGCAGGAATGAATATCGGATCAATAGATAATCTGAATCCTTCTAGACCACCAATCTTTGATGGGAATGATTATGAATATTGGAGAGATCGTATGAAGACTTTCGTCATCAATACTGGTGTAGACAATTTTATTATGCTTACTGGAGGTTACAAAATACCTGACAAAGAAGTTAGTACTTTTACCAATCAAGAGAAGCAAGAATATCAACTGAATTACAAGGTACGCAATACTTTATTATGCTCTATGACCAGGAATATATATAGTCAGATATCTTCATGTGAAGCAGCCAACTGTATTTGGAAGAAATTAGAAGTCACTCATTTTGGTACATCCAAAGTTATAGAAACAAGGAGAGCAATGCTTCGAGCAGAGTATCATGGTTTTGTTTTTCCTTATGGAGAGCCAGTATGTAAAGTGCAACAGAGGTTTATGACAATTGTCAACAGCTTACAATCTATGGGAGAAAAGGGTCTTGATGATGAAGCTCTTGTTGACAAGATTATAGATATCATGCCAAATGAATGGGAGTCAAAAAGAACAGCTATTGATGAAAATAGAAAAGTTTCCCAGATTACTCTTGATGAACTCTTTGGAACTCTTCTACAGCATGAGACAAGAATGAAGAGAGATGCTGATTTCAATAAGAAGAAGAATGGGAATGGAAGTGTAGCCTTTGCATCTAAAGCCAAAACACCTGAAAGGGTTACGAGGTCTAAATCCAAGAAAGTTGTTGTATCTGATTCAAGTGAATGTAATCTTTCAGATAATGAGTTAGCTAATCTTGCTCGGAGGATGAACAAGATTGTGGGAAAGAAAGATTTTCAATATAGATTCAAAAAGAAAGACAGGAAAGATAGGAAAGATTCTGAGGTAACTTGTTATGAGTGCAAGAAAGCAGGACATATAAGACCTGATTGTCCTTTACTAAAGAGGAGAGATAGAAAGGAGAAACATTCTGAAAGAAACAAGAAAAAGTTTTATAAGACAAAGAAGGTCTTGAAAGCAAATGATACGTGGAGTGCAAGTGGAGGTGATTCCTCAGATGATTCTTCAGAATATGAGACCTCAGGACAAAGGAATATTGGACTTCTAGCCAGACTACCAATTGAAAATCATTGTCTCATGGCTAAGGTACATAATGCTGAAGCTGTTACAAATGTCTCTTTAAATGCAAATTATGCTGATAATAGATATTATGAATCTTCAAATGATGAACCCTCATCATCAGAAGATGATACATTACCTTCTTTTGAAGAAGTCTCTAGATTTGCTAAGTTACTTGAAAATGAAAATTCTAAACTCAAAAAGAGATTTGAAAAAGCAAATTCTAGAATTTCTATCTTGACCAAAGAGGTATCAGATCTTTCTAAAGATCTTGATGAGAAAACTGCTGATTTTGAAAATATTTTAAAAACCCTTGAGAAAGTCAAATCTGAAAAGGATAAACTTTCTAAGGATCTTGAAACTGCTATTTCAAAGAAAGATATATTAGAATCTAACTCTAGTTCAAATTCAAATGTTTTAGAAAACAAGAATTTGATTTTAAAACTAAAGTCAGAGATTTTATCCTTGAAAAAGTGTTTGTCAAACTTCACTCATGGAAAAGAAAACTTTGATAGGATGTATTCTCAAATTAGACCATTGAGAAATCGTTCTGGTCTTGGTTATACTTATTCCAAACCTGTTTTTAGTAATAACTATTTTGTTCCTCAAAAAACCATTTTCTGTTCCAAGTGTCAATGTGGTGGACATTGGAGAAGAGATTGTTCTCTTAACAAAACTCAATCCTTAGGATTTCATAAAGCTCATTTTGCAAAACAAATGTGGATTCCTAAAATTCTTTTATCTAACTCTTCTGGATCCAAACAAGTTTGGATTCCAAAAATCTAATTGTTTCTTTTTCAGGAGAATCAGAAGTGTACAAAAAGGAGATATTGTTTTACAATTCATCGGAACACAAGAACAACTTGCTGATATTTTTACAAAACCTTTACCTTCCGATAGATTTGAATTTATAAAACAGAAGCTAGGAATGATTACAATAAAATAATCATTCATATCTACTTCTTGTTTTAAATCTCTCCTTATAGTAAGAAATTCCTCGTAGAAAGGGGGAGGACATGTCTTTATGTCTTTATGTTTCTGATCCTTAAATATTTACTCTATTTCAATATTTCTGTTTATCGTATTGACTATTTCAATATTTCTGTTTATCGTATTGACTATTTCAATATTTCTGTTTATCGTATTGACTATTTCAATATTTCTGTTTATCGTATTGACTATTTCAATATTTCTGTTTATCGTATTGACCTTTTTTAATTTTTCTGTTTATCATATTGAAATTCTTTTCCATCGTACCTTTCAATAAATTTTTTGAATCGACCGATGATACTATTGAAATTCTTTTCCATCGTACCTTTCAATAATTTTTTGAATCGACCGATGATACTATTGAAATTCTTTTCCATCGTACCTTTCAATAAATTTTTTGAATCGACCGATGATACTATTGAAATTCTTTTCCATCGTACCTTTCAATAATTTTTTGAATCGACCGATGATACTATTGAAATTCTTTTCCATCGTACCTTTCAATAATTTTTTGAATCGACCGATGATACTATTGAAATTCTTTTCCATCGTACCTTTCAATAAATTTTGAATCGACCGATGATAGTTTTGAGATTGTTTTCCATCGTATTGTCACCAAAACCAGCAATCACCTTACGATCTTCGACAGGTATTCTTTTTCATTTTTTTTAGTTTTTATTTTATTTCTAACCGTTGATCTGCTTTTCTTTAATCCTGACCGTAGAAGATCAACCGTCATATCTTTTTGCCTATAAATACCCCCCTCCCCTTCCCAAACCCACATCGTTTATCCAAGATTTGAGGCGAAGCTCTGCTCAACCGGCTATATTCAATCGTACGATCTTCTCAATCGGCATCATCTTTATGTCTCAGTCTTCTGCCAACACTCCCGCTGATATGTCTTCAAAGACCTTTACAGAGAAAGACTTTCACAGAGAAAGGTTAGTATCACGAGAATTCTTTGATGCGTACGATTCTACAATCAAGAGGATTATTTTGTTTCAAGGATGGGAACATCTCTGTGTGGAAAAGCCTGATACTCAAGATCCAGTTCTGTTTGTCGAAGTGTGTCAATTCTACAAAACCGTTTCTTTTGACAAGGATATGAATATTAACTTCGCTGTGTACGATAGGAAGTTATCTATGTCTGTGAATCAAGCGGCGCATTTTCTAAATGTTTCTATAGAAGGTGATGCATTCTGCCCATCTCACAAACTTCCAGAGGAAGTTGGTACTTTCAATAGAGAAAATGCTGAAAAGTCTTTGTTTGTTGTTAATGAGGGAAAGAGGAAAGTTTATCATCTTTCACCAGACAATAGGTTTGTCACTCTATGGATGAAAGGTTTCCTTGTTCCAAGGAAAGGGGATAGAGAAACCCTTAAAGTCTCTGATGTCTTTATGCTTGACTACCTTGTGAATATGAGAAAGGTAAATCTCATGGGATATATCTTTGAAACAATCAAGAATGTCAAGAAAGGAGGGATTAAATCCCAGATAATAATGTATCCGGCCATCCTCACAAAATTCATTCTTGAGAGTATGAAGTTCTGTAATATTCCTTTGAAAGGAAAACCTATGGATTTATGGCCATCTTTGATTAATAAGAGTACGATGAAGAAGCTGAATGTTTGTTTTGATTCGAATTCAAAACTTTTTGTCAGAGATGAAGAAGCTGATTTGCCTGAAAATCAATCGGCACCTATGCCTGCCAAGGACAATCAATCGGCCGGTGTTACTCGAAAGTCTGATCCACAGACTAGTTCAAAGCCGAAGAAGAAGCCGAAGTATAGTAAAGAAGTTGTGGCAAAGTGGAGAAAGGACAAGGAACAGAGAAAAGAGGGTGATCCAAAGTTTGGACTTGACCCTGCTGAAGCCTTTGCAGAAAGGATAAGGGTAGAAGAAACCCTTCAAGCTGAAAAGAAAAAGAAGACTCTGTTGAAAAGAAAGGCTCAGGACTTTGATATTTCTAAAGTCTTGAAAGCTGTTGAAGATACAAGTGCTCAATTAACAATGGAAGTACATCAAGAGCCCATCGTACAAAGTCAGTCTGAGAAAGAGAAAGGGAAACAAGTGATGGAAGAAGTAGAAGAAGAAGAAGGAGATTTTCTTTTAGAATTTCTTCAAAGCTCTAAGAAAGGTAGAGAGGAATCGGTTCAAAAGCTGAGCGAAGGTGTTCAACAAACTTCTCATGCCGATCAGGAAAGATCACCGGACAGGATGTCATCGAAAGAAAAGAATGATGCTCAATCTTCTCATTCTGACAAAGTTGTTGTCATCAGTGATAAAGTGGATGATGGAAAACAGAAAGAAAAGGCGAAAGGCAAACAGCTAGTTGTTGAATCAAGCAAATCACATGAACTAGAATCGTACGATGATGATACTGATTCAGAGCACACAATCTCTCTCAAAAAGAGTGATTACATTGTTCATGTTTTGAGGAGAATGGAGAAAACTATTCCTTATTTTCCAAGGCTGGAAGGAAAGATTGACTTTATTACTGAAAATCAGAGAAAGAAGTTTGGATCCGTGAAAGAGTTAAGGAAGAAAGTCTTGTCTGTAGAAGCCGATTTGAAAGTTCTTTCTGAAAGCTCAGTTGTTCACAGGAAGGCATGTAATAAGATGACTAAGTGGTCGTACAAAACAGAGAGCTCAATCAATGACCATGAAGTTGCTATTGAAGATATAAGGAGACTTTCAAATGATCTTGCAATTGCTTTCAATAAGCTTGATAAAGAAACGGTTGAAAGGCTGAATCTTTTATCTTCTCAAAGAACCAATGTTCCTTCAGTAAAAGACTTGCAAGAAAGGATGAATGTTTTCCAATCAGAAGTTTCGAAGGTTTCATCTTTCAAAGATGAAATGGTGTTTCTGAAGAAACAAAATTCTGAATTGTCTAAGGACAACAAAACTTTGCAAAGCAGAATTGATACCCTTGAAGAGGTAATCAGAGTTCAGGAGGAAACCATCAAAAATCAAGATCAGATTTTTGCGGATCAACAGGAGCTTCTCAAAACTCAGGGTGAATCAATTTCTGAAGACAAGAAGGAGATCAAGAAGATGAAAGCCGTGCTTCATGAGCTGATAAAGAAGGAGAAGGAAAGAGAGAAATGATTGTTGTATTTGTTTCTTTTGAAACTTTGTGTTGTAATAACTCTTATAATTCTCTCTTTTATCCAATTGTCTTGTTTTACTTTACTAATCCTTTCAGACAATTCGAGAATACTCCTTTCTTTTTGTAAATCACAAAGGGGGAGAATATTTACAAAGTTTGTTTTTACAAAGGGGGAGAATGCAATACAATGCTCTTAAGGAAAATCTATGAATACAATCCTTAGGAAAGTCAATACCTAAGGGGGAGTTAGTTGTATTCAAATTCTTATTCAGAAGAGTTTTCAATAACTCAGGGGGAGATAAGTATTTCTTGTTTCATTTACTTTGTGTGTTTGTGCTTTCCAAAAAGGGGGAGATTGTTAAGTCAAAAGTTCCCTTTTGGCTTTTACATCGTGTTTTGGAAATCACAAATATATTCTGTCTTGTTTTGGAAATCTCGAATGTATTATATCATATGTTTGTAAAATAACAAATTGTCTTTTATTATGTTTATCGTATCGTACGATGTTGATCGTATCGACCAAAACGTATCGTACTGACTCTGTCAAACGTATCGTACTGACTCTGTCAAACGTATCGTACTGACTCTGTCGATCGTATCGTACTAACTACTATTCAGATAATCATTATTTGTTTTGGTACTTTGTCAAAAATACTCTCTCTGCATATGAATCATACTCATGTTTTACTTTTCTATATATCTCTTGTCCTAACAAAACGATGTCGTTGAGTTAGTTATATACTAATCAAAACGATGTCGTGCTTTCTGTTTCAAGATGACCGTTGGAGGCAATATGACCGTTGGAACCCGAGGCCTATAAATAGGAGGTCATTTGAAGCTGAGAAGACAACGATGAGCAAAGAGATTGAATAAAGAGATTGTGAACTACGAAGATTCTAGAGAGAGAGACTCTGACTTCTCTCATCAAGCTTTGTGCGTCCGATCATCGTATCGAGGGCTTTCAAGTGATTGAAAGACAGAGGTGCCGATTACCTACAAAATCGAGGGCTGCCGGGGATAGGCAGACAGACGAGCCGATCATCGTATCGAGGGCTGCCGGGGATAGGCAGACAGACGAGCCGATCATCGTATCGAGGGCTGCCAGGGATAGGCAGACAGACGTGCCGATAATCGTATCGAGGGCTCACCAAGGTGTTGGTGAGACAGACCTCCTTATCCTAGGTGAAAGGATAACCCTTCTCTTTGGGTTAAAAGAATTGTATTACTTTTACATTTCCGCTGTTTGTTTTAGAAAGGGATTGTATTGTTTCCTTTCTTCTTTTACATATTCAATTGTAATTGTTTCAATTACAATTGTTCTATTACATATTGTATCAATTGGTTCTATACGCTTTAAGGTAGAATCAATCATATTTGTATTACTCTGATTATTGTGTTCATCTTGAATACAATTGTTTTACTTTACAATTGTATTACAATATATCTTACCTTTTACTTTCAATACAATTGTGGGTGTTTGTATTTGTATTAGTTTAAGTTCATTTAAACTAATCTCTTTGTTACTAAAACTCAAAGTTTTTAAACCTACAATTCACCCCCCCTCTTGTATTGTTCCATCTAATAGACTTTTATATCAACTATTCGATCCAACATAACCAACATAATCCAAATAATCTTCATTATGCCCTAAAAATATCCTTACACATGACATACTTTTATACATATCAAACCTAATATTATTTTTAATAACATGGGAAATGAATATATGTGAGAAGTATGTTTATATTTTCAATAATGGTATACATGATAAAAAATAATAAGATATCATAATTCATCATAAAATGAGCATGTGGGAATGAAAACATAATCTTGGTTCACATAGATAATATAATATAATCATACCCAATAAAAAATATGATAAATCATTGTTTTGATCTATATATTATGGAAAAACATTAAACATGAATAAATTGTGTGGTGAATCATGATTAAATAATCATGATACATTAAAATATTATATATGAATCTAAAAATATCATATGATTATGATTATAAATTACTTTATCATTTTATATATCTCTACCATGATTCTCATTAAATAGTGCACACACTCCCATAATTTACATAGATCATTCCCCATTCACATAATCATATTTGATAGCTTCCAATAGTATAAGAGGCTAACTCCCCAATACATTAAATTATGTCTCATGATATATAATGTTTTATGTAATCCATTAGATTTATATATAATTTTTTTCCCATCCCTCACGTAATCAAAAATAAACATGTATGTGCCTTAGAAACATAAATTCATTCATAATTCACTCATAAATTAATTAATCTATAAAGAATAATTAGATTTCATGAATATGATATCTAGAGAAAGAAGAAAAATGATATCAATATAAAATATTCTTGGTGAATTATATGAAACACTAAATTTTATTTAAATAGAAAAATAATACAAAATATAGGATTACTATAAAATTAGATTGATAGATAAGAAGAAACAATCATCATTTTTGTAAAAAATATATTTATAATAATATTGTTTTACAAAATAACAATTATAAAAATTTCATTGTAAATTATTGAATTAATATATTTTAATCTACATAAATACTTATAAATAATATGTTGAGAAAATTAAATCATGGTGAAAAGACAAAAAACAATTCATTTCACAATTTTATAAAGATGTGGAAATCAATTAGAAAATGATTATACAAAAAATGTTTCAATAAGATTACTATTACAAATAAAGTTAAAATGTTTGAAAACTCAATAATAATTAATTGAATTTTGTATAAGGATATCTATAAAACAATATAATGAATATATATAGAGAGGATAACTTTAAATGACATAAATAAATGATAACAATGGTTCTACTTACAGGTATCCATTCGGTTGAATTGTGAAACAAAGGTATGTGGCATAGTAAGAAGACGTGTAAATCCAATATATAAGGAATGATACTAAAATTAAGGGAGTTTTAGGGATTAAGAATAAATAATGTCCCCATCTAATAATCTAGATATAATAAATCATGATTTCAATGTAATATTTGAAAAGGGAAACTTACAATTTTAATTACTTTTTTAATCAAAATCCCCTAAAAGAGAGAGCAATATATTGCTTCTTAAATCCTATGAGTTATATGATAATTATTGTAAAATAATTTCAAATTAAATATATATTATCCAAAAATTGAAATATGTGGTGAATATGAAGCATATATGTAATAACCCAGACCCTCATGACCCCTTCCTTTGCCAATTATCAGCGCGACCGATCAGTGGGACCGATCGGCGTGACCGATCGGCGTGACCTATTGGTGTGACCAATCAGCGCAACCTATCGGTGATACTGATCGGCACAACTGATCAGTGTCACCCAGCCTTGGAGGGTTTTTCTTCTGCAGCCTCCCCTGTTACCCCACTTTTAGGCCTTTTTAACTTTTTAAAGAGTTTCAAAGCCTTTTTTAAGCCCATAATTAATATCTAAAAATCAAATAATCCTCCATACTAAATAATAATTAATCAAGTCATGTGGGGTGTCCTAGCCGTGTGGTCAACCCTTGATCCTACTCCCTAAGCGGTGTCTCTCTATATATTAACCTTCCGGGAGTGCTGTCCCTCAGCCCTTATCAGACTTTATAACCTAAATTCTTATCCCGAAATTTCTTTTTCTCGATCATCCTTCTCAGAGTACCATTCCTCCCGACGAGCTGTACCAATGTTATGAGGTTTTACTTTCGCATTCCGTGGAGTTCTTGCCACTCCTATTTTCCATTTTCCATGCGAGGACTTAACTTTGATCCTTGATCATCAGGTAGGGGTTTCACCTTAGTCTCTCATTTCTGTGTATCTTGCAGGGTGGGAATGCTACTGTATCTGTATAATTGGATGAACCAAACATTAATGAAGATAATAAATGGATTCTAAATAATGAAGGGGATGGGTGTGATCAATGATGCTGCTATGTTTTTATCCTCCTTCATGATGAATGGTTTCTTAATTTTTAGGGCTTACGCCTACTGAAAATCACGGCCGTTTGTGGTCTTTCTCTATGCATTAATAAACCCTTACCCCTTTTATGTTTAAATGGATTGTGTTTTGGATTTGAACCCTTTTTTCTATGTAAGGAAAATTTTTTAATTACATATATTTGGCTAAATAAATTTGAAGCACAAGAATCAACTCCTTTTCTATGATAACCTTAGTTTAATCCCAATGGAATTGAAATGATGGAGCGTGTTAAATCTTTTAAATCTGAAAATACCTAAATGGGTCTGCCTGGTACTGTTGGTGGTGGTTTGGTTGTTTTCCCTTCACTGGCTGTTGCGGGTGACCTTATGGATTTCTTGGATGGGGGCATAGATTGATGGGGCGATGCAGGTGGGGATAGAATAACCTGTTATTATACTTTGAGGTTGTATGATTACTCTACTTATATCACGAATTGGGGTGGGATCCTCTATTGTTGAGAACCCATTGGGTCCTGGATTTTGGGTACATGGGGTTGTATCTTGGGGTTTTCTTTGGTTCCAGTACTTCGAGATATCTAACTTATCCCTTTGTTGTTGTGAATTTACAAGTGAACCGGTTGTGAATGCCTAAATTGTTGTTAGGTGTATTCTTTCCTTGTATTGTGTTTATTCTTACTAGTCACCCAGGTAGGTGCAGAAACTTATTTAAACAATATCAATGAACATGAAATCAAGGATGGAACATGTGGATTTGGTTTGGTGTGATTTTTGACTTTGGAATGGGTGTTGTTTTCTTGTCGTATGAATGAATAATAAGGATAGTGTTCTTTAGGGTGGCTGATGAAAAACCTAGATTGGGTGAGTGCTTGTTACCTATACATATAATTTTAGTTTTTGTGTTTCTTATTTATGACCCACCCAATTTGATCACTTACTACAGAACACCCCCACTTCATGCGGGAGGGTGTTTTTCCCAGCACTCCTATGAGTGGCTGGTTATTAGATCCTTTTTTGCTCCCTTTCCCAAATATCCCAAGACTCTTTGGGCAGGATGTGATGGCCTGAAGTCCATTATTAGCCCTGGAATCATCGGTTAGGGTAGTGTGGTGGTTGGCCCAGCTATGTGAGGGTGGGTGGTTTCACTAGTATCTTCGAGATGGGGCCAATGTTTCTTCGGGCGTGGCAGTAGTTATTCTAGCCCAGGTGTCTTAGGGTGTGGAGGTGGTTGTTCTGGTCTAGGTGTTTGCGGGCGTGGTTACATGTGAAAGTTGTGGCCCAGGTGTCTACGGGTGGGTTAGTGGTTGCGGGAAAGGTGTTTTTGGGTGGGATGTGTGGTTGTGGCCCTGGTGTGTGCGGGTGGGTGTGGTAGTGGGACTGCGTTGAGAATGGACGGAATGGTTCGATGCAAATGAAGTCTTCAATAACTAGTGGGAAAGTGGCACGGGGTACCCAAACATCGATGTGATATTACTATACATTACTTGATTTAGGTTATTTGGGGAGTGCGCCTTGGTGAGGCTGGGGTGGTTGGATTCCTTGTTAGGTGCTAGGTTATCTCCTTTCTCAGAGGGCATTAGTATGACTCCCCACTTATGCATGAGAGTCTTTGGTTTTTCCCTACTGATTATACATGTATGCTCACCCTACGTATATAAAACTGGATTCAGGTTTCCAGGAGGACTTCGAGGATCGTGTTGGACCGTACATGCTCAGACCTTGTGGGAGATCATTGAAGTTGCTGTTTTTCTTTCTTTTGGTATTTTTCTTTTAGACTCCTTATACATTGTGGATTTTACTTTTGTAACATGCATTGGTAATGGTTCTTATCTTTACTTTCACTTTAAGCTTTGGTTTTGTGGGATTTACTATCTAATATCCCAATCCTATTAAAATAAAAATGGTAATTCCTTCCATTTATTGTGTAATTATATACCCTTGTTTTTGGTCGCCACTCCAGGACCTATTGAAGGCAGGTTTCGGGGGCCATTATCTCTCCTTCAACGTAAAGAAGGAAGGGCCTAGAAATATGTTTACCCTCCCCTTCTTTTTGGTGAAGGCGGGTCATGACAGAATGGTATCAGAGGTGCGGGTTGAGAGATAGGATGAAGTCTGGAATTAGGCATAGTGAGGATTGCATGGGATGGTAGGGAAACAATGTTCATTGAAAATGGTGCATGAATTAGGCCTGGTAATACTGGCTAGGACACGGGATTTTAGGGCCCCCCATGATCCGATGTAAGGACTCTGGACCTACCGAATGACCAAGTGAGGCTACACTGATTTCAGGGTAGAGACCCTAGGAAATTTACATGCATCATAATGACTTGTGATATCATGTTTCTGGGTGTTTTGGGGATTCAAAAAGAAATAAAGAAGTCCAATAAAATGTAAGGACAACATTCTGCACTACTTGGGCTTAGGCATTCCTTGTTTACCTTGCTGCTATGGCACCCGGGAGACGACCACGAGTTGTACGGGCGATCGAGTCCCAGAAGGTTGACTTGGCCGATCGGAAGAGGGATGATCTAGAGGAGGAGGATGACCAGTGGCAGAAGATTCATTGAGCCTTCTAGTGACAGACCCTCGAGAAGTACGAGGGAAACACCTCTGACATGAAGACATAGGGCTCACTAGAGGAGCTGGTGATAGTCTTCGGCCTGATCCGGGCTCCGACCGAGTACTGGGTTCCTCTGTCCATTATCCAGATGCGGGGAGCGGAATGTCAGTGGTGGATGCTCTACCTGGGGGAGAGGAGAGATGTTGAGGTGGCATGAGCATATTTTGAAAATGTGTTCTAGGTGGAATTCCTCTATTTTACGATGAATGTAGAAAAGAGTCAGGAGCTAATCTCCCTACAGCAGGGGAGAATATTGGCAAGGGAGTTGGGGATCAAGTTCAAGGATCTCCTCCACTTTGATCAGAACCTATTTCCGGATGAGGAGTATTAGGTGAGACATTTAGATGAGGCGCTCCGACCATCCCTCCAGTACGCTGTTACCCCCTTCACCTTGCCGAAATACTTGGAGGTCCATAAGAAGGAATAGGTGGTAGAGAGGATGCACACACTGGGTGGTTGTCACGAGAGGGGATTCACCTAGGCCCGTCAAATGGAAAGGCCGTCAGAACCAGACCTCTAGCATTGGGACCCTCTAGGTTATGTCCAGCAGGGAGCTAGCTGCCACAGTTTCAGTTTCGGTCCCCCACCCCTCGACCCTTCCCTTCAAGACCATGATCGAGGTGCTTCATCTGTGGGAGCCATGGACATATACAAAATAAGTGCTTGGACAGAGTTTAGCACGGCATTGGCGGACAGTCCTATCACCCACCCTAGCAGTAGCTTCCAGCTTGGCACTTTCAGTAGCAGCAGCAGGGGCAGTGAGCTCCCGCTCCTCCAAGGGAAGACGTTGCAGGGGGAGGCCGACCTTAGGGAGATCCACAAGGACCTCGACCAGGGCGTTGTCAGCAAGGCAGTCGACATCCGAAGGGCATAGGAGCTAGGAGTGTATAGTTTCACGCCACAAAGGCAGCAGTTTCAGCGGGACTGGAGGTTGTTTGAGGTACGATTAGTTTGTTCATTACGCTTGATTACGCCTTGTTCGATACCGTAGCTTCGCACTCCTTTATTGCACCCAGTCTGGCCTGTGCTCCGGCTCTGGATGCCGAGAGATTTCCAGTACCCCTGGTGCTGAGTACACCAGTCAGATGTCAGACTCACTTGTTATATGTTTGTAGAGGTTGCAGGCTAATGATAGGGCCACATCAGTAGGTCAGGGATCTACTACTGCTACAGATACAACCATAAAATTTCTTCTTAGGAATCTACTGGATTTTCTCTATGTGTGCCATTATAAACTGCTTCTGAGGAAGTGTTTTGTTCTCAGACGTGGGTGGACGACATGTTGCTTTCACCGGTGATCGGAGTGGACAGAAGGGCAGTAGGTGAGAGGAACCCCTCCTCTCTTTCTTAGCCGAGCTGTTAGTAGAGTCAGTGGATGCTGAGACGGTGGAAGTATCATGGATCATCAGTGAGTTTATGGATGTCTTCACTGATGATGTGTCGACTCTACCCCCTCAACGTGATATCGAGTTTGGGATAGACTTGCAGCCTAGTTGTCGTTCGATTTCGATGGCTCCCTAACGGATTGCGCCTATGGAGCTACGTGAGTTGCGGATTCAGATCGACGATCTGATGAAGAATTGTTTTGCTCGACCAACTGTGTCACCGTGGGGTGATCCAGTGTTGTTCTTAAAGGATGCAGATGGTTGTCTTAGGTTGTGCATAGACCACAGGTGGCTGCATCAGGTAACAGTCAAGAATCACTACCCTCTTCCAAGGATATATGATCTTTTCGACTAGTTGAAAGGGGAAGGATGGTTATAGATGATCGACCTAGGGTCTGGATATCACCAGTTGATGGTGAAGGATGGTGACATCTCAAAGACGGCCTTCAGGTGTAGATATGGGCACTTCGAGTTTGTATTCATGACTTTCGGTGTTACGAATGCCCCGACTGTGTTCATAGGACTTATGAACTCCATTTTCTAGGAGTACCTGGATAGGTTCATATTTGTGTTCATCGACGACGACGTGGTCTATTCAATATCAGAGGAGGACCACACATAGAATCTGATGACGGTTTTAGAGGACCTCTGACAATGCCAGCTCTATGGTAAGTTGTCAAAATGAAAGTTTTGGACACGAGAAGTAAAATTCCTTGGGAACATATTGTCTGAACATGGGGTAGAGGTGGACCCATCAAAGGTTTAGGAGGTTGTTTCATGGTAAGCAACCAGGAACGTGGAAGAGGTCTGCAGTTTCCTCCGGCTGGCATGTTACTATCGGAGGATTGTACCCAACTTCTCCCGAGTTGCAACACCATTGACGGCCTTGACCAAGAGGGAAAGGGTTTCCGTATGGAGGGGCAGTGCGAGGCAGCATTCAGCTATCTGAAGGAAAAATTGGTTAGTGCCCCAGTACTAAGGCTACCATAAAAAGGGGCGGTGTATGAGGTGTTCTGTGATGCTTCAGGGTAAGTCCTCGGATGTATGTTGATGCAATGACAAGGGGTGATATCTTATGGGTCAAGGTAGCTATACCCTCATGAGCGTAATTATTCCACCCACGATCTAGAGTATGCAGAGGTCGTTTTCACCCAAAATTTTTGGTGGCATTACCTCATCAGAGAACTCTTTGTGGTGTTCATGGATCAAAAATACTTGAGGTATATCTTCTCCCAGCGGGACCTAAACATAAGTTAGCGAAGGTGGATGGAGTACCTACAGGATTAATATTTCGAGATATCCTACACCTCATAGAAAGGAAACATGGTTGCTGATGCCTTGCGCAAGAAGTCACAGAGGGATGCGGTCCGAGAGTCGGTGGACAGTTGGAGGGAAATGGAAGAGTTGGCTGCCCTTCACCTGGATGTGAGGATGTATAGTGGTAGAGGTTTCATATATCGGATTACAGTAAAATATTCTCTATTACGTCAGGTGTAGAAGTCTTAGTGGGGAGACCCAAAGTGCGAAGTGATGCATGACCGAGTTTACTAGGGCAATGATTCAGAAGGGTGGACAATGGATGGTCAGAACCAAATGATTTTCCATGGAATGTTGTTTGTTCCAGAGGCGATGCATGGACAAGACCTTAGTGAGTTCCACAAATCACTCATAGAAGTGTACCCGTGAGTTTCCAAGATGTACCAGGGTCTGAAGATATAGTTTTGGTCGCCTGGAGTAAAGCAAGCAGTGGAAGAGTTTGTGGCCAGGTTCCTAGTGTGTCAACAGTTGATGGCTGAACACCATGTTCAAGGTGGGTTGTTGCAAACATTAGATGTCCCCGAGTGGATGTGGGAAGACATCTTGATGGATTTCATCACGGGACTACCCAAAGATCAAGGAGGCTGTGATGCCTTCTAGGTAGTAGTGGACCGGTTGACGAACTTAGCTCACTTCCTGGGAATTAAGGAGTCGAGTGGAGTGGATGCTCTAGCACGGAAGTATGTGGATGAGGTAGTGTGATTGCATAGAGTTCCGAGTTCCATATTCACAAACAGGGATGCACATTTTACCTCACGAGAATGGAGGGGATTTCAGCATGCTTTTGGCACTCAGCTACGTCTTAGCACAACTTTCCAACCCTAGACATATAGGCAGACAGAGCGCACCATTTATACCATGGAGTATATGCTATAGGCATGTATTCTGGACATTGGGGGATCATTGGTGCTACACTTTCCTCTGGTTGAGTTCGCCTACAATAATAGTAATCACTCTACCATTGGATTGGCTCTATTTAAAGCTCTATAGGGAAGGTCGGGCCTCTTACCCGTGTGATGGACTATGGTTGGGGAAGCAGGTGTTCTTGTCCTGGAGGTGGTGCAGAGCACGACAGTGTAGGTTCTGCTTATACGAGAGATGTTGAAGGCGGCTCAGGACAGGCAGAAGTCAATGCCAATGATAGGACGAGACCCTTGGAGTTCGAGGATAGGGACCACATATTCTTGAATGTCACCCCTCAGCGTGGACAATGGAGGTTTGGAAGAGGAAGTAAGCTTTCTACCAGGTTCATCCGGCCCTTTGAAGTGTTTCGATAGGTCGGTGAAGTGGCTTATCAGCTAGCTCTACCACCTCCGCTATTGAGGATACAGTATGTATTCCATGTGTCCCAGATCTGACGATATCTGCATGACGATTCACACATCCTCTACTTGGGAGGGCTAGATATTGAATATGATGAAACCTTAATAGAACGACCGATCATGATCGATGATCGTAAGGAGAAAGTACTTCATGGATGAACCATTCCCTTGGTTCAGGTGTTATGAAGACACGGTGGGCTTGAGGAACGTACATGGGAGAGGGAAGCACAGATGCGTGCCCAATACCCTGAGTTGTTTTGAGTTTTATCTTGTTTTTTCAGTACTTTTTTGATGTGTAAGGCCTACTTTGTCGGCAATGGATGTGCAGTTTCCTTTTTTTGTGGATGTGTGTGTGAAGTGACCTAATGAATGGGGAGGGGAGGACCTGATCCCTAGTTAAGACGCATTGAAGCAGATGTGCCTAAACCCCGTGCGGGTGAGTTAGTGCCACCCAAAGTGGATAGTATCTTAACACGGAAGAAGGAAGACCCCTCTCCCACTGGACCGGGCGATTTGAACCTTTTTTTACATGCAACGGGGAAAGAGCAGTAGGGTATTTGTGTTTGTTCATAAGATAACATGTTCCTATGTTATAGAGGTTCACCCCTAAGAGGTATCCTCCAAGGTGGTTGTTCGGATCCCCCACTTCCACCAGGTCTGGTTTTGATTCTCAAGGGAGATAATGGTTTGAGAGGTATCTGATGTAATGACTCAGACCCTCATAACCCCTTACTTTTCCAATTATCAGCACGACCGATCAGCGCGACTGATTGGTGCGACTGATTGGCAAGACCGATCGGTGACACCAATCGGTGCGACCGATCTGTGTCACCCAGCCTTGGCGAGTTTATCTTCTGCAGCCTCCCCCATAACCCCACTTTTAGGCCTTTTAAAATATTTGAAGCGTTTAAATGCTGTTTTTAAGCCAATAATTAATATATAAATATCAAATCAACCCCCCTAATAAATAAAAATTAATCCAGTCATGTGGGTTGTCCCAACCGCATGGTCAACCCACGATCCCGCTCCTTACGCGGTTTCTCTCTGTATCTTAACCATCCGAGAGTGCTGTATCTCAGCCCTTATCAGCCTTTATAACCTAAAGTCTTATCCCAAGGTTTAATTTTTACGATCATCCTGCCTTATGTACCCTTTCTATTGATGAGTTGTACCCCTATTACAAGGTTTTACTTTCGCGTTCTATTGAGTTCCTGCCACTCCTATTTTCTAGTTTCCACGCAAGGACTTAATGTCGATCCTGGATCATCAGGTAAGGGTTTCACCTTAGTCTCTCCTTTCTGTGTATATTGCGGGGTGGGTACGCTACTGTATCTGTATAATTTTATGAACCAATATTTAATAAAGATAATAAATGGATTCTGAAGAATGAAGGGGATGGGTGTGACCGATGATGCTCTACTGTTTTTATCCTCCTTCATGATTAATGGTTTCTAAATTTTGTGGGCTTACGGCTACAGAAAATCATGGTCGTTGGTGGTCTTTCTCTGTGCATTAATAAACCCTTACCCCTTGTGATGTTTAAATGTCTTGTATTTTGGTTTTGAACCCTTTTTACTTTGTATAGGAAATTTTTTAATTACGTATATTCAGATAAATAAATTAGAAGCACCAGGATGAACTCCTTTTCTATGATAACCTCGGTTTAATCCCATTGGAAATTCAATCATGGAGTGTGTTAAATCTTTTAAATCTGAAATTACCTACATGGGTATGCCTGGTATTAGTGGTGGTGGTTTGGTTGTTTTCCCTTCACGAACTACTATGGGTGACCTTATGGATTTCTTGGATGGGGGCTTAGATTTATGGGGTGATGAGGGTGGGGATGGGATACCCTATTATCAAACTTTGAGGTTGTATGATTACTCTTATTATATCACGAATTGGGGTGGGATCCTCTGTTGTTGAGAAACTGTTGGCTCTTGTATTTTGGTAACATGGGGTTGTATCTTGGGGTTTTCTATGGTTCTAGGAATTAGAGGGATCTCACTTATACCTTTGTTGTTGTAATATTACAAGAGAACCGGGTGTGAATGCTTAAATTGTTGTTGGGTTTATTCTTTCCATGGCATGTTCTTATGCTTACTAGTTTCCCATGTAGGTGAAGAAAATTATTTAAACATTATCAATGAATATGAAAGAAGGGATGTAACATGGGGATTGGGTTTGGAGTGAGTTGTGACATGGGCATGGGTGTTGTTCTCTTCTCTTATGAATGAATAGTAAGTATAGTGTTCTTTAGGCAGGCGGAAGAAAAACATAGATTGGGTGAGTTCTTGTTACCTATACATATACATGTATCTTTTTTGTTTCTTATTCACGCCCCACCCAAGTTGAGAACTTAGTGCCGACCACCCCCACTTCATAGGGGAGGGAGTTTATCCCAACACTCATATGAGTGGCTGGTTATTAGATCCTTTTCTGCTCCCTTTCCTGTATAGCCCATGACTCTTCGGGCAGGCTGTGATGGCCTGATGTCAATTATTATACCAATTATCTTTAGGCATGGTAGTGTGGTGGTTGGCCAAGTGTGTGCAGGCAGGTGGTTTCCCAGGTATCTTTGGGATGATGCCCATGTGTCGTTGGTTTTGGCAGAAGTTCTTCTAGCCCATGTGTCTTCGGGAGTGGCAATGGTTGTTCTGTCCTAGGTTCTTGAGGGTGTGGTTATGTGTGACAGTTTTGGCCCATGTGTCTATGGTCGGGATAGTGGTTGTGGCCCAGGTGTTTGCGGGCGGGATGTGTGGTTGTGGCCCAGGTGTGTGTGAGTGGGTGTGGCAGTGGGACTGTGGTGAGAATGGCAGGATTGGTTCGATGGGTAGGATGTATTCATTAACAGGTGGGAAAGTAGTGGGGGTACCCAAAAATCGATGTTCTATTACTATACATTACTTGATTTGCGTTATTTGGGGAGTGTGTCGTGGTGAGTCTTGGGTGGTTAGTTTCCTTGTTAGGTGCTGGGTTATCTCTTTTCTCACAAGGCATTAGTATGCCTCCCCTCATTTTCACGAGAGTCATTGGTTTTTCCCTACTGAGTATACTTGTATGCTCACCCTACGTATATAAAACTACTTTCAGGTTTCCAGGAGGACTTCGGGGACCGTGTTGGACCGTAATAGCTCAAGCATTGTGGCATATAATCGTAGTTGATCTTCTAATTTATTTTGGTATTTTTCATTGTTGTCTCCTTATAAATTGTGTGTTTTACTTTTGTAACATGCATTGGGAATGGTTCTTGTCTTTAATTTCACTTCATGTTGGGTGTTGTGGGATTTACTATGTTATCTCCTGATCCTATTAAAAGAAAAAGGGTAACGCCTTCCATTTATTGTGTAATTCAATACCCTTGGTGTTGGTCGCCAGTTCGGGACCTATTGAAGGTGGGTTTCAGGGGTCATTATTTCTCCTTCAACTTAAATAAAGAAGGTTCTGGAAATCTACTAACCCTCCCCTCCTTTTGGTGAAGGCGGGTCGTGACAATATATAACTGAATGGTAATTGAGATGCGAAACTCATACCTTTACACAGGACTTACTAAAAAATCCTTTTAACATTGAATATAAAAAATATAAATTTTAATATGAAATTAAATAAAATTATACATATCTATAAACATTTATGATATTTAATTAATATCATTAATCTCATATATTTTAGTCGGTTACTATTTATTTTCATCACAATATGTTAAAGTTTTTAATTATTGAAAAAACATTTCATAATATAGGTGTATAAGGTTTTTTATTTTGTAATGATTTTCTAATTACTATATTATTCATGGGTGTTACGTAAATGTTTTCTAATGATTATATTACTTCTATGGTAAATTGATGGCATTTATTAGTATGGTTCATGGGAATGGAATCTATAATGGCATCTTCTGGGTTATTTATAAATAACAAAAATAATCATTTTAATATCCATTTATATTTTGGGGTCACACATATTACACAATATTCCTATAGTAAATTACTCATTATTATCATATGTTACCAGTATTAGTGTCTTGATACTCATTGAAAATTAAAATTATGATGTTTTTGAATCATCATTCTTTTAGATTTTTGATCATACCTTATTAAAAAATTATATAAAAGATAAATTATTTTATTTTATAATTATATAAAAGAAATATAATCCTATTAAATGATAAATGATTACAATATAAATACATTATGGTATATAATATTATTTATAATGATTTTAAATAATATAATTATCCAAAATTTCATAAAACAGAAATAGACACTTATGTTGATGACTTCTTTCTTTCTCAAAAAAGGACTATCCTATTTATGGATTTATACAATCATCATGGAACCAACATATCTCAAATGTAAAATAATTATTTAAGATTTTAAAACATGTTAGTGATTCAGAAATTTCCCAAAGGATAATATTAAATTTGGAGGGGTACAAGATTGATCATTTAATTTGTGAGGTTTGAATGTAATTTTGAAAAATACCCATTCATACATTTATAATGCACCCATTTCAATATAAATATCAAAAGGAAGTTGAAATAAAACACATATGTTCTATTAATACCCTCATATAAAAATCTAAGAATATTTTTTAAATATATATAATGAATGGTAGACCCATTATAATGGGTTTACCTCATTTTACCTAAACCAAGAAAACTAAATTTTTACATCAGTAACTCATTTTAATCAATTAAAATTAAATTGACCTACATACATAATTTTGAAATTATTATATAGAAAATTTAATCCATCTAATTTAATTTAATTTCTAAAATGATAAATGTTTCATTTGTAAGAACATAAAATCATATACATATAAATTTTTTTTGAAAAAAATGAATTCTTTATATTTACCTATTATAAATCATATTTAATAAAAATACTAATTAAGTGTGTTTTATTAAATTTATTTATATTAAAATATTTTATTTGAGTGATCCTCTAAAAGTGATCAAGTTAATTTTTAAGATAATAACACACAATTAAAAAACCAATTCTTGGATACGATATATCACTTATAGAATTAAATGACTGTAATAAGATCCCATTAATTATTTATCTTTATATAATTAAATTTTCATCAATACATTGGTGTCATAATATTTCATGAATTGTACAATAAGAAATAAAACCATTCATTTTTAAAATAAATAATAAAAATACTCTTCAAAGGATTTTTTTTCATAATAAAATTTAATAATTAATATTTCTTATTTTCTTTGAAGAATGATTTATTATTTGATGTTTTTAATAATTTTAGTTTACTAATGACAATTAAACAATAGAAATATATATTCTTGATTATAGTATGTGAAACATTCATATGTATAATGACTATATTTTTAATTTCCATATTTCCAACAAACATATACTTAATAGAAGTATGTAACAAAATCATCTATTCTATTTCCACAAATAGATAATGGCCATATTTCATTTTTCATTATTAAGTTGAAATTATCTACAGAATCATTAATCTTGTGAAATAACATCTTCAAAACTTATCTTCTTTATTTCTAATTCCATTCTATCTTTCTATAGTTATAATTAAAAGTATTATATTTATCTCAATACATTGGGAAAATGATTTCATGTTCACCGTCTATTTATTTACTTTTTGAATACTTCAACATAAAATTTTCATAAAGATTCTTCATATTTCATTATAACATTCTATTAATATTTATCTTTCATTGAAAAACATTATTTAAATAAATGATATCATTCATCGGTTTACTTCATTGTTGTGTTTATTAAAACCTATGAAACACACAATATTTATTTAATGGAAAATAAACAATAAAATATCTATGTGTAAAAAATTATTACTTTGATGGATTTTTTCACTCATAATTTAAATTATAATATGAAAAAATTAATATAAATTTTTCTTATTACATTATAAAATTCCCAACATATTTTTGGAACATATGAGTCCCCTTGATCAAAGTGAGTAGTAGGTTAATCCTATTTAATAGTAATTTATCTATATGATAAAAAATTTATAACGGTTTATTCTAATATTCTATATCATGTTCTAGTTATACTATATATTAGATTAATAAAATTATTCATATAGGGATGCAATTTATGAAATGTTATACATGGAATATATCATACACTTGGGAGAGGTTTTGTTAATGATAATCGTGATAAGATACAATATCAAAATAATATATGATATGGAAGTGTCCAACATATAATGTAATCAACTCTATTTTTTTATCAAATAAATTAAGTCTATTCTGTGGTGATATTCAAAGGAATACAATTTTGATGACATCATACATCAAATCTAAATTATGATTATTAGTAAATAAAAATAATTACCTTCGTGTAGTTATAAATTTGCCCTGGAATATTTGACTCTTATATAAAATTTCATAAGAAATATTTGGTCCCATATTCATACATAGCCTCAATTTATCCAAAAATATAAGAGTTTCATACATCTTACTATAAAAATCATCATAATGATTCTTTTAAATTATATAATAATAACTATTTTTATATGATAACTATATGAGGGGATAATATTGATCCCAACCTATTTTTAAATCCATTAGTCAAGATCTCAACATATCAATTAATTTTTAAATTTAAATTTCAGATTAAATGTTTGTTATAGGAATACATGTATTACTGATTCATGCAAATATATTGATTTTTTATTGACCACTTCTCTAGAACTCCTATGTAAAAATTATATCAATATTTAAGATAATTAAATGTTGATACTCCATGTATCCTTACCTCTTAATTTATAAATATCAAGTTAATTTTATCATTAATAATTTATTCTCAAATATAAATTTAATATATTGATTTCTTTATTTGATCAACTGTAACCAAAAATGAATTATGGACAATAAGATTCATGGGGATTCATAAAATGAATTATATATTTATTTTCTACCACTAATTCAAAGGTATTGATATGGTATACGTCATCAACATATACATTTGTTTTCCAACTTAATATTTATTAATTTTATTCATCATGATATATATGCATATAATAGACTGATGACCTATGTGATGATGAGAAACATTCATACTCTAATAGATCATTCTATAAATTTATTATTTATGAATAAAGAATTTGTTTTTCAAATATTATAATTCTACATTGATCATTGTTAATAAATGGAATATTTTGTAAGTTTACTTATAGTTCTCACTACTCCTTCAGTGCCTCATTGTAATGCTTTTAGAGACAATCTATCTTAGGATGAATGAGGTAGTAAAGGGAGGGAATATTAAGATGAACATAGACAAAATTTGTTTGTTAACTTGTTGCACCTATCTACTAGAAATTAACATTTTTATACATAATTTAAAGGTAAGAGAGTGATATACACCATCTGTGGTGGCCAAATATGTATTACTCCCAACCTATTCAGGACATTAATTGGTACTCAGAAAGAAGTCATTTATGTAGGGAGGGATAAAGGGAATCTTCCCTCTATAAATACTTGACATTCTATACTAGGATAGAATAAAGGAGTAGAGAACAGATCTTGTTCTCACATTACTATTCGACATAACTTTTACTCTTTTTGCATGTTTTGTATAGCATGTGATTATATATTCCCTCTACCATGGTTCCCTTACACCCCAATATTTGTATAACATCATGAAAACCTGATTTTTATATTAAAGATCTTATGATTTTTGTATATTAATGTTAAGTATATATTAATTTTTATGGCTTGTGATTTTTAATAGTTTTATTATACTATCTCTAATACTTACTGATACCAATCATTATTGTGATATACTAAGATAATAAGATAATAGTCTCTCCAATGTTTAATTATAGACCCTCATTACTAGTCAAAAACCCTAAGCATATTGGGAGTCACAATTAAGTCCATGCGGTAAATGATTTTGGTTACATATCAGTGAACCATTCCTGATATGTCACATTATGGAATTCCATTAATCCTTCCTCATTACATTTAAGTAATTTCATTTTAAAAATATCATATATTATTATTATAAATTAATACATAATATTAATACATTATTGTCTAGATTATGTTCTATTAATGTAATAATTACCTAACCTCTCATTAATTATACCTAATAATTTTTTTATCAATTATGAAACGAAATTAACTCCATTTATACTTTTTCTTTTCCATGAAATAACATTATATTATGAATAACAGAACCATTACATCATTAATGTTTAATCACCTAGATGTGTCAACTATTCAATAATTAGGTTCATCCAATACGAAACTATTATTCCTTTCAAATGGGTTAAAAATAATGTAATTATTATTTAATTTATAAGTCATGAGTTTTTTAACATTACATTAAAAATAGTCGTTTTTCATATGAATAATTAAAAAATATATTTATTCATATCTATGTAAAGATAATAAAGTTTGAAATTTAAAGACTTCCCACTAATGGAAATCTTGTGCAATGGGAAATAAATTAATCTATATAGATGACATGTCTTATGATAGCTAGGTGAATAAACTTGGTAATTATGTTTTATGAATCCTTGGGGAGAAACTATTTTGATATTATTATGAATTTCTAATTATTATATTATTTCCTAATTCACATGTAATGCTTCTTTCCCATTATGAAATTACATGACTCTTGTTTTAATGGTTATCCACTATTGTTATGACTCGGGATCATATGATATATATTACAATTGTGTCTTACCTTATCAGAATTTGTGCTTACCCCTTAAATTTTATTTATGTCCCCATGATTTGAGAAGTAGTATATTCAACCTGGAATGTATATATGAATAATATTTATAATTAGATCTAAATAATGCAAACATTTGTCATGAATTATGTTCATATTTTAAAAAAATGGACCTCAATATATCATATATATTTTTAATGGAGTACCATTTAATTAATGATTTTCATATTAATAATGTGTGATTTCATGGTTTTTATCAAATGAATAGTTTTTATTTGATGAAGATAACACATGATAATATTAGTAACAACTATATGGATAAGTATAAAATTTTGAAATATATATAAAATATTGATGTTTCATAAAGTGATTGGTATCCATGAAATGAAATCTATCTCTAGATTTTGTAAGTGGATATGGATCTTGAAATATTTTTCCTAGTGATAAAATCTCTAAAAAGTACTGAGTTTTTATTAAAATGATCTTTACATAGTGCATAATAGAGAGGCATTGTTTAGAACATGCTTAGAAACTCTTGGTGGATATAGTTTAGTTGATCACAATTTTTTAATGAGACATTATGATTAATATATAAAAAATAGATTTTATTATAATAAATTAATGAATAATCTGTAAATATAATTTTTTAGTAAACAATTTGAAATTTCAACATAAAAATATTTTTATAATTACATTATTTCTAATAATATATTTTTCCCACTATAGTTCTTCTATTCTGGAATAGTAGGGGGAAATAGTGATAATTAGTTACCATGAGTGGTAGAACTGATGCAATGATGAATTAAATATAATGATAAAATATGGAATGGAAAAATAATCAATATACTAAAAAAAATTTTATGGATAATGAGTAATAACATAAGTCATATTAAGCATCTAGATTCATAATGAAGGGGATAGATTTTTGACGAGTCCTTCATGTGTAAACTATTAACTTATTTTAGTGGAGCAGTTGATTCATTCGATGTAGAAAAAATGATTTACTCTATAGAAATTACTATATTATTTTCAGAGGTAAATAATTAAAACATATCTATATAGTATATAGTTGGAGAATGTGTTTAACGACACATACTATTATAAATGAAGTTTATATATTTATTTTTCTAAATGTATAATTATGTAACATAGTAATAAAAAACATGAACTTTTTTTGTTTTATTATAACCAATTTGATTCAAAAAAACTTTAGAAACATGTACAATTGATAATATTACCATTAAATAGGGATCACATGATTAGTAAAATATAGTTATTTAATGAATCCAATTGACACATAAAAAGGATTTATAACCTTATCCAACATGATTATACCCTATATATCCCATTTATCGAAAAATATGTGGGAGATAGAATGATTGTTATTTTTCCATAGCTAACCCAATGTAAGATTCAACAATATAACCATGAGAAAATCCCTTAATGGGAGAAGTTCAAGATCATTGATCCATGTTCTCCAAATGTCCCCATGAAAGTATCACCATTGCACACCTGACTCATATGGTGTAATCTAGTGTAATAAAGGGATAAGTATCAATACCTTAATAATATTAATATATATCAAGACTATATTAATAATAAAATTTATATTTAATAGAATATTTTTTTTATTTTTTATTGTCACTTTATTAGTGGTTTTGATTTCGATTCAATTATATAGAAACATTAACTTCAGGTAATATTTAAATTCAATTAAGGGATTAATTTGATGAATTAATAGATTTCTGAAATAAATATTATTTTTAAAAAAATTTATTTTTAAATAAAATTTATTAATTATAAATTGTCATATGATTTTAATGTAGTAAAATATACATTTTATAAAGGATTAAAAAAATGTTATTATAAAAAACCAAACATTTTTTAACAAATGTTGAATATTATTTTAAAAGTTTATATGAAGTTAATTAGAAAATTATTTAAATGAAAAAATATTATTTTTGGAATCAGAACATCAAAATTATCCAATGGTGAATTTTTCATAATTTTTTGAGACAGTGGAATGGTCGTGTTAAAATTAAATATCGTATAAATAAATGGTGTGTTTTATGACATCATAATGACCCAAAAATGTTGTAATAAATACAATAATTAGCATCATTGTACAAATAGATAATTTTAAATAAAATAATTTTATTTTATGTTTATTTGTTTATTTTTATAATACCTCATTGAATCACTAATAATATATATTTTATTTTATGATTTCAAATTTATTTCATTGAAAGAGTGACTAACATCCACATCATAAAGGTTAATATTTTAATATGATTTTTCCTTTTCCTTATAAAAAACTCACTCTATTTTTTCAAAAAAATATTGTAAAATCTGTGGCAATGGTTGTGGTTTTGAATATTTTATTATATAGAGTCCAAAACCTATGTTTCTGTAAATTAAATAATTCACCTCTCATTTCCTGTACGAAACCACTAAAGCTCCCACTTAACATCACTAAAAATCCATGGATCACGTCCTAACTCTATCCCCCCTATCTAAAATCCACCCAAGGATCCCCAATATCTCAATAAACCCATTTTCAATATTTTAGAGCCACACATTCTAGTAAGGGATATATCATTTAGCATCCATATCCATGATTTGTTATATTGTTATACCCTTTTATTTTCAATTACTATTGATATGGTTTGTTATCCCACCTCACCCATTCAACCCTTATTATGTATAAATGATGAGATACACCTTTATCTCTCATTAATCCCTCCCATGTACACCTGTTACTATGCAAAAATTTCATAAGCATCATTTCCTTCCACTTTTTCTTAAAGCTTATTTATTATTGTGTACCCTGTTTTTCTAATTCTAAATGTGTGGAAATGTACTTACATGTCCCTACTAATTTACAATTCATGTAAAAATGATGAGAGACCAATTTTTATCTCATCGTAATATTTTATTAATTTTTAAGCGACACAGTTATAATGTTGAATTTTCACCATTATTTTACATGCCAATCTAATTGTGTAGTGAATGACGTACATATTTCCTCTAAATTTTGGTAACATTTATCAACATATACCTTTTTATTGGAGACTTTAATGTATTAATTACACACTCCTTTATCATGAAATAAATTATGATGTTGAAAGAATCCATGTTTTATGATCTATGTGGAAAACGTAAACATTAGAATGACATGAATGTGATGGGTACGCCTAGAATTATATACCACTACAACGCACTGGGTAATTTTTTGTATCGTGATACATTATGTTGGAAATAGGTGTATGTGATTACTTTATGAGATTTGTTCAACGATGATTTGTTGGATTTTTAGGCTTGACCTTTGTTTATGATGTCGTTTTTTCTGTTGTTTCCACATTTCTCATGGTATAAAGATCATTCTATATCATGTTATATTTTTCATGTTTCTTTATGACTCATTGATATGTATTTTCTAACATGTATTATTATTTTCATGTAATTACATGTTTATTCCCTAACTGGTATTTATGCCTCAACCCTTTCTTATGTATTTCCCTAGGATATCCAATTCAGTTTCATGATAAAGCTTGTTAAAGAAGTTTTCAATAATGATTTTGTAATTCATGTTTAAAGTTGTAATGAAATGTACCTAATTCAGAAAGGCATTAGACTTATTGATCATTAAGGATGTATTAAGTGTAATATTATGTAATTAAATCAAGTATTAATGATTAATAAAGATATGGATTATTATAGTTGTTATCAAATGAAAAGTATAGCTATATTTGGGATTAGGTTTAGAAAATAGTAGAATGATCCCTTGAGATAAGACTATGTATAAGAACAAATCCCAAAATATTTGATGAGTATATAGTATGTGGTTTATCATTAAAATTCATCCTTATCTGTTTACTAAATGTGGTTTTTTATTCACATATATACATTTGGGTAGAAAATCCGACAAGTTATCTCGGGCCGGAATCAGGGTAACCTAGTACAAAAAAACAGTCTGACTACACACCTACTTTGAATATTTTGGGGGATATTATTTTTTAAAGTAATAAAATTAGTATGAACCATTATTATTGGTAAAAAATTCCCAAAAGAATATATCTTATGAAATAGATCATGGATAACATAGATTGAAGCCCACAAATTAACAAGTTAGGGAAATTCATGTAACTTATAAGTTGTACCTTTAATGTAATTAGATTCCCTATTTAATGTTTGAAAAAATTATAAATACGCACCCCTAGTTTTCCTTTTATCCTCACCAATGGATAAAATTAATAGGAATCAGGGAAAAATCATCGTGAAGGGAAATGTGATGACTTCCCCAATGAGATTCAAAATGCGATGGGAGCTGGAATCATGAAAATCATAATGATACTCTCTCAGCAAAATCAGGTTCTAACAGATACAAGGATCTTGACTAGCCTCCAAACCCCCCTTAAAGAAAAATATACACAATCTAAAGCCTCATGTGAGAAAGTACTTCCACTTACAATGGATAATCTAATTCCATAATCACTGATTAATGGATCAACTACATGGAGATTATCTTCTCCATACTTCGTTTCCCTGAACAAAAGAAGGTTATTTCAGTTGTTTATTATATTGAGGGAAAAGATGATCAATGGTGGACATTGATCAAAAATAAAATCCCTGAGGAAGATATCGAGGTGATGGGATGGTATGATTTCTATAATTTTTTTGATAAATATTTTACCCTCACGCTTTGATATAAAATGGAATGGGATTTACTTTTACTCAAGAAAAATAATATGAATCTATCAAGTATTATGAAAAAGAATTCACCAGGATTCAATGAAATTCCTACATATTTTTAATTACCCCTGGTTGATTGGTTGACCACTTTATGGTTTCACTAAAACCTTGACTATGAAAATACCTATTTATCAGTGACTTCGATATGTATGATTAAATTGTATGATGTGACCTAAAAGAGAAAATAGGGATCAAAAAATATTAGCTGTATCACAGGGATAACAATTTTAAAGTAGAGATAAATTATAGCAGTCTGATAGAGATATAAAACTATGAAAATAAATTTAAACATCCCACATTCTGAAATAGAAAATAGAAGAACCTATGAAATTTGATGAAGCAAACAAGGAAATGCTTTATGTGCAAAAAGAAAGGGAACCTTGTGAGAGATATCCAAAAGGAACATCATGATACTATGATGGAGGAAATAAATTCTCTGGTCAACTATCAATGTTCCGTTCATTGCTACAACTACAAGGAACCATGGAATTTTGAAAACATATGCACTAAGATTAGGGATTTTGGAGACAACCAATATCTTCTAATGTAGCTAGGGAATGATTTTTCCATCATAACTGTAGAAGTGGATGCTAAAAATGATGTTGGAAATGTTATGATAGTTATTCTTTCAATAATGGCGAATATACATTTCGAATTTAGTTCTATTAATTCATTCATAACATTAATTTTTAGTAGAACTATTCAAACACCATGAAAAATGATGGAACATGAGATCTCTGTGAAAATGAGAAATGGAGAAATTATTTCATCAAAAGTATATAACTCCTCCCCTATCAAAACATTTGGGCTGATCTATCCATAGAACCTTTTCATACCCACTTTGGGGGAATTTGAAAAAATTTTCTGAATGGATTGGATTTCATTATATATATAAATCATATATTTTCACAAGAATAATATCACTATCCATTTTGGGAATCGACCCCCCCCCCCAATTATGTACAAGTGAAAGGTAGATGAATCTTATTAGAACCATAATATCAATCTTGGATATTATTTCCCTATAATAAAACATATTTCTCAAATCAGTGAGTCTATGGAAAGAATCATCTTTTATGAAATTCCCATTATAAAGGAATACATCGGTGTGTTTATCGAGAAATTTTTTAGTCTTCCTCCTAGTTGAGTTGTTAAATTTTCAATCAAGATTATATATGGGGAGTTACTATTATCCAAGAAAATATATATAATGCATGTTATATAACCCAGAGAGATGGACACACAACTATAAGGGAAGTTGGAATAAGGTTTCACACTCCAATGTTCTTTACCATGGGGTACACCAGTCATCTTCGTTAATAATAAGTATGGGTCAATGTGCTTTGTCATTTATTATAGTGAGATCAATAAGATCACAATAATGAACAAGTATCAAACTCCACGGATTGATGACCTAGTCAATTAGATACACATATAGTAATACTTCTCCATGGTGGATATACGGTCAGGACATTACCATGTGAGGGTGAAGAAGAAGTATATACCCAAGAATGTTTTTTATACAATGCACGTGCAATATTAATTCATATTAACTCCATTCATAATCTCTAATAATCCATGAAAACATTATAGAAATGATGAATAAAGTCTTTTAGATTTCCCCAACAAATTTTTGGGAGTATTTATAGATGATATTATAATATAATCCAAAATTTAGGAGGATAATGAGTAGTATTTGAGAACACTTATAAAGACCTTATGAAAAGAATAGAATTATTCTAACAAAAACTAATGTGAGTTCTAGTTGAAGGAAGTATTTTTCTAGGGGAATATAATCATAATAAATGTGATGTATTTCGACCCTTAAAAAATATAATCAATTGAAGGATTGTTGAGTATAATATTTGTGAAAAAAATCTGTAGTTTCCTTGGTTTATCTGTGTATTATCTCCGATTCATGAGAATTATGTTGCAATTGTCAAACACTGTCACCAAAATATCTCCAAAGCGAGTCACATTTTCATGGAATGATGAATTGGAAGAATGACTCATGGATTTGAAAGGGAGGCTTATCACCATGCTTGTGCTCAAACTACCAAAAATTGGAGATCGTTTTCCTAGTATTCAACGTTCCTTCAAAGAAGGGAATTGATATGTGTTGATGGAAAATAAAGGAGTCATTGTATATACATCAAGTCAGTTGAAATTTCATCAAAATAACTACCCAACACATGATCTGGAGTAGGCTATAGTGATTTTTTCTTTAACAATTTGGTGGAATATCTCTTTGGGTAGAAGTGTGAAATATATATGCTTCACAATAGTCTCACCTATATATTCACACAAAAAGAGACGAACATGCACCAATGAAGATAATTAGAGCTGATCTAAGTCTATAACTGCTCAATTGACTTCCATCATGAGAAATAGATTAAACTAGATGATACTTTAATTATAATGGATCTATAAATCCTTTCATTGATGAGAAATGAGTTAGAAATGATCTTCCTATACTTGGGATGGATGGAAATGGGAATCATAATGGAAGGAACATCATCAATACTTTCATAATTGATTTCTTAACCTTCACTATTGGAGAAGTTAAAGAATGATCAAAGAGTTAATGGGGGAATTTTGAAGAATGATAAAGATAAAAGGAAAGGGAAATCCTTATATTTTAAGGTTAATGATGAAGGGGTTGTGAGATTTGGGTCAAGACTATGTGCACCATCAAATCATGCGTTATTGAAAGATATGCTGGATGATGCACATAACTCCATACACCCTTGAAGAAAAATGATGTATTGAGATCTCTAAGAACGCTATTGGTGGAAAAATATGATGAAGGAGATCACAAAATATACAGCATTATATATTGTACATTAGTAAGTGAAAGAATAAAGGTAAAAAATACAATGGGATGATGCATCCATTACCCATACCTACATGGAAATGGGATAACACCCCTATAGACATTTTCAATGATCATCCAAAGATATCAAGATGAAATAATTCTATATGGGTTGTAGTAGATAATATTAAAAAGACTATATAATTCATTACATTATGAGAGTAATTCTCACAAGATCTATTTTCATCAATATACTTCAGGTAAGTGGTTAGGCTGAATGGAGTACCACTATCTATTATATTTGACAAAGATCTAAGATTAACATCTATGTTTGGGGAAGGTCTTCAGCGTGATATAAACATAAACTTGATCGTCATTACATCTTATCAACCTCAAACTAATTTACAATAAATTTGGATTGTCTGGCAACATAAAGACATGTTAAGAGATTGCTCAATTGGATTCAAAGGATTATGGGATCAACATATTTCATTGGCCGAGTTATCTTGCAACAGGAGATTCAAATTGAGAATCCAAATGACTCCCTATCAATTACTTTATGTAAAGAGGTAAGGAAACCTACATAAAATTATGTATATGGGGAATAAAAACAATTAGTTCTTGAAAGGGTCGAGAAAGTGGTGGAAAATTTTTAGAACGTTTAGCCTCACATCATGTATTCTCAGGGTCAAGAAAAGATAAATTCTAAAAATCCATGATGAAAATAGAGTAATTATTATGTAGACAAGGTATTCTTCTACACATCGTCATGGAATAATGTGATTATATTTTGGAATAAGAGATTCTTAGTCAAAAACACATCATCCCCTTTGATATCCTTTATCACATTAGAGTAGAGGCCTAACAACTTGAACTCCCACCTAAATGGTCTCATGTTCATTATGTATTCCATTAATCACGCCCTATGAAGTACTACCTAACCCCTAACATTTACTCAGTATATAGGTGGTACCATTAGAGAATGACAATTCCTATATATATTATCGGGTGGAGATCTAAGTTTGTAGATGCAATGTTCTAAAGAATAAGACAACACACATAGTAAAAGTGTTGTAAAGAACCACAAATTTTAAGAAGCAATATGGGAACCAAAGCAGGTGATGAAATAGAGTTACCCTCATCTGTTCTAAGGTTGAAAAAGAATATTTTTAGGGTGGAATTTCTTAAGGGAGATTATTGTAACGACCTGAACTATTATATATGAAGTTTCAATTTTATTATTTCATTAAATGTCTTACTATGTTATATAAATATTTAAAAAATATGAACATGATTTGTTTTATTTTATACAATTGAATTTAAAATACCTTTAATAATATTTACCATTAATAATATATTCATTATACAGTAATATGATGATTATTATAAATATAGGGATTTAATAAATCCAATTTAAAATGATATTGGATGTAATGGCCTCATATAGTAGGATTTCACCCAATGAAGTCCATTTAATAGAGATTATGAGAGATATAACATCAATGGTATTTTACCTTGAAAAATCCCATAATGAGATCCAACAACTTAAGCATGAGTGATACCAATGAAGGGATAAGTTCAAGACCATTGAGATCACGGTTGAAACCATGTTCATTGAACTAGCCCCTAAAAGTCTCACAATCTCATATATTACTCTTAGGGAGTATTCCAGTGTATGAAGTGATATATATCAAACCATAATTATATGAATAATTATATTGTATATAATAATTATTTTTTTCATTTTTAATATTACTTTATTAATGAGTTTTATTTTGATTCAATTAAATACAATTTGTATTTTTTAGGTAATATAGTAATTGAATTGTGGGATTTATTTTGATGAAATTATGTATTTTTGAAATTAAAAATATTTTAATAAAATGTTAGTATAAAATAATTTTTATTATTTAGAAGTTGTCATATAATATTTTAGAATTTTAAATTATATTTTTATATGTTCAAAAACTCTATTATTGTCAAAAAACCTAGCAATTTTAAATAAATTCCTAACATTATTTCAAATGTTATGAGGAATATAAATAGAACATATTTTACATAAAATGAATATAATTTTTCTAATCATAACATTTATATTATAAAATTGTGATTTTTCCATAATTTTTTGAGACTTCCAATTTTTTTAGTAATCATAAAATATTGTATAAATATATAGTGTGTTTTATTACATCATAATGACCAAAAAATTATGTAATAAATAATATAATGAGTATATTGAAAAAATATATTCTCTACCATAAAATAATGTTATTTTATCTTTATTTGTTAATTTTGTAATCCCTTTATAAATAATCCAAAATATTTAATGTATTTTATGATTTTTAATTCATTTACTTAAAAGTGTGACTCACCTCTAAATCATCTAGGTTAATATTTCTATATTTTCTTTTCATTTACTAATAAAATAATAAAATCCACACAGCATTTCATAAAACCATGGGATGAGTTTTCATTTTGAATATTTTAATATATAGAGTCCAAAACCTATGTTTCTAAAATAATAAAGAATTACCCTTTCATTTCCTACAGCAAACCACACATTCTCCCACTTATATTTAATAAAAATCCACTAATCATGTCTTCACTCTAATATACCCTCAATATAATCCTCCCAAGGTACCTCAATCTCTCAAGAGTCCCCTTTCAATATTTTTGAGCCACATTTTCTAGTAATGGATTCCCCTTAAAATATTTATCCAAGCCACATTATATTTTTATTCCATTTTAATTTCAATTAATAATGATATGGCCTAATTTCTCACCTACCCATACTACCCAAATTATGTATAAATGATGAGAGATCCGATTATCTCTCATTTAACTGTCCAATGTACACTTGTTACCATGATGAAATTTTGTAAGCATATTTTCCTTCCCCTATTTATTATATCTTATTTATTATTATATGAATTATTTTTCAAATTTTATATTTGTGGAACTATCCATACATGTCCATATTACAATCCACTTCAAGTCCTTACATGTACCTAATTACAATAAGTTTAATTATTGTGACACATCATGGATAGTGAAGGAATCTTAGTAGTTCTTGTAAATAAGAAGGTTATAGAGGAGTGACTGTGTACATTGAATGTATCTAATAGTTATAGTTTCCTTTGTATAGCATGATACTATAGATAGATTTTGAAAACAAATTCACCTCTTTCTATTCAATTTTATAGGTTTACTCCAAATGGAGTAAATATTATTTGGATGATAGGTTGTGATGTAATTATTAAAATGATAAATAAGTTGTTTGATAGTAGACCAATGATATAATTTCCCATTATGAATGGATGAGTTTTATCTATAGTGGAGAACCTATAAAAGGTATTGGATGTGTCATCATGAAACATGTTAAGGTGAACACCTATGAATATAAATAGTTAAAACCAAATAGGAAGAATTATCTCACTCATGATCAGATGTTATCTATAACTATTATTTCTGTAATGATATATAGGAACTATCATTATGTAAGAGAATGTGACATATATATAGTACACCAATGATTGAATTATATATTAAATCAAAAATAATATGACATGAGATAATGTAAAACCATAGAGTATTAGTGATCCTTTTCTTGTTCTAGTGAAATCGATTAATGGAGATCTATTGATCATGCACCTAGAAATGGTGGTCATGAGAATCATAATTTGAGGAAAATCATCAAGTATATCTCCAATTATTTATTGAAATAATTACAATATATGATCAAAATATCGTACAAATTTAATCCGTTTATTAAAAATACGATTAATCCTATGAAAAATGGGACGTTTCATGAATTATAAATTTACCATTCTGCTGTACAATAATTTAGTATTTGGATATAAATCCTATATATTCATATGATAAATAAAGAATTTATGGTAAAATATAATGATGTTAAATTATTTATAAATTATTTAAGAAATATAATATATATGGGCCTTTATGACAATTTTTTTGTATAATATGAAAATGGATATTTATAAAAACATTAGAAGGATCATATTGTGTGAAAAAGTGATGGATGAGTGAAAACATCTTGTAGGGGTACTAAATCAACTACCCATACCAGTATCGATGTTGGATAACATCACTATAGAGTATTCCACTGGCCTACCTATGACATATAAAGGATTAAAAGAAATATGGTTAATGGTTGATAGGATTAAACATTATTCCCATTTTATTTCCAAATGATATGATTTATTCATTAAACCCCTAGCTCAAATCTATATTGATGTAGTAGTGAAACTATATAGAGTACCATTGTATATATGTTTTCTGATCATGATCCCAGATTTACATTTATTTTCTAGAGGATCCATTAAAGGTATATGAATACATAAGTCATCATGATCACAACATATCATCCCTAGTCTAATAAAAAGTGTAAGAGGATAATTTAATCCTCGATATACATACTAAGGGATAAAACTATTGATTTATAATGTACATTAGAAAAATTTATTCCACTTTCTCAATTATTGAAAAATAATAGTTTCTAATCGAATATTCAAATGATATCTTTTGAATCTACATATTTAAAAATGATAAGAACTACAAAATTTTGGGATGATGTTGGCGAAGAGAAAATTTTTGGACAAGAAATTGTAAAGGAGATTAAAGAAAAGATACACATTATTCAAAAAAAATATATTCTTATAGTCGATATAAAATTCATGCTGAAAACTAATGGAAGGACATACAATTTAATATCCTAGAATATGTATATATCATGAGATCATAGTTCAAAAAAGATAGTACATATTGAATTAATGGGGAACTAATTTCCCGATATATTGGAAATTTTTTATTTAGGAGAATGTTAGAATTATATATTACCCATTAACACTACAATTAAATCATCCAAAAGACCACTATGTATTCCATTTCTCTTTGTTTATAAATTATATGTCCTTTCAAAAAATATCTACTATATATTGATCGTCTGAAATTAAAAACTGTCTTTTAATATAAAGAGGGACTGATACAGGTTCATTATAGAAGGGAATTAGAGTAGCGATAGAAGGGAAGAAATCATGTGAATGTCTAGTAGAGAAATCCAACTTTTTATGAATATTTTTAGGATGATTAAGTATAAATTAAGGAAATATATCTCCTTTTCTTTTGAGTTATCGGTTAATTTTTTTAGAAGAACATTTTTATAGGGGGATCATATTGGAATGAGAATAACTTCATATATTAATAAATTATCTATTATTTTAGAATTAAAATACAACTATATTATAGATTCAAGAACATAGAAAATACTATTACAATATAAATAGATCATATCGCTTAATAATAAATATTATTACAATAAATAAGAGTACATGGATATAAAAAAAGTAAAATCAATAACTCACAATGGAATATTCTATATGATAAAACACTACTAGGATTATTACACATGACCTGAGAAATGTTAAAACAAAAAGAGACATTAAGAATGTTACAATAATTTTTAATGGAAGTATAAAAACCATTGGGAATAAATTAATATATGTTTATTTCTGGTGTTTAATTTATAAGATGTAATCCAAATTGTGACAAATATGGTATGACTGTAAAATTATTATTATATAATTGTTGTAAAATATTATCATTTGTATATTTGACCATGGTAAATTATACCAAAATGTATTTTTGTTGTTATAATATGTCTCTTAGTGTTACTATATATTAAGGATAATAATACGAGATAATTGAATGGAAAAGGAAAAAAAATTATGGGATAAACCATAAAATTAATTGTTTATGATTCTGATTTGATATATCTTTTGTATGACGAATAATATTTTTTTCACATTATCAAGCCTAATCCAATAAAAATCAACTGGTTCTTAAATTAAATAACCTAATTAAGAAGTTATAGCTAGTAGAGACCACCTCTATAACTATGTTGGGTGAAACATGTTAGAAGTATACCAAAATCATATAAATTATCATTATATTTTATGATAATTTAATAAGGGGTAATGTAGAATGGCTCTAATTTTGTTATGGTGTAATTATAATAGAGATTATTTTGGTGTTTTATTTTTTATAAATTCATATTTATTCTCACACCATTATAAAATTTAAATATTATCAGATAAAATGATAAACATGATTTTTTATAAGATAATTATATGGTTTGATATCTCTAGAAATAAAATATATTTAATTTATATAATAGTAACTTATTTTAAAGAATAAATTTTTTATAAAAGGTTGTAAGAAACAATTTTTTTAACAAAATATTTTTATTCAATTATATATAACCTTTATAAGTTATAGAAATTTGATAGTATTATGAAAATGTAGTTTTTGATAATTAACTAGTTTATATTTAAAAATTAATATTTTGAAATTTAGAAATATTTTCTAATAGAATGGATTCTAGTTTTGAATCTAGAATGTTTATACAATCCTATTATTATTTTTAAAAAATTAATGAGACATTCAAATATTTGTATGAATTATAAAACACTGCAAAAATATATCTTATGTATTATCAAATCAAATATGCATAAAAGTGATGTATTAATTACTTTAAATATTTTCACATAAAAAATATATTATTTAGTAATATTATGTTTTTATGGGTTTGTATTTGTTTTCATAGTCATTAATGACATTCAAAATTACATAAAAGAAGTTAATTTTTTTTAAAAAAAATTCTATAATGAACATATATCTCTAATGAAAATAATATTAAAAATTGGATTTTAGTTCTAATGAATTAAAATAACATAAATCATATCATAAATTTCTATGATTATGATAAAAAATCATGTATGTGTCGATTGTTTCCCATTTTCCAAAACAAATAATTCCAAGACATATATATTGAATTTAATAAACAATTCATCCATATTTATTGTGAATTCCCACCCTTAATCTCATTCAACTACACTTCAAATCCATTAATCATGATATTATATATATTTATCTACTCTAAAAATTTACCATGGAACCCCTATTATAAAACCTTGATACATTTATGAAATATTTATCATTAAATATTTTTTTCCTTCAATAGCATGTTTTAAATTCCAAAATGGGTTTAGAAAAACTACAAAACATTATTTATATATTATGGGTCTATTATCTCTTTATCATTAGATGGGAATTTATGAATTTTAAAAAATAAATTATGAAAAATATATTGTATAAAAATTAGAAAAATGAATTTATTAGTTATTAATGATTAGAATAAAAAAATGATAATAAAAGTGTTAATTTTATTGATATTATTTTCTACTCAATGAATTATTATTAATAAATTAAATTAATCACCATAAAAAATTTCTTTAATGAAATTTATATATTATTTAATTTATCCAATTTTTTAGACAATCAAAACATATTTTTCTATGTATATGGTAATAATTCCTCTAGTCTTATATTAAAAATGTATATTTATAATAATTAATTCTTATATCATTTTAAAAAAATATGTCAAAAATAATTTCATCAATGTATAGGTATATAATTTTATAAAATAATATAAAAATTTAGAAATTATTTGCGAAAAATTTATGAATATTCTTGTATTATTTTTTCAATAAGATTAGATACAATACTAAAACAATATGACCAATGTAAAGAGAAAGTCATGAAAATATAAGTGAAAAATAATTTTATAAGGAAAATATTTTTTATCATAATTATTTATATATGAAAGAAATTGTATTCATTATTTTTTATAATAATTTATTTTTTAAGGGAAACATGTCCCTCTAAATGGCATATATCATAGTTAAATCAATAAAAATTTCAGAATTCCATTCTTTTGGATTTAATGATCTATTATGTGTCCCAATAAGTATAAAATATATTTGTGAATGAATCTACAGGTCTATTGTGATATTAATAAAATTAACTTCATGAGAAAATTTTATTTTTAATTTTTCTAATTATATAACAAACTTATTTTCCTATTCCACACTGATGCAATATTTCTCCATTCAAAAAAATAGATAATAAATGATATTATAAATATTAATTTAAATTTAATTTGATTGAGTTAATGTGACCCACTAATTTAATAGATCTTCATAAAAACATTTGAGGTTTGAAATTATGAATCTCCCCAACCTTATAATAGAATCCACGGACCTTAAGAGGTAATTTAACTTGGAAATAATTTATTATTATTTAGTATTTTGTCAAATTAAAAAAGTACCCCTCACCAAAATTATAAATAGACACATCCTCCACACTTATTTATATCTTTTTGAGGATTATAAATAATAAATTATCTAAAAACATATTCCATTATATGATTTCCTATCCACATTATAATGTTTCTAGGCTTCCCATTATACAAACCATAGATCCTTTTAGAGGAAATCTAAAGGAGACATTCCCATGTAGAGGTAATAAACTTCACTGATATATTTCTATTATCATCTTCGTTAACTTCTATAAATAAATGGAATTTATCATTAAATAACATATTATATATATATTAAATATAATTAAATGTTACTGTTAGTATAAAAACACCATTATATACCCTCATTCCCAATAAATAAGTCACGAATGAATTAATCAGGTTTATGTATGTCTTATATAATCCACTTAATGATACAATACATTTTCACCAAATTAAATTATATATGGGTATTATGGTGGGTTTAGTTTTTATAAAATATAATTATGAAATAGTTAATATAATGTAATTATAATATAACAACTACTTTCTTACCTTATAAACATTATGGAGAGACCATCACTCTACAATGGAGGGCTTCTATCTCATGTGGATCATACTGATAACCTCAATCAGGTATTTCGTTCCTGAATTGAAGAAATTGTAGGGAATTTCGATTTGTTTGCATCATGTGGTGTAAAACACGATGAGGTGGAGAAAAAGTCTGATGCCTTGAAGATGATTATGGTGAAATCCTTCAGCAACAAGAAGTGTTCGGTCGCCATGGCCGCTACGTCCTGTGACAAGTGGAAGAAGAAGGCCATGTGCATGAAAAAATACTTCAAGGTGTTAAGGCAGGTCCATTTGGACATCTAGATCTCATGGAAGGCCATAGGAATATGTTTTGAGTTCTTGGCACAACATGAGACTTTGATGGACTTGATCGCATGGAGGGAAATGCAGTGAGTAGGTTGATGACAGATATGGGATCTTGGGCGTGATGTGGTCTTGAATCTGTCACCTAGGGCCTCAAACCATTAAATAAGTGGGCTGGGGATGAGAGGCCAGTGACGGAAGCTCACAGGAGGACCTCAGGGACACCATGCTCTGGTTTTGATGAGATGATGGCTTTGTGCCAGTAGCATCTGTGTTGGAGAGGTACGGGGTTGACCACGGTGTGGCGAGTGGCTGGAGTGCAGTTCTGGAATCTGATGGGTGGAGCGGTGACTTGGGCGGGTGGCACGTTGCGTACTCACTGTGAGATGCGGGATTTTCAGGCGGGTTGACTTGATTGGAGATGATTGAGGATGTAGCTAGGGTGAAGTCCTCGGGATGAGGGTTGGTTGTTTCCAAAAGATGGTGCAATTGATGAGGAGAAATGATTGTGATCCATGGTGGGTGGTCGGCTTGTTAGTTGGAAGGATTTTTAGAATGATATACGGATATCTTGAGTGCTTTTGTGAGATATTTTATCCCCCTTGTTATGGGCCGGCAATGTAGGGTGGTATTCCCCATTGGTTTTGAGTATCTTTTGGGGTCTTATTAACTTCTGAATTTCTTTGGGTGGTGTTAGGCCGTCGTTTTTGGTTTGGTGGTTTTATGTACCACGTCTTTATGTTGTATGCATTTTTATTTTCTTAATAAATTTCAGGACCGAGTACACTCAATCCTGAACTTTTATGGTACCTTATAAACTGTTTGAATTTGATAACACCATTCGTGCACATGTTTGGACTAACACATTTGTGAAGCTATGTGATTATTATTTCTTTTACATATTAAATGAATTGTAATAATGTTATATTTAATAACTATTTTTCATATATATTATAACATAATTATTTTATAAATGTTAATTATTATTTACTGGTCTTTCATTCCATCCATCAGGAAATGAATAAACTGTTCATCTGTATGTACGACCTAGCATCTCCGTGAAGAATGTAATTCATTTTTCTACCTCTATATTTAATGGATGGATCTAAATATGAATAAAATTAGAAAATATGATGTTAATATATTTATTAATAATCATTAAGTGAATAAAAAAATATAAATGTAAAAGGAATGGAACAACTAAACTAAAATACTCATTAAAAATGAAACAACTTACACATGGAAATAAAAAATTTATTAAAGAATTTGTCATAAAAAGGGTGTTAAAATGTTATAAATGGAACCTATATTAATTTATAATTTTTTAAAAATACTTTTTTTATATATTTAATAAATTTATATATATTATACAATAATTTTTAATTATTTCGAAGTATAGAGAACAAGAATAATGAGATATATTTCAAAAGTTTATCTGTATTAATGATTTTTATGGTCAAGTCTAGTTTGGGATGACTATTTGGAAATTTTCATAAATATATAAGGTTTAAAAATAATCAAGATATTTCATAGTATTCTACCGTAATATTTTAAATATATTTGTACCAATGATATAGTTTTTAATTTCTTTTTTAAAAATCATCATTTTGTCATTTTCCGAACAAGGTGCATTTTCACATTGTAAATGGAATGTTTTTTAACATATATAATGTGAACTAATTTTATCAATTTCATGGAAAATAATTTATTTTTATATTACTTTAAATTATTAAAAGTATCATTTAAAAAAAATCCATTTTAATTTTGATCATTTTTAAAAATAATTGTATTCTAAATAGTAAGGTTATTTTCCCCAAGAATAATTCCAAGTGAATGTAAAAAATAATTTTCCATCTAATATGTCATTCATTTATGTTAATTAAGTGTTACATAATATAAGATCCAAGGATACCATCCTAATTATTTTTTCTATATGGTATACATTTATGCTGAAATGAAGATATTTTTTTGAAACTGAATTCCATTCCATGGGTTAAGCTATGATGAAATGATTTTGAAACACATATCAATAATAGTTTCTAATATAATGATTTATTAATGTATTTTGGTGACACATATGTATTTATTTTCATCTTGTGATGGGTGGTAATTATATCTCTCACTACTTAATTGGGTATTTTTTATATCTCATGAGAAAACTATGGGATGAAAGTCAATGTGTATGATCTACTATGGAATACAAGTTGATATACTTAATATAAAATAAGATATAGGTGGTGACTCCTAATATGTATTTGTTTTATAATCATTTTAGTTAACTATGATATTAAGAAATTATTTTTCTACCTATGTCAGTGCATATTTTTTGGAATAACAAGATCGTATGATTCAGGATGAATTTATGGTGATTTTTACCACTTATGATACAAAACATTTGAAAAGTTAATTATTTATACCAAGACAAATGTTTATCATCAATGACATATTTCATTTGGTCATTTTATGTTATTTTATTGATATTATAATCTCTTATTCTTATATTATTATTTCATATGATCATATATTGATATCTCCCATGTTTACCCATACTGAGCATCTGAACGCACCCTTTTCTTATGTTTTCATTCAGCTAGTTATTAAGAATGGTATTAAGTACTATATACATATAAAGGTTTCTATTAATGAAAAAATATGTGGGAGATAATGTAGACGTTTTATGAACAAATAGTTTTTCTTTCCAAGTTTTATAATTCATTATAAACATATGATTTCAGCATAGATAGTTATATTATGTAATACATCATCAACATTTGTGTAACTATAGTTGGTATTTTTTAATGGTTTAGATAAAATTTTAAATCATGTATGAAAAAAATTAGTGATATCTCAAGGTATATTTTTAAGGATAATTCAAAATATTGGAAAAAATATGAGTGTTATTATAATGTTAATGAATATCGTAGGTTAAACATATGGTTTTATAGAATAAGTTCTAATGATTTAGTCACCCTATAAATGATTTTTATGATTTTACTTTTTAAACTATGATTAATGTTACTCACACTATTCATTTTGGTCAATGGATGAAACAAGATGGAAACATTATAATGATAAATATTGTGGAAAACTAAATTATTTTATTCTATAAAAACCAATGTTTATGTGAGATGGAATGTAAAATATTAATGTTATGATCACATTACATTATCAGGCTAGGAGTCATGTTGAGATTCAAAATTATTAATAGAGGGATACAAATACTATTGAATCCTTCATGATGAAACATAAAAATTATATTATAGGATCCCATAATATAGTAGTGTCCATGTGATCTGTCAACCCCACTGAAAATATATTTTCTATTATCCAATGATTAAAATATGAAATCATTATCTTAGTTGTTAATCATTTTGATACTGCAACTTTTTGATGGTGGAATCATTTTAATAATAAAATAATAGAGGTAGAAAATGAATCCATGTAATTGGATGAGATTAAGATGGTATTTATTATAATGTACTTTAATCATATTATATATATAATGATTGAGAATTAATTCAGTATGATAATGAAAATGGATGAAGAATCCATTATAATTTATGAGGAAAATTTTACACAAAATAAAATGTATTACAATGTAATAATCATTATAAATAGACTCAAAATTGGTCGATTCAATGGTGTCTTAAAAATATGTATTCAAAAATAATTGTCTAGAAGAGACATGAGTAGATATAGATAAATCGAATGATACAAATTCAATTTTGAAATAGAAATTAGATATTCCCAACAATCTCATTATTTTGATAAAACTAGGAATACAAAGTCACAATAATGTTTGTATTAATTACATGGTGTGATGAAAATTTAGTAATCTATATTCCAGAAATATGGGATTTGACAGCATGGGAATTTATTGAATGGAACTGGGAGGTTCTTTATATGTAGAGAGGGTGGTCATAATGCATGGGATTGTCAAAAAGTGAATAATTATTGGTTAAATAAAATGGATAAATAGAAAACTCTATATAATGAAATAATTACGATCCAAAGATTCATGTGCATGAATTAGGGGAATAATAAAAATTAATGAATGAATCCAAATATTCAAAATAATCTGTATCAATAGCCTATTATGACCAATGATAATGTGATGTATTTTTTTATATTTATTTTCAAAGTGGGTTATGTGAATGATGTGTTGAAATGTACATTACATCTGTATTATATATTTTATAATGAATTGGTTTATTATAGCTCAACCCAAACACACATATATATATGTTTTTTAATGGTAATTAAATATCCAGATCAACTTTTAGATATCGAGTTAGAATTGAAAATGCTTAATGGTATGATGTTTTCTCTCAAGTCCATAAATCCACTATAGTTGATTTATTTCAAAATTTTATTCCTAAAAACTATTTTATTCCCCCCTTAGTAAAATGTATTATGATTATTGGCATAGATTGAGATTTTTATTTGGCACTTAGTTTAATCTCATTGGGAGTGAAGTAACATTTTATATAACAAATGACTCTAAGATTATTTATTAGTTAGAGGTAGAATAAAAATTTCTAATGTGAGTTAGTTGGTAATTTGTGTATTAACTAATTTTATTGAATTTTATGTATCCTAGAAGGTTGGGGATAACTCAACATTGAAAATAATTATACTATTGTTTATTTAATTTATGTATTTCCAAAATAATATTTGGGCTTCCACCAAATTATGATGATGATATTTCAATAGAACTCAATCCTCATGCCACAACTAATTGAAAAATACTAAAACAAGTCCCCTATGTATGTTTAATGAATAAAAAAAGAATATCCACAAAAATATTTATATGATATTTATACAAATTGGTTTGTTATGTTAGGGTTAATGAGTTCTTTTTATTAATTTGAATGATTGAACAATGGAACAATACATTTATTATATATAACATAACCTAATCAATATAAAATAAATGTACCATCCACCCAGTAATGATGAATTTTTTAATCTACTACACAGAGATCAATAATTTTCTAATATTGACCTCTATGTTAAATATCATCAATTGAGGGTAAAATATGACCATATACGCAATATTGCATTCCATATACTATATAAGAACTAGGAATATATTATAATTCTATTTAGTCTCACTAATTACACTAAAATATTAATTGAGTAAATGAATAGAGTATTTAGAGGTTACCTTGGCCCCACCATTGGTGGTGGGGTGGTAGGGGCTTGGGTGGGGTGAGTTGTAGGTTGAAGGGTCAAGTCCCTAGATCTGCAATTTGGAGTAATTTTATTCCTTGCATTGTGTTTAGCGGTGGTATATTTAATTGACCTTCTATTTATAGATTACCATGATCAGTTTTTTGAAGTATTTATATATGAAATCTATATATATTTAGATATAATGGAGTAAAATTAATATAATTTTAGAATTGAGGCGAATTCCCCATGGAATGATAATCATTATGAAAACATTATTTGTTAGAAATTTGGATTTGAAATGTATCATTATTTGTACATAAAATTTCATTTGAGGGTATATTAGTACAACCTTAAAAGACAGAAGCTATTAAGAATTTTCATAGACCAATAACATTGACAAATAACCATATATTTCTTATTTTGGCGGGATATAATTGACTCTCTGTGGTGATTTATTATCAATAATAGAATCCAGTTTGTTAGTTTACATGGAAGGGATATATGATTCAATATATGAATGACTATGAGGAATTTTCCGAGGAATTGAAGAGAAGCATAGTTAGTTTTCTTATGCACACACTACCCGATAATAGTTAAGGTTTTTTTTAATATATTTTAATTCATGAATTAAGTTATTGGGATGTTTCTTCATGTAGATTGATATAGTTATAGCATATGCCTCTTTAAAATTGAGGATCCAAGAGAAAAATTACCAAAATCATGATTTTTAGTTAGTCCTAGAAAATGTTTCATTAAATATATATTATCATTTACTCTATGGAAAAATATTTCACATACAAAATAATAACATGATTTTGACGTATATTATCATTGAAAAGGATATGGATAAGAACCAATGTATATGACATTATCCTATTAATGATTATTACTCTCCAATACAATACCACCCGTGGAAATCAAAAAAGGAAAAATATTCATTAGATTTGAAAGATTATTCTTGAAAATATCGGATCAGGATCATATAAGAAAAAATATATTGTGACATAAAATGTTTGATATTGAAATCATGAAGGATGGGAATAGTCACACCTTTCCCAAATGACTGTTCATATGTTAAACCATGTGTTTATTAAATAGGCACCAAAAGAAGATGATAAGATTCAATAGAATGTGAGAAATGTTCTAGAGTCCAACCGTTATTGTGATGGAATAAAAATTTCTAATAAAGGATATGTTACCATTTTGTACTGTATTTGTAGAAAACAATGGTAGAAAAAGAACATTTTTATACATTCTCTACTCATCCTAAGAATATAATGATTTTTTGTTTAGTAGATCAGACTTTTTCAACTAGAAAAGGCAGTAGATGTGACTATTCATAGCAAGGTATAACCAAGATAAAGTAAAAACGTTTTGTATATTACTCTAACACCCTTGAACCAGGAGCCACTAAACCGGTGCCTTGATCTTGGTCACCACATGAATTTAAGCGCACCTCCCCATATTCTAGAGGTTTCTGAATAGAAGGGAGGGTCAAATATGTCACATGGGGAGACTATACCCACCATACCAAAAAATGTTATAGTATAACACAATATAAATTGCGAAAAAAATTGGAAGCAAAAAAATTGCATAGACAAACATTTCCCTGATGGAATAAAAACCACAAGAAATATGAAATATGTCAGGTTATGCTACAGTGGTAAGTGAACAAAAAAAAAGACAAACAGTGTAATCCCCAAAATGGCCTCAGATCCTTGTCTCAAACCTCATCCATGCATATACCGAACCCAACTCAATTCTCAAGAATAAAGACCATTCATATTAGATGATCTGTAACTAGGTTATTTTCTCCGGTACCCAACGACGGCCCAAATTGGGATTGAGTACAACTTAGTAGGACACCACAATCAAAGTCTAAAAAATATTCATTCAAGTAGATATTACATTAAATTATTAAATAATTGAATATAAAGGAAACAGTTCAATAATCCATTCTAGATAATGTTCATTCATGTTATGCTACCCTTAAATTCAAGTTTTCTACTCAAGAATATCATAGTTCAGTTCACCATTTCTAATGTGTTCAATGTATTAGGCATGATCAATGCTATTAAGTCATATCAGAATAAATCCAGTCCTATCTCACTAGGCATCACATCATAATAACCACATTATCCTCACACGGAACCCTCAGTCTTGGGGGAATGTAGCTGTTAGGGGAATATAACTCTATCATATTTCCTAACCTATGAATTTAGATGATGGATCTTAGATCCTTGTTCAAACACAACCTGTGGGAATAGAACCACATGTCTGTACCCCACTCTACCAATCCATTTTCACATGCTTATTTATCATCATCCACAAGTGACAACAATTAAACTATGAATAGTAACTATCATTAGCAACATGAAAACAATATCAATAAATGGTAATTTAATATTGTTCCACAATCAATTAACACACTAATCATTTATAACACATAACTGTTTAACCCCAATTCTCATTCCCAACCTATCTCACTAAGAATATTGATGTGTAATCATAATTCCATATCATTTTCCCATTAATCTCATTTAAAATATTTACATGAAAACCAATAAATCCATTATCTATTAACGACAGTAGACATAAGTAAACAAAATCAATCATGACTCATTACATAAACAAATTAACACATTCTATAAGGATCTATATCATCATGTGTTAATTTCACTAAATATATTTTTGTTATACCATTCTTAAGGGTCAGCACACCCCATGGGTGGCCCTAAAAAAAGTAACGACATCCTACATGCATCACACAGAGATCATGAGGGGTTCATTTGGGTACTTAGACACTTAATATACAAAATTTTACCAATGAAACCATTGAAACATCAAGACGAGAACAATAATAATACCCTATATTCACTACTCTAAATATAAACTATGGGGTATAACATATAGACCACCTAACTAGAATCCATTGGAGAACAAAATCCAAATCGAAGCATTAAATGTTTGATCAACCACTCGTTATTTCCATAGACTAGATATCACCAGAAAAAGATGGTTTTAGAGCTTCAAAAGGGTTGGGGAAGAAATGGAAACCGTAAACCAAAAAGAAAAGAAAAGAAGAGATTATACATACCTATATATTCAATCTATAATTGACGGCACTCCAAATGACCTAAGATTTAAAGAGAATCTCATATTAGAAGATCATGGAAGCTAGGATCATTTCTTGGGATCATCGGAGGTGAAATGGAGGAAATACTGAGTGGAGCATAAAAATAACATAATGGAATTTCTTATGTTTCTTAAATTTTCTAGGCCGCATGGTTTACCCGGATAGTTTTCCAAACCATGCAGATTCTACTATCTGAAAACACCCCATCACACGGTTACCATGGATTTCCGCATTATTTTATCTAACCGTGCACAAACCGTGCAACTTGACTAATAAATCATTTTTCCTCCACTTTCTTGACTCAAACCCTCAAAACACCCCCAATCCGCTACATGATCATAGGGAAACACATATATGAAAAAAATAATGGACATAAACTAAAAAATTAAAAACAAATACATTAATAAAATCATGGATCTCACAACATCCCAAACATAGGATTTCTGGTCCTCAATCCACTCTTCCAGAGAATCATTTTGATTCTCAAGAAAAGATATAAGCCCACTCGACCAATATATTTGATCCTCACTCCCATGTTTTTTCGTGAATTTTTCAATACTTCCATATAACAAGAACGTAAGGTACAACCATACCCCTCAAATACTTCTCACTATGATCCACAATACAAACCAGAATCTCCTCAAAGGATGCTTCCTACTCAATATCAACATCATAATTATTTAACACATGAGAAGGATCAGGATGATACTTTCAATATTTTGAATCATGGAAAAAATCATGCCCTTCACTAAACTGTTGTGGATGAGATAACATGTAAGCCACTAGTCTAATCCTCCCCAAAACCTCAAATGGACCCATATACCTAGGTCCCATCTTTCCCTTTATCTAGATTCTATAGTGAACCAACCATGGAGACACCCAAAGAAACACTCTATCACCGACACTGAACTTGAGGGGTCAAGGAGGTCAATCTGCATATGACTTCTATCGACTATAGTCCATTTCCATATGCTTCTAAACCAAACAATCTTTCTCCAATGTCTCTTATACGAAACTCTATCTTAATAGATTCCCCGGTCTCCAGGAAACAGAACTGAGATCTACACACTCTTCTATAGAGTGCCTCAAAAGCATCTATATGGATTTTATCCTAAAAAATATTACTGTAAGAAAAATCAATGGGCGACAAGTTCCTTTCACATGAACAACCAAATTATAGAACACCAACTCTTAGAATGTATTCTAATACCTATATCAGAGGTTCTGACAGCCTGTTAGTATGTGGGTGACAAGAAATACTCTAAACCACTTGGGTACGATGTTCCTTATATAATCCCTACTAGAATCATGGGGTGAAACGTTGATCAAAATCCAATACAATGGTTCTCAACACACCATGAAACATTACTATATCTTAAAGATATAAATCACCCAACATGTCAACTATATAAGTCTCCTGGATTGACATTACAAGAGCTACCATTTTTAGTCAGTCCACAACCACCCAGATTACTTCATTATTCTATGAAATCCTTGGAATACCAACTATGAAGTCCACTATTACGTCATTCCACTTCTACTCCAGAAAAAGAAATGACTACAACAACCCACCACGACATTGTTGTTCAGCATTCACCTATTGAAAAGTATGGTATCATGCCACAAAACCCATCACTTCATTCTTTATCCGAAGCCAACATTACTGCATATCATGGTCTCAATACATCCTAGTCATGAAAAGATTTACATACCACATTGATATGTAAAAAATCATTCATAAAATCATCCCATAAACACGCCTGCACCACAAAAGAGTTTTGAACATAAGTAACTCCATTGGAATCAAAATCCCAACTAGGTGGTTAATCCCAAACATAAAGACATTATTTTATAGAAAAACACACCAGATCACGAGATGAATCTCTTTGACCTAGTTAAAAAGAGCATATTCATCTACTATTTATGCAAGATTTATTCACTTGTTCCCATCATGTACTTCAAAACACATCTCAATAATCATGGCCATCAACTACCACTCTAAATTGGATTCATAAACAACTTGATTCTGACTCTTTCAGCTCAGACCATCAGTACCATTATTCTTTTTTCATGGGGCTCAGAACAACACAAAATCTAAGGATTGTAGGAACTCGATCGACCTTCACTGTCAAATATTCAAATCCCAATAATAGAATTTGTACAATAGGATTTCATGGTCGGTAAAAATCATGAAGGGATCTCCCAACATGAAGTGCCTCCAACACATTAATGAATGAACCAAATCAACTAGCTTAAGGTTTTGAGTTTTGGAATTTATGTCATTTGGTATCAACATTCTTTACCCATAAGATACAACTCGATCTTCATGGATCTATACTGCTCCATGTTCTACCCTGAATGCATCACATAACAAATTGTACCACTTACATGGTTCTGGTAAGAACAAAACCACTGCGGTAATAAACTTCACCCTCCGCTCTTGAAAACCATTATCAAAAGCCGCTAAAAATTCAAACATAACTCTCTTTTTGGTTAAGTCTAAGAGTGGAGCTTCCAATTGATCGAAATTTCTAACAATATTTTGGTAGTAACCATCCAATCTATAAAAAATACAAACATATAAATTTTTATATACTACTCCCAAGACACCAAATCCTTCACCTACTCTAGATCAACTAACACACCTGACTATGAAAGGACATGTCCTATGATGTGAAACTTATCAATAAAAAAATTTCATTTTGAAAGCTTAGAGTAAAGATTATGCTATCTTAGTGTACCAAATATGATTTCAATGTATTTGGAACGATCTTCATGAGTTCTGCAGTACACCAAGATGTAAAAAATGATAAAAACCATGACCTAATCTAGATACAAGTGAAATATTTTGTTTATCAATGCAATGAACTTATTTAGTGCAATGATCAACCCAAAATTCTTTACCATATATTCATACAACCTATACCTTCTATGAAATGATTTCCATGGTAAATTAGAAGGTCTCACCTTCAACCGAGGTATCTCGATATCAATTAGAAAAATAGAAAACATTGAGGCCCCTCTGATCTAGTCAATCATGTCATCGATTCCTTGATGAGTGTATCAGTTCTTATTCATCATCTAGTTCAGTTTCCTATAATCAACCTACAACATCAATGATATTTCAACCTTACTAGAAAACAATATAGGATATCCCTAAGGTGATGTACTAGGAATAATAAACCCCATATTATACAACTCCTCTAGTGGAACATTGTTTTCATGGAGCTCAATCTCTACAATTTAGAATCGATGAATGTAAATTGGCTCCTCTCCCGGCAGAAAATCAATCATGAACATGAATTATTTCTCAGGTGGTATCCCCAATAATATCTTAGGAAAAATGTTTAAGAACTAAACCACCATAGTAGGGATGGCTTGTTGTTCTAATTTTCCATTATTGAGAAAAAAACATTCCACTTATAATGTAACATCTCCCAACTACTGAGAAAATGGCCCCACATGGCCTGATCGAACATCCCTCACACTACAATGGACATAGGTGTCTTTGTCAAACGATATAAATGTTAACTGACATTGATAACAATCAATATTGTCTTGATACACCACTAACCAATCTATTCCAAATATTTTATCAATACATGACATCTCTATAACAAACAGATCAGACATAAAAAAGCATCCACTAACCTACATATCACAACCCATACAATGCCTGATATCCTCAACTGGTACCCCAAATAGAGTATCATGTGACATTACTCAAAAATTTATCTCCATGGTTAAACCCAACACAACCAAAAAATGATCATAAACAAAAGAATGTGTAGAACCTATATCAAATAATCACAAGAGTGTATTAATGCTATAAGAATCATACATCGAATAGTAAATGGTCCTGCCTCTCCACCATCAAGTGTATTATGAAATGTATGAAGATGACATTACACTAAACCCTGGACTCCAGTTTTAATAGCCACCATTGAAATGACCTATTGGTGTTGGTGATCTTTCACTAGACTTCCACATCTAGTACCTCTACTAGTATGACCTATGGAGATCAAACTGGATACTTGATTTGGGGTAATTGACCCCCCTATTACACTCATCATATGAATCTGACATCCTTCAGCTCTCGAATACCATTAGTTCCTGTAGAAACATTGCACACGGCCATGCCTACAACATGCTTGACATTTGACTGGTGGTAGGGGAAACTAGCCACGCAAGTGTCCTGACCTTCCACACTGATAATAGAATATATGGTCATCTCTCTGAGAGGATGGTCCCCTCTTCTGTCTTCTTTGTGAACTTGCACCCTATTGTATGTTTCCAAAATGGTGATTCCTACTCTCTGAAGTCTAACTACATGATCTCCCATCTAGTACCAGAAGGTCACTACCCAAAGCTCTCTTTAGGATCCCATCTGAAATGAGAGATTGATCCATAACTCCAAAAAACCCTTTTAGATAATAAATATTCACCTGAGATCTGATCTTGTGTCTCAACCCATCCTAGAATCATTTCTCCACAACGTCTTCATCTACTATCAATGTTATAATGAAACATCACAAAACAATGAAATGACTATCATAGTCCATTACCAACATTTTCCCTTTGGAAAATCTCATAATGTCTGCAACCTTATCCAACCTCAAAATTTGTGGGTAAATGTGTTCAATAATATTCTCATGAAAATACTTCCACATCATTTTTTCATCATGCTCTGTTTGAACCATGATGTCATAAGAACGCTTTTCTTTTCCTATCAACAAATATTCTGATAACATGACTCTCTTCTCAAGAGGAGTCTCTAAGTGGTCAAGAATATTCTGGATAGAATCTATCAAGAGCTCTGCTACCTATATCCCACCCTCTTTGGGAATGGTCGGAGGGTGTTACAACTAAAACTCACTGGTCATCTCAAACATACTCGGAGCGACCTGCCCTTGGTCTCGTTCCATCATCTACATAAACTGAGAAATGTTCTCACAAAAATTATCTTCCCTATCTTCTTGAATAACAAAGTTATATTTCTCCATCACTCGGGAGGCGTTCTCGGTAACTTCCTCCTATAACCGAACCACCAAATGTCATCAAGGTGGAATCTCTATACAATTTCAAACATGATCTTAAGAACACATTCCATAAAGCTTTCACAAAAATAAAACATGGTGAGGTTTTCCACTATCCATAAACAAATCATTTCTCTTACACTACTCAAATGATCCCATTCAAAACTGGGACACTACCCTTGTACACCCCACAAAGGTAAGGGCAAACACATGTAACAAACTTACTCCATTAAAAACCTCACACTTTATACTATTTCAAGACTATTTCATTATCCCTACTTACATGGACCACTCTAATCCACATTCTACACATTATCAAGAAAAAGTATTTATTTCTTATCCAATATTTTATTTCCCTTTATAAAATAAGTAGTACTTCATTATTACCAATTTTATAATTTTCATGAAATCAATTGCATCATACTCTTCATGTCCCACACACTCATCCTATGTATGTACGCCTACAACGATGTGTGTAACATATATACATAGGTTCCTATAATTATGCATTAATGTGACACCTCATGCCAGTCTGGTCCTAATCAAAAAATCATAAAACTATCACATCACACCACATGTGCATCACTCAATGGTAAAAATCGTCAAATGTAACATCACACAATAATAAAAACAATTCCCACCCAGGGTGACTTGGGGTTTTCCTCGTAGTTGGGTTAGATACTCCTAGAAACAAGAACATTACCAAGACCCAACACTACCAAATATCTTATATACCATATAAAAATAGTAAGAATGAAAAAAGAATACCTATGATACCAATTTGTAACATTTCGAACCCATGATCCACTAAACCATTTCCCTGATCCGGGTACCCATATGACCTAAAGCGCCCCTCCCCATATTCCAGAGGTTCCTGACTAGCAGTGAGGGTCTAATAGGTCATGTAGGGACACTATACCCTCCTTACCAGAGTAAGACATGATTGAAAACAATTTAAAATTCCATAAAAAATAGGAAAGAACCAATAACATGAATTGTTAAAAATTTTCTGGTTGGGAATCAAACCACAAGAAGAATGAAATATATCATGTTATTCTATAGTGCCATGAGAAAAAACCCCAAAATAATGAAAATAGCAGAATCCCTTTAACGGTCTTGTCTTGAAGTCTTAAACCTCATCTGTTTAGATACCAAACCAGACTCACTTATCAAGCATAAGGCCCTTGCCTTTTTCCTGACCTACATCCATGAGATATTATTGGGTACCAAATGGTAGACTGATAAGGGTTTGATTACAACTTAGTAGGCCCTGACCAACAATTATTAAAAAATATATATTCATGTAGATATTTCTTAAAAGGCATAAATAATTTCAAGAAAAAGAAAATATTTCAATAATCTATTCTAGATTTTTTTTATTTCGATTATGCAACCCATAAATATAGGTTCAATACTTAAGAATATCATTTTTTAGTTCAAACCTTTTCATTTGTTTAACAGAGTATGAATTATCATTATTCATAAGTCATATGGGATTAAATATAGTAATATCTCACTAGGAATAACATCACAATAACTACATTTTTCTCACCTCAATGTCTTAGTCTAGGTGGAAATCAACCATTTGGGGAATATAACTATGTACACCTCCCTAACCCATGCATTTAGAGGGTGGATATTAGAACCTCAGTTAAAATAAAATTTTGTGCATAGAACCTCATGTCTATACCCCACTATACCAAGCCATGAGCACATACTTATTTATCATCATCAAAATGTAACCAAATTATAACCATGCATATAAAATATCAATAGAAACCTCCAAAAATATGAATAAATTGGAATTTAACATTATTACACAATTCATTAGCACACTCAACATTTATAAAAAATAACCATTTTTCCCAATTCCAATGCGCTATGACTATATCACTAAGCATATTCATGTGTAAACATAATTACTTATCATATTACCATTAATCCCATTAATCCCATTAATACCATTTATATTCCATCCAAACAATCCCATAGATTTTAACCACATTAGACATAAATTACCAAAATCCATCCAAACTCATTACATAAAACAATTCACTCATTCTCTATGGATCTAGATCATCATGGGTCAATTTCAGACCTTATATTTTTATTATCCATATCGGTGGGGATGATGCACCCCATGAGTGGCCCTAAAAGAGTCACTGAATCCTCTATAAATTTCATTGGGACCATGTGGGTCCATTTTGTTATTTAGACACTCAATATACCACATCTTACAAAAATAACCACTAACATATCAACATAAGAAAAAGAATAAAAACCTACATGAAAAAAACTAAATATTAAATATGATATATAACATGTAGAACACCTACCATGAATGTGTTAGAGAACATAATCTTAATTTATTCCATATATTGTTATTCAACCACCATTTGAGGCCTCAAATTATATTTCCCTAGAAAAGAGGATTTTAGAGGTTTGGAAGGAGATGGGGAAGAAATGGAAACCCTAAACCCAAATGAAAAGAATGAAAAATATTATAATTACTTGGATATTTAATCAACAAATGAACGAACAACAAATGGAATAGGATTGAAGGACAATAAACTCTTATATGATATTGGAAAATTGGATCATTTATATGGTTCAATGGGAGGATAAGTAGATGAAATCCTAGGTGAAGCATAAAAATCTTGCCATGGTTTTTTTTAAAATTTCATAACAATTCTGGGTCACACAGTTTAGCATCATGGTTTTCCAAACTGAGTGAAATCTATGTAGATTCTACTTTTTTAAAATTCCCCCTTGCACGGTTGCCTAGGATTTTCACATGGGTTTCACAAACCGTGTGAAAATTGTGAAATATGACCATAAATTCCTTTTTTAATCCCCTTTCATGCCCTAGACCCCTAGAACACCCATGAGGCTCGAAATGATCTACAAGAAACACTTATCTGGCCAAAATAATGGTCTTAAACTGAACCATTAACAAAAAAATACCTTTCGAAATTCCTAGATCACATAATAACCATAAATATATACAAATAGAGTAAAATGTGTAAGTAAATAGATAAAAAAAGGAAAAATTCAATCATAAAGTCCAATAAAAATGACTGTGCATATGGCCAACTATAACCTCAAGCCCTACCTCAACTAATGGATTCTATGAGAAGAGAATCCCACATTCTTAAAGATTTTGTCCCCTTAACATTTTTCTTCAAATTCAACATCAATAAAAACAAAAAGGATAAATTTTGTGTGTGAGTACAAGGACCAATATGATATAACCACATAGATTATAAATGGTATAATTTAATGAATGAAAAAAATTAATATTTTAAACAAAAAATAGTTTTAAAAAGTAATTTCATATATAAAACCCCATTTGTAAAAATAATTTCTTTTCCTTTTAACAAAATCATTTCATATTCTCAAATATAGAAACATAACAAGTTGAAGTGAAAAAATATGAAATAGTATCTATTAAAAAATATGTAAATATGTAAACACATTTCCATGAAATAACCAATCATGAAAATCCATTTTCTAGGACCTCAAATAAAAACATATGAACAACTACCCATTATAAAAAGAGGCATGTGATGAAAAACCATAAATGAAAAAGCACTGTATGTTGTCCCATAAACTATTGGAATGTGTACTAGACACAAAAGAAACTATAAAAGGTATAAATTGGTACAAAACGTTATCGAGTGCTATCGTAGTCCATCAATATCACAAAATTAACCATTAGTGATGCCACACTCATTATGATTACCCATGTCTATTTCCTAATGCACCCATGTTTACCAAGTGTTCTATGTTTTAAAAATTCCATTTCAAAACCAAAAAAACATTTTTATAAAAAAATTTCAAATCCAAGTCAACCTTATTTTGAGATTGAAAATAAATATCCAAATAAAAATCCCAAATCAGGAATTTAATCAAATACAAGTTATACAAAAATTATTTTTCAAGGAAAAGAAATTTAAAATACTTTCCTTACAATAAATCCTGTTAAACCATAAATAAATTACATTATATGAAAAAATATTAATTGGAAATTTAAATTAAATATACGAAATTAAATGATTTATCCCTTTTTATTGAATCACATTTCTCATGAATGATGTAACACTGTTTAGATTTATCGACAGATATTGAAAACCCAATAGTCAATGACCGAATTACATGGAATGACAATAGAATAAAATAGATCGATAGAAAATACCCATAAATCAAAAAAAAACTAAAAATTCATCCAAAACAACAACCAAAAAATAAGGAACGAAGACTAAGAAGGATTACATACATAGAGAGATGAAATGAATCAAACATGAGGTTTGACTACTGAATGATTGACTAAAAATTTGTAGGGAACTCCATAACCAACTATCGATGATTGTGGTTGCAAGAGGTTATGCTTCACACTGAATGAAGGGTTAACCACCAAAACATACCTCAAAAATAATTTATCCCAACTAATTCATGGAATTTAATCATTACATCTCATTTATATTCTAATTACGGATTTACGCTGGAAAAATATCACCGCAGATAAAAAATTGTAACCTCAACAATTTATTTGTGTAATCTTGATTCCTAGTGTGTAAACCACTCCCATCCTACTCAAGACTCACAATATCTTCATAGTGATGAATACAATATTTGTAACCATTAAATATTGTGTAATCACCCACCTAACAAGAAAATTTTCCATCTTCTATAATAAACTGAAAACCAAATACGATAACAAAAACACCATTAATGGATTAACAAAAATGTGTAATGGGGTGTCAAATTCTCCTCACTATAAATGATTTTTTAAAAGGTTGGGGTTGAAGCATCATTTTATTATAAGATAAATGTCCTCTTTTGATTGTGTGGATGGAGACCCATTACATAGACTGAAGGCACAAGGCCATGTGACATACATACAAGGCATAGAAGCCCATTTTTTGGCCCAAAGGGCCCTTCGGTGAACAGTACTACTACAATTATCGGGCTTCTATAGTACAAGCTACATTCCCGCCAACGCTATAGTTCCTGCTAAAGTGCCTCCTATACTACAGTGTCATTGATTCTACAGTTCCTCCACTGTTACATCCCTTAATATAGTGTTAGTACAATAACTCAGAAAATTCTTCCCTACCCAGAATCGATATTTTGTCTTTTGGATTCCATGTAGGAGCTTGTACCACATGTTTACAAGCTCGTTGTCACCCCACTATATATGATTTTTATTCCTATTATTTCTTCAATGTACTCGATTGACAAAAAAATAAATCCCTTACTTCATCATCAATGATTCTCACAATAAAATCTTGTTTTTATCCCATCTGAACTACCACAATACCCATATTAGATGGATTTTTTATGGAAAATTACATTATCCCAGTGATACATTGTATGATTTTTTTTCTCAATAATGGTTGTATCAGGACAAAGATCTATAACCACCAATTCAACCACATTTGAAAGGTCTAGTCAATACCTTTTTAGCTGGGATGCGTGAATCAATTAGTGGATATAACTCTAGAGTGATGCTAAGTCCAATTGATAAGACTCATTCCTCAATCGTAAAATATTCTCGAAGGGGACCAAAAAACTCAATTCAAATATACCCTTCTTACCCAACCAAAGATTTCCCATGTAAGGTGAAACAATTTGGAATACTTGATTAACAACCTCATACTACATCAATGGATTATGATGGTCTGCATAATATTTTGTATGGTTCTATTCTATGATCACCCTCTTTGTTATCAAGTAAACATTTTTATTATATCTATAATGAGACTCTTACCAAACAAGTACATCCCTCCCAAATCTTCCCAATATAATGGAGATCTACATGGATTCCCATAAAGAACATAAAAATTTCAATCGTTAATGAATATTTCTAATAAGTGTTGTTTTAAAATTTTACTCGATCCAAATTCATTTACAAAGAATCAACAAAATCATTATCACAAGACTAGGACATATGATGAAGAACCTATATAACCCTAAATCTCTTTCCAATCATTTTTAGATAATATGTCATCCTCAATTTCATCTAAGAAACCATTTCCTCATATAAACCATCCAGGAAAGTGGATGTGAACCATGGGCCCCTGTCAGATAAAACAATAATTGGAACCCCATGAAATCCCATAATATTTGAGACATAAAAATCCACAGATTATTTCACTTTAATCATATACATGATGGGTGTTAAATGAGATGATATCATAAGTTTATCAATGATATCCCAAATCAAAAAATTTCAAAAAAAATAATTATAAAATCCATGGAAATCTAATCCCACATTCCTAAGTGAATGGTTAATCACTGGAAGATACCTTCATGTCTATAGTTTCCCCAAATGACCCCTTTACATGTAAGACACCATGATAAAAAATCTACAATAGACCTCTTCATACCCTACCACCAGCACTGATGTATCGAACTGTTATACATATTTTTAACATTAGGGCATGCATAACAATATTATCGGTGTCCATTTTCTATCAAATCCTTAATTATTGAAAAGATAATGAATAGCCTAATATTGAAGCGCAAATTTCATCTTGTATACTAAGGCTACTCAACTTATATTTCCCCAACATATTGGGTTTTTTCTCAAGTATTAGAACATAGTGTATATATCCTTCTAAAAAATCTATCTCATCAAAATACGATTCAAATTTTATCACTTCCGAGAACACATATACAATATTCTCTTATACATCCAAAGTCATCTTAGAATAAATACTCGTTAGAGACCTCTCCTCATTATATTACATCACGTCTTGTGTATGAAATTTTATCTTCATCTCATTATTTTCCACATTCTCTTTCCCATGTTTGTATGTAATATCAAAATAAAAAGTATAAAGATACTCCAACCATAATAATTGTATCAAGATCAAATCCTTCTATGTAAAAATATATTTTAGGATCTTATGCTCCGAATATATGTAAAATTATCCCTAAAGGGGTAGTGATATGACATTAGAGTTAATTAATAAGTACTACCAACTAATGAACAAGGCTATGGTAGTTCATCTCATGAGGGAGTAACTAGAATGACCTATAGGATTCCACTTATTTCCACTTCATCATGAACATCCTAAACTCACACATGAAGAATCACATGGAACATATTATCCCAATCTTCATTCCATAAGAATCAAAATTGGTGTTCAATTCAATCATACCATCACCACCTCCAAATAATTATGAAAATTATAGCTTTATTAAAACATTACACCCATATGGGATAATTCTATTATGAATGATTTGAGGGTGGAGAAATATTGAAAACAACATGTATAGTATCAAGCCAGACCCTAGCAGTTTAAAATATCAAACACATTTTTAGGATGCTACCAAGACACAAACATCGATATTTTCTTAGAAAAAACATAGATACACATTTTAGATATCACATTCCCATTAAATTTCAATTCTAAGTTCCAAGAAACACACTGGGAAAGAATACCATGGAGATTATTTTATTTCATGGTTTGATGAATGATATCCAAATGGTTTATTTTCTCATCCTATAACACGGAGTGCACCAATAGATAAAAAATAACCACAAAAAAATAGTCCAATAATAGATATATGATTAAATTAAGCAAATCCATATATTCCTCATGACTATTAGTCAAACCTAATTGGATAACTACAAACAAGAAATTCCATTATCGACCCATAAATTTTATCTTTTTTTATATCCTCTTCTCAAAATCTCAAATTGTTGTACCATTAACATAGTTAAATTTTTAGAAACTACAAAGAACCTATAATATGATCAAAGTGAATTCAAATCCTACTAAAATTATATTTGTTCTTAATGGTCACCTGATTAAACTTTTGATAATCTAATTAATTTATAAGGATATATTATTCCGTCATAGAAAATAAAACCAAAGAAGCTCATGGTGACATGCTAGGATGAATAAATTAGTTATCATCCTAGTCCTTATGATGTAACATATTTTCAATCAACTCACCAGTCCTTATTTGATAAGAATTAAATTAAATTAAATTATTACATGGTAGTGGGACTATAGTAAACACAACCTCTGACAAGGGAAATAATTAAGGATAATAAATAGAAAAAAGATCGGGGTAATCACTCACCACTATAAGATATTGACCACCGAAAATGGTAATCTTCAATAAGTACATCTTAAACAATAAGGACACGATTACCCCAACATAAAAACTACAATATCCCATCCATCCGGATATAGTGTCCCATTCACACACAAAAATCAGAGTGGCCCCATTAGATTATTGGAACTGAACTTGATGCTGATAAAATTCTATCTAGACCTTAAGACAAATCATCCAATCCATCTGAAAAATCATGTTTATGATTTCAATATCATGAACCGAAGTTATTATACCACCACATAGTTTGATATCAATACCCTATTCAAGTGTCACAAAATACCATGTTCGGACCTCCTTCCATGAGGTGATAAAATATCAAAATAGTATGTAATATGTTCTGAATGTAAGTCCAATACAGTAAGTAAAATTAATTAATTTTTTGAATGAGAATGCCTTGTATAAAATAAATCTAGATCCATAAAAGAAAAAATAATCATTATACCTCTAACTATATTAGGTCCTGCATTTGATTCCCAAAGGGCATACTATTCCATATAAAACATCTATGAATATCCACATGAACATCCCACATAGTCTAAAGATCAATCTTACCACCCATAAAAGTATATCTATGAACCTATGAACCCTTTTCTTGAGTGAATACTACATTAAATCATGGATATATCCTTCTAGAAAAACATTTTAGATGGATATATTTTCCATGATGATGAAAATTATTTGGAGACATTGAAAAATTTGGATTTGTATGACCATTACTCCATCAGTAATAGTATATAATTTTCTCATATCCTGAAAAAGTGCCCAAAACTACTTCAAATGAAATTTGATACATTTTAAAATCATTTTATAGCTAGAATATTCACCATAGATGTTAAATGTGAAAACTGATACTCCACCCAATAATTTCATTCCATTTATTTCTGCCATTTATACTTTTGCTTTATAATCACCTCCTTGAATGTCCAATGGCACATGAGAATCAACGTCAACCGAATTTTCACCCTTAGACCAAACTCAAAACTCCATAATTTTAGGAAATAACTAGTGATGAGCTTTGGTGGATGATGCACTAGTTCATAAAATGGATGAAATAGTCTATAATTGTATTGTCCCTCTACTATAAGGTCAAAAAATCATAGGTACTCACTACACATAACATATCAGGGTCAAAATGATGATTGAATATTTTAATTAATGAATCCATGGGATAATACAATTGAAACATAACTTTCACAATATATTCCCACAATATTGTTTCCTGGCCCCTCAAGAATGTTTTTAGAAAAAGCCACATTAGATTCATGAGGAGTCTTGAAGAATACAATGATTATCTTGATATTTTAAAGAAAATCCTCCAATTCATTGTGCCCTTTTACATCACATAAAAGGGGTGAAATATTTTTGGAAATTTTAGATCTATGATTTTCCAAACATTCTGGGATTCAAAAACCCACATTACCAAAAGTTTGAACTATGTGGAATACAACTTCTACATAAGAAGGGTTAACTTGAGTATTATCCATTGGATGAAATCTTGAAGATCCATATCAGAGATATATAAGATATTTTATATGTTTCATTAACTAATAATTAGATAAAAATTAATAAGTCAAAAGATGATTACAAAGTAATAGGAAAAAAAAATTGTATCTCTTTCAGGTAAATAATGGAATAAGAATTAAAATAAATGATGAATCCTATCTATTGGATGACAGTTCTATTGGATGGTATACATCCATTTAAATAATCTTCCCATATAGTTCATTTAAAAGATCTCAAAAACCATGTCTCAAATATGGAAAAACAATTCTCACCATGAATCTTAACTCAAGTTGAAACATGTAAAAAAGATCTCCAGGTACCATCCCACACTTTCTACCCAAATTCTACTGGTCATATGTCTTGTCTACCCAAGACAAAGTGCTAAAATTATTACTATTAACATACATCAGGATAATAATATCCCTTTTTTAAAAATTCTAATTAACCAACCATTAAATACTACAAAAACTCTTAAGTCAGCACATCATGTAACGATATAAAAATTCTAAAGGAAACATGCATTTAATATAACAAAACAAGGCATACAAGTAGAGTATAACACATAAGAATGGGAATATGACATTACAAATCCAAAAAATCCAATCTAAACTAGGTAAAATAAAAATTATTTATTGATGGCACTGTTGAGTCTCCATGTTACCAACTGTCGTCTCAAATCCAACCTTAACTGATTGATACTATGAACATATAATCTCACATGCTTTAAGATGGAATTATATTTACTTGGATCCTACAATAATAAATTTTAAAACTTCTTAATAGGGAATGTTTGATGTGAGTATAAAGATATGTATGAAGCCATAAAGATCCTATAAATTGTCTAATATCAAGAATGTAATATTTCAAGATTTTAAAATAAAAACCAGTTATATAAATAATTTTCATAAAATAAAACCCATTTTTAAATCATTTTAATATTTTTTATAAAATAAATTCATCTTCATAAAGCCATAAATATGAAAATCATATTTGATAAAATTTTAAATCATATCCATACACCAAGAGGTAAGAAATGAAACACATATCTGTAAAATAACTCATCATCTGAACCCATTTTCAATAACAAAATATAAAAACCTATGAGAAATACTATAAGATAAAAAACATGCAATGAATTTCAGTAAATGATTTAGCAATACAAACTGGTACCTATCCAATGAGTCTACATGCTAGACCTAATGGAGTCTATTCCAGGAATATGTTCGTACCAAAAAATATTGAGCCCTTACATAGTCTATCAATAACCCAATGAAAACCCCTATTGGAGAGACACTTAATATGGTTAACCATATATATTTATCAATAAACCTAAGGACCCCAATAGGCTGGGATTGAAAAAATGTATTACAATAAAATTATTTTTTTAATTTTCTTAATCCAGTGAAATATAATTTGGTGTTTTAAAATATATTTCCAAATCAAAACCCACACTCGTGAATTTAATCAATCACCTGGTTTGAAAAAATGAATTATTAGGGAAAACCCCTTTAAAAAAATTATCCGTCCATGAAATTTATTGAAACCAAAAATCACAACAAAATATTCAAAAAATGTAACATACATGAACTATAAGAAATTGAATTAATTATATATTATAATTGAAATAATTACCTTAACAATAATGGAAACCTATCATCATTTGATAATAGAATCAGAAAACCACTTATCATCCTCTAAAAGACAAGGAATAATAATGGACTATAAAAAATATATCGAAAAAACAAGTTGATCACAAATAAAAACATGGAACTCATCCTATAATGAATCCTAATCAAAATAAATGGTAAGACACAAGGATTACATACAATGATCTATTCAATGCAATATCAATGTCAATCAATAACTGAACGATTGTTCTAAATGGATTGGATATATCCAAATCACATTGGATATGATTGACTTATCAGAGGGGAGGATTCACACTGAATGAATGGTTAACCATATTTATATCATCATTAATGAAATAATATACACAAACACACCATATATAATCCGTTCATAACATGTATTTCTTGATTTGTGAGTTATATTAAAAAAATGCATTACCTTGGATAAAAATTCCATAATTTAACCATTACATGGTGTGTACCCTTATAAATGTGTGTAAATAATTAAATAGCTAATAGAAACTCTTGACATATGTCACATTACCAATAAATGAGGTGTAAGGATTAAATGACATATAAATTCCCACCAATCCACAAAGATCCAATTTGATGCAGCAATAGTCATAACATAAGTAAGAAAGAACCTAAAAATAGTAGCATGGTGTTACATATAGATATTTGATAGTGTATTTATAGTGTAGAGGAATGTTAAGATATATTTTAGTGCATGTTACTCAGTTCATGGAATATAATCTTATTATTACAATGAGAATAAATTATAAGTGCATGTTAAAACCATCACCCATACCACAATGTAAATTAGAAATCATTACCATGTATTTTTTTGTGGGACTCCCCCAAACACAAAAGGGGATAATTCTATATGGGTTTTAGTCAATCAAATTATATTTTTTTCAAAATTTATTTCTATTATACTGGTTATTTATCTTATGAATTTTAATCAATTTTACATTAAGTAAGTGGTATGATTTCATGGTTGGCCACTATCAATTATATATTCTTGAGATTTGAGGATTAAATCGATGCTTTGGATAATTTATTAGCAGGATCTGGATACAATGATATATATCAATACAATTTATAACCCATAGATATATTTTCAGTCAAATTTTAACATTTAATTTCTAGAAGACATGTTGATATCATTCTCTATTTATTTCAAAGGTGGATGGGATCAACACTATCCTTTGATATAATTTTTTTACAAATATATATTTCATTATAACATTGAGATGGATCATTATGAATTACTCTATGGTAAAATGTATGAAACAATAATGTTTTGTACTAAAGTTACATAAATAATGATGTTGGTACTTGATATATCTTTTTAATGTATATAAAATGTAATATCCATTAACTAATGCATAATAAAAACCCATTTTGAAATAAAATGATATACTGACAGTCATTAGAATGATCTAGCATATGATGTAAGTGACAAGGTATTCCTATGAATATAACTCTAGAATATAGTAATTATATTTGGAAGGAAGTAAATCCAATCCATGGGAATATTGGTCCTTTTGGGATAGTTGATCTTATTAGGATAATAGTTTATCAGTTGGAACTTCCACTGAATATCTCCCAAGTAAATATTTATTCCATGTATATCTCTTGAGAAAGAATATACCGAATTATTCAAATGTATAATATCTTAGTATATACCAATGAAGATATATCATTCATATGATGATCATGATTATAGATTATTGGTCAAGGGGATGAAATTCTCTGAAATAAGGCCACTCAGTTGGTCAATTTTTTGTGGAATAATAACCATTTTAAGAAAGTCATGTGCGAGCATGAAAATGTGATGGGAATAAGTATCATCCCTTTTTTGTATTAGGGTGATGAATTTTGATAGATAAATTCATTTAATGGGGGTTATAATTTACTACCCTGATAATTTGAGGAATTGTTTTTATATAATTTAATTTGTTTGATGTCACGTGTTATACAAAATAGAGAGTTTATAAAATGCGTGTAACAATATTAAAATATTATGTGTACATTTTAACTCATTAATTATATTTAATGGAATAAATATTAACAACTAAATTAATAAAAATATAATGTATATAAATGTATAAAATTAATTCATTAGTCATTAAATGATTATAATTTAAAAAATACTATATGAAAATGAATGTGATTTTTTCCAGTTTTTTATTTGGGAATAGTATATTTATTAATTATTTAATTTAAAAAAATTGTTTATTTAATTTAATTAAATTTATATATTATTTTATTTAGAAAATATTTAATTCCTCCCAACAATATAAATATAGGAATATGATAATAATAAATCTAGTTTTATACTTAATAAGTATTTTAAAAAAAACTTGATTCCTCTCATTTTGTGAACTTGTATTAAAATTAATTTCAGATATTTATTGTTTTTGACTAGATAGAGTAAATTAAATATTTATAATTAATTTGATCAAAATTTGTAAATATTCCCCTTTTAGATTAGATAATATAAAAAGCAACCCTGCTAAAATTTATCACCTTGGTAAAGTGTAAATCGTGTTAATGTAGACAACAAATAACTGATATGACTATAATTTCTCACCATAAATCTTGTTGGAATAACTAAATTAGACTATAAATTTAATAAAATTTAAAATGAGTTGTGTAAAGTTCACATATGCTTGAAAAATATTTGTAAATTATTTTAATCAATGAAATATAAATAATGTATTTGTCTTTGTTTTTAATATCTCATAAGTGTCCTCATAGTAGAGAATGTATGTCATGAATGAATATAATTGTCTATAATGATATTAAAAATATTATTTTTATTTTAGAAATCAAATTTTAATTTATTATTAATAAAAAATAACATCTATTTTTATGAAACACTGATGCATTATTTCTCTATTAATATATATATATATATATTCACTGATTATAATAATATTGAATGTGATTTTATTTGAATGAGTTAATGGTACCCAAGAATTTTATAAATAAATATAAAATATTAGGTTTGTATGAAAGAAAAAATTCTATCCCCCCTATGTATTCATTTATTTAATGAGAAATTAATTTCTTGATTCAAAATTTGAATTAAATATATTTTATTAACATAAAAAATACTTAGGTTATTTAAATAAAATAAAAAATATATTTTAAAAATGAAATAATTATATGAATTTTTTTTAATTTTATATTTATTGGCATATTTTATCTTCAAAGGAAAAAAAACTATTAATATGAAAAATTTTCAAACTATAGTTAAAATTAAAAAATTGTTAGCTAAGGGTTAATGGAAATGATATGGTATAAAATGAAATCAAACATCTCTAAATTATATTTTTTGATGATATTTGAAAAGTTCCCATGTTAAATTAAATAAAATGCCCATTTGGGAGAATTTGTATTGATAATGAATTTATTATAATTTACCCTTTTGAGAAATTCCAAAAATTCCTCTTATAATAATTATAAAATAGTTCCACCTCCCTCACCTATTATAAATTTTTTTCCTATAAATATAGACCAAAATTTTAAAAAATATCTTATAAAATTCAATAGACACATTATAGAGGTTCATGTATTTCCAAAAGTCTCACCATAGAGTCCTTTATTGGAGATCACAAGGAGTTGTTCCAAGAATATATAATCACATTAACTGATAACTTTATAATATGATCATATTTAGATCTTCTTTATATATATTATTTATCATATAAGACAAACATAAGTGTCTAAAAAACTCATTAACGTTATTATATTTATTTAAAGGATATAATACACCATTGACCATAAGAAATGATAAGTGAATGTATAAATCATACGTATATAAGGCTTAACTTCTTCACGTATCAATAATCATTTTTTTAAATAATATATTATATTGATGAGACTTTTAATTGGGATAATATTTACATATGATACATATGAAAAATATAAAATTATGAAATTATAATAAAAAATATACCTTCTTACATTCCAAATCGTTGGAAAACAATAATGTCATTTTTTTCATATGGGCATACTACCACCTCCATGAACTGATGTGAGTTGTTTTTCATATCAATTTCATTTAGATGATAATAAGGATATATTAGATGAATATATATGATATATATAAAATTAAATTGTCTTTTTAAATAGATAATTGTTATCTACAATTATTAAAATGCATCCTTCAATTTGTTTTATCTTGTGTGTATTTATGACATGATGTCTCCACGAATGGTGAAATTAATATTTCTATAGAAAACATATGGGGATGAATATATATATTTATATAATTAATATATATTATATTCAAATCATGATTAATATTATGGAGGTGACATGTCCAAGAAAAATGTATCATGAATTGAAGTAATGACGTGAAATACACATGATATATGATACTGTTAACAGATGGAAATAACGATTTTAATAAGGAATTATTGATAAAAAGGGTGTTGAAATTATATAAAGGGGAGATATATTATTTTATACATGAGAATAAAATTTAATTAAATAATTATAATAAAATAAAATTTATTAGTCATTATGTTAGAGTTCCTTTGAATATAGGATAACTCTTGGGAAGCGTTTTATTTTACAATCTCATCAAAATTATAGGTTCTTTTTATTTTAGTGTCTTTTGTAAGAATTATTTAATAATTATATTTTATAAAACTATCTATGAAATAAAATTTCAATACCAATTTTTCTATTCTCTTATGATATTTAATTTCATTTTTACTCATATTTGACTTTATTTAGGATGTTTTAAAAGGAATATTTTTCTTGTTTTCAAAACGTGGTACGTTTTGAATTTGTGCTAATAATAAATTTTTATGTTATATAGAAGGAATGAAATTTCTCACCATTATGACCATTTAAAGAATAAAAAGTTATTTTTGAATATATCTTTTCTTTAATAATGACATTCCATTTTAAAAACAAGTGATTTCATAATATAGAGGTTATTTTTTATATTAATTATTCAAAGTGATCTTTCAAAATCATTATTAAACTATGGTGAAAACCATTGATGTCATTAAATTTATTATGGAATATGATCCATGTATATCACTCTTATTAAATCTCTATATGGTTTATGATTATTGTGAGAAGATGTAATAATTATAAAACCCATTTCATTTCTACTGGTTATGCAATGATGAAAATTTTATGAAACCAAATTCCATCATGTGACTTAATATAATTAATTATTAATGATCTTATAGAACACATATATATGATTTTCGTTATGTGATGGGTGGTACATATATCTGTCTCTAATGAATTGGGTATTGTTTTATACCTAATTAGATAAAAATGGGATTCATTTCAATATGCATGATCTACTAGGTGATGCATGTTGATGTTCTTGATCTACTATAAGATTCAGGTAGTGAGGCCTGATCTGTTATGGTTTTATTGTCTATTTTGTTAACCATGATAATATTAAATTTTTTTTATAACTCTTTTGGTGTCACAATAATATAAATTGTGTGAAAAATAATTTATTATTTATTTATGATGAATTTGTACTCTAATGATCCAAGTCATTTTAAATGATAAATTTTTATACCACAACTATTTTTATGATATATAATATGTTGGGTATGAAATAATAGTTTTTGGAAAAAAATAATTGTTTCTTATGATTATCTTTTTCATTAATATGATCATTGATTTATATTTTCCATGTTTACCCATAATGAGAATTTGATCACACCCTTTTCTTATTTTTCATTTATTCAAGTTTTTAGAAAGGTAAGATCTATGATATTTCAAAATAGGTTTATATTTATGAATTATTAAGTGGGGGAGTTGTATAATTTTTTTACACTAGTTATTTATATTCACATGTATCTTATTTAACTATTCCTATATGATCCTTACATGGATCATTATGTTATGTAAATAATATTTACCTATATAGAGGTAATATATTTTAATGAATAATATGTGTTGCTATATCCACAGTCCTATGGTTTACCTTTTTTTTATTATGAATGTTACATCCCTGGGTAATTGACATATCCCTTTATTAAACCATTACATACATGTATTTTGTTATAAATGTTTTCTAATATTATAATTTATTCATGAATTTAAATTAATCCATTACAATAAAAAACACTACTGGAAATATGATACTTACCAACGGTTTTGGGAAATCCATTGGTATAGTTAACTAATTTGGACCTATACCAACAGTTTGGCCAAAAACAGTGGTATATGTCACATATATGGACCTATACCAACGGTTTTGGACAAACCATTGGTATAGGGGCGATCTATACCAACGGTTTGGCCATCCCGTTGGTATAGGTTCAAAAATCAATATACCTATACCAACAGTTCTCAAAACCATTAGTATAGGTCTATGCCAATGGTTTTGAGAACCGTTGGTATAGGTATATGTATTTTTAATGGAATATAATTACAGAGGGAATTAAATAAAACAAAATTTAAAATACTTATGATAATAAATATATATTTTTCCGAAATTATGTTCACAAAAGTTTGTTATGTTAGTTGATAGGTTGTTCAATCACAAACTGGAGGTGCTGAGATCAAAACCAACCAAATGATTATTTTTTTATTTACATATAACAAATATTTTATTGAGCCGTTGGTATATATTTTCATATTACTAATATCAACAGTTTTAAAAACCATTGGTATAGGTCTATACCAGTGATTTTCCCAAGACCATTGGTATAGACCTATCCCCACAGCTTACATGGATACAGTTCTCCAAAATGTTGGTATAGGCCAAAACAACGATTTGGAGGCTTATACCAATGGTTACAAACTATTGGTATATGGTATTTTTCTAGTAGTGAAAATATCTTTTATTCATGGGAGACTTCTTTACACTCTCATTATTATATAGAAACAATATTTTTTTAGTTTTATAAGTTTAATCATTTAAAGTTATATCATTTCGATGAAAATCATTATGTTGAGAGTACACAATCCATTTATCTATTCATGGTTATTCACTAAGATGTAACATTGATTCATTGATTTCTGACGTCTAATATTAAACCCAAATTCTATTATCATGGGTTAACAATGATCTAATGATCACAAATGTCATAAGTTTTTGTTCTAATGAATTTTAGATTATACAGATTTATTATTTTCCATAGATTATTATTGAATTTATTCTTACGATCAATGTGGTACAAAAATATAAACAGATGAAGGGTTAATCATGATAGTAGTATAATGAACTGGCTAAATAATAAATCTATATAGATTAATTGTTTTAGGATAACTTATTTAATAACTAGGGTAATTATATTTGTAGATACCTTTTTGATATAAATATGAATGTATTATTTTTATATTGTAGCCAAATTTCCATGTTATGATTCATGATTATTCTATTATAATATGACTTATTTTCTTATGGTCAAGATGTATTTTTATGCATCATAATAAAATATGAAATATCTTTATTGTTAAATGAAATACACCATTATATGATCAACCATTTAATTTGATATATTTCACCAAGATATTATATAATTTAAAAATAATCTAATAGGATTCCTAAATTATTAATTCCAAGTGAATCTAAAGAAATATTATTTTCTCTATGTATTACATTCATATTTTCAAACAAACTATCCTAAAATTATCATTACTTATTTTAAATATTGTATCATGTAATGAATGATTTACATATTAAGATATGGTAATATGTGTTATCCCTTTATTTGTAAAGATAATTTGAGGATAGTGTTTAAAATCATAATGATGTTTGTCTTATAAGAAGAGTGAATCTAATGTAAGATATATGTTTATGCTCACACAATTATCATATATTTTGGAACAACAATTCTTATTAAACTCAATTTATTAAAATTTATTTTTTATATCTAATGAATTATTAAATTATTATTTCATAATTATTTTATATAATTTTACAATAACTCCTTATTGTCTCATTATAAAATGAATCTTTCGTAAATTAGTATTCTTCTTAAAAGGTTTTCGTCTAAAAATTCATCATTTTATGTCATTTCATGTATTTTCCAATATTTTCATTTATGGGGTGTATATAATTCAAATTTTACATATTATATCATGAAAAAATATTTATTAATTGAAATTTAGGTAAAATTTTATGGTCTCTCTTTATATAGTTTTTCATTTAAATGATTATATAGTTTATGTGTTTTTCTGGACTACAATATTTTTCGTGAGTTGTTATCACACCAAATGGATAATAACAATATATTTTTGAATTATCCAACCCCATGATGATGTTATTATATATTAAGATACTACTATATTGGTATATCTATATTCAAAATGGTCTATTATTCCTTTATGAATCCTTTTTAGGAAAAACTCTGATAGATTTTAGTGAATTTTTTATCCATATACATTGTTTTACTTCAGTAAAATGATTTACATTCCTTAGTTGAAAATATTTTTTCTTAATTTAAAATAATAACTTTAATTCCCATTTTTAATTTGAAATAGAATTATATTTTGGTCACTATTTTGTTTCTTGATTTTTCAAAAAAGGGATGTCAAAATATTCGAAATGGTTTTTTATCATTTAAAAATAAAATTGTATACCATCCACACAACATTCCATTTTGAAAATCGATATATATTTTAAAATAATAATTACTAAATATTATATTTAAAAAACATATAATTTCTTTTCATATTAAATTCTAAAAAAATCATTTCAATTTGACCATAAATTTTACATTTAAAACAATGATATATGTGTTTACTAAATATATATTTTGATTTCACCACCATTTTACTCATTATCTAGTGGATTTAATTCATTTTCTATTTTTCAATAAATATTATTATAAATTTTTTATGACACAATATTTCTGGATGATGAGATTTTGGGTATCAACATTTTATATCCTTGAGTTATATTTTGGTGATACAATCTAGGATATTTGTGAAAGACATTTTTCATTATGTGGGTTCATTATTATGTGATTATTGAATTTCACATCAATTCCAATGGTTATTGATTTTTTTGACTAATTTATGTCGTATGGAACTTATTATTGTAGATTATGTTTTGTGTGTTCATTTATCACCCCCTAATTCATTTTTTAGTGATTTAAATCTCATTTTACAAGTATTATAGTTGTGGATTTTTTTATTCACACCATATAATGTGAATTTTTTTTGTTTTCTTAATATTCATCATTAATAGTTATTTCTTAGAAAATAAAACAATTCAATTTTGTTTGATAACAATATAAGAAATTTTATAGTTTTTAATTCACAACATTAATAATTGATAGTTGTTTTATCGAAAACATAATTCGTGGGAGTTTTTCGTGGTAACAATACAAATGATGGTAATTTTTTATTCAAAAAAAGATATACATGTGAAAATTTTATTTGTTCAAAACATGAATCATTGTTATTTTAATTTCTCAAAATATTTTAATTTTCATATACTAATGTTGACAATAATTTTATTTTTAAGACTATATGTCAATTTTGTGTTACATTTCCATGAAACATTCAATTTTTTATACACCAAAGGTTCTATTTTATTTTTTCATGTCTCTTCACTCTTAAATCATGGAATAAGATTTTCCATTTGAAATTAAATGTCTTTAACAATCCCTACAGATAATCTATATCTTTCTATGTTCTTTTCATAACATATTTCTCTAATGATAAGGTATTGTAATATTCATAAGATAAAACCATGGTAACATATTGATAAGTAGTACATTATTGAGTGTTTGAGATCAACCAGTATCTTATAGTTTTTTTCAAATATTATAATGATTATTATATACAATGACATGTCATGGAGTTGATCTTGTGTGGTTTGAATATGGAGGCATATTCACAAGTATATTAAAATAAGTTTCTTTTATAGATAATACTGAGTGAGACTAAACCATTTTTTCTAATGTTTGTGTGTCCATTTTGTGAAAATTAATATCTAAAAAATGTAATTAATGTATTATTTATCAATGTGTGCCATTTTTACAATACCAATAACCCAGAAAATGTTTTTATTAATAAATATTATAGGGATATTAATAAATAATAACATTTCAATAAATAAGGACATTAAGTATATAATGTAAAATTATTGTGGAATTAGAAAATAATTTTAACTAATTCATTTGAATTTGGTGAAATTGATTATCATATGAGTCACATTATATAGCCATTTTCCCAAAGGATTCTTTTGAGGAATTAGAAATATGGGCTTTTCATAATCTATATTTTGAATGAAATCCGAATAATAAATCCTTAAAAAAGATATAAATGTTAAAAAAGGTGAATTTAATACTGTAAAAAATAAGTACATTTAAATAGTGACATAAATAATAGATCCTTTAGAATACAGAATGAAAATAAAAATTTTAATGTGTAGTAAATGATAAAAAAATTGACTTTGAATGGGTGTAAAATTGTTCATCAAATATTTCAAAATAACTTTATTGAAAACCATTTTCCTAAAAAGGGAAATTTTTTTGATAAGTAGATAAGGGAATTATGAAGACCAGAAGAGATAATACATAATTTGGATTACAAAAATAAAAGATAACATTTGGGGAGATGGAAAATATGGACATGTAGGGGACAATGTAGTTAATTAGAATTTTAATTATTCACAATGATGATATAATTTGTGTCGAATAAATTCATCTTATAAAAAATTTTAAATTAAAAATTCATTTCCCCATATAATAAGTTAGTGTACAAAGATATAAAATCATAAAGCTCTAGAATCCAAACAATGATGAAAAAAGTTCATGAAAAAACACTATAACTCAAATAAGAGAGTTTATTTAATAGATAAACACCCTAATATAGAATCCATTTAACTAAAATACATTTAATAAAGAAGATAATATTTAGTTTTATATTGTGTCCTAAATATGATACTACATAATTACATGATATTATGAAAAAATTTCTTTACAATAAATTCCAATGATTTTTTAGGATTAGTTTTTAAGAGATTATGAAATATCATTTACTATAATGACAAATGAATTTTTATCTAAGGATTGTTTACCACTTTATGGGAAATTTATAAATCCATAACAATTCATAGCCTTGTACTAAGAAATTTTTACATTATAAAATCTTCTACATATTACATACCATTATTATATTCATAACCATGGGAAGGAAAAACAAAAGGGGTGAATGATAATGAATATTTTGGAAAAAATTATGAAATAAAAATCAACTATTATAAATGAGTATAATATAATAAATGCAGAACAATTAATAAAACATACGTTTATAACATCCCAAATGACATAACACGGTGGAATAGGAATGAAAACTTGTTTCTCATATTGGATAAGTTATCACATTCTTGAATCTCTTAATGAATCTGGCTTCATTGATCTTTTTATATTTCCATCTTATTCCACACATACTTGTTTCACTATGTGGAAAAAGTCATCAAAAAAAAAACATATCTCATAAGACATATAACCTTATCTAATGTAAAGGAAGGTGATATAGTAACCCAACAACATTTCCGTATATATGTATTCCATATAAATTAATATCCTAATAATCCAATGGAATGGAAAAAGGCTTCATATTCTATTTAATTAGAGTCCTAAAAATAACTCAATAATAACTCCATTAATAATCGTAAACTTATATATTAATGAATAGTAATCATTTATCCTAATATATTATGTAACATTCAAATTAAATATGATTCGGTGAAGAAAATAAATCATATAATATTTATAATATGTTCATAATGTGTATACCATTTTGACAATAATTTCCCCTATCAATAGATTTATGACATCTAGTTGAAAACCATCAAATAAATAGTCAAAAAATAGTGTATTCACTGAGTAATGATAGTCAACAATAAATTAAGTTTATAAATTAAATATTATTAGGTAAGATAATAGATGTTATGGATAATTTATCAAAATGATATCGAAATTACATAATATATTCAATGAAATAACGTGGATAGTATAATTTGATGAATATTCTTAATCTAAAAAAGATACTTTAGTGGGAAATTAAATATATAGAAAAAATACTATATAGTTTGTTATAAAAATATACTATATAATAATACATATATTATATATATTGAAATATGTTTCTGTGAAATATTTAATAAATCTTGGATATAAATATCTACCTTTGTTTACAATTTTCAAAAAGTAATAAAGTGTCAAATGAAATGAATAAATTAATATAAATATGTGTTCTTGTTGGGTATAAATTTAAAAGTTATTTTCATAGGAATTATAAACATTATTGATAAATGTTATATTTATAATCCCATTGAAAATTTCATTTTCAAAAAGGAAAACAGATAACTATGAAAAAAATTATCTTTTAAAAAATAATAATAATTTATAATATTTTTGTTAATTTTAATGTAATCAAAAAAATATTTTATTGAAGGTTAAGAATTTAATTTTTTTGTATTTTCTATAATTATAAAAAGGTTTTGATATACTAATTTTGAAAACCCTCATTCTAAAGGGTATAAAATCCATATTCCTAAAGTGGTATAAGGGAGATATGTGGGTCATGTGAGATAAACCATTAATTGATATCAAATTATAATGATAAATATTTTTAGGATAGTAAAATATGAACATGGTGGGGGAACAATCATTAAAGAAGATTGATATTATTGTCAACAATGATATACCTTTGAGAAATAAATTATAATAAGGTAAATGATATTCAGTAATAGAAAATTTTCAACTTGAGAGGAAGAGAATATACAAATAAAAAAATGATAATGGCGGATGACAAAAAATGTTGATGAAGGAATATTTAGATTAATTATTATAGTTCAATGAAGGGAGTATAGTTAATAATATCCCTTACAACTAGGTAATATTTTTAATAGTAATATGTTTGAAATAGATCATGATGTGGTCTTAATAAAATTATAAAGATTTATAAAGAAAAAATAACAAGATATTATCCAAATAAAAATGATACTATTTTCCATTTTATGAAATATGCATCATGAAATTAAATATTTGAAAAATATCCTCGTATAAAATTTGATTTTTTTATAAAAAACCATGATGTATATAATTTAAAAAAAATATAAAATACAATTATTAGAGAAATAATCCTATTAAGATATATTCATGGTTCTATAGATAAACTATTCTAATGAAGGCATTGTGTATTATGATATATTTATCTCAATGGAGATAATTTGAGATTAAAAACTCATACATCGACTTTGTCTTCCATGAATGTGTACTAACCTATTGTATAACAAAAATAACAATAATATTTACTTATTTTGGTAACATATTAATAATATAAATATTTCTATGTTAAATTGTATAATATCTATCTATATTCATATTATATAGTTTATAATAAATTTCCAACATTAGGTGTTCATAATTCAAATGGTTTGAAAAAATTTCAAAGGGGTAGTGGTGGTATTCATTTTCATCAAAATTTTATCAATAAAGAAATTTATGATTACTCAAATAGAATTATTATTGTTATTTATAAACATTCAATTTCCCTTTTGTTTTGACCTACTAATTATATTTGTAGATGAAATTGACACTAAATAGTCTTAGGTGATTTTCTTAACATATCATTAGTTTTTTATAATTTAATAAGTAAATTACTTATATGACCACTAATAAACAAAAAATAAATTAATATTAAAATATTTATATCCTACCATATAATTTATTTTGTTTTATATACATTTAAGATAGAATTTCATAACATTATTAAGTATTTTTTCAAACTGAACTAATCTATACCATACAATGATTAATTGATGAATATGGGTGGACTTAGATAAAATATACTTACAAAAGTAGTACAATGACAAAATTTATTATTTATTATCCTGATATATCTGAAATATAATGTATTTTGATATGATTTTATTGATAAAAAATTCATACATAGTAGGGAAAAATCTAGTTTCATTCCTATTTTTATTGTTGATGAAATTAAATTTTATAATGCTTGTTTATCATTTAAATAATAAATTAATTATTAAATAATTATTATCATAACAATTAAAATATCATAAAATTTATATTTATAATTTAATCAAAATTATTATAATAATCATTGAATGGTTTTATTGAAAAAAGATATACAGTGATTCATGGAGGTGGTAGTATACACGTACACAAAGATGATAATTTATTTTTCATTAAGTTGGAGAGAGTGGTTATATGATTTCAAATATTAGAATAATATGTAATATATCATAATAATACATTAAATTTTATTCTAAGATAACCAAGATGGGTGTTGGATGATAATAAAAACGTTACTTCCCGGGGGTGGCAGTCCGCAAAAATGAACATTTTATGTTTTCATTCATATTAATTGAAAAAAATGATATTAATTCTATTTTCATTATTTTAACAATATTAAAGTATAATATCTATAATGAATTTATAATTTTAATATAGTTAAATAGAAATTTTTAAATATAAATTTCACATAAAAAATATTAATGAGAAATGAGTGGTTAGAAATTAATAACTCACTTCATGGACTATCTATTTTAAAAATTGGGATAAACTATTAAGTTGAGATATTTTGATAAGACAAGAACCTATTTGTGGTTTGTAGTAGTTTTTTGTGGAGGTATTGGTAGTTTATGGACCAAATTAAGGGGGTTGTGGTTTGAGTGGAAGTGATACATAGAGACTCGATTCGATAAGTGAAACTAATGTAATTTTTTTAAGTACAAAATCATTTCTAATAATGGGATGTCATTCTGCAAGAATGTGTCTCCAAATTTGACAACTAATAAAGATAAGAAGAGATATGTTCATTCAAGGTAGAAAAAAATTCAAAATTATGATTATATATTTTTTTAATGTGGGTTTCCACATAAATTATTAGAAAACCAATGTAAAAAATGAATTATCTTGTTTGGTTTAAAATAACCGAATTGATATTTTTTCTAAAATCCTAGATAGAAACATAAATATGAATACTTTTAGTGGTTTTCATAAAAAAATTATATATGAAAAAAAATCTAGAAACCATTTTATAGTATTTGTTATTGAAGAATTGATGTCATATTGTATGAATCATGGCAGATAGTAAAAAACATACGTGATAAGTCAACTTATTTTAATTTTGTATATCATTTATAAAATTTCTAAAATGAATAAAAATTAATTAAAATAAAATATTTTTCAATCCCAAAAGTACATCAATAGCCATGATATAGATAAATACTACTGGTAGAACGATAAATAGTTTTAAAAATTCTATTCTTTTTAAGAGTAAAATTTAATTTTTTTTAATTTATAATGTATATTACAAATAAAATAAAACCCAGTTATACATGTGGAATAATAAACTATTAATTTTATATGTGTGTAATTTTTCTCTAATATAATTATTATTATCATAGAAAAGAAACATATTTAAATAGAATCATTGGGAACATATTCTAAATATAAATAATGTAAAATTTAAGGGGATGGTTTATAAATAATATAACCTTTTGAAATTTGGAATGTGTACCATTTGTAACTATATAAAATATATTAGAACCTATTTTCCAAAATAATTTACTTCATCATTGATTTTTTTTAAAATAATCATTAAATTAAAAGTAAAATTTTATGCACATACATAAAAAATGTTGTAATTGTAAATGATAATTCACAGTTTCTTTTAAATATTTGATTAGTTATCTCTCCTTGGAAGCATGGGTTGAGAAGCCAGATGTGTAGTATGGGATCATCATCCAAAAATAGTCTTTATAGGTCTTAAAACAACCTCTTAATAGATTATCAGACCATAAACTCTAAATTTTAACTAAAAGTATAATCATTAGCTTATAAATATTTTATCTATCTTTTATAAACACACTCTATTAATGAATATTCAAAAACTATCAAACACTTTTTTAATGATACACCTGTCTGGGATCCTTATACACGACTCGTGTGTTTGGTAATTCCCAATATAGTAGAGAAAATATTCTTTTCAACCTCATATTTAATATTCCCACATGTGTCATACTCTTAAAGGGATTTAGATATATAATATTTGAAAAAATCCATAGTGAATCACAATATATAATTTTTTGATTGAAGTTAAATAACATAATAAATTTAAAAAATTTCATAGAATATCCTTAGAAACCACTATTGAATCTTCCATAATATATAATACATTTTTTATCATCAAGGACCAGTTATATTATATATATATATATATGGTAGAATGATATCCAACATCTACCTATCCTAATGACCTAGCTATTTGTTTTAGAAAATTTTCAATTATAATTTGATCTCCTAATAAAATATACCATATTTAAAAAAAGTATGAGGTTATTTGTTTATGTATTAGACCTACATATGAGACCTACTAATTTTTTATAAATTAAAAACTAATATATGATTAAATTTATCAGTAATATAAAAAAAATTATCTAACTCCATACATTTTACTTAGAAGAATTTCTTACTAGCGTTAATTACAAATACAAATATTTGCATGTATAGAAATTTATATATGTACATATATCTTATGGATTTTCAATTTTATTATCAAAAAAAGATATACGATGTGATAGTTTCATGAAAATGCATCATTATATTTAATTAAAATCTTATGACTTTTCAACTAGCTCCTTCAGTTTTAGGTATATCATATGAAATCAGATATAAACGCGTAGAAACAATATTTATAATAACATTTCATGATAAATAAAATTCTAAAAAATGTGGTTTCCAAAATTTTCATCAATAATTTAGATAGTTACAATTGTTAAAAAATAATCCTACCAAAATCAATATAATAAATTTTCCATTATTCTTTACTATAAAAATAGACATAAAATGTTTTGTACTTTCTATAAGGGCCCAGCTCTTTATTTTATATTTAAGCATGATTTATTTCATAAAATATCACTTAATATAACTAAAGATGATGGATAAGTCTTGCGTATTGGGAAAATAGAAACATTATATAACAACCTAAAACATGAAATACAACATCATTATTGAAAAATTATTTTACATGACCATGACATTCCTTCATACTTTACATTTCATGGGTTAACATAATGATTAAATAAGGCAAGGGTGAGATATAAAGCCTACAAAGGGAATAAAAATAGGAAAACATGAGTAATAATATTCATTTAAGTAAATATTAATATCAATGTAGAGAAAAATAAACATGAACATAATGGAATTACATATCATGATAATCCTAACACATAAATATGGATATAATAAACAACATGATATTAACACAAGTCAATGCTCATTTCACATTGATTAACATGATAAAACGATCATTTCACATGAATTATCTTGATTAAATCCTATTTTTACATGAATATAATGATAAAAACCTTATTGAATATGACAAATTATTATTTTAAACATTACTCAATGCATATGAGTGCTGTTAGGGAACACCCTTCACAAACATTTCATTTCATACATAAGTGTACCACATAGATCATATAACAAAGAATTATTCAACATAATAAGTTATTCCAAGATCAGGTATTGTTGAATACATACATGTAATTATCCAATAATGAATTATATAATCATAAATGTGAATACCCTTGGTAGAGAAACATGTTTGGTATTAACTAAATGATGGAAAATCAAAACTCAATTTCAAAAGAAAAATGGTGTGAAATATATATTCATAAAATAGGTTGTTGAGAAGGAAATGGGTCTCTCATAACATTTAAAAGAAATTTAATGTATAGGGATAATATAAAATTATACCACAACATATGAAATGGAATTTGAGAGGCATAATATAAAAGAAGATCTTAAATGGGAATGTCGAGAGGGAAATCACTTAATGAATTACATCATGGTAACAGGTGTATATAAAATATCATGGATTGATTAATGAGATTGGAAGGAAGATATAACTATTTAAAAATAAATTTGATATTAATGGTAGTATGTATTAATATATACCAATAAAATAAAATTTAAATTAAAATGTATACCATAAAAGGAGTTCTTAATTAAAGAGGAAAGTAGAAGATACCTTACAAGGATGTGTGACTCTAAAGGCATGGGACAGACATCTTGGGAGATTTGTGGAGAATTGGGAGGAATATATGGAGTGTGGGGAAGAGGTTGGTCAAGTGTAAAAGTGTTTTAGTGAAGATAAATCGGATCATGGTTGGGTATATATATGAAAGGTGGGGTATTTATTTATTATTTTTTGTTTTGGACTCTACATAATATACTGTTTAAATCTGTAAACAATCCCATGGTTTTTTCCCACGGTTTCTGGGAAAGGGGTGTGGTATAAAATATTTTATAAGTCTTATGGTAGATTATATTATAATATTTCTATTTCATTGTGGAGGTGAGTCATACTTTTAAGGAAATGGTTTTAAATCATAAAATATATTATATTTGTTTTGGGGGATAAACAAAGGCTTTATAAAATATATCAAATAAACTAAAAATTACATTATTTTAAATGAAAAACATATATTTGTCCAAATATACCTTTTATAATATCTAATATATCATTATTAGTCCATTACAATGTCATTGAACACACTGTATATTTATACGATATTTAATTTCTACCCAAAAATTAAACTGTCTCAGAAAATTATGAAAAATTCACCGAAGGATAATTTAGATGTCCTGAATCCAAAAATAATAATATTAATAAATAGGTAATTTCATAAATAATTTAATTTTGACTTTTAAAATAAAAACTAACATTTAATGATAATTTATGGGTTTGAAAAAAAATAAATTTTAAACCTTAATAAAAATTACTTTTGACATCATAAAAATTATGTTATCATTTATAGTTAATAAAATTAATTTAATAAACATATTTTTTTTAGAATATAATTTATTTAAAAATACATTAATTATTCAAAATATATTTCTCAATTTAATTTGAATATAATACAAAAAACAATTTTTTCATTATAAAATAATATACAAAATAACAATAATAGATTAAAAATATATTAATTATTCTATATAAAAATAATGTATATAATCATAATTACAGGGTCTTGTAATATATCCTTTTATTACACTATAATTCTCTCTATGAGCAGGGTGTGCATTGGTGGGGCTTTCATAGGGTTGTTCGGTGAACATGGTTTGGGTCCTGATCTCAACGAGCATGAAATTCTTCCACAAACGGTTTCTCCCATACATTAGTTGTTAGATATAAGATTGGTATTGGTTTAGGGAAAAGCACGTAAATTTTATCTCTCTTATAAGCATCGATAAATTACCTTCATAAGGAATGATACAACTAGTTGAGGCCATCACTTCCATTGTCTGTGTAAAAAGGATTTATTAAAACTTTATATTTATACTCATCATGTGATAACTGTTCAACAACTATATAATCAATGGTAATGATAAATAATAGTCATTAAAAATAATATTGGACAAAATAAATGAAATGAACCAGTTTTCGATATCCAAAAGACATTAAATGAAGTCAAAATAAAGTTAATTCGTTTCATAAATTTTTGGTTTGTTATATTTAGACATCAAGAAATATCATTAAAATCAATTTTTATTATTATCCTCTTGTCCCATGTACATTTAACAAAACAATATGTCGAATACATGTTACCACATTTAACTACCCTCAATGGATTATATCTCTCTCTATATGATGATGTATCATCATTATAAGGATGGGGATGAAATATATATGAGCATGTGTATGGTTCTCCCCATGTGTACATGAAAGATACTCCACAAAAGCTTTAGGTGAATCAGAAATTTAATCACCCATTATCCTTGAAACAAAAGTAACAGAAATTTAGAAAAAAATATATTAAAATACTAAAACTAAATTATAAGAAATTGTATAATTAAAAATTATCCTACAAAAATTTAATTAACACAAAAACATTTTTATTAATAGTCAATAAAAATGACATCATAATTAATGAGAGTTAAAATAACAAAAATGAAATAATAAAACTTCAAATATTGTATATAATATTGAATAAAAATTCTAATATCCTAAAAAATACAAAAAAATACCAAACATGCCACTTATTATTAAATTCATTAGGGGATATATAATGTAGTACACTATTATTGAGTAGATATGCTAATAAAATGGTCTATGAATAATAAAAAATTACCAATGTAATATGATATTATCTATATTAAAACTAATATTCATTAAATACATTCCATTGTAAAATTATATAATTTTAAAACATTTTAAATGAAAATTAATTATTTTTTTATAAAATAAAAATATAAAAACTTATATAATTTATAAAAAATAATATTGTATGGGTAAATTAAAAATATAATATAATTTTTAAAAACATAATATATTAGTTACATTTTCTGTTTTAATAAATAATTTAAAATTTTGGATTCTTTACAAAATAAAAAAATATTAAAGAAGACATAAATATGTGTAACCTTTAATATTAGAAAACTAATAGAGGATTTTTTTTTCAAATTCCTTCATTATGATAGTTATGTATTTAACAAACATAAATCTACATTATCATCATCAATATTCTCTACTAAATGTTCTATGGATGTAGGGTTTTTTAAAAAATATATATCTTTACCATTTTTTTATCAACAATATATTATTTTTCTCTTCATAAATGGTAGACCATGTAATATCATACAAAACTATAATATTTAAGATTTTTTCTATATTCCAATAAGCTAAAATTAAATTATCTAATAACCAAATCATTAATTCCATAATAATTGTTATAGATATCCCATTATTATTTGTGAATTAAAACTGAAAATATAAAGTAACCAACCTCTTATATTATCCAATGAATCTGTAATACGAACATATTGCAGAGATTAAGTTTTTTGTAGTAGAAAAATAGATTTATACTTTGAACACCAATACACTATTATTCTAAAGCACGATTCCATTATAATGACATTTTATATGAAATGTATAAAAATTAGTGACTTACCCATACCATGTTATCAAATTTATTCATATTGCACCTGATAAATATGTTAATGTTCTTCATACATCTTATGTACCACATGTGGTCTCTTTAAACCTTGTAACAAATGTTTTATTATGATCATTTGAAATCCACATAAAAATAAACTCTGGATAACAAATTTTTAACACATTAATATGAAATTCTATATATTCATGAGAATAATATATTTTATTAATAATTTATAAATGAATCTTTTTATCATTTCACTTATAAATTATTTGAATTTCAATCCATGTATCCTATTCAAACATAACCGAATTGATCCTAGTGAGATGTATGCAAAATTATTTCCCCACTGCAGAGAATTAGCTTATATAAAACCTTGAAACCACCTAAAAGACATATGTATCAAAAATAGAGGATTCAAGTCGATAATAATTCTTAATATAATGCTTTAATATCATCATTTAACTTTCAAAAGGATACACCCAATATAGAAATATGTATTTTCAAATAATTATTTCTCACACGAAATGAACCACTAAATGAAAAATAATATAAAAAATGTTGGAAGAAAATAGATTTATAGTTGAAAAATTATAGAAAATGAATAAAAAATAATTTTTAATGAATTCAATGAAATAAAATTATTAAATAGTGAAATAAAAAATAACAAACCTTTATGATAGTTATTCTGACTTGGATTGGAAATATTTCACATAATGCAACAAGTCATAGTTTTTACATCATGAAATGCCAATAATGATATTTCATACCTCTCAGCTTCAAATATTTGAGTGATAAAAATTATTTAACATTTAGAGAAACACCCAACAGTAGTATGATAGAACTAAGTCATTGAAAAGGATAGTTTTTTTGCTCACTGATAATTTATAGAAAGCCATGGAAAGGTATGTTCAACATTCATTAGGAGTGTGAGAATACACCAAATATATTCCCACTGAGTTGAAATCCAATATTTCATTCAATCCATATTTTTTCATTCTATTAATATATAACAATTTTCAATCTTGTTTCTAAATATATTCTACTTGACATGTAATAAATCTATGTTATTTTTGTACCTCATTTTATCTTTTACATGGAAGTTTGAATTGTATTAAATTTTCATCCAAATATTTCTATATTTTCTTAATATTATCCCCATCCTAAATTTGACAAAAGCATTTTAATATTTCTAGAAATACAATTTAGTTTAAAATGATTTTAAGATTTATAAAATTAGTATAACACATTGAATATAATTTATAATATTTTATAAGACTCATCCAGTGAACTAAACATTAATCACCCATATATTCAGTTTTTCCCATGATGGGGTTGATTATATGAACTTTTATGTTCACAATTAGTATAATAAATATGTACCATAACACTTCATCTAGATAAATTTTAAAAATATTGGATGAAATTTATAATAAAAATAACCACTACATAAAATTTAAAATAATCCATTTTAAATGAATCATACAATCTAAAACCTTTTACACATAAAAGGTTCAAGTCATCAATTAATGGTTACATGAAAATATCCATATCAGTTCTAGTCCCTATTGGTTCTAAAATCACTAAAATGAATATGATATATTTCTTCTTCATAGAAAAATATGGATAAATGTAATAAATTGAAACTAAATCATGCTATGATCTATTTTATTACTAATTATTCGATATGATTTTATTTGAACTCTTTATAGTCCACAACAGATACTTCTAACTTTATTTCTGAATATAGAACACTATTGATCAAATTTCATCCACTATGTACAGTCATCATGATATTTTTTTATTCCCTAATATATACTCATACCTACTTGAAATTTTACCATTTTATTATAAGTTAAATTTGAAATTGAATTTTTTATATGTGGAATTAATATAGGATACCAAATTTACCAAAAAAATTTATTTTTACAACTAAATCAAAATATGAATTATCATTTAACATATTTAACGATTTCTGAAATTTTCTACACTTTAATAGACCTCCAAATTACCTTATATATTTAACATACTCATTTTTACATTCAACTATATCCATGAACACCAAACTCTCCATGAATAATATTATATTTTCATTAGAGTATTAATATTGAATATTTTTGACCTTTGAGATTATTTCTAACATTATATGTTGAAAAAAGATAATACTATTCTTAGTTAACGTATTATACTCCATCAAAAAAATTAATCATTACAACACTAGAAAAAAAATTCATTACAAGCATGATATAATAGATTTTTAATACCAACATATAGATTCTAAATTTTTTTCTATCTAATTTTATTAGATATCAATATCATGAATCATATTATCTATTTGATCAAAATTATAATCATAAAAATCATCTTTAACAATAGATCTAGAAGTCTCCTATGTTACACCTGTGTAAATATAATTACACAAACTCAGATTATAAGCATAATCAAATAAATATTCTTTAAATTCTATTATTTCCAACTTCCTTACATTTAAAAATTTCAATCATGGTTTAGAAAAAAATCATTGATTGGAACATTTTATTTAGAAATTTCTAAAAGGAAATTGATATTATCATCATATTCATCTTTTATTTGAAGTGAATTAATCTAAATATAATTAATTATTACCTATAAGAAATATCATGATTTCAAGATAAGTAATATTATTTTAAAATTTGAATTCAAAATTACTTTTATAAGTAAAAATATAATAATATAATTTTTTTCACAAATAAATGAAATACCATATAGTTGAAAAATATGTTTGATTTTGTTATATTTTGATTCCAAAATTTAATATCATTGAATTGTTATCATTTTAACTCAAAAATAATATTGAACAGGTATTTCATTAGTAAAGTTAAGAATCAACCAAAGTTTTAACAAAAATATGAAAAACATTCAAACGAAACACACAATGGAACCAAAAAAGATATTCATTATCAGGGAAATTTGAATATTGGGATTTCCTAGAAAATCTCATATTAATTTTTTTTAACAATAATATCAGCTTTTAGAATATGGTCCATCTACGATGAACAAATTTTAATATTTAGTTTTAAATGTTACCAAAATAAAAGTAATTATGAGGAATGATATAACTAGAAAAAATGAGACAAATAAGAAGGAGATAAAATATCAATATATATATATATTGTGACATTTCCATGGTTTATCCAACACTAAAATGGACACAATAGATAAAAAAATATTTATAAAATATGATAAATAATATAAAATAAAAATATATTATATAATAGTGAAACAATATCAAAATAGCTGTAATGAACAAGGAAATGAAAATATCTATAATAAGAATATTTTCTATTGTAATGAAAATAAACACTAAATCAATCAAATGTAAAAATGATGACATTAATCAACAAAAAAATTAATAAAAATTAATATTCCATGATATTAAAATTTCTAAACATCTAAATGACAAAACCATTGGATAAAATAGTACGAATTTCCACATGAGGTCCAAAAAAAAGAAAATTAATAATCTCCGAACAACATAAAAACATAAAAAATTATTCAATAGTTATTTAGCATTCTTTAAATTCCTATTCTTTATTAATTATGTAATTAGTTAATAAAAAATAATTGATAAATATGAGGTCTATTATTTTAAACATAAAAAATTTGAATATGATATTTTCCAAAAAAAATCTATATAAAGATTTTGGAAAAACACAAAGGTTGTTTTTAAATTTCTAATTATGTAAAGAAACCAATTTTATTTTCTATGATTATTAGATACCTGGATGTTAAAATATTTTGTGATAATAATAAAAATTATGATTTCAAGTGGTTTTAGATTTCATAAATCAATTCAAAAATACATTAGATGTATGAATAATTATAATTGAAAATAAAAATAATAAATAGATGAAAATATATTTGTGTAAATATATATCATTCATTAAAATATGACCAAAAAACATTAATAAATTAAAATATACATTGACAAAAGGAAAATAGAAACAATAAACATGAACTCCCAATATATATTTGATGGTGGATGGATAATAATTAGACCAAAATTAACATTCTAATTGTATAGAGAGAGGGAGAGAGAATGAAGTGGCTAACAAATGATACAGGTGAATGCTGGTGAAATCTAAAATGAATGAGACTATAATTCATGGATTGAAGAGTTAATGGGTTAGGGTCTACCATGTGAGATAAAAGAGACCACATTATCATTAATAAGGACCCCAAAATGAGTCAACATGACAGTCAATGAAATATGAAAAGGTTTATCTTGTTGGGTTTTTTAGAACATAATGTTAAATATTCACTGCTTTTATATATTACCTAACATGATTATGTAAATTTTAAATGATTATTAGTAATTAACCAATAACAAAAATAATTTCCTTATTGATTGTATTTTAGTTATTTTATAACTAATGGGAAAAAATATTCCTCATGTTGGTTATAAAAAATTTGCGTGAACAAGTTCCATGATTATTATATTTTCAACTATCTCTATGTGTATATTATTTGTTCACCACATGATGCGTGTATATTATATTTTTAAAAAATTCTATAAATTTTCTAATATCATGTTTATTATAATGTTATTTTTTTAATATATCTACTGTTATTGTTAAAAAATCCTAATAAATGTATATGATTATTTTCCAGGAGTGTTATTATTGTTTTATGTTTCTTCACGCTTATATAACCAAATTATTTTTTCGATTATAAATAACTTGATATTATTTCATGTATTAAAAAGAAATCTTACTTTTAAATGTTCATTTAATAATATTTTTTCCCATTCTCATGTATTCTCATATTATTATGATCTAACCTATGATAACATGTTTAAATTTCTTCACTTTTTCATTGTTCAAGATCACCCATTTCGTATGGTTCCATTCTAATGGTTATAGAGATGATAATAACAAATCATATATATTAGAGCGGGTCTAGTGTTCGTAGAAATACGAAACAATGTTCAAAGTATAGTAAAATTGGTTATATATCTAGATGATTCATAATTAGTCTAATATTTTTATTCTACATGTTGGTGTACATTTTTCATAAGTTTTATTTAAATCATGGAAATGATGTAATTTTTAGTTATGATCATATTTTTTTCACCATAAAAATGAACCCTAATAAATGTTTCCTAAAAACATTTATTGGGAAATTTATAATAAATATCACCATGGTAAATATGTTTATTAATGGTAAAGAGGACGATTGTATCAAACATATAAATTAGTTTTATGATAATAATTTTAACATTGGTAAAAGTGATGAATCTATGTGACACATTGAATTGATTTTATAGGAAGGCTGTGTTTGAGAAATTTCAATGAAATAATTTTTAAAAATAATATTTTGAAACATATATATATATATATATATATATATATATATATTGATGACATGAAATAAATTTAATTTTTTAATAAATTCGAAGTGAAAATACCAAAATTATAGTTACATTAAAAAATTAACATAAATAAGAAATCCTTGAGATGATATAATTGTAATAAATATAAATTGTGTAGTGGAGTTTCAGAAATTGATTTTGAATGGATAAGAAACCAATATATTAATATTATTAATTACCATTTATTGAAAACCAACATAGTATTATCCAATTACATAATTTTTTTTGAAAAACGTGTTTTAAATTTAGAAAAAAAAAATTTTAAAAATGAAATTTTTATTAAGACGCAATTTTCATTCCATTTTTACAATATAAATATAAATTAATTTTATCCACTTATATTTTTATAATTATAAAAAATTCATTCCATTTTAGTAATCAGTGGGTCAAAACATGTAAAATAGTTTCTTTTTATTTTCACTCAATATGAATAGCAACATTCGTAATTTCTCTTACCATAGTAAATGGTAAATCAGATAATTAAAGTTGAAAATAAAATAAAAAGGTCAAAAAAATGATCCTACCAATTAATATAATTATCTATGATTATTCATATTGACGTATACTCATCTAAGATTCAGCTATATGTCCTTTAACATTTGTTTGTTTTCTAATATTTATAGTATAATATTTAATATAATTTAAAATTTTCACACTCTGGTTTTTAAGGATTATTTAATTTCTAAAATGTGATTAAACGAAGGCTATATTTGTTTATAAATTTTATTTTTAATGATAAATTACTTATCTATATCATGGTATTTTATTTTATATTTTTAGTGAGAAAATAACTGTATTAATTAATTACACAATGGTGACATTGTAATTTTTAAAATAATGAAAAAATGAAATAAATGACATCAAGAATATTAACTTTTATATAATATGAATTATTCTTACTGAACCCAAAATTTTATAGATAAAACTAAAAATATCTGAATTTTTAATTAATTATATTTTAATTCCATGTTTGTCTTGACGTAATTTATTATTCAAAATAAATGAATTTTTCGAAGAATGAAATTATTGATATTTTATAATATTTTATCAAATGATATAAAATCCTTAAAATATAGAGGTTATTTCAGGTTAACCAAATATTATAAATAAATCAATACATGCCCCATTTATTCGTCTTTTATCATTTTATAGAATCAATATTAAAACTTATGTTGTAGAAAATTTTAATTTTACAGTAATTGTGAAAATGGTTAACAAAGGGATAAAATTGAAAGATAATGGTAAAAACATAGTAATAACCTATCTATTTTTTATTTTTTGAGGTTATTTAAATCTATACTCATCTGATGTTATAAATAAGTATGTATTGAGAATTTTTTTGGAAGTAATTTTATATTAATTTAATATTCTTTTATATTCCTAGAGATCCCTCCACTCTATTTTAAAATATAATATCTTATTTCATTTACATAACACTAAAAGGCCATTGGGATTTACCATTATACATACATATAAAATACTATAATGCTACCCAGATTTTATTGGTGTTGGGTTAGGAAGAATACTATACATATATGTTATAAGATGTTAATCAATTGAGATATTCTAATGAAGATGTTTTGATATAAACTGTTTATTTTTGTTTTATTTCATTTTATAAATCCTTAAAATATTTCTTATAAATTTTTATATACTATCACCAATATATTTGATATAATATGTATTTCTTATGTCAATTTATCAACCTATATTTCTATCCACTTCAATAAAATGGTAAATGAAACTATCATTCGCATGTTTGACATACTACCACCTCACAAACCAATATAATGTAATTTTCTATAATCATCACCCAATAGTGGTAATTATGACTGTATATATATATATATATAGTATTAATTACATATTCGTGATTCTGAAAATATAATTTGTTATTTAATTTCATAATTTTTCGTTAAATGAAAAAAATATAATGTTATTTCTGTGAATGTTTGGAAAACCACCTCCAAGAAAAAACATCATTCTGTTTTACATCCCCCAAAAACATGGATATTATATATAAGTATAATTAAATATAGAAATAATATTTGTTATATGATAATATTTCTAGATATAGAAAATTCTACTTACCAAATTTCCATAAAGCTCATTCAATAATGGAAATGTTACTCATGCGTATATATGAACTACCATCTCCACCATTGAATCATTGTTTAATTTTCATAAACACCATTCATGATTTTTTTAATTTTATAATTTACATACAATATTTAAATATTTTTCATGATTAATATTCATTATATGATGTAAAAATTAACTATTTCACCAAATTCAACTTGGATAATCCATTTATGAATTATGAAATGAACATCTATAATACATTTAATGTGTTTTAAATTAATAAATAATTAAATGTAACCTGATACAAGATAAAATAAAAGGAATAATATAATGAAAAATATTATTAAGAGTGTAAATAATTATACAATTTTTATTACGGAATATGACAAATACCCTACTTGAGGAGTCAGAATAATATAAGGGCCATTCTATTATAAGATCACATTTTGATATTCCTTTTCACACTACCAATTTCTTCCATATCTTTTTTTAAATTATTTTATTTATGTATTTATATTTATACACATTATCTATATATTAAACATTATTATTTTATTCATCCATTAAATGGATTTGAATTAGTATTTTTAATTTAATATTTTACCATCTTTTTCAAAAAGGAAAAAAATCTTTTATTTTATCATATAATGTGATAACAAAATTTCCCATCCCCATAACCATTATTTTATTTTTTTCATCCTTTATAATTATAACGTGTTTTCATTAATGAAACATAATCATTAACATTATTATGTGGAATTAGTTTTCCAAAACTAGGTTTTAATGAAAAGATGTATATCAATATCTAAAAAAGATTTTTATGGGTGAAAATAATGTTCAAATGATGAATTATTGAATAGATTCTATTACAATTCCTAGTAACTATTTATGATGATGAGTGGTAAAATTACAAAACAAATGAAATATATCCCACTATAGATCTCCAATTCATCACGTAATGGGATAAAATTAACCAATTAGGTTTCGATAAGATATTTTGGGGGTATATTGAAATGGATATTCCATGTATAACAATGATGGTTATTTCATGTGTAATGGAAATAGTTAATCTATTTATAATCACTTTGACTTTTCCATGTGTATCCATTAGGGTCACTCCATAAGTAAATGGGATATGGAAATTATTCCTCATATTACTCAAATTATTTTCAGTGCATTCAATGTGTTTTTAAAGAAATATATTTATTTCACATGGTATAAGAATGTATATAGTTCCTTTAATGATTAGAAAGTATAACATGTCAAAAAATTTAATTATGTGTTTTCAATTATTTCCAAGAAATGTTATGTATTTTATTTTTCTATTAAATTTTTTTATTAATATTTATTGAAAATATTTCAACATATAATTTGATTTCGGCGTATGAAAATGTTTAATTTATGCGCAATGAATATTTTGAAAAATAAATTTTTTTATACATATTCATTGAATAATTCATTCATTCATTCTTATTTATGACCTTTATTGAGATATTGGTCATCATCCCACATTTTATAATTTTTTTCATTGGTCCTAAAAATTGCAAAGGGATAACAAAAAAGTCAATTTGAATGTCATGATGATTTTTATGAATTATAATCTGGTTTTAGTATAAATGTTTTATATTGTGAAAAAATAAATATTAATTAGATGTTTCAACCTTATAATATATGGGTTTATTATGTATCATTTGCGACGTCCATATCACTAACTCTAAAGATAACTAATCTATGATAATGAAATGAACTAAAATCTAGTATAAATTCATTAGATTAGGAAACTTTAATGGTTTTTTTCTTATAGATTCTATTAGTTAATGGGTTAGAAATTTTTTTTAATATAGTTTTAAAAATACCCTTACATGTTTTAAATTTTTAGTTATGTTTAAAGGATAAATCAATTCATTGATTCATTTTTTATTAAAAAACTATTTTTGTTTAGATTCATTATAAAGAGTGGGAATTGAAAACCTAATGTAGGAAAGAACCAAGGGGATTGAATCCTTCTTAATCAACAAAAATCAATTTTTGGAATATTAAAAACATTTTCATTACATTGATGGATTATTTGGTGCAGTCTATAAATACTTGCAGTATACAAGATAGAGATAATTCAAACCAAAGAAAAAATTAAAAATATTATTTTGGGAACATTTTACAAGGAGTCACCCTCTATTATTTAGTTTATCTTATAAAAATTTAATAGTTTTAAGATATATTAATTCCCTAGAAATGATATTTTATGTCATTTTATGTTGAATCATCAGAATAAAGGCATTTTGTTTTATAGTTTTGTTGGTGAAGGTGGTTAATGGTGAAAAATGGTTAATAATACTAAATAAAATGTGAAGATATATTTCTATAGTTTTATAATTTTACGAATATATTCCTTCTGAAATACTGTTATAAAGAAAATAATCATAATTTGGAAATATAATTATTAGAATTGGAAAAGAGTAAAATTTATTGTCCACTTATAATGAAAAATTCAATTGATTGATGAGACTGATACCAATGTTTATCTACAGTATTGTTAGTATGATTAATATTTTTATCTCTAGTGTGAAGAGAATATAATGAAGGGAATTATATTCCAATGAATTTTTCTTAGGTAAAACCTTTCTGATATGATAGCTATGTCGAAATGTATTTTTTTTGATCATTTTCCTTTTCAAAATAGTTTGTATAAGTGGTATAGGTGGTGGGAAAAAATTAAATAATGGGTCAAATAAATATGATAGTTATAATTTTTTGTAATAATATTTGTTAATAGGGCACTGATAATTTTCTAATGAGTTCATCCAGGTGAATCCAATGTGATGAGATTGTTTATTTTACTCATAATTTCAATGAAAATGAGAATGGTATTTGTAAATATATTATACTAAAAGGTTATTATTATTTTCTTAAATTTAATGAGATTGGTCCTTAGATACATGATTGTTTGAAGAAAAACAAAAAAGACGGGAATTAGATAGAATAAAAGTATAAAGGTGAGGTGAAATCCTTTCTATCCTCAATAAATGATTTAAGGCCATTATAAGATGTGCTATCAGTTAAATTTCTTGTTTATTTGTATTATTCTAATGTATTTTTATATGGGTTGTAAAAACTATTTTATTTCAAATACAATTTTTGGTAAAATAAAAATTCCATATAAAGAAACGAATACCCAACTTATTTTAAAAAACATAGAAAGTAATAAAGGGAAAAAATAAATTATAAGAATCATCCATTAAATGTCTATTGAATTATATTACATTTAATACTTGATTTCCTGGCCATTGATTTTTTTTATGTAATTATGGGTATGCATTGGATCTTTTACCATGCTATGATATAATATATACTTGAAAAAGCAGTTTTCCTTAAGTGTTATTGTATACGTATAGGGTAAAACCTATACCATTAATACTATTTGAATAATATGATTAACTGTTATAATATTGAGGCAAATGTTATCTTAAAAATATTACCAAGAATAAGTGATCTATAACAATAAATTATTTTATGGAAGACAAAGAATGCATATATATTTTTCTAGATGAGTTGTATAGTGTTATATTCAGCGAGGAAGTTCTATTAACTATTTACATAGTTTATGATTCTAATATAATTTCATAACCCCTAATCAAATGGCTCCAAAATATTATTTAAACATGAAAAACAAATTTTTGGAGATTCTTGAAAATTGATTCTTTTTTTATAGCATATAATCATGGGCCTCACGTGATTTATTTATAAAAAACAAGGATTCAGGAGGATTTTCATTGATTATAAATAATTAAATAACTTTATTATTTAAAATAAGTATTTTTTCTCCATATCAATGATTTCATTTCTATATATAGGGTTATAAATAGTTATCAATGGTTATCCTAAGGTCCAATATCTAAAAAAAGGGGAGGGTGGATGACATTCCATATATAGGAGTTCAGAACAGATATGTGTAGTACGACTTATTGGTTAGGAACATCGGGATAAAGAATTCCCCTATAGTATTTACAGATCATATGGATGTATCGTACCATGAATATTTGGAATTTTTTAGTTTTTTTATTAATGATATATTTAGTTATTCAATAAGTTATGAACATCAAGAAAAACATCTAATTATTCTTCTATAATCCAAGAATGAAACGAATTTATAAGTAATACATAGAAATAAATAAATTTTGTTACAACTTCTTTTTTTTTGTGTTCATATCATAAATAATGAGTGTATATCAGTCGAAGTATCTAAAAATTATGTTTTGGATAAATTTCTAGAATCTATAAATGTTATTGAAATTCAAAATCTTACTGAGTGTTTTGGATATAATCTCTATTTTTTTGAAAAATGATCACATTTATCTCTCCCACTAACCATGTTTGTTAAAATTTAGTAAAATAAATATAAAAAAAGAATCGTAGATAATTTTTTAGGAAATGAAAATATGATTGGTGAATGATTAAGTATATCAAATTCCAGGGAAAAAAGGTTACATAAAGATATAGAATTATGGATCATTAAATGGAAAATATTTTTCATAATGAAGAATTACAAGTTAATTACTTATGACTCATGAAAACTAATAAATTTTTATTTAATTTATAAAAAACAAGATCTATAATTTGCTGAAGTGATTTTTGATTTAAAAATATTTATATTTATTTTATTTGGATTCAAGTGTTAAATATTCATAATTAATAAAAGTGTATGAATATATTCGAAAATAGAGACTAGAACTAGATACAAATGAGGTAGATGGAATTGATTAATGATTTTGAATTAAAAAAACTACCTTCCTAAAAAAAGTGTATTATTATTTGAATTTTACAAATATTACTTCAATAAACATTTAACATTTAGAACATGAACTTTTAGTAAATATTTGGTGATTTTTTTCATAAATGTTATGAATCAATGATTTTCCTTTGTTTAGTTTCAAAAATATATATAATTTTAATTTTCAGTATGAACAGCGATACATCAGATATAAGACTATGAGTTATAGGAAAATATAGAACTGGTAGTGATGGGTATGTTTCCAAAATTTGAAATTGATAATAATTGTGGACTATGTTTTTTGAAATAGATTATTTGAACCTTTTAATTTATGGTTGATGAGTGAATTTTAGAGTTAAGATCATTGTTTCCAATTTTTAATTTATCATGGCTGTATTAATATGTACACAATGCTTCAATAGTTTTACTACTGCGATGAAATGTGAAGGGTCCTTGTTGACATTCCCATGAAATTTATGACATGTAAAAAATTTATTGAATAAAATAATTTTCAAATGGGCAACTCCATCCTTTTCTAGTTCCATTTTATAAATATAAAAATATATCTATTGATTTCATTGTTGGATTTCCAAAAAACTATTCGATGTTAATAATATATTTTTTTAATTGAAATAAATTAGCTACATTTTCCTATTTTCTTCCAATTCAATATCTTGTATATTAATTTAATCAATATTTATTTTATCATAAATTGATAGTTAAGTTACATGATGTTCCTCTTCAAATTTTATCTAATAATGAACCCTAGTTTATATTAATATTTTGTAACAGACCTAGGATCTTCTTGGATATTGAATTAAGTTTCATAAATAATTTAATCTTCACTTTTATGGAAAATTTAATTTAAAAATTTGGACCATGAAATACCTGATACATTATTTTATAATGAATTACCATGGTTTTTAAGATTTCTAAATTTTTTATATTTTTACTTATAATAAGTTTTTTAGTTCTATATACAAATGAAAATTTTTGAGGGATTAAGTGGAGTGATATATTTACCTCAATATTTTTGTGATGAAGTAAATGAAAGGATGTAAATAGAACTATAAATTACATAGGAAATGGTTGAGAATGTGATGATACTTTAGTAGCATATGAGGATAACACAAATTATACCAAAATGTTATACTTATAATTATCTAAAATATCTCATATTATTTGTTGAGGATTATAGTTTTATTAAATCATCTCTATGGAAAAATAACATTCATTTTGTTAAAAATGGGATGATATGGACATGGTTCATTGGACCATATAAAATCATGGATAATGTTGGACCAGTTTATTTTTGGGAATCTTTGTATCGATGTTTATATAATGAATATATGAATTTTCATGTTTTGATGTTAACAAATAATTTTCCACATTCATCACTTGTATTCAACCATGGGGTTGTTGAACTGGAGGATAATTATAATTATGCAGAAAATCCTATTAAAATCCGTGTCTTTAGAGATAATGTGTTGAGGAACATGGTAATTCACTATATTATTGTCTTGTGGAAAAACCATACGGATGTACAAGAATCATGGGAGTCTAGAAACAGTATTATCAATATGTATCCACACCAGTTGAGTAGGATAAAAAATTTAAAGGATTAAATTTAAAATTTTTGGAATAATGAAAAAATATAGGTCATTATAGAATAAATAATTTTTTAATTTATTTTTATTCATTTGATATATAAATATTTTAATTATAAATTATTTTAAATCAACATGGAAGTAATTTTATTAACCACATATATTTTATTGTTTTATTTAAAATTTTAATTTTAAATTTATATCATTTTAACTAAGTAAAATAAATTTTTCTTTTGAGTTGATCATGTAAAAATTATATTATGTTATATTTGTTAGAATTCCTAAAAAAATCTGATTTCTCAATAAATATTGAAAAAACATATTTTTATTGAAATAAATATTTTATTTTATGGTTTTTATAAACTGGATATGTTATTCAGTTTAGTTTTAAAATTTTAGTAGTCCCTATCTATTTTAAATTATCTGATTTTGGTTTTTGAAATGGATATTATATATTGATTTATTACAAAATCATTTTATATATAAATGATGAATATTTCTAAATAACTGTTTTTCATTATATTTTTCCAAATTATTCCAATTTAGTTTTTCATGTTTTAAAACATGGATTTTATATTTAGAATCAATAGTTTAATATTTGGTAAATATTTCCATTTTATTTTTGGTCAATATAAACAGTAACCGTGGTAATTTTATTACCATGGTAAAGTATTAATCTCGTAATTCATGATAAAAATATAACGATTATAAATATATAATTAATTTCAAATTCTCATTAATTTATTTTGGATTCCATTTTTTTCCTTCTCAACAAATATAATGTTATGGGACCATTTTCTAATTGGATTTCATTAAATCTTTATTAAATTTTATTCAAAAAACTAAAAAATTCAATGGTAATGTTTTTAGTAACTATAATATTTTTTCATTGGGGTAAATATATGATATGTTTGAATATTAACATAATTTTTAAATATAAATGATTAATCTTTATCATGGTACATTATTTTTAATTTTATTAGAGAAAGAGTCAACTTATTTTTATTCACAACTCAATCATAGATATTATTCAATTAACAAAAAAATTAAATACATGATATAAAAAATATTGAACGTTGTATTATTTGAAATAATGTTGGTGACCCATGAATTTTCAAAATAAAAATTGATGTGAAGGATTTTTAATTGATTAGATTCGAATTTTTTTGTAGTCTGGATTTTAAAAAATTATTCAAATTAAATGAATAGTTCTAAAATTGACATTATTGATATTTAATCATATTTTATTAAATTATATAAAATTTCTAAAAATCATTTATTTTGAAAATTTATTGGGATATGGTGAATTAAATCATCAATTGTCTATTTATTGGTTCATTTAATATTGTCATAATTACGAAAATGATTAATGAAGGGATAAATCTAATAGAAAAAGGTAAAAACATTATCAAAACATATATATTTTTTATTTCATAACATTATTTTTATCCATAGTCATCTTTTTTTCTAAATAAATAATTTTTGATCCATTTTGAATTGAAAAATATTTTTTATTAATTTATTAATTTGATAAAATATTATGGTTCCCCTCCCATCTCTAATACATGAGAATCTATTATTAACATTACATCACATGTAATAAAATATTAATTATTGAAAAGATATTATAATATCAATTTTTAAAATTACTACCATTATTCAAGAGATCATGGTTTAAGAATAATAACACCCTTAATCTACTTTAGGTTTTAATCAAAGGAGTGTTTTCAAATAAGAGGTATAGTTTTTAACCTCATATTCTTGTTTATTTTCTTCTAATTCATTATTAAAAAATTACAGAATCAATATTATATTATAAAAAAATATTATTCCATATAATGAGTTGTTTTTATGTTAATTTCACTAGTTATATTCATCACCAATTAAATAAACTAGGAAACTATACAATCATTTGTGAGTATAGTGGACTACCACTTCATGAACTAATGTAATTTATTTTCTATCACCGTCTCTCAAGAATTTTTTATATTCATTAAGTTAATGTATATATATGATATTCATGAAATATTTATCATTATAATTATATAATAATTAATTTACATTCACACCATTCAATTTAGTGGAAAATGATACCGTCGTTCAAGGGTTTGTGTGGACTACTGCCTCCACGAAGCAATGTTGTTCATTGTTCAGCACTAGATAACATAGATGATATATATAAGTAAAATTAATGAAATAATATGATATTTATACTATTTTAGACTATAATAGAATTATAAAATTACACATATCATATTTTATTAATGACGAAAAATGAAAATGTTAGTATAACCTATGTATAACCAATTATCACTGTGATTGTAACTTTTTTATGTTGTTAAAGTCAAAATTAATTATTATATTCAAAAGAATAATTCATGAATAAAAATTATAATTATTTAATTATTAGTATTTTTTCATCATTTAATAATTATTTCCATGACCATAGATTAATAACTATGTACATTTTGAACATATGAAACGAATATCAACAAAACATGCAACATTAATTTAATTACATATATAATTAATGAAATCAATATATGAGATAAATTAGATGAATTAATAAACCTAAAAAATAACTTATTCATGTAAATAATTACCCAAACTGTATTTTTTAGGATGAAAATGAATGTATAAGATGAGATAGACTCAAGGTCATGGTCTTTCTTTTTGAAAATCCATTTTCTATGTTTCTATTAAAGCTATGTTTTTATTCAATATAAATATTTTTTTATTATATTTTAGATGTATTTATATGGATATAAGTGATTTATAAACGAAACAATTTGGTTCATTTTTCTGTCGTTGAATTTTTTTAATGAGTAAAATTGAATGGAATGTTTTAACATCAATTAATAAAACAAAATATAATGTTTTATTTTAACACATACGGTGACATCGATTATTCCAGTTTTCATAAGAGTTATTTTATTTATGATTTCCTTTATGAAATTAAATATTTTATTCTATCAAAATAGTCCATCAATTTTTTCTAGAAAATCTAGTAATGAAAGAACATTATAATAAAATGTGAAAAAAAATATGAAATTCCTTTCTACGTGTGTAATGATGTTTTTAAAGATTCATGGTATCATTTTTGTTTCCTGGAATTGTTTATAGGGATGGGTGGTTCTTCTATAATCCAAATTTATTTGATCTCTTCATGTATATTTAATTCATTCAATGCATGGATGGAGTTAACTGATTGGGATTATCCTATAAGATTATGGGAATATACTATAATGGTTGTTAAATATATATCCTAGATCACTATTTCATAAGTAACATGAATTATTTATCCACGTATAAACATTATGGTCATTACATTATTAACATATTGGGAGACTCTATAGTTAAATTTCATATGAAAAGATTGCATCTAATTACATAAATTATTTATCTATGTATCTAATAGGTTTTAATAGAAACTTTATTATTTCACAAGTTTATTGAGAGTATATTCTACATCATATGGTCAAAACATATAACATTTTGAGAAAAGTAATAACCCTTTTTCTTTATTTCATTGAAAAATTATGGAATTTATTTTTATAGTAAGATAATATATGATTTTATTTGAAAATGGTTTAAATGAGAATGTTATTTTGTGTGTTACAAAATGTTAAACATAAACACATTTATTATTTTGTTGAATGAATTGTTTTTTTGGTAATCATGTAGTAATGTTTTCATTAATTCATTTTTTGTCCTATACTAATACTTTTTTTATCATTTTATGTTTTAAAATTTTGTTAATAGGGATTAAAGTGAGATAAGGTAAATGGATAAATTAAGTAGAAATCCATCATGGTATTTCCCAAAAATAAATTATATTAAATGTTTTACATTGTAAAAAATAGATAAATATAATAGTTTCTACATTATTTTATATGAGATTATTCAATAAGAGTAATGACCTAACTCTATAAATATCTAAAACAAAATTATATCTGGTAATGGATGGAAATGGCATTTATTCAAAGGAAATATATTAAGTAATTTTTAAAATAGGGTCTTTATTTATGGCCATCAAAAATAGAATTAATATAGTAGTGTAAATTCATTAGGAAATATAAACCCCTATTGTTTTTTTATAATGAAAATAAATAAACATGTCCCATGAAAATTTATTTAATTCAAGGAATCCATTTCATCCATATATATTTTTTGATTCAAAACCCATGAAGGATATCATTTAAAAATAAAAATTAAATAATAATAATAGTGATATGATCATAATAATAAATATTACTGGGATATTAGATAAAACAGTCTGATGTAAACATGATTTATTAGGAAAAATATATATCGAGGGTGAGAAAAAATACATAAAGTTAACATTGTAATGTATTTTCTTTTATATTATTTTTTGACAGAGATAGATTCTATTGTCATTTGTGGAGTCCAAAAAATATTATTAAAAATTTATGTTTACCAAATATCTATGATAAGGGGATGGATATTATGGAAGTGGTACAGAATATTTATTATACAATTTGGAATCGTTTTATAGTAGTGGTAAAATTTTCGTGTTTGAAATTTCATGGGTGGTAAAAAAGTTTTAAAAAAGAGAGGAATTTCATGTGACTATGAAAAGTTGTGCAGATATGTGAATGAGGGTTGAAGAGATTGTTGTATGTGATGTTTTATGACTAACACGTCAAAATATAACATATGAAAGAGTTGAATACCTGATTTTAAATTTCTCAAAATACTTTCCTTCCTAAAAGTAGAATAATTATGCATACCTATGAAATAGATATGTATTTTTAGTTAAAAATGAGTCATAAAAACAAAAAGTTCATCATTGGAAGAATTTATTTTTTATAGTGTAAGGCTCACATGGAATTTGTGCACAGGCCCCATCGTGTATATAAATAGGATAATAGCACACTCATTTCATAGGATCAAATATTAGAGAATATATGAAAAAAGAATCTTGGATGAGATTAGGGAAGTTGTTTACTATGAGAGAAATATATTAGATATGTCATCAAAATGTAATTACCAATTTAATGAAAAAGGGATTCTATGACATATAGAAACCCAATCCATATTTATATATCATCACATGATTTTAAGCATAATTATACATCAGAGTACAAGCCATGTATCATTAAGTTTAGTGTCTTGGAGGACTAGGTACATAAAACATAAAAAATGGGGCTAAAAAACTTCTTTATTTTATATCCACAAATATCTCCTAACTTTTTTTCTGCCCTTACATATGCATAGAGTACCCTGGAGAATGCATGAAAAAAGGGATGAGCTGAAAATCCCAGTAAGGGAAATAACATATTGATACATCTTAAGCATATGAGTTAGGAGTCATGACATAATGATATCAAAAGCATGGAATAAATAAAATCATATCATATAAGAATGTGATAATATAAACATGGAATCATATAAATGTGGTATATTCATAAACATTTCTTTAGTATGGTACATGGATAACTTCCAATCCCATTTCCCATTTTAGTACGGGTCAAGGGTAACCACCAATCCCACTTCACATAACATCTCACGAGACATAACATTACCCGATGCATTGGAGAAACCAATCATAACATTTTTATGAATATTATTTACATATATTTAATCATACATAATAAACCATTCATAAACATAAGTATACCCAATGAAATAATTGGGTACCACAATCATGACATGAAGTATAACTAATAGGCATATAATAAAAGTTCCCATGAACGAAAGGATTTCAAACACACATTGATGTTAATAAGGTAAAATAAGAATATAAAATGGTATGATATGTCAAATATAAGTGAAAACATATAATAAATTTATTTAAAAAACATTATAATTAAATAATTTTATTGTGTTTTGATGGAATATACTATAGAGATTTTAAAAAAGAAAAGAGGACAATCTCTTATATGAAACCAGAAATGAACCAAGATGGTTTTCATAAAGAAAGGCTGATTTCATAAATGAAATGGTGGATTAAAATAGAAGATATAGTTCAATTGAAATTGGGTAAAAATTCCGGATGTTCCCTTAAAAGTGGTTTTCTTATCAGAAAGTTATAAGGGGGGAATCATATAAAAACATGTATATCTCTAAAAGTGAGTGATGAAAGGGCCCTCATAAAATAAATTTATACCATTAAACACAATTTTGAAGATGAATAAATATATAATATTAGTCCATTTTGATATATATATATATATTTAAGGATACCCAAAAGAACAAAGGAGGTTCAGGTAGATTTTGTTACGGATTATCGGCATGGTGTCAGGTGCACGAAAGAGGGCTTGATGAGAGAGAGAAGGGGTTTCTCATCAATTAAAATACATAAGAGAAGTATGGGGTATGTACCTAAACATAACACAACATTAGGTATTACACATAAAATGTCATAGCATAGAGGAAAATCTTGAATTAGGAGTGAAATATAGAGGACCCCTTTCCTTAAATATGTTGGTGTTCTCCACTTACTATTAAATTCTTCTTAAGACTTCCTCCTTTGAGAACCTCTTAAGGGTATAGGGTTTGGTATTTTGAAGAGGATATATGGTTTTGAACGTGTGGGAGGAGCATTGGGAGAGATATAGGATTAATATTGTAAATACACAAGGCATGAGAGTAGTGGAGAGAAGATGGAGTGGGTGGGTTAGAGTGGAGGAGAGGAGGGATTTCATAAAATAATAATCATTAGTTTATTATTTATTCACATGACAAGGAATAGTAAGTATTCCATGACCAAGAATAGTAATCAAGGCATGTGGTTTCAAACCAAAGGTCATTTACATCATCCATAACTTAAATTTGATACATAAATTCAGGTTTTAGCATTTATTTTGAATTATAGGATTTTACAATTCATCAAAAATGTAAGTATTTTAAAAAAATATCAAAAATTTATCCTACCCATTTTAAGGTGTTTAGAATCCAAAAATGAAGTCAATTTTTCAAAAAAAAGTAAATATTATTAATTTAATATTTAATGAAAATCCTAATTTATTACTAAAAACTAGGTTTAAAACATTTAATTACTTATTCTAAAATATAGGAATGTTGTACTTTCAAGATGTATATTATTTATACATTATCAAAGGTAAGGCTACTATTCATTATGAATTATAAAGGTATGATAGTATTCACCAAAAATTATGATTCTCTCATCTGACTCCAAATAACTTACTGATTTCAACCATGTATGTCGGATTTTTAATATTTCGAACACAGAAGTGAAAAACATGTGTTTAAAGGTCACATAGAACCTATTAGTTCATTATGTTGTCTTTTCATGTGATTATATGAAATATTTATAAGAAATTAATTTTCATTTATAAAACATTAGGTTGTTACATTCTCCACCCATTATGAAATTTGACCGTCGATGTTTTTTTTTACATTCAAAGACATTAACAAGTGGGGGTATTTTTCCCTCATTGCGTCCTCTAATACCCATTTTTCTTCTTCAAACATATGGTTTTTCCATAGTACCTTGACCAGATGCGTAGTCTAGTTGTGTATAACTTTGTCTCTATCATCTAATATCTTCATTGGCTTCTCCTCATAATAAATATCATCCTCCAACGATACCACCTCTGAAGAGAGTACATGTGAAGGGTCTGGTATGTATTTCATTAAGAGGGATACATGAAAGAAATCATTTACTTTTGACATGGTAGGTGGATGTTCCAGTCAATAGGCCACAACTCCGACTCAATCAACGATCTTGAAGGGGCTGATGTACCTAGTAATTAAATTCTTTTTCAATCCAAACCACATTACCCTCTTTCATGGAGATATGCATAGAAATAACCTGTATCCAACATTGAACTCAAATTCAAATCGACGATTTTTTGGACAAATTTTTTGTCGACTTTGGGCTATCTTGATATGCTACAGAATGGGTTTCACCTTATCCACCATTTCCTCGAACATTTCATGTCCCAGTAACTTACACTATCCAACTTCTTCCCAACACGGTGGTGTTCTACACCTTTCCCCAAACATGGATTTATATGGTTCCATACAGATGCTCAAGTGGAAAATATTGTTGTTGGAGAATTCAACCAATAGAAGATGTTGGTCACATCCTTCTTTTAATTCCATAGAACATGCTTTCAAAAATATTTCTTGTTTATGAATAGTTCACTCAGATTGGCTATTATTTTGAGGATGATAGGTCATGCTGAAGATCAGTTCAGTGGTCCGAGAATGTTGGTGACTTTCCAAGAAATTCAAGGTGAATCTTGGATCAATATCGGATACACTAGATAGCTGTAATCCATGCAGTCTTACCGATTCTTATATGTAAATCCGTGCAAGTTGATTCAATGATATGTCCTCTTGAATCACGATTAAGTGAGATATCTTTGTTAAACGATCCACAATGACCCATATAGTGTTGTTTCTTCTGGATTTCCTTGGAATCCCAATGAAAAAGTCCATGGTAACGTTCTCCCACTTCCTTACTAGTATGGGTAGTGGTTACTTCATCCCCTTATACTTTTTCCTCTCATCCTTCACTTGTTGACATACTAGGCACTTTGATGTATTTTCATCAGTATCTCTTTTCATATTGTCCCACTAAAAGTTTTCCCAGATATCTTGATACATCTTTGTGCTCCCTAGGTGGATAGAGAAGGTCGAGATACCTGTATAATTCAATAGATCCTTCTTTATATATGGATCAGTTGGTACACATAATAATGTCCCAAATATCACAACCCCTTCCTAGTCCATTTTGAAATCAGATGATTTCCCATTTATGATAGCTTCCACCCTTTTCTGAATTTCGACATCTTTTCTTTGAGCATCCATTATTTTCTCTGAGTGGGATGGTGGAGTAATCCCATGAGAAAGTATTGATTATGTTCCTTCAATAATGATTCCCATGTCTATCCGTTGAAAATCTAAGTGGATAATATCCTTCTTAATTCTCATCATTGATAAAGATGCATGATACTATCTACTTAGAGCATCTACCACCTTGTTGCCTTACCAGGATGGTAGTGGATTGGGCAGTCATAATCTTGGATGATCTCTATCTAACTTCACTGGGGAATATTAAACTCTTTATATGTGATTATATATTTGTGACTCTTGTGGTCAGTATATATCTCAAACTTCTCCCCATATATATAATGCGGCAAAATTTTCAATGCAATGATCACCCCGCCAACTCTAGATCATGCATGGGATAATATTGCTCATGTATTTTCCGAATTCGAGAGGCAAAGGCTATCAATTTATCATTTTTCATAATCACACAGCCTAACCCGTTCTTAAAATCATCATTATACACAAGAAATAGTTCTCCACTTGTAGGGAGTGTGATTTCTGGTGCAGTTATAAGCCTCTTTTTCAACTCCTTGAAACATTTTTCAAATTTCTATGTCCCGAAAAAATTTTACTCTATTCCTTGTCAGCCTGGTCAATGGGTTTGAAAATTGTGAAAATTTCTTCACAAATCATCAATAATACCCATATAGACCCAAAAATCTATGGATACCTATTACACAAGTTTTCCTGAGCCACTCTTCAATTGCCTTTATTTTGGACGGGTCTATAGATATCCCTTTGCTATTGATAACATGCCCAAAGAATGATACTTCCTCCTTCCAAAACTCAAATTTACAGCACTTTTCCATACAACTTCTCCCATAGAAATGACTTTAACACATTATTAATATACTCCTCATGATCCTCCTTGATTTGGGAGTATATCAGAATATCATCAATAATGACTACAAAAAATATGTCGAGTTAATCTCTAAAGACTCTATTCATTAAATCCATGAAAACTTCTAGAACATTATTGAGTCCAAAGGGCATCAATGTGAACTCATACGGTCCATACCTCATTTGAAATGAAGTCATGGGAATATCTTACTTCTTCACCTTTAGTTGGTGATATCCTGACTGAAGTTCCACCATATTAAAATAACTAAACCAACGAAGATGATCGATCAAGTCATATATTAGTGGAGGGAGATTCATTTTATTTTTCATGATTTTATTGATCTAATTATAAGCAATGTAGAGGTTCATTGATCCTTCATTCTTCTCGATTAAGAGGACTGGAACACCCCATGAAGAAGCACTCGAGTATATAAAACCATTCTCTATATTCTCATATAACTACTTCTTCATCTCTTCAATCTCTATGGTGGCCATTCTTTAAGGTGTCATTGAGATAGGCATTGATCTAGGGATAATTTAAATTGAGAACTCAACCTCTCAGTTATAAGGAAGACTCAGCAACTCTTAAGGGAATACATTAGTGGAATCTCTCATGATGGTAATTCCTTCAAGGACGATTCTATCCTTTTTCGTAATCATTTGAGCTAGATATGCTTCATCACAAGAAATAAATATCCAAAATTGAGATGAATATTCGAAAGGAGACTCATCTTCCTCCTTACACTTGTAAAGAATCATAGGATGCTTCAAGATGTGAAAAGTGATCTCCCTTTCCCGATGATTGATGTTGGCTTTGTATAATGATATCCAATCCATGCCCTAGATAGCCCCAAACTCCATTAAAAGAAGTATAATGAGATTTACTGGGAGGATCAGTTCACCAACATTAACATAGGAGGATCTATAAACCATGGACACAATGATTTATCCTTTCTTTGTTCTCACAAATAACTTTTCCTCCAAATTTTGAGGTTGTGTTTGAATAGTTATACTAAACATGCAAGATATGAAAGAATGCATTGAACCAAAATCAAATAGAATATTCTCTATTCTTGAAAGAATAACTAACATACATGTCACCACATTGTTTCCCAGTTCCACTTCAGTAGTAGTGATAGCATAAGACCTTCCTTTTTCCTTAGTGGTTTTTGTTGACTGGCTCCGAAAACCCTCAATGTAGGGAAATTGTTTTCATAATTCCCTGGATCCTTGTATTTATAACAATCCACTGCAGGTTGAGTGTTGATCTATTACTTCCATTATTCTTCAACATTAGTATGATTTTTCATATCCCTTTGACAGTTATTGGCATGATAACCAAACTTTCAACATTTGAAGCAATTCATGGTTCCCTTTAGACAGTTACACAGATGCTTCTTCCCACAATTTTTTTTGGGGAAAAGTCATTCTTCTTTACCTCATGGGATTTGTTTGATGAACCACCCATTTTGTTCTTTATTATTCACTTATTGTCACTTGGCCCATGATTCCACTGAGAGTCTCCAATCTTCATTTCAACCTTGAGGTCAAAAATGAACAATCTCCTCATAACTTTCAAAGTCTCTAATTTACAATGATTTTGGTAGACTCAAATTTAGATGGCTAAAGAGGCGTCCCACCTTTATTTCGATGTTTATGAAAAAGCCACATGCATGCCCTACAAGCCTTGTAATTTATTTTCATATGGCTCGATGGACTCATCTTCATTTTTCTTGAGTACGAGGAAATCTCTTTCCATCTTGAGACAGAGAGTTTGAGGAAAATATTTTTTGAAAAACATCCTACTAAATTACACACAATCAATGGAATCAATTTACTCATGGGACATTGTATTCTTGATCAGTGTCCACCACTGATCAACTTCCCGCTCAAAACAATAGACAACAAGTACAACCTTCTCTTCATCTGAGCACTGGAGGATGGAAACTATCTTTTCAATGGAGTTAATGTATTGTTTTTCGAGGAGGGTATCCAAAGATATTCTAAACCAAGGTGGCCTTTTTAGCATAAAATATTTTACAACAACGTGCACTTTCCTTGGAGGCGGATGGTGTTCTATATGAATCATGTAATTATTCATAAATCGAGCTAGTTGAAGAACTACATCCTTGAAGTTTTGAGCACCTGATCCCATCATATCTAGAATATCATTAGGTAAATCTTCACATTTCTTATGACATTGGTTGTTGGATTGTTTTCATATATTTTCCACCATTAAGTATGAAAAAGAACATATAATTAGAGGTCTTGAATACATAGCTATTGATTATAAAAAAACATAGAACATAAAAGGATAAACTTATAAATAAGAAGTATATCCTAAATTGTGATTTATCAAGTTTAAATCTAGGTTTTCCTTGATATATAAAATAATTTATATTCATAGGGGTTTTTATTATTTATCTCTTAATAATGGTTTCTACCATCATCATGAATATACCAAAGAATATCCCCCAGTTGTTTTGTAACGAAGAGTGCACCAAGGCCCGTTGTCGTGTACTAGGATACTTGGAGTCAAGCCCGAAACTCATGTCGTAGTATTCAACCCTAGGTACATCAATTCCAAAGCCGCCTCTACATGCTCGTATCTAGGAAGCGATGTATTTTCTTGATAAAAGAATTACTTAATACTCACCAAAATTTATGAATGTTTTCTTATACTTATTCTCATCATTAAAGTTCTTACTAAGGTACTCTATTCTTTATCTCCAAAAATAACTAGACTATACTCTAATACCGACTATAGTGACACAAGACTTTTTCAGATTTCATTACATTATTTTATGCATAATTATACATCCAAATACTATCCAATGCTCATTATGTCTAGTGTCTTCGAGGACTAAGTACATAAAACATAAAACACAAGGATAAAAAAACACTTCTTTATTTAATCTCCATAAAAATATCCTAACATCCTTTTAGCCCTTACATATACATAGTTTACCCTGGGGAATTCAATATGAAATGGATGAGCTGAAAATCCTAGTAATGGAATGAATATATGGATTCATTGTAAGCACTTGAGTTAAGAGGCATGAAATAATGATATCTAAAGCATGGAACATATAAAATTGTATCATATAAGAATGCTATCATATGAAAATAGAATCATATAAATGTGGAAGAATTATAAAACATTTATTTAGTATGAGTCAAGTCTAACCGCTAATTTCGTTTCCCATTTTAGTACGGGTAAAGGCTAACTACCAATCCCATTACACACCTCAACTCATAAAGCTTAAATTTACCCATTTCAATGGAGCACTATCTGGGTGCACCCATATCAACATTTTCAGGAATATTCATTCCACATAAATGATCAGTCATTATCAACCCTACATAAACATAAGGGTACCCAAGGAAATAATTGGGTACCACAATCATGACATAAAGCATAATCAATGGGTGTATTATGAAAGTGTCCGTGAAAGAAAGGCTTTAAATCAAACATGGATGTTCATAAGGTAAAATAGTCATATAACATGGAAAGAGATGTATAAAATAAGTGAAAAAATAATAGAAATTTATTTTAGAATCATTAGAATTAAAACATTTTTGTGCTGTTCTAAGGAAAATACTATAGAGATTTTACAATAAAAAAGAGTACAATCTCTTATATAAAACAAGAGTTGAATTGATAAGGTTTTAAAAATAAAAGACAGATTTTATAAAGTAAATGGTGGCTTAAAATAAAGGATAGAGTGCACTTGAAATTGGGAAATATTCAGGAAGATCCCATAAAATAAGTTTTCTTATTGTAATATTCTAAGGAGTGAATCTTTTAAAAGCATGTATTTCCCTAAAAGAGAGTAATGAAAGGGTCCTCATAAAAGAATTTTTTACAACAAAACTGAATTTATTACATGAAAAAAAAAACAAATAAGATAGCTCTCTTTTGATATAAATAATGATAATGAGACACAAAAAAAAACAAAGTAAGTTTGGGTAGATTTTTTAACGGATTATCGACAAGTTTTCAGGTGCATGTAAGAGGGCTTGATGAGAGGGAGAAGGGGTTTATCATCAATTATAAAACACGAGGGTAGTATGAGGGAGGTTCAAAAACATACTACATCATTAGGGATTACACATAAAATGGAATAGCATAGAATAAAATATAGATTTATGAGAAAAATGGAGAGGATCCCTTACGTTAAATCAGTAGGTGTTCTCCACTTGTTATTAAAGACCTCTCGAAACTTCTTCCTATGAGAACCTCTTAAGGGGAGTGGTTTTGGTATTTTGAAAAGGATATGGGATTTTGGATTTGGGGGTGGTTATTGGGGACATATTTGTGTAGAATAATTGGAATTCATATGGCTTGAGAGTAGTTAAGAGACGAGGGATTGAGGGGGGGGGGTATACTGGAGGAGAGGAGGGATTTCATAATATTATAATAATTAGATTATTTTTACTTCAGATGACAAGGAATATTAATAATTACATGAATAATAATAGTATTAAATTCATGTGACTTAAAATAAAAGATCATTTACATCATCCATGACTCAAGCATGATGCAAAAATTAAGGGTTGAGCATTTATTGTGAATTATTCGATTTTACTATTCATAAAAAATTAAATAGTTTAGAAAAATCTCAGAAATTCACCGTAACCATTATTCAACATTTAGAATCAAAAAATGAATTCTATTTTTCAAAAATAATTTTCTAAATATTATAAATTTAATATTTAATTAAAATCATAATTTATTATAAAAAACTAGTTTTAAAACATTTACTTACTTATTCTAAAATATAGGTGTATCATAATTTAAACTTCAATATTATTTTTATATTATAATAGGTAATGTTACTATCCATTATGTTATATCAATCTTCATAAGGGTATATTACTATTCATAAGAGTAGTTTATTATTCACCAAAAAATATGTTTTTCTTATCAGACTCAAAATAACTTACATATTTCAACCATGTATGTTATATTTTCCAAATTCAAACATAGAAGTAAAAAAAATATGTTTAAAGGTCATTTAGAACGTAGTAGTTCTATTCTTCTGTTTTCATGTGATTATGAGAAATATTTATAAGAATATAATTTCTATTTATAAAACTTTGGGTTGTTACTGATAGGCTAAAAAGTTGGGGAGAATTTCTAGTATTTTTTACTAAAAGAAATGTTTCTCAAATGTTAGGATATCCTAGAAAAAAATAATTATTATGAAGAACATGGTATTGTTGTGTGAAAGTCATTCAATGTTTGTGTGAAACACACCATTGAGTGACACTATTAGGAATTTACTATCAATTATGTGGTAAACTAGAATTCATCAAGTGAATGAAATTTGAACATAACGATACAATAAATGTGGTGTGAACTTATAGATTAGTGTGTTCAAATAATAATATTTTGAATGAGTAGTGAGCATAAATCCATTGAGAGAGTTATGAGATTTCAAATTCTGATTGGTCGTAATCAAAGTTGGTTAATGATTCCTCAATAAAACTCATTTATAGTGTCCATTAGTGGATTTGGTACATAGGAAAATTTCCCTTTTATTATTCATGGATGGAGCCCAGTGAGGGTGGACCTGTTTTTTTTTCTAATGTATAATTTTATTCTCACGTTGTTCTCTTCAATGTAAAGGAGGGAGAAGAGTGTTTTGTTTAACACCGAAATCTGATCCCAATATATAGATGTTTGAAATTATCATAATTTATTCACCCCCCGATGTGAAGTTATTTAACCTAGTTGGAATAATTATTTACTTCATATCTATATAGATACTTAATAATATTAATAATTTTCATTTATAATCTATATCTACATGCATATAAATTATTTTTAACATATTTTCTCACATCGGGTGTTTATAGTTTTCACTTTTATGACATGTTTTGTAATATAAGGGTATCATGTAATTCAACATCTAATTTTTATTATTAAAATAATATTAGTGTTATTATATTTTTTGAATTATAATTATTTATTAGGTTTACATTTCCTTTTATGAGTATTTCAGTCTATACCCTTGAGGATAAAATAAACAATAAGATCACATTGGTGACATTCTTAATCGACTAATGGTGTATTTATAATTATATAGTTTAGTATTGAGGGGTACCATCTTGAACCAAAGAAAAATCTACATTTTAATATTTATATAATATTATAAAATTGAATATGTGTTCATATTCTTCGACGATATAATTTCATAGAATTGTTCAAGTAGTTTTTGATCTGACAAAACCATAAACATAAAATCATTAGGGGATAATTATAAAGTGAATTATAATACTTCTTATCAAACCAGTAAAAAAATAATAATAATTTAATTAAATGGGATAATTCTTGCTTGATAATCATTAATTACATAGTATAATGAAATAATTTATCATTCTTGGTTAAATTGTGGGATAGTATTTTGAGAAGAATAAAACCTCATTAAGTGGTATTAATGTGTTCTATAGAGTGTTATATGGATTTTTGGATAAACTAATGTGGTTTTTATTTGAGTGGAAGTGATAAAATGGAATCCCCTTCAAAATTTAAAAATATATTTCATTTTAGTAAACATTGAATTTTTATTATAATGGATAGTTGCTCTCAAGAAATGATGCTCCAAAATTGAGAAATAATTTAGAGGACAACTGATAAGGTTGATTAAGGGCTCAACCAAATATGTTTAAAACATGTTATATGTCATTTAATAATATTTTTTAACATTTAATATTTTATCTTTTATCATAGAGACTTTTCATCCATAAATAAATTACACATTTTACTAAAAAGTAAAATGTACCATTTTAAATAAGTTGGAAAGATTGATTCCAAATTTAATTTTCATTTCAAATAATAAAATATCTATTATTTAAAAAGAATAATTCAAAAATAATTATTATATTATATATTAAAAAAATATATTGAGAAAAACATTACTTAGATTATATGACATTAAATATATGTTGTAAACTAGAATATAGAAATTTAATTTTATAATATAACTCAATAAATAAATATTTTTTGTTTATTTTTTAATATAAAATATATATATATATATATATTAACTAATGTAATGATATCTGAAATATGTGTATATTTTCCTATTCACATGAAAATTAATCTTTGAGACAAAATATTCAAATTGCATCATTTAATAATGTTGACATTCTCAGTCCTAAGATGAATGAATATTTTCCAAATTGGGATACCAATATTTATATATTATATTTAAATTGAGTATATATATATTGTAAAAATAATTTAATAAAAAAATTCATTTTTAAACATCATGTAATTTTAATATAATTATATATATACATTTGAATAATTGAATAAATATATATTAGTTTATAATTTTTAATATTTACTATTGTAATAAACTCTTAAAAATGATCAATTTATTAAGGTATAATAAAATAAAAACATTTAAATTGTTCCTTGAAAGGTAATATTCAAAAATATTACTCAATGAAAATATATTAATATAACTGTGTTAATTAATTAATTATTAATTTATATAATAATTTTATAACTCTTAAACCAAATTTAACAAAAAAAGTGTTATTTTATTTGGGTATTTTGTAAGTTTAGTGTTTCATTTGGCATAAGTTATTGATGATGTTATTAATTTCATGGGTACTCTTTATAATTATCTATCACTTAAAACCCATTTAATTACAAGAATATGAGAATATAAAATCATTATGTACGAACAACACCATATAAAATATGTTATGTTTTACAATAATAAATAATTTTCAAGAAATTATATATTTGAAAGTAACCCCTTTAAGTAAACATAACCACTGTGGAATGATTAATTTTCAAATTTTATTATAAGAAAGAATAGTAATCACCCATTAACAATGAATGAAAATAATTACAGAGTATTCATTTGGTAGAAAAGACAAACCTTTATGAATAGAGTTAAATAATGAGGCTAATAATTTACCGATGGGAAATTATGTTTTCAGAGGAACTTATGATGAACTCCATATAATTCAAGAAAGATCAATCCTCATTTATAATAATAATGAGAATAATATTAAAATATTTCATTAAATTCATCAAGAATATATATTTTTATAATCATAAATTATTTCTATTATAACATTTTAAATTATTAGTCATTTCTATTATTAATATTCTGATTTAGTTATATTAATAATTATGAAATATTATCATAATTGATTTATTTAAATTCATTATTTTTAAAAATTTTTCATTATTAGATTTCGATATTTTAATAAACATTTTTTTCTAATGATTCCTCCAATCCAATTTTATTAGGATAATTAGATTGATTTGTTTTGTGATAATGGTAGTTGGGACGAACTAGTTCTTGTGTGTCTAGTAATTGAAATGTGATTTATTAATAAATATATTAAATAATATTACACCTATCTATAATATCATATAAAAAATAAATATAATATAATAATATTATATTACTTTTATAAATTATTACATAATGATTCATTATATAATATGAATAAAATTCATTCACATAGGAGGTAAAAAATATCTCAAATGATAGATTGATATAATTATTTTATGAGTAAAAAAGTTTTTTATATAATGTTAGCACAACATGTATTGAAACATGTAAATTAATAAATAAAATTTATAATCATTTAATTATTTATTTTAACCATCCATGTATGGTGGTGAATAAAAATGAAATTCATTGTCTGTGGAGGCAGAATTGCGCACATTCACACGAAAATGGATTCATTTTATGAATGAATGATATTTAATGATAGTATATGATAATTAATAAATTAATAGTTATAATCTACCTATATTAATCTTATTAACCACCCATATATACCTATATTAAAAAACATGTAGGTGGGGTTGAAAAATGAACAACATTGCTTCATGGTGGTAGTTGACCTCATATACGTACGATCAATGTTTTTTATCAGTGTATCAAAAAGATTGAATAATGGATGATTTTTAAATATAATAACATTAATATATATTATTTATAGTTTATTTTTTATATTATATTGTTTATAAAGATATTATAATATGATGATTAAGATGAATGACCAATGAGTAAGAAATTCTATTGTTGGGAATACAAGATATATCTTTAAAATCCCTTTAAAAATTGAGACCTTAGTTTATATAATTGATACTAAAGCTATTCCAAATTGAGAGATAATTATAGTATCTATTATGAATTATATTATGTGGTATCGTTGTAGTGTGATGAAGTGGATGTAATCCTCTTTTCGAATAAGAAGGAATCATAAAGTACAAATTGCATTTCCATAATGAAATTTCACTATTCAATAGTTGAAGGATCTGAAAGAATAAAATAATCGAGTGGCTCATCCACAATTATGGAAGAATATTTTTATAATATTTTATTTCATTTACATTTAGTAAAATTCTTTTTATAGTTTTTACATTTATATCAGTATTTAATTTTTTTATAATCGGTAATTAGTTATAATGACGAAAATTAAAATTATATTTACATCCCAATTTGAAAAATATTCATTAAAATATAAAAATTGATTCATAAATGATATATATATATATATATATATATTAAAAATTTATATTTTAAATTATCCAAAAATACCATTTTAAATTATTTTTTTAGAAAATGTGTTTTTTTCATAAATTTATATATAAGTTAATATTATCAATGTAATTGATTTTAATGAAATATTTACATGGAAAATTTAATTTTATTTTTATTTAAAAATAAAAAAAACTAATTTTAACATAATAATATTTCATTTAATGAAAATATAGAAAAATATATTTAAATTTTAATTAAATTTTACATATTTTCTAAAATATAACCATAGGTCTCGTAACAATTGAAATATATTTGAATTTTTCTTTCTATTTCATAGATATACATTTGTTTTATTATAATGTTTAATAAATTTATTTATCTTCCATATATAATTTTAAATTCATATCATTTTCAAATATTAAGAAAATATATTTTTATAGTTCATGAAAAATTATAGTATTTCAAAAATATATATACATATACAAATATTAACATGATTAATTAAAAAAAATCGACACTGTACATAATTTAATTTTTATGATTTATATAATTATTTTTTAATGAAAGATAAAAAATTAAAAGAAAAACTACTTTTATTGTAAAATTTATTTTAAAAGAACTAAATGTGTTAGTCGTTATTTTCATGAATTGAAAATTCATTAGAAATTTATAAAATAGGTTTGATTATTTATAAACGTTCATGGAAATATTCACTTAATATATTAGGGATCGTTTTGGTTCAGTTTTTTCAGGGTGTGATAGTATTTCAGAAATGGTATTAATTTAGAGAAAAATATATTCTCCAAATTCATGGGGCATTAGATATTCATCCAGAAATAAATTACACAGTTTTAATAATTATTTTTTATACCTAAAAAATATTCATGATAATTAATATAAAAAAATTTCACTAAATATAATTTTTTTTGTGGTACTATCATCACTACATTTGGAATTAGGAGTGGTCTCATTTGTTCATGACTGAAACATTACATGTCCATTAATATGTTGTGCTTACCAATCATAATTATGAATAAGGTATCACGATCCTTCCTGGTCAATGGATGAACCTCAATGCAATCCATCATGGGGTGGTTATTTATTGAACATTAATAGTCATTGATCAACTAAAACATTATCCTACAACCCATGTTCATACCATTATATGTGATTATGTATAAAATAAATCATAATGGAAATTATATATTTATCACTTTTCATTATAGAACACTTGAGTCTAAATATTTAAATAAAAAATTATCATTTATCACCCAAAAAAATCATTCAGGAAATTTTTATTAAGGATCTCTAATTAATGTGAGTAATGAGCTACCCCATTTCATTTTTAATGTAGAAACGTCATATTCCCATCATTGATTTATCAATATATATTATAATACATCATCCAAAACATCATATTTTGGGTAATATTTTAGTGAAAAATATTCTCTTTAACTCTTTAAAATTTTATTTTTCATTCATTTATATAAAAGTATTTTACACCCTTTTCATTAATTTTGGTTTCTATTTTTGAATATGAAGAAACTATTCTCATAGAGAATAGAAAATATATATAAAAACATTTAAAACTATTAATATCCAAGGGTATTTTTATTATGGATCATTACAAGATCACAAATATCACTGAGAAATCTATATATATACCTAGAAAGATGTTTCTATTACAAAACAATAATTCATTCTTAATCAAGATAAGTTTATTTTAAAAAATTAGAACATAGTTTCTCTTTAATAAATGTCTATACCAAACTCCTGAAATGATCATCATGTTCTTCATATAACATCAAATATATAATAATATCATCTAAAATTACAACCATTAATTAAACAAGGTATATTTAATGTCTATTCAATAGATACATGAACAGTTTATGGGAATTTGTATGATCAAATGAAACCACAATGTCTTTATAGTTCCTAAAACATTTATAAAATGATATCATGGAAACATCACATATTTTAACCCATTACATATGTCATCATGATTGAATCATAAACATAGATATGTATTGGTCCTATCACAACTGATCAATTAACACATCAATATATGATAGAGTATATTTTTTCATGATAATTTTTATATGAACATGATAATCCTCATCGAGACACATTTATCAGTACTTATTAGTAAAAATAGAACTAGTCCACCCCATATTGAATCACCTCGGTGTATAAAACACAAATCTAGGATTAATTGTATGTACTTATTCAATTCCACTAATTCAATTAGTGACATTATATAATGATTTGTAGAAATATGTATAGAAATAGGTATAAGTTGTATATATAACTCAAAATCATGATACAAGGAATGGTCAGGGATCTCTTCTTAAAACAAATCAACATATTAATTCATAATCATAATATAATCAATAGTGAATTTCCCTTCCATTTAAAAACATTAAACCACATTATTGGATGTTGAGACAATAATAATGACTTTTATTACACAATATATATCATAGACAACCATGCATCAATATACAGTAATAGGTCAATTCGATATATGGAATTAATTGTCCCTTATCTAAATATTAATTTGGTATCTATTTATAAATACCCAACACATAAAAAATCTCACATTAAATTTAAACAATGGTAAAGTAGTTATATTTGTATTATGTAAATTCCTATAAACATTCATTAGAGAGGGATTCTATTCTATAATGCAATCATAGTACAACTTGGATATTTTAATGAAACATCAACATGTATCCATTGTGTATATGAATTAATATTCATAACGAGATAACTTTTTTTACACAATTTTTATATCTATAACTAAATATTATTTTTTTAATATGATTCATAACTCCCTACTCATGAATATTTTAATTATATCTACAATACCTCAAAAAAACTTATTTATTATCTTTAATATATAGAAAAAATAATAATAATAAGTAATGATTTTTTAGTAAATTATATCCTATGATTTTATAATATTAGACACCATAATTTTAACCTAAGACATTTTACATTCATATAATATTTCTTTATCTTCATCATATGTTATTTCAGTTTATATAATCTTACTCTGCATATCCTAATTTTAATAATTAATTAATAAGAACTCTAATTCCATGTAATATAATCCATTCACATTACACATATATAATACATCATGTAAATAAATTAATAATTTAATATAACATAAATAAAGTATTGAAATCAGAAGAACTCATGAATTTTTTATGTAAAATACAGACCAGAAAATAAATTTCATTATCATATAAAAAATTTCCATAATAAATAGTAACCTTTTAGAAATGACCTAAATATAATCTTTCTCGTAACTTGGGTAGTGTAAACATATAAAAATATGTGGTAATATTTTCATTTAGATAATAAAGATACAAAAGAGTACCAAATCAGAAGTGAGCGCGTGATGATAATATGGGTATGAGAACATAATATATCTTTTTAAAAAAGAAAATATACTCCAATAAAACATAGATAAAAAATTATATGGCATGGAATAAATATTCCTTAAATTAATAATAAATTTGAAATAAGATTCTAGAAACATTGGTCAACAATCATGACACATAATAATATGTCATAGAAATTATAATTCAAAACATTAATGCGTATATAAAATCATATCTTTTATCAAGGATCACTACCATGAAAATCCTCACATAGTAAGAATTGTTCCATATTTGTTTCGGATCACACCTTTGTCTCTTATCGGTCATCTGATGAGATATTTTGAAAAATGAATATAAGGTATAGTGATTTATAATTTTAGTATAACCCATTACATAATCAAAATATATACACATCCTTTAATATTTTAGATAAAAAAATAATTCCATCATATTATAATTAAATAATTTGGAAGAAATGGGTTTTATTATGATTTGAATAAAGAATAAAGAAATATCATATTATGAAACAATATGGATGCTTTCATTATAAAATATATATTATAAATCATAGAAATGACTAATTGACATTGAAATATAATGAAGATAATTTATATTTTTACTAGAAAACTAATTTTTGAAATAATAAGAAATAAAATTTAAAATATTGATAAATTTTATTTTAAAATAATAATATAGATAAAATAATTTGTTTAGAAATTACATTGAGAATCCTTAAAAATTAATGAGGAATACTAGTAAATAAAACTAAAAATATATTCATAAGAAGTTATCATATTAATAACATTAAAAAATATTAAATTTATACTTCAATAAAAAAGATAATAGTTTAGAGAACAGAATAATGAAAAAATATCAGAAGAATAATAATTTAAAAAAATTCATGTATAAAGAAATATTTCCTTTATAGAAAATATATGTTGAAATGAATATATAAATAAAATAGGATAATGACTGTATATATAAAGAATAAAAATTAAAAAATGAATGAATAGAAAAGGTATATTCAACATTCAAGAACCATTCAAATTAATTATGAAAAATGGGATTTGAAATGGTAATAAAGACAAGTAATCAACAGAAGTAACAATATGAGAGAGAAATATATTGTTTTTTTATAAAATATGAATATATAATTTCATCGAATTACAATTTAACAATATAAAATCAATAATTGTAAGTGATATTTAAAATAAGTCCACATATATTTGTAAACTATTGAATCAAATTCCAAAGAAAATGAGAACATTAGATGGGTGTATAAATAACATAAATTATATTAAAATTAGGTACTTTTAATTCCACAAAAGAGCTATGAACACCTATATAATAAACATATATATATTATTTTATAACATTATTCATATAAATATTACCATTTATACTCTTCAATTATAATAATACATTACACATATAGTAGTTATATAATGTTTAGTTTAATAATTAGATATTAGTAATTTTGATTACATTATAATAGTTTGGTAATGGAGATGTTCATTCTCATTATGTTATGAGAAGATTATGTGTAATAGGTTGTCATGGGTAAAAGAATAATTAATTTCTAATGATTTTATCATTCGAATGTTCATTTGATGGAATACCTTGTTGTGGTTTGTGGGAATGAAATCTATAACATGAATATTTCTATTACATTATCAATAAGAATATGATATTTATAATGGAGACTCATTTTTATGTGACACATAAAACCCCATATTAATTAAATAAATTACATATTAATATCATATAACACTATTATTAAATTTTTTAAACTTATTCATGATTAAAATGTTGATGTTGGAATAACATCATTCACATAGGAGGTTGAATTGAGCAAAAGAAGAATGAGTTATACAAGTGAATGAGTAAGAGTTTATAGTTATATAATAGTAGTTTTGTTTTCCAAAAATAGAATAGTGTTTAAAGAACATCTTTTCATTGTAACAATTTATTAATAAATAGTTTTTATAGGAATGTAATTGAAAATGTCAGCGAATAACATAGAAAATTACATCGATAAATTATCTCATTCTTGATATGTGTTCTATTAAATAAAAAATCAATTTTCCCAGAACTAAATGATAACTAATTTATAATTATTAATTATCTGATGAGTCATGGGTTGGGATTTAAGATATAATTCATGGAAAATGGTGGTTAGTGAGGGATTAATGATGGGTCCTTTTATGGGTGAGTTTTCAAAAGAAATATATAATCATTCCTTATAATAATGTTGTAATATTAAAATGAATGTTCCAAAAATTGGAAAATTAATGTATATTTTTCATTTATCATGTCATAAAAAAACTTAATTATAAAGTTTCATGATATTTTATGTCTATATAACATTTTTTAGTAATTTTATCTAATCTTACCTTTACCATACTAACTAAATTTTCTACTCAATTACATACATGTTGGCCAAAATAAAATTATACTTCATTACTAATATTAATATGATTAAAAATATTCGTGAAATATAATATTATAAAATTTATGAATATTATAGATTTAATTATAGAATAAAATATAATATATACGGTAAAATAATTTGTATAGAAAGATTACTTTTTAACAACTAGGTTCTCTTAATCATATTAGTTATCAATAAAAAATTAAATTAGACTTAATAATATTTTTATATAATTAGAACATATGTTAGATGAAATATTTAATCATTATAAATATTATTAATTTTCATAAAAAAGACATGTAGTACCCCTGGTTTCTAGTATGCAACAATTTCTTGATGATTTTAATGGTCATAATGTTTAGGGTGACAAATGGGAGAGTCGGGAGAACTTGGAATAAGATTTGGGGAAAAAAGGGACGTCGCAAGGGAGGTGCACACTTTGTCTAAACCGTGCAGCCAAACCCTACAAAGTTTGTGTTGGAGGCAGCAGCTTCCGCATGGGCAGTGCACATTTTGTCTAACTCTGTGGACAAACCATGCGAGAAGGGCGGTCGATGCAGTAGCTAACGCACGGTTAGAGAACGGTTTATCAAACCGTGCGAACTAACAGGGCGACCACTTAAAAGAGATCCTATAAAAGTGGATCTCACACGTTTATCCTCTAAGTGCCTCGTTTAATATCCTATGAGGACCTAACTCGGGATTTTGGTTCTCTTATGGTCAAAGAGGGTTCTCCCATCATTCTGGAGGCGATCTGAAGGCTTCTCTTGATGAATCGAATCTGGATTCTTGAGGTATGTTATCGTTCTTGTTTGGTTTCTAAGATATACTTAGATCTACTTCCCCTATTCTCTCAGTTTCATAGATATATTCCTGTTATTGGTAGATCTATGTGTGTGGATGCCAAACATGATGAGTTTTGGTTTTGGTTGTGTTAGGAGAAGAGATCTAAGGGGGATCCTTGGTGAACCACCCGTGTTTTCTTGTGCATTCTCTGTTTGTTAGGGTTTTCCACAAAACCATTGAGGTAGGTGGATTCACTCTTGACTCCTCTAGTTAGAATTTATTGGATTAGATTCAAATTGGGGTGTTTGAATGAAAATCATTTAGCAAAGCATGGAATAAATCTTATTTTGTGATGATTTATGGTTGTGATGAAATTGTGAAATCTGGGTGAATTGTTTTCAAAAATGATTTGTCTTCATGAATTTAAAATGTTTATTTCAAATTATGGTTTCTTCGAATGGTAAATGGGATGATGAATGATGTGTTTTCAATAAAAAGGGTTGTTTTATTGAAATGGTTTAAATTGGATGAAGACAGTTTGTTTTGATGGAAATGGTTTTCAATAAAATATGTTTTATTGAAAGGATGGTTTTGGAATGATTGTTGTGAATGTGTGGTTTGTGTTCATGTTGCATATATGAGGCTTGGGTGAAATAGGACCTTATGCTCGGTGCCAAGCGTTTAATGGAACATGGGAATTTTAAGTACGAGGCTTGGTTTTTATATGACCTTGTTCTCGGTGCCAATGGAGTAATGGAACATGAGAAGTAATTACCTTGTGATGACTTGGTATATCCATGGGAAACCGCTAATGAGTATGGAACTGTCATAACGATGCTTGCAAGGTTTATTTCATGAGTTTGGGAAATGGTTGGGTAGGCCCAAAAAGGACATTATGAAATGGTTTGAAATCTTGTTTGGATATTTTTATGGAAAAATAACTTGTTTGAAATTGGTTTCAAATGCACTTGGATATTTTTTGGTATGAATGGTATTGGAATCTTGTTTATATCTTGTTATAAACTATTTTGAGAATAATTTTAATATAAAATGTTTTTATATAAATGTTTCTAACTCTTCTATTCTAGTTGCATGAGTAGGGAAGTAATTGGGGAAAACCTACTGATTTTTATACTCAATACTGCTTTGGAACTTTGGTACTTTTGCTGATGTCATTTTCTGGGACACAGGTAAAGGGAAAGCATCTTATTGATAGTGGTTCATGGTGATTCTTGGGAGATGAGGCGGTGCTTGGTTCATGGAACTCGGTGTGGAGCTATGGAGAGTGTCTTGCCTTGTTTGGGGGCTTCTGTTTAGTATTACTCTTTGTACTTTGTTTTTTTGTTAGTTTGGTATTGGTTTTTGGAACATGGTATTTCTCTTTTGGTAATGCAAGAGTAGGTTGTTTCTTTAAAAGGCATCTTATAGTGGTTGTAAGTGATGTTTTGTTGGTTTATATCTCAAAGGGTAAATCATCCCTCACTTGAATTGAAACCCTTCGACTTTTATTTCCAGCCTTTGGCACCTTAGGAATGTCGCTTAAGACTAAGTAATGACTTATTTTATTCGTAAGCCAATAAGGTTAAGCAAGTCACTAAAAGAAAACACTAAAAATATAATTTTTTCTATGAAATATGCTATTAATAATATGGGTATTTTAATCACATCCCATTAATAACATATAATCTAACCATTCATTTTTATCAATACACTAGTATTATACTATATTATTGAATATTTAAACACAAAAAATTAATAATTTATATATAAATAACATGATTCTTTACTATAATATATAATTATAAAAAATATTTTATTTAATTTATTTGACTCCAGATGTATTTTTTATTGTTTATATATTACATCTAATATTTTTCTAAATATTACCCAAAAAATATAACTATTATATATTAATATAAAAAAATGGACATATATCTAAGGAATGAATTTCCAATTTCTATATATATTGTGTTCATATTAAATTCTTTTATATAGTCTTTAAATCATCTTATGAATCATTCAGTAAATTCATCTAATTAATTTATAATATTTATATTGTGTTTATAATTTTATGTTTTCTTTTTATAGACACAATAATATCCCTAATCTATATTGAATACCTTGAGGACAAGGATTTTATTTTTATGATTTATTTCGTTATTTGGTGTATTGTTCCTCTATTTTTTTCATCGAGATGGATGATATTGCCTTATGATAATGTAATAATATTTATCTAGAATTGTAATATATCTATGAATAAAATATAATATGTTAATTTTCATTTAGTATTTTATATTAAATGAAAGTAGACAAATACAATTTATTTAAAGGTCAATACATTACAAAATATTAATATGTTAAAAAATAATTCTACAAATGGGTAATATGTAGTGGAAATTTAATCGGATTTCTGAGGTTAATTATTTATTGAATTATTCCATGGATTTTCTATATTTAATGTTATTAAAATTATTTTAGATTATTGTAAAGGAACTATTAATTAACTCAGTAATTTAAATGTGTAATTGTGTATATTTTAACTACAATATAGTGGGTAGACCCTCAAATAATACATTATTATTCTATATATATTCATGTTATATCTATATAGATTTATATAAATTCAATATGTAATTTATTATAGGTATTCTATATATGTATATCTAACTATCATACATTGTATAATAATATTGTCTATCATTGTCTCATTGTGTACTATTAATTTTATATTTGACCAATAGTTTTCTGATTGTAAATTATTTTATCTTATTGAATATTGATCAATAATAGTTTTATAATGTGTGGAGCCCATTAAAATTTATATTCTTGAATATAATTTGTTTCAATATAATATAGACGTGTGGATGCGGTGTGTAATAAATACTGACTAAAAAGATAATTTTTTTATAATGAAATTACAAGGAAAATGTGTGAACCAATTCTATAAAAAACATATGTTATTGAAAATCATAAACAAATTATAAAATAATTAATGGAAAAACTAAAACTATTGGAATAACTAACTATTTATATCCTTCTTTGAATTGTATATACCTGTGTATCTAAATCAACCTTAAATAGAACACAAAAATTATTGATTATCTTATCCCATGATGAAATATATACCTCCAAATTGATCTTTATTATATTAATGTATAATTCCAAAACAATATTTTTTGTTTATCCATGATATATAATCCTCCTAAGAATCAACTCTAATCATTATATCATATCTTTTATTAATAAAAACCTTAAAATAATTGATTGGAAGTCTCTATGAGGAATTTATTCTGTAGAGGGGAATTGAGATAATTATATAATTTTTAATATTTATCCATATTCCCTTACAAACTATTCAGGATTTAAGAAGGCACTAATTCTTGGTATCACAAAATGTCTATAGTCACCTCATGGGGCTCAATTATATCTTGATCACTAGCATTAATATAATCCATATTAATACCGTCAATTATTTTTTAATGGAACAACCCATAATTCTACACACTTTTTTTCCTCGCATAATGATTTGGTTATAAATGTGTTTCTATGTTTGAGTAATATTTTGGATGCCTTATTCAACCATGTGAACTAAAAAATTCATATAAATAATATTAACTCAATTTCACATTCTCAGGGAAAACCCATAAATCATGTCTACATAGGCGCCCATCTCATAGATCATCAAAATAATACAGGGATCATGTCTATACCCATTATTGGTTGGTAGTCTCTCTCTTTGTCACTCAAATCGATATCCCCAAATAACCATAACCCAACATAAAATTTCTATTTTAGACTCATCAGGGTCAATATTCTCTTTCCAATTTACATTAATAGTTGATAAATAGGTTTGAATTTTAATTTGACCCGAAGTGTCTAAGTGATCCAGATACCCTTGTATCAGAGCCAATTTTTCATTGAAAATAATAATATTCTTATGAATTTACTCGAATGGTACCTTTAATGATTATTTTGGATAGATCTATTTCTAGTTCATATGACATCCTCATGTGACACAAAATTAGATTCATTGATTATATCCAATTACCCTATATGGAAGAACCCATCAATGCCCACTGACCAAATGAAAAAAGTTTTGCTTAATTGTACTCAACAAAGAAACTTCTATATTTCCAAATATGTGCCCTAGATTCAAATCATGATTCATAGTGAAAGCATTTTTCTATATGAGGTAATGTTTTTTTGGTTTCATTCAAATCCAACTAAAAAGATTCCTATAGTGATATTCTATAAGAAATTTATATAGAATTACCATCCTCCTTTGTTTTATATATTATATCTTCCTATGTAGGATCATCTCCACTTCACACTACCATTCAAATAGATTAATACTGAGGATTAATAATTATTTGGTCCAAGGAATAACTAATTTGAACATTTTTATTTAGACATACATCCCACACTGACACTAAAACATTTCCATCAATACCTGTGCCTGAATCTGTATCTATATTATGGTTATAGTTCATGATCTTAGGAATACACACAACCACCATGTGACTTAATCTCACTAACAGTGATCGTAAATCTACCTAGCTCTAAAAAAACACTGATTTCTTTTATCAAGGCTCCCCCAAAATTGTGATCGAAGAATAATCACCTAGAATTCATGAAACATGAAATTCAACAAAAATATACAAGGAAATATGGAGGTAAAAATGAGTTCTACTATCGAGACAAAGATATTGACAAACTATGTTTTCTTAAAATAGAATAATTGATGCATTCTGAAATTTAAGAGGGAGTTCTAATAAACAATCCCAGATCACCTTGGTAAGGGTATATCTTTTCATATGTTTATCATAATACCGCCAAAATAAGTAAAAAAGGATCTAATGTAAACATAAGGGGATCTATACTATGTTTGGAAGAAATCATTATCTGATTGAAAATGAATCATGAAGTTCAAATTGTTCTCAAGTCCAACAATTGAACATTATTATAAGCACTAAGATTAAAAAAACACATCGAATGACTCCATTGAAAGATTTAATTACAGTAAGTGTGAAAAAATGGTCAGATTTTGAAGTTTAAAGGAATTTGTAAACACTAAATATAAGAGTGAGAGTTACGAGAATCCATAAAACATGGATATAACATTAGAGATAAAATAAATATGAGGGAAAGGGTAAGGGGTATCCAGGAGAGATAATGGGGAAATGAATATGGATGGACACCATCAATGAACAAAATAATGCTTTCCCCCATTATAGGGGTAGGGCACTCTACATTGGTAATCACCACCTAGTTATGTACATGAGTCCTATCAATTAATTATATCACACTTATAACTACTAATTCCCTCCTAATAAATAATTTTGTGTAAGGTAATGTGGTTACCTATGAATGAAACAATTTGTGATTATCATAATTCATATGGGATTTTATAGAGTAGTATTATTAATTATGTAATGACATTTAGATGGAATATATTTAGTTATTTTGGTGTGTGATTTGGGTTTTTTCAGCATGTTGTTGTGTTTCATAAATCAAGGATTCATGAGGATTGATAGTGTATACAGTTTCTTATGATCATGATGTGTTTAAGAAAAGTGAATCTTGGTGTTGTTGATCATCAAGAATTGTAGATATTTATTTTTTCCAATATCATACAGGTAGGGTTGACTATTATTGAATGTTGTGACCAAGGATCACTGATGTGATGAAAATCATTGTCTAATATAACCATGGGTTATGATAGAGGATATAGGATGTGTGTTAATATAATGATGGTGAGGTAACTAACCAATGTACCCTGAGACTGTTGGGGATAGGTGAACCCAAAACTAGAACCATATGGTTGTTTGACCACATGATTCTATGAATTATCATATATAGTTAATCACTATAAGGTTTTTTATGATGAGGTCAATAATTTCGTAGATTATACACTATAGTTATCCACATTTGGTAGTGGGTGATACCACTTTATAGAATCATGATTATCCCAATGTATGATGAATTTATTAGGCCCAATAGAAAATTCATGATAATGGATACTTTTTTCCATGATAGGGTTTTCGTCAAGTTGTTTCCTCAATTTATGGAGAAGTTGTTTTATGAACATGGAACATGTGAGGTGATTTATAGAAGTGTCAATATGGAATTATAGTTGGAATAGAATGTTTAAATTAGTTTCATTTGGGATGTGTTTTCTAGTTGTGTGTCATTCAATAAGAGATTATGTTCACTTTCTTCAAGTCATATTGTGGATGCATTGTTGCTTTCTAGAACTAGCTAAAGTAGGTAAAATATTAGTCATGGCCAGTTAAACATGTAGTGATCAAGTTGGGAGGTGTCCATGGGATGCTATTTCTTGAAATTTTACACACACTAGTATATTTATGGGATTTATCATGTTATATAATTGGTTGTGGCATACTAATATCCTAATGACACACTAAATTAGCCAAATGGGTTACATACAGACTATAAAACTCATTTACATGGAAGGAGTAATGTCCCATCTATTGGAGTCTAGTGAATATGCGAGTGAGAATATTCAATTAGATGTAAATCAATATATATATAGGGGTCATTTGGTTCATCGGTGACAATATGGTACCATAATTTGTCTACTTTATATACGTATATATATCATCATAATTTACTAGATTATTTCTGTTTTTAAATGAATATAATGGTATGTTAGATGATTAATATTTCATTATATGTATATATTACACCTTATTTTTTCAATTTATAGAAAAAATCTTACAATACTAGTGTTATAGTTATTAATAACCATTAGAGGGTATAATCACCGCACTTTCATCTCTTAATACATCTCTACAAATTGGTGATCATTCACATATATAGAGTCTCACATAAAGTCATATGGATATAAAATATCATTAATGTATAGTAAAATACGTTGGCATGTTATAATTTATATCCTATATATCTCATAAGATATATCTATTTTAAAAAGGAATAATTGGTATATATAATTTTATTCCCACCAATCACATAATGATATATATAAATATATATATATTTGTGTTCCATAATAATTTAAATACAATATGAATTCCAAAAATATTATATCATTAACAAATTATGGAAATAATCATAGAATCTAATCTAATAAATTATAAATCTAGCTAATTAAACATTTATGATCAAAATAAATTGTAGGGTATTCACACATGAGGTTCCATGAAATACTAAATAAAATGATTAATTATGAACCTCAATCAGAGATTCACCACTATAATAAAATTTCAAATATTTCAAGTAGATAGCGATTCACACACAAATAATAGATCAGAGTAACACTTATCATCTTTTAGACATAGACTTGAAAGAATCAATTCCTTCAACTCACAAGAATTTTCCGACATTATTATATCTAGACAACTTGTGTATCTTTACATATTAGTCTCAGATATTTATTATTATATCTAGAATACCCTCAGGGAAATATTTCAATTGAGTCCCTCCATATATTTTTAATTTTTCTATTATTTATCTTATTTATGTATATCAATATATTTTCAAAATATTACTATTTCTCTGTAATATAAGTGTACTATATCACCAAAATAACATCATAATTTTCAAATTTATTTTCTAGAATAAAATATAACTGAATAAATAATCACATCCTACAATTACAAATCATCAAAAAAATTCCTCTAGTAGCATTCTGTAACATCTAGAGTATTTGTGAAAGGAAAAACTATGTTAGATATAAGACAATACACACCAGAACAAGTATAAAATAATAATTATATATTGTAATTTAAATGATACCATTGTATCCTTACCATTAAAATATAGTGTTTTCACATGATTAACCAGATTATGGAAATATTTTTTTAAAATGTAAATATAATAAACTATTTTGAGACCTAATAATTATTAATGAAAATAAATCCCTCATTGAAAAAATGGAAATCGTTTTCTGGAAAACTAATTTAAATTTCACAAGTGTGTTTAATTTTAATAAAATTATAAAATACCACATTTTTATTATATTAATAATTAATATATATAATATTAAATCTAATGTTAAAAATCATTCCAACGTTCTTTATAAATATTATATAATAATAAATCTAGTTCTATATTTAGAAAAAATATATTTTTATGCAAAGAAGTTTTATCTTATTTTAATGGAAATCAAGACTCAAAAATAGTTTTGGAAAAATTTCGAAATTCTATTAGACAAATATAATTTTCTTTGAAAGAAGAATATCAAAATTTACATTGGATTATTTTTTGTATTATTTTTGATAAGTTTCATGTATTGATGAACAATCAAAAATACAGAATTTTAGGTGAAAAAGAATATATTTATATATAATTTATAATATTAAATAAAATTAATGGAAAATTTTTAAAGTAAATTTAGACCAATTTTATATTAGATAATAAAAATTAGTTTATTATAATAAATACCAAATTTTAATTTTATATAAAAACATTTCTATCGTTTGTATTTTTTAACTTTAAAGACAAATTTTCTTATTCTTCCAACTGAATTAATTTTAAATTATTTTTAGGAATTTTTGTGTTTTCGATTATAAAAATGGATTCTATATTTGGAATCATGTGGTACATTTTTTTAAATTTTATCATTTTATTTATGTACAACATGTTTAGTAAACATAGAAATTTTTATTACCATGGTTAAGGGTAAATTATGTAATTATGTGTAAAATTAACAATATAAACATTAGAAAATTACACTTCAAAGGTTACAAATTTTATAGTATATGTGATTTTTTACTAAAAAAAGTCCTACCTATTTTATGACCTTTATTATCAACTTATAAGAATTTATAAACATTATATTATATTATTTTAAATAATATTTAATGATATTATAAATATATTTTAATAACTATAACATTTTTAATGTAGAGTAATTTAAATTATATCATAGATAATAAATAGTCATCATAAATTTAAAATAATTATCTATATAAGAGTAATTTATTTATTGTTTTTAGTGATAAAATAATTACCTTATATGATGAAATAATAATGATGTAGGTTTTTTTAATTTAAAGAAATATCAAATAAATCATATTAAAGATATTAAAAAAATATTTTATAAAACAATAAATTTCATTCCATAATTTTAGATATGAATTTTAAAGTTGAGTAATGTGTTGGATGAATTAGTTCTATTATATCTTATTATAATGATATTTCATAAAATTTCAAGTAATTAAGAGTTCCAAAATGTCATTTATGATATTTTAAAATTAATAGTATTATATTAAATGAAATAATTTTTCTATAGAAATAAAATTCTTCTAATTGATTCGGATATGGTTGATTTTATTTTTCATTGATTGAATTATTATTCTTTTTCCATTTATTGTAATATATATACTATTAATGTGTACAAAACCTTGTTTTCAGTGTCAGAGTTAAAGGTGTTAAATATAGGTTAAATCCAAAATATAAGGATTAAATTTTAGTCATGAAATGAATAAATTTCAATGGATAAATATATTTTGACCAATAATATTCCTATATTATAAATAAATTAGTTTTGGACCATATTTTTTTGAAAACTAATTTATATTAATTTATCAATTTGAAGAATTCCAAGAGTTCCCTTCACCTCTATTATAAAGGGGAGCCTCTTCTCATTATAACTTCACATTTCAGACCCTATTTGGTTCAGAAAAGACCTTCTTAAATACCTTACTGTAATAAATATCCACATTATATAGCTCTTATTTTTTGCGTAACACTATATTTAATAGTCTTAAGGTGTAAATAAAAGAAGATTGTTTGAAGAAAATGTATTTTTTATAATAATGTACTACCTTTTTATTTCTTCTATCACTTCCTTGAATTATTCTTAAACAATGAATCAATAATAACTCCACTTTAATAAATACAATATAATTTAATTAATTAAATATAATAAAATGAATCTACAACCACTTCCATGAAATGTGAAAAAATATCCGTTCACAAGTACGAGAGACTACCACCACGCAAGCTGGTATAATTGTTTTCCATCACAATATCTCCAGATAATAAATAATGATGTAATTGATGATTTATATTATATTAATGAAATATATATCAATACTATGCAATAATATATCATTGTTGTCCATAAATTTCGTTGCACACCAAAATGAAAGTGTCGGTTATGCGTAAATGTGAATTATCACCTCCACAAAGCGATGTGATTCATTTTTCAGCAACACATTTCATGGATGACTTATATAAGTATATTTAAATTATTAATATTATAATTATTATCTTATAATAGTTATGTAATGATAATATTATAATTATCTTCATTTTATAATGTTTATTTAAAAAACAGAAATGTTACTCATGCATACGTGTCGCTTAACATCCCAATTATTGTACCATACATCTTTTTTCAAATCCACTTATAATTCATGGATTTAAAAGTAAAATTGAAATATAAAATTTATTATTATTTCATTAATATTATTTTTTGGATGATATAATTTTGAGAATTTTGACTGTAGACATCATAACAAAGTCATTTGGGGCTCATGTATCAAATATCATAAAAACGTATAATATGAACATAAAAAATTAATTAATTGTTATAACACGGTAATAAGTGATATAATATAGTAAAAAAATAGAAAAGGTTTCACAATAATTTATTTAATTAAATATTTTTTTTACTCAATAACAAAAAATACATTCATGACCAATCAGACTTACACTAATGCATTTCATCTCAATTTAATTTTACTGATTCATGTATGATATTATGAACCTTTATTCTATTTTTAAGGAAATATATATCCCCATTAAAATTATAAAACAATAATTTATCAATACTTCTGATATTTAGTGTTATTTTTAATGTCATTCATCAATGGGTTTTGGCATTCATGTGTTTCCTAATTGACAAGGGGTTTCCATTGTAAAACACATTCTTTTATATATTTCCTTCAAACTCTCTTTATTACATTACCTTGATTTTAAAATTATATTATATATATTTTCATAATTAAATCTTTATTTGAATTTATAAATGATCGATGGGATAATTTAATATGTAATAATTATATTCTCTATTCAGTTATATTAGATTTTGATCAAATTATTATTTCAATCTGTAAGTGATTTATAGAGGTTCTATTAGGGTTAAATGTGATGATGTCCCAAAAAAACTACATGAATTGCATGTTATTTATAATGAGTTCTTATTCTTATTTTTTAATAACATAAAATAAAGTATGTTTTTTAAAGAATTCAATTTACCTTTACGGGGAAAATTTTATGTTATCAAAAAATGTGACGCCCACGGGTTTTCATGTTTTTAATAAACTAGTGACTCACGTTCATTTTATAGCCCTTATATAGATTCTATTCTAATCCCATGTTTTAAAATATTTATCACATTATTTTTGAGATAATATTGACAAGGATTTGATCAAAGGAATTATTTTAATGATTTTTCATAAGGAGAGACCTTATTTTATATAAAAAGTGTATCTAGTGGTGAAATAATGGACAATGAGTATAAGTGTCCACAAGTAATGTATGGTTTTTCATTTTTAATTTGCTTTCCTAATTATATAACACTATAATATGAAAATATAATCAATTGTAAATTTATAGGAAAAAATAATAGAATATGTAATGTTTGAGGTTGTGTTCTTATAGTTTGTATAAAATGAAGGTTTAGAAAACATTGGGGAATAATTTGGTTTATTTGTAAATATAGATATCATAATGAATTTATAATTTTAAGATTGAGAATAAATTTAATGTCTTAGATATCCTTTTTGGGATTTATTTTATAAAATTTTAAGGTGTTAATTGGAATTTGTGGAGATATTTATTTTTGAGGAAATTATAAGTTATTACTTTTTAGGATGAAAAATGAAAGGTATGTTGTATGCTACAAGGTTAAAAATTGTAATGGTTATTTTTAGGGATTTTTTTTCATATTTTATAAATTTTATAAATATTATATTGTTTAAGAAAAAGGATAACCCATAAGATGGTTGAAAACGCATCGTGTATGGAATGGATGTGAGAATCAAACCCACTATATAAGGGAGACAATGGTTCATCACCTACCGGTGGCTAACATGATGTTTTAATTAGTATATAATTTTTATTCAAGTTAAAATTATTTTATTGATGAAGAATTTTTTTATCTGGGGAACGTGTTTTATTATTGAATAGATAACCTTGGAATTCAAAAATGATTAGGTGATTAAGTGATTAATGATATTTTGGAAGATGTTCACTATTTTGGGAGTCCTATATTACCAAGGTATATGGAATAATATGTGATTTTATTAGGAATAAATGTTTAATTATATATTGTTTAGATATATGAGTTAACTTTTGAACTATGATGATTCAGGTTATTTATGGTAATGATTTTTTTATCTTCATGATTACTATAAAAATAATTCTTTGTAGGATAATTCATGAGTAATTGATTTTTTTCGGAGATAATTATTAAAATTTATCCATGAAGAATATATGATCAATTACTTCCCTATTTTTGATTCCATATTATTTTGGATTATTTTTTTACATTAATGATAATTGTTTTTAGTATGTTGAACATTGAGTTTCCCTATTGAATTTTTCGTGATTTAATTAGTTTTTCAACAATATATGGTTCATTATTTTTTGAAGAATTATCTAATATTAACCTAACCATTTTGGTTTTGATTAATGAATCATGAAATGATAAATATAAAATGTATCGTTTATGAATTATTTGATTCTTTCTATGTTGATTCTAGTGCTTCAATCATGAAAAAATCATCAGAATACTCATTATTTAGAGAGAAAGAAGAGTTTGTGGTGGAAATTTATAAATGGATAAAACTCCAAATTTCAAGTAATAATATTTATTTATGTTTTTAAACAAGTTAGAAAAATCATTCCTAAACACTATGAAAAATATCTGAAGTGCACTGTGTTGCATTTGTTGTCAATGAGGCATGAGGTTGTCTTGGAATGAATGGAAGTCAAGGAATGTCAAGATGTGAATGAAAAATGTTGTGATGGTGTTGGTGATGAATGGAGAATGTCCATGGTACTAAGATGCATGTCACTTAGGAGATTCACTAAGTGGCATAGGAGATGTTGTTGAAACATTCTCTAGTGATATCTGACGATTGTTGAGCTGCTCTTTAAGTTCAAAGAACTTGTATCAACTAGATACAATGTCACAACAATGTTTGAAGACCATGCATTGTACTGACAATGCATGAGGAGATGAAGAGAGCCATCCACAACTTCTAAGTGGATGAAGTGAGATAATGAAGTCCATGTACTAATTCTTAGTGCATGATGAATTGAAGATGATCCAGCTTGATCTCTGGTTGGATCATTGAAGAATGTTGAAGAATTATTTGATTCGGGAGCTTCGGTTGATGAAGAACCTTCGGAATTCCCTCCTAAGTTGTGAAATGTTGAAAAGTTATTAAGAACATGAGGAGGAGATGGGAAATTCCTAAGAAGAAGAAGAATTATGAAGAAGATGTCTTGAAGTGGCATTTGGCATATGGGGATACTTTGTTTTTATACAAAGTCTTTATTCCTATACTTAGCAAAAATTAGGCCAGCCAAGGCCAGCCCACGGGTTCAACCCCAAGGCACTTGTGGGCCTAAGGCGCCACGCCCATGGGGGATCCCATGGTGCAAGCACAAGGCATCAGGGGCCGTTTATAAGCCCCGAGGGCACGCGGTGGTGAATCCCGCGCACCCGAGTGTGCATGGTGGGCGCTAGAGCGCGCCCGCAGGAGGCGTGAGTGGGTGCCGAGCGCGCCCGCAGAGAGAACCCGATGCGGGGCGGCACCGGGAGGGGAGAAGTTCAACTGAGCCGAGGATGGCACGCGATGGTTGATAAGCCGCGGAAAAACCGCGCTTCGTTTCGATGTGGGACGCAGGATTTTCCCGCAGAAGAGATCCTGGCCGCCCATCCAATCGCGCGGCTGATCACAGCCGCTCATCGCATCCCGCGCGAGATCTTCTGATCGCGGCCGTTCGATGTATTTCAAATGCCGCATCCGACGGCTCTGAGGCATCTCCTTCCTCGAGCTCAGCCAATGGCCACCCGAAGCCACCCATGAGCCGCTGACGAACCAGACGCCATCCGAGCAACGTTTTTTGAGTTCCTGGCCACCATTGAAGGAGCCGAAGTGTCCTTTTTGATCGTCTGAGCCTACTGATCACATTCATGCTTAAAAATACATTTGCATGCAATGTATGAAAAATTTGGAGTTCTGCCGAGGCAAACGAAGTTGCCGAGGCCTCGGTGTATTCGTGCTTTGCGTGGATTGTTTTTAAACGAAGGTATGCATGCATTTGCATGCGCATGCACGTAGAGGAATTAAAAATAAAGGAATCCCGCGTGAAACAGAGGAGAAACAAGATTTTGGAAATCTTGAAAACCCGAGATATTCGGGAGTTTGAATTTATATCTCACGCGGATGAACCGAGGCCCTCTGCCTATAAAAGGAGAGCCTGAGGCATAGTTTTTGCTTGCTGATCTGTTGAAAACTCGAAGTCCCGTGAGTGCCATATGTGCCTTGCGAAGTTTTGAAGCCACCGCGCACACTTGCGCGGCTGAAGATCCAGAGTCACCCGAGGCTCTGAAGGAGGTCCCTGCCCGCGTACTCGCGCGGTAGAAGGAGCCCTCACTGCCCGCAAACTTGCACGGCAGTAGGAGCCTGCGCGGCCCTTGTGGCCTTGTGCACGTGCGCGGCCAGTGACACCCACACCCAACGTGGTGTTTAAAGTGAGGAGAAGGCCACACCACTTGCGTGCCTTCATTTGATGTTCAGGTGTGTGCAAGAGAAGGCCGAGACCACACTATCTGTGTCTGAGCTAAATGAAAATTGAAGAACACCCTACAGGCAGTGGGTGTGCAAAGAGGAGGAAGGCAATGCTTGCACTTTGTGTGTGCATTTGAAAATTAGGCCGCGGCCTTTATGTAGGTGCACATATTGAAGAACAAATTAAAGTGTGTGTGCACAAAAAACAACACCAAGTGGTGTGTGCCAAGTGAAGTGGAAGACCATACTTTGTGTGTGTTTAAGAATTGGAGAAGGTCGTAGCCTTGGGTGTGTGCAAAAATAGTGAAGGCCAAATACACAATCATTGTGTGTATGCAAAACAAAGAACAAAGTTGTGTGTGCAAAACAACAAAGTGAAGTAGCCGAACCTCAGTGTGTGCTAAGTGGTGTGTACACACTAAGAAGGAGAAGAAAGAGAATACTCACACTAAAGTAAAACACACATTTATGTGTGTAAGCAAATTGAATTAATTGTGTGAAGTTCAAGGAAGGTGTGTGCTTGAAGTGATTACACCCTTTGTGGGTTTATTGCACCGAGAAGAAGAAGGGGAGGGCATGCATGAATGCATGCACGTGCGCACGTGAACAAAGCTAAATCAGGTTGTGTGCATTTGAGGAGTCCAAGACCAGGAGATCTTGAAGATATTGTGATGCCATGCATTCAGTGCATGAAGTTGAACTGATGTGAGACTGGACCAGACCAAAGTTAAAGATATCAGTTGTCTGAGTATTCAGTAGTTGAAGAGAGAAGCCAGGTCATCCTGAGAAGAAGGAGATAAATCCTGAGCAAGACGAGAAGACCTGATCATCACAAGTGATCAGAGGTACAGAGCAAGGCCAGCAGTCTTTATCCCAGACTGCTGAAGATACTTGAAGAGCTGAACAATAAGAAGAGCTACTCGTGTGACTCGAGGAGCAAGGAGAAGACCCTGTGGGACTCAGGGAGAAGAATTCTTCAGTGGGATTCTGGAGCAGGCCAGTGGGACTCTGGTAACACTGTGTGAAGCAGTATAAAGACCCTCCTTTGGGACTCAGGAGAGATACGGTGGGAAGCTGTATCGACCATTGTAATACTAACAGATTATAATGGGAGAATCCATGCTGGGAGAGCATGGCAAGGATGTAGGCCTTTGGTGCCGAACCTTGTAAATCCTTGTGTCTTGTGCCTTTTCATTACTGCATTATCCGGGAAATGTTGAGAGACATAAGAAGAGTGGATCGATGCCTTAACAATCCATAGATGTTTAATTGATTAAGAATCAATTAGTAAAAAGTTTTAAAGGAGCACTGATTCACCCCCTCCCCCTCTCAGTGATTCACACTGATCTGGGAACTTCAATTGGTATCAGAGGGAAGGTTACCTCTAAAAGATCCAAGGGAGTCTTTATGAAGTGCAGATTTGAGGAAACGAGCGACCAGCCTCAAATGGTGATATCTGCCAAGACTCAGAATAATAGAAAGAAGAAACAGGCCAAGAAGATGAAGAAAGCCTGTCCTAGCTGTGATGAAGTTGAAACAATGAATGATCTTCAGAGTGCACTCAAATATCTTCAGAAGATAGTTCCCATGGAAGTGGAAAAGTGTATAGCTACAGGCCTCCTTGATCTTCATGAAGAAAAATTACAGCTAGAAGATGAAGCCAATTCTCTGGAAGTCCAATTGGCAAAAAGGGTTGGCATAACCAACACTCTCAGAAAGCTGGTGAAGGCTAAATATGAAACTGTTTCTCTTTGCAATGAAAGATATGAAGACACTGCTGAAGAATTGCAAAGAAGCCTTTCTGAGAAATAAATCTTTATGATAATGATCAAAGAAGTTTTCCATGCACTGGAAAAGAGGCACAAAGTTTCAATGAATGTCATAGATGCTCAACTTGAAGACAAAGTAAACAGGGTAAAGGAGCTTGACAATTCATTACAAGAAATGAAGAAGGTGCATGAAGACCAGTTAGAACAGCTGAAAGAAAATTGGGAAGGAAGGCTAAGAACTACTGAGGATGAGAAGAACTCCCTCAATATGAAATGCTTCGAACTAGAGGTGATATTGAAAAATCTGCAATCACCCAAAGCTGAATCCTCCCAGTCAGCTGAAAGAAGAAATTTTGCTACTCAAGTAAGCTTTGAGAAGGATTATTCTAAGAGAAAGACATCCTCTAATAAAAGTGCAACATCTTCTATAAAGAAGGTACCATCCATACCATCTTGTACTGATGCTTCTATTTGTGTTTCCACAAAAAGTGCAGGATGGAAGAATAATTCCAAACAAGTATGGATGAAGACAATGAAGAAATAATGCTCTCCTAAAGCAGCACAACAATTCAAGACAAGTACCCTACAATCAGAAGGAATCAAAAGGTCAAGATTTGTGGGTCAATGTTGGTGTTGTAATAAGTACGGGCACTGTGCAAAGGATTGTTGGTACAATCCACTGAATGTAAAAGCACAAAGGAATCCCATGCTAAGGGGGAGCAAGCTAGAAGGAAGGATGAAACATCCACAGATCCAGAGACAACTGTTTACTGCAAATAGATTTGGATTACTTGACAACATCTGGGATGGTTGCAAAAGTGGTCAAAAATTTGATACATATCAATCTCCGAATGTATCCGAAGCTGGAATGAAGAGAAGATCACTGAACCTGGCTAAGAGAGATTCCTTGGGATGCAAGCAGAAGAAAGTGTAAGATGCTCCCAAGAAGAGTTTGAAGAATGAAGAGAAGTCCTTGGAATTGAAATCCAAGAAGGGTGATGCATCCAGAAGGACCACCAAGAAAACATGCTTCTACTGTGGAAAGAAAGGACACATCATGGACCTTTGTAAAGAAGCCATGAAACTAAATAGAAGCAGACTGAACTCCAAAAGTCAATAAATCCAGAAGAAGAAGGTATTTATTGAAAATAAGTTGCCTAAGAGAGGTAGCTTAGCAGCATCCAATGAACCATGTGGAACTTCCAAAACTGAGGCCACTCTTCCAAACGATTTACTAGTCATATGGCCAAATCAGTTGCAACTTGCCAAAGATCTGCAAAAAGCTGAAGATAAAGTTCTGGCAATTGCTAAGGAAAAAGGGAAGAAGAAGATTTCACATGAAGATGTTTTGAGAACCACACCAGCACAATCATCAATGAAGATCAAATGTGCAAGTGTGAAGACTGGTGAAAATGGGACATCTCGGTTGAGAGAATCTTCTCAAACTTGTTGTTCACATTGATGAACCAAGGAGGTTCCATATTATTCCCTTATACTCTTGGTATATACATGTGCTAACATTGCAAGGAATTGAAGATGATGATCATTCTCATCTGGAGGATGGTTTGGACAGAACGGAGTGCACCCCTTGAGGGGGAGCAAATCTGAAGAAGATGATGTTCTGAAATTAATATCATCTTGAGAAAGTAGATGAAAGGGGGAGCTTTATCTTTTCACCTGAACATTCTAATGTGTTTTGTGAGGTATGTGCAGTATTCAGCAATTCATTGAATATCTGAAAAAATTCAACCCCTAAGCATGATCTCACATGTATAGTGAATGTTGGACAGCATTGAGTACCTTGTTTACATCACTCTTGTTTTCTACACCGGGTTAGCCCAAGTAGACTTAGAGTTGATCTACTAAAGGTTCCTTTCTCAAGAAGAACATGTGACATCATCCCTCTCTTAGTGATTTTCAAGAAGATGCTATTCGAAGGGAGGAAGAGATATTGTTGAAGAGAACCACACCACACCTTTGCATTTGATTGCCAATAAGGGGGAGAAAATATTTGCACACATATTGACCCATTCATATGTGCTGAAGAAGTGTATTGACAACAAATACAAAGGGGGAGATTGAAGTGCACTGTGTTGCATTTGTTGTCAATGAGGCATGAGGTTGTCTTGGAATGAATGGAAGTCAAGGAATGTCAAGATGTGAATGACAATGGTTGTGATGGTGTTGGTGATTAATGGAGAATGTCCATGGTACTAAGATGCATGTCACTTAAGAGATTCACTAATTGGCATAGGAGATGTGGTTGAAACATTCTCTAGTGATATCTGACGATTGTTGAGCTGCTCTTTAAGTTCAAAGAACTTGTATCAACTAGATACAATGTCACAACAATGTTTGAAGACCATGCATTTTACTGACAATGCATGAGGAGATGAAGAGATCCATCCACAACTTCTAAGTGGATGAAGTGAGATAATGAATTCCATGTACTAATTCTTAGTGCATGATGAATTGAAGATGATCCAGCTTGATCTCTGATTGGATCATTGAAGAATGTTGAAGAATTATTTGATTCAGGAGCTTCGGTTGATGAAGAACCTTCGGAATTCCCTCCTAAGTTGTGAAATGTTGAAAAGTTATTAAGAACATGAGGAGGAGATGGGAAATTCCTAAGAAGAAGAAGAATTATGAAGAAGATGGCTTGAAGTGGCATTTGGCATATGGGGATACTTTGTTTTTATACAAAGTCTTTATTCCTATACTTAGAAAAAATTAGGCCAGCCAAGGCCATCCCATGGGTTCAACCCCAAGGCACTTGTGGGCCTAAGGCGCCACGCCCATGGGGGATCCAATGGTGCAAGCACAAGGCGGCAGGGGCCGTGTATAAGCCCCGAGGGCACGCGGTGGTGAAGCCCGCGCACCCGAGTGTGCATGGTGGGCGCTAGAGCGCGCCCGCAGGAGGGGTGAGTGGGCGCAGAGCGCGCCCGCAGAGAGAACCCGGTGCGGGGCGGCACTGGGAGGGGAGAAGTTCAACTGAGCCGAGGATGGCACGCGATGGTTGATAAGCCGCGGAAAAACCGCGCTTCGTTTCGATGTGGGACGCGGGATTTTTTCGCGGAAGAGATCCTGGGCGCCCATCCAATCGCGCGGCTGATCACAGCCGCTCATCGCATCCCGCGCGAGATCTTCTGATCGCGGCCGTCTGATGTATTTCAAATGCCGCATCTGACGGCTCCGAGGAATCTCCTTCCTCGAGCTCAGCCGAAGGCCACCCGAAGCCACCCGCGAGCCGCCGACGAACCAGACGCCATCCGAGCAACGTTTTTTGAGTTCCCGGCCACCATTGAAGGAGTCGAAGTGTCCTTTGTGATCGTCTGAGCCTACTGATCACATTAATTCTTAAAAATACATTTGCATGCAATGTATGAAAAATTTGGAGTTCTGCCGAGGCAAAAGAAGTTGCCGAGGCCTCGGTGTATTCGTGCTTTGCGTGGATTGTTTTTAAACGAAGGTATGCATGCATTTGCATGCGCATGCACGTAGAGGAATGAAAAATAAAGGAAACCCGCGTGAAACAGAGGAGAAACAAGATTTTTGAAATCTTGAAAACCCGAGATATTCGGGAGTTTGAATTTATATCTCACGCGGATGAACCGAGGCCCTCTGCCTATAAAAGTAGAGCCCGAGGCATAGTTTTTGCTTGCTGATCTGTTGAAAACTCGACGTCCCGTGAGTGCCATATGTGCCTTGCGAAGTTTTGAAGCCACCGCGCACACATGCGCAGCTGAAGTTCCAGAGCCACCCGAGGCTCTGAAGGAGGTCCCTGGCCGCGTACTCGCGCGGCAGAAGGAGCCCTCACTGCCCGCAAACTTGCGCGGCAGGAGGAGCCTGCGCGGCCCTTCTGGCCTTGTGCACTTGCGCGGACAGTGACACCCACACCCAACGTGGTGTTTAAAGTGAGGAGAAGGCCGCACCACTTGTGTGCCTTCATTTAATGTTCGGGTGTGTGCAAGAGAAGGCCGAGACCACACTATCTGTGTGTGAGCTAAATGCAAATTGAAGAACACCCTACGGGCAGTGGGTGTGCAAAGAGGAGGAAGGCAAGGCTTGCACTTTGTGTGTGCATTTGAAGAATGAGGCCGCAGCCTTTATGTGGGTGCACATATTGAAGAACAAATTAAAGTGTGTGTGCACAAAGAACAACACCAAGTGGTGTGTGCCAAGTGAAGTGGAAGACCACACTTTGTGTGTGTTTAAGAATTGGAGAAGGTCGTAGCCTTGGGTGTGTGCAAAAATAGTGAAGGCCAAATACACACTCATTGTGTGTATGAAAAACAAAGAACAAAGTTGTGTGTGCAAAACAACAAAGTGAAGTAGCCGAACCTTAGTGTGTGCTAAGTGGTGTGTACACACTAAGAAGGAGAAGAAGGATAATACTCACACTAAAGTAGAACACACATTTATGTGTGTAAGCAAATTGAATTAATTGTGTGAAGTTCAAGGAAAGTGTGTGCTTGAAGTGATTACACCCTTTGTGGGTTTATTGCACCAAGAAGAAGAAGGGGAGTGCATGCATGCATGCATGCACGTGCGCACGTGAACAAAGCTAAATCAGGTTGTGTGCATTTGAGGAGTCCAAGACCAGGAGATCTTGAAGATATTGTGATGCCATGCATTCAGTGCATGAAGTTGAACTGATGTGAGACTGGACCAGACCAAAGTTAAAGATATCAGTTGTCTGAGTATTCAGTAGTAGAAGAGAGAAGCTAGGTCATCCTGAGAAGAAGGAGATAAATCCTAAGCAAGACGAGAAGACCTGATCATCACAAGTGATCAGAGGTACAGAGCAAGGCCAGCAGTCTTTATCCCAGACTGCTGAAGATACTTGAAGAGATGAACAAGAAGAAGAGCTACTCGTGTGACTCGAGGAGCCAGGAGAAGACCCTGTGGGACTCAGGGAGAAGAAGTCTTCAGTGGGATTCTGGAGCAGGCCAGTGGGACTCTGGTAACACTGTGTGAAGCAGTATAAAGACCCTCCTGTGGGACTCAGGAGAGATACGGTGGGAAGCTGTATCAACCATTGTAATACTAACAGATTATAATGGGAGAATCCATGCTGGGAGAGCATGGCAAGGACGTAGGCCTTTGGTGCCGAACCTTGTAAATCCTTGTGTCCTGTGCCTTTTCATTACTGCATTATCCGGGAAAGGTTGAGAGACATAAGAAGAGTGGATCGAGGCCTTAACAAGCCATGGAGGTTTAATTGATTAAGAATCAATTAGTAAAAAGTTTTAAAGGATCACTGATTCACCCCCTCCCCCTCTCAGTGATTCACACTGATCTGGGCACTTCAATATCATAAAACAATGTAATCTATTTAGTTTTTTAATATTAAATCAATGACCTTTTTACCCGTCACATATTTTTTTTTCATTGATTAAAATTATAATGACCATGTTCTCAATCAAACTAAATCAGAAATTGATAGTTTATTTTATCTTCTATATACAGATTTCCAATATAGATCCCCTGTATATGTTATCTATGGAGAGCTTCATACATTCCTTTATTTATACTAAGGTTCATGTTTTATTAATATTTTTTTTCGATATGTGATTTCAATAATTGTATTTTGAATTGTCAAAACAAGGTTACCCAGACTGAGTTCAAATTTTTAGGATGAGATTTATTAATAGGGTTAGAATATAACATTACTATTTTCTAAAAAGGTAATGATAATGTTCAATATCATACACAATATGCAACATCAATCTTAAATGAAAAAAGAAATATTTTCATTAAAATGTAAAAATTATAACGTAACATTCATAATTGAAGCTAAGAAATAAATTAATAGAATCATAAAAATATAGTTTAAACTTGTATGTATAATTAATTATATGGTTAATAATTTACTATAAATGAATATAAAACCTCGTTTGAAAATAAATGAAAATAATTTCCCAAAAACTAATTAAATGTACAGAAGGTTGTTTTATATAAATAAAATGAATAAATTAAATTAATTGTATTATATTAATGATATATTTATATATATATAATTTAATCTAATTTTTATCATTTACCACATTTTTTAATGATATGATATAACAATAAATCCAATTTTATACTTAAAACTGTATTTTTCTAAAAAATTAGATTACCACCTTCTGATGGTGCACTTGTTTTAAATTTAGTTTTTGAAATTTTTATAGATTATACATGATATTAAAACGTTCATATTTTTATTATTAATATCAATATTTTCTTTGTAGGATTTTTCTAAATATTCATATAATTTTTATGTTTTGATGAAAACTAAAAAATATTGAATATTTATTGAAAATCACTTTTTAGTCAAAATAATTCATGTTGTTAAATTATAATTTTTGATGGTTTAAAAGTATAATTATATCAAATTTATATAATGTAATCTAATTTATGTAATTAAAATCTATTTCACATTTAATTTAGAAATAAAAACATTTAAATAATTTGAAAATTTTTATAATAAAAAAATGTTTTCTCATTCTGAAAACAGGAATAATTTAAAAATAATTTTAGCCAATTATGAGTTTTTATTTTTTGAAAAATGGGTTAAAAATATTTAATTATATTTCAAAATTTTATTAACTAGTTATAATTTAATTTTGAAAAATATGAGTAGTGATCTTAGTAATTTTTATTAACACAGTTAAGGGTAAATTGAGTTATCAAGTGTTGAAATAATAATTTAAATATTATATTAGTACACTAATACATGATATAATAATAGTGGACGAGTAATGGTCAAAAATAATAATCATCGTTATGATTTTATTACCTCTTGGATTCACTTAGATGACCTTAATTCCATTATATTATATTAAATTAATGAAACATCAATGTTGATATACTTATGATTTAATAAGAATTATATTTTTAATATAAGGTTATTTAGAATATAACATTTACTATAATTATTCATCTAAAAGATAAAATAGTTTTCTTTGCAATGGTAATTTATTTATAATGTTTAATGAAAAAATAAATACCTTAAATGCAAACATAATTATGCTGCAGTAATTATTTAATTAATGGAAATAACAAATAAATAATCTTAAAATTAATAAAATAAATATAATTTGAAATATTTAATACCATAAAACAATTTTTTAGATTAATTTTAAATCATAGTTATTTTTTATAATAATTTGTTAGAATATATCGTATTTTTGTTATATTTTTCAAAAATTCAGGTAATAAATAATGTGAAAATTGTCATTAACGATATTTTAAAATAAATAATATTTTCATAAATGATACATATTATATAAAAATATAAAATTAGGACAAAATAATGGGATATGATTTTAAATTTCATCAATGATCCATTTATCAGTATTTTGTAATTTTACAACAAATATATTTACCATGAATTATTAAAAATCTATGTAGTCATGGTAAGATTTATAGGGGATATATAAAGTTTAAAATTGAAAGATAAAGAATAAAAATTATTCAAAACATGTATAAATATAATTAAATGATTTTATATAAACAGTTGTTAATTATAAATTCAAAATAAATGGTTTATAGATATATAAATAATTTAATTAATTAATATTAGTTTAATATTTCAAATAATTCCAAGTGTGCACTGGAATCTCTTATAAAATTGAAACTCTTCTCATATTCACTTTAAACATAAAAATATATTTTTATTAGAAAATATATAAAACAATACCTTCCCAGAATACCTCTAAAAACTACAGAGCAATTATTTTAGGCATAAGACTATCAATAGATATCATAAGTTGTTAAATAAAATATTGTTAGAAGATAAGATATCATTTTAATCAAGTATTATTGTTTAATTTCTACTTCCACTTCATTCAAATATTATTCAACCATCACTAAATAATATCTCCATTATCCTCAATATACTTATATGTTATTATGTTAATATCATTACCCAAATTCATCTCCACTACCATTAAATTTGAAAATAAATAATCGATTGTATGTATAACAGAATACCACCTCATGAACCGATATAATTAGTTGTCTATCACAATCTCTATGGACTTGTTATAATTATTTTATTTATGGTATAAATGATATTAGTGACATATTTATAATTATTAATGAATAATATATCATTTACGTTCTTAAAATTCTGTGCACATAAAAATGATAACATAGTTCATGGGTAAGTATAAACTATCACCTCCATAAAGTGATGTGATTATTTTTTCCTCAAAACAACACATGGATTATATATACAATTTTATTTAATTTATTATTATGATATTAATTGTTTTATTATAATTATGTAAATATTATATAAAAAGTAAAATTATTCAATAATAACCATTTAAAAGTAGAAATGTTAATCATCTGTAAGTACAACTTCCTATTTCTATGATTATAAGATAGATCATTATTCATATCCAAATTTAATTCATTGATTTAAAATGTTAAATGATATATAAAATTTATTTATATTTCATTATAATTATTCAAAATCAGATGGAATAATGGCCATTTTGATGTTTTACATCATAAAAAATTCAGTGTGGACTCATGCACCGAATATCATCAAAAAAAATTTCTCATTAAGAAAACATGAAAAATGTTCTCATTAAGTAAATAATAGTAAACATGAAAAATTGTTCTCATTAATGTTAATAATTAACAAAGGATTATTATTTAGTTATATATAATACAAACATGACAAATCAAATACAAGGTAGGGGACTTCATTTCAATTTCCTTCCATTGAGTCATTTCTTAATGTAATACAGTATAATTAATTTATATGGATTATATATATCCCATTTTTAAATTGTATGTCAAAAATTTATATTTTATCATGATATTTTTTGTGTTTTTCTGTCATTAATTACAAATTTTTATGGTTCAGGTGTTTTCTAATTGATAATGGACTATCCTTAAAAAATTACTCTTTAATGGTTCTACATTATAATTTTTTATGTCCCTGTATTTAAAAATATGTTTGAAATGTTTTGTTGAAGATGTGGTCCTTGTACATTATAAATTATGGGTGTTGTTTCATGACCCCCTCCCCACAATGTGTACCCCTCCTCAGCCGGCAATGTGAGAAGGGAGATAATGACCCCTGAGTCTTGCCTCCAATAGGCCCCAGGTTGGCAACTAGCACCGAGGGTATAGTAAACACACAAATTGGAGGAATTACCCTCTAAGAGAACTCATTCGAAAGAGAGAGATAAGATATACACCATCCATCTCAAACTCAATATTAAATATAAAAGAAAACTGAAGTACACATATGTATGTTAATGAAAACCCACTACAACTGAAAGGGGAAAACTGAAAGTACCCAAAAGAAATTAAAAAACAACAGCGACCACGAATCCCGAAAAGCTCCTGAAACCCCCAGCTATTGGTAACCATCATGATATCCAACCTGCTCTAAGTGACCAGAAAAAAATAGTTTATATATACACAGGGTGACTATAATAGTATACATAGTATGACCCATTCTAGAGCCTCTCGTGCAAAAGTAAAGAAAACATACTAAATCATAGTGAAAAACAAGTGAAACTAAATCATCACCAAAATAGGTATAATATGTTCCCATCCTCACCATGGATACTCTCACCAAGTAACACATACATGAGTATATAATATAGTAAATAATATCTAGGGTACCCCACTACTACTTCCCCACTAGTTTTTTTCTTTTCCCCAACATCACACGTCCTAAACATCTCTCTCTAAAAAGGATTTACCGCAGACACATGGCGAAGAACAACAACATGAACCTCGAGAAAAAAACTACCACTTCCACATATGTAAGGTAACAAATTAGTTCATGGGAGGCACCACGGCTCGCATAACATGTATCATACATCTGTTATTATCCCTCAAGACATTACACACATACATCGAGTAAGGGTCCTCATGACATCACAACCTATACATGTTATACCTATAGTAGTCCATAAGAAACTATATACAGAATATGTGTTTCTGAATAACCACAAGCCTTTATAACCCTCTACAGACATATATGGGAAAAACTAATTGTTTTCCTACCAGCTCATGTTACTACCAAGAGAAGAGATCGGTGAAAACGGTGTAGTCAATCATCTATCCTCCCACCTAAATGGTGGGTAAAACACCACCTAGGGCCCAGAATCCTCAAGGTGTCATTTTCTCTTACCAACGGGGTGGAGTAGCATATAGAAACAAAAAATGACTAGAATATACTATATCTCACAACCACACTATGGGATAACCTAGTCATAGACACAACTACAGCTATTGTCTCCTAGAATCCCAACTACCACTTCTATTACTAGGTATACTATAAGCACACAACTATTTAAAGAGATCAATTACATTACTTCATTAAATTTTAATCATTTTTACTTTATGTTAATTATTTATTTAAACATTAAATAACCATTTACAATTTCACATTAAATTTCTTTAGCAACGCACCCAAATTCCTTTGTCCAATTAAATTAAAACATTAGAATTGCGTCCCAACAATCTTCAACGCCATGGGTTATCATAATTTACTCAAGTATTCATTTACAACATTACTCTTCCACATTCACATGCATCCTAGAAAAACCAATCTATGCTACTAAACACAAGGGGTATCAACACGGTGAGTATATGAACTACTTATCAAGTATTTGCTGCATATAACAAGAGCATAGACCCATTCTCCCTTTGAAGCTAAACATGGAAAGCATGTGGCATACCAAGCGTGTCTTCACCACATTCGGAATTAGGTTAGGAAAGACCTCTTGGATTGAGTAGTGGGGAAGGTAAAGCAGATAAAAATTAAATAATAATCAGAAAGCCTCCAAATATTCACATCCAACCCATACCATCATGTAGTCCATCCTCCCCGACACCCAGATGAATAAACCGATGCATCTATCTACTGTAGGCATCAACTGCTACCTCAACCAACTGGCCTCTATGACCCCACATATCACAAAATCTATCGAGTCACATATCATAACACAAGTAGTTGGAAAACAAACAACAATTCAATTGGTCTCTTGGCCCTTAAACAAGCATGAGGGTAACTTAGAACCCTATAATAAATTATCTTTTATCAGACAACCAATTCATTAATCCATCTTGGATTAACTAATTTATTTTTCATAGTTTCCAAAATTGGGAAACCTAACTAGTAAGTTTTCACAAATAATTAAACATGCTACTCCACCAACGTGATTAACGCAAATTTACTACAAGGAGAATAAGATTCATTTACACGCCTCTTTGTATTTTTCCAAACAATAATCAATTAATTATGGCTTTATGTTCTTTACCAATTTCCATCAAGAATGAAAAGATAAACAAATAAAACATTGATATCATAGAATCTTTCCAAACAAGATGCAATAACCTACAATTGATATCAATTTATTTATTTTGTTCAATTATTTATTATGTTAATAAAATTTTAATCTAGTGTGATAAAACATGAAAAATTTAAAGTTTCACGTAAAATAAAACAGAAGATGGAAATACGCTGCCTCAAACACATCTTGACGTTCTTTATATGAGAAGGAGCCACACAACAGGCTACAGTCTCCTCCCCTATGACAACTGTGTCCACCTGAGGATGCAATGACACCACCCCATTGTCCAACACCCAAGAAAATTCCATTAGGAACATGGAGATATAATTCCATAAAAGGGAATGAATAAACAGTAGGAGATGAACTTAATAGAATGATGATAGATCACACCTTATATCAAAGATTGATCGATACTGCTTGGTTGATTCAAATACAGAGGGAAACCAATCCAAGGAGAAAAGTTTGATTGTGAATATTCTAAATTATGGAATGAAAGGTTCAATCATCTCACATACAAGGATAATGATGAAGAGCTAGTGAGAAAGATATATTTTCCCTTTAGAAGATTTAATAGAGCAGTGGTTTATGATATGCTGGATTTTCCATTAAAAGTGGATTGCATTAAACCACGCAGTTTGACCATGTAAAAGCATCTTGATCCATAGGGATATTAATATAAAAATTTTGCCCTTTGATTCGGCCTTAGAGTCCTTAAATAAAGGATTTAAATTCATTTTACATCATTGGAAATGTCAAAAGGGGGAAACTGTAGGAAGCTAGAAACACTGTCCATTAACACGATATTTTCCAAAGGAAATAGAGGTTGCAGTTGGTACGTCACCATTAGGGAAATACTGTACACCATACCATTCTGGAAACACTGTACATCCTACCATTCTGGAAACACTATACACCCTACCGTTCTAGAAACACTGTATACGATCTCAAAATTTAAAAAAATAAAGAGGACCACATTGGAACATCACTATTCTGGAAACACTATTCACATAAGGTTACCGATGACACTGTTCACATATGGTTACCATTGCACTGTTCACCCAAGGCTACCGATGTCCCTATTCACATAACTTAACTATTGCACTATTCACTTAAGGCTACCAATGACACCATTTGCACTGCACACATTAGGTTACTGATGACACTGTTTACAAAAGATTACCGTTACACTATTCAACAAAGGCTACTAATTTCACATTGCACATAAGGATACAATTTCACTATTCACCTAAGGATACAAGTGAAACATTTCACACAAGGTCATCGTTGCACTGTTCACATAAGGTTACCATTTCACTATTCACCTAAGGTTATCGATGATATTGTTCACATAAAGATACCATTGCACTATTCACCTAAGCCTATCTATGTCACTGTTCAAATAAGTTTATCATTGCAATGTTCACCTAAGGCTACCGATGACACTCTTCACATAAGATCGCCATTGCACTGTTCACAAAAGTTTACTGATAACACGGTATACATAAGGCCACTATTGACTGTTCACCTAAGGCTATCAATGATAATGTTCACATAAGGTCATCTTCACACTGTACACATAACTAGAAATTTAGAAATGTGTTGGGGATAAGTCACATTAACCCCCTAAAACACCTCAGACACTAGATTTTCGCAAAGGAATAGACTATAGAGGTCCAAGACTTTACATCAAATACCTCTCAAAACATTCTCACCCATTTGAATTCAAAAACAACTAAAATAGAACATAATAGAAGTCTGAACAATCACCCATCAAGATACCTCTCAAAAGAGAGAAAGCCACAAGAAGAAACCTAAGAAATCTTTATCTTAAATGTGAAAGGTCTACAACCAAAAAGTGAATGTCATTACATGAAAAGAGTTAAACATAGAACAACTCTGGGTACTGAACATGTATCTGCGAATCATGTTCCCAGGTACTCTAATCCACACCACCATTTCAACACAAGAATCAAACCACTAGGATAGAATGCATGTACAAAACCTTCACTTGGTGGTCTTCGATCTCCACATGTCGCTCCTCAAAGGTTGCATCATCATCAATATTGATCTATCCCCAATCAATGAAGTGAGAGTCGTCATGAAGATAACGATAGTTCTATGATACATGAAACAAATCATGTATCTAGCTCATCTGTGGGTGAAGTTCAACTCGATATTCCACAACTCCAACATGAGATAACACCTCGAAAGGCCAAACAAACTGGGGAGAAAGCTAACTCCCACGACCAAAGCATCACTTCCCATGACAGACAGTCAACATTAGAAACACAGGATCCCCAAAATCAAACTCTAAGGGTCTCCTCCTTTGATCAAAATTATATTTCTAACGATCCTACACTGTCTTCATCCTTAAATGAATCACCTAAACCATATATGTTGTATTCTACACTAGTTCCGGTCCAAGAATTGCTGACTCTCTGACCCCAGTCCAATAAGATGGAGAATGGAAAGGCCTTCCATACAAGTCTTAAAACAATGCTATACCGATGGGGGAGTGAAAATGAGTTTTGTAAGAGAATTCCAGCAAGGGTAATTGACTCATTCATGAACCACCAAAATTCAGGACACAAGAGCGTAACATGTCATCACGATTTTGGATGGTTCGCTCTGTCTTACCATCCATTGGTGGATGAAAATCAGTGCTAAGGCATACCTGATAACTGAAAGCATGTTGGAGACCTCTCCACACCCTGGAGGTAAAACATGGATCTTAATCAGAAATGATTTTCCTTGGGACTCTATGAAGTCCCACTACCTCCTCTTGATACTACCTCGAAAAAACTTCCACTAATATCAACTCCTTGAATACTATAAAGTGGGATGATTTTGTTAAACAATTATCTACCACCCAAATAGAATCATTTCCACCTAGAGCTCAAGGTAAACCTGTAAAAAATAATATTCAGATGTCCTCCCACTTCAATTGAGGAACATATAATGGCTGCAGGATACCACCCGAAACACGGTGTTCAGCCTTCACCTTCTAGAAGGCCAAACATCGATACACAAACTCTGCAACTGCACACATTAGCCCAGGGCACCAAAAATTACTCCTGAAGGATCGATACATATATTTAACATGAGAATGGACCACTAAAGGTGAAATATTGAACTCTCTGAGAAATATATCATGCATTTCCAAAGGAACAAAAACCGTCAATGATACAACACTCAGTGTTGTTCATCCTCAGTCCAACCATTAGGGGCCTCTCCACAAACAACTCAGTCTCTCCAGACCTCCACCTCTAGATACCCCATCCAGGACTATTCCACCTACTTCACCAGAGATTATTGAACCGTGATCTAGAAATGACAACCTCTACCCTTAACTTCACCCATATCAAGATGTAATGCTGACAGTTCTTCTATTGCTCTCCATGAGTCACCAGATTCACGCACTACATCACTGTATGAATTCTGACTCAGCACATTAGCTATAACATTCCACATTCAAAGTGGATATGATATTTCTAAGTTGAATTCCTATAAGAACTCCATCCACCAACATTGTTGTAGGTTCAAGTCACACTGGGAGAAAACATACCTCAAACTCTTATAATCGTTGAAAAACAGAAAGCAATCACCAATGATGTAATTTCTCCACAAATTCAGAGAAAACACCATGTATTCTAACACAAATAATGGGTAGAATATTTGTGTTCATTGCGACACAACTACCTAGACCCATAAGAAATAACTGATATCTACTAAATTAGAATAGAGCCTAACCCTAGATGCAAAGCATCACAGAAAACATCAAACTAAACTCCTTCTACTACATGATAATGAACTGGATCATATACTAACTTCTCCTTTAGATAAACAATATATGATTGACAATGATAAGTTCGTATAAAAACCTAATCCTTCCTTGTCCAAGCAATCACAGGAGTCGAAATTCGAGAGAAATCAGCTACACACCTCCTGTAGTAGCCTACGAGACCAAGGAAACTTTGCACCTCTAACACTATCATGGGGGCTTCCCAAGACACCTCTACTTATATCATTGATTGATCCACAACTAATCCCTACTAAGACACAAAATTCCCTATGAAACAGACTTCTAGAGCCCAAATATCACATTTTGACAACTTCCCAAAAAGCTGATGTTGACGAAGAACTCCCAAAACGACACGTAAATGCTCTGCATGCTCCATCTCGGACGTGGAGTACACAGGGATTCCATCGATGAAAACCACCAAAAACATGTCAAAGAAATCACAGAACACAATGTTCTTCAATTACATGAACACAACTGGAACATTCGTCACATTGAACGAAATTACAATGAACTCATAATGCCCTTGATGACAACAAAAAACAGTCTTCAATATATCTTCATCCTTCACATTCATCTGATGATAACCTGACTGAAGTTTGATCTTTGAGAACCATATTTCACCCTTTATATGATCAAATAAATCCTAAATACATATAAGAGGATAGAGATTCTTCACTGTCATTTTTTTTTATGTGATGATAATCAACACACAACCACAAATTGTCGTCATCCTTTTTCACAAACAAAACTGGTGCACCCCATGGTGACACACTTAGCTTAAAAAAACCGCACTATAATAGACCATCAAGCTATATAAATAGCTCTCATTACTCAGAAGGGGCCATCCTATATGGAGAAATAGATATTGGAGACACTCTTAGTTGTAGCATGATCCAATACTCGATCGTTCGTTGGGGGTGTAATTCTACAACCTCTTCTAGAAAGAAATCATGATATTCTTCTATTACCCTAGGAAACACCAACTATTTAACCTCTATATAACTCAACATCAACTCATACATCATGGATGATAAGGACGAAACATGCCTCTGACCCATCCGAGTGTCTCTCTAGCCAACAAAAACCACTAACTCTCCATCTGCATCAAAGAACACAACCTGCCTCTTAAAACAATCCATGATATCATGCACCAAATACAATGAATATATGATAAGGATGACATCATATGGTTGTATTCATAAACATAGGAGATACCCCAAAGAGCGGTGCTACCCAAACACTATCTCACAGTCTCTACATACTTCAAACAAGTCGGCTCGACTTCTAACTGGTGTAGTCAATTCCAAGGGTACTGGAAGCCTCTCTAACTCAAGTCCTAAAGCCTGGAAATCATTAGGTGATATGAAGGACTGTGTCACTCTTGAATCAAAAAAGGCATACAACATGGCGGATGAAAAGAAAAGGGTACTTCGAGCAATATCTGGGTCACCTGGCACTAGCAACGCAAATGTATGAAGATAACCCCGACCTCATGCATAGCCTCTCTCACCCTGATGACGAAAACCACCATGGATGAACTCTACTCTCTGAAGAAGGGGAGAATAACAGGGTTGTCCTCTACCTACCCCATCTACCCTCTGATGATCTAAAGAAAGTGTAACATTTTGCTGCTACATCGGCTGGAACTGCCTCAACGGAGGAACCTGAAGCATAACACATGGTGTATGATGACTTCTCTAAATGGTCTGGCACTCTCGCTGGTAATTACCTTGACCATTACAATGGAAAAAGTGACTGATCTCCTAGCATAGGCCTGAGACAATGCACCCATGGAGAAACAAGATGCTAAGGGTTGGGACCTACCCCTAGCAGAACGAAAATGCTTCTGCCCAAAAAACTATGAACCCCGGAGCACAGATCTACTTTGTGAGTAATCATGAAGACTCCCCTCTCGTGATGATCTGGCTCTGCCCAAAGTCCTCGCGACAACCTATTCCCTTTCTAGCCCCACATGATATGTATTCATCATAAATGGGGTGATCTTGAACTTCATCATTGGACATAAATCCTCATTGAAATGCCTCTCCCTAACCTCCTCATTTGGAAACTGGTCCGATGAATATCATAAAATTTTCCTAAAATGGATTCCAAAATCTCACACACTGGAGATCCCCTATCGAAGGGATGGATACTCCTAGAAACTGGACTCCTTCACAGTTGTAGAAACTCGACTATAAACTTCTCTCAGAACTCCTCCCATGAGATCCCACACTCCTCGTGACATCTGAGGAACGAGAACCACCACTGCCTCACTGCTCCACACAACAAAGTCACTACCAAGGACACCCAGTGTTCCTTCCGAGAATAGATTGAACTGAGTCCTATCATGACCTCCACAAACCATTCCTCTATTATTGTATCTGAAATAGAGCCTTCGTACTTCTACAGACTCAGACATTAAAACTCTCGGAGTGTCCTCCTCCGAGTTTCTTCATCGTCAACCTTTATCCTGCAGCGACCTGCTGGCACAACCTGGCGGACATCATCGGCGAAAACCTGATGAGGACATCGAACTGGAGACACACCTGTAAAATAACAAATATTTAGAGCTCCAAAACCTAGAATATGGAATAATAATCAATTATTAATTTATTGTTTCTTATATTAATTTTAGGTTACCCTATCCCAAGGTCTACCTATTCAATAACATGAACAAGGTGAAATGATGCATTATCCTTTCCTAGGCCTATACCTTGCAACCAGTATTACCTCAATTAGTAGCCATTGTAAACTTAAATGTCCATACATGAGATCATAGAGGGCCCAAAATTCCTATGTCTCATCCGGTCTCTATTGTTTACATTACATGTTAAACATGAATGACACTATTTCCCTACCAACCCATGCAACCTCGCATGTGCCAAACACCAAACTCCATCCTACCCATCAACCAGACCTCTGATACCACACTGTCACGACCCCCTCCCAACAAATTGTACCCTTCCCGAGCCAACAATGTGAGAAGGGAGAAAATGACCCTGAGTCCCACGCCCAGTATGCCCTAGATTTGCGACTTGCATCAAGGATATAGTAAACACACAAATGGGAAGCATTACCCTCTAAGAGAACACATGCGAAAGATAGAGATAAGATAGACACCAAACAACTACAACTCAGATTGAAATATAAATTAAACCCCAATTACACATATTTAATTTCATGAAAAACCACTACAACTGAATGGGGAAAACTGCAAGTACTCAAAAGAAAGTCAAAACCGCAACGACCACGAAGCCCGAATAGCTCCTACAACCCCAAGCTAATGGAAAACATCTTGATCTCCAACATGATCTATGTGTCCTGAAAAAAATAGTTTATATATACATAGGGTGAGTATAATAGTATACTTAGTTCGATCCTCCCTATATCCTCTATTGAAAAATTAATGAAAGCATGCTAAAACACAGTGAACAACAAGTGAAATTAACTCATCCCCTAAATAGGTATACTATATTCCTATCATCACCATGGATACTCTCACCAAGTAACTCATACAAGAGTATATAATTAAATAAATAATATCAAGGGTACCCACTACTATTTCCCCTCTAGTTTTCTGTTTTTCCCTAACATCTCTCTCAAAAAATGATTTCCCACAGAAACCTGCAGAAGCACCAAAACATGATCCTTATGAAACAAAACCACCACATCCATGTAAGAAATTTTACAAGGTAGTTTATAGGAGACACCAAAACTTGAATAATGTGTATCATACAATGAGTATTATACTTCATGCCATTGCAACCCATACACCGAATAAGGTTCTTCAAGCCATCACATCATACACACCTTATACCTGTAGTAGTGCATAAGAATATATATTTATAAAATATGTGTGTGAATAACCATAATCCATTACAGCCCCTGACACACATATATGGGGAAAACTAACTGATGTTCCTACCATCACAAGTAACTACCAAGAGAAGAGAGAAGGTCCAAAGGGGGTTTTCAACCTTCCATGCTCCCAACATAATGTTGGGGAAAACACCCTCAAGAGTTATAATCCATAGGGAGTTAGTTTCCCTAACTGATGGGGTGGAGTAGCATATAGAAAAAAAATGTATAGAATATACTATAGCTCATAGCCACACTATGGGCATTACCTAGTCTTAGACACAACAACAACTTACATCTTTCAAACTCACGACCGCCACTTCTAAGACTAGGTATCCTATAATCACAAAACCATTTAAAGAGATTAATTACATTACATAATTCCCTTTTTATCAGTTGTACTTTATGTTAATTAATTATTTAAACAATAATTAACCATTAAGAATTTCACATTAAATTTCATTAGAATCACACCCAAATTCCTCTATCCCTTTAAATTATCACCTCAGCATTACGTCCCAGCAAGCTCCAACCCCAAAGGTTATCATTATTTATTCAATTATTTATTTATAGAATTACCTTCTCATATTCCCATGAATTATAAAAAAGAACATTCTATGCTAATAAACACAATGAGGATCAAAATGGTGAGTATATGAACTACCCTTCATGTCTTTGCCGCCTATAATAAGAGCGTAGAATCATCCTCCCCTGAGAAGCTAAACACAAAAATCACGTGGCATACCCCACACGTCTACACCCCTTTCAGAAGAAGGGTAAGCAAGACCATCTACATTGAGTAGTGGGAAAGGTAAAGCAAATAAACAACCAATAAGAATTATCAAGAATTAAAACATTCACATCCGACCCATTCCATCATCCACATCGTCCTCCCCGACACCCACATGCATAAACTGATGCATGTCACCACTCTTTGAGTGAACTACTGTCATAACCAATAGGCCTCTATGACCCCACATATCACAACATCCATCCAGGATCAGATCACAACAAAACCTGCAGAAAAAACATCATATCAATTTGGATCTTGGCCCTTTAACAAGAAAGAGGGTAACATAGAATCCTGTAAGGAAAAATCTTTTATCAAACAACCAATTATTTATTATATCTTGGATTAACCAATTTTTTCTTCATAGGATCCATATTCGGGAAACCAAACCAGAATGTTATCAAAAATAATTAAACATGTCGAATGCACAAATTTGATTAACAAAAAATAACTACAATTAGAACAAGATTCATTTACACGTCTCTCTATCTTTATAAAAATAATTATCGATTAATTTGTGATTTATGTTCTTTAAAAATTTCCATCAAGAATGAAAATCTAAACAAAACAATAATTGATATTACACTATCTATCAAAACAAGATAAAGTAACATACAATCGATATTAATTTATTTATCTTGATCAAATATTTATTATGTCAATTCCATTGTGATCTAGTGTGATAAAACATGTTAACTATATAGTTTCACGTAAAATAAATGAGATGCAACGAATCCACTAATTTAAACACTACTTGATGTTCTTTATAAAAGAATGATCCACACAACAGGTTACGATGTCCTTCCCTATGACAATTGTGTCCACCTGAGGATGCAGAGATACCACCACATTAGCCAACACCCAGGAAAATTACATTCATAACATAGAGATAGAATTCCATAAAATTACAAGGAGAAACATACGGAGATGAACCCAAAAGAATGATGATAGATCATACCAAATATCAATGATTTTTCGATACTGCTTGGTTGAATCAAAATTGGAGGGGAACCAATCCTAGGAGGAATGTTCTATTGCACAACTTCTATAGGATGGAATGAATGGTTCGAGTATCTCAAAACTAAGAACAAGGAGGATGAACTAGGGAGGAAGATATATCGTCCCTTTAGAAGATTTAATGGGGAAATGGTTTATCATATGCTAGATTTTCCATTAATAACGGATCACATTAAACCACGTGGTTTGACAAAGTAAAAACATCCCAAGACATAGGGAAATAAATATTGTATTTATGGCCTTTGAATCAGCATTAGAGTCCTTAGAAAAAGACTTTAAATGCATTTTATGTCAATGGAAATGTCTAAGGTGAGAAACTGTAAGAAGCTGGAAACACTGTTAATTAACATGAAAAGTGGAAAAGGAAATAGATGTTGCATTTGGAACCGCGCCATTCTAAAAACAGTATACACCCTAACGTTCTAGAAACAATGTACATCCTACAATTCTAGATACACTTTACACCATACAATTCTAGAAACACTATACTCCGTACCATTCTGGAAACAATGTAAACCCTACCGTTCTGGAAACATTGTACACCCTACTGTTCTGGAAACACTATACACCCTACCATTCTGGAAACATTGTACACACTACTATTCTGGATACACTGTACATGAACTGGAAATTTTGCAAAAGAAAGAGATCACCTTTAGAACATCACCATTCTAGAAACACTGTTTACATAAGGTTAGCAATGACACTGTTAACATAAGGTTACCGTTGTACAGTTCTCCTATGGCTACCGATAACACTACTCACATAAGTTCACCATTGCACTGTTCGCATAAGGTTATTGATGAAACTATTCACACAAAGTTACTGTTTCACTATTCTCCTAAGGCTACCGATGACACTATTTACACAAGGTCACTATTACACTGTTCACATAAGGTTACCGATGACACTGTTCACATAAGGTTACCGTTGCACTGTTCACCTAAGGCTACCGAGGACACTGTTCACATAAGATTACCTTTTCACTATTCACCTATAGTTACCAATGTCACTGTTCACATAAGGTTACCGTTGCACTATTAACCTACAGGAATCGATGACACTGTTCAGATAAGGTAACTATTTCACTCTTCACATAAGGTTACTGATGAGCCTGTTCACATAAGGTCACCATTTCACTGTTCATGTAACTGGAAATTTTTCATAGTGTTTGGGATAAGTCCCCTTGACCTCCCGAAACATGTTAGACACCAGATTTTCACAAAGGAATGGACTATAAGGGTTCGAGCTATTACATGTTATATGATAACACTATAACTAATTGAGTAATTATTGGATTATTGAGAGAATTATATTAGAATTTGGAAATATGGTTATTGCAATGTGTAAGGGATCTGTTAAGGTTTTTAATGGATCTATGTGACGATGTCCCAAACAATCAACATGAGTATACTATTCTTGATAATTAGTTTCATGTGAATGTTTTTTGTTAATAAGCCAAATAAATCATATTTTTAATGGTATTCCATTTACCCTTATTGGAATATAATATGTTTTCACAAAAAAGTGTTTTTATTAGTTTTAATGTTATTAATGAACTAATGTTTTCCATTATTTTATATCCCCTAAAGATAATTTGTTCTAATCAGATGTCTTAATATTCTTTCCATAGGATTTATAAGAGATTAAATATAGGTAAGATATAAAGGGGAAACATTGAATAATTTTCAAAATGATAAATTATTTTTTATTTATAGAGTTTTTTTATTGTAAAAAAAGGATACTGAGGTTATGTGCCAACCTGTAATGTATGAGTATACTTTTTAAGAGTTATTCAAAATTCTATAAATCTAATAACTTACAATATTATCAAATGTAAATTCAACTTCCAAAACATGATAAAATGTAATGGTTAAGGTTGGGTCCTTATATTATATCACTATTTCAATGAGATCATCTAATGTTCAATATCATAATAATCATCTTGTTTCTTAATGTTCAACACTATCATATAATAACATGTACTATAGTTCATCTTAATACCCAATTTTCTATTTCTAATACTCATGTTACCATGACTATAAAATGACATTCACCATTTTACGTCTTCTTTGATATCTATATAATCTATATATATACAAAATACTGGATTATTTTTCTTCTTCATTCTAGGTTTCAGTGTATCCTTAATATTTTAAATAGTTCTAGTTATATCATTATACACTCACTATATTCCTAAAGCTTCACATGTTTCTTCTTGATTATTTCTATTTCATTAACCCCAGACTACACAACTTCTCATATTCAGAGGATACAATATTAATTGATACCATTAATTTATCATTCACATAAATGGTATGATGAGTATATAATAAATAAAATTCATAATCATAAAATAAAAGGACATTTTCAGGATTCTCATCACCATTAAGGAACCACATTTCAACTCAATGGCTCTTCTAGAAATACCCTTAAACATTACACCAATAATATATGATTAAATCTACTATTATTTCTATAGATTGATTAATTTCAAAATCACCATATTTATCATTTATTATTCATTAATAATAGATATTGATGTTATATTTATTAAATTAATGAATAGGATAATGAACTATATAATATTTAATTATCCATTGACACACACACTATATAGGCGATATAATTTTTCTATATGATTAGTCTTGATTTTGATGACGAGGTAGAATGAACATTATAATCCTATAGTCGACAGACTTGTTTGGTCACTTTATGAAATCTTATTTTATTTAACTTATCCTCATATGTATTGAAAATATAACATGTTATAATTTTAAAAGGATTAATAATGGAAATAAAAATGTAAAAAAAACTAATATAATTTTACATCATTTCCATAATTGAATAAATTCATCAAACATATAATCACAGAATCCCATGAATGGAAGCAGTAGTTTATTTGAAGAACTGTAACACATGTAACATATTTTTCATTACAATACTAAATTTATATATAATATAAACACACTAAATTCTTTTTATGCTTATCTTAAGGTATACTCATGTTAATAACAAGGGGGTGGAATCAAAAGAAAGAGATGATCTCAGATGCACCGTAAAGAATTATATACGTGATAAAGATGAAAGAAAATAAGTTATCTTAATATGATAATATAAATATAATTAGTATTTTTAAAGATGTTATACGAAAAAATTAATAGATCGAATATCTAAGCATAAGGAATGGTATAACAACATAATTTACAATATCATAGAAAAGATATGTAAACATGGAATGCATCGTAGTATGAAAAAATGAAACTATGAATTATGGAAAAATCATATTCATTAGAATACATGCGAGATAACTCATTTTTATAACATATTATTGAAAAAAACTATATGTTCGTGCATTTAATTATGAGAAAATTCATTATCGCAATGCCTTTATAAATAACCTCATTATGTTAGTGAATTATAATGTGAAACAAATAATTATTCTCATTTCTTTGGGAACATAATCATCATGCACACACATTATAATGCCCATAATCATATTTTGTACACACAATTGTGAACACACTCATTATTAAAACAAAATCAAATGTGAGTGCAATATTTTTTCATTTGAAAATTTTTATGTTATAATTTCTATATGAATTATAATTTTACAAAACTAATTATGATGATACCTTGGTGAATAAATACATTATTTTCATGAATTAAAATGTTAAAGAAATAATTATGTGTTTGTATGTCTGAATTAAATAATTATTTATGTGAAATACAATCTCATCATATATCAGACATAACTATTGTATTGGAGGGTAATGTTGGACATGTACCATCAACCAATGACATATATGTATTCCCCATGAAATTAATCATTATATTTTGGAATGACAATTGGGTTTGGATACATTTATAGACTATAACACAAAAACATACCTCATGAATATAAATGGTTGATAAAATAAAATATAAACTAAGATCTTGAGACTAATTCATTATTACATTATAATAAATAATATTAAATAATAGGTTTCACACATCCTACTAAAATTAAAAAAACCATTATATATTTTTATTATTAAGTATGGCCATTAAAACATAAATGGTGAATTAGTCATAATGAATAATAGTATCATCATTAAATACTATATATATATATATAAAATGATAATTACTTTTTATATGAATGATATTAAATTAATTTACCTAAAATATCTAGTAATAATATTTATTATTTAGAAATTATTTTCCTAAAAAAGTAATCCAATTGTGATACCAATTAATATTTCATTAAAGATTTATTATAGATGACATGTTTGGTTTGATATTAATAATTTATTACCTCTAGTTTAGTAGGTAAATTATATAAAATAATAACAATTACACTTAATATATGAAAATGTAATTTTATAATAGAAATTCATTTCCAAACATTTAATAATTTTTTTTAAAACTAGATCTTATAAATTATAGAATTTGATATTCAAAAAATGATTTTGACTTTTTATATGTTGTGCACGAATATTATCTAAATATTATTCTCTTTGGATTTTTTATAATAATTAGTTTTGTAGATGAATAATGAAAATACAATGATTGTGTTAAAACATTCACTTTTATGATATTATCATAATAGAAGGTTGAAATTAATATTATAAAACCTTTATCTAAAATATTTAAATATATAAAGAAAATAAATCTACTAAAATTAAAATTTTATTTTTATAATATTCATAAATATAATTCTGGAATGTGATGTAATGTTTCACACAAAAAAAATCATTTATTCACTTATATTAAAAATTAAATTTCATCTCATATTAAAATTAAATAAATTAAAATGTATTTAAAAATTTAAAACAACATGGTCATATTATTTTGTACGTAATATTTATTTTTCATCAAGAAATGATTACTATCATTAATTATTATAACCATTGTAATTATAAAACTGTTTTTTTATGAATTGATTCATTAATATTGTGTAATTTATTACTAATTACTTAAAATAAAATATTTTATGTGATATTAATAATATTATTTCAAAATATAAAAATACTTATATGTAAACTCAATTAATTGGTAACCCCTTCTAAATAATATTAAATATTCATAATGGAAAAGTATTGCAATCTTGAATTTTTTTCTATAATTGATTTTTTAATTTAAATGATAGTTTTCATTTATTTAGATTTTAAATTAGAATAAAAAAACTATATTTAGGTTCACCACACCATAATTTAAAAACATATGTAATGTTATATTTTGTGTAAATCAAAAATTTCCTAATTTATAAATAGTTACCAAATTTTTAAAAAAAACAAAGGTAAAACTACTAAACCAGAAAAAAAATGTAATAAAAAATATTTAAAACATTCGTTGAAATAAATTTTGATTTTTCTAGTTCCATACTCACTCGATAATATAAGGACCAGACCGTCAAATATAAATTAATGTTGATTTTTAGAAAAGATTATACATTATTACACTTTGAGGATCTTTTTGAGTTTAGAGTTTTAGAAAATTAGGATACCTTACAAACATAAAATACCACAATCATACACAAGGATACTAATAACAATAGTTTCCATTTTTTTCAAAATATAATACATAAAAACGTAAAGCACGATTTCTTTGACAACACTCAATATCACACATTAAAAGTCCCTTATTTTTGTTACCCATCCTTACATTCTATGAAAAACATTTTAAAAACAATGGCTGAGTATGAAACTCAGTAAGGTATATAAATATAGAAAGCCTTAGTAATGTGATAAAATAAAAATCAATAAAACCCATATCATAAAAACTCGAATGCAAATAATACTCTAGTTATTGGCTTCAATAATATTTACCATATCCATCTTACATTCACCCTTATTCATGGAATATCATTTTTTTCAACTTCTTTCTCTATTGTACACTATGAATTGGAGAGCTATAATCGGGCTCACCAGTCATATCTTGAGCGATAATGGGCTCAACCCAACATATCTGGATCTATAATGGGCTCAACCCAACATATCTTGAGGTATAATTGGATCAACCCAACATAAATAATTTCCAATGAACACATCATGGTAAAAAAGAATCTTGAAATACGTATAAAGAACTCATTCTGTATATCTATATATATAAACAATCCTTTGGAAATTTATTAAAGAGAGTTTTAAAAGGATTTTAGAAGGAAAGTATCATAATATATAATTGGAGTGAGAGTCAATAGAATAGAATGGGGGTGTGTGAACACTGTAAATACACATTTTTCATCCTAATATATAAAACAATTCATCAATACAATAATTTTAATAATATATAATGGATAAAGAAGAAGGTTATCCCAAATAATGGAAATTGGGTTAAGTATTCCCTTACCTCGGGTTTATCATATATAAAATGTGTATAAACCTCATGTATAAGGGTTAAAATATTGTTATAAATATGTTAAAGAAAAATATTCATGTTTATAACACCTAATATGACCATTTCATAACAAAATTTAACCCATTATTTATTAGTATTTTGTTCATTTCATTGTTTTTAGTGCGTTTCTTTATATGATTTCCATGATTAGTTCATGATGGATATTCGTGTCGATTGGAAGTGAAAATCCAGAATTGGAATGGAAATGTATGTAAATTTATCTAGTACCATAAATTATACCATTTATCATTTTGATATTTCATATGAGGATGATTCATAAGTTAACAAATTAAGGATGTTCATTTAGATCATTTTAGCGATTCTTCGATAATAACGACCTCATTTTGTTTTATAAATTAAAACCATGTATACAAAATAATTCCCGAATCATGGATGAGAAATAATAAATATATTATAACCTTGTTAAATCATAAAACTAGTTTCATTACAAGACAAAAAAGAATTAATGTAAATTGAAATCACATAGTCCACGGTGTCAGTAATTCAACACATCACGAGCATTGTTTTTATTCCTTGAATAAGTGGGAGAGGAAAAGATGAATAATGATGAATCTTCCAAGACCATGAAAAACTCCAGAATTTTCATGATTTCTGGAGATTTCATTCCACTTGGGTAAGATGATATGAGGATATAATAAGAAAAGAAAGGAACTCATAATAAAAGAATAGTTGAAAAGTCCCTTATAAAAATTTAGTAGGCCAACAACTATGAAACATGGATTTAGAAAACATTAAAAAGAGAGTGGAAAAAGTTCACCAATCCCATAATGAATCATAATATGTAATAGATCATGAATAATATGAAAAGAATAACATGGTATGAATTTTTGAATTCTATACCACATAAAATATAAATTGAATGTAAAAAATAAATAAGTTGATAGTTTTCCTACTTAGTATAGTAACTCCTATAAATTGATGTTTGGGACCTTGAGGTATTGAGGAAAACCTGGGAGAACTACTAGGAAGGTATGTAGGCAATATCATAGTTGATGAGGAATTTGGATTGAATTTAATGAAGGAATGGGTCAGTATTTATACCAAAAGTGAGGGAATATTTTAATTATTTATAAGGGACACCACATTAGTGATATTTGCAAAACCACGAGCTTTACCAATGTATTTTCATAAGGAATTAGCCACTTAGGAAACATCATGACTTATTTTACTGTAAAAAAGTCGACCAGATTTATTATATCATTATTACATTTTTAACGATGTGATTAGCTCATCGAAACTCAAAACTGTATTTTTACTATTCACTAAAAAATCACACGTTTCAAAAAAAACCCCAAAACTCACCCTAACCATTTATAAATGTGTATAATTTCAAAATGAACTCATTTTTTTGAAAATAATTTTCTAAATATAATTAATTTAGTTTTTAAATAATATCCAACTTAATTCAAAAATTAATAATTTTAAAATTATAACTACTTTTATATCAAATTGAAAAATTAACCAAGATGTCATTATCATAAATCCTTAAGAAAATAAAATAATAATTCAAATTACTATTCCTTTTGGGTCATTTTACTATTCATGTTACTATTCATAAGGGTATGTTACTATTTAAAAAAAACAAGTTGGTTCTATTATACTCCAAATAACTTATTGAACACAATTGTAGATAGCTTTTTTTGAAAATTCAAAACATAAAATATGTAAAATTATTTTTAAAGGATAGTTATAAATGTCTACTTAAAACAAAGTTTCATGCATTTAAGTTATTTTTTTAATACCTTGGGGTTTTACATTATCCCACCTTATAGAAATTGCATCCTTGCTATTTTATTTACTCATTAAACTAGTGAGGATAACTTTACATCACTAAATTTTTATATTCTCATGTTTCTTCTTCAACCATGTTGTTTCTGCACAAAACAATTACTTAGTGGATTACCTTCTTCCGCAATACATATTATCTTCGATCAAAAATCCAAACTGGTTTCTCTTCATAAGAAAGGTTCTCTTCCAACTAAAATGATTCTAGGCTCAAGACATGTTATTAATTTGGAACATACTTTCTCAATATAGAAACAAGAAAAACATTATGTACCTAAGATAAAATCAGTGTCAAAGCTGCTCGGAATGCAACTGGTCCATCATTATCCACAATTTGAAAAGGATCGTTGAATCGCAGACTTATCATTCCATTATTACCAAAACCCACCACACTTTTCCATGGAGATATTTTAAGGAAAACATTGTCCCCTACCTCAAAATATAAGTCTATCCTTCTATTCTCTCCATAACATTTCTACCTGCTCAGATGTTTCCTCAAGTGATGCTGGATATTCTTCACTTTCTCATACACTTCCTCTAGTAATTCTAGACCCATCAACTTCCTTTCCCCAAATTCATCCCAAAAATCTAGAGTTCGACACTACTTCCCCTAAAATTCCACAAAAGGTGCTGTCACGACCCGCCCTCGGGGTCCGTGCCGTGACTACCCCAAGCCCGCCTTCCATAGGCCAGGGGCTGGCGACTAGCACCCAGGCGTAAATCCCGGTAAAAAGGGAAGGCATTGCCTTTGTAAAGTAAACAAACATCACAGAGTAAGCAAGCGGAAAGTAAACACTAAACAAAAGCAGAGTACAACTGAAAGTGCGGAAAAGTAAATGGGCCAGAATACAAACCCAAACTAAAGTAAAGTACAACTCGAAAGGGAAAACAGCAACTAAAAAGTAAAAGCCGCTACTCCGAGCTGTCCACTGGAAATCCCACATGAAGGGTGGGTACAGATAGCTCCTCTGCTCCACGGGTCTCGTCGTCCGCTCCGAGCACGTCCCGCCCAGTGGTCCACCTCCGGGTACCGTCCCGCTCTGCAAGCCTCAGCTAAGGTCAACGTTGTCCGTCGTCTGCAACCAACACAACGTAGTGCGGGCATAGCCCGTGCAGGGGTGAGTATAACGATACTCAGTAGGGACCCCGAGACCCACAAGGTCTCACTAAACCAACAAGGATAACCACAAAGAAGATCTCAACAGATAACCTCCACTTAGGTATATGCCCATACATATACCTAAGTTATCAAGTAACCCATCTCAATCATGAGGAAACACAAGAATTGTGAAAACAACGGATAACCACTACCCGGGTATATGCCCATACATATACCAAAGTTAGCAAGTGACCCATCTCAATCATGAGGTAAACACAAGGTCAAAAGTCTCAGCTCAAACCAGGATTTTCATTATCGAAACCGTAACTGCTGAAGTGCTCCGTCTCTAGAGTGTACAGTGGTCCTGTCACGACTCTGAGGTACTGCTCACTATCCTAAGACTGCTGAAGTACTCCTCCTGTCGAGTACTGCGGGTTTGCGGCCAACTACTGGGCGCTCCGTCTGCTGAGGGTCTGTCGCCAAAAACCGGGCGCTCACCCAGATAGCCTACTGAGGTACTCCTCCTGATGAGTACAGCGGGTTTGCTGCCAACTACCAGGCGCTCCGTCCGCCGTGGGTCTGCCGCCAAATACCGGGCGCTCCGTCCACTGGGCTAGTCGACTCACTCTAAGTCGAGTCGGTCAAGCAGTCGTCATGTCTCAGCCGGCTACACGGTCTCCGTACTCCGCACGCTCGTCTCCGGGAGGGTCCGCTCCACGAGCTACTGGTCGATACTCCAAGTATCACAAAGCCCCGCAAAGAAGTATCTCAAAAGACCGTCTCGTCACAGGGGTCTCAACGCAACAGACGGCGCGTCGATCGGACGCCCGGTCTGTGAGTTATTAGCCTTTTCGTCCCAGGGGACCGGTTAGTTTCGTGAGCGAACCAAACCCGGCCGTATCTCAACTGTACCCCGAACTCCCATAGGGTATACTCATAGGGATTGTTACTCAACGTAAACACCAACGCCGCTGACGGTTCGTCAAACAGACGTCCTGTCTGAAAGATATCAGCTTTTCCGTTCCAGGGGCCCGGTTGGATTTCGGGTGCGATCCAACCCGGCCACTATCGACTGTATCCAAAACTCGGGCGAAGGATGCCAAAAGTTCCGTATCGTCAACAGGAACTCAATGCAACAGACGGTGCGTCGATCGGACGCCCGGTCTAAGAGTTATTGGCATTTTCGTCCCCGGGGCCCGGTTGGATTTTTAAGGAAAAACCAACCCGACCGTACTCCACCTGTGTCCAAACCTCGGGTGGAGTATGCCAAAAGATCCGTCTCACTAAGAGGAACACAACACGGCTGACGGCACGTCAATCGGACATCCGTAGCTCAAGATATGAGTGTTTCCGTTCCGAAGGCCCGGTTGGTTCTGTGAACGAACCAACCCGGCCGAACTCAAAGTAATCCGAAACCTTGAGTGCGATATATCGAAACGACCGTCCCGATCCAAGGATCGCGTTGCCGCAGACGGTTCGTCAATCGGAGGTCTGAGTGTCATGTTATGGCCAAAAGACCAGAACTGGTTCGAAACGGGGGGGTCCGGGTCCGGGCCGACCCCGCCCGACCCCCCCCCCCCCCCTGGGGCGGTCCGGCGGCGCGGCGGCGGCGCGGTGGAGCGGAGGCGCGGAGGCGCGGCGGCGCGGAGGCGCGGCGGCGCGGGGGCCGCGGGGGCCGCGGCGGCCTGTCGCCGCGAGGTGGGCACTGGGGGGGCTAAGCCCCCGCTGATTGAAGGCGGGGCGGCCTTTGTGCCGCGCCTTTGCAACAAAACGGCCACCACGTGGGGGCCGGTTTTGGAGAAATAAACCGGGGGGCTGCTGCCCCCCCTTCATGGAACTGCCCCCCTCATAAAGAGGGGGGTTTTAGTGTGCTGGCCGGGGGATTAATTCCCCCGGTTTAACTCCATCCGGCCGGCCAGCTGGCCGGCCGGTTTTCTCCAACGGGACCGGAAATTCCGGTCCCCGCTTCGGCTTCCGACGCCGGCGGCCCGGCTGCCGGTCTTCTCATCCCGCCGCGGCCCGGAACCGGCCGCGGTCTCCTCGTCCCGCCGCGGCCCGGAACCGGCCGCGGTGTTCGTCGTCCGGCGCGGTGCGACGGCACCGCGCCCCTTGCCGTGCCTTGATTCCTTTCAACGCGGCGCGACAGCGTCGCGTTCTTGAAGATTCTTCCTCGGCGTGGCACGACGGTGCCGCACAAAATAATTGCACGATTATCCGCGTGGTGCGACGGCACCACGCCACTTTGCTTCCACCCGCAAGAAATACAACATGAACGATGGAGGGGGTTCGGCCGTGTTCATGCGGTCCGGCCCCCCTCACGTTAAGCAATAACGCAACTTAAATTATTTCAAGCCACATGTTAGACTTTCTAAAATCCACGATCAAGAATGGAATAAATAATCAATAAATCATCAACCCCTACCTTGGTATAAGGTTCGAAGATTTGACTACGTTCCGCGGAAGACGACGTCGCGGAGGTCGGGCGTCGCGGTCGTCGTTCGTCAAATCCGTTGACGAAGAGATGCGTCCGATGCGATACGTCGTTGGCGAAACCTTGTACGCCGACGAAGGTTGTCCAAGGAAGAAGCGGTGTTCTCTCTCGTTGACACGGAAGACGAAGAAGAGCGGAGCGGCGTTCTTCGTCGGAACTTGAGCGTTCTTCGTCAAGTCTTGAGGAAAGTCAAATAAAAAGAAAACAACGAACCCAAGAACCCCTACCTCGATAGTCGCACGATGACGTAGACGTGGAATATCGGTGTCGATTCCTTTGACGTCGGAGGAAGAGTCGTTGTTGATGGCGTTCGTCGCAGAAAACCGTTGCGGAAGAGATGATGCGGAAGATGAACGTCGCGTCGCGGATACGGCGTCGCGGATGGACCGTGTTCTTCGGCGGAGAAGTTCTTCGTTGAAGAACTGCGTTCTTTGCGTTCTTCGCTGAGTTTGAAGAAGATGAAGAAGACTTCCCTACTCTCTCAAGGAGATAAAATTCTAACAAAATAAAATAAGACTCTTTCTTATTTTATTCACACAACCCAACCTCTTTGAATTTCAATGGTTTGAAATTCAATAACCACACACAACTCACCTCATTAACTCATTACATTAATTAACAAATTGTCATGTTAATTAAAGAGGGATTAAGGGAGTTTGAGGGAAGATGTAAAGTTAGGTTTCGTGTGGGCCCCACCACACTTAATCCTCTCAAGGGAGGTTAAGTGGGTGTGGGTCCCACACATAACTTCCTTTGAGAGAAGTTAACTAATAAGTTTAAATAAAAAATTGTGTTTACATATTTTTATTTAACTTATTCTAATCTCCCAAAAACTAACTCTCAACTCGAAACAAACGCAACTCCCGAAAAGGACTCTTTAAGCGAATATCGGCGCTGCGAGTTCATCGGTGCCCTCGGATTTCAATTCCGAGCACCAGATCAAAAGTTAGGAATTCCCGCTCGTTCGTTCACTGAACGTACCCGAGCCAAACTTCGGAAATTAATTTCGGGCACTCCGGGCCTCGGAATCAGGTGCCGTCTGAAACCGCGCTCTTGTAAAATTCTAAAGAAAATTAAGAAAAAATTTCCCTTGAATTTTACGGGTCTTTACATTACTCCCACCTCAGGGCTTTACGTCCCCGTAAAGATACATCAAAAACTAGGGAATCAAAAGAGGGTACTGAGCACGCATCAGAGCCTCCCGCTCCCATGTGCTCTCCTGGAGATTCCCGTGCTGCCATCTGATGCGCACTAGAGGAATCGATCACCCACGCAGGACCCGCTCCTGTCGATCCTCTATCTCCACTGGGACCTCCGTAAAAGTCGCCCCATCGTCAACGTCAAGCTCCCCATGGTCAAAGATGTGCGTCGGGTCATGCACAAATTTCCTCAGCTGAGACACGTGGAAGACGTCGTGCACCCGGTGCAACTGAGGTGGCAGAGCCAGGCGATAAGACACCACGCTAACCTGCTGAGGACCTGGAAGGGTCCGATAAAGCGCGGAGATAACTTGCCGCCTTGGCCAAATCTCCGAATACCACGTCGAGGTGAGACCCGCAAGAAGACGTGGTCACCACCCTCGAACTCCAGTGGCCTCCGCCTCCTGTCAGCATAAGGTTTCTGCCGGCTCTGAGCTGCACTCATCCGCCCCTGGATGACCTGGACGATCTCAGGTCCCACAAGAGCTGCAAGATTTCTTCTTTGCCAAGAAGAGAAATCTGGTCTCATCCCCTGGATAAACCACATTCTTTGCCTAAAACAGTCAATCCTAACATGGATGATACTAATCCATACCAAGGATGACGTCGCAAGGCCTCGACGCTACTACTAAGAGATCCAACCGTTACTCTCGCCTCCAAGGGTTGAGTCACACTGTCGGCACCAGTGTGTGGTAACTGGGTCTCCTTCAGTAGATGTCTCACAAGTGAGGGTCAAGTCAACAGCCAAAACTGGAACCTCTTAGTAACATCACTAAAGAGGACAGGAACGAAATATCACAAAGGTATGCGTCTTTTATTATTGCAGCTCATGGTACAAAGACACAAAAACAACATCAAACATGGAACTAGAAGTACAAGAGACGTATCCACTAGTTCCGCTCCTGTCCACCTGCTCCAAGAGTTCTACTGATGCTCAAGCATTTGTCGCTGCCTCTATCTCGGTGGTTCTCCCAAAGCCTACGGATCGGGAGTCAGACAGTCACGTGCCAGATGACCCTTTCCGCAGCATGAGTAACACAACCTGCTCCTTGCACGACTAGCTCTGTTCCCACTCCGGGTGCCCTGCACCACCGGTCCTAAAACCCGAGATCGCCCAACTGCTGGTCTGGTCCTCCTTGACCTCTGCATCATCTGTCTACTTCCCACAGATGACTCGTCTTCTGATCGAAAAACACGCGGCAAAGGCAGCAGCTCCTGAACACGCTCGTGGTGTAGAGCTACTGGCACAAACTCCACCCTGAAGAAGGTCTCAAAGTCTTCCCATGTGAAAGCCATCCCATCACAAAACTGGAACAAGTGGCTCCACCACCTGCCTGCTGCTGCCTGAAGAAGGCTGGCAGCAAAGGTCACCATGAAGTCTGATGGCGTCCCCACTAGCCTGAAGACTCCCACCACAGCCTTCAGCCAATCCTCAGCCGCATGCGGTTCCATCTCTCCCCTGAACCTGGGTGCCCTCTGGCGCTGGAACTCATGCAGCGCACTCAAGCGTCGTGCATCGTCTACTGCTGGGGCTGGTGGCATCGGTGGCCCAACGTATGGTAGTATCGCTGGTGCCTCCGCTGGTGCCTCAACTGCAAGAGGGCCCTGTACCGAAGCCTCGTCGCTCGACAGACTGTCAGCACGCTCATCCCTCTGGGCTCTAGCTGGTTGTCTGAGAAAAGACATCCTGAAGAAAAAACGTAACACGATCAAACGATTATACCTGGTGAGCTGACCTGGTTTGAGCTGTTTTAAGGGGGGAAACCTTTGAAAACACACACGCAGTCAGTGTTTTCGTGCACAAAGTCGGAAATCAGTTGTCAGGGTCCTGGTGTATGGATACGTCGGCCGCCCGCACCAAAACTGGACTCCCTGAACTGAAAACCACACTCGGTACACTCAACACTATTGCTTCACAGAAAGAAACATCAGAGTTATAAGTTCTGCGGTAGAACCGAACTCCTCTGATACCAATTTGTCCCGACCCGCCCTCGGGGTCCGTGCCGTGACTACCCCAAGCCCGCCTTCCATAGGCCAGGGGCTGGCGACTAGCACCAAGGCGTAAATCCCGGTAAAAAGGGAAGGCATTGCCTTTGTAAAGTAAACAAACACCACAGAGTAAGCAAGCGGAAAGTAAACACTAAACAAAAGCAGAGTACAACTGAAAGTGCGGAAAAGTAAATGGGCCAGAATACAAACCCAAACTGAAGTAAAGTACAGCTCAAAAGGGAAAACATCAACTAAAAAGTAAAAGCCGCTACTCCGAGCTGTCCACTGGAAATCCCACATGAAGGGTGGGTACAGATAGCTCCTCTGCTCCACGGGTCTCGTCGTCCGCTCCGAGCACGTCCCGCCCAGTGGTCCACCTCCGGGTACCGTCCCGCTCTGCAAGCCTCAGCTAAGGTCAACGTTGTCCGTCGTCTGCAACCAACACAACGTAGTGCGGGCATAGCCCGTGCAGGGGTGAGTATAACAATACTCAGTAGGGACCCCGAGACCCTCAAGGTCTCACTAAACCAACAAGCATAACCACAAAGAAGATCTCAACAGATAACCTCCACTTAGGTATATGCCCATACATATACCTAAGTTATCAAGTAACCCATCTCAATCATGAGGAAACACAAGGATTGTGAAAACAACGGATAACCACTACCCGGGTATATGCCCATACATATACCAAAGTTAGCAAGTGACCCATCTCAATCATGAGGTAAACACAAGGTCAAAAGTCTCAGCTCAAACCAGGATTTTTATTATCGAAACCGTAACTGCTGAAGTGCTCCGTCTCTAGAGTGTACAGTGGTCCTGTCACGACTCCGAGGTACTGCTCACTATCCTAAGACTGCTGAGGTACTCCTCCTGTCGAGTACTGCGGGTTTGCGGCCAACTACTGGGCGCTCCGTCTGCTGAGGGTCTGTCGCCAAAAACCGGGCGCTCACCCAGATAGCCTACTGAGGTACTCCTCCTGATGAGTACAGCGGGTTTGCTGCCAACTACCAGGCGCTCCGTCCGCCGTGGGTCTGCCGCCAAATACCGGGCGCTCCGTCCACTGGGCTAGTCGACTCACTCTAAGTCGAGTCGGTCAAGCAGTCGTCAGGTCTCAGCCGGCTACACGGTCTCCGTACTCCGCACGCTCGTCTCCGGGAGGGTCCGCTCCACGAGCTACTGGTCGATACTCCAAGTATCACAAAGCCCCGCAAAGAAGTATCTCAAAAGACCGTCTCGTCACAGGGGTCTCAACGCAACAGACGGCGCGTCGATCGGACGCCCGGTCTGTGAGTTATTAGCCTTTTCGTCCCAGGGGCCCGGTTGGTTTCGTGAGCGAACCAAACCCGGCCGTATCTCAACTGTACCCCGAACTCCCATAGGGTATACTAATAGGGATTGTTACTCAACGTAAACACCAACGCCGCTGACGGTTCGTCAAACGGACGTCCTGTCTGAAAGATATCAGCTTTTCCGTTCCAGGGGCCCGGTTGGATTTCGGGTGCGATCCAACCCGGCCACTATCGACTGTATCCAAAACTCGGGCGAAGGATGCCAAAAGTTCCGTATCGTCAACAGGAACTCAATGCAACAGACGGTGCGTCGATCGGACGCCCGGTCTAAGAGTTATTGGCATTTTCGTCCCCGGGGCCCGGTTGGATTTTTAAGGAAAAACCAACCCGACCGTACTCCACCTGTGTCCAAACCTCGGGCGGAGTATGCCAAAAGATCCGTCTCACTAAGAGGAACACAACACGGCTGACGGCACGTCAATCGGACGTCCGTAGCTCAAGATATGAGCGTTTCCGCTCCTAAGGCCCGGTTGGTTCTGTGAACGAACCAACCCGGCCGAACTCAAAGTAATCCGAAACCTTGAGTGCGATATATCGAAAAGACCGTCTCGATCCAAGGATCGTGTTGCCACAGACGGTTCGTCAATCGGAGGTCCGAGGCTCATGTTATGGCCAATAGACCAGAACTGGTTCGAAACGGGGGGGGTCCGGGTCCGGGCCGACCCGGCCCGACCCCCCCCCCCCCCTGGGGCGGTCCGGCGGCGCGGCGGCGGTGCGGCGGCCGGCGGCGGCGGCCGGCGGCGCGGAGGCCGCGGGGGCCGCGGCGGCCTGTCGCCGCGAGGTGGGCACGCGGGGGGCTAAGCCCCCGCTGATTGAAGGCGGCGCGGCCTTTGTGCCGCGCCTTTGCAACAAAACGGCCCCCACGTGGGGGCCGGTTTTGGAGAAATAAACCGGGGGGCTGCTGCCCCCCCTTCATGGAACCTGCCCCCTCATAAAGAGGGGGGTTTTAGTGTGCTGGCCGGCGGATTAATTCCCCCGGTTTAACTCCATCCGGCCGGCCAGCTGGCCGGCCGGTTTTCTCCAACGGGACCGGAAATTCCGGTCCCCTCTTCGGCTTCCGACGCCGGCGGCCCGGCCGCCAGTCTTCTCATCCCGCCACAGCCCGGAACCGGCCGCGGTCTCCTCATCCCGCCGCAGCCCGGAACCGGCCGCGGTGTTCGTCGTCCGGCGCGGTGCGACGGCACCGCGCCCCATGCCGTGCCTTGATTCCTTTCAACGCGGCGCGACGGCGTCGCGTTTTTGAAGATTCTTCCTCGGCGTGGCGCGACGGCGCCGCGCAAAATAATTGCACGATTATCCGCGTGGTGCGACGGCACCACGCCACTTTGCTTCCACCCGCAAGAAATACAACATGAACGATGGAGGGGGTTCGGCCGTGTTCATGCGGTCCGGCCCCCCTCACGTTAAGCAATAACGTAACTTAAATTATTTCAAGCCACACGTTAGACTTGCTATAATCCACGATCAAGAATGGAATAAATAATCAATAAATCATCAACCCCTACCTTGGTATAAGGTTCGAAGATTTGACTACGTTCCGTGGAAGACGACGTCGCGGAGGTCGGGCGTCGCAGTCGTCGTTCGTCAAATCCGTTGACGAAGAGATGCGTCCGATGCGATACGTCGTTGGCGAAACCTTGTACGCCGACGAAGGTTGTCCGAGGAAGAAGCGGTGTTCTCTCTCGTTGACACGGAAGACGAAGAAGTGCGGAGCGGCGTTCTTCATCGGAACTTGAGCGTTCTTCGTCAAGTCTTGAGGAAAGTCAAACAAAAAGAAAACAACGAACCCAAGAACCCCTACCTCGATAGTCGCACGATGACGTAGACGTGGAATATCGGTGTCGATTCCTTTGACGTCGGAGGAAGAGTCGTTGTCGATGGCGTTCGTCGCGGAAAACCGTTGCGGAAGAGATGATGCGGAAGATGAACGTCGTGTCGCGGATACGGCGTCGCGGATGGACCGTGTTCTTCGGCGGAGAAGTTCTTCGTTGAAGAACGGCGTTCTTTGCGTTCTTCGCTGAGTTTGAAGAAGATGAAGAAGACTTCCCTACTCTCTCAAGGAGATAAAATTCTAACAATATAAAATAAGACGCTTTCTTATTTTATTCACACAACCCAACCTCTTTGAATTTCAAAGGTTTGAAATTCAATAACCACACACAACTCACCTCATTAACTCATTACATTAATTAACAAATTGTCATGTTAATTAAAGAGGGGTTAAGGGAGTTTGAGGGAAGATGTAAAGTTAGGTTTCGTGTGGGCCCCACCACACTTAATCCTCTCAAGGGAGGTTAAGTGGGTGTGGGTCCCACACCTAACTTCCTTTGAGTGAAGTTAACAAATAAGTTTAAATAAAAAATTGTGTTTACATATTTTTATTTAACTTATTCTAATCTCCCAAAAACTAACTCTCAACTCGAAACAAACGCAACTCCCGAAAAGGTCTCTTTAAGCGAATATCGGCGCTGCGAGTTCATCGGTGCCCTCGGATTTCAATTCCGAGCACCGGATCAAAAGTTAGGAATTTCCGCTCCTTCGTTCACTGAACGTACCCGAGCCAAACTTCCGAAATTAATTCCGGGCACTCCGGGCCTCGGAATCAGGTGCCGTCTGAAACCGCGCTCTTGTAAAATTCTAAAGAAAATTAATAAACAATTTCCCTTGAATTTTACGTGTCTTTACAGGTGCCATCTGTATACTGGAATGAAAACTGTTATTATAAAAAACTCAACAAAATAAATATGTTGACCCAACATCCCTTTTATTCCATTGAACAAGATCATAGTATATCCTCTAAATTCTGAGTCGTTTGTTCTGACATCCCATCTGATTGAGGTTGAAAATCTTTACTAAAATTTAATTCTATTCCCAATGACTTCTGAATCCTCTTACAAAAATTATATGTGAACCTAGGATCCCAATCAGATATAATAGAAAGAGGAACTCCATGTAACATGACAATATCATTGAGGTATAGTCCAGAGAGCTGATCCACCTACATTCTATCTCGAATAGAATGAAAATGTGCATATTTTGTAAGTCGATCAATAAAACCCAGAATTGCATTGTTACCTTGAGACGTATTAAGTAGTACAACCATGAAGTCCATGGATATATTCTCCCACATCAAATCTGGCACTATAAAAGTCTGAATCATCCCCTTTGGTAACTACTCCTCTACTTTAACATTTTGACATGTTAATCATTTCGTGGTGAAATCTGCAATATCCTTTTTCATTATATCCCACTAGTAATAAACTATATGGACTCTATACATCATATTACTTCCAGGATGAACTGAAAATGAAGAACTATATGCTTCACATAATAAATATTTCTTTAACTGATAATCACAAGGCACACCCATCCTTTTATCAAATCAAAAAACACAATCTTCATGTAGTTTAAATTCTAGAAACAGACCCATTTTAACCTATTCTACCTTTTTCAATAGCTCACATTCTTCCTTCGGTACTTGCATAATTATATCTGATAATGATTATTGCATTGAAACCTGAAACAAAATATATGTATTCCTTGAACTAACAACTCCATAGCAAAAATTCATCATATCATTAATCAAGGGATCATGATCCAAACGTAACATGGTTAATTATGAATGATGTTTTCAAATCAAGGCATCGTACAGATACTTTTCTTTTTCTGGATGATAATTTATATTGAAATCATAATACTTTATCAGTTCAATCCATCTTCTCTCCCTCATGTTCAATCCCTTCTATGTGAATATATATTTCATACTTTTATGGTCAGTATATATTTTACATTTGAATCTGTATAAATGGTGCCTCTAAATTATCAGAGAAAAAACCACAACTTCTAATTCAAAATCATGTGTGGGATAATTTTACTCATGAGTTTTTAGTTTTCTTGATACATAAGCGATTACCTGATCATTTTTCAGCAGAACAGAACCAAGTACCTTCAATAAAGCATCATTGTAGATGAAAAACTAACCATTTTGGGAAGTCAAGGCCTAAATTGAAGCATTCACGAATCTCCTATTCAGTTCCTAAAAAAATTCATTGGATGGCTTGGCATCTGCTCAAATAGTCGCAAAAGATCTCACTAAATCTTTCTATATATAGTTGGCCTTCTTTGCATCATTTGGATCTCTCTTTGGGAAGACATTTTCATAGTGACCCATCTCACCACATTTAAAACACATAACTGTTTTCTTATCCGGATTAATCTTATAATTATTTTAATTATAATCTCAGACCACATTTCCAAACATACATCATCAAAAAAACTTCCATGTTTTTCTAAGACATTTTCCAGGGTGCTTCTTTCCACAATTTTCAGAAACTGGAAACTAGATTTTCTTACCATCTGATTTCATTGGTTGATTCTTATCCACCTCTTTCCATATATACCTCTCCTTATAAATTTTTCTAATGTGAATGTGATCATCAGAATACTTCATATCTACCCTCTCAGCACATTGGACTAGTTTCTGATAACTTTTGAATACACAGGAGGCCAACGCCCTTTGATACCTTGGCTTAAATCATGAGTAAAAGTGGTTGAATTATCTATCAACATATATAATATGATTTGGGTCATACCTCTCCATTTTGGTGAATTTGGATTCATACACAACCACTGAATGTTTCTCATTTTTCTTCAATTCAAGGAATTCCTTATCCATATTATGTCACACCTCCCCAGGAAAATATTTTTCAATGATAAGAATTTAAAATTCTTCGAACTCTATGGCATCAAAATCCTCTCTATCCCTAATATTCTTTATCATTGACCACCACTGATCAGCTTCACCTTCAAAATGTTAAATTGATAGTATTACCTTTTGACGTTCTGAACATCCCATGACATAAAATATCTTTTCTAGAGCATTGATCCATTTTTAGTCTATCATTGGATCTGTGGTTCCACTAAATGCTGGAGGATATTGCCTCTTAAAATTCTACAAAAAAGAAATACTTTTTCGGGGTAGATCATGTTCCTCTCTAGCATGGATACCACCTCTGTTTATTTCTTGATTCAACATATCCATTTCTATAAAATACTTATTGGTTCTGATTCCCACAATTTGGAGCTGTAGATATGGACAGACATCAGCCTCTGGTTGCCTTCGTTCGTCAGCTTCCTTGTGTCTTCTGTGGAAAACCATTATTTACAAACAAGACATAGATGAAGCAACATATTAATTAATAATTCTATAACATTTCAAATTACCATAGAGTAATAACCTATTATGGAATTCTTTAATTATTATCCCCACCCATAAAGTTATATAAACCATCCTCTAATACCAATTATAAAGACCTGACCATAAAATATCACTCAATCTTTATTTTTAGACAAGATCATACATTACTAAACATTGAGGATATTTTGTAGTTTTGGAGTTTTAAAGAATTATGATACCTTGACTACATAAAATACCACAATCATACAAGCGGATACTACTAAAACAAATTCCATTTTGTCAAAATTTAAATCATTAAAACATAAATCTTGGTTTATTTGACAAAAATCCATAACAATAATGATGTATCCCTTCATTAATTTACCCATATTTATGTATACTTAAGAACATTCTAAAAACATGGGATGAGTATAAATCATAGTAAGGTATATAAAGATAAAAAGTGATAGTCATGTGACAACATAAAAACCAATAATACCCATATCATAAAAACACGAATGCATAGAAAATTAATGTTGTTTCCTTGAGAAATATTTTCCATATCAATTGTAAAATCACTCTTACATAGAGATTAATCTTTTGGTCTACTTCATTCTTCGGAGTAACCAATGCATTGGAGAGCTATAATGGGGCTCACCTGTCATATCTTGAGCTATAATGGGCTCAACCCAACATATCTTGAGCTATAGTGGGATCAAACCAACATAACTTGAGATATAATGGTCTCAACCCAACATAAATAATTTTCAAGGACCATATCATGGTAATAATGTATCTTGAAATCAAGATAAAACACTCATTCCATATATATATAAAAAACAATCCTTTTAGAATTTATTAAAGAGAGTTGTAAAAGGATTTTAAAAGGGAAGTACATTAAAATATAATTGGAGGGAGAGTTAATAGAATAGAATGGATGTACTTATACACTATAAATAAACATTGTTGATCATAATATATAAAAAAATTCATTAGACAAATAATCTTAGTACCATATAATGAATAAAGAATAATGTTAATCCAACGAATGGAAATTTGTTTAAGAATTCCCTTACCTCAAATTTTTTATACTTCAAACGTCATTAAAACTCTTTTATAATTGTTAAAAGGGTGTTATTAATATCATACATAAATATATTCATGTTTATAAAACATTATATACTCATTTCATAATATCATTTCACTCTTTAATTATTTGTATTTTGTTCCTTGCATTGTTATGGGTGCATTTATTTACAAGATTTCCATGATTGGTTAATGATAGATATTCATGTTGATTGGAAGTGAAACACCAGAATTGGAATGCAATGGTATTTAAATATATCTAGTACCATAATTTATACCATTTATCATTTTGATGTTTTATATGAGGATAATTCAAATGTTAAAACATTAATGATGTTCGTTTAGATCATTTTAGTCGTTCTTTGATTATAACTACCTCATTATGTTTTATAATTTGGAACCATGTCTACAAAAGAATTCCAAAACCATGGATGAGAAATAATATATACATTATAACCTTGTTAATCCATTAAAATTGTTTCATGACATGACCTAAAATAATTAATGTAAATTAAAATCACATTGTTTATGATGTCGGTAATTCGACACATCAGATACATTATTTTTATTCCTTGAATAAGTGGGATATGATAAGATGAATGATGATGAATTGTCAATGAAAATGAAGAAATTAAGAATATACAAGATTTCTAGAGATTTCATTCCACTTTTGTAAGAGGATATGAGTAATGAATATGAAAATAAAGGGACTTAAAATAAAATAATAGTATAGAAATATCTTAAACAAATACGGTAGCCTAACGATTATGAAACATGGTTATAGAAAACATTAAAAATAGAGGGGACAAGATTCAACCATACCTAAATAAATCATAATACATAATATAGTAAGAATAAAATGAAAATAAGAACATGGTATTGATTATTTAATTCTATACCACATAAAAGAGAACATGAATAGAAAAAGAAAGAAGTTATGACTTTTCTTACCTTGTAGAGTATCTCATAGAACATGATGGTTGGGACCTTGGGGGTTGAGGAAAACTTGGGAGAACTACTACAACGGTAAGGAGTCTCGAGATTCATTTATGAAGAATTTTTTATGAATTTAATGATGGAATGGGTAGATATTTATAGCAAAAGAGAGGGAATATTTTAAAATTTTCCAAGGGAAACCCCATTAGTTGTATAAGGAAAACCATGGGATTGACCATGGTATTTTCCCAATGTATTATCCACTTGGGTCAACTCACATATTATTTTACTTTAAAAAAGTCGACCAATTTTATTACATCATCATTACATCATTAATTATGTAATTAACACATAGAAACTCAAAACATTATTTTTACTATTCAACAAAAAATCAGTTGTTTCAGAGAAATACCAAAAGCTCACCCTAACCATTTATCGGTGTGTAGAATTCAAAAATTAACTTCATTTTTTGTAAATATTTTTCTAAATATAATTAATGATATTTTTTAATAAAATCATACTTAATTAAAAAATCAACATATTTTAAACTATAACTACTTTTATATCACATTGAAAAATTAACCATGATGTAATTATCTTAAATAATTAATAAAATAAAATAATAATAAAATTTACAATTCATTATGGTCATATTACTATTCATATTACTATTCATAAGGGTATGTTACTATTCAAAAAAAATGTTGGTTCCATCGGACTCCAAATAACATACTAAACATAATTGTATATGACTGTTTTTTGAAACACAAAACATAGAACCTAAAAAATTATTTTCAAAGGCTAGTTATAAATATCTACTTAAAAAAAGTTTCATTCATTTCATTTATTTTTTTAAAATGTTGGGGTGTTAAAGATTGTCAACTATTGTTATCTTCTAGAGAAATTGAACTATGAATAATGTATTGATATCATTGAAAATTAATGTTTTACTCACATGTTATCTTTTTTATATATATAAAATGGAACCTTCCCACCCCATTATGCCACTATCATTCCTTATAATAAATTATTAAAACTTTTTCTTTTATCCACTATTATAATAATCTCTTATTTTAATAATCCTCTCTATAGAATTTTTTATATTATTTTGTATGTGTCTGAAAGATATTTGTTTGACAAATAAAAATAAATGATTTTATATAATGAGAATATTATTATATTACATAATGGAAGTAAAAAAGATATAATATTAAAAAAAAATTAATTGTTATGTAATAATATTTATTGTTGTAGCTAAGTATAATAAATTGATATAAAACCCAATAAATAATATTAAAAAATGGTATACTATATAGGATCAAACTCTACTAGGAATATTTCACTATCTATGAATGATGTTAAAAAAATTATATATTAGGAATTATAAATGTAACTGCAAAAAATATTGTGAATAAAGTAGTAAATGTTATCTATTTATGGTATATATATATTAATTCATTAGAAATGTTATCATTACGCTTCTAACATTACATTAAATTTTCATTTCTATTGGTCAATATGACAATTTTTATATTCAATCAATTTAAATTATGACAATTACTAATATATCCAATAAATGTAATTGTTATGGTTTGTTCATATTAAGATTTATTATAATATTCAATTGAATATATAAGGAATAAAATATTTCATAATAAAGTAGAATCATTCTTTTTTAAGAACATTCGATAGAGTTTGGGATATTGGTAGCATAATTTTTTTCTCTCTTGTTCAGACCCATGTAATACATCAACATGTGATGCTTGAACGAAATGACCAATGAGAGAAGTTCTAGCCAGTAGATATCACCACTATATTAGTGTTTTCAGAATAACCTCATGATACTACCACCACTACACATCTTATGATTTTATCCAATGTTGGTGTATTATATATTTTTTATATTTAGTGTATATTTTTATTATGGTATAATTATTTTAGAATTGAAATTAGTTTTTTTATTTCACATTTTCATTTCTGATTAAAAAAAATTGTAAGAGTAATATTATTAAAGAGTTTGATAAAATAGATTTTATTATAAAAAGTTACCAAGGTTTCTTTTTTCTAGAATGTTTATATATTTATATTGCATTATTAATAATTTTGTGAATTGAATGAGTATAATAGTTTGAAAAAATATAATTTATTTAAACTTTATTTCAAAAATTATTTTTTTTAAGGAAATATAATTTTGACTGTTTATAAAAATGATGGTTTTTAATAAATAAATATTTATATTCTAAAAAACGAGGTTGATATATATAATTTTTTCCCTAAAAATGGATAATTTATTAAACCATCCTGTCAAAACTATAAATTTCTGAATATTCATATATTTTTTGAGATAGATAAATTTCTATGTCAAATATGAATTCTGGTATAATTTACTAAAAATTATTCCGAAATAAAAAATATATAATTTTCTGTGAGAAGAATTTAAAACCTATATTAGTTGAAAATTTACCATTATATTAATAATATGTATTTTATTGGATTAAATAAAATTCTCTGACCAATAAATGACATTCAAATTTTTTATATTGAAATAATTATTTAAACAACTATATTATGGGGTGAATTTTTTATTTCTGGTCCAAAATAATATTAAAAGAGGTTTTCAGTTATAATGAATTTAAATATTATAAAAAATAATTACATTTCTAAAAAAATTAAAAACCCCATTAGTAAGACTAGGGATATTCATTTGACACAACATAGACTTCCCTGAAATATATTTATAAATTAATAACAAATTGATACACTTTTACTATAAATAAACATCAATCACTAAATTCATCTCCACATAAAATCTCTTATTCATCAAAATATGAAATTTCGCCTCTAAAACCGCAATAAAATATTATACAAGGTCTTGTTTTTTCCCACTCAAAATATAATAATGTTATATCCCAAGGCCTGGTATAAGATCCAAACATTTATTTGGAGGATACAAAATAATAAATATATTAAAATATCATGTTTTAAGAAATTAATTAATCATGAAGGTTTATAAAAGTGTTTGGGTGTGTCATTGGAATGTTCATATCTTAATGCATCAGTTTTTATGAGAAAGAAGATGAACATAGGTTTTCCAGGGTTAGCAGTTTCTGTGCGATTCAACCATGAAACTCAAAAAATAAAGATAATTACTTGTTTATCTATGTGAGGGATTTCACACTTTGGAAAAAAACATGACATTTAATATTGATTTATTTTTCATGGATTTTTAATGGTATGTACTAACTGTGCACCTACCAATTTTGACGTATTCCTTGAAAAAGAGTTATGTAGATGATGTGTGTATAGTTGGAAAACAATTTAAATGGACCATGAAAGATGATTATTCTAGAATAGTTTTCCCCAAATTTTTTGACCAAAATTTGGAAGATCATGTGACCAAATTTAAAATGTGTAAATTAAAATTTACATCCTAACTTTTAATAGTTAATCTACCTTTCTTTCACTATCATTTATAGCAGGTTTACACAATAGGAGCTCAATGTTTATTCTTTACTCATGTATGAAGATTTTTTCATCATATTATCATTGTCCATACAACCAACCGTTATTTTATGAATGTATTAGTATTTATATAAGGTCCAGTTTTTCTTTTCATGACATCCCTCATCCTAGAAGATGTTATATTCAGGTGATATAAAATTATCATTTTTAGTGAATTATTTTAATTCTATCTTTACTCCAATTGAATCTATGAATAATATAATATACTAGATGATGAGTCATCCAATGTTATGAGGTAGGTGAAATATCCATTTCCTCAATGGACACTTGATTTTTTATACTATGATGGATTGCAGGGGAAGTGGAATGGTCTTGTGTTCATGATACTGTTACATATATATTTTTATAATTTTTAATATAATTTTATCCCTTGTTGTTGAATGCATGCAACCATACTTCCCTTATACCTTTATTATCTTATAGAACCAAGACATTATCATTTTCATTATGACATAACTTATGTTTTATAACAAATATTCTTATCAACGTTTTTATTTCTACTAGATGTGATTTTGTTCAATTTCATTGTCTGTATATTCTACATATCATTTATTATCACCACTAATATTCATTATTATAAGGAGGGTATTATATCACCACTATATCATCGTAGACCCTCATTGCAAGTCAATAGCCTCTAAAACAATTGTAGGTGTTTTTAAGGATATGTTGTCATGGGATTAGGTTACTTATAATTGAAATGGGTCTAGGATGATAAAAAGTTTCATTTTTGATTTCTATTTTCAATTGTTTTTATACTTTTTTTGTTGAATGTAAACTCAGAAATTTATAAAATTGGTAACGAGACCATTCCTTTGAGTATCTAATCCATGAATAGGGAAATTCCATGTTTTTTAATGGGACTTTTTGTTTCTAATTACAACTTTTAATTTTTTACTACCTTCATCTTAAGGTGACACACATGTTATATAAGCTTTTATTATGGTTAAATTTGTTGAATGTTTCATTCTATGAAAGGGTATAAATTTTTAAAAAACATTATAGGCACCTGAGTATTTAAATGTCATGAATATATCATTCCTAGTTTAGATTATTGTGTACAATGTTTGTTGAATTTCCTTTGTACCTTGATTATTATATTCTTAAATCAACTAATGTTACATATGGGAAAATGATTAATTATTGGTTATTAAATTTAATATAGGAACCTAAATGGTGTTCCAACATATCAAGGTGGTAGAACAAAAACAACCCAATATTTACATTGATAGCCATTATACCAAAAATCATTGCCAGAAATTTTATTTAGTGATGATTAAATAAATTTTCTTTGTAATTTATAATTCATGTATTTAAATAAATGGGTAATGGTGATAATTTTAATGAAATTATTATATAAGAACTATTACATTCTAATTCATTTTTTAATGATCTGGTTACAATTACGTGGAATGCAAGTTGTGCCTTATAAATAATAAGACATCATTACTTGAGAATAGTCACTCATGTAATAGGATCATGATCCATATTTATATATATATATATATATATATAATTTATCATTTATATTTTAAATTTTAGAGGAAGTATTTTATGTAAAATTGGTATTATAACTTTGAATTACAGATCATTTTCTACTATAACAATGCAATTTAAACACTGTATAAAAAACTCATATTATAAAAGAATGAATGAAAAATTTTGATATAAATTATTTGTGAGAAGCCGATAGAATGTATTCTATTTCATTGTGATATTTTTTTTACTGAGACCATGATTTCAGAGTGGATAGTTTGGTTTTGGAACCAATATATAAAGGATTTCTACATGTCCTATTCATTTCCTAATCTATTCAAATTTTTTGGTGTGTGTTTGGAATTTATAATATACTTTTCCATGAAGGAATCACGTATAATGATGAGAAGGTGGTGGTGACCCTGATCCGTAGTTGGTGGGACCTTACCAATGAGAATTATCTCCCATAGCTCAACCTACGTCACATTATATTATATCTTATCTATGAAAAAAACTCAATTTTAGATAATTTAATGTGTATAGTGAAACCCATATAAGAAGCATCACCAACTGCATTGCCTATATAAAAGCTGAATATGTAGTTCCAGTAGTTGAATCGCCCTACCATTTCAAGGGAATGGGGTCCCCAACATACTGAGTCCTGGATAATGACCATGTAATCTATCTATTTTCCAAATATAGATTACACAATGTAATTTAGTGAGGCTTGAAACATAAATTCATAGAGTTTCATCAAAGAGGTGGTGGGATGTTCTGAAAAATGATGTTCGACATTGGTTTATGGTCTAGAAGGATTTATATATTTCTAAATTTTATTATTTCATTCTAGAAATACAGATAGTTGAATGGGATATGGGGTTTGTACACCTATAACAAGATATTATATTTTTTAATTACTATTTACCTCATTTAATATTGAACTAATTTTCATCCATATTCATTCTAGTGATGAATTAACTCTAAAGATGTGATTTTATGATGGAATCATATATTCTTTCTGATTATAGGTTGATGAGTTTTTCTGGACTACAATATTGAAGATAGTGAAACAAGGCCACATCATCAATCCTAATCTGATGAAAAAATATGATGTTTTTTGTAGTGGATTAATACCTTGATAGGATGTGGTTATTCTACAATAAGTATGTATCATTATGATCCTTCATTCCTGAGAAACAATATTTAATGTTTTTAATGATGACTTTTTATCTATAGTGGTGAATATTTGAATTTACATGGATTCACAGTAATTAAAAATGGTATGGGAACAACAATGAATTTCAACAGATAATGGAAAATGAGAAGAATTATCATGCACCCAACCCAGTGTTAGCTATATTCATTATTTATCTAATGATATATTGAAACTAATTTTTTGTGGGAGAATGTGATATATATATATATAGTGATTGAATTATATATTCAATAAAAGAGAAAAGAACTTGATATAAAGATGATTTTTTGGAGCTATATATGGGGTAAAAATTTGTTATTAATTGTAACCAATGATGAGAAAACTAAGTAGTATATTCAGAGATTTTTCAAGATCCTTTGGTTATTCTATTTTGATCAATTGAAGTAGATCCATTGATCATGCACCTAGTATGGTTGGGAATGAGAATAATAATGTGAGGAACATTATCAAGAATATATGAAATGATTTCTCTTCCTTTATTACTTTATCAGACAATGAAATATCAAACGATTGATACATTTATGAAAAATAAGATTGATGGTACCAACAAAGGGTTGCTTCCAAAATTATATATTTATCATGGTGTTGTACTAAATATTCAGTACAAGGATATATATCCCATATATTCAAGAGATAAAGAAGGAATTGATGGGGAAGTATCATAATGCTACATTATTTAAACATACTTAAAGAAATATAATGTACATGGACCATTGTGATCATTGCTTTTTGGATAATATAAAAAGGGATATTTATAACAACTTTGTAGGGTTCGTAGTGTGTTAGAAATTGAATATTGAGTGAAATATTCATATAGGGATATTACATACACTAGTAGTACCTGTATATATGTTGATACACATAACTATAGACTATGTAACTATCTTACGTCTGAAATATAATGGAGAAAATAAAATATGGGCGAGGGTTGATAAGATGAAATATTCATCCACTTATATATATATAAAAGTGTATTTCTTCATATAACACCTAGATCAGTCTATATTGAGGTAGTAGTGAAACTAAATAGAGTTCCATTGTATGTTTATTCAAATCAAGATCAATGATCTACATTTTTTCTAAAGGATCATTCAAATTTATAGGAATATATAACTCAACATGAGTACAAACTGTCATTATAAAACTAATTTCCAGTCATAGAGGATAGTTGAAACATTGGTAAACATACTATGGTCTAGCTCTGTTGATTTCCAATTAATATTAGAGAAACTTATTCCACATTTTGAGTTTTATAATAATTATAGTTTCTACTTGATTATTCAAAATTAATATTTTCAATCTACTTATTTAAAAATGTTTATAACTCCAAAATATTGGGTTGATGTTGGAAATGGGTGATTTTTTGGATACAAAATTTTAAAGATGAAAAAAATATATCTTATTCAGAAAACAATAAAGATTATTAGAGTGGATTTTAATAACCTATAAATACCATATAATTTTTTTAAATTATTTGGGATTATTATGAGTCTGAAAAAATTTAAGGCATGTGTTTCTGAGGCAGGAAGATCCCGAAATGGAATTTTGATCTTTTTTTATGATAGGTTCAGTAAATGTGTGGGATTCATTTTCTATCATTGGAACCAGTGCTCGAATTAAAAATACAAGGTCATCGTTGATTCCGTAGCACCGATACTTTCTTAAGGTAAGAATACCATTGATCAGAAAGGTCAGAAAAAAACATTAATTTCTTGTAAGTTACAAAAAAATAATAAAATATCTAAAGATTATTTTATTCTTCTTTTTTACAACTGTTGGACAAACAATTCTGGGACCGTAGTGCAAAATCACGCCATTTAATGGCTTGACTATTCATTTGTATAACCACACCATTGGTTGAAATTAAAATAAAATGTAACCACGCAGTTGAGATAATTAAATAGGTCCATTTATTTTACTCATAAATGAACCTCATTAATTGTGTGGTGTGTTGATCATCTCTTCCCCTCTATTTAATCTAAGGTCTAGCTTGGGTTTTGGGAGAGCTATGAGAGGAAGCTCTGACGAGGCGTTGATGAAATTTTTATTTGATGAAGAATGTGATCGAGCGACAGACATCAGGGGAATTGACAGGTGACAGAAAGCGCTGAAGAACACCTTCGGATGTGTACACTCTCTAATCTTCAACAGAACCTTCCAAAAAATACATGATAGGGGGTTTATGCTTAATTTATACCCAGTTACCCCATTTTTGATTATTATGTAGAACAAAAATCAACCATTCAATATGTTGATCTATATTCGTTCATAAATTGAAGGAGGATATTGTGGGGTATTCTTTATGGGATTTTTTTACTTTTAAGAAATCCTTCCCATGTTATAATGCTAATGTGGAGGGTACAGGCCCAACATATAAGTCTTGAACCCTTTTCTATTTTCGGTTCTGTTTATGTATTTCATGGATGAATGAAAGTTATGGTGACAAAAAGTGGTATCATCTACAAGATCGACGGAGAAGAGACAGGCCACTAAACCAGCCGATTGAAATAAGAGTAGGCATGCCCCAGCAGTTCACGGCGGAAGCCGTAACCACTACGAGCCGCAGCGCTGGAGGAGGCTTGCCCCGACGGCGTGCCTGGGTGGTGAATAAGCCCCAACCGCAATGGGACACAATGCTCTGGAGTTCCATGGTGTTAGCGTGACACCACGGGGAGGAGTCAAGCTCCTGACTGGGTTGACGTGGAAGGCACATCTGGGTCCATCGACCCCTAATGAACAGGCACTAGACACCGCTTTTCGGTATCCGGGAAGAATGGAGTCAACCCACATCCATGGGATGGGGTGATCCTGGAAAGCCAGACTGAACAGCAGGCCGAGCCTGCATGTCAGCGGGCTAAACCCACTGCCCAGTGGTATGGTTCAAACCCAACTTGGACGGGCCTAGTGGTCTGGTTCGACCTGGGTCAGGTCGACCCAGACTGGGTCGGGTTGGGTTGGTCTGACTAGGCATCCATTTGAAAAACCGTTAGTGGAGCCAAAACCCTTAGGATGAGGTGGTGCTTTTAAGATACTCAAGGTGAATTTTGTATAATGATAGATTTGGGTCTAGATGGATTGTACCCAAATCCTACTAGAACCTTGGCAGTACAATGCCTATGACTTACATACCGAGCATCCAGTTGATGCGCCATCTATTGTTTTGGAACACTTATGACATGATAGATCATTTGGTTTCTTCCTTGTGATACTTTGTGATGGTTGGAATATGACTAGTGTCTTGAGAAGAGGTTATCCTAAGCATGCTACTTACGGAACCCTACGACAGGATGATACCTGAAGACTACTGATTTCTGAATCTGTGTGACTCGATGACCTAGTGGAAAGAACCTCTGTGTGAAATGGAAGGCCCACGGTGGGGACCACCTCTATGTGAGTTGGCAGACCCACGGTTCTCAACATGAGGAGTACCTTGGTAGGACACGGTGGGGAGCAACTCGGTGTGATTGGGAAGACCCACTGTACACGATAGGGAGGAGTAACTACACAGTTCAATGATAGTGATGGGCAGCTCTATGTGACCTGGCACACCCACTGTACTCAATATCAGAGGAGTTCTTCAGAAGTTGCGATGTTTGATAATGTGAATGGTGATGTTATTATTTCTATGCTAGAATATACCGTGTGTGATCATTCTTTGCTTTGTGTTTGTGATTGAGATTATGCTATGTGGGTTTTCCATTGTGGAATTCTAGGAGACCATTGTGGGTCTTGGGGTCCATACTAAGTATTTTTATACTCAACCAGGCATGGGATCCACCCTATGATTTTTGTGTATTGTGTAGAAAACGGGCAGCATTGACTGAAAATCGGGGATCCAGGACATGATGGAGTAAAATGGAGATGGTTGACATGGAGAGACATAGTGACGAGCTATACCTACCCTTTCATGTAGGATCCTTGGCACATGACCTGATTGGTTGTTTCCCCTTTTTTGTTTTCCATTTCATTTGGGCTTGTATTCTAGCCCCTTAACTTTGAACAATAGTTTTACATAGAATTTCAGTGGTTATTATTTTTTTTCTTTTGGGAGTTGGGACTTGGATGGGTGTTTTTGTGTGCATATAGGTATCCTGGAAACTGCCTCCCACTTAGAGGTTGAATCCTTCAGCGCTAGTCTCGAGCCCCTGGCCATCGGGAGGCGGTCTTGGGGTTGTCACAACACTGGCCTTGGGGGACAGTTTATGACAAAGTAGTATCAATGGGTGGTCAGTTCCCCCTCAAATACTGAGAGTCTCTATTTTTCTTGGAGAAATACTATTAAATGTCATGAGTGTGACTTTCATATTGGGGGATTCCAGTGTTGGTTCGGTGGATGACGTATCCATACACAAGGACTTTGATTTATGCTTTTCAGCTCAATATACGAAAAAATTCATTGCATACGTGTCTTGTGATTTTGAATTAGAGTCATCTCACCAGGTATGATGTTCTAACCATTTTATATCTTGATGTATCATAGGATGCCTCTACGTGGATGACCATCCAGGATCCTTGTACGAGGACTTGAGGACATCCCACCAAGCGACGATGCATCTGTTCAGGGACCAATGTTTGAGATGGCCCCACCTGGTGGTGCACTGGTGATACCACAACCCGATGGTCAGCATCTAATGTAAGCAGTTCTACTAGAGGATGTTCATATTCTCAGTTCTCAACATGAGTTTTAGAGACTGATACCTTAAAGGTTCAGGGGAGAGTCAAATCCTCATGTCATTGAGGACTGGCTAGAGGATATGACATGGGTCTTCTGCTTAGTGAGAACACCGCATGAGCAGATGACGATCTTTGTGGCGAGCCTCCAGTAGGTGTAGGTTGGGAGTTTGTAGAGCTTGACCATCCAGACTCACTATGAGGTGACACTAACTTGGGTTTACTTTTATAGGCTTTTCTGTGATGATTTTTCCCCACGATGATGTGCTCTGTGGGAATTCAGGAGCTGCTTCACCTACAATAGGGTAGCATGAAAGTGACCCATTACTCAACGAGATTTACTGACCTCTCTTACGACTCCACAAACATGGTGCAAGACCCTATCTAAGTTGATGATGACTTCGAGAAGTGACTTTTGCGGGGGACCAGGGATTCAATAGTGTCTCTCAGCATCACTACCCAAGCAAGGGAGATGGGGAAAGTACTTTTGATGGAGAGCTTCTTGGTGAAGCAGGAACCCGCAACTAGAGCTTCCAACAGATACCAGGCAGAAAAGTCATTGGCAAGCACTGAACAACAGGCGTGTGGGCCCAAATGGGCCTGGTCATTTATACGACGACTCAAGGACTCAAGGTCAGTAGTGCAAGGAACCCAGGAATGATGGAGTTATGTAACACCCCGAAATTTTATGAAAAATATTCTTTTTAATTTCATTAATTTTTTCTGTTTTAAGCTACACCAAAAGAAGCTTTCACAACACGCATCCTTGACTTGCCTTCCATTACACGCAATCGCGACCTTCCTCGATTGCGTGTGTAGTACGCAATACCGAGTTTCACTAAACAACGATATGCTATTAAAATATTATTATAACTAGCCGTTATGAATAGTAATAACCACCTTTTAAAATTTTATAAATTTTAGCTCTCAAAATGGACTTCATTTTTGGATTCGGAGTTTGGAATTTCGCCTAAGGTGAAATTTTGGTGATTTTCGGATAACTTTTATTTTCTGATAAATAGTGAAAATTACTAAATTTTAATTAAAAACAACTTTTTTAATCGAAATTTTTAATAGTGATAAATTATTAATTTGAGTGGTTTTAAAGTATATTTAGAATATATTTTTACAATTCAATGAAATGTTGGTCATTGGATGTAATTTCACATTTACACCAGACATAAACAAGTGTCAATCTTTTAATAGTTATTATCTCTTAAAAACACGCTATTTGTTGTGACAACAGAAATTAATTATAAAATTAATTAATGAAACTTATATGTTGAGAATTTTGTAAAATAGAAATCATTTTTGAATTCGGAATATCAATTATAGCTTAGGGTGAAAGTTTGGCATTTTTCTAAAAAACTTCAATTTTTGATGAATAGTGAAACCACTAAGTGGTAGGTTAAAAACTGAATTTTGAATAAAACTTAATTTTACGACTTCTGTGAATGGAATTTAGAAAATCCGACAGAAACGGTTGATATCAGTAAGTAAAATGTGGTTCAATGAGATAAAAATAATTTTTTTGGTGAATAGTAACTTTTTACTTTTTTTACCGCGGTTAATAGTAAATAGGGTAACTAAGGGTAAATATGATATTACTATTACACTAACACATTTCCTAATTCTATTGGATAAGTGAAATTCGACCAAAAACAATATTATGAATATAATATGACCATTTAGGTCCACTTGGATTAAATTATGACATTTAATATTATTTTATTTAATGAATAGTTAAAATAGTTAAAATCAAAGTTTAATAAGTAAATCATTTTTAATATTGGGATATACAAATGATAAATTATACTATAAATATTCATTAGAAAGATAAAAAGATTTTCTATATAATCGTATTTTATTTGTAATTTTTAGATATTAAATAATTTAATTTATTTATGACACAATGATGATGCAGTAATTATCTTATTAATGAAATATTGACATAATTGATGTTATAAACACCAAAATAAATGTAATTTGAGACTTTTTATGAATTCCACTAATTTTCTAGGTTACTATGATATATTAGTGTTGATTTAATCATCTTGGTTCGAACATATAATTCTGTTATGACTTTCACAAAAATCATATATCAAATAGTGTCAAAATTGACACAAAATAGTTTTTAAAACAAATATTATATTATTAATTGTTATTTTATTCCTAAAAATCTAACGTTCGGCCAAATGACTTAGATAAAAATATATATATTAATAATAAACAACTTGGGGTTCGTTTGGCATGTTATAGTAAGTGTATTAACCATATAGTGTAAGAAAACCAAAAGACACGGTAAAAGTTAAATTATTTAACTTAGAGTTAAATCTAATTGATAACGTTAAAATAATAACTTAAACTTGTATAAATCCCATTGGTTGATAGGATTTCGACCCATACCCACTTTAGCTTCTAAATAATACCCTTTGGAACCATTATAAACCGATTTTTACTTTAATATAAAATAATATTTTGAGATATTCCTAAGGTGCCCCTCTCCTCCCTTATAAAAGGGCACCTCCTCCCTCTCTTCCTCACACAACTTTGAGCCTTCATGCATGGCCAACCCCTGCCAAAATCCCTTCTCCACTTCCCTAGTATCATCCTAGAGGTCCTGGTCTTCTTCAAAGACCATCCTTAGTTCTTTAAGCGGAGGCTAAGAAAAGGCGCGTAAAAAAGAGGTAATATCCATTACCGATCTTTTTCAATTTCTTTCTTCTTCAACTTCTTCTTCTTTAGTTGTTTCATGATAAAGTAATAACATAAGTATTTATTATATACTTTTATGTTATTATAAATATGAAACAACTCTAATTAACCTTCTATCTATCCTGCGGAAAAAGGAAATCACCGCGTGTGCGTACGTACGGAATACCGTCTCCACGCCGTGGTGTAATCTATTTTCCGCCACCACCTTAATTGGATGGGTATAAAGGTGTAATGAGTAACTATATATGATTATTATAAAGTGATATTGATACTGAAATAGTATACATACACTTCAACACAATTCCACGACCATGGGAACGATATCATCGCTCGTGCGTACGTACGGACTACCGTCTCCACGACGTGATGAGATTCATTCTCAGTGATTATCCATTAATGAATGATTATAAAGTATATATAATAAGTACTAATGAAATATATGACCTAATAATGATACTGGAATTATTTATATTTATATGTATGTCATCTACTTAATTCCATTCAATTCAATAAGGAAACGAAAACAACGTTCATGCGTACGTACGAACTACCGTCTCCATGAACGGTGTATTTCATTCCATTTACTGATTTATTATGTATGTATATTATGAATATATATATATATATATAAATCATGTTTTATATTCTGGAATTAAGAAATCATGATCGAATTAATCATATTAATAATTACAAGTTAAAAACACGAACAACAAATGAGACGATTTTACCCAAAACGCTACTTTAACATGAATTTACAAAAGAACGGGTAATATAAAGTCATAAGTGGACCATATATGATATAATAACAATGAATATGATTCTGGAATAAGTCAATAACATGATTTAAATCATTATACAGGAGGTTCAGACACTTACAAAGCAAGTCAGACCTAAGGTAAGGAAAATATCACAATCTCATTTTTATCCGAGATTGTTTTTACTTTGGCATTTACTCGGGTGTATTTTATCATCTACATCCATGTTACCTCAATATGTAATATTGCTTCCATCCACTTAAAATAGTTTAAATCCAATTTTACTCTTCGGTGAGTTTTTAGTAAAGAATATGAAAGGAATCTTTTGTCGTTTTTCGTACGACGTACTTTTTGAATTTTCCGAAAAAAGTACGAAAATTTTTTTTTAACTTATTCGGCATGAATGGATTTTTAAAACATTATTTCAAAGAAGCTTCCTTTACAAGATTTCATGTTTATTTTTAATCAACTTCATTTTGTACGACATGTTAAGAAAGGAAAAATGTTTTTGAAGAATAAAGGATATTTTCCTCAAGAATGGAGTTCAAGTGTTTTATCAAAATTATTTTCCATCTAAGATAATTAAGGGTTATGTTTTTATCCCTATTATTACATTGATTTGATCATGTTGTGATGGAATTATTTTTATTAATTCCTTTATCTTGTATGAATTTTTTTATGATGTCATGATATTTAAGATTCCCATTTGTATTACATGGGTTATGAAATGATGTATGATTTATGATTTTGTGGCACACATAAGAATGGTATCATTATGAGATGGGTGGGACCTATATCTCCCTCCAATGCATTGGGTATAGATTTTATATCTCATTAGATAGACATGGCTGGAATGGAAGGTTATACCGGTTCAGTGAAACAGGACTGAAACGAGGGTGACTCGGTTTTGAAATGGACTTTGTCCACTAAGATAGTCTTGGCAATGAGTCTTGACTAACAAGAAATGATTCTCTATGTTTATGTGTGTATGACACAAAGTTTCATGTTTTAAGTTGTGATTATTGGGATTACATTTCACTTCTATGATTTATCCCATGTTATGATATTATGAGCTCTTTTGCAGGTTAAGATTTCCAAAAACTATATTCTTATGTATATGATGTGATTGATATTTCTTTTATTTACCCTTACTGATCATTTGAGCTCACCCTTTTACGTTTTCTTTTCCCCAGGATATAAAGAAAGGTTTTAGAAAAAAAAGAAGATCTTTATGGGAGATATTGAAGTTCTTTCACCACAATTAGAAGATTACGTTCCAAGTTTCCAAAGACACTAAACTATTACGATCCTTGTGTGTGTGTTTTTGTTATGTACTATGTATTCCGTAAATGTAATGTAATGTCAATGTACATCAAGCTTTGGGTCTCTACAGTTGGTATCAGAGGAAAGGTTTAGTCAACCTTTGGAAACTAGGATGCGAAAGCGTTAGTGATATCCCTAGAGATATTTCTAAGGTATGTCTAGGGATGTCCCTAAGGTTAAGTATACGTATAGGTTATAGTACTATATTTACGCTAACGATCATAGAATTAACCCTAAGATGTTAGATATTTAAGGTACTCCCCCTTTATTATGTTGTTTTCCCTAGCATGATTTTTGCCTCTCACACTATTCTTTTTGGGTTTTAGACGATGGCTGGAACCCGAAGGAACCGTGTTGATCAATGCAATGGACAATGTAATGATTGTCCTCCTGAGCAAACAGATTTTATGGGAGATGGAGTGAAAAATCTTATTGCTATCCTTACACAAGCTATGAATCATTCTGGACATCCAAATGAGCATAGAAGGGAGAAATTTTCTATTGAGTCCTTCATGAGGCAACATCCACCTTCTTTCAGTGGGACTTCCGATCCACTTGTGGCTGAACAATGGATCAGTACCACTGGAAAGATATTTTCAGTTCTTCAATCATCTGAACATGATAAAGTCATCTTAGCAGTATATCGTTTGGAAGGTGAAGCTAATCAATGGTGGAATCTTATCAAGAATACTAGGCCATGAGATGAAATTGAGTCCATGGAATGGGATGAGTTCATGAACTTGTTTTTCAGCAAGTAATTCCCTCGTATTCTTCGAACAAAGATGGAGAAGGGGTTTATTGAACTAAAGAAAAAGGATGATGAATCTGTTGGAATATACGAAGCGAATTTTACAAGACTTGCAAGGTATGCATCTGGCATTATCATCCAACCTGAAAGTAATTTTGATCGATTTTTCAGTGGCTTAAAACCAAGTCTTTGAAGGGAATTATCTATAAAAGATTTCAGTAGCTATGAAGAAATTGTGCGTTGTGCTATCAAGGTAGAAATGGAAGTTGGTGTTACATATCCATATCATGGTATTGACAAGAAATGAAAGATGGAGTTCAAGGAGAAATCTCAGAATAATGGTGAAAAGAAGATGAATGTTTCCTTATGCACAAAGTGTGGAAAGAAGCATGGTGGAGATTGTCTTAAAGGGACTAGAAAATGCGTTAAGTGTGGAAAAGAAGGTCATCGAGCAGCTGAGTGTCGAAGTAATGGAAAAAGGGTTTCTAATGATGTGATTAAAGTAAACACTGCAGAGAATGCACCACCAACACTTCAATGCTTCAAGTGCAAGGAAATGGGGCATTATGCTAATAAATGCCCTAATCCAAGGGTTAGTGATGATCGACATGAGCAACCGCTTAAGGAAAAGGACAAAGGGAAGTCACATGCGATCAATATTGGCGATGTTGAATATGACAACGATGTGGTGGAATGATTATGTTTTTATGTAATGGGATTCCAAAATAATGTTGTATCATGGAGTATTGGAATATTTATGTATTTCTCTAATGTGGTATTCAATGTGATTGAGATATTTTTGGAAATAAGATGATATGCTCATAATGAAGGAATAATAAGATAATGAGGTATTTGATTGTATTCATGAGCTCATGACTAATATAAGGAGAAAGTTATATCAGGGTTTGAGTATATATAATTTTTGGATTTTTGTATGTGGAAGGTGTTAACTTTTAACAGCATTCATGTTTTCACTAAGGTATTCAAGAGAATACATGATTAAGGCCTTTGAATGTTTGGAATGTGACCAACAAGACATATCTTATGATATGTGGGGATCAACGACAGTATTAAATCTCTGGTAATCGTTGTCACTATATTATGAGATTGGACTGCAGTATTATGGATAAGCCTAAAGATTCGAATGGATTATGTTGGACATAAGTTAGTATTGTTTAAGGATAGAAGATTTTTGATATTATTGATGGGATGTTATAGTAACGTAGTTTTAGAAAAAGGACAACCTGTAGGACGGGCGACAACCCATCGCTTCAGACAAGGATGTGGGAATCAAACCCACAATCGAAGTGCGACTGGCCTTTATCGCCTACCACTGGCCTACAGGAAGTCCCTGTTAAGTAGATACTAGTTTTATTATATTAAGCAGTTTGATATATGAAGTATAAGTCCATTTTAGGAACCATATATGATTAATCTCACTATAGAATGACTTATGTATATTTAATAACTTTTTCTAAACTTTTGTTTGAGATAGATGGAATGACCTGTCATTATATCACATGATCTTCTAACACTTCATGAATAACAAATTCAACTTCATTTATTTAAGAGATGAAGTGGAAATTGTTCAAGGCACGAACAACAGTGAGATGGTACCAAAATCATGTAAGTATTTCTTTTATTTCATCAACATTAGGGAAATGATCTTGAAAACCAAAAATGTTGTCCTAGTGCCCTTATATCCGATGAATCAGATGGTACCCTAGATCGTCACAAATTTATGGCTTTGTGATTTCTGGCTTTTCCATAGCCATGTTCTCTACCACTCTCCATCAGAACATGATGGTTAGATTTCTCTTCCATATCCATATTTTCACCTATGTGGAAACCCAGTGATTAGTTTATTTGGGTAACCGTTACATTTCATACTTTTGTTTTTAAGGATTGGTTTTGGTATTCCTTTTTTACGATGTGGGTTTCTATTAAAGAAACTTTCAAATAGTAAACCATTTATAACCCCGATGAATTTCGAGGGCGAAATTCATTTTAAGGGGGGTAGAATGTAACACCCCGAAATTTTATGAAAAATATTCCTTTTAATTTCATTAATGTCTTGTGTTGTACGCTACACCAAAAGAAGCTTTCACAACACGCATCCTTGACTTGCCTTCCATTACACGCAATCGCAACCTTCCTCTATAGCATGTGTAGTACACAATACCGAGTTTCACTAAACAACGATATGCTATTAAAATATTATTATAACTAGCTACTATGAATAGTAATAACCACCTTTTAAAATTTTCGAAATTTTAGATCTCAAAATGGACATCATTTTTGGATTCGGAGTATCGAATTTAGCCTAAGGTGAAATTCTGGTGATTTTCGGATAACTTGTATTTTCTGATGAATAGTGAAAATTACTAAATTTTAATTAAAAACAACTTTTTTAATAGAAATAATTAATAGTGATAAATTATTAATTTGAGTGGTTTTAAAGTATATTTAGAATATATTTTTACAATTCAATACAATTTTGGTCATTGGATGTAATTTCACATTTACACCAGACATAAACAAGTGTCAATCTTTTGATAGTTATTATATTTTAAAAACACGCTATTTGTTGTGACAACAGAAATTAATTATAAAATTAATTAATGCAACTTATATGTTGAGAATTTTGTAAAATAGAAATCATTTTTGAATTCGGAATATCAATTATAGCATAGGGTGAAAGTTTGGCATTTTTCTAAAAAACATCAATTTTTGATGAATAGTGAAACCACTAAGTGGTAGGTTAAAAACTGAATTTTGCATAAAACTTAATTTTACCGCTTTTGTGAATGCAATTTTGAAAATACGACAGACACGGTTGATATCAGTAAGTAAAATGTGGTTCAATGATAAAAAATTAATTTTTTTGGTGAATAGTAACTTTTTACTTTTTTTACCGCGGTTAATAGTAAATAGGGTAACTAAGGGTAAATATGATATTACTATTACACTAACACATGTCCTAATTCTATTGGATAAGTGAAATTCGACCAAAAACAATCTTATGAATATAATATGACCATTTAGGTCCACTTGGATTAAATTATGACATTTAATATTATTTTATTTAATGAATAGTTAAAATAGTTAAAATCAAAGTTTAATAAGTAAATCATTTTTAATATGGGGATATACATAAGATAAATTATACTATAAATATTAATTAGAAAGATAAAACGATTTTCTATATAATGGTATTTTATTTGTCATTTTTAGATATTAAATAATTTAATTTATTTATGACACAATGATGATGCAGTAATTATCTTATTAATGAAATATTGACATAATTGATGTTATAAACACCAAAATAAATGTAATTTGAGACTTTTTATGAATTACACTAATTTTCTAGGTTACTATGATATATTAGTGTTTATTTAATCAACTTGGTTCGAACATATAATTCTGTTATGACTTTCACAAAAATCATATATCAAATAGTGTCAAAATTGACACAAAATAGTTTTTAAATCAAATATTATATTATTAATTGTTATTTTATTCCTAAAAATCTAACGTTCGGCCAAATGACTTAGATAAAAATATATATATTAATAATAAACAACTTGGGGTTCGTTTGGCATGTTATAGTAAGTGTATTAACCATATAGTGTAAGAAAACAAAAAGACACGGTAAAAGTTAAATTATTTAACTTAGAGTTAAATCTAATTGATAAGGTTAAAATAATAACTTAAACTTGTATAAATCCTATTGGTTGATAGGATTTCGACCCATACCCACTTTATCTTCTAAATAAGACCCTTTGGAACCATTATAAACCGATTTTGACTTTAATATAAAATAATATTTTGAGATATTCCTAAGGTGCCCCTCTCCTCCCTTATAAAAGGGCACCTCCTCCCTCTCTTCCTCACACAACTTTGAGCCTTCATGCTCGGCCAACCCCTTCCAAAATCCCTTCTCCACTTCCCTAGTATCATCCTAGAGGTCCTGGTCTTCTTCAATAACCATCCTTAGTTCTTTAAGCGGAGGCTATGAAAAGGCGCGTCAAAAAGAGGTAATATCCATTACCGATCTTTTTCAATTTCTTTCTTCTTCAACTTATTCTTCTTTAGTTGTATCATGATAAAGTAATAACATCAGTATTTATTATATACTGTTATGTTATTATAAATATGAAACAACTCTAATTAACCTTCTATCCATCCTACGGAAAAAGGAAATCACCGCGTGTGCGTACGTACAGAATACCGTCTCCACGCCGTGATTTAATCTATTTTCCGCCACCACCTTAATTGGATGGGTATAAAGGTGAAATGAGTAACTATATATTATTATTATAAAGTGATATTGATACTGAAATAGTATACATACACTTCAACACAATTCCACGACCATGGGAACGATATCATCGCTCGTGCGTACGTACGGACTACCGTCTCCACGACGCGATGAGATTCATTCTCAATGATTAGCCATTCATGAATGATTATAAATTATATATAATAAGTACTAATGAAATATATTACCTAATAATGATACTGGAATTATTTATATTTATATTTATTTCATCTACTTAATTTCATTCAATTCAATAAGGAAACGAAAACAGCGTTCATGCGTACGTACGGACTACCGTCTCCATGAACGGTGTATTTCATTCCATTTACTGATTTATTATATATGTATATTCTGAATATATATATATATATATATATATCATTTTTTATATTCTGGAATTAAGTAATCATTATCAAAGTAATCATATGAATAATTACAAGTTAAAAACATGAACGACAAATGAGACGATTTTAACCAAAACGCTACTTTAACATGAATTTACAAAAGAACGGGTAATATAAAGTCATAAGTGGACCATATATGATATAATAACAATGAATATGATTCTGGAATAAGTCAATAACATGATTTAAATCATTATACAGGAGGTTCGGACACTTACAAAGCAAGTCGGACCTAAGGTAAGGAAAATATCACAATCTCATTTTTATCCGAGATTGATTTTACTTTGGCATTTAATGGGGTGTATTTTATCATCCACATCCATGTTCCCTCAATATTTAATATTGTTTCCATCCACTTACAATAGTTTAAATCCAATTTTACCCTTCGGTGAGTTCTTAGCAAAGAATATTAAAGGAATATTTTGTCGTTTTTCTTACGAGGTACTTTTTGACTTTTCCGACAAAAGTACGAAGAATGTTTTTTTAACTTATTTGACATGAATGGATTTTTAAAACATTATTTCCAAGAAGCTTCCTTTACAAGATTTCATGTTTATTTTTAATCAACTTATTTTTGTACGACAAGTTAAGAAAGGAAAAATGTTTTTGAAGAATAAAGGATATTTTCCTCAAGAATGTAGTTCAAGTTTTTTATCAAAATTATTTTCCATCTAAGATAATAAAGGGTTCTGTTTTTATCCCTATTATTACATTAATTTGATCATGTTGTGATGGAATTATTTTTATGAATTCCTTTATCTTGTATGAATTGTTTTATGATGTCATGATATTTAAGATTCCCATTTGTATTACATGGGTTATGCAATGATGTATGATTTATGATTTTGTGGCACACATAAGAATGGTATCATTATGAGATGGGTGGGACCTATATCTCCCTCCAATACATTGGGTAAAGATTTTATATCTCATGAGATAGACATGGCTGGAATGGTAGGTTATACCGGTTCCGTGAAACAGGACTGAAACGAGGGTGACTCGGTTCAGAAATGCACTTTGTCCACTAAGATAGTCTTGGCAATGAGTCTTGACTAACAAGAAATGATTCTCTATGATTATGTGTGTATGCCACAAAGATTCATGTTTTACGTTGTGATTATTGGGATTACATTTCACTTCTATGATTTATCCCATGTTATGATATTATGAGCTCTTTTGCAGGTTAAGATTTCCAAAAGCTATATTATTATGTATATGATGTGATTGATTTTTCTTTTATTTACCCCTACTGAGCATTTGAGCTCACCCTTTTATATTTTCTTTTCCCCAGGATTTAAAGAAAGGTTTTAGGGAAAAAAAGAAGATATTTATGGGAGATATTGAAGATCTTTCACCACAATTAGAAGATTACGTTCCAAGTTTCCAAAGACACTAAACTATTACGATCCTTGTGTGTGTGTTTTTGTTATGTACTAAGTATTACGCAAATGTAATGTAATGTCAATGTACGTCAAGCTTTGGGTCTCTACAAGTTAGACAAGGGATAGGATTTTCTTTACGTGCTACGGGTAGGGACACATGGCATGCGAATGCCCAACCCGCTATACAGATGACAAATAGACAGATGAGGGACCGTCAAGGAATCAACCACGGTTTGAGTGTGGAGGTCTGAAGGGCGGATAATGTCATAGAGTAGAAGTTCGTGCAATAGGTGGAGGATTAAGATTTGAGGTTCTACCACCACCTCCCCCAGGTGGTCCACCCCGACCACAAGGAGCTGGTGGACAGGGGTGAGCATTGGTACAGGCTGTACAGGCCTACGACCACGAGGCTCCAGAGATGATTATAGGTATGATATATGTCTATTAGACCATAGATGTAGTTCTTATAGACATAGGTTCTAGTCACTCATTCATTTCCACAACACTCTTTCAGATCATGGAGATTATGATGGAGTTTTTGGCTCGATTTTTATTCTTAGAGACTCATAACGGAGAGGATTAAACAATTACACACTGGTGAAAATAGTGTGAGCTCAATCTAGTAGGATAAATCTTAGGATTAGATCTCCTAGTTGCAGCATTGATTCCATACGATGTCATCTTGGGTATGGGAAGGTTATCCACAGTCCATGCTCATATTGACTATTTTAGGCACAAAGAGCAGTGTGTCCATGAGGATGGGATCAGGTTTTCCATTACTGGTGAATATGAAATATTTGAATCACAGAATGGGAACTCTAGAAAGAGGGTGTAGTCGATCACTCATCATTCTTCTAGCCTCTCCCTCGATGTAGTAGATGAGATGATTCCGAGCTATCCTGTAGTGGTGGATCAACATGCTGTTTTCTTCCCTAATGAAGTTCCGTGACTACCTCCTCTTAGAGAGGTATACTTTTACATTGGCCAATACTTTGAGACGTCACTAATGTCTCCACCACCATATCTCATGAATATCATGGAGCTTTAAGAGATGAAGGTATAGTTTGAAGATATACAGTAAAAGGGGTTTGCAAGGCCCCTTGTATCTCCTTGGGTAGCCCCAATTTTTGTTTTCCAATAAATAAGATGGGATTCTGAGGATTTTGTGGACTATTATCGCCTGAACCAAGTGACGGTGAAGAACAAGCATCCTCTGTTGAGGATCGATGATCTCTTCGACTAGATGAAAAGAGCATGGTGGTTTTTATAGATAGACCTCAGATCAGGGTATCATCACCACAGGGTACGATATGAGGACATACCAAAGATATCCATCAGATGTCGTTATGGCCATTATGAGTTATTGGTGATGCCCTTCGGCATGACCAATGCTCTGACAGTGTTCATGGGGATCATGAATATTATATTCTAGCCTTACCTCAATTGATATATTTTTGTCTTCATTAATTACATCTAGGTGTACTCAGTGTCGGAGGTGGAGCATGCCATGCACCTGCAGATAGTTCTGGATACATTGAGAGAGCCCTAAATTTATGAAAATATCATGAAGTTCTAGTTCGGGATACGATAATCCCACATCCTGGGGCATGTTATCTTGGAGGCTAGAGGTGTAGTGGATCCGGCGAAGATAGAGGATGTGCTTTCTTGGGAGCCACTGCAGAGTGTGACCGATGTGTAGAGTTTCCCAGTATTGGATGAGTACTACTAGAGATTTTTACCTAACTTATCTAGAGTATAACCACCCGTTTTAGATTCTAAAAATAAGGGGAATAAATCCTTGTAGATGGATATGTTCTAGAACATTTTCCATGAGCTGAGGTGGAGAATGACGAGTGCCCCAATCTTGAGGCTACCAGAAAAGGTTGTTGTGTATGTTTTATACTACGACACATCATATATCGGACTAGGGTGTGTCCTAATTCAGGAGCAAGCAGTGATCGCTTATAGCTCACAATATTTGAGACAACATGAGAAGAACTATGCTCCCCATGACCTGTAGTTATCATCAATGGTCTTTGTGCTGATGATGTGGAAGCAATACATAATGGGTGAACGATTTATTATTTCCTTCGATCAGAATATTCTGAGGTATATATTCTCAACGAAGTACATGGACCTGATACAATGGTGATGGTCGGAGTTCCTCTAAGACTACGAATTTGAGATATTCTACAGTCATGGGAAGGGAAACGTAGTAGAATACACACTCAGGAAGAGTTCTGGTCTATATTTTCTAAGTGAGGCAACAAAGAATCTAGCCACATTGTAGATATCCTTCCTGTATAGTGATTGAGGGGAGTACATCTGGTCTATGTCTATCACTCCCCCACTCCTTTAGTGAGTTCGGGAGCCTCATATTGGGGACATTGACTTGAAGGCCCAACGTGATCAAATATACTCAAGACATTCTCATGAAGGAATTTCTGAAGTTGGGGAGCACGTCATCCTCTTTAGAGAATGCACCATGGCACCAATGATGCTACGAGGGGATGTATTGAGGGAGTTCCACACATACCCTTTGGTGGTACATCATGAAGTGGCGATGATGTACCAAGACCTTTGACATCAGTACTAGTGGCTAGGGATGATGAAAGTGGTGGCATAGCTCATATCACGATGCCTCACTTATCAGGAAGTGAATGTTGAGCATCAGGTACCCGTAAGAATATCTCATCAATTTGAGGTGCCATAATGTATGTGAGATTGTATATCCATGGACATCATGATAAGGCTACCACATACATAGAGGGGCCATGATTCCATTTGGGTGATCATTGATCGTCTCACTAAGCCTTCCTACATCCTACCCATCTAAGAGTAGGGATTTGTAGAGATCTTAGGATGCCTCTATGTACAGGAGATTGTTCAAATCCATGGGGTTCCATAGATGATCATCTCAAACCACGACACAAGTTTTACATCCCACATAAGGAAGAAATTGCAGGAGTTGTTTGGGAATCATCAACTGTTGAGCATCACCTTTAATCCTCAGACAGATGGTTAGATGGAGAAGACCATGCATACCCTCGAGAATATGATTCATGCTTGAGTCCTTGATTTTGGCCGCAGGTTGAAGGAAAACCATCTACTGGTGGAGTTAACATACAACAACCGTCATCACTCCACTATCGTCATGGATATTTTTGAGGTTCTGTATGAGAAACCTTGCAGATCGCCTCTATGCTAGAAAAACCCAGAGGAGTCAGTACATATGAATCCAGATTGGTATAGACTACAATAGAGAAGGTGCAAATAAACTAGGAGCGTATGAAGTCTTCATAGAGCCAACAAAAGTCTTACACTAACAAGAGACAGAGAACCTTGTAGTTTGAGGTGGGAGAACCTATATTATTACATGTCTCGCTCTGAAGAGGATTACAGAGGATTGGATGGGGTGTAAAGCTACCTTCATTGTTCATCGAACCTACCTAGAACATCATTAGAGTAGGCTAGGTTCCATACCATCTACCTCTTCCCCCTCAGATGCACCGGGAGCATAATGTTTTGTGTTTTTCACAAATAATAAGGTATGTGCATGATCCATCACGCGTTATCGACTGGGGAGAGCTGGACATTGATGATGTTTCTACATTTTTGGAGTTCCTAGTCGAGATAGGGAATAGAGAGGAATGGGTCATTCATGGGGGGTCGATTCCTCTGGTGTGAGTCCATTGGAAGCACGATAATATCTAGGAGAGTACATGAGAGCGGGAGGCTCAGATACGTTCTCAGTACCCCCATTTGTTCCCCTAGTTTTCTTATATAATTTTGTGGTGAAAATCCCTAAGGTGGGGAGAACTTAATGATCCCTAACATTCATATAGTTTTTTTTGGAATTATATAGGATTATTATGTATTTGAGAAAATTGACGACCGGTGTTTCCACGACCTGGAGATTCTGAAATGTAATTATGAAATTTTTTATGGTACATTCAAAAATGTCTGGGTATCATTTTCTATCTTTTGAAATGGAGCTCGGATTAAAAATCTGAGGGCACCGTTGACTGGTTAGGGTTAGAAAAAAAAAGTTAATTTCTTGGACATTACAAAAAATAATAGAATAACTAAATATTATTTTAATTTTCTTTTTTTTGAAACCATTGGACAAATTGTGGTGGGATCAAAGTGCAACGTTAATCCATTTCATGGATTGACTATTATTTTGTGTAACCACCCCATTGGGGGAAATTAAAAGAATGTGTAACTGCATCAGAGAGAGAATTTAAGAGGTCCATTAATAATACTCATTAATGAACCTCATAAATTGTGCTGTATATTGATCTTATCCTCCCATATATTTAATCTGATATTAGGCTTGGGTTTTGGGAGAGCTATGAGAGGAAGCTCTGATGAAGTTCCAACGACATTCTGCTCTGACAAAGAACGTGATCGAGCGATAGGATTTGGGGGAATCGATGGGCGACAAAATGTTCTGATGAAGACATTTAGATGTGTACACTCCTTCCTTTTCTATAGAAGCTTCAAAAGAATACAAGTTAAAGGGTTTATGTTTGATTTCTCGCCTTTCACCCCATTATTAATTATTATGAAGAACACAGATCAACCGTCCAACTGGTATATCCGTATTTGATCTTATATTGTGGGAGGATATTTCATGGTTTTATTTAGTGGATTTTTTTATTTTTATGTAGTCCTTCACATGTTATAATGGTAATGTGGAGGGAACCGACCAAACAAACAAGGCTTATACCCTCTGCCATTTTTTGTTTTGGTAGCGTATTTCATGGATGACCAGAAGTTATGGTAGTACACGGTGGTACCGACCTTGTTCCTGGTAGAGATGAGATGGGCTACTAGCCCATCTAGTAGCCATAAAAGGAGGCATGCCCCGACAGCGCGCTTGGGCGGAAAAGAAGCCATAGCCACGACTAGCCATGGTGCGCTGGAGTTCCGTGACTCCAGCGCGGTTCCAAGTGGAGGAGTCAACCCACATAGAGGGATGACGTGGAAGGTGTGGTTGGGTCCACCGGTCTGGTGAGCTGGCACCGAACATAGCTATGCCACGTCCAAGGATAATGGAGTCAGCCCACAACTACAGGGAAAGGAGATCTTAGTGGGCCATACCCAACAGACCGGCATAGCGGGCCGAGCCCGCAGGTCCAGTGGGCCAACCCCCAGGCCCAGTGGGCTAGTGTGACCAGATAGGGTCATACAAGGGTCGGGTTGACCGAGACCGGGTCAGGTCGGGTTGGTCTAACGAGGATGGACCGACCCCTGACCCCATTCGACATATTTATGTTTATTTAGGAGTATCTCCTAAACCGGAGGTCGTTTGAAGAACTATCAATGGAACTAGAACCCTTAGGAGGAGCCGTTCCTTTGGAGATAATCCACAGAACTTTTAGAGAATGTTGGAGTTTAACTAGTATGGATCGAACACAAATACAACTGGGACCTCATCACTCAAATACCGATAACTTATAGATCAGGCATCCAGTTGAAGCATCTTCTATTTCATTGGGACACTTATAACATGAATGATCATATGGTTACTTCTTTATGAGACTTTGTGCCATTGAAAATACGACTTATGTCTTGAGGAGCGGTTAACCCAATCGCACTACGTACGAAACTCTATGACTGGATGAGACCTAAAGACTGCTGATTTTTTAATCTGTGCGACTTGAAGGCCCAGTGGGAAGCACCTCTGTGTGACTTGGTTGGCCCATTGTGGGGATCACCTATATGTCACTAGGAAGACCCATGGTACTCCACAGGAGGAGTACCTCAGTACGTTACGGTGGGGAGTGGCTCTGTGTGACCTGACTGACCCATAAAACATGATGGGGAGGACTACCTAAGTAGTTCAAGGTTAGTGTGAAGCGACTCTATTTGACTCAGCATGACCACTATACTCAATAGAGGATGTGTTCTCCTTAAATTGAGGTGATTGACAATGTGACTTGTGATGATACTATTACTACCCTTGAATATATGTTGCATGACCTGTCTTTTCTTTGGGCCTGTGATTGAGATTATGTTATGTTGTTTTTCCTCTGTGGAATTCTAGGAGACCTTCGGGGGTCTTTGGGTCCCAACTAGGTATTGTTATACTCACCCATTCATTGACTTCACCCACACCATATTTTGTCTTGTGCAGATGATGAGCAACCTTGAATATGACTCGGGGATCCTGGACCTGATGGTGGACGACGATGATGTTTGATGTGGAGAGAGGTAGTGAAGAGATGTACCTACCTTTATGGTAGGATCCTTAGAAGATGACCTCGATATTTGTTATCCCTTTTTTCTATTTTCCCATTTTAGATTGGCTTGTATTTTTGGCCCCTTATTTTCATCTGTACTTGTACTCAATTTTTCAGTTGTATGATATTTCCCTTTTGTGAGTTGGGACTTGTTTGGGCGTGTGTGTGTGTAAAGGTATCTTGGAAAATTCCTACCACATTTAGGTAAACTCCATCAGTGCTAGTCTCCATTCCCTAGCCTTTGTGATTCGGGCTTGGGGTAGTCACTACACATGCCATAGGGGACAAGTCATGATAATATAGAAAATTAATGCAAAAAACTAATAAAAAGATATATAATTTCAAGTCAAAGATGATGTATTTAACAACATATCACAATTCATAGGAGTTGGGATATATAAAAAGAATGGGGAACTAATTACTAGTTATATTGGATGTTTTACTATTCTAGAGCATGTTTGAGTGGTTTCATACCCATTTACACTACTATTAAATAAATCAAAAGACCATGATTTCATCTATATTTCTTTGTTTAGAAAGTATATGTATGTCCCAACACAGCTATTGGATATTAATTGTGTGTAATTAAATCCTATATTTTCGTATGAAGAAAATAAGGTCATTTTTTATATATAAGGGGAAAATAGTTACATAAAAATAGAATCTAAATTTTGAATGTCCTGTGGGGAAATCACAGGTTTTATAAAGCTACCTAGGAAATAGAAGATGAGATAAATGAAATATATCCACCGCTATTTTTACTCATGGGAAAATTTTCTAGGAATAAATTTGTTATGGTGGGAATGTAATATCCTGAGAATTATTTAATTGATTAATAAATAAACGATTAAGTTACAATTAATATATTATTATATTATAAAATCAAGGCACATAGAAAAACTATTACAATATAACTAGTTTTATTGACTAATAATACCAATTACTATGACTGATAGACGTACATGGATATAAAAACAAAAGAATTAAGAACCATAGTGGTACATTCCATATGATTAAACTCTACATTTAAGATAACACATGACATGAAAATAGTTAAAAGAAATAAAAACATTAGGAATTTAATAGCCATTATCAATGGAATTCTAAAACACATTGAGAATCAAATAATAAATTTCAATGTTTGGTGGTATATTTAAATTATATAACTGGAAATATTACCATTAGGTATAAGTTTGACATTTCTATTGTGGAATCGTTGAAAAAATATAACATGACTATAAGGGTTTGTGTCCATTAAAGGCAATAATAATATTCAATTGAATGTAAAAAGATTATATGATGGCAGAAACTATTAAATTAATTCTTTTTAGTGGAAATTTTATAGATCATGGGAGGGTGGAATATTCATTGGTGTTTTCATCATATAAATTGTGAGCAAATACTTAACAAGTGAATCTAGAATGAAATAACCTACCGAATAAGTTCTAGCTCGTAGAGATCACCAATATAACGATGTTTGATGAACCAACAAATGAGACTACCACCATCATAAAGATTATCATTGTATAATATGTTAGTTTAATAAGAGGTTATGAATTGTAACACTATTTTTATTAAGGTGTAATTATATTAGAGATTAATTACTAGTTTTATTTCTTCCACATTCTTAAGTAGCCTCACACCGTATAATAAATACATATTATTAGATAAAATGAATAAATATATTTTATATATAATGATTCTATATTTATATTCTCATGAAGTAATATATATATATATATATAATTATAATAAATTTTAAAATAATATAATGTTTATAAATTGTTGTATGAAACCAAATTTATTAAAAATGTTTTTTTATTCAATTAAATATATTTATTATAAGTGATAAATATGTGAATTTTAAATTAATTTGTGGTTTTCGATAATCGAGTATTTTATATCTAAAAATAAATATTCACACATTTAGAAAATCTTATTAATAAAATGGATTTCAGTTTTGAAACCAAAATTCTGATTCAATAACGATTATTTTATCATAATATAATGATACATTCATATATTTTAGGGAACTATAAAATTCATTAAATTATATCATACGTAATATCAAATATTAAAGACATAAAAGTGATGTAATAATCAAGTTAAATTCTTTCATTTAAAATAATAAATTAATTTAGTAAATATTATCTATTTAAATGCATTTTAATCTATTTCTATACCAATAAACAAAAATCAATACTCCTAAAATGGAATTAATATTTTTTAAAATATATTATAAAGATAATGTAAATTTACATGGTAAACTATATTAAAAAGTTTATTTAGGATGTAATGAATTATAATATTATATAGCATAACATAAATTTCTAATCACATGATAAAAATCCATGGTTGTGTAGATGATTTTTCAATTTCATCAACAATGAATTTCAATAACTATATTTAGAATTTAATAAATAATTCTTCCAGCTTTAATATGAAAACCCAGCCTTACTCTAATTCATCGACCCTAAAAATAAATTAATCAAGAAATTTCATTTATTTATCCTCTCTAAAAGACCATCATGGAATCCAACATATAAAACGTTAATACTTTTATGAAAAAATTATCTTTAAATAATTTTATTTCTTTGATATCATTCATTACATGAAAAAATGATTTTAAACGAACACCACAACATTATTAAAATATTTTGTTTCTTTTATCACCTTAACATTATATTTTTGGGATAGAACAATAAAAAATAAATTATGAAAATATATATTTTATACATAATTTTATAATTAAATCATTATTTATCATTGAATTTAAATAAAAAATTTCAATTAAAAGATGTGTTTTTTTTCCACCTAATCAGTTTTTATTAATAAATTATTTTAAAAAATTTTGTAAAATTATATTAATGAAATATATATATTATTTACTTGATGACATGTTTTTGAAATTTTGAAAATATTTTTCTAGGAACATGATAAGAATAAATCCAATTTTATGCTAAAATAAGTATTTCTCTAAAAATAATATCTTATCGCATTTTTACCTCTTATGTTAAAATTAATTTCATTCATTTTTATGTAATTTATTTTATAAAATTATTTACATATTTAGTATATGGTTTTCAAATTTTGGAAAATAGGCCGCTTTTTTCAATAAAAATAGTAATATTGTTAAAACATATCAAATATGTAATGAGTAAATTGTCTTAGTATAGGTTATAAATAAGTGATATGGATATGAATTTTTATTATAACTATTAATGTTTGAAGATAATTCGATACATAACACATTAGTAAAAAACATTAATTTTTTAATGGAATAGTGACTATATAAATGCAATATATATATGTTTGATGAACAAAACATAGAAAATATCACTCATTTGGTTTTAAATACCTTTTATGTGTCAAAATAGATATAATTAAGTAATTAATTAATATAAATATCCATTTTGAGAATAATAAAATTCCATTCATGCTATAAATATATTTTTAATTTTTATAAATTATATTTTGAACTTAATTTCATATGAAACACTGAGGTAGTATTTCACCATTTAATAAAAAGTTATAGTAATTGATAATATAAATATTAAAATTTATATAATTTTACTAAGTTAATGTGTATACTTAATTTTATATATCATTAAAATATATTCACATGGTTTTAATGAAATGTATTCTAATTCCTCTATTTTCTTGATGTACTTAAGATAAATAAGATGAATAGTGTCAAAATTGTGAATAACTATATTTTATAACAATAATAGTTTATTACATTTTTTAAAAATCATAAAAATCGTAAAAAATTACTAATGGATATTATATGGTCTTAAATGTTAAAAATAGTCTTTTTATGGTTCAATTATAACCCAATATGTAATTATTGAAACCATTAATATAAAAAATGTGTTGTTAGCATAAATGAAATAAAAATTTGTTAACAAAGAGTTTATAATATTTATAAGGATTAAAATGACATTAAATTTGACTAAATTATATTGGATGATGGGACTAGGAATCTATCAAATATTATCTTAGAATACATTTCGTATTAGGGACAACTAAACTATGATATAATTTACTATTATTTACTTTTTTGAAAAATGTCAAAAGGGCACGCCATCCAAAATATTAATGGACACCTTCTCCCTAAGTTATTTAAAAAAAAAGAGAATTATAGATCAAAAAATATAAAAAATAAAATTATATATATGCATATACACGTAATAATGGTTATTGGATTCCCAAAAGTCAAGCCTTAGATCCCTTTAGTATATATCAAAATGAGTCATTTCTACATTGAGGTAATAACTATAACTGACATTTTCAATTACAATCTTCTGTACCTACAATATATAAATTGTATTTATCATATAATAATTTATTAATTATATTATATATGATGAAATGATATTTTGATCATTTAAACACAATTACACACCCACTTTCCCATCAAACATGATTTGAATGAATCTCTCGCGACTACGTACTGATTATAGTTTCCACATAGCGATATAATAAATGTTTTATCACATTATATTATAAAAGTGTATGATGGTGGTATTCATATTTATATATCATCATTTTGAATTAATTAATACTATTAAATAATATATAACAACTACCTTCTTACCTTCCAAACCATTGAAAAATAAAAACGTCGTTCATACACATGTGGGGACTACCACATCCATGGAGGGATGAGATTCGTTTTTCTATTCAGTTTTACATGGAATGTAATAATGATATATTTTTAGAATATTATATATATATATATATTATATAATGTTTATTTAAATGTTGTTTATTATTTACCACTATTTCATTCCATCCATCAAAAAATGAATACATCATTCATGTGTCTGTAGGACCTAACACCTCTATCAACAGTGTAATTCATTCTTCTACCTCTATGATATATTGATAGATCCAAATATTTATGTAATTTCTATATCTTATATAAAAATATTTATTAATAATTTTGAGATGATATAACCATAGTTAATTTACAATAATGTAACAATGAATCTAAAATAATCATGATAAACAAAATATTTAACAAGAGTAAATAATGAATTTTTTAGGAACTATCCATATAAGGGGTGTTAAAATGTAATGAAAAGAACATATATAATTTTATAATTATTTATAATATTATTTTATGTATTTATAATAGAATAATATTTATTATACAAGATTATTATGATTTTTAATTCATGGAAAACTAGAGGTATGATTTATATGAAACATCCATATTAATATTAAAGATTTTTTTGTTTAATTCATCTATTGGAAGTCTATTTTATCATTTTCCTCCATATATATGGTTTAAAAAAATTATTGAAAAATCCTCTTATTCTAACATTTTGTAATGAAATTTATAATAATGATATTTTTTTAACAATTTTTTGAAAAATATAATATTTTTGTCAGTCTCTGAACAATGTACATTGTGAATTTGTAAAAGGAATGATTTGAAAATATACAGAATGAAATGAATTTTTCAAAATCATGGGTATTATTTGATTTATATAATACATTACATGATTACATTTATCATTTCAATCAAAATACTTTCCATTATAATTTTAATTTTTTTAAATAGAATTGATTTTAATATGGGAGGCTTATTTTTCACAATAATTACACCAAGTGACCTCAAAAAATGATTTTACATATAATATGAAATTAATTTATGTTAATGAAGTGTTATAGGGTATTTTATCCATGGATACCATCTTAATTATTTCCAATAATGGTTTACATTTTTGATGAAAATGAGATATTTTATTGAAACAAAATTCCATTCAAGGGGTTATGCTGTGATGAAACTATTTTCAAACCCATTTACATCATTAGTTCTAATATGATGAATAATATTTGTTCTTTTATAAAAAATATGTATGATTGTTATTATGTGATGGGTGGTAGCTATGTTTTTCCTTAATTAATTTGGTATTTTTTATATATCAAGGGATAACTGTGGGATAAATGTCAATGAGTGTGATCTACAATGGGATTCAATGTTGATGTGTATAGTCTACGATTGGAAGTAGGTGGTGATTCCAAATCTATTATAGTTTGATTGTCTTTGTTTTCAAATTTGACATTGTTAAAATATTTTTTTTAAACATTGGTGCATAAAATTATGAATAACATGATATTATGATTCGAAAAATATTTAAGTGGATTTTTAACTCTTATGATACATTACTTATGAAATGATAATGTTTTATAACATGAACCAAGTTTATGATCTATGATAGATTTTGTGTGATGATTTAATGTAATTTTTATTATATCATACTCACTTAGAATTATATTATTATTTCATTTGATCATATATTGATATCTCCCATGTTTGCCCCTATAAAACCTATGATCTTGCTCTTTTCTTGTATTTACTTTCACCGAGTAATGAACACATGTATTATGTACTATAGGATTAGGAATGGTCTAATTTTTGAAAAAACAGGTTGGGAGAAAATGTAGATATTTAATGAACCAATATTTCATGATTCCATGTTTTATAACGAACTAAAAAAAATTATTCCAACATGGATAGTTATGTTATATAGAAAATAGTATTCTATTTAATGTAGTATATATATATATATATATGAAATATAGGGCTATATATATGTAGTATTTGTGAAATTATAGGTTAACATTTTTCAACAATGATGGGAAAAAATTAGTGGAGGGTGTGTGAAGGGAATGAAATAGTTTTTTAGAAAGGAATGCACCCTACACGCCAATTTTGGGTTATGATTCTGGTAATTCATCGGTTTTTTCATTTGACTAAAGTTTCTCATACTGGGTATCATTGTCCTTCATGTTCTGGTTCTTGTTTTCCGTGGTATGATGAATGTTTTCCTACTTCGGGTGTGTTTAAAACATCCAAAGAGGCTCTTTGTGATTCATATACGGATTTGGGGATGCACATTTCCCCAAGGAGACATTCATTTTCTTCATTAATTTGTAGAAATGATTTTGGGCTGAATGTGGAATTTCGACTAGAGGATTATGATGAATCTGTGAATGATCTGCGAGGGACTCTCGTTGCATGTTTTGGGGTAGTAAAACCGCCGATTGCAATCTTCAATAATTTTTTTGAATTATGGGGACTTTGTTCACTAGTATAGGTTTCTCCTCTTCATCGTTCTTCTATTTTTCTGTCCTTTGTTTTTGAAGAGGAATTTCTAAATTCATGGTGTAACTCTTCCCGTAACATGGGTCATTGGAGATTCAATCTGTCGTGTTGGTATCTTCCGTCCCACAGGGGAAAAGAATATTTTTTATAGCGGTGTGGAGTTCTTTACCAGGAATACCTTTAACCATGCATACTATTTTTTCCTCAAAGCAATTGGTGATTCCATTTGGAGATTTCATTATGTTGATAACATTCCTAGGGGGCGCGCAGTTGTATCTAATGTCTGGATATGTGTTGAATTAGATCTATCCATGCCTATTTTGGAACTGGTCTCCTTGAAAGTTAGGGGGTCATTTTCATGGAATCAGAGCATTGTATATTAGGTATCTCCCATGTATTGTTCTCAATGTTTTATTCAAGGGCATTCAGTTCAAAAATTCAAAAAATATAAGCATGATGGGTAGCGTTTTGAGAAATTTTTCAGAAAAGTAGAGGGTTCGAATGATATTAAAAATAATAATGGTGTTCTGTCTGATGTTTTTTGTAGTGATTCGGGAAAGGTATGCCTATATAATGTTGATTCTATTGATTGTAATGTTGATATGCGAGATTTGGATAGCTGTTTTGATTCTGGAAAATCTGTTTTTGTGTATTGTATTGATAATTTACCAGATGGGGTTTCTTCTGAGAAGAATAATTCAATGATTAGTATTGATAATGTTCTGGACATACCAATAATTAGTATGTTTTTCAATGGTTCGGTTAAACGATGTTCACCTTTTTCTGGTCCATTGTGTTGTTTAAATTAGGCTCTTTTACTAGAATCCATGATGGAAGATGTTTTGGGTAAGGATGACATTTATTTAGGTAAGTCCAATGATGTGCATATAATCCCAGTGATTTTAGTTAAAGGGGGTAGATATGAGACATCATATCAAGGGACATGGGTGTTTGTAAAGAATTTATTTGTCTAAGAAGGGTAGTGTTAAACCTCTGTATAATGTAAGAGGGGATTGTGATCGGGGTGGTATGATTTTGGATTTTTCTGTTGAGGCTAATATGTATGCATATACTGGAGTGGTTACTAGGGTAATGCTTCGTCATATTAAGATGTTTTTAGAATCCCGTTCTAGTCCGACCAAGACTCTTGGGGCCAAAACCAGGAATAGATTGTTTCAATGAATCCTATTATTATATGGAATGATCGTGGATTTGGTGCACGATTAAAATCCGATTTTATAGTAACCGAAATTTCGAAACATAGGGTGTGTGTTATTGCTATTCTAGAAAACAAGCAGAACTCAGAAATAATTGGTGAATTTTCTCCTAGAGTAAATATGCATTGTGGGCTGCATGCAAAGTCGAATAACAAACATATATGGGACTTCTGGAACAAAGATTTGGATGTTTTCATATTTATGGTAGGTGATCAATACCTTACTATGAAGATTAATAATGGAATTGATGTGTTTTTTGTGTCCTTTGTTTAGGGTGTTTTGATTCTCAGAAGAGGGAAGTTTTATGGAAAATTTTGGATTCTTTTTATTCAGAGGGTATTCCTTGGATTATTGGTGGGGATTTTAATATTATTTCAGAACCTGATGAGAAGAAGGGTTGAGGTGTTTTTCCTCATACAGCTATTAGAAGTTTTGTTCAATTTATGGCTAGTAGAGGTCTTAGCGATATTGGTTTCTCTGGGGACTGTTTTACATTTTTTAATAATCTGAAAGGGAATGTGCATTCCTAAATTCATCATGATAGGTGTTTGGAAAATTTTAAAGATATTTCTAGTTTACCTAATTAAAAATTTGATCATATTTCCTGTGGGATTACGGATAACTCCCCTCTCATTGTGTCCATATCTTCTAGACAGAGTTATGGGGAATGTTTTCATTTCTGTGATCATTGGGAGGAGAAGTCTGATTATAAAAAACTTGTTAAAGATTGTCTGAAGGAAGTAGTTTAGGGTTATACTTGGGTTCCCTTTCATAATAAATTGAGACTGCTTAAGCATGAGCTTCATGCTTGGGCGAAAAAGTTTCCATTTGTGGACTAGGATTTGGTATCCTTAAAATAGGAGGTTGAAAATTTGGAAAAATCCTTTAAAAATAGCTGGACTCATAAGGTTTATGAAGTCTTTATGGGTAATAAAAATGTCTTGAAATATGTTATTCTAAAACATGAGAGTATTTCATGCGAGAGAGATAGATTTAGATAGATTCGTGAAGGTGAGAAAAACACTGCATATTTCCATGCTTGTAATAGAGAAAAAACAAGTGGATTAATCCAAACATTCTTTTGGAGGATGGGTCCTTATTGGGTGATAGGGATCTGATTAGATCCTTGGAAGTTTCATTATTTCTTAATATTCTTGATGAACCTAATCTGTCTATGGTTAATGGTTATCCTGGTAGGAATGTAGAACTATTTGATGTGATTCTGAATATGATCTTTAGCCTCGATAATGATATGCTTGAAGCTATACCTGCTGAGAATGAGATTTAAAATGCTATGATGAAGCTTTAACCATCGAGTGATCTAGGTCCTGTTGGTTTACCAGGGGCATTCTATAGATGGGAATGGGTGGTGATCAAAAATGATTTGATTTTCACCATTTAAGACATCTTTAGAGGTGGTCTTATTCCATGGGTGGTTGGTGCTACTACACTGGTTATGATCCTAAAAGTTAGAAACCCTGCATCTATAAGTGATTGTAGGCCAGTGAGTATGTGTAATTTTCTATATAATATCATGTCTATCATCATTAACTCACGTCTGTCCCATCATGTTTCTCGTTGTATTTCTCTTGAGCAGCATGGTATTCTTAGAGGTCGATCGATTCAGGGTGCGGTATCATTGGCTCATGAGATGATCTATGACATTAACCTCAAATGTCACAGGTCAAATATGGATTTGAATCAGGATATGAATAATGCTTATGACATGACATAGGGGTTTTTTATCATCAGAATTCATAGAGTTATGGGTTTATCTTCAGGGGTTGTTGACATTCTATTTTGTTGATTTAGTTCTGCCTAGATGTTTGTTTCGTTTATGGGAAAAACTTAAGGTTTCTTCAAGACAGCTCGTGGTCTAATATAAGGGGACCCTATTTCTCTGACACATTTTATTCTCATGCAAGATTATCTTAGTAATCTTATCATGAAGAATATTTATATATGTAATATTTTAACGTTTCAGAGAAGAAGGGGGAAAACTCTGATATCTCATTTGATGATTGCAGATGATTCACTTTTTTTCAATAATGATAATGTTAGATTGGCTGGTGGTTTGATTAAATTTCTGGATGAGTACTGTTTATGGGGTGTAAAATCGATTAACAAGGAGAAGAGCAATTTTTTCATTTCAAGTAAATGTGGTTACAATCATGTTCTTTTTATATCAAGACTATTGAATATGCAGAATGATTCTTTCCGTATGAATTATCTTGTTTCAACGTTTTCTCCTAGAATTATTCATATTAGTGATTTTTATATTATTGTTAATAGAATATTGATACGTCTTCTTGACTGGAAGAAGAAATTTTTATCTTTTGGTTGAAGGATTTCCTTAATCAACAACATGTTAACAGAAATTTTGATTCATGTTCTTTTTCGCATGAAATGTGCAAAAGGGGGTTATTTTGTCTATTGATAAGGTAGTGGATGACTTTATTTTGGGTGATCACTTTGAGGGGAAATACCATTAGGCATATTGGGAGAATGTGGATAGACATTATCAGGAAGGTGGTGCTAACATCAAAAGTCTTGGGGATATAATTCATTGATTTCATGCGAAGCTGGAATGAGAAGTTGTTGAGGGATGCACTCTTAAGGGTATAATTATGGACATTCAGGATGATAACTATAGGGAGGATATCATAAATGTTTCTCATTTCTGGGATGTTATTCGGAATTTTTTTCCTACTATCTCCAAAACTTGTGATGGATTATAGGAAGGAAAGATTTATCTTTTTGAATGTGCAATTGGGCTGGGTCTGTTATTGGTTTTCATGGTTGTCTTGATCCAATTATTTCGTTCAGGGAAGAAAAAAGTTATCCCAATTTTATTAATGTTGTTCCTGATAAGGAACAAAGGAAGACTATTGATCTTATTTATATGAACATGGATCCGGATAGATGTGTTTTTACTTCTTCAAAAGCTGGTGTGTTTTCTTCTAATGAGTTTCGGAATATTTCTATTTACCAGGCTCATCATGATTCTTGGATTGATATGGTATAGTGTAAGAGAATTCCTACTATATTCAATTTCCATGTATGGAGAATTATAAATTAGGCTATTTAAACATATGAGAATGTGAAATAATGGGGCATTTACCTGGTGTCTAAATGACATTGTTGTATTACTCGTTGGGATGAAGATTCCAGTCATCTTTTGTTTGAGTGATTGGGGCTTGGCTGTATGGAATTTTTTTGGAGGTTTTACTAAGTTTTCAGAATCCTTTTTTGATGGAACCTCTTTTCTTGAAAGTTAGTTTCATAATTTGAATATTGGAGGTCCTGAAAAAATATCCAGATCTGGGATTTTTAGTGTAGGGTGTTGGTGAATTTTCCAAGAAAGGAATAAAGCTCGTTTTGAGGATATTCATTATTCAAAAACATTGGTTATAATCAAAACTATAATTCTTCTGCTTGACTTGGTTCGGTGTTATGTAATTTCATGTGATGATCCTTCCATGAGGTATACTTTTCCAGTTATGCATCATCCAGATCTTATAAGGAAATTAAACTTAGTAAGTTGTTGTCCACATAACATGGGTCTTAAGCTGACTTTTCATGGTTCTTGTGTTGACAGATGTATTCAGGGTGGTGGTGTTGTACATGAAGGGAGTGACAACATATTGAATTATTTTTCAACATTTTATGGGTGTGGGAATTCCATTCAAGCTTAGGATGAGGCTATGAATATGAGGATTATGCTATGTGATCAGAGAAACATTTTTATTTCTCAAATTGAAACATATTCAATGATTATTCTCAATTATATGGAGGGTAATATTTCTACTCTCTGGTCGATTTCATATCTTATTAGAAAATATAGGCGGTGGATTGATAGTAAGAAGACTCATCTTTCTCATATATGTAGTGATGGTAAGAATTTTACTGACTATGTTGCATCCTTGTTAACGGAAGATCAAGGTAACAATCTTGTTTTTTTTCATTGTATTTTTCAGATTGAACCATAAGGAGTAGGGCTGATTAGGGGAGATCAACTTGGTCTCTACTATTTTAGGCCTCCATAAATTGTTTTTTACCTTTCCTAAAGCCTTGTTTTCTTTGGGTTTTTAATCCTTTAATAAAAAATGTAGTTGGATGAATGAGAAAAAAATAGTGAGAAACCGAGGGATATTTTTTGGGATTAGTCTTTGTATTCGACAAAAAATGAATTATTTTTCTAATGAACATGAATATCCTATGTTGAATTTATGGTTTCATATAAGAAGTTCTATCAATTTGGATAACCTATAATTTATTTTTTTATGATTTTTCGATTTTACACTATAATTATTGTTACTCACACTATTTATTTTTGCAAAATGATTGGAACAGTAAGAATAATGTTAATGATAAATGTGATGGAAAGATAAATGAATCTATTTCCCCCAAACCAAATATTATATGATTTGTAATTTAAAATCTCACTATTATGACCACATGCAATTCTTAAGCTATGAGTCAGGTTAAGTATCCAAATCATCAAAGGAGGTAGAAACATAGTATTAAACACTTAATGATGAAAGATCCATATTCTATTATCGGATCCTCTAATCTAATAGTGGATTGGTTAAGGAAGATCACCCATGAAAATATATTTTTTATTCTGTAGAGGTCACAACATGAAATGGATATCATTGACATTTACCATTGTGATCCTAAAACTGATCAATAGTTGAACCCTTTTATGAATGAAATACCAGAGGTAGAAACTGAATCCAAGAAATGGGATGAAAATATGACTACGTTTCTTATAATTTAACTAATTTTTATTATATATATAGATGTTGATAATTAAATCATTAAGATTATTGAAATGGATGATAAATCCATTGGCAATTAAGAAGAAATTTTCCCAGAAATGTATAGTATACTTATGATATAATCATTTGAAATGGGTTCAAAATCTATCAAAACTCAATGGTGTATTAACAAAACTATTCAAAAAGAATTGTCTATAATAGAATTTAGTTTCCACGATGAAATTGTTTGATGTAACTCAAGGAAGAAATTCAAATTGGATATTCCCATAATTCTCATTGTATTGATACTAATAGGATGATGAAGTCTTATTAAATTTTGAATAAATCATGTGGTGTAAATTAAATTTAATAATCTATATTATAGAAATGAGGAAATAAAAAACAGAGTAATTTATTAAATTGAACTCTGATGTTTTGTATAAATACATCATCTATTTATAAGGCATGTGATTATCAAAAGGTGAATAATTAAAAGGTAATTATAATTGATAAAAATAAGGCTCCAACTAATGAACGACATGTTCTACAAAGCTTTATGTGTGTTTATTTTGGGAATTTTGAAAATTACTGATTGAATAAAAATATTATTGATGATCAGAGTCAATAGATTCACAAGACTAATGATAAAGGGATGTCTCTTTTGATAATAAATGCTAAAGTTGGTTATGGGAAGATGTGGTGAAATACATACTAATCCACCATTCTAAAATTGCTAATGATATATTTGACTCCTTCTCAACCCACACAAATATATCTGGAGAATGTGTAATGGATGTTTAATTACCATAGAAATTTTTAGATATTGAGTTATCATTGAAAACACTTAATGGTATGATGACCATGTCTAAATTTTATTTTTCCTTTACGATTGAATTTTATGGGAATGTTACTATTGAAAATATTTTGTTTCTCTGTTTATACCAGTATGGTATGATTCTAGTGATCAGTTGACATTTTTATAGGGTTCTCATATCAATTAAATTGTGGGGGGGGGGGAGTCATATTTGATATTTTGAATGTACCTAATATTTCATATTAGTTTCCTGATGAATAAAAACATAGAATGTGAATTAATTATATCTCGTAGGTATTAATTATATTTGAGTAAGTGTATCTACCTTATATGGTTGGGGAAATCTCATCATTGAGAATATGCCTATTGTTTTGGAGTTTTTTACGTTCTCTATAATTTTTTCATTGTCTTCCATGTAATAATGAATATGAGTCTTCAATAGAAATCATACCTTATGCCCCACATAATTAAAATAATATATATATAATGGAAAAAAATAATTTTGTAGGAATTGAAAAAGAAACACCATGAGAATATTGATAATGAAATTTTAAAAACTGGTGTGTCACCTTAGTGTTTTCTATTTTTTACTAGAAAAAATGATTTAAAAATGTGAACATGCATTGATTTTTAAAAACATAACAGGATTACTATAATGGAGATGTATCATCCACCCAATATTGATGCCTTGTTTGATATACTACACAGGGATCAATATTTTCTATAATTGATTTCGATTTTGTATATCATCAATTGGGGGTCAAAAGAATGGTATAGTTAGGATAGAATTATGTAGAATATAAGAAAACTATGTATTTATTGTGCTGAAATTTAGAGTAACTAATTCCAACAAAAAATTAATTAAATTTATGAATGTATTCTTTAGATATTACCCTGATCTGTTTTCGGTTGTCCAAAATATGATAATCATGTATATTTAAATTAAAAGTAAGATAATTAAAATCATTTTATAATTTAGATGAATACCCCAATGAATGATAAACAATATGAAAAATTTATTATTTAGATTTTGTATTCACAATGATTCCATAATGGGACATATAATTCCATGTTATGGTATATCAGTAGACCCTGAAAATCATATGTTACTTAACATTGGAAGGTACCATGAACTGTGAGTGATATTTATAGATTTCAAAGTGTGGATGAATATTATTTACAATTTTTCGAGATTATTTTATTAAAAACCTAATCCAGTCAATTGATTAAAATGAAACGGACCAAGTTATATTAGATGAATAATTATGTGGAATGTTTTAAGGTATTCAATAGAATACATGTTAGTACACATATGCTTACATTACCCTAAAATGGATATGGTTTTGTAATCTATACTGATTCATTATTCATGGTATTGGGATATGTCCTCTGGCATGATGATATAGTAATAAAATAGCCTCAAAAATTGAATATCCATGAGAAATATTACATAACTCATGGTTTTTAGTTAGCTATAGTGTTTTTTGATATAAATATTTTGAGGAATTATATCTACATAGAAATATGTAAAATATATAATAATAAAAAGAGTTTAAAGAATATTATAAATGAATATGAGATAGATAAGAACCAATGATTATGGTTGGAGCTGATTAAATGTTATGAATACGCAAAAAAAATATATCCTAGGAATGTAAATGTGGTGGAAGATTCTTTGAGTTATAAGGATCATTCAAAGTAATCTATGTTGTGGATAACAAAAGATCCAATATATCAATAACTAAGATGGATTGATATTGATATAAAAAATGATATAGATAATCATACCTTTCACTGATTATTTTTCAACCATTTAACCATATTGTGATTAAAGAGGATAATAATGAAGATGTTGAGCAATAAAAAATGTGATAAATATTATAAAGTCCAATCATGATTTTGATTGAATAATAATGTCCAAGAACCACATATGTGTCCCTTCGATGCCAGCTATTTAGAAGGAGTTGATGTATGATGATAAAAATTATACATTACATATTCATCATAGGAGTATAAGGATGTGTTGTATAATTGACTAGCCTTTTTTAACTTGGAAAGACCCCAATGCCGACCTTTCATGGTGAGGTATTACAAAGATAATGTGAAAAATATTTATATATAAAAATTGCATTACATTTGATGAAAAATTGGAATAAAAGAGAATCAAACCATGAATAAGATAAAATACATGAAATGCAAGCTAAACTAGATAGTTTGAAAGGAAAATAACAATTACTCTACATGTGACCAACTGTCAACTTCAGTCTAACGTGAACCGAAATATTCCGTGAAAATAGAATCAGGAATTTATAAAACATGTTGTTACCTTTACATAGATATCATAATACAACCTATACACCCAACCAATGGAAAAACATGTTTGGGGTCAGTACAAGGCCCAGTTGGATACCACCACATAGATTGTAAAAGTTTTTATATAGAGAATACTAAATTTTAGGATTTATAAAAATATATAGTAATATAATGTAATTTTATAATTCCAAATCCATTTATAAATAATTTTCAATTAATTTTCATAAAAGCCTTAAACATTATCAAATCCAAAAATATGATAAGTATAAAAGATGAAATGGGAAATATATCCATACATAAAGCGGTAATCTAGTAAACGCATATCCATTAAATTACTTATCATGTGAATCCATGTTCTACAACCTCATATAAAAGCATATGAGTAACAATCCATGATAAAAAAGAATGTGATAAACCATCATAAATAAAAAAGAAATCCATATTGGTCTTTACAATATGAGATTTCATACTAGACACAAAATAACCTTTAAAAGTCATAAATTCGTATGAACTAATATCGAGTCCAACCACATTTCGTCAATATCCCAAAAGTAATCCCATAATGGTGTAACAATCACTAAGGATACTCATATCTAATTTTTGATCGACCCTATGTTCCCAATGGGTTATGTGTGTCAAAAAACATTTGAAAACCAGGAAAAAAAATTACAAACCACTTTAAAAAAATAGGTCAATCTAATAATGAGATTGAAAATCCATTTCAATATAAAAATCCCCACCCAGGAATTTAGTCAATTTCTTGTTTTTCAGAAATCAATTTTAATAAAAACCCATTTAAAAAATTTCATTCTATGAAATTAAATAAAACTATAAATAATATAAATTAAATGAAAATTTTATAGGAATCTTACATGAATGATATCAAATCAATTGAATTACCCCTAAAAATTGAAACAACTACCTCAATAATTATGAAAAACTATATAAACCCATCTAAGGATATTGAAAAACCAATCATTAGCCATCAAAATACATGTAATGAAAATATAATACAAAAGGGAGATGGAAAGAACCAATCAATTGAAAGTCAGAACAAAAAATGAAGCCAACAATGTAACCAAAAACAATATAATGAAGAAGAAGAATGATTACATATCAAGAGAGTTGAAACGAAACAAACATATAGTTCAACCACTTAATTAATTACTTGAAAGGAGTGGATATCTCCACATTCACCTATGAGGGATTCAGTTTATGAGAGATGACAATTCATTTTATATGAATGGATAACCACCCATACAAAGCCCTAAAATCATTAATCTCGATCAATACATGGTGTTTAATCTTTTTACATCAAATATTTATTAATTAGAGAGTGACTATGAAACAAATTCATATGGGATAAAAAATCTAGGCCTCAACCATTACATAGTGAACACAGTTCATGGTTTGTGAAACATTCCCACTCTGCTCGAGAATAAAAACATCTTATTTGCGACCAATATATAACTTTTAACCCCTATATTGTGTTTAATCACAATATATCCAAAAAAATTATAGTTTTAGTAGAAAAAATCAAAATAAAAGGCAATAAAAAACATGATCAAGGGAGTAATAGAAAAGTGTAATGAGGTGTTACCCTCTAAACTGTATAAAAGATTTATGTCCTCATATTTTTTCTTTATCCTGGATCCACAAAATTAGAAGTCCATGCTTCTTGACCAATGATCCCAAAGCTCACATCTTGTGGATATCACATATGTGCCACCACAGTACCCAAAGTAGTGGGATTGTTATACTATGAAGTAACATATACTAGATTCCATAATCTGAATTTTGTTTCAAAAAAATGGATTTATTGGTATCAATATCTGCATCCTCTCATTTAACAACATAGAAAGGGTTTGGTTGATACCTCCTTAGAAGGGATACATGATACAATTTTTGGATAGAACTTAAGAGAGATGGTAAGTCCAACTGATAAGACTCCATACCCCTTCGTCCAAATTTCTCATTCAGTACCAAATACCATAGTGAAAATATACAATGCACAAAAAACCAATGATTTTCCAAGAGATGTGAAACGGTTCAAAATATCTAATTATTGACCTCAAACTCCTTCTGTCAATGAAAATGGTCTTCATAATATTGTTGATTGTTCTTCTATGTGACTGGCCTCTTCTCAGTCAACTACATCATTTTTATTATCTAATAAATGATAATCTTCCCAAACATGGACAAATTTCCCTACACTTCCATGTACAATGGATATACCCATGCTTTAAAATGCAACTCATCAAAATAATCAATATTTATCAAATTTTTATAACTATTGTTATAGGAAAATTAGAATATAGCCAAATTAATTTTCAAATAACCACCAAAATCATTCACGTAATACTGGAAAACATTCTCATGAACAGGGATAACCATCAATATATTTCCTTCCATCTAAAGATGATATGAAATCCCTACTTTCATTTGAAAACACATGACCTCCTATAATCCACTAGACAATGTGGATTGGATCCTTGGACCACTGTTAGATAAAACTACATATGGATCTTCCTGAAGGCTGAAAATATCTCAAACATACAAGTCCAAACAATGTTCCACTTTCATCATCTCCTTGATGGGTATGAAATGAACTAATCTAATAATTTGGTTAATAATCTCCCAAATAACAACACTCCCAATAAGTTTCCATGGATAACATACCACCAAATTCATGGAAATCTAATCTCATATCTAAAAGGGAATGTGAAAGGGATGAAAAATACATCATTTTATTGTCCCCCCTGATTCAATGATGATTAAGACACCATGATATAAAATTTACATTAGAAAATATCATACCCTACAACATATTCTTTCATATCAATATGTTACACATATTGGTTACACTATGGTGAATCGAACAATAATACCAGGGTCCAAGTTGTAAAAATTGGGTCCTGGTGATAGCACAAATACCATGCCTTAACATGGAAATCAGATCCTGGCCTTCCAGGTAGTACCATTTTCCCTATAGACATGTGTTTTCCGCTATGAAACAATTGAGTCCTAGTGACAACACATACACCCCGCCGTAAACATGGCTATTAGGTCCTGGCCTACCAGGTACCACAAGTTGCCATGTAGACACGTGCTCCCCACCCTAGGGCCCACCCAGGTGCCGAAATGCGTCATCTAACTAATGACTATCCACATAGACTAACACATTTCCTTTCTAGTGTGTTTTGTCCTCACTCACACACACCCTAGGAAACATTCCATATGGTCACCCATCCTGATCAAAACTCCATGCCAAGCACTCTTAATAGTTTAGTTCTAATCAGGAACACTCTCGAAAAGAATGGTGGACCATATTAACATTAGTAATATAATTTAGTCATTTAACCCTTTATCATACATGGGTGTTACAATCCCATCGGTGCTTAAATGGTTCATTTGACTATTAACTAACCCCACAGACCAACACATGTCCTTTCTAGTGTCTTTTGTTCTCACTCACACACACCCTGAGAAACATTCCAGATGGTCACCCATCCGGATCACAACTCAATGCCAAGAATGCTTAACTATTGAGTTCTAATCACGAAGACTCTTGAAAATAATGATGGACTATATTAACATGCATCATATCATTTAGCCATATAACTCTTTATCATTAGGTGGTGTTATAATCCTCCCCCCCCTAGAGCTCAACGTCCTCGTTGTGGGCCCTAAATCTTAACCCTGGCAGGGCACTTCCCATAAGTATGGGTACCACCTCGGAAACCAAAGGTGACAACTGGGTCCGGATGACAGCACATACACCCCAACTTAACATGGCCATCTAGTCTGGGCCCTCTAGGTACCACCTGTTGCCTCACAGACATGTGGTTCCCACCATGGGTCCCACCCACGTGCCTGAATAGGTCATCTTACTAATGAATATCCCAACAGGGAAAAAAATTTCATTCCAGAGAATTTTGTCCTCACTCACACACACCTTATGAAACTTCACAGATGTTCACCCATCCTGATCACTACTCCATGCCAAGCGCACTAAACCGTGTTCTAATCAGGCAGGCTCCCGAAAAGAAAGGTGCACCTTGTTGACATGAGTCATATAATTTATTTATTTATCCCTTTATCCTTAAGGGATGTTACAAATGTAAAAAATCGGCCATGGTTATAGCATAGACACCCCTCCTTAACAGGGTAATCAATCCCTAGCCTGGCAAGTACCACTGGTTTCTCCACAAACACATGGTGCCCACCCTGGGACCTAACCACGTCCATGAATGAGTCATATGAATAACGATTATCCCCACAGGAGAACGCATGTCTTTTCAAGTGTACTTTGTCCTCTCTCACACACACCATAGGGAACATCCCTAAAGGTCACCCATACTGATCACTACATCAATCCAACCATGCTTAACTGTGGAGTTAAAATTAGGTAGGCTCCTAAAAAGTATGGTTCACCTTGTTGTGTCTTGTGCAGACGAGGAGCATTTGGGATAAGGTTTGAGGAATCTAGGACTAGGTGGAACTCAGAGGAGACAGGCAGACATGGAGTGCTGAGGAGGCGATCTGTACCTACCATTCAGGAATGATCCTTAGAAGAAGAAATGGTAGCTGTTTTCCATTTTTTAGTTTTATTGTTCCATTCAGTTGTATTTGTACTTTCAGTTGTACTCGTACATTCTGTTGGGCTTGTATTCTGGCCCCTTTTACTTTCAGTGCTCATTTTTTTCTATAGTTGTTTACTTCATAGTAGCTTCTTGTTGTGTTCTCAGACCATGTGTTTGTACAGGTTTAAAGGCAATGCCTTCCCCGTTTTAGGGAATACGCATTTCAGTGCTAGTTGTCAGCCCCAAGAATATGGAAGGAGGGCTTGGGGTAGTCACGACATGGGCCCCATTAGAAGAATTGTGAAAAAGTTATATTAGAGGAGTTGGTTCTACCAAAGAACTAAGACTCTGATATTTTCTATGTGGAAATAGTGTTAAGTTTTATGAGTGTGGTTTTCAATTTGGGTAATCTAGTGGTGGTGCGGCGAATGACGTATCCATACACCAGGACCCTGAATTCTTAGTTTTGACTCTATGCAAGAAAAAAATGACTGCCTATGTATTTGAAGAATTTTTCTTGTGATTTCTTTGGAGTGAACTCAACAGGTATAACAGCATGACTGTGATGCACCTATTCATTATCTGGAATCCGCCACGTAAATAGTCAGAATGTAATCCTGAGATAGTACACTCTAATGGCCCACAGAGCAACGATTAGCTGGTGCAGGGCCTTCTTGATGTGTTGGAAAATTTGGGTGTTGTACAAGTAGCACCAACACCTATTGGGAAGCAGTTACCACCAGCCGAACTGGCGGACGATGGACGTTGACTGAGCACATTGCCTGAGTTCCAACTATAGAGACCATTGAGGTATCGAGGATATACAATTTCCCAGGCAGCTGAGGATTGACTGGAGGCTATCGCTAGAGTTTTCTTCAAAGTTGGGACACCAGTTGAGTAGATGGTGATCCTAGATGTGGTACTCATCTAGAATGTGACCATAAGGACTATCCGTAGCGTAATGAGGCTTTGGTACTTGGACTGTTTCCCAAGATGGTACCTTTGGGTAGTGTGCCAACATTATCACTTCCCATTGTTCAACAATTACAACCAGCGGTACTGGTAGAAGACACATATAGGCATGATGCCTTAGATGTGTTTCAACATCAGATACCACTTAGGTTATGAGGTGATCACAACTCATAGGCGGATAAGGAATAGATTGAGGAGGTGGCTGAGAGTTCCCTAGATCTTCTACAGCTTCGGTAGGATGACATTTCAGTAGCTGAGTATTCATCGAGGTATACCGACCACTCCTAGTACTCGATGAATATGATACGATCAGTGATCTGGTGTTCGGACTTCCGAGCAAGGTGTGTTTAAGGACATCCAAGCCAGAACAATTCTTCTATGCATTCCTACTTATGTTAGGGTTCTAGTGAGAACCATTGTTGTTGAATGTTCTTTGGATAAGTGGATACAACCAGGGAATCTTAGCATTGGAAAATTAGGAAAATAGAACCACTATCAAAGACTTGGTCATTTAAAATGTTTCGGAAAGTGGATGTGATAGGGAAATAAAAATCCGCAGGGCTATATATGAGGAAGCAGAGCTAGGAGATCCGCACGAGGTAGTGTACATTTCGACATGTAACAACCACCCTCATTTGTGGTCTCCACCAGACTTAGGGAGTTGGAGGATGGGGAAGGGAGTAGCTGCATGTAGTCATGGACTGTGGCATAAGGGCTCTAGGTATGATTCGTTGTACGGTCTATGCCTTTTACTACCTATCATATTAATATACATAGGTACCAATAATTCCTTCCTTCTTTGAATCTTTTCCAATTCCAAGAGTTTCTAGTTGAACTATAGAATTGAACATCACATTTGGATATATTTTTGGAGGAGACTCAATAATCACACTTATGCTGACAGTGCGATCTAACCCTTTAGTAGAGGGTTTCAGTTGGAACCTCTCAGTGGAAATGGAGAGGCCTTACGACATTAGTTTGGGTATGGACTGGACATCCATAGTTCATTCATAGATTTACTATATCCAGAAAATAGGTTGTGGTTTATCTACAACATGGTAATGGGGTTATCCTTGGACAGAAAAGAAAAGGAAAACCAAGCAGCACAGGATAAACTAATGCAATGGAGGGACTAGCTGATCACTATTCAGTCATCCGGCCATACCATCATGATAATTGGAGATAACCATTTTATGTTCCCCACATGAGTGTTAGTGTGTGGGGACATATTTTTAAAATATGTTTCCAAGGTTTCCTCCTCTAAAGGAGAGGGACTTATACTTTGGCTGAGTACTATAGTTGTTTTAAACTAGACTTCTCTAGGGTGGAGGCACCCTTGTCAGCTTTGATGAAGAAGGGGGATCCATTATTGTGGGAGAATAAATGACTTCGGGTCTTTCAAAAGCCAAGAAAAAGACTGATACGTAGAACTACGCTACCCATGACCTGAAGTTAGCAGTATCGGTCTCTGCACTGATGATGTGGTGGTTGTACCTAATGGGTGAATCATTTACTATTTACTCTAATCACAAGAGTCTCAAGTGTATCTTCTCACAAAAAGATGTGATCCTATAACATCGAAAATGGATAGATATCATCTATGAATATGACCGTTAGATAGTCTATAGTCCTCGTAAGGGGAACACGGTAGCAAACACACTCAACAGGAGGCATGGTCTATAACTGATGAGTGAGGAATCAGATCAGCTAGCCGCGATGCAGATATCCTTTCCGGATATAGATAGTGCATCATAACCCTAGTCCATGAGAGTCACCCCCCCACTCCCTCTGTGAGTTAGGGAGGTGAATCTTGGGGACACTAATTGTGACACTCTTAATGCTTAGGTATCTTTAGGAGAAGCACCAGATGGGTTTTCTAAATGTGGGGAGCACATCATCCTATTAAGATAATATACCATGGTACCAGTGGGGCTATGGGAGGAGGTGTTGAGGAAGGTCTATACATCCCCTATATATAGAGGTACAACTTGGTGTGGTGATGATGTACCAGGACCTCCCGCATCAGCACTCATGGACATGGATGAATAAGGCAGGGAAAAAGTTTGTTTCACGATGCCTCACTTGTCAGCAAGTGAAGGCTGAGTATCAGGTTCTAGCAGGCTTAGCATAACTACTAGATGTGACAGAGTAGAAGTGGGATGGGATCTCTATGGACTTTGTGACAAGTCTTCCACATAAATCTAGAGAACATTACTCCATTTGGGTGATCATTGATCGATGCACCATATCAGACCACTTTTTACATATCAGAGAGAAGGGATCAGTAAAGGGTAGGAACACCTCTACGATCATGATATTGTGAGACTCCATGAGGTTCCATCGACGATCGTCTCTGTCTGTGACACACATTTTACATCTCGGATGTGGAAGGTATTACAAGAGGCTTTCAGGACTCAGCTATGTTTGAGCACTGCCTTTCATCCTCAGACATATGGTTATATGGAGTGACCATTCAGATGCTAGAGGATATTATTCGTTCATGCATCCTATATTTTGGCCACAGTTGGGAGGATCACTTCCCTTGTTATATTTTTCATACAACAACAATTGTCACTCCATGATCGGTATGGCACCATTCAAGGCCCTATACGGTCGACCATACAGATCATCTCTATAATGGAAAGTCCTAGGGGAGTCAGCACTTATTGGTCCATATTTGGTACGAGCCACCAATGAGAAGGTGTAGACCATCTAGGAGAAGATTAAGACTACACAGAGTAGAAAAAAGTAATATGTCGACAGAAGAAAGAGATCTTTGGATTCCCAGGAATGGGGGCCATGTTTTCTTGCGAGTCTCTCCTCGATGGGGACTATGTTGATTTGGTAGAGTCATTAAGTTATCACTGAGGTTTATTCGGCCATATCTAATACTTCAGAGGCTATGTGAGGTGGCATACTGATTGGAACCTCCATCGCAGTTGGAGAAGGTGCACGATGTCTTCCACAAATCCCAGCAAAGAAGATACTTGCATGACTAATGTCACATCATCGACCCTGGAGAACTAGACACAGAAAATTGGGAGTCATTTACAAAGGTTCCAGTAGTGATTGTGGACCGACAGGAGCGAGTCCATCATGGGCGATCGATACCTCTTCTACACATTTGCTGGCAGCTCGAGAACCTCCATGAGAACACATGTGAGTGAGAGGCTCAGATTCAAGATCAGTACCAGAATTTGTTTCCTTAGTCTATGTTTTGGTTTTCGGGGACAAAAATCCATAATATGGGGAGAATTTAATGTCCCTAAATTTCCATATAATTTTTTATATAGAATTATTTCTAAACGGTAAAATCTTATGGAGCATGATTATAAGGCCCGGAGTGCCCGAAATGATATGTTGATGTTTTTTAATCATTAAATAGCGCACCTATGATGTTTTCCAGAAAAGTGGAATAACTATTAAATGGTTGTATGAATCATAAATCCAAGGGTACCGTTGCATTCAGGATGGAGGGTTTACCCAGGCAAGACTTATGTTTAGTCGACACTGGCCTCCAGTGAGAAAACCCAAAAATGGCATAACCGTAAATAAAATATTAATTTTTTTTTCAAATGCCTATAACTCATGAATAATTACTCAGATTAAAAACTCATGACCACCACTGAACACTTAACTGTATGCTCTCATTAGGCAGATACTAATATTGGCCAGCGTGGGCCACTAGTGAAAGATAGTATTTGGCCAAAAATAAAATAATTAAGTAAAAATTATTTTATTGTAAAATGCATAACATTTAAACGGTAACTCAGATTTAAAATATAAGAGTACAATAGAGTTCGTTTGGGCATTTTATCCTTAGGTGAAGCGTAATCATGACTAGTGCAGGACTAAGATGAACGTTAATAATTTATATAATATTTTTTGAGTACGTTCAATAAATATGTGAGCAATGTTATCTTACTTTTGAACCGGTGAACAGATTAAAAATCTGGGGGCATTGTTGATTCTGAAGCACCATGATTTTCTTAAGGGTGATCTTGCTTTGACCGTAGGAGGTTCAGAAAAGATTTTATGATTACTGACATTATAAAAGAAAAGAAATGAAATAATTTTATTATTTTATTTCATATCCTCCAATAGAAAATGAATGGGTATGGTCAGTGATGTGTTATTCCAATAAATTTCATGATCTTCCAACCCAAAGTAATGATGACGATGGGGAATTAATAAGTTTCTAAATTGATGAGCCCCATTAAATTTCAACGTCGTTACTTACCATGAAAATCTAATATATATATATATATATATATATATATAGAGCACAGAAAATGGTATCGACACAACTTCTACTAGCAACGAACTGGTGATGGAGCACCACGACACCAAACTTGCAGAGGACGGAGCTGATCCAAGTGGGAGGTGACGGGAAACACAGAACCACGAACCAAAGGAAGACATGTGAGCAGCGTCGTTAGAAGCCTGTTTCGGGAATGATGAGAACTGACCCACCTTCATGCATGGGATTTTATCCGATGAATTGAGGTAGGGGGATTGTTTTTTTTTACGTTTCCATAAAATATTCTCTCTTCCCCGTTATGGGAAATTATATGAAGAACGTGGGTCCACTGATGAACGGGTTGATCTAGGAATCATTTATTTTGAGAGAGGTTGTTAAGGGGTTTCCTTGTGGGGTTTTGTTTGTTGTTTAATAAATGAAATTGTTAAACCCATTTTATCCTCCCTTTGATCACAAGCTAACACGAAAGTCGTGGGTCTAATGAACCAATCCCAATCCCTTCGCAACTTTGTTACACTTGTTCCATCCGTGGAAGACCGCTGGTGTGACAACACCAACCGACTATGAAGGAGGTAGCACACCAACACACACCGTGAGAGCAGTTCGTGGTACGAAGACGGGATGGACTTCGTAGCAGCCGACACTATCCAGACGTGGAGGAGGTGTGACGCGTTGTCGCACACCACCGATGTGTAATGGGGTCGTTTCTCGTCAGCTACGATAAATGGGGAAGGTGGACCTCTCTTTGGTTGGTTGCATAAGGGATGGGCAGCGCACCGTCACGCACCACTGGTGAGTAGGAGACCGCGGACAAAGATGCCACAGATGAGGAAGAACTAGTTCCTCTAGAGGGTTCTACGGCCACTAGGCAACACCCAAATGAGGCCGCTCCTTCAATTCCAAATAGCCTCTCGTCATTCGGGGTCTCGGGGGTGTGGCTATCCTGAGCCTCTTGTCCAATGCACCATGGGATGCACCTTAGTGGGCCGCCGCCTGACCGACCGCCATCCAACCGGGATTCCCCTCTAGCTGGCTTCCGCCCTAGCAGGCCACTCCCTTTGTGGGTCGGGCTGCCCCATTGCGGACTGCCTTATATAGGCCGGGTTGTCTTATTTAGTCTGGCCCACCATATATGGGCCTAGTCACCCTTTATTGTGGGCTGGGCCAGACCTCAGCCATGTGGGCAGAGTCTACCATGAACCAACCCGGACTGGGTCAGGCTGGGTTGGTCTGACTGGGGCGGACCAAACTTGAGCCCAACCGGGCCTAGAAACACATAAAGGGCCTTATCTCTAGAACCGTACACCTGTTTGATGAACCATCTATGGAGTTTGGATCCTTGGAGAGATACAATCCTTCTAACTTCCTCCATAAGAGTTTTGGGGAAACATGGAGTATGGTCAGGTTGGATCTTAGCTGAATCCAACTGCGCCCTCAGCACTGAAATGCCAATAATGCACAAACCGTTCATCTGGTTGGTGTGCCATCTGTTGCATTGGAACCCTTGTGACAATACATATCATCAAGTTACTTCTTTGTAAGACATTGTTCTGGTTGAAATTTGACCGATGGTTTGGGGACTAGTTCTCCGAAGAACGCTACCTACAAAACTCTACGACTGGAAGAATCCTAACTACTACTGACTTTTCAATGAGGATTGACTTGATGGAGATGATATGCGATGGGGAGGAGTACCTAAGTAGGTCACAGTGGATAGCCGCCATGTAATGAAATGGGGAGGTGTACCTCCATAGGCCACAGTGGGGGAGTGACTCTGTGCGACCCGAAATACCCACGTTATATGATGGGGAGGAGTACCTCAACAGTTCAAGGGTAGTGGGAAGCACCTTGGTGTGACCTGGATAACCCACTATACTTGATAGAGGATGAGTTCTCCAGTAGCCAAGGTTTTATACAGTGATATTGGTAATGTTACATGTTCTTAGTCCTAGTGAATCTATGGCTGGCTATAAACATTCATAGTGATCATTTGTGGGTTAGAATCATAATCTAATTTCTCTGAGTTGCATGCCTTGTTTGAGTTGAGACTCTAATTTTTCTATGTCTATTACATTGTTCTTTGTGATTGAGATCATGCACTATGGTTTTCCTTGTGGAATTATGAGAGACTTTTTTGGGGTCTCAGGGTCCGTAACAAGTAATGTTATACTCACCCCTACATGGGCTTCACCCGCAACATGTTTTGTCTTGTGCAGATGATGAGTTGTTGGGATGAGGTTTGAGGGAGCCAGTACTAGGCGGTATGCAAAGGAGACATACAGATGTGGAGTGCTATGGAGGTGATCTGTACCTACCCTGTAGGTAGGATCCTCAGAGGACGACTGAATAGATTTTTTCCCATTTTTTCGTTTTATTGTTCCATTCAGTTGTATTTTTAATTTCAGTTGTACTGGTACTTTCAGTTGGATTGTATTTTTCTCCCTATTACAGTCAGTAGACATTTTTATTACTGTAGTTTACTTAAAAGTTGCTTCTTATTCTGTTCTCAGACCATGTGTTGGAATAGGTTTAAAGGCAATGCCTTCCCCATTTTAGGGAATAAGCCTGTCGGTGCTAGTCGCTAGCCTCTGGCCTATTGAAGGCGGGCTTGGGGTAGTCACGATAAGGGCCATGGGGGACGGGTCATGACACACTATCCGTTAATTGCATCCTTATTGAAAATTTAATTATCAACATAAAAATGACTAAAAACTTTCATCTTGGATACAGAGTCTACTCAATCAATTTCTCCCCATCAAAATGAATATTTTGCATGAATTTCATCATGATGTGTATAAGATTCTATAGATTGACTAGCTCATCAAAAGAAGATTCAGAGTTCATAAATTCCAATAACACATGTACAATATCATCTTATATTCCCAAGGTCATCTTTGAAATCAAAATCATTAATGAACCCTCATCAACATATTCCGTCATAGATTATATTCACAATTTTATGCACAACACATCAGATACCGCATTCCCTTTACTAAGAGTGTATGAAATATCAAAATAACATTCTTAAAGATACTCCATAGATATTTTTTTCATAAGATTAGATCATTTTATATACATATATATTTTATTATCTTATTCTAAAAATATACATTAATATCCACCCAATAGAGGCAGTGATGTGATGTTTTGAGTGCATGCATAACTACTCTCAACTCAAGATCATGGGTATGGGAGTCTATCTCATGAGGTTGTAATATTCACGAGAGATAGCATGCCACCTATTTTCCCTTCATCCTAACACATCAAAAAATCAAACAAAAATCATATTAGAAAACATCTTATCTGAAACCCCATTATATATGAATCAAAACTGGAGTTGAATTCAATCTAATTGTTAGCTCCTCTAAATAATTCTGACAATTTTAACTACATTTTAATATTACACCCATATGGGGTAAATCTATTATCAAATATTAGATCTTGGATAATTCTTGATCATTCAGTCTATTGTATGAATTCATACCAAAGAAGATTCTAATGTCAATCACATTTATAGGATGCTTCTAATACATACCAACATTTATTTTCTTATGAACCACAATGATTCCCCTCATAGATATCACATTACCATGAAATTTTACTTCCATGTTCAAAAAAACACATTAAGAAATATAACTATATATAATATTTTATTTCATGGTTTCATGATTAATATGAAAATGGTCCATTTTTTGTTAATATGACTTGGATTACACCAATAGATCATCAATGAAAATAAGAAAAAGAGTTCACGAACTAATCAATTATTTGATTCCCTAAATATGTAAAAACATCATGACTATTAGATAGATATGATGGAATGATCATGAACATTAAATTCCTGTATAGACTAACAAATGGTATCTTAGGTATATCCTATTACAAATATCTCATCTTGTGGTACCATGCACACATTTCAATCATTTCAAGCCAATGAGACCCTCTAAGATGATCAAAAAGAAAATCCATCATAGGAAATTAATATTTGTTCACAACGATCACCATATTCCAGTTTCAATAATATATGAAATGTATTTGAATCTTGTCAACCTTTAATGAAAAGAAAACAAAAAAAGCCATTGGTGACATGCTATGATGAATAAATCAGTTATCCACTTCGTACATAAGATTGAACTTATTCTCCACAATCTCATCTGGTCCAATTTATTAAGATTGTATTAAAATGGATATAATACCTATGATTAGTTCTATAGTAATAAAAACATGTACTTAGAGAATTAATATAATAAAATAATCTAAAAATACGTCTGGTTATTAACTCACAACTATAAGATGTTTACCACCAAATAATGTGTCAACTACATAATGAATCATCTTTGAAAACTGGAACATTATTACCTTTTCAAAAGGAACCACATATTACAGCCTTCCTGATCAAGTGTCATAGTAACACTAAAAAATTAGAGTGACCCAATTTGTAGATAATAACAAACCTTGATGGTGACATGTATGAATAAGAAGATCTTGTATCAAATAAATATAATATCATATAAGTAAAAAATAAATATTTTACCTCTAACTATTGATGGAACTATATCATATTCCACTAGTTCATTCTATTTCACATATATACATATAGTCATAGCAACTTGAACATCCCCCTTAGTATGTGGATCAAACCCATGAACCTTGGAAGTACCAATACGATCCTATTAACTCTTGGTGTGAATGGATCCTCACTTACTTCCCTGAGATATCCTTTTTGAAAAATATTTTAGATGTTTAGTTTTTTAAAAATGATTACATGTATTGAGAGACTTTGAAAATATTGATTGGTACTATAATGCCTCATTCACTGATAGTAAAAAACTCTTCCATATCCTAATGAAGTCCTGAAATCAAATATATATGAAAAATTGGTACATTTGTACTTCCATTCCTCGATAAAATATACACCAATGTTATCATTTACAACAACTCAAGCACCTCCCAATCATTTCTTCCGAGATATGTTTTCCCCCTCAAATCATGCTCTATCAAAAACCACTGTGAAGGTAATATGGTACATGAGAATAAATATTGACCTAATATCATGCCTTAGTCCTAACTGAATCCTCTGATCCATTAGGTACTCACTAGTGAAAAACTCATGTTCTAGATGCAGTATCTCTTAAAAACTTTTGGAATACTCTATAATAAGTCAGAGTAAATTTGAATCATACTAATTAAAATACAACAAAATTGGATGGAATTTTTCCATTTAAATAAAAATCCCATATAATTCATTCAATTTACCTCAAAAAATATGTCTCAAACCTGTTTATAATTTCTTGACCACCCCTGGTAACACATGTTTATACATAGAATATATTTAGTCAGCCACCCCCTAGAACATTATACCAACATTCTGATGGTCATAAAATTTTTCTACCAAATAAATAAAAACATGAATCAGTATTTTTAACCCACATCATTATTACCCCTTTGTAACTAGTTTGTAATAGGCCATCCTGGGTAAACTATACAACCTATTATGCCAGCATGTCTAACAATGATAAATGAAACATGTCTTGAATTTAAAAAAATGATACATACAACCACAATAAAACACATAAGAAAATGGATACAACATATGAAAACCAGAAGATCAAAGATAAAAAATAAACCAGAATGTATGATTGGATGAGAATAATGAGTCTCCATGTGACCATCTATCACTTCCAAAGCAAACAAAACCTAAGTCCTCTATAATAAGATAATATATCATTATACAAGATTTCATTATCATTTTCATGATCAGGAAATAAGAAATCTGAAACTTATAAATAGTGAAATTAGGGTGTGATAAAAATTCCAATAAGATACCAAAATAAATCCTACAAAATGTTTAATATCAAGAATCCACCATTTCTAAAATAAAAAAAATTGTTATGAATTTTTTTTTCATAAATCAAAACCCAATTTCATATAATTTTCCTTTTATTTTGAGAAAAGGTTTTCATATTCTAAATGATATAAATATGAAAACTACATGTCATAAAATATGAAATCATATACATAAACCAAGAGGTATGATATTAAAAACATATCGTTGAAATATCATATCACAAGAACTAATGTTCTACAACAAAATCTTAAAACCTAAGAGAAACAATCCAAGATAAAAAATGTGATAAATTTCCATAAATGAAAAATCAATCCATATTGGACCCTAGAATATGAGAATACATACTATAAATATAAAATTCACAATACGGAATATGTTGTTACCATAAAATATCAATCCTTTCCACAGTCCATCGATATCCCAAAAGTAACCCCTAGTGGGGCCACACATAGTATAGTTACCCATTTCTTTTAAAATTATAACCCAAGGTTCCCAATGGGTTGGGATTGTCAATATTCAGTTCAAAACCATGATCAAATCTAATTAAAACATTTTCAAATCAAATAAATACTAATTTGGTGATTAAAAATCCATTTCCAAATCAATGCCCCACATATGAATTTAATTAAACCCATGGCATGGAAAACCCATTTATTAATGAAAAAACCGTTTAATAAGTTTATCTTTCAATTTATATCCTAGAAACCAAATAACCCAAAAATTTAATAAAAAAATCCAAAAATATATGAATTATATGAAATTAAAATAAATACAAATTTTCATAAAAAAACTCTAATACTGAAGGAACCATATCATCCATCTACAATGAAATTGGAAAAACACATATAAACGATTAAAATACAATAATCAATAATATACTACCAGTATCTATAGAAAAAAAACAATTAATCACAAATAAAAACATAAAAAACAAATAACATAGAATTATACAACAATGGAATGATGACATATAAGTATATAATACTAGGAGAGGAACAATACATAAAAAAAATTGGTCGATCACTAAATGAATGATCCCAAAGGAGTAGAGATATCTCAAATCACATAGGGGAGATATCAGTTTTGAGAGTTGAATATTCAAATTTAATAGATGGTTAAACACATTTAAATCATACCTAGATATAAAATATAAACCAATGCACAATATATAATTATTTCACATTGTGGGCTTCTAGATTATCGAGTCTCATTGAAAAATGTATTAGCTCAGATAACAAATCTAGGCCTTGACCATTAGATGGTTCATATCCTATTAATGATGTATATACCATTAAGACCCAAAATGAGACTCAGGAAATATGAATAGTTACCAATACATGAAATTTATCCATTGCACAATGTGTATTATATTAGTTTTCATAAAATTCCCTTTTTATATAAGAATAGTCAAACCATGTATGATAAACCAAACATGAGAAAGGGAGTACCTAAAAACATAACATGGTGTTAAATATATTCATTTTAAAGAGTATTTCTAGTGAGAAGGAATTCTATGTTATATTTTAGAGTATGTTACTCAGTTCAGGGAATATCATCATGTTATTCTTAAGAGATAGAATTATATGTGGATGTTACAACTATTACACATACTACAATAAAAATGGGAAAGCATTACAATGTATTTCATTATAGTAATCCCAATAAACCAAAGGGAAGAATTATATATGAATTTTAGTCAACAAAATATAATTTTATCACACTTAATTTCAATTAGAAATTATTTATATCTTGAACAAGTTATTCATTTTTATATTTAGAAAGTGGCATGATATCAGGTTGTACCTATATCGATTAGATCTAGTCAAGATTTGAAGTTGGCCTCATTCACACCTAGTTATGTTTTGATACTATTGATAATCCTTAGATATATTTTTGTTCATTGAGGACCATTAAATAAACAGATTACAAGATTATATTCTTATTTATATATTTTTAATGTGTTGGACATAAACACATTCCATTGATTGATTTTATTTTACTAAAATAGATTTCATTCCATCATTCAAAAGGATCCTTATAAATCCATATAATGTATGTAGTCACAAACTAAACTGTTAGTGAATTATGATAAAGAAATAATTATATTGGGACTTGATCTTTCTTATGAAATTATAAAACATGTTAGATCCATTAAAGATAAATAATAGAAACTCATTGTTGAAAAAGATATTATACTTATAATAGTTGGAAAGATCAAGCGTATGAATTTAGTTACAAGGTGTTTGTATGAATATCAACTAAAAAAAGGGTAATGATGTCTTAAAGGAATGAAAATATAATCTGTGGGTTTATTGTTCCATTTGGGATTTTTGTTCATAGTAGGATAGTAGTTTATCTATTGTAACTTCCACTAAATCTCACCCAAGTAAATATTTTGTTCCACGTATCTCTCCTAAAAAATTATATACATAATCATTTAGATTTAATAAAATCTTAGTTCATACAAATTGAAAAATATATACCACATGAAGATCAATTACAATAAATTTTTCTTCAAATTGGGAAACTTATATGAAACAATACCACTCACTTGGGTGATATTTTGTTAAAAAATCCATTTTTAGAAAGTAATGTAGGAACTTGAGGAAGTGATGGGGAAGAATTATCCTCATTTTTTTGTATCAAAATTGTTAATACTTATAGAAATATTCACTTTAATGGGGTTATAATTTTTAACCCATATATTTTTATGAAATATCTCAAAATAAATAATTTTATATCAACGATGTCATGTGTTACACAAATTTACGAGTTTAAAAAATTTATGTATCTTTATAAAAATATTGTGTGTCTACTATGTAACATTCATTATATTTGAGGGAATTAATTGTAATAACATAATTAAGAAAATAATATATTTAAGAAAATTTATAAAATTAATTCAATAGTCATCATATGATTAGTGTAAAAAAACTATTTGAAAAAAGTGATTTTTTTCTCTGAAAATTGTTATATATAGAAATATTATTTTAATTAGTTATTTTAATTAGATAAAAATTAGTTATTATTTTAAATAAAATGTATAATCTATTTAGTTGATAATTTTTTTATTCATCCGTAATATATTTTTAATGTAATATGTTAGAATAAATACATTTCTATTATGAAAATGTATTTTTAGAAAAAGTCGTATCATCATATTTAGGGAAACTATGTTAAAATTAATTTCAGATATTTATAGGTTATTAACTAGATATAATCAATCAAAAATTTCTAATTAATGTGTTCATATTTGGTAAACATAACAATTTTATTATTAGTTATTATAAATAATATCCCTGGTAAAATTTATCACTTGGATAAACTGTAAATATTGTTAATATAGTTTAAAAATAAGTGATATTTCAATAATGTATCACTATAATTTTTATTGGTTGAATTAATAGATATCCATAAATAAATAATATATATATTTTTAATAGTAACTTTCTCCATAAAATTACTCGTATATTATTATAATCGATGATATATAAATAATACATTATATTTGTTTTTAATATCTCATATGTTTCCAAATAATGAAATAGTATGGTATGAATGAATATAATTATGTATAATGATATTAATATAACTACTTTCATTGTAGAAATATATTTTAAATTTATTATAATTTCATTATGACCATTATTGTTATTAAACAACGATGAAATATTTATCTATTAAATAAAAATATATAATAAATGTTTATAAAAATAATAAAATTGATATTATCTAAATCATTTAATCATACCCATGATTTTTTAAATATTTATAAAGTATTTGGGATTTTTTAATAACATTGTAGTCAAATCCCCCATTTTTATTCATTTATAAAATGTAAAATTATTTGATTGGATTCAAAATTGGAAATAATGATATTTTTTCACTATACTAAATAAATATGTTAGTTAAATAATAAATAAATCATTCAATTGGGAAAGATAGAGATAAAATGGTAAAATGTTTTATAAAATATAGATTATTTGGAAAATTATATCTTATTAAGTAAAATATTTAAGTCGTTGTTATAAAAAAATATTACATATTATAGTAAAAATAAAAAATTCGATAGTAATGGGTAATGATAAATGATGAGGTATAAAATGACACTAAATAGGTCTAAATTTTATTGGTTTATAATATTAAAAACTATTTATTGTTATCTTAAATTCCTATATAAATTGGTGGAATTTGTATTGAAAATGAATTTATTATAATATAAACATTTGAGAAATTAAAAAAGATATCCTTACCAATATTATAAATGGGTACCACCTCACACACATATTTTAACAAAATTTAGCCTTTTATCTCATCCATAAGTGTTGAAAATATATTTTAAACTTTATTTTACGCATTATAATGGATTTTTTATTCCCAAATGTCCAACAACAGATCCCTTTAGGTATGATATAACAGGTAATTTCTAAGAATTTGTAATCGCCTTCACTAATCTCATTATTATCTTATATTCTCAACCTCTTCTAAATATATGATATTTGTCATAAAAATATTATAAGTATCTAATGTATTTTAAATGTTATAATGTTTATTAAAACAACATAATAGAACCTATTTACCATCAAATGAGATGTGAATGTATCACTCATATGTACATACAAGATACAATCCCCATGTGCCAATACAATTAATTTTTTATCCATGAATTATAAGAATCTGAATTATGATTGGATTAATATTTATAATTGATACATATGAAATAGTTAAAATTGTGGAGTTATAGTAAAAAATAAAATATCTTACCATCTAAAACATTATAAAATAATAAAAATATGTGTTCATGTGTATGGAATACCACCTCCATGAAGTGATGGGATTTGGTTTCCATCTCAATTTTTTTAGATATTAATAAGGACATGTTAAATGAATATATATTAAATATATAACAAGAATATAGTAAATTAAATGTCAATTATTATTTCATTTTATTTAAATATATCATTAACAAAATAATATTTTTTTCATCTGTATGTACGAACTACTATCTTCATGAACAATGTAATTCATATTTCAATATCTAATTTTTTTGGATGAATCTAAATATTAATATAATGAATATATATTATATTTATATCCTGATTAACATAATATATATGATGTTATGAAGGAAAATTTATCATGATTAGAAATAGTGAAATAAAATACTCATGATAAAGAAAACATTTAATACATGAAAATAATGATTTTAATAAGGAATTATTGAAAAAAGCGATGTGGAAATAATTTTAATGTATAATATAGGATTTTTAAGTGTGAATAAAAATATATTATATTTTAATAATAAATTTAAGTTTTTAAACATTAATATCATTTTATCTTGAAGAAATTAAAACACACGGTAAGGGTATTATTTCACAATCTCATCAATATTTGAGGTTGTTTATGTTTAAGTATCTATTGGGAGATGTATATTATCATTCACCTACATAACCCTATTTCATATATAATATTTATGAAAAATGGTTACTATTCTACAATTATTTTATAATTTCATCTTTACCCATGTTTGAATTTTTTAAAATGGTTTAAAAGAAATATATTTTTCATTTTCCAAACATGATATGTCTTGAATTTGTAAAAATAATATTTTTTAAATTATATTTCAAGAATACAATTTCCCACTATCAATACCATTTAATGTAAAGAAGAATATTTTATAAGATTTTTTCAATTATAATTGTGAACAATTTTAAATACAAGAGATTTCCCAATGGAGAGTTGATTTTATATAAAATAATTCCATGTGATGTCTAAAAATAATTTTTCATCTAAAATGAGATCCATTGATTTACATAAGATTTAATGTCTATATGATTCAATTATACCATCCTTATTCAATTTCTATAGGGTGTATATCTATGATAAAAAGATTAATTGTTTATGAGACCCATATCGTTCCCATGGCTTATTATATAATGAAATTTTTATAAAACCAATTTTATTGATGGGCTCTAATATAATGAATGATTAATGATCATATGGTAGACAAATATATGATTTTCATAATATTATGGGTGGAACCTATATATCCCTGCAATTAATTTAGTTTACTTTAATATCAAATTAGATAATAATGGGATTCAAGATAATGTCCTTGATCTACTAGGTGATGTTATATTATGTTCTTGATCTACTATTGGATGAATGTGGTGATTCCTGGCCTATTATAATGTGATATTCTTGGAATTAAACCATTATAGTATGAATTTTTTTTACAGTTATTACTGTTCCCAAATTTTATGAATATTGTGATCTTATTATTTATTATTGATTTTTGATGAATATTTACTCTTATGACCCATTTATATTGAAATGATAAATTTTAATTTAGTTACTCATTTTTATGATATATGATTGATTGGATATGAACATTTCACGTTATTATAATGAAATCATATTTTGTTTTGTTTATCTTAGGAATTAATATGATCATTGATTAATATTTTACATGTTTCCCATAAATAGAATATGATATCACCATTTTATTATTTTTCATTTCCTCAGGTTATTTTGAAAGGTGGTAAGTTTTATATATCCATGTAGTTTTTTATTTATAAAGAATTAGGTGGGGGAAATGTTGAAATTTTTTATAGTAGTTTTTTATATTCCAATGAATTTAATGTCACTATATATATATATATTTGATTCTAGGTCGGATTATTATTTTATGTAAATATTATTCATATGAATAGATGTAATATATATGTATGAATAGTATGTGTCACTATATCCATTGTAATATGCTTTCCCTCTCTATTATTCATATTTTTACTACCCAAGGTAATTTACATCTCTTCCTCATTACTTCCTTACATTCAAATACTTCATTTTTAGTAATGTTTTTTCATGCTATAATTCATTCATGAATTTAAATAAATCTATTAGTATAAAAATTATTATATATTAGTGAGAAAATTACCTAACCTCTTGTTATTCTTACTCAATAATAATTTAGTGTGCCTATTCATTTTCTGAAGTCATTTATTTACCATAATTTCATTTCCCTGAAATATACATTTTTTCTAAATACCAATCCCATTTATCTATTCATCTGTATTATTTAATATGTGTTAATGATTCCTTTATTATGTACATACAATATTAAACCTTTAATCCTTTATCATGGGTTAATAATGTGTTAATGATCCTGAATTTTTATATTTTTGCTTGTATTGAATTTTACATTATACCCATTTATTATTTTACATGGATTAGTTGTCATTTTTATTCTTATTATCAATGTGGAACACATAAATTTTATCATTGGAAGGTTGTATTCTAACCACTATTCAATTAATATAATGAAGAATTAATATGTAGAGATTCAATGTTTAACGTTACTTTTTTGAATAACAAAGCTAATTATATTTTATGAAACTTTTGTGATATACATATTAATGTATCATTTTTATATTATATCCAAATTTCCATGTTTTATTTCACGGTGATTCTATTATGATATACCTCGTTGTATTATAGTGATGATATATTTTTATGCCTCCTAATCAAATGTGAAATATTTTCATTATAAAAGCCAATTCATAGTTATATAATCACACAATTTATGTTGTTTATTTTTAAATATATTATATGATAAAAATTTAATTTTGGATGAATCTATAAGTACTAGTTACAATTTTATTTGAATAATAATTTTTTTTTCATTGTATTAAATTCATATTTTTAATGAAACTAAACCTCAAAAGATATTATTATTTTTTATGTTTTTACCATGTAATTAAGGATTCACATATGAATATTAGGGAACAAATAAAATACATTAATTTCTAAGGATTCATTTAAGATAATGTTTAAAATCATAATGTGGTTAGGTGCATAAACAAAATGAATCTAATGTTAGATATGAGTTTATACAAAGAAATTTTATTCTATTTAGTTAAAACCATTATTATTGAAAACTATTTATCATGATTGAAATATTGTACCAAATAAATGTTTTAATTTATATTTTCTCCTTATATTAATTTTTTTTACATTTATTCCTTATATCATCCTTATAAAATGACTCTTTACTCAATAATTATGCTTGTTGAAGGGTTTTCATATAAAAATTCAAATATATATGACATTTTATATATTATGTAAATAATTTCATTTATGTGATTTATTTAATTCCTATTTGAGATAATATATCATGAAAAAAAATTTATTTATTTTCATTAATTTCAAATTTAATGATCTATCTATCAATATTTTTTATTTAAATTATATAAAAGGTTTGTCGGTTCTTCTTGACTGAAATATTTCTAATGATTTTTTATCACTCCAAATAGATTCTATTCAAAAAATATTGAACTATACTTACCCAGGATGTTTTTATGATTTATATACATCATCTTTTATAGGTATATATGATTCAAACTATTTTATTATTCCTTTATAAAACTTTTTTAAGAATAAAACTAATCAATTTTATTGGATATTTCCCTCGAAAAAATGGATTTTCATTAATATAATGATATGAATTGAATATTTGAAACTCAAAATGTTTTAATTTTAAATGTTTATTATAATTCCCCATGGTTAAACATTACATAACATTCAATTATGTTAATAATTCACATTGACGGTCTTATCAGGTATAGAGTTGTAGAGAATTCGCTCATAACTATTAAATTACAGGTCAAATATTACCAAGTAGACACTTCTACATAGAATCAATTTTTTTTCATAAAATAAAGTCTTAAAAGAAAACAGAAATTCCTTTCTTGATATAATTATTCTTGTATATTTCTTTCTCTTACCCTTCTTTATACCCTGTGAAAACTTTTCAAAAACCTGGGATGAGAAAAAAAATCTCAATTACAGTTATAAAATAATGAAAGAATATATTTTCACTTCAATACGTAAAAAACATAATTTCTTTATTTTACCTCATGAAATCATAAGATTTATGAATAACATATTGAAATTATAAATTTTAAAGTTAACCTGAGGCATCCATATCATAATTACATTGTAGCTCTCATATCTACGTTGGGAGTTAGGTTTGGAACACCTGTCATAGTATATTCTTTAATATCTTAGGAGAATAATTAATTTTTACCTCTTTCACATTACCTAATTTATTATAGAGATATCTCAGGATCACCTACCATAGGATTATCATTTAACCACCCATTTACGTAAACAATTCCCTAGAACAATGACATATTCATAACACATAAAATGATCAAAAAGAAAAAATAAAATTTTCACATTTAAATCAAAATATGCCATTTCAAGATATTGAAATAACCAATTCTCTCTCAAAACCATTTGTAATACCATAATTTGTAAAAATGGTTATATGTTATTTATTTTCCTTTTAAAAACATTATGTATTGTTAATGTTTCCAAATATCAAATAATTCTCTCGATGATGGAAATGTCATTGTCACTGCATATATTAAAAGAGAAACATTCCATTTGTAATTTATTAAAACTATAATTCGAAAAATATTCCCTATAAATGAAATGAAATTTAAAAGGGTTTTATATACCATATAAATGAAATACGTGTATAAATCAAAATATGCCTCAATGAAATGACATTGAGACGAAGTCCCTTACCTCATGTCTCACATGACTCATTCATTATTTAATCTTCTGAATAATAAACTAAAGTTTATTTCATCTGGACTCATAACCTTTTTCAATTTTATTATTCCTTTTATATTACTTATTACCACATCGAAAAAATTACAATGTCATTTAATATAATGACGGTCATTTTGTCGATATTTGGTACTTGAGACAAAAAATGAACTTCTTATATTTAAAAGTTATCCATGTGGTAAAAATTCAATTATCTACATAATTATATTCAATATTTATATATCATATATTTCATTCATATCGTGTGTATATATGTATTAATAATAGTACATAACGTTTGGGTATAATAAATGAAATGCACCGTTTATGGAGACGGTAAGTCGTTTGTACGTATGAACGCCTCATAAATTTATATTTTATATTTAATGGAATGAAAACATAATGATACATAGGTATATTTTAATTCTTGTATAATATAATATATGATTTCAGTAACTCCATATTTATATGTTCCACGTATGGAATGAACGAATCATATCAAATTTGAGGGGGTGCCAGTCCGCACTTTCTCAAATGAAATTATCTTATTTACCAATTATGGAATTGATAATGGTATAATATAAATGAAAAATAAATAATAGTAGAGGAAATATATATCACATATATCACATATAAAAACATTTTAAACTTAATTTACACCCATAATAGGTGGTACAAGATAAACGAACAATCATCGTTTCGTGAGGCAGTGGTTCACCATCTATAGAAATTGTATGTTCATATTCATTAGATGGAGGTGTGTGGAAGTGTAGTTGAAATAATTCACATAATAAAATAGTAGTATATTGATGATACTGGTGTTTTTATAAAATAATGGAATAAAAAAATATTAGTTGAATGGAAAATGACGATAAAAGAAAATAACTTGATAGAAGACGTTACGTTTGAATCAAGTTACTCTCATTGGTTGGAACCAAAAAGATTTATTCAATTAAATAATGCCAAATATAATTTTTCTAAGTGGAATATAGAGATTTTTGGAGCTTATTTGAACATATTTTGGATGATCCAAGGGGCTTTAGTGGTGTTAGTAATGGGATAGAGGTGGTGGCCTTTTATAAGAGGGAATAGGGCCTATTTAGGAATGTTTGAATGTATTATTTTATTATAAAATTATTTTCTGTTTCAAAACTTCCAAAACATATTTAATTCTAATAAAAGAGGTAAATAATTCAATATAAAACCATCTAATAGGAATTGGACAGGTTATGGAAATTTTTTAATCCGTATCATTTTTATTTTACCCTTTGTTATCTTATTTAACTTTACCCATGTCCTCTTACATTTTCATACTATATAGTTAATATATTTACTAGAAAATTCCATGAGACCCAAAATATATTATTAATGAAAATTTTAACATCATAGATGTAATTTAGACGAATATTATATTTTTAGGGAAATATTATCATTTAATAAAATATTAATTGATTTAAAAAGTCATTTATGTAAATTAAATTACTATTTATACCTTGATTTTTTAAAAATTCAAATCATATTGATTATTTAAAATAAACTAAATTAATTCATTTATAACAAGTCATAATTATACATAAAACTTGTTGATGTCATATAAAGTTTACAATAAATGAAATTTAATATTTCTAATCTCATTTATTTTAAACATTCATTAATGAGATAATCATTACATCATCAGTGTGTCATAAATAGATTTATATATTTGATGCCAAAAAATTATAAATAAGAAATCATGATGTGTGAAATATTTTTAGTTTTTTAATTACTAATTAAAGTAAAAAATATCACTAATATAACCCCATATAAAAATTGTTTAACTATATGATATATGTTTATGTTACATTTTCATTAACATTAAATTAATTTTTATAAATTGCAGTTTCACTTACAAGTGGTTCAATGGGGTCCCAAAATCAACCCAAGTATACCTATTGTAGAAAATTTAAAATAAAATAGTGTTAGGATAGGTGTTAGGGTTGTTTAATATTATTATAATATTATTTTTACCATTAATTACCAGATTTACCTTTTAACCATGGTAAATAAATTATTTACTGAAGTTACTATTCATAATGTCTAAAAATAAATACTAGCCATTTACATAATTGGGACCTCCTTATTCCAAATATGGAATTCATTCTTCTTAATTCAAAACATAGAAGTCGCATAAATTAATTTTATATTCATTTCTATTGTCGAACACAAAAAAAACTGTTTTTATGAAATAATAACTTTCAAAAGATTAATCTGTGTTTATGTATAGTTAATTAGTGAAATTGCATAAAATGAAAATTAATGTAGATAAAATGGTAAAAATATAATCAAATTAAGAATTAAAAATAATTAAAAATACAGTATAACAATATAAATAGATTAGATTAAAAGGCAATTTTGAATTAAAATGCAGTATTTTCAATATTAATGAAAAAATGAACTTAATGAGAAAAATACATAAATATTACCCAAAGTAAATTTTTATGTCTTGATTCTAAATAATAATTTTATTTTTTCAAATAGATAACATAAAAGTGACAAAAATTTTATTTAAAAAGGGTTTGGCATCAAAAGGTGGAAAATCATCCTTTTAAAGAATATAAGAGTATTCCACGCCTAAAAATTATTTTTTATTATTTGAAGCCTCTAAAATATATCAGATAAATGTAATACAAATAATTAATATGTATAATCATATTTTAGTTAGTTATGTTCATTACCTCTAATACAACGACTTGGCGTTTACTCCTATTTCAAATAATATTATATTATTATTTTTCAGTATGATTCAACCTTCTATGAAACATGAGATTTCAGAGAAACCCATTATTGCGTGTTAATTACACTATGAGACATATCATCCCCTCTAAAGTAAAATTAACATTTAATTCAAAAATATTAATAAATATGTAAAAGTCATATTTTTTATTAACTTGGAATGTTTCATCCTTCACCCCTTTTGGGAATTGCATCCTCCCAATTTTATAATTGGACTTGCAATCATCATTAAAATTCCCACATCAGAAAAAGTGTTAGTAAAATGATTACTTTAAACTAATGGAAGAAAAGTACAATGGTTACCCGAGGTAACAAATAAACGTATTCCATGTTTGAAAAAATGGATTTGGAGGAGAAACTAAGTGTCAGGTTTTGATGGAGAGTGATAAAAACATGAATAGGATAAATTTAACTACAAGAAAACCACAAACATTAGATAGGTTAAAAAGTCTTTTATTCCCCATTATGAATAGTAAAAAGACAATGTTTTTTGTTTTAAGTTCCCTTATGTAAAGTTTGAGAATTTATTTATGAGATTTACTAAGAATATAAGGAAATATACTTACATTCCAAGTATAGTTTCATCCTTTAAATATTTTTCTAGAAAAATCTCCTATTTTCTCTAAAAGATAAGTATTTGAAATGAATTGGTGACCCCTGAAGTGATAGAATCAATTTCTAGAGAATCACATAATCCAAAAAAGATGAACTATATATTTCACATGTCTTAAGGCATTAACCAAAACCAATATGGTTATTAAAAGATCATATAATACCTAAAAAGTAAAATTGTTTATAAAAATAAACACTACACTTAATCTCCAAAATTTAACAAACAATACCCAAACATCATCAAAGATTACTCAATAAAACATTTTCCATAAACAATTATTCATAATAATCCAACTAAGATTGAAACCCAAAACTCCGAGGGATTTGATCACATAGTCTTGTACAAAAATATTAACAATAATCTCTAAATAAAATCAGTTAATCTTAAAGCCTCATACTAAAAAGTAATTAACCTAATCACATACCATCTATAATAGATTAATCATTTCCATAAATAACCCAAATCTCCATATAGCCTTAATAAAATCATAGATTCTTCCAAAATAAAATTTAAACCATTACTTCACGAATGAAATCCCATATTATTCTATTTTCCTCGGGCATATTGTGTTTCCAAAATAGAGAAAATCTTCCTAAATAACATTTATTACTTAATCACAAAATCATTTTCCAATACAAATGATATTTATTTGATAGAACATAAGTTCCCAAAATCAACTTATTCATGATCAATAAAACCACTTAACTAAAAATAATAAGTTATACTAACCAATGACTTCACATAGGCCAGTGTTAGGAGATTCACCTTTATCGCTCTTTAGTTGTGGGTTCGATTCTCGTGGCTTTGTCTAATACGACGGGTTGTGACACGATCTATGTGTTTTCACTTTTAATAAAACTAAAAAATAGTCAAATAATTATCAAACCTTAATGGTTATCTTATATATCTCATTTTCATACCAACTCATAATCACCTCAATATCTTAGTTAATAAATTTATATATATATTTACATTTTTATAATGTATAAAATAACACTATTCATAATGAAAGAACATCATACCTTGATGATGGTGATGAAATTGTTTCATCATCATCGTGTTCATGTAGATAAATGGTCCATGTATTGTGACAAAGATTTATAAATACATTGAAATCATATTCTTCCTTTATCCAAATACACCTCAAACAACATGGCTCATAAGAGTTATCATGGAAAAATAGTTTCAAAAAATAAACATGTATGACATAAAATATCAAAACATCGGATAAAACATTTTTTTTATAAAACCATCAGACCCTATTTGAGTTGAAACATTCAATCAATGGTCCTTTTAAATAATATTAATTATATACTAAAAGTGTATAATTAAAAAGAAAATATAAATAAGTTGCACATGAATCTTCTTCATCAACACCATTTTCAAAATCATAATATGATTCAAAATGTCATGATAAGGTAAAATATTTGAAAATTCAATTTTAATATTTTCCTTTAAAAAAATATGAGAATATCAATATACTAGGATTTGATTGAATGAAAACCATGATACATGATGATATCTAGGTATAGCGGAGGTGTTTGATATATCAAAAAATTTCCCGCAAGTGAGTTTTATGTTAAGAAATGTTTTGGAATAGTCTGGACATGACATTTCATTAATTATTGCAAGAAAGACATCAGTAAGAGAGAGGAATGATGTTTGAGATCATCCTACTTCCATTTGTAACATACTTTCCTTGATATAGAAAAGTTATAAAATAAAGATTTAACTTAAAGAGATGACATAGAGACTAAAAATGTATCTAACAAAAACACATAATACTTATAGTTGTCTATACCGACCTCTAATACCAACTATAAGGCCCCAGCCTCAAACATTAAAAAATCATGAATTATGTTAATAATTCTCATTGATGAACTTTTTAGGTTTTGAGTTTTAGAGAATTTGTATGTAACTATTAAATTACATCTCCAATATTATAAAAGTAGACACTTCTACTCAATATCCATTTTTTTCATAAAATAAAAACCCTTAAAAGAAGTCAATAATTTTTTTCCTGATATAAATCTTCATAAATTTGTACTTTATCTTACCCTTCCTTATACCTTGTGAAAACATATCAAAAACATTGGATGAGCATAAAAATATCAGTAAGGGTTATATAATAAAGAATGAAAGCATTGTCCCATTAATACATATAAAACATAACATGTTTAACATTCCTCATGAAATAATAAGATTTATAAATTAAATATAGATATCATAAATCATAAATCTAACTTGTGGAATCTATAACATATTTTCATTGTAGCTCTCATAACTATGTAAGTAGTTATGTTTAGAATACCCATTATCGTATATTACCTAAATCTCTAAGGAGAAACATTAATGTTTACCTCCTTCATATAACCAATGCATTAGAGATCTATCTTGGGCTCACTTTCCCTAGGATTATCATGGAACCACCCGTATATGTAAACAATTCCCAATAACCATGAAATATTCCTAACACATAAAACTAATATAATGGAAAGATAACATTTCCACATTTTATTCACAATATATCATTTCAAGATATTGAAATAATTTAAAAAAAACAATTGAAGTACCAAAATACAAAAGGAATGGGTGTATGTTGTTCTTTTACATTTAAAAACATTATAACATGGTATGGAATCCAAATATTAAATAATGCTCGCAGTGGAGAAAATGTCATTTTCACCGTGTATGTTAAAAAAGGAAACACTCCCTTTTTCTTTGAGAAAAACACCATGTAGAAAAATATTCAATTTGAATTAAATGAAAATTCAAAGGGGTTTATACACCGTATAACCAAAAGTCGATTAAAAATAAAAATATGCTTCAATGAAAGGATATTGATATAAAATACCTTACATTGTGTCCGACTTGACTAGTTCATTCTTTAATCTCTAGAATAACAAAATAATGTTAATTTCTAATTTCTTATGATCCTATAACAAGTTAATTATTCATTTTACATCACTTATTACCATGTTATAAACATTACATAATCATTTAAGTTAATAACAGTCAATTTTTTGATATTTGATACTTGAGTAAAAAATGAACTTGTTATAATTAAAATGATTCCATGTGGTAAAAATTCCATTTTCTTCAGTATGATATAAATTATTTGGATATCATACATATAATATATATCCCATATATATATGTACTTATAATAGTATATAACTTTTGGAGATAATAAATGAAATGCAATGTTCATAGAGATGGTAAGCCGTACATACACATGAACGCTACTTTAATTTGTAGTTCATATTTAATAGAATTAAAACATAATGATACATAGGTATATTATAATTACATTATAATATAATATATAATTTCTGTAACTACATATTTATACATTCTATGAATGGCATGAAAGAGTCGTACAACATTGAGGGGGCGGTAGTCCACCATTCCTCAAATGAAATTGTCTTATTTACCCTTTATGGAAACCCTAATGGTATGCTATAAATGAAAAATAAATAAAAATAGATACAATATAAATATAATATATAACCCATATAAATATTTTTTTATCTAAATTTATACCATAAGAGGCTGTAGGAGATAATTGAAAAATCATCGTTTCATGAGGCAGTTGTTCGTCGTCCACCGAAACTATATTTTTGTATCCATTAGATGAAGGTGTGTGGAAGTGAAGTTATAATTCTTATAATAAAAAAATGTAGTATATTTAATATAATATTTTTTAATAAAATAATGGAATAAAGATTGTTTAGGGGTTTAGAGACAGAAAATAAAAGGAAAAAACCTGAAAGAAGACATTACCATTAAATATGGAAACTCCTGTTGGATTGAAGAAAAAGGCTTTATTGAATTTCTCTCATCCAAAAGTAAGGCTTTTAGGTGGAAACAAAAGATGTTGGGTGATTATTGGAGTAGAGTTTGGATGATCCATGGGGCTTGAGAGGTGTAAATAATGGGTTATAGGTGGTGGCCTTTAATAAGAGGGAGGAGGGTCTCTTTAGGAAAGTTTTAATGTATTATTTAATTATTAACTTATTTTCTATTTAAAATGGTCTAAATCATATTTAGTTAGAAGATATGGTTCATATAAGTCTACATAAAATCATCCAATAAGAATTGGATATGTTTTGGATATTTTTTAATTCTTATCTTTTTTATTTATCCCATTGTTATATTATTTAACTTTTACCACATTCTATTATATATTCATTATATATGGTAAATACCCTGAAAGTCCAAGAGCTAGGTGATGACCTACTCCCATAAGATTAAATAATGAAATGTATAAATAGTACACACCACTCAGGAAAGGGGGGCTTTAAACAACCTTGTAAATACAGTACAAGTTCTATCATTGTGAACAAGATCATTGCAATAATCAGGAAGAATGAAGGACTCACTAGAGCTCACCTCCATAATTTCTCTTTTTGAGAGTGCATCCGCCACTTTATTTTCTTCTTTGTATACATGAGAATCCTCAAGGGAAATTAGTTCCGCAATCTTTAAAGATACTAACCAAGTAGTGAGCATCATCCATGGTACATTCCTGGACAACTCATTGAGGATCTTCATGAACAGAAGAGTCCGATTTTATCCAAATATTCCTCCAGCCATATCATGTAGCATACCTTATTGACTTAATCATAGCCTATAGCTCCGCCTCAAGAGCATGACCATTTCCAATGTAATGAAAGAAACATCCCTTTACAAATCCTCGGTAGGTCCTAAAGACACCACCACATGTAGCAGGTCCCGACGCACCAAAGGATGCCTCATCCACATTCACCTCTATATAATAATTTATTGGGGGGATCCACCTAATATATTTCGATAACATTGGCTTAATCTCCATACCTCTTACACCAAGTGTTCTCAATAATAGGAAATCAGACATGTTATTGTTCATATAGCCAAACTATTTAACCGAAGCAAGTTTAATGCTTTGGTGAATCGCCATCATCCCCTCCTTGAAGGAGGGCCTACCAGTATTGAATACTATATTTTTCTGGGCCTTCCAAATATAATATATAAGAGAAAATGTGGAAAAAATGAGCAGTGAGTAAACATGATCACTGTTTTCATCTTGCATGACAGAATTGAACAGGGTGCCAACACAATTGAAGACAAATTGAAAATGAAAAATATCCATAAAATACCTCCAGAACTGAGAAGCAAAGGATTAGTTGATTACAATATGATCAGTAGATTCATCCTTTGCAAGACAGAAAAAGCATATTGGGGCCATATTCAATACTTTTCTTTGAAGGGCATATTGGATTGGCATCCTACTTTTCCAGATACTCTATATAAGAAGAGAATCGGCTGGAAGGATGAAATCCTTCCTCACCTCCATCACCCAAGAATGAGTTTGATGTGCATTCCCACACTACATGGCATAAGACAGTCGACTGGAGAATAACCCAGTCATAGTAGGTTCCCAAATCAGGGTGTCCTGATCCATATATTCATAAGCAGAGATTTCAATTTGAAGATTAGCATAATTTACTACTAGAGCCTATGAATTTCCCTAGAAATCAGATACAATAGTGTTCTTCAAAGATATAGGAACTTTAGTTGTATAATCAATAAGACAAGAGATCCACTGTGTTCTCCAGCAATTAAGCTGGGTGCTGGAATAGACCAGCCATTTATAATATGACATAAGATCAGTATAAGATATATGGTTAATATATTTACTATAAAATTCCACGTGACCAAAAATGGATCCTAAATGTCATTGGCAACATCATATATGTCATTCAGCCGAATATTAGATTTTTATGACTACTTTATCATTTAATATAAAATTAATTAATTTAAAAACTCATTTATGTCAATTTTGATAATATTCCTATCATTATTTTTTAAAAAATATCCAAAACAACATTATTATTTATATTAACATTAATTAATAAAAAATTATAAAGTCATCAATATCAATAAAATTCTTGGATGGCATAAAAATGTTTCAAAATAAATTTATTTTAATTTTTCTAATAACATTTATTTAAAACATTCATTAATGAGGTAATCATTATTTCATCCTTGTGCCATAAATAAATATATTTATTTGATGTATAAAAATTATAAATAAAATTTAATGTAGTATAAAATATTTTTATATTTATAATAAATATATAGTAAGAAATATCACTTATATAACCCCATAAATAATTTGGTTTACTAACTGATATATGTTTATGTTACATTTTCCTTAACATTAAATTGTTTTTTATAAAATTTCATTTTCACTTACAAGTGGCTCCATAGGGTCCCAAAATCGACTCTAGGATTCACATAGTTTTGAATTTAACATCCAAGAGGTTTATGACATGTGTTAGGGTAATTTAATATTATTATAATATTACACTTCACCAAAATTTATGAGATTTACCCTTTCCCCATGGTTTTAAAATATTTACAGAAGTTACTATCCATACTTTCTAAAAATAAAAGATAACTATTTACACAATTTGGACCTCCTAATTTAATATATGGAATACATTTTTCCATGGTTAAAACATATAAGAGAAAGAAACTAATTTAAAATTAATTCTCGTAGTCAAAACATAAAAGTGACTTTTCAGGAAATAATAACTAGAAAAAGATTGATACGTGTTTATGTCTAATTAAAAAGTAAAAGTATTTAAAATGACCTACATATGATTAAATGGTAAAAATATAATTTAATTAAATTTTAAACCCAAATAAAATATATCATACTCATATAAATAAATTATATTAAAAATAAATTTTTAATTAAAATGCAGTGTTTTTCAGTATTCATCAAAAAATGAACTTTATCAGGAAATAAGATAAATTTTACCCAAAAAATTTTGATGCCTAGATTCTAAAGAAGAAGTTATTTTTTTCAAATGGAACATATAAAAGTGACAAATAATATATTTAAAAAAGGTTCTCCATTAAAAGGTGATAAATCAATCTTTTAAACAATATTCAAGTATTTCATGCTTAAAATCAGATTCGTTATTATTATAAGCCTCTGAAATTTATTATATAAATTTGAAGACATTTAACAAACCTTTATAATCATATTTTATTTAATTGTATTCATTCCATCCAATACAATGGATAGACATCAACTTCTCTTTAAAATAATATTATATTATTATTTTTTTCAGTATGACTCAGCCTTGTGTGCAACATGAGATTTTAGAGAAACTAATTATAGCGTGTAGAGTATGATATCAGACAAAAAATACCCATTAAATTAAAATTAATATTTAATTTAATCATTTTAATAAATATGAAAATTTCTTATTCTTTATTTACCTGGGATGTTACATTTATTATAATACCATTAGATAATTTTAATGAAATTGATATTTTAGTCAATATATTAAAACTAGGGTTTCAATTATAGAATTTCTATAACATTGAGAAGGTTTTTATCATTTCCAAATAAAATTTCCCTCCCACTCCACATTTAGTTTCTATAATAGTTGTGTATTTTATCATAATAATAAAAATTTATAATTTTTATAAAAAAAGCATTTCATTTTGTTTCCTCGTCACATTTAAAAAATAATAATTCAATGTGACAATAAATTCATCATTTATATGAGTTCTAATAGTGTCTAAGAAATATTTTGTTATAATTTAACCACTATTTTACACATTATCTATAGGATTTATTATATTTAAAATTATTTATAATGAAACAAGTTTTTATTGGTTTTTTTCTTATACTCCTCTTGGGTAATTGAATTATGGGTATCAACATTTTATATAAATGTGGAAAATTTTGGTGATAACATCTTGAATTAATATGAAAGCCTTTTTTTCATTACATGGGTTCTTTATGTTGGGTTGATTCAAACCCACTTCCATTTTCATAGTTTCTGAAGACATATTTATTGATTTATTTATGGTGGAATACATAATTATGGATATTGATTGGTGGTGTCATTTATCACCCTCCAATACATTTTATTTGATTTATATCTCAATTTACATTGATTTTATTTTTTCAACTAATTTTTATTCACTTTATAAAATGTGATAAAATGTTGTGTGAAATTTTTTTTATAAAATAAAATATGTGAATATTTTTTGTAACATCATAATTCAATGGAATGTTCTATGATAACAACATAAAACATGTGATGGGTTTTGTTCCAAAACTGAGAAATGTGATTTTTTTGTCACAACACAAATGATGATAATTTGTTTTCAAAATATAAGGTAAGTGTGTACAAATTATTTGTTCACAATATGAATCATTTATATTTTAATAGTTTAATATGTAGTAATTTACCTATTATAATTATCATTCCAATCATAATTTTTAGATATATGTTAGAGGCATGTTTTATTTCCATGCCATAGGAATGAAATTATACTCAAATGGGTTTTTTATTATATCATTTCTCTTAAAACTTATAACATTGAATATGTGTTTTAATTTTAAATTAATTTTTTATATCATTCCATATAAAAAAGTGGTTAATCATCCTTTTAAAGAATATTAGAATGTTTATGCTTAAATTTGGTTTCATTCGCATTTTTAATCCTCAAACATTTATTGTAAAGAGTAAAAATATTTGAAAAACATATATAATAATTTTTTAGATAGTTCTGTTCAGTCCCGCCATTACAAGGGCTAGGCTTTAACTACCATTTAAAATAATATTATTTTACTATTAGAGTGCAATGTAAAATTTCCAAGAAATTCGTTGTTGCGTATTGGGTACGCCATTGCGCATAACATCCCATTTAAAGTAATATTAAAAAATTATTCAAAAAAATTGGATAAATGTGTAAATTTCATATTCTTTATTTACCTGGGGTGTTACATCCTTCCCACCTTTTTGGAATTGCGTCCTCGCAATTTTAAAATTGGGCTTGGAAAATTCATTGAGAATCCCACATCGGAACAATAGTCAGTAAAAAAATCACCTTAAAATAAAGAATGTGAAGTACAAATGTCACCCGAGTTAACCCATTCTAGGATTCCATGTATGAAAATATGTATATGGAGGAGAAAAAAATGGGTCATGTTCTGATGAAGAGTGATAGTTAACATGTTTAAGAGAAAGTAAACCATAAGAAAATCACAAACTTGTGATGGGTTAAATAGTATTCGATTCTCCAGTAGGAAATGTTAACAGACAACATTTTTATTTTGAGTTACTCTTCATTGAGGAATTTATTTTTGTGCTTAACTAAATCATAATGAAACAGACTTACTTGTCACATAGACTTTCATATTTTACTATATTCCTTAATCAAACTCATATTTTCTCCAAAAGACGAGTATTTAGGAATATTTTTTCACATTAAGAGTAGTATAATCAACTTCTTGAGAATCACCTAATCCCAAAAAGAGAACTATATATTTCCCATGTATTTAGACAAAATACAAAACCAAAATTGTCAGTATGAGGTCAGAGAATCCACAAAAGTATAATCCATTATAAAAATCAAATCGATTCTTAATCTCCAAAATTTTTCCAAAAAAAAACCCAAGTTCAATGAAGACCATTCGATAAACAATTTTCCATAAAATTATTCAAAGTAAACCAAACTCATATTGAAACCCAAATATTTAAAGGATTTAATCACATAGTCATCAAAGGTACAAATAATCTATTATCTCCAAATAACATCAGTTTCTCTTAAATTATCATATTGAAAAGTAATTAACCTAATCACATATCCTCCATGATAGGTTCATCATTTCCATAGATAACCCAAAATAAAATTACTCCTGATTCCTAAGATCATCTAACAAAAAAGAATTATCCAAACCAACCAGGGACTCCACGTAGTCCAATGGTAGGAGATAAATACCAGTAGCACTTTGGTTGTGGGTTCGATTCCCGTGGCATTGTCCGACGCGACGGGTTGTCACACAGTCTGCGTGTTGTCCTTTTTCTAAAACTAAATAATTCATAAAACATTCCCCAAATCGAGATAAAATCTTCAAAAAATAATCATAACATATTTTAACTTCACGTTTATCTCATGCCTTTCATTTTCCATCGTAACATATAATAACACATAATTACCTCAAAAGTAAGGATCGTATAAACCCTATTGGTTACTATTATAATTATTACCTGAACCACCACATCGACTGGTCATCTCGTACATGATGCATTACAGAACATATCAAGATTCAAGTGGTTGATCATGACTCCTTGATAGTTGGTTTAGAACAACCACGAGTTTCATCATTGAATCCCCCATTTCATCCAGTCTCTTAATCAGAGAACCTCCACAGTTTCCTTCAAACCTATGGTCACTTTGGTGCCTGCTGGATCCATCCATTCACTAAAAACAAAAATGTCAGTGTGACTATATCAACAAAAGCATCATGTACTAATGAGGAAGATATACTTACTCATTCAAATTATCTAAAAACTATGACTCTTTCTGAAATCCAAACCATTATGGTAATGTAACTTATGCTTAAAGAATACCCTAACCTCTAAAGTTATCTGAACTAACCTCTGATAACAACTATAAGGCCCCAGCCTTAGACCTTCCTTAATGTTGAGTTATTACAAGATTACACATTGAGGATCTTTTCAGGTTTATAGTTTTAGAGAATTAGATCATTAAAACATGCATTACATTCCACATTTAAACAAAGTGGTTATATAAAAGATAGTATTCATTTTCCCATCGATGGAAACATATTTAAAATAAAACATGGAATCATTCTTGACACTTCTTTGACACTATCATCATATCATTTACCAATCCCTTGACATGTGAAAACATTTTAATAACTTGGGATGAGCATAAAAAGCTCAGTATGGGTTATAAAAAGTATGGAAAGGAAACATGAGTACATATATACATATGAATGAAATCATACTTTACCCATAAAGAATAAGCACTTTAACATACCTCATAAATTCATGAATAAATCATAGAAATCATAAGACATAAAGGAAACCTCATGAATTCATAACATTCTTACATAGGGAGTAACCCACTTGGTTACGTTTGGAATACCCATCACAGTATATTCCCAAAATCTCTTCGGAGAAACCTTAACGTTTAACCCCTTCGCGTTACCCAATGCATTGGAGAGCTATATCGGGCTCACCCACCCATAGTTTATCACGGAACCACCCATCTTCATAAACAATTCCCAAGAACCATAATATTATCATAGCACATAACATAAGCATAAAGGAAATCTAAAATTTCCATATTGCAATAACAATATAACATTTTAAGATATTGAAATAATAAATTCATTCTAAAAACCATTTTCGAAACCATTTAAAACATTTAATAAAGAGATCTTTGAATCAAAGTGTCCCATACCACTTTGAGAGTTCTAACATTTTAATCCATTAATATCCATATAAATATAACCATAAAACCATTTTTAAAACATGGATATTAACGAGAAATATTTATAAGAATAAATCATTAAAACATTTAAAACCATATTTTAGTTAAAGGGTTTTTAACAAAATGAGAGACACTTGAATACAATAATTGAGAAATACCATTTAATCAAAACATTATAATATAATGATAATAATGGAATTCAGGATATAATATTCCAAAGAACATTATATACACCATATTAGAGTGAATTGGTGCATAACAACAATAAAGTCTCAATATAAATGTAAAATGAGATGAAATCCCCTATAAAGAAGGTATCCTTAAATTAAGGATAAATCAATCTCATAATTATGTGTGAAAAATATAAATACACCCAATATAAGAAGATATTTATTGTAAAAAAATCAAAGGTCATTCACACATATTCAAAGGATGACATATTCAATAACTAAAAGTTGAACCCAAAGAAATCGAAATTAGGTTAAGAAGTTCCCTTGACAGCCTAAAGGTGTCACATCAAATTTTCGAAAAAGGCTCGATGAGAGAGATAAAGGGTATATCATCACTTGGAAATAAAATTTATGGAAATAAGGATATATAATAACATATCCACGCATAATAAGATTAAAATTAAAAGACATAACAAAAGAAGTCTTTTAAAAATAGGAGGGTGAAAGGTTCCCTTACTGATTTGGGTAACTTTCGAAACCTACACCCCATGAAAGAAGGACTATACAACATTAATGTAAATACTCATAAATGAATGTATGATACACAAATATTAGAATAATGGAGTGTATATTTACCACTAAAAATGAAATATTGTCAAATGTAAAATGAATCTCACGGGAATAAAAGTGAGATGAAAATTCCCTTACGAATACTCGGCAGCCTAACGACGCCACTTATAACTTCCAAAAATGGATTGATTAGATCAAATAGTGTCTCTCACCATATTAACATAAAATTGACAGCAAGAGGAATATATAATAACATCTCCCAACATGACAAAGAGGAGCTTAAAAGAAGTGACATAAAGGAGAGTACTTAACAATAAAGAGATAGGTTGGATCTCTTACGAAAATTCGGCAGCCTAACGGCGCTAATCAAAACATAAAAAATGGATTGATGAGAGAAAATAGGGTCTCTAATAATATGAACATAAAAAGTACAGTAATATTAATATAAAATAACATCCCAATCATAAGAAATATGAGCTTAAAAGTAATGACATAAAAGAGTGTACTTTAAAAGAAAGAGAGGGGGCAGATCCCTTACCTAGTGTCCGACATGACTCGATAGTTCTTTAATCTCGTGAATAATAAAATTTGGTCAATTACTAATTTCTTAAGGAACTCCTTTAAATATTATTATTCAGTTCATATCACATATTGTAATGTTATAATAATTTGTTAATAAAGTGAGTTCATATCAGACATTTTGTCGATGTTTAGTACTTGAGTAAAAATTGAACTTGTTGGAAAAGAATTTTCCATGTATTTATAGGTACATAATCTCAAGAATAGTATTAATGTTTTAAATATCATATATATCTAGTATATATTCATTTTATACTATTCCATAGCATTTGGAGATAAAAAATTAAAAGCACTGTTCATGGAGATGGTAGGTCGTACGTACGCATGAACACTACTTTCATTTTTTGTCATATTAATTGAATTAAAAGAAAATGAGATATATATATATATATATTATAATTTAAGAATTATATCCATCATTTAGATGTAATATAATACATATATATTGATTATATATATGTACTTATAATAGTTCATAACATTTGGAGATAAGAAATGAAATGTACAGTTCATGGAGACGGTAAGCCCTACGTACGCATGAACGCTACTTTCATTTCTTTTTTTTTTGTATTTAATCGAATGAAATAATAATTATATAAAGTTAAATTGTAATAAAAGTATGATAACATCTGTAATACCTTTAATTACATCCTTTATACGTCCCACATATGGAATTAACAAATCAAATCACTTTGAGGGGCGGTAGTCCACACTTCCTAAAATGAAGATATCACGTTTACCCATAAAGGAAACTATAATGGTATGCCATAAATGAAAAAAACATAAGCTTAAAGAAAACATAAACATATTATATATCATATATATATATATATAGTTACATTTTAATGGACACCTTTCAAGGTGTTAATAGAATATTGAACAATCATCGTTTCGTGAGGTAGTAATTCGCCATCAGCAGAAACAGTTTGTTCTTTAACCATTAGATGAAGGTGTGTGTAAGTGTAGCTCGAATACTTCACATAAAAACATACTATTATATTGAAGATCTTTGTTTTGTTATAAAAGAAAATAACAAAAATTGATTAGGGGGTTTGAGAAGCAAAATAAAACAAAAGAACAAAAGGGAAGACATTACCTTTAAATCGGGTAACATCCTTTGATTTGAGCTCAAAGGCTTCCTTAGAATGGATTCTGCCCAAAGTGAGGCATAAATGATGAAGAGATGGATGTGGAGAGATTAAATGGGCAGGGGTTGTCTAAGACAAAGGCTTTAGATGTGTGTGTAAGGTGGTAGAGGTAGGGGCCTTTTATAAGAGGAGAGGAGGGGCACTCTTGGAAAGTTACAAAATGTTACTTTATTTTCAAATGTGTTTCAGATTTTAAAGGTCCCACATTGATGTATTTCGAGGATACGGTGGAAAGGGTTCGAAATACACCCATCTAATAGGTTTGTGACAAGTGTAGGTTATATTTTTAACATTATCTTTTCATTTTATTTAAATCCATTATTAATGAGGTAATTGTTGCATCATGATGATGTAATAAATAATATAATTTATTTAATGTCTAAAAATTATAAAAAAATATCATGATGTATGAAATATTTTTAGATTTCAAATGAATATTTATAGTTACAAATATGTTCTGTATATCCTCATTTAAATTTTTTTTTAGTAAAACATCTCATGTTTGTGACATTTTAATTTTAACTTTAAATAAAAAGGAATTTATGTCATTTTCCAACCAAAGTGGCTCCATGGGGTCCCCATGTTGACCCATGGATTGTCTTGGTCGGCCATGACACATATAATTAGGGTAGGACATGTTTCAAGTTCATTTTATATTAGTAAAATATTATTTTTACCTTAAATTACACTAATTACCTCTAATCACGATTAAAAACATAAAAGTTACTATTCACAAAAAAAATATTTTAATCCCATTGAACCACATTTTACTTCCTAATGAAAACCATGTATGTCGGATTTTGAAATTCAAATCACATAAGTGGTAATGTTTCATTTAAACGAAAGATCAGTTTTTTAAGTACCACTTAGTGGTTTCAAAATTCATAAAAAATTGAAGTTTTTCAGAATAATACCAAAACTTCACCCTAATCTTTATTTTATATTCTGAATTCAAACATTCTTCCTATTTTACAAAATTCTAATCGTATAAGTTACATTAATTAATTTAATAATTAATTCCCACTTTCATGACAAATAACGTGTTTTTATGAAACAATATATATCAAAATATTGACAGTAGTTTAAGTCCAATTTGAATGTGAAATTAATTCCAACACCCACTATTGGATTAAATGGTAAAAATATATTATAATTTCACTTTAAACCCAATTAAAAAGTTAACATAATCATATAAATAAATTATATTAAAATGTGGTTTTGAATTAAAATACAACGTTTTTCAATATTCATTAAAAAATAAACTTTATCGGAAGAATACCAAAAATTTACAGAATGTAAATTTTGATGTCCCGATTCCAAAGAAGAATTTTATTTTTTCAAATATAACACATAAAATTGTAAAAAAGTAAATTTAAAAGAGGATCACCAAAAAAGGCGGTTAATCGACCGTTTAAAGAATATTAGAATGTTTATGCTTAAAATTGGATTCATTCGCATTTTTAATCCTCTAAAATTTATTGTAAAGAGTAAAAATATTTGACAAACATATATAATTATTTTTTAGTTAGTTCTGTTCATTCCAGCCATTACAATGGCTAGGCATTAACTACCATTTAAAATAATATTATTTTATTATTAGAGTGCAACTTAAGATTCCCAAAAAAACTCATTGTTGCGTATTGGGTACGCAATTGCGCATAGCGTCCCCTTTAAATTAATATTAATATGTTATTCAAAAAAATGGATAAATTTGAAATTTTCATATTCTTTATTTACCTGGGGTGTTAAAACATTCACACACCACATAACCAACCCAACACCCCCATGTTCATTATCACATTTTGTTCAACTGAGGTGATCACACAAGGGGTCCATATATTCATTTAATCATCCAACATTACGTGATTAACCAATTTCCATATTCCACAAAGTTTCCATCCACAAAACGGTCTAGAAGGATAGGGAATCATTTAATTGTTCAAGCAAATGCCCCCAAAAACCATTATTTTCAGTAGGCATAAGCCTATTCAATTGACAACATAACAATATGATAAACAATGATAAACATAACAACATTTACCAACCTCGTTCATTAATCCAGTTATTATCTTCATTAAACTGGTTCAACTAAGTCTCATGAATGCAAGTGGACACCCATACCACATGATGCAATATTTAGAGATACAAATGTAAAATCCCTACCTCAACAAGTTCTGATCATAATGCTCCCCAAGATCAACTTTAGAAGATGTCCATCGGCCTCCGTCGCTTCTTTCCAAACCCGAAAAAACCTCATCGGGTAAGAATATAGGAAGAAAAGCCTTAAGGGGATCAACAGATCTTAGCTCAGAAGTTCCTCCTCATCGTTGCGATCTTGTGGCCACTGACATATCGTAAATCGGAGCTCGGACGAAGAAGTTAGGGAAGAAAGGAGCTTTGGAGTCTCTCGGGAGAGCTCTACTCGAAGGAATGGGGAGGAGAGGAATGAATTGAAATGGAGGAGAGGCCCCCACATTTTATAGGAGGGAAAACTAAATTACACGACGTTTAATTCGTAGTACACAGTGTGTACTAGGCCATTTCACACTGTCCCCATGCGGCTTCCAATACAACATTCAACGCGACACACGACTGTTGACTGTTCAACACATGGTTTGACGGTAATGTGTACACGGGGAGGAACTACACGGAGTGTACTCATTTATTTTCCACGGAAAGGACACGACTTCAACAAGGCACACGGGTGTTGACTGGTCAACACACGGTTTGAGGGTAACATGTACTTAGGGAGGAACTACACAGCGTGTAGTATGGGATACATGGCGTGTTCTCATTTATTTCAGGCGGAAAGGACACAACTTCAACACGGGGTATACCTAGAAATGTGGTACTCGACGTGTACTCACACTACAAAGCGTGTAGTTACAAAATTCTGAAATGTGTGGGGAAAGTCCACTCTACCCTATAATACACATCATGACCTTCTTTTCGACAAAGGAATGGGCCGGAGAGGTCCGAGCCATTACATCAGATCCCACATAAATCATTCTTGTCCCCGAGAATTTAAAACAAACCCAGAGGTACCCAACAAGATACCTATTAGGGATCTCATTATAATAGGAACCCAACCAACAACCATAATCATACGTATTAGGAATTCATTCTCCTATGTCGAAATATTATCTGCTTTAGGCGGCACTGACTTGCCTGCACGGGTTTAATCGCATCTGCATTAATGCATCTCAATTAATAATTGGGTCTTATCACTTACAAATAATAGGATTTTTTTCAACATACACTTCCCCCAACACCATACAACCAACACACTATCCGAATACATGGCTTGGAGAATTCCTTCTCCCATGTTTAGACATTATCTGCTTTAGGCGACACTGACTTGCTTGCACGGGTTCAATCGCATCTGCATTAATGCGCCTCGATTAAGGATCAGGTTTTCCCTTTCCCCACATGTCCAGAAACGATACACACTTCCAGAGAACAAGGAAACAAAACGTCTCACAACCAAAAATCCAAGAATTCCATATATCAAAGGTAAAAATCATAATATTAAAAAAAGCTCATATGAACAAAACAAAACACAAGTAAAAACAACTCAGGGTACTGATCGTCCATCTAGGACACCTGCTCCAAAGTGCTCTCCATAATGCTGACATGTCTCCACAACACACGAACCAAGGCGATGGTTCTTCCACAGAGAACTTTCTCTTTACGATCCTTGATTCTTACAGGTCGTTCCTCGATGGTCGCAACATTTCCCATATCTAAATCTCCCCAGTCGATAATGTGAGAGTCGTCATGTAAGTACCGAAGATGCTGGGAGACGTGGAAGTCGTCCTGAACCTTCTACAACTGTGGTGGCAGGGCCAGCTGATATGCCACCTCACCGACTCGCCTCAGTACCTCGAATGGTCCGATGAACCTAGGGGAGATCTTACTCCCCTTCCCAAACCTCTACTGCCCCCGTTGAGGGGAAACCTTCAAGAACACATGATCTCCCACCACGAACTCCAAGGGACACCTCCGATGATCAGAATAAGACTTATGTTGGTCCCGAGCCGCTTTCATCCTCTCATGCACAAGGTAAACTTTCTCTATGGTGCTCTGTACTACCTCTGGACCAAGAGCACATGTCTCAGCATCCTATTCCCTAGAAAATGGGTGAACAACATGGTCATACATACAATGCCTAAAATGGTTTCATGCCAATAGTAGAGAGTAAGATGCTGTTGTAGGAAAAATCTATGAAAGGCATGTGTCACACCCATGATCCTCCGAAATCCAGAAGGCATGCTCGCAGCATGTCCTCCACCGTCTGGATAGTCCGCTCTGTCTACCCATCAGTCTTGGGGCGGAAAGCAGTGCTAAGGCGTAGCTGGGTGCCAAATGCATGTTGTAACCCCCTAAAGACTCATTAGGTAAACTGAGTATCTCAATCTAAGATGATAGTCTTTGTAACTCCATGCCAACGCACCACATCGCCTATGTATCTCTGGGATAAGGTACTCACTGGGACCGACTCCTTAATTGCTATGAAGTGAGATGAATTCGTCAGTCGATCCACCACTACCCAGATAACATCATAACCACCCTGGGCTCTGGGTAGTCATCTGACGCAGTACATTGAGATGTAATCCCATTTCCACTCTAGGACATCTAAATGATGCAACAAACCATTGGGAACACAGTGTTCATCCTTCACTTGCTGACACCCTAGGCACCTAGCCACAAACATTTCCACTGCCCGTTTCACCCCAGGCCACCAAAACTATTTCCTCAGGCCTCAGTACATTTTTAAAAATCCTAGGTGTACTGCCAAAGCTGTGATATGGAACTCATGGAGAACTCCCTCACGCATCGCCTCTGAAAGAAACATCCTTCCATGAAAAAGATTCTGATGTCGGTTGTCCTCCAAACATCCTTCGAGAGAATTCCCTTGATCGATATGATCCCGCATTACTTCCTCCTCGGAGTCTCCTGACTAATAATATTCCACCTACTACAATAAGGAGGACTGCACCATCATCTTGAAACAAATAGCCTCTAACACCCTCTACCCTTTCATCCAAGTGCAAGTCATCCAACTCTTTCATCTCTTTCCAAGAATTAGCAGAATCTCGAACCACTTCCTTATGGGACCTCCTACTCAGGGCATTAGCCTATATGTTTCTCTTACCTTCAGTGTAATCGATCTCGAAGTCATAGTCTTATAAAAACTTGACCCATCTTCGCTGCCATAATTTCAGGTCACGCTGGGAGAAGATATAACCTAAGATCATGACATCTGAAAAGAACTCAAAGCCCTCCCCAAAGAGGTAGTGTCGCCACAACTTCAGTGTGAACACTGCTGCTACAAACTCTAGGTCATGGGTGTCATAGTCATGCTCGTGATGACACAACATCCAAGACCCATAATAGATCACACCCTTCTTCTGCATCACTTAACACCACAAACCAAGGCCAGAAGCATCAAAAAACACCTTATACAACAACCCTTCCTCTGGAAACCTGAGTAATACAGCACTGAAAAAAAATCTTCTTTAGGTATTCAAAAGATTTCTGGCACTTCTCGCTTCATAGGAAGACCTGGTTCTTCCTAGTCAAAGCTGTCAATGTGGAAGCATCTCAGGAGAAGTCCGAAACGAACCTCCTACAATGACCTGCAACCCCAGGAAACTACGAATTTCTTCCACGCTCTTGGGTGCCACACAAGACACAACTACCTCAACCTTTGGCGGGTCCACTGAAACTCCATGCTGATACACCACATTCTCAAGGAAGTGTAGTTCATGCATCATAAACTTACACTTCGACAATTTCACATAAATCTGGTGTTGTCGAAGGACTTCCAAGACTGCCTTGAGATGCTCAACATGCTCCTCTTCTGATCTTGAGTAGATTAGGATGTCATCGATAAACACACCGATGAACTGGTCCAGAAACCCTCAGAAGACAATGTTCATAAGTCCCATGAACACAGCTGGTGCATTCATAACTCCAAACGACATCACTACAAACTCGATGTTCCCATACCTGCACCTTAAATCCAACTTCGAGATGTCACTGTCTTTTACCATCAGCTGATGATATGCAGCTCTTAGATCAATATTCAAAAACCAACCTACTCCCCTCAGCTGTTCAAAAAGATCATCTATCCTTGGAAGGGGGTAACAGTTCTTCAATGTTACCTGATTCATCCTTCTGTAGTATATGCGTAGTCTGAGACCACCATCTGCCTTATTCACGAACAAAACTGGAGCACCCCATGGCGACACGCTGGGTTTAACAAAACATTTATCCATAAAATCATCAATAGGAATACAAAAGTCCCACAACACCGAAGGTTCCATACGATAAGGGGCCATCAAAATCAGAGAGTCACCAGGCTGTAAGTCTATCCTGAACTCAACGTCACGTCGGTGGGGTAGAGTCACAACTTCCGTTGGAAAATCATCTAGGAACTCCCCAACAACCAATGGAACTTCCATCATCTCGGTATCAGCTGAAACCACTGATAACCCACCTAACTAGGAAAGGAGAGGCTTTACATTCCGGCTTCCCACCTGATAGCTCTTCTCACCAACAAAAGCTACACATTTCCCATCCACCTCAGAGAACACGACTCTTCTTTGGAAGCAGTAAATAACGGAACTAACAGAAAACTGCTAGTCGATGCATAGGATGACATCGTATGGTTTCATATGTACCAAAAGAAGATCTCCACTAGATGGATATGGTCCCAACGTCACCCCACATCCCCGGAAAATAAAAAAATCGCTGGTCTGACCTTGAACTAGTGTACTCAGCACGAGGGGTATGGAACGTCTCTCTACGTCTAGACACAATGCATGGGCTAGCCCGAGTGCAACAAAAGAGTGTGAATCTCCAGAATTGAACAAACCAGAAACGAGAGTGCTGAACACACAAATCGTACCTTGCACCACCTCTGGTCCTGCTGGAGCTACCAAATCTGTTGCATGTAATTGTCCACGCTCAGCTCCTCTGCCTCTCCGATGTTGACCACCTCCTCGACCATGCACTGGTCGAGGTCCCCGAGGAGCACCCTGAGGTCGACCTCCTCATACAAAGTCTGCCCTCGGAGGAACAGGGTCCTGCTACTACTGGAAGGGCCTCGCTGGCAACTGGTGCTGCTAAGGCAGGCGCTAAACCTTCCCACCACCACCATACTGATCTCGAGTCGGGCACGGACTCTGAACATGCCTGAAACCTCCACTAGAGAAACAATTCGGTCTTGGGCTCGTGAAAAAGGGATGAGGACCCGATGATCTGAACGGGAACTGTTGGGGCTTGCTCCCTACTGGCCTGAATCTTGATGGTCCGGTCATAGGAGAACTCCTACTGACTGCCTTCCCCTTCGACCATCCCAGCTGGATCCCCTCTGGTGGTGCACCTCTCTGCGAGTGAATCCTCTATACAACCTCTTCTATCTTCAGTACTAACTAGTACATCGGAAGGGTGATGGAGGTGACAACATACTGGAGGGAAGGACGAAGCGCCTCCACCAAACGTATCGCTCGAGACTCCTCATCCGGAAAGATATCCGAAGAAAAGTGTAGGATATCCTTGAACATGATCCAAAACTATCGAACCGACTTACTCCAATGCTGGAGGGAGAGCGACTCCTATCGCTTCACCTCCTTTAGCATGGATGAAAGGAATTCTTCTAGGAACTCCTTCTCAAAGTCATCCCATGGAACCTCTTCATCTGACCTCTCCCCGAGGTAGAGCGTCCACCATTGACATGCTACACCTCTCAGCTAACTGACTACTAGGAGAACCCATTACTCCCTTAGAGCACAGATCAGAGTAAAAGCGATCCCTAGATTCTCAAACCACCCCTCCATCTCCATATCCGAAGTACTAATCTCGTACTTCTTGATGGATTGTCGTAGGAAAGAACAGAGAGGCTTCTGCCACTAGCCATATTCCTCCTCTCGGTCAACCCTCAGCTGATCGTCCGCCTGAATCTATTAGGCCTAAACTGTCTGGGTCACCCAAGGACGATGTCCAAGTTCCATAGCTGTACGGTAAATAAAAAAATTCCTAAGCCCAAGTAGCAGGTAAATTTCTCAAGGTTTCATTATATCACGTTATTTCAATTTCTTTCCCAGAACACCCCAAATAAAGTAAAACACAATCATGATGATGAATGTACCTACCGTAGTGTCTCTACCCTGCAATCAATGTAGTCTCACTTGGATGTTCGGTAGCCTCGGAGTCCTTGCATTGGATCACGAGGGGCCCTAAAATACCATGTCTTAGATAGTCTTCTCTAGCCTATGTCACACACCACGATCAGCCAACATTGTCGCCCTACCATCCCATGAAATCCTCACAATTCCCAACTCTAGACTCCATCCTATATCTCAACCATCACCTCTGATACCATTATTTCATGACCCCCCACCAATGATACCTCTCCTGAGATGGAAATGGTGAAAGAGAGATAATGACGCCCGAGTCTCACCTCCAGTAGGCCCTAGAGTGGTGACAAGAACCAAGCGTATGAGTTCTCAAAAATATGGGAGGCATTAACCTTTTTATTATTTGAGATAGGGAAATAGGATGAGTCAAACACCAAAAGAAAAAGGAACAAGAAAATGAAAATAAACCCAAACCAACCCCACATGCATGTTTAAAGAATTCTGAAACAAGGTACAATTACAAGAAATCTCAAAGTAAAATACCAAAAGAAACAATAGTACAACAAACTACAGCAACTCCAACTATCCCGACTAGTAGGGCCCCGCACAGACCTGGTAGTCCTTATGGAAACCTGAACGTAAACATAGGGTGATCATATAAGTATACTCAGTAGGGAAACCTAAAGCTCTTGTGTACAGGTGGGGAGACATTATAATGTCCTGTGAGAACAACAGAAGAAACCAAAACCTAGAAAGGGAATCTATCCACCCAACCTCACCATCCATGCTAACTAAAACAAAAAACTACAGGTATTAGTTTATAAGAACAAGAGTATTGGGTACCCCACACCATTTCCCTGTAGATAGCTTATCTTCCTAATAGTGAATGTCCTAACGCTTCCACACTATTCCCACCCACACACACCTGGGCCTTTAGAACCACATATCCCGCCCACTCACACATGGGCCTCACAACCAAATATCCCACCCGCACACACCTGGGCCTCACAAACCACAATCACATCCCTGCCCGAACACAGCTGGGCCTCATCGCAATGATTCTTGGGAACAGTAAACCTGCCCGAAGAGTATTGGGCTAAAACCACCCCAATCGAATCCTACCTGAAGAGTCTTGGGTGTATGGTCACCTCAATCCGTCACAACCTATGGAAGAAGGAGCAGGAATTAGCTAGTAACTAAGGAGAAAACACCCTCTCCCAGTAAATGGGAGTGTTCGACATTAAATTCTCAACATGGGCGGGGTGCAACAAAAAAAAATACAGATATATATATGTATACCAAACACACAACCCAACTTATGGCTTATAAACAGAGAAACTAAGCACGTGCCTCGACACTGCCACTACGAAGCTTGCATAAAAAAAACAACACCAACCCAATTTAGGTTTTTATTATTCAAAAGTATTAGTTTATTAGTTCCTTAACTACTGGGAAACTATCAAACCAGATCAAGCGTTTCGTAGAAAAAACCCTGCCAACCACAAAACAAGTTAGATAAAACACAAGAAACAAAAGACCAACCGTTTTATCATCAACCAATCCCCATTGATTGTTCCCCCATTTAATTCATTATCGTTCCCCACAGTTCATTTATCACCTTTAAACTTTATTTTAATATCACAACTCATTACTATAGCCCTACTTCCACAATAACCACATCTCCACAACCTTATCACAAAACAAGGCTTGTGCCACATCATTTCCCCATTAATATCATTTACAACAGCCTCGTGGCACATCATATTTGTAATAAAATAGTATTTACCCCCACTTTCACACACCACGTAACCAAACCAACACCCACATGTTCATTATTCCATTTTGTTCAACTGGGGTGATCACACAAGGGTTCCAGATATTCATTTACTCACCCAACATTACATGATTAACCAATTTCCATATACCACAATGTACCATCCACAAAACGGTATAGAAAGATAGGGAAGCATTTAATTGTGCAAGAAAAGGCCCAAAAAAACCGTGATTTTCAGTAGGCATAAGCCTCTTCAATTCACATCCAAACAATTGGATAAACAATGATAAACATAAAAAATTTCCCCAACCCCTTTCTTTAAGCCACTTAGTATCTTCATTGGACTAGTTCAACTATGCCTTGTGAAAGAAAGAGGACACCCATCCCGCATGATGCCCAAATTAGAGAGACGAAGGTAAAATATCTACCTCAATAGTGTCTAATCACAGCGCTCCCCCAGATCAACTTTAGAAGACGCCTTTCGGCCTCTGTCGCTTCTGTCAAAACACGGAAAAAACATCCCTAGGTGGAAGCTGGGAAGAAAAGGCCAAAGGGAATCAACAGTTCCAATCTCAGAAGTTCGTCCTCACCGTTAAGATCACGTGGCCACTGATGGATTGTAAATTGGAGGTCAGACGAAGAAGTTATGGAAGAAAGGATCTTTGGAGTCTCTCGGTAGAGCTCTTATCGAAGGAATGAGGAGGAGAGGAATGAATTGAAATGGAGGAGAGGCCCCGTCCCTATATAGGTGAGAAAACTAAGTTAAACGAAATGTACTTACTAGTAAATGGCATGTACAAGGCCATTTCACACGGTCTCCACGCGACTTCCAACATGGCTTTCAACGCGGTACATGACCGTTGACTGGTCAACACACGGTTTGAGGGTAACGCGTACGCGAGTAGGAACTACACGGTGTGTAGTATGGGATACATGGTGTGTACTCATTTATTTCACACGAAGTGGAAATGACTTCAACACGGTACACGGCCGTTGACTGGCCAACACATTGTTTGAGGGTAATGCATATGCGGGGAGGAACTACACGGCGTGTAGTATGGGCTATATGGCTTGTACAAATTTATTTCACACGACAAGAACACAGCTTCAACACGAGGTACATATGGAAAGGTGGTACATGGCGTGTACTCACACTACAAGGTGTTTAGTTACAAAAATATGAAAAGTGTGGGAAAAGTCCATTCTACCCTCCAGAACACTTCATGACCTTCTTTTTTACGAAGGAATGGGCCTGAGAGGTCCGGGCCATTACATGATCATATCATTATATTAAGGATGAATCAATTAATTAATTATGTGTGAAAATATAAACACACACAATATAATTTTTTATTTAGTGTAAAACAATAAGAGGGCATTTACACATATTCCGATCATATCCAATGACAAAAATATTTAACTAAATGAATTGATATTGTGTTAAGATTTCCCTTACATTGAGTCCAACATGTCTCATTCGTTTATTATCATACTGAATAATTAAATAGGATAATTTATAATTTCTTCAAAACATTTTTCATTTTTTTATTCTAATTTATATCACTTATTTCCATGTTATATAAATTATTTACTTCATTTAATTCATATTGAATTTTTTGTAGATATTAAGTAATTGAGCCGAAAATGAAAACTGTATGATGTAATTTGCCCATTTGTTCATAAGTAAATCATCTCTAGAATAGAATTAATAAAATAATAATCTCATTTATACGTTAATAAAACTTTTAAAATCTACCAATTAATTATGGTTATGAAAAATGAAAAACATTATAATCATGGAGATAGTAGACCACACACATAGAAGAGTAAAATTAACATTTTTCGTTGATCATTATGGAAAATGGTAATTATAATTTTATATTTATAGAATGATCATGATATTATTTTCATCATAAGAATCATTTTAATATACTTATATATATCATACCACTTATATAATTAATCAAAATGAGTCACAATGCTTTATGTAGGTGATAGTTCACATATACGTATGAACGATGTTTTCATTTTTATCCACATAGATGTAACAATGTAATTGATATATTATAATTTTATAAGGATTAATATGTCATGAATATCTCATTTTAATATTAATTTCATTATTATAACTAGTAATGGGATATAGCTAAGGAAAATGAATTAGATTAGTTCATGGAGGTCATAGTTCACACGTACGCACAAATGATTAATTCATTTCCCATTTAATGAATGTGGAGATGGATTTATGTTATGATATTAACATAATAAAATATTAGTATATTGAGGATACATGAGATAATATCTCTTCATAGTTTGTGTAAATTTTAATGAAGTGTATGAAGAAATAAAATAGATATACTTAATGAAAATGATACCTCTTCTTTGATTGGTCACCAATGAAGAACACTCTGAAAACTATAAGAAGGGTGTTCTAATAAAATAAAGCTTTAATAATGTGGGGAGGGATTATAGAATGATTTTTGTATAGAGATTTAATAATCCAAAATTATTTGGAAATGTGAATGAGATAGAAGGATATGTTCTAGTTTATATTATAGACAAGGGGAATTTTAGGAAAGTATTGAAATATTAATTTATTATAAATGGATTCTCTGTTTATAGTGGTCAGAAAAACATTTATTTAAAATATAATTTTATTTTGGTACTTATAATAATTATCCAATTAAAATTTGGAATTTTTTGAAGATATTTTAATCCTTATCATTTTTCATTATCTCTTATTTTACATTTTATAACATTACCATGATAACTTTGTTTTTACACTTCATGTGTTAATGTAATTAACATAATTTTTCAAATAGAGAAATTGTGTAATGTATGAAATATTTAGACTTATATAAACATTTTTTTAAATATTATAATTTTAGAAATTTTATATCATTTAATAAACTATTTAATATGTTAAGTTATGAATTATGTCAATTTTGACACTATTCATACATGTATTTTTAAAAATTTTATAACATGATTACATAAAAAATATTCAATCAACACAATGATTAAATGTCCAATTAATCAATAAAATTTGTGTACGACATCATGTATTTCACATAATATTTATTTTAATACTTATAATATATTTTATTTGAATCTTTTATTAATGATGTAATGACTACATCACCATTGTGTCATAATTGAATTTATTTATTTAATGTATGAAATTATAAATAAAATACCATTATGTAGGAAGTATGATTATATTTATATTGATTATTTATAGTTTAAGAGATCATATATAAGATCCCATATTAAAATTGTTTTTTTAAGAGTATTCATGTTTATAACATATTTTCCTTTACATTGAATTAAAAGTTATATGTTGCATAATCACACCCAAGTAGACTCCAAATGCCACATTTCCAACCCAAGGGTTTTCTAGTTTGTACATATGTCATCCAATTTGATTATGAAATGTGTTTTCGTAGATTTATATTATTATAATATTATATTTACCCTTATTTTCTAGATTTCCACTTAAAATGTGGTAAATAAAAATATATACTAAAGTTACTTTTCATAATTTACAAAAACTAAAGTGTCATATTTTAAAAACGTGTACCTTTTGATTCCAGATATGGAATCAATATTTTAAAATTCAAAACATAGTTCTAGTAGTAATAAATTAAAAATTAATTCCTGATATCAAAACAAATAAAGGGTCCTATAAATGTATAAACCATCAAATAATTAACCTTTGTTTATATAAAATTACATTGGGAAATTACATCCAATGAACAAAAATTAATTAAATGATAAAATAAATCTAATTACACTTTTAATCAAATTAAATTAAAAATATTACTATGTAAAAAAATAGTTGAAAATGATGTTTTGAATTAAAATACAAAAATTTTCACCATTTATTAAAATATTAATTTCATCTGAAAAAAATCAATATTTCAACCAATGTAAGTTATGATGTCCCTATTAAAAATATGAAGTTTAGTATTTCAAATAGAATGTAAAAATGTGTTAGAAACTAGATTATATTTTTTTCACAATGAAATGTTTGTAAATATACATTTTAGAAAAATAGTTCTTTTATGCATATTTTTTTTGATCTTTTATATTGTCTAGAAAACATATATTATGAGTTTTAAACATCATATTTAGTTAATATTTAATTAATATAATATAAACATTTTTGATATGATTTTATAAACACAATTATTCTCATTTAAATAGGTTTTCATAAAAAAATCCTTTATATTCCATTGTTTTTATCTATTTCTTATAAATTTTGTAACCATTGAATCATTATACCAACATGTTTAACCCGTATTTTAATATTTTAGTTTATAATATACATTATCAGGACTCCAACATCTAGGTTATAATAGTAACATTTAAATATTATTATTTAATTTTTTGTTTATGTACAATTTTTCTTACTATTTATGCAATTTAACATAGGATTTATTTATTAAAACATATGGTGTTACCCATTAAATATTCATTAGATGGTCATTATTTCATGGGGTTAATGTTTCAAAAGGTACTAAATCAGTAAAGTAGTGTTTTCTCAAATTTCTTCCATTGAGACACATGGTTTGTTATGAATATATGTTCTTTAAAAGGTGTATATGATTAAAATTGACATGTTATATAATGAAAATACATATTTTTATAACATTTCATGCTTCATGTAATTTCATTTTCATACATAAAGAGTATGTCCCCAAGTTAACAATTTTTAATTGGTTATTTTAACAATCTTATCTCTCTTTGATATTGTTAATGATTATGATTACAAGGATAAAATATTATGATAATTATCTCAAGGAAACTCATTATATTATTTATCATATGTTTATTCAATATATATCCATGTATTATTACATTTTTTCCACTATTTTCTTCTTTAGATCATTAATAAAATGTTTTTTAAGTAATATCTAGTCATATCTATATCTTCTGTCAAAAATCATTTTTATTTCAAAACCATGTTTCAAAATATGTTACAAAAATATGTAATCAAATGACCATTGAACTTCATTTTCAAGGAAAAACATTTTAAATTGTTTTGATCCTTTTAAATGAAATATTTATAAGATTTCAAATTTATTTTGTAAAATTTTATTCCAAATTTTTTTCAATAATTATTTATATGTTTTGAAATAATCTCAAATAAAATGGGTTTCAAAACATTATAAATAACTCATTATAGGGTTCTAATTTTTTATTTAATTAAAACCGATTTAAAAATGTTTTAAAAGTTATATTAACAGTGTTCAACAAAAAAATATTTTATAAATTTATCACGTTTCTTTCATTTATTTTCATGGAAAAGCGTTTTCAAAGTAATTTCAAGCCTTCTTTATTTTTTTTCCAAATTGTTTTCAAAGGAAATGGTTTTCAAGGGTGTATAGGTTTTAAAAAATAAATTTTCAATGAATATAATAAATTTTCCTAAAGAATTTGTTTGGAAGGATATTTCAAAATTATTTTCCATTCTATATGACATCTATGGATGTTACTCATTCCTTTATAGAAAATGATATAAAGGTTCCCTTCATATTAATTATCTTAATGATTTATTATTTGACTTCATGAGGTTTTTTAAACCCATTTCTCTCTATGAGTTATATTTTTTTGAAACCCATTACTTTTCAGGGGATATTTTTAGATGGAGTGATTATGAAGCCTATCTCTATTATATTTATTATGATGAGATTAGATGTTAAAAATACAAATTTAATTTTATGGGTTATGAGTTTATGTATATAAAACCCATCTCATATCCTGGATCATGATATGATGAACAGTTTTTGGCACATGTATGGGCGAATTTATTAGGTTATTGGTGGGACCTATATACCCCTATAATACATTAGGTAATGATAACTATTTTGCGTGATCAAAGGGTACATGATAAGGAATCCAAATCCTAAAACTAGAGGGTATACTAGAGTAAAACCAAATCCCAAAACAATAGGGTATAAAGGAATACATCCGAATCAAAAAACATGATAGTACAATGGAGTATATCCCAATACCAAAAAAAGAAGGCTGTTCAAGGGACTTCACTAGCCCAAAATAAGAGAGTTCTAGGTAGGACATACCAAGACCAATATAAGAGTGCACATGGGAGTACATCCAAAATGTGAAATAGGAGGGTACACAGGAGGGCATCGAAAGCATGATGTAGGTACACAGGTGAATTATCCATTCTTAACTTATTACAAATTAATTGGTAGGATACCTTGATATAGGTTTATTATATGCTTTTGTGTTTTCCAAAAATCCATAATTTTTTCATATCTTATTCTTTCATAGTATATGTTCTATATTTCGTTAGGATTAATGTATTATGATGTAAAATAATTATTTTATCACTAAAATGTTGGGTATGATCTTAAAATGTTATGCTCAAGTTACATACCTTTTTTTCAATGTTATTCTTACAAATTTTCTTTATTTACAATTACATTGCATATTGCTCAGCAAATTTTCATATTTCATTTTTCACGGTGATGATAAAAAAATTATTTAGATGTACTAAAGGTAGGCATCCTTATGGGAGATGTTGTAGATATTTCACTAGTATATATGATTTTGTTTAAATTTTTCCATTTACACTACACTATAACAGTACATGGGAATTTAATTTTGTAATGCACTAAATATTCATCAATAATGATGCAATATCCGTATCTGTTATGACTAGGTAACTATACTCTCCCTTGTTACATATTGATAAATCATAAATTACTGAGTGTTTCAGATAACCCATTTCATATTTTTTCATTGCATAGTTCATAAAGATGAGTATATAATAGGATATATCTATGAAACTATATATTGTGGTTAGAATATGGAGGATTCATCACAAGTATAGTAAAATAAGTCTAAATTATAGAAAATCCCATTTGAAACAAAACCATTTGGTCTAAAGGATGTGTAACGCTTTTTGAGATTTATTTTTTAAACATGTTATTAAAATAATGTTTATCAATGTTTTTATTTTTTCACCAAACCAGTCACCCACAAAATGTGTTTCATAGGAACAATTATAGGGAGACTCATGAAGAATAAATTTACAAGAAATAAGGCCATTAAATATATAGACTAAACTTATAGTGATATTATAAATTAATTTTATTTAATACATTTGAATGTGGTGAAATTTATGTTCATGGTAGTCACATTGAAGAGACATTTTTAAGAAGTCCAGTTTTGTGATCTTTATAAAATAGAGTTTTTTAGTCTATATTTGGAATTAAATCTAAATAATGAATAATTAATAATATATAAATGTTTTATAATTTGAATTTAATACCTTGGAAAATAGTTAAATATAAATATTAACATAAATAAGAGTTCCTCGGTTAATAATGATAATGAAAATTAAATATGTATTAATTGATAAAACTATTGAATTTGAATGGGTGGAAAACCATACTTTTAATATTTTGAAACACCTATGCTGAAAAAAAATCCTTAAAAGGGTAGGATTTTGTTTGAAAATTAGAGAAGGTAATTATAATGGTCACATAAGATAAGAAATTATAAGGTTTCCAATTTTAAATGATGAAATATGATGATATGAGAAATAATCCTTTGATATAATTATAAATATTCTAAAATATGATATAATTTCGGTGAAAGAATTTAATCATATTTAATGTTTTGAATTTAAAAGTCATTTTACACATTGAATAAAGAATTGTACAAATATATAAAATCAATAGTATATGGAATCCATATAATAAAGAATTATGTTCATGAAAAATCCTTATAACTCACATAAGAGTGTTTATTTAACATGAATATTGAAATTGTTTAATCCTTTTAATTGAAATCCATTTATAAAATAAACATGATATTTCTCTACATATAGTACCCTGAATAATTAACTAACTAATTATGTGATAAAAAATAATTATTTCTTCACAAAAAATTCCCATGATATTTTATGTATAGATAATATTAAAAATCCTTAAATAATAAAATGATGTCATTTTTACCAATGAAATTTTTACCTCTATTTGAGAAATTTATAAATCCCTAACAGGTATTCAACTTCTAAAAAAACATTGAAAATTCTTCTACATATTATACAACTTTCTTAACTTCATAACCATTAGGTGTAGAAACATTGGAATGGGGTGAAAACATTGGCACAATTATGGTAACATTATATAAAAATTCATAAATTATAATTGTGTATAATATTACCATATTAGAATAATTTATAATGTGTATATATATATATATAACATTCCATAATGAATTGATATAATGTCATGAGTCATGATAAATTTTCTAATAGTATAGGATATGAATTTAAAAGATGTTATTATAAATTATAATAATCATAATCTATGAAAGAGTAGAACAAGAATACAAATAAAATATTTAAATATCATGTAATACAACATAGATATTTAGAACTACCATAATACTAGATATCATTGAATATAGTGTATATAGATAATTCAATAATTTCCCCAGTCAGTCGATGTATGAATCTAGGTAACCACATCCAATCAATATTGTCAAAAAAGGATATTCATTGAATAATGGTATACAAATTAAAATTAAGGTCATATAGAAAATAAGATTATCCAGGAAACATAAGTTATAAATAACCTATGAAAATTTTATTGGAATTAAATATTACATTTATATAAATTAGAAAAACAATATATTTTGATGAATATTGTTTATCAGGAAATAGTTATTTCAATTTATAATTAAAAATATAGAAAAATTAATTTACAGTTTTTATTAATATATAATTCAAAATTAGATATATTATATTTATTTCAAAATAATTTTCAAAGAAATATTTTTTAAAACAAGGATTTAAAAATTTTCATATTAATTATATTTATAAATAGATATAAATTGTCAAAATTATATGAAGAATTTAGTAGAAATATTGGATCTTATTGAATATATATTTTAACGTGATTTTTCGATGAATTTTGAACACTATCACTAGAAATGAAGTTATGGGTCATTTGAATTGTTATTTTCAAAATATTAAAGTTAACAATATGATAAATTATTAGTATTTAGAAAATAAATAAAACTATAAATCTATTAGTGAAATTATTTTTATCAAAATAAATTTCTTGTTGATGCGAGAATATTTTTATTTTATATGATTTATATCTTATATAAATTTATTGAATAACTATTGTTGAAAGACTTAATTATAAATGGTATAAATAAAAAATTATTAAAAAAAGATAATGAAATTATATGATTCATGTGATAAAACCAATAAATTTTTCTCAAATTATATTGATGAATATTTTTCGGACATTAAATTATGGACACCTATTTCAATCCATCATTAAAGTGGAATTAGTTTATTCTCCACCGTGATAAAATTTCATGAAAGATATTATAGTAAGGTAAATTGTTTTCATTAATTGATAATTGTCCACATTAGAGGAATTTAATTTACAATGAAACTATCTCTATAGGATCAAGAGACAAATATTTTTTGTATATAGCTAAGGAGGAATCATCATAATCCAATTATGGTAATTCAGTTAACAATGATCCTTATAACTAGGTAATCTTTTGAATCAAAATAAAGTTAATATAAAACATGATATGGCTATGAAAACCACCTAAATGTTCAAAAATATACTAATTATGAAATATTACCCAAATAAAAATGGTATAATTTTATAATTTATGAAATATTCATCAGGAAATTAAATATTAGGAATGGGAGGAATTACCTACATTAATTTTTTTAAAAAACACAAAGATGTCTATTTTAAAAAATGAAATTTAAAAATTCATGAATATTCAGTGATAATAATAAAATATATTCATTTTTACGTAGATTAACCATTATAATTAAATCATTGTGTATTATGAGATATTTAAATAAAAGGTGATAATTTGATATAAGAAAAACTTATATCGATCATGTCTTCTATGAATTTTCACATATCTATGGCAAATAAAAAATATCTATCATATTATCTTATATTAATACCATATTCAAAAAAAAATTATTTAATTTTTTAATAACAATCTACATTTATATTATATAGTATTTAACAATTTTCCAACATTAAGTGTTTATAATTTTTTCAGTTTAGAACAATTTCATTGGAGCTGTGGTAGTATTAATTTTCATCCAATCCTTCCGGTAAAAGAAAATCTGGATTAATAATGTCAACAAATTATAATTATTTATGAATAATATATTCCATTTAATGGGTGTCTCACTATTTAACCTAGAAGATAAAATTGACAATAAAAAGTCTTCAGTGATTTTCTTTACCAATGAATATTTTTTTCTTAATAATTAAGTAAAAATAGTTTTACCATTAATAAAACAAAATCAAAATAATATTTAAATATATATATCTTAAAATTACATTAATTATGTTTTTATAGTAACTTATGATATTATTTCCTAGAATTATTCCTTTAGGAGATCAAACAAAATTAAAAATGAAAATGCCATGATTAATGGTGGAATATGGGGATATATACTTGAAATATCCTTATAAAAGTAAAAAAATGATCTCATTTATTATTTATTAGAGTTATATATTATAAATATAATGTTTTTTATATGATGTTATCAGTAAGAAATACTTATATAGTATGAACAAATTGTTCTTCCTTCATAATTTGTTTTTAGAAAATAAATTTTATAATGATTGTTTTTCCTTTAAAAAATTTATCTTTTTTTTTAAATTATTATTACCCAAATCATAATAATATCCTATAAATTATATGTATTATTTAAAACATTATTATTAATATCCTTTATGGGTTTTAATTAAGATAATAAATAAATAAATTCTTGTTGGTAGTAGTATACACGTACACACAGATGATGAGGTTTTTTCATTATAAATGGGATTGACGGTTAATATGTTTAAAAATTTTAGAATCATATTAAATATATATATTTTAATAATTTATTAATTTTCCTTTTATGAAAACATTGTTTTGTGTATAAGGATACTTAACACATTACATCTTGGGGTGGTAGTCCATACCAATACACATTTCAAGTTTTAATTTCTCTTAATAGAAATTGAAATTGACCATTAATGTTTATATCATAATTTTAATAATATATTAGTATACTAAATATAATTATTTTATAATTTTATGATAGTAAAATGGAATATTTTTCATATTATGTGCACACAATTAAATATAACATAGAAAAGAGTGGTTATAAATTTGTACCTCACTTATTGGGTTCGATGATTTATAAACGCGGTTAAGAAAATAAGGGATGGTCCTTTAAGAATTAAATAAAACATTAATGGTTTATAAGAGTGTGTAAAGGAGGTATTTTTAGTTTTTGGACCTGTAAAATTGATTTTTGGTGTGAATGGATGTGAAAATGTATACATAATTCTATATGAAAAATAGATGTCATTCTTGTAAGTACAAAAATATTTATAATAACAGGAAGTCACTCTCTAGAATTGGGGATCCAAATTAGAAACATAATGTAGATAAAAAGGGTTCTGTTCTATCAGGTTATTAAAAAACATTAAAAATTATGATTATATCATATTTTATTGCGGTTTTCCGCATAAATTACAGAAAAACTGAGGCCGAAAATGATTTTTCATGTATGTTTTATAATAGAAGAACTGATATGTTTTAGAAAAACTAACATAGAAATATATATATATATATATATATATATATATTTAGAGGTATTTTCCATGTTCCATACATGAAAACCATCTTGTGAAACAATTTATAGTTTTTTAGTGGAACAACTATGGTTATATTATACAAATCACGTGAGATATTAAAAAACATATGTAATAAATCATCGTTTTGAAAGTTATTATAGAGTATATAACATTTTTGACATTAAAAAAATTAAATTGAAATAAATTAAATTTTAATCCCCATTATACATCAATAGACATGATATAGATAAATTATCATTGTATACTACTTAAAATCATCACAAAATCATTCTTTTTTAGTTGTAAAATTTAAAATAATAATCACAATGTATATTATAAAGAAACTAAAGCCTAATATGGAATGTGAAATAATCCACCAGTATATTTGTATATGGATTATTTACTCTTATTTGGAATTATATAGTTTTTGGAAAAGATACATTTTTAAATAGAAACATTGGCCATGTATTCTTGATATAATGAAATTAAAGTTGAACGGAAAGGTTTATAAAAAAATGATACCTTTTGGAATTTTATATGTGTCCCATTTAAAATTATTTAAAATATAAATATTAGAAAGTTGAGTCCACAATAATTAAATAATTGAATAGAATTTTTTAAAAAATAATCTTCCAATTACAGAAATATTTTATGTACTTTCTAAAAAATGTAGTAATTATAAATTTTAATTCACCTATGATTTTACATATTTGATCATTGGCCACTCTTATACAATTTTAACTCTAATGTAATCCCATTATGTGTCTGAATATAATATATATAAACTAAATCTAAATTTTTTTATTATATATACAATTTTTTAAATATTTAGACATACTAGTTTAATACATTCTTAAAATCAGCTCACATGTCAACTTAGATAGTGCTCAACTAGTACATTCCCTTCTCCATTAGAGATAAACCCAAAATATAATATCCACTAATGTAAAAAAAATTATTAGTTATTTAATTAGGACACATAAAACATTACAAAATATAATTTTAATATCCTTTGATTGTACGGAAGATTCCAATACTAAATTTAATTATTTTGAAATAATTTGCAATATTAATAGTTATTTATATATCTGTAATTCATTGGTGGAATAATTTTTTGGTCTATAAATCCATATACTGATGTATTATCATGATACAAATTTTTTTTATAATGATAACAGATTCAAATCAAATATAACAAATAATTATTCATAAATTAAAATAACGGAATGTAATTTGATAATAAAATTACATTAATAAGACATTCATGGTTTCAAATACCAAATAATCTCTAGTTACAAGCTCCATAATATCTTCCTTTAAAATATATATAGTTCTGTTATGCTGAAAAAGTTTATGATATACAAGAATCCAATAAAAATCTACCAAAATATTTTAATATGTGGATAAAATATCAAGTCTAGAATATGAATAATGTATTTTCATAAAACCGTTTAATTGTTTTTGTCTACACATTATGAATATACCTTTAAATTATTACTTTAAAAAAATTGATAAAAATTTAATGTTTAAATTGATATAAAATTTTTAACACCAATATTAAATAATTGAGATAATGTCACGAACCAAGATGTGGTTCCATCCAACAAAACATCCAACCTTGTATGAGATTTGGCATTAATGGATTTCTAGAACCCCATGGGCTCAAAACTATTTTTTGGAATCCATGTAATCATAATGGGAAAAATTATTCCAAAATAAACTAGGATCAAATGAAATATTGAAAACATGAAAAAACCAACCAATTCATATAATTAAATAAAAAACTTGTCCAAATTCTAAAAATTATTGATAAAAATATAAATTAAATACAACACTGAGACCAACCCACACTACACAACCTCCACATGACCTCTTGGTCACCACTAACCTCATGACCAACCTACTACCAAGGCGATCACATGTACCTGAAACCTAAACAGGTAAAACAACTTAGGTATACCTACATACAATGGTATAATTAGGGTGTGAGGTTGAAAAACAAAAAATGTAATCACTAATGATTCCATGCATATCCTTTCCTGATATAGATTTCAAATACATGTTTGTAAAAAAACAAAAAAAAGTAGCATTTTAATGATTTCAAAAAACACCAACTATCTACATGTTCCCTTTTTTAAAATATTACATTGATATTTTAAAAATATGGGTTCCCTTTCTACATCCACTTTAATGAAAAATCCCAAATGACAAGCCAAACCAGACCTCAAAAACGGTATGCACATTAATTAAATGAAACCAAAAAATAGGGACAACTAACATGGAAATATCTGTCATGAAGAATAAATAAACAGAATATACATATTTTCATTCATGATAATTTTTTTAACATCCCTATTATGATCCATGCATATAATCATATCAGACTCACCAACCAAAATATGGTGCACCTCTATAGTCAATAACCAACTGGCCACTTTAAAGTAACCATTCCCATGGAACATCTCACCAAGCCCAATAATGTCAAGGGGGTACCACCCCATCTAATCGAGGTCTAAATGAAACTATCACTCAACCATCAATATGATACCAGGTAATCCCATGATAATAATAATAATAATAATTGTACTTGGAAACACATGGTATAACAACAACAATAAACTAAATCCCCACATATGACCAATTTGAGGGGAATACATCCCAAATTCTAATGGACTCAACAAAACATTCCCAGGAATAAGTCACTAGAGTGGATCTCATAATTTTTTTAGGGGTCTCAAATTTTAATCAAAGCATAAAAGCTCAATAGAAAATTCATTTCATTCACAATCATTATTAAATACCATCCATTCCTCCCACTACCAATGTTTTGTTCAATTTTCTAAATCATTTCACCATTATCATAAGGAACATACATCACACGAGTTCGAATTAAAAATTACAAACCCTCACAAGGTTTTAATTTGGAATTCACATCACGTCATATCAAAACCCATTTTCAAAGACAACGCAATGTGCCAATATGGCCATTAACATGTTCTATCTAAATACATTTAGAAATACAATTTCCAAACCAATTCCAAATTCAATATAAAACACCAAATTGACATGAAAAATTCAAAATGATATTTTATGAAAAACATTCCCCAATTTTTTTTAAAAATTACACACATTCCTAGTTTCATATAACACATTTGATGCCACTTTAATATTCACACAAAACCCAAACGTACCTTTTACAAATCAAGAAACCATTTTTTAAAAACATAATAAGAAATCACCATTCCCATGTGTGAATACCAATTTAAAATTCATAAACACTTCAAACATATCTTAAAATAAGGTTCATGTCACCTTCACATTTAAAAAACATGATTTAAGTGAACACCAAATATGTTCATTTCCACAACACCCATTTCCATTGAAAAAAACAACGATCAACACATGTGTTATTCAAAAAATATTGAAATATCCATTTTAATGAAACATCAATTTCCTATAAATCAACACTACAAGACACAGTATAACAAGTTCACCTATTAAAAAAAATTTAGATTAAATAATCCATCCATAATATTTTACCAAAAATAATTATACAAAAAATAGGCATCAAAACCACACATCATTCCCAATATATAATTTAAACCATGTTACCAAAATATGACCAAGGATAAATACCAACCAATGTGATCAATTTAATTTATTTAATATAATGGGAATTCCATCAAACACGTTTCATGAAATCAAATATATAAAAAATTAAGGTAACCATTTGAAAAACATTTATCATTAACTCTCTATAAAAAAACACCAAATAAACTCATACCATCACATTAAATGAATGTTTATATTGTTTTATAACTATTAAAGGAATGATAAAGCTTTAACATATTGTGTTATGAAGGAAATATAAGGAAACACCTAGCTCCACAATGTGTGAATGCAAAGAAACATCCATAGATAGAGGAATACACCCCAAGAGTGAATCTAGACCCCATGGAACCAATGAAAATGAAACCAACATCAACCATCACACATAGGGATCAAAAAAAAAATAAAAACCACAGCATTAACCACTAATAATCAATAGATAATGAAGAGGAGAAGAAGAAATTTACTATGAATCAAAAGGAATCTCACCTTAAAACCTACAAGGGTGTCACAAATGAATGGAGGGAAGGAGAGGAAGAGATTGGAGAACCACATAGTGTACAATGTCCGAGTAAGGGAGGAGAAACATGAATTAGGTAAAAAAATAGAGGGTTGAAAGAGTAATTTCAATCTATTAATAATCTGGGAAGCACACATGGTTTCTCCAAATTGTAGGAATCACTATTTTCCAACCATATGCCATAAACTGGACTAAATGGGAACCAAAAATAGTTTTTTCACATGATTTCCCAAACCATGAACCAATAATTCTAAATGCAAATTCAAAGATTACAGAACCTCCAACTTGTAATGTACATTGTTTCCCAAACCATTTGTAACTCGTGCTACCAACACATGGAAACAAAAAACATGCAACACAATTTAATATAAAAGGTTCATGGTTTATCATAATAATGTACCAACCATGTACCACATATAGTCACACCCAAAAATCACCAATTATCTATAAAAACTCAAGATGATAATATAGGAAACATCTTGAACCTCCACCAGAATATCCAAAGCTATGAGAAAATTAAAATAATGGAATTTCCAAGGCCAAAGTGTGCCAATTATCTATACCAAAAACACATTCTTCCCCAAAAAGTAACCTTGATATAAGATAAACAACTCATGATCCCAAAAATCCACAAGAAAAAAAAAACAAGAACATTGGGTGATATTTCACCTCACAAGTCACACCTCAAAATTTATAGATAACAATAAACGAAAATAACAATAGGAGAATGTGATACATTTCTTCCCACCATAACTAATCGACTAAAAAATGATATTAAAACCCAAAACACTTACATTGACACAAGAATCCCACTTCAATAAAAACACTAAACTCCCTAGATGAAACAGAAATCCCCAATTCAAGGGGTAACCCATATAAGATATCCAATTAAATTAGTGACCCAAAATAAAAATTCCAAAAATATATAATTGTATTAAAATCCAAATGAGAAAATATTAAATTAAAAACTAACCCTATATGGGATAATTAGTCCCCATAAGAAAGAAATGAATTATGGACCCATATCTGGATAGACATAACCACTCAGATCATGAAGGAAAATTTCCATCACACTTTTAAAAAGAAATGATGAACATAAAATGGTAATAAAACTAAAAAAAGTAATATTAAAACATCCCCACCTTAACATTGGTTAAATTTATAGTATAAGGTTACCCACACCCTAATAAATTCCTAATGCCAAGGGAACTTAAATCTAAAGCCAATAGATAGATCCCTGATATATAGATCATCTACTACCTCACAGTTAGGAGCTAACATCCTCTATTCAAGACTTATTCTATAGTGAAAATTTTGTAAAAAACTTTTCATGGTTACCCAAATGGAATTAATGATGATAGGTCTTCAGAGGATTATGAAAATACGTCATTGAGTCCCCAAACTGACCTCACTAAAAACAGATGATAAAATGGTCTAACAAAGTTGAATTCAGAATATGTTTTCTATCCTCAAAAAAGAAACATGATTTTATAGTTTATTTAAAATACCTCATTCTCCTTGTATCCAATCCCAAAAATTTTGTATTATCACCCTGTGTTTCTTATATATAATATTCTATATGATAATAAGTGTAAAATATATAATTGTAATAACATTTAATTATAATTAAAATAATAATAAACATAATTTCCACAATTTCATCCCGTAATTTAGATAATGTAACTATTTCCAAATTTATCCTTTCAGAATCAATGAAATATATTTTTCGTTTTTGCATAAAACAGAAAATAAATAATCAATATAGAATTTAGACCCCTAGGAATATCATTTAAATCAACACCATTTAGTGACATCTGATTCCATCTATGGTCTAATAATAATTTTGATACAAACATTCTACTACATTTAACAACCCTCAATGAATTATATCACCCAATGGATGTATAAGGACCCTCTAAAGAAGTTTGAGGAAGCACCAAACATGAGTATGTGTATGTTCCTCCCTAGGTGTATGTGTATCGTCCACTATATAAGATCATGGTTAATCATAAATATCATCACCTATTATCCTAAAAATTAAAGTAAAAAATAATTAGTAAAAAATATACAAATCAAACTATTATATATAATATTAAATTTTTGTTGGAAAATGATCACAGAAAAAATAAATTAAACTAAAAAACATTTTAATTAATACTTAAGAGAAATTATATGATCATTAATGAGAAATTAAATATAATAAAATAATTATTAAAACACCAACTATTATATAAATTTTAGAATAAAAAATTTAAAATGTTAAAAAAACAAAAAAATACAAAACAAACAAATATTTATCAAATTCATTACACAATATCTAATAAATTAAATGTATATTTATTTTTTTATCTAAAACATTGTAGTAATAAAAAATTCCCTAATATATTACAATATTTTTTACATTTAAATTAATATTCATTAAATATATTTTATTATACAATTATTTAATTTTAAAACACATTACATTAAAATTATTTATTTTTAATAATGTTAATAATTAAAATACATATGTAATGGTAATGAAATTAAATGTAAGTGAAAAATAAAAAATCTAATCTAATTATATTTTATTAACATATTCATTATATTATGTGTTTTAATAAAAAAAATTAAAAAACATTTTATAAAATTGGAAAAAATGAAATATTAAATATGTGTTACCTGTAATATGAGAAAACTAGTAAAGGATTGTTTTCCAAAATTCTATCATTATGATAGTTTCGTATGGATCAAATTTTTTCTATAAAATCATCAACATCAATATTTTATGTTAAATTGTATTTGGATGTTGGGATTTAAAAAAATTCAATATCATTACCTATATTTATATCAACAACATATTATTTTTTCCTATTCAAAATATAGACCAATTCATATCATATAGATCAATAATATTGAATTTTTTGTCACATGTTTATAGGTTAAAATGATTAGTTGTGCATTCCAATCTATTCAAATAAAATTATTTATACACAATTAATTGAGTATGGAACTATTTTCATTGATATCCAATTTGTATTTATGCATTAATAAATTAAATTTAATGTTATCCACATCCAATATTATTTTAATGACTGTTTTATATGAACATTGTGTGTAGATTGGGTTGTTTTTTTTCTATTGATAAGAGAATTTATTTTTGGAAGACCAATACACGGATATTATGAACCAAACTTATATTATATAGAAATTTTATATGAAATGTATATACATAATGTCATACACACACCATGTTATCAAATTTATACATGGACCACTGACTAACCATCTCAATGTTCTTGATGCATGAGATATTCCCCACGATGTATCATTAAAACATGTAAAAAAGCATTCATATTCTCAATAAAAATCCACATATATTTCATATTTATATGAAATTGGTTAAATACAGTAATATGTAATGTTATATATGTCTTAGAATCATCTATTTTTTTCATCATTTATTAAATTATATTCTTTATTACATCAATTATGAATGATTTTAGGTATTTATCCTTGGATCCCATTCAAAAATAATTTATATGATCACAGTGAGATGTATTCAAACCGATATCCCCACTATGTATAATTCACCTTTTCAAAACTCTATAACAATCCAATAAATATACATATCAACAATGAAGGCTTCATGTCATTATGTATTATTCAGAAATCCTTTTAATATTATAATATTACTCTCTAAAGGATATATCCAACGTAGATACATTGATTTGAAAATAATTATTTCTCCCAGAAATTGAACCTCTTAATGAATAATAATATCAAAAAAACCAAGGGGAAATACATTTCCAGTTAAAAAAGATTATAAATAGAGACAATATTCAAAATTTTCCATTAATTTATATAAATTTATATTCTACAAATAGAATTGAAAAAACTAACACATGTTTACAATTTTCATTCTGACATGGCTGAGAAATATCACACACAATGGAATAAGATTGAGTTTTTTTTCTCATGATGTGACAATCAAGGAATTTCATAACAACCAGCTTCAACTATTTTTTTAACAAAAATTTATTTAAATCTAAAAAATGGCCTTTCAGTACTTTGATACCATGAATACATATAAAAATGAAACATTATTCCTCTTTGATAATATCTCACAAGACATGATTCCAAATGTTCATCTTCAATTAAGAGATGGAGCATACTCTAAAAGTATTCCAATTATGTAGAAATTCAATAATTCATTGAATCAATCTATATTAATTCCATTAATTTATAACAGTATTTGAATTTTTATTCCATAGATATTATTCTCTCTATGAAATAAATCAATTTTATGTTTTATGTCATGATATATATAATATTAAAAATAAAAAATGATGACTTCTTCATTCAGATGTTTCTATAATGACTTATTTTTTTAAAATTTTTTATATGACATCAATGTTTTTAGCCATCTCACAATATAATTTAGTTGAAAAGGATGTTTATAATTAACAAACTCTTATGATTTGTTGAATGAATATTTTAATCATTGATAAGAGTTTTCTAGAGAATAAAACCTTCGATCAACCATGTATATTGATTTTTCCCATGTTGGAGTTGATTATATGAATATTTTTCATCAAAAATTGTATAATCATTATGTACCTTAACACATTATGTAGAATCATTTCCATAAAAGGGATTTTGTTTATAATGAACAAAAATATTTAATGTAATTGAAATTCATTCATTTTATATGAATAATATAATCTATTTCGATCCACCCTTAAATGATTAAAATAATTAATTAATAGTGATAAGAAAAAAGCAATATCAATTCAAGGATCTCTTTGTCCTAAAAAATAAAATTGATATGATATATTTCTACATCATTGAAAATTTTAGAAATATGTTATATATTTCCATTAAAACAGGCCATTATTTATATCGTCTACAAATGATTCGATATGGATTCATTTCAATTGTTCATTGTACATATTATATATTTCTAACTTCAACTTCTACATTAGAACATTGTTTATCAAATTTCACTCAATATGGATAATAATTAAGATAATTTACTGTTATATGATATATTTTCACACATATATTAAATTTTATCCTTCTATCATCACATAAATTTTAAAATATAATTTTAAAAAGAGGAATTTTGGGAATATAAAAAATTTTATTGGAAATCTTCGTATCATTGCTAAATCAAAATATGATTTTTCCTTCAACTAATTTCATGTCATATGGAATTTTCAACACTCTAACTTTCCTTTATATTCATTCTTATAAAGAAAAAAGTCAATAAGGAAGGAATCTATCTTATTTTATCCCAAACCCATGGGGAATAATATTTTTCTTCACATTATAATGTGTATCATGAAGATTTATTTCCTTGAGTAGTAAGTCTATTGATAATTATAGAAACATGATAAGATTATTATCACTCAATCAATTTTATTCTTTAAGTAAATTAAGGAATAATTTTTTTTTAAAAAAAATCTATAAAACTTGTATATGATTGTTTTTCAGAATAACAAAATAGGTTCTCAATTATCGATTCATTGTCTTATGCATAGACATCAATATAATTAATCATATTTTTTTTTCAAACTTATCATCTTCAAAACCATTATAATAAAAATATCTATAATTCATCCAAGTTGAACATTACCAAATAAAATTACTTTAACATAGATTAAAAACATGAAACAATTCATGATTATTGATTTTAATGATATTTAACATCATTATATTTCATCATTTCATTAAAGGACATGATAACATGTCATTTATTGGATCATTTCATTTATAAATTTCTAATAAATCATCGATGTTTTCCACATATCCATATATTTTTTTGTAGTGTATTAATCCAACTATAATTAATTATTACCTACACACAATATCATGATTTCAAAATATTCAATTATATAATAAATTAAATTTCGTAATATATTTAATAAATTATAATTTTAAAATATCACAAAATTATACAAAAAATAAATGAAATACTACATATATGACATAAAAAGGTTGTTTTATTATTTATTCATTTCCAATTTTATAATATATAATTTTCTATAATTTTCAAAAAAAAATTACATCATACATTTCATTAGTATGTTAAAGATTAGTACATCTCGACAACAGAAATATCCAAAACATTTAGATGTCACAATTAAATAAACCACAACAAATTTATCAGCAATATAATATAGAAATGAGTATTCCATATAAAAAATATGTTTTAATGTTTTTATAGAAAAAATGTCACCATTTATAATAATTTCAACCTGTAATACAAATTTATAAGCCTATTTTTTAAAAATGATACCAAAATAAAATAAATTATGAGGAAGGATAAAAATAGAAAAAATGAGAAAAATAAGAATCAAAATCAATATCAATACACATTTTAATGTGACATATACAATGTTGACCCCATTCTAAAATGAAAAAAAGAAGGAAATTATCTACAAAATACGATAAATTATTTCATATAACAATATATTATAGACAAGTGAAACATGATTAACATAACGTTAATGACCATTGAAAAAAAATAATTATAACCACAAGATTTATTACTGTAAAAAAAATAAATTATACATTAATAAATAGTATAATATATAAAATTATTATTAAATAAATATATATAAAAATTAACATTCCTGGATCTTACGGTTAATATGATTTTAAATGATAAAATAATTTATTTTAAATAATATGAATTTTCATATGATTTCCATAAAAAATGGAAAATTAATAATCTCCAAAAAAATCCACAGATATTAAATATCACAATATATATTTAATATTGTTTAAGTTTTTATTATTTTTGTATATAAAAATTTAACAAAAAATTATGGAAAAATATAAGGGTTATTTGTTTAAATACAAAAACATAGTAGAATATTATATTTGTAAAAATTAATTTCATATTAGGATTTAATACAAAGACAAAGGGTGTTTTAAAATTTGTATAATAAATAAAAAAATTTGTTTTATGAGATTATTAGATACATATAATTCATAATTTCATGATAAAGTAAAAAAATTATGAATTATAGTTGTGTTATATTTCGTACATAAATTACAAAATACTTGAAATGGATGAATAAATTGAACAAAAAATTTAATTAATGAGTAGATTAAAATTTATTAGCAGAAATAGAGATCCTTTAAAAAATAAAACCAAAACAAAATTCGTAAATTAAAACTTAAATTGATTCATTGAAAATAAAAAAAAATAAAGTGGAACTCCAAATAAATACCAGATGAGGGATGGATGATAATTCAGTGATAATGGAAATACTAAATTGATAGTGAGAAAAAAGTGGATGATGATGGATGATGGTTAATGATAGTGAAAATATACAATTAATGTTACTATAATTCACTTAATAATGAAACAAGGGGTTAGGGTTCACCCTGCGATATTAATGATACCAACTTCTGAAGGAATAATGATCCCAAAATGAGTCAATGTGACATTTCATAAAATATAAAAATGATTATATTGTTTGTTTTTCAAAAAAATATGACAAAAAATTAATTCCAAATTTTAAGTATCTCATAGTAAAATGAAATTAAAAATATTATAAGCATATAACCAATTAAAGAAAAATATGCGTCTATTTCATTTCAGCTATTTTAAATTTGATTAATAAAATGGAATTTTTTATAAATTATAAATAACAGAACAAGTAAAACTTCATGAAAACTTTAATTTCTACTAGTGATATGTGGATTTTATATGTTCATGACATGATGCATGGAAATTTTATTATTTCAAAATTGTTAATTTCCATACTATCATGTTTGTTCCAATGAAATGTGTTTTTATATATACGGAGGGATTTTTAAACTTCCATGACACATGTCTTTGATTGTTCTCCTTGTTTATTTTTTACTATTTCATGTTACTTCACACTTATACCATGGAATAAGTATTTTTATTAGACATACATATTATTAAATCATGTATTATAGACAAATGATTTTTTTAATTTTTCATTTTTTAAGATATTTATCATATTCTCATTTTTTCTCATATTCTTGTGAACTAACCAATGATGGCATGTTGATAGTTCTTCGTTTTTTCAGTGATTAAGATCACCCATTTCTTTTGTATTTTTAACATAGTTTATAAATACATTAATATTATATGAGATATCGTGGAGTGGTTCTATTGTGAATAGAATATAGAGGAATTGTAAAATGTATATTAATATATGATATCCATATGGTTAATCCATAATGAGGATTATCCTTTAGATAATTGATTTTTTTATCAATTTTAAATACGTCTTATCTAAAAAATGTAGTAAATTTAATTTTTTTCTATTATAGTTTTTCACCATACCAATGACCCTTAATAAGTTCCTCACAATTATATATAGTGTGTGATTCAAGAAAAATATCATCATGTTAAATATGGACAATGTTTATTAAGAACATAATTATATTAAAATTATAATAGTGTTTTAAAATAACAATTTTATCATTTTAAAAAGTGCTAAACAATTGAGTCATATTGATGTTACTTTTTTAGGAAAGGCAATTTTAAAAATTTTCAATGATGGAATTTTAAAAAATAATATCTAGAAACAAATCCATGTAATGAAGCCCAAAACAATATTTAATTGTTTAATAAATATTACGTGAAAACCCTGAAAAAAATTACTTTTAAATAGTAAAATAAATAAGACATCTTTAGGTAGATATAATTTTAATAAACATTAAATGTTGAGTATATGGTGAACGAAATGAATTTGAAAGTATAGAAAAATATTCTATTAATATTTTTTAAAACCATTATTGAAAACCAACATCCAGATATGCTTAGAAAATATTCCTCTTCAAAAGTGGATATGTGAATTATAAAGTTCACATGAGATAATACTAAGCAATGATTACAATAATAATAGTGAAATTTGGTGAATAAGGAAAATATAATAAAATCTTGTGAGACCACTATTAATGATAATAGCAATTGTTCTATATTATGATTAAATTTAATAGGAATAAATTCCAATACTAAAATTTGTTGAATTAAAATATCATTATACCAATCGATAGAGTTAATATACCCAGAAAAGAATTCATCTATTAGAATAAATCATTTATTGAAGAATTGTTTATATATAAAAATCATTCTAACTCAATGAAGATAGATGAGTAAAAAATGAGACATAAAACCTCAATATCTATTAAATTTAAGGTAATTAAAAAAGGAACATAATATTTCCCATCCATTATTGTCTTGAATTTGTGACTTTTATTTAAATAACATAATTAAAATATTACTTCACAATACATTCCTATGATTATTTTTGATTGTAGTATGGGATAATATGACAAATAAATTTCTATTAAAACAAATATCTTTTTAACAATTATACTTTCTCACACTATAGGAGGAATTTACAAATCTATGCAATTTCTTTAATTTACCCAATAAAATTCTCCACAAATGAAACCCTAAATGATTTGAGATTCTTTACATATTTTTTATTAACAAGGACATGGAAACCTAATAAAGGGGTGACCTTGAAAGCATTACAAGGATAAACACAATAAAAGACAACAAATGATCATAAGTTATTATAATAAGAGGATATGGGAACAATTATGAATATGTAAGTATATCATACCACATAAAACATATATCTGAATGTGTCGGTCTTGGCATAATGCTTTCCATAATATTGGACTTGAATCAAAATGGTGGGAGAATATATATCAACCATCAAAGTCCTATAGAGTGTAAAATATGAAAGTGAATATGAAATATTGTACTAAATATCTTGTAATTAAAAATTATAGATATAAAACAATCATATTCATTAAAATCATAACATAGTAGATTGATTATAAAAAAAATTCTATTACTAGTTTATTCCTCAACCACTTGTTTCCCTTAGTGTATTGGTTTTTAAAAACATTTTATTCTTAACGGATTGGGCTATAATCACTTGTTTCATTTTGTAGATTGAGTCATCAAAACTCATTAAACTGTACCTCATGATATATGTAACCTTTAAAAAAATAAACTGGTGGCCGGTATAGGACCCCACTTATCATTATCCAAACATATGAGTTTCATTAAAAATAATATCATAAAAATCAATAATATGAAATTAGTTCTAATATACCAATCAATAGTAATCTTATATAAAAATTCATTATAATTACATCAATAATAAAAACATGGTATCCATGATGAAAATAGACATTATTCCAGTGGTATATAGTTAAATTGTTGGTAATTAGGATTCAAATAGGATAATAAATTATAAAATACTTAATAATTATAGATATGTGGTATAATGTTAGTTCTTTAATTTCCCACAATCAATCGATTTATGGAATGTAAGTGACCACCCACAAATAATTGTAATCGAAAATAATGTATTTTTTGTTAAACTATAACATCCCATAACTGATAAATCAAGTACGTTCCTTAACTCATCATGGTATTCATTTTTTTATTGTTTGTAAAGGATAGATATGTAATTGGGAGGATACACATAATGACGATGTCAGATATTTTTTGGACTTTCAATAATAACCATCTCTTTCTGGATGATGTAGAAGGCTTTCACACCATATAACAAGGATACACATTGTGTAACTATTGTTGGGTAGAATAAATGAAAGGGGATTCATGTTGTGAAATTTTACACATGGTAAATAGTAGTTTCACATTGATAATTTTTTAAATAATTTATTTCTAATCCAAGGTGATAGATTTATTGGTGTACTTAAACACTATGAATTTCACTAATTGAAACAATATTATACGTCATGAAGTGTCATGTATACTTTTTTTAAAATTTGGATAGTGTCTATTTTGGTATCAGTTATTTTCTCTAGTCCTTTGGATCTTGAACTAGATCTCTTCCCAAGGATTTTAGGAGACTCTATTCAATTTAGATAGATCCATTTCATATTAGATCTTCATTGTCGTTTTGGTGCAACTGTATAGGTAATTGATATTTTTTCTTAATCATTTCTATTGATAATGGTGGAACACTGGGTTTAAATATGCGATATGGTGGCCGAAGTTGGTGATTCTTCATGTCTTCTTGTAGATCCTTTGGGATATCTCATTCTTGAGTCCATTAATTGGTTATTTTTGGTTTCTATAATGTTTTTTATTTAGGTATGTGGTGTTTTCCATTTTCATAGACCCCTTGTTTTCTATGATGGATCAATATTGAGCTATGGATAATATTATAGGGACTTCATTTTATTCATTAGAATTTCAATTTTGATGGATCTCATTATGTGGGTGTGCAACATCATGTTTAAGGAATTTGGTTCCCTCTATATACATTGATATTTAGACCAATTTCTATTTCATTATAAATTTATTTATAAAATTGGAAAGAATGTTTGTGTGTGTTGAAATAGGGGTTTTGAATAGAAATGATTTTCTCTATTTTTTTAAATAAAAAGGAAATTGGTACATTTGAAACATTATATTTGATTTGAGAAAATGAGCAGATGGGTTACCTTGTGTACTTAGGTGGGAGGTATATCTTGAGGACATCATTTAAGTTTTTTGATTATCAAGAAGTTTTCTCATAGGGATTTCTTCTGTTTCCTAGCCTCATGGTTGTAGTGAAGGTATATTGACATTTTAGTGTGGGGGGGGGGGTATTCAGTGGGTATTTCTATACTTCCTTGGGTTGTGTTCTAGGAAATGTATTGTGAACAATATTTATTATGGTATAAGTACTCTCCTAGTCTGAAAATTACTATTCATTGGTACTGATGCTTGTGCTATCAATTCTATTCTATACTACTTGTCATTTTACATTAGACATGATGTGAATGTTATACCTACATTTTTTAGAACTGTGAAAATCGATATGTTTACCACGTTTTCTACAAAATTTCCTTAGTAAATATCATAAAATTATTTATTTTAAATAAGATTACAAGAATTTTTATATAGAGAATTGATATGGAACACCTGGGAGGGATCCTACTGGGCCAATTATCTCACACCCTATGTACCACGTTAGGGGTTCCTAGACCATTGTATGTATTCCAATATAGGTAAATGAAAGGAGCTTCAATGAGGTGGTGAGGATCATGCCAGCTTGTACTGGGTAGTTGGTGGAAATATTGTTGGAGGTCATCCATGATGTTGCATAGAGTTGTTTTTTTATCAATGTATTTGGACTTGTCTTCAGATCTTGGACTACATTTGCAGATGTTCATTTCTGATATCCTTTTATGTTTATATAATATATATATTCTTTTACACTTTTGATGTATTTTTAATTACGTTTGTACATATATTCCATGTTTCTGATAATGTTGGGTGGAATCATTCCATATATTGTGTTGTTCAATGATCAGGTTCTTGTCACAAGCCCAGGGTAATCAGGAATACCTTTCGATTATGTAACAGACTAGTTAAGGTTCTAGTATGGAGGGTACCATGGTTTTGTTCCTAATAATTTTGTATCAAACTGGGTCTTTCCACAAGATTCCTTTTATTGAGATGTTTGTTAGAGTGGATATAATATTATCAGGACCTATAAGGTATGCAGTGGTAAGTTCCTAGCCATCACTTATTATAATGAGACTCGGGTTTCTAGTGGATGTTGGGACGTGTGCCTCTAGAGTTGGGATTAGTTTTAACTATCATTTTATACTTATGGGTTTTATAGTTTGAATTTATATTTAATATATTGTCTTATTGTTCTCATGATTTAGTGTGCATCAATATACTTTTGAGAAGTATTCCTCGTGCTTCCTAGGGGGCTGTAGTTGTGGATTATCATTGAAATACACATATAGATCTTATTATCTTAGATACTATAATATGGGTAGTCCATACCAATGATTAGGATATTGCCTGATTTTATAATTATTTTGTTAAGGTATAAACATGAGCCCTGTGAGAGATAGATCGACCACAAGAATTATTATGTAAGAACCCATTATCCTATAAAGGAATGGATAAACCTCAAGAGGAATTGGACTTTATAGTAAGAGTCGATCAGATATTCGACTTTTTGGAATCACATATGAATATCAGGTTATAGTGTGAATCATTCAGGATTGAGGGTTTCGGTATGTGAATGTCATATTCCATAGTGTAGGAAGAAAATCATGTGGAATTTTATTGGAAGAAATTCAGAATCATGACAATTCAATAGTTTTTTTCTGAGTCCTTGATTGAAGAAATATATTTAGAGATCCTATAATTACAATATGGAGAGTGTTCTATGCGATCATACAATTACTAATTTTCAAGGCTTGTCTGCTTTTCCCTAATAATAGTGAGGAATGACCAGTTAAAGGATCACAAGTACCTAAACTGTTTGTGATTAGATAACATATAATAGGGGTTAAGGATGAAACATCTACAGATTTGGATATGGTATACATTTCTATGATGGAAGTCGCGGATTTTGATGTCAAGGATGGTTTTTATCACCCTTATGTTCCATCTGTTGGTAATTGTAGTGGTTTTTATTAGATGAAAATGATGTAGAAAGATTACCACATAATTGGTGGAGGTGGGTCTCAGTAGTGACTATCCTCTTCATTGTCGGTTGTTTCTGGAAATGTTCCTCTAACATGATATAAATATAGGAAGGAGGGACACATGATAAATTCTTATTCTATTCCCATGAAGATGTTTAAAAGCTATGGATACATTGGTAACATAAAATGATTCTGTCATGCTATGACAACTCCACATTAGGTTCACGGATTCATAGATCCAAAGACTATTGCAGTGAAGTTAGAAGCATCAAATATTTTAGGTATGTAGCCATAGGCTTCAAGAGAGAAGTATTTTCATGTAGTAGATGAGTTTTTAGTAGAAATGGATTCATGTCTATAATCATTGAGAGGTACAATACATATTATATCTTCATTATAAATTCCTTTATTTGATATTGGGGCCTCAAAATCTTTTATATATGCTTGTTTTTTTATATTATTAATCAACCAACATAACATATATCCTTTAGAATGAAGTTAGAGACACCTCTATAAAAAAGTAAAGAGTAAGGGTTTATGTGTATTTAGTATTCATTATTGTTTACCAATACATAGTTGGTCTGGGATTTTATCATTCTTAATCTGGATCTGTTTGAAATTATTATCATTATGGATTGTCTTGTAACTCATTGAGTTGAAGTTTATTTTTATCATTAGTGTGTTTCATTTCATGTAGCTGATGGGATATCTCATGATTTTTTGGGGGAGTGGGACCTGATAACAGGTCGTGCAGTGCCATCCTTGCCCGATGTTCAGGAGTTTTCTATCTACAATTGTGGTTGAGAATGATTACATCTTCCCTATCATTGATCTCATGTCATTATTCAGGTCATTTGTGATGTTTTCCCAGATAAATACTCCAGTCAACCTCTAGATAGAGTTGTAGAGTTTACAGTTGACTTGGTTGTAGGAACACAGTCGATAATGATACATTCGTATCATATTGTACCTGTGTAGCTGAAAGGGCTCCAGATATTTCTATAGGGCCTATTTAAAAAAGGTTTCATTCTCCCAAGCATTTCACAATGGTTAGCCATTGTTCTATTTTCCAAGAAATAAGATGGTTCACTTTTGTTAAGTGTCTACTATCGAATTTTGAACAAGGTGATGGTTCAGAAAAAAAATATTCCTCCATGCATTGATGATTTCTTGATCCATTAAAAGCAGGAAAGTGGTTGTTGAATATTTAGCTTAGATCAGGTTATCATTATCTTAGTGTTTGGGAGTATAGTATAATAATTAATTATTTAGGAAAAGGTATATCCACTATAAATATCTTGCGATTCATGTTGGTATATCTAATACTCTGAATGTAATTATGGATTTGATGAATCATATATTCCATCAATATCTTGAAACTATTGTTATTGTTTTTTGGATGATTTTATGGTTTATTCGAAATCTAGGTGTGATCATGAGGACCATCCGAGATTTTTTTCATGAAATTCTGATAAACTACCCTCTGTATGGAATGATTTTGATGTTTAGTTTCAGGATTCCTGAATTTATGTTCTTAGGGAACAATAATTTGGTTCATGGATTATTAGTTTGTCTTAAGATGGTGATGGTTGTTTGGTCCTAGAAGGAACCACATAATGACTTTATGATATGATGCTTCCTTGGTCATGTTGGGTACTACCGATTATTTTCAATGCATGTAACTATGTTAGAGTCATCTTCCACTAGTATTACAAAAAACTGGGGAAATTTACATGGGATATGAAGTGTCATCCCTCTATGGATGATCTAAATAAATTATAAAATCAGCTCATATTCTGACCTTACATGATCTAGGTAAGAGATGTATGGTGTTCTATGATGCATTGGGTACTAGAATCAGATGTGTAATAATGTAGGATGATCAAGTGGTATCATTTCTCTCTTTAGTTTCTAATTTATGAAAATAATTACCATAGGCACAATTTATAGCTTTTTATAGTCATTCATGAGCTCAAATATTAGCAGCACTATTTTTTCAGTGAAAGGTTCAAAATCTTTTCGATAATTTTTTTTAATCTATATCTTTTATAAAGAAATCCTTAATATCAGGATAAGATGTTATTTAAGAAACTGTCAGATGTTTGGAATTAATAACACCTACACCCCAAAAAGGGACAAGTCATTGCAGAGACTCTTATCATGAAATTACCATCACTAGATGTTATGGAATTGAAGGAGGAGTAAAAACATATGGGGATTTTTACTTCGTCACACTTAGATACTAAAAAAGATGTATTAGGGATGGTTCTAACCAGTGTTTAGATATCATAATATCTCATTGAGCATATTTTTTGTATTCAGTAGCAAGATGATGTGTTTCAAAATACTCAAGAAAGCCTTTACGTTGGAGAGACTATTTATTTCTTGTCTATTTTATCAGATTTTATGATCCACAAGGGGAAGTGGGTTGTCATCACGACATATGTATGATGTCTAATCGTGTTTTACTATCACAACTCGTCATGGGTTAGTCATCTACGAACTAAAAAGATGTATTATGAAAAGATGTGGTGATTCTGGTGGCATGGTATGGTGTGTGACATCATGGGGTTTGTGTCCCACTATTACACCTACCAATGGTTAAAGGTAGAGAACATGAATCCTCAGGGTTTACATCATCCTCTTTCTGTGCCGACATAGAAATGGGATGAGGAAACCATAGATTTTATTATAAGACTACCATACAATCACTGAGGGGTGGAATGTTATTTTAGTGGTTGTTGATTGGTTCACAAAGTCTAATAATTTCATTCCGATCAAAGGCACCACTCAAGATGATGATCATTGTAAGATGTCTATACAGTATACTATAAGGTTACACAAGATTCTTTCTACCATTATATCGAAAGGTATTCTAGGTGTACCTCAAGTTTCTAGTGGAGTATTAAAGAGGAAATGGGAACTTAGGTCATTTTGAAAACATCTTACTATCGATATATAAGAGTTCATATAGAGAATCAGATTTAGATCCTAGAGGAAATTCTATGTTTTCATGTCTTGTATTTTTGATTATCATCAAATAGTCATCTGGAACTATTTGATACTGTTTATAATAAAAGTTACCATTCATCAATCAGGATAGATCCCTTATAGGAATTTTATTTTCTCCCTTATATGACATCTATTCTTTTTCATGAGGTGGATGAGATATCTTATGAGGGACCATGTTTTCTTCAGGACACATCAAAAACTATTAAATATGCACATTTGTGTCTTATTATAACCTAGATCAAAAAAATCTAATGTGGCTTAGTGGTGTATTACATTGTAGTTTTCTGTTAGTGATTGGATTTTAATGAATGGTTCTCCATAGTAATGTCACCATCAACTTGGTAATAAGTGAAAGATAGCTTAAAGATATGTTGGTCCATTTGAGGTCACTGACCATCTTGTAAAAATTTCCTATCATTTAACTATTTTAGTTCATTTTATGGGTATTAATGATGATTTCATACATGTATCACCTTTGGAAATACCATCCTAATCATGGTCAAGATATTTGTGGTGTGGAAATTGTGTTTGAGCCATATTTTATTATTTGGAAGAAACTAGTTGAGATTATTGACTCTCAGGTGGATTTCTTGTTTGGGAAGTCGATTCTATTTGTAGGAGTAATATGGAAACAATGATCTGATTCTCATGGGGCTTGGGAACATGAGTAATTGATGAGGCAGTAGTGGCCTCATCTTCTTATAGGTATTTTTTCATTCACATGACATCATGGGGATGTAATTTTTTTTATGGTGGGGTGTTTATAAAATCCCATTATATATTTTATAGGTACATTGTTCACTTTAACATGGTTCTACTTTTTCTCATTATTTATAATGGACCGAAAAGGAATTGAGAGGATACCTATAATGTTGAATTAAGATATTTTTTAGACAAAATATATTTTTCTGTTGGATTTAGAAGGATTTCATACCCTATATCATAGATACATGTTTTCTAATTATTTTTAGGCACAAAACATGATGGGGGAAACATGTTGTAAATGTTTACACATTACGATGAGTGGTTTCATGTCGTGAATTATTTAAATAATATATTTTCAATCAGAGGTGTGAAATTTTTTTTGTACTTGAAATCTTTGGATTTTATGGTGTGTAACTGTATTACACGTAATGAAATGGCCCTATATAGAAATTGTAAAATATGTGATCGGCTATTTTCGTTTCAGTTTTTTATGGCTCTTGGATATTGACATAGAGCACTTATAGGCGATTTTTGGATACTCTTCTCCATCTTGATTGATCTTTTTAGTGTTTTATCTTTTTTTTTATTTTGATGTGTCTCTATGGGTAATTCGTATTTCTAGTTCATTATTTCAATTGATCACAGTGGAACCCTATGGTTTTGTTATTGGATTTGGGGGCCTAATTTGGTTATTATCATTGTATTCTTCAAGATACATTGGGAGAACAAATTACAGAGGCCATTTTTTTGGTTATTTGTGTTGTGGAGGATTCCATTTAATGATAATTTGATGTTTTACCATTCCAATAACCCCTTTTGTTCTATTTTGGATCAGACTTATTGTGAGGAATTGATTCGGGGGCATTTATCTTAATCATTGGGTTTTCATTGATGGGGTTTCTGTTTTGGGAGTGTTTGACTTGCGCATTGAGATAGGTGGTTCTGTATCTATAATTTGACAATTTTATTTATTTTTCTTCCATTATATATTTATTTATCTAATTGGAATGACTATTTTTCTATGTGAACAAATGGTATTTGAAGAGGAATGGTTTCTCCTTGTTTTTTATGATAAATTAAATGGAAATAGGAACATTTGAATCATTGATATTGATTTTGTGAAAATGACCACATGGGATTCCTTAAGTACATAGGTGGATGTTTTATTAAGAAGCCATCATCCATGTCTTGTGATTATTAGGATGTTTTGTCATAGGTCTTTCTAATGTTTCTAAGACCTGGTGTTCTAGGGGATGAATATTGACATTTTCTGGGATTTTACTAATGGGTTATTACTCTCCTTCCAAGGTATGTATTATAGGAACTAGATTAGGAACATTGTTTACTATTGTATGATTAGTATTCTAGTCTTACCTATTATGTCCCATGGCTCTGATGCAAATTTTGCTCCTTCTTATTTGTTCTCCATGACTTTCTGAGTTAGCCATTATATTAATGTTTTACCTGCTTTTTTTAGATTTTTTAAAAATTGAAATGTTTACCATATTTTTTATAAAATTTCTCTATTCATTATCATTCTATGTTTTATTTAAAATAATAACACAATAATTTTTTTCAGACACTTGATGTGGCACACATGTGTGGGATCCTGCTAGGGATTTTAGCTCACACCCTTCCCACCTCATTGGTGGTGCATAGAACATTTTATGACATCCAATACAGGGAATGGAAATGTTCTATAGTGATGGGATGAGGTTAATGTCAGATTTTTGTGGGTAGATAGTGGTGAGATTGTGGAGTTTCATCCATGCCATTTCATAGAGTAGTTTTTTGATTTTGTTTCATTTAGCTGGACTTTTTTTCAGATCTTTGACTACATTTAAAATTTTTAGTTTCTACTTTATTTTTTATATTATTTAATATATATATATATATATTAATTTTGTATTATGTTATATTTTTTGATCTATTGGTAAATATATTCCTTGCGTTTGATCTGGTTTGAATAAATCATCCACTCTAGTGTGTTTTTTGATGCTCGAGTGCTTTTCGCTAGCCCATGGGGGTCGAGGCCTCTCTTTAGTTATGTAACAGAACTAGTTGGGTGCTATTTTGGAGGGTAACCCATTTTGGTGTCATGAATCAACCATTTATAAGGTTGTGTGAATACCTCTCCTTTCATAAGGACTTTTCCTATGAGATTTTATAGGGCTAGATCCCAGGGATATCAAAAAAAAATTGGGCTAGGAACAAAGTGGACAATATTATGATCTTGGGCTATATTTGGCCATCACAAATGGTATCAAAGCCAATATCCATTTTATGTTCTAGTGAGTTTGATTGTCCCTTATAGTAGGGTGGATTATGGAAATCCCACATCGATGTAAGAGGATAATGGAGTAGCACATTATACATTGGTGTGGATACCTCTTGCATCATGAGATATTTTCCTATGGGAATCCTGAGGGCCAGAGCCTAGGGAAATAAAAACAATGTAGGCATGGTAAAATGTAGATGATAACATGATCATGGGATGGGATGACCTATAACATGAATGATATTAGATATTAAGTTATGGTTCTGTACCAAATATGATTTTTCATGAAAAAGGCAGTGATTAAAAATACCTCCAAATTATATGGGTATTTAATAACCCATATCGATAAACACGGTGGATGGTATAATTTGAATAAAATCCCTAACAGTTCATACATATGTAATAAAAATGTAGATAGAAAAAATACTTCTTAAGTGTTTTCAAAAACTACACTTTGTAAATTATAAATATTCATTAAATAATTTAAATGTTTTTCTTATATGTTTTCTTAAGCTGGTAGATAAATCATTTAATTTATAACCCATATAAAAATAGAGATAAATTATTATTTTTTTAAATATACATTCAGATATGATAGAACATTAAATTTAATATTTGAGGGATATTTTATCAGTGTCACAAAATGTGATGTTAGAGGTTCTTTGAAAGGATTTCTTTTTCAAAGTGGTAAAATAAATACGATGAAAAATATATAAATTTGAAAAAGAAACTTAAATTATAAATCATATAATTACACATAAGATATAAAAATAAACAGGTGGTGAATGATTATACATTTTATATAATCATATAATTTTTTTTAAAAAACCTCATTTTAAAGAGTAGTAATGCTTCATTTTCAAAATAGCAGATGGTTAAGATTAGTGTCCCATGGGATTACATGTAGAACCTCGAGTTATTGATATGTAACCATTACCTAAATCATTAACATTGTTTAAAGGTTATGTGGGATGTTGGGTGAGACATTAGAGAACTTTTTGATGATTTGGGATAAAAATGAAGGGTACATGGTTAGAAAACGGTTTGGCCAAACCATGTGTCCAAACCATGCAAGGCCAAAACTATTTCGTTGTATTTTTTGACTGAATTTGGTTCCTCCATATGATTGATATATTTCAGCCCAAATCTACCCTAGCACAAATTTTTTCTAACCCAATGGCCTATCGAGGTTCTCCCATCAATATTTAAGTGATTTGATCATGTTCATTGGAGAATCAAAGACAATTTCTTATGGCAAGTGTCTGTTCTTCAACAATTTCTTCACGGTTTCATAAATATTATCCTATTATTATCTTGTTTTCTAATATATATTCTTAGTTTGTGTATATATTATAGTATTGATTCCATATAATTTTATATCTAGTATTTTTTATGATTTGGGAGGAGATCATGGGCCGTTTCATGGAATATTGTCCTTGCTTCTTGAGGATTCTTCGACTGTTGTTGGATATCATAGAAATAAGAGAGGTGGATGAATTCAATCACATATAAACATGATTTAATTGATTATAATGAATTAAATTTTTTTTTAATTCAAATTAAATTCTGTTTTTTCTTCTATAAAATTTTTAAACTGTGTTTAGTGAATTGTTGTGAAAAAATGGGAAATTGGTTATTTTTTTGAAAAAACTATAACTTTATTAATTTAAATTGGGGGGTTTTTAAAATTATATATATTTTGAAATTATGTAAAATTTATTGATATATAATGATTCTAATATATATTTTCAATTTATAATTTCATTAATGTATTGAAATTTTATGGTTGGATGGTTTTTACTAAATAGTCCTTTTTATTGAAACATGTGTTATTGTTTGAAATTGGTTTTGGTTTTTTGAAAGAATAGAAAGCATATCATATTATATTTATAGGAATTAGTTAAATATGATAACTTTACTAGTTCAAATGGTTATATGGAACATAGGGAATAATAACCTTGTAACGACATGGTAGATTGACGAGAAACCACTCATGAGTATGGATCATTCATAAGGTTGAATGAATTTTTGGTTGTTATTTTTTGTGGATTTTTTTTAATTTATTTTTAATAAAGTGTTTTAATTCATTTTTTAAAATTTTTCATTGAGTATAACTTCCAATAAAATTGGTTCACATTGTTTATATTTATATTTAGTTAAAAACTATTTTGAGAAGTGTTTATATTTAGTTATAAACTATTTTATATAATTGTTTCTAACTCTCCTATCATTGTGACATTACTATAGAAATTTTTTTGGAAACCTAATATGTTTTATACTCAACCCTACTTTGTAACATTAGTGTTATTTTAGATTTCATCTTCCATGTTATTGGTAATGGTAGGGTGAAGTAGGTTTGTAGCACTACTTCTTAAGTCGTTGAGTTGTCTGGTGGTGGTGGAGATTGATGATGTTGGATTTTGTGGTATTTTGGGTTGTTTATTGTCATTTGATTTATATTTTTATGTTATTTTCATCTCTTGTTGTCTTCATTTGAAGCTATTTTTTGTGTATTCTTCGGTATATTAGGTTTTTGGAATTTTCATTAATTTGTTCATGCAACATATAACTGAAATGGATTGTGGTTGGTTTGTTTATTTTTTACAATTAAAATGGTAAATAATTCTCCAATAGTCATTTAAACACTTTTTTATTTATATCAAGCCTTTGGACTCTTGGGGATGTCGCCTAAGGAATAGTAATGACCCATTGTGTTCTCATTCCAATGAGAATGTGTGGGTCAACACAAATGATATTAGCTAGTTTCCTAATATATGGAACATGTATTCTTGAGTTTAATGGATCACTGGGTTAAAATAATTCATTTATATTCCATGTGCGGTATTATTATAAAATAGTAGGATTGTTAGGGCATGAAATGTATAGCATAAAAATTCGTAGCTAACCCATTTATGTTGAACTTCATTTTACAAGAGTGTCGGGTACGTAAGTCTTTTTAAAACACTAGTATGATAGTGGAGTATCATTGTAATGGGTTTAGCCAATGTTACTTGGATATCATGAATTATATATTAATTGCATACCACTATGATTTGATATCTCATTTTGAGTAATGATATATGATTCAGAGAAGTGATCATATTTAATATTATCAGGATGAGAAGTCCAATGGTGGGGAGAACGTTCCACCCCTAGTTTTTGGTATGTATCCCTTACCTGATTCCATTAATATGTTTAATGGTTATTTTTTGAATTTTGGGGGATACATTTGATTTCATATGGATGATTATGGGTGAATAATATTGATGTGCACTGTTAGCACATGGTTTGGCCAAACTGTGTAGCCATACTCGGCAAGGCCAAAACTAATTCAACAATAATGTGGATCTAATTTGGTTTGACTATATGTTCGATATATTCTGACACAAATCAACCATGAAATGATTTTTTTCTCTGCCAATGTCAACTAGAGGTTCTCCTTGTGATTTGATGCGACTTGAACATGTTCCATGGTTGCTTTAAGGTATATTATTGCGATAATTGCATGTTTATCATCGTTTTCTGCATGGTTTCTCTGATATTCTCCTCCTTTCATCAATGTTTCTCATATCTACACACCCTACGAGTAGATATAATTATTTTAGGCTAAATAAGGTTATATCTGGTCTTATCATTATAGGGTAAGAGATATTTGGTGGTTTCTTGGAATCTTGACCCAAATTTTGGAGAATTCTTTGTCTGATGTCAGTTTTCATCAAAATGGTCCATGTTTTCAGCTTTAATCTCATCAAACCTATCCAGAATTTATTTTCATACAATAAAATTATGTTTTCAATGAAAATAAAATTGTTAATTTTCTTTTGTACATTCTTGAAAACCACATTAGTGATGGGTGGTGGGAAACGTTGAAAACATGGGGTATTGTCAAAAACCCTAATTTTTAATTTTTAATGGTGGTTTTTTAAATAATGGATCTTTTGAAAATATGTAAAATTTATTTATTAAAACATTTTAAGTACATATACAGGTTTTTTAAATGATTTTATGTTTTGAAATTTGATGGTGAGAATGTTTTGAATAAACATGTGTTTTTATTTATACACGTGAAATTGTTTGAAATGTATTTTAGTTTTTGAAAAAAATTGTGTGTGTGTCATATTTAATTATTATTAATGACTTAAATATGTTAATGTACATACTTATGAAGGTTAAATGGAACCTGGGTAATAAATTCCTTCTGAATCTAGGTAGATTTATTAGAAACCGCTCATGAGTATGAAACCGTTATAATTATGCCTTCGTTTTTTGTAGTAGTTGTTTTGTTATTTTTATTGTTTTCCAATGTAGTTTATAGAATTTTTTTTAAATAATAATTTAAATGTATATCTTGATCATTTCTTGTAAGAAAATTGGTTCACATGGTGTTAGTTTATATTACTTTATAATATTTTTTTTAAAATTGATTATATTTAGTTGTAAATTATATGCAGAAATGGTTTTATATAAAATATTTTCTATAAATTTATATTACACATATATCATAGTGGAGTGTGTAGGGAATCCATTGGGGGTAATCCTATTATGTTTTATACTCACCACTTCATTGTAATTTTGGTTCATTTGTAGATGTCATTTTCATGGACGTGGGAAATGTAACAGTGCAGTAGGTTTTTAGCACTACTTCTTGAGTTGTTGAGCTATCTAGTTGTGGTGGTGCATAGAGATGGTGAATATTGGAGTCTTTTGGGATTTTTAGTTTATTTTTATGTTATCATATTATGTTATTTTTATGTATAATTTTTTTTGTCACCTTTGTTTGATCGCACTTTATTTATAAAAGTTTTTTGAATTGTAATTATTTTTTTCATGCATCATATAACCACTATGGATTGTGGATAGTTTATTTATATTTTATCTTTAAAATTCTAAAGCATCCTGCACTAGTCTTTAAAACCCATTGGGTATTATTTAAAGCCTTATAAATATTCGGGATGTCACTTATGTCCCAATAATGAATCTTTTTATTCACAAACTAATGAGAATGAATGTGTCATTACATTACAAATAATACTTTTTATAATTATAATTAATAATATTGATGAGAGGGTAATCCTTCATTAAATAAGATGGATATTATTATGAATAATGATAGAATCACGAGAAATAAATTTAGTAACATAAAATATTATCATTTTATAAAATCTATCAAAATTATAGTATAAAAATTTACCATGAATGAAAATATTATAGTTAAATAAACAACTATTTTATTGAATAATATCAATAAAAATTATTATAATCTAACCAATAGTGATGAGTTAAAAATTACCCTCAAAACATGGGTTTCTTTTGAATCGATATAAATTTAAAATATATTTTGATGTGGACCATAAAAACATCATTAGAATGTTAATTTAGATTCATTATGAAATATTCAACCAAAAATATTGTTATCACGTGGCACATTAAGAAGTGTGTTTTAATAAACTAAAGTTTAAAAAAAGAACCCCTTATGTACATTAGAATTTTTGGGTCAAAACACCCTAAAAGATATTATTTAAGAATGTATTAAAGAAAATTAATTTTGAGAGTATCATAATAAAAAATAGTAAGGGGTTAGTAGATAGAAAATTATAAATAAATCAAGGTTTATTTTAAGAAATATATCTCATGGTTAAAAATTTTAGAAAAGAAACTCTCAACTCAATATCGTCTTCCCTAAATGTATACCAAACTTTTACATTATAAACCTATCATTTTAAATAAATTATTTCAGAACTTTATTCATAACATACACAATTTAAAATTTAAATTTTTAATCATTGTATATATATAAATGATTTTCCATTTATATACACATAATGTATTTATAGTGTTGATAGTTTTCAAAAAATTTATAGCAGTTGTTAACGAATTCATATTCCTCCAAATTAAACCAACTCTATGTAAGAATGGATAATCTAATAGGTTTATTTGAAATATTTCAGAAGTTTCAATTTCATTTTTTTCTTGTTTTCACTATTTCACTATGAATATGTAATAAAAAACTATCATCAGTGATTTGAAAACAAAATAATGTGGTTTACATATATAATATGAAAAATATTGATGATTACATTAGAAACCAAACACCAAATTTGTATTCATATATCATTTTATAATATTAAAAATTATATTTCCATGTTAATTTATATGAGAATTTCATAGCACTATTCATGTAGGTGTTCAAACAGACCCAGAGATAACCATACCATGATTAATGGATGAATATGTAGAGATTCTGTTTAAATTTAGTTATAAAAGTATAATAATGATATCATTTATTATTTAATTTGGTTTATATATAAAAATTATAATTATACAGGATTTGATGTGATGGATATGAAACTTTTTTATAGTATGGAAGTTTATTTCCTTTGTAGTTTTATTGATTTATATAATAATATTAAGTATTATTATATATCATTAATATAATTAATAGTTCATTAAATGTTTAATAACATGAAATTATTTATTACATAAAAATAAAATATTTCATTTAAAACTGTTATATAATAATCTATAAAATATTGTAACTGAAAAAAATCAACACATTGGGGTTGTAGTCTACATGTATACATTAATGAAAAATTAATTTTTGACATAATAAAAGCATTGTTAATATTGTTATATATTTTAGAATCATATCTAATATATGTACTAATTATAAATTAAATTCCATTTTAACCTCTAAAAGATTATTATGATTGAAAAAAACAATGTAATGGAGGAAGTGATCTGCCCATACACATGTTTATTATTTTAAATTTTCTTAATGGATAAGAATAATAGACTTTAATTGCAGTGTCTTATTTATAGTAAAATATCGGTATACTGAGGATATTTATGTTTTAATTTGATGGTAGATAAAGTTAACATTTCATTTAAGAGTTTCATATAATGGGTTATAAATGAGAGATTTTTTGATATAGTTTTATACCTTCATTTATGGATTACATCCTTTATGTAGGTTGTTAAACAACTAAGAGATGATATATTGAGAAGACCATAAAATAATTAAGGTATATATGAGTTTATATGAGAGGGATTAGTTGAGTATTGGCCAATATATGGGGGTTTATGAGTGAGGGGCAGTGAGAAAAAGAAATCATACATTAGAAGTGAAACATAAGTATTTTTTCTTTGTACAGAATATAAATTAATAATTGATATCCACTCTCAAGTAATGTTCCAAAATCGATATATCATCGAGATGAAATAATAAATTATCTAGAAATATCTTAAAAAATATATCCTGAATATTATAAAATCATATTTTATATGACTCACTTTATTACTTTTAACTCTTATGATTATATCTTTCACTTTTTAAACTGTATTATGTTTATTTAATATACCCTATATATATAAAAAATGGTAATTTTAATATAATTTTGGACCAATATATTCCATATTTTATATAATTTAATTTAATTCAATTTCTAGAAGTCATAATGATTAATTTACATTTTTAATGAATATAATGTTTATAAAAAAAATTATATAGTGAAATGTTTCAAATGTTCTAAAAATTATATTTATGTTTATAAATAAGGTTCATAATTTTATGCATATAATATCAAAAAATAATGTATATATTTTCATTAAATGGGCCTCATAAATATATAAATCAGTTTTATAATCTAATAATGCCATAAAAGGTATGGTACTGCTTAAAAGTAAACAAATTTCACTATTTATTATTTCAAAAAGTTACAAAATTAAAAAAATCACAATAATAATATACTGAAAATTTTAATGAATCATTTTTTTAATTTAGTTAAATTATAATTCTATACTTAATAAATTTTTATTTATTTGAAATAAAATATTGAAAAACTACATTTATTATACAAAATAACATTTCTTAAAATCATTTCTTGTAAACGTATTTTATATAGACATATATGAGATTTTTAATTGTTATATCAGTAATTATATCGAAATATTACATATTATAGTAAACATTATTATATGGTTCATAAATAAATTTCAAATGTGATCACCATTTTAAAATGATTATTCAGAAGGTATCCCTTTTGAAATATTAATCAAAAAAATTACCAATATATATTTATTTAATTATTCATTATCCATTTCTACACTAATGATTGTATTATTGACATAATTTTATAATATCATAGTATTAATTAATTGGTTGTGGAATTCATTCATATATCTGTGTGACAAAATATATTTAAGATATTATTAGTTTACAGGGTTGAACAAATATTGTCTTTACACGCTACTAACATTACATACATAAGTGATTAATATTTTAATTATTTATATATAACTAATATAGGTTAGTGTAATTTCATCATATCCATAATTCATTAAAAAACAACAAATATGACCTCAATTATACAATATTAGTTTATAAAATTTAATTAATCATTCATCATCCATAATCAATCATTCATAATATCATTAACCACAACATGTATGAACCATAATAATTTATTCTCTATTATATATATTTCCTAAAACAATTTGAATATCTAGACGTTGAACCATAAACAAATCGTATATTCATTCAAAAATTAACTCTTATCATCGTCAGCTAATTCTTAATGACAAATAATTGTGAATATATATCATGAACTAAAAATTAAAAACATGAAGAATAAATTATTGGACCACTTTTAATTAAATTATTAATTAATTTTATTGATATCAATAATATAAGAATCATTTATCTTTTGTAAAATCAATCATTTATTACTATAAAATCAAAAAAATATCAAACCCATCAATTACCTGCAAATGGATCACGATTTCTCTGATTTTTGAACCCATATTTCAATACGTATCATAAAATAAAATTTCAAGGTATGTGATACCATTTAATATATATTTACACACATTTAATGAAATTTTAATGATGAAAAATACATATATGTTTTAAATAATCCATATAAGATTCATAATCTACTGTAATATCATTGATAAATATAAATTACTATACAAAATTAATAAGTGTATCACCATTTGAATACTACCCTGAGGACATCCCCAAAAACATGTGAAATGAATTATTTTTTTCAATCACAAAAAGAAAATAAAATAGTTTTTAACATTTATATTATATACTCATTTATTCAATTATAAGACATAGTGTTTCATCACTCTATAAAATTATAAAATTAATTTTTTAATCATTTTTCAGATAAATAATAAATCCAAAATTAGTATGATAATATAAAATTAAAATGGAGTAAATGATAATTGGTATATTAAAGCTCAATACTTTGATTATATATCGAAATTGAAAATTTATTTCAACCCATTATAATTTCATTTTATCTATGTAAAAATTTGATTATCTTATAACTCCCTTATATCCTTCTATATGAATTTAATATGAGTCCTCAAATACTTCATAACATAAACTGTTAATGTAATTATGAAATAAATCACACACAGTGAGTCATAATCATGATATGAATAACCAAGGTTTATCCCCATGGAGTCTCTGTCTGTAAATGGTTTTTTAATACAAATCATCCTCAAACATTTATTTTTTTGGTGATTTCCAAGTTGTGCAACTATTCCATCGCCATATCACCTTTTTAAAATATAGATAAGGATACATTTTAAAATAGAACCAATAATTTAACACTATACTAAAACATTAGTTTATAATCCTATAATTACGTATATCACAAATGTTTTCACTAATGTTCTCTTTTCATAATCCAAAAAAATAATCAATAATACCTTAATGAATCAAATGGGTTATCTGTAACATAGAAATTATGGTCATCGAATAACTAATGTACATACTAAAAAATTACCCATAAAATATAACATCACTATATCCTATTTAATATAATTAGTTATTTGATATGAAATATATAAGTTTTCATATATTACATTTTAATTAAAAATATTAATAAAATATTTCATTAAAATTAATTACAATGATCTTTAATTGTTTTAGATTTTTATATTTAGGATGAAAATTTTCCTAATAAAACTCATTTAATTTTAACTATTTGATCTTTTTCCAAAATATGAGAAACAGCATAATCCTAACAAATATGTATTATCCCCAAAAAAGTCTCCACATGAAAACATCTTCATGATATTTCTTAATATTATTTTATTCATAACCTAGGGAAATGAAAATATAATAAATGAGTGTTATTATATGATCAATATGGGTAAGAATAATAGATAAAAATCAGAGATCCAACATTATCATGACATGATCATATGCGTGTATTGAAGAAGGCATAAGAATATAAAAACCATAAAATTGTAAACCCATGAGTCATGGTATAGTGAATAGAAACATATATGATATGAATCAAAATATAGTGAAAACATATTACATCAATCATAAGAAATATAGAGTTATATATTCACAATAATAACATAATAATGGCATATAATAAATAAACATAGAGATATAGAAAAAATTTGTGTATAGAATTTTTAAAATTCTAGATTATGTATTACAACATAATTCTATTAGTGGATCATGTTTCACTCATTGATTTCTCCTGGTGAAATAGGTACACATAGCCATTTAAAATTGTGGATCATGTATTAATACACTATTTCAGAAAGTATATTGAGTCATCGCAACTCATTTACTTACATTTCATGAGATATTCAATAATAATCAATGAATTATATTGTGATATAGTCCCCCACCAAACACAATTCATTCCAATGTGTTCCATTCTAAATCACATTTACAGAAACACAATAAATAAAAATGGATTCAAATCCCTTTTCAATGAAATAATATAATGAAAAATTCACAATTCCAATTACAATATTATTATGATATACCCATGAAAAATAAATGGTATCCAAAGATTATATGTAACATTGAGTGTAAATTCCATTGAACAATGATAATGAAACATATTATATTAACACCATATGGATAAATGATAAAAGGTAATATAAAAAATATTTCTAATAAATAGATTTATTTAACCTAGGTGAACACCCTACAATTAATGTAATCAATAATAATGTTCCCCTAAACGAAAAACATTGAAAAAAATTATTATTGTTATGAACCAAAGACAATTATTCAGGATAAATTAACGGATGTGTTATTACTCAAAAAGATAAAGGGATTAAAAATGTAAAAAAATGAAATAATTTTGACTAATTAATTTTAGGAATATCTTCTATAATTCATAATTTATGTTAAAAGAAAATGAAATATAATATAATAAATAATTTTTATGAGTTTTATAAAATTACACTTCTAAAATCATTAATTTAACCAATCATTTGATAAAATTATCAACAAAATATTTTATAAAACTATGAAATAATAGTACCATTAAGAAACACTATAAATATATAGGTAATGTATCATGATGAATTATAATGAATTTGGAATGATGTTTTTACATGGAACACATTATTAAAAAAATTAACAAATTACAATAAAAGAAGTTACAAGTTCATAAAAAATATTTTATCAGAAATGTAATGTGAAATATTTGAAAAAAATTTAAATTTTAAAAATAAAAATCATTATTAGTTATTTAAATTTCATGAACATTTTCAAACAAAATTTGTTTTTTAACATAAAACATATTTTTAATGGATAGAATCTCAATTTATATATTTTGTTATAAAATTATTGAAAAACCCTTTTTTTGAAAAAAGAAAAAACATATTATTTATAAAAAGATATATGAAATATGGTAATTTTATGAGATAACTCATAATTTGGTTTTGAATTATAAGGGTGAAATTCATAATTAAATTCAAATGCAGACAATGAAGTAAAATCGTCATTAAAAATCATAGTGATTATTTATAGGACAAATTTTTATTTGAAAAACATATTTTATAAATCGAAAATATTGTAATTAAAATAAAAATTCAAACCATAGTTGAAGTGAATGAATTATGAACAAAACTCCAATGTTGGAATAAACCTTTCCTGGATTCATGATGTTTTAGAGGAAGCATTATATCCACAAATAGGGAGGTGAGTTAACAATATCCCATACAACATTGGTATCATTTTAATCAAAATACTTTTAAAATATAAAAATATATAGTTTAAAACCATGTTAATTATTGAGTAAATCAAATTTGTTTTTATTTGGATTCATGAGATTGATATTGATATTCCTCATAATTTTTTTAAATTGAAAAAGTAAATAATTTAATCAAATTGTTTTTGAATATGATTTTATTTAAAATATAATGGTTTAAAATATTGATTTTTAATTTGAAGAAGTGATTTTGATTTGTGAATTATTACATAAAAAAATATATTAGGAATTAATTTGGATAATTTTTAGAAAATATAATTTTTCTATGAATAGTGATAAAATATATTATTATTGATAAATGTTTTTCAAATTAAAGTATTTTTAATGTCACTTTCAATTTCAGATTTTTGTAAAGTTTAATTTATCCAATTTATTTTAGAAGGATCCTATTATATGTTTTTTAAGGAATTTTTTCTAAAATATTGATAAAACAATTATATATTTATAAAGGAATTTTGTTTTGGAGAAAACTATACATTGCATTTTTCTAGTTTAATTGTAAATTAAATTCTTCCACCTATATTTTGTAATTGATGAAAATTTCTTCTAGTTTAGGAATCATTTTGTCAAAATGTGGAAAATTGTTAACTTTTATTCTTGGTTAATAGGAATAGTGACCTTCATAATTTAACTTATCATGGTAAAGGGTAAAAAAGGTAATTATAGATAAAAATAAAATCATAAGGGCTATAAACTGATCCAAAATTGACAATATTTTATTTTATTCTTCCTATTAATAGCTACCAATATATGATTCAGTTATGTGTATTTTACCCATTTAGTATGATTATAACCATTATAATAATATATTTAAAATATTTAAAAAATTAAAAACTATTATTTTTAATAAGTATAATATTTCTAAAATAGGGATTACCAGAGGAAATTCTTGGATTTAAATATTATTTATTATGTTATTTTATGTATCTTCATCATGTCACCACTAGAATTTTTGGCTATAGCTATGGACATATCTCCACAATTTTATAAGTCTGTGGCTATTGAATTTTTATAGACATGATTCAACTATTGTTATGCGGCTACAAATTTTTGTATATTTTTTTAGATACCCATCATGCTCCTCCTCCTCCCCTGATTTTCAACCATATCACCACGACACTCTTCTCCACAATACCCTCCTCCCTGATGATCTCTCTCACCATAGAACACTACTACCTAATGACCTCTCTCCCCATGACACCATCCTCCCCGATGACCACTTTCACCGCAATTTCCACCTCCCCAAAATTTCCAATCAATGCTCTCATTCCAAATCAAATATAGTGATATTAATAGCGGCCTCCCCCCCTCATCATATGGGAATCCAATGATGTGTGTTTCCATTACCCACAAGAGGTCTCCTCTCCATGAATATCCTCCCCCAAAACTGCCACCCCACTAACACTTCTCAGAGATAGCTGCCCCACCTCCTCCTCCGACGCATTCCTAATGTGGCTTCCCCACCACATGAGGATCATCATCATCCTTATCCGCTAAACCCTCTTGATTACCCAATTAAGGTATTTTGGGGTTTAACCCCTGAAATATTACTCATTTATATTTTATTGAAATAGTTACTCATGATTATTCATCATGGAGTCTCATATATCATTTGAATCATCATAGTAAGCTACTCATCACACCCTAACTCGACATTTCCCACAGATAAAAATTCCTTCCTTAAATTATAATTACTCTATTATAGTTTCCAATTCCTGTCTATTTTATAAACACAATTTTCACCATAGTTTCCACAATGGAATAACCGATTGCTTCTTATTCCCATTTCACAATATTTTATTTTGAGCAATACTATCATGTGGGATTCTATAGACTTCAAATCCTTTTTTGGTAGGTATTTATATCATATCATCTTGAATCATGGAAGACACATATTAATTTTTTAATTTGAATTTGTGGAAAAATAATCATTACATTTATTCATATGATTGGATGAATCAAATTCATCATCCAATAAACAAAACATAACTTTTAGTGTCACATTCGTAGTACCTTCCAAGGGATTTATATGAATCATACACACAATTTTACATTCTATCATAATTTTTTCATCGAACAAAGATATTGATGAGTCTCCTGGTTCAAGAAATCATTTTGTAATTGACTATGGTGTGGTGTATTATTCCCATTTTCTACATGTAGTTTAAAATTACACCATGATCAACGATATGGAATTGTCATCATTATCTCACATTTTTTATATATAGCCAAATATTCATCCATATAGTGTATCATTTGGATATAATGATATTAATATATCATTCAAATCAATATTTTCAATGCTTTAAAATACTCCCTTAAAAAATTATTCCATACTCTCATTTCATAATCAAGATAATCTTGTATAAATAATTACTCGACTATTGAAGAGGGGTATCAATGTTTGTAGTGTATGTTTCTCTTTGACTTGAGGTTGAAGATGATATTGACTATGTCATATCATATAAAAATTCCACATCTATACATGTTTTAATAGGTTGATCGATACTACACTAAGGTTGTACCTTAAAAAAATGTTACTCTATTAGCTAATTGATAATTTCCAAAATGGTTTGGTACTCTGTCATGGCCCACCGTTCCTTCCTACATATGTGAATGCAAAGTACCCCTCACCCACCGGCACCCTGATACCTATACTTACCTATACTGGATCTCTATAAATTCCCATATTCTAGTCTTAGATTGAATCTATCCTTTTACCTTGGTTGGTTCTAACATAATTCCTCATTACACTTTACATTCCATGGAATAGAAACCCATCCATTTTTTAAACACATAAAAATATATTCTCTAAATATTATTACGAGTAATATAGAAATGAGTATAACCATAATAAAACCTTACGTTTTATTTCTCTAAACTTTTTTCAAAAATATTATTATATAATCATCTATAATTAATATGATTATTTTAAAAGGATGTAGGAAACACTTTTTCACATCAATCAAAATTATCATAAGTGAATTTATATCAATAAATACAATGGGAAAACATTGTATACACATTCACTAGAACCATCTAATATTCTTATTTGTATGATTTATTGAATATGAATGGTTATCAAGACAATCCACCTCAAGGGACGATCTCTTTTTTTTAATTTATCAGAAATATATTTTATCCAAATGTAATTCAAAATTCCATTTGATAAATCATGAAAATATGGTTAAAATATTAAATCATTAATTTTTTTTCTAACCAAATTCTCTTCATTTTTTCTCAATTTTAAAATAAGAATCACCTTTAAATTCTAACATGTTTAGAACAATAATTAAAGGAAAATGATAAAGGAATAATATGTTAACGCATTTAAATATTAGGGTGAAAAAATGGAAAATAATTTATCCACATCCAAGAATATTTTTCTTTTAGAACTATAATTTTACTTAAATTAATCCCACTAAATATTCTATTTTTTATAAAATTATTGTGAAAAATTAATTATATTCTTATTTATTTATATGAGAGCTTCTATTTAACATGTTCTATCAAATCTAATACATCACTTACTTCATTATTCATTGTTCATATGATTTTATCTTGGGTTGGTAAAATTTTCAAGAAACTCTTTGAGTATTTAGTAGGGTTCTTTAACCACCCTCAAAATAATTCTTGCTCCCTAGAATTGTTACCTTTTAATAATCTCCCTTGAGTCTTGTATTTTCAATATTTATATGGAATAATAAAATTTCCTTTAGAAATTTATTTATCTTGTTCTACTTTCAATATTTTCCATTTATAAATCATCAGGTAATATAAATAAATAATCAATGGATATATTGATAACTTCTTTGGATTATTAATATGGATTCATAGGATTTATTTTTTTCACATTAGTTTCAATAAATAAAACACTTCTCTTGAACATCTTGGACATGAATTAAAATTTACCTTTAATCTATTTCTTTTCCAAGGCTGAATAATCATTATTTATTATATTTTGTTATCATTTATCATTATATTATTTTGATACATACTTAGATGATCATGAATCACACTTATCACCATAACCATTACACATAAAATAGAGATCTTAATATTTTTCAATCTTGTTTAAATTATAATGGTTATTCTCTTTCACCTCATGTTATTGCCCTATCTTAGGTTTTCTCCCACTCAGAATTGGATTCTTATATATTTTAGCAAGAGATATATTATTCCAAAAATAAAATTCATTATGCCAAAACCTATTATAATACAAGTAATAATATTCAAAACTTGTTTTCATTTTTTACCTCCATAATATTGATATTTTGTAGATCATATATTATACTAATTTTAGTAATTTTTTCAACTATTTGGGATTAATATAAGGAAAATCAATTCATTCAATTACTCACTAAAAACTTGGATAAAGTGGTTGATTTATCTTAATTTATGATTATCCAAATTTGTATTTTTTTTATATTATTAATACATTATGTAAAAAATCGATTTATTTGGAATACAATTTTCAGATGCAGTTAGTATCTTTCCGTTTATATCTTTTGAATATTATTAATTATATGATCTCAAGATGTTTTGGGAAATGGTTGTTGATATTTTTCCTAAGAGTCTGTCATTGAAAAATGTAAGGAAAAACAATTCATCCCATGTTCAACAATGTAAAAGGGTTAGATACTTCTATATTTATATGTTTCATTTCTTGATATAAGAATTTCATATTGAATATGTTTATGTCATCATCTATTTTTGTTATCTTATATTCATTAGGCTTCATGATTTTATCAACATCATCAACCTGATTTTTCTTCTTCTACTATAATAGATGGTCAAACTATTTAATCTTTTTCCATTTTACCTCCAATTAATTATTCATGAAAGAAACTACTTCATTATATATATGGTTCCATTCCTATATCATTTTCAATGATTTTTCATTCTCTTGGATTTTATTCAGAAAATCCATCTCAAATATAGATTACTTTCCTACATTCATAAAACTCATTGTGTTTTTATCCTCATCTTTGTTAGTAATATTGACACATTCATGCTTGTTTTTGGATAAGTACACCACCTTCACTTCTGATTCCCTTTTAAGAAACTTGAATTATTCATAAAATTCATTAAGTGGTTAAAAATAAAATCCACAACATATTTGGGACATATTTGTTATATTTACTAAATGTAATAACATGAATCTACATATTCCATATAAAATATATCCTTGGAAATATGATCCTCACCACTTGTTATTGATTCATTAGAATAGCTATTAGGATAAGAATTTAAAATTACATCATATTCATGGAATAAATCTTATTCACTAGAATTATTGTTTTTATATGTCTTCTTACCATTATATTTTGTTGCCATTTATTTATTATTCATGATTGTTTAGGTATCGTCATGATATTAGCATGATGAATTTGGATTTTATTCTTTTATTACCAATAGGTAAATCAAATTTATCTTTATCATATCCATATTAAATTTGTTTTCTTTTAGCAAGAGGTTTCTTTAACGTTAGAAACTTCCTTGGTTGGACCTTATTTATTTTCAAGTTGAATCATTGAACCTACCTCATGATTTTTGAATTTTAATGCTCAATATTTGCATCATCATATTTGTTCTTATGAATGGATGAATCATATGTTATAGCCAATTAATAGAATGTTATGTTCAAGGACATGTATACAGAACTATGATAATGACTCGAATGCACACACATACACAATATTTTTTTTCATGGAATAAAGATATATGTGAGTCTCATAATTCTGTAAATCCTTATGAAATTGGAAGAGATGCTGTAGAGTCTCTTTTTTTCTTACTGGTGGTCTGTAATCTCACCAATATAGTCACTATGGAATGGTCATCATTCTATAACTGTTTTACAGATACCATGATCTTATTCTCTCCGGCGTTTCATTTTGATATCACTGTGTGAATATGTCCCATAAATCAGTATTTTCACTATATCAAAATACTCGCATCATGAACACTATCCATCAACATATTCATAGTCACCGTGATATTTTACACAGAATTACTCAACTATTTCAATGCAGTATCAATGTTTGTAGCACCAGATTATCCCTATACATGAGGTAAAAGAAGAATGATATGATGTCATATCATTTAAATATTTCATGTGAATTTGTGTTTTAATAGGATAAATAGTATTGGACCAAGTTTATCTAGCATTTATGTTTACATAATAATGTATATCCTTTATAAAAATGTGCCCCCTAATAGAATGGATTTGGAGTGAAGGTGTGGGGTGGATTCATGGGGGTAGGGGAGATGTGTGAAAAAGATAGTGGGGGTGATTGGAGCTGGGGAGGGGCAGCGTGTAGCATGTAGGGGGGGGGGGGGCAAATAGGTTGTGGAAAAGGGTGGAGATAGTCATGATTTTACTAGGGGTGAAGGGTGGGTGGGTGTGTGGGTGGGGGGTAGTGGGGTTGCATTTAGTAGTGGAGTAGTGGTGCATCAGTAGAGAGAGGGTGGAAATGGGGGTTTATGTTTGTGTGTGTGGGGGGGGGGGTGAAAGTTGGGGAGCATGGGGAATTGGGGTACAAGTGGGGGAAAGGGTGTTGATGTTTGGGGGTGAATTGGGTAGTGGGGGTGAAGGGGGAGTGGGGGTGAAGGCGTATGTGGGGTAGTGTGTAGGGAGAAGAGAGGGGCCTTGCAGTGTGGGGGTGGAGGGGGATGTGGGGGAAGGTGGTATGTAGGGGGCAGAGAGGGGTGCATGGGTATGGTGGTATAAAGTGATTGGGGGAAGTAGTGTATTGTAAATCCTGATTGAGTTTTATGAAAAAAATATTACATTCAATATAACATCTTATTTAATTACATTATTTCGAAAAATTTGAAGACGAGATTATAGTAATGGTTAGTGTATACTAATCATGAATTCCCTAAAAGGCATTGATTACCTAGAATGACCTCCCTATGTATTTGAAACTTTTCACAAAATCTCTGTTAGAATTTTTCATAGGGATGATGATGATTCTCATCAAGAAGTGGTTTTCAGTGAATATATAATGCTGATAAACCCAAGGGGTCATTTATGAATGATAATTAAACAACTCACAATGGTTTAACTTATTAAGGATCCTTATATTATGAACAATATCACATTAGTATTCATTCCAAAACTATTATCAGGATATAACTAATATCTGAAAATATTTAAAACATTCATAGAAAAGATGAATTTAATGAATCCTCTCAAGGGTGTAGGGGATTTATGAACAAGCATACAAAGACTTATTCATTGTTCATAAATATATAATTATAGATAACAATAAAAGAAAATTATGACTAATCAATTCATAATTAATTTATAGTTTATTTTATACAAGTTGATAAAGTTTTATTGATTATAAAAAATAATGAGGGGATCAAAAAAAAATGTGCAAGAAGTCTACATTGATTAGAACAAATTTTGATTCCATACATGAGAATTTAGCTGCCGTATAACATAGGAAGTCCCAACATTTGACGTGGGGTTCCAATGCACATGATTTTCTACCGACTGAATGAAATTGAAAGTTCCACTGTATGATGTAAATTCAAATAATGAATTTTCAATACATTAAAAATTAAAGAAGGATTTTTTAACTCCGATGATCAGGGGATTCTAACAAAAAACCTTTATTAATGATCATGTTATTTATTATTGAGATGTAAATATCAATATGAATATTAGTAGTTCAGTGTTTGTTATGGATTTATATATCATTTTCCATGTATATATCACAAAGTGATCAGATAGAGAAATATATATATATATATAAGAAATCATTATATCTAATTTATTTTCCTACTATTTCCTTACAAGTTGTTTCTTATGATGAGTCCGATTCTATAAATCACCATTGAAAAAAGTGAGTTAAATATAGGATTTGGGTAAGGTTTATTCCTTTTTTATTCATTAACCTAGTATTAAAAAAGGATTTTTGGATTTATGGGTTCCTTATATTTTTCTACTTTCTTTTGGATCTTGTTAAGGTAGATTAGAGTCACTATTGATGAAATCGTACATGTGTATACATAGGTAGGAATATACATGTATATTAATCTACATTATATATATTCACTAATGGAAGTATGAATATATATATTGGGGATATGTGTGCTTATATATGAATATGAAATATTTATACACAAGTAAGTGTAAAGGTGAATATGAAAGTATAAGCATATATCTAAGGAACCGCTTGTGCATATTTTTCCATGAAAATACTTAAATATAATCTATGGTTCATTATGTATTTGGTAATTTTCATATGCGTGAAAACAGAAGAAAGAAATATTTGAGTTTCCATCATCACAATTTGTGTTCTTCGAGGTTGAGATAGGTTCCCTCTGCCTAACCCTTTAATTTGAATCCTATAATTTCATGATTGTTTTAAAATGTTTTTTACATAATTTCTTGATGGTTTTAAGAACTAGTTTTCGAATAACCACAAGCATTATCAAGGTAATATGTATTTATGAGTTCCATGTGTATGGGATTACTATTTTAGGTAATTACTTCTCCAATAGTCTTAAACTAGGAAAAAACCATTATATATTCTCTTGTGTAGCCTAGTGTATAGAAAATATACTAATCTAAGGAAAATACATATCATGATTCATGTTCTCATAAGATAATAAATTATATCTATATCCAAATTCTCTAATACAAAATTTAATACAAAATTTATTACATTCTCAATAAAATCTATGAATTTAGGCATAACACTTAAGGTTGGGTTCTCCCCTATAAGCTCAGTACTATGATGTAAAAATTCATTAGTGGAGGGTGTGCTGGGTCAAGGGGGTGTCATGGGGGTTGTGATGGGGGGTGGGGAATCTGTATATGGGAGTAGGGGTGGGGTGGAAGAAGGTGCATCAGGGGGGACTAGTGTAGGTGGGGGGTGGCCTTGGGGGTGGTGTAGAAGGGGCTAGGGGCTGGGCTGGGGGATGGGGGTCCATCATGGGGGAGGGGGTATGGGGGTTATCAGGGTGGGAGGGGGTAGGGGTGCAGTATATGGTGGACTAGTATATGCATGGGGGTGGGGGGATGGAGGTGCATCATGGTGGGCATGCGGGGAGGGGGAAATGGGTGTGTATATGGGGAGGTGGTAGGGGTGTGCATGTAGGGTGTCCATCGAAATGAATCATAAAATAGAAAAATCTAAATATGATTAAAGGATTGATGTGGGAGGGGGGGAAAAACATAAAATTTCTTCTCCCGAGCTCTCCATATTTCCAATATCATGAAAAAATTGACCAAGAAAATGACTGAATTTATCCTATTAAAATAAATCCAATGAGGCAAGATTCATGGATTTACTATGGCTTTCACACCATGAATTCCTTCCCTAGAAAATTTCATTTCCTGAAATGATGTTCATATCCTGAAATGTTTGAGATAGGGTTTTTACCCATCAACTAACCACATTCATGTAATAAACCTGGTGGGTCACTACATGAGAGGATACAATAAATTAAATTTCAGTTGTTTTTCATCTTGAAACACCACCAACATCGACCAAGACCCCAGAGGTACCAACATGGGACTCAAACTAAATCCAAAAATACTAATTATGAATTTCTAATGTTTAAATTCCTGATCCAAATTCAAATTTATGAAATAATCCATGCTTTATATAAAAAATTTTTATTTCCTCTAAAAACAATGAATCTAAATCCTTTGGTAAATTACAAACTCCCCACCATAACACTTCTCCTTTCTAAGAGGACATACAATTTGTAAAATCATTTCTCACCAAATACTGTTGTAAATTCCCTAAAATCACTATTCATCATCTCTGAAATATAAACATGTTACAATTACAGAAATCTAAACATCATGGCATGAATTATACTAGATGTTGAACCACTCAGTCACTACAAATTATAACACTATGAAGGATCTTACCACACCTATATATCTAGACACTCCATGATGTCTTTAACTAATTCATCCTAAAGATTATGGGTCATTCCACATTACTAATCTTCTCATGATGCTTTTAAAAACATCATGGTTCTCCAAAACATATGCCCGAATTTCCTGAAGGCCTTCATTTTTATTGATTTTTTATAACCGTTTTTTCAAGGGATGAGGGGGAACCCTTATAAGGCCCATAAGATTAAGGATTATTGGGCTCGTAGGCTTACAAGATCACACAACCCAAATGCATTACGTAATTCAATGAGACTATCTACAAGGAACTGACCCTCCCTAGCATCTGCATCTTGATAGTTTCTCTCCAACTTCGCATGGCTATCTAGATAGGCTTCTCGTTCTAGCACAAGATGGTCTTGATGGCATTGTCAAACCCTCTCATTCTAACAAACCCATTTGGCTCTTCTCTAGTGAGTGAACCTACTATGAATCCTCTTCTAGGTCTGCTTCTTTTTTGTACTGTGTCTGGTGCAACTTCTTGTGGCCCGATGGCCTTGAGGAGTCCCGAAAGCCATAAAGGTTTCTCGAAAGCCCAACTGGCCCAAAAGACTGGGTGGAACGAAATCATTAAGGGCTCCAAGACTAAACTGGTGGCCCAAGTTGAATAGTTCTAGATTCTAAAGTACCTGCTATAGTACCTTCTATAGTACCCAAACAATGTACAGTTCTGCTACATTGCCTGCTACAATACCTGCTACTGTACTGAAGCAGTATTGCTACAGTACCCCCCAGAAATATTCCTCTTCCTAGATTTGAACCTGGGTCTTTTGGATGCACTTAAGGATACCTCACCCACTTGGCTGAGGCTCATGTGCTTCCAAAACATATAAATTTACAACATAGAATGATCATCCTATGGTCTATCATCATGATTAGTAGATTTTAAAAAATGATCTCAATTTGAATTATACCACACTTCATCCAAACCCATGAAAACACTAGCCAGTTCTCCAAGGGGGCATTGTAGCATAGGGATGGGGGGGTCCATGAGGGAGGGGGTCCAGGAGGGAGGGGGTTTCCAGGGGGAATCTAGGGGAGGGGGTGTCTAAGAGGGTAGGGGGTGTCCAGTAAGGGGGGTATAGGAGGGGTGGCTATCCAAGGGTTTTTTAAAATAGAGGGGGTGTCAAAGGGGTAGGGGTATTAAAGAGGGAGGGGTTTCCAGGTGGGAGAGGGTCTTGGTGGGGGTTTCTTGGGGGTAGTCCATGGGGAACCCCAGGAGGGAGGGGGTTTCCAGGTGGTAACGGGTGCCTAAGGGGGTGTCTCGAAGGGGGGTGGTAGGGAGGGAGGGGTGTACATAAGGGAGGGGGTGTCTCGGGGTTCTCTAAGAGGGTTCTTAAGAGGGGGTGTCTTGGAGTGAGATGGGGTGTCCTGGAGGGTGGGGGTGTCTAGGTAATAGGGGGTGGTTCCTAAAGAGGGGGGGGGGGGAGGGGGCTGTCCTGGGGGATTTCCAGGAGGGAGGGGGTTTTCAGGAGGGGGTTTACAGGAGGGAGGTGTGAAAGGGGGATCATTATGGGGGTCTATCCAGGGAGGGGGTCTATCTAGGGGTAGTGTGGGGGTGTGCAGGGGGTGAAAGGAGGCCTGTAGGGGGAGGGGTTCTAGATGGGTCTATAAGGAGAGCGGTGTGTAGGGGGGACAAGGGGGTCAGCATGATGAGTATGTCCAGAAGGGGGGAGTGGGGTGGGGTCTGTCCAGGGAGGGTGGATGTCTAGGGGGAGTGTAGGGGGGCCTTGCAGAGGTTAAGGGATTAGTTGTAGGGGGGTGGTGGGGATTTTTTGGGGGATGGGAGGGGTTGTACGAGGAGTGGGGTTGGATTTTCACTAGGGGAGGTGTAGGGCTTTTTCCTTTGTAGTTTTATTATTTTATGTGATAAATTTGAGAATTATTATTTATCATTCAATTAGTTCATAGGTTATTAAATTTTTTTGAACATAAAATTATGCATTGCATAAAAATAATATTTTTAATTTAATACCATTATATAATAATCTATAAATTATATAGATGGAAAAAAATTGACCCATTGAGGTGGTAGTCTATAGGTATTCATTTATGAAAATTTATTTTTCATGGAATTAGAGGGATGGGTAATATTGTTTCATATTTTATAATAATATCTAATATATATAATCATTATTAAAAAATTATTTATTAAAATGTATCTATATTTTTATGAATGAATAAATCCATGTTATATCATGGAGGAAGTAGTCTTCACATACATATGTTTTTTATTTAATTTATTTATAACGAAAATGAAAAATTGACATTATTTTCAGTTTCTTCATTATAATAAAATAATGATATACTAAGGATATTGATGTTGTTATTTTAGGGTTGCTAAATTTTACTTCTCTTTTATCAGTTTTACAAAATGGGTAATAAATGGGAAAGTTGTTGATAAGGTTTTATACCTTAGTTTACATATTACATCCTTTACGTAGGTTGTTAAACAATTGCGAGATGATATATTGATAGATACATAAATTCATCGTTCTATATAATGTTTTTTATTACAGGGATGTGTAGAGTATTGGAATATCAATTAGGTTTTATGAGTGAGGGGTAGCGAGAAAGGGAGATCATACATTATAAGTGAAATATATGTATTTTTTCTATGTACAAAAAAATTTAAGATCAAGAATCCACTCTCATGTAAACATCAAATATCGATATATCATAGAGTGAAAAGAATAAATTAGCTATTTTATATTAAACTCTTCCCTAATTGTTTTTTTATTTATTTAATATTTCTTCTATTTTAGGAATCAGTGGGTCAAAATTTGGAAAATATTTCAATTTTATTGTTATTTCATATGAATAGTAACCTTCCTAATTGTACATACCATGGTAAAGGGTAAATCGTGTAATTAATGTTTAAAATAATATCATAAGGACTGTAAATTGATCCTAAAAATTGACATACTATTACTTTATACATCATATTTATCCATACTTATCTATGATTCAGTAATATGTATTTTTTTCCAATCAGTGTGATTATAACCATTATAATAATATTTTTTTTATGAGAACAAAATGTAAAACAGTTATATTTAATATCCTTTATATTTATAAAATTGGGATTAATAAAGGAAACACTTAGTTTAAAATATTATTCTTAATGTTATATTATATATCTTTATCATGTTATTTTATTTTAAATTTGTTTATAAAAAAATAAAAACCTTATTTACTTTCTAAATGATTAAAATATAATTATTAAATTAAGGAAAAATAAAAAAAAATATTTGAATAATATTATATTTTATATAATATGAGTATTTAAGGACAAACTAAAATTGTGAAGACAACATAGTGATGTTATGGGTTTTTAGTTGATGATATCATAATTCTTTGTTTTTATTAGTCTAATTTTATAGTCAAAAGATGTTAATATTTCTATGATAGAAATAAAATGTATTTTATATTATTTAATAGTTAGGTTATTTTATTATGTTTACCATATTTTATTAATAAAACCACCGATGGCCCACTTATTAGTCATTTATCATTTTATAAAACCATTATTAACAATTAAGGTATAGAAAATTATAATAGTGTAGTAGTTATGGGAGGGATCAACGAAGTGTTAAAACCAAATGATAATTCATCAAACATAGTAATAACCTATATAATTTTAATTTTATGAGATTATTTGAATCCATAATAATATTATATTATAATGATATATGTTTTGAGGACTTTGAAATTTAAAATTAATTAAAATTAATTTAATATTATGATATATTCCAATAGTTCCCCAACTCTCTTTTTAAAAAGGTAATGACTTATTCCCATTACATGAAACTAAAAAAACAAATTTGGATTTCCTATTATCTTCCCAAATAAATTAATATAATCTTCAACAAATTTTATAGGAATTGTATTCGGAAAAATTCTATCCTTATAGAGAATTAAGTGTCAATCAATGGAGATATTATAAAGAAGATCTATAATTTTTAATCACAAGTTCTCATTTTATTTTATTTTACATATCCTATAAGTAAAAATATTCCATTTTTATATATTAACAGTAATATATTCAATATACTATGTAATATTTATTTCAATTCAACAATATATATCCATATCCTCTTTTGTCAAATGGGAAATGAAATCATAATTTATGTGTATGATAATGTACCACTATGCGAACAATACTCTACATTTTACATAAAAATTTCAAAATGGTAGTAATAAGAATTTAATATATATATATATGGTATTCATGACATATTAACATTTCTTAATATATAATGTATCATTTAATTTCAATCATTTTCATTCAAAGAAAAAAGATAATGTTGTTCATCAATATTTTTGGACTACCACCTCTGATTGGTAATGTGAATCTTTTTCCATCACCACATCACATGGATGTTATTTTCTAGTATAATTATATAAATAAATTATATTTTTTATATGATTATAATTCTATAATTATAAAATGAAACGTACAAATGTTCCATATAGATCAATGAAAAATGGAAATATTATTCACAGATATGTATAACATAATGTCTCCAGGATTATAACATTGTTCATATTTCACACTTATATTTCATGGTTCGTTTTGAATTATGAATTTACATAATAAATGATAATTATTTAATATTTTTATTCTTGAGATGATATAATAATGTACTATTTCACAATAGTCGACTAACTAACTCTATTTTGGAATTATGAAACAGATGTCATCAAAATATTTATCGTGTATTTTATTGACTAAATGATTAAATATAACTAGATAAGGGATACAATAAAAGTAGTAATATACCAAATGTTTTTACTAATCATGTAAATAACAAGGAATTTTTTATTATTGAACATCTTAAATTACCTACTGGAAGTTTGAGAATAAATGTAAGGTTCATTACAATATACAATTTTCATTTTATGTTTCCCTCAAAAATATCATTTTCATCAAAATAAATATTTTTAAAATATTTTTATTGATATATTTATATGGATACATGGGATTTATAGAAGTAAAATTTTATTTCTTTTGACTTTCATTCAAGGGATTTCAAATGGATGTTTTTATTTAATGCTTTACCATCCCTTTTATAATGATACAAACGAATGTTTTATTTTAATATATACTTCAAAAAAAACTTTTCCTATCACCATAATATTTATTTTCAATTTTTTACTTCCATTATAATATTAAATTTTTTAATCAAATAGAAATAATCATCCCCATTGTATCGGGGACTCTAGATCTGAAAATTATGTTTCAATGAAAAGGAATATATCATTATTATATGTTGATTTATTTTTGGTGAAATGAATGTTTCTATGATGAATTATTTAATATATTCTATTATAGATAATTGGAATTTTTAATGGTAATGGGTGGTTCCCTTAAAAAACCATGGCGGGTGAGCCTGTTATGGATCTCCAATTCAACTGGTAAATGGATGAAGTTAACTGAATAGGTTTTTCAAAAGGGAGAATGTGAATATACATTGATGGTTATTACAAGAATACATATGTTGTATGTTTCAAGTGTAACAACAATAGTTACTTTAATTATAACTATGACGGTTATTCCATATGTAACCATGATATTCACACCCTAAGTACATTGGATATTAAAATTATACCTCATGTTAGATATATGATTTTTCAATGATTTAAATTGTTTTTTTAGAAATTTATTGATTTGAAAATGTAATGGTATATATGTAATTAATTATAAGTTTAAAAATTATAACCATGACCCAAAAGTTATTATGTGTTTTCTATACTTTCCAATAAACCTTATATATTTTATTTTGAATTTGAAATTCATTCTAAATTTTTATATAAATATTTAAGTAGATAATGTAATATCCTTGGTAACAAAATGATTAATTTTTTCAAAATTGTTGTTTTAAAAAATATAATATTTTTATATATATTCATAGAAGAATGGTTTCATTCAAATTTTTAATTATTTATTAATACTTTTTTTTATCATCACACATTTAAAAAAAAATTAATTTGCCATAAAAATGGGAAAAGGAATGTAAGAGGTCATGTTGAATTTCATGATGATTTTTCATTAAAAAACTAATGTTATCCATTAACTATTTAATAATAGAAAAATGGACACTAAGTATGTGTTTCATATTTTTAATATATGGGTTTATTATGAATGATTTATGACCTAAATATCAATAATTCTAAGACTAACTGATTTATAAGAATGAAGGGAAATAAAATATAGTCAAATGACACTAGATTAAGTAATTTTTATGTTTGAATTCTTATAGATACTATAATGGAATTCTATAAGAAATATTTGGTGGTTATGATACTGTTAAAAAAATACCCTTATTCATTTATACATTATGGATAGGTTTAATGGATAAATAGATTCATGATTTCTATGTTTCATCAAATAAAATATGTTTGATTTGGATCATTTTCACCATAGGGAACATGGATCTTGAGGTAAAAATGAACCAAGGGGATTAAATCCTTCTCAATCAGAAACCTATAAGGGTTATAATATTAATATAGTTGTTTATTACTATGTGTTCATAGTTGGTTCAGTCTATAAATGGTTTTGGAATTCATGCCAGATATTATAATGATCACACATAAAGAAACATATTTATGGGGGAACATTTAATGTGTCATTACAATCCTATATTCAGTGGATCATTTAAATTAGTGGTACATTAAATATTTATTAATTCCTATAAAAGATATTTGATCTCATGGGGTGTTCAAATCATAAAAAAACTCTTTTTATTTTCCATTTAAAGGTGTAACAAACAAATTGTCTAAAACTAATAAAAATACTGAATAAAATATAGATATTGATTCCAGGAATTTTATTATTTTATAAATATCATTCTGGGTATATATTTTCTAGAAGAAACTAAACTTATCATGAAAATTTAATTCTTGGAATTAAAACAAAATAAGATTATATTTTCTCTATATATAATGAAAAATTCACTCGATTGATAGGACCCAACTCAAATATTATCAATGGAATTGATAGTAATATTAATATGTTTTACTCAAGAGTGAAGATATGATAAAAAAGGAAATTTTATTATAGTTAATTTAATTTTAGGGAGAAACATGTGTGATTTTCTAAAAATGTTAAAATAGTGTTTATGATGACCATACGAATTTATAAAAAAATTGTAAAAAGACGGAAAGGTGGAAGGAAAAATGAAAAAATTGGTCAAATAAATATGACAGTAACAAAATTATATATTTTATTCATTGAGTGTTTTGGAAATATTTTCATGGGGAATGCCTTATAAATTCAACTAAGTGAATCTAATATGATTAGATGGGGATTTTGTGTTATAATTGAAATAGAACGATTAAGGTATTGATATTAAAAATTCAAAAGAAATGATATTCAAATTAATTAAATGTAATGAGAGAGGTCATTAGGTACGTGGTTTTAAGAAGAAAATCGGCAATGATGGGATTCAAAAAGAGTATAAGTAGAATTTTGAGGTGATATCATTTGAAACAACTTCATAACTTGTTGGGACATTATAGTACGTGGTATCAGTTAAATTTCATGTTTATTCATATTATTATACTGTTTCTATTGGTTTATAGTGTACAAATTCAATTTTTTATAATACATTTTTTGTTAAATAGAAATTAAAACAAACAAAATAAATCTAGAAATTATGGTAAAAACATATAGGGATGTATTATTTGGGAAAATAAATTATAATAATTTTCCATTAAATGTATATTGAATTATATAACATTAAATAAATACTTTCATTACCCTAGTTGATATTGATGATCTTTTGCGTATGGATTTTTTTTCATGATAAGATAAAATCTAATGCTAAATAGATATTTTTGCAAGAAAATCATTGTTTGTAAATATGTACAAACCTATAACTTTTTATTATATCAATAATATAAGAAAATATTAAATGTTATAAATTATCGATATATTTCAAATATTATCACGAATTAGGGAAGTCTACAAATTAATTATTTCCTACTTGAAGATGAATACTTGAATACTTTTCATGAAGGGTTTTATAGTATTATATCTGATCAATAAGTTGAATTTACTATTGGCTGAGTTCATGAATCCAATATTATATAAAACCCCCTTATCAAATCGCTCATGTATAACTTTTGGATTAAAAAACCAATATTAGTAGATTATTGATACAGGGTTCTTTATTCCTGGAACACCACTATAGGTTGCACGTGGATTATTTGTAAAAACCGAATATAGATCCATGAGTATTTTAATTAATTATAGAATATTGAAAAACAATAATATTTAGTATTAGTATTCTTCCCTCATATTAATTATTTTTAACATATCTTGGGATATCTATATTTCTTAATGGTTAACACATGTTCCATGAACTAATAACTCATGGGGAAAGAGTATTTCATTCTAAATATATATTTTCAGAATAGATATTAGAAGACTTACTTTTTTTATATAAACATTTTGTTGAATAAAACCACTATTATATTTTTAGATCATATTAATGTAGTCAATAATGAATGTTTAGTTATTTATGTTAGTGTTTATTAATTATTTATTGATTTATTCAAAAAGTAATAAGGATAATGAAATTCAACTAATGAGTTTTATATATAAAATTAATGAAAATAAGTTATATGGATAATATATAAATTTTATTTCAGTTACAAAAGATTCTATTCTATGGGAATATCATAAATAAAGAATGGATCATAGTTTATCCCACTATAAATAATTTTATTGATGTAGTTCTAAAATCAGGAAATGTTACATAAATTCATAAATTTATTGTTTATTAGGATATTAATGATGATTGTTTGAAAATATTCCATAATAATATATCCCAATGATGATTTTTACTCGAATCAAGAAAAAATCATCTAGAAAAAATAATGTGATGACTAATAAAAATAACTGAAAATATTATTAGTGAAGGATTTAATTTAGTAAATTCCATCATTAAATACATAGTTTATCTTATACATTAATACTTAATTATAATGAAAAATTGTTACTCTATGAAGATTGATCTTTTAATTACATACGACTCATGATAATTGAAACATCGTGAGTTAATTAATAATACACATAGTCCAGAAATAACTGTTCTAATTTATTTATTTAAATATTTGAGGCATAATGTACATGGATACAAGTAGTAAATATATATTAATGATATAAAATTTATGTTTACATTAAAAAATAAAGAGTTGAAAATGTGAAAAATGATATAGATGGAAATGATAAACAATTAAGACTTCAAAAAACATTGCAAGATTAAAAATAAAATAATATTGTTGATGAATTGAGTCATAAAAATAGTGAATCGATAAATTTGTAACATTTTGAATATTAACATTTAGTTAATGATTTGATGATTTATATAGGTTATGGTTGGATGTATTTATTTTATATCGTTTCATAATTCAATATAATTTTCACAATCATAAAGAATTATGATATTTAGAAGGAATATTTTGAGTTACATGAAATTATATAATTAGAAAAGAATTGTATGATTCCAAAATTTTACATTTTAAAATATAGGGGAGATTATTTTTAAAAATAGATATTTTTTACTTTTAATTCAAAATTAATTAGTGAATTATATAGTGAAGATTATTGTTCCTAATTTTCTATTCATCCCGGCAGTATTAAATGTGCAATGTTCATCTAGAGTATTAATAGTTATATAGAATTAGATGAGTAATTATTAGTTTTACCATAAATTATTTATAATTTAAACATGTTAATGAATAATGAAATTTACCAAAATAGAAAAATTCATCATTTTTCATATCTATTGGGAAAATCTGAAAATATATTTATTGATTTGATGATCGAGTATACAAATAGACATCAATGTAATTAAGATACTTTGTTCACTATTTATCATCATTACAAATCATCAGATATACATTCCATCCATGATTATATATGTTATGTTTATGGTTATTAACAATATCATAAGGGTATGAATAGGTTAAATGGATTTCTACTCCTTATTTTATATAACTGGGATGCACAATTTACTTCAAATTTTAGGAAGGGACATCAGAACACATTGGGACATAATTAAATTTAAATTAAAACATTAATCCTCGATCTGATGGAAAATTTAATTGAATAATTATGACCATGTAAGACATGATAAGATTTTTTCTAATGTATTACAATGGTTGTTTTGATCAACATATTTCATTAGTTTTGATTTCATATAATAACTTTTTTGTTCTTTATATATATGATAAATTTTGAGGTATTATATGGAATACTATATTTAACATTATAATTTTATGAAGCAGTACATGAAATGATATAAATAAGAATAAAAATAAAAGAGAAAATTTATTAAAATTTTGGGATAATTCATCAACATATGAGGACTGCATAGAGTTGGACAAAATGTTATTTAGTTTATCATAAGAAATATCTCACATTATTTGTTGGAGGTTGTGGTTTTATTAAAGAATCTACATAAAAAAATAAGATTATTTTTACAAAAAATAAGTTGATTTTCCATGGTTCATTATACATTATGAAATCATGGATAATGATGGATTCAGTTCTATCTGAAATTTTTTTCATGCATTTTTATCTCAGGTATACATTGATTTTCATGTTTCGATGATGTGAATCAATGTTCAATATTCATCACATGTGTTTATCTTTGAGGTATTTCAACGTGTGGAGAACCATACATATAATGAAAATCCTATTTATATTATTTACCTTAGAGAAAAAGTGATGAAAAATTAGGTAAATTAATGGGTTATGGTTTTTTAGAAAACCCACATGGTTGATAAAATATCATTGTAGTCTAAAAATTATATTAGAGAAAGGTAACCAATATTATTTAATACAAAATTAAAATTGATAAGATTAAATTTAAAATTGATGAATTTTATAAAAACAATGGTAATGATAGAATAAATAATTTTCAATGTTATTTATATTCAGGCGATATATAATTACATTCAATATAAATTATTTTAAATTGATATGGAAATAGTTCTTTATCAAAATTATTTTAAGTTTATATTGAAATTTTTCATTTTAAAATTATATAATTTCATTTTTAAAATTAAATTTTAATTTTGAGGCCATCATGTCAATATTATCTTATTTTAAATATTTGGTAATTCTCCAAAAATATTTATTTCTAAATTAATAGTTAAAAAATTGATTTTTTATTGAATTAAAATTTTTAAAATGAAATAATAAAGAGGAAATATAATTCAACATAGATTTAAAATTTAAATATCTCATCTTTATTTTAAATTACCTAATTATGTTTTTCGAAATGAATTTTATACCTGAATTTATTATAAAATCATTGTATATTTAAATGGGGAATTTTAAAAAAGTATTTTCCAATACGTTTTACCTATTCAATATTAAATTAAATTTTTCCTCTTAAGTGTTTTGAATATTAAAATATTAATTCCATATTTTGAATTAGGATAAAATTTAGTAAATATTTCTCTTTTATTTTTGGTAAATATGAAAAATAATAATGCTAATTTTTGTAACCATAGTAAAGGTTATATCAGGTAAAAATTTAAAAAATATAATATTAAAAAATATAATATTACATAAATTGTCTGTTCATTTTATTATATGTGTCCATTTTTACACCACTCATCCAATATTTTGTTATACTACCTTTTTAAAATTCGATGTGTTTATTAACCTTATTTTATTTTATTCAACCTAATGTGAAAAATTACAAACTCATGTTTTTAATAAGTATAATATATTTTTCATAGGGATTAATAGTGGATATTTATTTATATAATATAAATTTTAAATAGAAATAATTTATCTTCTTCATGGTAATTTTTTATTTTATGAAAAAAATACTCCCCTTGGTTTCTTTCCCAACACTAAAATAGTAATTCTTTAATTAGTGGAAAAATAAAATAAATGAAATTAAAAACATTAAAAGTAGTATAATTTGAAATAATGTTGGAATCACATGATTTTTTAGAAAAAAAGTGTTTATGGATTTTTAATTGATTAGATTCTATCTCCATGGTTTTTATGATGTTATATAAAATTCTATGTTAATGAGTACTTCTAAAAATGAAATTATTTATATTTTATCACATCTTATTAAATAAAATAAAATTTACAAAAATATTTAATTATGAGAATTTATTTTTATGGGGTTAATTACATCAACCACATTCCTTTTAAGAGACAATTTAATATTGCATAGGGGATAAATCCAAAAATAAGGGTAAAGACCTTGTGAAAACATGGATATTTTTTTATTCAATGGGTTTATTTTGATCACTAATATTATATATTCTAAATAAATAATTTTTTACACATTTGTAAAAGATAATTAATTTATATTAATTTATTATTTTGAAAAAATAATAAAGTGCAACTCCAATTGCTAATACAAGACCATCTATTATTATATTTACATCATACATAAAAAACTATTGTTTTAGGAAAATATGTTTTAAAATTACTTCATATAATTCCAAACATAATTACAAATATCATGGATTAGGTATATAACCTACCATTGTTGGATTTTTGTGTTAATAAACGAATAAATTCAAAATAATATGTATTGTTTTTAACGACATATTCTTGTTTTATTTCTTCTTACACCTTATTAAAATATTTTATAACCAATAGTTTATAATATATAATTATTATTCAATATATTTTGTTTTGTTTGTCAATTTCACTTCAAATATATATCTCTACCTCTATTAAATGGAATATTAAAGAATCATTTGTGGGTATAGTAGACTACACCTTCACAAAATGATGTTATTGTGTTTTTATCACAGTATGTCATGAATTTTTATATTTATGGAATTCATCTTTACATATGATATCCATTTGAAATTTATCATTATTAAAAGATAACAATACAATTATATTATAAATGTTATATTCATTAAAAATGGTCACTTAAATCAAGAAAATATAGGGACTACAACATCAACGAAGTGATGTGGTTCATTTTTCATCACTATATAACTAGGTATATATGTGTAGCACCACCAGTTTAATTTAAGTGACACATAATTTATGTTTTTTATGAATATAAGGTGGAAGGGTGAAATATGGGTGGGTTTGGAATCCTTTTGGAGTGTTGTTGGTAATTTTCTACAATAGCACTATTTGAGAATGGTTTTTAGAAACCATGAAACTCCTACAAGAAGCTGTGCATAGTGATATAGAGAATAGGGATATAGTTCATTGGTATGAGCACATTTTATTTAAATTGTGCACCCACATAAGTGAAACCATGCAATGTGGGATTCATATTTTCATGTTTGGTGAACAATTTATCAAATAAGGTAATCCAATCTTCTGAGGTCCTCCAAGCTGCAGTGGTCGTCATATGGTTAGTCCATGATTTTTTCGAACCGTTTGACTCACCATGAATGATTTAAAATTAAGATCCTAAAAAAGTGTATATGGGTCATGATTAATTTTCCCCCTTGTTTTTCCTCCAAATTAAAGGTAACATGAGATTAATTTCTATCAAAGTTTGTAGGGGATTCCCCTATAAAATAGGATGTGATATGTATGTGTTTCGTAATGTGTTAAAGATATATTTCCAAATAAAGTATCCTTTTGGGGACGATTTTTTCATATATTAATGTTTTAACTTCCCTCAGATTATTATATCTAGTTATATACAGATAGATCTAAGGTTTTTGATTTTAATTACGGATATATTTGGCTTTGTGATTATTAAAGGAAGAGAACTAAAGCGGGTTTTGGAGATTCAACAAATTTTGTGTGTATTTTTTGTTGTTCTTTGTTATCACCAAACTTATGAGGTACGTGGATTCAGACTCAACTATAGTTACTAGAATGTGAAATAGATATTTCTAATTTCTTGTTTTGATTGAAAATGATTGTGAAAATGATTTGAAAAGAGTTTTAGAAATTTTGGATTAATGAATCTTCCTCCAAAACTAAATAGAAAATATATATGTCTTTAGTGTGGTTCATTCTAAAATATGATGTGAGAGAGTAAAAAAACATTGATAGAAATCCACAATTGTAACTAGATGGGGAATGTTCAGGGTTATTAGCATATTGTTAATATGTAGGGTGTCTAGGAAACCTTTCATGTTTCTAATAATTCATATGATTCGAAAAGATGAGGTATAGAGAACAATCCTCCTAAGTAGAATAATGGTTTTCATTGTGAATCTGAGAAGGCCATGACTCCATAGATGGGGAAATATCAATATATAAACAAAGACTACTGTTACATGAGAAATCAATTATATAGATATGAGTAGGTTATTGGGGATGATCAATCTGAACAATTAATTACGAGATGTAAGATTATTTTGAATTCCACCCATAAGAATGATTTTTTGATATCGGTGCATTCCATTACATTATTGCTTCTCGTGTTATTGATATGTTGAGAATATATTTTGAGAAGAATCCCACGATGTTGAAATATAAAACAACACATGGTCAAAGAGAATATTGAGCCTTTTTTAGGACCACTTGTTCTATAAATTTTATAATATCCCCGGGGATATGTGATTTTATTTAAAATAAATGGATCTCTATTAACTCATCCTTGGTATAAATTGGTTGACAATGTTCAATGAAGACATTGACTATTATTCTCGAAGGGTGGGTTTTTTGACAGATGATGGGGTCAAGCATATCTTTAAAGAAGATCTTAAATTACAAGAAGTTTAAATAGTCTTGTTGGAACTATAATTAGGAATAATATCATACTAGTTGAAGTATTTTACAACGGAATTTATGTAATATTTGGAGAATTAATGTTTTCCCAATGTTTTTGATATTTTTTAAGGTGTTTTCTCTAAAAATGTCTTAGTATTTCTACTATAAATAAATGTTGAGTTTAGGATTTATTTCATTATGAGGACTAGTTTTATTTACATTATATTATATAGAATTGAAAAAAAAATTAAGGGAACTAATTATTTAGTTGTATGACATGGAATGAAAATGGTTCATTTATCTGATCAAATCTAAGTGGGAGGCACTGATCTTGTTTATCAAAAAGGCTAATATATATCTTTAACATTGTTTGGATTATCATAAGCTTAATCAAGTGATGATAAAAAATCAGTATCCACATTTATGCATTGATTATCAGTTTGATCAGTAAAGGATATCTCAACGGTTCTCCAAGATTAAATGACAATAATCATATCACCAATTATGGGTTTTGAAGTTTGATATTCCATTGAGCTAATTTAGAAGAAGATTTGGAAATTATGAATATATTGTAATGACATTCAGTCTAATGAATTCTCCAACATTCCATAGGGAATTGATGAATTGGATATTATATATATATATTAATTATTTAGCGGTGGTGTTTGTGTGTGACATATTTTGATATTCGTAGAAAATGAAAGAGCATGAAAAACAAAAGAATAAAATGATTGGAATATTGAGAGATCATCCTCTATATAAAAAATTAATGAAGCATGATTTATTGATATAAGATGTATGTTTCCATGGCTGTGTAATCTCTAAATAAGGTGTTTCTAGGGAGTCCAAATAGATATAGTTTATTATCTATGGAAACCCCAAAATAATATCATTCATATACAAGGTTTCCTTGATCATGTAGGTTATTACAGACACTTTTTTCCTGATTTTGGATTACTAGATTCACTAATGGACACTTTTAAAAGGAATAATGGTCCATTACAATGAGAATAATATTTTCAGAAGACAATTAAAGAGGATAATGTTTGAATTATATCAGTACCTATCGTGAATTTTCTAGAATTAATAAATTATCAAGTGGTTTACTGTATTGATTGATTATTAAGGCTGGGATATGTTCTATTGTAGGGAGATCATGATGTTAATAATAATTCAAGGAATTTAATATTTCATGAGAAAAATTACCTGACCCAGGATTTGGTGTAAGTTTCCATAATACATGATATGAATAGATGGATTTATTACATCTTTTGTGAGAAATTTACAATGTATCCAAACAATAAAATATTTAAGCATATTTTGTGATAAAGGGATATGAATCTGAGATAGAGAATTAGGATAGAGTAACTCAAAATTATTGAATATGAATTGATGTATACAATGGATAATTTCAATATGTTAGTATATGTATTTACTATAAATTAATATACTCTTTTGGAAAAAGTTTCATCAGACTATTCCTAGATGATGTCGGTTATAACCTACATGAACTTGTAATGTGAATATATAGGTGATATTGGGGTTTTAATTTCAGTTTAGTTTGTTCTTGATTTGGTGGAGATGTTAAAATATGCATTGATTATTGATTCTAAATGTTTTTAATTGAGGAATTAAATAAATGGTTATGATACCATTGAGGGATATATTGAGGATGAGACTTTAGTGTTGTGGTTTTGAAATAGGATAGTCATACATATGGATTTTTAAGAAAAACATCATCTTGTTTACTACCATCCAAAATTTTTTGTTCACCAATGGATTCAGAATATGTATGTTGTATTGAAATCATAGATTTTGTGGGTCAATATTTTATATAATGTGGCTGATTTTGTTTCAAGATGTTTAAATTGATTGCAGGTTAATGCATAACATCAACAACTAGTTGGAATGTTGTAGTATTTACCTAATCCTTTTTGAAAATGTGATTAGATAGGTATGAATTTGGTAATTGTTCTCTGAAAAACAGTTTAGAAAGAAGATGACATATTGGTGATATTATACTAGATCACAATTTCATCTATCTTAATCCTTATTCATGAATCTCATAGCATGGGGGAATGGCCCAGAATCTATATTTCTTATGTCGTAAATTTGTAAGGAGTTCCAGTTTTGATAGTTTGAGACATAGATCTGAGGTCTAAATATCATTTATATAAATCCATATAGAAGACCTCGTGACTTAGTTGAATATGAGTAATACATATCATCCTCAGAGATATGGTCAATATGAATGGATGATACCAACATTAGAACACATGTTTCTATATTGTGTAATGGATTTTGGTGGTACATTGGAAGAGAATGTACCATTAATGGAGTTATCATATTATAGAAAATTTCAGTCTTTAATAAACATTGAGCTTTTGAATCATTGAATGGTTTTCATTTTTTTTCTCCATTTTAGTTGGTAGATTCTAGTGATAGTTCACTAGTTAGGCCGACCCTTTCCCAAAAAAAATTAGATTATTTAGTTTACCAGGAATTGGATGGAGACGGCTCAAATTCATCAGAAATATTTATGTAGATCATCATTTATGATAATTGTCGTTTGACATGAGCGTCATTGTGTTTTTTAGATTCTATCTAATGGTTAGACATCATCATTTTGGAAATAAGGGAAAGTAATCTTCTTGATACACATGTCATTTGAGATAAATAAACTAGTATTTGAGGTGTCATATATGTTGGGGATTCCAAAACAATTAAGTGTTGAATATAATGTGGATTTGTTATCGTATATGAAATAGTATCGTCCTAATACAAACCAGGTGATTTTAGTGGATCAAATTGACCAAGATGTAGTTGAATTGATGGTACATATAGAAATGTAGATTATGGATTTTAAAGATTAAATAATGCATGAAAAAATATTATGTATACTATAGGTTTTGTGGAAATAAGGATAGATTCAAGAAGAGATAAAGGAATGAGCTATTGAAATGGTCATCAAATGGTGAAAAATATTTTTGAAAAATGGTGGATTTATTTATATTAGGGATAGAAATACTAACGGATGGGAGAATTTATCACCCCCAGATTCATGTACAATACCCTTTATTTAAGTATTTTGGGTATATATAGATTATTGGGGAATATTTTAGTGTTTATAAACCCTTTGAAAAGTTTTGGGATTTTATAGAGGTGCACTATTTAGGAAAATTTTGTACATATCATGAATCTATTATAGGACACCGTACACTATGAGACAGAGGCTAAGAGGAGGCCACACATGAAGGAACGTAGTTTTTCCATGCCATGAGACCACCTATGAGAAACTGTGTAAAGGGGGAAAGTGGCCATTTTTATGGTTGGAATATGGTTTTCTTAACCCTTATGGAAAACTACACGAGGTCTTCCTTGTGGTACTTTTGGGTGCATGGTTGGCACAAATTTTGGCCTAACCAAGTGACTAATTATGTATGGTTTTAAAATATGATCATAAAAAGTGGTTCTTAGTCAGGATTAAGATTTGGCACCATTTATTTATAAAAAAACAAACCAAAATTGATATTCCATCATCCCAAATCTATAGAGGCTTTCCCCATCAAATCGAAAGTGATCAAGAGGTGTTTCCCACTATATTGAATCTTAATTTACATGGTATGTTTAAATTTTGTTTATGTTTTTGTTGTTTTTTAGATATAATTTTCCCATATCTCAGATTCTTCAATATTGTTTGATGTGGAAAGATATATGTTTTTTAAGTAATAAATGGTATGATTTCCCCTATTTGATTTTAGGGGAAGAAATCTACATTTGGGATTTGGGTATTCAAACAGGTTTTTTGGGAGTTTTCATGCCATTCTAGGTTTCCCTATAATTTTCTAAGGTCATTGGATTCCCTCTTAACTCATATTTCTAGAACATAATGGATTTAACTAAAAATGGATTTTTATTGAAATATATTTTTTAATTAAGCTAAAATTATTGTTATACCCATAATTAGTGATGTTGTGTGTATTTTTAAGATATTGTGAATTTTTTTTGAAAATTTCAATGTTTTTTTGATTTAAAAATGATGGTTTTAAAACTATTTTTCTGTTTTTGATATATGGGAAAAAAATCAATAATAGGTCAGATTTATTAAAATTGATACTATAATAGTTATAAATAAAAAAAATCATTTTATTGAAATGGTTTAGAAAGTATTATTTTACATTTGTTGGCATAATTGGTAAATCAAGAGTTGAATGGGGTGAATATTGGTTGTCAACAACAAACATCAAATGGACATGTTATAGACTTTATGTTCCACCATTGATAGAAACACCATGCTTTTGTAGTTGAATATGTAAGTGGGGTTATGTGAAAATGGAATGCATTATTCCAACTTGAAGTTGATACTATAAAATGATTTGTTTGGATTCATCCTTGGAAGAGGGATTTTGTTTGGTAAAACTGATTTTTTATAGAAAATGTTTTATATTAGTATATAAAATATTTTTAATTTGTTCATATATAATTTTATTATATAAATCTAATTGCATTCTATCCAAGTAGTAGTAATATCGATGTCATTTACAGAAATTATAATAATTTTCATTACTCACCCCTTCTCTGGGACATTGGATCTTTTAAAGATAGCATTTATTGGGATACCAAAAAAGGTAATGTATCCCAATTTTTTAGTGTCTCATCAAGATACTTGGGATTTTTTTTCATGTTGGTTCTTGAAACATGTTAGAGAAATAGGGTTATGTGTGTTTCCATTTAGTTTTGTTGGTTTCGTATTCTATTGTGAACGTTGATGTTATTTTTCTTCTGTTGTGGTACCATATTGTATAATTGTTTTGATGTAAATTGTATTAGTTTGTGTTGTTTTATATTTTTAATTTTCAAATTGTAGTAGTTTATTCATTATTAAATATTTGATCATGTGGTTTTATTTAATAGAGGAAAAAGCATCCCCCATTTTTATTGAATCCCTTGTCATTTTATTCTAGTCTTTTTCACTATGGTGATTTCTTTTAAGGACAAGTAATATCTTTCCTTCTTATTTATCCAATGAGGATTGGACGTAAATTATAGTATTTATAAAAAAATTAAATAATTAAATAATATTAATGATATTTTGATAAATATGGAATGTTAAAATTTTATATACCATATTTCTATAATAATTATTGAATAATTGAAAAGTTATCCATGCCAATGTAGGGCCTAATATCTCTATGATTGTAATAGAGATCATTTCTCATATCCATATTTCATTATTGTATTTAAATGAATAGTAAATGAATAAAAATTATAATTATTTATTCATTAATATTTCAGTGAGGATTTAATAATGATATATTTGACCATAGTTGACTTGCTATTTACATTTTATAATTATTAAATGAATTCCATCAAAACATTCGATATATATTTAATGACACAAATAACTAATGATAACATGATATGAGTTAAAATATATGAAATATTAATCATAAAAAAAGTTCTTAAAATTTTTAATATCTATCATAAATATATTATTAAGGATGATAAAGAGTGTATGGGATGCTTTTTATCCAAGTTAATAGGAATTATTTTTAAAATAACCATATTTTTATCTAAAAACTATTTTTTTTCATGTTGATTTTTTTTAATTTATTTTATAGATGTATTTATTTGGATATAATTTACTTATAAAGGACACATTAGCTCTATTTTCTTCAATTAAATGTCATTAATATTTAATATTTTATGATATATTTTAACAACCATTACAAAAAGTAAAAATAGAATGTTTTTTTTAAAATATATGGTGATAACAAAATTTCCAACTGTCATAAAGATAATTTGATATATGGAATCCATCATAAGATTAATATTTTATTCAAAGGAAAAACTACATCAATTTATTTGAGATATATAATAAAAAAAATGAATTTCTTATGAAAAGGGATAATAAAATACATAAAAATTCACTCTTGTGGGTGTAAATATATATTTTTACATATATTTTGATGTATTTTGATATGGTTCATGGATTTTTTAACGAGGCTATGTGGTTTCATCATATGAAAAATGTGTGCTATCGACTTATGCATCTCTAACTCATTGGATATATGGAATTTTTTTAGTGATTGGGTATCTCCTAAGAAAAAATGGGAATATACTATATTGGTTATTCAATGTATAACCTATATATAAAAATGATGTTTAACATTAACTGTTAATCTAAGTATAACTATGATGGTTATTCCTTGTGTAACTAAGATGGTTACACTATAAGTAATAGTGGTGTTAAATTATGAATTATGTTACAAACATGATTTATCTATGCTTCCAATGGTTTATAATATAAATTTTATTATTTCACAAGTAAAAAAATGTATATTCTACATTATATGGTTGGAAAGTACAACTTTTTTTGTAAAAAATGATTATCTTTTATTCACGATTCTACTGAAATATTTTTTATTTTATTTCTACATTATAATTTCTTATGAAATATATTATGAAAATTATTTTGATGATAAGGTGATTTCGTGGGTTTGAAAATCATAAATGTATGATTAATGATTATTATGTTAAATGTAATGTTTTCTATTTGTTCATTTTCTAATTGTTTCATTCACTCAGTTTAAAATCCCATACTATGATTTTTGTGATCATACAAAATTTTAAAATGTTTATCATACGGATTATGAATGGGTAAGGTAAATGAAAAATTCATGTTGAAATCCAAGATACATTTTCAGGAAAATAAATTCAGTTTTACATTAAATATTTTATGTTATGAATAATTGATACTAAATTGAAGCTTCCAAGTTGTTATATAAGAGATTATTGTATATTGATATTTAACTACCACTATAAATATATAAAACTAAAATAAATATGTGAAAAAAATGAAATATAGTAAAAATACACTATATTATGTAAATTTTAATATAAGATACTTATATATAGACATTAATAACATCATTAATATAATGAAGTAAATTTTATTATAATATAAACCCTTATTATTGATATCATGGTGAAAATAAATTTTACATATAAAATCCTTTACATCAATATAACCTACTGATTTTAAACCCATTGATGGATTTCATTTAAAAACAATTATTAAATTACATGAATAATGATACAATCATAATAATAAATATTAATGGAGAATTAGCTAAAAATTAATAATGTAAACAAGATTTATTATAAAAAATACGTCCTTACGTTGAAAATTTCATGCACAGAACCAATAGATTTCTCTTTTATTTGTACAATGATATCTTGAATCATATATAAAAAATAAAAATATTAATAATATATTTGTTGGTCAAAAATTCATTAATGTAGCGATGTAGTGTTTTAGAGACTATTGTGTGTGATGAAAAATAATTTTTCGATGGTTAGTTATGGATTTCCAGATATATTGTTGACATGGTATTTTTAAAAATACAAATGTTAAAGGAATGTTCTGGATGTGGTTGATAATATTTATTATAAAAGGTCGTTTCCATTCCCAAAATTTGGATATTTTTTTTGTTTAATATTTTGTGGGTGGAAAAGGTGTGTCTAGAAAAAGAATGATTTTCATATAAATGTGTAATGTTTCCTGCAATGATAAATTTGGATTTTAATGTTTTGAGAAATTTATGTTTCGGGACTGACACATTAAAATACGACATAGTTAAGAGTTGTGTGAAATATATGAAATTCCAAGAAATTCATTGATGCTTGTAATAAGAAGAGTTGTATTCTCCTATGAAATAAATATAATGTTTTTATACTAAAGATATAAAAATGAGAAGTTCATCACCGGTGGAATGACATGTGCACAGTTAGAGGAATACAAGAAAGTTGTGTCCAGGGTCATCCGTGTATATAAATATGCATCTATCGAACTCATTTCATTGGTTCAAATATTTTATAATACTAGTTCTATGAATCGCACAAGAGTTTATGGAAGTGGTTTCTTAAGTAAAAGAAGTATTTTTTGTGATTCAAAATGGAAATTGTCTATAGAATAAAAAATGTTCTCCAAGAAAAACAAAAAAGTTACGTGAAATTTATAATTTCATGACTAGAATAAATTTTAAATGAATATGTCACGACCCATACTCTGGACCCGTGTCATGACTACCCCAAGCCCTCCTTTCATAGGCCATGGGATGGCGACTAGAACAAAAGGAGTAATCTCGATAAATAGGGAAGGCATTGCCTTTTTAACCTGTAACACACAAAACGTATGAACAGAAGTGGTAGAGGCACCAACCGAAAATAACACTAAGTAAAAAATAATACAAAATTAACTGCTGAAATGAAAGAGGTTGGCAATACATGCCCAATAGTAAAGTATGACTTCATAAAAGTAAATAGAAACTACTGAGTCATCCTCCAGAAATCCCACCTGAAGGGTTGGTAGAGATGGCCTCCTCAGCACCTCAGGTTCGTTCGTCCGCTCCGTGTACATTTCTCCAAGTGGTCCACCACCGGGTACCATCCAACTCCACAACACTTTACCTCAATTAGTGATGTCTGTCATCTGCAACCAGCATAACGAAGTGCATACATTTATCGTGAAGGGGTAAGTATAACAATACTCAGTTGGGACCCCGAGACCCCTGAAGGTCTCCCAAAATCCATGAAGGATAAACAAAAAAAGGAAAGATACAATCACAATGTATCAACCAACTCTACATAGGTATATGCCCAAACATATACTTATGTTATCAACCACAGTTCACCTCCAACTCATGAGCACAAGCACAACCCAGTCAACATAGGTAATTAATGTCAATCAAATCGATGATAACGATTAAAATTCAAGACTCATATCATACATGTACACATCTCTTGTATAGCAATAGAGAAGATCATATGTAGTCATTGATTCATCTAAGATATCAGAACCACACAGGAAACAATACCAGCTAAGCTGTCAGACCCACACATGATACAAGACCGGATACTATGTCAGACCCACATAGGATACAACAACAGAAGTCAAAAATGTTGGACCCACATTGGATACAAGAATATTAGTCATCGTTGTTGAACCCACGGAAGATTACGTTACAATAGCCATAATCATTGAACCCATGAAGGATCCCAGTACAGTAGTCGTAACTGCCTATCCCACGTAGGATTCTGGTACAGTAGACATCATTGTTACAGTCAGCACTAGTGTTCCCACACAGAGCACACTTGATTCCGGGAGGGTCCACTCCTCGAGAAAAGGGGTCAATAAATCAACTATCACGAAGTCCAGATTTGATGTATCCAGAAGTTCTTTCTCCTTAAAAGGAACCCAACGCGATAGAAGTCGCGTCAATCAGACGCCCAACCTGAGAGTTATTTTCATTTCCGTTCTAGAGGACCGATTGGAATTACCCTCATTTCAAACCCAGCCATCACTTAGAGTGTCGTAAAAGGACAACCTCATCGCGAGGATCCCAGTGTCACATACGGCGCGTCAATCAAACGCATGGTCTAGAAGATATTCATGTTTAAGCGTATCATGCTCGGCCCGTCAACACCAGTTGACTAGTGGGTCGGAGCGACCCGGTTTGGCAGGTCCGACCTGGCTGGGGGTCGATCCGGCCCAGTAGAGCGTGGCCCACCCAGGGACCCAGCCTGGCAGGTCTGACACGTTTGGTGGGTCGGCCAGTCCCAGTGGGGCGTGACCAACCAGCGGACCTGGCCTGCGGTTGCGGGCCGGGTCGGCACACCCGGCGGGGCCGAGCAATGCCAAGAAGCACCACCCCTCCTCGCTGCCTGGCCTGCCAGTTTTTTACGGCGTGAGAGACCCGTCTAGTGGGCTGTTATCCTCCAATGTGGCGTTAAGTGGTGCCACGGTTTCATCCGCCCGGCTGGCAGGCGGCCGACCGGTTCGCCCGCCGACCGGACGACAACCACGGGCCTCAGACTTCTTTGCAGCGTGGCACCATGCGTTGCAGCGGTCCTCCCTTTCATCTGGCAGGCGGCGGGCCAATTCGGCTCATCCGAGCGGCCCGCAGATGGGGGCCGCATCTCCTCCGCGTGACACATACGGGTGACGCGGTACACTGGCCCGACCGGCAATAGCCAGCTTGTTCTTCGAACCGAGAGGCCCGTGATTGTGGGCCACAGTTTTCCTCCATGCTTCCAGCGCATGGCCGCCGCCTCCGGTCGTCACCGCATCTTCTGACACCTCTTCCACTGCCAATACAAACAAAGATCAACAGAGGGTCGTCGGGCTGTGTTTGTTAAGCTCGTTCCATTTGCGTTAGGGGATAAAAATGTCCATAGTCAAAATAAACATTCCACAAGGACAATGGTATAATTTTATCCATTTATAATTATAAAAAACCCCTACCCTGTAATCGGTGATGAAAGTTGACGAGTTGCGGAAGACGGGCATCGTGGAAGACGGGTGTCGTCTCGTCTGTATCGGAGTAAGTAGAGCTCGAAAAATAATGTCGATATAACACCTTTGGTGTACTACTTGGGAGAGAGTGCCTCGTTTTTAGATCCAGTTGAAGAAGGTGTTGTTTCACATTCTCTGAGAAGTGAAGCGTTCTTCGTTGAAGAATGGCGTTCTTCGTCGAGAGAATATTGTTCCCCGAGTTCTTCATTGGAGAGGATGAATTCTCCCAATCCTTCCAACAAAATATTTTCCAAGGAAAATGAAATAATAGGATCCCCAATATTATAATATAATAATGAATTTTAAAATATTTCAAATTAATTCATGAAACCACAAATAATTAATTAATCATGGCGCTCAATTAATTAATTAGTATTGTTGGCACATTTATTGATTGAGGAAGGTGGAAGGTCAAACCCTAATCAATGGGGGGGAGGGGTGGTTCGAAGGGGTTTAAGGGGGAGTTGAAGAGTTGATGTTCGTGTAGGCCCCACACACATTATCATTTCATTGGAGGTTATGTGGGGGTGGGACCCACCACCCACCTCTCTTTGGAGATAATAACCACCAACTAACTAAAAATGTGTTATTACCCATTTTTTTTAATTTCTAACTTTCAAGTAGAAACCCAAAAATATAACTTTCATCCTGTATAAAACGCCAATGCGGTAAATGTCCCCTTAAGAAAATACCAGTGCTACAAGTTCATCGGTGTCCTCATATTTCAATTCAAAGATCCGTTTCAAAAGATTGAAAAACCTGCATGTACGCTTCCTGAACATACCCGAACTAAACTTCAGAAAATGATTCCGAGAACACCCGGCCTCAGAATCAGGTGCCGTCAGAAACTATGAACTCGTAAAATTTCAAATCTTTTATGAAAAAAATTTACATAAAATTTCCGGGTATTTACATTACCCCCACTTCAAATATTTATGTCCTCATAAAGCTACAATACACACTAGGGAAACAAAAGAGGGTACTGAGCATGCATCTGATTCTCACGCTACCATGTGCTCTATTGGAGGTTCACGTGATGCCAGAGAACACACACCAGAGGAGTCGACCATCCACGCAGGACCCTCTACAGTCGATCCTGGATCTCCACTAGGACCTTTGTGAATGTCGCCCCATCTTGGACGTCCATCTCCCCATGGTCGATGATGGGGGATGGTTCGTGCACGTATCTCCTCATCTGAGATACGTGGAAGACGTCGTGCACCAGATGCAACTGAGGTAAACAGGAAAGGTTGTAAGCCACCACGCTAACTCTACTAAGGACCTGGAAAGGTCCAATGAATCGAGTAGACAACTTGCAACCTCGGCCAAATTTCCGCAGACCTTATCAAGGTGGGACCTATAGGAAGACATGGCCGCCATCCTCAAACTCCAGTGGTCTCCATATCCTATCATCATAGGTCTTCTGTCTGCTCTGTGTAGTCTTCATCCACTCTTGGATGATCTGCACCTTCTCCTACGTATCCTGAACCATCTCTGGTCCTACAAGTGCTGACTCCCCTAGGTCAGTACAAAACAAAGGTGAGAGGCAAGGTCGGATGTAAAGAGCCTCGTAAGGGGCCATCCTGATGGTGGATTGGTAGCTGTTGTTGTACACAAAATCAACAAAGGATAATTGATCCTTCCAAGTGTGACCAATGTCAAGGACACATGCACGGAGCATTTCCTCAAGAGTCTGAATGTTCCTCTTAGTTTGACCAACTGTCCGAGGCTGGAAGATGGTGCTCAGGAAGAAGCTGTGTCCTGAAAGCCTCTTGCAACCCCTTCCATAGCCGAGAAGTTAAATGAGAATCTCAATCAGAGATAATAATTGATGGAACACCATGAAGTTTTATGATCTTCCAAACGTATAGGCATCCCAAGCTCACTACTGGGCCCTGCTCTCTGATTGGTAAGAAGTAGGACGACTTGGTGAGTCTGTCTACGATCACCCAGATAGAGTCGTGTCCTCTGAATTTACATGGATGTCCCGTCATAAAATCCATGGATATCCCGTCCCATTTCCACTCTATAACCTATCAGGGCTATACAAAGACTACTAGTACCTAGTGCTCCACCTTCACATGCTGATAAGTGTGGCACTGTGACACAAACTCTGCTACTGCCTTCTTCAGACATGATCACCAGTACTGTCGTCCGAGGTATTGATACATATTCACCACAACTAGATTTACCGCAAGAGTGGAATTGTGAAACTACCTAAACACCTCCTCATTTATGCAACTGGTACCATGGTACATCCTCTGAATAGGATGACGTGCTCCCACTATCAGAAAACCCATCATGTGTCTGCCTTGAGGATATCTAAGCAGGTCTCATCTCACAGTCAACATCTCCACGTTTTCCCCCCCTAACTCATTGATGGAGTGGAGGAGTGACTGTGAGAGACTGCAGAAAGGCTGCTCTATCTCTATCCACATTGGATATCTGCAATGTGGACAGCTGCTCTATCACTTCTCCTAGTAGTTGAATGCCTGATCTCTTACTGAGAGCATCTGCTACAACATTAACCTTCATAGGAGTAAAGACTATCTCGATGTCAAAGTCCTGGAGGAACTCAATCCATCCTCGTTGTCTCAAGTTCAGGACCTTTTGTGACAAGATGTACCAGCAACTCAGGTGGTCAGAGTATACTATAGAGTGATCTCCCATCAGATAGTGCCGCCAAATCATCATGGTGAAGACCAATGTTTCTAACTCCATGTCATGGGTTGCATAGTTCTGCTTGTGTTGTCTCAACTTTTGTGATCTATATGCGATCACCTCTTGCACTTCCATCAGGACACACCTGAGTATGGTCCCTGATTCGTCGTTGTAAACTACGTACCATATGCCCTCCTAGGGTAGCCTCAAGATGGGACCATTGGTCAACCTCTGCATCTGCTCTAGAAAACTCTAATGGCACCTATCTGACCACACGAAGGGTTTCCAATTCTTCGTCAAAGCTAAAAGCAGTGCTGCAACTCTAGAGATGTCTGGCAGAAATATCTGATAGTACCCAGCCAGTACCATAAAACATTGTACCTCCCTCACACTCCTGGTGGCTCCCAATCATGTACTTCCTCGATCTTCGTTGGTTCACTGGATCTCTAGTCTTTGAGATGACGTGTCCCAAGATTTGAACATATTGAATCCAGAACTAGCACTTCGAGAGAATACCATAAAGCTGTTTCTCGGAGTGTATCAAGTATGACCCACAAATGGTAGGAGTGATCATCCTTAGTATTTGAGTAAATAAGTATGTAATTGATGAATACGACGACAAATCGATTGAGGTAAGACTGGATGATATGGTTTATGAGACACATGAACACTGCTAGAGTGTAGGTTACACCGAAGGGCATAACCAAGAACTTGTAGTGGCCATACCAACACCTGAAGGTCATCTTCTGCAAATACTCATCTCGAACACTGAGTTGGTGATAGCCTGATCTGATGTCTATCATTGAGTGCCATCATGCTTCGTTGATCTGATCATAGAGGTCCTCAATCATCGTGAGTGGATACTTGTTCTTCACGGTCACCTGATTCATGATATGGTAGTCGACACACAGTCGCAAGATCCCATCTTCTTTCTTGGAGTACAAAATTGAGGATTCCCAGGGTGAAACACTATATCAGATAAATCCCTTCCCCTATAAGTCCTGCAGCTGTACCTACAGCTCATGACGTTCGGCGGGAGCCATCCGATATGCCAAATTAGATCTCGGTGTTGTCCCAAGGTACAGGACAATGTATAAGTCTACCTATCTGTGAGGAGGTAGTCCTGTAATGTCGTCAAGAAAAACATCTGCATACTGATCCACCACAATAGGAAAACATAGACTTCGCACATCAACTGCTCTGATGATGAGACTATCCAACTTATGTGTGATCGGCTTCCCCCTATTTGGTGTAAGTTTGTTTTGTGCTGCAAAGGCTCCCTTCTCACCGATGAAGGTGAACCTGGTCCCATCAGTGCATATACACCACAAATTGCGCCTAATATAGTCAATTTGATCATGAAATGTGGATATCAAATACATACCCATGATAACGTCGTAAGGCCTCGATGCCGCTACAAGAAGATCCTAGCCGAAGCTCTCCCCTCCTAGAGTAATCTCACACTACTGACACCAGTGATTAATCGTTGAGTCTGGTCCTGTAGGATTCTATAACCTGGCGGATCGAGGAAACAGCTCTTTCGTAATCTCCGAGCTCCAAACAAGGGTAGTTGTAATTAAAGAATGACTCACACCTATGTCTATAATTACTGCAACAAGGGTGGAGTAGACATAGATAGTAACTCAAATAATCTCAGGTGTGCCATGGTCATAGGCCTCGACTGCTTGGAGCTGAGCCATCCACTGTCCTCCAACAACTTGCGGTCAGGGTGGACCTTCTGGCGGTGGTGGTGGAAGAGCGTCGAAACGTCTCCCACCACTCGCTGCTCGGCCAGCTCCTCTGCCACATCCACCAACATCCCATGGACCACCACAGTCAAACCTCTACCTTTTCCTGGGAGGTCCCTCTACTGTCTGCTACTCATAAGCATAGTGGGTAAGGATGTCTAAAGCCATGTGACCATGACCACCACATACATCACACTACTTGCTCCTTATATAGCTGGCTCTGATTTGTGTGCCCTGGATAACCGAACCCATATCCGGAGGTCTCCCACCTAATGGCCTGGTCCATTTAGACCTATATGTCAACTGTCTATTGTCGGCTGCAGAATACTCCGCTGCGTGTTTCCCTACGGCGAGTCTCAATACTATTGACTGATCATCATGAAAGATCTCTACTGGAAATGCTATCTCTAGCGCCGCCGCCTCTGTCGGGATACTGGGGGGAATAGATGATTCCCTATTCTCATTCCTGATTCCCTGCTCGATGGTTCAGGCCCTGAAAAATGGGTCTGGTACCATATCTGTGGTCGGTGAACCTTACTGAGTACTATGATACAGTCATGCTTCCTTACTGCAGATGAAGTAACTCATGAATCTGGACCGCACAAAGGGTGGATGGAACAAACTCTCAGCAAAAGAGACTATTAAGGCATGTCCAAAGTAATGATGCCTCATCATGCACCTAGATCATTAGGCTCCACCGTCTACCTGCTGCTGCGTGGGTGAGACTTGTGGTAAGGATAACCATAAGGTCGGATGGTGTCCCTACCAATTTGAAAACTCTCACAAAAGCCTCCATCCAATCCTCAACTGCCTATGGGTCCGTCTATCCCTGGAACCTGGGTGGCCTCTAGGGCTGGAACTCGGACAACGCACTAAGGTGTTGTGCACTCTCTGCTGTAGGAGATGGTGGTATCGGTTGCCGAGCGGTTAGTGGTGCCACTGGTACCTCCCTTATGATGGGGCCCTGCACTGATTCGTCATCGCTCGGTGGGATACCATCTCGTACATAACTCGGAACCCTAGATGGAAGTCTTTTTGGGGCCATCCTGAAAAGAAACAAGGGCACCGCGATTTTAATAGTATACCTAGTGAGGTGACACAAAGTAATATAAAAGAATACTTTTTCGAAGGAAACACACACGCAATTAGTGTTTTAATGCACTGAGTCGGGAATCAGAGGTAAGGGTCCTGGTGTATGGATATGTCATCCGTCACACCAACACTGGACTCCCTGGACTGAAAACCACACTCAGTACTCTTAACACTATTTCTTCATAGAAAAGAATAATCACAGTCCTGTGTTCTGCGGTAAAACTGACTCCTATGATACCAATTTTTCACAACCCGTACTTGAGGCATGTTCCGTGACTACCCCATGCTCGGCTTCCATAGTCCAGGTGCTGGAGACTAGCCCAAAAGGCATAATCCCGATAAATATGGAAGGCATTTCCTTTTAAACCTGTAACACACACACACAGTCTGAACACAAGCGGCAGAGGAAAAAATAGAAAATAACACTATGTAAAGCTGAATACAAAAGTAAGTGCTGAAAGGAAAGGGACCAGAAATACAAGCCCAATAATAAAGTACAATTGTAGAAAAGTAAATAGTATCTACTGAGTCGTACTATGGAAATACCACCTGAAGGGTGGGTACAGATTGCTTCCTCGGCACATCAGGTCCATCCATCCGCTCAGTGTACGTTTCTCTAAGTGGTCAACCTATGGATACCGTCCAGCTCCAAAACACTCTACCTCAATCAGAGTTGTCTGTCGTCTGCATCCAACACAACGAATATCGTGCATTTCCTGTGCAGGGGTGAGTATAACAATACTCAGTAGGGACCCCAAGACCCCTGAAGGTCTCCCAGAATCCGTGAAGGAATAACCAAAAAACGAAAGATATAGTAACAAAGTATCAACCAAATCTACTTAGGTATATGCCCATACATATACCTATGTTATAAACCATAGTTCAGCTCCAACTCTAGAGCCCAAGAACAACTCAGTCCACACAAGAAAGTAATGTCAATCACATTAATGATAATGATTGAATGTAAAGACTCAACTCACACAGGTATACTTCACGTGAATAGAAATAGAGATGATCAGATGTAGTCATTGATTTATCTAAGTTGCCGGACACACACATGATACTAGACCAGCTATGCTATTAGACCCACACATGATACAAGACCAACTACTCTCTTGGACCACCCACATGATACATGTACAGTAGTCAAATCTATTAATACCACAAATAATACAAGAACAATAGTCATCGTTGTCGAACCCATAGATGATTCCTATAAAATATCCACCATCATCGAACCCATGGAGGATCCTAGTACAGTAGTCTTCGCTGCCAAACCCATGCAGGATTTCTGTACAATAGTCATTGTAGTCGCAACAAGCTCTAGAGTGACCTCAAAAAACACACTCGATTCAGGGAGGGTCTTCTCTTTGAGAAAAGGGTTCGATACATCAACTATCACGAAGTACATATTTTATGATTCCTAATGTTCAGTCTCATCATAAGGAACCCAACGCGACATACATCGCATCAATTGGACTCCCGGTCTGAGAGTTAATAGCATTTATGTTTCAGGGGCCTGGTTGGAATTACGCTCGTTCCAAACTCGGCCGTTTTCCAAATTTTATCAAAACTCACCTATAGTATCTCAAAAGACCAACTCTTCACAAGAATCATAGTTCCAAAGACTACCCATCAATCAGATGCGCGGTCTAGAAGATATCCGCATTTAATCTTAAAGGTCCCAGCCCATCAATCCCAGTGGACTGACGGGTCGGCATGACCCGATTTGGCGGGTCCAACCCAGCTGGGGGTTGCCCTTGCCCGGTGGAGTACAGCCTAACCTGGGACCTGTTTTGGAAGGTCCGACCCATGTGGGGGGTCGGCCCAGACTGGTGGGGCGCGACCCACCTGCGGACCCGATCCGCGGTTGCAGGCCGGTTCGGCTCGCACGGTGGCACCGAGCGGCACTACCCCTCCTCGCTGCCCGAACGGCCAATGTCGGTCTGTTTTGTCCAGCGCGAGCGGCCCGCACAGTGGTCTGATATCCTCCCACACGGCACGGATTCTTCTTCACGGCTAATAGGCGGCCGTCTGGTTCGCCGACTGAGCATCCCAAAACTGCGGGCCGCGCTCTTCTCCGCAGTGTAGCACAATGTGGCACCACAGTCATCCATTCTAGCCTGTAGGTGGATGGCCAGTTCGGCTCGTCTGAGCAGCCCGTGGATTCGAGCCGCATCACCTCCGTGAGGATCCTACAAGTGTTGGGGTCCACTAGCCCGACCAGAAATAGTCATCCAGTTCTTCAACCCGTGCGGCCCACAGTTGCGGGCTACAGTTTTCCTCTATGTGGTCAGCGCGCGACTGCCGCCTCCGGTTGTCGTCGCCTCTTCCGCGACCACATTCATCACCAATACAAACCAGGATCAACAATGGGTTGTCGAGCCATGTTTGTTTGGATTTCACCCTCCGCGTTAGGTGATAACCAAAGGCCATAGGCGAACTAAACATTCCACAAGATCAAGGGTATAATTTTATACATTTAAAATTATAAAAATCCCCCTACGTCATAATCGGCATTGAATATTGAAGAGTCGTGGATGACAGGCATCGTGGAATATTGACACCGTCCCCTCAATGTCAGAGGTAGTATAGCTCGAAACGTCATATCAAGACGACGTCTTCGGTGTACTTCATGGGCCAGGGTGCCTCCTTTTCTACTCTGTTTGAAGAAGGTGTTGCTTCAGGTTCTTTGAGATGTGAAGCGTTCTTCATTGAAGAACGGCGTTCTTCGTCGAGAGAATATTTTTCCCCGATTTTTTCATTAGAGAGGGTGAATTCTCCCAAGCCTTCCCAAATAATATTTTCCAAGGAAAATGAAATAATATGCTCCCCATTGTTATAATATTTCCATGAATTTCAAAATATTTAAAATGAATTCAGGACACCACAAATAATTAATTAATTGTGCAGCTCAATTAATTATTTAGTAGTGTTGGCACATTATATGAAAGAGGAAGGTTGAAGGTCTAACCCTCATCAATGGGGGGGGGGGGTTCCAAGGGATTCAAGGGGGAGTTGAAGAGTCGATGTTTTTGTGGGCGCCAAACACATTATCCTCCCATGGGAGGTTATGTGGGGGTGGGCCCCACCACCAGCCTCCCTTTATAGAAAATAACCACCAACTAAATAAAAATGTGTTACTACACATTTTTATCTAATTTCTAACTTTTAAGTAGAGACCCCAAAATATAACTTCCATCCTATATAAATCACAACTGTGGTAAAGGGCCCTTTAAGAGAATAACGACACTATGACTTCATCGGTTTCCTCATATTTCAATTCTGTTATCCGGTTGAAAATATAGAGAATCCCGCACATACGTTTACTGAACATACCCGAACTAAACTTCAGAAAATGATTCCAGGAACATCGGTCCTCGGAATCAGGTGCCGCCAAAAACTACGGACTCGTAAAATTACAAATAATTTAAGGAAATGTTTTCCTATAAATATCTGGGTCTATACAGAAATATTTGAGTTACGAAAAATAAATAAATGTTGTGGAAAAGTTCGTAGAGTTGTGATCAAGTAATTTAAATGTTGTGTGAAAAAAACTGTATTTACCTATAATTATTTTCCCAATAATTACTTTGTAATGGTATATTTATTAAGTGGAGGAATGTAGAAATCAATGATACGCTAAATTATGTTAAAACATATTTATTATTGTGATAAAATATGAATATTATGAAGTATATGTGAGAAATATTTAGCTGATTGTGTGGTTAGATTTCATGTTGTGATTTTTTCAAACCTGGAGTGAAATTGAGTCTCCATTAAACATTATATTGGATGTGATATTTTTTGGATTAGGTACATAAGCACATTAACATTTTATGATCCTTGTACATATCCTATTAAGGGTGATCCGAGATAATATTTTATCCACTATGCATATATTTTTCTCATATTGTTCTCTTTTATAGTAAGTATATTGAATATTGTTTTGTTTAAGGACACAACAACATCAAAATAAATAGGTGTTTTAATTAGTTCATACCGGATTAACCCCCCGTCATAGGGTATATATCATATTTGGACTAACTTTTATATTATGAACCTTGTTAGTAATTAATTATATTAATAATCTTCATTTATAATCATTATCTACATGTATATTAATTAGTTTATATCTATTTTCTAAAATAAGGTGGGTATAGTTGTCATTATTTTTACATATTTTGTAATAGATGTGTATCAAGTAATTTATAATCCAATGATTATAATTAATTATATATTAAATATAATTTAATTTATGAATTATAACAATTTATTATGATTCCATTTCATTTCATGAGTGTTTTAGTCTTTATCTTATGATCAAATTAAGATTAAGAACAATTTGGTGAAATTTATAACAATGAAATGATTTTTTCATAATTATTGATTTATGTATTGGGGATTACCATCTAGGCCCATTGAAAATTAGTATTTAAATACTTATATCAAATTATTAAATTTAATATATTTTCAAATTCATCATTGACATAATTTAAAAAAAATTCAATATGGTTGTAAAACCAACACGAACATCGATATAACATGAATCATTTATGATTAAAAGTGGATTATGATTTAGTATTTTCAATCTAGTGGAATATTGATATTAATTATTTATAATTAGTTTTATGAATACTACTTACAAAAATAGTGATCTAATACTGGATAAAAGGTAATTAATCTGTATAAAGAAATGTTTTTTATTTTTAATTCCCTTATGGGATGGTATTCAACGTAGATGTTAAGATCATTAAGTGGTATACAATTTTACCATAGATGTTTTGATGGTGTTTTTTTCAAAACTAATGGGATTTGATTTTGTGATTAAATGAGATAAGAGATGTTCTATCTTTTAATGTCAAAACTAATGATATATTAGAAAACATAGTCATGTTTTTTATATTGGAAAGTCACTCTTAACAAAAGTTATACCAAAATTCAAAACTAATGTAGAGGATAAGTGCTAAGTTTGATAAGTAACACAAACAATAATACCCACAATTGCTTTAAACATGTTTTATGTCATTTAATAATATTTTTTACATTTACAAATTTAGCATTTATCAAAAAAACCTTTCTTCACAAAATAAATAAACAATTGTGATAAATAGAAAAATTTCTCATTCTATATAATTTGGACCTACTGATTGGAAATTTTATTTTAATTTAATAGAATTTCATATATAGTATGGATACTATTCTAATATCAAATAAAATCTATATAATTAATAAATTCAATTCACGATAAAATATTACATGTGTTCAATAATATTAAATATATGTTTGTAAACAAAAATATTGTTTTTAAATTTTTTTAATATAACTCACTAAATGCTTATTTTCCAATAATTTTTTTAATTTAAATATATATATATATATTTAAAATAATATAATTAAAAATAAAATATTTCTATATTTCTCTATTCATATGAAATAATTTTTTTAGAAAATATCCAAAACATTCATCATAACATAAAGTCGACATATTTTTTCCATAAGGTGAATTATTTTTTCCAATTTTATTTTCTAATAATTATATACTATCATCAAAATGAAAATGAAAATATATGTTGAAAAATTAAATTTATTCAAAAAAAAGTCCCTTTTAAATTTCAAGTAATTTTAATATAATTTTATATTTATTTATAAATAATTTAATACCCATATATTAGTTTGAAAATATAAATATTTCATATTGTAATAATGATTTAAATATGATAACATTATTAACATAAAATATTAAACCACCTTTTTAAATGGTTCCATGAATGTTATCTTTTAAGAATATTAAAAAATGAAAATAATAATATACAACTACAACAATTTTTTATTATTATTCTATATAATAATTTTATTATTATACATGCAATTTTAACAAACTGTGTTCTCTCATAGTTGGATATTGGGAAAGTGTAGTGTTGAGTGTGGCACAAGCTACTAAAGATATTATTAATTTTTTTGGGAAGAGATATCATAAAGTAAACTTAAACCACATTTAATGGCTTGAATATAGTAATATAAAATAATGATGTAGTAAACACTCAATATGAAAAGTTTTAGGTTTTATAAAAAGTAATAATTCTCAAGAAATTAAATTTGAGAAAAGGAATCCTATAAAAGTAACAAAATCATTGTGGAATGGATTATTTAAATATTATATTATATGGAAAAATAGAAACCTCCCATTAACATAGAATGGATTAATTTTTCTAGTATTAATTTGGTAGATATAGAAATTATTTATGAATAATTTAAAATTATAAATCTAGTAAATTATTTTAAGGAAATTGATTTTGAAAAAACCCCTTACATTGAATAAAATCATATTAATACATTCTCAATTATCTTTTATAACAATAATGACTATCATATTCATATGTTTTATAAAATTCATCATGCCTTAATATTTTTATAAAAATAAATTATAGCTATTATCTATTTGTATATTCATTAGTTGTTTTGTAACGTCAATATTATGCTTTAGTAAAATTCATTATTTTGAAAATTATTCCTAATATATTTGTTGTTATTCTTTTTTTTACCAAATTTCATCACACTATGATTATAAATAATGGAATTGTAATTTTTTTTTAATTATTCCATAAATCTCATTTCATTATTTCAAATACATTGAAATCATTTATGAAAAAATGCAGTTACGATGAACTAGTTCTCGTGTGTCTAATGATCAAAAGGCGATATATTAATAAATATATTAAATATTATTAAAAAATTTACATATTAACAAAAATAAATAAATAAATTATAATAATATGATATTACCATTAGAAAAAATTCCATATTCATTAATGATAAAATAATTATAATATTCATTCACATAAGGGGTAAGAACGTCCCCAAATTAGAGTGTGATATAATGATTTTATGAGTACTGTATTTTTTTTATTATTATTTTTTTATAAAAATTTACTATTAATAAATAAAATTTAACACCTTTTACTTAATTCATATAACCATACATTTAGGGTGGTGGTGAAAATTTAAATTCATCGCGTGTGAAGGTGGTAGTTCTGACATGCATAGGATTGAAAATTCATTTTCTCATATAATAAAATTTAATGAAGGAATATGATAATTAATCAATATAGAATTATACATCTAAAATAATGAACATATTAACTACTCAAATACACCTATGTATGAGAATATTATGGCTATGTTAAAAAATGAACCAAATTTCTTCTTGGTGGTGGTAGTTCGTAGATAAGTACAATAGCCAGTTTTTTATTAGTGAATAGTGATAATTGAATAATGAATTTATTATTAAAATAATAACATTAATATATATTAATTATATTTTTTATTTTATTTTCTTCAAAGAAATTTTTTATAAAATGATGATTAGGAAGACTAAATAATTATTATGAAATACGCATGCTGAGAACAAAAGATATCTCCTGGAAGTCTAGTAGAAAATAGAGCACTGAGTATTGTAATTGATAATAGAGGCATGCCAAATAGAGAGATGAATATAGTTGGTGAATTTTAATATTTTGGATGAAATTTTATGGGATCATTGCAATATGAATAAGTGGATGTAATCAAATTTTACAAGAGGATAGAAACATAATTTTCCAATAACGCCTTATATTTCAGTAATTGAATGTCGTTATTCAAGAGTTATATGATCCAAATGAATTATATAATTTAGTGTAGTATTTTTCTATGATCCACCTAATATAAAAAATTATGTAGGAATATTTCTAACTTATTTTTTGTCCTTTACAGTTACTACAATGATTTTTACTCTTTTTTCTTTTATCATATTATCTAAGGTTTTTATCATCGATAATTGGTTTTACAGAATAAAATTAAAAATTGAATTATTTCACAATTTATAAAAGTGGTCTAAAAAATAATTTTTAATGGAAGGATATCAATATGGGTTGTAAAATATACCTTTGACCTAAACAAAAATGTCCTGTACAAAAATGATATAATAAAATTTTAATATTTTTCCTCAATTTAAATGTAGGATAATATTTCAAATGATATTAATATAAAAGAAATATTTTCTGTTAATTTTTTTTATTTACATGTAATAAAAAACATAGTTTTATCATAATAATGTTTCCTTAAATGAAATGATAAATAAATTTATTATAAAAGTTCAATAAAATGTTACATATTTTCTATGAAATAAACATAGGTTTCATAAGAACAAATGAAATATGTAAAAATAATAATATTAAACCATATATATATATATATATTAATGTTTTATTAAAATTTTTAATTATGTTATTTTATTTCCTATATAATTATTATGTCCAAAAATCACAATTTTGATAAATCTGTATTTTTTATTGTTTATGATAAAATATAATATTTCATGAAAATTCCCAAAAATTATAAATATACTAATATTAACACAATTACTAAAAAATTATTCTCAATATAAAAAATTAACATTTTTTCTAAAAAGTTGTCTTTTGAATGAAAAACAAAATAAAATGGAAAAGAAATTTTATTGGAAAATTACCTTTTAAAATAGATAAAATGTTTATCCTACTTTTTAATGAATTTAAATTGTTTATAAATTTATAGAATATGATTTTTTATTCTTAAATATTCATGGTAATATTCATATGATATATCCAAGATAATTTTATATATATGTTTTGTGTATGATAATATTTCAAAAATGGTTCTATTTTAGAAATAAAAATTCTACACAATCTAAAGGAAATTCACACATAGCCTTAAATAAAATAAATAATTACAGTTTTCATTATTCACACCTAATTAAATAGTAATTTTTTAATATGATACAGAGAACTCTAAATATTATTTATAATGATATTAATTCATAAATAAGTTGCATATGACATGGGATTTGGTTTTTTTCCTTTAATATAATAATATAACAAATATTGAATTTTCTTTTACCCAATTATGCTAAATATCCCATTGTAATTGGTTTTAAATATTTACATTGATATTTTATCCATCCATATTATATCATAATGAATTTAATTTTTGATGTAATTTTTCATCCATGGTAATCACCATTTTCAATAAATCTAGTCAATTAATAGTATGAAATAAAACATTAATTAATGAATGATAATATAATTATATTTTAAATACATTCTAATAATCATTTATTATGGCGTAGTTATATTATAATGACATAATAAACATACTAATATATGTTTTGGTTAATATTTCAAAATCCATTCATTTTAAGAAATTATCTATTCTTATTCAACGATATGTGTTTAAATAACATATTTATACAAATCATATAGTTCTTTATTGTTCTATGAGAGTTTCTCATTCCATAAAATTATTAAAACCCACTTATATAATTTTAGTTAGATAAGTGTTCCCTTTAATGAAAATTTTTTAATGCCTATCATCCATATAATCACTTGTATTAGAAATTTGACTTCGATAATTTCTATGTTCAATTTATTTTTGAGATTTAACTATTAATGGTTTCTTTGAAAAAACTTTATTTACATTATCCATTTAAAAATATTTCCTCACATTTCCTCGATAATTAGTCACCATGATCTATCATTATCCAAATATAAAACATATTGTATTTCCATTTAGTCATTCTAGATGGTCATTCATACGACATATTTTAGAAAAATTAAATTTAACCTTCATTCATGCATCATATTTTTTCCATGGAACAATTATGAAACTCCATATTTCATATATTTGGCAATTTTGGGAACCTAAATATGTTCAAATTTTCAATCATGATTCTTGACAGTTGTATAAACACAATCAAAAGTATTCAGACATTATTTATTACACCATAAGGTTTCATATTGGTTAAATATACCACATTGTCCATGGAATCCATTAAAAACATGATTGCACATGGTTTTGACCATTCAAAAAACAAAATGTGTTAACATGAGTGATGAACACTATATGTGATTTTTTAAATAAAATTACATGAAATATTCCAACACACCATTTCTTACTCATTGAAATTGTTATATTTCCATTTATTTTAACCTAACTCACTAAATATTCTTGTTATTCCAATATTAAATTTCCATATTATACATAAAAATAACTCTACAAAATTTCCATATAGAGAGAATTTTATTAACAAAATAATAATCCCTATGATTTTTTACCCTATTGTTTAATCTATGTCCCAATCATCATTTACATATGTAATTTTTTTGTTACTAATACAACCATTTTTAGGGTGAATACCCTTATGTGGAACTTTGTAATAGAACAATAAATATTTTTGTAATTAAAAGAGGATGAAATTTTAATGAGAATCACTTAATCACAATTAACAAAAATCATTTTGATGTTATCCTATATTTCTAACTATCCCTTAGAGTTATCCTATTTTTTCAAAAAATATTCAGTTATCCTAATCACCATAAACAACTAAACTAATAATAATAATAACTAAAACCTAATTTGATACCAACTAAAAATCCAAAGATAAAAATATAATTATTTTAAATCATTTCCATAATTTAATAATCTCATATAAAAAATACTTATTAAATCCTATGAATGAATCCATGCATTATATAAGGGCTTGTTACATAGGAATCTCATTTATAAAAATGGATAATTTCTCCATAATATACCCACACAAGACATTATTTAAAATTCCAAATATGTTTTTCATATTTATAATACTTGAGGGATGAAAAAATATGAAACAAATGAGATTTAATAATTAGTATGTGAAAGTATAATCTATAATAAAAGAATTTCAATAGTGTGAATATGTTTATAATATATTTATAATCATGATACATAACATTTATTCCTAATAAATAATATATCATAAATAATTAAATAATAATTGAAATAAAATGAATGTCTTGAATATATTAGAAAATCATCATTAAAATAGAATATGACATTGTATAAATGTAAATGGATATTTGAAAGGTGAAACCAAAATAATTACATAAAACCATCTTATAAAACATATTATGAACAAGGAATTGTGTAAATTCTCATTATAACTATATAATATTGTCTCAAGATATATAAAATATATCTACTGTATTGTCGGGTAATATAGGTCCTATCTTAGAAATTATACATACCTATATATTCCACTTATAAAAATCAATATATATGGATAATCCCAAGGAAAGATAAATGTATTTAATAACTCTTGAATATGTAATCTTAAAAATTGACAATAGTTATTAAAAATATTTATACACAAAATTAATTCAAAGAAAACAGATTTTTTAATAAATAGATTTAGTGGATGTATAATTTCTAGAAGATAATACATATTGATATATATAGATTTTTTTTTTCAATATCACAAATAATTTTTTATATAATTATTCATGATATTATAGATCACATTTATAAATAATTTTCAAAAATTTTTTTTAGAAATTTAATAAATAAAATGTCAAAATTAATACTTGTAAAGAAATATAATTTATTATTCCATGGAAAAAACATAAAATTATGATAATGTTGATGTTTAAACATTAAAACAATTTAATTATAAAATAATTCTTCAGTACAAGATACATGAGGTAAACAAATAATAGAAAAATGAAAAATTTATTAGGAGATAAAGCAAGTAATTTTGAATAGCTGGAAAACATTATTAATGACATTTCAGAATAAATTTATTGAATACCAATATAAAAAAAATAGTAAAAAACATCCATATAGAAATAAGAGAATAATTTTTAAAGGAAACATGAGATAAATCTTAATTATGATTACAATTATAAACTATATCACTTCTGGGAATGAATAATATGAAAATTGAGGTGATATCATCATTAATAATGCTTAGAATTATTATAGAAATAATATTCATATTTATAAGTAAATTCATTATGGGAAAATATTTAATTAAAAGTTAAATTCAATATAGAGAGGATTTAATTTTCCTAAAAATTAAATCACAGAGTGGATGCATCCATAAATATATTAAATATGTTCAACAAGAAGAATTATAACTCAATATATGGATTTTATAAAACAAATACACACAAAACATTTGAATCTATTATCATAATATCAAATTAAAAAAAATTATATGCCTCTAAAAACACCAAGTATTACATGGATATTATACTAGAAATTAGTGATGTAGTAATCACACTATACCTAGGATATATCGGTTTATTTTAAAAGAATTATCATGAAATTTTATTTGAAGCAAAAAAACCCTTACAAATAATGTAATCATTGATGAAAAAATAAAATCAGTTAATAGTAAAGAATTTTCAAAACCCTAAAATGATGATGAAATGAATTATTATTTATTCATTAGGGATAATAAACCCAAAATGGTATAATAAGGTTCAATAAAATTTCTTGTAGCAAAATAGATGATTTTTTTTAAAAACCATTCCCTTGAAATAATTTCATTAATGCACTCTATTCTCAAATATAAAAAATCATAACGATACAAATAATATTATATCATAACCTTTTTAGGTAGATAACCAATTTTGATCTTTATTTATAATTACTACCAATCTTTATATGAGTTAGTTGTTATCTATTTTTAATATCAGTTGTGAATAATCAGGATCAATTACAATTTTTTAATAGTACCATTTAAAACCATTTTTAAAAAAATTAACAGGTATGATATTATTGAAAATATAATAATAATTTTTTACAATAATTTATTATGTACCACTTCATTAGGTTAATTAAATTTATATATTTTTTGAAAAATGATATTGTACTGAACTTTTTCCTAATTTTCTAATAAAATAAAAGTGATATATTTACAAATATAATGAAATTAACAATATTTTTCAATACTTATTTAATCAATAAAATATATTATATTAAAAAATATATTACCATTATAAAAAATTCTATACTAATTCATGACTTAATCATAATAACATCATTCATGTATGTGGGAAAAGAAAACTAAAGTATTGTGTGTTAGATTGATTTTAGTAAGAATGTAAATTTTCTTATATACCTTTGTGTAAAATTTAAATAATATAAAACAAGTTAAAATGTAATATATAATTATTTAATTAATAAATAAAACCCTCTATGTAAGTTTTTGATAATAACATGAATTCATCATCTATCGACACAGAAGATTACATATACCAATGATTAATGATTCTATAACTCCGTGAAACAAATATAATAAAGTTATTGGATAAATAATTATTAAAAATAGTAATTGTGATATATTTAACATATTCATTACTATAATATATAATTTTAACCAACCATTATTTGTTGGTGATGTTAAATGTACCGAATTGCTTCATAGTGAAAGTAATTTTCAGATACACATGTCTAATATTGTTGTGTATTTATTGTTTGGATGAAAAGACTGTGTTACTATTAATTTAGAAACATAAATAAATAATCTATATTCATAAAAAAAATTAAATATAGTAATTTTTAAATAATAATATTATCCTGAGAATATTAATTATAAATAATAAGAAGGTTGAAATCCTCCAAAATATAGCATAATATATCTCTGGGAAACCAAATCGGAAATAGAGAAAATATATGACGGATTGAGGTTAAATGATTATAGACATGATAACGAGGTATATGAAAAGAAAAACATAGCATTTCTTTGGTTTGAAAACTGAACATATACTTCATTCATCAATTGGTGGATATAATCCCAGCTAACATGTGAAGAGAATGAAAATTTTGAAATTACTCATTACATTTAAATAATTTTGTATCTCTTTTTAGGGGTAAAAGGGTCCAAATGTTTGATACAATGGGGGAATAATTTCTTGTGAAATATATAGTGGCATTAATAAATCTAATTTGTCCATATCACTTTTACATTAATTTTCCACTTATTTAAAAAAATGATCTTAGAATAGAGATTTTAATAATATTGATTATTTTTAATGAGAAAAATTATTTTTCAATATTATTAATAAAATGATTATATTATGTTTTAAATGATGGATTCATAGTGGATTATTGAATTTTATATAGCTCATTATATAATATATGATATTATATTTGAATATTGTAATAAATTATCATTTCAAATTGTAGAAATGTATTTTATGCCAAATTAAGTTTTAGATATGTTGATTATTTTTTTATTTCCTTTTTCAAATATTAATTTTATGAATTGTTAGTAAATTATAGGCATTTTTATGGTAAAATATTATTATTTAAATTTTGAAAATATTTTATTTTAATATTATCAATATTTTTTTAAATATATTTTTTCTTCATATTTATTTAATATTATCTTTTATGTCCATTTTTACAAATTTTTAATAATTTTTTTTCATTTATTATTTAATTCATTTTGTTTAACTTTTTCCATATTTTTTAATTTATATTTATATTTAATTAACTGTTAATTTATATTACATTGGTTTTTTATTTCATTTTTATTTCATCAATTTCATTTTAGAATATATTCATTGAAAAAAATTATCAACCTCAAGCAGATACATTTCCAATTGTATAGGTGTTGAAATATTCAACATTCATGTTTGAAATGTATCCAATTTTCCAATTATTCATGTATCAATTTTTTTTTCTATGTGCATTTTGCTGAAATTTATAACAGTATTGATGTATCAATTTTACAATGTAATTAAATTCTTCCATGTATCAAATTTTTTGAAATAAAAAGGATTCCAATAATGAGAAGCAGGACTATGTAGGAACCTATTCATGTTTTTAAATACTAGATACCTTATTTTGTGTTTCAATAGAATATAATAAATGATCAGACCATACTTTGAAAAAGGAATCAATTAAATATTCTTCATAGAGAAAGAATAGAGATTATTCATGCCAAAATTTGGGGACAAATGAAACACTTTATGATCTAATTTCCATCAATATAGAATATGAGTGATCATGTGATGCCAACAGAACCAATGGAAGATGAATTAGTTCTATTTTTCTCAAAAAAATTTGATCATAAAGAAAAATGGAGAGTCAATCTAGATGGATTACATGAAGAAAAATATATTTGTCTATATTCTATAAGGATACATTGTGATGTGACTAGAGAATAAGAAGATCAATTCGTACCAAACATGATATATATGTCAAGATGGTTAGATTTGATTTAATTGAATATAATGATTGGGTAAACATTAAATCTTGTGATTATCATAATATTTATTTTGAAATCTAAAGTTGTTTTTATTATGGAGACAAATAATGATGATTTTAGTTTAATTTGATCAATAAGGATTCAAGAAATTATAAATTTTATTAGATAAAAGATAAAATCATTTTCACGAAAATATTTATTGAGCTTTTTTTCATTAGAATTGTCATTACAATACATGGATCTTCTGTATAAATATTCTAAGGCCAAAAAAATATCTAATTTTTCATTTTGGAAGATAAAATAGAAAGAAGATATAATGTTTTATCATATGATTCTATGATTCATTGTGAATTACACCTATGAAATGAAATTTAATTTTCCTCTTTCTGTTGTTTTTTCCTCAATATAGTATTAATTACTTGCTGAGATGAGTGGATAATGGTGAGTCTATATCAAGGGTGTGGAAAATTTTACAAATATAGGAATACCGATAACTGTTGGGGTCGAATAGCGTGATCCTATATGATTTGATGACTAATAATATGAAAAATAGAACATCATGTTGAATAAATGAGATATTTGTGTAGTGGAGAATTTTTTTATGATTATGAGTGCATCTACCACATTAGTTTGGAATGAGATGGTGATAACACTCAAATTCATGTGAGAATTAAAAGGATGGGTTTTTAATGATTACATAATAATGTCTAAAATTTATAATTGGAATAATAGAATAAATTATTTATTAAATATTTGTATGACTGCATAAAAATTAGTTTCTATGTTTTTATATTGTGACATGATCATTGAAATAAATACAAAAAATAATTACATTCACATAATGGTCACAAAACGAATCAGGGTAATAAAATTGGATATATTTTGTTGCAAGAATAATATACTATTCTTTAGAATTTATATGACCCGTATATTTATCATGATCATATACCCGTACTATGGTATACATGCTGAGTATAGAAGTCAAAAACATATGGGAAAATAAATAAATATGATCACAAATGAATGAAAAATTTTAACATAATATAGATTAATTAATTCATATTTATGATAATTATTTCAAATTAATAATCCTTATATATATTACTTAGATGGTTATAAATTTAAAATTAATTGCAAGGAATTATTCTTGGGGAATGATTTCTCTTTCATTTATATTCTTCTGGTCAATTTTATTAATAAATTTTTTATAAATTGTAATTATTTCTGAAACAATATTATATTTTAGTGATGTCAAGTCTAATTTCATTTTGTATAATTATTTATTTATTAGGTTGAATCATTATTCTTTCTATATTCAATAATAATCCTTATATATGTTTATATCATGTATAAGGATATTGATAAATAATGTTAGAGCATGTTCATAAAATTAAAAATGAAAAAATGAAGAAAATTATTTTAAACAAATCATTTAATATTCCAATTGAACATTCCTATTTTTTCCAAGAATTCTTATTCCCAACCCTCATTCTACTTATTTACTTATTCATCTTATACTAAATTCATCCTTCATGAAATTTTTCATATTAAATAATATTTTAAAAACAAAAATTCAATATTTTTGTTAATTTGCATTATTTTACTAGTATTAAAAATATATTTCCTTCCCAATTTGTTTTACACCCTACTCTATGAAATAATATAGTTTTAGTTGTTATAAATATTTAAATGGTTTTGTGTTCAGCAACATAGATGTCACAAGAAAACAATCCTCAAATAACTATTAGGCATGTGTCATAAAAATATTTGGTTTTTTACACTAAATAATACATTTTCACCCCATTTCAATAGTAACTAATCATTTAATCATTTGAAATTTATTTTAAATAAAAAAATTAAAAATTCATAATATAATAATTATAAAATAAAATTAGAAAATATTAAATTCAATTAATAAATGTAATAATCATTTTTTTAGAATTTAATTTTAAAATAAACACATATAATTCATAGATATAGTTTATTTTAAAACATGTTTTTTCAAATTATATTTCTTTTTATGGACATAAATATTAATTTGACTAACTGTAATGAAATAATTTTCATGATAATAATATCCCAACCAGACTGACACGTTATTTTAATTTAATTATTTTAGGTGTCACTTTTGAGTTCCGGTTTGATCAGGTTATGTTTTATGGGAAATTATGATCTTATATGGGTGAACGACCATATGAGTGACCGTGTTTAGTGAAAAACATTAATAAGGGAAAATTTAATTATTAAATTTATTATTAAATAGGAGCACGACCATGTCAGCGACTATACATAGTGTCTAACCTTAGATAATAAAGATATTATTATTTTGGTTATTTATATTATTTTAGTTTTAATATTTATATTATTATTAATTAAATTAATATTTTAATTAGGTTATTATTATAGTTATTAATTTTCAGTTAATATTTTTATTTGGTCATTTTATTATGTTGGTTTTATTATTTGAATTAAAAAAATTTAATATTAATTAGAATCATGTTTTATTCATTTACTTTTATTTATTTTTTATTCTTTTTCCTTTCTATCTTCATTTTTTTCACTTTATTTCCTTTCTATTTAATTTTCTTTGTTCTTTTCCCCTTAATTTCATTATTTTTTTCTCTCTTTGTTTTCTCTCCTTTCTTAATCTCTCCTCCATCTTTGTGCAGATCTCCTATCCCCCTTCCCCCCAGCTCACTGCAAGTGTCCTACTCCCATCCAACGCTAACTGACCACCAGCCTCCTGCTTCCTTCTGACAATGCCTCTCCGGCCACTTCACCCATGCATACAACCTCCCTCACATGACCTCCCAAAATGTATGTATCCTCCCCAGTGCATCGCCCTTGGCCGACCCCCCTCTAGCTATACTGACCATCTTCTCAGTTCCTCCACAACAGGATTCCACCTCGGTCGTCTATACTGCCATCGTCTAACAGGTCTAGCACACCCCCTTCTTGTCTTGACCGAAGACCGGAGAACCCCTCTTTTTGGCGCACCCCTTTTTTATCCGTCTGACGTTCCGACGACACCCTTTTTTCGGCACCGTACAACTCTAGTAGCCTTCTTCGAGCAATCAAAAACCTCTCAGACCTATATCTGTTTCTACATTTCCCTCTGACCAGTTGTTCCTCCATTTTTTATGATGTTGCATTTATGTTTCAGTTCTGATAGGTTCAACCTAGATAAATTTGCTTTAATTATTAGTTTTATGGTTTTATTATACCCTTTTTAGTGAAATTGAAGTGCAACGATCCTTACGCACCATGTTTCAACATTTTCTACATAAGGTTATGTGGTTATAAATTTGATTATTAAATGATTAATTAATTATCATTTTAAATTAAATTAAAATATTATTTAAATGATTTTTTGGTGCAATGTTAGTTTTTTATTGTTGATCAATTTCTTCTATTATTTTATTATGTGGAATTTTTATATGTTATGGAGTCTACTGTTTGTGAAAAATCATGATAAATAATTTATTTTTGTTTTTGTTTTTTTTAAATTGATTAATTAATTTATTAAATATTGAAAATTATTTATTGATCATCATTGGGGATTTTTGAAATTGTATTTGTGATGAGAATGGTGTGTTTGGAGAATATTTTAGTTTTTGTTGAATCTTAAAGAGAATAATTTGAGTATATGTTTTTGGTAAAACATTAATTAACACCTTGTAAATTTCCTATTAAGTGCGTCGTTTGTTTATTAAAAGGGTTATGTGCTGATAAAATAGTTTAAAGTGAGTTTATTATGCATTTTATTTTTGAAGTGGTATGTTCATATGAGATATGGTGCAGTTTTATTGAAAATCAACAAGGTGTTATCAAATAGTGTTTTATTAAATCACTTAGTTGGTTTAATAATATTTAAAATTGTTGAAAATTGTGTTTTATAAATGCGTTGGTGTGCGTTTGATCATAATAGTGACTTTTGAGTGGGTTTTTGTGTGCAAGATCTTGTGATACCTTTTGAAAACTGTTTTATAATTTTTTTAAATAGTTTACTAAATCATATCAACAGTGTGAAACATATTTGGAGGAATTTTTATAGTGCATATTATTTCAAATTGATTTTGTGTGTGAAAATGGTGGTTTTCGAATGTGTAGTGTCTCGTTTGGTTTAATTGTATGATTATGACATATGACATGAACTATAAACTACTCGAGAACAAATGGGAAGACTCTGTACTAGGTGGGATGACTAGATCTTGTGTGCTAGAAATACGAGAGTGACATTCACCCAGTCTCAATTTTCTAGTTTAACGACTATAACACTAACTAAACTTTTGGATAATGTTGGTATAACACTTGGTTATGGATGTCTTAACCATTCGGGGGCTTAGGAATGATAACATATGTTTTTGTGTTCCTATACTATTGTTCTCCAAGATGCGATGTTCTAGGGTCCCATTTCTTGTTGGTATCTTTAGGGCATCTCCCATGTATTTTTCTCCTCAATTACTCTTCTCTCACAGTCGGCACATGGTTTGACGTAAGGGTAACCATGAAATCTAGTCTCTGTGTGTTTTAATTTGTGTTTTTTTAATATAGTTAACCGTAAAAAAATACATTAATTTTTTTTGGGCAGTTATTTATTTTTCATTTGTTAAAGTGATAATATATTTGTCATTTAATAATTTTTCATGGAACCTTTTTCTTAGTGGCATCCTACTACGATTTAGTCTCACACCCTATATACATTTTTGGGTGCATGTAGATCACATTTGTTTGTGTTCCATGTTGTGAAATCAAACATATCCCAAGTGGTTCGGGTTGTCAATGACACACTTGTGTTGGTTTGCCGAATGTGTCTTGAGGTTATTTCACCTCATGTTTCATGGAGGTTTGAGTTACTATTTTTAGTTTTTCTTTATTGTTGTTCCATTTGGGTTTTTCGTTCAAGTTGTAAAAATTAATTTTGATAATAGATTAATGTGCTATTTTGTTTTCAATTTTTATTGTTCATTTATTTATCTTTTTCTTTAAATTTAATTTATATATTCGAGTTTCCATGTTTTATTTTTGATACCCAGAGACTTGTGCAAACTTGTAGGGATCAAGAACGATGCTCGAGCCTTATTGCAGACTGGGTTGGTCATTGGGTCAAGTGGATACACAAAATTATTCATGAAAAAATGGTATCAAAGGATGTTTTTGATCTTGTTTTTTTGTGTGTTAGGTAGATTAAATATATTACTATCACTATTCGAGTGGTCGGTGCAGAAAGAGAATCATGGTCGCTTACTCATTCCAATACTTGAGTAAACATGGGTATTCTGGGAGTTATGTTTTTTCATTGTTCTTTGCAGATGGGGATGACAATTGGAGTAAACTGATAATGCATGCGGTCTCACATAGAGTAGTGACTAATGAGATGCCTGAGAGTATAGATTGACACTCCAAGCAGTTTGTGCTTTCTTGGGGCATGGTCCGCTAAACCATGTGGCCGGATCTTGCATGACCACTAGTCCTCCATCCATTTACTTTAGTGTTGTTGATGTCATGGTTTATTTTTGGGTTGGCACAAAGGGGGTTTTTAAATGGAAAGAACACATTGGGGTTACTGTTATTTTCTCTTTTTGTGAGTCTAACATTATTCTTGTGGTGTGTTTCATTTAAACCTTACTTCTGGAATTTGGCATTTGATTTTTTGAAATTGAATTTCAAAAATAATGTCTTGTGTTAAATAAAATATAAGTGGGTTAATTAATAAATTGTATTCATTTTGGAAATTTTTCTTGAATCATTGAAATTGTTTTTGGAAGATGGGTGTAATTTTTGGAATATTGGGAACATTATGTTTTGAGAGTGGAAGAGCCTTATTTTAGAGAAGTTTTACATGTATGGGTTATTGTGTGTGCATGAGGATGTGATTAATAGATAAATGGTGAATAATGTGGATAGGTACCTGAGTGGCAGAAAAATTTATATTTATGAGGAATAAAAAATTATCAATGGTGATTGATTGATTTCTAAGCATGCTTCTTATTTTCCTAAAAAGTGTGTTTTTATATAAAAGGATTTTTTGTGCATAAACTATTTTGGAATTGAAAAATGGATTTTTAGTCCAGAGTGAAAGCGATTGTTTCATAAGAGCTGTTGGTCTTTGTTGTTCTGGGCTTGGTTTTTCAAGCGGGACTTTTTAATTGAAAAAGAATTGATGATTTAAATAAGAATTATTGGATTTGTTTTCGGAATGTGGATGTTTGTTTGGTGAAGCTATTTGTTTTGTAGAGGGATAGTTTTTTTGTTCTTGTTCGGTTTATTACCCCTAAGAAGGCCCTATGTGTTTCCAGCATGTCTTATAGTTTTGGGATCAGCCCAAATATCCTATGTAATGGCGTAGTTTGGTTATGCTCAGTTTGTTCGACTCGTTGTAGGCGTTGAGGTCAATTGAATACTGTTGAGTTCATTAGGAATGTTGTGAGTGTCTCTGGGTTTTGAGGGTCTCTAAATTTTGTGCGGGTGTAAGAGGTTCTGAGTATGTTTTGAGGATAAATAACAAACCAAAAAAGGATTTGAAGGAGATTGAATGTGGTTGATCATGTAGGTGATCAACCAGTCAACATGTGGTGAAAGAGGTGTGTCAACCTTTTAGATGAGCTCATTTCATATTCCCCAGTGATTTTGTTGTACAATCACATTAAAACTCGTAATAGTTGTTAGTCTTGTTCATATTGTGGTAAGTGTAGTTTCCCCATCCGATGGGGAGTATGAACCAAAGGGTTCTATTCTTGGAGTTATCTTTCCCTCAGTTTGTGTCACACGCTTGATAGACAACTCAATATTTTTACTCTTGTGTGTTCTATCAAACACTCTAAGACATTTGTCAAAATTCTCTATTGGTATGTTGATAGAGTGGCCCATGGAGCATAAGGATATGTATGCAAATTTTTTTCTAGAAGAGGATGTCTTATTTATAGGTGGTAAGATTATAATTGTGAGGAATTAGATGCTTCAAACGTTAGGGCCCAACCGTAGGTCTTAGGGTGAAACTTATGCGTAGTAAAAACACTTCAGATGTGGTATGTGTTTTGTCATACATAGATCTCCTGTGACATGTTGGGGAAGAAATAAATTTCCCTATTGCAGTATTATCTATTAAGGCGTAATTCTTGTTTTGGGGGGAATGGATGAATTGTCTCATTTTTTGGTCTTAATTCATGGGAGTTTCTCTTGGGTGTTAAAGAGATTCAATGAATCCGTATTCTTGTAAATCCAAAAGGAGACCACTATGAACCTTCTTGTAGTCAGTTATGGATTGAATTTTCACTTGTTTTGAGAAATGCATTTGTCCCACAAGATTGAAGAATGCCTATCTAATTTATTCATAGGATATGGGTTACCACTATCATAACTTTCTAATGTGGTGGGGGGGGGGTATTGGCTAGTGTAGGAATCATCCATGTAGTTGGCCCATGTTAGTGGGTTCATGATGAAGAGCTCACTCTGTATCACTCAATGTAATGTAAAAATTCTTGCATGGGTTTATTGGTTCTATGAAAATTTTAAGATGGTTGGGAGACCCCGTGTGGGAATCACTATCCTCTCCTCTTATGTTGGTTTGTTTAAACATAGAGAACTTTGATGGTAAATCTAGTGTCAGAGTTTCATGTGTTGGTGAGTTGTTTTGATTGACGAACCAATGTTTGATGAGAACCCTAATATGGTGGGGACACCACTATAAGAAGAACTTGTGGAAAAACATTGTTTCCAATTTACGCTGGGCATTGAAACCCCTTACTTCCTCTCCCACTGACCATGACCATGGTAATTGGTTATCTTAGGTAGTGGTTCACTTAAAATGTGTTCTTCGAGATCTTGAGTGGCCCTGATGAAACATATGTTAGGGGTCAGGGTGTTACATGTTGTAGTTGTTTTTGGAGGTGAATTCATGTAGTTGGATATTATACATGGTGATTCTAGTTTTGTGATCATTGATGTTTCATGTCATGGGTGTTTCGAATGTGTGGCCTTTAGGTGATTGATAATTTTTAGGTATCTTCATGGTCTTTCATCGAATAATGGGTTAACTAAGTCTTTTTTGACTTTTTGGGGCTGGCAATTGTCATGGTGGGGAGAATTGTCACACCCCGACCAACATTTTATTTTAATGTAATTATTTTTTGTCTCAATTTTGAGATTCAGTTTGAAACAACATTGTTATGAACGAAATTAGGATCCTATACGGTGGTGTAACCATACGCACGACTGTGTGTAGTGACCAAAATTAATAATAAAATTTATCTTTGTTAAATTTATTATTACATGGGCGTCAACCAGGCTCATGACCATGTTTGCGACCATGCGTGGCGTCCAACCTCAGTTAACAATGATATTATAAATTTAGTTGGTTTTATTATTTTATTTTTTTTATTAGTATTAATATTACAAAAGTTAACATATTAAATAGGGTATTATTATAATTACTATTAATTATTTAACTTTATGATTTGGTCATTTTATTATTTTGGATTTATTATTTTTATTCAAATTTGTTATTATTAATTAGATTTTTGTTTTATTCTTTAATTTTTCTGTATTTTTATTATTTTTTTCTTTTTATCATATTTTATTTTCTATTATTTAAATTTTTCTTTTCGTTTTCCCTCTATTTATTTATTTTTACCTCTTTTTCTCAATGCTCTCTTTCACTCCCCTCTATACCCACGTGGACTTCCTCTCCCCTTGCAGCCCTAGAATAAAAATAGTCTCTAACGCTCGTCTGGAAGCGACCCTCCTCTTTCCTCCTAATCCTTCCCGGTGCTGACACTACAACCTCCCCACCCACACACACAAACTCTCTCACACGACCTCCCCTCCAGTCTGTAATCGTTATGTCGCATTGCCCTTACCCCCACCCCCCCCCCCCATGTACACCGATCGGCTTCCAGATTTCTCCTCTTCCAGATTCCCCAATAGTGGCCCACACTACCCTTGTCGAATAGGTCTGGTGCACCCCCTAGCTGCACTAGAGACCTGATAACCACACTTTTAGTTGCACGCCCCTTTGTTTGTCTAGATTAAGTTCGGGAGACACCCTTCTTTCGGGCCCACACACATCTGATAGCCTTCTTCAAGATCCGACTAGCCCCTCGGACCCATTGTCATATGTACATTCCCCTTTGACCCGTTTTTATTAAATTTTATGACGTTTCATTTATGGTTTAGTTCTGATTCGATCAACATGGAGGAATTTCTTACCATTCTATTTTCTAGGTTTTTATAAGACCCATTGTGGTGCGACTGAAGTGCATCAATCCTTGCACACCATGTTGGGATGTCTTCTACATAACAGTGGGTGGATTCACTAATGATTATTTTTTTATGAATTAATTTTGAAGTTTAATAAAATTAGAATATAATTTAAATGTTTTCTTGGGGTGAAATTTTAGTTTTTAGAATTGGAATATTTTCTTAACTTATTTAATTTTATGGCATGTTTATAAGTTATTGAGTCTACTTTTTGTGACAACAAGTGTTAAATGTTTTAGTTTGTTCTTTATTTGTTTTATAAATTTATTAATTAATTTATTAAATAGAAAAAATGATTTATTGAACATCATAAGTGATTTTTCAATTTTTTTTTGAGATGTGAATGGTTTGTGTAGAGAATATCATAGTGTGTTTTGAATCATAAAGAGAAGAATTTGAGTGTACCTTTGTCGTAAAACATTATTACGCACCTTGGAAATATTATATTAAGTGTGTATTTGATTTATTACATAGTATATCTGGTGAAAAAATAGTTTAAAGAGACATTATTATGTGTTTGATTATTGAAGTGGAATGTTTAAATTAGATATAGTGCAGTTTTGGTGATAATCAACATTGTGTCTTCAAATATTGTTTTATTAAATCATGTAGTTGGTTTACTAAAATGTACAAGGGTTTTGTATTTCAATTTAGATATGTGATGGTGTGCATTTAATCCTAAAAGTGACATTATATTGGGTTTTTTTGTGAATGATCTTATCATACACTTTTGAAATTGTTTTATAATTTTTATAATAGTTTATTAAATTATATCAATTGTGTCAAACTTTTTAGGAGGATGTTTTAGTGTGCACATAATTTAAAATGACTTTTGTTTGTTAAAATGCTTGTTTTAGCTTGTTCAGTGCCTTTTTTGGTTAGATTGTTTTCTTATATAATATAACATGAACTCTAAACTACTTGAGAGGAAATGGGAAGCCTGGGTAATAGGTGTGATAACTTGATATAGTGTGCTAGTGAAACAACAGTGACATTGGCCCGGTTTCACTTAACTGAATTGATGACTACAACAGTAACTAAACTTTTGGACAATGTTGGGTGACCACTATGTTGTGTATGAATTACCCTAATAACAGCTCATGCATGAGAACATATATATTATTTCATATACCATTGTTCATGGAGACACAATGTTATGGGTTACCACTTCTCTCTAGTATCTTGAGGGACTCTCCCATACATTGTGCTCCTCCATTACTCTTTATTCACCATCGGCACAAGGTGAGACATTGGTGTCACAATGAAATATAGTGTGTTTTTTGTTTTAATTTAATTTTTTTTTCATTAATGTAGTTATCCTTAAAACATTTTTCATTAAAATTGTTTGAAAATTTATTTAGTTTTCCTATATTTAATTTAAAATGTATTTATAAATTAAAAATTATGTGTGGATCCTATTTCTCGATGGCATCATACAAGGATTTTTGATCACACCCCATATACACCTTTGTGTATATGTAGATGATGTTTCTTTTGTGTTCCAGGTTGATGCATCCAACATAACATTGTTGGTTGAGATTATTAGTGCCATCCTCATGTTGGTTTGGGGAATGTGGCATGAGGTTGTTGCAACTCATGTTTCATGGAGGTTTGAGTTAGGGTTTTTAGTTTTTCCATTTATTCATTCCTTTTGTGTTTTTGGTTCATGTTTTAATCATTAATTATGTCTATAGATTAATGTCATGTTTGGCTGAAAATTTTTTGTTTTAGATTATTTATCTTGTTCATTGTTTTTTATTTATTTAGGTAAATTGTTCCTATGTTTTATCATATATACACAAGCACCTATGCCAACCTGTGGGGACTGGGAACGTACCTCGGGCCTTTTTGTAGACCAGGTCAAGCGCTGAGTCAGATGGAGACCTATCTTAGTTGGTTACAAATAAAGAATTTTTTTTATATATATTTCTATGTTAATGAAAAAAAACTGTTATTATAAATAAAATTATAATAAAATTAAATTCAATAAATAAAATTTAAATCGGAAAAAATTTAATTAGAGTTCCAAAATTTTAACATTGGTTTTATATGTCCATAATAAAAATTACTAATTTTTTACAAATATATTGTTTCATTTATTTCTATCTATTTCATATAAAATAATAATGATGTAAAATTTATGATTTGTTTAAAAAATATTTTTCAATGTCCACGTATAAATAAACTATTTTAAAAAATGTTTCAACATTAATCCAAGGATAATATCATCATTTTTTGTCAAAAAATGAAGATATTTTAATAAAATTTTAATTCCATAATTTAAAAATTTATATTTCAAAAAAATAAATATAATTGAAAAATAGTTTTATTAAAAAATTACCATTTAAAACAATATGTCTTATTCATAATATTATGTTTGAATTTATAGTTATTTATAAAAATGTACTAGGGAATTTATAATTCCAAAAGATTCATAAAAATATTTTTCGAATATATCATGGCTCGTTTCAATTTGGTTCTTCTTGGATGACATGATGTGGAAAATCATAATAATATCGAGAAAAAAATTCTAGAATCTTGGTGTGTTTTAATTGACAGTACTTCCACCTTGATGTTTTACACATTTAATAATTAAAATGATTTAAAATAAAATTATTTCACCTTCAAAATATCTAAATTTAGTCACCTAAAAATTTCAGAAATTATATATTGGGAATTTGGTAATAAAAAATTCATCATCAAATACAGATACTCAATTATGTTATGGAATATCATATTTAATGTTTGATTTATATAAATTTTGAAACATTGTGATCTTATTCTAATTCAACTACATAGTCACCAACTAGAATAAATAGAATAATTTTTTTAAAACTAAATATGTACCTAAATAATTTGAATCTATCACAGAATTTACCTAGATGAGCTCACATACATCAGCTAGAACACTTATTATCATTCCATTACATTTATTTCAATCCCTAATGTCAATATTCACATGTGAAAACATTTTCATATGCACCTAATTCGATTATGTAGACTCAAATACATTGCAAGATTTTTCCTAAATGGTCATTCATGAACATAGATCATATATATAATTAATTTTCAATATTTAACTCACTTCTATAAAGGGTTCAAACAATACTCTTCAGCCATTATCATGGACACATAATTACTTAAAAAACTCAAATTTGAATTTATGAAATTTTATCAATCAATTCACCATAATTCAAATGATTATTGGATATATATAGACAAACCATTTAGAATATCCCTATTAATTCCACCAATTTCACTAATTTTTCATGAGATATCATTTCATTCATGTCAATTTCATGATTTTTTAGCAGCTAAATTTACATTGTAAATGGAATAGATATTCGACATACTTACCTCTTATATATCTCTTTGAATAATATTTTATAACTGATATCATAAATTTTATAAGGTTATTATATTTTCTAGAATAAACATATTTTCTAAACAATTATACATAATATATGAAATCTTTTATGAGGAAATAATAACATCAACCATGATTTCAAGGATACCTACAACTTGATGTGGTATTACATTATAACTGATCCAACCAAAGGATAAATTGATAGAAAAACCTATATTATAATATGACTATTTTTCAGATGTTTCTACCCTTTTATGGCTAGTGGATACTTAATCAATCACCTTTTATCTATAGGAATACATATTAGTTAATCTTTTTTATAAAAAAAATCCAAATTATTATTCATGCTCCTTCAATTCTAGGATCAATTTATTATCCCCATTTGGATTTGTTTCTAATTAAAAAATACTATCCATATCAATTTATTTTACACACCCCAATTGTTAATCAAAACATTATGTAATATACTCTCCTTACCATTCCATATAATAGGTTCATGTATCATGACCACGTCACCATTCTATGTTTGATTCCATGATATATAAAAAGTTAATATTAATGAAGTCCCTTATAAAGATTAATGATACTCATATTATTTTTATTTGGGATGATTTCAACAATGTACGATCCACATATGATTAATATATGTCTTTGAGTGATCCAATATAATCATATTTAGGAGAATAATTTCATCAAGAGTGACATATCAATTATCTCATTTAATTACAACAACAATAGAACATCATATAATCATCTTGGCAATAAATCTATTTATAAATTGATTACAATATAATACCAACATATAATTTCAGTAATATGAGTATTTAAATATATATTTTGAGAATGATTTATTAATAGTTACTTCACAATATAAATCAATTTAAACGGGTTCAATGAATGTATGATTTTCTACAAATTTAGTCACTCTACCTTAGTAAAATGTTCAAAATAAATAATGAGATGGTTGTGAGAGTGAATATCGTATATAAAACACTATTTTTATTCAAAAATATTTATTATTCATGATTTTTTATATTAAAATATCTATGGATGATTGGGTTCATCTAGTTGGTCTCAATAAAGGTATACTTTAAGAATCATGGCTACCATTCCATTAAGAATCATGGCTACCATGATGTATTAGAGTGGATTTTATAATATTTTCTATCATATTAGGTGAAATACACATCACAAATCATTTCAAAACTACTTTTTATTTTGTTTTTTGATTATCAACAACATTTTTCTAACACATATTTTTATAAAGTTTACATTTATCCAAAACATTTGGTAATATATATTTAGTTCATGCATTCCCTTTTACACTATGCGTGTTCCTATTTCACGTGACTGAATTTAATTATTATCTTATACTTCTTAAGAACCGTTTACTAATTGATGGAGTAAAATTTTAGTCAAAAATAAATACTGAAACCAAATTTATAGAAATATTCATTTCAAATAATAATGAAGCTAATACATAAACATATTGATGAACTTTTGGATTATCCAATTGACCAATAAAATTAAATTAGAGTGATTTTATATAATCCTTCACATATCTCAAAAAAATTCTATTTTTATATAAATCGCCTAAACTTTTTCTGTTGCATCATACATTTCACAATAGCAATCAGTCATATTCTATTATCCTTTTGGATTTCACTTATAGTTGGGAATCATTGGAATTTCAAGACACTATTTGTAGCTTATCAAGATCATGTAGTACATCAGATATAGAATCCTTGACCAATTAATTGTAAAATAATATTATTTACCTATTTTTATTTATAAAATATTTTTCATATATGGAATGATATAATATCAACACGTTAATTTTACATATTTTCAATGGGTGTTACGTATTATAACTGGAACATCCAATGAATTATTTATTGGAACAAAATCATAATATTGTTTTGGATTTTTTATTCTTTATTCCGATTATATGAGCTAATATTTATTGAGTAACACAATCATGTTGTAACATCACATATTATTTTACATTTAAAGAATAAAAATTTTGTGATTAAATAATTACAGTCATTACAAAATATTCAAATCTTGATCTACTATCATCAGATGGGTCACCCTAAATAGGTATTATAAAACATGAACAACTCATACTACATTCATATTATGCATTTCTATATGTATAATTTTATTTATTCACTTTAATATCCTTCTTAATTTTTATATATATCACTATAATTAAGTGGACATCAATATTTAGCTTATCAAGGTTGGAAACCAAATTATACATATGAGGGTATCGATTTAGAATATTTCTAAATTACACTTCATTAAATAATGATCATAATACCATTGAAAATAAAATCCATAACAGACCAGAGCTAACAGACTGTAATACCATTCTAGAGTCCGCTTAGAAAAAATTTAGGCACCAAAGATTTGGTGGTTGAATCTTGTGTTGTCAAATTTTAACAAATTCTAAATTCCAAATTTATATGTTTTTACCCCATTATAATATAAAGCCTCTATATATAAATATTTATTTTCGATTTCAATAAATATTAACCAAGTATTTAACCACTATTCACTTCTGTGGATCTTCATGTTGAATATATAGAATCATTTTTCTACATGATATGTATACATGTGGAATTCATTTATTTAATTGAATTTATATAAATGTATTAAAATAAGTTTCTAAAAATTCATTTCATATCTTCTAGAAAATTTAATTATTTATTTTTAGTATATACCTACATAGAAAAAACTACAGACATGGTTAATTTGGATACATGGATTCCCCTACATCAATGTAATTATCATGAGTGGGTATTAGTGTCTGTATAACATGAACATATGTCATTTTCCTGATTTCCATCATTTCATACTTTGGATTCTGTAGTCTATATCCATATTTTATATAACATGATTAAATACATTGTTAACAACTTTTGGAGTACCTAAATCTTTCTTAAACACTCTAATATTATTCTCATGAACATTATAAGAATACAATCACACCATTGAAAATATTTATAGGAAATACACATTATTGAAACCATTTATATGTAGTTCATCATCTGACCATGTGTATTTTAGAATTTTATTATTATATACATTCATACAAACATTGTGATTTAATCTCCTATAATATATAACATAAATCACTAAATCAATTATATTATAATACTGATAATAGAAATTATAATAAGTTGTACATATGCATTTGACATTATGATATTTAAAAAAGTTGTAAATTTTAATCAAACTCCATCCTCAACACCTATAATATTTTACCAAGACTTTTAAAACATTAATCGTCTGATGGGGGATATACAAAGAACCAATCTTGGTAAATTATTACATGAGTTCAACTATAAATTTAATTTTTCACATTATGTGGGCGGTATGATTTTCTAAATTGCGGGGGGATACTTATTCAATTACCAAAAATCTCAATAAAAGAAATTATTTAATTATATGGACACAATATACGACACAAATTAAATCTTAGATCCTTTAAATCAAAGAGATATTATTCTCTATAAAACAATGTTCATATTAAAAATATAATAATTGATATAATCATTCAAATTATTTACCTCTCTATGTGGAAAAAACCATTCAAATGAATGATTTATATTTTGTTAATGATTTAAAGGTATTTAGATAATGGAAATTTTGTAACATTAATATGATAATGAATGAAAAAGAAAGCGGTGGATCAATCCGGTCAATGATATCTCATATTTATGAAACCAAATATCCATATAAACATGTTTGATCAATCATATTATTGATTTAAATAAGTGTAAATTTATAAACAATTATTTTTGGAAATATCACATAATAAATTTTCAACGTAACAATATTGGAATTGACCGAAATATATTAGGTTAACATTAGATACTGATCTTTTTTATGGAAGTAATTCCTTATTTTTTATAAAACATTTAAATTTATATATAAAAGTTGAATTTTTTGTAATTATATAAAATTTAAAAAATTATATTTGATTATTTTTTAATAAATATTCTAATATAATAATATTACAAAAAAAATCATTATAATAATAGGGAGGAAAATTGACTTGAAAAAATTCAACTACATTTTTAAAAATTTTGCGACAGTTTTTTATTAAAAAAATATTTTTATTAGAGAATTAATATATAATGGGGGATAAAATGGATTGAGAATTATTTTTTTCATAATAGTATTTATGAATAATTTAATATAGTTGTTAAATACAGCTAATGTTGAAGAAACATGTTTGGAAAGATATGTATTGAAAATATTTCCATATAATCTTCAATGATTTTGATGTCATAAAAAAATAATCAACAAAAAAATGAATGTATATCCTATGAAAACATAATTATAAAGAGTTAAAAGGGACAAAATAAATCTATATTTTTGGGAGATAAAAATAATTATATTAAGAGAGATAGGTTCATAGTGAGAATTATCAAATCATTGAAAATAGTCTGAACGAAAACATAAGAAAAATCTAAATTATGATCATTGAATATATGTATAAGGTATGAATGAGATTAACAATACAAAATAATAGAAAATATATAGGTAAACATCAATGATATTGGATATGAAACATATAATTGATGATTTATGATAGAGAGACTATATATAATAAGAATAAATATTTAGATGGGATCACATAAAAATAAGTAATTAGAGGATGTTTTCAGCTTCATTGGTTAATAAAACATCATCTAAACTAATTTAACATGAATTCTTTTCCTTAGATAAATAAAATTTGTGATTATATTTCATAATGATTTTATTTATTTATTTAAAATTTAAACAATATTTTACAAAATATATATTTCAAAGAATTTCTATCATATTAAACATTTGTTTTTAATTATTTATATTGAATTAATACTTAGTATAGGTTATTAAAACTAATGAAAACATAAATATGATTATTTTGGTTTAAACCGATAAAAATTATTTGATATAATTTCCCATCAATTAGCTATTAGAAAATAGGATATTAGGTTAAACTTCTATTATTTACAATATTATAAAAAAATAAAATCTAAATAGTATATCCCATACATAAATAACAAAAAATATATAGTCTAGAAGATATATTTGAATATTTTAATGAATAACATATGTCAATATATTTCAATATAATCAAATTGATCCAATTATGTATCACCCACCTCGACATATATTTGGTGTCATATTTACAATACCAATGTTTCTCTATGCATAATATATTATAGAAAGTGTGTTATTATTAGATAATGAAGGAATGATAATGGATAATATATCTATACTATAATAATTCACAAATTAAATCATATAGTTAAAGAACCTCTTATCACTAATTATTTATTGATTTAATAGAATTATAGTTTACAAATTTTCTTATATAGATAAACGAACAAGACACTAAAAATTTCATAAAATCTATTAAATAAAAGAAATTAAAAAATCAATCATATTTTTAAATATGATTCCACACATAAAATTTCATTTAACATTAAATGTAATCAATATCTATAATTATTAATTTAAGATAGACTTGAGGGTTTTGAAAATCCTTTTTAGGGATTAAATGTATATAGAATGGAAAAATTATAAAATAATAATTTTTTCTCATTTTATTTTATAATATATAATGTAAACACATTATAATTATTCTCTAATATATTATTTCTAAATAAAATAAATTTGTTAAATTGAATTAATTATGACAAATTAATTGAATATAAATAATTACATTCCACTTGTTCAACCCATGTAATACTTGTTTTGTAATTATATTACCTAACTAATGATTGGGGAGGATTGTTGAATTATAGTTCAATAGGGTTATATTTAAAATATACATATTCATTTCATAGTGTTTAATAATTTCTCATTTTTTCAATCTAAAATATAATGAGTTCAATATATAAATTTCAAGAACCAATTTGATGTTATATGAAATTTTATGACCCATGATCATAATTTATTCATATAATATAATTCAAACATGGGAAAAAGAATAGAATTAATATCATGTAAGATTTGTATGAAGTGAAAATATATTATGTTATAAATTTCATATTAACAAAAATGAACCACTAAACTATAATGCATGGCTATAATTGAAATATTATTAAAATAATAGGTAATTAAAAAAATAATTCATTCAAAACAAGAAAATGTAAAAGACACAAGAATGTTCATGAAAAATATAATAAAGGATATATGACACAACCAATGTAAATAATAAATAGATAGGATCAAATAGCTTCAATAACTACAGTCTTTATTGCAACAGACTGTTTCCCTGAAATGGTAAAATATTCACAAATTAATACATCATGGTTTATAAAAAATACGTGAAAGTATATTTAATAAATTAATCAATTTAAAACCAGAAAATAATAAAGTAAACTATAATTGTTTTGATTTACATATTTTAGTTACATTATAGAAAATAATAAAATGAAATATGTAAATCCTTAGAATGACTACCTTTCTATGAGTGATTGTGATTTTATATTGTAAGAATCTCTACATAAAAATCATATATAATACTTTATATTAAAAATAAACAATTATATGTATATATATATGAACAAAAATAATAAAATTTTCAATTTATTATGATATTGAGATTTTGAAAATTACATTTTTGGTTGTACTATTTATTGAAAATTCATGGTGGTATTGGAAAGGTAAATTATAATGTTAAAAAGAAGAAATAAGGACATTGAGATACATGGAAACGATTCAACGTAAATATATGATTTTTTTTGATGGAATGATAGATATTGAAAATTAAATTACTAAATCCTGGTGAAGAAATGAGAGGTTATAAGATATACAATGGTTACAAAGGCCTGAAGAAGTAAGAGGATTCTTAACATTTATATACATTGTATGGTGGGAAAAGATTCATAGATGAACTGAAAATATTAAATTGTGATTTGAAATATAACTTGGATAAAATAATAATGTGTTAATTTTTTGTAGTTTAATATTTCATTAATGTAGTTTAGAAGATATTCAATGGAGGATATAGTGAATTCTAGTCTAATATGTTCCTGTGTAAATGTTTAAATGTTGATTCAATGATCAATGTGTGAAAAAACAATGATATAAACTATAATCATGAGATTAAATAAAATATTCAATAGATATATGATAATAAATATTGTAAATATATTTTATATAATATTATCTCTTTGTTTTTTATGTTACATATTAAAAATTTAAATTCATGTAGTTAACAGTATAATAAATGATAAATTTGGAAACCATTGTGATATTATCCTTTCATAATAATTATATATGTATGGTTTAATAAAATTTTGGGAAGAAAAGTAAGAAAAAATTAATATATTTTATTCTTTATTTGAATAACTATGAATTCCTATAAATATATATATATAACTAAATAAATTAATCGTGTGATTAATATGAGATAAGGAAGAGTTGTGTAGTATAAAATGTTACTTGCATGGTATAAAATCCAAAGTTATATGACTTAGAAAGATTAAATTATGTGGCTTATATTTATATGAAGAATTAAAATTAGGGTCTTGAATATCATTTTAGTGAATTTATATAGTGTTGTGAAAGAATGATTCCATGTAAAAGATATTGAAAATAATTTGAAATAAATGAATCTAATTTAAATGTATATTTCCATAATGAATTAAAAAATGTATTTAATATATATTAAATTAATGAAAATAATGTATATCAAAAAATAAAATAATTTAGAGTTTAGTACAATGATTGTATTATAATTCTAAACATTGAATGTGACTACTCAATAGATGTAATCATAATACTGCAATAATAGAATCCATTGAAGAAAATTTTAGATTGTAGATATAGAATAAATTATTCATTATAATAACACTACAATATTTCATATACAAGATACCAATAGGGGAGTTTAATTAGATATTTTTAATATTATTGAAGGAATTTTTTTAGTATTGAAGAATTGTTTTTGAAAAATATCTGAAAAAAATAATGATCAGTGGGAAAATAGAAATATAAGGAGGAAAATTCCATATATCTCTATGAATATGGATATAAGAGAAGAAAATTGATTCCTTTTTTGGATTAAAAATATATTTTTTAGATTAATTTTAATAGATTACACATATTTTAATACATGACTATTGATCACAATATTTTTTATGAAAAATTTGAATTATCGTAATGAATTTTGGAGAATTAAATTGAACTAGATTCTTTGAAAAAAGATGGATATTTTTTATACCCTATACAAAAAGCATGCAGCTATGCTAGGAAATTAAAAGCTGGACAAAATATTGAGAAAATTTTCTATGTGAATATAATTGTTACATCTCATACAATAAAATTAATAAGAAGAATAAAAAATGTGGTATATGAGTGTATGTCTTTTTTTCAAATATAATAATAAAATTTTAATATGGATTCCTCTTATATATACTTTAAAATTATGAAGGAAGAAATTATACATGATTAGTTTATTATTAATAATCTTTGTATAAAATATATTTATCAATTATTTTAATATTTAAATGAAATATGGTGGTCCTCAGTCATAGAAAACATACAATATGATCTTTGAAAAGGGAGTTCCTCTTAATTTTTATAATAGATCTTAAATTAAGGATTTATTATTCATGGAGTTTGAAATGAATACGTTTCTAATGGAGATAACCTGAATATTATAAATGAATAAATCGTTGCCTAAATTTTTTTATGGAATATAATTATAGGGAGTTAACATTGTATTTATATTAATTCAATTAAAAAAAATTTACATGATGTCTTTTGTGTCATAGAGTAATTAAAACATAAAATTTCGATTCATCGAGATTGTATAATATCGGATTTTGGATAATCGACATGGAACGGATATATCCAACATAGATATAGTGATTTTTTCCATCAAAGTACAATAAATATTACATTTGTATTCATTAAATATATACATTTGTGATGAATGCTCATTGATAATTTTATCCAGATATTATTTGATTGAATAATAATTCTCAAATTTTTGGATGAAGAACCATTTATGTGGAAAATATTGGTTACAAAAAAAAGTTTTATTTTATGAGATTCCAGATACACCACTTATATCCACTCTTAGGTAGAACATTTTTCTCCTTTTACAACCAAATATAACAAAATAATATGGTATGTTACGTGGTTTCCAATAACTAAAACTTTTTATTGATGTCGATATACAAATAGAATAATTTATTATGCCTCCAATTCATAATTTCGTGAATTTTTATTAGTAATGAAATGAGTTTCTTTCACTTCACCTTGATGTTTTTTGGGAGATCATGGAATATAAAACAAGGGATAATGATTTGAACAAGCATAATGAAATAATTGGTGATATATTGATATAAAATAGCTTATTTAGATAAATTTTTAGTTATATAACTACCCATGTTTTAGACACATATATTTTTTCCAAAAATAATAAAGAAATATCCCTAATAAATCAAATTATTTTCTTGTTGATTTTTAATTGGGCCTTATATGAAATTTAACAACCTTACAATACATTATTCAATTGTAGTGAAATATTACAATAATGTATCCTAAATCATTGTATCATATACAATGGATTATTATATATCAAGGGTGAATAAATTATATAATGATATGTAAAATTAATGGGTGGAATGAATTAAAAATAAAAAAAATTAGAACTAGAATGTCCCTTAGAAAATGATCACCATTAATAATCCACATCAATTTAACAAAATCTATACCAAATATAAATACCATTAATAGAGAAATTATTTTGTATGATCTAAAATGAAATATATGTAGAATAAAAGTATGAATTTATATGTTAGAATAGAAGGAGTTATTTTCGTATGTAATATATTTATATATATATATATATATATGTAATTTTACATTCGAATGTATGTTCATTGAAAATATTCTGATTTAAAATACGCTTTTTGAAAAAAAAAAATTGATATATATGTTTTAATGTGTTATAACATATTTATCTATTGTTATTAATCACTTCAAATAATATATTACTAATATAAAAATAACCAAAATAACTATAATATCTAATTATTATGATTTATTTTGTTACACTAAAATATTATTAATAAAAAATTATTTGAGGAAAATCATTGAAAATTTCTAATATATATAGAAAAAATATAATTATTTTTTATAAATAACTAATTATAAATTTGTTTATATTAATATTATTTTATTTATTAAAATTAATTCTCTAGAATTTTTTTATTCATACACAATAAATTTTTCAAATAGAATAAATAAATATTATAGTTAAATTATGATATTTTTAATATTCATATAAATTAAGAGTAGTTTATTTTTTTGGAATTAAATATTATTAATTAAATATTCATTTAATGGATTTTTTTTTGAATTAATGGATTTTATAATGAATAATAATGAAATTTGAGTTTTTATGAAACCATCACATTTATGTTATTATCATAATTTAATGATAACATTAGTATATTTGAATAAAAAAATTATATAATATGTATTTATAGAGTTTTATAAATCACTATAAAATAATATGTAATTTTTTAAAACCCTGGACTAACATTTTGGAAACATAAATACAATTTAAAATAATTTTGTTTATAAAACTATGAGAACAATTATTTTTCATCACATATAATAATTAACAATAAAAATAGACTCTACTTTTTATTTCATAATGTTCATATTATGAAATAAGGTTAATCTTATTTATAGGCACTAATTTACGATTTCTAGGATTTGATTTATTAAACAAGACAATTGGGGAAATGTTAATTTAATAGAATGGTTTTATTTATATTTTGTAAATTTTATGTAATAAATTAAATTTATATATTTTATATAAGTATATTATATTATATTTACCCATTGATACAAATATATTTTGAAATGTTTATTAGATGTATACTTCTATATAGTATTATAAATAGTTAACGGTGAAAACATTATTTTTTGAAAAAATCATGTTTCTGTATATTAACAGTTTCATTTTAATTTTTTTCTCATATATATATATATATATAGTATTTGGTTATACTGAGGATATTTCTTTCCGCAAAATTTTTTAATGAAAGGATGACATAATTTTTTATCACTTAAAGAATAACATAGTTAAAAACAATTTAGGAAGGTAAAATCACAAATTATGATTTGTAAAAATAAATCAGTAAATGAGCCAAAAAAATATTTAAATCAATTGTTCATATGAATGGTTGTATTTTTCTCAACCCTCACACATACCCACTCTATTATTAGAGACATTAATATCCCTTGAACCATTAATAGTGTATTGAAATTATTGAGATGTAATGTTTATCTATAAAAAATATATTTTCCATATCATTCAAAAGGGGCCTCTCTTTGAAAATTAAATAATAATTAAACCATTGATTAAATGAAGAAATTATTACCAATTTATCTTTTCTGTAATTTTTAACAACCATCTGACATAGACATATATAATTGATCCCAACCACTTCAATTTCTAGATGAATTTCATGAGAATGCTCAATATATCCACTTTAGTAGTTCCTACTCCTATGAAATTTCTTTGTAATATTAATAAAACATATCAAATATTTATTATAACCAAATTTATTATAACATATTTACTATTAATATTCATAATATTATAAAAGTAATTCAATATTCTATGTATACCTCTGTAAAAAATTTTCAAAAATGAAGATATCCTCATGGGATTGTGTGGACTACCACATTCAGGAATGAAATGTAATATTTTTTAGTATAATTTCATATAATATTAAAAAGGGTAATTATTTTAATATCATTAATATTATTCAATTTATTTTTTTACCCTCAGTCATGTTTTATGGAAAATGAAACGGTCGTACATGTATGTGCGATCAACCTTCTCCACCAAAAGACAAATTTTATATTTCCATTACAACTAACATGGTTGTGACAAAGTATATAATCATAAAAATAAATAAATATAGTGTGTAATCAATATTAATGATTAAATTTTGTGTGGGAATATTTAATATAATGAATTTGTGTAATTTTACAAATGGAAATGAAATAGTTTTATTCTAACAAAAAAATTTTCCATGTATTATATGGTTTTATTTAAAATATATGTTTCAAAATTTAATAAATTAAAATATATAAAATTGTTATATTTTATATTTCAACATTTAAAATATAAATATTTAACGATGAATTTATTGGATTTTTTGAAAAGATTATTTTTTAGGGAATAGTGAAAAATACCAATTTTCAAAACTATCATTTAATTTCTATGAAAAAGTAAATTGAATGACTATTTATATTTTTTATTATATATTATTTTAACATAAAATAATTTTTATTATTTATAATCAAACTATATCTATCTTAATCAAAATTATATTTTATTTTTTTATAAGTTAAATATTATTGGCAAAAAATTACAATTTTCTCAATATGTATTATTCATTTGAGATTTAAATGTTACATTGAACATAATTAATTCAAATTTTAAAACTATAATAATGAAAATGGATTATATATTTCTAATTAAGAGTATAAAATTATGTTCTTCCTTATTTATATTTCTTCATATATAAGAATATTAATTGTGGTCAATATATTTCCCCATGAAAAAGTCTAAATTGGGTCAACTATGGTAAATGATTTCTGATAAGACCACAAAATTTCACCATAAATAATACTTAATAATTTCATATCAATAATTATCACAATAAATTCAAAATATGATATGTTATAATCCATTTTACCATGAGTAAGAGATTTATTTAATTTTAAATATTAGAAAAGTTACATATGTACAATACCCCAATCTTAAAAAAGGGTTCCCATATCCTTCCTAAAATATTTCGAGAACTCTACAATTCCCCATACCTATAGAAATATCATTGAATCTAGAATCCTCTAATAATAGTTATAATTTTGTTAATTATACAGGTATTAAATACATTTATTTTATATCATAAAATATTAATATTTATTTATTTATACATAAACATTCCTAAGGACATCAAATAATTAGTGTCTTTGGATATTAATTATGTTATATTATAATTTTATGAAAAATATTCAATACCTACCTAAATTAAATTCCAATATAGTCATATTCATAGACATTCAAAACTAACAAATTTTAACATAACATTGGGAATGGAAACATACAAATGGTGAGCTCATATAATCTGAAAGGGTAAACATAGAATTTAATAATTGATGGTCATATGAAAGATGAAAATTAGTATATTGGAATTATTTTATAAATATAGTTTACAAATATCTTCTAAATCTAGAAAGTTTCATAAGAATGAGATATGAAATAAGAAAATATCATATCAAAATACATATTCCATAACTTTGATAATCATTCATAATAAATCATGAACATGATGTTTATGTCTTATAAATGATTCACCATCAAATGTGTAGAACGATTATTAAATGTAATTAATAAAAAAAATATGATAAAAGAAAAATAAATCCGTCTAGAACAAATTATCATAATATCATGATGAATTAAGGATCATCACATATTTCTTGTATCTAATCATTAATATCATATTGTTTCAAAAAATGAATCAATCACATCATAATATTTCCCATAATTAGCTACTGAGATACAAAACAATGCCAAATTTATTTGAGGGAGATATAAGTCCCACCCATAACAGAAACAAATCATACAAATGTGTTCCACATTTCTCTAAAGAATTCATCATTTAATAATATAATAAAGGAGAAGGGTTTTCTAGACCTAAAATCATCACATGACCCATTGAAACAAAATTTTTCTCAAAACTATATCAAAAATTTATCATTGAATAATATATTGAAAAGTAATAAAATTAATATTCAAATTATCATTATAACCACTAACTATCCAGATAAATAAAAAGGTTGTTATTAGTCAATCCCATCACCAGTAAAACATTCATAACATCAAATGATGTCATCTTAGAAAGAATTTTTTTTAAATACCACTTGAATGATCTGTTGAGTAAAATAATCATTTCACCATTATAGTATTATTTGAAATCTCAGAAATTAATAATTTTGATGAATAAAAATTCCTTAATAAAAGTTTGTTATATTTTTTAAAGAAATATTTAAATCAATGGATGTCCCTGACGGTGTAAGATACCATTCATTCCATACATTTTAATATGATGATTCCTTTCAAATTTTTTGAAAATAACTCAATAGTGAATTTTTTTAGAATTTAAAAATATGATTTTTGGTAGTCAAAATTGAAAAAAAATTCAATCATTGTAAATCAATTACTTTTAAAATCACTATATAATTTTGAAAACATTGATTATTTTTTTAAAACATATACACGGATTGAAAAGGAATTTTGGATAATAATGGGAATATATTATATTTCCCATATTGAATTTTTTGGAATCATAAGTATGTAATGAGAAAAATGGAAAAGGGATCCTTTATTCTCCCAATATTACTAGAGGAGTATAAAATAAATGATTTTTATAAGAGTTACTATATAATATCTCATCTTTTGAATCATATCATAGAAAATCTCCATAAACAATGGAATTATAACATTAACACATTACCACTTTGGTATCATTGGAATCAAGATTCCTATTAAATAATGAAATTTATATTCATATTTATATCTTATAATAAAAATTATATCCATCATAAAAGAAAATCATGAGTATTATATGCACCACAAAAAAGAAACAACTGTTGTTTATTTCACATGTCCTGTAGAAATAAAAGTCAGATAAAAATCACTTACAACATTAGTAATATTTTGAAACAAAACCCCAATTAACATGTAACATCAAATAAAACATTAAATATCATTTAATTAATTATTTTAAGGATATATCATGGATAAATCGAATTATATACACCATAAAAAATAAATGAGTGGTAATTTTATAATAAGTCTCCCAAAAATAAATGTGAGGCTAAAAATCAATTACCCCAAGTCTCAACTTCCTATATATATATAGGAGCCACATTTATATTAAATATAGGTTTCTTATAATTATATTACATAAAAATATTTATTTATATCATTCCATATTTTATTTAGATACTTCCTTTTATTAAGTGTTTAATAGAAACTTCTTTTTAAAAGTATATTTCACTTAAATATATCTATATGTTTGATTAATGGTATGGATTGTTATTTTCATTACGTATAAATTGATTATAGGTGAATCATCTCCATAATTATAAAAAATATATAATAAGAATATATATTAATAATATATGTTTTCCAGAAACTATAAATGTTATAGATTGTAAATGAATAACACCATAAATGGAGACGATATGTTGTACGTACAAATGAATGAGGTTTCCATTTTACTAAAAGATAAAACAAGGAAAGTTATTTAATATAGATATTTTATGGAGAAATTATTAATACTAATATATAAAGAATTTTAATTAATATTTATTTTTACCTTCCCTGTCAATATTATGTGAAAAACGAATCACATCACTTTGTGGTGTAGTGTCCACTATAGTCATCAACAACGTTTTCATATTCCAACAGAATGTGTTGTAAAAATTTATATGTGATATAATAAATAGAATCATATAATTATGTTATTAATTTATTATATATAACATTAATCTATAACTATATCCTTTCTTTATAGGTGGATAATGGAAACAAATTAAATCAGTTTGCGTAGTGGTATTCATCTATACACATGATCAAAAGCTTCATTAAACAATTGATGGTGTGTAACATGAATAAATTTTATTCCATAAAAAATAAAAATACCAAGTATATGTTATAAATTCTATTATTATATTGTTATTATTAAATAATAACTTATGGGAGAAAGATAATTTGTTAAAGGGATGTTCTTAGTGACGACAATTAACTTCAATTAGATTAACATCTTTTAGATCTGTTATTACAGAAGCTAGGTTTAGGATTTTCAAATACCTATATACTATATAACCAGTATATGGATGTTGGTATGGTATTTATTTCAGGTTTAGTTGACACAAATTGATTATAAGATTTGAATAATTTTAGGAATGGATACACATTTATAATTGAATAAGAGTGTCATTTTTTTTAAATATCAGATATTATTGAACAATGGGATGTCATTCTCATGAATTTTCCATACTATTTGAGAAATATATTATGGTGGGATGAATGTTAAATAAAAACAAAAAAAAATCATTTTAGAAAAATATTTTTCTCTAAACACTTAGTTTTCTCACTTTTTCCACTTTATTTTCACCATTGTAACTAGACTTTTATTATTTACCGTTTAAATTATCAAATACAACTCAAATTAAAATAAATATTATTAGATAATTTGTATCCACTTATAAGAAATTTTAAATAAAATTTATTCAATAATGATCCTAAATGTGTCGATGATTAATTTAAACACATGTATATCGAACATTCAAAACCTCATTTTTTCATTATCTGCATTAATGTATTATTAATATTTATATATTTTCATTATGAAAAAAATTTAATATTATTATATAATATAAATTATTTTGATTAAATTTATCTATTCCCTTTTATGAAATTATATTAAAAAATGTGGAATAATTTAATTAAAAATAAAATATATAGATGTGATGAAAAATTGGATCTCCAAAATGAAAATTTTAATATGTATACAAATTTGTAATATATAAATTCTATAATGAATTTTTTTTTAGTAAATAAATTTATTATTAATAATGTATATTAACTAATTTTACATTTACAACTATATATCATATAACATAAATTTTTATATACTCAACCATAAAAAGTCGTTTTTAATAAAATCAACTATATTTAATAATAAATAACAGATATTTTTAAAAAATAGTAAAAAATTAACTCTATCCTAATAAATAAATTCATATATTAAATCTTAAATTCATTTTTCATGTAAAATTTTCAAATAGTGTAAATAATTATTTTTAAAATATGATTACAGGACATTAAGTGACTACATTCTTGATAAAATAATTTTTTTGAGCATAAAATAAGATTTCTCATTATATCTTTATTAGAAAAAATATTAAATAAATGATAAAAAATTTATTGAAATATATAATTTATAACTTCAATTAATATAATTCTCAAATTGTGACTTCATTACTTAATTTAAATAAAACTAATTTATAATTATAAAAACGTTTTTTTTTGGAAAATATTTCTTTTAATTTAAAATAAATTTTTACATATATGTCTAATAAATTGATGGAAACCCAATTTATTTTATTAATGAAAAAAATATATACATTTTATAATTTAATGAGTCGTATTCATATATATTAATTTAATGGAAAAGTTCTAATGTTCAATTTTAATAAATAATATAAGTTGTATATTAGGGTTTTCTAAAACACAATGTTTTCTATAATGAAAACTATCGAGGAATTTAAATTTATTCAAGGAAATATATTTAAAAAGTTATATGGTTTTTATATTTTACCCAAAATAATTAAATTTTATAGTCATAACATTAAATTTATCTGTTTTTATTGAGGGATTGAAATTTTTTATTTCCGTTATAGAAAACCAAAATGGTAAAAGGTGCGACAAAAAATCCTACTAAAAATAGAGAATGGAAAATATAAAGGTTGTATGGAATGAAATGTAACTAATATTGATAATAAGAAAAAAATACTAAACTGAAGATATGTATAGGGAAGAAATATAATTTACATATATCATTGATAACAATAAAGTTACTGATAATTATATAGTTTATGACAAAATAATCATCAACCAAATATTTAGGTATAATACAATTAATTCATCATAAATGAAGTTAAAAAGAAAATATATATTTATCAAGTTAAATACTTTTGGTTTTGTTTAAATTTTACTATAAATATAGAAAACATGGTAAAATATAAGTACTTTATTTCATTCTAATTCATAGTCATAATCCCAAAATGTGGTTGTCCATTGATAGATTTCTATAAAATAATAACGAGGTGTTGTTACCACTTTATTGAAACAAAAGGCATCTAGTGATGAGTACAAATCATAACCGTTTGGTTCCTCAAAAGGATATAACATAAAAGATTACCCTATTCTAGAGAGGGTACTCATACAGTTGTAAGGAAGGTGACAACATTGCCCATGGGTGTGTCGAACCCTTTTCCCAGTACTTGCATTCATCCATGAACCACATTCATCATATGAAGGTTCTTATATAACAACGAGAGTCATGATTTATGCATAGGGATCATCATTATTTAGTTCAGCTTCATTACAATTTGCGGTGAGCATATCAAAAGGGGTAGAAATGATAACATTACAAAGTAACTTATAACGAGGATATGTGATGTTCTACAAGGATATCAGTCTTTCCTTTGGCGTGGAAGGTTTAGGATTGTACAAATTATTGTGTGCCACCTCTTCTTTGATGATGTCACTCAAATACATCATGGTGTTGGGGGACTTATTTAACCTATCACTTGTAATAATTTCATCAGAAAATATCGTAGGTGGTTTGGACAACAGAATCTCAATCGATATTGAAGGGGGGGTCTTGCTCTCGTATGAAATTAGTGATGCAACATGTGTCTTTACTAAAACAAAAAGGGCCCTTTGGAAAAAATAATTTTTGTTATTTTCAGTGGCATTAATATTTTAACATAAGCTTCTCATAAGTGATATCATCTAGAAATATATTACCCATTATCTAATTTAGATCATGCATTTGTTTCCTAAATCTATCAATTGTAACTGCTTGGGATAAGAGATCTATCATCATTTGACTACCCTATATGTTTGATTCTTTTCCATCAACATCCATGCACTTGAACAAAGCATCCCTGAATGATAGGCATCTTTCTTATTGGTTATTAAATTCAACAATATCTTCCTATCTAACCTTTATTAGTTCATCAAATGGACGTGTGAATGGAAGTAATTTATCCTATAGAAAAATCAGAGTTGTAGTATATCCTTCAATCTATAACTCAGACTGAGTCATCCCAATAGAGACATTCTCAAAAGGAGAAAATTGGGCAGTAGTAATATGAGTTAGAGTATGTCCCGATGTTTTCCAATGAATGATTTCAACTTCATTTCGTTCAAAATAATTTAAGATGAATTGTTCATTCCTTAAGAACTAAAGGATCATAAAAATATTGAAAGAATGACAATCCATTCATTTAATCTATTGTTATTATATAATAATAATTGGAAATTAAAGGTTATCCCACCAGAATAAATAGATACATTGTGAAATAATTATAAAATCTCTAAAATCTCATCCAATGATCATGTAAAACCATTCAATAAATTATCAACCAAAAGAAACTTCCAAAATTCTTGAATTTATAATGATGCTAACTAAAAATGTTAAATAATATTATCAATTGTCCCAAAAATATCATAATGAATATCTTAATTATCACATAAAAAATATTTGAATATCATTCTCTTATATTATCATGAATCAAGGTAATACATAGAATTTCTAGAAATCTTAAATTTAAACATACATGATTCTTCATCAACTAACTAAAACCACATAATATTAATTATATTCTATAAACTAAAAAATGTTGTAGAAACCATAAATGATAACATAAACCACTATTTCATCATACCATTAATCATTTCTATGTTTATCAATACAAAAATGTTTACTTTTTTAAAAATCATTCCTCATTTTATCTTAACTAAACACAATTATTCCATCATATAAATAATATATTGTGTAATTTTTAACTTATTCATGTGTTCCCCATAAAATACAATGATGAATTTAAATCAATATTCTTAAACCTCAAAACCATTCAATGTATTCTTGAAGCTCATGAATTCAAGATTTATATTGATCAATATATATATATATATATATATATTTACTAATTTATATAAAATAGTTTTAGACTTCAAATACTGATAGACATTAATCATCCAACTTCATTATTAAACAATTAACATGGATCCAAAATATTATTCCTTGTTTCATCACCCCTATCATATGTTATTTATATCTCTTCATCTTCAAAAACAACACTATTTCATATACAACAATTCTAATAATCTATTTGAGATTTCCATATATGATATTGATTTGTATAATTTTTATATATTCGACGTGTATAACATTTGTAAACTGATGATTCCTCAGAAAAACTATTGATTTCATTTATTTCAGCAACACAATTTTTTAATATATAGTAATTTCTTAAAATAATGAATTCTCGTCCCCATAGAAGATAAAATATTGATTCATTGAGACATTGTTTAGTGAGATTATACCCACATCCACATCATATTATAAACTTAATCTTTTATCCCTTCAGGGTCTTCACCACCAACGCTATAAGTTAACTCTATAATTATCTACAGCTGTGAGTATTTAAGATGGTAATGTTTCTATTTGTTAATCCTATATATTATAAATGATAATAAATAATCACAATATTCGTTACATTAGAAATTATAATATTTTTTTACCATTAACACACTTCATATTACATTTAACATTATCCATATTACATATGGATCCTACTATTGAATGAAACCAAAATGAATAGTAATTGAAACAATATTCATAGTCGAAACCCACTAAATCATGAGTAATATTTTATAAGATGTATATTTTAGAAGTCCTTAAATTCAAAAAAATATACCAAAGATATAACCTTTAACATTAATTATCAATATCTAACCAAATCCTTCATGATCGTTAGAAACGAGTTTCTGATTTCTCAAAACATATACCTTGGTAGTTTCATACCATGTATTCTGCAAGGCTTATTATCATTCATTGAGTGATGATCAAGTATAGATCAGTCCACCCATTTCAATTTTATCTCCACTTGGTATATCTATTCTATAGCCACATGCATTTGTAGTGTCTAGAAATGGATGAAATTTTTTGTAATCCCTTCTATATACCTTAAACAAAATTTTATGATATTTTACTATGCATTGTTTTATGCCTAAAATTTTCACAAAAAATATTCCAATACAATGCATCAGATACGTCCCTTATGATATCATTATCATTTTCTAATCCTAGATCCCAATGGTTAATTAAAACAATTTTATAATACAAACTAAAATTACCCATGCTTTATATACACATGTATTACATCATAAAATGTAAATATATGTTTCATTATAAATAAAATAAGCTCTAGGTCTATAATGATTTAGTAAATTTGGATTCTTTTCAACCAGTCATCTTATTTTAATAAAGAAATTCAGGATATCCTCAAATAGTATTTTCATTTATCAGTCTTCATAGACATACCCAAAATAATATTTTCTTTATAATCATGGGAAAAAACACAGTAAAGGGTGTTCTTAAATTCATAGAAATGTTAAACACTGAATACTTCAACTATTATCATATGGATGAATAAGATTATTATATGTGTATTAGATTTTAAATACAAATTATAATATTCTAAATAAAATAACATGGATCATAAACATAATCAATGGAATAAAACATTTCCATTTAAAAATTCATGAACCAAAAGGGTGAAAAATCATCATTAATAAATCATGATTCATTTGATCATGTTATATAGTCATGGTACCCTTATAAGTATTGAAATAACTTAATATTCCTAGGTTAACATAAAATACCATAAAATCATAATGGATAAGGAATAATCACCTTCTTAATATTTAACAACAGATCAGGTATCACAATATTTTCCCCATAATTGGTAAAACACATTAGCCGGTTTCTAATATTGGATGAAGAACATTGGTTTGGTGCCAATTATTATATCATGAGATATAAAATTATACCCAATGCAATGGAGGGAGATATATGTTCCACTTATCAAAAAATGGAAGTCATATATGTTCGTTACACAACATCACAAATCTTTAATAAAAAAACACTTGAAAATTGAAGGGTTTTATGAAAAATCTATTATAGAATCACCCACATAAATAATATGTGACTTATAATAATCCCTTTAATTTATCATAGAATTACCCATGGAAATGTAATAAGTTTCATATACTTATATTCACCATAATAATAATCCATAAAAAAATAATGATGATGGTATTGTTGCATCATATACTTAGTATAAAATAATAACATCAAAAGATTCCATCAATGAAATAAAATTATTTTTAATGAATAGTTGAAACAATTCAAGATTAAAAATACCAATCCTTCTGTAAACGTTAAAACGAGGATTCTTATCAATTTTTTTGACACCAATAAGAATAAAAATGTTCATGAAGGAAAAAATATTTTCTATTTGAATTAATATTTTAATTTTTTTTTAAAAAATAAATGAAAATATTATTGGAAAATATTTTCAAAAATTATTTAAAACATTTTTATAAATTATGGAAGTGTCAGAAAAATGTATTTTAATAAAATATTGTAATTAAATATATTTTTCCATAAAATAATAATTTAGGATAATGTGTACATAAAGTGAATAAATATAAAAGAAACCATGTACTCACCTGAAATAAGCATAAGATAATAAAAAACACCATTTTATTGATAGTTACATCATTATATATCATCATTAAAATCTTATAAAAAATAATCCATATAGAAAATGAGATGGTAACATTATACCATTACCAATTTGGTATCATTTAATCATAAGTCCCATGAAATAAATTAAATTATATAGTAATTTATATCTGAAAAGAATAATTATATAATTAATTAAATATATCCATGGGAATTATTTATATGACACTGTAGAAATTGGTTGTATATAAGAGATACGTCACATATAAAAATAATGAAATTTAAATCCATTAACTTATTGGAATTTTTTAATTCGTGAGAATTACTAAAGAATAAAACCAAAAAAATCATTAAATGTAATTTATATAAGGATATTAATGGTATAAAATGTCACATTTTTTATAAACATCACACAAAATATATGAGTGCAGGATTGGGAATAAAACACCGAGAAATATAAGTGTGACTAAAAATCATTTACCATTAGTCTTTAATTCAATCATACACATTAAAAACTCCTATATAAAAATATTTGTTTTAATAATCTATTACAAAACCAAAAAAAATATATACCAGTCCATATTTTTTTTACATATAAACATAATTAACATTTTATTACCAATTCCTCTAGAAAACCACATTTCATGTAATAACCTCTTCATTTTTCATCTATGTTTTGGTTTTGTATTTACAATATTTTTAGATAGATCATGAATAAATCATCTCTATAAATTTATCCACAATATAAATATCATATATTTTCTTTCTATATTCCTTTACATTATTCCATAAATGATAGTGATTGAATATGAATGAAAGTTTTCATGGAGACGGTAGGCCATTCGTACTCATGAATTATTTTTCTATTTATCAAATGGTGGAATGAAAGAATGATAAATTTTATATAAAGATTATAGATTAATTGTTATTTAATATATATCATGTATATTAATTTCATTTTTCCAAATTACCATATATATAAACCATATGTTAAAAATGTATCCCATTGCTTCGTGAGGCTGTAATTCTCCATATAGTCAAGTTATGTTATCAAAATCACATATAATTAAAAACTATAAGTTACATATTACATTATAATTCCATAAGTATAAATTTTTTATTAATACAATATATATTTATATATATTTATCCAATCATTATATCCTTTTGATAGGGAAGTGATGAAAGAATAATTACATTGGATCGTGAGATGCTAGTCCTCTGAACACATGATCGATAGTTTCGTATCCCACATTACAGACTAAGATATGGATATAGTCTATTAAATCAACATAATATTATAATATTATATGGAATATAAAAGTGAAATTATATTTTAATTTTTAATTCAAATGTTAATTTATTATGAGAAGAAGTGAATTAAATGGTCATATTGAAGAAAATAACCATCTCTTAAAGAAGTATCCATTAGATCATTCTTTAAGGTCCAATGGATGTTATTTTGGGATAAATGGAAGAACTATAATGTGTCTATGGATTTTTGGGATGTATTTGGTTTTGTTTTACCAAACATGATTATGAGGTGTGATGTAGTTTAAGGAAAGGGTGCCCTTTTTAAAATTATAGTGGTGTGTAATTTTTGTAAGGATCAAAACTATTCGATAATTGGAAGAAATATCATACAATTTTAATCCAAAATATTATAAATAATTTTGTGGAGGGATTATATTGATGATCCATTCCACCACTAAAAAATACACACTTTTACACATGTTGTTCCGTAATATATATCTTTACACACATTTACAATTTTATTTTTTATTAAGGTAACTAGTCTCTATTTAGTTTTCTATGAAATTTATCCTCATATAATAAAATTAATTAAAGAATTTTCAAATAACATAGAGACAATGATTATATATTTGAATTATTTTTTTATAAATAAATATATTATTTTTGTTAGAAATTAATTTCAACACTTGAATATATTATATGTAAAACATGTTTGAACCTGAACCTGAATATTTATATTAACAATATTACTATTCATTATGACAAAAAAATTAATTTAAATTATTATATATATTAAATTATTTTGATTCCAAATATAAATTTGAATTTGTCAAATTCAATTTAAATATGTTCTCAAATTTTTTTAGGAAACCTCTACAAATGACACAAAAAAGGTTTTCAAAATAAAAACTATATATAAGTATAAAAATTAATTACATCTAAACACAATACTAAATGTATTACAACTAAATTAATGATATTATTTATATTATAATTTATATTTTATTCATGTAATAATTTTCAATGTAAAATTTAAATTTTAAATATACTATATATGAAAAGAAAAATAAGAATTAATTTTTTCACTATTCATCAAGAAAGTAATATTTTCAAAAAAATCTCAATAAATGACTCATAAATTATTTTTAAATGATGATTTCAAAAAATAAATAAATTATTTCAAATATACTACATAATATTTTAAATAATTATTTTAAAAATAATTTATTAGAACACATGGATCCAACTTTTTTAGAAAAATGAAATACAATTTTTAATATATAAAACGTGATCTATTCTTATCCCATCCATAACATATTTTTCAGATGATTGATAAAAACTTTATTGAAGATATAATTTAACAAAATCACAAAAATTATTCATTGAGAGTTATTAGTTTAATTTATTATGAAATAATCATTCCATGAAGATAAAAATTACTTTATATAATGAATGTTTTTTACATTAAAATGATATGAATGTTGATTTATTACCATTCGGAATGAAATGAATTTATTATATTACTTTATAAAAAATATAATTTTCATAATTTCATTTATCCCTATTCACACAAGTAAATGTAAAGATAGGTAATGGAAATTATATTTAAATATTATTATAAATATTATTTTTTGCTTCAATAAAAATAGCTTTTCTATTAATGAAAACTATTATAGGAAAAAAATTATTTGAAATCAACATTTTATAATATCATTGGGATTTAATCCTTCATATATAAAATATCCTAACAATGTTATGTTGTAATCCAGGAGTGATTTTATAATGAAGAGGTATAATTCATTACCTCGTGTTTGATACTTTATTCAGTGTATACCAGATTTAAACATTCATTAACTATAATTAAATAGTAATATATGTAAAATGAATATATTGAAATTTTATTATAATTATTTTACCAAACATTTTGATATATGTATTTATAATATGGTAAATTAAAACATTTCTACTGTGTAAATGATGATTTCCACCAACATAGAGATATGTGTTTCATTTTTCATTAATACCTTAGAAGGATTATTATATTAATATATTTTATTAATACATAAATATAACTAATAAATGAAATAAATATTATTCATGAATTAATATATTCATTACATTATTTCAAATATATTCATTAAGAAATGATAGTATTTTATGGGCATGATTGTGGATTACCACCTCCATGATGTAATCTAATTTATACTAATGTGAAACATTAATTCCTTGTTATAAATATTAAATTTATGTATAAAAATATAAAATAATGTAATCATTAATATTATTGATAAGAGGGAACAATGTACCTTTTGACCATGGTCATCCAACTGAAGTTGTTTTGTGTTTATGAAATAATCATCCTCAAAATGCATAAAATAAAACTAATTTTTTAAATAAATCTATATATAGTTAACCTAATTTTAACATTTATGAATTTTTAATAAATCCAAAAATATTCTCATAGTAATACATTGAAACAATGTGTGATTTCTATGTTCGTTGTTCCTGAAATTAATTTAATAAAAATATTTATTATATTTTATGTCACGAGCGCACAATATTTCACAAATAAAGGGATTACTCATAAATGAAGTCTTGGATCCAAAATTGAAGTCCCCTATTGTATCTATAACATGATATTACAGTTGGTGTAGCATAATGTTTTCAGAATAAGGAATTAAAATAATTTTATAGTTGGTATGTGTGTTCTGTGTAGTTAATACATAATCCATTAAACACATAAATCATAGATCCTTCTTTGCAATCATCATTATGGGGGATCTATAAGATTTTAAACATAACATAGTGAACATTTAATGGATAATTAAATATTCTTCATGGGTAATTTGAGACCTGATGGTGATAATACTTCAGATCAAGGAGAATTAAGGCGCATCAAAGAAAACATACCAGCTTCCTTCGTTAGGGAACACATTACTCATCTAAAATTTATCCACATAACGTGAGGATTCATAAATTTTGATTTTTATCCCATATTACTAAAATATTGATATCGATCAATTCATTGTCTAGGATTTTATTTTATTATGATCCTTTTGATGAGCCTATGTATCAGTTTAAACATTTTTACTAAATTCATGTTATGATTCAAACCCCAAAAAGTCCAATCTGATTCTATTGGACAAGAATACTTTTCTAAATAATGTTTCATCTTATTTTATGTTATTTTTCCACTTACCTTCCATAAATTTTTTCACTAATAATAAAAAATGGTATCAATTCTATATTTAATGGTGAGATCGAGCTCAATTGAACCCCTAGATTCATGATTGATTAACATGATTTTGAATATTTTTCAATTTTTAGATTACTGGGAATGAATATTGATATATAGTGTGATTATTTTTTGATAATAAATCAGAGATAAAAAACAAGATTTCACTAGTGGTGGAGAATGAATGTACATGACTAATACGGACAACAAGAGATTCAATTTCAAACCGCAAGATAGTTGTAATTGACAAACAGAGGATTCCTATTCATTTTTAGTGAACCTGAGGTGTAATTTTAAATCGATAGTGTGGATACAATGTTTTCATAGAAAAATTGGGTTTCTATAAAAACCACAACTACATAATGTGTAGTTCAGAACAACACAACATTGTTTCTTTATAATTCATTATTGCTAGGGTTTTTGGAAGATTATAAATATCACATGTCATATGGAACACCCACACAACATGTGAACCAGTGATGGAGATCCAACATCTACTCCATGAGTACACATACTATAGAATTTCATGGTATATTCCATGTACTAGAAAATTTTCCGGGTATAAGGAAGGTTCTTGGTGGAAAAGGGAAAGACCTTTTAGGGGGGATCATTGTATCGAAGTAAATAAGAATGAAGAAGATTAAAAGGACATGAATAAAATATTGAGATGTCACCCATTGTTATGAGTGATGAAATTTTGTCTCTATACATGTCACAGAGGAGAACATGGGTATTTAGTTGTGTTCAATAAAGAAAACAACTAGACATTTGGGCAGGACCACACATTGTGTGCATCCCCTAATACACTGTGTACCATCAATTTTTATGAAAATTATACCCCATTAATGTCCTTAATTTTGACTCTGGTTATTTCATGTGATGATCATATCCCATGTTGATATGTATAAAATGTTATGGGGGCCTTTGTGGTGGTTTTTGAGATTCAATGTGAGATCTTTTGAGTGTGAAATGACTTTACGATATGGTCACCGATGTTAGTGATCATGTGGGATCATCATTGAAATTAAAATAGAACCCACCTATCGGGTAGTGTATGTTTCCTCTATTTACTATATGAGATGAACCCAACTTCTAATTAGTTCTTGGATTCAAAAACATTATTGTATAACCCTTCTATTTTGAATGACATGTGTTCTCGACCATTAGAGTGGAGCCTAAATTCATTATAGGGCATGGGTCCACTATCGAGTAAGAGAGTGTCACCCTATTAATGTTATTGGAATGGGTCCTCATAATTAGTATTGAACCACCATCATAGATTTGAAGGATTCTTCTATTAAATATTATAATTTCACCCACATGTAGTGTATGAAATGGGTCCCCTAACGACTATCAGAGTGGCTCCATCCCACTTGATGGGTATGGGACCATGACCACTACACTGATACATTAATGTAGAGTTCGGGAATGGTTTATATACTTATTGAATGGAACCGTCATATTATACCATGGTATGGGAACTATATTTAATGATTGTGTCAACTCGATTGTGTGGAATAGTGGAAAGGTGTCCCCCTTAGGGATGTTTTTCACCCATATAAAAGAGGTACTAGTAACCATTGAAGGAAATTTATAACTAATTAAATTTTTCTCCTCGGACGGGAGATGATATGGATATCCCATGTCTATCTCGTTTGGCATCCTTTTTTGAGTATATATATCTCTATATCAATGTTTTTGGATTCTGTTACACTCTCTATATATGTTGATTTTTATATTCATGTCATGTCTCTTGCATCCCATCCTTCATAATTCTAGGTTCTCTATTATGTACGTATACACACAACCCTGCATGTTCATTACCCACACATTTCATGTATTCTGTAGATAAAAACCAGGTCGGTGATTATTATAGAGGTGCATAGGGATACCCTAGTGCACCATAACTTTTATGGTGGTAAAGGATTTCCAGTTATGAGTTGCACTCACTTAGGACATTACTTTTCCTTTTTTTGAGGTTTGGACATCTATCTGGTTGGTATTTTGTTTATTTAACAGATTCATATTACACTAACATAGTATTGTACACCCAATTGGTTTTATATTCATTATTCATTACCTAGATGTTTCAACTTTTATTGTTATTCCTTTGCTCTTATACATTAATATGATGAGGTGCGTGGATAAATGTTCATTAGAAAGAGTCCGTACATATTATAATTTCCATTCATTACCTTTCTCCAACCCTTTTTCAATGGAGGTGGTGTTGGGTTAGTTAAGGATCATGCCCTATTAGGTCAGGTAAGGGAATATTTGTATTAGATGTGGTTGTTTCATTGGGAAGGATTTGAATTTGTAACCATATGAGGATCTGGTGTCAACTTTGGGATTAAATTTTAATTTTTCTTGAGTATATAATTACAAATGGTGAATCTAGTATTGGTTCAATGGCTGATGAATCCTTATCATTGGAATCTCACTACCTTTTTTTCAAATTTTCATACTGAGACATTGGTTGAAAAAATATTTTGCACATGTATAATATAGGATTGAGCCAATATATGTATATCTCATTATATCTCCCCATATATATATATATATTCTACATTGAATGTGGTATATCACGATTAATTTATCATTATTCCTCCAGGATAAAACCAAGACAGGTGAGTGATTGTAGATCGTGATGAAAATCAGATGGCTGATGAGGCCTTAGTTCATGTGATATCTTGTGAGATATTCTCCATAGGTGGACATGTATAACCACCCTCACCATTCGAGTGGAATATCAATCCAATATAGCATATTGGGAATTCATGCATGCATATTTCACTCTATGAGTTCCAGCACCAGAGATTGATGTAGTTCCTCATTGATCCACATCCCCAAGTGGTGGAGGACTATTTAGAGTTGGTGATCTATATTTCTAGTATTATATAAAAATTGAATAGTTGTGTGGTTTTAATTGTGGATAACATATCCACCATGTTTGTGGGTGCTACTGGAGTCTAGTTTTTTAGGTTCATGATGTGTTAAAACTCTCAATGACTGACATCTAGTAACTGTTCCATGATAATAAATAGCCTTATACATTCACTATATCTAGATTCATAATAATTTTGATCCATTTCATTAGGGTATAAATGTTGAAAAGTGTAACATGATTTTCATAGACCAAACTTGATAATCCACCAACATGATTTGGGATGGTTATTAGTTGGTGTAGAATTTTGAAGAGACTATATGAATTACATCCATGCAAGTGTAATACAACTAATTATTATCACATATTTCAGGGTGACGGAATGAGATCTAGTGAAGGAATGAATTCCTTCCAAGGGACTCCAAGATGATAGGGAAACCCGTGGGTGTTATTTTGTGGAGACTTGTTAATTTGAAGGAATGAATTAGTTGTTATGACATCGACACAAGATACCATTCTAGTATTATACTCAGGAATATATTCAAATGGAATTTTGATGGATTATAGGACTATGGTATCTCAGAGTTCTATAGTTTTATACATGTTATGGGAGAGGTCACATGGAATTTGATTTTCTAGCATGACTTTATGGGGAGGGAGTATTGATAGGAGAAAAAACTCCTTGGTAGATGTATCACCATGGTCATGGATCTCTTATAAAACATCATGGATGATCATAGGGTAGTGACTCTAGAATAGGAGTAGTTGGTTCTCTAGTTGGAGTTGTTGTTTTTGGTTGGAGACAATATGGCCAACATCAGGCTCATGGAGATAGAGATTAGGGCTATGGATAGATTTTTTCTGTTGATGCTTATGACCCAGCATCACACAAGATGAATATAGATACACTCAATGTTAATAATAATCTTAATTTAGTACTAATAGACATTGGATAGAGTTATTACTTAACCTCATTACTCCTGTTGTGATATCTTGGAACTCGGAGAGGATTCATTAAACCACAGACTATATCATGAGGTTCATAAGAGGAAAAATTCATCTATATATTTTTTCCGATGGTGCGAGGATTTGATTTGTGGATAGAGGATCCTAGGGACCTTTGGTTTGTCATAATGTTTCCTTATGATGTCAAATAAATTATTTAATAATTTTTCATTTTCTAATACCAAATTGATTTTCACCATATATGAGTCAAATGAATTCTCAGTAATGGGATGAGATTCTACATTGTGGGTGAGTGATATCCAATTAAAGGATGAGTGCGGTCTATGAGCATGAGGATGAATCACAATATAAATCAGCTGGATATTCTATCTATTAGGATAGTTGAATCTTTAAGGAGATGTATTCCTTTAGTCATTGATTATTTTATGGATGTCTTCCTTACATATGTTTTGTGACCTCATCTAATATGAGAAATGGTGCTTTGTATCAAATTTCATCCCAATACCTCTATGATATCTACTGTGTTATATCAAATTTTTCCCATAGAGCTCTTGGAGATGCCATTTTTGTTGGAGGAACTTTGAAATAATGGTTTCATTCAATCATGTTTATCCCCCTAGGATTCTTTTTTTGAATCCTCATTAGTTGGGTTCAGTTGTGTATTTATTCAAATTGAAGTTATTATCATATATGGGTCCATGTTGTTATGACCCTATGTAAATTAATATTCTACACATGACATATAGGTTTAAATGGTAATATTTAATATAAGGACTTTGGGGCACTATCATTTGAGAGAGTTTTTTGTTATTTATATTGACCATCAATGATTAATGTATGTATTAAAATAATGAAACATGATCCTGTGGAAAATGTTCATGGTATATTTCATGTAGTACTATGAATTTGTGATCTTATGTACTACTTATAATGGTTATATGGTGTAACATTCCCTTAACATGTATTCCTAGGATCATTTTGTATAACAGGGGTTAGATCAGTTAGATTTCTTCCATCTAATTATAGTTTAGTAGGAGTGTGGAATTTTTCATCCACATATGGTGTTTACCCCACTTATCCTACCAAGTGAAAGAGTTTTTTAAAGAGGGATACATTGATTTTGTTGTATTACATTACCAAATATATGTAGTTGACTGACATGATTCATTTCTTATAGGTGGTAATCAAATCATACAATTGAAGGGAAGCATGGAAGTCCTAGTTAGGATGTTGGAGGAAGTGATTAGAGAGTTTCACACATATCCTCCAGTTGTATATACTACTGTAGGGAAGATGTATAGATATCATTATTGGTTATTCTGAGGGGGTTTTGTATTAAATGTGGTAGATTATCCATGGAATTAATGATAGGGATTCCACAGACATAGATAGTACATGAATACACCTCGGTGTTAATTTACCTATTATGATGATGGTAATCTGACTTACTATTAGGGAGTAGATATTGGTGGTGATTTTTAAATAGGTATATGTATGGGAAATCATTGGCCTTCATGGGGTACCCTATATGATTATCTTAAACTATGATGCTCAGTATACATAACATTTTGGAGAGGCATGTTAGAGGGATTCCGTACTCACATGAGGATGAACACATCCTTCCACCCCTATACAAAGGGGAAGACTAGGAAACTGGCTTGGTGGTAGAGGATATGAAGACGGATTTTGGGTCATACCTCTTCCATTCTAGGTGGGTCAATTTCTATTAGTATATTTTTCATAATATTGTAGCCACCACACTGCAATCGGCTTGGAAAAATTTGAGGCCCTGTATTGGAGACCCTATAGGAAACCATTATTCTGGAATAAGATTGATTATGCATCTCTTGTTGGGACCTATATGGTGAAGATAATTACAGAAAAATTCTGTTTCATCCGTGAGTGGATGCACACAACTATGATCATGCATTAATATTATGATTTTCAACGTCATATTCCATTAGGGTTTGAGAATGGATACAACATTTTAAAGATAGTAACTCCATAATCTAAATGGTATATATTTGGATGGGGTGGAAATATATCCCCGTGATTAATCAAATAAATTCAAGATCATTCAAATGGGTTTTTAGGGTTTTTACCACTTATCCCTACCACCCAGTTGGAGTAGGTGCATGTCGTCTTCCATGTGGTGTAGCTTGGGAGAAGTGTACACGACCCTAAACATGTTATTAACTGGGGAGATCTAGACATTGGTTATGGGACCACATTCATGGACCACCTTATTGTGATCGTGGGTTGGAATGAGAGGACTCAAATATGACAAACTATTTCCTTGGATTGTGTGTTGTGGTAGCCATGGAGAACACAATTGTGCTCCTAGGAGTAGGAGAGCATGACAGGAGCATACGATCCTAGTTATTTTATTTATTTTTTTCTAATCGAAGAAGAAAATAATTAAGAATATAATAATGTAATGACCTTGTTTTTTCCCTGTAAAACTATGAAGTATATATTAAAATAACATATCATTAAGAAACTAAGATGGAACATGATTTTAATACCTAATGTACCTGTAATTAGTATAATAAAAATATTAAATATATTGTATATCACACATGAAGGGTTTTCTATAAATAATTGGTTTACTCAAAGATATATTATCAGATCAAAAAAATGAGAACACTATTGAATCAAGAATGTGAGGTTTACCCAAGGTGTGACATAATGTTGTCCATTGGGGAGAATTCAATGTAATAGTCCATTGGAAAGTGATTACAATGAAGTATCTATTTTAATATTTAAATCATTCATTAAAACCCTAATATATCATTGTCTATATATAGGATTCATTATACAGGATATATAGGGATATCTAAATAACCTTGGGACCCTTTTTAGGAGAGTTATACAAATACCATTGGTGAAATGAGATCATAAGATGATAAAACTATATATAGAGGTGAATTAAGGGGCATATAACACAACAAATCCTCCTCCTTCATTAGATGGAATGTTACTCATCATTGATAAATAAAAATTGGTTTAGAAATAATTATTTTTGGATTCTTACACATGTTATTAAATGACTGATCATGATCAATTCCATTTCATTGTTATTTCTTTATTACATTCATTTTAATGAGCCCTTGTAATGGTATTAAATTTATTATTTATTTTATGATATGTTTCTCTCCCTAAGAATCCAAATATGCATATGTTGGCCAAGAGAAGATGAAAAAAATTATTCAAATTTTTTTATTCTATTCTCCCTTATCTTTCTTTACATCTTTCACTAATTTGATTGCTGTTTATGATTGGGATATTTCCAGTTGGGATAGAGTTCAATCGAACCACTGATCCCTGATATATTTTCATGTGGGGGATAATTTTTCAATTTAATAATGGAAGGGGAAAAATCTTGTGATATTATGTGAGTGTTTCATGGATCTAGGATCTAATAAATATAATGAAAGGTAATGTGAGGCATTTAATGTGCTTATAATATTAATATTCACAATTGGAGAACTAATTCATAACCACTAGTTTGGAAGAATCGATGACCTGGGGCATCCCCTTAATTTTTGAGAGAACTAGAGGCATGATTTTACATGAATAGAATGAGTCGCAAATGTATATAGATGATCTTGTATTCATAAAAAATCCCAACTACATGTTGTGTATTATTTTTGAAGACACCATGTGTTCTTACAATATCAATGGTGATGGGGTTTCCAGATGATTATAAATTTCTCCAGCATTTTAGAACCACTACATGTTATTTAGCATTGTGCTTGCAATTGGGAATATACTCTAGGAGTACATGGACATTGGAATGACCAATCAAATTTTGTGATCTATAACGCAAAAAGGGTAAACTGACTTGTCATCAAGGAAACCTAAATGAGCCATATGGGTTGACATGCCATGAATTTTCGAAAACTAGAATAAGAACCATTTCCTGGGAATGCCCAATAGCACTGGTAGGACACTAGGTTGCTGAGGCAAGAAATATTTTTTCATTTCACATTGTGTAGGGTTCTATGGGTAGTGATATGTATACCGTAAGGGACATAGAAAGGTAGTAGGGTGGGTGAAGACAACATGTGGGTCCCCATACATGTTTGGTACCATCCGTTTAAGGAAATTTCTACCTATTATATAACATCCATTTGGTATCATAGTTGTCTCGTGAGTACCATCTCTTGAGTATTTTTCAACATAATATATAACACCCCGAACCTAGTTACCCAGAATCAATGCATTATTACATATAATTGGAATGATCACAATAGATCATGTCATTCAATAACAAATAGTTTAGTAGTCTTTGAATTACAAGATGCACACATAAGTTTTTAATTACATTATGAAATAAATAAAAACAACATTGTGTCCCCTTTGAACACACTCATATACCTTATCCTTTTCCTACAAGTTAATCAAGACATAATTCTTCACATCCTAGAAAAAATTTAAACATAGAAATGGGTGAGATCAGATTCTCAGTAAGGATAAAAATATAGCGAATACTTTCATAAATAAGCATAAACACTGAAAGTAATGTATACGACTAAAACACAATCCTTTTAATCTTAAATTTCCGTATAATATGGAAAATATAAATTAAATAATTCATTTTAATTAATCACATGGATATTCTAGTAATTTAATAATCCCATCTAATATCAATAGATAAATTCATAATGATAGAATGCATAATTCTAGACATCATAACCACATAGTCAAGGCCTCATGCCAAGACTACAAATAATATTTTTTCAAGGCCTAATGCCAAGACACTAGTTTGTCTCATGAGACCAAGTGATGCATAGAGGAGATATATAGTGCTCCACCTATCACTTAGTAATACCAAAGCATTCCTCCTATGAAAAGGTTGAAACTTAATCTAAAAATTTGAATTAAAACTAGCATTGGAAATGTTAATATTTTAACCACAAACCATGAATTGAATAATAATAACACTTCCACAGTCAAACATAACTCATTCAATAAAATATAGAGGATTGTAAAAATTATCCTCAATCAAGAATATTGAAGGATATTGACATATCTGAAAATATTCAGTAAAAATATTATGGAGAAATATCCCCTTTTCATGAAAATATTTAAATTCCCACTATTTATCAAGAAGTAGTTAAAAATTAGAATTTTGAATCGAATTTTCCCATTCAATATTGAATATTTTTAACAGTAACTATAATTTTAAAACATTAATGATCATATAAATAAAAACTTAAAACCATTTTCAAAACATGGACATTAATGAGAATGATTTAGAAGAATAAATCTCTAAAACATTTAAACTGATATTTTAGTAAGAGTTCCTAACATATTAATAGATGCTTGAATAAAAATAGTTTAGGTAATCAAAACATTATAATAACATGAGAATAAATGGATTCAAGATATATAATGTCAATTTGTATTATGTACACCATATAAAAGTGATTTTTCACATAACAATAATGAAGTCTCAATGAAATGTAAATTTAGATGAAATTCCTTATAAAGACTATATCCTTAGGTTAAGGATGAATCAACTATATAATTTTGTGGGAAAAATATAAATACACCCAATATTATTTTTTATTCAGTGTATGTCCATCAGAATACATTCACACATATTCTTATAAAAATAACACCAATGACTAGGATGTTTTACTCATTGAATAGAAACTGAGTTATGATTCCACTTATCATGTTCATATCTATGACTTGAGAATTTATCGGTGTTGTGATTATGAGTATAAAAATTATATCCATAGAAAGGGGAGTGGAAATTACTACCTAATTAAATAATTTTTTATTTCACACATAATCATGGAGTAAAATAATCAATGAATTTTGCGTAAAACCCAATGAGTGGAAATCAAAATTAGAAATTCCCTTACTGATTTGGTAACTTATGAAAAATAAACCCCATGAATAAATTATCATAAAATTAATATTTAATTACCCATAAATTATGTAATATTATAAAAATATTAAAATCATGGGCAGTACACGCACAACAGAAAATTAAATAGTGGCAATATAGCATAAATCTCACTAGAATAAGAAGAGAGATGAAAACACCATACCTTGTACTTTTCCTTAGTAGAGGATAATTTAACCTATTTAATAATTGTGAAATAATTGTTATTAAATTATACATTGATTATATACAGAAATATGATATCATATATGATCTTATAATATTTTTTTGTTATTAATATTTCAGTAATATCATTGTTTTGGGTGTTAATTGATTCATTTTTCATTATGTATTTTGTTACATAATATATTTTTGTTATAGATATGATGTATTTTATTTGTATATAAAATTATATTATGATTATAAAAAAAATAATCATAAAATGATATTTATTTTGGAAATAATACGATGGGGAATGAATCTCATCGCGTTAGTGGAGAAGTTAATCCATATGTATGCTAGAGTGACAATAACATTCTATTGATTGTTAAATCATAATTAATTGTATATTATATCATATATTAAGAGTAATTAACATGATAAATTTATTATTTTAATCAATTATACTCATTATTGTACCCATTCAAATAATTATGTTTTGAATAACAAACTACACCATGATGTGGAGATTGTAAGTTGTGCATACGCACGTATGGTGACATTATCAATCATAAGATGTATGGAATAATGACTATGGTTATAATGAATTTATAATAACATAATAGTGTGGATAAGGTAATATATTTATCATTTTGGTGTGGAATAAACAATTAAAGTGGAAGTGGAAGAAGAAAAGAACATTGAAAGAGGTGAAGAAATAATTACCTCTTCATCGGGTCATTCATTTTGATTTGAAAAAATGGATATATAGGTTGGGTTTTGGATCAATGTAAGGCCTATAAGATTTATTGAGGGTAGTTTGTAGCATATTTGAGCCAGGATAAGGATATCCAAATGGCTTTGGAGGTGTGATTTTGAGAGGAGGGTGAGTACCATTTTATAAAAGAGGTGAGGATCACTTTGGGAAAACCGTGAAATATTATTTTATTATACAATCATATTTAGTTTATAATGGTTTCATATGGATTTATTTTAAGGATAAGTTGGGGTTGTGTTAGAAACCTCTCATCCAATTGGTTTATACATGTTTGGGTCACTACAGTATCCTTATCATTTAGATATAACTCTTGGTAAAACAGTTTTACATTTACCATGTCACCTTGTATTTTTATATTATATATTTAATAAACATACTATAAAATTCAATGTTATGCCAAAATGGTTTATCAATGACAAATATATTTTTATGTAATTCATTTGTAAGATCCTTAGATTTCTAGGACTATTATATCATTTAATAATATGGTATTTGTTTTAAAAACTCATTTTTGTAAATTTTGACATTATTTGGATTTGGTTTTTGTGAAGGTTATAAAATCTGATTTATTCGAAAAAAAAAATTAATCAACCCTAACATGTAATATCAACTATGAATTTTTTTTAATGCATCAAAACTCTCAATTTAGATTTATTTTAATATTGATAATATCAAAAGATTTAATCTTTCATTACTAAGGTAATTACTACCTAATCATTGTGTCATAATAATAATTTAAATATTTAAAGTCTAAAAATTATATATAAAATACCATGATTTAGTAAATCTTCTTATATTTCTAATTAATATTTCAAGTCTAACTTATCATTTGTATAACTCTATATTAAAAAAATTAGTTATTAAAATTTGAATTTAACACTTCTTACTCTCCTTTAAATAAAATAATAATTAATGTCCTAATCTAATCCAAGTGAACCAAAATGATAATATTTTACTCGTAAGGTGGATTTCTATAGAAATACACTTATCCAATATAATTATGACATGTGTTAGGGTAATTATAATTTCATTTTTACATTTAATTACCCTATTTACTTTTAACGGTGGTAAATAATATTGAAAAGTGACTATTTACCCAAAAAAATTCATATTTTTAAACCACATTTTACATACTGATGTCAACCGTGTCTCTCGATGTTTTGAAAATTAGTTCATATATGTGATAAAATTATGTTTTATGAAAATTTACTAATGTTACTAGAAGGTAGGGAGAAGAAGTTAAAAAATTCAATAAAACTTTATACATATAATTTTTTTATAAAATGACTCCAATTAATTTTATTATACTAATATAATTATTATGCATATATTTTTTATTAGAATAAATTTAAATAATGTAAATAATTATTTATATAAAAAGTCTATTTTTAAACAATAACACTGAGTTTTTCACTATTCATAAAAAATTCATTGTTTTCAGAAAAATACAAAAACACCCCCAAAGATAATTTTGGTATTCCGAATCCAAAAATGATTTATATATTAGAAAATTCTCAACATATAAGTTTCATTAATTTATTTAAAATTAATTCTCATTTTCAAAACCAGAAAGTAGGTTTTTTGGGAAATAAAAACTATCCAAAGATTGATATGTGTTTTTGTCGTGTTTAAAAGTGAAATTACATCCAATGACAAACATTGGAATAAATGATAAAATTATAATATAAATGTACTTTAAAACCATTAAAATATATAATTTAACACATTAAATTATTTTGATTAAAAAATATACTTTCAATTAAAATTTAGAATCTTTCATTATTCATCAAAATAAGAAAGTTATCATAAAAACATGAAAAATTTATCCAAATTATAATTTTATGTGATTATTCTAAATAAGAATTTAATTTCATAAAATTGATTATATAAAAATTTAAAATATTTTATTTAGAAGGGTTCTCCATTAAAAGGCAGAAAAGCTATTTTTTTTGAAAAGTAGATGTTTTATCTGAAAAAATAAATTTTATCTATATATTATGTCTAAGAAACACAAAAGATGAATGTTAAAATTATATGGGATGTATATAAGATGCAAATTTTCGGTATTACTACTTATTAACTATTTCTAAACATCTAGTTCAATTGGTCATGGTGTTCATGAACTCGGTGTTGTGTACATAGAACACTATTGTATTATTGAAAGAGAAGAGTACCATGGAAGCTTGTGGTGATACATTATTCCCCCTTTAAAAATTTTCTCCTATCAATATGAAAATTTTCTTCGGAAATAAAAGGTAATAAATAGGAAATAAATTTGTTGAAAACCCACATCAGAAATAGGGTTAATGAAATTTATTCCTAATAAGAGAGAAAGAGAAATGAAAGAGTCACCACCAAATTAGGATTTCGTATAAGAGAACATTGGTGGAAGTTATAATTAGATGAAAAGCGTAAATATTTATAGAGAGTGATTGAGGTCATCAATCAAAAAAAATTTAATTTTGAAATTGAGGCCCTCAAAGACCTAAATATATTATGAATAATATATGGTATTAGGATAATTTATTTTTTTGGTTTAAGATTTTTTCACTATGGATTATGAAATAATTTCTTCATAGTATAAGAAAATAAATACTTATAAGTAGAGTTCCGTCCATTAACTAATTTCGAACAGAAACTCATCTTTCACTCCAAACTATGAGTATTCATGATGGCAAGTTCATGATTGAAGCAGTAGAATCATCTTATATAGAATCCCATAACATAGAAAGGATGAACTATGTATTTCTATTATCTTCAGAGATTATCCAAAATCAAAATGGTTTGTGCAAGATCAGATGATTCGTAGAAAATATAATTCATTAAGGGAAAAAATACTAATAACAATTTCTAAAATTAAACCAACCTTACCAAAATTTCAATAAATACCATTCAATATAAAATTGTCCTTAAAATCATTCAATACAATCCAAACTACGATTAAAAAAAATTATGAAGAATTTGATTACATAATCTACCATATTAAATTGTATATCTAAAAAACATCGACTACTCTGAAAGTCACATTCAGAAAAGCAATTAACCTAATCAAATATGTCAATGATAGGGTAATTATTTCCATTAATAAACCAAATTGATATAAATACACAATAAATACATAGATACAAATCCACACTTACTCCTCAAATGAAATCCCATAGTAATCTATTTTTCTTCGCCATATAGTGTTCTCAACAGAGCGAATGTATTCCAAAATAACATTTATCACTTAATCACCAAATCATTATCCTACACTAATTATATCCATTCTGTGATGACCCAGACTCTCTTGGTTCTTCCCTTTACCAAAATCTAGGTCCTAATGGAGTGGCTTCTCGGTGAGACAGATCGGTGAGACCGATCGGTGAGACCGATCATGGAGAGCGATCGGTGAGACCGATCATGGAGACCGATCGGCGAGACCGATCGGTGAGACAGATCGGCGTCACCCAACCCTTTCAAGTTGTTTCCAGTATCACTCCTTTGCGCAAATAGGGTTTTAAACCCTATTCTAACTTGTTTAAGCGTGTTTTAAAGACTCGTAACATGGATAAGAGTTTTAATTAAATACATCTTCAATTCAGATGTGGAGCCGCGTGGTCAACCCACAACCCCCCGCACCTTACGCGGTTTCACGTTTTCACCCCAACCGTCCCCAGCTCTTATAAACCAAGGGTTATCCGTGGTTTCACTTTTCCTGGATCGTGGCTTTTCGCAAACAGCTTGTAGTGCAACGGGCGTGCCGCATTGTTATCCGTAAAGTTCTGTGCCCGACCTAAGCATCGATCGTCGATCAAACAAGTAGGGAATTTCTCCTTCATCTCTCTCTTTTGTGTATCATGCGGGGTGGGCGTACTTTTGATTCTGTATAATTGGGTAAACCAGACCTAATTAAAGATATTGAACGAAATCTATAAAGAAAGAGAGGGGGCTGTGATCGTTGATGGTGTTTTATATTCTGATGTTGTTTCTTCAATGACCATCTTGTTGAGTTGTGCTGGCTTATGGCTCCTGAAAATTGAGGCAGTTGGTGGTCGTTGTTTGTGCACTAATGAACCCTGCTGATGTTTTAAATGGCTTGTTTGTGGTTATAAACTCCTTCTGTGAAAAGTGAATCGGTTAATCACGTATATCCGTATGAATAAATTGGAAGCACCGTGATCAACCCTTCTGTGATAACTCCGGGTTAGAACCCAGGTAAATTCGAATCATGGAGTGTGTTAAGTCATTTCAATCTGAAAATGCCTGCAAGGCCCTGTTGTGTTGATGGTGGTAGTTGGTTGTGTTCCTTTCGGGATGATTACTGGAGATGTGGGAGGGGATGAGATCCCCTGTTCTTTTATACTCTCATTGGTTGTGTGAATTTGGGGGATGGGATCTCCTATTGGTATGGATTCAGTGGTTGTGAGTTTTAAATATGGGTGGTTACTTGTTTATATAACAAATTGGGGTGGAATCCTCTGTTTTTGAGAACCAGGTGTGGACGTTTTGGTTGTTGTTTGACTGTTTACTTTCTTGGACTTATGCCTCTGCCTACTAGTTTCCCAGTAGTGCTTAAACATAATCATTATTACTAAATGTGAAATAATAAGGGGGACACATGGGTTTTTAGCGTGAGTCATGACTCGGACTTGAGTTTTGTTGTGATCGGTAGGCTTCTGAAGAAAAACCTATCTTTGGGTGAGTTATTTTTACCTATATATATATATATATATATATTTAGCTTTGTGTTTCTTATTCGCGCCCCACCCAAGTTGAGAACGTAGTACCGAACACCCCCATTTCATGGGGGAGGGTGTTTTTCCAAACAGTATTCTTAGTGGCTGGTTATTAGCTCCTTTTCTGCTCCCTTTCCTGGATAACCGAAGTATCTTCGGGCAAGCTCTGACGGCTTGAAGTCCATTATTAGCCCAAGAACCTTCGGGAGGGGTGGTGTGGTGGTTGGCCAGGAGTGTGCGGCATGTGGTTTCCCATGTGTGCTCGGGATGAGGCCCAGGTGTCTTCGGGTGTGGCAGTGGATCCTTTAGCCCAAGTGTCTTCGGGCGTGGTGGTGGTTGTTCTGGACTAGTTGTTTGCAGACATAGTTATGTGTGACAGTTGTGGACCAGGTGTGTGCGGGTGGGATTCAGCAGTGGGACTGTGTCCAGTTGAGGCCCAGGTATGTGCGGGCAGGATTTCAGCAGTGGGACTACATGTGGTTGTGGCTCAGGTGTGTGTGGTTGGGTGCGGCAGTGGGACTACGGTGAGAATGGCGGGATTGGTCCGATGCATAGGATGTCTAAATAACCAGTGGGAAAGTGGCATGGGGTACCAAAAAATCGATGTGATCTTATTATATATATTACTTGACTTTAGTTATTTGGAGAGTGTGCCTTGGTGAGGCATGGGGTGGATAGTTTACCTTGATAGGTGTTTGTTTTACTCCTTTTATCACGAGACTTTAGTACGTTCCCCCACTTGTGCACGAGAGTCTTTCGTTTTCCCTACTGAGTGTACTTGTATGCTCACCCTACGTATATAAAATAGCTTTCAGGTTTCCTGGAGGACTTCGGGGATCACGCAGGACCTTACTAGCTCTGACCATTGGAGCAGTTACAGTTGTTGTTTTCTTTCCCCCTATGGTACTTACCTTGTAGTCACCATTTTCACTTTGTGGCTTTTACTTTTGAAACATGCATGTGGGAATTGTTTACTTTTGGCTATAATTTTCTTCCTGCCTTGGTTTTTTTGGGTTTTATTCTCCTTATCTCTCGATCCTATAAAATAAAAAGGCTAATGCCTTCCATTTGTGAGAAATTTCTATACCCTTGGTGCTAGTCGCCACTCTGGGACCTATTGAAGGCGGGTTTCAGGGGTCATTATCTCTCCTTCAACTTAAAGAAGGAAGGGCATGGAAATCTGCTGACCCTTCCCTCCTTTTGGTGAAGGCAAGTCTTGACACATTCGATAAAACATAATATCATAAATCAACATATGCTTGATCAATAAAATCATTAAACTAAAATAAATTAATCACAGTAGCATCAAAAGATTCTGTCAATGAAATAAAATTATTATCAATGAATTGTTGAAACAATTAAAGATTAAAATATAAATCTTACATTGGAATAATTATTATAAATATAAAACACTATTTTTAAATAATTACTTTTAATATGGATGATTAAAAAAATTAGATAATGGTTTTAATCATGAATATAAAAATACCAATTCTTCTGTACATGATAAAATGAGGATTCTTATCATTTTTTTAAACCACTAAAAAGAATCCTGTTCAGAATGAAATAAATATATTTCTTTTTGAAATTAATTTTTAATATTTTTTTAAAAAAATTAAATGAAAATATTATTGGAAAATATTTTCAAAAATTATTTAAAACATTTTTATAAATTATAGATGTGTCAGAAAAATGTTTTTCTGATAAAATATTATAATTAATTATATTTTTCCTTCAAATATTAATTTAGCATAATGTGTACATAAAGATATTTAATATAACTGAAAACATGTAATCATTTAAAATAACTATAGGATAATAAATTAAATGGGTATCTTGATAGTTACATCAACATATATCATTATTTTAATAATATCAGATATAATCCATATAAAAATGAGATTCTATCATTATTCCATTGCCAATTTGGTTTCATTTAATCATAAGTCCCATGAAATAAATTATTCTATATGGAAATTTATATCGGAAAATTATAATTATATAATTAATTAAATACATCCATGGGAATTATATAAATGGCACAATTGAAATTGGTTGTATATAAGCAATGTTTCACATATAAAAATAATGAGATTAAAATCCCTTACCTTATTGAAAATTTTGTATTCATGAGAGTTACTAAAGAATAAAACCATATTAATCATTAAATGTAATTTATATAAGGATATTAATGGTATAAAATTTCATATTTTTTTTATATACACCACACAAAAGATATGAGTGCTGGATTTGGAATAAACCTCTGAGAAATATTAGTGTGACTAAAAACCATTTACCTCTAGTCTCTAATTTCATCATACATATTAAAAACTCATGTATAAAAGTATTTGTTTTAATAATCTATTACAGAACCATACAAATATATACCAGTGTATATATTTTTTACATATAAACATAATTACCATTTTATTAACAATTCCTCGGGACAACCACATTTCATGTAATAAACTTTTCTTTTTTTCATCTATGTTTTGGTTTTTTATTTAATATATTTTAAGATAGATTATGAATAAATCGTCTCTATAAATTTATCCACTATATAAATATCATATATTTTCATTATACATTACTTTACATTATTCCATAAATGATAGAGATTGAATATGAATGACACTTTTCATGGAGACGGTATTCCATTCGTACAAATGAATGATTTTTCCGTTTATCAAATAGTGGAATGAAAAAATAATAAATTATATATAAATATTATAGATTAATTATTATTTAATATATATCATTTATATTAATTTCATTTTTCCTTATTACCATCTATATAAATCATATGTGAAAAACATATCCCTTCACTTTGAGAGGATGTAGTTCTCTATATAGTCAAGTTGTGTTATCAAACTCCCATAGAATTAAAAACTAGAAGTTACATGTGATATTATAATTCTAATGTATAATTGTTTTATTAATAATATATATATATTTATCCAATAATTATATCCTTTAAAAAGGGAAGTGATGAAAGAATAATTACATTGGTTTGTGAGTCGGTAGTCCTCCGAACACAAGATCAATAGTTTCGTATTCCACATTACAGACTGGGATATGGATATAGTCTATTAAATCAACATAATATTATCATATTATATGAATTCTAAAAGTGAAATTACATGGTAATTTTTTAATTCAAAAGTTATTTTTTGTGAGAAGAAGTGAATGAAACGTTCATATTGAAGAAAATCGACATCTCTTAACGAAATATCCATTAGATCTTTTAATAAGGTCCCATGGATGGTCATTTTGGATAAATGGAATAATTATAATGTGTCTAATGATTTTGGGGATGTATTTTGTTTTGTTTTACCAAACATGATTTTGTGGTGTGATGTATTTGAGGGAGAGGATGCCTTTTTAAAATTTTAGTGGTGTGTAATTTTTGTAAGGATTCAAAACTATTTGATAATTGGAAGGAAATATCGTACAATTTTAATCCAAATATGATAAATAATTTAGTAATGGGATTATATTGTTGATACATTCCACCACTAAAAAATAAAAAAAAAATTACACATGTTGTTCCCCAATATTTATGTTTACACACATTTACCATTTTATTTTTTATTATGTTAACTAGTCCTTATTTATTTATCTATGAATTTTATCCTCAAATAATAAAATTAATTAGAGAATTTTCAAATAAATTAGAGACAATGATTATATATTTGAATTAATTTTTTATAAATAAATATTTTATGTGTGTTAGAAATTTATTTCAACACATTAATATATGATATGTAAAACATGATTGAACCTTAACCTCAATATTTATATTAATATTATTACTATTCATTATGAAAAAGAAATTAATTTTATATTATTATATATATTAATTTTTATTGATTCCATATATAAATTTTAATTTATCAAATTCAATTTACAAATGTTCGCAAATTTGATTAAAAACGTCTACAAATGACACAAAAGGGGTTTTCCGAAGAGAAAATATATATAAGTATCAAAAGTAATTACATATAAACTCAATATTAAATTGATTATAATGAAATGAATTATATTATTTATAATATAATTGATATTTTATTCAGCTAATAATTTTTAATGTAAAATTTTAATTTTAAAAATTCTATATATAAAAAGATAAATAACAATTATTATTTTAGATATTCATCAAGAAAATAATATTTTCAGAAAAAATCTCAATAAATGACTCATAAATTATTTTTAAATGATGATTTCAAAAAAGAAATAAATTATTTCAAATATATTATATAAAATTTTAAATAATTATTTTAAAAATAAGATGTTATAACACATTGATCAATAAATTTTAGAAAAAAGAAATACATATTTTTATATATAAAACACGATCTATTCTTATCGCATCCATAACTTATTTTTCAAATGATTGATAAAAACATTATTGAATATATAATATAAAAATATCACTAAAATTATTCATTGTGAGTTATTAATTTAATTTATTAAGATAAAATCATTTCATGAAGAAAAAAATTATTTATTTTAATGAATGTTTTTTAAATTAAAATTATTTGAATGGTGATTTATAACCATTTTGTATGAAATAAATTTAGTTAAATACTTTTTAAACAATATAATTTTCATAATTTTTTTATCCCTATTGACACACGTAAATATAAAGATAGGTAATTCAAATTTGATTTAAATAAAATTATAAATAGTATTTTTTGGTTCACTAGAACAATATTTTCCTAGAAATGAAAAATATTAGGGGAAAATAATTTATTTTAAATCAATATATCATAATATCATTGGGTTTTAATCATTAATATATAAAAAATATCCTAACAAGTTTATGTTGTAATCCAGGATTGCTTTTATAATGAAGAGGTATTACTCATTACCTCGTGTTTGATAATTTGTTCAGTGTATACCACATTCAATCTATAATTAACCATAATTAAATATTACAATATGTAAAATGAATATATGGAATTTTTATTCTAATTATTTTTCCAACCATTTTTATATATATATTTATCATATGGTAAATGAAAACATTACTCGTGCGTAAATGTTGATTGCCACCTACATAAAGATATGTGTTTCATTTTTCGTCAATACCTTAGAACGATTATTATATTAATATATTTTATGAATATATAATTAAAAAAAATAAATGATATAAATATTACTCATGAATGTTAATATATTCATTACATTATTTCACTTATATTCTTTAATAAATGATAGTATTTCTTGGGCGTGACTGTTGAATACCACCTCCATAATGTAATGTGATTTATACTAATGTGAATCATTAAATCATGGTTATAAATATTAAATTTATGTATAAAAATATAAAATAATGTCTTCATTAATATCAGTGAGAAGAGGGAATATTGTTCCTTTTGACCACGGTCATCCAAATGATGTTGTTTTGTGTTTATGAAATAATCATCCTCAAATGCCTAAAATAAACCTAATATTTTGTAAATAATTCTATATTTAGATATCCTAATTTTAACTATTATGAATTTTTAATAAATCCAATAATATTCTCATAGTCATAAATTGAAACAAAGTGTGATTTCTATGTTCGGCGTTCCTGAAATTAATTTAAAAAAAATATTAAATATATTTTATGTGACAAGTGCACAATATTTCACAAATTAATGTATTACTCTTAAATGAAGTCTTGGATCAAAAATTGAACACCCCGGTTCTATCAATAACATGATTTTATACTTGGTGCGACATAATGTTTTCAGCAAAGGGCATTCAAATAAAGCTATAGTTGGTATCTGTCTTCTGTAATGTTAATACTTAATCCATTAAACTCATAAATCCTAGATCCTTCTTTACAAGCATCATTATGGGGGATATTTAAGATTTTACACATAACATAGGGAACATTTAATGGATGATTCTATCTCTTTCAATGGGAATTTGAGATCAAATGGTGATAATCCTTCTGATTAAGGAAAATTTTGGCCCATCAAACACAACATACCAACTTCCTTCATTTGGGAATACATTACTCATCTAAAATTTTTCCAAATAAGGTGAGGATTCTTAAATTGTGCTTTTTATCCCATATTATTAAAATATTGATATTGATCAATTCATTGCCTTTGATTTTCTTTTATTATGAGCCTTTGCATGAGCATATGTATCAGTTTAAAAATGTTTACTAAATTTATGATATGTTTCTAACCCCAAAAATTCCAATATGATTCCATTGGCCAATAAAACTTTTTTAAATCATGTTTCATCTTATTTTGTTTTATTTTTCCACTTACCTTCCAGAAAATTCATCACTAATTGGAACAAACGGTATCAATTATCCATTTAAAGGGAGATCGAGCTCGATTGAACCCCCAAATTCAAGATTGATTAACATGCTTTTGAATATTTTTTCAATTTTTGGATTTCTGGGAATGAATATTGATATATAGTGTGATTATTGTTGGATAAGAAATCTGAGATAAATATCAAGATTTCACTAGTGAGGAGAATGAACGTACATGATTAAGATGGACCATCAAAAATTCGATTTCAAACCACTAGATGGTTGAAATTGAGAAACAGAGGATTCCTATTCATTTTTTCGGTACGTGAGGAAAATTTTTAAATAGATAGTGTGGATACCATGATTTCATATTCAATTTGGGTTTCTATAAAAACCACAAAAACAAGATATATAGTTCGGAAGAACACAACGTTTTTTCTTTATAAATACTTGTTTCTAGGTTTTCTGGAAGATTATAAATATCACATGTCATATAGAACACCCAAACACCATGTGAACCAGTGATGGAGATCCAACATCTACTCCATGAGTACCCATACTATGGAATTTCATGGTATATTCCATTGACTAGAAAATTTTCAGGGTGTAAGGAAGGATATTGGTGGAAAAGGGAATGACATTTTAGGGGGGAATATTTGTATCAAAGTAAATAGGCATGAGAAATATTAAAAGAACATGAATAGAATATTGAGAAGTCACTCATTGGTATGTGGGATGAAATGCAGTCTCTGAACATGTCATACAGGTATACATGTGTATTCAGTTGTGTTCTATAAAAAAAGTAGACATTTTGGAAGGACCACACATTGTGTGCATCCCCTAATACACAGTGTACCCTAAATTTTTATGAAAATTATACCTCATTAATGTCCTTCATTTTGACTCTGGTTATGTAATGTAATGATCATATCCCATGTTGATATGTATAAAAAATGATGGTGTCCTTCGTGGTGGTTTTTGAGATTTAATGTCAGATCTTTTGATTGTTAAACATCTTTAAGAGATGGTCACCTACTTTAGTGATCAGGTGGGATCATCAATGAAATTAAAATAGAACCCTCCTATCGAGTAGTGTATAGTTCCTATATTTACTATTTGAGATGAACCCTACTTATAGTTAGATCATTGGTTCAAAAACATTATAGTATAACACTTCTATTTAGAATGACATGTGTTCTCGACCATTAGAGTGTAACATAACTACATTGTAGGACATGGTTCTATTATCGAGTAATAGAGTGTCACCCTTTTATTGTTACAGGCATGGGTCCTCACAATTATTATTGAACATCCATCATAGTGTCGAAGGATTCTTCCATTAAATATTATAATTTCACCCTCATGTTGTGTATGAAATGGGTCCCCTAATGATTATCAGAGAGGTACCATCCGAATTGAAGGGAATGGGATCTTGACCACTATAATGATACCCTAATGTAGTGTTCGATAACGGTTCATATTCTTATAGAGTGGAACCATCCTATTATACCCTGGCATGGGAAATGTATGTAATGATTGTGTCAACTCGATTATGTGGAATAGTGGAGAGGTGTCCTCCTTAGGGATGCTTCTTCACACATATATATGAGGTACTAGTAACCACTGAATGAAATTTATAACTAATTAAATTTTTCTACTCAGATGGGATATGATATGAATATCCCATATCTATCTCTTTTGGCATCCTTTTTTGAGTATATATATATCTCTATATCATTGTTCTTTGATTCTGTTACACTCTTTATATAGGTTGATTTGTATATTGATGTCATGTCTCTTGCTTCCCATCATTCATAATTTTTGGTTCACTATTAGGTACGTAAATGCACAACCCTACATGTTCATTACCCATACATTTCATGTATTCTGTAGATGAAAACCAGGTGAGTGATGATTATAGAGGTGCATAGGGATACCCTAGTGCACCATACATTTAATGGAGGTCAAGGATTACAGGTTATGATTTGCGCTCACTCAAAACATTAATTTTCGTTTTTTTCAGGTTGGGACATCTTTCTGGTTGGTATTTTTTTTATTTAACATTTTCATATTACACTAACATAGTCTTGTACACCCAATTGGTTTTATATTTATTGTTCATTCCCTAGATGTTTCAACTTTTATTGTTATTCCTATGCACTTCTACATGAATATGATGTGGTGTGTGCATACATGTACATTAGGAAATGTCCTTACGTATTATATGTTTTATTCATCACCTTCCTCCATCTGTTTTTCAATGGAGGTGGTATTGGGTTAGTTAAGGTTCACTCCGTATTGGGTTAGGTCAAGGAATATTTGTATCTTCGGATGTTGTTTCCTTAGGAAGGATTTGGATTTGTAACCATATTGGGATCTAGTTTCAATATTGGGATTCAATTTTAATGTTTTCTAATTGTGGAAATACAGATGGGGAATCTAGAATTGGTTTAGTGGCAACTGAATCCTCATCATTGAAATCTGAATACCATCTTATCAAATTTTCATACTGAGACATTAGTTGAAAGAATATTTTGCACATGGATAATATAGGATTGATCCAATATCTGTATATCTCTTTATATATCCCCATATATATAAATATATATTCTACATTGACTGTGTTATATCATGATTAATTTATCATTATTCCTCCAGGATAAAACCAAGATATGTGACTGATTGTAGATCATGATGAAACTCAGATGGCTGATGAGGCCATAGTTCAGGGGATATCTTCTGTGATATTTTCAATAGGTGGACATGTAGAACCACCCTCACCATTTGAGTGGAATTTCAATCCAATAGAGTTTGATGGGAATGCATGCATTCATATTTCACTCTGTGTGTTCTAGCACCAGAGGTTGATGTTGTTCCACAATGAGCCACATACCCATGTAGTGTAGGATTGAATATAGTTGGTGATATATATTTCCATTATTATATAAAAACTGAATATTTATGTGATTTCACTTGTGGATAAACTATCCACCATATCGGTGGGTGCTATTGGAGCCTAGTTTTTCAGGTTCATGATGTGTCAAAACTCTCAATGATTGACATACTATAATTGTTCCATGAGAATAAATAGCCCCATGCATGCCCTATATTTTGATTTATAAGAATTTTGATCCATTTCATTATGGGATAAAAGATGAAAAGTATAACCTGATTTTCATAGACCAATCCCGATAATCCATTGACATGATCTGGTATGGTTATTAGGTGGCGTAGAAGTTTGAAGAGGTTATACAAAAGACATCAAAGAAAGTATAGTACCACTACTTATTCTCTCATATTTCGGGGTGGTTGAATGAGATCTAGTGATGGAATTAATCCTTTCCAAGGTACTCCAAGATGCTAGGGAAACTAGTGGGTGTTATTTTATGGAGACTTGTTAATTTGAAGGAATGAATTAGTTGTTTTGACATCGACACAAAATCCCATTCTAGTATTAAACTGAGTTATATATTCATGTGGAATTTTGATGGATTACAGGACCATGGTGTAACGACCCAATCTTTTTGAGTAGTATATTAACTTACTCTTAATGATTTAATAAGATGTTAATGGTTAATGAAGAAAGAGGAGTCGATGGCTTCATCCAGTAGACTCGGCCCTTATGAAGCCCACTTATCAGAGCTTGGGAAGGAGGTAGCATCTGTGGGATTCGCTTTGGACCAAGCTCAAGCCGAACTCCAGCGTGTCAAGCTTGAACGGAAACGCCTGCGGGAGAAGTTCAAGTTAGTAGAGATTACTACTAGGGCAATGTTATCTGAGCCTCCCTCATATTCTCTCACCATAGCACACCTTACACTTAGGTCTTATGCCGGTGTTATAAGGGGCTATGTGACGAGACCCTAGCTTCCTTGTGTATTCCTTTCGAGTGAATAAATTGAGATTTCTTCCTTTAGTGATTTTTGTGAAATTTCAAATGTCTAGATAATTTTAGAATGTATTTTATTGATGAATTTTGAAAAAAGGATATTTTAAAATATTTATGTAAACCCAAAATCACTAATGATGTGAAATGATTTTCAAAAAATGGTCTTCTACAAATGTGTTCAGTAAGGAATTTGGAGTCTAATAAGATTACCTTAATTTTTGATGAATAGTAAATTATGAATAGTGATTTTACGCTTAGGATTAGTAATGTTACCAAATGGATTAGTAATTTCACTCAAAGAAAGTTTTAATATAATTTAGACACCTAGATTAAGTAATGTGATTCAATAAAATGGGTAAATAACGGTTTCATAAATTATTAGTCAAGTATTAGTTTTTTCGGATGAATAGTGTTTTTTAATTAAAAATAATTAGAAAATTATTTTTATAAAAAGGACTTTATTTTTGAACTCAGAGCATCAATATTATGTTAAGGTAATTTTTGGGGATTTTTCTGAAAAAAATGAATTTTCGATGAATAGTGAAAATATAGTTTTTAAGTTACGGATGTTTAATGACATCATTAAATGATGTATTAAGAATATATTCAATATGGTCGAATTATGAATAGTAAGATAAGGTTTGAGGTGTCCCAAGTGGCCAATACCATGGGCAAATACCATGGACAAGCCCATGGTTTTTCCAAAACCACTAGTGAGGTATCCCTTGGCCATTAATGCCTTGTCCCCTCACTTTCCCTATAAATACCCACCCTTCCTCATTTAGTTTCCACTCCCAAATCTCCCCCAACGAAGTTATGGTCTCCTTACCTCTCAAAGAGTCCTCCCAAGGTGCCCCCAAACCCTCAAGGTCCAAAACATTGAGTTTCAAGAGTCACGTTTTAAGGTAAGGGATCTGACCCCTCTCTTTCTTTTCATGTAATCTCTTTTATGTCATTCCTTTTATGCTCCATGTTATTATGTGAGAGGATGTTCTTTTATATTACTCTTACTGCCCCATTCATTTTTATATGATGAGAGATCCCCTATTACTCTCATCATTTGGTTTTATGAAAGTTTAAGTGACGCCGTCAGGCTGCCGAATGTTTAAGTGATTCTTTCACCCTTCTCATTTTTCAAGTTTGATTTTCATGTCAAATCCTTTAAGTTCCTTTTTATTATGTTGGGGTATGATCTCTATATATATCATATTTATCTCTTATGATCATATTATGAGAGACCCTATTTGATCTGTTCAATTCATTTTTGTTGAAGTTTAAGTGATGCCGTTAGGCTGCCGAATTTTCATTAGAGAAATCAAATTTTTGTCTTCCTTCCATGTTTTTCATTTCAAATGTTATGTCCTTAAAATTGCATCACCATGTCCATATATCCTTATTATTCTGTCCCTCTACTATTTTATGGGTCAATTATGATTGTTCGAACCATGTTCCCTCTCTTTTCAAAGTTTTCTAAAACCTTGTAACAAAGTCGTTATGCTGCAGAATTTTCGTATCAAAATGCCTCTCTTTTCTCAAAATTATTTTATGTTATAAATTGAATACTCAAAGCTCCTATTTCTATAGGGGTATTCACATATATAAAAAAATGTTCTATTTTAAATTCTGGGATTTACATACATGATACCCGCTTTCCCTTTCAATGGGTTTAAAGTAACTTAAAGATCATGTATTTAAAGCAGTTTGTAAAACGTTATGATTATGAAATGAAACCCATTTATTTTATGCTATATGGGTTATTTATGAAATGTTTGATGATGATATATGTGGCTCACATGATAATAAAGGCAAATTTAAGGGTGCACCCTGATATCGCTCCAATACATTGGGTAAAGACTTAATCTCTAGAGATGACCATTTTAACAACGCCTTGGTGAATAGCCTTGGTAATTTTTAACGACACCTTGGGGATGGACCTTGGTGAAACGAAACGATTGTCAATATTAAATGTTGTAGCCACATCTTCAAGTTATGAAAAATTTTATTTTTATTATGATTTATCTCATGATTTCTTCCTCCTGCCTTAATGATCTTTTCATGTCCTTATTGAAGTATCTCAAGTTCACATGAAAAATGTTTCTCTTGTTTCCCTTACTAGGCCTTTTGATCCACCTTTCTTTTGATGTATGTCCCCAGGTTATGAGATGCAGTAATGAACCTAGGATGAACTAAAGGAGTAGCCTTTCAAGTGTTTAAGAAGAATGTTTTATGTTTTTTTTTCTTGTATTAAGTTCCTTGTTTCCAAGACACTAAACCTTAACGATCCTCAGTTCCGTGTAATGGAATGAAAGTTATGTTATAAAAAGACGGGATGCTATAGTTGGTATCAAAGGATGGTTTAGTTATATGTGGAAATTAGGATATAAAAACATTAGGAAGAACCCTATAGAGAAGTTTAAATATAGGAAAACTTCATGGTATTTTGGTAAGTATTGAGTAAGTGGTTTATCAAACAAATACATCCCTGTCTGGATACGAGCAGGTAGAGGTGGCTCTGGCACAGATGTACATAGGGGTAAAACCCGAAAACACCGCTTTGAGCTAGACTTGAATGGGAACTGGTGCACGATAACGGGCCTTGCATCACTCTTGGTTACGACACTCCCGGGGGATATGTTTGGTTAATCACAAGCTTTTTATGAATCATTATGAAGGAATTATAGAAATGTGTAATTGTCTAAGCATGAAGTCTTAGTTAAAAGATTCATAAATGAAATAAGTTTCTTACTAAGGTTTTATTCTTTTAGAAGATGGCGGGCAATAGGAGGAACCGTGCCGATGGTGACCGCAATGCACTATGTGATGTCGGCCCTCCGATGGAAGCCGGAATGGAAACATTCATGCGAATGATGAACCAACTGACTCAAGTTATGAGTAATAAATTGAATCAAGACGATAGGCCGACCTCACCACGAAGGGAACAACACTCTGTTGAGTCCTTCATGCGTCAATGACCGCCAACATTCAGTGGATCTACTGACCCATTGGTTGTGGAACAATGGATAAGCTCCACTGAAAAGATCTTTTCTGTACTTCATTGTTCGGAACAAGAAAAAGTCACCCTTGCTGTTTACCGCCTAGAGGGAGAAGCTGATCAGTGGTGGTCACTGGTCAAAAACACGAAGCCACGAGGAGAGATAGAAGCTATGGAGTGGGAAGAATTTCGGAGAATTTTCCTTAACAAGTATTTCCATCATTCCATGAGAACGAGAATGGAGAAAGAGTTTCTTGAGCTGAAGCCGAAGGAGAACGAATCTGTCGGAAGCTACGAGATGAACTTCACAAGGCTTTCCCGTTATACCTCAAGCTTTGTCATGGACCCTAATGCGAAGGTTGATAGATTCTTTGGCGGACTACGACCTCATCTGCGGAAGAATCTAGCCAACATGGACTATGATAGCTATGAAGAAATAGTTCGAAGTTCTATGAAAGTCGAGCTGGAGTTTGGTGAGACACAGCGGTCTCATAAACCAAATGAAAAGAAGATATCGTTGGAGCCCAGTTTAGGGAAGTCTTTTGATCAGGGAAGAGGTGGAAAGAAAATGCAACTTACCACATGCAATAAATGTGGGAAGAATCATCTGGGGAAATTCTTGAACGGAATTGGAAAGTGCTACAAGTGTGGAAGAGGAGGCCATATTGCTCGGAATTGTCATGGTGAGGTGAAGCCTCAGATTCCCAACACTAACGACAGAGGAAATATGGTTCCGGCCCTACCCGAAGTCGCATGCTTCAAGTGTGGACAGCTTGGGCACTTTTCTAACCAATGTCTAAATCTGAGGGCGGTGGAGGGGAATCACCACCAACCTCAGTAGAGGCCAAGAGAGCATGTTCGTGCTTTCGTTATCACAACAGCTGAAGTTGATGTCCCAAACGATGTGGTAGCAGGTACTCTTGTTGTCCTCTCAAAACTAGCAAGTACTTTATTTGATTCTGGTTCTACGCATTCCTTTATTTCCTCCAAGTTTTCAAGGAATATAGAATCAATCCCCGAACTGCTAGAGGTAGAGTTGTCTGTCAAGACTCCAAGTGGGATTATCCTTGCATCAACAGTATTTAGAGACTCCAGTGTTTACTTTGGTGAGCACATTCTTATCGCAAATCTAGTAGTCATTCCCATGATGGAATTCGACATTATACTAGGGATGGACTGGCTCTCAAAGTATAATGCTAAGATCAAATGCATAAGTAAGGAAATCTCAGTAGTCTTGAATGAACGACCTAAATTTATCTTCCAAGGAGAGATATCCCGAACTGATCCCTATCTAGAAGCACCTCCTATAGCTTTCTTTATGGATTTAATCAGTGATAATGAAGAAGGAAAAGGGAGCATACAAATAGAAGATGTTCCAATTGTTCAGGAATACATGGATGTATTTCCTGAGGAGTTACCTGGACCTCCCCCAGAAAGAGAGGTAGAGTTCTCCATTGAACTCGTACCTGGGTCTCAACCGATATCAAAGACTCCATATAGAATGGAAAATGTGGAGATAGAAGAGTTAAAGAAACAACTCCAAAACTTATTGGAGAAGGGTTTTATCTGACCGAGTGTGTCTCCTTGGGGAGAACCAGTTCTCTTTGTGAAGAAGAAGGATGGATCAATGCGGCTATGCATTGATTATAGAGAACTAAACGGGATCATATTGAAGAACAGATATCCTCTTACAAGAATTGATGATTTATTTGACCAACTTCGTGGGGCTCAATTCTTCTCTAAGATTGACCTTCGATCTAGTTATCATCAACTGAGGGTGAAGAAGGAAGATATTCCAAAGACTGCCTTCCGATCAAGATATGGGCATTATGAGTTTACTGTTATGCCCTTCGGCTTGACTAATGCTCCTGCTATTTTCATGGATTTGATGAATAGAGTCTTTAAGGACTACCTTGATAACATTGTGGTAGTTTTTATTGATGATATTTTGATATATTCAAAAAGTCGTGAGGAGCATGAAGATCATCTATGGGTTATATTGAAAACACTGCGGAAGGAGAGGCTCTTTGGGAAGTTCAGCAAGTGTGAGTTTTTGTTACAACATGTGGCTTTCTTGGGGCACATCGTTACCAATGAAGGAATCTCGTTTGACCCCGCAAAGACAATGGTTGTGGAGGAGTGGCCTCAACCCACAACAGTAACTGAGATTCTTAGTTTCCTTGGTTTAGCGGGATATTATAGGAGGTTTTTGAAAAACATTTCACAGCTTTCTAATCCACTAACCAAGTTGACTCGAAAAGGGGTTAAGTTCATCTAGACAAAGGAATGCGAGGAAAGTTTCCAAGAGTTTAAGAAGAGATTGGTTACTGCACCTGTGTTAACACTACCCTCTATCGGAGAAAGATTCGTTATATTTAGTGATGCATCTATGAAAGGGATTGGGTGCGTCCTCATGAAAAATGACAAGGTAATTACTTATGCATCTCGACAGTTGAAGATTCATGAGTACAATTATCCTACGCATGATCTAGAGCTGGAGGCAGTTGTTTTTGCTCTAAAGATATGGAGGCACTATCATTATGGGGAGAAATGTGATATATACAATGACCACCAAAGTCTAAAGTATATTTTCACATAGAATGAATTGAACATGAGACAAAGGAGATGGTTGGAGATTATTAAATACTATTATTATTCAATTCATTATCACCCTGGAAGAGAAAACAAAGTCGCGGATGCGTTAAGCAGGAAAGATCCTGTTGTTCTGGCAACAATGAGAATCATAGGAGATCCCTTGATTAAAGATCTAATAAAATTGGACATGGGAATTATAAGGAAAGGGACATAATCAACCCTATCCCAAATGATATCTCATCCTTCATTACTAGATAAGATCAAGAAGGCTCAAAAAGAAGATCCTTTGCTGCAGGAGAAGTTGGAGGCTGTAAAAGATGGGAAGTTTCCTGATTTCAATATTGATCAAGAAGGTGTATTGAAATTTCGTACAAGACTATGTGTCCCATCTATTTCAGAGATAAAGAAAGAACTGATGGATGAAGCTCATAGATCTACTTTCTCTATACATCCGGGAAGCACTAAGATGTATAGAGACCTTCGTGATCATTATTGGTGGGATAACATGAAGAGGGAGATTGCTGATTGCACTACAAGGTGCCTGGTGTGACAGAAAGTAAAGGCAGAAAGACAACTTCCTAAGGGGGTATTACAACCACTACCCATACCAGTATGGAAGTGGGATAATATCACTATGGACTTTGTAACTGGTCTCCTGAAAACATTCAAAGGAAAAAATGCGATATGGGTTATTGTGGACCATCTCACCAAGACAGCCCATTTTATCTCTATTCGGGAAGATTTCTCTCTGGATCAGCTTGCCAAGATATACGTGAAGGAAGTGGTAAGACTGCATGGGGTACCACTATCCATCGTATCTGATCGTGACCCAAGATTCACATCAAAATTCTGGAGAAGTCTTCAACATGCTCTGAATACTGAATTGAATTTTAGTACGGCCTATCATCATCAAATTGATGGCCAATCTGAAAGGACTATTCAGACACTCGAAAACATGTTGAGATTATGCTCAATGGAATTTAAAGGTGGATGGGATCAACACCTCCCATTAGTGGAGTTCTCCTATAACAACAGCTTCCATTCGAGTATTCAGATGGCACCCTATGAAGCTCTATATGGAAAGCGGTGTAGAACTCCTACTTGTTGGGATGAAACTGGTGAGAGGAAGCTTGTTGGGCCTGATCTCGTGCAAGAGATGACGGAACAGGTTCATGCCATCCAACAACACATAAAGGCTGCTCAGAGTCGGCAGAAGAGCTATGATGACAATCGTCGAAGGGACTTGGAGTTTGGTGTTGGTGACAAAGTCTTCCTTCGAATATCTCCATGGAAGAGAGTCATGCGGTTTCGGAAGAAAGGGAAGCTCAGCCCTAGGTACATTGGCCCCGATGAAATCCTGGATCGCATAGGAGTAGTGGCCTATCATCCAGCACTTCCACCGAACCTAGCTCAAGTTCATGATGTCTTCCATGTATCTCTCTTGAGGAAGTACATACTCAACCCTTCGCATGTACTGAACCCAGAGGTGGTACAACTAGAACATGACCTCTCTTACGAGGAGAAGCCAATGGAGATCTTGGACAGTAGAGACAAGGTCCTACGAAACAAGACTACCCACCTTGTGAAAGTGTTGTGGAGGAATCATAAATATGAAGAAGCGACTCGGGAGCCGGAGGAAAAAATGAAGCAAAAGTACCCTCACCTTTTCGACTAGGCCTCAAGTATAAATTTCAGGGACGAAATTTCATAATGGGGGAAGAATGTAACGACCCAATATTTTTGAGTTGTATATTAACTTACTCTTAATGATTTAATAAGATGTTAATGGTTAATACAGAAAGAGGAGTCGATGGCTTCATCCAATAGACTCGACCCTTATGAAGCCCACTCATCAGAGCTTGGGAAGGAGGTAGCATCTCTGGGATTCGATTTGGACCAAGCCCAAGCCGAACTCCAGTGTGTCAAGCTTGAACGGAAATGCCTGCGGGAGAAATTCAATTTAGTAGAGATTACTACTAGGGAAATTTTATCTGAGCCTCCCTCAGATTCTCTCACCATTGCACACCTTACACTTAGGTCTTATGTCGGTGTTATAAGGGGTTATGTGACGAGACCCTAGCTTCCTTGTGTAATCCTTTTGAGTGAATAAATTGAGATTTCTTCCTTTAGTGATGTTTGTGAAATTTCAAATGTCTAGATAATTTTAGAATGTATTTTATTGATGAATTTTGAAAAAAGGATATTTTAAAATATTTATGTAAACCCAAAATAACTAATGATGTGAAATGATTTTCAAAAAATGGTCTTCTACAAAAGTTTTCAGTAAGGAATTTGGAGTCTAATAAGATTAACTTAATTTTTGATGAATAGTAAATTATGAATAGTGATTTTACGCTTAGGATTAGTAATGTGACCAAATGGATTAGTAATTTCACTCAAAGAAAGTTTTAAAATAATTTAGACACCTAGATTATGTAATGTGATTCAATAAAATGGGTCAATAACGGTTTCATAAATTATTAGTCAAGTATTAGTTTTTTAAGATGAATAGTGTTTTTTAATTAAAAATTTAATTAAAAATAATTAGAAAATTATTTATATAAAAAGGACTTTATTTTTGAACTCAGTGCATCGATATTATGTTAAGGTAATTTTTGGGGATTTTTCTGAAAAAAAAACGAATTTTCGATGAATAGTGAAAATATAGTTTTTAAGTTACGGGTGTTTAATGACATCATTAAATGATGTATTAAGTATATATTCAATATGGTCGAATTATGAATAGTAATATAAGGTGTGAGGTGTCCCAAGTGGCCAATACCATGGGAAAATACCATGGGCAAGCCCATGGTTTTGCCAAAACCACTAGTGAGGTGTCCCTTGGCCATTAATGCCTTGTCCCTTCACTTTCCCTATTAATACCCACACTTTCCTCATTTATTTTCCACTCACAACTCTCCCCCAACGAATTTCTGGTCTCCTTACCTCCCAAGGAGTCCTCCCAAGGTTCCCCCAAGCCCTCAAGGTCCAAAACATTGAGTTTCAAGAGCCACATTTTAAGGTAAGGGATCCGACCCCTCTCTTTCTTTTCATGTAATCTCTTTTATGTCATTCCTTTTATGATCCATGTTATTATGTGAGAGGATGTTCTTTTATATTCCTCTTACTGCCCCTTTCATGTTTATATGATGAGATATCCCCTCTTACTCTCATCATTTCGTTTTATGAAAGTTTAAGTGACACCATTAGGCTGTCGAATGTTTAAGTGATTCTTTCACCCTTCTCATTTGTCAAGTTCGATTTTCATGTCAAATATTTAAATATCATTTTTATTATGTTGGGGTATTATCTCTATATATATAATACTGATATCTTATGATCATATGATGAGAGACCCTATTTGATCGGTTCAATTCATTTTTGTTGAAGTTTAAGTGACGCCGTTAGGCTGCTGAATTTTCATAAGAGAAATCAAATTTTTGTCTTCCTTCCATGTTTTTCATTTCAAATGATATGTCCTTAAAATTGCATCACCATGTCCATATATCCTTATTATTATGTCCCTATACTATTTTATGGGTCAATTATGATTGTTCGACCCATGTTCCCTTTCTTTTCAATGTTTTCTAAAACCTTGTAACATAGCCGTTATGCTGCAGAATTTCCGTCTCAAAATGCCTCTCTTTTCTCAAAATTATTTTATGTTATAAAGTGAATACTCAAAGCTCCAATTTCTACAGGGGTATTCACATATATATAAAAATGTTTTATTTTAAATTCTTGGATTTATATACATGATGCCTGCTTTCCCTTTCCGTGGGTTTAAAGTAACATAAAGATCATGTCTTTAAAGCAGTTTTTAAAACGTTATGATTATGAAATGAAACCCATTTATTTTATACTATATGGGTTATTTATGAAATGTTTGATGATGATATATGTGGCTCACATTATAATAAAGGCAAATTTAAGGGTGCGCCCTGATAGCGCTCCAATGCATTGGGTAAAGACTTAATCTCTAGAGATGACCATTTTAACGACGCTTGGGGGAATAACCTTTGTAATTTTTAACGACACCTTGGGGATGGACCTTGGTGAAACGAAACGATTGTCAATATTAAATATTGTAGCCACATCTTCAAGTTATGTAAAATTTTATTTTTATTATGATGTATCTCATGATTTCTTCCTCATGCCTTAGAGATCCTTTCATGTCCTTATTGAAGTATCTCAAGTTCACATGAAAAATGTTTCTCTTGTTTCCCTTACTGGGCCTTTTGCTCCCCCTTTCTTTTGATGTATGTCCCCAGGTTATGAGATGTAGTAATGAACCTAGGATGAACTAAAGGATAAGCCTTTCAAGTTTTTAAGAAGATTGTTTTATGTTTTTTTTTCTTGTATTATGTTCCTTGTTTCCAAGACACTAAACCATAACGATCCTCAGTTCCGTGTAATGGAATGAAAGTTATGTTATAAAAAGATGGGATGCTATACATGGTATCTCAGAGTTCAATGGTTTTATACATGTGATGGGAGAGGTCACATGGAATAGGATTTTCTATCATGAATTTATGGGGAGGGAATGTTGATATGAGAAAAAACTATTTCGTAGATGTAGCACCATTATCATGGATCTCCTATAAAATATCATGAATTACCATAGGTTAGTGGATCTAGAATTGTAGTAGGTGGTTCCCTAGTTGGAGGTATTGCCTATGGTCAGAGAAATTATGGCCAACATCAGGATAAAGGAGCTAGATCTCAGGGCCATGGATATATTTTTTCTATTGATGCTTATGACCCAACATCACACAAGATGAATATAGATACAATCAATGTTTATAATAATCATAATTTAGTAAAAATATACATAGGTTAGAGTTATTACTTCACCTCATTACACCTGTTGTGATATCATGGAGCTCCCAGAGGATGCTTTAATCCAAAAAATATATCATTAATTTCTTACGAGGAACGATTCATATATATATATATATTATGGTGTGAGGATTTGATTTGTGGATATAGGTTCCTAGGGACCTTTGGTTTTTCATAATGACACCTTCTGATGTCATATAAATTATTTATTGATTTTTCATTTTCTAATCCAAAATTTATTGTCACCATATATCAGTTAGATGACTTCTCAGTAATGGGATGAGATTCTCCATGGTGGATGAGAGAGATCTCCTTAATGGATGAGTGGGGTCTATGAGTGGGAGGATGAATCAAAATATCCATCAGTTGGATATTCTATCTATTGGTATAATCAAATATTTAAGGATATGTATTCCTTTAGTAATTGATTATTTTATGTGTGTCTTCCTTACAAATGTTTTGTGACTACATCTATTGTGAGAAATGGTGTGGTGAGTCAAATTGTATCCCAATACCTCAATGATATCTATTGTGATATGTCATATTTCTCCCATTGAGCTCTTGGAGATGCCAATTTTTTGGAGGAACATTGAGATAACGGTTTCATCAAATCATGTTTATCCCCCTAGGATGCTTTTTTTTAAACTATTGACTGTGGAATCATGATTTGTGTGGATTGTCATATCATGAATCTGACCGTGATAATGAAAAAGCATCCCTTGTGAGGGACTGATGAGATATTGGATTAGATTTATTTCAGTAGATAGTTGTCAAATATTTATATGAGGTCTCTCTAACACCAATTGAGTGTTTGTGAGGATGATATTTTGGTGTTGTAATTCCCATATCCCTATGGACCCTATAATTTCCTGGTGATGCCTTTGGGCATGAAAAAGCCCGCTAATCTGTTTATGGCTTTGATGAACAAAATCATCCATATATACATGGAATTATTTGATGTTTTATATATTTAATATATAATCATTTACTATTCATCAATGGAGGAATATTCATAACCCTTACGAAATGAACATGATTTTTTATGAGGGAACCTACATTATAGTTGTCACTGAGAGTGAATGTTCTGAGTCCATTAGGTTCAATATATTGGGAATTCCATTAATATTATGGAATTAACCGTCTACCTGTAAATGACTGATGTATAGGAAACATGGTATCCACCCAAGGGAATTCATTTTGTTCATAGTTTCATTAGCTTGGTGGAATACATTATAGGTTTGGTTTATGGTATAGATTCTATTGTATAACCTTTGAATTCTATGACATGGATAAGAATAAAATTTAACTAGACTGAACAATATGGTAGATCCTTCATGTATTTGAGTCTAAGGCTAATGAGCTCTCCTATTATGATAATATCGGAGAAGTTCATGAATTATGCACTATATTGTGAATCCTCATTATTTGGGATCAGTTGCTTATTTATTCAAATTTAAGCAGTTATCGTATATGGGTCAAGGTTGCTAAGACCCTATGAAAATTACTATGCTACTCATGACCTATAGGTTAACATAGTAATAGTAACAATAAGGATGTGCGGGAACTATCATTTGGGAGAGTTTATTGTTATTTAATTTGACCATCAATGATTAATGTATGTATTAAAATAATGAGACATGATCCTGAGGAAAATGTTCATGTTATATTTCATGTAGTACTATGAATTTGAGATATTCTATGCTACATATAATGGTTATATGGAGTAACATTACCTTAATATGTATTCCTAAGATCATTTTGTATAAGTGGGGTAAGATCAGTTAGCTTCCTTTCATATAACTGTAGATGATTAGGAGTGTGGAATTCTTCATCCATCAATGGTGTTTACCCCTCTTATCCTACCAAGTGGGTGAGTTTTTAAGGAGGGATACATTGATTATGATGTGTGACATGACCAAATATATGTAGGTCACTGACATGATTCATTTTCTATAGGTGATAATCACATCATACAATTGAAGGTATGCATGGAGGTCCCAGTTAGGACGTTGGAGGAAGTGATTAGATAGTTTCACACGTATCCTCCAGATGTATAGACTACTATGAGGAAGATTTATGTAACTTCCCAGTTCCGGAAGCCACCCAGAGGCGCCCCGTACCCGGTTGGTCACATGGCCTCAAGCGCATTTCCCCAAATGCTAGAGGATGTCGACTAGCAACAATGGCCTTGGGAGTGATAGTGAAGAAACTATGCCCTCATTGAAGAGTACACAACGGAAGAAGAATAAACACACAATAGCAGAAGCAGTGAATAACGAACAATAATAACAACGAAAGACTAAATCATCGAACTGGAGAAAATATGCATATATGGAATGATGCAAGATACAACTCTAGTAAAGTAGCCAAAAAAATCACAATGTTGAAACACCAGCGTACCAAAACAAGTAAAAAAGAAAAGTAAACAGCTCCTAAGCATCATAGGCCAAAGCTTGGTCCCATGCTCCCCTACTCCGAGAAATCATGTTCCAGAAGTCGAAGGGTGATTTCCCTTGTCTATACCTGCCACAACATAGTCTTCCTTGGACCTAAAACATGTCCCAAATAGGGTGTGAGATAAAATCCCAGTAGCAATTCACCCGAAGATCTGTACCTAATAGTCAGTGAGTATATAGCAGGTAAAATTACAATATGAAGTAAATGTCAACAGAAAGCAATATGCAGTAAAAGTAAGCAGCAGAACAGGATGTTACATAGCAGGAAACAACCCACAACCAATCAACAATAGTGAGAAAAATAGCTAACAAGTTAGAAAACTTCTGGGAAGTACTCACACCCATCCCCTCTGGTCCTATCCAAGAAGTACCACAACCCTCTTGGTAGTGCACACAGCCTAACCCCTCTGTCTTGGTCATACAAATTTACGAGACTCTGTGGGGAAGCTCAGTCGGTCAATACCCCATATTGTATAGGTTATTCAGGGACTCTATTGTGGAAGATCACATGGTCTAACCCTATCATCCCCAAGGTCTAGAGACTCTTTGAGGAAGCTATCTCAGTCAATTCCTCCTATAGCCTCAGATATACCATAGACTCTCTAAGGAAGCTCACACGGTCAATTCCCCATCTAGCCTGGGAAGGTTCGTAAAGAGATTCAAACGAGGTAAGACTCTATGAGGAAGCTCACTCGTTCAACCCTCCTATAGTCTATAAAATTCAAGACTCTCTGGGAGCTCACTCGGTCCATCCCCTATGTAGTTTATAACATCTAAGACTCTTTCGGAAGCTCACTCGGTCTATCCCTTATAGTCTATAGCACAAAGTTCTCTCAGCCTTGTGCTAGTCAGCGCATAATAATTCTATAAGGCCAAAGTACACCTATATAGCTACTTGGCTCAATAATGTAAACCTATAAATCTACTTAGCTAAACATTCTACAAGGCAACAAGCATGACATGAGTTTCACTTCAACCTATAACCGTGAGGCATGAAAATAGGTGTAGCAGCCAAAGGCAAGCGAGACCCAGAGGTTGTAAAAAAACAAAGCATGGGAAATTACATCCATGAAAGAAAAATTATCCTCTAACAAGGCCAATTTACCTCTACACAAGCATAAAAGCAAGGAAGGAAAAAAATGAGGGAAAAACTGCAAACACACAACACCTCGTTCATGGGTATTGGTATAATTTGAACATAAAACTGAGAGAAATTGAATGGTAAGGCACAAACCACCTACCTTGATACTAGAAGATCGATATACTTGAACTACGATGACTAATTCCCCCTATAATGTCATAGATATGAGAAAATGCACAGAATGTTCAACTATAGATAACATGAGAATGATTAAGAATTGGAAAACAAGGATCAAGATGAAATAAGAACTCACCACTGCGCTTCCAATGAAATCGACCATGCTCGAATCGGAGGACGGACGGAGAGGAGGGAGCTTCGGGAAGATCCAGTTGTACGAGTTGCTCTCAGACGAACAAGACCTAGAAGAAGGTGATTATGGAGATGAGGCGCGACCCCGGTCTGTTTAGTGCAAAAAAGTACACGGTGTGTATTTTTAAAGTACATGGCATGTAGTGGGTTTTTCTCTACTCCGCCGAAATCGTCCTCCACGTCGACCCTACACACAGTGTGTGTGGCCTGGACATGGCCAGCATACAACTTCGAGTGGGAAAAGAGTACACAGCGTGTTCTCAGAAAGTACACTGCGTGTACTCCAAAAATTTCCAGAATTTCAAAAAAAATTCAAAACTCCAGAAAAGGAAAGACATCCCTGAAATGAAGATCCGGGTTCTTAAAAACATCCCCCATAAAGAAATTTGTCCCCGAATTTTCCTCGATGGGTGTATAAGAAGAATCATAGAATAGCCCCTGCCACTGTGATCGAACCTCAGCCTCCCTCTCCCATGTCTCGTCTTGTACTCGCACGTGATGTCATAGCACTTGTACCAGTGGAACAAACTAGCCTCAGAGAACCATTGTATTGCGATCAAAAATCCGGATAGGATTCTCTTAAAACGATTCACCCGCTTCGAGATCAACCTCCTCATGCTGAAATACATGAGACTGGTCTAAAAATTAACGTCAGAGATGAGAGATGTGGAAGACGTCGTGCATAGCACGATACCTCTGAGGTAGCTTCAACTGATAGGTGACCGGCCCAACTCTCTCCAACATCTCAAATGGTCCGATGTACCGTGGTGAAAGCTTACCCATTCTCTGAATCCTCTTCTGTCCCAACCTCAATGTGACACGTAGGAAAACTTGATCTATGACCTTGAACTCCAACGGTCATCTCCGCTGATCAGTATAAGACTTCTGTTGAGACTGTTCTATAATCATCCTCTTCCGAATCAACTCTATCTACTCAGAGGTCTCCAAAACAGGACGAGGTCCTAGCGATGTTGTCTCTCCTACCTCTATCCAGTATAAGGAAGATTGGCATGGACTACCCTATAAAGCCTCATATGGTTCCATCTGAATGGTCGCCTGAAAACTATTGTTGTAGGTGAACTCCACCAGAGGGATATGATTCTCCCAGGAACTGCCAAAGTCTATGATGCAAGATCGAAGCATACCCTCAAGCACCTGGATTGTACACTCGGACTGGCCATCTGTCTGGGGATAGTAGGTTGTACTCAAAAGTACTTGTGTACCCATAGCCTTCTGAAGTCCCTGCCAGAACTGAGAATTAATGTGTGCATCCTTGTCTGAAACAAAGGAGTGTGTAACACCATGTAGACATATAATTTCCTGGATGTACAGTCACCCCAGATCATCAACACTGAAGGTCTCTTTAATTTGAAAAAATTGTGCAACCTTCGTAAGCCAGTCGACGAGAACCCAAATAACATCACTTCCCTGAATTGACCTCGGTAACCTAGTCACGAATTCCATCACGTCATCATTCCACTTCCACTACAGAATGGGTAACAACTATAATATCCTTGCTGGTCGCTGATGCTCTGCATTCACCTGCTGACAATAAGAATATTTCAGGACAAAACCAGCTATATCCTTCTTCATACCTGGCAACCAATACTGGCGGTGTAGATCACAATACATATTGGTGACACCAGGATGAACTGTCCAAACTAAGGTGTGAAAATCCCACATCATCTCCTCACGTATGTCTGCTAGCACCCATACACATCCATGGAAATGCAAGATCTGATCCTCGACCATTGTCCATCCAAGAAGAGGGTCCCCTGTTGACACACTCTCCCACTAGACCAAGGCCTCTGATTCTGATAGCTGCCTCATTCATACCCGATCAAGAAGTGTAGAGTTAATATCTACAGATGAAATAAATTTCTATCCATGCCTTTCATGTACCTCTAGATGCATCTCATAGAACTGAGCCATAAGCTGCCACTAATTTTTGGCCTCCTAAACTGCCTAAACCAGAGTTCGTCTTCTCAACGCCTCTGCTACTGCATTTCCCTTTTCTTGGTGTATAGGAGAGCTCAATATCGATAGACTGAAGATACTCGACCCACCTATGCTATCTCAGATTCATATCACACCGAGTAAAGATATATTTGAGACTCATGTGGTCGGTAAAAACCACAATTCGCTCTCCCAGAAGATAGTGTCTCCAACAGCGTAAGGCATGAACAACTGCTGCCAACCCCATATCGTGCGTCGTGTAGTTCCTCACATGTGGCTGCAACTACCGAGACCCGTACACAATGACTCCATCTCCCTACATGATCATAGCTGCTAGCTTGATCCCTGAAGCATCACAGTTAACAGTGTAGCCCTTGCCCGGCTCTGGCAAGACTAGTATCGGAGCTGACATCATCCTCCCTTTCAGCTTCGGAAAGGCTGAATCACAAGATTTTGACAATAAAAACTTCTCCCCCTTCTTTTTTAAACCTTTAAAAGGTGCTTCCAGGCATGAGAAGTCCTAGATGATGTTTTTTTAGAATCCATACAGACCAAGGAAACTCCTCACCTCAAAGACGTTCTTCGGCGGCTCCCAGGAAACTACAGCTCTAACTTTCTCTGGATCCACTGACACTCTCTTCTTCGAGATAAAATGTCCTAAGACGTGAATTTTATCCATCCAAAAGTGGCACCTTGATAGTTTTGCATACAGCGGATTCTCTCTTAGTTTACTCAGAACGATCTCAAGATGTGTGGCATGGTTGTGTCGAGTGTGAGAGTACTCCAAGATATCGTCAATGAAGACCATGACAAAAGAGTACATGTACGGATGGAACACTCGGTTCATCAGTGCCATGAAGACTGTAGGCGTGTTCGTAAGGCCAAATGGAATGATTGTATACTCGTAAAAACCATACCCACTCCGGGAAGCAGTTAGAGGTATATTCGATGGTCTAACACGCAACTGATGATAATCGGACCTCAAGTCGATCTTTGAGAACACCCAGGCTCCTCAAAGCTGATCGAAGAGGTCATCGATGCTAGACATGGGATATCGGTTCTTGACCTTCAACTGGTTCAGCTTCTGATAATCCACACAAAGCCAAAGGGTACCGTCTTCCTTCTTCACAAACAGTACAGGCGAAACCCAAGGAGAAGTACTAGGTCAGATGATACCCTTTGCATGCAACTCCTCCAACTATTTCTTGAGCTCCTGCAACTCAGGTGTAGCCATCCTATAATGAGGAATGGACAGCCATGGTACTCCTGGGATGAGCTGAATGAAGAAGTCTACCTCACGCTTTGACGGTAAACCTGAATAGTCCTCTGGAAAGACATCCCTAAAACAATCCACCACTGGGGGAATGTCTAACAGTGAAGTCCCCTGTTCATCCAAATAAAGATGGGAAATCTGGGCTGTAACTTCCCCTAGCCCATGATGCTCTTATCCAACTCTACCAGCTTGGACATAACACTCGCCTCTATGAAGGAATGATCCACCCTCTGGTGATACAAAACTCACCCTCCGGTGATAGAAATCGATAACTGCCTAGAAATGAACTAACCAGTCCATCCCAATAATGACATCATAGCCTTTCATCTTTAGGACATAGAGGTCCCAAAAGTAATGACACCCCGACACCTCGAGAGGGAAATCTCTTCACTGTCGTACGCTAGATTTACTCGTTCCTAAAGGTGAGCCAAGAGTCAACAAGTCAGCAGACAAAAAGATACAGAGCCCAAGGCTCTCCACAACCGAGATAGAGATAAATCTATGGGATGCACCCGTATCGAATAGATATGAAGATAAAACTCAGGATACTAAGATCATAACACGAACTGTAGAAGGGTCGGGATCCTACTCATGACAGGTCTACTCCATAGTGAAAGACTGGCCTGCAACGTGACCCAGTGCCCCTGGCTGACTGCTCTGAGCTGATCCACTCTGATGTCGCTGATGACCCAGTGACTAAACAACATGGTCGCGACCTCCACCTCGGCCAGAACGGTCGGAAGAAGTACAGTTCCTGGACTGGGGGCAAACTAGTGAAGCATCTCCAGAACGTGGGGTCATAGAGGAACCTCTACCACCAACTGAAGGTGAGAAGATGTGACTGAAATGCTGAATATGGCCCATCTTTCCACAAGACCAGCACTCCATCAGATCTCTCTGGCACTGAGGCCTAGTTTTCCCACTCCTACCACACTGGTAGCATATAACCTGGCTGCTAGAAGATGCATCCCGTGAACCTCGATCTCCTCAAGAAGACTCTCTGTGATGCTTCCTACTGTCCGTAGGAGGAACATCAGCTCTTGATGACGAACCACCCTGGCTCACTGCTCTAGAATCCCTCAGGATGCGCTCAGTGATCAGCGCCTGGTTGATGATGGAGGATATCGATGTCAACTGGAAGATATTCATCTGGGAATGAATCTTCTACCTATGACTATCCTCGAACTACTTAGCAAGGAACAACTCATCACCTGCTAGGATCATTGTGAAACGTTGTATCTCAGTGAAGAGAGACGAGTACTCCATAATAGAGAGTGTACCATGCTGCTGACTCATAATCTCCCGGGCTCGATCGACCCTCAGGATCTCTGGATAGAAGTAGTCATAGAAGGTGAGTCCAAACTCATCCTAAGATATATCATGCTGATTCCCTGACTATGAGATCACCTCCAACTACCTCTTGGAGGTGTCCAGGAGAATATTAGTATCCAGCTTTACCCTTTTCTACAGAGGTATCTCTAGGTGCTCAATGATGGTTAGTGTAGCCTCTATCCATGACTCTGCAGCCTGAGGTCTCCCATCCCCAGAAAAAGTAGGAGGATGTTGCTGCTGGAAGACCCGTGTCAACTCAGCCATCAAAGGGGCAGGAGGCGGCACTCCCGGGAAGGTCTGTATCATCCTAAAGAAGTCCTCCCTGAACTGCGCATTGGTACCTACGACTAGTACGACAGTCAGTGCTAGGGATGGCTCGACTGGAGGATCGGAACGAAGTCCCTGATCAGCCATATCTGGCATCTGATCAATGCTTGACGACAGACGTAAAACCGGATGACGTCTTGGAGGCATAGCTCTGAAAGATAAAAAGAATACCTTAGATCAGAAAACAAGGATAGATAACACAAGAGTAAAAAACAAGAACATGGGGAGAAAAACACACATGTTTACAAAACATGACTACATTTCATGTATAAAAACTACATGAAGTTTCTTCTTAAGCCACTGACATGGGTGTGTACCCCTGCCCTACAGGTTGTGTAGCACCTCAAACTACACGGCGTGTTGACCAAACACACGGCCTATACTTGAGGACTATTCCCCTGCCCGAGTCTCTTTATATGGCTAACTCACACGGTTTAAAACAACCTCAAACTATACTACGAGTTCCCTAGGGACACGGCGTGTACTAGACACTGACTCGACGGCATGTGTTGTTAGTTATAGGGCCGTCTACACGGATGGCCCTTATACAGCGTGTTTCAAACAAACACAACGTGTATAGGAGAAGGTGACAGCATCTCGTGTTGTTCATGACATGGCCAGGTAACTGTGAAAGACTACACGACATGTTCCAAAAGCAACACGACGTGTCTTAGAGAAGGTCACGCTGACCCATGTTGTTCGTGACATGGCCAGGTACTTGGGAAGAACTACACGACATGTTCCTTTACAACACGGCGTGTTCTACTCAAGATTCCCCGACCTGTGTTATTAGTGACATGGTCGGGTACAAGGCTCTACACTACATGGTGTGTACATAACATACACGGCGTGTTCCTAAAGTTATTCCCAAATCACTGTGTTTCTGCTCACACGGTCAAAGACACGGCCTGAAAACTACACAGCTTGTAACAAAAAAGTACACGCCGTGTATTCGGGGTTTTTCTGGGTAGTAGCTCAAAAACTTCACCGAGGTCTATAAACATAGAAAACAAGGAAAAGAGGTTCCAAATTCCGATCAATGAGGGCCCATACTCCCCTCGAATCAATGATTGGAATCCCCTACAGTCCTGTACAAAAAGAAAACAGGATCATAATCCACCAATTTTCGATTCAAAGGGCCCATAACCCCTCAAGAATAAAAATTTTGTGTTCATTTAAATAATGTAAAATACAAACAATTCTCTAACAAGAAGAAGAGAGTCTATTAAGCATCTATCACAACAACATGCATAATCTACACAACATCTATCACAATAGCATGCAATCGCTAATGCACCCTAAATGGCATGGAAAGAATGCATGGCATGTGATTTCTACATGTGCCTATATGATGCATGAGATGGAATAACATAATCTCATTGTGTTGAGACAGAAATAGAACCGTAATATCAAAACAATAACAGTACAAAGCATCTGAATCACTCTAGGTGAAATTGTATCAACTTTAAAATTAAAAAACAGAAACTACAATAAATGAGGATGTATGGATTTTCCCTGTACACGGGTTAGATACTCCCGGGAACAACTTATTACCAAGTACCGAATCTGTCATATCCCTGGATAAAGTCTCTTAATAGTAATTCAAGAGAAAATAATTCCTCTGATACCACTTTGTAATGTCCCGGTTTCGGAAGCCACCCAGAGAGGCCCCGTACCCAGTTGGTCACATGGCCTCATGAAAATTTCCCCAAATTCCAAAGGGTGCTGACTAGCAGTGAGGGCCTTGGGTGTGACAGTGGGGAAAATATTCCCGCATTGGAAGAGTACACAACATAAGTAGAATAAACACAAAATATCATAAGTAGTGAATAACCAACAATAATAACAGCGGAAGACTAAATCAGCGAAATGGAGCAAATATGCATATATGGAATGATGAAAGATTCAACTCTAGGAAGGCATCCAAACAAGTCCCAATTCTAAAACACCACAGTACCAAAACAAGTATAAAATAAAAGTAAATAGATTCTCAGCATAGCAAGCCAAATCTTGGTCCCATGCTCCCCTAATCCAAGCAATGAAGTTCCAAATGTCAAAGGGCGTGAGCCCATCTCTATACCTACAACAACATATTCTTCTTTGGCCCAAAAGCATGGCCCAAATAGGAAGTCAGATAAAATCCCAGTTAGGATTCACCTGAAGATCTGTTCCAAACAATTAGTGAGTATATGGCAGGTAAATGTACAATAAGCGGTAATCAAAAACAACAAGCAATAGACAATAATAGTAAGCAGTAGAACAGGATGTTACATAGCAGGAAACAATCCACGACCAATCAACAGTAGTGAGAAAAATAGATAAAAACCTGGAAACCCTTTGGGAAGTACTCGCAACCATCCCCTCTGGTCCTATCCAAGAAGTACCACAACCCTCTGGGTAGTGCACTCAGCCTAACCCCTCTGGCTTGGTCATATGAATTTATGAGACTCTATGGGGAAGCTCACTCGGTCAATTACCCTTATAGTCTAGGGTAGTCAGGGACTCTTTTGAGGAATATCGCGCAGTCTATACCTCTCAGACCCATGGTCTAGAGAATCTATGAGAAATCTCTCTCGGTCAATTCCTCCTATAGCATCAGGTATACCACAGACTCTCTGAGAAAGCACACTCTGTCAATTCCCCCTCTAGCATGTGAAGGTTCTTAATGAGATTATTACAACGTAAGACTCTCTGAGGAAGCTCACTCGGTCTACCCTCTTATAGTCTATAAAATTCAAGACTCTCTGGTAGCTCACTCATTTCATCCCCTCTGAAGTGTATAATATCTATGACTCTCTGGGAAACTCACTCGGTCTATCTCTTATAATCTATAACACTAGGTTCTCTCAGCCCTATGCCAGTCAGTGAATAATAATTCTATAAGGCCAAAGTACACCTATAGAGATACTTGGCTCACCAAAGTACACCTATAGAGCTACTTATCAAAATAGTCTACAAGTCAACAAGCATGACATGACTTTCACTTCATCCTATAAACACGAGACATGAAAACATGTGTAGCAGCCAAAAGGAAAATGAGACCCAAAGGTCATAAACAGAACAAACTAAGAAAAATTACATCCAATAACAACAAATTATCCTGTAAGAAGGTCAATTTACCACTACAAAAGCATACAAGCAAGGCAGGAAAACAACGAGGGAAAAAAGGTAAACACTCAATACCCCATTCATGGGTATTGGTGGAATTTGCACCTAAAACTCAGAGACATTGAATGGTATGGCACAAACCAACTACCTCTATCCAAGGAGATTGATATACATGAACCACGATGGTTTAATCCCCCTAGAACATCATAGATCTGATAAAACTCTCAAAACGTTCAACCTTAGATAACTTGAGAAAGAGAAAGAATTCGAAGACAAGGCTCAAGTAGAAGGAAGAACTCACTGATATGCTTCCAACGCAATCAACCATGACGGAATCAGAGAACAGATGGAGAGGTGGGAGGTCGGGGAATATCCGACCGTATAGGTCAATCTAAGACAAACCAGGCCTAGAAGAATGTGATTATGTCAATGAGGCGCGACCCCTTTCCGTTTAGTGAAAAAAAAGTACACAACATGTATTTTTAAAGTACACAACGTGTAGTGGTGTTTTCTGTACTCAGCCAAAATTGGCCTTTACATCACCCATACACATCGTGTGTGTGGCCCGGACATGGCCATCACACGGCTTCGATCGGGAAAAGAGTACACGGTGTGTACACAGAAAGTACAGAGCGTGTACTTCGAAAATTCCAGAATCTCAAAAAATTCTCAAAAACTCCCGAAAAGGAAAGACATACCTGAAACGAAGATCTGAGTTCATACAATGTATAGATATTTTTACTGGTTGTTTTGAGTGGTTTTAGTATGTAAATTTGAAGGATTATCCATGGAATTTATGATAGGGATTCGAAAGACATAGATAGTACATGAATACACCTCGATGTTAATTTACCTATTATGATGATGGTAATATGCCTTACTATCAGGGAGTAGATATTGGTGTGGATTTTTCATTAGGTATATGTATGGGATATCATTTGCCTTCATGGGGTACCCTAGAAGATTGTCTTAGACCATGATGCCCAGTTTACATAACATTTTGGAGTGGCTTTTTAGAGGAATTCAGTTCTCACATGAGGATGAAGACATCCTTCTGCCCCCATACAAAGAGGAATACTAGGAAACTGGATAGGTAGTAGAGGATATGAAGTTGGATTTTTTGTCAGGCCACTTCCATACCTGGGTGGATCAATATCCATTAGTATATTTTTCAAATAATTGTAGCCATCATGGTTCTATCAGAATGGAAAAATTTGAGGCCCGGTATTGGATAACCTATAGGAAACCATTGTGATAGAATAAGATTGATGATGAATCTCTTGTTTGGCCCTATATAGTGAAGATAATTACAGAAAAAGTCTTTGTCATCCATGGGTGGATGCACACAACTATGATCATGCTTAAATATTACGCTTTTCAGCATCGTAATCCAATAGGGTTCGAGAAGGGATACCACAAAATAAAGATATTTACTACATAGTCTAGAATGTATAGATTTGGATGGGTGGAAATATATCCTCGTGTTTAATCAGAAAATTCAAGATCATCCAAATGGTTTTTAGGGTTTTTACCACGTCTCCCTACCCCCCAGTTGGAGTAGGTACATGACGTCTTCCTTGTGCTATAGCCTGAGAGATGTGTATATGACTCTACACATGTTTTTAACTGGTGAGATCTAGACATTGAGTATGGGAAAACATTCTTGTACCACCTAATGATGATCAAGGATTGGAAGGAGAGGACTCAAATATGACAAATTATTCCCTTGGATTGTGTGTTGTGGTAGCCTTGGAGAACACAAGAGTGCTCCTTGGAGAAGGAGAGCATGATGGGAGCATACTTTCCTGGTTATTTTATTTATTTTTTTCTTATCGAAGATGAAAATAATGAAGTAGAGAATAATATAAAGACCTTGTTTTTTTCTTGTAAAACTACCAAGTATATATAAAAATAATATATGATTATGAAACTAAGATGATAAACAATTCTTAGTACCGATGTCCTCAAAATTAGTATTATTAAAATATTAAATATATTTTTTATCAGTCATTAAGGGTTTCCTATAAATAATTTGTTTACTCATAGATAGATTTTCAAATCAAAAAAAATGATAACACTACTGAATCAAGAATGTGATGATTACTCTAGGTGTGACATAATGTTGTTCATTTGGGAGAATTCAGAGTAATGGTCCATTGGAATGTGATTTCATTGAAGTATCTAATTTATAATTTAAATAATACATTAAAACCCTAAAATATCATTCATTATATATAGGATTCATTATAGAAGATATATAGGGATATATAAATAACCTTGGGACGCTTGTAAGGATAGTTATACAAATAACATTGGTGACATGAGATCATAAGATGATAAAACTATATATAGAGGTGAATTAAGGTGCATAGACCACAAAAAACCCTCCTCATTCATTATATGGAATGTTACTCATCATTGATAAATCAAAATTGGGTTATAAATAATAATTTGTGGATTCATACACATATTATTAAATGAGAGATCATGATCAATTCTATTTCATTGTTATTTCTTTATTACATTCATTTGCATCATCCCTTGTAATGGTATTAAATTGATTATTTATTTTATGATATGTTTCTCTCCATAAGAATCCAAATATGCATATATTGTCCAAGAGAACATGAAAAAACAAATTATTCAAATTTATTTATTATATTCACCCTTATCTTTCATCACATTCTTGGCTAATTGGATTGTTGTGTATCATTTAGATATTTCATGGTGGGATAGGTATATATCGAACCACTGATTCCTGATATATTTTCATGCGGGGGATAGTTTTTCAATTTAATAATGGAAGAGGAAAATCATGTGATATTAGGTGATTATTTCATGGATATAGGATCCAATAAATATAATTAAAGGAAATTCAAGGCATGTGAGGTGCGTAAAATCTTCAATTCACAATTGGAGATCTAATTCATAACCACTATTTGGGAAGAATCGATGACCTGAGGCTTCCCCTTCATTTTTGGGAGAACTAGAGGCATTATTTGACATGAACATAATGAGTAGAAAATATATAGAGATAATCTTGTATTCATAAAAAACCTGAACTACATGTTGGGTATTATGTATGAAGACACCATGTGTTCATACAATATCTATGGTGATAGGGGGTCTGGATGATTATAAATTTCACAAGCCTTTTAGAACCACTACATGTTATGTATCCTGGTGCTTGAGATTGGGAATGTACTCTGAGAGTACATTGAAATTGGAATGAACAATCACATTTTGTGATCTATAACACAAAAAGAGTAAACAGACTTGTCATAAAATAATCCTAAATGACCTATATGTGTTAACATGCCATGAATTAGAGAACAACAAAATAAGAATGATATCATGGGAATCCCCAGGAGCACTAGCAGGACCCCAGGTGGCTGAGGCAAGACATATTTTCCCCTTAAACATTGTGTAGGGTTATATGGGTAGTGATATGTATAGTGTAAGGGACATAGAAAGGTAGTAGGGTGGGAGAAGACAACATGTCGGTCCCTATACATGTTTGGTAACATCCTTTTAAGGAATATTTTACCTATTATATAACATCCATTTAGTATCACAGTTGTCCGGTGAGTACCATATCCAGATTGTTTTTCCACATAATATATAACTCCCCAAACCTAGTTACACAGAATCAATTCATTATTACATATAATTGGAATTGTCACAAGAGATCAAGTCTTTAATTAACAAATAGTTTAGTAGTCTTTGAATTACAAAATACACACATAAGTTTTTCATTAAAATATGAAATAAAGAAAAACAACATTGTGTCCCCCATGAACACATTCATATCTTTTTGCCAATTCCTACAAGTTAATAAACACATACTTTTTTCCATCCTATAAAAACATTAAAAATATAAATGGGTGATATCAGATGCTCAGTAAGGATAAAAATATAGCGGAGACTTTCATAAATAAGCATAAACACTAAAGGCAATGTATTCGACTAAAACACACGCCTTTTAAACTTAAATTTCAGCATACTATAAAAAATATTAATCAAATAATGACTTTTAATTATTAACATAGATATTCTAGTAGTTTAATAATTCCATCTAATATCAATATCTAATTTCATAATGATAGAATTCATAATTCTAGTAATCATAACCACATAGTCAAAGCCTCATACCAAGACTGCAAATAAGATTTTTTCAAGGCCTTATGACAAGACATTATTTTGTCTCATGAGACCTAGCGAGGCATTAAGGAGATATAGAGTACTCCACCTATCACTTAATAATTCCAAAGCATTCCTCATATGAAAATGTTGAATCATAATCTAATCATTTTTATTAAAACTAGCATTCGAAATGTCAATATTTTAACCACAAACCATGAATTGTATAAGAATAACACTTCCACAATCAAACATAGCTCATTCAATAAAATATCTAATATTGTATAAATTAACCACAATCAAGAATATTAAAGGATATTGACAAATATAATAATAATCAATAAAACTAATAGAGAGAAATATACCATTTTTATGAAAATATTTAAAAGTCTCACTATTTATCAATAATTAGTTAATAATTTGAAATTTGAATTGATGTTTCCCATTCCAGATTGAAAATTTTTAAAAGGAGTTTTAATTTTAAAACATTCATGTTCATATAAATAAATACATAAAACAATTTTCAAGACATGTACCTTAATGAGAATGATTTGGAAGAATAAATCTCTAAAATGTATAAAATGATCTTTTAGTAAGAGTTCCTAACCAAATGAGACACGCATGAATAAAAATAATTGAGTGAATAAAAACATTATAATATCAAGAGAATAAATAGATTAATGATATAAAATGTCAATATATAGTATTTACACCATATAAAAGTAAATTTTCACATAACAATAATGAAGTATCAATGAAATGTAAATTGAGATGAAATCTCTTATAAAGACTGTATCCTTAGGTTAAGGATGAATCAATTACATAATTTTGTGGAAAAAATGTAAATACACACAATATAATTTTTTTTATTTAGTGTAAATAAATCATAATACATTCACACATATTCCTGTAAAAATAACACCAATGACTAGGATGTTTGACTCAATGAATAGAAACTGAGTTATGATTGGTCTTACAATGTTCATATCTATGACTTGAGAATTTATCAATGTACTGATTATGAGTATTAAAATTATATCCTTATAAATGGGAGTGGAAATTACTACCTAAATTAATAAATTGTTATTTCACACATAATCATGGAGTAATATAATAAATGAAATTTGTGTAAAACCCATTGAGTAGAAATCAAAATTAGAAATTCCCTTACTGATTTTTTAACATATGAAACATAAAACCCATGAATAAATTATCATAAAATGAATATGTAATTACCCATAAATTAATATATATTATACAAAAAATAAAATCATCGGCAGTACACACACTACACAAAAGGAAATAGTGGAAATATATCATGAATCTCACGACAATAAGAAGTGAGATGAAAACCCCTTACCTTGTAATTTTCCCTAGTGGAGGGTAAGTTAACCTCCTATATAACTGTGAAATCACTGTTATTAAATTATAAATTAACTATATACATAAATATGATATCATATATGATCTTTTAATATTGTTTTGTTAATAATATTTGAGTAGTATCATTCTTTCGGGTGTAATTTGATTCATTTTTCTTTATATATTTTGTTACATAAGATATTTTTGTTATAGATATGATGTATTTTATTTGTATACAAGATGATATTATGTTCTTAAAAATTATTTTTAATCATAAAATGATATTTATTTTTGAATGGATATGATGGGGAATGAATCTCATCGCGTTAGTGGAGAAGTTAATCCATATGAACGCCAGGGAAACAATACCATTCTATTGATGGTGATATCATAAGTAATTGGATATTATATCATATATTCAGAGTCATTAACATGTAAATTTTTTTATTTAAATCAATTTTAATCGTTATTATACAAATTCAAATAATTAAGTGTTGAATAACAAACTACACCATGATGTAGAGATGGAAAACCATACATATGCACATATGGTGACATTATATTCATAGGATGTATGGAATAATGAATATGGTTGTACCATATTTATAATAAAATCATAGTGTGTATAAATTAATATATTTATCATTTTTTTATGGAATCAATAATGAAAGTGGAATTGGAAGAAGAAAAGAACTTTGAATGAGGTGATGAAATAATTACCTCTTCATCGGGTGCATCATTTTGATTTGTCAAAAGGGATCCACATGTTGGAATTAGAATTAATGTAAGGACTCTAGAATGTATTTAGGGTGGTTTGGTGGATATTTGAGCCAGGGTAAGCATATCCAAATGGCTTTGGAGGTGTGATTGTGAGAGAATGGTGAGAACCATTTTATAAGAGAGGTGATGGTCACTTTAAGAGAACTGTGAAATATTATTTTATTATACAATCATATTTGGTTTATAATGGGTTCATATAGATTTTTTTAAGGCTAAGGTGGGGTTGTGTTGGAAACCTCTCAACCAATTGGTTTATACAGGTTTATGTCATGACAGTAACCTTATCATTTAGATTTAACTCTTGGTTAAACCGTTTTACATTTACAATGTCACCTTGTATTTCTGTATAATATATTTAATAAAATTACTATAAAATTCCAAGTGAGGCCAAAATGGTTCATCAATGACACATATATTATTATATATGTCCTTTGGATGATCCATATATTTTTTTTAGTATTATATCATTTAATAATATGGTTTTTTTTAAAACTCATTTACGCAAATGTTGACATTATTTGGATTTTGTTTTTGTGAATGTTATAAAAATATGATTTATTCAAAAAAAAATTAATCAACCATAAAATGTAATATTAACATAGAAAATTTGTGAAATGCATCAAAAGTCTAAATTTAAATTTATTTTAATATTTAAAGTATAAATATTTTTGGTCTTTCATTCATAAGGTAATTACTGCCTATTCAATGAGTAATTATTAAATTTATATATTTATTGTCTAAAAATTATACATAAAGTACCATGATGTATTAAATCTTCATATATTTTCAATGAATATTTATAGTCTACATTATCTTATTTATAACTCTATATTAAAATGGTTTTAGTTATTAAAATTTTAATTTAAGACTTTATACTCTCCATTAAATAAAATAATAATTAATGTCCTAATCTATTCCAAGTGAACCAAAATGATCATATTTAACTCTTAAGGTGGATTTTTGTCGAAATACACTTATCCAATATAATTATTACATGTTTTATGGTAATTATAATTTCATTTATACCTTTAATAACCCTATTTACATATAACGGTGGTTAATAATATTGAAATGTAACTATTTACCGAAAATGATTTTCATCTAATTGAACCACATTTTACATACTGTTGTCAACTGGGTCTCTCTAATTTTTCAAATTTAGTTCATAGATGCGATAAATTTATGTTTTATGCAAATTTTCTAACGTGACTCGAAGGTAGGGAAATGACGTTAAAAAATTCAATAAAATTTTATTCATCTAATTTTATTATAAAATGACTCTAATTAATTTCATTGGACTAATATAAGTATTATGTATCTATTTTTAATTAGAAGAAATTTAAATAAAGTAAATAATTATTTATATAAAAAGTTTATTTTTAAATAATAACACCGAGTTCTTCAGTATTTAAAAAAAATTCAATGTTTTTAGAAAAATACCAAAACTTCCTCCAAATATAAATTTGATATTCCGAATCAAAAAAATACTTTCTATATTAGCAAGTTCAAAACATAGAAGTTTCATTGATTTCTTTAAAATTAATTCTCATTGTCTAAACTAGAAAGTAGGTTTTTTGGGAAATAAAAACTCTCCAAACATTGATATGTGTTTATGTCAGGTTTAAAAGTGAAATTGCATCCAATAAAAAACATTGGATTAAATGATAAAATTATAATATAATTATACTTTAAAACCATTAAAATATATACGTTAACACAATCAATTATTTTTATTTAAAAAGTTACTTTCAATGAAATTTAGAATCTTTTACTATTCATCAAAATAAGAAAGTTATCAGAAAAACATGACAAATTTATCCATATTAAAATTTTATGTTCTTCATCTAAATAAGAATTTAATTTTGTCACATTGATTATATTAAACTGTAAAATATTGGATTTAAAAAGGGTTCTCTATTAAAAGATGGTAAAACTATTTTTTTGAGAAGTACATTTTTTATCTGAAAAAATGAATTTTCTCTTTATATTATGTCTAAGAAACAAAATAGATGAATGTAAAAATTATATGGGAAATATATAAGATAAAAAATTTGGTTATTACTATTCATTACCACATTCAAAATGTCTAGTTTGACAGGTCATGGTTTTCTTAAACATGGTGTTGCGTACATAGAACACTATTGTATTATTGAAAAATAAGCATACCATGGAAGCCTGGGGTGATACATTATTTCCCCTTTAAAAAATTGTATCCTACCAATTTTAAATTGTTCTTCAAAATTAAAAGGTACAAATTAGAAAATAACTTTGTAGAAAACCCACATCGGAAACAGGGTTAATGAAATTTAGTCCTAATAAGAGAGAAAGGGAACAGAAAAAGTCGCAACCAAATTAGGATATCGTATAAGTGAACATTGGTGGAAGTTATAATTGGATGAAAAATGTAAATATTTATAGAGAGTGATTGAGGTCATCAATTAGATAGAAGTATATCAGAAATTGAGTTCCTTAAAGGCCTAAATCTATGATGAATAATATATGGTATTAGGATAATACATTTTGGGTTTAAGATCATTTCTCTAATGTTTGAGAAATAATTTCATCATATAATATGAAAATAAATATTTTATAAGTAGAGTTCCATCATTTAACTAATTTTAACAAAAAATCATCTTTCACTCCAAACTATGAGTATTCAAGATGTCATGGTCATGCCTGATTCTCTATAATCAACTAATATAGACTCCCATAATACATAAAGGATGAACTATGTATTTTTATTGACTTTATATATATCCAAAACCAAAATGGTTTGTCAAAGATATGATGATCCCTAAAACATATAATCCATTAGGGAAAAATACTAATCATAATTTCTAAAATTAAAAAAACAATACCAAAATTTCATTAAATTCCACTCAATATACAATTGACCTTAAAATTCGTCAATACAATCCAAACTACGATTAAAACCCAAAATTCTGATGAATTTGATTATATAGTCTTCTATATTAAATTGTATCTCTAAATAACATCGACTTCTATTAATGTCACACACATAAAAGCAATTAACCTAATAACATATATCAATGATATGATAACTATTTGTATAAATAAACCTAATTGCTATAAATCCACAATAAAAAAATAGAAAAAAATCCACCCGTACTCCTCAAATGAAATCCTGTAGTTTTCTATTTTTCTTAAGAGTATAGTGTTCTCAGCAGAGAAAATGTATTATAAAATAACATTTATCACTTAATCACCAAATCCTTATCCTACACGAAGGATATCAATTTGATAAATCATACGACCCCAAATCTACATATTATTGATTAATAAAATCATTAAACTAAAATAAATTAATCACACTAACAAGGGAAATTATGTAGTACAGTGGTAGGCGATAAAACCCAGTCACACTTTCGTTGTGAGTTTTATTCCCATGGCTTTGTCCTACGTGACAGGTTGTCACACAGTCTGTTTGTTATCCTTTTTTGGAAACTATATTATATAACATTCTAAAAAATGAAATAAAATTATCAAAATAACCATAATATAATTTAACCACAAATCTTATCTCATACCCCACGTTTTCATCCAAAAAATTAATGACCTGCAATTTCCCCTAATTCAAGGATCATATATACCCAAATGGTTATTTATAACTATATCCACAAAATAAGTGATAATTATTCCTTGAATAGCATTTTCACATAACAAACTGTTGGGTTAACCATACGAGAGAAAGGTCTTCCAAAGTAATCCCATCAACAAAGAGCACTAATAAATTTAAAAATTTCTCCATCCATTTATTCCCACAAAGTTTTTTCCTTGACAAAGTGGTTATTCTATAGAATAGGGAATTGACTCGGGTAATGACCAAGTCCCCTACATTTATGAAAAATTACTGTAAATGGATTCTTGGGATCATTTTTATTTTTTTCCACAGTACTCTAAACTTTCCTTTGAAATTCTTTACATTATGTCTCTTTTTACCACACATAAAGTATAGTTTTTTTCATTTATACAATTTCTTTGGTGTGTCCTTCCACATTTCTTACATGATGGGAATTTAGCTTTCTTTCACTATTCTCTCCATTACTGGAGCTCTTATCATTCACCACCATTCTATTCATTGTTGATTCTTGGAGTTGGTTAATATATATTTTGTTGATAATATTTTTGGAAAACTAATTCGAAATGATCCTGATATCATTTATTCCTATCAACATTAAATTTTTTTCTCATTTCCACCACCTTTCCCAACTTATACATCATATTAAATGTTACTATGACTTATTTGGAATTCAGCATTTAATGAAAACTAAAAATCATTGTGTGATTTACAATACTCATAAAACAAGTTAGAGAATATCAAAGCACCTTATTTTCAATATAAAACACCCTAGGGTTAGTGAAAGTTATTTATAATATATAAATCCTTGAAATTAGTTGGTAAAGAAAATTTAAATTATCCCGATGATATCCCCTAGGAGTGTGGTAACCAAGAGTGCAGCAAGGCCCATTGTCATGCTCCAGTTCCCATTCAATTCTAGCTCAATACGGGGTTTTGGGGTTTTACCCTTAGGTACATCTGTTCCAGATCCTCCTATACCTACTCATATCCAAACATGGATGTATTGTTTGGAAAACCAACATAATATTTACATGACCAAATTTTTTTAATTTTCAACTATATTAATACTCAAAGTCTATCTTAGGGTAATGTTATGGAATCACAGTTTTTCTAAATCTAGTTTCCATGGTTTGTAAAAAACATCTTATCATACATCTATAACACCCCAACTATAGTTACACAAAATCGGTGCATTATTACATATCAGTGGCCTGATCCCACATGATAAATTCCAAAAAGTCCAATTAGTTTAGATGTTTTGGATTTACTAGATACACACATAAGGTTTACATTACATCCTAAAATAAAGAAAACCAACATTCTGTCCCCTTCAAACACACTCATATACCTTAGTCTATTCTTGTGGTTTAATCATGATATACTTCATCATATCTTTGGAAAAATTAAAACATAGAATGGGGTGATATTAGATGCTGAGTAAGGATAATAATATAGTGGAGGCTTCCATAAATAAGCAAAAACTTTTAAGGCAATGTATATTACTAAAAATGAAGTATTTTAAACTGAAATTTCAGGATAACATGGAAAATATAAATCAAATAATTCCATTTACTTATTCACATGGATATTCTTATAGTCTAATAATCACATGTAATATCAATGACTAATTATATAATGATGGAATACTAAATTTCTCACATCATAATCACATAGTTAAGTTCTTGTGCCATGAATTCAAATAATATTTTGTCAAGGCCTTGTGCCAAGACACTAGTTTGTCTCATGAGACCTTTTTATTCATCAAGGAGCTATAGCGGGCTCAAAATTTCACTTATGAAGTCTAATTCATTCCTTATATGAAAAGGTTGAAACATATTATAATCATTCATATTACAAATATCATATAAAATGTCAATATTTTAACCACAACACATGAATGGTATAATAATAGCACCTCCATATTCAATCATTAATCATACAATATAAAATATTTTATAAATAAACGTCAATCAACAGTAATGAAGGATATTGACATAGATGAAAATAATCAGTAAAAAATTTCGAGAAAAATATCCCCTTTTGTTGAAAATATTTAAAGTCTCACTAAATATAAAGAAGCAGTTGAAAATTATATTTTTTAATCAAAGTTTCCCATACCAATTTGAATCTTTTTAAAAAGAATTTTATTTTTAAAACAAAAATGTCTATATAAATAAAAACTTAAAACCATTTTTAAAACATGCATATTATTGAGAAGTATTTAGAAGAATAAATATTGAAAACATTTAAACTGATATATTAGTTAGAGTTCATAACCAAATGAGAGACTCTTAAATAAAAATAATTGATGTAATAAAAAAATTATTATATCATGAGAATAAATGTATTCATGATATACAATGTCAAAGTACATTATGTATACCATATAAATGTTAATTGGTGCATAACAACAAAGAAGTCTCAATGGAAAGTAAATTGTGATGAAATCCCTTATAAAATCCATATCATTAGGTTAAGTATAACTCAATGAAATAATTATTTATGGAAAATATAAATACACTCAATATGATTGGATATTCAGGGTAAATCAATCAGAATACATTCTCACATATTCATGTAAAAACAACTCCTATTACTTGGATGTTTAACTCAATGAATGAAAATTCAGTTAAGATTACTCTTACCAAGTTTATATTAATGAATTGAGAATATATAAATATATTGATTATGTGTATAAAATGTATATCCAGAAAAGGGGAGTGGAAATTAATAAACAAAAAAATAAATTGTGATCTCACAAATAATCTTTGAGATAAATAATCAATGTTGTCTGCGTAAAACCAAATTAGTGGAAATCAATATTTGAAATCCCCTTTTCAATTTGGTAACATACTAAAAATACAACCCATGAAATAAGTATAATAAAATTAATATGAAAATAACTATAAATTATGTTATATTTTACAAAGAATAAAATCATGGGCAGTACATACACCACACAAAAGGAAATAGTGACAATATTGTTTGAATCAAATATGAATAAGAAGTGAGATGAAAACCCATTTACCATGTACTATAACATAGTTTAGGATATCTAAAACTCCTTTATAATGGTGAAATAATTGTTATTATGTAATACATGAACCGTATACATAAATATGGTATCATATATGATCTTTTAATATTACTTTTTTAATAATATTTCACCAGTATCATTATTTTGGGTGTTAAGTGATTCATTTTTCATTATATGTATTTTCAAATAAGTCATGATTTTTATGGATAAGATTAATTTTATTGGTATATAGAATGATATTATGTTCTTAATCATTATTTTTTAATCATAAAATTATATTTATTCTTGAATGGTTACAATGGGGAATGAATCTCATCGCGTTCGTGGAGACTGTAATCCATACGTACGCACGCGCGGAAATAAGATTTTATTGATGGTGAAATCGTATATTATTAGATGGTATGTCATATATTAAGAATCATAATAAAATTATATTTATTATTTACATCAATTATAATAATTAGTATACCCATCCAAATATTTAAGTGTTAAATAACAGACAACACCACGACCTGGAGATGGTAAGACATACATACGCACATATAGTGAATTTTTCATTCATAGTATAGATATAATAATAAATATGGTTGTAAAATATTAACAATGAAATAAAAGAATATAGAACATACTATATTTATCATTTTGGTATAGAAACATCAAAGAAAGAGGACGTGGAAGAAGAAAATAACATTGAAAGAGGTGATGACACAATTACCTCTTCTCTAGGTGGTTGCTTTTGATTTGATAAAAAGTGATCATTATTTTGGCTTTATAATAAATGTAAGGCCTCTATGATAATTTAAGGGTATTTGGGAGGATAATTGGGTAGGGTTTTTTGACTCAAATGGCTTTGGAGGTGTGATTTTGAGAGAAGGGGGAGTACCCTTTTATAAGAGAGGGAAGGGTCACTTTATGAAAACGTTAAAATATTATTTTATTATACAATAAGTTTAGGTTTATAATGGATCCAAAAAGATTTATTTTGAGGATATGGGGGATCTGGGTCTAAAACCTCTCAGAAAATTGGTATTAGAAATATTTATGTAACCATATTAACTTTATAGTTTAGATTTAACTCTTTGTTAAATAGTTTAACATTTTCCATGTCTCCATGTATTTTTATATTATATAGTTAATAAAAATACTATAAAACGACAAGATATCCCAAAGTGGTTCATTAGTGACATATATGTTATTATATAATTCCTTTGGCCAAACCATATTTTTTTAATCCTATTATATGATTTTATAATATAGTATTTGTTTTAAAAACCCATTTATGTCAATTTTGACATTATTTAGTATTTTGTTTTTTTAAAGTTATAAAAATTTCATTTATTCAAAAAAATAATTTGAATTAACCATAAAATGTAATATTAACCTAACAAATTTGTGTAATGCATCAAAAGTATCAATTAACTTTTATTTTCATATTTATAATATCAATTATTTTAATAATTAATTAATAAGGTTATTACTGCATCATCATTGTGTCATAATTAAATATAATTATTTAATGTCTAAAAATTATAACTAAAATACAATGATTTAGTAAATAATATTATATTTAATATGAATATTTATTTTATAAATTATCTTATGTATAACTCTATATTAAAAATGATTATTTATTATAATTTGAATTTAATGCTTTTAAATCTTCTTTAAAAATAATAATAATAAATTTTTTAATAAAAAAAAAATAGAAAAAAAGGATAATTTTTTTATAAGGTTGATTTGTGTCTAAATACACACATATAATAGAATTAGTACCTATTTTAGGGTAATTATAAGATCATTTTTACATTTAATTACCCTATATACTTTTAATGGAAGAATATAAAATACAAAAGTTAATATTCACCAAAATTTATTTTCATTTGATTGTACCATATATTACTTACAGATTCCAACCATGTGTCATAAATTTTTGAAATTAAATTCAATGAAGTGGAAAAATTACGTTTTATGCAAATTTGATGACGTTCCTAGATGTTGGGTAAAAGATGTTAAAAAATTAGATAAACTTTTATACATATAATGTTATTATAAAATGACATATATGAATTAAAATGAACTAATATAGGTATTGTGTCTCTATTTATAATAAAAATAAATTTTTTGAAACAGAATTATTTAAATAAAAAGTCAATTATTAAACAATAACGTTGTGTTTTGTCACTATTCATCATTTACTGAATGTTTTCAGAAAAATACAAAAACATCACCATAAGATAATTTTTATATTCCAAAAAAAATGATTTTTATTTTACTATATTAGGAAAATAGATGTTTCATTAATCAATTTTAAATCAATTCCCTTTATCAAAACCAGAAAGCAGGTTTTGGAGAAGTAAACGCTATCAAAAGACTGATATGTGTTTATGTATGGTTTAAAAGTGAAATTATTTAGGATGACCCACATTAAATTAATTGATAAAAATATAATATAATTATTCTTCCCAACAATTCAAATTTATAATTTATATCATTAAATTATTTTGAGTAAAAATGTTTTTTTTAATGAATATTAAGTATCTTTCACTATTCAATGAAATATGAATGTTATTAGATAAGTACCAAAAAATTATCCAAAATAAATTTATATGTATTAATTATAAAGAAGAATTTAATTTCATAAATTTGAATATATAAATGTTTCAAATATTGGATTTAGAATGTGTTCTCTATTAAAAGGCAGGAAAAATACTTTTTTGAAAATTACTTCTTTTATCTAAAAAATTGAATTTGTCCTTATATTATGTCTATAAAACACAAAAGATTAATGTTAATATTATATAGGATATATGTAAAATTCAAAATGTGGTTATTAATATTCACAACTTCTTTCTAAATGGCTAGTTTGATAGGTCATGTTGCGCTTGACCTTGGTGTTGCGTACATAGCATGCTATAGTATTATTCATTGAGAAGCATACCGTGGAATCTTGGGGTGTTACATAATACTTGATTTTAGCCTTTATATGGGGTTTTTATTCAATATGATATGTTATGAGCGGGATGCATCATATGTAGATCTTTGATGATGGATGTAATTAGGCATGATCATTAAAGACATTTGAGTGGAACCCTCCTACTGATAAGGGCATGGGCCCTCTACCAACTATCAGAGTGGAAGCCTCCTTTTATGTAGGGAATAGTTCATGATCTATTATATTTTCACCTTACTTCTAGATAGGTCATGGATATTATTCCATTACTGTGGAACCCTCCTAGTAAGAAGATAATGGGTCCTACATTGACTATCTGAATGTCACCATCATGTTTGAAAAGGACTGGGCCCACGATCATAAGAGTGGTACCATTATTCAAGGAAGGGTATGGGTCCTCTATTAAAAATCATAGTTTCACTCTATTTCTAGGATGTTCATGGTTCCTCTATAAACTATCAGTGTGGAACCCTCCTATGGGTCCTGACACGAGTCCTCAATATCTAGAGTGACACTCATATAGTTCCCACACATGGGTCATTTACCTACTGGGTAGAACCATCCTATTGTACCTATGAATGGGTTATATACAAGTGATTTTGTCCTATTAACCCTGATTCATTATGGTGATATATGTCCCCTTATGACTGTTTCCTCTGATAGATAAAATGAGATATTTTACATCATTGATAATCCTTTGGAACTGACGACAATCTTGTATACTATACATGATTAAGAGATGGACTGTAACTGGAACTTTGTAGAACTGTAGTAGGTACTATTTTAGAACTATATCAGGCACTGTTTGGCACTGTTGCAGCTAGGAATATGCCCTAGGTTGGGACATCGGGCCACCAATTTAGTCCCTGAGTACATTAAGGCCTTCGGGCAACCCATGCCTTCATGTTTAGTGAGGGATTTAGACCACCTTACGTGTAGATGGGAACCAGACATTCTACAAGGAACAAGATTTAGAAGGAGGAGGTTCAAGGAGCTTTCACCATAGTAGAATCTAAATTTATTAAATGAATGAGAGGGTATAGCACATGCCATCAGGACAAGCCTGTGCATGCTTGGAAAAGCCTAGTCGAACAACCATTCGAAGGTGGAGAGCGGATTTCATGATGAAGATGCTGAGGAGGAGCAGTTCTATGTAGTTAGTCTGGAATTCATGTAATTTTTGAAGCATATGGGCAATGAATTCCTCTAAGGCATATAGGCCATGTAATACATACTCCTATGGGCCTTGTAAGCGTTCCACCTCTCCCCGTGAAAGGTGGATTATCAAAAAATCAATAAAACAATTAAGGCCTTCGGGCTATTGGAGGAGGAGGTGGAGGTGTATATTACTATCACATCATTAACTTATCCCTTTACAGGTTTTGGGATGTCCTTATAGATATGTTTATATTCACCCATACATGGGTTTTTCCTACACATGTCTTTTCTTATGATGGTGATGAGAAGGTCAGCGGGGATTACATAGGTTCATTGGTATTTCATAGTAAACTAGACCATGTATGATGTGTGGGTATTGGATATCTAGAGTTGAGATCTCATATAATATCAATATTTTATTTTTTTTAAAATTTAGGACATATTTCTAGAAGGGGATTTATATTTTCCATTATTAATTTGTCACATTAATTGCATCCTAGATTACATACATTCATTTTTATTCTATAGTAACTGCATCTTTTATTATGATTCCTCTACTCCTCAATATAGAGATGGACGAGATTGTGTATATAGATACATTAAGAAAAATACTCCCATATTAACCATTCCTTTCAGCATTTTAATCCACCTCCCAGACTGTAGAGGCGAGTGTGGGGTAGTTGCGGTTCAAGCCTTGTTGGGATAGTTTTTGGCACTGTAAAGAGTAGAATTGAAGAAAATAAAATTTATAATAACACTACAATAAAACATAAGATGTATATTTTGATTTTTTATATTTATTATTATATTATCATATATTAGTTAATGTAAATGGATATTTGGACCTTAAGGATCATATTTTTCATTAAACCATATGATAAATATTTTCTTTTTTTTCCTATTTATTACTTCCATATACTACTCATGTAAATAAATGAAAATATATCATTAAATTTGTTAAATTAATAAAAAAATATCAATTTAAAACATGTTTTACATTCATGATGATTATGTTAAAATAAATACATCCAAATTCTCTAAAAGGGGATGTTTTTGACATTTTTAATAATGTTTGAAATAGTGAATTTTTTCTTTGTACTACTTAAGAGGATTTTTCCCTCAACATGAAATTCAATCAATAGGAATCTAAATCAAAATGGTATCATGGATTATCCAACTAAAATTTCTTTCTTATATAAACATATTTTATGTGTATTCAATAAAAAAGGTTTTTAATCCATATTTTTAAATGAATCAATAATGTTAACATGATATTTTTTAAATGAGTTAATTTTGAAATATTATAATAGAAATAAAATATTCTATCTTTTCATTATGTTATGGAATTTGTAAAATTTTCATGATTATAGGAGTGCATGATATTTCTCATTAATTAATTGAGTATTGATTATTTTCTATATGAAAATACAATTAAATTATAAATGTAAATTATTCATTTTCTAATATTTGACACACTATTAAAAGAAAGAGTTATATGAAGATGATGTATGAAGAGAGGTATAAAACGTTCTATGAATAAAAATGTATTCTCAACTATGTTTTCTAATTTGATGATGAAATCCCATTATCTTATGTTTAAATGAATATGTTATTCCCTTATATGGGGGAGATTTAAATTTCTCAAGAAACTGTTTTCATGATTACCCATGTTTTTATGAAACCATCATGATTATGAAGTCCCTCTTAAGAATAAATTTGACATATTTTTAAAATAAATTTTATAAATGTATATTATTTCATGTATATGTAAATTAATATATGATCTAAAATATTATTTTAAAAAATGGAATGTTATCTTATGTGATTAAACAAAATCTCAAAATAGACTGAGGAGTTTTCTTCATTAAATATCCTATACAAAACACTTTAACATCATATCAAGTATTAATTTATTTTTTCAAATGGAATAATGATGAGTACGAATCTATAAATATATCTAATACTATACTATAGGCATTTAAAATTCAATAAGTGACGATTATTTATGAAAGTGTGCTTAAATGTATGAAACTTGTTTTTATGATAAAATGGATATTGAGTTAAAGTGTTGATTATTATTAATATAGTTATATATATATATTTACATTTATAATAATTATATAAAACTCTAAAACAAATGATACTTGATATTTAAGGGAGATAAATCATTTTTATAAATCATTTAATGATATGTTTCTTAAATATGGATGTGTTATAGTTTGTATGAAATGAAATATTTAAATAGAATTATATTATATGATATTTTTATGTAATGTCTTGTAAAAGATTTTAACAAATCTATTATATTATCCAGAGAAAATTTTAGAGTTAAATTGTTTTATTATCTAATTTTTCTCTAATTCAGAATTTTTTTCCGTAATAAAACATTTTTAATTAATTGAATGTCATTAGGACTCTAATGTACTTTCAAATCTAATACTCATAATGGTTTGAATTGGAACATAATCTTTGGTTGGTATGTTATATCAGTTAAATAATGAAATTAATGTTCTTACCAATTCCATGTATTAAATAAACTATCAACAAAAGAAATTTGTATGGTGTTTCATTTCATGAAACAAACCCCTCCAACAATTCATGGAACCTGATAACCGATTATATTCAAATGATGGATCAATTCAATGGATAATTTTTTTATAGGATTCATGTTTTTCTTATAATTATAATATAATTTTCTCTATTTATCATTTTGTAGTTGAGACCTATTAGAGGAGGTATCTAATTAACAATATTGTGAATAAATTCGACATTCAAACCCAGAGTGTAATGTATTTAATGATATGTTCATTGAGAAGTACTTTCTCATCACGTTTTTTATTAATATGTAATGAAACTTTTTGGGACTATAGAAAATGGAGGATGACTCAGTTAATTCTTATGAATCTATATTTACTATATTGGTCATGTATGCACCAAAGTTATTTCTGATTCAACACACTAATATGGATAGTCTTTAACTAGTACTTAAACACAATTTCGATGGATATTTGGGACAACATCAATTAAAATTGTCGTGACCCATCCTCGGGGCCTGTGTCGTGACTACCCCAAGCCCGCCTACCATAGGCCAGGGGCTGGCGACTAGCACCAAAGGCGTAAATCCTAATAACTGGGAAGGAATTGCCTTTATAAAAGTAATCAAAACACCACAGAGTATAGGTTGAAGTAAAACACTAAGTACAAAGAGAAGTGCTGAAAGGTAAATGGGCCAGAATACAAACCCAAATGAAAGTACAATTACAACTGAACAAAGTACAACAGAAAAAGACAACAGCTGGAAGGATGGAAGCGGCTCCTGGGTCGTCCTCCTCGTATCCTAATTGAAGGGTAGGTACAGATGGTGCAGCTCCTCGATCGTCCACCACGGATCCTACCTGAAGGGTAGGTACAAATAGCCTCCACCACGCTCTCGCCCATCAACCTCCTCCTAGTGTCGTCTCACCGTGAAGTCCACCTCTGGATACTGAATCATCGTGCAGTCCACCTCCGGGTACTGACTCGTCATGTAGTCCACCTCTGGGTACCTTCCAGTCCTCGAACACTTGGCCTCCGTCAGCACTGACCATCGTCTGCAACCAACACAAAGAGGTGCGGGCATAGCCTGTGCTGGGGTGAGTATAACGATACTCAGTAGGGACCCCGAGACCCACAAGGTATCACTAAAACCAACATGGATAACCACAAATAAGATCTCAATAGATAACCTCTACTTAGGTATATTCCCATTCATATACCTACGTTATCAAGTACCCCATCTCAATCATGATAAAACACCAAGATCATGAAATAAACGGATAACCACCACCCAGGTATATTCCCATACATAAACCAATGATATCATATAACCTATCTCAATCGTGAGGAAACACAAAGGTCATAGACTCAGCTTCAAACAATATTTTCATTATCGAAACCGTAACTGCTGAAGTGCTCCATCTCTGAAGTGTACAGTGGTCCCGTCACGACTCCGAGTTACTGCTCACTAACCTAAGACTACTGAGGTACTCCTCCTGTCGAGTACCGCGGGCCAGCCACCCAAACACATTAGTGCTTCCCACCGGGGTATGCCACCCAAACACAGTAGTGCACACCCCCTAGTAGCCTGCAGAGGTACTCTCCGGACGAGTACCGCGGGTCTCCACTATCACACAGGTAGTGCTCTGTCCACCATGGTTCTGCACTAAAACAAATTAGTGCTCTGCCCACTGGTCTAGTCGACTCACTCCAAGTCGAGTCGATCAAGAAGTCATCAGGTCTTAGTCGACTACACGTTCTCTGTACTCGGCACATTCGTCTCTGGGAGGATCTGCTCCACGAGCTACTGGTCGATACTCCAAGTATCGCAAGTCCCATGAAGAAGTATCTCAAAGTACCTCCTCGTCATAGGGGTCTCAACGCAACAGACGGCACGTCAATCGGACACCCGGTTTCGGAGTTATTTTCCTTTTCGTCCCCGGGGCCTAGTTGGTTTAGTGAGCGAACCAACCCGGACATATCTCAACTGTACCCCGAACTCTCATAATGTATACTCATAGGGACCGTTTCTCAACGAGATCACCAACGCCACTAATGTTTCGTCAAACGATCGTCCGGTCTGAAAGATATCGACTTTTCTGTTCCAGTGGCCGGGTTAAATTTTGGGTACAATCCAACCTGGACACTATACAATAGCAACCAAAACTCAGGCGAAATATGCCAAAAGATCCGTCTCATCAAGAGGAATTCAACGAGACAGATGACGCGTCAATCGGACGTCCGGTCTATGAGTTATTGGGGTTTTTGTTCCAGGGGCCCGGTTGGTATTGTGAGGGAACCAACTCGACTGCACTCCGACGACATCCAAACCTCGAGAGGAGTAAGCCAAAATATTCGTCTCACTTAGAGGAATCAATCAGAGTCGACAGAACGCCAATCGGACGTCCGGAGCTCAAGATATAACCGTTTCCACTACGACGGCCTGGTTGGTTCGTATCCGAACCAACCCGGCCAAACCCAATGTATTCTGATACATTGAGTGTAATATACCAAAACGACCATCTCGATCCGTGGATCACATAGCCACTGACAGTGCGTCGATTGGAGGTCTACATATCAAGATATGGGCGAAAGATCGTGAGGGTCCGAAAAAGGGGGGTCTGGGCCCGGACCGACCCGGCCCAACCCCCCTGGGTCGGCCCGAACCGGGTCGACCCGACCCGAGTCTGACACGGTTGGGCGTGACATAGCCTGGCCGGCGCGTCCAGCGCAGTCTGGGGGCGACCCGGACTGGTGGTCCGGCCGGGTAGCTCGACGCTAGCCGAGCGGTCGCGCCGAAGGAGCCCCCCCCCCCCCCCCCCCACGCACGTGGGCCGCTCCGTGTCACCAGACACCGCACAAAGCCGCGTCCCTCATTCCCCGGTTCTGCATGGCCGTGGAACCCAGCTTGCGGTCGCGGCTTCAACTATGGAAGATTCTTCCGGCGGCGTTCTGGGCGCCACCGCCCCCGACCGTCGGCGTCGCCGCGCTGACGGGGGCTTCTGCGGACCACTGGACGCGCTCTGGTGGTCCGATTCGCCTGTGGTCTTCGCCAGAGATCATCCTGGGACCTGACCTTCACTGCAAAGCATTAAAAATTCCATCTCGGCCCACCTCACCATCGATCGTCGATCTGCAGTTTGAGAACAAAACGCGGGGTCTTTAAATCGCCTCCTCGGCCCCGACTCCACCCGCGGTTTCATTCGGCCTCAACGGCGCGGCGAGACGGTGCCGCGCTTCTTCGCTGCATTCTTTCTCGTGTCCGCACGATGCCGTTGCCATATGCCACCTTTTTTCGTGCCACAAAGAATCAAAACAACAATGGGGGAAGAGAGTCGGCCATGTTCGTACGGTCCGACCTCCTCCCATTAGGTCGGTAACAATCGGCCCAAAAGACGAAGAACAACAAGGAAAATTTCACGAACAAAAGAGAATCAGCCCAAACAGTTTGTCCCCGCAACAGATTATTCCCAAACCTCAAGGAAAATGTTCGCGGATCAACTAGGTAATAAGTTGATTTGTGTTATTTCTTTTCTATAGAAAGAATGAAACAAGGGAATAAAATCATTCTCAAACATAATTCCATACCTCAAGCGTTGTCGTCGAACGCGAGTTCGTCGCAGAATTAACCATCGTGGAAGAAGAGGATCGTCACGGAAGAGAAGGTTTGTCGTGGAATAAACATTGTTGACGTCGCGGTACACGGCGTTGTGTCGTCAATCTCTGAGGTTTTGGCGTTCTTCATCGGAGGTCAGAGCGTTCTTCGTGTTCTTCATGTTCTTCACGTTCTTCGTCAAAGAAGAATGCTTTCCTCCAAATCCTCTCCACGCCTCAAGTTCCAACAGAAATAAAATAAGAGTTATCTCATTTTATTAACGCACATGACACGTTTGAATTTAAAAAGAAATGAAACGAACAATTAATTCAATGAATTAATTGTAACGATTTAACCTCCCAATTTAATGAGGTGTTTCTTAACTAGAAAAACACACGGTTAACATTAATTAAATAGGGGGGTTGCAGGTACGTTACTTAGAGGAAAATAAATAGTGGGGCTTGTGTGTGCCCCACCTCACAAATATCCTACCAAGTGGGTATGATATTTTGGGTTCCACCCTATCCGCTTAGCTTAGCATAAGTGGATTTTAAGTGGCTTTAAGTGAAATAAAATAAAGTTATCGCACCACTTTATTTTATTTCTTAACTTAACCCCAAAAATTAAAAACCACACACAAGCAAACGCAACTCCGGAAAAGGAGTTTCTAAGAAAATATCGGCGTTGTGATTCCATCGGTGTCCTCGGAATTCGATTCGGAGCACTGGTTCCAAAGTTAGGAAAACCCGCTCGTTCGTTCACTGAATGTACCCGAGCTAAACTTCAGAAAATGATTCCGGGCACACCGGGCCTCGAAATTAGGCGCCGTCAGAAACAGTGTTCTTGTAAACTCCCAAAGAAAATTAGAAAAAAAATTCCCTTGAATTTTACGGGTCTTTACTTTATTCCCACCTCAGGATTTTACGTCCTCGTAAAGCTTTAAACACAATCTAGGGATACAAAAGCGGTAATGGGCACGAATCTGAGCCTCCTGCTCTCATGTGCTCACCTGGAGGTTCCCGTACTACTAGTGAAAGTGGACCCAAGGAATAGACCGTCCTCAAAGGATCCACCCCGGTCGATCCTCGATCCCCACTAGAACCTCCGTGATAGTCACCCCATCGCCATTGTCCTGCTCCCCATGGTCGATGATATGCGAACGGTTGAGCAAGTATCTCCTCAGTTGAGATAAGTGGAAGTCGTCATGCACCTGGTGCAATTGAGATTGATGGGTCAAGCACTAAACCACCCCGCCTACCCAGTTGAGGACCTAAGAAGGTCCACTGAACCTCAGAGATAACTTTCCGCCTTGGACACATCTCCGTAAACCTCATTGAGGTGAGACCCATATAAGGACATGATCGTCATCCCCGAACTCCAGAGTTCTCCAATTCCTGTTAGTTCTAGAACTCAAAATGACTTCTGCCATGAGGGTAAGGTTGACCGACTCGATAGTGATCGGTTGCACCCTCTTATGCATGAGTTACCATGTGCTGCCTGGGGTTTCCTTTTTTACTGACCAAGGAAAACCCATTCCGACATCTTAGTTAAACAACAACCTTTTTTCCTAATACCGTCAATTCGTGTATGAAATGTGATTGCCCAGTCCATACTCAAACCAACGTCGTAAGGCCTCGACGCTGCCACCAAGAGATTCCAACCGAAACTCTCGACTCGATGGTCTGAACACACCGTCGGCATAAGTGTGATTACCGAGTCTCCTCCCAAGGTATCTCCAGACGTGAGGGTCAAGTCAACGGATTTCCGGAAACTCTTGGTCTGGAACAAGATTTTTGAAAGCAAGGAATGATTCATGTCAACGTCCATTACTACAGCAGCTAGTAGTGTCCACAGACTGTCCCTTGAATCATATTTAGAGCCTTTGGGTCACACTCCTTGACTACATGCAGCTGTACTCTTCCTCAGCCTTCTAGCTCCCTGATCCTGGTAGGGATAACTAAGGCGGGTGGTTGTAGCATGTTAAGATGCACACCACCTCATGCTGCTCTCCTAAATCTGTCTCCACGTCTGCTACTTCGCATACTCATCTCTCCTTTATGCTTCCTCTTATGGAAACATTTAACATGCCCGAGTCTCCATGACTGGTGCACGTTTCTTGTTTCTTACTACACTGTGTTGTCTTCATCCGCTCCTGGATGATCTGCACCTTCTTTTCCTACGATCTGAAAGATATGCTAAAATTTCTCCTTTGCCGAAAAGATAAACTCGGTCTCATCCCCTGGATGAACCACGCCCATTGCCTAATACAGTCAATCCTGACATGAATGATGTATTCATGCCATGGATAACGTCGTAAGGCCTCGACATAACTACCAAGGGATCCAACTATCACTCTTGCCTCCAAGGGTCGAGTCACACTGTCGGCATCAGTGTGACGTCACTCGGTCACCTCCTGAAAATCTCGAAAGTGAGGGTCAAGTCAACAGTTTTAACCGGGACCACTCAGTATCAACCAAACAAAAGGACAGAAAAGCAAAAATCACAATGATAAATGTCTTTTTATTATTTCAGCTCATAGTACAAAGACACGAATAAAAAAGAAACATGGAAATAGAAGTACAAGGGACGTATCCACTAGTTCCTCTCCTATCCACCTGCTCCTGGAGCTCTACTGCCTTGCCCACTACTTGGCTGTTTCTCAAGCACATGCCGCTGCTTCTGCCTCGGTGGCTCCTCCAAAGCCTGCAGATCAACTGTACGAGGATTTGGACAATCATGTGCTAGGTGACCCTTTCCACTGCATTCATAACACTTCTATCTCCTCGTACGACTAGCTCTGGCCCTCTTGGACCTCTGCATCATCTGTCTTCTTCCCATAGATGACTCGGATACTGATCAAAAAACAACCGGCAAAGGCAGTAGCTCCTGAACACGCTCGGGGTGTAGAGCTACTAGCACAAACTCCACCCTGAAGAAGGTCACGAAGTCTTCCCATGTAAAGGTAATCCCGTCGCAAAATTGGAAAAAGGGGCTCCACCACTTGCCTGCTGTTGCCTGAAGAATGATGGCATCAATGATCACCATGAAGTCTGCTGGAGCCCCCACTAGCCTGAAGACTCTCACCACATCCTCCAGCCAATCCTCAGCCGCCTGCGGGTCCATCCCTCCCCGGAACCTCAGTGCCCTCTAGCGCTGGAACTCGTGGAGCACACTCAAGTGGCGTGCATCGCCTACTGCTGGGGATGGTGGCATCGGTGGCCCAACGTATGGTAGTATCGTTGGTGCCTCTGCTAGTGACTCAACTGTAAGAGGGCCATGTACTGAAGTCTCGTCGCTCGACAGGCTGTCAGTACGCACATCCCTCTGGGCTCTAGATGATTGTTCATGAAAAGGCATCCTGAAAGAAACAACGTGACACGGTCAAACGATTATACCTGGTGAGCTGACCTGGTTTGAGCTGTTTTAAGGGAAAACCTTTGAAAAGACACATGCAATCATTGTTTTTGCGCACAACGTTTGAAATCAGTTGTCAGGGTCCTGGTGTATGGAGACGTGGGCCGCCCACACCAAAACTGGACTCCCTGAACTTAAGACCACACTCGGTACCCTTAACACTATTGCTTCACAAAAAGAAAATATCAGAGTTATAAGTTCTACGGTAGAACTGACTCCTCTGATACCAATTTGTCATGACCCGTCCTTGGGGCCCATGCGGTGAATACCCCAAGCCCGCCTGCCATAGGCTAGGGGCTGGATACTAGCTCCAAAGGCATAAATCCAGATAAATGGGAAGGAATTTCCTTTATAAAAGTAAACTAAACACCATATAGTACAAGAGGAAGTAAAACACTAAGTAAAAAAAGAGAATTGATGAAAGGTAAATGGGCCAAGAATAAAAACCCAAATGAAAGTACAACTACAACTGAACAAAGTACAACAGAAATAGAAAACAGCTGGAAGAATGGAAGCGGCTCCTGGGTCATCCTCCTCGGATCCTACCTGAAGGGTAGGTACAGATGGCACAGCTCCTGGATCTTCCACCACGGATCCTACCTGAAGGGTTGGTACAGATAGCCTCCACAACGCTCTTTCCCGTCAACCTCCTTCGAATGATGTCTCGCCGTGAAGTCCACCTACGGATACTGACTCGTCGTGTAGTCCACCTCCGAGTACTGACTCGTCGTGTAGTCCACCTCCGGGTACTGTCCAGTCCTCGAACACTCGGCCTTCGTCAGCACTGTTCGTCATCTGCAACCAACACAACGAGGTGCGGGCATAGCACGTGTAGGGGTGAGTATAAAAATACTCAGTTGGGACCCCGAGACCCACAAGATCTCACTAAAACCAACATGGATAACCACAATGAAGATCTCCACAGATAACCTCTAATTAGGTATATTCCCATGCATATACCTAAGTTGTCAAGTAACCCATCTCAATCATGAGAAAAAACCAAGATCATTAAATCAACGGATAACAGCCACCCATGTATATGCCCATACATAAACCTAAGTTATCAAGTAACCCCTTTCAATCATGAGAAAACACAAATTTCATAGACTCAGCTCAAACCGGGATTTTCAATATCAAAACCATAACTGCTAAAGAGCTCCGTCTCTGGAGTGTACAGTGGTCCCGTCACAACTCCGAGGTACTGCTGACTTACCTAAGACTACTGAGGTACTCCTACTATCGAGTACAGCGGGGCAGCCACCCAAACACAGTAGTGCTTCCCTCCGGGGTATGCCACCCAAACACAGTAGTGCACACCCCTTAGTAGCCTGTAGAGGTACTCTCTGGACTAGTACCGCAGGTCTTCACTATCACACAGGTAGTGCTCAATCCTCCAGGGGTCTGCACCAAAACAAAGTAGTGCTCTGTCCACCGGGCTAGTCGACTCACTCCAAGTCAAGTCGATCAAGCAGTTGTCAGGTCTCAGTCGGCTACACGGTCTAAGTAATCCGCACATTGGTCTCTGGGAGGTTCCGCTCCACGTGCTACAGGTCGATAATCCAAGTATCACAAGTCCCAATAATAATTATCTCAAGGGACCGCCTCGTCATAGGGGTCTTAATGCAACAGACGGCGCGTAAATCGGACGCTCGGTCTGTGAGTTATTAGCCTTTTCGTCACCGGGGCCCAGTTGGTTTCGTGACCGAACCAAGCCATATGTATCTCAGTTGTACCCGAAACTCTCATAGGGTATACTCATAGGGACCGTTTCACAACGAGATCACCAATTCCGCTGACGTTTCGTCAAACGGAAGTCTGGTCTGAAAGATGTCATATTTTCCGTTCTAGGGGCCCAGTTGGATTTCAGTTACAATCCAACCCAGCCACTATCCAATAGCAACCAAAAATCGGGAGAAGTATTCCAAAAGTTCTGTCACAACAATAGGAATTCAACGAGAAAGATGGCGCATCAATCAGACGCTCAGTCTGTGAGTTATTGGCTTTTTCGTTCCAGGGGCTCGGTTGGGTTCGTGAGTGAACCAACACGACTGCACTCCGATGGCATCCAAACCTCGAGCGGAGTAAGCCAAAAGATCCGTCTCATATAGAGGAATCCATCATAGTCGACAGCACGTCAATCAGAGGTCCGGAGCTCAAGATATAAGCATTTGCACTCCGAGGGCCCGGTTGGTTCGTATCCGAACCCACCCGGATGAACCCAAAGTATTCCGAAACCTAGAGTATAATATACTGAAACGACCTTCTCGATCCAAGTATTGCATCACCACTGGTGGTGTGTCGATCAGAGGTATACAGCTCATGATATGGACGAAAGACCATGAGGGTCTGAAAACGGGGGGCTGGGTGTGGACCGACCCGGCCCAACCCCCTAGGGTCGGCCCGAACTGGGTCGACCCGACCCGGGTCCGAACCGGCTGGGTGTGACCCGGCCCGACCAGCGCGGCCCAGCCCGGTCTAGGCGCAACCAGGCCTGGTGGTCTGGCCGGGTGGCTCGACGCTGGCCAAGCGGCCGCGCCAAAGGAGCCCCCCCCCCCCCCCCCACGCAGGGGCCGCTCCGTGTCACCGGACGCGGCGCAAGGCCGCGTCCCTCGTTCCCTGGTTCCTCGTGGCCGCAGAACCTAGCTCGCCACTGCGGCTGAAGCCGCGAAAGAAACTTGCAGCGGCGCTCCGTGTGCTGCCGCCCCCAAAAGCCGCCGTCGTCGCGGCGCGTCGGATGGGGCTTCTGCGGACCACCGGACGAACTCTGGTGGTCCTATTCGCCTGCAGTCTTCGCCATAGATCATCACGGGACCCGACCATCACTACAAAGCCTTCAAAATTACTTTGTGCCCTGCCTAACCATCGATCGTCGTTCCGCACATCGACAACAAAACTCGGGGTCTTTAAATCGCCTCCTCGGTCCCGACTCTGCCCGCGGTTTCGTTCGGCCTCAATGGCGCGGCGCGACGGCGCCACGTTCTTTCTCGTGACCGCACGGTGCCATTGCACTGTGCCGCCTTTTTTCATGTCGCAACGAATCAAAACAACAAAGGGGGAGGATTGTCGGCCGTGTTGATGCGGTCTGACCTCCTCCCGCTAAGTCGGTAACAATTGGCCCAAAAGACGAAGAACAACAAGGACAATTTCACAAACAAAAGAGAAACAACCCAAACAGTTTTTCCCCACAATAGATTGTTCCCAACCCGCAAGGAAAACGTTCGTGGATCAACTAGGTAATAAGTTGATACGCGTTCTTTGTTTTCTTTAGAAAGATAGAAACAAGGGAATAAAATCATTCTCAAACATAATTCCCTACCTCAAACGTTGTTGTCGAACGCGAGTTAGTCGTGGAATTAACCATCGTGGAAGAAGAGGATCATCACAGAAGAGAAGGTTAATTGTGGAAGAAACGTCGTTGACATCGCTGTACACGGTGTTGTGTCATCGATCTCTGAGGGTTTGGCGTTATTCGTCGGAGGTCAGAGCGTTCTTCGCGTTCTTCACGTTCTTCATGTTCTTCGTCGAAGAAGAATACTTTCCTCCAAATCCTCTCCACGACACAAGTTCCAACAGAAATAAAATAAGAGTTATCTTATTTTATTAACGCACATGACACGTTTTAATTTAAAAAGAAAATAAATGAACAATTAATTCAATGACTTAATTTTAACTATTTAACCGCCCAATTTAATGAGGCGTTTCTTAACCAGAAAAACACACGGTTGACTTTCATAAAGAGGGGGGGTTGCGGGTGCGTTACATAGAGGAAAAGAAACAGTGGGGCTCATGCGGGTCCCACCTCAAAAATATCCTACCAAGTGGGTAGGATATTTTGGGTTCCACCTTATCCGCTAAACATAGCTTAAGTGGATTTTAAGTGGCTTTAATTGAAATAAAATAATGTTCTCGAACCACTTTATTTTATTTCTTAACTTAACCCCAAAAATTAAAAACCACACCCGAGAAAACGCAACTCCGGAAAAGGCGTTTCTAAGAAAATACGGGCACTGCGATTCCATCGGTGCCCTCAGAATTCAATTCTGAGCACCGGTTCAAATGTTAGGAAAAACCGCTCGTTCGTTCACTGAACGTACCTGAGCTAAACTTCGAAAAATGATTCCGGGCACACCGGGTCGCAGAATCAGGCACCTTCAGAAACTGTGTTCTTGTAAAATCCTAAATAAATTTAGAAAAAAAATTCCCTTGAATTTTATGGGCCTTACATTAATCCCACCTCAGGGATTTACGTCCTCATAAAGCATTAATAACAAACTAGGGATACAAAAGTGGTATTGAGCATGAATCTGAACCTCCTTCTCTCATGTGCTCACCTGGAGGTTCCCGTACTGCCAGTGAAAGAGAACCCGAGGAATAGACTTTCCTCGAAGGATCCACCCCTGTCGTTCCTCGATCCCCACTGGAACCTTCATGAAAGTCACCCCATCGCCATCATCCTACTCCCCATGGACGATGATATGCGAAGGGTTGAGCACGTATCTCCTCAGTTGAGATACGTGGAAGTTGTCGTGCACCTAGTGCAACTGAGATAGATGGGTAAAGTGGTAAACCACCACGCCTACCCAGCTGAGGACCTTTGATGGTCCGCTGAACCTCGGAGATAACATTCCTCCGTGGCCACATCGTTGCAAACCTCGTCGCGGTGAGACCCGTATAAGGACATGACCGTCATCCCCGAACTCCAGAGGTCTCCAATTCCTATTAGAACTGGAACTCAAAACGACTGCTACCATGAGGGTATGGTTGACTGACTCAAGAGTGATTGGTCGCACCCTCCTGTGCACGAGTGACCCTGTGCTGCCTGGGGTTTCGTTTTTCGCCGACCAAGGAAATCCCATTCCGATGTCGTAGTTAAACCACAACCATTTTTCCTAATACCATAAATTCGTGTATGAACTGTGATTGCACATTCCATACTCAAACCATCATCGTAAGGCCTCGACGCTGCCACCAAGAGATTCCAACTGAAACTCTCGCCTCGAGGGTCTGACCACACCATCGGCATAAGTGTTATTATAGAGTCTCCTCCCAAGGTATCTCCATACGTGAGGGTCATGTCCACTGATTACTAGAAACTCTAGGTCTGGAACAAGATTTTTGAAAGCAAGGAATGATTAAAATCAAAGTCTATTACTACAACAGCTAGTAGTGGACACACACTATCCCTTGAATCATTTTTAGAGACATTGGGTCACACTCCATGACCGCATGCAGCCGCACTCTTCCTCCGCCCTCCAGCTCCCTAAGCCTGGCGGGGATAACTAAGGTGGGTGGTTGTAGCATGTTAAGATGTGCACCCCCTCATGCTGCTCTCCTAGCTCTACCTCCACATCTGCTGCTTCGTAGGCTCATCTCTCCATTATGGTTCCTCTTATGGAAACATTTATCATGCCCGAGTCTCCAAGACTAGTGCTAGTTTCCTGTTTCTTACTACACTGTGCAGTCTTCATCTGCTCCTCGATGATCTTCACCTTCTTTGCCTACGATCTGAAAGAGATGTTACAATTTCTCCTATTCCAGAAATAGAAACTCAGTCTCATCCCCTAGATGAACCACTCCCATTGCCTAATACAGACAATCATGACATGAATGATGTATTCATGCCATGGATGACATCTTAAGGCCTCGATGTAACTACCAAGAGATTCAACTGTCACTCTCGCCTCCAAGGGTCGAGTCACACTATCGGCATCAGTGCGAGGTCAATGGGTCACCTCCAGTAGAAATCTCGAAAGTGAGGGTCAAGTCAACAGTTTTAACCGGGACCACTCGGTATCAACCAAAAAAAGGATGGGAAAGAAAACATCACAAAGATAAGTGTCTTTTTATTATTACAGCTCATAGTACAAAGACACGAATACAACAGCACCATGTAACTAGAAGTACAAGGGATGTATCCACTAGTTCCTCTCCTATCCACCTGCTCTCGGAGCTCAACTGCCTTACCCACTACTCGGCTGTTGCTCAAGCACCTGCCGCTTCTTTTGCCTCGGTGGCTCCTCCAAAGCCTGCAGATCAACTGTATGAGGAGTCGGACAGTTACGTGCCAGGTGACCCTTTCCGCTGCATTTATAACACTTTCTTCTACTCGTACGGCTGGCATTGGTCCTCTTGGACCTTTGCATCATCTGTCTACTTCCCACATATGACTCGGCTACTGATCGAAAACCACACGGCAAAGGAAGTATCTCCTGAACACGCTCAGGGTGTAGAGCTACTGGCACAAACTCCACCTTGAAGAAGGTCTCAATGTCTTCCCATGTGATGGCCATACCGTCGCAAAACTAGAACAAGTGGCTCCACCACCTTCCTACTGCTTCTTGAAGAAGGCTTGCAGAAAAGATCACCATGATGTTTGATGGTGTCCCCACTAGCCTAAAGACACTAACCACATCATCCAGCCAATCCTCAACCGCATGTGGGTCCATCCCTCCCTGGAAACAGGGTGGCCTCTGGCGCTGGAACTCGTGCAGCCACTCAAGTGGCGTACATCGCCTACTAATGGGGCTAGTGGCATCAGTGGCCCAATGTATGGTAGTACCGATGGTGGCTCCGCTAGTGCCTCAACTGCATGATGTCCCTGTACCGAAGCCTCGTCGCTCGACAGGCTGTCAGTACGCACATCCCTCTGGGCTCTATCTAGTCGTCCATGAAAAGGCATCCTGAAAGAAACAATCGTGACACGGTCAAATGATTATACCCGGTGAGCTGACCTGGTTTGATTTTTTTTAAGGGAAAACCTTTGAAAACACACACACAATAAGTGTTTTGAACACAATGTCGGAAATCAGTTGTCAGGGTCCTGTTGTATGGATACGTCAGCCACCCACACCAACTCTAGACTCCCTGTACTGAAGACCACACTCCGTACCCTTAACACTATTGCTTCACAAAAAGATAATATAAGAGTTATAAGTTCTGCGGTAGAACCGACTCCTCTGATACCAATTTGTCATGACCCGTCCTTAGGGCCCATGATGTGACAACCCCAAGCCCGCCTTCCATAGGCCATGGGCTGGTGACTAGAACCAAAGGTGTAAATCCCAATAACTGGGAAGGAATTGCCTTTATAAAATTAAACAAAACACCATAGAGTACAAGCGGAAGTAAAACACTAAGTATAAAGAGATGTGTTGAAAGGTAAATGGGCCAGAATACAAACCCAAATTAAAGTACAACTACAAATGAACAAAGTACAATATAAGAAGACAACAGCTGGAAGGACGGAAGCGGATCCTGGGTCGTCAAACGAACGTCCGATCTGAATGATATCAGTTTTTCCATTCCAGGGGCTCGGTTGGATTTTGGGTACAATCCAACCTGGCCTCTATCCAATAGAAACCAAAACTCGGGCGAAGAATGCCAAATGTTCCGTCTCATCAAGAGGAATTCAACGAGAAAGACAGTGCGTCAATCGGACGCCCGGCCTGTGAGTTATTGGCTTTTTCGTTCCAGGGGCCCGGTTGGTTTCGTGAGCGAACCAACCTGACTGCACTCCGACGGCATCCAAATATCGAGCATAGTAAGCCAAAAGATCCATCTCACTTAGAGAAATCAATCAGAGTCGACCGCACGTCAATCGGATGTTCGGAGCTCATGATATAAGTGTTTCACTCCGAGGGCCCGATTGGTTTGTATCCGAACCAACTCGGACAAACACAAAGTATTCCGAAACCTTGAGTGTAATATATCGAAATCGATCCCAGGATCGCATCGCCGCTGACGGTGTGTCGATCGGAGGTTTACAGCTCAAGATATGGGCGAAAGACCATGAGGGTCCGAAAACGGGGGGTATGGGCCCCGACCGACCCGGCCCAACCCCCTTGGGTCGGCCCAAACTGGTTAGACCCGACCAGGGTCCGACCCAGCAGGGCACGACCCAGCCCGACCAGCGCGGTCCGGCCCGGTCGGGGCGCGACCCAGCCTGGTGGTCCGGCCGGGAGGCTCGGCGCTGGCCGAGCGGCGGCGCTAAAGGAGCCCCCCCCCCCCCCCCCCCACGCGGGGGCCGCTCCGTGTCACCAGACACGGCACAAGGCTGCGTCCCTCGTTCTCAGGTTCCACGTGGCCATGGAAACTAGCTCGCCGCTGCGGTTTCAGCCGTGGAGGATTCTTTCGGCGGCGCTCCGGGCACCGCCGCCCCCGACCGCCGACACCGCCTCGTCGGCGTGGCGCGCCGATGGGGGCTTCCGCGGACCACCAGACGCGCTCCGATAGTCCGATTCGCCTGCGGTCTTCGCCAGAGATAATCCCGGGACCCAACCTTCGCTACAAAGCCTTGAAAACGCCTTCACAGACCCTCCTCACCATCAATCGTCGATCCGCACTTCGACAACAAAATGCGGGGTCTTTAAATCACCTCCTCGGCTCCAACTCCGCCCGCAGTTTTGTTCGGCCTCAAAGGCGTGGCGTGATGGCGTCGCGCTTCTTCACCATGTTCTTTCTCATGTCTGCACGGTTCCGTTTCACTGTGCCGCTATTGTTCATGCCACTACGAATCAAAACAACAAAGGGGGAGGAGAGTCAGCCATATTCGTGCGGTCCGACCTCCTCCCGTTAAGTTGGTAACAATTGGAACAAAAGACGAAGAACAACAAGGAAAATTTCAAGAACAAAAGAGAAACAACCCAAACAGTTTTTCCCCACAACAGATTATTCCCAACCCGCAAGGAAAATGTTCGCAGATCTACTAGGTAATAAGTTGATCCGCGTTCTTTATTTTCTTTAGAAAGAAAGAAACAAGGGAAAAAAATCATTCTCAAACATAATTCTCTACCTCAAGCGTTGTCGTCAAACATGAGTTCGTTGCGGAATTAACCATCGTGGAATACGAGGATCGTCGCAGAAGAGAAGTTTCGTCACAGAAGAAATGTCGTTGATGTCGCGGTACATGGCGTCGCATCGTCGATCTCCGAGGGTTTTGCGTTCTTCATCGGAGGTCGGAGCGTTCTTCACGTTCTTCATCGAAGAAGAATGCTTTCCTCCAAATCCTCTCCACGCCACACGTTCCAATAGAAATAAAATAATAGTTGTCTTATTTTATTAACTCACATGACACATTTGAATTTCAAAAGAAAAGAAATTAACAATTAATTTAATGAATTAATTGTAACAATTTAACCGCCCAATTTAATGAGGTGTTTCTTAACCAGAAAAACGCACGGTTGACTTTAATTAAATAGGGGGGTTGCGGGTGAGTTACTTAGAGGAAAAGAAATGGTGGGGCTCGTGCTGGCCCCATCTCACAAATATCATACCATGTGGGTAGGATATTTTGGGTTCCACCATATCCTCTTAGCTTAGCATAAGTGGCTCTTAAGTGGCTTTAAGTGAAATAAAATAAAGTTGTCGCACCACATTATTTTAATTCTTAACATAAACACAAAAATTAAAAACCACACCCGAGAAAATGCAACTCTGGAAAAGGCATTTCTAAGAAAATACCGGCGCTTCGATTCCATCGGTGCCCTCAGAATTCGATTCTGAGCACCGGTTCAAAAGATAGGAAAACTCGCTCGATCTTTCACTGAACGTACCCAAGATAAACATTGGAAAATGATTTTGGGAACACTGGGCCTCAGAATCAGGCGCCGTCAGAAACTGCATTCTTGTAAAATCCCAAAGAAAATTAGAAAAAAATTTCCCTTGAATTTTATGGGACTTTACATTACTCCCACCTCAGGGCTTTACGTCCTCGTAAAACATTAAACACAAACTAGGGATACAAAAGCGGTACTGAGCACGAATCTGAGCCTCCTGCTCTCATGTGCTCACCTAAAGGTTCCTGTACTGCCAGTGAAAGCGCACCTGAGGAATAGACTGTCCTCGAAGGTTCTGTCTCTATCGATCCTCGATCCCCACTGGAACCTCCGTTAAAGTCACCTCATCACCATCGTCCAGTTCCCCATGGTCGATGATATGCGAAGGGTCGAGCATGTATCTCCACAGTTGAGATACGTGGAAGTCATCGTGCACCTGGTGCATCTGAGGTGGATGGGTCAAGTGGTAAACCACCCCACCTACCCAGCTGAGGATCTAAGAAGTTTTGATGAACCTCGGAGATAACTTTCCGCCTTGGCCACATCTCCATATACCTTGTCGAGGTGAGACCCATATAAGGACATGATCGTCATCCCCGAATCCCAATGGTCTCCAATTCCTATTAGATATGGAACTCAAATCGACTGGTTCCATGAGGGTAAGGTTGACCGACTCAAGAGTGATTGGTTTCACCCTCCGGTGCATGAGTTACCCTATGCTGCATGGGGTTTCCTTTTTCGCTGATCCAGGAAAACCCATTCTGACGTCATAGTTACACAACAACCTTTTTGCCTAATACCGTCAATTCATGTATGAACTGTGATTGCCCAGTCCATACTCAAACCGACATTGTAAGGCCTCGACGCTGCCACCAAGAGATTCCAATCGAAACTCTCTCCTCGAGGATCTGACCACACTGTCGTCGTATGTTTGATTATCGAGTCTCCTCCCAAGGTATCTCCAGACGTGAGGGTCAGGTCCACGGATTACCGGAAACTCTAGGTATGGAACCTGATTTTTGAAAGCAAGGAATGATTCATATCAATGTCTATTACTACAGCAGCTAGTAGTGGACACAAACTATCCCTTGAATCATTTTTAGAGTCGTTTGGTCACACTCCTTGACCGCATGCAGCCGCACTCTTCTTCCTCCCTCTAGCTCCCTGAGCCTGGCGGGGATAACTAAGGCGGGTGGTTATAGCATGTTATGATGTACACCACCTCATGATTCTCTCCTAGCTCTGCTTCCACATCTGCTGCTTCGCAGACTCATCTCTCCTTTAAGCATCCTCTTATGGAAAAATTTAACTTGCCCGAGTCTCCAAGACTGGTGCCAGTTTCTTGTTTCTTACTGCACTGTATAGTCCTCATCCGCTCCTGGATGATCTGCACCTTCTTTGCCTATGATCTGAAAGATCTCCTAATATTTCTCCTTTGCTGAAAAGAGAAACTTGGTCTCATCCCCTGGATGAACCATGACCATTGCCTAATACAGTCAATCCTGACATGAATGATGTATTCATGCCATGGATGACGTCGTAAGGCGTCAACGTAACTACCAAGAGATCCAACTGTCACTCTTGCCTCCAAGGGTCGAGTCACACTGTCGGCATCAGTGCAAGGTCACTGGGTATCCTCCAGTAGAAATCTCGTAAGTGAGGGTTATGTCAACAGTTTTAACCGGGACCACTCAGTATCAACCAAACAAATGGACAAGAAAGAAAACATCACAAAGATAAGTGGCTTTTTATTATTTCAGCTCATAGTATAAAGACACGAACACAACAACAACATGGAACTAGAAGTACAAGGGATGTATCCACTAGTTCCTCTCCTGTCCACCTGCTCCCGGAGCTCTACTTCCTTGTCCACTGCTCTGCTATTGCTTAAGCACCCACCGCTACTTCTGCCTTGGTGGCTCCTCCAAAGCCTGCAGATCAACTGTTCGAGGAGTCAGATAGTCACGTGCCAGGTGACCCTTTCATCCGCATTCATAACACTTTCTTCTCCTCATACGGCTGGCTCTGGCCTTCTTGGACCTCTTCATCATCTTCCTAATGCCAACAGATGACTCGGCTACCGATCGAAAAACACGCGGAAAAGGTAGCAGCTCTTGAACCCGCTCGGGGTATAGAGCTACTAGCACAGACTATACACTGAAGAATGTCTCGAAGTCTTCCCATATGAAGGTAATCCCGTTGAAAAACTGGAACAAGTGGCTCCACCACCTTCCTACTACTGCCTGAAGAAGGCTGGGAGCAATGATCACCATGAATTCTGCTTGAGTCCCCACTAGCCTGAAGACTCTCACCACATCCTCCAGCCAATCCTCAGCCGCATGCGGGTCCATCCCTCCTCGGAACCTGGGTGGCCTCTAGCGCTGGAACTCGTGCAGTGCACTTAAGTGGCGTGTAGCGCCTACTGCTGGGGCTGGTGGCATCGGTCGCCCAACGTATGGTAGGGCCACTGGTGCGTCCTCTAGTGCCTCAACTGCAACAGGTCCCTGTACCGAAGCCTCGTCGCTCGGTAGGCTGTCAGTACGCACATCCCTCTAGGCTCTAGCTGGTCGTCTGTGAAAATGCATCCTGAAAGAATCAACATGACACGGTCAAATGATCATACCTTGTGAGCTGAGTTGGTTTGAGCTGTTTTAAGGGAAAACATTTGAAAACACACACGCAACTACTGTTTTTGCGCACAAATTCGGAAATCATTTGTCAGGGTCCTGGTGTATGGATTCGTCGGCCGCCCGCACCAACACTGGACTCCCTGAAATTAATACCACACTCGGTACCCTTAACACTATTTCTTCACATAATGAAAATATCAGAGTTATAAGTTCTGTGGTAGAACCAACTCCTCTGATACCAATTTGTCATGACCCTTCCTCGGGGCCCGTCCCGTGACTACCCCATGCCCTCCTTCAAAAGGCCAGGGGCTGGCGACTAGCACCAAAGCCGTAAATCCAGATAACTGGGAAAGAATTTCCTTTATAAAAGTAAACAAAATAGCACATAGTACATGATGAAGTAAAACACTATGTACAAAGAGAAGTGCTGAAAGGTAAATTGGCTAGAATACAAACCAAAATGAAAGTACAACTACAACTGAACAAAGCACAACATAAAAATACAACAGCTGGAAGGACAGAAGTGGCTCCTGGGTCATCCTCCTCGGCTCCTACCTCAAGGGTAGGTACATATGGTGCAGCTCCTGTATCGTCCACCACGGATCCTACCTAAAGGGTAGGTACAGATAGCCTCCACAATGCTCTCGCCCGTCAAACTCCTCCGAGTGTTGTCTCGCCATGAAGTCCACCTCCAGATACTGACTCATCGTGTAGTCCACCTCCGGGTACTGACTCGTCGTGTAGTCCACCACTGGGTACCGTCTAGTCCTCGAACACTCGGCCTCCGTCAGCACTGTCCGTCATCTGCAACCAACCCAACGAGATATGGGCACAGATCATGTAGGGGTGAGTATAATGATACTCAGTAGGGACCCCGAGACCCACAAGGTCTCACTAAAACGAACATGGATAACCACAATGAAGATCTCAACAGATAATCTCTACTTAGGTATATGCCCATGAATATACATAAGTTATCAAGTAACCCATCTCAATCATGAAGAAAACACCAAGATCATGAAGTCAACGGATAACCACCACCCAGGTATATTCCCATACATAAACCTATATTATCAAGTAACCCATCACAATCATGAGGAAACACAAAGGTCATAGACTGAGATCAAACCAGGATTTTCATTATCGAAACCATAATTACTGAAGAGCTCCTTCTTTGGAGTGTACAGTGGTCCCGTCCCGACTCTGAGGTACTTCTCACTAACCTAAGACTACTAAGGTACTCCTCATGTCGTGTACCGCGGGCCAGCAACCCAAACACAGTAGTGCTTCTCGCCGGGGTATGCCACCCGAACACAGTAGTGCACACCCCCTAGTAGCCTGCCGAGGTACTCTCCGGACGAGTACCGCGGGTCTGCACTATCACATAGGTAGTGCTCCGTCCTCCATGGGTCTGCACCCAAACAATATATTGCTCCGTCCACTGGGCTACTCGACTCACTTCATGTTGAGTCGGTCAAGCAATCATCAGGTCTCAGTCGGCTACACGGTCTCTATACTCCGCACACTCGTCTCTGGGAGGGTCCGCTCCACGAGCTACAGGTCAATACTCTAAGTATCACAAGTCCCACTAAGAAGTATCACAATGGACCGCCTCGTCATAGGGGTCTCAATGCAATAGACGGCGCGTCAATCGGACGCCCGGTCTGTGAGTTATTAGCCTTTTCGTCCCAGGGCCCAGTTGGTTTCATGAGAGAACCAACCCGGCCATATCTCTACTATACCCCGAACACTCATAGGGTATACTCATAGGTACAGTTACACAACGAGATCACCAATGCCGCTGATGGTTCATCAAACGGATGTCCGGTCTGAATGATATCAGCTTTTCCGTTCAAGGGGCCCGGTTGGATTTCGGGTACAATCCAACCCGACTACATTCCAACAACTACCAATACTCGGGCGAAGTATTCCAAGAGTTCCGTCTCATCAATAGGAATTAAACGAGATAGACAGCACGTCAATCGGACGCCCGGTCTGTGAGTTATTGGCTTTTTCATTCCAGGGGCCCGGTTGGTTTCATGAACGAACCAACCCGACTGCACTACGACGACATCCAAACCTCGAGCGGAGTGAACCAAAAGATCTGTATCACTTAGAGGAGGCCATCAGAGTCGATTTCACATCAATCCGACGTCCAGAGCTCATGATATAAGCATTTCCGCTCCGAGGTCCAGTTGGTTCGTATCCGAACCAACTCGGCTGAACCCAAAGTATTCTGAAACCTTCTGTGTAATATACTGAAAAGACCGTCTCGATCCAAGGATCTCATCGCCACTAACGGTGCACCGATCGGATTTCTACAGCTCAATATACGGGCGAAAGCACGTGAGGGTCCGAAAACGGGGGGTCTGGGCCCAGACCGACACGGCCCAACCCCCCTGGGTCGGCCCGAACCGGGTCGACCTGACCCGGATCCGGCACCGACCCAGCTGGGCGCAACCTAGCCCGGCCGGCGCGGTCCGGCCTAGTCTGGGTGCGACTCGGCCTGGCGGTCCGGACGGGTGGCTCGACGCTGGCTGAGCAGTCGCGCTAAAGGAGCCCCCCCACCCGCCACGAGGGGGCCGCTCCGTGTCACCGGACGCAGTGAAAGGCTGCGTCCCTCGTTCCCCGGTTCCGCGCGGCCGCAGAACCCAGCTCGCCACTGCAGCTTCAGCCGTTGCGGATTCTTCCGGCGGCGCTCCGGGCGCTGCCGCCCCCGACATCCGGCGTCGCCGTGCTGGCGCGGCGCGCCGGCGGGGGCTTCTGCGGACCACCGGACGTGCTCCGGTGGTCCGATTCGCCTGCGGTCTTCGCCAAAGATCATCCTGGGACCCGACCTTCCCTTCAAAGCCTTCAAAAAGCCTTCGTGGCCCTCCTCACCATAGATTGTCGATCCGTACTTCGACAAAAAAACATGGGGTCTTAAAATCACCTCCTCAGCCCCGACTCCACCCGCGGTTTCGTTCAGCCTCAACGGCACGACACGACGGTGCCACACTTCTTCGCCACGTTCTTTCTCGTGTCCGCACGGTGTCGTTGCCCTGTGCCGCCTTTGTTCGTGCCACAACGAATCAAAAAAACAAAGGGGTAGGAGTGTCGGCCGTGTTCGTGTGGTCCGACCTCCTCCCGTTAAGTCGGAAACAAGTGGCCCAAAAGACGAAGAACAACAAGGAAAATTTCACGAACAAAAGGGAAACAACCCAAATAGTTTTCCCGGCAACAGGTTATTCCCAACCCAAAAGGAAAATGTTCTCGGATCAACTAGGTAATAATTTGATCCGTGTTCTTTGTATTCATTAAAAAGAAAGAAACAAGGGAATAAAATCATTCTCAAACATAATTCCCTACCTCAAGCGTTGTCGTCGAAAGAGAGTTCATCACGGAATTAACCGTTGTGGAAGAAGAGGATCGTCGTGGAAGAGAAGGTTCATCGCGGAAGAAACATCATTGACGTCGCGGTACACGGTGTCACATTGTCGATCTCTGAGGGTTTAGCGTTTTTCGTCGGAGGTCGGAGCATTCTACAAGTTCTTTGTCGAAGAAGAATGCCTTCCTCCAAATCCTCTCCACACCACAAGTTCTAACAGAAATAAAATAAGAGTTATACTATCTTATTAATGAAGATGACACGTTTGAATTTCCAAATAAATGAAACGAACAATTAATTCAATGAATTAATTGTAACGATTTAACCGCCCAATTTAATGAGGCGTTTCATAACAACAAAAATGCATGGTTGAATTTCATTAAAGAGGGGGGTTACAGGTGCGTTACATAGAGGAAAAGAAACGGTGGGGATCTTGCGGGTCGCACCTCCAAAATATCCTACCAAGTTTGTAGGATATTTTGGTTTCCACCTTATCTGCTTAGCATAGCTTAAGTGGCTTTTAAGTGGCTTTAAGTGAAATAAAATAATGTTGTCGCACCACATTATTTTATTTCTTAACTTAACCCCAAAAATTAAAAACCACACCCGAACAAATGCAACACCGGAAAACCTGCTAGTTCGTTCACTGAATGTACCCGAGCTAAACATCAGAAAATGATTCCGGGCACACCGGGCCTCAGAATCAGGCACCGTCAGAAACTGCGTTCTTGTAAAATCCCAAAAAAAAATTAGAAAAAAATTTCCCTTGAATTTTACAGGTCTTTACAAAAATAATATTTGAATTTTTTATGAAGTGATGATAAATTAAAAAATGTATTTTTATCTAATTTAATAGAAATTAAATGACTTAGTATTGTTGATATGCAATGGGAGTGTATATTTCATAGAAATATTATGAAAGGGTGGACGTTTAATCTTATGATGAGTTTTAAAGGATAGTATTATGGATTGTATTATAAAATAAGGAAATTAATATAGTTGATTTATGGGGTACATGTGTCACGTGATTAAAATAAGAATCTTGGAAATGGTTAGACTAAATTTGATATGTATATGAGGAGATCATTTAAATACAATGAAATGGTCCATTTTTTCTAATTTGAATCCATTTAAAATCATGAATGATGGTAATCATAAAGTAAATAAGATAATGATTTTTCAATATTCATATATGACTTCCCCATAAAATGTAGGAACATGGAATTATGTGGTTATTGGGACATTAGTCTTTAATTAAATTGATATCAAAGAATTTTTTGATGTTTTTTTAAACAAATTTTTTTCTCATATATAATTGTTCTAGTAAAATAGAAAACTTTAGTTAAAAATTTTAAAATTGAATTTTAGTAATGACATTAAGGTGAAAGTATTGTGGATAAATGGTTTATAAAAATATTCCTATTATTTTATATGGATTGATTCTTCAAAAAATGTTGTGTTTACTATATTTCAGTTTGATATTATTCTAAGTATGGATTAGTTTTCTTGTATAACATGCAATGATTGATTATATAGTATTGTAAGTTATATTTAATTTCTAGATTAGGCTTTAATATGAATGTATAAATGAATTCATAAATATGATAACATACCAACAAGATTTTTAATTGATTAAATATTAATATAAATATTATTTTTTCTCTATGTTCATAAATTCAAATTTTTTCAAAATTATTGATGTTATATGAATAAATTAATTTAAGGATGTATTTCGTGATAATTTTCCTATTGTTATTCCTTACTGGGTGGTTGATATAATTATTTTCTCCGATTCATAAAAAATTTAACTTTCAAAACACCTATACCAAATGACTATATTAGGGACATGAGAAATGATAATAAAGTTATTGGATTTTCATGAGAAGGGTTTTATTCAGTCTAGCGCATCACTATTGGGTTATCCTATTTTTTTTGGTTAAAAAAATGAATTTTCAATGACTATTTTCAGTGAATATAGATTACTCAATAAAAATAATGTTACAAAAAATTATTTATTCCCTCTATAGATGAATTGTTTTTATTTCTTTTAGAGAAAGAAATATTTTTTAAAAATTATATTATAGTAAATGTATGATTATCAAAATTGTGGTGTAATAAGAAATTGAACAACATCATATCATATAAGGATTTAGAATTATGAAATTTTTTGTTATTCCCTTCGAATTAATTAATGTATTTTGCTTAATTCATCTACAATATAAATTATTTTTTTTCCGACGTGTATTTGAAAAAATAAATGTTAGGTTTATTTATGAATTTCTAGTTAATAATAAATTCTATGAGGAACATGAAATACAGCTTTGTATTTTCTTCAAATATTAAATGAAATTGATTTGTATGAAAAAATTCATATATATGAATTTCATTTAAAAATTGATTTATTTAGTTGTACAATGTGTGTTTAATGATGTCATAACTATTGGAAATTGAATTTTTTTCTCTATCTTCTATCCCAGAAACTATGTAACCTCAGAAATGAATCAAAAACATCTTGAAAATATAATGTTTTGAAATATTATAATAAATGAAAATATATATGTTAATTCTCGAGTGCTTGAAATTATATCTAGAAATTTCTATTTTAACATTTTTTATTATTCTTATTATAAGTGATATGGTAGGGTATTTATGTAATGTGATGGGGTGTTCTTATATTCATCACATTACTTGAAAATCCATGAATAATATTAGTGTATGCATGACTTTAAATTGAATAAAATAGTTTTTTTAACAAAAACAAGGAGTATTATTTTATATTCTATTATATTTAATATATATAATACTTATAAATGTTTAATATATATTAGCACATTGAAAATGTTGAAAATACGGTTTTGATGATGGATAAAATCGATAATGGTCTATGATTTCAAAATTCTTTATCATCCATGTAAGGAAAAAAAGGTATTAAAGGCCTTGACCAAATAATTTATTGAATCATTAAATCATTTTGATCATGGTAAATTGTTTTAATTTAGAGACCATCTTCTATAAGTTGTGAATTTAATAAATCATACTTATTGGGATAATTTTTCAATATAGAATTCTATATAAAATAATATTAAGGATGACTATAAAGAATTCCATGGTTTTCATGAAATAATATAGTTGGATAAGAATTTTATTTTTCTTAATTTTATTATTTAAAAATAACGTGTTATAAAATTCATATAGTGGTTTTTTGATTTCATTAAACCCCTGTTAATGAGAGTTTTGCTACATGATGAATATTTCACTCCAAATTCTATTCATCAACGAAGTACTTTGATATAACAATTCCTATATGAAAATTAATGATGTGAGTGAATAATGATTAATATTTTAGATATTTCCATGAAATTTTTAACGTTTAAAGGAGTTAATATTAATTAATAACTACTGAATTTAATTAATCTACAATTTATATTCTATTTTGGCCAATATAAAATAATTGAGTTTGTAAAAACCCATCCATTATATGATTTATTTTTCTAATGAACTATATTCTCCTATCTAGCATTCATAACCACCATAATCTCATTATTTCATTATGTTATTTATGTATATAACCATTTTTAATCTAAATTTATAATTATTAACTTCAATTATATTATTTATCTGTTATAAATTTTCAATATCAGATGTGGGTAATCATGATAATTTTGAACCATTTTTTTAAATCACTTTTTTAATTCATTGTTTGAATGAATTTACAATTCATATATAATTCAACATCTAAAAATAATTGATTTATAAATATTTTTTATGTATTATTTCTTTTGGATAAGTAAATTTATATTGTATTTGAAGAATGATATTACAATGAACCTGTTATGACTATTCGATTGATCGAAATGTGATATATTTTAGAATATATTTCGTTTTGACAACTATATTATATAATCATTACAACAATATAAATATATTTTTTAAAATATATTACAATTATATAAAATTTTATAATAATTCATGATTTATAAATTATAGCCGCATTCTTCATGGTGGAAAATCACTAAAAATGAGAGTGTGTTTTAATGATTTTAGGATGAAATTATAATTGATTATATAAATTTCATTAATATTTAAAAAAATTTATAATTATCATAAATATAATATATCATTATTAAATTAACTACTAAAAAATACATGTAGGTAGGTGTTGAAAAATGAAATTACCAATTTGTAGTGGATGAAGTTTTCACATTGAAATGAAAAATGAATATGTATATAAATGAATGGAACATAATAATGTTATTTGATAAATTATAATTATAAATAAATTATTTGAACTATTAAGTATATTTATTCGTAAATTATATATTTGATACCATCTATTATTATTATTGATGTAAAATGAACAAAATCATTTTTTAGTTGTTGCAGTCCTTATATACACTTGATTGTTGTTTTCTAGTATTTGTTTTGTAGAAAATGACCGAGTAAATGTTCACTAAAAAAATTACTGTATATTAATATTATCGGTATCTTTATATCATTGTGTTAACTACAATAATAATGGATGAATATAAATATGAAATAATATGATGTCAGAAATTCTAACATTGAGAATGAAATATTTCCCTTTGAAGTAATATGGAAAATAGAGAAAATAGATTAATGATTGGGGATAAATGCATATGAATAGTGTATAGAGTTCTTTGAGGGAACAATGGAAACTTTTTTAGGTTAAAATATAAATTAAAGGTTATTACTGATTTTCAGGAATTGATCCATATTAACATGTGAATAGAAATGTAATTTAGGAATTACTCAATAAATTTCAATAATTTTTTATTATTATTCAACGTTAAAAGGATCAAAGAGTGTAAACCAAATATTGGGGAAGATTTCTTGTGAATGGAGATTTATATATATTAAATTCTACTTTACCATACAAATTTTAATAAAATTTGAATATTTTTTTAAAAAGGATCTTATAATATAGAATAAATTAGTATTGATAATTTAGTGTGAAAAATATTACACAATGAATATTGTTATTAAAATGATAATATGTTTGTACACAAATGAAAAATATAATTGGAGTAATAAATTAAATATAATTCATGAAATAATTTATTAAAGTAGAAATTATGTTGAAAGTCAATTAAAATATAAATCTTTTAAATCTATTTAATACCAAATTATGTTTCAGATTTGTTTCTTATAATAATTTTTAATTTAATAGTTCAAATATTATTTTTATTAATTTTATTTTCATATTATGTTTTACGATGATTAATTTTTTTTTCCATATAATGAAAATATTTTATTTTAATATTTTTGTGATATTTTTTAATAAAATTTATTTTCATTGTTGATTTATTATTAAAATTTATTTGATTTTCTATTATTTTTTCATTTTATTTAATTTTTGAAGATATATTTGATTAGCTATAAATTGAATAATAAAATTTTTACCATAATAAAATTTATTAAATTATATTTAATTCAAATTAAATTTATATTATTGTTATTTATTTATTTATTTCATTTTTAATTTCACAATATTTTTATGCAAGAGATTCAATAAACGAACAAATTTTCAAGAAAAACCACATATCCAATTATTTTTTGATTTCATATAACCTAATTTCAATGTGTATATTTATTTCTAAACTATTTAGGTTGTTATAAATGTGGAATTCTAGTAGGCCATGTATCCAATTTTCATTATTCATGTATAGTCACATAACATAATTTTATAGCACCATGTATTTATGGATTTTAAAATGTTGACAAAATATTCTACATAGCTAATTTTTAAAAATATACATGTTTTTAATGCTGAGTTTTGGTCACGGTTAGGAATTTATTCAGGTATGTGAATACCACATACCTGATTGTGTCTTGATAGGGAAAATAAGAAAGGACTAGACTATATTTTGAAAAACAAATCGAGGAAATAATCTTATCAGAATATAAAAAGAGATCATTTATGCCTAAAGATGGGGACCAAAATAAAAAATTGTATAATCACATATCTATCAGGGGAGATGTTGTGTAAAACTATGATGCCACAAGAACTGGATAATGAGGTACTAGAGACATGTTTTCTAAACCAAATATGACCTTGATAAATAAAGGAAGGGTTGATCTAGATGAATTCTAATATGAAACAATAATTTTGGGAATGTATATGAGGACACTTTTCTATTGGAATAGAGATTTTCAAGAGTAATTTTGAAAAATCATTATGTATATGTCAAGAAGGGTTGATTCGATTCTATTGAGAAGGTTGATTGGGTCACTATTTGAGATGAATATTTTCATGTCCAATGAAGATGTTCTGATGTATAACCTTAACCATGATTTCTGTTCAAATTAATTAACAATTATTTAATCCTTATTAGAATTTACTCAAGATAATCTCTAATATATTTGATAAAATAATGAAATATGATGATGTCCATTAGGGTTTTCATTCCTGTCAAGGATCTACTAAATGAATAAAATGAGTCCACCAACATATCATAACCTTCTTTTGTAATGATATAATCACACTCTAACAAATGTTTTGGTAAAATTCCTCCATGAATCACTGTTAATGATTCCACGTGAACAAAATTTAATTTTCAGGTTTTACTATTTCTATGTTCATTATGTTAAGGAATATTTTGATGACATTGGTTGATAATGATCTGTTGCTGTTGTCAATGGTTAGGAAATCATTATTAATGAATAAGGCCTATGACTATTGGGGATTTTTATCCCAAGTCATCATGATATTTTTATGAATTGACTTTAAAATATAAATTTGTGATGAAATCATATGAAATATGGGTAGTGAAGTCTTTTTCAATATTTAGGTGTGTTTCTGAAAAGTGAATTTTGAATGAGATGATGAAAACACTTAATGTTATGTGTGAAATAAATGGTTTATTTTTAAATTATTAAATTATAATTTATAAAATTACAAAATAGAATTACAGAATAGTTGTATTATGATATGTGGGTACTAGTGGTTAGAAATTTGATTGTGAGTTTTAATAATGTTACAAGACCTATGAAAAAAGCCAAAAAATAAATTCATCCGCATTAAGGTCAATAAATGATGTTGTGAAATTAAGATGGTTATTTTTTGTAATTGAGTAAAAAACATTCCCTATAGTTATTTCATCCCATATAATTTACAATAACATATATTCATACTATGGGAGAAACACTAGGTGGGGCAGTAAAAATATTATTAACAAATCGAGAATACCGAGACAAGATGAAGAAAAAAAATTTATATCAAATATGATTAGCTACATCATTTTTATAATAATTATTTAATATTTTTGTCTTATAAATGTAAACAATAAACGTTTCTAAAATAAAAATTATCAATTAAGAATTTTTTGGGGGGAATTAAATTGTTCAGTTAGTCATTTTTCTTTTTCACTAATAATGTTTTTAAGATGTTTTTTCATATATTGTGATTAATTCAAAGAATGATAATATTTCAACGATAAGAAATCTAATTAAATTTCATTGAATCTATTCTATTTAGTATGAATCTTGAATGTTTAAAGATTAATTAATCTTCCTTATACAAATTTATACCTTGGATAAGGATATCATCTAATAAAATCTGATCTTGTAAATGGAAATAAATTCTCATAATAGAAGAAAACTTGTTAAAACCAATCAATAAAAATTCCTATTTAACATTCCATTTATTCCTTTGATTTTTAATTTCTAAATATAATTTTACTTATTTCTTAATATTACTTCATATTAATATATTGTTTGTGAGATTTGTTTTAATAATATTATTTGGTAAAATATCATCATACTTTGTGGTGGTTATGAGTATTCTATCTTGTTTGTTAGAATATTTTTCCACCCAATGGATTTTAAATCCTATTAACTTCATTAAAGTATTTTGAGGACTTATGAATAATTAAATGGACATGAGTTCAGTGATACATATTTCAGAATCCTCCTCTCTTCGACACACTAATTTGAATATTTGTTATAGAATTTATGTCTTTTACACATAATAATACTTTTCAAAAATTATTTATGGTAACTAATGTTTTAATTCCAAATAAATTATATCAATTAAAAAAAATTATAAAAATATATTAATTATAGAATAAAAATTGAAAATGTTAAAATCATTTTATAAAAAAATACACTTTTTTATTAAGATTTTAATTTGAAAATAATCACAAATAATTCATTGAAAAAAATTCCAAAAAAGATTTGTTTTTCCATTAAATTTATTTGATGAAAAAAATATATTTTGTTATCATTTATAAATCACATATTTCAAATAAATAATTAACATTCATCAAATGATAATATTGTCCTGATTAATGTAATAAGGAATACAATTCTAACAAATTTGAATGATATAATTTATAATTTTATCTTTAAAATGAAAACAATGAATATAAAGGAAAACTATTATAATATAATAATTAAAATTGAAAACATTATATGTTATTAATCACATTTTTAATTATTTTATATTTATAATATTTTTTGGATTTATAATTCCAAAAATTTCATGTAAATATTCATCTAATATATGATGGATTGTTTACATTTAGTTCTTCCTGAAAGAAATGATGTCAAAAAATTTATTAATGTTGAGAAAATATATATTCCAAAATATGATGGAGTTGGAATGGATAATAATAACATATTTATTTTTCAAACATGGATGAACAACAACAGTTTAAGGTAATATGATTTTCTTTGACATAATTTCTAAATTTTGAATAATCAATTTTCCACCTAGTATATTGGGGAAATTTGGTTTAATGATCTTCAACATCACTAAAAAATACTCATATATGTAATATATTATCATATATCATGTTTTAAATATTAAGATTTTAATACATCAGGATCCTATTATTTTTAACCATCTCGATAAATAACATGAATATATAGAATATTGTTGCAAAATGTAACGTGTGCCTTAGGAATATTTTATGTAACATAATTTTCTATGTTGATTCCACTTACAATATCCATATTTCCAAATGTGGAATACAATGAATATATTGGATTCCATTGTGTCAATTTTAAAAAATTAATAAAATTTAATATATGTTGACTTTAATATGTAGTTAAACTAAGATTAATGAATTGGCTTCCATGGATATGAATGTATTTTGAACATGTATTTAATAAATTATCAAGATATTATTAATTTCAATTCACGGTTCTTACAGATTTCTAAAGCAATTATCAACAACAAACAAATTCATAAAAACCTCCAATGTGAATTTATAAATCATTATAAGACACATATTCATGATTCCTAAGAACATTTGGTTCATATATACAAAACCTCTATAATATATCAATTTATTCCACCAATTTGAAAAACAAATTGTTAGTTCATTATTTATCCATGTTCATTTAAAAAATATATCTTATAAATTCATAATTAAATAGGTATAGAGTCTCCATAGCTTTACAACATATATCTCCCTTTAAAAAATATTTTAACACTAAAATCATCATCATCTTCATGTTATTCACTATCATATAACTTCCAAACATTATGAAATATATTATATAATAAAAGAACTCTCTCAGAAAAAAATGTTAATTTCATCAATGATATTTAGAACATAAACTATGTAACATCTTAATATTTAACTTTTTGATTTATTTTTAAATAAATTTAGTATCTTTTATTTCATGAAACCCCTATATGAATTTTGTTATATGCAACACTGAGTTTTTGTGAAACAACAATTCATTATTATAATTTTTTGAAGGAGATAATTATAATATTTATAGTAATAAATAAATCTAAAATGTTATTTTTTTGTCATAAATAATACATATTTATAATCAAATGATTTTTTTGTGATGTGTTTATATGTTTAAAAATACAATTTTCTTAATGGAACATATTTTATTTCTTGCTCAAAATTAATTTTCAAAAAGCTTATATAATTAGTTTGGTAAAATAAATATATTTTTATAATTTAGAATATACAACATTTATTAGGGTGAATAATTATTATTTTTTTGAGATGATTTATTTTATGATGAATAGTGAAAATTAATGCATTGTAGTGAAAAAATGTGTTTTTTATTAAATAGTTATTACAAATTATAATGGATTTTTATGTAAAAATAGATCAATTATCAATATATTAATCCTATTTAGTTTATTTGAAACTTGTTTATTAAAAAATATATGTAAAATCATATATATATTTTGAACGATCATTTTACCAGCCATTTCTCCATATCTGTGGGATTAACATCAAAATAAAAAAATTTCTTCTATAAAATAAATTGTTAAAATTTTAAATAAACTGTTATAGTAATTATTAAATTTATAGTATAGTAGAATGCAATAAATTTTTAATTTGAATAATAACTTAAAAAAAGTTTACCACATTAAATAGTAAATTGGGATATTAAATGTAAAAAATAATATTATAAAGTTACCCTAAAACATGACCTAATTCCATTGGATGAGTCTGTTTTGATGAAAATCATAATTATATGGAATAAAGAATCTTTTTAATCCACTTTGTTAAGAATAATAAATTTATTATATTTTATTTAAAGACACGTTTAAAATTCCATAATAATAATTTTAATAAAAACACATTTTTTAATATATAGTTATACAAAAGATTAATTAGACTATAATATATCATTTGAAAGATAAAAATTCTATATTCATGAAGATATTTTATTTATAATTTTTAGATAGTAAATAATTTAATTTAATACATACACAATGATGATGAAATATTTTTGTAATGAAAAGAATTATCAAATAAATAATATTATAATTTTTTTAAAAATATAATTTGAAATAATTAATGTAATTTACTAATTATATAATGATATTAAACATGATTGTGATAAATCAAAGGTGTTAGTTAAATGTTTTTATGTTTTTATGATATTTTAAAAATTGAAATAATAAATATTACAAAAATTGACAAAAATAATATTTTATTATATATTATATAATATTAAATGTTATAAAATACATAAATATATATAATTAGATAAAAATTTATATTAATGAAAATGATTTAATAAAATATCAAATTGGGTTTCTTTTGTCATCATATAGTAACTTTATTATGCTTAATGTCTACAAATCCATGTTGTCTCTATAAGAGTTAAATTGATTAACTAATGGTTAATTCTGAAATAAATGGTTAATATTGTAACATAAATTATTAAAAAAATAACTGAATTAGTGTATTTAAACACAGAAAAATATTATATTACAAATTACATACTTTTTATTTGTTTTAAATTGAAAATAAATTGATTTTAAATTTAAATTTTGCGTGTTTTCAGAAGTGCCTTCATCACTCTTATAAATAGGAACATCCTTCACCATTTCATAACATCACCAAGAGAAATATATATCATACAAAAACTACAAAATCCTCCTCTAAAAATTAATATTATGGTCATTGAGGTCACTTTCTTGTATAAATACCATCCCTAGAGTCTCAAAGATAATATCTAATTAAAGATCCCAAAAAAGAGGTAATTGTTTTACCATATCAATTCATTTTCTATTCCACTTATTATTATTATTTATATTTATTTCCCATAATAATGTAATAACACAATAATCATATTTATTCTGAGATTTTATTGGGATTATAGTACAACGATATCCTTCTTTTTACCCATCCTACAAAAAATGATTATCCCCAGGCATGTGTTTGTATGACTTACCGTCTTCACACCGTGGTGTAATTTTTTTACATTGATAATTTATTAGGATGGGTATCATTATATATATAATGATTAAGATAACAAAAATTACATATTATTTATTATTTATAATTAATATACAATTGAATTATTTTCCCTTTTTAGAGACAAGGAAATAACAATATCGGTCGCAATTTATATGACTTACCATCTCCATGACATGATGTGATTCAGCCTCCACACGAACAACTAAAATGTTATTATAAAAATGTATATAATTAATAAATATGAAATATATTATGTAATAATTAACTTTTATTAATATATATAAACAACTATTTTATTTACCCTTTTCCATTCAATACAATAAAAAATGGAATCGACGTTCATTCTTACGTACTGACTTCCATCTCTAGGAATGGTGAATTCCATTTCTTATATCTAAAATGAATTTATATTTATATACTAAATATATATGATATATAAATCATGTGTTTTATTGTTTAAGTATCTAAACAAGGATCTATGTAATACAATCAAGAATTGGAAGTTAAAAGACAAGCGATAAACAAATGTATTATAACCCAAAATATTATTTTAACATGAAACTGTTAATAAATTCGAAATATAATGTATAAAATAATTATATATCATATTATAAATTTAATTATGGTCCTTTTAAATGTAAAAAAAAATGTAAATCAATTATTAAAGAGGTTAAAATATGATCATCCAAAAGTAAATACATGGTAAGAGAATATGCCTCAATATCCTTTCATTTATGAATAGTTTGATGTCATACACACATCTTAATTTATGAGTAGTATATAAAACCCATTTTACATTTCATATATTTAAATTACTTAAAATAAATGTATTTAATATTTTTATAAACATTAATATTTCATTGGAATTAAGATTTAAATGTTAAAAGTGGCATGGAATTCTTTGAATGGTTATAGAAATATTCCTTTTTCTATTTAAATATTGTTGATATTGTTTTACATATTTATTTATAGGGATATATGAGTATTATAAACTAAATATTATGCCTTTTTTATTTTCATTAAAATGATTTCAAAAATAAATCATTTTATGGTTATATTCTTGTGTAAATTTCATAATCTCGTTATTAATTATTTATTTTTATATGAAAGTATCTACAATGTAATATTTATAATCTATGAAAATGTTTCCAAAATAAATTATTTCCAAAATATTCTTATTATTCTTATACAATAGGTTAATGCCACTTTTTCTAATGTTTGGAATTTTATATATTTTTTGAATTGAATCATTCTGTCATTTTAAAACAAGGTAATTTATAAACTATTCAATAAAATAAGGATGTAATGTTAATTTTTAATATTTTACAGAATGATTGAAGATTCTATTAGAATCATAATGGATTATTTTCATTAAAAAGCAGTTTTTTAAGAAAAACCCCCTTTTAAAACAAATAAAATAGAAAATTAATATTTCTCCAAAGAAATTATTATGGTTTTTTTATTAATTTTATCAATATTAACATCCTTCGTTGAATTTTATGATAATTTGAGGATAATTTCCTATGATACAATCTACCATTTTATATTTATGTTCCTACGAATTATTGACTATCGATGTTCAATTATGATTCCATTCATGGTATATGGTTAATGTATTAACATTTCATATGATAGTTTTAATATAATTCATTAAGATAGTTATGTTTCCCCCATTTTAATATGATGAAGAAAATGGACATAGTATGTAATGGGTTGGGGCTGTTTAATGAAATCCCTTTGATTTATTGGTAGGTCTAATGACAAAAACTAGTTTGATTTTTTACAAATGTGTTAACCATTTCTATATATTATTGGAGGGAGGTCTTGATGGTGTGGTTATGATGTCCAATGTAATGAATTCCTGAATTTTGAGATTATATATTAATATTACATGGGATTTTTCAACTAGTTTTATATCCATCTAAATGTTGATATGGAATTTTTGATTTATTTTTTTCATATTATGCACTTGATTATTCATCAATGTCTTGTATTTCTGTCTTATTCCTCTCCTTAAAAGTTTGTTCTTATTTATGATATATTATCCTATATTTTTTACCCTTATTGATATTTTTAGATCATCCCTTTATAATGTTTTATTTCACCTATGTTTCCAATTCGATTATTGTAACTGATTATTTCGTTTATCATATGATAATCATGATGTTCAATTAATTCTCTATGTTTTTTATTAAATATTTAATTTTAATTTTATATTTATGTATATGATCTATATTCAAAATCTATTAATGTAAAGACCCTTAATTTCCATGGGAATGTTTATCTTAAATACATGGAATTTTTTCGAGTCCGCATGATTTTACGGCGCATGATTCCTTCACTCGATGTGCCGGGAAAAAATTTCGGATGTTTTGTTTGGGTACATTCTGTAAACATACGAGCGGGTTTTTATAACATTTAAACTAGTGCACGGAATTTAAATCTGAGGGAATCGTTGAACTCGCAGCGCCGATATTCTCTTAAGAAGACTATCACTTCGACGACAGTGGGTCGACGTTAAAAGATAGTTGTTGGGTTTTTTGAGAATGAATTAAATAAAAATAAAGTGTGTATCTTAATTTTTATTTGTTGGTTAAAATATCCACATGGAAGTTGGAGGTGGGACGAGCACGCGTTAACCTCCCATAAGAGGTTATGGTAGTGGGGCCCACTTGAACCTATCCTCCCGCTAGTGGTTATGACGTGTGGACCACACGGGACTAAACCCCCTATTAATCGTGGGAGAGGAAAACCTCTCAACTCCTTTCATTAATGAGGTTGAGTATCTCCACACCCCCTCCTTTATTGGTGCCAACTCCCCTGATTTAATGGTTCCAAATTCTCCACATTAATAAAGGGGGAACCAAATTAATTATTTCATAATTTTTAATTTTGTGCCAACAAATCAAATAATAGATTAGAAAAATATATTATTAATTTTGGTTGGTATTGTTCATTTTGGTGGAAGGTTTGAGAGAAGGATTATTTGAAGATTGCTCCCAATGAAGAATGCCTTCGACTACAACGAAAGCTAACCTTCTTCGACTTCTTCCTCAAAGGTTCTACAGATGTGGGACATATTCAACAGACCTTCCCTCTACATCATCATCAACGAGACGACATGTGATCTCATAATTTGAAGTTTGCGGCAGACGCGACGAACGATGATCACCTTCATCTTCTTCCCACGACTTCATCGGCGATCAACAAACAAAGGTAGGGTTCGTTTTCTTTTTTGTTCAATGTTCATCATTTCATTCAAAACCAAGAACAAGGATATGTTTCCGTTGACAGGTGAGTTTTTGTTCATCGTTCTACTACCTTGAAGTACTGATTTTTATCACCCTAATTGCGGAGGGTGTGAGCCAAACAAACATTGCCTGAATCCCTCTGTCCACCTCTTTTATGATGATCTACAAAATGCCGATGAAGCAATGAGGAGAAGAAGGCAGGGAAGACAAGGGTCGTGGTACATGCAGCCTCCGTGATCGGTGCCACCCCCGCGACGACCCGCACGGCCTCCGGCTGAACCGGCCCCAACCGATCCCCACCTACCGTGCCGCTCGTAGAGCCAATCCGCAACCCCGAGCGGACCTATCTGCCGGATGGCCTGTCCGACCCCTTCCAGCCTTCGTGGTGCCCTACCCGGCCACCCCACAGTCCTGTCGAGCACCCTGCCCCACTGCCCCACCGGCCTGCCCGGCCGCCTCCCGACAGCCTTCCGGCCGGCCGAGCCGCCTTCCGTCCTTGATGCACCCTTCCCAACCACCCACTGGCCCACCAGCCTGTCTGCATGGTGGCCTGCCATACTGGCTGCGCCCCACCGACCTACCCACCTGCCTCTCATGTTTCCAACCAAACCGCCTCGGCCCGCACGCCACACATGCCCCGTGCCTTTCGAGTCATGTCGCTCGTGGTGCTGGACGAACCTATCTCGGACAACTGGTCAAAGAGGTCGAGCCGCACCCCACACGCTCTGGGTTGAACCGGCCACAAGCTCCGGACGAACCGGCCACGAGCTCAGCCCAAACCACACATGCGGCCCGCTGGGTGGGGCCCATCGGGATGGGCCGAGCCCAACAGTTCGGCCCACCCAATTTGTCGGGCCAGACCCAATAGGTCTAACCATGTACACCATGATCGGTTCAGCCTAGCCTCGGTTGGACACGGTCAATCTGGCCGGGTCGGACTAGACCCAGGCCTACAACCGACCCTTTAATTTCTTTCTCCATATCATTGGCACCAGACATCGGTTTGACGTACCATCAACGACACTGGTAATCATTGAGCATGATGGTCCCTCGAGTACAGCCCACTAGAGTTTGGGGTATAGTTGATATATGGTCAGGTTGGATCAGGAACGAATCCAACTGGGCCCTTAGGACTAAAATGCTAATAACTCACAGACTGGGTGTCCGATTGATGCACTGTCAGTTGCGTTAAGACAATTATGACATGGCAGACCATTGGGATACTTTTTCATGGGACTTTGCGACAGTTTGTGTTTTGATATGTAGCTTGTGGTGTGGATCCTTCTGGTGATGAGTGTGTAGAGTTCGGAGACCTAATAGCATATTGAGACCTGACGACTACTGACTGTTTCGACATAGAGTGAATTGACTAGCCTTGTGGGGCGCGCCTTGTTGTGGCAGAAGACCCATAGTGGGGAGCACCTTGGTGTCATGGTAGACGCACAGTACACGACATGAAGAGTATCTCAGCAGGCTATGAGGGGGAGTGTCTTGGTGACGTGGAAGACCCACAGTGGGGAGTTCCTTGGGTACTTAAAAGACCCACAGTACTCAACAATAGCAGTACCTCAACAGTCCAAGGATAGTGGGAAGTTCTTTTGTGTCTTGGCAGGCCCACTTTTCTCGATAGAGGAGGAGTCCTCCAGCAGCCGTGGTTTTGATAATGTGAATAAAAGTAATGTTTGAGATGAGTCAGTAACTTATATTTTCACTTCAATATTGAGATGGTTTACTTGATAACCTAGGTATTTGTATGACAATATACCTATGTATTGCTATCTATTGATTTAGTAATTTTTTTTATCCTTGTTGGATTTTGTGAGACCTTGAGGGTCTCAGGTTCCCTACTATGTATCGTTATACTCACCCCTACAAGTGCTTTGCCCGAACCTAGTTCTGTTGGTTACAGATGACGGGCAATGCTGACTGAGTCTGAGAGTATTAGGACTTGGCAGGACCCGGAGGTGGACCATATGATGTGTCGGTACATGGATGATACTAACAGATGTGGAGTACTGGGGATGCTATCTGTACCTACCCTTCAGCTAGTATCCATGTTGAATGACCTCAGAGCTACTTTTCACCTTTCAGTTATTTTGTCATTTTCTGTTTTAGATGTACAATATAGTTGGTCTTGTATTTCCAACCCCTTTACATTTAAGAACTCCCTTGTTATATAGTTTTATTTAGTGTTTTTAATGCAGCTGTGATCTGTTTTGTGTCTCTTTACAGTTATAAAGACATTGCCTTCCCAAATTTAGGGAATTACACCCTTCGGGATAGTCTCCAACCCCTGGCCTATGGATGGCGGGCTTGGGGTAGTCACGACACAGGCCCGAGATGACGAGTCGTGACAAATATGTATCATAGGATTCGCTTCTACGACAGAACATAGGAATATGATCTTTTTAGTGATGCAATAGTGTTAAAGGTACTGAGTGTTGTTTTTTGTTCATAGAGTCCTATGTTGGTGTGGTGGCTGACGTATCCATACACTAGGACCCTGACTACTGATTTCCGACTCAGTGCCCAAAAACACTAATTGCGTGTGTGTTTTAAGAAGTTTTATTTAAGTTAGCTCAACCAGGTCAACTCACTAGGTATAATCTTTTGACCATGTCGCATATGTTTATTTTAGAATGCCTCCCCATAGAGAACTAGCTGGAGTCCCTAGATTTGTATGGAGAGAATGCCCACCGAGTGATGACGCCTCTGTCCAGTGACCTTTTCCAGCAGAGGAACCATCGGTACCACTCCCGTTGGGCCACCGATGCCACCAGCCCCAGCAGTAGTCAATGAATTCCTCTTGAGCAAGTTTCGCAAGTTCTAGTTCTAGAGGCCACCCAGGTTCAGAGAGATTTTGACCCACATGCAGCTGAGGAATGGCTGGAGGCTATTGTGGGAGTTTTCCGTCTTGTAGGGACACCACCCGACCTGATGGTGATTCTTGCTCCTAGCCTTCAATAGGTTGTAGCATGCAGATGGTGGAGCCTGATTTTCTAGGTGAATGACAAGGCGACTCTTCTTTGGGTATGCTTCGAGATCCTGTTTCGGGTGGATTTTTTCCCAGCAACCTTGCGTGTAGGGAGGATATAGGAGCTACATCATTTAAAGCATGGAATCATGATGGTGGAACAGAACTCAGCGAGGTTGACCAAGCTCTCGCGCTGCTCCACCGATATGGTTCGGGACCCAATCATCAGGGCCCAAACCTTCGATCAGGGACTCATATGGGAGATAGCTCTGATGATCTCACTCAGCATCCCAACACAGGTTGGGGTGCTGGAAAGAGCCCTCCTAGTGGAGAGTTTCCTTGCACTACTTGTCGATACGTAGCAGATTGTTCTGTTGATGTAAGAAGAAATATGTCATAGAGGTCCAAGATATCCAGAACTAGGAGTGGACGACCACATGATGAAAGATATGTTGTCTGTGGAACTGGAGATAGAGCCTAACATGGCAGCGGCGGGCAGTGCTACTCATGCAGCAGGCATGGTCACATGGCTTGTGATTGTTCGACCCATCGTTCTGATTAACAGAAGATGGTCGAAGGACCGCCCAGGCAGAGACATCGATTCGATCGAGTCTGTACACAAGAAGTAGGAGGACATAGAAGAGGAGTTGGCATTGCATCTGGTGGTGCATGATGATTCGAGGTGCTGCCACCACCACCACCAGGAGTTCTACCCCGACCATAGGGAGCAGGTGGACAGGGGAGAGCTCAGTTGTCGGCAGTTGAGACCTATGATCACGACAATTCAGAGATGATACGAGGTACTATCTATATGTATTCCACATTAGCTACATTTTTTATATACAGCGGTTCCAACCACGCTTTCATTGCCACTACCCTCGTTCGGAGCTCGAAGATTCCAACGGAGCCATTGGCTCAATCCTTACAACTAGAGACTAATATGGGAGTAGATTAGTTGATTACTTCCTAGTGTCGGTAATGTGATATTACTCTAGGAGGCAAGAGCTTCAGCTGGGATCTCCTACTAGCGACATCGAGGCCTTACGACGTCATCTTGGTTATGTACTGGTTATCTACAATCCATGCTCAGGTTGACATAATTAGGCACAATGCTTGGTGTGTCTGCACGTATGGGACCAAGATTACCTTCACCGATTAGAGGGGAGTCTTTGCAGCATAGAATAGACTAACTTGGAGGAGGGTGCAACCGATCGCTCATCAGTTGGCCTAAAATACCCTCAGATAAATTGATGTTGAGTGTCCGAGCTATCCTATAGTGCTGGACCAGTACGTAGACATTTTTCCTGAAGATGTTCCATGACTACCTCCTCATAGGGAGCTAGAATTCCACTATTATTTATACCCCAGGACAAAATTGATAACTACACCAACATATCGCATGGCTCCCGCGGAGCTACGTGATCTATGGGACCAACAAGAGGACTTGCAGGGGACGAGATTCATCTGACCCAGTGTTTCTTCCTAGGCAGCCCTGATTCTGTTCGCCAAGAAGGTGGCTGGAATCTTGAGGCTTTGTGTCATCTACCGTTTCCTAAACTAGGTGACCGTGAAGAACATGTACCCACTCCCAAGGATTGATGTCATCTTTGATCTATTTAAGGGAGCACAATGGTTATTTAAGAGAGACCACAAATCAGGCTATCACCAAATTAGAGTTCAAGATGAGGATGTGTAGAAGACGGCTTTCAAATGTTGGTATGGACACTACGAGTTATTTTTTATGCCTTTCGGTGTATCCAATGATCTAGTAGTGTTCATGGGGATCATGAACGGGATATTCCAGCCATACCTCGGTCGCTTGGTCATATTCGTCATCGATGACATTCTGATCTACTCTGCTTCTAAGGAGGAGCATGACTACATGTTGTGGGTAGTTCTGGATACACTCCGAGAGCACCGACTTTATGGTAAGCTCTCGATGTGCCAATTTTGCATTTGAGAAGTTAACATCTTGGAACACATCATCTCGAAGGCTGGATTTACAGTGGATCCAGTGAATATTGTGGCGGTACATGCTTGGAATCCAACAAAAAGTGTGATGGAGGTAAAAAGTTTTATGGGTTTGGGTGGTTACTACCGGAGGTTTGTTCCAGACATCTCTAGAGTTTCAGCATCACTATCAGCCTTGATGTAGAAGTAGAAACCCTTCATGTGGTCATAGAGATGCCAGAAGAGCATTAAGGATATGAGTTAGAGGCTGACGAGTGCCCCCCCCCCATCATGAGGATTCCATAGGAAGGTGTAGGGTACGTAGTCTACTACGACACTTGAGGGACCAGACTCAGGTGTGTCCTAATGTAGGATCGAGGAGTGATCGCATATGGTTCTCGACAGCTAAGACAACACTAAAAAAACTAAACTACCCATGACCTGGAGTTAGCAGCAGTGGTCTATTCCTTGAAGATATGAAAAAACTATCTAATGGGTGAACGTTTTACCATGTACTCTGACCACAAGAGTCTCATGTATATCTTATCTCAGATGTACATGAACATGAGATAGTGGCGATGGCTCTAGTTCCTCCAGGACTATGTCTTTGAGATATTATATACTATTTGATAGGGGAGCATTGTAGCAAATGCACACATCAAGATATTTGGTATACAGTTTCAAGGTGAGACAATAGATCAGGTAGCTGCTTTGCAGATATACTTTGTGGATAGAGATGGAGCATCTTTCCTTCTGTCCCTTACAGTCACTTCCCCACTTCATCAGCGAGTCATGGAGGCACAGTATGGGGATGTTTACTACGAGACATGACTTGATCTGATATCCATAGGGCAGAAACCTAATGAATTTTTTAAAGGTGGGGTGAACGTCATCCTCTTCAGAGGATGTACTATGGTACCAATGTCATTTTAGGATGATGTTTTGAGGGAGTTCCACAAATCCACTTTAGCGATACATCTAGGAGTGGAGAAGATATTCCAGGACCTTAGACAACAACACGTGTGTCTAGGTATGAATAATTCAATGGAAATGTTTGTCTCTCGATGCCTCACTTGTTAGCAAGTGAAGGTGGGGCACCTGGTACTTATAGGTATGGTTCAGCCTTTAGAGGTCCTAGAGTGGAAGTGGAATGGGATATCCTTGGACTTTATGACAAGACGTCCACGTACATCTTGGGTCACGACTCAATTTCGGTGATCGTTGATCGAATCCCCAAGTCAGACCACTTCATACTTATCAGAGAGCAGGGTTCAGTAGAGAGCTTAGGATGCATCTAAGTGAAAGAGATTGTGAGATACATTGATTACCTTATTCTATTGTCTAGTATATTGATGCATGGTTTGTTTCCCATTTATAAAAGGGGTTGCTGGAGGCATTCAAGACATAGCTTCATCTGAGCACCGCCTTCCATCCTCAGACGGATGGCCAAACTGTGTGGACCATTCAGACCCTCTAGGACATGCTGCGTGCTTGTGTCCTTGACTTCAATCATAGTTGGGAGGATCGCTTACCTTTGGTGGAGTTTTCATACAACAATAACTATCACTATACCATAGGAATGAAACCTTTTGGGGAATTAATTAGACGACCTTTCAAATCACCTTTTTGATGGACTGACCCGGGGGAGTCAACACTAGTGGGACCAAAGATGATACATGCTACTACGGAGAAGCTTCAGATCATCCTAGAGTGGATGAAGAATGCATAGAGCAGAAAAAAGTCATATATTGAATGGAGACAAAGACCTATGGAATTTGAGGATGATGACCAAGTCTTTCTATGGGTCTGACCTCTATGTGGACTACGAAGATTTGGATAAGGTGGCAAGTTATCTCTGAGTTTCATTGGACCTTTTCATGTCCTCATCAGAGTTGGTTAGGTGGCTTAATCTTTATCTCTTCCACCTCAGTTGCATTGGGTGCACGACGTCTTCCACATATCTCAATTGAGGAGATACGTGCACGAACCTTCTCACATCATCGACCAATGAGATCTATAGGTTGACGATGTGGAGACATTCATGAAGGTTCTAGGGGAGATTGAGGATCCACAGGAGTAGCTCCTACATGGCCAGTCGATACCTCTGGTTCACATTTGTTGGCAGCAAGGGAACCTCCAGGAGAGCACATGGGAGCAGGAGGCTTAGATGTGTGCTCTATATCCCCACTTGTTCCATTAGTTCGAGTTTTAGCTTAGATGGACGTAAAGCCCTGAGGTGGGGAGTATGTAAAGACATGAAATTTCCATGGACTTTTTTTATTAAAAACATATAATTTTTACAAGTCCATGAAATTTTAGGGCACATTATTTTGAGGCCCGGTTTGCCCAGAATGAATTTCTAATGTTTTTTTGGGTACGTTCAGTAAGCGTACGAGCGGGTTTTTATAACATTTGATCTGGTGCTCGGAATTGAAATATGAGGGAAACATTGAACTCACAGTGCCGATATTCTCTTAATAAGACTATCACCTTGAAGGTAGTGGGTCAAGGATAAAAGATATTTTTTTTTGGTTTTTAGAGAATCAATTAAATAAAAATAATGTTTTTAGCTTAATATTTATCTTTTTGTTAAAACCACAACATGGGTGTTAAAGATAGGACCACCACACCTTATCCTTCCATGAGAGGTTATGGTGGTGGGGCCCACCCGAACCTAACCCCCGTGAGAGGTTATGATGTGGGGACCACAAGAGACTAAACACCCCTATTAATGGCGGGACATGAAAACATCTCAACTCCCCTCATTAATGAGGGAGAGTCTCTCCAACCCCCTCTTTTATTGGTGCCGACTCCCCTTATTTAATTGTGCTAAATCTTGCACATTAACTAAGGGGGAACCAAATTAATTAATTCACTATTTTGAATTCTATGCCACCAAATCAAATAATATATTAGCACAAAATATTATTATTTTTGGTTGGCATTATTCATTTTGGTGGCAGCTTTGAGAAAAGGATTATTGGGAGAAAGCTCCCAATGAAGAACATATTCGACTACAAAGAAGGACGACCTTGTTAGAATTCTTCCTCGTAACTTCTACAGACGTGAGATGTCATCAACCGACCTTCCCTACACATCATCATCAACGAGCTGACGCATGATCTCAAAATTGGAATAGTGCGATGGAGGCGACGAATGATAATCATCTTCATCTTCTTCCCGCTACTTCATCGGAGATCAATGAAAAAATGTAGGGGTTGTTTTCTTTTAGGTGCCATGTTCTTCATTTCATTCAAAATAAAAAACGAGGAAATGTTTCTTTTGACAGGTGAGTTGTTGTTCATCATTCTCTAACCTTGATGAACTGATTATTGTCACCCTAATCATGAATTGTGTGGGACAATATAACATGGCCCGATTCCCTCCACCGATCTATTTTCTGAAGATCTACGTCATGAAGATGAAGAAACGAGGCAACGAAGGCGGTGACGACAAAATCCAAGCTACCCGCAGCCTCCACGATATGAACTGCCCCCATGGTGAACCACACTGTCATCGGTCATACCGGCCTCGGATGAGCCCCACCGGCCGTGTCACTTGCAGATCCGAGCCATTTCCCCAAGCCAGTCTGTGCACTGTTAGCCTACTCGGCTGCGCACTGGACCACTTGGTGCCCTACCCGACGCCCTGCCGTCCTCCCTACGGCCCTGGCCGGCCACCCTCCGGCCTGCTCGGCTGTGCCGCCGGCCTCCCTAGCCGCCTTCTGGCCCGGCCGGCCGCCATCCAGCTCGCCGACCACCCTGACGCCTTGGTCGTCCCCATGTCGGCCCAGCCGCACCCTACCCGACGGCCCACCGGTCCGCCCTACGGTTTACCTGGTTGCCTACCGGCCTGGCCGCACCCTTTCAGCCTACTCGCCGGCCTGCCTGGCCGCCTCCCGTGCTCCTGGCCGATCTATGCTAGCTCGCGAGCTCCACACGCCCTGTGCCGCCCGAGTCGTGCCCTTCGCGGCGCTGGCCGAACTGGTCTCATCCAACAAGACTGAGATTCCGAGTAACACCCCATGCACTCCGAGACAAACCAACCCTATTCCTGGGCCGAACCGGCCCCATGCCTGGGCCAAGCCTCCCATGTGGCCTATTGGGCGTGGCCGAGCAGGCCGGGCCAAACCTATCAGGCTACCCGCCTAATAGGCCAGGCCAGAACCAACATGTGTGAACAGGTTGACCCATACTAGGTAGGTCTAGACTTTTAAGGACCGAGTCGGTCCGACCAGGTCAGACGGGACCCAGACCCACTACCGACCCTTTACATTTTGGGGCCATATCTTTGGCACCGGACGTCCATTTTACGAACCGTCAGTGGCGATGGTAATGATGTGTCATGATGGTCCCTTGAGTATATCCCACTAGAGTTTGGGGTATAGTTGAGATACGATCTAGTTGGATCGTGCACGAAGTCAACCGGGCCCCTGTGAAAAGGCTAATAACTCACAGAACGAGCGTCCAATTGATGTGTCGTCTTTTTCATTGAGAACCCTATGACATGGTGGACAATTGAGATACTTCATCGTGGGAATTAATTATAGTTTGATTTTTGACCATTAGCCCATGGAGAGGATCCTTCTAGTGACGAGTGAGCAGAGTGGAGAGACCTAGTTGTTGGCCGAGACCTGACGACTACTGACTGTTTCGACTCGGCGTGACTCAACTAGCCCATTTTGGAGCGCCTTGGTGTCATGGAAGACCCATAGTGGGAGCAACTTGGTGTCGCGGAAGACCCACTGTACTCGGAAGGAGGAGTACCTCAATAGGATACAAGGGGGATCACCTTGGTGACGCGGCAGACCCACGGTGGGGAGCTCCTTTGTGACGCAACAGACCCATGGTACTCCATAGGAAGAGTACCACACCAGTCCATGGTAATTGGGAAGCACCTTGGTGTTGCGGCATACCCACTGTACTCGATAGAGGAAGAGTATTCCAGTATCCATTATTTTGATATTATGAATAAAAATCATGGTTGATCTGAGTTAGTAACATAAGTGTTTACCACATGATTGATATGGATTACATGATAACTTAGGTATATGTATGTGAAAATACCTATGTAGGGTTATCTGTTGATTTCATAATTTTTTGTTTATCCTCTTGGATTTTGTGAGACCTTGAGTTTATTAGGGTCCCTACTGAGTATCATTATACTCACCGCTAAACGAGGTATGCCTGCACCACATTGTGTTGGTTGCAGATGATAGACAGCGCTGACTGAGGCTGAGAGTACTAGGACTGGATGGTACTCGGAGGAGGACCATATGACGTATCCGTACAAGGAGGAGACTGACAGACATGTAGTGCTGAGGAGGCTATCTTTACCTACCCATTAGGTAGGATCCATGGTGGATGATCCAGGAGCTGTTTTTAACCTTTCAACTATTTTTTACTTTTCAGTTGTACTTGTACTTTACAATTGGGCTTGTATTTCTGGCCCCCTTACTATTCAACTCTTTCTTGTTATAAATTTGTACATAGTGTTTTGTATATAGGTATGTGCTCTATTGTGTGTGTTTAAATTTATAAAGGCAATTCCATCCAAGATTTAGTGAATTACACTTTTTGTGCTAGTCGCCATCCCATAGCCTATAGAAGGAGGGATTTGGGTAGTCGCGACACAAGCCCCGGGGGATTGGTCATTATAGTTATTCTAATTGGTTATTTGGGATTTGAAATGTATATCTATGATGTTGTAATAATATAACACAATATAATCAGTCTACTGGGGATTGGTTCATTATATATTGTATCAGATCATGTTTAGTAGAAACCGTGAAAACTATAATTGGAAAATATATATTAGGAAACATAACCTAAAGATATACATTAAGGATAACTATTTAATAATATCCTATAATTTTAGTAAGATATAAATTATGAGGTTAATCCTATAAAATACATTATTTTCTCAATACTGCAAGTGGATTTGGTTTTGGCATAGATGTAATAAGGTGAAATAACTCAGAAAAGGTGTTCCATGCCTTCCTCGGGGAATCCTATTACACGAAAACAGGATTTAATATTCACTCTATATGACACACCCAAGGCATATTCACAAAATAAATCACAGTTTATTTTAGAAACATTATGAAGTATTTATAAGAAAATAACTATCAAAATGAAAAATGATTATGACATTAGATATGCATAAAAGTATCAATTTAAGTTTACTATTCTATATTTAATAGGATTATCAATTATTATATGATATATCATAGTGAATATTTTTTATTTACAAATGAATCCTAGATGGAGGAATTTTAACCTCACTGATGCATATAATAATAAGAAGGATCATAAAATTCATGATCTTATGCCAATACTTCAAAGTAAAAAAGTCTCCCATGAATTCTAACCACATGAGGACATACTATCCCGTGATAACGATTTTGGTAAGATTTATCCAATCCCAATGGATTCAAAATATTTCATGAAAAGAAGTTGATGGTAGGTCAAAACATTAAAAAATTAAAGATTTGAAATATGTATTTTACCACAAGTGATAATTGTGGAAATAAACACCATGAAAGAAACTTAAAGGAAATGAGTGTTTCTTATAAGTGTGTATAAAATGCCACCATATACGTGATTGTAAGTGAAATAAAGATTATTTCTATGTTAAATGATTCAACTTAATGTTGATGGGACACTATGAAAATAAATTTCACATTCATTAATGAAATATACCACAAAGTGGCGAATGGATCATATTAAATACTATTATACTACCTCAGAAGAAGATGAATGATTAACATCCTTTTGTTTATATTCAATAACAATGTCATTTGAGTATTTTTCAACATTTTACTGATTATAATGATTATGGAATATATTAGTATTGCACTATAGTATTTTGTATTAAGGATTTGAGATTTTATGTTGACTGGAACAATGAAAAGTGATTTTAAATAAAGTTAAACATTGTCTAAAACAGATGGGTAATATAAATATAACCCAAAATATATTCATGATGCTAGGTTTGTGATGTTTCAATAATGATATGAGTGATTTGGATATAGTAATTTGGATAGTAATAACTACCATGGATCTAATTATTTTTCCATTGAAAAGTGTTTTATGCTTCCATTGATTGACTTTACTATGTTTTTTTAATTTCAATATTATAACCAATAATCTATGGAAGAAGGAAACATGTATTTTTTCAAAAAAAAATCTAATTTGAATAGAATACATGATGAAGGTATCCATATGTATAAAATGTTAAAGAAAATAGTTGCTTCATATATTGAAATGATTAATGATGAGTTTATTTTGTAAAAAAATAAATTTATGGAACGGTTGAAGTTGACCATTGAACAAAATTTTAGATATTATCCCCATATGATACATTTTTTTCTAATAGATATGTGGAAATAATTCAAGGAATAATAAAAGGAAAATATTTTCCCTTTCCACCAATGTTTGTCTATTCAGGAGCCAATGTTTGGGATGACCTTTATATTTCTATTTCACTCTTATTAATATTATATTTTATTAACCAAACACTCAATGTTGTATTTACACAAAGGTAATTTATAGAATCATAATTTTAATTTTTCGAATATCAACATCAAGGTATGAGGATGAAATTAATTTAAATTGGGGAGAATATATCACCCCATGATTTTTCAATAGTTTTTATTGTTAAATAAAATCATTAACATACATTGTACGCAACACCGATTTGGCATGTGTCATATATGTAACTGGGTATCTATGAAAGGAAACATTAATATTATAACTATTTAAAAAATATAATTATAACATAGCCACTAAATGTAGTACATATAAAAGTATAGATAAATCATATTTATAATAACATGTATAATTTATTGTGACATTTTTATTTTTTTAGAAATATTATTTTCTAAAAAGAATTTCTTTTATATTAATCTTGGAATAATAATAAAATTAATATTAAACTCTATTTGAAATTAAATTTGATAAAAAATATTTTTTCCTATATAATGTCAATATTATCTTTGGGTGATTTTATAGTATTTTTCTAAGAAGTTTTATTTTTTGATGAATATTGGAAAATATTACATTGTAGTTCAAAAATTCATTTTTCAGTAAAATAATTATTATAAATGAAAATGTATTTTAATGACATAATAGATCATTTATAAATATATTAATCCTACCTATGTAATTGGAATATTTTTTATAAAAAATTGTGTATAAAAACATATTGAACATTTTAATGTTTCTGTTACCCACCTTCAGGCCACGTCTCCATGATTGACAATAAATTTCATTTTCATCTTACATGAAATTAATTTTAAAAAATTGGCATAAGCATTTGTGATACTTCTTATATTTATATTCCAATAAGATCAACATCATTTTTAGTAATTATTATCTTTAAAAACTTTTTACCATGGTTAAGGGTAAATCTTGTTAATATGGTTATAGAAGTAAAAAATAATATTATAATGTTACACTAAAACTTTTCCAAATTTCATTTAATTATTAATATTCAACTAATATAATCTTTAGGTAAAAATTATCTTATATTTTTCCACTTGGGTAAGAATATGACATATAATTTAATTTATTTAATGATTAGTTAAAAATATCATTCACATATTATATATACTAAATTATTTTTAGAATTGGGTTGTGCATAAAGAAAAATTAGACTCTAAATAGTAATTTGAAATATAATAAAATTATCTTCATCATGATATTTTATTTTTAATTTATAGAGAAAAACTAGTTATATTTAAGGCTTCCAAAATATTTATACATTAATTTGATTGATTAAAAGTAATATAAAATGTATGATACTAAAAATATTAGAAAAATATAATTTGAAATAATTAATGACATAAATTAATTTTATAGATAACATAGACATATTGGATATATATATATATGAATAGTTTTATGTCAATTTTATGATATTTTTATGATATTTTTAGGAAGTTAAATAATTAATAGTATCATAATTGAAAATTTAATACTTTCAAATAAATAGTTTTTTATAAAATGATATAAAATTAAAAATATATAAAATTCAGACAAATAATTATAATAAGGTTAAATATTACATAAATGATCCACTTGGGTATCTTTTGGGAATTTATAGTATCTATATTAACCATAAAGAGTAACCCACCAAATTGTCATGGTATGAGTTAAAGGGTTTAACTACTGGTTAATTCAAAAAGATAAGGTTAATTTTATGACATAAACCTATCTAAGAATAGTTAGTTGATATTATATATAACCATAAAATTCTCATATTAGACATAATTAAATTTGGATCTATTTTAAAAATAAAATCAATGTATATTAATTTAATATTTAGAGTGCTTGCAAGAGTTCCCCTCACCTCTATTATAAAAAGGCACATACATCCTCACATACTCCCGCAACAATGATACTTTTTAATAGACCAAAACCTACACAATTATATCAAAAGAATAGATATTTTATTGATATATATTTATTCTATAAAGACAATCCCATGTGTCCCTAAGAGGAGATCCAACGATTGTTCACCAAAGAAGAGGTAATAGTTTTACAAATTCTGTGGAATTTATTTTTTTCTTCATCTTAAAATTTATTTTTTGTTCACATAAACACGTAAAAAGTAATTTTTACTCTATATAATATGATGCTAATACTATTATTATAAAACCATATTTTTCTTTTATCTCTCTTATAGAAAATAATATCACCGTGTGTGCATATAGAAGATTTTCATTCTCTACACCATGGGGTAATGTGGTTTGATAACTCTTTTATTTTTATGTTAATAATGTTGAATATAATGTATATAAATATCAAAAATGACATGATATTGATTCTATTTAATTAATATAACATATAATTCACCTCTCTTTTATCAATGAGGGAATGATACAATCCCTTGGGTGTACATAAAACATATTATATCCATGACACATTTGGATTCAATCTCCAGGTTAATAATTCAATATTTAATAAAAAATGTATTTAATTAATAAATATTAAATAAATTAAAAAATAATTAAAAAATAATATATATTTCAGTTACCATCTTTCATTCAATAAGTTAAGAAATTGAAAATAACATTCATACATATGTACAAAGTACAGTCCCCATGAATAGTGTATTCCATTTAATGTACCAATAATATATATATATAGATATACTAAATATTTATGATATATAAGTCATATTTTACAATATTTTAGAATTTAAATCATTTTCAATGTAATATGGTCAGTAATAAAATGTCAAAACATATTCGATAATCTCAGAAGTTATTCACCAAAATGTTGTTCTATAATTGAATTGTTAATAAATGGGTAATATAAAGTCATAAATGAATCATATATTATATTATATATATAATTATGTTTTTGGTATATGATAATATCATTTTAAAACCCATTATACATTACATTAAACGAAATCCTTCCAAAAATAAATGCAAGGTAATGAACATCATGTCAATATCATTTCATTAAGGAATAGATTGTTATTATACACCCCCTAAGATTATGTGGTGAATATAAATCACCTTTTACATATCATATAATTAAGTAGTTTTTTATATTGTTATATAATATCTTGTTAAACATTATTTTTTATTTGGTTTTCTGAGTTAAATGTTCAATATGGTATGGGAAGCACTGAATATTTAAATAAATAATATTTTCTCAATTTCAATATTCATTATATATTTTTTTACATATTTATATATATGGATAAAAAAGGATTATAAATTAAATTTTATGTATATTTTTAATTTTATTAATTTTATATCAAAAGGAATCGTTTTATGGTTTTATGAAAGGGTTAATTTCATAAACTAATTATTATCAGATGTTATTTATGCATATGTATATATAGAAGAATATTTATCATCCATGTCCTTGTTTTTTAATAAAATTATTTCTAAATATTCTTATTATTAATAAAAATTTGTTAAAGTCATTTGACACATATTTTAATAATTATAAAATTCATTGAATTTAATCATAATTGCATATTCAATGGAGGAAAATTATTAAAATTTATAAAAAAGAAAAAGGAATGTATTGTTTTAACTTATATGGAATGAGAAAATATTCTTTTATAATATTACATATTTTTTTCACTAAAAATATTTTTTTTAAAAAATTGAGTTCCCCATTTAAAGAAAAATGAATCCAAAAAGTGGTATTTCTTTTAATATATTTTTTATGGTAATATAAGATTATTTTTATTTATTTGAACGTCTATTGTTGGATTTTATGCTTCATTGGGAATAATTTATTATAATAAAAGCTAAATTATTATATTCAATCAATTATGATATGATCGACTGTGGATTTTCTATATTTACAAAACTAATAGATTACAAATAACATATTAACATTTCGTGTGCTATTTTTAATATAAATGTTTTGGTTATTTATGTTTCTACCTTTTTATAGTAAGAATGAATTGTACATAGTAAGTGGTGGTTTGGGGATTATTTAATGAAATCCCTATGGGTTGGTTACTGATTAATTAAATCCCCTTGATGCATCGATAGGTCTCCAGAGACAATCTATCATGGGTTTCAAGGAACATATTACATGTTTAAGTGTAGTCTTAGAATGAGGCCTTGATGGTATAGTTTTGATGTCTAACATTATGCATTCCCTTATTATGATATTATATATTAATATTACATGAGATTATTCAACAATTATAATATGCAGTAAATGTTTGTGTGGATATATTTTATTTATTCTTATCATATTATACTATATATTATGCTAAAAAATATTGTGCTTCAATTTTATACCATTCCTTAATTTTTTTACTATTTATTAAATATTCCACTATATTTTTTACCCATACTAAGAATTTAATCTCACCAATTTATTTTTTTTAATTTTCCCAAGGTTTCTCTAAAGATTATTATAACTGATAATCAAGGTTATGATATGTGAATCCTGATTTTTAAAGGATTATCATTTTTGTAGTTTAGATTTTTAATTGTAATGTAATGTTTACATATGTAATATATTTTTCAGGACATCTAAATTGTTTGGTTTTGTCGGATTCGACACTTTTATCTATGCCAATATAATAAAGTAACATAGCTACTTTGTGCTTCTAGGTTCGGGGTCCTTACACATCATCTGATGTGGGATTGTATTAGATCATTTCAACCATGTGATCAATAGAAGGAAAATCCAATATCCTATTTTAGAAATTTGTGGGATGTATCATTCCTTTGTTTTTTGGTAGAGACTCAATAAATAATCCATCATCTCTAAGAATACATTAGATTTAATAATTTTTACAACATATAAAACCCAAACAAATTCATGCTCCATCAATTCAAGAATCACATCAATCATCACTATTAGATTTGTTTCTAATAAAAAAATTCATTCAAGTCAATGCATTTTAGTCCCACCAATTGAAAATTAATTCATTAGGAAATATATTTTCATTCCCTTTCGACATAGTAGTGTCATCATTCAAGATCAAGTCCCCATTTTTTGGGTTACACCATTTGAAATAAAAATATTATCATAATGGACTCCCTCATTATGATTTCTCTTCATCTACTTGTTTTTATTGGGATTATTTTAAAACAAATATCAACCATATAATATTTCTATTTCCCTTTGAGTGATCCAATAATATCCCTAATTAGATAAAAATTTTAGTAAGACTCTCTTATCAATTATTTCATTGAAATATATGAATAATAGAACATCATAACATCATATAGACAAGAAATCTATATATAATATCATTAAAATATGATATAAAAAGAAAATTTATTTTCATTGGGGAATTAAATATCTATTTTTAGAATGATTTTTGAAATATTACATTACATTAGTAATGAATTAAAATTGTTTCAGATGAAGGTTTGTTTTATATATAATATGTTACAATACCTATCCTCTATTTATTCATTTTATTATATTTCTTCATTATTATATTTATGCATTTACATTAACATAATTTTATATTTATCTTGAGAATGTTGTAAACCAAACAATCCATCTAAGGGTCGTATATTTCAAACATATCAAAAATGCACTTCATCAAATACAAATTATAATATATTAAAAAATATTCTCTAACCCACTATATATAACAGACTATAATAAAAATTTAGATTCCTCTTAGGACCAATGTAGACTACCAAGAGGGGTGGGTGTCAATCTTGGGTTGTATAATTTTTAAAAAATTAAAATTCAATATTTATCATTATATTTTGACCCTTTTAGAATATAAACACTATTTTTAGCAAGTGAATTCAGATTTCCATAACATTTAACCATGCGTCTAAATAATATTTTACTATATGGATATTCATTTTTAATATATCAAATAATTTTTCTACATGATATGTGTATGTGAGGAAATTCGATATTTAATTAAATTCATATAAATGTATTTAGGTACAGCATCCAAAATCATTTGATCGATTCTAGAACATGAAATTATTCCAATTAATTATATATTAACGTATAAAACATCAACATATGTGGTGTGTTTTGATATATATATTCACCGGAAAATATTTATTTATCATGAATCAGAATTGTTTCTTGTTAAACCCAAACACTTTGTATTTTCTTGATTTCCAACATTTCATACATGAGATTATGTATTCTATATCTGATATTTCTAAAACATGCCTAAATACTTCAAGAAACCATTATGTTGTTGATTAATCTTATTTTAATAATTTAATATTAATCTCAAGAACTTTGGTAACATAAAAATTATTATTGAAAATTTTTCTAATAACTATATATTCTTCAAACCATTTACCTTTAGTTCATCAACCAACCTTTTTTATTTTAGGATTGTTTCATAATCCAAAATCATGTGAACATGTTAATGGAGTATCAAAAACAATATAACATAAATCTTTAAATAAAAAATATTTAAGAAATTATAATAAAACATATATTTAGTTGTGAACATACATTTCACTTCATGATATCCCAAAATGTAAATTTTTTTCCTTAGACACCATCCTCAACACCTCTCATGTTTTACCATATCTTTTAACACAATAATTGTTTCATGTGGGATATATTTAAAATATACCTAGATAGATGTTAATGTATATTCAATTCCACTTTTCCTTTTACCCATTTTGAGAGAAGTTGAACTTCATATATAGTAGGTGGATACTTTTTCCATCACCCAAACATACAACTATTAACATGATATATATTATATAAACATAAAATACAAAATAGATCGTTACACTGACGGATTAATTCAACTATATATAAGATTAAATGCATATTTATGATATAAAAATTATTATTGTCCTTGAAAATAATTATTTATAAGGTGGAAAAAATCAATAAAATGAATTATTTATAGCATATTCATGATGAAATGGTATAATGAAATATATTTTTAAAATATTTTTATGATAATGATTGAGAAACTAAGTGATTTATCCTTCTATTCAGTGTAATTTCATATATAACACACCACAAATCCATATGAATAAGTATGATCAATCATAATATTCTTTTGGAAAATATTAAATTTATAAATAATATAATTTTTAAGGAAATATAGTAATTGAAAATTTTAATGAAAAAGTTTTGGAAGTGAAGGAAATTTTTTATAAAAATATAAGATATTGATCTAGATTATGAAAAATATTATTATTTTATTGAATCATTTAAATTAATATATAAAATATAAATTTATATTTATATAAAGAAAAGGTAATAAAAAACAGATTTTTTGCTATAATTTTTAATATAAAATATTTATTATGAAAATAATGAATATATTAATAGAGACAATAATATATGTCATATCATTCCTATACATATTAAAACATTTTTTGTCATTTTTTGTGCAATAGATATATAATTAAATTAGATATTCCAAATATAATTATTAATAAAATGGATTCATAATCATTTTTTAGTAATAGCAATTATAAGTAATTTAATATGTATATTAAATACAGTTAATGTTGGATATACATGTATGATAAGATATATAATGTAAAATGTTCCATTGCAATATTATTATATTTTGATGTAATTGAATAAAATAATTCCAGGAATAAATGATTGTCTATCCATAGAAAAAAATAAGAAATATTTAAAAGGGACATAATGTAACAATATGTGTAGTATATAAAAATTATATGATTTAGAGATAGATGTTTATATTTTTCATAATCATAAATATGAAAATATTGAGATGGATAACTTAATAAGGACATCAATTATGAACATTTAATAAAAAGAAGATGTATGAATACTAGTAACAACACTTTTTATTAGAAAATAGTAAGGTACACTTAAATACATTGGGCATGAAACATAGAATTAATTATTTTTAATAGATATATTATATTTAATAACAATATATAAATTAATAGTGCATTACATAAAACCATGTGAGTGGAGGAACTTATTTTTTCTTTATGGGTTATTAAAACCCCCTCGAAACATTTTTATGATAACGTTATTAATCAATAGATAATAATATTTATGAAGATATTTCACAGTGTATTGTTTTTTAAATGAGAACATTAAGAAAATTTATCAAAATACATATTTCAATGTTGTTCTAAAAAATGATGTGGTAGTTTTATATTTTTCGCAATGAATTGATAGATTATAGTAGTTTAAACCATGGGTAATTACAAACGAAATTCATGATGGATAAAACTAAAATAATTTTATTTATTTAATTTCCCAATTTCCAACTATGATTATTTGTTAAACATCCTTAATTTAAAATATTATGTCAATACTATTGAGATAGTAACTCACATGCCCAAAAAAAAATTAAAGATATAGATATTAAGATCTTAGTGAATATAGTAATGAATAATATACGACTAAATATTTGAGTATAATAAATATATTCAAATATGATTAAATTCCCTTAAAATATTATATGTATAATATTAACAAGAAAAAATATAATCTATACATAATATAAAAGAATAATGTCCAATAATATTTATATACTATAATAATTAACATAGAAAAGTATATACATAACGAAAATCTTATATCCAAATATATATTTAATTAAAATAACTATTATTAATATATTTTAATATATATAATAAACTATAAATTCAACAATAATTATTTAATAAAATTTATTCAATGATAGAAAAAATAAATCAATAATTATTTGAAACATGATTCCAAACATGAACAGTAATTCAAAATCAAATTTAACCTATATTTATGATGATTAATACAAAATATACAAGAGGGTTCTGAAAATAATGTAATTAAAGGACTCGCAATAAAATAATTATAAAAAGGGAAATATCAATATTTTTTAAAAAAAATTCAATTTTATCACATTACAATAATTTAAAAGATATTATTGGCATGTAAAATCTATATGATAAATTGAATTAATAAAAAAATGACTATTATAAAAACCATTCCATCCCCCTTGTTCATCCCAGGTTCTAATATTCCAATATTTCTATTACATAATAAAATATTGATAATGGATTATTGAATTAAAATCCAATCAGGTTATAGACAGAATATATAGATTCGCTTCATAATGAATATAATTTTTTCATGTTCTTTTTATCCAATCAAATACTTAATAATATCAGAATATTTATTTTAGGATCCAAATAAATATTTTATGAACATAAATAAAAATTATTCACAATTTTTTCATGTTACATAATTAAAACAAGATAGAACCACTACCACCCTCATATTTTGGATTCCTTATGCCCTGTGAAAAATATAAATTTGAATAAATTTTATATTTATACATAGAACTAAAAAAATTTAATACATGAAAATAATTAACATTATAAAAAAATATGAGGTTAAGTAATAACTAATTAATTATAATAACTATAAATTAAAAAAATAGTAGAACATTATTGAAAAATATTAAGGAATGTATATATAAGACAACCAACATAAAAAATAAATATATAGGCACAAACAACATAATGAATTGATGTCATTAATGTATGTGACAAAGATATTAAAATGATCAACAAATTACAAAATCAATTATAAATGTTAATAAAATATACATAAAAGGGTATTTATAACGTTATTCAATTGAAAGCCAACAAAATATCAATTCTACTGGAATTTTTTTGCAGTAAAATGATTAGTTACAGAACATAAAAACAAATAAAAATAAAAAATATAAATCCTTATTTTGAATATTTAAAGACCCGGATATTTCATGGAAATATTTTTTCTTATTTCTCTGGAATTTTATGAGTCCACATTTTCTGACAGCACCTGATTCCAAGGTCTAGTGTTCCCAGAATCAATTTCTAAAGATTTTTTTGGATACGTTCAGTAAAAGTACGTGGGATTTTTTCTAACTTTTGAACCAGTGCTCGGAATTGAAAACTGAGGGCACCGAGGAACTCTCAACACCGGTATTCTCTTAAAGGGACCTTTACCATAGTTGCGTTTAATCGAGAGGAGAAATTAATTTTGGGGGATTTATATTAAATTAAATATAATTATTGTACACAATTTTATTGTTTAAGAGTTGGTTATTTCCTACAAGGGAGAGTTAGAGGTGGGTCCCAAACCCACATAACTTCCCTTGAGGGGATAAAGTGTGGTGGGACCACACGATCCCCTAACCCTTCAACTCCCCATTAAATCTCAATCATTAAATTTGTCAACTCCCCTCTTTTAATGCGAACTCTCCACCTCCTCTCTTTTGAATTTTAAACTCATCACCTCATATTAACTAATTCCAACAACTATGATTAATTAAATACCAAATTTAATTAATATTTTATTTCATTTGAATTGATTTGAATTGAAAGGAAATTCTATTAAAATTGGGGAGAGTTAATATTATACTGTCTTGGAAAATATTTGGTGGTGGAGCCTTTGGGGAATTTGAGGAGAGCTTCATCCATCACCAACGAAGAACACGAGGTACGATATCCTCTCGACGACCGAGTAATGAATGTGAGGAGACACTAACGAGGAATGTCATAATTAATATTCTTCTTCCTCCACGTCAAGGGAGGAGACAACGTCTGTGAGGAAACATCGACTATGCTTCCTCTTTGGACATACCCCGATGTCGACGAATCGATGTCGACTTCAGATCCCCTTCCCGCAACACAGACAAGAGAGCATCAAAATCAAGGTAGGGTGTTTGTATAATTTTATTTTAATAAATTATACCTTAGTTCTTATTGAATCCATGTTATCGTCTTTGTAAAATTGTTACCACCTAATGTGGAGGGAATGGGCCGAAAAAACATGGCATGAAGACCCTCCTTAGTTTCTTTTTTATTCTCAATGGAGACCGTGTTGAAAAAGGTGGCGGCGACCGGAGTTGGCGATGGTCAGGGATGGCGACGACTGAAGGCGGCGGTGACAATAGAGGCTGCACGATGGCCCGAAGAAGTCCACAGAACCGGTTGCCACGCGGAGAGGAAAAGACTTCAACCTGCAACCTCATGCCCCTCGGCCGAAAAAGAACCAACTGGATAAAGCCGACCGGGCTGAAGGAACTGAGGCACAACGAGGGCGCCATGCTGTGGAGGACCGCGGCCCGCACAACAGATGAACCGGCCTACAGGCAGACAACCGGGCTGGGAAGACCCCACAGCACAAAGAGGGCACCACTCTAGAGGAACAGCGGCCTACCCATGGGGGCCACTCGCGCCAGGAGGACTGGCCGATTTCGGCCGACCGGACAGGATGGCGGCGCCGCTCGACGCCACTATTTCGGAAGACAGAGGGTCGCACCCATGATCTTCCTGGCCAACTGGCTGTGCTTTGGCCAGCCATGGGCCGCTCCGCGCCCCACTGGGCTGGGCGGCGCATCATCGGGCGGGGCCGACCCCTTCGTCGGGTTGGACCCGCCGAGCAAGGACAGGACGACCCGCTATCCCACCGAGCTTGACGGGCCTGGCCCGTTTCGCTTAAACATGAAATACTATATGACTGTGCATCCGATCGATGCAGCGTCTACGGCACTGGGACCCTTAATATGAATCTGTCCTTTTACGGCGATATAATTGATTTTTGGACAACTTTTGTAATCGACCGGGTTGGATCGGTCTTGAAACAAATAGGGCCCTCAGAGCGGAAACACTAATAACATAGGGTCCAGATGTCCGATTGTGGCGACTTCAACTACATAGGTTTAATTTTGACAATAATTCCCTTTTGGAATACTCCACACAATATTCGGATGAGATTGGATAATGGCCAGGTTGGATTGTACTCGAAATCCAACCGGGCCCCAAGAACGGATGAACTAATAACTCTCAGACTGGGCGTCTGATTGACACACTGTCTATCAAGTTGGGTTCCTTATGATGAGACAGAACTACATGATATATAAAATAAAGTATTAATGATAGTTTATGTATCGACCTATTTTCTTGAGGAGCAGACCCTCCCATAATCCAGTGTGCGGTGTGCGGGAACCCTAGAGCAGGCTGTGACTGCGATGACTACTGTACTGGAATCCTCCATAGGTTCGGCAGTGAGGACTACTATACTGGAATCATCTATGGGTTTGGAAGTGACAACTACTTTACTGGAATCATTCATGGGATCTGTAGTGATGACTAATATACTGGAATCCTTCATTTGATCGACAACGATGAATACTGTACATGAATCCTCCTTGGGTTCGACAGCGATGACTATTATTCTTGTATCCCGAGTGGGTCCAACATTTTGACCTCTGTACATGTATCCTGAGTGGGTCCAAAAGTGTAGCTGGACTTGTATCCATTTTGGTCTGACAGCTTAGCTGGACTAGTATCCAGAGTGGGTCCGACAACTTAGATGAATTAGTGACTTCATCTGATAATCTCTAACACTATAAAAAATATTTATAACTATGTGAACAGAGTCTTGAATTTCAATCATTATCATCTATGTGGTATACTTTTTTCCTGTGAGGAATGGGTTGTTCTTGGGCTCGAAAGTTGGAGCTGAACTAGGATTGATGACATAGGTATATGTATGGGAATATACCTATGTATATTTGGTTGATACTTCATGATTGTATCTTTCTTCTGTGGTTTTTAATTCGTGTATTCTGGGAGACCTTCGGGGGTCACAGGGTCCCAACTGAGTATCGTATACTCACCCCTTCATGGGCTATGCCTGCACTACGTTGTGTTGGATGCAGACGACAGAAAAACTGATCGTGGAGGAGACTTGTGGAGCTGGATATTACCCAAAGGTGGACCACTTGGTGAGACATACACGTAGCAGACGGAATCACCTAGGGTGTTGAGAAAGTCATATGTACCCACCCTTCTGGTGAGATTCCCGGAGGACGACTCAGTGGTTTCTATTTTACTTTACTGCAGTTGTACTAGCTTTTCAGTTGTACTGTACTTACTATTGGTATTGTATTTCTGGCCCCTTTTCCTTTCAGCATTTAATTTTGTATATAGTATTGCTTAGTTCATACTTCATTTGTGTACTCTGTTGTTTTTGTTGATTTTCTAAATGAAATATATTCCCTTCTTATCAAGAGTTACACCTTTGGTGCTAGTCAACATCCCTTGGCCTATGGAAGGCGGGCTTTGGGTAGTCACGACATGCTCCCGAGGACAGTTCGTGACAAATTGGTATCAGAGGAGTCAGTTATAACACAGAACATGGACTCTGATTCTTTTAACGACAATATCGTTATGTGTTTTGGGTGTGGTTAGCAGTTTAGGGAAAGAAGTGTAGGTGCGGCGGCTTACGTATCCATACACTAGGACTATGACTTCAAATTTCCGACTCAGTGCATGAAAACACTGATTGCGTGTGTGTTTCCTTAGAAATTTTTTTTATTACTTTTTGTCAGCTCACCAGATATACTTTTTAATCCGTGGCACACCTGTTACTTTTCTGGATTGCCACACGAAGGCAGCTAACTAGGCTTCCTAGTTACGTACGAGATGATAGCCTACTGAGCGATGAGGCCTCACTGTAGGGCCCCAATACAGCGGAGGCACCAGCCGTACCACAATGCACTAGGCCACTGATACCACCAACTCCTACAGTAGAGAGTGCACGCTGCCTGAGTGCGTTGCACGAGTTCGAGTGATAGAGGCCGCCCAGGTGCCAGGGAGAGACGAACTCCCAATCTAATGAGGATTGGCTATAGGGTATTGTTAGAGTTTTGATATTGGTAGGGACACCAGCCGACATTATGGTGGTCCTTAGAGCGAGTCTCCAGCATGCAGCGGCAGACAGATGGTGGAGCATGATGCTCCAGGAGCATGAAAAGGCATCTCAACTCTGGACATACTTCAAGAGACTACATCAGGCAAATTTGGTACCATCCACCCTTCGGGCGGTGTAGATTCAGAAGTTACTTCATCTGCAGTTGGGAAGCATGATAGTAGCTCAGTATTCAGCAAGTTTTACTGACCTCTCGCGATACTACATGGATATGGTTTGGGGACCATTCTTTAGGGAATGAACCTTAAGAAGGGACAAAGGCATGAGATCAGGGCTTTGATGATCTCCCTCAACATCCTGATGTAGGTGGGGGTGCTAGAGCGAACCCTTCTAGTGGAGATTTTTCTCGCTGAGCAGTCCTCGCCGGCGAGACCCTCCATAGGATGACACGTAGAGGATTCTTCTATTTCTGGCAGAAGACAGTAGACACAAAAGCCAATGAGGACTAGGCCAACTGGTGTGTGACCTCAAAATACATGTCTGGTTGTGCAGGGAACACGAAACAGATCCATCTATACGAGGAGCAGGCAGTGCTATGCATGTGGAAGGAAAAGACACAAGGCTCAAGAATTCTCGACCCATCTAGCAGATGAGAAGCAGGTAGTAGTGGAACCATCCAGGCAGAGGTAGAGGTTTGACAAAAGAGTTCCACCAGGAGTGGGCAGACGTGGAAGATGAGCTGATCGATCAGAAAGTGGAAAGGAGCGGGACTAGATTCGTTGTTGTCATTGTTTTTGGATTCTTTGTTTCATTGTACTTTGAGTTGCAGTAATAAAAGACACTAGTACTTGTGACATTTTCTTTTCTGTCCTTTTTGTATGGATGATTTTGAGAGGTTCCGGTTAAAACTGTTGAATTGATCATCACAATCGATATTCCTACTAGAGGAGACCCAGTGACCACACACTACTGCCAACAGTGTGACTTGACCCTTCGAGGTGAGAGTAACGGTTGGATCTCTTGGTAGTAGAATCGAGGACTTACGACGTCATCCATGGAATGAAATAGTACTGTTCATGTGAAGATTGTCTGTATTAGGAAAATAATTTGATTCATCTAGGGTATGAGACCATATTTCTCTTTTCATCAACGGAAAAATCCTTGCAGCTCTTATAAGATTAATGAAAAAAAGGTTGTTTTTGAGTTCTTTACAAATGACTAGTCACAACCATAGTTTGTTGAGCGAACAGTTTATAGTCTACTCTAATTAAAAAAGTCATAGGTCTGCCTTCTCGTAGATGGAATTGGATTATTGATGGTGATGTTGGCTTGAGTTCCTCCGAGACAATGACTTTGAGATAGTCTATACTCCTGGTAAGGGGAACGTTGTAGAAGAGTTCATTTCATGATGCCTCACTTGTTAGCAAGTGAAGGTGGAGCACCAGGTACCAGCAGGCTTGGTACAACCCTTAGAGATCCCAGAGTGGAAATGGAATGGGATATCCATCGATTTTGTGACGGGACATCCACATAAATTTATATGGAATGACTCTATTTAGGTGATCGTAGACCGACTCTCCATGTCGGCCCACATCATACCGATGAGAGAGTAGGGCTCGGTAGAGAGATTAGTATGCCTCTACATTCATAAGATGCATGCATAACCCATCCCACATCATTGACCACATGAAGCTGGACATCGATTACATGGCAAAAATTTTGGAGGTCCCGATAGAGATCGAGGGTCGACAGTAGCGGGTCCTATATGGATGGTCGATTCCTCTGGTGTGCGTTCGCTGGCAGCACGAGAACCTCTAGGAGAACACATGGGATCAAGAGGCTCAGATGCATGTTGAGTACCCACTTTTGTTTCCCTAGTGTATGATGTATCTATATCGAGATGTAAATCCATGAGGTGGGGGTAATGTAATGACCTGGAAATTTCAAGGAAATAAATTTTCATAATTCTATGAAATTTTACTTGTCCTATGTTTCTAACGGCACCAGATTCTGAGTTCCGGTGTGCCCAGAATCAATTTCTAATGTTCTGTTTGGGTACGTTCAGTAAACATACGTGCGGGTTTTTATATCTTTTGACCCAGTTCTCGGAATTGAAATCTGAGGGCACCTATGAGCTCTCAACACTGGTTCTCGCTTAACGGGACCATTACCACAGTTGTGTTTTCTTGAGAGGAGAAGTTAATTATGGAGGATTTATATTCAATTAAATAAATTTGCTGTACACAATTTTATTGTTTATGAGTTTGCTATTTTCTACAAGGGGGAGTTATAGGTGGGGCCCACACCCACATAACATCCCATGAGATGATAAAGTGTAGTGGGGCACACATGATATCCTAATCCTCAACTCCCCGTTAACTCTACTTCATTTAATTTGACAACTCCCATATTTTAATGTGATCTCTCCACCTCCTTTATATTGAATTTTAAACTCTTCACCTCTTCTTAATTAATGCCAACAACTAGAATTAATTAAATTCCACATTTAATTAATCTTTTATATCATTTGAATCGATTTGAAATGCATGGAAATTATATTAAAAATGGGGAGCCTTAATATTATATTAGATTGGAAAAAATATGGTGGTGGAGCCTTTGTAGAATTGGAGGAGAGCTCCATCCCTCACCAACGAAGAACACGAGGAATGATATCCTCTTGATGACCGAGGAAAGAGCATGAGGCAATGCTCAAGAGGAACTCCGTCATTCATCTTCTTCTTCAACTGCGTTAAGGGAGGAGAGGTCGTCTACGAGGAAACATCGACTACACATCCTGCTCGGATGCACACCGACGTCAATGAATCGACGTCAACTTTAGATCCTCTTCCGGCAACACAGACAAGTGAGCATTAGAATCATGGTAGTGTGTTTGTATAATTTAATTTCAATAAATTATAAATTCGTTCTTGTTTAATGAAAGTTATTTTCTTTGGCCAATTGTTACCGCCTAACGTGGAGTGCGTGGGCCGACCGAACATGACCAGATGACCCTCAATAGTTTTTTTAATTCACAATGGAGACCGTGTGGGAAGAGGTGGCGGTGACAAGAGATGGCGACGATCGGGGACAACAATGACCAAAGGCAGTGACGGCAATGGCGGCTGCACGCCAGCCTGAAGAGGACTGCTGCACCGGGTACCGCGTGGAGAGGGAAAGACAGTGACCCACAACCGCGTGACACTTGGCAGAAGAAGAACATGACGGCTAAAGCCGGCCGGGCCAAGGAACAATAGCACCACAAGGCCGCCACGCTACTGAGAACTGAGAACTATGTTCTACGGGCCGCTCGACAGCTAATAAGACCCCACGGCACTAGGAGGGCACCACACTAGGGGAACAACGACCCGCCCATGTGGTTCACTCACGCCGGGATGACCGGCCGGCTTTGGCCGGTCGGACATGAGGGCAGTGCTGCCGTTTCTGAATATTGGGGGCCACTCCCATTGGGTCGGGCCATGCCCCACCAGGCCTGGTCATTCATCATCAGGCTGATCCAACCCCTTAGCCGTGTCGGACCCGCCGGGCCGTGATGGGCTGACCCACCAGCCCACCGGGCTTGACGGGCCGCGCCCGTTTTGCTTAAACGTGAATTACTTCATGACTGTGCATCTGATCGACGCGTCTTCTATGGAACTGTGACCCTCATGATGAAGCGGTCCTTTTGAGATACTCTAAATGAGTTTTGACAGGTTTTGTAATTGGCCAGGTAGGTTCAGACTCGAAACCAACTAGACCCTCAGAGCGGAAATAATTTTAACATAGGTGCTGGACGTCCGATTGACGTGCAGTCAACTACGTTGGTTTAATTTGGATGAGACGGACCTTTTGGAATACTCCACACATGATTCAAATGATATTGGAGAATGTTTGGGTTAGATTGTACCCAAAGTCTAACCAGGACCCTTGAACGAAAAAGCTAATAACTCTCAGACCAGGCGTCTGATTGATGCGTCGTATGTCACGTAGGGTTCTTCATGATGAGGCGGATCTTTGGGATACATCAAATCAGGTCTTCATGATAGTTGATATATCAAACACTATGGTCGTGGATATGACTCTCTTGTAATCGAGCGTGTTGTGTCCGGGAACCCTAGAGCGGGATGCCACTGTGATGACTACTGTAGTAGTATCCTGTATGGGTTCGGTAGTGAGAACTACTGTACTGGAATCCATCATGAGTTCAGCAGGGAGGACTGGAGTACTGGAATCCTCCGTGGGTTCGTCAGCGACGTCTACTGTACTAAAATCTTTCGTGGGTTTGGTAGCAATGACTACTGTACTAGAATCCTCCATGGGTTTGACAGGGATTACTATTATTCTTATATCCTAAGTGGGTCTGACAGTTTGACCTCTGTACATGTATCCTGAGTGGGTCCTATAGAGTAGCTGGACTTGTATCCTATGTGGATCCGATACCTTAGCTGGATTAGTATCCTGAGTGGGTATGACATCTTAGATGAATCAGTGACTTCATCTAATCACCACTGCCACTATACAAAAGTTGTATACCTGTGTGAGCAAAGTCTTGACTTTCAATCATTATCATTGATGTGATAGACTTATTTCCTTTGAATACTGGGTTGTTCATGGGCTTGAGAGTCAGAGACGAACTAGGATTTATGACTTAGGTATATTTATAGGCATATACCTAAGTAAAGTTGGTTGATACTTTGTGATTGTATCTTTATTATGTGGTTTATCCTTCATGGATTCTGGTAGGCCTTCTGGGTTCTCGGGGTCCCTACTGAGTATCGTATACTCAAAACGGCAGGAGCTATGCCCTCACTATGTAGTGTTGGATGCAGACGACGGACAACACTGACCGAGGAGGAGACTTTTGGAGATGGACAGTACCAGGAGGTGGGCCACATGGCATGACGTACCCATAGTAGATGGACGGACCTAGGGTGTTGAGGAGGACATCTATACCCACCCTTCATGTGAGATTCACGGAGGACGACTCAATGGTTGCTGTTTTACATAATTGTTTTTGTACTATATTTTCAGTTGTACTGTACTTACTTTTGGGTTTATATTTCCAGCACCTTTTCCATTCATCATAAACTTTTGTATACAATATTTCGTAGTGCTTAATTCAGTTGTGTACTCTGTTGTGTTTGTTAATTTTCTAAAGTAAATGCCTTCCATTTTTATCAGGAATGACACCTTTGGTGCTAGTTGCCATCCCCTGGCCTATGGATAGCGGGCTTGGGGTAGTCACAGAATAGGTCCGAGGATGGGTCGTGATAGAATAACACTATATGAGTGACATTGAGTTTTTCAAGGAACACTCCCTAATTCCAAAACAAAAATTAGAAATTAGTTTAAAATTAAAAAATGATATATATATATATATATATATGACCGTTTTGACATAAAATTTTTGATTAATAATAATAATGAAATCTTTAATATAATCTATTGGGTTTAATAATTTTTTTATTTTTCATTTTGGTAATTATAATTAAATTATAGATGTAATAAGTGTAAATATAGACATAGGGATACATGGTATATTTTTTCAACGAAAATAGAAATATTTTTTAATAAAGTGAATTATTTTAAATATTATATTAATTCAAAATGATGAATCTTGAAGATGATAAAAGATGTAAAATGTTTAATAAGTTATAAATATGAATATGGATTCATCACAATTATATACATGGATTTAGGATGTGAAGAGTCATAGATGGAATTGGAAGATTGAATGATTATTTGAAATCAAATTTTGATACAGTATCAATGTGGATTATTTTTAGTCTAATTTATTATTTCATTTTTGCAGTTTGGATGAAATTCAAGGAATGATAACATTAATTCTAGTCTAATATAAAACTATATAATATTAAATATTTTCTTCCATTAGGTATGTATTAATAAATAAAGAATTAAACTATATTCTAGAAATTAAATCAAATATTTCGTGAAAATATAACTTTAAAAATGTTAAATTTACTATAGAAATTAGTACCTCTATGTTTAAAATGTTACCTATGAGAAATTTTAATTCATCAAGAAAATATCATAATAAATGAAAAATTCAAAAACCCATGTGATATTATCCTTACAAAATTATGATATTTGGGTGATTTACTCCCATTTTTTATGAATTGTAAGAGTAGATACATATATTTTATGCTTTTTTTAAATAAATTAGAATGTATAAAATCCTTATATTATAACATGAATGAAACATGAGATTAATATTTGAAATTAAAGTGTTATGAATCAAAACATTATTCATAAATCTGATGAAGACCAAATGTATTGGAAGAAAAATGATTTAATTTATGTTGCCTATAATTTTGTATATGATTTACTCAAGTATTTTGAATATCATTTTTTTGAGTTTATGAAGTGTTTGGAAAGAAAAATTCAATGTAAATGATATTTATTATAATATGAAATAACTAAATCTAATTAAAATGTAGATTTCATTGATGAATTAATTGGTCTATTTTGGTCATATTATAAATCTATAAAATTATGCATATTCTTTGGGATATTAATTCATAGTTTAATATATTTATCATATTATACCTCTGAATACATAATGGGAAAACATTATAGATGAAATCATAATATTGATATATCAGAATGACATGAAAAAAATTATCGATATTAAAACTAAAATAAATTATTTCTTATAATCACAATCCAATCATTCTATAATATGATATTTATCGTTAGTTTTTCATTACTTAATTTTCAAAAAAAATTTAATAGATTAAGCCTAGATTTTGTAATTAAATTTGAAATATATCCCAAAACCATATATTGATATATGATGCAATAGAATTATATGAATAATGACCATCCTATAATCAATATCATATCACAATGATGATATATATAAGAGGATTAAATTGGTTTTTTTTAATTAAATTGGTAGTTTTTACTAATGATTTAGAGTGGTTACAAATACTTTAATACAAGTCTATTTATAAAACTAATTATATAAAAAATGTAATAATAATAAATCATTTTGGATAATTAAATTGATCAAAATCCTTGTATATAAGATGGAAATTATTTAGACACTATAATAACAACATACAATAGTTCATGTTAATGAATAGAATGAAAAAGAATTGTAATTTTGTCCAAAGTGAAAATCATTGAAATATATCAAACATGAAAATAAAAATGAGGAGAAAAAATTTGAGCTATGTGATTGTTAAACTAATTTTATATGCGAAGAGGAGAATGAATATAGGTTTTTTATTATATCCTTTAGTAAAAGAATACAGAATAATGAAACAAGATTAGTTTCAACAGAATAGTCTTTATCTAAATGATGTTTATTAATTATTCAATTATTTAGATTCGTTACTATTGATTCTAACAAACTGAAAACACTCCCATCCATCCTTGAAAAGAAATAGTGTCCTAAATTTGTATTTTAATAGTTTATCAATTAATGTGTTATGATACCTATAGTTTCAAAATAATATTTCATTTATAAAGATATTGTCATGTTTATAAATGAAGGAATCCCATCCCAATATATATCATAGTGTAGAATATGATAGACTATACATATTATTGAGGATGATTCAATAAAAAATAGTTTAAGGGACGTGTATTGTGGAACATAGTGACTGGAACCTAAAAATTTTAACCTTAGAATTAGTGTAGTATTTGATTTTTAAAAATCAACAGAATACCTATATATTTTAGATAGATAAGGTCCTTTGTTTAAATATTGGTAAAATAATTATTCCTAATATATTCATTAAATTTATACATTTTTAAATAATGATTCATTGGTAATTTAGTAATGATATTATGCGATTGGATAATGTTTCATCCAATGATGTAAAAAGATCCATGTGTATGGATGATTCAGTTGAGTAGAAACATTTTATTCTACAAGATACCTTATTCACAACCAATGACCACAGTTCGGGATAACATTTTAATCCTTTTCCAAATATGTATTATCAGATGAAAATATATCTTACATCATTTTAATCGCTATAATAGTTTATTGAACTTGTTTCACCCATATAATAAATGATTATGATTATAATATGGAATTTCAATAATTATAATTAATATAAAAATGAGTTACTTCTTTTTCAATGAGCACACATTGAAGAGATCATATAGTATAAATTAAGAGATACTGAATTGAAAAACCAATGTCAATAAATTGGTGAATAAGGATTGAGAATATTTAATTTAGATAATTTTCTAATTATGTAAGTACCCATGTTTTAGAAACTGATATTTTTTCCTTTAATTTTAATGAATATTCGCTAATAATTATAAGTAATTAATTAATTATTTCATGATTGGGACATATAATATATGAACCAACCTAAATATATATATTTCTATTATAATGAAACATTATAATGAAGTTACATGAAACTATGCTTCTTATACAATGGATTATTTTATAAAAAGGATGATTACATTAATTAATTATATTGGAAATTGTAGGGGAAAAAATTTAAAAAAATTCAATATTTCAAATTATAATGTGCCTTAGAAAACCACCGACATTAAGAGTTAACAAAAATATAAAAAACCTATAATCCAAATGAATACTCAGAATGGAGAAATCATATCATGTGACCTAAAATGAAACTTGTGAAAAAAATTGAGAATTCAGATTTTGTAATTGATTGAGTTATTTTATATATGAAATATATTGAACTAAATTTTATATTAATTAATATATTCATTGAAACATGGTCATAGTAATTATGGTTTTTGAAAAAATGATGAAAAATAAATATTTTTCAAACAGGTATACTAGTGTTATGTATTAATATTAATGAGTATAAATAATATATTTTTGAAATAAGAATAACTAAAAACACTATCAATCCAATTATTATAATTTATTTTAATATAATAAAAATTTATTATTAAAAAGTTATTTTAGATAAAAATAAAATATTATAATATATATTTGAAAAAATTAATTAATTTACAAATAAAAAAATTAATTATAAATTTTTATGTCAATAAAATTTTATGCATGAGAATTTAATTCTAATTTTTTTATTCATACGCAATGCATTATTCGAGTAGACTATATATATTATAGTTAAATGATGATTATGTATAATATTTATATATATTAATAGAAATTAATTATTAATTGATGTGAAATAAGATTAAAAATGCTTAAATTCAAAAAAAAATCATTTTTCTATTATAGATTTTTTCATTATATTTATTGTTTTAATTTAAATAAAAAATTTATAAATATTATTTATGAATTTTCTAATATGTACTTCATTTTTAAAATGAACCTATCATAATGATCCTGTAAATAATTTGATCAATTTTTTTATGAATTAATGGATTTCTTGGGAGTACTAACAAAATGATGATTTTAATAAACCGATCATATTTTTTTCACTATCATAAAAAAACAATAATATTTGTATCATTATAACAATTTTAAATAATATATTTTTATAAAATAATATTTATTTATAAAATAATATAAACCAATAAAAATTAATATTTTTTTTATGAAACCCATGTTTTATACATTGGATTCATAATTAAAATTTATTATAATCAATATTCTATTAAGTAATGTAAAAAATTATCTTTCAAAATTTATAGATATTAAATATAACAAAATGTAATTCAAATTTTATATCATCAGGTTCATATTTTGTAATAATGTTATTTATTTAGATAGAAATGTATCATTTCTACAATAACTTTTATTGAAAAACATAATTTCGAAATGGTTATTTTAAAAGAATATTTTTAATAAGATATAGTAAATGTTATCATAAAAATCATATTTTTATAATAGTTATTAATAATTTTTTTTATATAGACACTTATAAAAATAAAATCCCACATAGTTAATTAGGAATTTATTTTATATAGTATTATGAACACTTAATGGTCAACTATATTTTTTATAAATGATATTTTTCGGTATATAATATGTTTTAATTTAAATGACTTTTCAGGTATGTATAAATTTAATTTGATTACGTAGATGTTAATTTTTACCCACTCATTTTCTATGAATGGTGACCTTTTTATATTATTAAAACATAAATATGATTGTTAAAAAAGTTTATCTAGGTGAAATATTAACTGGTAGGTGTAAACATCAACAGGTAAAAGGCTCAAAACATGTTCAAAACATGTTTGTATTTTAATGATGGACATTATTTGACCCATAAACTCTCTAATAAATTATGGACAACTTTTTGAGCCCTTGAACATTGAATTTTCTCATGAAATTATTGATCTGTAAAGGGTATTTACAACATTTCCATCTTCCTCAACCAATAAAAGGGGCCACTCACAATAAATTTAATTCCAATAATATAATTTATTTAAAAAACAAATAATTAAAAATTTAACTTGTAGATAATTATTTTTCATATACAATTATCACAGAAAAATAAAATCAATTCAAATCCCTTCTATTTCACGATTAATATAAAGATAATGCTCAATCTCTCTATGTTAGTAGTTCTTACTCCAAATAATTTTATATCAACAATCATATAATGCCTCAAATATTTACAATAAATTATTGTACGAAAACATATGTAATATTAATATTTCTAATTTTATTATAAAAATGAAATATAACTTTTATACATTTCTAAAAAAATAATTTGAAAAATGAAGACGTCATCATGGGTTTGTGTATACTACCACTTTAATGAGTGTCCAATTCTATTTTTTACATAGAAATGTTATAAATTATTTTAATAGATTTTTTATTATTAATTTTTTTACCAGAATATTATTATTTTGTGTAATTGTTTTTCATTTTTACAACCCCTCATGTTTTATGGAAAATCTAAGTGTCTTATGTGTATGTGTGGAAAACCTACTCCACAAAATGACATATTTTATATTACCATTTATTCCTAACATGGATATGAAAATGTATAGAATTATGATAATAAATATATATCGTGTATTATTAATATTAATGATTATATATTTTAGGGGAATATTCACTATAATAAATTTATGTTATTAATCATTTTAAAGTTACATTGTTATATTTGAACTTTTACTTTTTCACATTATTTTATGGATTTATTTAAAATATACATTTTTTAATTTCATATATTCGTATAAATAATATTTAAATATTATTTATATCACAATTTCATAAATAAATAATTATTAATGAAGATTTCATATTTTCCAAAAAATTGTTCTTAATAACTAGTAAAAACCAATTTTTCTAATTTTGTCATTTATTTCTATTAAATATTAATTTGAAAGTCTTAATATTTATTTTATCGAAATTTATTTTATCAAAGAATAATTTTTTAATTATAATTTTACTATATCTATAATAATCAACCATATATTATATTGTTGTATAAGTTAATTTTTTTATAAAATCAGAATTACCTAAAAAAATATTTATTCATTCATATTTTATACACATATTGATATGATTTATTAAAAATTTAATAATTTAATATTTAATATGGGTAATATATTTTTAGTTAAGAGTTTCAAATTTAATATGTAATTCAAAAAACTATTTGTAATTATGAATATTAACCATGTAAATTATTTTTCTCCCTGATAAATGATACATTTTGTGAATAACGGTAAATACTTTTTTAAGGCCCCAAAATGACACCATAAATCTTATTAGATTATTTAATATCAACACTTATCACCATAAATTTGAAAATTTTCAAATTATAATCCTATATAACATGATTAAGGTATTTATATTTTTTAACTATTAGAAAACATACAAGTGTACAAAACCCATAAAATATAATACAATACCACATATAACATATTTCACACATATTGTGAGAACATGATAATACTAAATAGCTATATAAATCCTTACAAATCATGCCTCACAAAATATTTTTTATCTTATTATACTTACCCGGGTATTAAATAAAATGATTTCACACCATAAAGAAGAATATAATTTCTTTGAACAAAAACATTCTTGAGGACCAAAATGTTTGTTTCATTGGACACTAGATGTATAATATTTATATTTCTTGAATGAAATTAAAAACCACCCATAATGATCTTCCCATTTTGTATTCATTATAGGGATTACCTACATAAACCAGTCATTATAATTATGGAAAATTAAACTTAAGAAATATTGAGCATATGTGCTCAGAAATGGTAATCATCGGTGTTATCAATCGATGTTCATATGAATGATTAAAATAAAAATATATGTATGAGATTATAAATATATTGTATGCATTAAAAATCAAATTTTGAATGTATCATATGAATGAAACATGGTATAAATCAGTATCATTTAAAAATATATAATCCATTAGTGTGATAAATCATCATTAATAAATCATGAACTAGTAGTTCATGTAATATAATTTTAGTTCCATCATATATATATAAGTAAGAATTCATTTCACGATTATGAATAAGGATAATAAAATAGAAATATGTAAGGAATCATCCATTGTTTCCAATTTAATTATGGAATAATAATCATAACCTGTTTCGAATTATGGATCAAGTAAGACAAGTGGATTCCCTTTGCCAATCAAGCACATATTCTTATTTATCATCATTATCTATTGAGATAAAAAACATTCCAAATTCATTAAATGGAGATATTGGTACCACACATCTCATAAAAAAATCATATTTATGTTATCCAAAATAATATAAGTCATTTATCATATAATTACACTTCAAAAGAGAAGGATTTTGTAACCATAACAAAATCTAAGGAACCGTAAAAATGAAATTGGTCTCACAAGAATCTCTCCAATTTATCCAGGGAAAACCATTTAAAACAGAAGAAATTTCATATTAATATTTTCATCATAACCACATATCATTTAGATAAATAATAAGGATGATATCATTAGATCACATCTCTTATAAAACAAAGGTAACATCTAATGATTCCATAATAGAAATAAAATGACTTTTAATGATCTCTTGAATGATCTCTTGATGAAAAATAATAATTTCACCAAGAAAAAATTATTTTAAATCTCAAAATATTAAATTTTTTATAAGTACATATTCATTGACAATATACATGGAAATATATAATGGAATATTTAAATCATTGAATGTGATGAAGGGGAATAAAACCATTCATTTAATACTTGTTAAAATGATGTTTCTATTATCATATTTTGAACTTTTTTTAACAACGACTTGTTAGGAATATTAAAATATGGTTAATTTTAAACAAATATTATATAATTAAATAATCGAAAATATAATATCACAACTATTGGAGATATTTTGTAATGACCCAGAACATTACCAATTATATTTCAATTCTTATATTTATTTCATATAGAATATATCAAATTAAATCACTTATATAACATAATAAAACATCATAACTAATGAATGAATGAAAGAAGAGGTATTATGATAAGTTAACAAACCTATATTGATGAAATTGTAACTCTAACTTATGAATTGTAATATGATTCTTATGAATAGAAAATCATATTAAGGAATTGTAACATCACCGATGAATGAATAAATAAAATTTATAAACATTATAAATGAAATTATCAAGTAATTATATCATAGTATATGTAATTTAATAATTTTAAAATAGTTAAATTAAATGTTAGAATTTTTTTAAGTAATAACTTTTTTTAAAAAAATTTTATAATTATGAACGTTATTTAAAATAAAATATATTCATATAAAATGTATTCATATTTTTAAATTTTGATTTCTTATAACATTAGGATAATTTTATGAGACCCTAGTTAATTTTTGAAATTTTTGTAAAATAATTTGAATAATTAAAATATGTTTTTTCATGTAAATGATTTTTTAAAATAAAAATTTTATTTCTAACAAATATAAAAACCTTTTCATAAAATGTATTTTATTGTATAAATTTTTGTTCAAAAATTTTTTAGGGTATGTTTTTTATATTTTTATAATATCCGTTACATTTTGGAGGGTAATAAATAAAATAATTTATGATAAATAATAAATATATGATTTATTGATTAATATGTGGTCTTTTGATGACCTAGGTACCCTTAGTTCAAAATAAAATGAACTTATTTCTATATTTATCAGCAGTAATTTGAAATATTGTTTGTCTAGATCTATATAATAATATAATTAATAATATAATGTGAAATATCCCTCTCCTCTACTATAAATACCACCCCTTACAACTCTTCTCCTCACACCTTCCGAGACTTGATCCTTGTCAAATATATTTTGAAACCCCATTCCAATACTCCTCCAAAAATCAAAGATATCTTAAAATTAAAAAAATACCAAATGTAATCCCCTTAAGAAGGGTCCCAAGAAAATATATTTAAGAGCTTAAATCATATTATTTTTAAATTTAATTTCTTTTGAATTTCTTTACATTTATTATTATCTCCTCACATACTCATTCAAACTAGGAATCATAAATTCAATATTATCAATATATATGAATTATATCCGGTTAATGGAATATACATAATCGAAATACTTTCTATTTCTATTATATTATAAAAATTAAATCCTCGTCCAAGTGGAGCTGATTTTCATCCTTCGTGGATGATAGAATTTAATTCATCAATTTCTCCTTCAAGGATGGTAATAAATCAATTGTTTTGGTTAAACCCGAATATAGTATTTTTATAACAAACGTTTTTATGTTTTGGAAGTAACATATTTACATAATACTAAATGATTATAAAATCATTTTGTTTTCATCAATAACTTTTTTAATATTGCAACCAATTATAACTAAATGTATTATTTAATTATTCACCCTCATAAAATTTAACCAAATGATATACATAACCATTTGCACTTATTTACTTTTGATTTATATTTTATAAATTATGTTTTTTAGATTTATACACATTCTACATGCACATCCATACACATATTCAAGTATACTGATCCAGAAAACCATGGAAATGAATGCTATAAACCAATAAAATTGTATTTTAAAACTCATAAAAAGAATATAAATGATTTTTTTTAATGAATTGTACAATCATAATCCTTGATTAATTCTAGCCATCTCCTCTGTCTCATGTTTAACTCTTTCTGAGTGAATATATACTTTAAACTTTTGTGATCGGTATATATTTCACACTTACTCCATACAAATGATGCCACCAATTTTTTAAAGGAAAAACAATAGTAGCTAATTCCAAATCATGTGTAGGGTAATTTACCTCATGTGTTTTCAAATATCGTGAAGCATAAGCAATTACCTGATCATTTTGCATTAGGACGCAACCATGTCCTTTCAATGAAGCATCATTGTATATAACAAAATCACCATTCTTGGAAGGTAGTGCCAAAACTAGAGCATTCACCAATCTTCTTTTCAATTCCTGAAAACAATCATCACATTCTTTTGTCTAGATAAACTTAACACCCTTCCGAGTTAGCTTAGTCATTGGACTAGATAACCGTGAAAAATTTCTAACAAACCTTCGGTAATAGCCCGCCAAACCAAGGAAGCTACGAATCTCAGTTACATTTGTGGGTCTTGGCCATTCTTCCACAACTTTTGTTTTTGCAGGATCAACAGTTATTCCATCTTTAGAAACAACGTGACCAAGGAATGAAATTTGTTGCAACCAAAACTCACACTTGATGAATTTCCCATACAGTTTCTTTTCTTTTAAGGTTTTAAAGATAACCCTTAAATTTCTTTAATGCTCCTCTTTACTTTTAGAAAACACCAAAATATCATCAATGAAAACCACCACAAACTTATCCAAGAACTCATGGAAAATTATATTCATTAAGTCCATGAATACAGCAGGTCCATTGGTTAGCCCAAAAGGCATTACTAAAAATTCTTAATGGCCATATCTCGTACGGAACGCGGTCTTCGGAATATATGCCTCCTTTACCTTCAGCTGATGGTACCCCGATCTCAAGTCAATCTTTGAAAAAAACTGAGCTCCCTGGAGCTGATAAAACAAATCATCGATATGAGGAAAATGATATTTGTTCTTAACAGTGATATTATTCAAGGCTCTATAATCAAAGCAAAGTCTCATAGAACCATCTTTCTTTTTAACAAATAAAACAAGAGCACCCCATGGTGATGTGCTAGGTCTAGTAAAACCTTTCTCTAATAAATCTTGCAATTGCTCATTCAACTCTAAAAGTTCAATTTGTGCCATTCGATAAGGGGGTTTTGAAATTGGCTTAGCATCAGGAACTAAGTCAACAGTAAACTCAAGTTCCAGATCCGGTATTATTCCAGGCAACTCATCAGGAAAAACATCAGGATACTCATTTACCACTGGAACATCATTAATCTGAACAGTTCCTTTATTTTCAACGACATGTGCAAGGTAACATTCATTTCCATATTTTACAATTATTTCGGCCTCTTGATATGTTATCAAAAGTAAGGGTTCATTCTTGTAAACAAACTGAAACTATTTCTGAAAAGAAACTTCTTTAGCTCTACAGTCAATCTTAGCATGGTAAATAGAGAGCCAATCCATATCTAGGATAACATCAAACTCTACTAGAGGTATAACAATAAGGTTATAAAGTAGGTTCTTTCCACAGATAAGGATAAGAAGATTCTTATAAATTCTTTTTGCCTCAACATTTCCCCCAGGTGTTTTTACCAAAAGTTTAGGAGTCATTTCTTGAGATGGTATTCCCATTTTACTAGAAAATGTTTCAGAGATGAAAGCTTGTGTAGACCCCGAATCAAACAACACACTGGCATAATCTGAAAAAACAAACAAAGTACCTGATACAACTTCATTTGATAGACCGACATCTGCTGAAGTAGTTGCAAAGGATTTCACCACCCCTTTCTGCTTGTAGTCTAACTGCTTCCCATCACTCAAGATCCTTGTCGGACACTCGTTTGCATAGTGACCCATCTCATTGCACTTATAACATTTCACTAACTGTAAATCAAATTTGTTCTTACCTTCACCTTGATACTTTTCAGTGCAATCACGAGCCTTATGTCCCATCTTAGCACATCGGAGCACTTCCGAGAATTCAGAAGACATTCCCCAGCATTCCGTTTGCCACAATTATCACAAACTGGAAACTTAGTTCTCTTACCATCAGACTTTTTTGAAGAATTCTTACCTTTCTCCTGCCACCTCGGTCTCTTCTTCTTTTGGTTGTTATAGAAAACCTGGTCATCGGGAAACTCCATTTCCACCTTCTCAGCACATCGAACAAGCTTTTCATAACTATTAAACTCACGAGAAGCTAATGCCCTTAGATACTTTGGCTTTAATCCTCAGTAGAAACGATTGATTTTACTATCATGGTCCCGGATAAAATTTGGAGCATACCTTTCCAATCAAGTGAACCTTTCTTCATAGGCAGCCACTGAGTCTTCCTCTTGCCTCAATTCCAAGAATTGCTTTTCCATCCTAAGTCGAACAGCCTTAGGATAATACTTCTCAAGAAACATACCTTTGAATTCATCCCAGTCAAGAGCATCAATCTCATCGGCGTCCCTGATATTTTTAACCATAGACCACCACTGATCTGCTTCACCCTCCAAACGGTAAATAGAAAGACTAACCTTTTGATTGTATGAACACCCCATGACATCAAAAATCTTCTCCAGTGCTTTAATCCACCCTTCAGCTAGAAAAGGGTCAGATGATCCTCTAAATGATGGTGGATGTTGCCTCATGAAATGTTCCACCACTGACATGTTCCTCTGCGGTTGATTTGGCTGATCTCGTGCATGCATACCACCACCATTTATCGCTTGAGTCAACTGCGCCATCACTGCAACAAACTGTTCAGTTCCCATTCCGACCATTTCTGGATGCTGATTCGGAAGGTTATTTCCTTCTTTATGCCTTCCTAGCACTGCTTCCCTGTTTCCTCTGCGGAAAACCATTCTGAACAAACATGTCTTAGATGAAGCAACATGGTAATCTTTAAATGCTATATCATTTAAAAAAATATTTTTTGGATAATCATTTAATAGAATTCTAACTCCTAATGTTATCTAAACCGAACTTTGATACCAACTATAAGGCCCCAGCCTTAAACCTTACTTAATATTGAGTTATTACAAGATTACACATTGAGGATCTTTTCGGGTTTAGAGTTTTAGAGAATTAGATCATAAAACTTGCATTACATTCCACATATAAACAAAATGGTTTCATAAAGATAGTATTTTTCATTCCCATCAAAGGAAACATATTTAAAATAAAACATGGATTATTTCTTGACACTTCCTTGACACTATCATCTTATCATGTACCTTTCCCTTGACCTGTGAAAAACATTTCAAAAATTTTGGATGAGCATAAAAACTCAGTATGGGTTATAAAAAAAACATGGAAAGGATACATGAGTTCATATATACATAAGAATGAAATCATACTTTACCCATAAAACATAGGCACTTTAACATACCTCATAAAATCATGAATAAATCATAGAAATCATAAGACATAAAGGCAACTTGAGGCATTCATAACATTCTTATGTAGGGAGTAACCCTCTTGGTTACGTTTGGAATACCCATCACAGTATATTACCTAAAATCTATTCGGATAAACCTTAACATTTCACTCCTTCACGTTACCCAATGCATTGGAGACCTATAACGGGCTCACCCACCCTTATTTTATCACTGAACCACCCGTCTTCATAATAATGCCCAAGAACCATAACATAATCATATCACATAAAACATGCATAAAGGAAACATAATATTTCCACATTTCAATCACGGGATATCAATACAACACATTGATATAAAAACATTATGAAAACTATTTTCAATACTAAAATAAAAGAAAAGTAAAACATGGTATTTATTTTTCTTTTAAAAAGAAGGTATGGCTTGTAGAGGAAGCCGAAAATCAAATAACGGTCACGACGGCGGAGAAGTCGTTGTCGCCGCATACGTACGACAAAAACATTCCCTTTTGTCGTTTAGTAAACGCTTCGTATAAAAATGATTCCTTTTGAATAAACGTAAAAGTCAAAGGGGTTTATACACCGTTTAAAAGAAAGTTGTGTATAAAATAAAATATGCCTCAACGAAAGGAGATTGAGACGAAGTCCCATACCTCGTATCCGACTTGACCCGACCGTTCTTTAATCTCCTGAATAATAAACTTGTGTTAATTTCTACTTTCTTAAGAACCTTTTTCAAGTTCATTATTCCTTTTATACCATGTTATGAACATCATGTAATCATTTAAGTTAATAGTGTTCATTTTGTCGGTATTTGGTTCTTAAGTCAAAAATAGACTTCTTATACTTACATGTTGTTAATTTGGTCAATGGTTCATTATATCCAGAATGATATTAATGATTTGGATAACATATATATCATATATATTCATCATATACGTGTATTTGTAATATTACATCACATTTAGAGGTAAGAAATGAAATGCACCGTTCATGGAGACGGTAAGCCGTACGTACGCATGAACGCTACGTCCATTTCTATTTCGTATTTTCTGGAATTGAATCATAATGATATAAGAGTATATTATAATTCCAGTATAATAACATATATAATATCATTAACTTTATCCTTTACACATCCCACATATGGTATTAACGAATCAAATCACTTTCAGGGGGCGGTAGTCCACACTTCCTAAAATGAAGATATCGTGTTTACCCATAATGGAAACCATAAAGGTATGCCCAAAATGAAAAAAACAGAAGCTTAAGGAAAACATAAACATATTATATATCATATATAAAAATATTGACATCATAATGGCCACCTTTGAAGGTGTTAAATGAGTATTGAACAATCATCGTTTCGGGAGGCAGAATTTCTCCATCCACGGAAACCGTATGTTCTTTAACCATTTGATGTAGTTGTGTGAGAGTGTAGCTCAAATAAATATTATAACAACATCCTTGTATTTTGAAGATACTGGTGTTGTTACAAATTAAGTAAATAAAAAGAGTTTAGGGGGTTGGAGAAGCAAAATAAAACAAATGAACATGAGAGAATGAATTACCTTTAAAAGTGTAACTCCTTTTGATTTGAGCCTAAAGGCTTCCTTTGAAAGGATTCTTCCCAATGGGAATCCTCTAGGATGAGGAGAGGGATTTTGAGAGAGTAAATGGGCAGGGGTTGGCCGAGCCAAAGGCTTTAGGTGTGTGTGAAATGAGGTAGAGGTGGGGGCCTTTTATAAGAGGATAGGAGGGGCACTTTTGGAAAGTAAAGAAATATTACTTTATTTGAAAATTTGTTTCGGTTTAAAAAGGTCCCACATTGATATAATTCGTGGATATGGTGATAAGGGTTCTAAATCTACTCATCCAATTGGTTTTGGCCATGTGTAGTTCATAAAATTTACATTATCATTCCATTTTATTTAAATCGTCAAATAATGATGTCATCGCTGCATCATTATTATGTCATAAATAATTTAATTTATTTAATGTCTAAAAATCATAAAAAAATACTATGATGTAGGAAATCTTTTTAGATTTAAAATGACTATTTATAAGCAAATATCTGATCTTTATAACCCCATGAAAAAATTCATTTGGTAAAACATCTCTTGTTTGTGTCATTTTTAATTTAACATTTAATAAAATGTTATTTATGTCATTTCCAAACCAAAGTGTCTCCATGGGGTCCCCAAGTTGACACATGGCTTTTCTCGGTCGGTCATGACACAACCAATAAGGTTGGGACATGTTTCTAGGTCATTTCCTATTATTAAGGCATTATTTATACCTTAAACTACCCTAATTACCACTAATCGCGATTAAGAACTTAATAAGTTACTATTCACCAAAAAATTATTATAATATCATTGAACCACATTTTACTTATTAATGACAACCATGTATGTCATATTTTCAAAATTCAATACACATTAGTGGTAAACATTCATTTAACTGATAAATCAGTTTGCTTGATTACCACTTAGTGGTTTCACTATTCATCAAAAATTGAAGTTTTTCAGAAAATTACAAAAAATTCACCCTAAGCTATATTTGATATTCTGAATTCAAAAATGAAGTCCATTTTACAAAATTCAAATCATATAAGTCACATTAATTAATTCAATAATTAATTCCCGTTGCCAGAGCAAATAGTGTGTTTTTACAAAACAATATGTATCAAAATATTGACACCAGTTTAAGTCTAATTTCAAAGTGAAATTGATTCCAATGAACACCATTGGATAAAATGGTAAAAATATATTCTAATTTCACTTCAAAACCAATTAAAAACATAATCTTATCATATAAATAAATTAGATTAAAATCCAGTTTTGATGTAAAATGCAGTATTTTTCACTATTCATTAAAAAATGAACATTGTTAGAAAAATGCCAAAAATTCACACAAGGTAAATTTTGATGTCCCAATAAAAAAGAATAAGTTTATTTTGACAAAAATAGTTTATAAAATTGTCAAAATATAGATTCAAAAATGGTTTGCCATCAAAAGGCACTAAAACAATCTTTTAACAATATTAGTGTATTCCATGCATAAGATTGTATTTATTTTCATTTTAAGCTTCTATAACACTATATTAATCATTAATAGACATAGATAAAACTATCTATTATTTATTACTTACTTGGGATGTTAAATTAAATGTATTTTTTGGATTATGTTTTTGGTTTACAACTTATTAATAGGTCTATGTTCCTATTTACCTTCTCCTGGGAAAGAATCCATTTTCATTCCATAAAATCAAATGGATCACGTTGAGTTAGTGGATAATAATTTCCAGCTTGAGAACCTAGAGTCAAAATGATTTATACTTCCTCATGTGTCTCTATGAGAATCACATGTACTCTTTTCTGTGAATGTATACACAAAAAATAGAATTTTTATTTATTATATAATTATTAATCTAGTGACTATTAAGATTATTTTCCCTTTACTATAACTGATGATTACTTTGATCTACATAGATGGGTTTGTATGTTTTTTATTGTAGACTAGTGGTTGGTGGACCCGCAATTGAGAGTTTGTGAAGAGGATATACCTGAGATTGTATATCAGTGAATATATGGGAATTTTGGGTATTATTTATTCCATTCTATCTCAATATTACTCATGTGGTAATTATTGATTTGATGAGCCAAATATTTATTAAGTTCTTGGAATAATTTTTTTTGTGGAGTTCAAAGATGATATCATGATGTACATCAATACAATGGCTGAGTATACTGACAATTTGGATATCATTATCTGATCCATTGGGGAATATGTTCAGTATGGAATGATTTCCAAGTGTGTGTTTTTGTTCTATGAAATAATGTTTCTAGGATATTTGAAATCAGGGATGAGAATCTTAGTAGTCCTTTATTTATATAGGGTTGTTTGTTTTGAGAGCATCCTAGAAACATTTTTGAGAAACAAATCATCTTTGGTTTGGATCTTTATTATTGATTTTTTCATCAATAATTATCTAACATCTAATCTTTAGTGATAGATTTAAACATTAGGGGTTTAATGTGTTAATGTAATGACAAGTGGTAGAGATATTTTTATGAATTAGAGATAAGTATTTGTTCAACCCCAATTCTATTTCTTACAGAACATGGGCCAGATAATTAATTTTTCTATGATGAATATAGTATGGGTTTGTGATGCATCTTGATGAATGAGGGATATGTTGTAGCTTATTGATTTTATTTATTAAACCCTAAATAGAATAACTTTTCTATCCATGATCATGAGTTGAGAGTAGTAATGCATGAAATCAAAAAAAGAAATCATGTTCTATTTGGAGATCAATTAAATTAATTTTCAGATAAAAACAGCCCGAAAAATAATTTTACTGAGAGTGGACTAAAATTGAAAAATAGATGATTGGTAGAGTGTCTTTACACTATTGATTTTGATATCATGAATACCCCAATAAATAAAATATATTATCTGACATGTGGATTAGAATGCTACTGATACAAGACATGAAGGAATTAGTTAAACATTAGATACTAATGTGTTTGTTTGTGGAGATGATATTCGGTGTAATGAATTATTTTGGATAGGTGTTCATTGTATTAATAAAGGATGAATATTTTTTATATTAAATTCTTACATGAGAAGAATACAACAAAGGGAGAAATTTCTTAGTAGAAATCCAATGTTGATGCGGAGAGCTATAGTTAGTGGTCTCAGTCCCCCAGTTGATATTTTAGCTCCTATAAAAGGACATGTGTTTATTTTTTCAAATGAATGTAGTTGTCAGATAGTGGAAGCATGACATATTGTTTCATACACCCTAGGGATATAATGATGTTATTTGATTTGAGATGTTGGTATTTGTTTTTGAGGATGAATTTTTATGTTGTGGAATTTGTGTCACAATGTCTCACTTGTTAATGTTTTTTGGAGGAACATTAGATACTTGTATGTTTATTGAAGCATTTATCCCTTACAATATATACTTGTAATGTGTTTTCCATGGATTTATTTTATGGATCACCATGAACTCTTAGTGGTAAGGACCCGATTTTCTTGATTACTGACAACATCAATAAATTAATATATTTACATATAATAAATTAAATGATGAAAGTTGGATAGATTGGGTAAAAATATTCTGAAGACACTGTGAGGCTTAATGGGTTTACCTATGTAGTATATCTAAAATAATACTCATGGTTCACACACAGATACTGGAATGGTTTTGATGAAGAAATGGATTCCCAGATGAAATTTACAAAGACTTGTCATCAACATATAGGTGGAAATGTAGACAGGGATATCCAAGTTCTTGAAGATATGCTATAACCATGTGTGATTTATTTTTCAATATCATAGTGCATGAATATTAATTTGGATGAGTTTTACTATAATATTAATTATTAGGAATCTTTGGGGATGGTACCCTTTGAGGATTTGTATGGGAAGACATAATGATCACCCTTATGCTGGAAAGAGATGAGAGAGTAGTTCTTGGTTAGGATGAGTCTTTTTCATGATATGACATCGAATGGGTCACTAATATTGAGGCATTTTATCTTGGTATAGAGTCACCCAATTTACTATATGGACCATTTATGGTGTCCACTAGAGTTTTCTCTTGTAAATCATGTAATTATCAAATTTTCAACACCCTTAAGTCATCGTTAGTTGGGTCAAATGGGTATGTTTGATCCAAGGATTGTGGGACGCTTTGATATCATTGAGATAATAAGGAGGGTGGTATATATGTTTCCATTAATGTCTAGTTTTACTTATATACAAAATGTGTTTCATGTTTCCATGTTGATGAGGTTTATACAATATCCTTCCAATTTAACTACAATGGTTGTTATTTATATTGTCCATGATACCAAAATATTTGACAAGCTAGATTAATTTATGGATTTCTTGTATAAGGAACTACATGGTAAAACAATCCTCATGATTTGAGTAATGTGATTGTTTAGATATGTTCAACATAAGAAGTGGGATAATGAGTCATTGATAAAGACATATTAGCCTTCTCATTTTTGCAGATCTAGAATCGGGAGCCATTATTATGGAAATAATTGTTTAATTGTGTGGATATTATAACTCACCATTTTCTTTCTACCAGGTATGTGGAAAACATATCAATGGGTTTTATTTTGAATTGGGTAATTTTTTTGGTCCCTTAATTGGGAGGTTACTATTAATGGTGAAGTCATGTATTTGTTGGAATATTCAGCATTAATATATAGTTACTACTACATACTAGGTAGGTAAATGTTGTATTGTGTGATTATAAGGCCTTTATGTCATACTTGAAAGATCATTGTAATTTATTACATGGAGTTAAAATGGTATATGTCATGTAAGGGTTACATGTTTTGTAATTTGAAAAATATCATTTTAATTAAAAATGTGATTATTATTTCACTATATTGTATAATGGGAGACATAAATGATGTGTAATATAATAAAATTAAGTTAATTCATTGAGTTGAAGATTATAGGAATTCATTAGGGTTATTTAGGAATCATTTTATTTTTTATCCTTCTCTTATTGTCCAAAACAATTACCTTAGGAGTTTTTGGTTGAATTGACTCTCTCTGAAGTTCCTCATTCAGTGATTGATCACTGGGATACAGAGCTTCAACTTCTTGAGAAATAATTCCTATTATTTAATCTATCTAATGTAGTTATGTATCTATTTTATGGAGATGTTCGTAATCTAAATTGTTTTATATGAATCAACATCAATATCTTGTTGTTCCTTGTCCTATGAAGAATGGTATCAGGGTTTCCAAACCATGTTGTAAAAGGGGGATATGTTTTCTATGACCTTGAGGTTGGTTGATCTATAAAAGGGTTATAATAATTTAAATTACATGTTTCTCTTACTGATTCATTCATATTTTTACTGTAATGTTTTTATTGAAATTCAAAATATAATAGGTTCATGTTTTAAAGGTGTTTTTTTTCGAAATAGTATTTCCCAGGTCTGAAAAGGAAATTTTTTTTTAAGTGAAACACATATTGGATATATTTGAAATGGGTTTATATAAATTTTATCATCGTTTTTAAAATTAATATCAACATAAATAGCATATAAGGATCCCTGGGTGCATTGGGAATGAGAAACAGGTGACCTCAGAGTGTGTGGAACCAATATAAGGTAACCTCTTATATATCTAGGGACTGTGGGAAGACTCAATATTAGTTAGATCCATCCCTATTCTTCATTATTCTTTGGAGTAACTAGTATGTATTATTCTATTTTCTAGATATATATAGGAAGTATCCATATAATTTAGAATTATTTATTACCTGATAGATTATTTCATGGATATTGTCTCACATGGATGTTTATATATTGATATTGTTAACTATGTTGTTTCTATCATTGTGAAATATTACATAAATTTTTTGAAAACTAATGTATTTTTATAAAAATGATTTCCAATATTTTATATTTATAAAAAATGAATTCAAAATTATTTTTTATGCTTTAATATTTTCATTCATGTTTTTAGAACATGTATAGTTTACTTATTGGAATCTTACGAGCCATCTATTTCCTACAACATAAATCCAAACATGGTCCTCTTTATAACATTTATTTAGGATATATGTAAATATAAGGGAATTATATTTTATATCGTCTTCTATTTTCATAACATTTTTAGATTATGTATGGTTTTGTGGTGACAGTTTGTCACATGTATACTAGGAAGTTTCAGTTAGTTTCAATTATGGGTTTAGCCAGTTTGGATTGGTTTTATCTCTCTTGGTTTCCCCATTGTACTATGGTTTTATGTCTTTCATTCCACATATAGGAGATTTTATTTTTTTCATTATTTTAACTGACCCCAAATAGGATGAGTTTGGTGATTGGTCGGGCTAAACATGATTGGTCTGTTATCAAAGATATAAGTGAGGTATTGTCATGAAAGAAAGATGGTAAATTGGAGGTTATCCCACGACCCAAATTGGATACACGTGAGGTCGTCCCAATCCTAAAATAGGATACAAGGTTGGTTATCAGAAGTTGAAATGTGGTATAAATTAGTTTATAATAAGAATATCATAGGGTAACTCCGAGGTTAAATGTGTCCAGAATCTTGAAAATGAATTATTATCCCAATCTTAACATGTTATGATCTTTTTGATGTATTACGTTGAAAAAAATTTCTATTGATATTTAAATACTATAAATCTATGTCTTATTCCATTTTTATGATATCTTGCCTTATGTTGAATGATTACATTTGGATTCATGTATTCTAAACTACCAATAATCATTTCATGAATCATGATTATGGTCTACCATATGGAGGTTATGGTTTTAAAATGTCATTCATATATTCTCATGCAGTTATGATATTTGTATATTGATAAACATCTTGTTTAAAATAATATAATATTTGATTTAAACCTATATTATTTTCCATTACCCATGTTGTGAAGAAATTTATTTTGATTTATATTTCAAATAATAGTTATAGTTATGTGGAACATATATCAATAACAAACAGATCATGTATAAACACATTATTGATGTGCCCCATTTTACCATAAAAATATTCCATAAATATTCCACTGTGGATCATTATGAAATGTAATTAATATAAAAAAATTAATATGAAATATTCATGTATGAAAAATATGGGATTTAATACAAGTTATGGAAATCATCATCAAGTATTTTCATATTATGATTCCCACATCTCTTATTTTATTCATTTTGACAAACTAAATTAAATATAGTGAATAAATATATATATAAAACCTTGATTCATTTATGTCACCATTTATATATGTATTTTATATTTTTATATTGTATTGGTGATGTTTGGGATGGTTTGGAGGAGTATAGAAATTTTTTATGAATTATTTAGTGGTTCACAATTTTTGAACAGTTAGTTGGAACAATATAACTCATACAAAAAAGTTTGAGAAGTTAGACAAATAAGATCTTTGTTGGCATACTGTTAGGTACATAGATTTTCCCAAACCCTTTATCCACATAATTGTAACCATTAAATACAGAATAGAAAAAAATATTGGCACACGATATTTCTAACTGTACAATCCATCCATGGGAAGGGTGTCCGGAGGTAGTGGTTGGCACAAGGTTGGTGCACAGTTTTATTAATCATGTTACCATAACATGAATAGATTAATTTTAGATAATCAATTTGTTCATCTCACTCAAATATACTCCATATAATTTCATTTTCTTCCATTTGGAACCTAACTCTAGTGGTTTACAAAAAAATGATTTTGGAGACCTTCTCCTTCGATCTTGAAGTGATCTGTTTGAAACTCTTGATGTGTTAAAAGTATGACTTTTTTGTTAATTCTTCTTAAATAATGGATTTCCTTATATATATATTATTTTTTCCTCTATAAGACTCATACATCCATTAATATGGGAATATATCTATGATTGTTAGTGATAATCGTGATGAACTTTGGTTATGTTGATCCAAGGTAAAGAGATCTAAAGTGGATTTTTTGATATTCAACCTTGTTTTTTGGATGAATTCATGTTGTTAATTTTTCTCTCCATAGTTTATAGGGTAATTTTAATCATGATTGACTCAAATTTCAATAATTATAAGGCCTCATTTCAATTGATACTTTTTCTTGATCTTTATAGTGAAATTGTTGTATAGTGATGAATGTAAACAAGTTTTTAGGATAATTTTATGAAATTATTATAATTGGGTGTTTTGGTGGAATGTGAAAAATGATAAATGATTTAAAAATGATAAATTTTAATTGTTATTTTATTTTTTATAAAAACAAGTATATTTAATAATATTAGGGTTTTATTCAAATATCCTCACTTATTTGGGTTTGCATTATTGTTGTCTTAATTGGTTAAATGTGAGTTAAGTGGGTGAAAACAACCATTAAGTAAAAAAATCAAAGGGATGGGTTATGGATGTGAAGATGCACCATAAATTGTAAATTCAACATTTTTTTTTGTTTTGTGTTTATGAGTATGGTTATGTAAAATACAATGGGTTATGACAAATGAATTTGATAAATAGTATGAAAGACGAGGTTAGATTCCTTTCTTGGAAACTATTGATATTGGAGAATAGTTTTGTTATAAACTATTTTGAATTTATATAACATGTTGAAATTTTTTAATTTTTTTAACATAAACTTTTTATATAAATTTTATAACCTGTTTTATCCTGTTGGTGTGAGAAACAATGTTATTTGGGAAAAACCTATTGATTTTCAAAACTCACCCCTACTTACAAAATTTGGATCTTTTCAAACATTTAACATCAACACATAGGTAATTCCAAAGTGTCACATTTAAATAGTGGGGTTACATGATACATGGGATGTATTCTAGATTGGGATTATATATCTTTTTCAGAGATATGGAGTTATTTTATTCATTTTTGTTTGTCACGTCTTATGCATTGTAGTTTATATTGATGTAGTTTTCCTATTGGTACAATGGTATGGATTTTTTTTCAATTATACATTTAGTTTTATAAATTTTTAACGCGAATCATATAATAACTTTTCCATTGTATGATTTCAAGTCATCATTTTCATTTTAATTGATAAAATCATCCCTTAATTTTGTTGATGCCATTGAAATTTAGGCCAAGCCTTCAGTGTCAGGGGGATGTCACTTAATGAAAAGTAGATTTTACTTCTAGACTCAATATAATTAATAGGAGAGTTATGTAACCAATAGTATAATAATTTTTTGATATTTTATTTTATAGGTTATCAATCATGCTTTGTCCCAATCTTTTGGGTTATTTGGTATGAGTTTTTTCAATTCCTATGTATCTGTTGTGTCAGATAAACAATTGAAAATCATTATATATTAATCATTGAGTAGGGATGGTAGAAAGGAGTTGGATTGTTTGCAAATTAAATTTATAGAATAAAAAATATGTATCTATAATTTTTATTTTCAACATCATGTTACCAGGTAGTTAAGTAAATAAGTGTTTTTGATATACTTATATGATTTGTAATCACTTTGTCTTAGGTTTATCCAGCAAAAAGAAAATCACAATAATTGATTGAAATGTATTCTCACTATGATTAAATATTTAAAAATGGAAAATGATTTATTATTTTGGTGGAAACAATTTTATTTTTGAAAAACTCTTGAAGTTGTTTTCAAATGTGAAATTCTGAAAATGAATGACATGTGTATTATGGGAATGGATTGATTCTCAAAATAATGGTGATATATTGATAAATCGATGATCATAGAAATTTTTTAATTATGAAAATAAATATTGTGAAATATAATGTGGTTTAATTTGAAATTATTATTGATTAGGTTTCTAGAGAGTGATATATATGGAATTTATTGGTTTTATAGAAAATGGCACGCAGTAGGCATAATAAAAACCAACCGGAAGTGGACGATGTGAATGTGGTTTCACCTGAGCCATAAGAGAACAAATAGCTAGTTCAATGTGTTATATATGATTTCTAATATCTGGATATACTATTATGAATGGATGAAAAAAGACAACATGAAAATTCCATTCAATTCTATATTTTCAATCCATCCATCATTTAGAGTGATATAGAACCATAGAAGACATGAGTGTGGTTGAATATGAGTAATCTATTAATTCATTTCCTAAAAATACATGAATAACTGAATTTGATTTTAGAAATCAATATTCTAGAAGATATTGCATGAAAATAATGGGATATATCAATTCTAGATAAACCAGGACAATTCATTTTATGATAGGACAGTTAGCAATTGATCAACCAACAATTCTATCCTTATACATTCAGGATTTCCAAAATGATAAACTTTTTATATATTAAGAAATATAATCAATAAGTGATAGAATGTTCATCTATATTTACTAATTCATTCCTCTATACACCTAATATTGCTCATTGTGTGTCCGTGAAGAATCACATATTTGAATTAGGGTCGTGGAAACATATTTTCATGATGTTTCCCATGTATTGTATAACAAATTATACAAAGATGGTAAATATATTTATGGTGAATGAAAGGTAAATCTCAAGAGATACGAGTGGAGAGATATTATTGATACTTATCGGAAATGGGAGAACACTAATGTAGCGACCAATGTAAATAGGGACATCAATTTCCAAGGTAATGGGATGATTCAGAATCAAAAGGAATGATAAGTGAATCATCCTAATAAACCAAAGGGAATCCCATGATGTTTCCCATGAGGGTATTTGGACCATATGAAGTGACATTAAATGGAGACACCTAGAGTGTGACACAATTTCAATCAGATGGGTCATCTTTATTGATATGGTCAGGTGTTTGGGACACATCTCTCATGTCATAAAAACCATATGCTTCATAGAGATCAGAGAAACATAATACCTCTTATTAGTAGTGTCAAGAATGAAATGATGAGTCCAGAAAAACCACGACTCCCCAAGCAGTGAAATATCAATATATAAATAATTAACAATGTGAATCAATTAAGAATTCACATGGAGAAGAACAATTTATTGTGAATGATTTATTAGGACCATCAATAGTGAGTGGTATGGTTATTTTGAATTATTCCCTTATGAAAAATTTGTTTCATATAGGTTCATCCCCATAGGTTATTTCATCTTATTATATTTATCATTATGCATTAAATACTGAGATGATATATCCTATTTTAAAACATCAAACACATATTTTTAAAATTTCTTGTAAAACCGTTATATATACAGCATGATATATAAATTTTTTCGGATCTAAGTTAACATGGTCCATCTCAGACCTTGAGATGAGTTTCTATGAAATAATCTTGGTAATGGATTGGTTCAAAATGTTAAAATATGAAATATGCATTTACATACAAATTTTTAGTTTTATGACTAACGATGGAGACCATAATCTTGTTAAAAAGGTTGTATAGAAAACTAAGTTGAAATGTGGTTTTTGGAAGTATAAGTTTGAATGAACCCATACCAGTTGCAAGTGTAGACCTTGTAATCAATGGATGATTTTCAAAATAGTAATTTTCTAGTGGCTGTTGAACAGTTTATAGATGTTTTCATGAAAATGTATTAGGTTGTATAACTATAAGAGAAGTAGAGTTTCTAATTGATATTCTTTTAGGGATATTTATTATTTCCCATCTATCTTACATGATGAAATAATTAGAATTAATAGGTATTATAGTTTATTTGGTGGAGCTATAAAGAAATTGGTTCACAGATACGAGCACAACTCTTTGGAAAACAACTATCCTTTTTTGTCAATAGGTGGATTAAACTCTTAGATTTTTTTGAGTGTCGTATGATTATCAAAAAATTTATAAGGAATGGTTTTCTAAATCTATAGAATGATGATCTTATCGATCAAGTGAAGAGAGTCTTGTGGTAATATAAAATTTACAAACGGTTAGGATATCACTAATTGTGGTTTATATGGTTGGTATTCTGAAGAATCATTTCAGAATTAGATAAAGACTTTACAAGTATGTTGTGATGATTTTTGGTGTTATGATTTCACTACTAGTATATATGAAATTTATAAATTAATAATTTTAGTGGAATTTTAATTATTTTATGGGGGTTTTATGGATAAAATACTTTTGTATTCATGGACAACGAATCATCATGAGAAATAGTTTGTGATAGTGTTGGGAATTCTGTGGGATCATAATTTGTATTCAATATTATCTGTGTGAAATTTTTTATACAAGAACTACATTTTAGTGGCCATTTAATCTATGAATGATGTGTTTTTGTTAATATATAAATAATAGAGGTTGTTATCTCTTGTAATCATCCAAGGAATGTCTTTAAGATACATAGTTTCCGATGTATTGGGGTTTATTATCTATGAGTTTCTTGTAAATTTTTATGACTATCATCGCCATTGAAATATTGGAAAAATGAATGATGTTATATTACAATGGAATGATGACTGTCATAATTCTATTCCTAAGCATAATGTTCTCCTTACAGTTGCATCATTTTGTATATTTTTATATTAAGAACAAGGGTATGTGTTTTGTTTTGATGCTTCACGATTAGGGTTGGGATGTGGTCTCATATAGGGATATCACCTTGATTTTTATGGCTCAATAATGTTATACTTTCTTTAGAATAAATATCCATCACATGATTCGGATTTATTTTCAATAGTTCATAAACTGAATAACTGGGTTCATTACATCTTTGGAGATACATTTAGTATTTTTATAGATAAATATATATTTTTCCTATTTTTTCATAGAGGGATTTGAGACTATGACAATTAAGATGAATGAAGTTTCTTCAATTTATTGACATTGAATTGATGTATACATTGGGTAAATGAAATTCAATGGAATATGAATTAATGATAAATTAATATGTTTAGTTTATTAAAAATAGGCTTTATATTAGTAGAAATTTATTTGAGTGGTTTCATAAGTGACCATGGAATGTGAAGAACGAGGTGACGATTCCAATTTTTTATTTTTGATATTATTTGGATGATATAGTAAGGGAGAATCATATGTATGATTTATAATCTGTTTCAATGAAGATAAAAACCAATAGTGGGGTGACCATTGAGGGATAGATGTTAGATAGTATTTTAGTTTTGGGGATTTTAAATCAGATTGTTGTACGTTTTCCTTTTTATGAGTAACTTCTTCATGCTTTCCACCATTTGATATGGGTTATTCATCATGGACCGATGATTGTGTATAAGGTGTTTAAAACATAGATTTTTTTGTATCGAAAGGAAATTAAGGTGGATGAGTTTTTTTTAAGATACTTATCTTATCTATAGAATAATTTAGATAATTAGTTACTAGTAAGTATCCTAAATTATTTAACAATTATAAATAAAAAATAGGAGTAGAAAGACATGGGTTTTGTAAATTTTCACCCAATAACAATTTTGAAACCTGGTTCCATATGGTTTATTGAGTATCTAATCCTAAAGTCATCCCATTTCATCTATATTAATGAATATATTATGTTTGATTAATTTTATAACATCTATATCCAGGAAGTTTTAATGATTCATGACATACTAGTTTCAATAGCATTAGAACCAAATCCATTAATTATGTCTGATTATTGGAACTCATTATGAGAATCCCCTATAATTATGTGGACTATGTTTATTGTGTATCAACCTCATATGGATGGGATATCTGAAATAATGATAAAAATATTTGATGACATGTTTTGGGCTTGTGTAATGTATCTTTGTGGCTCATGTGAGGATTAAGAACTTTTAGTTTATTTTCCATGTAACCATATTTATTAAAAATAGATACATATAGATATTTTTGAAAAATTTTATGTGAATACATGTCATTCTTTACATTATTGGGTGGAAATAGCTGATACTTCATCATTTGGGCTGAGCCTTATCTGATAGACCAGAGAGAATATTCAAATGATTAGGAAAAGAAATATATGGATCGTCATCATCATAAATATTATGAGGATCATCATAAAAGGTTTTTGTCATTCTAGGTGAGTAATATTTTGTTCTTTAGAATCTCTATATATCTTCTCCTTATTTGTATTGGATATAAGTGTAAGTTAGCTCCTCAATACAAAGGTTCTTTTGATATACATGAATTGGGTGAAGAGGTGGTATATCAGTTAGAGTTTTTCCCTTGCTTCATTGTAGTGAATAATGCATTTCATTTATTGTACATGAAAAAGTATCAGCACGATCATGACCACGAGATTTGATGGGATCACATTGACAAAGATACTGATGAGTTTTAGTTCATATATTTGTACTAATTATTATAAAGCAAGAGAAATTATTTCTTGGTAATAGAATTAATATAAGGTATAATTTTATGAATAATTTTTATATTTAGGAATACACATTTTAATGGGAGAATGAAAAAGTAATGCAATGGCTTAAAATCTTTTAGGAAAATGGAGGTTTTCAACTTTTCGGGGATGGGATGACCAATGGTGGGGAGAATGTATCCCCCGGGTTTCATGTGTGTAACCCATTATATATGTATTTTTAGTATATAATGAGTTTTAGTAAAATTTATGAGGATTTGGAGAGTATTTGGAATGTAATTTTGGACTTCTCTAGAGGATAATGGACTGGGAACAATTATTAGAATCTATGAAACCCTTACATGGAACACTGAAATGTGAGATAGTGGGATCATTGTAGGTCATGTTTATGCTCTTGGTTTCACTAAAAACGTGCAAAAAACATAGAGAAAGAGTGATAAGTGGAATAGAGGTAAAAATAAGTCCGGTTCTTTGTTGGTCTATCCATGTGAGCCAACCATGCTATATTAGTTGGGAGGTAGTGTCTAGTGCACAATTGGGGTAGAGTTTTCATACCTGTTTGAACAAACCCTTGGAGTTTTAAAATTAGATCCTGAAATTGTGGTTTTCTCTCTTATTTATCCCTAGTTCACTAGTATATCCTCCATTTCAATCCTAAATTAGTTTTAATTCATCATAATGGCTTTTCGGCCCATCACATTCCATCGTAAAGAAATCCAATGAAAGAACATGGTGTATTGAAGGATGGATTTTCATTCATGATTTTTTTACTAGGATATAGTCATATTATCTCTTCATGATTTCTATATATAGTCCTGATGGGATAAATATGTGATTTTTAATCATAATAATTATGATATATTGTTCTTTTGATGTAAGGGAATGATATCTAATGTAGTTTTCAGAGATTCAACCTAGTTTTGTTCGAATTATTCATTTAATTAATTCCTATTTTACATTATTTCTATGGTACTTGGCCTCATGAAAGGATTTTATTGCTATAAATAATTTTTTTTATTAAAAATATATTTTTTTACTCAAAATTTATTGTTATGTATTTTCAAATTCTTTATGGAGACCATCTTTATTGAGCGATTATGAAATGTTAAAATTCATGTGATTTCTGGGAAGGTGAAAAATTGAAACATTATTTTAAAATAGTTATTTTAAAATGGGTGTTTGGTTTTGATGTATGAAATGGTGTTTTCAATAAAATTTTGGTTTTATTGAATTTGTTTAGAAGAATTTGGTTTGAACGGTTCTTGGATTAAATGTTTTTTTTTGAATAGAAAGGTATATATAATGGTTGTTATATACCACCATCAATGAGACTCTTCATGAATTTTAATTTACCCCATAAATGGAAAAAGAGTGATACTGTGGTTTTTGTGGTTGTGTACCCAGCTTTGTGAAATGTAATGGTTTAGGCCAAATGTATTTTGGAAAAGGTTTGAAGAGCATGGTTGGATTCCTTTATTAGAAACTCTTTTAGTTGGGAAATGGTTTTGTTATGAATTTCTTGTATTTAATATAATATATTGAAATTAGTTAATGATTTTTACATAAATTTTTTATATAAATGTAAAAACATGATCTAAATTTGTGGTGTGAGTAGTGAATTTATATGTTGAAAACTGCTATGTTGTATTACATAATCCCTGATTATTTTTTCCATTGTTGATTTTGAAAAAAATTATCACTGAGATAGAAGTAAAAGAAATATGATTCTTTTAATTAGTGTTGCTACGTAATACATGGGATGCATTGTGGAGTTGGAAAATAGTGAATTTTTGGAGATATGGAGTTATTTCTTTTATTAGTGTTGATATTTCCTTCCACATTATAGTTTATTTTGATATTGGTTTCCATATAGATCTCTGATTGTAGAGACGCCAAACATGACATACAAGGAAATTGAATTACTTTTGCAGAATACTTAATACATAACAAAAAACAGACACCAAAGGACCGTAATAGTTTAGTGTGTTGGAAACTCGGAACACAATCTTCTAATCGTGGTGAAATATCATCAACATCTACCATAAAGATATTTCCCTTTTTTTCCTACCTAAAACCTTTTTTATATCCTGGGGATAAGAAAACATAAAAATGGTGAGCACAAATTCTCATTAAGGTTAATAATAGAGAACATAAAACAATCCATAAATATTTGAATGCAAAAAATGAACATAAAATCTAAACATCAAAATCATGAGCAAGGACATAAATCTTGGAAGTACGTATGGAATATATCATAACGGAACATCAATCATGATAAAATAGAATGGAAATAAAACATGTAATTGTGTCAAACCATTAATCACATGATATGATTTCCATAGTATCCAAGGCATTGCTTCTATGACCATCTTAGTGGACAAAGTCCCTTTCAGAATCGAGTTCACTCCACGTTCCAGTCCTGTATCACTAAACCGGATTAACTTACCATTCCGGACATGTCTATCTCATGAGATATAAATATTTACCCAAATAATTTTAGGGAGATATAGGTCCTACCCATCTCATAATGAAATCATTCTTTCAGGTTCCACAAAATCATAAATCATACATCATAGTATAACCCATGTAATATAATGGGATTCTTAAACATCATGCCATCATAACATAACCCATATAAAAAAATGGATATCATTTCATCATAATAAGAATCTAACCATGTAAATAATGGAGATATTATACTTAAAACATAAACATATTAAATAATGTCATTTTTTATGGAATATAGTTTTGATAAAACACTTGAAATGAATTCATGAAGAAAAAATACATTATTCTTCAAAATAATTTTATTTTCACATAATGCCATGAAATTTTAAAAGAAAAGGGTTTTTGTAAAAATAAGCATGAAATATTGTAGAGGAATCTTAATGAAAATGAGTCGTTATGTACCTGTAAAAATCAGTTCACGCCGTATAAGTTAAAAATAACATTCTCCTCGTACTTTTGTCAGAAAAGTCAAAAAGTACCTCGTATGGTAAACAAAAGAAATATTCCTTACATACCATGATGAAAAAGTCAAAAATGGGTAAAAATGACATTAAACATACATTAAAACATTTTTAGAAAATAGGGACATGAATGATAAATATAACCTCAGTAAATACTTACGAATAAACAATCTCAGAAAAAAACGAGATCAGAAAAGTTCTCCCTTACCCTAGGTCTGATATATTTTCATACGTATCTGAAACTCCTGTATAATGATTTAAATAATGTCATTGACTTATTAAAGAATCATATTTATTGTTATGATATCAAATATGGTTCACTTATGACTTTATATTACCCGTTTTTCTGTAAATTTTATGTTAAAGCAGTGTTTTGGGTAAAATTGATTCATTTATCATACGTTTTTCAACATTTTGTTCTTGATATTATTACTTATATCCTGATTTACATAATTCCAGAAAGTAAAACATGATTTATATATAATATATATTTAGTATATAAATATATATGATAGATCGATAAATGGAATGAGATACACCATTCATGGAGATGGTAGGTCGTGCATACGCATGAACGTTGTTTTCATTTCCTTATTGAATTAAATGGAATTAAGTAAATGAACCAAATATGTTCATAAATCCAGTATCATTATAATGTAATATCATTCATGATTATTTATTATATATACTTTATAATCATACTTTAATGGTTAATCATGGAAAATGAATCTCATCGCATTCATGGAGACGGTAGTCCATACGTACGCACATACGATGATATCATTCCCATGATCATGGAAATGTATAGAAGTGTTTGTATAATATTTAAGAATCAATATCACTTTACACTAATCATATATATTTATTTATATACACCATTATACCCATCCATGTAAGGTGGTGGTCGAAAACAGATTACACCACGCCGTGGAAATAGTATTCTGTACTTACGCATGCGCGGTGATTTCATTTTTCGTAGGATGGAAAGATGGTGAAATAGGGTTGTTTCATATTTATAATAACATACCAGTATATTAGTGATACTGATGTTATTACTTCATAATGAAACAACTAAATAAGAAGAAGTAGAAGAAGAATTTTTTTTGAATGAATCAGTAATGGATATTACCTCTTCTTCGACAGGCCTCTTTGAAACCTCCTATTAGGGCACTAAAATTGTTGTTTGAAGAAGAACAAGAACTCTAGAATATTATTAAAAAAGTGTGGAAGAGAAATTTTCATGGTTTGTCTGAGGTTGATGGCTCAATGTGTGGTGTGGAGATGTGGGAGGAGGTGCCCTTTTATAAAGGAGGAGAGGGGAACCTTAGGAAAAACTTAAAATTTTATTTTATAATAATGTCATATTCGATTTTTAATAGCTCCAAATTGATTTCTTTCGAATATAAAGTGGTTATGGGTAGATATAAATTCAACCAATAGGTTTTTGACAAGTTTAGGTTACTACTTTAACCTTATCATTTATATTTAACTTTAAGTTAAATAATTTAACTTTTACTGTGTCTTCTTGTTTTCTTACACTATTTGGTTGATAAACATACTATAACAATCCAAACGAACCCCAAGTGGTTCATTATTAATATATATAACATTATCCAAGAAATTTGGATGAAACTTAGATTTTTAGGAATATAATAACAATTAATAATATAATATTTGTTTTAAAAACTATTTTATTGCCAATTATGACAATATTTGGTAATAGATTTTTTTGAAACTCATAATAACAAGATTAGTTCAATAAAACGTTAATTTAATCAAGAATAACATGTCATATTATCCTATAAAATTAGTTTAATTCATAAAAAGTCTCAAATTAAATTTATTTGGTTATTTATAACATCAATTATGTTATTATTTCATTAATAAGGTAATTACTACATCATCATAGTGTCATAAATAAATGATATCATTTAATATCTAAAAATTATTAATAAAATACTATTATGTAGGAAATATTCTTATCATTCTAATGAATTTTTATAGTCGAATTTATCTTATGTATAACCATATATAAAAAATTATTTTATTAATAATCTTTGATTTTAACCATTTTTACTTTTCTTTAAATAAAATAATAATAAGTGTTTAATCTAATCCAAGTTGACATAAAGGTTAATATTTTATTCCTATGTTTTTTTGGTCTAATTACACTTATCCAATATAACTAGGACATGTTTTAGGGTAATAACAATATCATTTTCCCCCTTAATTAACCTATTTACTTTTAACCGTTGTAAATAAAAGTAAAAAGGTTCTATTCACCAGAAATTATTTTTATCTTATTGAACCAAATTTTACTCCTTGATATTTACTATGTCTCTCGGATTTTTGAAATTTCACTCAAAAAAGCGGTAAAATTATGTTTTATGTAAATTTTCAAATTCTCCTAGAAGGTGGGTAAAAGACGGTGAAAAGTTCAATAAAATTTTTATATATCTAAAATTATTATAAAAATACTCAAATGAATTACACTGAAAATATATAGGTAGTATGTATCAATTTTTTCCTAAAATTTATTTAAATAAAATAAATAATTATTTAAATAAAAAGACGGTTTTCAAATAGTAACCTAGTGTTTTTACTATTCATCAAAAATTGAAAGTTTTCATAAAAATACCAAAAATTCACCTGAGGAAAATTTCGATATTCCGAATCAAAAAATGAAGTCCATTTTGAAAGATAACATTTATAAAATTTCAAAAGGTTGGTATTACTATTCATAACGGCTAGTTCATAATAATATTATAATAATATCTTGTTTAGTGAAACTTGGTATTGCGTACTACACACGCTAACAAAAAAGGTCTTGATTGAGTGTAATGCAAGCCAAATCAGGGTTGCGTGTAGTGAAAACTCTATTTGGTGTTGAGTATAAAATAATCAAAACTTATTTTATTTATATATTAAACAAAATCTATACTTAATGTTGCGTAAAATAAATTCCACAGAAAGAAATTGAAATTGTGTGTAACACGAGCCAAGAATAGTGTTTTGTATACTGCGAGGTAATAAGTTGTTGCATATAGTACAAGCTAATATTGGTGTATGGTATAATAGAAGATTTCAAAGAAATTAAAAAATAATATATCTCATAAAATATCGTGGTGTTACATTCTACCCCCCTTAAAATGAATTTCTCCCTCAAAATTTGAAATCATCTACTACTTGAAAGTTTCATTAATAGAAACACTATCATAAAAAGGAATACTAAATCATCATTTTAAAAATGAAAGTTAGAAACAAAAAGGATACCAAAAGTAACTCAGCACTTGGGTTCCTACATAGAAGTATATAAGTGAAAATATGTATATGGAAGAGAAATCTATCTGTCAAGTTCTGATAGAGAGTGGTTGAGAACATGGCTTTGAAAAAGCCAACAATCGTGAAGCCGTAAATTTGGGATAATCTAAGGTACCATCTGATTCATCCAATATAATGGCATTAGGACAACATTTTTGGTTCTCAAGATCATTTCCCTAATGTTGTAAAATTTTCAAATTAAAGTAAATACATACTTGATTTTGGTACAATTTCACCGTCTCTGATGCCTTGAACAATTTCCACTTCATCTTTTAATGAAATGATGTTGAATTTGACTTTTTCAAAGTGTTATCAGATCATGCGATATAATGATAGGTCATTCCATTTGTCTCAAACATAAGGTTAGAAAAAGTTATAAACATAAGTCCATCTACGGTGAGATTAATCGTATATGGTTCCAAAAATGGACTTATACATAATCCATCATACCGCTTAATAAAGTAAAACTAGTTTAGACTAACCAGGGACTTTCTGTAGGCCAAAGTTAGGTGATAAAGGCGTGTCACACTTCAGTTGTGGGTTCGATTCCCACAGCCTTTTCCGACACGACGGGTTGTCGCTCGTCCTATGGGTTGTCCTTTTTCTAAAACTATACTATTATAAGATTCCAGAAATAATATCAGAAAACAAGTTCTATAATAATATCTGATGACCAACATAATTAATTCCAATCTTTAGGGTTATCCAAAATACATATGTCCAGTCTCATTGTGCAAAGAAAATGATTACTTGAAAGGTCACATAACTAGCACGTGAATACCATCATTTATCCGCCATATATCAAAAGATATATATTTTTGGTCACATTCCAAAAATGTGAATACCTAATTCATGTATTCTTTTGAATCATGAATTACCATAGAACCTTAGTGAAAACATGAATGTTTTCAGAAGTTAACTCTTTCCACATACAAAAATCACAAAATTTCTATATACTCACACCATGATATCACTTTGTCCTTATATCAGTCATGAGCTCATGAATATTATCAAACATATTATTTTCTCCTAATCCATTCATTATGAGCATATCATCTGTTTTAGAAAAAATATTTCAATCACTTTTCATGGTTACCAGTACCATATAATTATTTAAAACCACAATTAACCAATACATAGATATTCCAATATACCATAAAAGTACCTCAACAACATTATTCATGAATACCAATACATAAACACTTCAATCCAGCCTCTTCATTTATTGTCATGGAATACGTCCTTCCATGATTTAGATGTAACCTCTTAGGTCAGGGCATTGAGTTGGTTAATGACCATGTTCTCCACAGATAACACATTGAATTCCATAATAGTCTTTCACTCTATGACCCTTCTCTCCACACAGATAACATCTTCCCCTCCATTTGATGTATTCATCAAGGTTCTTCTTCCTTTCTTTAGAAATCTCAATCTTCCTTTATTTATGCGTATCACCATGTGAATATGCATAAAAGTCCATCTTCCTCTTATTTGATGAATTAGGAAAACCACCAAAGTTCACCTTGTTAATCATATTTCGTGATGACTGATTCAGTATAATCACAAAATCTTTCATTCAAGGAATTACGCAATTTCTTTTCTCATAGTCACAAATTTTTCCATTAGATTCAATGTTGACCCAATTCTTTCTGGTTTCCTCCATTGATGAAAACCAAAAACCATGTTGTAATAAATAGTTAAAATAAATAGGAACCACATAATCATAAAAAGTAGCTTATGGGATGTCTATCATATCACACATTCTTTAATCCAGGAAACCCTAGGTTCACCCTTGGTTATTCCTGATCGTCAACATAATTCTAGGACTATAACCTATAGTTATACTAAACCTTAGGGATATCCCTAGACATACCATAGAAATATCTCTAGGTATCTAACTAATGTTTTCGAATCCTAGTGTCCAAAGGTTAACTAAAACATTCCTCTGATACCAACTGTAGAGACAACAAACATGATGTACATAGACATTGCATTAATTTTTCAAAATACTTAATACATAAAAAAAAGACACCAAAGGACCATAATAGTTTAGTGTCTTCGGAAACTCAGAACATAATATTCTATTCATGGTGAAAGATCTTCAACATCTCCCATAAAGATCTTCCCCTTATGTTTTCCTACCTAAAACCTTTATTTATATCTCAGGGAAAAGAAAACATAAAAAGGATGATCTCAAATTCTATGTAATGGTAAATATAGAGAATATAAAACAATTCATAAACATTTGAATGCAAAAACATGAACATAAAATCTAAACATCAAAATCACGAGAAAAGAAATAAATCGTAGTAGTACGTAGGGATTCTATCATAAAAGAACATAAATCATGATAAAATACCATGGAAATAAAACATATAATTAAAGAAAACCATCAATCACATGATATGATTTCCATAGTTGCCAAGAAATAATTTCCAAGACCATCTTAGTGGAGAAAGTCCTTTTCTGAATCAACTTCACTCCTCGTTTCAGTCCTGTATCACTGAATCGAATTAACTTACCATTCCAGCCATGTCTATCTCATGAGATATAAATCTATACCCAATGCATTAGAGGGGTATATAGGCCCACCAATATCATAATTAAATCATTCATTCGTGTGCCACAAAATCATAAATCATACATCATAGCATAACCCATGTAATATAATGGGATTATTAAACATCATGCCATCACAACATAATCCATATAAAAAAATGTAAATCATTTCATCATATGAAAAATCAAACCATGTAAATAATTGAGACATTATACTTGAAACATAAACATATTAAATAATGTCATATCAGATGGAAAATATTTTTGTTAAAACACTTGAAATGTATTCTTGAGGAAAATATCCTTTCTTCTTCAAAATCGTTTTATTTTCACAAAATTACATGAAATTTTAAAAGAAAATGGTTTTGTTGGTAATAATCATGCAATATTGTAGAGGAAGATTCATGAAAACGAGGCTTTATGAAATCGTAAAAATCTGTTAACACTGTATAAGTTAAAAATAACATTCTCCTCGTACTTTTTTCAGAGAAGTCAAAAAGTACCTCGAATGGTAAAAAAACAAAATATTACATAAATACCATGTAGTAAAAGTAAAAATGGGTAAAAAGAATATTAAAAATACATGAAACCAGTTTTAGAAAATTGGTACATGAATGATAAATATAATCCCAGTAAATACTTACGAATAAACAATCTCGGATAAAAACGAGATTGGAAAAGTTATCCCTTACTATAGGTCTGATATCCATTGTACATATCTAAACCTCCAGTATAATGATTAAAATAATGTCATTGACTTATTAATGAATCATTATCATTGTTATAATATCATATATGGTTCACTTATGACTTTATATTACACATTCTTTTGTAAAATCCCTGTTAAAGCAGTGTTTTGGGTAAAATCGTTTCATTTATCAGACGTCTTTCGACCTATTATTCTTGATATTATTAAATATATCCTGATTTACATAATTGCAGAATGTAAAACATGATTTATATATAATATATAGTCAGTATATAGATATATATGATAGATTGATAAATGGAATGAAATACACCATTCATGGAGACGGTAGGTCGTGCGTACGCATGAATGATGTTTTCATTTTCTTATTGAAAAAATGGAATTAAGTAAATGAAAAAAATATTTTCATAAATACAGTATCATTTTTATGTAATACCTTTCATGATTATTTATTATATATACATTATAATCATACTACAATGGTTAATCATGGAAAATGAATCTCAACGCATTCGTGGAGACGGTAGTCCGTATGTACGCACGAACGATGATATCATTCACATGATCATGGAATTGTATTGAAGTGTTTGCATAATATTTTAGAGTCAATATCACTTTAAAATAATCATATATAGTTATTTATTGACACCATTATTCCCATCCACATAAGGTGGTGATCGAAAACAGATTACACCACGGCGTGGAGACTGTATTTTGTACGAACGCATACACGGTGATTTCATTTTTCGTAGGATGGATAGAAGGTGAAATAGGGTTGTTTTATATTTATAATAACATAATAGTATATGAGTAATAATTATGTTATTTTATCATAATGAAAAAACTAAATAATAGGATGTAGAAGATGAAATAAATTTGAAAGTATCGGTAATGGATATTACCTTTTCTTCAACACGCCTATTTGAATCCTCATCATAGGGAACTAAAATTGGTCTTTGAAGAAGACCAATACCTCTATAATATTAATAGTGAAGTGGAGAAGATAAATTTTTATGGGTTGGCCAATCATGAAGGCTCAATGTGGTTTGAGGATAAGAGGGAGGAGGTGCCCTTTTTTAATGGAGGAGAGGGGCACCTTTGGAAAAACTGAAAATATTATTTTATAATATAGTCATTTTCGGGTTTTCATAGTTCCAAATTGATTTCATTCGAATAAAAGTGGGTATGGGTCGAAATAATTTCAACCAATATCTTTTAGACAAGTTTAGGATACTATTTTAAACTTATCATTTAGATTTAACTCTATGTTAAATAATTTGACTTTTACCGTGTCTTCTTTTTTATTACACTATATGGTTAATAAACACACTATAACAAGACAGACTAACCCCAGGTGGTTCATTATTAATATATATAATCTTATCTATGTCATTTTTCCACTCCATAGATGTTTAGGAATATAATAACAATTAATAATATAACATTTGTTTTAAAAACTATTTTATGTCAGTTTTGAAACTATTTGGTAATTGATTTTTGTGAAAATCATAACTACATGATTAGTTAAAAAAAGTTAATTTAATCAATTCGAACATGTCATATTAACCTATAAAATTAGTGTAATTCATAAAAAGTCTCAAATTACATTTATTTGGGTATTTATAACATCAATTATTTTAATATTTCATTAATAATGTAATTACTGCATCATCATAGTGTCATAAATAAATAAAATCATTTAATGTCTAAAATTTATAAATAAACTACCATTATGTAGGAAATATTTTTATCTTTCTAATTATTATTTATAGTCTAATTTATCTTATATATAACCCAATATTAGAAATGGTTTAGTTATTAAACTTTGCTTTTAACCATTTTAACTCTTCTTTAAATAAAATAATAATAAGTGTCCTAATATAATCCAAGTGGTCTTATAGAGTGATATTTTATTCATAAGGTTATTTTTGGTCGAATTACACTTATCCAATAGAATTATAACATGTTTTAGGGTAATAATAATATCATTTTCCCCTTAATTACCCTATTTACTTTTAATCGTGGTAAATTAAAGTAAAGGGCTACTATTCCCCAAAAACCCTTTTTATCTTATTGAACCACATTTTACTCCTTAATATTAACTGTGTCTCTCGGATTTTTTTAATTCCACTCAAAAAAGCGGTAAAATTAAGTTTTATGTAAATTTTCAAATTCTCCTAGGAAGTGGGTAAAAGAATGTAAAAAGTAAAATAAAATTTTAATATATCTAAAATTATTATAAATTCACTCAAATGAATTACATTGAACTTATATAGGTATTATGTATCAATTTTTACCTAAAATATTTTTAAATAAAATTAATAATTATTTAAATAAAAAGTAGTTTTTTAAATAGTAACCTAGTGTTTTCACTATTCATCAAAAATTAAAAGTTTTCAGGAAAATACCAAAAATTCACCCTAGGATAATTTCGATATTCCGAATCCAAAAATGAAGGCCATTTTGAAAGATAAAATATATAAAATTTAAAAAAGTGGGTATTACTATTCATAACAGCTAGTTCATAATAATATTATAATAATATATCGTTTAGTGAAACTTGGTATTGCGTAATACACATGCTATCGAAGAAGGTCTTGATTGAGTGTAATGCAAGCCAAGATAGGGTTGCGTGTAGTGAAAGCTATGTTTGGTGTTGCGTATAACATAATCAAAACTTATTTCATTTATACATTAAACAAAAACTATACTTAATGTTGCGTAAAATAATTTCCACAAAACGAACTTGAAATTGTGTGTAACATAAACCAAGAATAGTATTTCGTATACTGCAAGCGAATACGATGTTGTGTATAGTACAAGATAATATTTGTGTAGTGTATAATATAAGACATCAAAGAAATTAAAAAATTATATATGTCATAATATCTCGGGGTGTTACACTGATGTTCTTGGTCTGTTTTGTTATAATTTGATTTGTATACATTAGTTTCATTAATAATATAGTGGTTTGTTTATGGTATGCATGGTTGTGACTTTTTTCAAAGGGTAAACATTCCTATAATTATATTGAATCCCTTAGAATTTATGTCCAGCCTTTGGAATGTTTGGATTAACTCTTATGGGAATGTAGCTATTTCACCTCGACTCACGCAAATGGGGAGGGGAAAAATTTTATAATATAAAATCATTATATAGATGATTTTTTTTACTTAAATAATTATATCATATTTCAAAATTATGTATTATATCTTATCAATGGAAGGGTAAATAATTATTATCTCTTCTCCCAAATAGTTAATCAAAAAATACAATTTTAGTGATAATACTATTTCGGGGACAATGATATGTTCCATAAAAGTTATTGTTGATGTTTCTATAGAAGTAATTCCTTAATTATTTATTATAATTTATATAAATGATTTTAGTTTCTTTAGTATGGGATAAATAAAATCTAATGGAAGAAATTTATTTAAGGGGGAGAATGTAATAACCAATTTTAGGAGTAATCAAGGTTTTTATAAAAAACAAATATAAACAAGGTGTCTCTATCTATTCAAGTAATTTAATACATTTCAAAAGATTGGTCTAAACAAAATATAAACTAAACTAATCAAACATTATTCAGTTATAATGGAACATTTAAATGCAGTTTTATCAATACATAAATCAAATACAATATATTATTATATATCACAAATTAATTCATCCAAGAAAAATAGAGAAATATAAAATGTAATAATAAATTGAAATGGATAACATCTTCATAAGTATAAAATCCCTTTGAACAATATCACATTTAATAATCACAGTTATTGCAAAAAAAATTCAATGAGGTTGAATACCAATAAAAGAGATAGGATTTTATATATATCAAAGAAAATAATATAAAATTTAATGTGACATAAGAAGTGGGAATAGAATGAATGACTTTATTATGACTATATATATTGATGAATTATTACTTTATAAATATTATAATTTATGAATTAGGTTATTTAATGTATGTAACATCTAGAAAGTGTAATTGGATAAAAAAATTACATATTAATATTGAGGTTTTGTATTTTTAGAAATTTTCATAGGAAACATATTTTAGAAATAATAATAACGTGGTAGTAAGATACTATTTAATGAAGATATTTTATTTTAATACTATTAAATATTATTATTATTGGAAAATATGACAGAGCTGAAAAAATATTAAAATATAAATATATTTATATAAATAAATTAATAGTATATAAAACATTATTTATATGTTTTGTAGGCTAAGAAAATTTTATGAATAGAAATGATTTTATCAAAAAAATCCTTCCAAGATCATTTAATTTTTTATTAGGAAAAATATATTATCGTAAAATTAAGATACACTATATTATTGATATATTAATATTCAAAATTAATTATTAGTTGATGTGAAATGTCATTAAAAATATGTAGTTCAAAAGAATGTATTTTTCAATTAAAAATTTTTCATTATATTTTTCACCATTAAAAAAATACAAATGTATAAATTTTAGAATATGAATTTCATAAAATAAAAAAAAATGAATTACACATGTATAAAATCACCTATGATGTATTTATAGAATATTTATTATGTACTTGATTTTTAGTTGTATAATTAAACATTCCAAATCTTCTAGAAGCTGCAATTTTATGAAAATTCTAGAATAAATTAAGGAGTTAAATATTTTTGATATACTTTTTAACTTAAATACATATAAAAAAGAAAATAAATCATATAAAAGACCTATGTATACTTCAAACACAAATTCTTAAAAAAATTTAATGTTATGTAGTATTTTAGTATAAAAATAGTAATGTTCTCATATATTAAAATTTAGATTACATCTCTTATAAAATCTAATTTCATTAATATGTATTATTTTTTTAGATAAAAATATTCATATTATTAATTAATATTATTGAATTTTTTTTCGAACAAAATATTATTACCATGTGAAAAGATAATGACCATCATAATGGTGAATATATTATATTTAATGATTGTAATTTGCAAGAATTATATTTTTTTTAAAAATAGTAAAAAAAATATTTCACATAAATTATATGATATTATTTTTTAAAATTTATAAAATTATTTTATGAGTAATTTAATTTAATATTTATCTTATCAATATTTATGAATAAATTATTGTTCAAAACTTCATTTTTCTATTAAATTAGTTTTTTAATATATTATTTGATTGAATTTATAATTACTTTTCAAATTTATTTAAATTGATTTTGATTAAATATGGGTTCAATTTATATTTATAACACTTATTATTTTTATTGGTTTCCATAATTTTTAATAGAATCCAAAATTACATAGTTAATTACTAATTACCAACAAGAGTCATAGTGTGGTAATCTGTAAAAATATATTGCTAAAAAACACAAAACATGAATAATTGAAGTATAAAAATTAAATTTTTTTATTTGATAGACCCAAGATGATCTATACTATATTTTGGTTCTCTAGTGAAGCCATTTAACCATAAAAAATTTCATTAAATCAATGACATGTAATGTATATTTACAAAAGAGCAATTTTCTTCCACATAAACAGGGGTGCATCAAAAAAACATCATCTCAACCCTATGTTAAATTTTATTCATTAATGTTTAAAAAATTTTCATATCCTAGATTTCAATTTAACATCATTAGTCAAAAAATATCTAGAATTAAACATATTACATTCATTTATAATAATACAATCAAATTAATGTTCATCTTCTCCAGTTGATTTGTTTTTACTCCATATTTTTTCGACATATTCTGCCGTAAACCCCGCAAAAATAATATATCTATGAAATTATTAGATAATATATTATATTAATATTACTAATGATATTATACTAATGGAATATCAATATTCTATCCCCCAATATAACCATAAATTAATTGAAGGCATATTTCTGGATTTATACCGACTAACATATCCAGGAATGGAAGGTTTTATTTTTCATTGAGAGATTACATAATTTATTAAATGTAGTTATTTAAAAGTAAAATATTTTTTTACATTTATATTATTTTGAAATAATCATTTTTTATTTTTATAAACCTACAATTTTGAGGGAAAAAAATTTTATGTCTATGTTGGGGAAGATGATTGCCTCTATATAACATAATATGTCATTTTTACTTTACATCCAATCATCAATAAATTTAAAAATGTATATAATTTAGAATATATTATATTTATTAAAATATTAAATTTATTTAATGATATGATTTTTCAATATATTTTTTATGTTGATAAAATACCATTTCATTTAATTTAATAACATTAAATGATCATCTTATAGAACCTTTCATTATTTGACTTGACAACCTAATGTATTAGGCACAGACATAATCTATATATTAAATTAATAATATATGTTAATAGAAATTGAAAAAAATGTTTAATAAAAATTAATAAGGATACTAAAAATATTATTAATAAAATTATATATAGAATAAAAATGCTAATTTAGGCCCCATTTTGATTTATCCACGATGTTAAAATCAATAAACATCGACTCATAAAGAATCAAATAGACAATATCTAAAAAAACACATACATAACCTTCCATCTAAACATGTGTAGATAAAGTCACTTTGATGAAAAGAAAATGGGAAAATGTTCATAATTATAAAAAACATTCATGTAATAGATTCATTAGAAAGAAAACTAGACACCCACCACATAACTATCACCTTATTTACATTTATATTAACATCACCAATTAATAATAGTTCACAAAACACGTACGACATTAAGAGACTGTAGACATATTTCTGATACAATTCCAAAACTGACATGAGGTTCCCAAAATAAAATATAATATCATTGGGAATCAATATCTCATTTATCATCTAGAAATAAATAACACAAGAAATAAATAAATCCCATATTACCTCATAACTCATGTCTCATCACAATGGGTTGGTAATAAATAACCCACTCAAAAACTAACTATTGTGTGTCAGAATATTCTATATTTTTTTCATGATAGACTCAACCCAAATAACAAAATGGATTAAAATGTTGAATAAATTTATTTTAGTTAATTAACTTCGTTGATATCATAAATAATGAAATAACATTTTTTTCATCTAAAATGGTATCTAGGCCAATTCACCTATAAACTGAAGCATGATACCAACTCTCATAGGTGGGTGAAAAAATCATGGAAATCCACAAATATGATTTGGAAATGATTTCACCCAAAATAATGATAATAGTATAAAATAAAACAAATGAAAACAACTTCAGAAAAATAAATCAATTCAATTACTCAATTATAATGTGAGGATACAAAAAAAATAACTGATATATAACTACAAACATATTTATCATGGGTCCATAACCACTCACCATGTCACAAGTCATTTTCCATCGCCCAACGGAGCAAAAACTCATGAATGGTGGAAATTAGAAAATGCCCACCGACAATCAAAACATATATGCTAAAAACAAAAAATTATACAAGAAGATTGTGAGATAATTATAACATTATGAATTAACCAATGATTCCTTATAGTTACATTTCATTGTAAACCAAGTACACTAATAAGGGGGTATAATATTCTGATAATAATTATTAATAATTTATTAAAAGCGAATATGTTCCTCGAAATTAATTTAAAATAAAGGAGATATCAATAATTAAGTCTGATAATTTTGAAATAACTTATAAAGCCAATTATTGAAAAAAATTCATTCATTAATTTTAATAGAAATCCATATCATGAAAATCATTGAAACTAATTTCACACGATAATTTCATAAAAATAATGAAAAGGTAAGAATATTTACCAGATATCAAAATCTATAGATGTTTCAATATAATTGATACAAGTTAAATAATGACATTAAACACATCAATAATAAAATGTAATTATTCAATTAATGAAAAAGAAGTTACCAGCACTGAAAATGAATTTTTTCATTTATTTTACAATAGTGTGTCCCCAATAGACAAGATAATCAATAAATCATCATCATTGATTTCATATATTTTATATAGTCTCACATATTCTATGAGGTGAATATCAATGAACAACAACATTCCTATATAAATTTACATAGCCTTATCCAAGCATGTTCTAGATGGATTGACTAGACTGTTTATTATTCAAGTAGAAATGTATAAATATTTTTCATCACTTTAAATTGCAAATGTTCCCATGACTACTAAAAATTGGTGAGTGAGATAACCATATCAAATGGATTTCAAGTGAAATACACATCATTGTTATCATGGGATCAAGGAATCAAAATTTCAGTTATACGATATTCACATATCAATCGTACTCCCTCAATACACTAGGATAATATTCCCATTAAAAAATTAATAATGTGAATTACAAGAATCAATTTTGTCATATCAAGTGATCATCACTATATTTTATCATCACATAGTTCCAATATGTAAATAATGCAATATTAATTTAAATTCTAAACATTTTATTAATATTAAATTTAATAAGGGATTGTCATACCCAGTCCCTTTTTCCGAAACATCACCAGAATCACCAATATTCATTTAAACCAATAAACTATTTCAAAAATTTATATTAAATTCATGTAGCTATCATGATTTATAAGTTTCATTGATATTTTATAACATAATTTTACACAATAAATTTTCATTTTAATAAATGAATAATTTCAAATCAACCATTAAACAAATTTAATACAATAAAAAATCATTTAAATTGGGCTCTTGGTAATTTCATCAATTCAATTATTTTAAGACATATGAAAATCCTTACATATATCTTCCCAATTAATTCAGATAATATCATTAATCATTATAAATCAAGCCGTTATGTTGCCATTAATTTTATTGAATACATCCTTATAATTATATTTAAAAGGAAATAAAAATATGTAGGTAATTATTTGATTTATAAAAACATTATAAGAATCATCTTGATAATCAAATACATCCATTATATTTGTAATTCAAAGTGTTATTTTTCAATGAAGCCTATTTGAGGAAATTGATTATCAATATATATAGAATATATATTAAAATTTTCAGATAAATGTAATTGAGATATCAATAAAAATATATATTTCACGAGTGTATTAAAGTTGAAAAATATTTAAAATGGAATATCCAGAGTCCACCTACAATACATATGTTATGTTTCACCTCTGATGATGATCACAAAATAATGGAAGAAGGATATCAATAAAATAAATAATAAACACTTTCTTCATTATTACATATCATCCAACCCTTATAAAATGACTCAAAGAGACATCATATCCTCTAATATGAATGAATTAATAGAATTAGATAGATCACCAGTGAAGATAATATTGAACAACTGATAGAGGATCACCAGAATGATCAGAAATATAATCCCCCAAGTTATGAGGATATCATAGCCAAAACTACCTTATATAGATCTCAAAATCTAAGAGATAATATAAGAGTAATATGGATTAAGGTTTTTGTTTAATATGGTGGTTTAGGATTGTAATTATGAATATTGTGGCATTTATCAGTTGTGAAATGATTTCTTGGGGTTGGCCACACTTTTAGTACTAAATGTTATATTAACCAAGGACACCACAAATAACTATTGGAAGGGAATCACGGTTTGGTTACATGGTTTACAAAAACATGTTTCTTTTATGATCCCCTTAATGTAATACTTGAATTGGTTGAATTTTTTTCCTAAATGATTCAACAAACAATGATCCAATCATGGGCCTACCTCTAGAGATCAAACCACATGATTATGGTTTCTTAGCAATCTCTGCTTGGTTTTTACTAACCACAATACATTCATTCTTAAGAAAAAAAAATAAAAAACTACCAATGTTATCCAAGAAAAACCAGACACAATATCAGAAAAAAGAACGAAATAATGGTCAATAACAACTGAAATCCTGAATCATGATGTTATAGAATCCTTGAATTGATGAAATCATGCAAGAACACATACAGTGACTTTTATAAATAGAAATTTAAATATTTTAAATATATTTTTTCATAAAAATTATTATGTCTAGTATATAATAAATTACATGTAACGACCCAATGTTTCCTTAATAGAAAATATATCTTCATCCAGTTAAATGTTTCTTTATGAAAAATGTTTTTATAAGATGTCAACTTCTTTAGTTTTACGTTAAGATTTGTGACCGTTACTTTTATAGCCGTTGAACAGTGATCATCTGAGTAGTATAAATATAAGGCTTTAACGAACCCATTTCTACTCAGACAAAGGAAGTGATGGCCTCATCCAGTAGAATTGCCCCTTACGAAGCCCATTTGTCATAGATCAGAAAAGAGGTGGCGTCTTTGGGATTTTCCTTTGACCAAGCCCAAGATGTGCTTCATCAAGTCAAGCTCGAACGTGATCGTCTACGGGAAAAGTGGAATTTGATTGAAATTACCACTCGAGCGATGTTATCTGAGCCGCCCCAAGAGTCTGTCACCATCGCACACCTTACCCTTAGGTCTTATGTGGCTATTTTAAGGGGTTATGTAACAAATAAGTAGCACCATGTTCATGTACATTATTTTTGTATATAATAATGAATATAATTTCTTGTCATTTTTAACATTGTAATTAGTTTTTAATGTACAAATGGTGTTTTTAGTTATTATTTAATTAAGAATTATATTTTATAAAATTAAAAGATTTTTGAATTAAATATTATTTTAATAAAATTTTATTATTAATATTAAATTAATTTTTTATTATGTATAAATGATCTTATAATTTTATGAATTCAATTAAAATTTATATTAAGGTCTGAAATCCAATTCTGTCAAAACCCGAATTTTTTTTTATAAATGTCGGTTTTTATTTTAAAAGTGAAAATTCACATATTTAGAAAATTATTTAGATAAAATAAATATTATTTTTGGATTCAGGATGTCGAAGTTATCCAACGGTGAATTTTTCATAATTTTCTGAGACAGTCAAATTTTTGGGTAAAAATTAAATACCATTTAAATATATAATGTGTTTTATGACATCATAATGACCCAATGGTGATGTAATAAAATAACATAATCCTTATGTTCAGCCAATATGTGTTTTATCATTAAAATAATGAGGTTTTGGGTTTGTTTGATTTACATTTCAAAGCATTAATGGAGCCCTCAAGACTTATTCAACACTTTGCCTTTTTAAAATTAATTTCCATGGGAGTGTGACTCACCTCCACATAAGAAACCCTATTTTTTTAATATGTTCGGACCTTGGCCTTGTAAAATATTGTTTTAATCTTTCCTTTTATAGAAACTATGGGCAAATACCATGGGATGGTTTGTGGTTTGGACTATATTAATATAAGTGGTCCCAAACCTAAATAATAAAGAATTCTCTCACCATTCCGATATAAACCCACCCAAGCTCCCACTTCCTCCTCACTAAAATCCCTTGGTGTTCGTACAACATCTTCCCTAATCTCTCTATAATCCTCCCAAGGTGCCCCAAGCTCCCAATAAGCCTCTCACAAGCCTCTCTCTAGCCTTTGGAAGCACACTTCCAAGTAAGGGTTTTTTCTTCCTTTCTCATTTTTGTCAATTTTCTTTAAGTTGTATTGCCCTTTTAATTTCAATTATGAATGTTGGGGTATGGTTTCGCACCCCCCCATACTGCCCTCTTATTGTTTTAATGATGGGAGAACCCTTTCTCTCTCATTAAATTCCTCCCATGTACAGCCGTTACTATGCCGAAATTCCGAAAGAAACCTTTTTCTCCTCTATTATATTCATGCAATACTTTTGTATCATGAATATAAATTCATTTTCAACTGTTGGGTCATGTATCTATATGACCTCCTTACTGTCCATTACATGTAAATATGATGAGGAACCCGTTTCTCTCTCATCATCCTTTTTTATGAATTCTTATGTCACACCGTTACGCTGCCGAAATGACACCGATTTTCTAAACCAATATCATTGTGTAGTGAATACCATTCCCATTTCTCAATCAAGGTTAATCACCTTTATTCACATTTACATATTGATTATAAAGTTTCATGTATGAATTCCTCATTCCTTTATCGTGGAATAAATGATTATGTTTTATGAATCCATGTTTTATGATCCACGTGGCACACTTATGCATGAAATGAAATGTTTAAGAAGGGTGCGCCTTTTATAGCGCTCCAATGCATTGGTTAAATTATAGTATCATGATACGTCATGTGCAATGAGTGTTTACTCATGCTAATTCAAGTGCAACGAGGGTTTACTCATGCTTCAAGTGCAATGAGGGTTTACTCATGCTCCATGTGCAATGAGCCTTGGCTCATGCTAATTCAATGTTAAGTGTTGTTGCCACATTTCCATGTTATGGTTATCATGCTTTATCATGCCTTTATGTTCATGTTACTCTAATGATCTATTGATGTTCCTATTTCCTAAAATGTATTTTAATCCTCATGTTATTCATTGTGTACTCACTTACTGGGATTTATAGCTCACCCTTTTCTTATGCATGTCCTCAGGTTATACCATGCAATGCTAAGTACGAAGGAATGTAGTTGTCATGTAAAGGAAGTTTTCAATAAAGATGTTGTATTTCAAGTTTAAAGTTTTTATGTAATGACCCAAATCCCCAAAGACACTAAACCTCTCGATCTTCTTTGTTGTATCAAGTGATGTTTTATGTAATAAAGCATGCTTTAGTTGTAATAAAAAGCAGGGTTGTCATAGTTGGTATCAGAGGATAGGTTTAGTTATTTTTGGGATTAGGAAACCCTAGTAAAGCCTTAGATACAATACTAACTATAATAAAAGCATCCCTAAGTTTTTGTAAATACTAAGTAAGTGGTTTATCAAACAAATACATCCTTGTCTGGATACGAGAAGGTAGAGGCGGCTCTGGAACAGATGTATCCTAGGGGTAAAACCCGAAAACACCGCTTTGAGCTAGACTCGAACGGGAAATGGTGCACGACAACGGGCCTTGCTGCACTCTTGGTTACGACACTCTCGGGGGATATGTTTTGATAAATTCACAATCTTATTATAAACCCTTATTAAGGGAAAAATGCCCCTAAGAATAAATGTTAGAAGGAAGATCATGAAAAGCCTAGATTGAATCCTATAGACTGATGAGTTAAAGAGATTAAAGTTTATTTATAAGTCATCAACTTTTGTCTTTGAATTACCCTTTATGTGTTACCCTTAACTTTCCTTTTATTCCAGCCAATGGCTGGTAATAGGAGAACTCAGGCTAACAACTGTTGTGAAGATGAGTGTGATGATTGTACTTATGAGATGCCCATTCCAATAGGAGCGGGAATCGCGAACTTTTTCACACTTCTCTCTCAGCTAACTCAAGATTTGAATAAAAAAACTGGTCAAGAGGAACGTTCAACCCCCCTAAGAAAAAACAAGTCACTATTGAAAGCTTCATGAGACAAAGGCCTCCTACTTTTAGTGGATCATCTGATCCCACGATCGCTGAACAATGGATCAACTCCATTGAAAAGATATTCTCCATCCTCCAATGATCTGAAAAAGAGAAGGTTCTCCTAGCGGCTTATCGTATGGAGGGTGAAGCTGATCAATGGTGGATGTTGATCAAAAATACGGAGCCTGAGGAGGAGATCGAGGCTTTGGAATGGAAGGAATTCTGGAAGATGTTTTTCGATAAATATTTTCCGCGCACCCTTCGTCTTAAGATGGAAAGGGACTTCCATTCCCTCAAATAGAACGATGAAGAATATGTGGGAGCGTACGAGGAAAACTTCACAAGGCTTGCACGATATGCTTCCGGCTTTGTCGTTACCACTGAATGCAAGGTTGACCGCTTCTTTGGTGGGATGAATCCTAGCTTGCAGAAAGCATTAGAGATCCGTGACTTCGACAGCTATGAGGAAATTGTCCGATGTTCGCTCAAGTTTGAAATGGAGATCGGAGAATCACATGGGTATCATGGGGACAAGAAGCGTAAGGTGGAATTCAATGCTGGTGGTTCGATGGATAAATCCAACGGCGCTATGAAATTCCAGCACCCCACTTGACAAAAGTGTGGAAAGAAGCACCCTAAAAATTTCCTTAGGGGGACAAGAAAATGCTTCAAGTGTGGAAGAGAAGGGCACCTAGCTGTTAAATGTCAGCAAGAAGGACCCACGGCTACGACAGATGAGAGGAATGCTCCGTTCGAACCTCAACGCGTTGTTCAATACTACAAATGCAACGAACCAGGTCATTTTGAAAATCAGCACCCTAATCCAGGGGTTATCGGAGGCAACTAGCATCCTCCAAGACAGCAAGGAAGAAATTTTTCCATTACTTCTGCCGAAGTGAACCCTGACAACGAAGTGGTGATAGGTACGCTAGTTATTCATTCAAGAATAGAGAACAAACTTTTTGATTCAGGTTCTTCTAATTCTTTTATATCTCAAAAGTTTAGTAGAACAATCCCTACACCACCACGAATCATGGAAGTAAAGATGTTGGTGAGTATGGAAAATGGAAAAATAATTTCATCCCATGAATATAAGTCCTCCCCTGTTATAATCTGTGGATTGAATTTCCCTGTGAACCTTTTCATACTCCATTTGGTGGAATTTGATGCAATTCTTGGCATGGATTGGCTTTCCTTATATAGAGCCAACATAAATTGTCGGGAGAGGGAAATCACACTCCATATGGAGAATCGACCCCCGATTCATTACAAGTGTCAGGAGGAAGATGAATCTCCTTTAGCTCCATCATCTCAAGCATGGATATTTCTGCCTTATGAGCGTGCATATCTGGCTCAGATGATTGAGTCCAAGGAAGAAACCACCCTTGAAGAAATGCCTATTGTGAGGGAATTTGCTGTAGTATTTCCACAGGAACTTCATGTTCTTCCTCCAAGAAGAGATGTTGAGTTCTCAATTGAACATATACCTGGGGCGCTACCAATATCCAAGACTCCATATAGAATGGCTGTTGTTGAGTTTGAAGATCTGAATAAACAACTACAGGAGAATCTGGATAAAGGGTTTATACGCCCAAGTGAATCACCATGGGGTGTAGTAGTCCTCTTTGTTAAGAAGAAGGATGGGTCAATGCGGCTTTGCATCGATTATCGTGAACTTGAAAAAATCACGATAAAGAACAAGTATCCTCTCCCAAGAATCGATGACTTGTTTGATCAGCTGTGTGGAGCACAATACTTTTCCAAGGTGGACTTGCGGTCGGGATATTATCAAGTAAGGGTGAAGAAGGAAGATATCCCCAAGACTGCTTTTCGTACAAGGTACGGGCACTATGAATTCATAGAATGAATTTTGGACTCACCAATGCTCCAGCAATATTCATGGACTTGATGAATAGAGTCTTTAGAGATTACCTTGACAAATTTTTGGTAGTCTTTATATATATTATTCTAATATACTCCAAAACCAAGGAGGACCATGAGGAGCATTTAAAAACTGTACTAGAGACTTTGCGCAAGGAGAAGCTCTATGAAAAGTATATCAAGTGTGAGTTTTGGTTTATGGAAGTCTCATTCTTGGGCCATATCATCACAAGCAATGGGATATCTGTGGACCCCTCCAAAACAGATTCAATTGAGGGATGGACGAAGCCAACATCGGTAACTGATATTCGTAGCTTCTTGGGGTTAGCTGGATATTATCGACGATTTTTGAGAAATTTCTCACGATTGTCCAACCCTCTTACCAAGATAACTCGAAAGGGAGTAATGTTTTCTTGGAGTGATTAATGTGAAGAAAGATTCAAGGAGTTGAAAAGGAGGCTTATCACTACACTCGTGCTCACTTTACCCACAAGAGGGGAGATTTTTGTGGTATTCAGTGATGCTTCGAAGAAGGGCTTAGGATGTGTGCTGATGCAGAATGATAAAGTGATATCCTATGACTCAAGGCAGTTGAAAATCCATGAGCAAAACTATCCAACACATGATCTGGAGTTAGCGGTGGTGATCTTTTCCTTGAAAATCGGGCGGCATTATCTCTATGGAGATAAATGCGAGATATATACTGACCACAAGAGTCTTAAATATATATTCATACGGAAAGAGATTAATATTCCCCAGAGAAGATGGATATAGCTCATCAAGGATTATGAATGTTCAATACATTACCACCCTAGGAAGGCGAACAAGGTGGCGGATGCCCTAAGTAGAAAGGATCCAGCGATTCTATCAATGATGAGAATTGAAAAGGATCCAATCTTCTTACACTTGATGAAGATGGACGTGGGAATCATAAAGAAGGGGACATCGTGAATCCTTTCACAAATAATTGCTCAACCATCTCTTTTGGAAAGGTTAAAGGATGCTCAGAAGGATGATGGGAGAATCCAAGAAAAAGTTGAAGCTATCAAAAAGCGAAAATCCTCAGAGTTTAATGTTAATAAAGAAGGAATTGTGCAGTTAGGGAAAAGACTATGTGTTCCATCAAGTTCAGAGCTGAAGAAGGAACTTTTTGATGATGCACATAGTTCAAATTTCTCTATTCACCCAGGGAGCACAAAGATGTATCGAGATCTCCGAGAAAACTTTTGGTGGGATAATATGAAGAAGGAGATCGCTGAATATACATCAAAGTGCCTGGTGTGACAGCAAGTGAAGGCAGAGAGGCAGAAGTCTAAGGGGATGATGAAACCATTGCCCATACAAGAATGGAAATGGGAGAACATCACCATGGACTTTGTCCCTGGACTTCCAAGGACATCCAAAGGCAAGAGTGCAATATGGGTTGTTGTGGATCATCTTACAAAGACTGCACACTTCATTGCTATTCGAGAGGATTTATCTTTGGATCAACTGGCACGGATATATATCAGGGATGTGGTATGGTTGCATGGAATACCACTATATATTGTTTCTAACTGAGATCCATGATTCACCTCTATGTTTTGGAAGTCTTCAACAAGCTCTGAATACTGAACTGAACTTCAGTATGGCCTATCATCCTCAAACTGATGGCCAATACGAGCGGACTATACAAACACTTGAGGATATGTTGAGAGCGTGCTCAATGGGCTTTAAAGGAGGATGGGATCAACATATTCCTCTATCTGAGTTCTCTTATAATAATAGTTTCCACTTGAGCATCCAAATGGCACCATTTGAAGCCCTGGATGGGAAAAGGTGTAGAACACCAGCATGTTGGGATGAGGTTGGTGAACGTAAGCTGCATGGACCAGAAATGGTCGAAGAAATGGTGGAGATGGTGAAAACCATTCAGCATCATATCAAGGCAGCCCAAAGTCGACAGAAGAGTTATGCGGATAATCGTCGACGAGACCTTGAGTTTAAAGTCGGAGACATGGTGTTTTTATGCATATCTCCGTGGAAGAAGGTCATTAGGTTTGGAAAGAAAGGGAAGTTAAGTCCAAGGTACATCGGACCCTTCGAGATACTTGATCGTGTTGGGGCTGTGGCCTATCAACTAGCACTTCCACCTACTATGGCCAAGGTTCATGATGTCTTCCATATATCCCTCTTAAGGAAGTACATACCAGACCCTTCACATGTACTCTCTTCCGGGGTGGTACAATTAGAAGACGATCTTTCTTATGAGGAGAAACCAGTTATGATCTTAGATCATAGAGAAAAAGTTCTACGAAATAAGACAATGCCCCTCGACAAGGTGTTGTGGAGAAACCACAAGTTTGAAGAAGCAACTTGGGAGTCGGAGGATATGATGAAGCCAAGTTACCCACATTTGTTTTAGTGTGGGAAAAGGAAAATTTCGAGGGTGAAATTTATTAAGGGGGGAATATTGTAATGACCCAAAGTTTCATTAATAGAAAATCCCTATTGATCTAGTTAAATGTTTCTGTATGAAATTTTTTTATAAGATGTCAACTTCTTTAGTTTTACGTTATGATTTGTGACCGTTACTTTTATAGCCGTTGAACAGTGATCATCTGAGTAGTATATATATAAGGCTTTAACGAACCCATTTCTACTCAGAAAAAGGAAGCGATGGCCTCATCCAGTAGAATTTCCCCTTACGAAGCCCATTTGTCAGAGCTCGGAAAAGAGGTGGCGTCTTTGGGATTTTCCCTTGAGCAAGCCCAAGCTGAGCTTCATCTAGTCAAGCTCGAACGTGATCGTCTACGGGAAAAGTGGAAGTTGATTGAAATTACCACTCGAGCGATGTTATCTGAGCCGCCCCAAGAGTCTGTCACCATCGCACACCTTACCCTTAGGTCTTATGCATCTATTTTAAGGGGTTATTTAACAAATAAGTAGCACCATGTTCATGTACATTATTTTTGTATATAATAATGAATATAATTTCTAGTCTTTTTTACATTGTAATTAGTTTTTAAAGTACAAATGGTGTTTTTAGTTATTGTTTAATTAAGAATTCTATTTCATTAAATTAAAGTATTTTTGAATTAAATAATATTTTAATAAAATATTATTATTAATATTAAATTAATTTTTTATTATGTAAAATTGATCTTATAATTTTATGAATGCAATTAAAATTTTTACTAAGGTTTGAAATCCATTTCTATCAAAACCCGAAATTTTATTTATAAATGTCAGTTTTTATTTAAAAAGTTTAAATTCACATATTTAGAAAATTATTTAGATAAAATAAATATTATTTTTGGAATTAGGACGTCAAAATTATCCAACGGTGAATTTTTCATAATTTTCTTAGACAGTCAAATTTTTGGGTAAAAATTAAATACCATTTAAATATATAATGTGTTTTATGACATCATAATGACCCAATGGTGATGTAATAAAATAACATAATCCTTATGTTCGACCAATACGTGTTCTATCATTAAAATAACGATTTTTTTGGTTTGTTTGACTTACTTTTCAAAACATTAATGGAGCCCTCAAGACTTATTCAACACTTTGTCTTTTTAAATTAATTTCCATGGGAGTGTGACTCACCTCCACATAAGCAACCCTATTTTTTTAATAAGTTCGGACCTTGGCCTTGTAAAGTATTTTTTTCCTCTTTCCTTTTCCATAAACCATAGGCAAATACCATGGGATGGTTTGTGGTTTGGATTATTTTAATATAAGGGGTCCCAAACCTAAATAATAAACAATTTTCTCACCATTCCTATATAAACCCACCCAAGAACCCACTTCCTCCTCACTAAAATCCCTTGGAGTTCGTCCAACATCTGCCCTACTCTCTCTAGAATCCTCCCAAGGTGCCCCAAGCTCCCAATAAGCCTCTCAGAAGCCTCTCTCTAGCCTTTGGAAGCACACTTCCAAGTAAGGGTTTTTTCTTCCTTTCTCATTTTTGTCAATATTCTTTAAGTTGTATTGACCTTTTAATTTCAATTATGAATGTTGGGGTATGGTTTAGCACCCCCCCATACTGCCCTATTATTGTTTTAATGATGGGAGAACCCTTTCTCTATCAATAAATGCCTCCCATGTACACCCGTTACTATGCCGAAATTCCGAAAGAAACCTTTTTCTCCTCTATTATATTCTTGCAATACTTTTGTATCATGAATCTAAATTCCTTTTCAATTATTTGGACATGTATCTATATGACCTCCTTACTGTACATTACATGTAAATATGATGAGGAACCTCTTTCTCTCTCATCAACCTTTTTTATGAATTCTTATGTCACGGCGTTACGCTGCCGAAATCACACCGATTTTCTAAGCCAATATCATTGTGTAGTGAATACCATTCCCATTTCTCCATCAAGGTTACTAACCTTTATGCACATTTACTTATTTATTATAAATATTCATTTATGAATTCCACATTCCATTATCGTGGAATAAATTATTATGTTTTATGAATCCATGTTTTATGATCCATGTGGCACACTTATGCATGAAATGAAATGTTTAAGAAAGGCGGGCCCTTTATAGCCCTCCAATGCATTGGGTAAAGTATAGTATCATGATACATCATGTGCAATGACTGTTTACTCATGATAATTCAAGTGCAACGAGGTTTTACTCGTACTTCAAGTGCAATGAGGTTTTACTCATGCTCCATGTGCAATGAGCCTTGGCTCATGCTAATTCAATGTTAAGTGTTGTTGCCACATTTCCATGTTATGGTTATCATGATTTATCATGCCTTTATGTTAATGTTACTCTAATGCTCTATTGATGTTCCTATTTCCTAACATGTATTGTACTCCTCATGTTATTCATTGTGTACTCCCTTACTGGGCTTTATAACTCACCCTTTTCTTATGCATGTCCTCAGGTTATCCCATGCAATGCTAAGTACAAAGGAACGTAGTGGTCATGTAAAATATGTTTTCAATAAATATGTTGTATTTCAAGTTTAAAGTTATTATGTAATGATTTTAAGCCCCAAATACACTAAACCTCTCGATCTTCTTTGTTGTATCAAGTGAAGTTTTATGTAATAAAGCATGCTTTAGTTGTAATAAAAATCAGGGTTGTCATATTACATTGATATTATTTATAGGTATAGATAATTTTTTTCACCAATAAATATATCTTTTTATATTAGTTCTTCTATACTATGAAATATTTTTCTAATATTTTAATATATTGATTTATAATAATAATACAAAACAATTTATTTACCAATTCTTAATATATTAATATTAATTATTAAAACCAATAAATATTTTACATTAATTAAAACCCATTGAAATAAAATATTCAATAATATTACATATTTTTAAAAAAATTAATGTATTTATATATATATATATATTAATAGTTTAAAAAAGAATATTCTCTGAATATTAATATATTCTAACCAATTTTTTTTAATTTAATAATATTTTTTTCATAACTAATATATATATATATATATATATATATTAAGTATAAAAATAATATATTCCTATAATTATTGTATATAAATTTTTTTTATATGAATTTGGTAAAAAATGATGATATATTTTTTAAAATTATCAATTTTCATTTTAATTTATTTATATTTTTTCTCATGGAAACCAATTGCTACTAGTTTCATAATTAATTTATAGGAATTATAAGGCATATAGAAAACACTAAATCCCACCCCTTGTGAATCAATTGTTATTCCATATACTCTGATTAAGATTAGAATCAATTAGAAAACTATGTATTCATATTATCCTTATTAGTTTCCATGTTTTGAACACCCCTCAATCTTAAATCCCTGCAAACTATCCCCAAATTGATGATATTATTTCTATCCCACATCCATGATGATCAATTATTATATAATTGCTCCCTAAACTCATTCCATAAATTCTACTGCCTTTCCTTTAAGCCATCAACAATCCTCACAAATCACTATCCCCAACCATTCATCTCTATACTAGTATCCCAACATTAGCTGCCCGGGGAAAACCTAATCCATTGATATTCCATCACCTATTTACACTTTTATAATGACAATTAGTTAGAATGATGATGGAATTGGGGTTCACATGAAAAATTTCCAAGATTGTGCATGTTCACAATTATATGGTTCTTCACATCATTCATAAAGAACATGAAATCCTGAGTTTCAATTGCATGTGATTAATATTATTAGGGATGGCTGGATATTCAATTAAATGAGTTTCTATTTTTTTTATATTTTTGGAATTAAAATTATCTTGATTAACGAATTATTTAAATCTTATATTTTGGTTTGATCAAGGAAATGGAACTTGTCTAATCCTCTTATTATGAATCTCATGCTGACTCATCTAGATTTATGGTAAAATTATCATTATTAAAATGAACATAATACCTGAGAAAATTCTTATAATGTATTATATTCTTTTTTAATATCTTCTTAAATAGTTTAAGGATATTATTAAGAAATGTAATGATCATATTTTAAGGCTTATAGATTATTTCCAATTCGTCTATGATGAAATTAGTATATATTTACATTACAATTAGTGATTATGTTTTCCCAACACTAATATGTCATTTTTTAAAATATTAAATAATATCAAGATGTTATAATTCTATTTTACAATTATATTGTATATAATCATATGGATATTAATTATGTGTGTTAAATGTTTTATATCATTATCATTTCTACAAATGATATGGTATTGAAATTTTTAAAGAGCATTACATGTTATATGAGTTTATTTAAAAAAATTTGTTATAATTAATTTATTTAATTAAATATCCATTATTAAAGGTAAATTTATTCACATATTTCTATAATTAAAAATTTATTTACATTTATTTTTGAATTACTAGGATTTTATCACAACAAGAAGTTTCCTGCCCATCCATTGAATGTTTTTATAACTTATAATATATTCATTTTATTTTAAATATTAATTATATCTCTCATAATCATTTCAATTTAATGGAAAAATATCTTCCTATTATATTATTAAAGCATGTCCTAATTTTTCCCATTGAATTTTTTTTATTAACTGCACAAATGGTTAAAATGAAATATATTCTCTATAATCCCCTTATTTCAAAATAATTTTTACATCACCCCTCCAATTACTTCACTTTCAATATTAATATGGACACATATAATATGTATTCTTTATTTAATTTTATATAGTAATAATTTTTTTTATAACATGTGATATTTTTTTCTATTTTTAACATGGAATATCTATACGATATAAAAAGGATAAATTTAAATATTGATTATGAATTATTAATTAGAATGTAACATGAATCATTGTAATATATATCATGATTCGGAATTAGAATACTTTTATTTGAAATTTTTGTTTTTTTATGCAGTAGGAATATATGTGATATGAATTTTGTTTCAAATATGAAAATGATAGTATGTTTCAATTTATGATATTTTTTGGGTTTCTTGTATTTATATAACACACACATTATCTTTGATATATGCATTTTTTATACATTTATATATATATATTATATGAAATATGGATTATATTTATTCTAAAAATATGAAATATTAAATATGTAATTTTCATTCAGAATATATAAAATGTTTCATATTATTTATGAAAATATAAAATATGAATCATTTTTTACAAGTTATTTATAATGAAGTATTCATTTAATTTTGAATGTAATATGAAAATATGAAATATTATTTTTGTACACAATATTAATTCTGAAATATATTTCAAAAAAATTATATGACTTGTAATATATATTTCCTATGATATAAAATGTATTATTAAAATAATAATTAATTTTGTCATTATGGGAGAGATTCATTATGAACACATCTCTACTTGTATGAATGAATATATCTAGAACTACCATGGGTTTGGTCTGGAGATTCCATCTCCTATTATAAACATCTTCACATGAAATGAACCATTCAATGATTAGCGGTCCACTATTTTATGACCTTCCACATCATCATCATAACACAATAGAGACACTCACATTATCTTTTATATGAATTCCATGCACTCTAACCAAAATATAACAACACTCCACATGATAGTTTTTCATTTACAACACCAAAAAAACGTGGAATTTAAAAAAAATTACTAGATGTGGTACATAATATTAATAATCGACATTTAAATATCATCTAGTATAGTTCCAAACTCTACTTAATATGATGCAAACTGATATTACATCAGAGAATTACATGAGACATAAAAATGGTAATCATTTTATAATTTGAACCCTCCAACAATCATATAATGAAACAATATAAATACATAATGAACCATATCAACCAGTATGAAAATAACTAGAAAAGTTTTTCAAATAAAAAATATAAAAAAGTTGTTTTGAATAGAGTTTCCATGATGATGAATCATAAAAAACCATAGATTATGCACTATGTTTTACCTATAATGTTGCAATTCATAAAATAAACTAATGTAGACAGGAATATCGAAAACCCATAGTTTAGTGCTCAAATAGTGGAGAAATTTACACGATTTAATTACTATTCCACTTAAAAAACTACCCCATCAAATTAAAAAACCAGTATACCTATAGCAGCTTGTCTATTTTAAATCATAAATTCCCTATGATTCAACTAGTTATCATACTAATATATAAGTCATGTACAAAAATGATTTCTTCATATTAAAATTTTAGTCAGACTCTAAACTAGAAGATAATTCCTTATATGTGAATCAATTATGTTAAAACCTAACTATAGTTATCTTGACTATAGAATACCAAATAAAAGTTTTAATCAAGCAATAAAATTTATTGTTTCATAAAAAATAATATTTTGAGAATAAACATTTATATTCAATCACCAGCACTAGTCTCCATGGAATGTGTATAATTATAAAACAACAAGGATGATAATAAGGCATCCTAGTTATATTTTGTTTTAGAGTGCAATAATAATCACAAGAATCTACATTTTATAAATCTAAAATCATCTATTAAAATTTAATATGTTAAATAAAGTCATTTGGAAAAAAATATTCCTCTGAATTTTACAACATTAATTTAACTCTTAAATTTTTATAATGCATTTCTCCACTATTCTCTACAAACCTATAAATATATGACATGATTTTGGTGTATGTATAAAATCAAGTATTCAATAAAACATTAATACTACTCAAATTTACTCTAATAATGAACCTAGAACATTCTTTATTACTATTTTAAATTTTATTTAATTATAATTATAATTATGAAAAAATTAATATAACACAAATTTTACACCCTCATCACAATTACAAAAAAATAAAAACAACTAAAGACGATTCAAAAGATCATAACTCAAATTAGTTATACTTTATCATATCCCATTTATGCATCTTATATTATTCATCATATTTAATATTTACATATATGGGTATTCTATTCCATGATCCCCATTATCTCCCCCACAATCCAATTTATGCTCCTCACATGCTAGATAATTCAATTTCTACTGTGATGTACTATTTTTTACACAATTTAAATCATTAGACTATTAATCATTATTCTATATATTAGAACCTATTTCTTTCCTCATGACCTTGTTTAAGAGATTTGGGCTTTCAAAGAGTAACGTATTGTAATATCTCAACATATATTCATTGGATTATGATGGTAATAGGGTGTTACTAGTCATTGGTGGAATCCCATAAAAACCCATGTTTGGTAACAAATTTCAAGGGATTCAAAAATGTTGGTGGAATATTTCCCAATTAAATATAAAACAAGTTTATATAACATAACAAAAAACATTAAAACCATTTATATGGTTTATAAATATGAAATAAACACATATAACCAACGAATTATAAAAAAAAATATGAGTGACAATGGAAACAAGATAAAAACTGAAAAAAAATATATAGAATAACCTGACCAAATCATGTTTTTGTTTTTAGATAAACTTGTTAGCTCCCCTTTCCTATATTCCAAAAGATAACATCTTCAATCACTCAAATCATACCAAGTATTGTGTGAGGATAAAGTCAGTATGATTTCTTTGATCACTCTCCAAATCACACCACTAGGAGAAGAATACATTTGATCATTTATTTAAAACATTTCAGTGAGATAATTTAAATTAGTTTATAAAATACCCATAATTAGTTCCATATAAAACCATAAATGACATCTAAAAACCATTTCATCGTATTATTTATATACATTCGTATACTGTCACACACACAAACACACACATTCACTTCCAATGATTGTTATATACTCATTAGTGGTCTACCATTGATTCAGTTAGTCATCACAATTTGACAAACATAAATTTTCTCCAATTGAACAATCACCTTATCCAGGGATATATCAATAAAAATGAATATTTCATAATAGAACACACCCCTTATATAGATCCTTCTTCAAGAATTTATCTCATGACAACCATGAATACCAAACCCCATTCCAAATTCCATTTCACCAAAAATTCATTATCTAAAACATTTTATGAAACTAAATAAATGTGTCAAAACAATTCAATAACTTTAAATATAACATTAATAATTTGTATCAAAAGTGTCACGAGCCCCTCCCAACAACGTGTACCCCACCTAGGCCTGAAATTTTATAAGGGAGATAATGACCCTCAAGTCCCGCCTCGAGTAGCCCTGGGTTGGAAGCTAGCACTGAGGGTCCAGTAAACTCACCAATGGGAGGAATTACACTCTAAGAGAACACATGAAAAAGTGAGAGATAAGATATACAACAACAAACTCCAACACATACAAAAAAATAAACCAAATCCCATGTACATAGATTTAATGTAAATAAAATATATTACAACTAAATGAGAAACATAGCTTGTATCCAAATGAATGTAAAACTAGCAACAACCACGAGCTCGAATAACTCCCGTAACCCCAAGCTAGTAGAAACAAGCTTGATCTCCAACCCACTCTAAGTGACCTGAAAAACAATTTATCTATACATAGGGTTAGTATAATAGTATACTCAGTAGGATCCTCAATGAATCCTCCCATACAAAAGAAAAGAAATAATTCTAATTCATAGTGAACAACAAGTGAAACTAACTCATCACATAAACAGATAATCAATGTTCCCAGACTCTCCATTTCTAATCACAACATGTAATGAAAACAAGAGTATATAATATAATAAAGCATATCAGGGGTTCTCCGCTACTATTTCCCCACATGTTTGTGCTTTTCTACAATGTCACACGTCTGAAGCATCTCTCCTCAAAAAGGTTTTCCCACAGACACCTAGGAGAAGCACCACAACATGCAACTCGTGCAACAAAACCACCACATTCACACAAGAAAGTGACCAGATAGTTATTGAGAGCCACTACATCTTTTATAATGTGTATCATATGTCATACATTATACCTCAAGCCATTACTACCCACACACCGAGGAAGAATCCTCAATCTGTCACAGCCTATACATGTTACGATTATAGTAGTCAATAGGATACTATATCCAGAATATATGTGTGTTAATAACAACAATCCATTACAGCCCTCTAGACACATATATGGATAAAACAAACTATTATTCCTATCAGAACAAGTAACTACCAATAAAAGTGTGTGGGGCCAAAGGTGGTAGTCATTAATCCATCACCCAACTGAATATTGGGGAATACACCCCCCAGGGCTTAGAATCCCTAGGGTGTCAGTTCCCTAACTGATAGGGTGGAGTATCATATAGAAACACAAAAAGAATAGAATAAATTATTGCTCACAACCACATTATTTGAATAACCTAGTCTTAAACTCAACTGCAGGTAATGTATCTCGGACTCCCAGATGAAACTTTAAAGACTAGGTATCCTATAAGCACACAACCATTTGAAGAGATTTATTAAGTTACATCATTCCCTTTTTATCAGTTGCACTTTAAGTTAATTAATTCTATGAACAATAATTAACTATTACCATTTTGCACATTATATTTCATTGGAATCACACCCAAAGCCCTATGTTCCTTAAAATTGTATCTTCATCATTGTGTCCCAGTAAGCTCCAACCCCATGGGTTAAAATCATTTATTCAATTTTTTTACTGCATTACTTTCCTATATTCCTAGGAATTCATGAAAAAATTCTATGTTACTAAATAAAATAGGGATCAACAAGGTGAGTTGATGAACTACTCGTTGAGTCTTTTCCGCCTATAGCTATAGCATAGACCCATCCTCTATTGAGAATCTAAACATGGAATTCACGTGGAAAACCCCACATGTCTTCACCCCTTTCAAAAGAAGGGTATGTAAGACCAAATTCCTAGAGAATTGGGTTATGTAATATAGATTAACAACCCCAAAAGAAGTAATCATACAAAAATTCCAATCAAATACGTTTTTTCATCTCTATTGTCCTCCCATACACCCACATGCATAAACTAATGCATATCACAACACTAGGCATCAACTGCTACAACATCTAGTAGGCCTCCAGGACTCCATATATCACAAAAACCATCCAAGATCACTGCACAACACAAGAAATAGGAAAACAAGCACTATATCATTTGGGATCTTGGTGCTTAAACAAGTAACATGATAACTCAGAAACCTACAAATAATTATCTTTTATCAAAAAACCAGATCTTTAATCCACTTTGGATTGACCGATTTATTATTCGTATGTTCCAAATTTGGGAACCATCATCATTAAGATATCACAAATAATTAAACATTCTTACTGAACCAATTTTATTAACATCAATTTGCAACAAGAAGAACTAGATTCATTTACATGCCTCTTAATCATTATCCAACCAATTATCGATTGATTTATGCATTACGTTCTTTACCAATTTCCATCAATAACAAAAATCTAAACAAAGAAAGCTTATATATCACACTATCAAGAAAAAAAGAGGTAGTAAAATATGATCAATATCAATTTATTTATCTAGTTAAAATATTTGATAAGTCAATTCCATTTTGATCTAGTCGGATAAAAAATGATAATTATACAGTTGCATGTAAAATAAAATAGAAGCAATGAATCTCCTACCTCAAAAGGTTCATGAAATTATTTATATGAGAAAGATCCAAACAACGTGTTACGATATGCTCCCCCCTTGATAACTGTATCCACCCGAGGTTGTAGAGAGACCAGCCCACCAGTCAACATGCATGAAAATTCTATTAGGAACATGGAGATAGAATTCCATAAAAGGGAAAAGAGAAACTGAAGGAGATGAACAATATAGAATGATGATAGAATATACCTTATATAGGAGATCGATCGATACTTCTTGGTTGCACAAATAATAGAGGTGAACCAATCCAAGGAAAAAATTTATTGAAAAACTCTTAAGGGATGTATTGAAAAGTTCATGTGCCTCACACATGAGAACAATGAGAAAGAATTAGGGAGGAAGATATCTGGTCCCTGTATATGATTTAACAAAGGGGTGGTTTATGATATACAAAATTTTCCATTAAAAGAGGATCGAATTAAACCACGCTGTCTAACCTAGTAAAAGCATCTTGAGACATAGGATAATTCATATAGACTAAATGGAATTTGAATCAACCATAAAGTCTATAAAAAAGGATTTACATGAATGTTACGTAAACAGAAACATAAAAGGTGAAAAAATATAGGAACCTGGAAACACTGTTCATGAACATGAAATTTGGAAAAAGAAATAGATGTTGTAGTTGGAACCTCACTATTCTAGAAACACTAATCATTAACCTTAGTTTTTTTCAAACAATGTTCATAAACATCATCATTCTAGAAAAAATGTTAATAAACCCAAAAGTGGGAAAATGGAATAGAAGCTACCATTGGAACCTCACCGTTCTGGAAACACTGTTCATGAACTCAAAATTTGACGAAGGAAATATAGGCTACCGTTGGAACTTCGCCATTATAAGAACACTGTTCACGAACTAAAAATTTGGAAAACGAAATAGAGGTTACTATTGGAAACTCCTCATTTCACTGTTACCATAAGGCTACTGATGACACTGTTCACATATGGTCACTATTGCACAATTCGCTTAAGGCTACCGATGAAACTGTTCACATAAAGCAATGCTGCATTGTTCACCTAAGGTTATCGTTGCACTGTTCACCTAAGGCTACCGATGAAACTGTTTATGTAATTTAAGGACCCGACCCTAGTTTCCCAAGGACGGTGCCTTATTTGATTACATTGGCATACATACAAGGAATATGAATCCTAAAGGACTGAGTAGTTTAGTATTATTGGTATCAAGTCACATACATATGTTTATAATTATAACATGAAAGGAACCAAAACACTATTTTATTACACTATCTACATCACGTCTCCTAGATTATGCTTGCACCTCATTCATAAATTACTTATTCATGTCCTTAGAAAATGAAACAGAAGAAATTGGTGAGCTCAAATGCTCAGTAAGATTAAGCAATTCAACAAAAGTTAATATAAACATTAGACATGTTGAATAATTGAAAACAAATAACTTTAATAATGAACTTGAACACATTATGGAAGAAATATTAGCTGAATAAATAATTCCATAATAAAAAATACTCATGGATATTATACTAGTCGAATAACCACATGAAATTCAAATACTAGCATCATAATGAGGGATTTTCATATGTCGGACATCATAACCATACCTTCCAAGCCTCATGCTAGGACCATTAAATAATCATTGTGTCGAGGCCTCGTGCCAAGACCATAGTTTGTATCACGAGACCTACCGATGCATCATGTGGCTATATCGGTCCCCACCTATCAGATAATAATTCCACTGCATTCCTCATATGAGTGGGGAACAACATAAACAACATATTCATTCATATTGAAACTATCTTATGAAATGTAACTAACTTTCACTAATTATTGAACATAAACAATAACCCTTCAGAATAATATGATGAATGGTTTTAGGATAGATCATCTACAGTAAATTTAGTTATAACGCATGAAATAAAATATGTTACATTACTTCATAAATTATTAAACGCAATAATACCATGGAATAAATAAGAGCATTGAATGAAAATACTCTTATAAAATCATTAATCAATTTTGAGATAAATACTCTTTTTTTTTTGAAAAGAAGATTTCTTTTGGAAAATCATTGTATAAAACCAGAACTGAAGAAAGATAGTATTTTCATAATAAAATTAGTATGTTTATAAATATAATGGTTTCCAAAAACAGATTATATAGTGCCCTTGTAAATGAATTGGAGAAATTCCCTTGAATCAGGCTTCTATTTTGGAATCAATTTGGAAAGTTCCTTTTAAAAGGTGTAACTATCCATAAAATAGGGAAGGTGTATGGTTTGTAAAAATATATATGATACTAACACAGAATTTATGATGAGTACATGACAATACATAAGAATTTAATTGTGGTAATTAGACAATGAAGGTAACTTGAAGGAAAATGGATGTTCGGGTGAAAACCCATTACATTAACTCCAAACATGTTCTTCTAATGAACATAAGCTCCCAGAATATGATATTATACTTATTAATTAATTATTTAAAAACATATTAGACATGTATTTAGTTTATCATATTTCTTTTTATTTCATTTATTCCCTTATTTCTATGTTATTATATTGAATTTCATTGTTCCAGGGTGTTAATTTTCTTTATTTTCATAATCGGTTCACTTGATTTTATGTAGTGGAGATCATGTGGAATAGATATAAATTTACAAGATTGGTATTATATATTATTTATTAATATAAAAAATTGGTAATGGTAATTTATATCATTTTTTTATATGGAATGAGGATGAATCATTAGATTAGAACCACTTCGATTATTTGGCGGTATTAGGATTATTATGAACTAGTTCTGTCATATAACAAAATTATATGTACATATTATGGTTCTTGAATATTAATTATGTTATAATACATATATTATTGTCTGTTTAGACCATAAATATGGTTTCATGACCAGTAATGAAGATGAAATTGAAGAATGAAACTTGGTCGTTCACGAAGGTTATAAATCGGAACAACATAGACGTCAATTTCGTTTATAAAAATAAAAGGAATGGAGTAAGAATATTTATGATGGGTATTCAATTAAAATGACATAAATCTCATATATATAGTTTTATTGAGTTATCATGATCATTTGGACATAATAGGTGAGGAGAGAAAAATAAAATAGATTAACATGAAAATAAATGAAAAGATAAAAGATCCCTTATGAAAATTCGACATCCTAACGGTTTCACTTAAAATTTCATAAAATCAAATGATGAGAACAAAACGGTATCTCATAATATTGAAATAAAAAGTAATGTAAAAAAGAATGAATAAAATAAATACCCAATATATGAGAAAGTAATTTCAAATAGATAACATAAACCAAGTATCGACTTAAAGAAGAGAATGAAGGATTCTGTTACCTTGTAGAATAACTTGTAGATCATGAAGGATGAGACCATGGGGCTTAGGGAAAACATGGAAGGAATCATAGAGAGGTAAAACCACCATTGATTCGAGGAGTAGGGATTTTTAATGAATGAAAAAGAATTTATGAGTGGGTATTTATAGAAAAAGAGAGGTAAATTTTAAATAATTTCGAAGGGACACCTCATTAGTGGCTTTTGACAAACCATGGTCTTGCCCATGGAATTTTCCCATGGTTTAAGACACATGGGACACCTAATGTCATAAGTTACTATAAACATGTCTACCATACTTTTATTGTAACATCCCAAGTAAGTAATGAATAATAGATATTTTTATCAATGTCTATTAATGATTAAGATAGTGTTATAGAGGCTTAAAATGAAAATAAATACAATCTTATGCATGGAATACACTAATATTCTTAAAAGATTGTTTTAGTGCCTTTTGATGGAAAACCATTTTTGAATCTATATTTTGACAATTTTATAAACTATGTTTGTCAAAATAAACTTATTCTTTATGATTGGGACAAAAAAATTTACCTTGTGTGAATTTTTGGAATTTTTCTGACAATGTTCATTTTTTAATGAATAGTGAAAAATACTGCATTTTACATCAAAACTGCCTTTTAATCTAATTTATTTATATGATTATATTATTTTTTGAATTGGTTTTGAAGTGAAATTAGAATATATTTTTACCATTTTATCCAATGGTGGTCATTGGAATCAATTTCACTTTGAAATTAGACTTAAAATGGTGTCAATCTTTTGATACTTATTGTTTTGTAAAAACACGCTTTTTGCTCTGGCAGCGGGAATTAATTATTAAATTAATTAATGTGACTTATATGATTTTAATTTTGTAAAATAGACTTCATTTTTGAATTCTGAATATCAAATATAGCTTAGGGTGAATTTTTGGTAATTTTCTGAAAAACATCAATTTTTGATGAATAGTGAAACCGCTAAGTGGTAATCAAGCAAACTGATTTTTCAGTTAAATGAAAGTTTACCACTAATGTGTATTGATTTTTTAAAATCCGACATACATGGTTGTCATTAAGAAGTAAAATGTGGTTCAATGAGATTAAAATAATTTTTTGGTGAATAGTAACTTATTAAGTTTTTAATCGTGATTAGTGGAAATTTGTGTAGTTTAAGGTATAAATAATGCTTTAATAATATGAAATGACCTAGAAACATGTCCCAACCATAGTTTTTGTGTCATGTCCGACCAAGAAAAGCCATGGGTCAACTTGGGGACCCCATGGAGACATTTTGGTTGGGAAATGACATAAATAACTTTTTATTTAATGTAAAAGTAAAAATGACACAAACATAATACGTTTTACGAAAACAATTTTTACATGGGGTTATAAAGATCAGATATTTGATTATAAATAGTAATTGGAAAGATAAAAAGATTTCCTACATCATAATATTTTTTTTATGATTTATAGACATTAAATAAATTAAATTATTTATGACATAATAATGATGCAGCGATGACATCATTATTTGACGATTTAAATAAAATGGAAAGATAATGTAAAATCTATGAACTAAACATGGAAAAAACCAATTGGATGAGTGGATTTCGAACCCTTATCACCTTATCCACGAATTATATCAATGTGGGACCTTTTGAAACCGAAACACATTTTCAAATAAAGTAATATTTCTTTACATTCCAAAAGTGCCCCTCCTCTCCTCTTATAAAAGGCCCCCACCTCTACCTCATTTCACACACTCCTCAAGCCTTTGGCTCGGCCAAACCCTGACCATTTACTCTCTCCACATCCCTCTCCTCATCCTAGAGGATTCCCTTTGGGCATAATCCTTTCAAAGGAAGCCTTTAGGCTCAAATCAAAAGGAGTTATTCTTTTAAAGGTAATTCATTCTCTCATGTTCATTTGTTTTATTTTGCTTCTCCAACCCCCTAAACTCTTTTTTATTTACTAATTTTGTAACAACACCAGTATCTTCAATATACAGGGATGTTGTTATAATATTTATTTGAGCTACACTCTCACACAACTACATAAAATGGTTAAAGAACATACGGTTTCTGTGGATGGCGAAATTCTGCCTCCCGAACTGATGATTGTTCAATACTCATTTAACACCTTCAATGGTGGCCATTATGATGTCACTATTTTTATATATGATATATAATATGTTTAGTTTTTTCCTTAAGCTTCTGTTTTTTTCATTTTGGGCATACCTTTATGGTTTCCATTATGGTTAAACACGATATCTTCATTTTAGGAAGTGCGGACTACTACCCCCTGAAAATGATTTGATTCGTTAACACCATATGTGGGATGTGTAAAGGATAAAGTTAATGATATTATATATGTTATTATACTGGAATTATAATATACTCTTATATCATTATGATTCCATTCCAGAAAATATGAAATAGAAATGGAAGTAGCGTTCATGCGTATGTACGGCTTACCGTCTCCATGAACGGTGCATTTCATTTCTTACCTCTAAATGTGATGTAATATTATAAATACATGTATATGATGAATATATATGATATATATGTTATCCAAATCATTAATATCATTCTAGATATAACGAACCTATGACAAAATTAACAACATGTAAGTGTAAGAAGTCTATTTTTGACTTAAGAACCAAATACCGACAAAATGAACACTATTAACTTAAATGATTACATGATGTTCATAACATGTTATAAAAGGAATAATGATATTGAAAAATGTTCATAAGCAAGTAGATATTAACTAAAGTTTATTATTCAGGAGATTAAATAACGGTCGGGTCAAGTCGGATACGAGGTATGGGACTTCGTCTCAATCTCCTTTCATTGAAGAATATTTTATTTTATACACAACTTTCTTTTATACGGTGTATAAACCACTTTGACTTTCACTCTTATTCAAAAGGAATCTTTTTTACACGAATAATTTTACAAAACGACAAAAGGGAATGTTTTCTTGTCGTACGTATGCGGCGACAACGACTTCTCCGCCGCCGTGACCATTATTTGAGTTTCGACTTCCTCTACAAGCCATACCATTTTTTTATATGAAAAATAAATACCATGTTTTACTTTGGTATTGAAAATGGTTTTCATAATGTTTTTATTATATCAATGTGTTTTATTGATATCTTGTGATTTAAATGTGTAAATGTTATGTTTCCTTTATGCATGTTTTATGTGATATGATTATGTTATGGTTCTTGGGCATTATTATGAAGACGGGTGGTTCCGTGATAAACTAAGGGCGGGTGAGCCTGTTATAGCTCTCCAATGCATTGGGTAACGTGAAGGAGTGAAACATTAAGGTTTCTCCGAAGAGATTTTAGGGAATATACTGAGATGGGTATTCCGAACGTAACCAAGAGGGGTACTCCCTACGTAAGAATGTTATGAATGCCTCAAGTTACCTTTATGTCTTATGATTTCTATGATTTATTCATGATTTTATGAGGTATGTTAAAGTGCCTATGTTTTATGGGTAAAGTATGATTTCATTCTTATGTATATATGAACTCATGTTTCCTTTCCATGTTTTTTTTTATAACCCATACTGAGTTTTTATGCTCATCCCAAGTTTTTGAAATGTTTTTCACAGGTCAAGGGAAAGGTACATGATAAGATGATAGAGTCAAGGATTTGTCAAGAAATAATCCATGTTTTATTTTAAATGTGTTTCCATTGATGGGAATGATGAATACTATCTTTCTGTAACCACTTTGTTTGTATGTGGAATGCAATGCAAGTTTTATGATTTAATTCTCTAAAACTCTAAACCCGAAAAGATCCTCAATGTGTAATATTGTAATAACTCAAGATTAAGTAAGGTTTAAGGCTGGGGCCTTATAGTTGGTATCAAAGGTCGGTTTAGATAAATTTAAGAGTTATAATTCAATTAAATCATTATCCAAAAAATATTTTTTTTAAATTATATAGCATTTAAAGATTACCATGTTGCTTCATCTAAGACATGTTTGTTGAGAATGGTTTTCCGTAGAGGAAACAGGGAAGCAGTGCTAGGAAGGAATACAGAAGGAAATAACCTTCCGAATCAGCATCCTGAGATGGTCAAAATTGGAACTGAATGGTTTGTTGCAGTAATGGCGTAGTTGACTCAAGCGATAAATGGCAGTGGTATCCATGCACGAGATCATCCAGATCAACTGCAGAGGAACATGTCAGTGGTGGAACATTTCATGAGGCAACATCCACCATCATTTAGAGGATCATCAGACCCTGTGCTAGCTAAAGGGTGGATTAAAGAACTGGAGAATATTTTTGATGTCATGGGGTGTTCAGAAAATCAGAAGGTTAGTCTTGTTATTTACCGTTTGGAGTGTGAAGCAGATCAGTGGTGGTCTACGGATAAAAATATCAGGGACGCCGATGAGATTGATGCTCTTGACTGGGATGAATTCAAAGGTATGTTTCTTGAGAAGTATTTTCCTAAGGCTGTTCGACTTAGGATGGAAAAGAAATTCATGGAATTGAGGCAAGAGGAAGACTCAGTGGCTACCTATGAAGAAAGGCTCACTCGATTGGCAAGGTATGCTCCAAATTTTATCCGGGACCTTGATAGTAAAATCAATCGTTTTTTACTCAGGATTAAAGCCAAAATATCGAAGGGCATTAGCTTCTCGTGAGTTTAAAAGTTATGAAAATCTTGTTCGATGTGCTGAGAAGGTGGAAATGGAGTTTGCCGATGACCATGTTTTCAATAACAACCAGCAGAAGACGAGACCGAGGTGGCAGGAGAAAGGTAAGAATTCTTCAAAAAAGTCTGATGGTAAGAGAACTAAGTTTCCAGTTTTTGATAAATGTGGCAAAAGGCATGCTGGGGAATGTCTTCTGAATTCTGAGAAGTGCTACCGATGTGGTAAGATGGGACATAAGGCTCGTGATTGTACTGAAAAGGATCAAGGTGAAGGTAAGAACAAATTTGATTTACAGTTAGTGAAATGTTATAAGTGAAATGAGATGGGTCACTATGCAAACGAGTGTCCGACAAGGAGCTTGAGTGACGGGAAGCAGTTAGACTACAAGCAGAATGGGGTGGTGAAATCCATTGCAACTACTTCAGCAGATGTCGGGCCATCAAATGAAGTTGTATCAGGTACATTGTTTGTTTTTTCAGATTATGCTAGTGTGTTGTTTGATTCGGGGTCTACATATTCTTTCATCTCTGAAACCTTTTCTAGTAAAATGGGAATACCATCTCAAGAAATGACTCCTGAACTTTTGGTAAAAACACCTGGGGGAAATGTCGAGGAAAAAAGAATTTATAAGAATCTTCCTATCCTTATCTGTGGAAAGAACCTACTTGAAAACCTTATTATTCTACCTCTAGTAGAGTTTGATGTTATCATGGGTATGGATTGGCTCTCTATTTACCATGCTAAGATTGACTGTAGAGCTAAAGAAGTTTCTTTTCATAAATACTTTTAGTTTGTTTACAAGAAATGACCCTTACTTTTGATAACATATCAAGAGGCCGAGAAACTTGTAAAAGATGGAAATGAATGTTACCTTGCACACGTCGTTGAAAATAAAGGAACTATTCAGATTAATGATGTGCCAGTGGTAAATGAGTATCATGATGTTTTTCCTGATGAGTTTCCTGGAATAATACCAGATCGGGAAGTTGTGTTTACTGTTGACATAGTTCCTGATGCTAAGCCAATTTCAAAACCCCCTTATCGAATGGAAAAAATTGAACTTTTAGAGTTGAAGGAGCAATTACAAGATTTATTAGAGAAAGGTATCATTAGACCTAGAACATCACCATGGTGTGCTCCTGTTTTATTTGTTAAAAAGAAAGATGGTTCTATGAGACTTTGCATTGATTATAGAGCCTTGAATAATATCACTGTTAAGAACAAATATCCTATGCCTCATATCGATGATTTGTTTGATCAGCTCCAGGGAGATCAGTTTTTTTCAAAGATTGACTTGAGATCAGGGTACCATCAGCTGAAGGTAATGGAGGTAGATATTCCGAAGACCGCGTTCCGTACGAGATAAGGCCATTATGAATTTGTAGTAATGCCTTTTGGGATAACCAATGCACCTGCTATATTCCTGGACTTAATGAATATAATTTTCCATGAGTTCTTGGATAAGTTTATGGTGGTTTTCATTGATGGTATTTTGGTGTTTTCTAAAATTAAAGAGGAGCATGAAAAAAATTTAAGGGTTATCTTGCAAACCTTAAAAGAAAAGAAACTGTATGGGAAATTCAGCAAGTGTGAGTTTTGGTTGCAACAAATTTCTTTCCTTGGTCACATTGTTTCTAAAGATGGAATAACTGTTGATCCTGCAAATGTAAAAGTTGCGGAAGAATGGCCAAGACCCACAAATGTAACCGAGATTCGTAGCTTCCTTGGTTTGGCGGGCTATTACAGAAGGATTGTTAGAATTTTTTCATGGTTATCTAGTCCAATGACTAAGCTAACTCGGAAGGGTGTTAAGTTTATCTGGACCAAAGAATGTGATGACTGTTTTCAGGAATTGAAAAGAAGATTGGTGAATGCTCCAATTTTGGAACTACCTTACAGGAATGGTGAGTTTTTTATATACAGTGATGCTTCATTGAATGGACTTGGTTGCGTCCTAATGCAGAATGATCAGGTAACTGCTTATGCTTCACGACAGTTGAAAACTCATGAGGTAAATTACCCTACACATGATTTGGAACTAGCTGCTGTTGTTTTTGCTTTAAAAATTTGGAGGCATCATTTGTATGGAGTAAAGTGTGAAATATATACCGATCACAAAAGTGTAAAGTATATATTCACTCAGAAAGAGTTAAACATGAGACAGAGGAGATGTCTAGAATTAATCAAGGATTATGATTGTACAATTCATTACCATCCGGGAAAAGGCAAATAAAGTGGCTGATGCTTTGAGTCGAAAAAGTAATGCTTCATTAACAATGTTGCATTTGGAACGTGATCCTTTAGTTAAGGATTTGATGAACTTTGGAATAGAAGTTGTTGGTGCAGGAAGTCCTTCTGTTTTGTTTCAGGTATCAGTGAGATCTTCTCTATCAGATAGAATCAAGCAAGCACAGAAGCAAGATAGTGAGTTGCAAAAAAAGGTAGAGCTGGTTCAGAAAGGTAAGTTGCCTGAATTCAACATTGATAATGATTGCGTTTTGAGATTTGGGAAGAGATTGTGTGTGACATGTGATTCACATTTGAAGAGAGAGTTGTTATGTGAAGCTCATAGTTCTCCGTTTTCAGTTCATCCGGGCAGTACTATGATGTATAGAGATCTGCGGGAGTATTACTGGTGGGATGGAATGAAAAGTGATATTGATGATTTTACTGTGAAGTGTTTGACTTGTCAGCAGGTTAAAGCAGAGCGGCAGTTACCGAAAGGGATGATTCAGCCTTTACCAGTGCCAGAGTGGAAATAGGAGAATATATCAATTGACTTTGTTGTTGGATTACCGAAGACATCTCGAGGTAATAATGCAATCTGGGTTATTGTTGATTGCTTGACCAAATATGCTCATTTCCTTGCTATACGAGATACTTTCTCTCTTGATCAAATTTCCCGTCTGTATCTTAATGAGATAGTCAGGTTACATGGAGTTCCTCTCTCCATTGTATCGGATCGTGATCTCAGGTTTACTTCTAACTTTTGGAAAGGCCTTCAGAAGTCGTTGGGTACTGAATTAAATTTTAGTACAGCTTTTCATCCTCAATCAGATGGGCAGTCAGAACGAAAAATTCATACATCGGAGGATATGCTACGAGCTTGTTCTATGGATTATCAGGGAAGTTGGGACCAACATCTTTCTTTGGTTGAGTTTTCATATAATAACAGTCTTCATTCCAATATACAGATGGAACCATTTCATGCTTTATATGGGAAGCGGTGTCGAACTACAGCTTTCTGGGATGAAGTGGGTGAAAGAAAGTTGATGGGACCAGAATTGGTAGAAGAGATGGCAGAAAAAGTTTAGCTGATTTAGAAACACATGAGAACAGCTCAGAGAAGGCAGAAGAGTTATGCGGATAACCGGAGGAAGGATCTATCTTTCGAGGTAGGTGACCATGTTTTTCTCAAGGTTTCTCCTCGGAAAAGTGTGATGAGATTTGGTAAGAAAGGAAAGTTGAGTCCAAGGTTCATTCGACCATACGAAGTTCTGGAGAGAGTTGGATCAGTTGCATACCGAGTGGCTTTACCTCCGAGTTTATCTCAGGTACACAATGTTTTTCACATTTCGATGTTGAGAAAGTATATGCCAGATCCATCTCATGTTTTGAGTCTAGAGGTAGTTCAGCTGGAAGAGAACCTATCTTATGAGGAAAAACCGGTCCAGATTCTTGACCACAGGGAGCAAGTGTTTCGGAATAAGGTGATTCATCAGGTAAAGGTATTGTGGAAAAACCACATGATTGAAGAGGCAACATGGGAATCTGAAAATGCAATGAGGGATAAGTACCCCCATTTATTCGATAAGTAAATAAATTGCGGGGACGAAATTTTCTAAAGGGGGGAAGGATGTAACATCCCAAGTAACTAATGAATAATAGATTTTTTTATCTATGTCTATTAATGATTAAGATAGTGTTATAGAGGCTTAAAATGAAAATAAATACAATCTTATGCATGGAATACACTAATATTCTTAAAAGATTGTTTTAGTGCCTTTTGATGGCAAACCATTTTTGAATCTATATTTTGACAATTTTATAAACTATGTTTGTCAAAATAAACTTATTCTTTATGATTGGGACATCAAAATTTACCTTGTGTGAATTTTTGGTATTTTTCTGACAATGTTCATTTTTTAATGAATAGTGAAAAATACTGCATTTTACATCAAAACTTCTTTTTAATATAATTTATTTTTATGATTATATTATGTTTTGAATTTGTCTTGAAGTGAAATTAGAATATATTTTTACCATTTTATCCAATTGTGGTCATTGGAATCAATTTCACTTTGAAATTAGACTTAAACTGGTGTCAATCTTTTGATACTTATTGTTTTGTAAAAACACGCTTTTTTCTCTGGCAGTGGGAATTAATTATTAAATTAATTAATGTGACTTATATGATTTTAATTTTGTAAAATAGACTTCATTTATGAATTCGGAATATCAAATATAGCTTAGGGTGAATTTTTGTTAATTTTCTGAAAAACTTCAATTTTTGATGAATAGTGAAACCACTAAGTGGTAATCAAGCAAACTGATTTTTCAGTTAAATGAAAGTTTACCACTAATGTGTATTGAATTTTGAAAATCTGACATACATGGTTTTCATAAATAAGTAAAATGTTGTTCAATGAGATTAAAATAATTTTTTGGTGAATAGTAACTTATTAAGTTTTTAATCGCGATTAGTGGTAATTAGTGTAGTTTGAGGTATAAATAATGCATTAATAATATGAAATGACCTAGACACATGTCCCAACCTTATTGGTTGTGTCATGGACTACCAATACAAGCCATGGGTCAACTTGGGGACCCCATGGAGACATTTTGGTTGGGAAATGACATAAATAACTTTTTATTTAATGTAAAAGAAAAAATGACACAAACATAATACATTTTACGAAAACAATTTTTACATGGGGTTATAAAGATCAGATATTTGATTATAAATAGTCATTGGAAAGATAAAAATATTTACTACATCATAGTATTTTCTTTATGATTTTTAGACATTAAATAAATTAAATTATTTATGACATAATAATGATGCAGCGATGACATCATTATTTGTTGATTTAAATAAAATGGAAAGATAATGTAAAATCTATGCACTAAACATTGCCAAATCCAATTGGATGAGTGGATTTAGAACCCTTATCACCTTAGCCACGAATTATATCAATGTGGGACCTTTTTAAACCGAAACAAATTTTCAAATAATGTAATATTTCTTTACTTTCCAAAAGTGCCCCTCCTCTCCTCTTATAAAAGGCCCCCACCACTACCTCATTTCACACACTCCTCAAGCCTTTGGCTCAGCAAAACCCTACCCATTTAATCTCTCCACATACCTCTCCTCATCCTAGAGGATTCCCTTTGGGCATAATCCTTTCAAATGAAGCCTTTAGGCTCAAATCAAAAGAAGTTACACTTTTAATGGTAATTCATTCTCTCATGTTCATTTGTTTTATTTTGCTTCTCCAACCCCATAAACTCTTTTTATTTACTTATTTTGTAACAACACCAGTATCTTAAATATACAAGGATGTTGTTATAATATTTATTTGAGCTACACTCTCACAGAACTACATCATATGGTTAAAGAACATACGGTTTCCATGGATGGTGAAATTCTGCCACCCGAAACGATGATTGTTCAATACTCATTTAACTCCTTCAAAGGTGGACATTATGATGTCACTATTTTCATATATGATATATAATATGTTTATTTTTTCCTTAATCTTCTGTTTTTTTCATTTTGGGCATACCTTTATGGTTTCCATTATGGGTAAACACGATATCTTCATTTTAGGAAGTGCGGACTACCGCCCCCTGAAAATGATTTGATTCGTTAATACCATATGCGGGTTGCGTAAAGGATAAAGTTAATGATATTATATATGTTATTCTACTGGAATTATAATATACTCTTATATCATTATGATTCCATTCCAGAAAATATGAAATAGAAATGGAAGTAGCGTTCATGCGTACGTACGGCTTACCGTCTCCATGAACGGTGCATTTCATTTCTTACCTCTAAATGTGATGTAATATTATAAATACATGTATATGATGAATATATATGTTATATATGTTATCCAAATCATTAATATCATTCTAGATATAACGAACCTATGACCAAATTAACAACATGTAGTTGTAAGAAGTCTATTTTTGACTTAAGAACCAAATACCGAAAAAATGAACACTATTAACTTAAATGATTACATGATGTTCATAACATGGTATAAAAGGAATAATGAAATTGAAAAAGGTTCATAAGAAAGTAGATATTAACTCAAGTATATTATTCAGGAGATTAAAGAACGATCGGGTCAAGTCGGATACGAGGTATGGGACTTCGTCTCAATCTCCTTTCATTAAGGCATATTTTATTTTATACACAACTTTCTTTTATACGGTGTATAAACCCCTTTGACTTTCACTCGTATTCAAAAGGAATATTTTTTATACAAAGCATTTTACAAAACGACAAAAGGGAATGTTTTCTTATCGTACGTATGCGGCGACAACGACTTCTCTGCCGCTGTGACCATTATTTGAGTTTCGGCTTCCTCTACAAGCCATACCCTTTTTTTAAAATAAAAAATAAATACCATGTTTTACTTTTGTATTGAAAATGGTTTTCATAATTTTTTTATTATATCAATGTGTTGTATTGATATCTTGTGATTGAAATGTGGAAATGTTATGTTTCCTTTATGCATGTTTAATGTGATATGATTGTGTTATCGTTCTTGGGAATTATTATGAAGACGGGTGGTTCCGTGATAAAATAAGGGCAGGTGAGCCCGTTATAGCTCTCCAATGCATTGGGTAACGCGAAGGAGTGAACCGTTAAGGTTTCTCCGAAGAGATTTTAGGGAATATACTGTGATGGGTATTCCAAACGTAACCAAGAGGGTTACTCCCTACGTAATAATGTTATGAATGCCTCAAGTTACCTTTATGTCTTTTGATTTCTATGATATATTCATGATTTTATGAGGTATGTTAAAGTGCCTATGTTTTATGGGTAAAGTATGATTTCATTATTATGTATATATGAACTCATGTTTCCTTTCCATGTTTTTTTTATTACCAATACTGAGTTTTTATGCTCATCCCACGTTTTTGAAATGTTTTTCACAGGTCAAGGGAAAGGTACATGATAAGATGATAGAGTCAAGGATGTGTCAAGAAATAATCCATGTTTTATTTTTAATGTGTTTCCATTAATGGGAATGAATAATACTATCTTTCTGTAACCACTTTGTTTGTATGTGGAATGCAATGCAAGTTTTATGATCTAATTCTCTAAAACTCTAAACCCGAAAAGATCCTCAATGTGTAATCACGTAATAACACAAGATTAAGTAAGGTTTAAGGCTGGGGCCTTATATTTATATTTAATTATTACATCCTTATGATGTCATTAAACTACCAAAAACTCAAAATTGTATTTTCACTATTCATGAAAATTCAGGTATTTTAGAAAAATCCCAAAAATTCACCCCTATGTTTTTTCAATGTGTATAATTCAAAAGAGAAATAAATTTTTCAATAATAATTTTACAAATATTATTAATTTAATTTTTAAATAAGTTCATAGTTAATTCGAAAAATAACAATGTTGAACTGCAATTAGTTTTATGTGACATTAAAAAATTAAATAAGATGTCATTATTTTGTTTCCTTAAGAAAATGAAAAATTAATATTATTTACTATTCATAAGGGTCATATTTTTATTATTATTACTATTAATATTACTATTTAGAAGGGTATGATACTATTCACTAAAAATCAAGTTTGTTCTATCAGACTCCAAATGACTTACTAAACAAAACTCTTGATGACCAATTTTTGAAATTAAAAACATAGAGGAGGGAAAGTTGTGTTTAATGGATATATTATATAATTTTATTCTATATTTATTTTCAAAACCTTGTGTTGTTACATTCTCTCCTCCTTAAAAAAAATTATATCCTCGAAATTCACAAAACATTACCTAAAAAGATTCGGGTATGTCTTTAACATATGCTCCATAGGCTCCCATGTTGCTTCCTCCAACTTATAGTTCCTCCATTGAACCATCACCATACGATTCATCTTATTTCTCAATAATTGTTCTCTAGTATCATGAATCTTGATAGGATCTTCACGGTAAGATAAATAAGGCTCAAGTCCCACTTCTTCATATGTGAGTACATGTGTTGGGTCTGGAATGTACTTTCTTAACATTGACACATGGAACACATTGTGACCCTTGGAGAGACATGATGGCTTTACTAAACGCTAAGCTACAGCTCCAATTCGGTCCAGAATTTAAAAAGGTCCTATGTACCTTGAACTCAATTTACCTTTCTTATCAAACCATATAACTCCCTTCCATGGAGATAACTTCAAGAAAACATGATCTTCTACCTAAAATTCCAATTCCTTCATTCGGTTGTCAGCATAGCTCTTCTTCCTACATTGAGCTAATTTGATATGTTTCTGGATAATCTTCACCTTCTCCATTTTTTTCTTTAACAAGTTCTGGGACCATGAAATTTCTTTCACCAACAACATCCCAGTAAGTTGGTGCACAACATCTCCTCCAATATAATCCTTCATAGGGTTCCATCTGTATACATGAATGGAAGCTATTGATGGATGAAAATTATATGAGAGGTAAATACTGATCCCATATGCCTTTAAAATCATGTGAACAATACCTCAACATGTCTTCCAATGTTTTAATAGAATGTTCTTATTGTCCATCAGTTTGTGGGTGGTAGGCAGTGCTCAAACAAAGATCAGTATCTAGGGCCATCTGAAGACTTTTCTAGAATCTTGACATAAAACGTGGATCACGATCAAAAAAATTGATAGGGGTACTCCATGATGTCTCACAACTTCATTAATATATTTTCTTACTAGACATTCAAGTGGTAAATATTCTCTTATATCATGAAAATGTGATGACTTGGTAATACGATCAACAATGAACCATATTGCCTCGTTCCTTCTAGGAGTCTTTGGTAGTCTCATTACATAGTCCATCGTGATATTATCCCATTTACACTCAAGTATGAGATGATGTTTCAATACTCTTCCAAGCTGTGGCCTTCCAACTTTCACTTATTGAAGAACCATACATCGTGACACAAAATAAAAAATTTCCCTCTTCATGTTGTCCCACCAATAATGTTACTTCAAATATATATACATCTTAGTGTTATTAGGGTGTATTGAGAAATTGGAACTATGAGCATCATCAAACAATTCACTTTTTAGATTAGGTATATCAGGAACACAAAGTCTCTTCCCAAATTTAAAAATTGCATCTTTATATACCAAGTCACTCAATATCCCATCATTCAGAACATAAATCTTTTTTTGAAACTCTTCATCATCAGCAAGAGACCTTTTTATCATTTCTAGTAAATATGGTTTGGCGTCCATTTAAAAAAAGCATTGATGTTTCACCTTCTATGATCATTCTTATATCCATATTTACTAGATCCATGAAAATAGGATTCCTTTCAACCATCATCTTTTTCAAAACTCCATGATCCTTTCTGCTCAAAGCATCTGCCACCTTATTTTCCTTCCTCAGGTGGTAGTGTATCATGCAATCATAATCCTTGAGTATTTCAAGTCATCTATTTTGCCTCATGTGGAGTTATTTGTGTGAGAAAATATACTTCAAACTCTTGTGATCAGTATAAATCTCACATTTTTACCATAGAGATAATGTCTCCAAATCTTCAAAGAAATGATTATAGCAGCTAAAAAAAGATCATGAGTAAGATATTTTTTCTCATGAATTTTTAGCTATCATGATGCATTAGAAATAACCCTATCATTTGAATAAGGACACAACCAAGTCCTTTCTTTGAAGAATCACTATAAATAACAAACTCATCATTACCTGATGGTAGATTCAATATAGGAGCATTGAGTAATCTTCTCTTCAATTATTTGAATCATTCTTCACAATCTTTGGTCCAATCAAATTTACCCCCATTACGTGTGAGGGTAATTAGTGGGTTAGCCAGTCTGGAAAAATTCTGCACGAAAAGCCGATAATAACCTGTTATGCCAACAAAACTTTATACCTCAGTTATGTTTGTTGGCATGGGCCAATATTGAATTGACTTTGTCTTTGAAGGACCAACTAGGATTCCATCCTTAGAGACAATATGTCCAAGAAACAAAATCTCCTTAATCCATAATTCACACATGCTAAACTTCCCATACAATTCATGTATTCTAAGAGTCTTCAGGATAATGCGCAAGTGATTTCCATGATCTTAATAGATTTTGGAGTATACAAAGATATCATCAATAAATACCACTACAAATTTATCGAGGTATTTCATGAAAACTCCGTTCATTAGATCCATGAAGACAGAGGGTGCATTAGTCAATCCAAAAGCGATTACTGTAAACTCGTAATGCTCGTACCTGGTTCAATAGATTGTTTTCAGAATGTCTTCCCTCTTCACACTCACATGATGATATCCAGATCGAAGTTCAATCATTGAAAACTACTGAGCTCCTTGTTGTTGGTCAAACAAATCATCAGTGCGAGTCATGGGATGGTTTTTCTTTATTGTTATTGCATTGATCTCCTTGTAGTCAATACATAACCTCATAGATCAATCTCTATTTATAACAAAAAGGATAGGGGCTCCCCATGGAGAAACAATAGCTTGAATAAATACCTTATTACTCAATTCCTCAAGTTGTTTGTTTAGTTCCACTAATTCCACAGTGGACATTCTATAAGGGGTATTCGATATGGGCGTTGAGCCAGGAATTAAATCAATGGAAAACTCAATTTCTCGTTCTGGAGGATTTCCAGGTAAATCATCTGGAAACACATCAACATATTCTCTAACAATAGTTATATCCTCTATTTGAACATTACTTTCCTAACCCACAGTTATTTCATTCTCTTCTTCCCCAATAATAGAATTTAGTTGAGCTACTGGGGGTGGATCTAGATAAGATTCTGGTGGTGGTGATTCTTCTCTAAATATAAATGTTCAGTATCATCGTCATCAAAAATCGTAACCTACTTCTTCTTAAAATAACATTTTTAATCATGGTCTGAAAGCCAATCCATACTGAGGATTATATAAAATTCAATCATGGGTATGACGATGAGATCAGAAGATAAAGAAAATTTATATTCCCTAATGGGAACTGATTCAAAAAACATTGTAGCAATGATAATTCCCTTAGGAGTATTGAATGACAACTCCCTTGTTAAATCAAATTGGCAATATATAATTTTACTAGAAAACTAGGAAGATAACAAATAATATGATGATCCAGAATAAAATAATGCATTCTCTAAACATGAGGAAGTAATTAATGTACCAGCGAACACATTATTAAGAACTTCAACCTCAGTTGTTTTGATTGAATAAGCTTGTCCATGATCCCATGGCCTTCTATGTTGTATATTTCCTTGACTTTTTGGACAATAATTATCATAGTGTCCCATATCCCAACAACTATAGCAATGAACATCATTTTCTTCCTTCTTTCCTTTGCAGTCACCTACAAGATGGCCTATCTGACCACATTTATAGCAAACACATTTTCCTTATAAGCATGCACTAGGGTGTTTCTCTCCACAATTATCACATGGTGGAAACTCAACTCTTCCCTTATTCGTTGTTTCCTTATTTCCTTTCCCAGGGTTTTCAGCAGCCCTATTCTTTTCGTGCATTCCCTTAGTGTTATAAGACATAGATATTTCTTTTTCTGTCTTGATGGCACATGAAACTATATCCGCATATGATGAAATACTTTGGTAAACCAGTGCCCACCGGAGGAATGGCTTTAGGACATAAAATAATTTATCAATTTTGAATCTTGGATTTATTATGTAGTATACATAATGTCTTGATAATATTGTGAAGTTATCTTCACACCTTTCATCATTCTCATCTTCCATCTATCTAAGATTTAGGAATTATCTCTCCACATCTGCTCGCTACTCAGAAGGGAAATATTTTACTAAGAATATTTCCTTAAAATCTATCCATTCCATCTCATTTATCTGTTCCTCCTCATTTGTGTTTTTGATTAATGACCACAACTGATCCATATCTCTTGATAGACAATATACTCCATGAAAACCTTCTCTCTTTCATTACATCCCCAAGAGAGAAATATCTTCTCAAGTGAACATATCCACTGCTCTGGTACAAAGGGGTTTGTAGTCCCATTTAATAATGGAGGTTATTGTCTCAAAAAGTGATATCGCATGGCTCATCCATGTGGTGCATCCGGATGCTCCATACGGGTAAGGTTATTATTCATAACCTGAGCATGTTTTCCCAGTATAGTTATGAGTTGCTCAGCACCAGTCACAGCACCAGAGCCAACATCATTATCTTGCATTGTAGGAAAATCCCTACGGGGGAGACGTGCATCTGTGCGATTTCCATTCCCTCAACTTGGTGACTTCTCTAGATAATGGCATACACTAGATTAGGATATGAATCATAATTTATAATCTTAACATAAAAATACTCAGAAAAATTGATATCCTATGCATAAATAATCCCATTTTAACAAAAATGGTTTATTTGAGGAATATTTAACATTTCAATATTTCATAATGGATTGAAATGAATATTTTAACTATCCAAAGCATATCCCCTAGGGGTTTCGTAACCAAGAGTGTAGCAAGGCCTGTTGTCGTGCACCAGTTCCCGTTCGAGTCTAGCTCAAATAGGTGTTTTCAGGTTTTACCCAAGATACATCAATGCCAGAGCCACCTCTACCTGCTAATATCCAAACGTGGATTCATTTCTTGAAAGATCCAAATTATCTATTCCTTACCAAAATACCAGGATGTTATTGTATGTATTTACTCAATGAATAACTTATTAACTCATCACTAATTCTACATTTTCTAAATTTAGTTTCCATGTATTCGACTAAACTTCCTCGGATACCAACTGTAAGGACCTGACCCCAGTTTCCCAGATCATGTGCCTTATTTGATTATGTTGGCATACATACAAGCAATACGAATCCTGAAAGGCCGAGTAGTTTAGTATTATTGGAAACATGTCACATACATAAGTTTATCATTACAACATGAAGTGAAAAACAATATTTTATTCCACTAGCAACATCACGTCTCCTATATTATGCTTACATGTCATTCATAAATTACATATTCATGTCCTGAGAAAATGAAACATAAGGAATGGGTGAGATCAAACAGTCAGGAAGAGTAAGCAATACAAAAAAAGTTAATATAAACATTACACATGGTGAATAATTGAAAACACATTACATTAATAATGAACTTGAACACATTCTGGAAGAAATAAGTGCTGAATAAATAATTCCATAATAAAACATAATAATGGGTATTCTACTAGTCGAATAGCCACATGAACATAAAATACTAGCATCATAATTATGGAAGTGCATATGCCAGACATCCCAACCATTCAGTCTAATCCTCATTCTAGGACCATAAAATAATCATTTTGTCAAGGCCTCAGGCCAAGACCGTAGATTGTCTCATTAGACCTAATGATTCATATAGGGGCTATAAAATACCCCACCCATCACATAATATGTCCAATGCATTCCTTATATGAGAGGGGGTCAACATAAAAAACATATACATTCATATTCAAACTGTCATAGGAAATGTAACCACCTTTCACCAATTATTGAACATAAACAATAAAAATTCAGAATAATCTGATGAATGGTTTTAGGATTGACAATCCACAATAAATTTACTCATAAACCATTATATAAAATATTTTATATGATTTCATAAATTATTAGACCCAATAAATACATGGAATCAATAAGATCATTGAACGAAAATACTCCTATAAATCCATTAATCTATTTTGAGATAAATACTCTTTTATTTTGAAAAGAAGTGTTCTTTTGGAAAATATTTGTATAAAACCGGAAATGAAGTAAGATATTATTCTCATAATAAAATGATTATTTTTATAAATATAAGGGTTTCCAAAAACAGATTATACATTGCCCTTGTAAATGAATTGTTGAAAATCCCTTGAATCGGGCTTCTACTTTGGATACAATTTTGAATGTTCTTTTTAAAAAAAGTAACTATCCATAAAATAATTAAGGGTTATGGTTTGTAAACATATATATGATACTCACACAGAATATATGATGAGTACATAACAACACATAATAATTTCATTGAGTTAATTATTCAATGAAATTAACACGATTGAAAATAAAAGTTTTGGTAAAAAACCCTTACCTTAACTCCAAACGCGTTCTTCTCTCGAACTTCAGCTCTTTGAATATGATATTATATTAATTAATAACTTATTTAAAAACCTATTAGACATGTATTTAGTTAATCAAAATTCTTTTTAGTTCATTAATACCCTTATTTCTAAGTTAATATATTGAATTTCATTGTTCTATGGTGTTCATTTTCTTTATTTTTATAATCTGTTCACTTGTTTTTATGTAATGGAGTTCATGTGGAATGGTTATAAATATCAAAGGTTGGAAATATATATTATTTATGAACATAAATAATTTTTAATGGTCATTTCTATCATTTGGTTATATGGAATGAGGATGAATCATTAGATGAGAACCACTTCAATTATTTGGCGGTATTTGGATTATTATGAAAATTTTTTGTCATATAACATAATTATTTGTACATAGTCTTGTTCATGAATATTAATAATGTTATAGTACATATATAATAGTCTGGTTCAACCATAAATATTGTTTCATGACTAGTAATGAAGAATAAATTGAAGAATGAAACGTCGTCATCCACGAAGGTTATAAATCGGAATGTCATGGATGTCGATTTCATTTATAAAAATAAAAGTGGGGTGTAAGAATATTTATGATGGGTCTTCCATTCACAAGACATAAATTCATTATATATACGTTACTAGAGTTATCATGATTATTTTTACAGATGAGGTGAGGAGAGAAAAATAAATGAGATGAACATGAAAATAAAAGAAAAGTTAAAAGATCCCTTATAAAAATTCGGCAGCCTAACTACGTCACATAAAATTTCATAAAATCAATTGATGAGAAAAAATGGCATCTAATTTTATTTAAATCAAAAGGAAAGTAAGAATAATGAATTAAATAAAACCTCAATATATGAGAATGGAATTTCAAATGGATTACATAAAAGAACTATCGACTTAATGAAGAGAATGGATGATTCCCTTACCTTGTAGAATAACTCCTAGATCTTGATGAATTGGACCCTGGGGATTAGGGACACCTTGGGAGGACTCCTAGAGAGGTAAAACCACCAGAGCTTCGATTATGAGAAATTTTGAATGAAATAAAATGAATGGATGAGTGGGTATTTATAGAAAAATAGAGGTAATTTTTTAATAATTTCAAGGTGACACCTCATTTGTGGTTTTTGCCAAACCATGGGCTTTCCCATTGTATTTTCCCATGGTGTAAGTCACATGGGAAACCTCATGTAATAAGTTACTATACAAAAGTCGAACATACTTTTATATTTAATTATTACATCATTATGATTTCATTAAACTACTGAAAAATCAAAATTGTATTTTTACTATTCATGAAAAATTCATGTATTTTAGAAAAATCCCAAATATTCACCACTACCATTTTTCGAGGTGTAGAATTTAAAAGTGAAATCCATTTTTCAAAATTAATTTTCTCAATATTATTAATTTAATTTTTAAATAAGGTCATAGTTAATTCCAAAAATAACAATCTTGAAGTGTAATTAGTTTTATGTGACATTGATAAATTAATTAAGATCTCATTATCTTATTTCCTTAAGAAAATAAAATAATAATATAATTTACTATTCATAAGCGTCATATAACTATTCATATTACTATTCACGGTACTATTTATAAGGGTATGTTACTATTCACTAAAAATCAAGTTTGTTCTATCAGACTCAGGATGACTTTCTGAACACAACTCTAGATGAACATTTTTCGATATTCAAAACATAGAAGAGGCAAAGTTGTGTTAATTGGATTAATTATAAAATTTCAATCTATATTTATTTTCAAATCATTGGGGTGTTACATGTAAGGCTACCGATGCAGTGTTCACCTATGTCTACCAATGAAATGTTCACCTAAGGCTATCTATTACACTGGTCACCTATATGCAATGATGACACTATACACCTAAGGCTACTAATACACTATTAACCTATGACTAATGATAACATTGTTCCCCTAAGGATGCCGATATACTATTCACAGAACTAGAAATTTGGAAATGTGTTGGGAATAAGTCACCTTGACAACATAGAACACCTTAGACACTAGATTTTCACAATGGAATAGACCAGAGTGGTCTAGGCCATTTCACCAGATACATCTCAAAACAATCTCGCCCTAGAGAATTAAAAACCAGCCTAAAAGGGAAAAAAAGTTCTGAACAACCACCAATATAGATACCTCTAAAAAGAGAACAAGAAATAAGAAGAATCCAAAGAAGGTAGTCTTAAAAACATGAACAGTTTATAACATAAAATGCGTCATCATTACATGAAAAGAGTTAAAAATCAAACAAATCATGGTACTGAGCACGTATTTATGACTCACGTCCCCAGGTAATCATTTATATACCACCATGTCGCCACAAGACATGAACCAATGGAATAGAATTCCCACACAACACCTTCTCTTTTTGGTCATATATTTTCATAGGTCACTCATCAAAGGCTGGATCATCATCAACATCGACCTCTCCCCCATCAATGAAAGGAGCGTAATCATAAAGCTAAAGACGAAGTTATGATACATGGAAAACATCATGTATATGGCTCATCGGTAGGGGATGTACTACTCGATAGGCCACTAATCCAACATGAGCTAACTCCATTAATGGCCCAAAAAACAGAGGAAAAAACTTACTCCCATGACCAAACCATCGATGCCCATGAGGGAGAGTCACCTTAAAAAACATGTTTTACCCAACATCAAATTATAAGGGTCTCCTCCTTTGATCAATATATGATTTTTGATGATCTATCTCTATCTTCATCATCTCAGGAATCACCTGAACCATATCTATTGTCTTATGCACTATTTCTGGTCTAAGAATTGCTGACTCCCCGACCCTAGTCCAGCAAAATAGAGACAGTCATGGTCATCCATACAAGGATTCAAATGGCACCATACCAATGGTGGAGTGAAAACTATTGATGTGATCAAACTCCACTAAAGGTATGTGACACATCCACAAACCTCTATAATCTATGACAGAAGAGTGTAACATGTCTTCAAGTGTCTGGATAGTATGTTATGACTATCCATCCGTCTGAGGATGAAGAGAAGTGATATGGAATAGTTTAGCTCCAAAAGCATGTTGGAGACCTCTCCACACCCTAGAAGTAAAAAAAGGATCTCAATCATAAATGATCATCCATGGGACTCCTTGAAGTATCACCACATTCTCTAGATACTTCTTTAGTAAAACATCCACTGAGCTCGACTCCTTGATTACAATGAAGTGGGACAGTTTTTTAGACGATCCACTACCACCCAAATAGCATAATGCCCTCCTAGATCTCGAGGTAAACTAGTTAGAAATTCCCTTGAGATTTCCTCCCACTTGTAATAAGGATCATCTCACAACTGGAGCAGACAACTAGGAACAAGATTTTCAGCCTTCACCTTCTGGCAGACCAAACATCGAGACACAAACTCTGAAACTGCACGCCTTAGACAAAGCCACCAAAACTGACTCATCATGGCTCAAAACATATTTTCGCACCAGTATGCACCGCTAATGGAGAACTATGGAACTCTATATTAACTTTATCACACATCACTTAAAGAATAAATAGCCTTCCATGATACAAATCTCGATGTTGTTAATCTTCAATCCAACCATCACAGGTGTTACCCCAAGAACTCAGTCTCTCCAGACCTCACCTCAAGATCCCCAAACTGGGACACTTCCACCCGCTGCACCAGATATGACTACACCATAATCAGAAAAAGTCAACCTCTTCCCCCAGCTTCTCCCATATCAAGATGTAATGCTGAAAATTATTCCATTTCTCTTTAGGGGTCACCAAATTTAGGCACTACATTTCAATGTGACTTCCAACTTTGCACATTATCTACAATATTCTCCGTTCCATGTGTATATGATATTTAGAAGTCATATTCCTATAATAACTCCATAAAACGAAACTGTCATAAGATCATGTAATGCATGGAGAAAACATTCCTCGAGATATTATGATCAGTGAAAAACACAAATCACTCACCATTGAGGTAATATCTCCACAACATTAGGGAAAACACCACAACTGACAATGTTATGTCAATATTAACACATGATCCTTCCTGGTCAATGCTGTTAGAGGAGTCACACCTCAAGAAAACCCATCCATGAATGGCCTCTAGTGATTTTCAATACAAATGAAACATCATTCCATTGACACGATCTTGGGGTCCGCCCAAGACCCAACTGCTTCTATCATGGATGGATCCATAGTTACTCCCTGTTGGGACACATCATTCCCCATGAAACAGACTTTTTGAGACCAATACTCACACTTTGACAACATCCATAATAGTTGATGTTGACAAAATACTCCCAAAATATCGTGTAGATACTCTGCATGCTCCTCCTCAAACATGTAGTATACAAGGACATCATTGATGAAAATCACCATGAACATGTCCAGAAACTCATGGAACATAATATTCATCAATCTCAAGAACACAACTGGATTATTTGTCACTTAGAAAAACATTACAATGATCTCATAATTCCAATGATGATAATGGAAAGAAGTCTTCAAGATATCCTCATCCTTCACATGAAACTGATGATATCCAGACAACATGTTGATCTTGGAAAACCAAATTGCACCCTTCATTTGATCAAATAAATCATCATTTTGATGATAAGGATAGTTAATATTTAATGTCACTCTGTTTAAGCAATGCTAATCAACACAAAACCACAAACAGTCATCAACCTTATTCAAGAACAAAACTGGTGCACCCCATGACGACACACTTGGACAAACAAAAACAAAATATAAATTAATATCAACATGTATACGTAACTCTCATAAATATTATGTGTACATCCTATATAGAGACTTATAGATAAGGGAATCTCCTGGTTGTAGCAAGATCACATGATTTATCTCCCATCGATGGGGTAACGTAACATCCTCTTCTAGAAAGACATCACGGTACACTTCTATGACCCTAGGGAACACCAACTGCTGAACCTCTAAAGAAATATAAATAAGATTATCCATCATGGATGATAAGGATGAAACATTCCTCTTACCCATCAGATGGTCTCTCCCACCACAGAACACCACCAGCTCTCCATCCGCATCAATGAACACAACATGCCTCCTGAATAAATCCTTGATATCCTGCACCAAATACAACCAATCCATGTCGAGAATGACATCATATGGATATATTTGAAAAAATAGGAAATCTCTGCAAGAACGGTGCTTCGCAAACACTAGCTAAAAGTCTCAATATACTTCAAACAAGTCATCTTGGCCTCCAACTGGAATAGACAATGCCATGGGCAATGAAATCCTCTCTACATCAAGTCCCAATGTTTGGACAATGTTATGTGATATGAATGAGTGAGCCATTCATTAATCAAACATTGAATAAACCAATGTATAAAACAATAAAAGGGTACCTCGAACAGTGTCTGGCTCTCCTGGAGTTGGCAATGCTGAAGCATGGTACTAACCATGACCTCCTCCATGGCCTCACTAACCCCAATGACGACCAACACAATGGTCACACACTTCTCTCTGAAGAAGAGGAGCATTACATGGTAGCCTTATACCTTACCCATTTACCCTCGGTTGATATTAATCTTGTGCAACCTGCTGTTGCAGCCTCGATTGGAACTGCTTCAATGGAGGAACATGGAGGGGTAAACCTGGTGCACGATGACTTCTCTGAATAGTCGGGAAACCTCTCTAGTGATGAGTTTTACCACTATATGGAATGAAAGCGATTGATCCCTTAGACTAGGCCTAAAATCTGCTACCCTCGGAGAAATGTGATGCTGAGGGATGGGACCTACCCCCGTCCGAACAGAAACTCTTATACCCTAAAAATGTGGGATCCCGAACCATAGCTCTCCTAAGTGAGGAATCATGACGACTACCCTATCGTTATGATATGTTTCAGTCCAAAGTCCTCTAGACAACTGGGTCCCTCACCAGTACCTCAATATATGTCTTTAACATAAATGTGGTGACTTGGAATTGGATCTTAGGATGCAAGGCCTCCTTGAAATACCTCACCCTAGACACCTCTACTATCAAGAGGTCCAAAGAATATCATATAAGGTTCTTGAAATGGATTCTGAACACTCGCACAATGAAGATACCCTATAGAAGGGTATGAAGGTCTTGGTGACTAGACGCCTTCACAGTTTAACAAATAAATTCAACAGTAAACTTGTCCCAGAACTCCTATGATGATATCATTGACTCCTCATGATCTTTTAGGAACAAGACCCACCACTGTCTCGCTACTCAACATAGTATTTCCACAACAAAGGACACACAATGCTCCTACCATGTATAAATCGAACTGATGCCTATCACAAACTCCTCCAAAGTCTTCCCTGACTACATATGAATCATTGTCATCAATCTTCATAAGACACTGGCACTGAAATTCTCAGACTGTCCTCCTTTATGTTTTGTCATCATCAACCTCTACCGTGTGGTGATCTGATGGCACAACCTGCTCGACATCTTCTATTCGATCCAGATGAGGACGTCGACCTAGTGCCATAACTGTAATATAACAAATAGTTAGTGCTCCTAAAACTGGAATATGAATGACTAGACATTAATTAATTTTTTGTTACCTTTTATTCATTTTATGTTAACAAATCCCAAGGTCTACCCATTCAAACAAAGGCCCAAAGAGTAATGAGGAATGATCCTTTCCTAGTTCTCCACCATTCAACTAGTATCACCTAGTTTTGTAGAAATTATAATCTTAAAGTTATGTACATCAGATCATAGGGGGACTAAAACACATATATCTTATTCGGTATCCGCTGTTTACAACACTTGCTAAACATGAAGGACACTGTTTCCCTACCAACCCCGACAACCTCAACTGTGAAAAACTCCAAAATTCATCCTATCTCTCAATATACCTTTAATAACACTCTATTAAGAACCCCTCCCAACATGGTGTACTACTCTTGGGCCGACAATGTGAGAATAGAGATAATGGCCCCCTGAGTCCCACCTCTAGTAGGCCCCGAGTTGGCAACTAGCATATAGTGTATAATAAACAAACAAATGGGAGGAATTTCATTATAAGAGAACACATGCCCAAGATAGAGATAAGATAGACACAAACCAACTCCAAATAAGATGAAACAATAATCAAAATCTTATGTACACATATGTAATGTCATGAAAAGCTACCACCACAATGAGGGGGAAACTGTAAGTACCAAAAATAATGTAAAAACACCAGCAACCAGAACCCCGAATAACTCCTGCTACCCCAAGCTATTAGAAAATTGATTGATCTCCAAACTGATCTATGTGACCTGAAAAACAGATTATATATACATTGGGTGAGTATAAAAGTATACTCAGTAGGATCCTATTTGAATCCTCTCATGCAAAAGTAACGAAATAATGATCAAGAATAGTGAAATAAAAGTGAAACTAACTCATCACCTAAACATGTATATTATGATCCCACCCTCACCATGCATACTCTAACCATGTAACACATAAAAAGTATATAATATAATAAATAATATCAAGGATACCCTACTACTCTCCCACTAGTTTTCCTCTTTTCCCCAACCCCGCACGTCCTAAGCATCTCCCTCCAAACACGATTTCCCACAGACACCTGGGCGATGCACCAAAACATGAACCTCATGCAACAAAACATCCACATCAACCCAATAAAGTAACCAGGTTGTTTTTGGAAGCCACAACAGATCACATGACATGTATCATACATCGGGCATTATAATTCAATCTATTATTTCCCAAACACCGAGTAAGAATCTTCAAGCAGTCACAAACTAAACATGTTAAGCCTATAATAGTCCACATGATACTATATCCCGAATATATGTTTGTGAAGAACCAAAAACTATTAAAACCCTCTATACACATATATAGGGAAAAATAATCATTGTTCCTACCACCAAAAGTAAATACCAAGAGAAGTGAGCATGGCCAAAGGGGGTAGTCAACCATCCATCCACCCACAAAAATGTTGGGGAAAACACCCCCTAGGCTCATAATCTATAGGGTGTCAGTTTCCCTAACTGACAGGCTGGTGTAGCATATAGAAACAAAAAAATTACATAATATACTATAACTCACAACCACACATTGGGAATAACATAGTCGTAAACTCAAATTCAAATAACATCTCTCGGACTCCCGACATCAACTTCTATGACTAGGTATCCGATAAACACACAACCATTTAAAGTGGTTTATTACATCACATAATTCCCTTTTTATCAATTTCAAATTACATTAATTAATTCTTTAAACAGTAGTTAAAAATTATAAATTTCCACATTATATTTCATCGGCATCACACCCAATGTCCAATGTCCATTAAAATTGAAAACTCATAATTGCATCCCAGCAAAGTCCAACCTCATGGGTTAACATCATTTATTAAATTATTTATTTACAACATTACGTTCCCATATTCCTAGGAACTCTAGAAAAACATTCTATAATAGGGAACACAAGGGGGCTCAACAAGGTGGGTGGAGGAACTACTCATTGAGTCTTTGCCACCTATAGAAAGATCATAGATCCATCCTCCCTTGAGAAGATAAACACGGAAATCATGTGGAATACCTCATGTGTCTTCACACCTTTTAGATGAAGGGTAACCATGATCAGTTGCCTTGATCAGTGAGGAAAGTAAAGAAGATACACACCCCAAGAATCAACAATCATCCCAATTGTCACATCCAACACATTTTATCATCCTTGGGGTCTTCCCAGACACCCACGTGCAGAAACCAATGCATCATGCCACTCTAGGAGTCAACTGCTACCACAACATATAGGCCTCCATACCCCACATATCACAATAGCCATCAAGGCTCACCTCACAACACAAAAATCCTTAAAACAAACATCAAATCAATTTGGATCTCAGCTCTTAAACAAGAAAGTGGGTAACTCCGAACACTAAAATGATTTATCATTTCTCAAACAAAAATTTCATTAATCCACCTTGGATTAACAAATTTATAATTTATAGGATCCAATTTTGGGAAGCCTAACCTGTAATATATAAACAGTAATTAAACAAACTTACTGCACCATTTTGATTAACATCAAAATGCAACAAGAAGAACCAGATTCACTTACCTTCCACTTTGTCTTTTTCCAAACAATTATTGACTGATTTGTCCTTTATGTTCATTTCCAATTTCCATCAAGAACGAAAAGATAAAAAATGGAATCATAGATATAAAAATATCTAGAAAAACAAGATATGATAATATATGATCAATATGAACTTATTTATCCACATAAAATATTTATTAATTAAATTCCATTATGATCTAGTGGTATAAAACATGATAACTATATAGTTTCACGTAAGCTAAAATAGAAGTAATGAATCCCCTACCTCAAAAGGTTCTTGATGTTATTTATTTGAGAACGATCCACACAACATGTTATGATTTTGTCCCACCTTGAAAACTGTATCCACCTAAGGATGAAGAGACACCACCTCACCAGTAAACACCCATGAAAAGTAAATTAGGAACTTAGAGAGAGAATTCAATAAAAGGAAATTGAGAAACAAAAGGATATGAACCCAAAATAATGATGATAGAATATAACTTATACTGAAGATCGATTGATACTGCTTGGTTGCACCAAAAAAGGTGTGCAATCAATCCAAGGAGGAAGTTTTGTTTGCACAACTTTTATAGGATAGAATAAAAGGTTTGATCATCTCACACCTGATAACAAGGAGTGCGAATTAGGGAGAAATATATCTCGTACCATTTGATGATTTAATGGTGGACCAGTATAAGATACTCTGAATTTTCCATTAAAAGATCACATTAAACCCCACAGTTTTACCATGTAAAAGCATCTCGAGCCTTACGGAAATTAATATTGGAGTTGTGGATTTTGAATTAGCATTAGTGTCTTTAAAACAGGGCCTTAAATGAATTTTACGTAAATCGAACCGTTAAAGGGGTGAAAATGTATGAAGCTGGAAACACTATTCATGAATCTGAAATTTGGAAAAAGAAATAGAGGTTGTTGTTGGAACCTCACCATTCTCGAAACAAAGTATATAAACCTCGTAGTTTTGGAAACATTTTTCATAAATCTCACCATTATGGAAACACTGTTCATAATCCTCACCATTCTGGAAACAGTATTCATAAATTAGAAATTTGGAAAAGGAAATATATGCTATAGATAGAACCTCACCATTCTGGAAAAATTGTTAATGAAATTTTAATTTTGAAAAGGAAATATAGGCTAAAGTTGGAACCTCACCATTCTGGAAACATTGTTCACGAACACAAAATTTGGAAAAGAAATGGAGGATTCCAATGGAACCGCACTATTGGATCAACACCATTTCACTATTCACAAAAGGTTACTGATGACACTGTTCACATAAGGTCACCGTTGCACTATTCACCTAAGGCTACTGATGACATTGTTCACATAAGACACCATTGCACTGTTCACATATTGTTACCGTTACACTATTCACTTAAGGATATTGATGACACTGTTCACCTAAGGCTACCGATGAAAATTTTCACCTATGGCTACCAATGACACTATTAACCGAAGGATACCGGTGTATTATTCACCTAAGGCTATCGATGCACTGTTCACCTAAGGCTACCGATAACATTGTTCTCTTAAGGGTACCGATGAAACTGTTCACCTAAGGCTTCCGAAGCACTTTTCACCTAAGGAAATATATGACATTGTTCACCTAAGGCTACTGATGCACTACTCACAGGACATTAAATTAGGAAAACTGTTGTGGATAAGTCACCGTAATCTCCCGAAACACCCCAGACACCAGATTTTAGCAATGTATTGGACCAGAGAGGTCAAGGACATTATTAAATGACTATTTTCTTATAACCATAAAAATTACAACAATAGAAATGCCATTATAAAAACTATAATCATTCAATAAATATGCATTGTTTTCATCTGAATATAAATAAAACAAGTTTAATCAAATCGTACCCTTTATTTTCTATATCATGTGAATATAAGAGAGAGTCACCCTACATTGTATAAATGTAGAAAATAAATAATTACACCAAGTTATTATAGATCTAAGAATTAATATTATAGACTTAAATTGATAAAACATCATATAATCTTGATATGATATTAGGAATATATATTTTCCCATTGTTGACTATATTTTATAATCGAGGTGAAAGAAATTGTAAATATTTATGGTTTGAGATAGAAACCATAAATTTTAATTGAATATGAATCTCTATTACACTGAATTTTCAATTGATGACATTAAATCAAAAGTAATCTCCAAAGGATAGTTAGGAGGAAAAGGAGTTCCATACCCTATAAAACTAAGAAATAAATAGGGGTTTAGGTGCTTAATCAAGGGTAAAATTTCATTTTGGGATTAATTTATATTCCTTTGGTGTTTAGGCTACATTATTTAGAAAATTGTGCGCTAAACGCATGGTGATACGACCTCAGACCATCGTATCACATTGTTAGAATTCTTGATTAGAAAAAATATGTTCAAAGAATTATTTTTCCTCTATTTCACTTTTAATTTATTCCTTTGGGTGATAATATGGTTTGGCTAAACCATTTTCTAACCATGAACCTTCCCAATAGTTCCTAGAGAAATGTTTATTGTTTCGTATAGATGGTTCCCCGTTTCATCAAAATATGCTCAAAACACAGACCCTTAATAAAATTTAAAAACGCTCAAAAAATACAAAAATATATTAAAATGTCATCCTAGTATTACATAGGTTAAAATTATAAAATAAATGGGTCTTGTAAATGAATCTCAGTGTAATACACTCATATCAATATACATTATTTCTATTCACTCTTCCTCCCTTTCATACCTAAATCAATTTTAGGAATATAAAACATTTAACAAGCCTATTAAAATGGAATTGAATTGACCAGGGAACCCTAGAGATTCACTATTGAATAATTCACACTTATGATATTTTTAGCTTCCCTAATATGGATTTGTCATGCCACCTTTTCCTCTCCAAACCATTCTGTAAATGGATGTATCATTCATCTCTCGAGAATGGTTTATTTTAGAATGTTATTATTTCATGGTGGTCATAATTACGGTATTCCCCCCCATATATAAATCATTGAATATTTTTATCTTGAAAATCAAACTATCAGAAACCAAAAAAGTATATTCTAAAAAAATTGATGTTCCATACACACCTTATTGATTCATATGGTTTTTTAGTTTATAATAACACCACCTCATCGATGAAAACATACAATCATATGATGTTAATATGTGGTTTCTATGATCAAATATCCAATGCATTGGATTATAAAAGTCAAATCCATGGTTTTCATTATGCCTATTCTAGTCCCCAAATGATCTCCATTATTGAATCATACTATGATAAACCTAAAAGGTCAATATGATCTTCCACATGTTATAATTTTTGGTCTTCTTTATCCTTATTTTGATGAGATGTGATTCACAGATAAGTTTCATGAAGGATATGAAAACAATATCTATATTCTACCAGTTAAATTAACATATAAATAATAATGATACATGTTGTTTGGATTGGTTATATAATTTCCATTGATAACTATAGGGTTTTTACATTATGGTACACCTTTTATAGAAATAGATTCATTCTTAAAAGAGTGAGTTTCAGACTTCTTCACTTTTTTATTCATGTTAGGTAATGTTTAATAATTATTATGGTGTTATTGAAACATTTTCTCCACCCATAAGATATGATCATTGGTTTTTTATAATGATTTGGGGTCGACAGTAATTTGATATGTTGGAACATATATGATTTTTTTGTATTTTCAGGATTCTTTCATTGAATAATTGTGAACATGACTATATTTAATCACATCCCATTATGAAAAAAAATTAATGGAAAATTTATATTACTTACATAGGAAAGTGGATTCCACATATATGAAACTATAATCTATTATGAATCTATAAAGGATTTACAATTACAATTGGTTCCTACAAAACCATATAGATGAATGGATGCTCTAGTATTATTCGTCAATGTCTTTCTTATAAGCATACTATCCACTTCATCTGTGACTCTCTTTTTTAATCATGTTATACCTAATTCTCAAACACATTTTTTATGTGGTAATTATTTTATATAAAGTTATTTGAATATATTTTATTATCTAATTCCAATATTACAATCAATTAATATGTTATTCTATTTTTTCTTATAGAAATGTTATATTATAACTTATGATTTTATTGAAATTTAATATATCCCATGTATTACCAGCTAAAATTATGTTCGATCACTTTTATTATCATATGGATAGGATTGAATTTTAATATTGGTTTGTGATTATTGAAATTAAAAAAAACTACATTTTATATTTTTTTTCAGAACCATATATAAAATCAATAATTTATGTTTATCATTGTATGTTGTTTTCCTCCATTATAGGATGGTGCGAAAAATTATATATTGAGTCATAATGTCTAAGAGGAATCAGTTATACCGGATTGAGGAAACATGTTTGAGTATGATTAGTATAATCAAATGACATGATATTTTGGATCACACTATGTTTTGAAAAAAATGTACCATTTATTGTTTGTTTCCTTATATTTCATGTAGAATATAATTTTAACTAAATTAGTTTATCAGAATTCATGTAAAAGATAAACTCTTATTTTTTAAAGATTTTTTACATTTTGGACTAGATGATAGTAGATGAAAGCATTCTTTTATTATGTTTTCTTGTTCATTATATAGAGTTTTGGTTTTTATTTTGTACATTGAGGGTATATTTCATGTATTTTTTATAGTTGTTATTTTTTTTCACTAAATGTAACTATTCGTATATTTGGAATTTCAACATTTAAATGTTCTTTATATTTTTAGTATTTTCTTATAATAGTTTATATTAAATGAAATTATAATAAGTTATATATATAATAATTTAAATTATATATAATTATAGAAAATGTTATATAAATTTATTTATTTAAAATTTTTATAATGAAATATAATTATAGTTATTTTTTCTATAAAATATCATCGTATGAATTTTTTTAATTTTAAAATTTTATTATAAATTGATATTTATCTACGTCATTGATTTCTATAATATATATATATATATATTATATGAATATATAGATAAAAATATTAACCAAAAAATATATTATCAGTTTGAATAATTAAATATTCAATAGAACTATTTTATCTAACACAGAAACATATAACAATAGGGTTTTTACAAAAAATGTTGTGACATGGCCATAGCTCCTTGTAATATGATATACCAACAGAAAATATAAATTTTACAGTAGATATATCCTTTTTTGAAAAAATGAAAAAAAATATAGTAAATACACGATTAAATGTTTTTCAATACTATATAACATTTAATAAATTATTTATTCTCTGATTACTAATAGAACAATTCAATATATACATCACATATCAATCACCTTATTTTTGTGAACATCTCATTACCCTCCCATGAATAGATATGAAATATATATATGATATAAAGGTATAATCTTATAATTCCCTTAAATACAATTCCCAACCCGCAAGGAAAAACATCCACAATTATTATTTTATTTAGAAGTTAAGAATTAAATGATTAATATCATATTCAAATAAATTCCCTACCTTCTTCGTTGTTCGTCGACATTGGAGTGAGAATGTGGGCGTCGATTTGTTATAGACAATCATGTTCTACGTCAAAGGAGGTTTCGAGGAAGAAATTTGAAGTCGTTCTTTGTCGGTGTAGTGTTATTCATTAGGAGATGAAGTTCTTCATTGGAATTCTTCTCCCATGCTCACTCCCACATTCCATCAAAATGAATATGAGCCATGAAAAAATAATAGATTTATGTTATCTATTATTTAGTTATTGGCACAAAATTAAAAAATATTTAAAATAATTAATTGATGTGCTCAATTAACCAATGGGGAGGATTTCGCACATTAATGGCATGTGTATTGTAAGAATTAATTGGGTAGAGGAGTTGAAGAGGCTCCCCTCATTAAAGAGTGGATTTGAAATGTTTTCCACAATAAAAAATGAGGGTTTAGTCCCGGGTGGTCCGCACCACTAAAACCTCTCATGGGAGGTTAGGTTCGGGTGGGCCCCACCACCATAACCTCTCATGGGAGGTTATGGTCAGGTGATCCCCAAACATCAACTCCCACAAGGAGGATTAGTTATGTGGACCCCACCTCCAACTTCTACATGGTGGCTCAAAAATAAAATAAACCGTAGTTTATTTTATTTTATTATTTTCCACGAAACACCCAGAAACTATCTTTTATTATCGACCCACTAATGTCGAGATGAAAGTCTCCTTTAGAGAATACCGGCGCAACGAGTTCAACGTTACCATCAAATTTCAATTCTGTGCACCGGTTCAAAAGTTATAAAAAACAGCTCGTATGTTTACTGAACGTACCAGAACAAAACTTCAGAATTTGATTTTAGGCATAGAAGACCTTAGAATTACTCGCCCTCAATTTTCACAGGCTCGTAACCAAAATTCCCATTTATTTTATGAAAATTTACATGAAATTTTCCTGGTCTTTACATTCTCCCCACCTCATGTATTTACATCTCCGTAAGCTACAATTCATAACTAAGGGAACATTTGGGGGTACTGAGCACGCATCAGAGCCTCCCTCTCCCATGTGCTCTCTTGCAGGTTCTCGTGCTGCCAGCGAACACGCACTAGATGTATTGAAAGTCCACGAAGGACCCACTCTTATCGATCCTCAATATCTACTAGAACCTCTTTAAAAGGTTCCCCATCATTGACATCCAGCTTGCCATGGTCGATGATGTGTAAAGGGTCATCCACTTATCTCCTCATCTAGGATACATAGAAGACATCGTGCACCAGATGCAACTGAGGTGGAATAGCTTAGCGGTAATTCACCTCACCAAAATAACTGAGGACTTGAAAAGGTCCAATGAATCTCAGAGATAAACTACCGCTTCGGCCAAATCTCCGTAGACCACATTGATATGAGTCCCGTAGAAAGATGTTGTCGCCATCCTCGAACTCCAGACGTCTCCATCTCCGGTCATCATAAGGCTTTTTCTTACTCTGTTCCATCTTCATATGCTCCAGGATGATATTGCACCTTCTATCTGGTAGCATGTAACATCTCTGGTCCCACTAGTACTAACTCCCATTTTTCAGTCCAGCACAACGGTGATCTGCAAGGTTACTTGTACAAAGCCTTGAAAGGTGGCATCCCAATGGTGTAGTGATAGCTGTTGATGTATGAAAACTCCACCAAAGGCATGTTATCGTCCCAGATGCGACTGACATTGAGGAAAAAATCACGCAGCATGTTCTCGAGGGTATGAATGGTCTGCTCAGTCTAGCCATCTGACTGGGGATGGAAGGCGGTGATCGAATGAAGCTGCGTCCCAAAAGCTTCATGCAACCCCTTCTATAGCTAGAATGTAAAATGTGTATCACAATCAGAGAAAACAATCGATGGTGTTCCATCTAACCTCAAAGTATCCACCATATAAAGGCATCAAAATATCTCTAATGAACCCTACTCTCTTATCGGTAGGATGTTGGCCGACTTGGTGAGTCAGGTGACGATCACCCAGATCGAGTCATCACCTCAGGATGTATGTGGAAGTCCTATCAGGAAATCCATTTATATCCCATCCCAATTTCACTCTAGGACCTCTAAATGTTTTGAAGGCCTACTGGTACCAAGTGGTCTGCCTTCACTTGCTGAAAAATGAAACACTGATAGACAAACTCTATAACTACATTCTTCATTCTTGGCCACCAGTGATGTCGTCAAAGGTCCTGTACATTTTTTCCACTCTGGGATGTACCGCTATATGGGATGTGTGTAACTCCCTCAACACTTCCTCCTAATGTGACACTGGTACTATAGTACGTCCTATGTAGAGGATGACGTACTCCCCACCTTTAGAAAATCAATTAGGTGCGAACCCTGTGGATATCTGAGAACGTCGTGTATCGTAGTTTGTGTCCCAATAATGCGCCTTCCTGACTCGCTGAAGAAGTGCTGGAGTGAATGTAAGAGACTGAAGTAAGCCTATCCATCTTAATCCACAAATTATATCTGTAATGTTCCCAGATTCTCTGTTTCCTCGCCATGAAGTTGTATACCAGATCTCCTGCTGAGTGCATATGCAACTACATTATCATTCTGAAGAGTGTAGACAATCTCGAAGTCATAGTCCTGGAGGAACTCAAGCCAATGTCACTTTCTCAGGTTCAGGTCCTTTTGAGATAATATATACCTGAGACTCTTGTGATCAGAGTACACGATAAAATGTTCAGCCATCAGATAGTTTCGCTGCATATTCAAGGAAAAGAACACTTCTGCTAACTCTAGGTCATGGGTAGTGTAGTTCTTCTCATTATTTCATACATGAAGAGAGACATATGTGATCATTGCTCACCCTTTCATCAGGAAACAACCAGGTCTTGTCCCTGATGCATCCCTGTAGACTATGTACCATATGGATTTCTCTAGAAGCCTCAAGATGGAGGCACTAGTGAGCCTCTGCCTCATCTCTTGAAATATATACTTATATCTTTCTGACCACACGATGGCTTGCCCCTTATTTTTCATGGATGATAGTGGTGTTGTAACTCTGGGGATGTCTTGCACAAACCTTCGGTCGTATCAAGACAATCCCAAAATACTTCGTACCTCTGTCACACTGCTGGGTGGATCCCAAGAAATTACTACCTCAATCTTCACTGGATCTATGCCAACTCCAGCCTCCGAAATGACATGTCCTAGGAAGTTAACCTCTTGGATCCAGAACTGGAAGTTCGAGATCATACAATAAGTTTGTTGCTATCGGAGTGTGTCCAGTACTACCTTCAAGTGATAGGAATTATCCTCCTCAGTAGTCGAGTATATCATATCGTTGTTGATGAATACTATGACAAAGTGATCATGGTATGGCTGAATGATCTTGTTCATGATTCCCATGAACACTGCTATATAATTGGTTATGCCGAATGGAATAAACAAGAACTTGTAGTGGTTGTAACGACATTTGATGGTCATCTTTTGCACATACTTATCTCTAACTCTGAGCTAGTTAAAGCCTCATCTGAGGTCTATCTTTGAGAACCACTATGTTCCCTTCAGCTAATCAAATAGGTCGTTAATCCTCGAGAGGGGGTTTTTTTATTCACAGTCACATGGTTCTGGTGCCTATATTCATAAAAAAGACTCAATCTCCCATATTCATTCATGGAGAAAAGAATCAGGGCTAACCAGGGTAAAAAACTGGGCCGGAAGAATCTCTTCCCCTTCAAATCATCGAGCTGTACCCGTAGCTCGCAAAGCTCTGCGGGTTCCATATGATACACTAGAGTAGTTATCAGTGTCTTCTTAGGGAACAAGTCAACTTAAAAGTCCACCTACTTGTATGGAGGTAAACCTAGGACATCATTAGGGAAAACATCAGTGTACTATCCCACCACTATAGGACAGCTTGAGATCTCTACATAAACTTCTCTGAGGGAAAGGGAATCCAACTGATGAGTGATAGGCTGCACCCTCCTCCATGTAAGTCTTTCTTGTGCTGCAAAGGCTCCCTCCTCAACGGTGAAGGTAAACATGCTCCCATCTGTGAATACACACCACACATTGCGCCAAATATAGTAAACATGTGCATGGACTATAGATCACTAGTACATACCCCCGACAACATCGTAAGGCCTCGACACCACAACTATGAGATCCCAGCCAATGCTCTCACCTCCTAGTGTAAGCTCACACTAACGACCCCAGTGTGTAATCATCAATTCATCTTCCGTAAGAGTATATAGCCTTAAGGATCGTGCCAAATGCTCCATCGGAATCTCTGAGAAATGAATTAGAGTTGTGGAAATTAATGTGTGACTGGAACCTGTGTCTATAAGAACTACAACTAAGGTGGAATAGACATAGATGTTACCTCATATCATCTCTAGATTTCCATGATCAAAGGTATCAGCTTCATGGAGATTAGGTCTCCCATGTCCACTTGCTCCCTACTATCGGGGTGGACCGGCTAGTAGTGGTGGTGGTAGAACTGCGAATCGTCGTACACCACCAGTTGCATGGCCAGCTCCTCTGCCACATCCACATTCTCCATGTAGACTGCCTCAATCTATTCTATGTCTCTTCATGGGTTTTCCTTCGACCATCTTCTAATCATCTGAATGGCGGGTCAGATAGTCATGAGCCATGTGACCATGCCCTCCATATGTGAAACACTGCCCGCTCCTGGAATGTATGTCTCTGCTCCATGATCCCCGCACAACCGATCTTGAGTCGTGAAGTCTTCCACCTATACTTCTAGTCCTCTTGGACCTCTGGGACATCTGTCGGCTGCCAACTACAGAAGACTCCACTACATGTCAACTGGTGGTGGATCTTGCTGCTTGAGACACCTCACCTATGAAACTCTCCACTATGAGGGACCTCTCTAAACCACTGCATGCGTCAAGATGCTGAGTGAGATCACTGAAGCTCTGATCTCCCACCTGAGTCCCCGCTCGAAGGTCCGGGCCCTAAAGAATATGTCTCGTCCCATATCGGTGGATTAGCGTGATAGTTCTGTGAACCTAACTGAGTACTGAGCTACATTCATGCTGCCATTATGTAGACGAAGTAGCTCAAATATGCGCACTGTGCGAAGGGTCACTGGAAAAAACTCTACTTGGAATAGGTTTTAGAAGTCTGCCCAGAGACGTGACATATTGTTGTGTATTTGGAGCATCATGGTTCACCATCTTCCGCCTTCTTCCTGTAGAAGGCTAGAAGAATGAATCACCATGAATTCAGCTGGTGTCCAAACCAATCGGAAAACACTCACAACAGCCTCTATACATTACCCAGTTGCATGTGGGTTTGTCTCTCCCTTAATCCTGGGTGGCCTCTAGCACTAGAAATCATACAATGCGTTCATGCGGCGTGCATCATATGCTGTTGGGGATGGTGCCATCAGTTGACCAATGATATGTGGGATCGCTGGTGCCTCCACTCAAAAAGGGCCCTGCACCGAGGCATCATCTCTTTGTGGTCTATCTGTGCGTAAAACTCTCTGGAATCCAGCTGGTCATCTGCGAGGAGGCATCCTGAAGGAAACCTATGCGACACGGTCCAAAGATATTACCTAGTGAGAATACCTGATTATGCCGATATAAAGAAAACATTTGAAAACACACACGCAATCAGTGTTTTCATGCACTGAGTCAGAAATCAAGAATCAGGGTCCCAGTGCATGAATATGTCAACTGCCGCACCCACACTAGACTCCCTGAATTGAGAACCACACTCACTACAATTCATACTATTTCTTCATAGAAAAGAAATATCATAGTTCTATGTTCTATGGTAGAACTGAATCCACTAATACAAATTTTTCATGACCCGTCTGCCAGGGCCCGTGTTGTGACTACCCCAGGCCTGCATTCCGTACACTAGGGCCGGAGACTAGCACCAAAGGCGTAATTAACTATAATTGGGAAGGCATTGCCTTTAGAACCTATAAACACACACAATAGAGAACAAGATGGAAACCAAACAATATGTAAAACTGTATAACAAAAGTGTGCTGAAATAAAAAGGGTCTGGAAATAGAAGCACAATAGTAATGTTCAAGAAAAGAAAGTACAACTAATGAAAATAAAAACTGCCACTGGGTCGCCCTCTGAGGATCCTACCTGATGGGTAGGTACATATCACCCCCTCATCACTCTAGGTTCCACTTTCTACTTCGTATACCATCACTCTATATGATCCACCTCTAGGTACCATCCAGTACTAGTACTCTTAGTCTCTGTCAGCGTAGTCCCTGGTCTTTAAGTTATCCCCACCTCAGGGCTTTACGTCTCCGTAAGCAACAATTCATTACTAAGGGAACATGTGGGGGTACTGATCACGCATATGAGCCTCCCGCTCCCATGTGCTCTCTTGAAGGTTCTCGTGCTTTAGCAAACACACACTAGAAGTATTGAAAGTCCATGAAGGACCCACTCTTATCGATCCTCAATGTATTCTAGAACATCCGAAAAAGGCACCCCATCATTGATGTCCAGCTCGCCACGGACGATGATGTGCGAAGGGTCAGGCACTTATCTCCTCAGCAAGGATACATGGAAGACGTCTTGCACCCGATGAAACTGAGGTGGAAGAGCTTAGAGGTAAGCCACCTCACCAATTATACTGAGTACTTGAAAAGTTCCGATGAATCTCTGAGATAACTTGCCTCCTCGAACAAATCTCCGTAGAAAACATCGAGATAAGACCCGTAGAAAGACGTGGTCGCCATCCTTGAACTCTAGAGGTCTCCATCACCAGTCATCATAAGACATCTGCCTGCTATGTGCCATCTTTATCTGCTCCAGGAGGATCTTCACCTTCTCTATGGTAGCCCATAACGTCTTGGGTCCCTCTAATACTAACTCCCCTTGGTCAGTTCAGCACAACGGTGATCTACAAGGTTGCCCGTACAAATCCTCGAAAGATGACATCCCAATGGTGGAGTGATAGTTGTTGTTGTATGAAAACTCCACCAAAAAAAAGTAATCATCCCAAATGTGACCAAAGTCGAGTCACAAGCACACAACATGTTCCCGAGGGTCTGAATGGTCTGCTCAGTTTGGCCATCCATTTGGGGATGGAAGGTAGTGCTCGAACGAAGCTGCGTCCCAAAAGCTTCCTGCAACCCCTTCCATAGCCAGAATGTAAAATGTGTGTCACGATCAGAGACATCCATCGAAGGTACTCGATGTAACCTCACAATATCCACCACATTGTGGCATCCCAAGAACTCTATTGAACCCTACTCTCTGATCAGTAGGATGTTGGACGACAAGGTGAGTCATTCGACGATCATCCAGATCGAGTCATGACTTCTAGATGTACGTGGAAGTCCTGTCATGAAAGTCATGGATATCCTATCCCACTTCCACTCTATGATGAGAAAAAATGGTATCTAAAAATATTGAAATAAAAAGTAAAGTAAAAATAATGAATAAAATAAATCCCCAATATATGGGAAAGGAATTTCATATAGATAACATAAAACAAGTATCGACTTAAAGAAGATAATGAAGGATTTTGTTACCTTGTAGAATAACTCGAAGATCATGAAGGATGGGACCTTGGGGCTTAGGGAAAACTTGGGAGGATTCATAGAGACGTAAAAACACCATATATTCGAGGATTAGGGATTTTTAATGAATGAAAACGAATGTATGAGGGGGTATTTATAGAAAAAAGAGATATAAATTTTTAATAATTTCGAAGGGACACCTCATTAGTGGATTTTGACAAACCATGGGCTTTCCCATGGAATTTTCCCATGGTTTAAGACACTTGGGACACCGAATGTCATAAGTTACTATACAGATGTCTACCATACTTTTATATTTAATTATTACATTCTTATGATGTCATTAAACTACCTTAAACTCAAAATTGTATTTTGACTATTCATGAAAAATTCAGGTATTTTAGAAAAATCCCAAAAATTCACCCCTATGATTTTTCAATTTGTATAATTCAAAATAGAAATCCATTTTAAAATAATAATTTTCTAAATATTATTAATTTAATTTTTAAATAAGGTCATAGTTAATTCAAAAAATAACAATGTTGAACTGCAATTATTTTTATGTGACATTAAAAAATTAAATAAGATCTCATTATTTTGTTTCCTTAAGAAAATGAAAAATTAATAATATTTACTCTTCATAAGGGTCATATTTTTATTATTATTAATATTAATATTACTATTTATAAGGGTATGTTAATATTCACTAAAAATCAAGTTTGTTCTATCAGACTCCAAATGACTTACTAAACACAACACATAATGACAAATTTTTTAAATTCAAAACATAGAGGAAAAGTTGTTTTTAATGGATATATTATAAAATTTTATTCTATATTTATTTTCAAAACCTTGTGGTGTTACATTCTCCCATCATTACAAAAATTTCATCCTCGAAATTCAAAACAAATTACCTAAAAATATTCGGGTATGCCTTTAACATATGCTCCTTAGGCTCCCATGTTGCTTCGTCCAACTTATAGTTCCTCCATTGATCCTTCACCAGACGAGTCATCTTATTTCTCTATAATTGTTCTCTAGTATCATGAATCTTGATAGGCTCTTCACAATAAGATAAATCAGGCTCAAGTCCCACTTCTTTATAAGTGAGTACATGTGTTGGGTCTGGAATGTACTTTCATAACATTGACACGTGGAACACATTGTGACCCTTGGAGAGACTTGGTGGCTTTACTAAATAGTAAGCTACAGCTCCAATTCAATCCAGAATTTAAGAAGGTCTTATGTACATGGAACTCAATTTACCTTTCTTATCAAACCATATAACTCCCTTCTATGGAGATACCTTAAAGAAAACATTATCTTCTACCTAAAATTCCAATTCCTTCATTTGATTGTCAGCATAGCTCTTCTGCCTACATTGAGCTAATTTGATATGTTTCGGGATAATCTTCACCTTCTCCATTGTTTTCTTTAACAAGTTCTGGGACCATGAGCTTTCTTTCACCAACAACATCCCAGCAAGTTTGTGCACAACATCTCCTCCAATATAATGCTTCATAGGGTTCCATCTAAATACTGGAATGGAAGCTATTGTTGTAGGAAAAATATACGAGAGGTAAATACTGATCCCACATTCCTTGAAAATCATGTGAACAAGACATCAACATGCCTTCCAATGTTTTAATAGAATGTTCTTGTTTTCCATCAGTTTGTGGGTGGTAGGCAGTGATCAAACAAAGATTAGTATCTAGGGCCATCTGAAGACTTTTCTAGAATCTTGACTTAAAACATGGATCACGATCAAAAAAATAGATAGGGGTACTCCATGATGTCTCACAACTTCATTAATATATTGTCTTACTAGACGTTCGTGTGGTAAATCTTCTCTTATAGCATGAAAATGTGATGACATGGTAAGACGATCAACAATGACCCATATTGCCTCATTCCTTCTAGGAGACTTTGGTAGTCCCATTACATAGTCCATCATGATATTATCCCATTTACACTCAAGTATGAGATGAAGCTGCAATACTCTTCCAGGCTGTGGCCTTCCAACTTTCACTTATTGAAGAACCATACATCGTGACACAAAATCAAAAATTTCCATCTTCATGTTGTCCCACCAATAATGTTCCTTCAAATCTAAATAAATCTTTGTGCTACTTGGGTGTATTGAAAAATTTGAACTATGAGCATCATCAAACAATTCACTTTTTAGATTAGGTATATCGGGAACACAAAGTCTCTTCCCAAATTTCAAAGTTACATCTTTATATACCATGTCACTCAATATCCCATCATTCACAGCATCAATCATTTTTTGAAACTCTTTATCATTAGCAAGAGACATTTTTATCATTTATAGTAAATATGGTTTGGCGTCCATTTAAAAAAGAATTGATGTTTCACATTCTATGGTCATTCCTATATCCATATTTACTAGATCCATGAAAATATGATCCCTTTCAACTATCATCTTGCTCAAAAATCCATTATCCTTTCTGCTCAAAGCATCTGCCACCTTATTTTCCTTCCCCGGGTGGTAGAGTATCCTGCAATCATAATCCTTGAGTATTTCAAGTCATATCTTATTCCTCACGTGGATTTATTTGCGTGAGAAAATATACATCAAACTCTTGTGATCAGTATAAATATCAAATTTTCACCATAGAGATAATGTCTCCAAATATTCAAAGAAATGATTATAGCAGCTAACAAAAGATCATGAGTAGGATTGTTTTTCTCATGAATTTTTAGCTATCATGATGCATTAGCAATAAACCTATCATTTGCATAAGGGCACAACCAAGTCCTTTCTTTGAAGAATCACTATAAATAACAAACCCATCATTACCTGATGGTAGATTCAATATAGGATCATTGAGTAATCTTCTCTTAAATTATTTTAAACATTCTTCACAATCTATGGTCCAAACAAATTTAACCCCATTACGTGTGAGGTTCGTTAGCGGGTTAGCCAGTATGGAAAAATTCTGCACAAAAGGCCGATAATAACCTGTTATGCCAATAAAACTGTATACCTCAGCTATGTTTGTTGGCATGGGCCAATATTGAATTGACTTTGTCTTTGAAGGAAAAACTAGGATTCCATCCTTATAGAAAATATGGCCATGAAAAAAAATCTCCTGAATCCATAATTCACACTTGCTAAACATCCCATACAATTCATGTATTCTAAGAGTCTTCAGGATAATGCGCAAGTGATTTCCATGATCTTTGTAGATTTTGGAGTATACAAAGATATCATCAATAAATACCACTAAAAATTCATCGAGGTATTCCTTGAAAACTCCGTTCATTAGATTCATGAAGACAGAGGGTGCATTAGTCAATCCAAAAGCGATTACTGTAAACTCGTAATGCTCATACCTGGTTCGAAAGGATGTTTTCAGAATATCATCCCTCTTCACACTCACATGATGATATCCAGATCAAAGTTCAATCATTGAAAAGTATTGAGCTCCTTGTTTTTGGTCAAACAAATCATCAGTGCGAGGCAGTGGATACATTTTCTTTATTGTTATAGCATTGATCTCCCTGTAGTCGATATAAAACCTCATAGATCAATCTATATTCTTAACAAAAAGGATAGGGGCTCCCCATGGAGAAACACTAGATTGAATAAATCCCTTATTACTCAATTCCTCTAGTTGTTTGTTTAGTTCCACTAGTTCCACATTGGACATTCTATAAGGGGTATTCGATATGGGCGTTGAACCAGGAATTAAATCAATGTAAAACACAATTTCTCGTTCTGGAGGATATCCAGGTAAATCATCTAGAAAAACATTCACATATTCTCTCACAATAGTTATATCCTCTATTTGAACATTACTTTCTTCACCCACAGTTATTTCATTCTCTTCTTCCCCAATAATAGAATTTAGTTGAGCTACTGGGGGTGGATCTAGATAAGATTCAGGTGGTGGCGATTCTTCTCTAAATATAAATGTTCAGTATCATCGTCATCAAAAATCGTAACCTCCTTCTTCTTACAATAACATTTTTAATCATGGTCCGAAAGACAATCCATACCGAGGATTATATAAAATTCAATCATGTGTATGACGATGAGAACAAAAGATAATGAAAATTTATATGCCCTAATGGGAACTGATTCACAAAACATTGTAGCAATGATACTTCCCTTAGGAGTTTTTAATGACAACACCCTTGTTAAATCAAATTGGAAATATATAATTTTACTAGAAATCTAGGAAGATAAAAATAATATGATGATCCAGAATAAAATAATGCATTCTCTAAACTTGAGTAGACAATTAATGTACCAGTGAACACATCAATAAGAACTTCAACCTCTATTGTTTTGATTTCATAAGCTTGTCCATGATCCATTGGCCTTCTATGTTGAATATTACCTTGACGTTTTGGAAAATAATTATCATAGTGTTCCATATCCCAACAACTATAGCATTGAACATCATTGGCTTCCTTCTTTCCTTTGCAGTCACCTACAAGATGGCCTATCTGACCACATTTATAACAAACACCTTTTCCTTCTAAGGATGCACTAGGGTGTTTCTCTCCACAAGTGTCACATGGTGGAAACTCAACTCTTCCCTTATTCCTCGTGTCCTTATTTCCTTTCCCAGGGTTTTCAGAAGCCCTGTTCTTTTCGTGCATTCCCTTAATGTCATACGACATAGATATTTCTTTTTCTATCTTGATGGCACATGAAACTATATCCGCATATGATGAAATACTTTGGTAAACCAGTGCCCACCAGAGGAATTTCATTAGGACATAAAATAATTTATCAATTTTGATTCTTGAATTTAGTATGTAGTATACATAATGTCTTCCTAATATTGTGAAGTTATATCCATACCTTTCAAAATTCTCATCTTCCTTCTATCTAAGATTTAGGAATTATCTCTCCACATCTGCTCGCTACTCATAAGGGAAATATTTTACTAAGAATATTTCCTTAAAATCCCTCCATTCCATCTCTTTTATCCATTCCTCCTCATTTGTGTTTTGGATTAATGACCACCACTGATCTATGTCGCTTGATAGACAATATACTCCATGAAAACATTCTCTCTTTCATTACATCCCCAAGCAAGAAATATCTTCTCAAGGGAACATATCCATTGCTCTGGTATAATGGGGTTTGTTTTCCCATTTAATGATGGAGGTTGTTGTCTCAAAAAGAGATATCGCATGGCTCATCGACATGGTGCATCCGGATTCTCCACACGGGTAAGGTTATTATTCATAACCTGAGTATTTTTTCCCAGTATAGTTATGAGTTGCTCAGCACCAGTCAAAACACCAGAGCCAACATCATTATCTTACACTGTAGGAAAATCCCTATGAGGGACACATGCATCTATGCGATTTCCATTCCCTCAACTTTGTTCCTTCTCTAGATAATGGCATACACTAGATTAGGTTATGAATCATAATTTATAATCTTTACATAAAAATACTCAGAAAAATTGATATCCTATGCATGAATAATCCCATTTTAACAAAATTGGTATATTTGAGGAATATTTAACATTTAAATATTTCATAATGGATTGAAATGTAAATTTTAACTATCCAAAGGATATCCCCCAGGTGTTTCATAACCACGAATGTAGCAAGGCCCGTTCTCGTGCACCAGTTCCCATTCGAGTCTAGCTCAAAGAGGTGTTTTCAGGTTTTACCCATGATACATCAATGCCAGAGCCACCTCTACCTACACATATCCAAATATGGATTCATTTCTTGAAATATCCACATTATATATTCCTTACCAAAATACCAGGACGTTATTGTATGTATTTCCTCAATGACTAACTTATGGTCTCTTCACTAATTCTACATATTCTAAATTTAGTTTCCATGTATTCGACTAAACTTCCTATGATACCAACTATAAGGACCTGACCCCAGTTTCCTAATGCCTATGCCTTAATTGATTACGTTGGCATACATACAAGGAATACGAATCCTGAAAGGCCGGGTAGTTTAGTATTATTAGAAACAAGTCACATACATAAGTTTATCATTACAACATGTAGGGAAAAACAATATTTTATTCCACTAGCAACATCACGTCTCCTAGATTATGCTTGCACGTCATTCATAAATTACATATTCATGTCCTGAGAAAATGAAACTTAAGGAATGGGTGGGCTCAAATAGTCAGGAAGAGTAAGCAATACAGAAAAAGTTAATATAAACATTACACATGGTGAATAATTAAAATCACATTACATTAATAATGAACTTGAACACATTCTGGAAGAAATAAGAGCTGAATAAATAATTTCATAATAAAACATAAGAATGGGTATTCTACTAGTCGAATAGACACATGATCTTAAAATACTAGCATCGTAATTAGGGAAGTGAATATACAGGACATCCCAACCATTCCGTCTAATCCTCATTCTAGGACCATAAAATAATCATTTTGTCAAGGCCTCAGGCCAAGACCGCAGTTTGTCTCAAGAGACCTAACGATGTATATAGGGGCTATAGCAGACCCCACCAATCACATAATAAGTCCAATTCATAACTTATATGAGTGGAGGTCAACATAAAAAACATATACATTCATAATGAAACTATCATATGAAATGTAACCACCATTTACCAATTACTGAACATAAACAATAAAAATTTAGAATAATACGATGAATGGTTTTCGGATAGATAATCCACAATAAATTTAGTCATAAACCATTATATAAAATATGGTATATGACTTCATAAATTATTAGACCCAATAATAACATGGAATCAATAAGATCATTGAACGAAAATACTCTTATAAATCCATTAAGCTATTTTGAGATAAATACTCTTTTATTTTGAAAAGAAGAGTTCTTTTGGAAAATATTTGTATAAAACCAGAAATGAAGTAGGATAGTATTCTCATAATAAAATGATTATTTTTAGAAATATAATGGTTTCCAAAAACAGATTATAGATTGCCCTTGTAAACGAATTGTTGAAATTCCCTTGAATCGGGCTTCTATTTTGGATACAATTTTGAATGTTCTTTTTAAAACATGTAACTATCCATAAAATAAGTAAGAGTTATGGTTTGTAAACATATATATGATACTCACACAGAATATATGATGAGTACATAACAGCACATAAGAATGTCATTGAGGTAAATAGTCAACGAAATTAACATGATTGAAAATAAAAGTATTGGTAAAAAACCCTTACCTTAACTCCAAACGCGTTCTTCTCTCGAACATAAGCTCCTGGAATATGATATTATATTAATTAATAACTTATTTAAAAACTTATTAGACATGTATTTAGTTAATCATAATTCTTTTTAGTTCATTTATACCCTTATTTCTATGTTAATATTTTGAATTTCGTTGTTATGTGGTGTTCATTTTCTTTATTTTAATAATCTGTTCACTTGTTTTTATGTAATGGAGTTCATGTGGAATGGTTATAAATCTCCAAGGATGGAAATATATATTATTTATTAACATAAATAATTTGTAATGGTCATTTCTATCATTTGGTTTTATGGAATTAGGATGAATCATTAGATGAGAACCACTTCAATTATTTGGCGAAATTTGGATTATTATGAATAAGTTTTTTCATATAACATAATTATATATACATAATCTTGTTCATGAATATAAAAAATGTTATAATACATATATAATAGTCTGGTTCAACCATAAATATGGTTTCATAACCATTAATGAGGAATAAATTGAAGAATGAAACGTCAATATATGAGAATGGAATTTCAAATGGATTACATAAACGAAGTATCGACTTAATGAAGAGAATGGATGATTCCCTTACCTTGTATAATAACTCCTAGATCTTGATTAATTGGACCTTGGGGATTAAGGACACCTTGGGAGGACTCCTAGAGAGGTAAAACCACCAGTGCTTCGATTATGAGAAATTTTAAATGAAATAAAAATAATGGATGAGTGGGTATTTATAGAAAAAAACAGGTAATTTTTTAATAATTTCAAGGTGACACCTCATTTGTGGTATTTTCAAAACCATGGGCTTTCCCATTTTATTTTCCCATGGTGTAAGTCACATGGGACACATCATGTAATAAGTTACTATACACAATTCGAACATACTTTTACATTTAATTATTACATCATTATGATGTCATTAAACTATTGAAAAATCAAAATTGTATTTTTACTATTCATGAAAAATTCATGTATTTTAGAAAAATCCCAAATATTCACCACTACCATTTTTCGAGGTGTAGAATTTAAAAGTGAAATCCATTTTTCAAAATTGATTTTCTAAATATTATTAATTTAATTTTTAAATAAGGTCATAGTTAATTCCAAAAATAACAATCCTGAAGTGTAATTAGTTTTATGTTACATTGAAAAATTAATTAAGATCTCAAAATCTTATTTCCTTATGAAAATAAAATAATAATATAATTTACTATTCATAAGCGTCATATAACTATTCCTATTACTATTCACGTTACTATTTATAAGGTTATGTCACTATTCACTAAAAATCAAGTTTGTTCTATCAGACTCAAGAAGAATTTCTGAACACAACTCTAGATGAACATTTTTCGATATTCAAAACATAGAATAGGCAATTTTGTGTTAAATGGATTAATTATAAAATTTCATTCTATATTTATTTTCAAATCCTTGGGGTGTTACATGTAAGGCTACCGATGCAGTGTTCACCTATGTCTACCAATGAAATGTTCACCTAAGGCTATCGATTACACTGGTCACCTATGGGTAATGATGACACTTTACACCTAAGGCTATTGATACACTATTAACCTATGACTAATGATAACATTTTTCCCCTAAGGATGCCGATATACTATTCACCGAACTAGAAATTTGGAAATGTGTTGGGAATAAGTCACCCTGACAACTTAGAACAACTTAGACACTAGATTTTCACAATGGAATAGACCAGAGTGGTCTCGGACATTTCACCACATACCTCTAAAAAGAGATCAAGAAATAAGAAGAATCCAAAGAAGGCTATCTCAAAAACATGAAAGGATTATAACAAAAAATGGGTCATCATTACATGAAAAGAGTTAAAAATCAAACAACTCATGGTACTGAACACGTATCTATGACTCACATCCCCAGGTAATCATTTATATACCACCATGTCTCCACAATACATGAACCAATGTAATAGAATTCCCACACAACACCTTCTCTTTTCGGTCATATATTTTCATGGGTCACTCATCAAAGGTTGCATCATCATCATCATCGACCTCTCCCCCATCAATGAAAGGAGAGTCATCATAAAGATAAAGACTAAGTTATGATACATGGAAAACATCATGTATATGGCTCATCTGTAGGGGAAGTACTACTCGATACGCCACTACTCAAACGTGAGATAACTCCATGAATGAACCAACAAACAGAGGAGAAAACTTACTCCCATGACCAAACCATCGATGCCCATGAGGGAGAGTCACCTTCAAAAACATGTTTTACCAAACATAAAATTATAAGGGTCTCCTCTTTTGATCAATATATGATTTTTTATGATCTATCTCTATCTTCATCATCTCATGAATCACCTGAACCGTATCTATTGTATTATGCTCTATTTATGGTCTAAGAATTGCTGACTCCCTGACCCTCGTCCAGCACAATAGAGAATGTCATGGTCATCCATAAAAGGCTTCAAACGGCACCATACCAATGGTGGAGTGAAAACTATTGATCTGAGAAAACTCCACTAAGGGTATGTGACACATCCACAAACCTCTATAATCTATGACACAGGAGTGTAACATGTCTTCAAGTGTCTGGATAATATGTTATGTCTATCCATCCGTCTAAGAATGAAGAGAAGTGATATGGAATAGTTTAGATCCGAAAGCATGTTGGAGACCTCTCCACACCCTAGAAGTAAAAAAAGGATCTCAATCATAAATGATCATCCATGGGACTCCATGATGTCTCACCACATTCTCTAGATAATTCTTTAGTAAAACATCCACTGAGCTCGACTCCATGATAACAATGAAGTGGGACAGTTTTTTAAATGATCCACTACCACCAAAATAGCATAATGTACTCCTATATCTCGAGGTAAACTAGTTAGAAATTTCCTTGATATGTCCTCCCACTTTTACTCAGGATCCTCTCACAACTAGATCAGACAACTAGGAACAAGGTTTTCATCCTTCACCTTGTGGCAGACCAAACATCGAGACACAAACTCTGCAACTGTACGCCTTAGACCAAGCCACCAAAACTGACTCATCAAGGGTCAAAACGTATTTTCGCACCAGTATGCACCGCTAATGGAGAACTATGGAACTCTATATTAACTTTATCACAAATCACTAACAGAACAAAGAGCCTTCCATGATACTATTCTCGGTGTTTTTAATATTCAGTCCAACCATCACGGGTGTTACCCCAAGAACTCAGTCTCTCCAGACCTCACCTCAAGAACCCCAAACTGGGACTCTTACACCCGCTGCACCAGATATGACTACACCATAATCAGAAAAAGTCAACCTCTTCCCCCAGCTTCTCCCATATCAAGATGTAATGCTGAAAATTATTCCATTACTCTTTAGGGGTCACCAAATTCAAGCACTACATTTCTATGTAACTTCCAACTCAGCACATTATCTACCATATTCCCCATTCCAAGTGTATATGATATTTATATGTCATATTCCTATATTAACTCCATAAACCGAAACTGACATAAGATCATGTAATGCATGGAGAAAACATTCCTCGAGATCTTATGATCAGTGAAAACCACAAATCAGTCACCATTGAGGTAATATCTCCACAACATTAGAGAAAACACCACAACTGACAATGTTATGTCAATATTAACACCTGATCCTTCTTGGTCAATGATGTTAGTGGAGTCGCACCTCAAGAAAAACCAACCATGAACCGCTTCTAGTAATTTTCATTAAAAATGAAACAACATTCCATTGACAAGATCTTGGGGTCCGCCCAAGACACAACTGCTTCTATCATGGATGGATCTATAGTTACTCCCTACTGGGACACATCATTCCCCAAGAAACAGACTTCCTGAGCCCAATACTCACACTTTGAAAACATCCATAATAGTTGATGTTGACAAAATACTCCCAAAATATCGTGTAGATACTCCGCATGCTCCTCCTCAAACATGTAGTATACACGGACATCATTGATGAAAAACACCATGAACATGTCCAGAAACTCATGGAATATAATATTCATCAATCCCATGAACACAGCTGGATTATTTTTCACTTCGAAAAACATTACAATGAACTCATAATGCCAATGATGATAATGGAAAGAAGTCTTCGATATATCATCATCCTTCACACGCAACTGATCATATCCAGAGAACAAGTCGATATTGGAGAACCAAATTGCACCCTTCAGTTGATCAAATAAATCATCATTTTGAGGATAAGGATAGTTAATATTTAATGTCACTCTGTTTAAGCAATGATAATCAACACACAACCACAAACAGTCATCAACCTTATTCAAGAACAAAACTGGTGCACCCCATGACGACACAGTTGGACAAAAAAAAATAATATAAAATAATATCAACATGTATACGTAACTCTCATAAATCTTATGTGTACATCCTATATAGAGACATATAGATAAGGGGATCTCCTGGTTGTAGCTAGATGCCATGCTCTATCTCCCATCGATGGGGTAAGGTAACATCCTCTTCTTGAAAGATATCATGGTACTCTTCTATGACCATAGGGAACACCAACTGATGAACCTCTCATGAAATATACATAATATTAGCCATCATGGATGATAAGGATGAAACATTCCTCTGACCCATCTGATGGTCTCTATCACCACAGAACACCACGGGCTCTCCATCCGCATCAATGAACACAACATGCCTCCTGAATAAGTCCTTGATATCCTACAAAAAATACAACCAATCCATGTCGAGAATGACATCATATGGATATATTTGTAAAAATAGGAAATATCTGCAAGAACGGTGCTTCCCTAACACTAGATAAAAGTCCCTATATACTTCAAACAAGTCATCTTGGCCTCCAACTGGAATAGACAATGCCAAGGGAAATGAAAGCCTCTCTACCTCAAGTCCCAATGATTGGACAATGTTATGTGATATGAATGAGTGAGCCATTCATTAATCAAACATGGAATAAACCAATGTATAAAAAAATAAAAGGGTACCTCGAACGGTGTCTGACTCTACTGGAGCTGGCAATGCTGAAGCATGATACTAACCATGACCTCTTCAATGGCCTCACTAACCTCGATGACGACCAACACATTGGTCACGCACTTCTCTCTGAAGAAGAGGAGCATTACATGGTAGTCTTATACCTTCCCCATTTACCCTCTGTTGATATAAAGCTTGTGCAACCTGCTGTTGCAGCCTCTATTGGAACTGCCTCAATGGAGGAACATGGAGGGGTAAACCTGGCGCACGATGACTTCTCTGAATAGTCAGGCAATCTCTCTGCTGATGAGTTTGACCACTATATGGAATGAAAGCGATTGATCCCTTAGACTAGGCCTAATATCTACTATGCTCAGAGAAATGTGATGTTGAGGGATGGGACCTACCCCCTTCCAAACAGAAACTCTTCTACCCTGAAAATTTGGGATCCCGAACCATATCTCTCCTAAGTGAGGAATCATGACGACTACCCTCTCGTTATGATATGTTTCAGTCCAAAGTCCTCTCGAAAAATGGGTCCCTCACCAGTTCCTCAATATACGTCTTTAACATAAATGTGGTGACTTGGAATTGGATCTTAGGATGCAAGGCCTCATCGAAATACCTCACCCTAGACACCTCTACTATCAACAGTTCCGAAGAATATCATATAAGGTTCTTGAAATGAATTCCAAACTCCCGCACAATGAAGATCCCCTATAGATGGGTATGAAGGTCTTGGTGACCATACGCCTTCACACTTGAACAAATAAATTCAACAATAAACTTGTCCCAGAACTTCTCTGATGAGATCGCTGACTCCTCATGATCTTTTAGGAACAAGACCCACCACTGTCTCGCTACTCCACATAGTATTTCCACAACCAAGGACACCCGGTGCTCCTACCATGCATAGATCGAACTGAAGCCTATCACAAACTCCTCAAACCATTATTCCCTGACTACATATGAATCATTGTACTCAAGCTTCATAAGACTCTGGCACTGAAATTCGCAGACTGCCCTCTTTTATGTTTCATCGTCATCAACCTCTACCCTATGGTGATCTGATGGCACAACCTGCTCGACATCTTCTATCTGATCCAGATGAGGACGTCGACCTAGTGCCATAACGGTAATATAACAAATAGTTAGTGCTCCTAAAACTAGAATATGAATGACTAGACATTAATTAATTATTTGTTACCTTTTATGCTTTTTATGTTAACAAATCCCAAGGTCTTCCCATTCAAACAAAGGCCCAAAGAGGTATGAGGAATGATCCTTTCCTAGGTCTCTACCATTCAACTATTATCACCTCGTTTTTTAGAAATTATAATCTTAATGGTATGTACATCATATCATTGGGTGACTAAAACACATATATCTTATTCGGTATCCGCTGTTTACATCACTTGCTAATCATGAAGGACACTATTTCCCTACCAACCCCGGCAACCTCACTTGTGACAAACTCCAAAATTCATCCTATCTCTCAATATACCTTTAATACCACTCTATTAGGACCCCTCCCAACATGGTGTGATCCTCTTGGGCCGACAACGTGAGAAGAGACATAATGGCCCCCTGAGTCCCACCTCTAGTAGGCCCCGAGTTGGCGACTAGCATAGAGTGTATAATAAACACACAAATGGGATGCATTTCATTCTAAGAGAACACATGCCAAAGAGAGAGATAAGATAGACACAAACCAACTCCAAATCAGATTTAAAAATAATCAAAATCTTATATACACATATGTAATGTCATGAAAAGCTACTACAACAAAGAGGGGGAAACTGTAAGTACCAAAAATAATGTAAAAACACCAGCAAACAGAACCTCGAATAGCTCTTGCTACCCCGATCTAGTAGAAAATAGATTGATCTCCAAAAAGATCTATGTGACCTGAAAAACAGATTATATATACATAGAGTGAGTATAACAGTATACTCAGAAGGATCCTCTTTGAATCCTCTCATGCAAAAGTAACGAAATAAAGATAAAGAATAGTGAAATACAAGTGAAACTAACTCATCACCTAAACATGTATATTATGATCCCACCCTCACCATTCATACTCTAACCGTGTAACACATAAGAAGTATATAATATAACAAATAATATCAAGGTTACCCTACTACTCTCCCACTAGTTTTCCTCTTTTCTCCAACCCCTCACGTCCTAAGCATCTCCCTCCAAACTGGCTTTCCCACAGACACCTGGGCGAAGCACCAAAACATGAACCTCATGCAACAAAACCACCACATCAACACAATAAAGTAACCATGTTGTTATTGGAAGCCACAACAGATCACATGACATGTATCATACAACGGGCATTATAATTCAATCAATTATTTCCCACACACCGAGTAAGAATCTTCAAGCAGTCACAACCTATACATGTTAAGCCTATAATAGTCCACATGATACTATATCCCGAATATATGTTTGTGAAGAACCAAAAACCATTACAATCCTCTATACATATATATAGGGAAAATAATCATTGTTCCTACCACCAAAAGTAACTACCAAGAGAATTGAGCATGGCCAAAGTGGGTAGTCAGCCATCCATCCACCAACAAATTTGTTGGGGAATACACCCCCTAGTCTCAGAATCCCTAGGGTGTCAGTTTCCCTAACTGGCAGGCTGGTGTAGCATATAGAAACACAAAAATTACAAAATATTCTATAACTCACAACCACACTTTGGGAATAACATAGTCTTAAACTCAAATTCAAATAACATCACTCGGACTCCCGACATCAACTTCTATGACTAGGTATCTGATAAACACACAACCATTTAAAGAGGTTTATTACATCACATAATTCCCTTTTTATCAATTTCACATTACATTAATTAATTCTTTAAACACTAGTTAAAAATTATAAATTTACACATTATATTTCATTGGCATCACACCCAAAGTCCAATGTCCATTTAAATTGAAAACTCATCATTGCATCCCAGCAAGGTCTAACCTCATAGGTTAACATCATTTATTCAATTATTTATTTATAACAATATGTTCCCATATTCCTAGGCACTCTAGTAAAACATTCTATAATAGGGAACACAAGGGGGATAAAAAAGGTGGGTGGAGGAACTACTCATTGAGTCTTTGCCGCCTATTGAAAGAGCATAAAACCATCCTCCCTTGAGAAGCTAAACACAGAAATCATGTGGAATAACTCATGTGTCTTCACACATTTTAGATGAAGTGTAACCATGATCAGTTACCTTGAGCATTGAGGAAAGAAAAGAAGATACACACCCCGAGAATCAACAATCATCCCAACAGTCACATCCAACCCATTTTATCATCCTTGGGGTCTTCCCAGACACCCACATGCATAAACCAATGCATCATGCCACTCTAGGCGTCAAATGCTACCACAACATGTAGGCCTCCATGCCCCACATATCACAACAACCATCACAGCTCACATCACAACAAGAGAAGCCTTTAAACAAACATCAAATCAATTTGGATCTTAACTCTTAAACAAAAAAGAGGGTAACTCAGAACCCTACAATGATTTATCATTTCTCAAACAAAAAGTTCATTAATCCACCTTGGATTAACAAATTTATAATTTGTAGGAACCAATTTCGGGAACCCTAACCTGTAATCTATAAAATGTAATTAAACAAACTTACTAAACCATTTTGATTAACATCAAAATGCAACAACAAGAACCAGATTCATTTACATGCCTCTTTGTATTTTTCCAAACAGTTATTGACTGATTCGTCCTTTATGTTCATTTCCAATTTCCATCAAGAACGAAAAGATAAAAAATGGAATCATAGATATAAAAATATCTAGTAAAACACGAGATGATAATTTATGATCAATATGAATTTATTTATCCACTTAAAATATTTATTAATTAAATTCCATTATGATATAGTGGTATAAAACATGATAACTATATAGTTTCACGTAAGAGAAAATATAATTAATGAATCCCCTAGCTCAAAAGGTTCTTGATGTTCTTTATTTGAGAATGATCCACACAACATATTATGATTTTGTCCCACCTTGAAAACTGTATCCACCCAAGGTTGCAAAGACACCACCTCACCAGTGAACACCCATGAAAATTAAATTAGGAACTTAGAGAGAGAATTCAATAAAAGGAAATGGAGAAACAAAAGGAGATGAACCCAAAATAATGATGATAGAATATACCGTATACCGTAGATCGATTGATACTGCTTGGTTGTAAAAAAAAGGTGTGCAATCTATCCAAGGAGGACGTTTTGTTTGCACAACTCCTATAGGATAGAATAAAAGGTTTGATCATCTCACACCTGATAACAAGGAGTGAGAATTATGGAGAAAGATATCTCGTCCCATTTGATGATTTAATTGAGGACCAGTATAAGATACTCTGAATTTTCCATTAAAAGATCACATTAAACCACATAGTTTTACCATGTAAAAGCATATCGAGCCTTAGGGAAATTAATATTGGAGTTGTGGATTTTGAATTAGCATTACTGTCTTTAATATAGGGATTTAAATGCATTTTACATAAGTGGAACAGTTAAAGGGGTGAAAATGTATGAAGCTGGAAACACTATTCCTGAATATGAAATTTGGAAAAAGAAATAGAGTTTGTCGTTGGAACCTCACCATTATGGAAACATAGTATATAAACCTCATAGTTTAGGAAACATTGTTCATAATTCTCACCATTATGGAAACACTGTTCATAAACCTCACCATTCTGGAAACACTATTCTTAAATTCGTAATTTGGCAAAGGAAATATATGTTATAGATGGAACCTCACCATTCTGGAAAAATTGTTTATGAAATTTTAATTTTGAAAATGAAATATAGGCTAAAGTTGGAACCTCACCATTCTGGAAAAATTGTTCATGAACACAAAATTTGGGGAAACAAATTGAGGACTCCAATGGAACCGCACCATTCGATCAACACAGTTTCACTGTTCACAAAGGGTTACCGATGACACAGTTCACATAAGGTCACCGTTGCACTATTCACCTAAGGCTACTGAGGACATTGTTCACATAAGACACCATTTCACTGTTCACATATTGTTACCATTTCACTATTCACCTAAGGCTACTGATGACACTGTTCACCTAAGGCTACCGATGAAAATTTTCACCTAAGGCTACCGATGACACTATTAACCTAAGGATACCGATGCACTGTTCACCTATGGCTACCAATGAGCTGTTCACCTAAGGCTACCGATAACATTGTTCACTTAAGGGTACCGATGAAACTGTTCACCAAAGGCTACCGAATCACTTTTCACCTAAGGAAATATGTGACATTGTTCACCTAAGTCTATTGATGCACTATTCACAGGACATTAAATTTGGAAAAGTGTTGTGGATAAGTCACCTTAATCGCCCGAAACACCCCAGACACCAGATTTTAGAAAATTATTGGACCAGAGAGGTCAATGACATTATTAAATGACTATTTTCTTATAACCATAAAATTTACAACAATACCAATGCCATTATAAAAAACTATAATCATTCAATAATTATGCATTGTTTTCTTCTGAATATAAATAAAAAAAGTTTAATCAAATCATACCCTTCATGTTCTATATCAAGTGAATATAAGAGAGAGTCACCCTACATTGTATAAATGTAGAAAATAAATAATTACACCATGATATTATAGATCTAAGAATTAATATTATAGACTTAAATTGATATATCCTCATATAATATTGATATGATATTAGGAATATATATTTTCCCATTGTCAACTATATTTTATAATCGAGGTGAAAGAAATTGTAAATATTTATGTTTTGAGATAGAAACCCTGACTTTTAATTGAATATGAATCTCCATTACACTAAATTTTCTATTGATGGCGTTAAATAAAAAGTAATCTCCAAAGGTTAGTTAGGAGGAAGAGGAGTTCCATACCCTATAAAACTAAGAAATAATGAGGGGTTTAGGTGCCTAATCAGGGGTAAAATTTTATTTTGGGATTAATTTATATTCCGTTAATGGTTAGGCAACATTATTTATAAAATTGTGCACCAAACGCATGGTGATACGACCTCAAACCACCCTATCACATTGTTAGAATGCATGATTAGAAACAATTTGTTCAAAGAATTATTTTTCCTCTATTTCCCTTTTAATTTATTCCTTTGGGTGATAATATGGTTTGGCTAAAACATTTTCCAACCATGAACCTTCCCAATAGTTCATAGAGAAATTTTTATTGTTTCATATAGATGGTTCCCCGTTTCATCAAAATATGCTCAAAACACACACACTTAATAAAATTTAAAAATGATGAAAAAATAATGAAACATATTAAAATGTCATCCTAGTATTACATAAGTTAAAATTATAAAATTAATGGGTCTTGTAAATGAATCATGGTGTACTACACTCATATCAATATACATTATTTCTATTCACTCTTCCTCCCTTTCATACCTAAAACAATTTTACGACTATATAACATTTCATAAGCCAATTCAAATGGAATTAAATTGACCAGGGAACCCTAGAGATTCACTATTGAATAATTCACACTTATGATATTTTTAGCATCCCTAATATGGATATGTCATGCCACCTTTTCCTCTCCATCCCATTCTGTAAATGGATGTATCATTCATCTCTCTAGAATGGTTGATTTTAGAATGTTATTATTTCATGGTGGTCATAATTACGGTATTCCCCCTCATATATAAATCATTGAATATTTTTATCCTGAAAATCAAACTATCAGATACCAAAAAAGTATATTCTCAAAAAATTGTTGTTTTATACACAACTTATTGATTCATATGGTTTTTTGAGTTTATAATAACACCACCTCATCGATGAAAACATACAATCATATGAAGTCAATATGTGGTTTCTATGATCAAATATCCAATGCATTGGATTATAAAAGTCAAATTCATGGTTTTCATTATGCCTATTTGAGTCCCCAAATGATCTCCATTATTGAATCATATTATGATAAACCTAAAAGGTCAATATGATCTTCCACAATTTATAATTTTTGGTCTTTTTTATCCTTATTCTGATGAGATGTGATTCACAGATAAGTTTCATGAAAGATTTGAAAACAATATCTATATTCTACCAGTTAAATTAACATATAAATAATAATGGTACATGTTGTTTGGATTGGTTATATAATTTCCTATGATAATTAAAGGGTTTTTACATTATGGTACACCTTTTATAGAAATAGATTCATTCTTAAAAGAGTGAGTTTCAGACTTCTTCACTTTTTTATTCATGTTAGGAAATTTTAATAATTATTAGAGTCTTATTGAATTATTTTCTCCACCCATAAGATATGATCAATGGTTTTTTATAATGATTTGGGGTCAAAAGTAATTTGATATGTTGGAACATATATGATTTTTTTGTATTTTCAGGATTCTTTCATTGAATAATAGTGAACATGACTATATTTAATCACATCCCATTATGAAAAAAATTGAATGGAAAATTTGGATTACATACATAGGAAAGTGGATTCCACATATATGAAACTATAATCCATTATGAATCTATAAAGTATTTACATTTATAATTGGTTCCTAAAAAACCATATAGATTAATGAATGCTCTAGTTTTATTCGTCAATGTCTTTCTTATAAGCGTACTATACACTTCATCTGTGACTCCCTTTTTTAATCATGTTATAACTAATTCTCAAACACATTTTTTATCTGGTAATTATTTTATATCAAGTTATATGAATCTATTTTATTATATAATTCCAATATTAAAATCTATTAATATATTATTCTATTTTTTCATATAGAAATTTTATATTATAACTTATGATTTTAGTGAAATTTAAAATATCCCATGTGTTACCAGCTACAATTATGTTCGATCACTTTTATTATCATGTGGATGGGATTGAATTTTAATATTGGTTTGTGTTTATTGAAATTAAAAAATACTACATTTCATATTTTTTATTTTCTAAACCATATATAAAATCAATAATTTATGTTGATCATTGTATGTTGTTTTCATCTATTATAGGATGGTGCGAAAAATTATATATTGAGTCATAATGTCTAAGAGGAATCAATTAAACCTGATCGAGGAAACATGTTTGAGTAAGATTAGTATAATCAAATGACATGATATTTTAGATCACACCATGATTTTTTAAAAAATGTAGCATTTATTGTTTGTTTCCTCATATTTCCTGTAGAATATAATTTTAAAAAAATTAGTTTATCAGAATTCATGTAAAAGATAAAATCTTATTTTTTAAACATTTTTTACTTTTTGGACTAGATGATAGTAGATGAAAGCATTCTTTTATTATGTTTTCCTGTTCATTATATAGTGTTTTGGTTTTTATTTTGTACATTTATGGTATATTTCAAGAATTTTTTTATAGTTGTTAAATTTTTTTCACTCAATGTAACTATTCATATATTTGGAATTTCTACATTTAAATGTTATTTATATTTTTATTATTTTCTTATAATAGTTTATATTAAATGAATTATAATAAGTTATATATATAATAATTTAAATTATATATAATTATAGAAAATGTTATATAAATTTATTTATTTAAAATTTTTATAATAAAATATAATTATAGTTATTTTTTCCATAAAATATCATCGTATGAATTTTTTTTATTTTAAAATTTTATTATAAATTGATATTTATCTACGTCATTGATTACTATAATATATATATATATATTATATGAATATATAGATTAAAATATTAACCAAAAAATATATTATCAGTTTGAATTATTAAATTTTCAATAGAACTATTTTATCTATCACAGAAACATATAACAATAGGGTTTTTACAAAAAATGTTGTGACATGGCCATAGCTCCTAGTAAAATGATATACCAACAGAAAATATTAATTTTACAATAGATATATCCTTTTTGGAACAAATGAAAAAAATTATTGTAAATACACGATACAATGTTTTTCAATACTATATAACATTTCATAAATTATTTATTCTCTGATTACTAACAGAAAAATTCAATATATACATCACATCTCAATCACCTTATTTTTGTGAACATCTCATTACCCTCCCATGAATAGATATGAAATATATATATGATATAAAGGTATAATCTTATAATTCCCTTAAATACAATTCCCAACCCGCAAGGAAAAACATGCACAATTATTCTTTGCTTTAGAAGTAATGAATTAAAGGAATAATATCATATTCAAATAAATTCCCTACCTTGTTCGTTGTTCGTCGACATTGGCGTGAGAATGTGGGCATCGATTCGTTATAGACAGTCATGTTCTACGTCAAAGGAGGTTCCAAGGAAGAAATTTGAAGTCGTTCTTTGTCGGTGGAGTGTTCTTCATTGGGAGATGAAGTTCTTCATTGGAAGTCTTCTCCCAAGCTCACTCCCACGTTCCATCAATATTAATATGATCCATTAAAAAATAATAGATTTATGTTATCTATTATTTAGTTATTGGCACAAAATTCAAAAATATTTAAAATAATTAATTGATGTGCTCAATTAACCAATGGGGAGGATTTGGAACATTAATGGCATGTGTATTGTAAGAATTAATTTGGTAGAGGAGTTCAAGAGGCTCCCCTCATTAAATAGTGGATTTGAAATTTTTTCCACAATAAAAAATGAGGGTTTAGTCCCGGGTGGTCCGCACCACTAAAACCTTTCATGGGAGGTTAGGTTCGGGTGGGCCCCACCACCATAACCTCTCATGGGAGGTTATGGTTAGGTGGTCCCCAAACATCAACTCCCACAAGGAGGATTAGTTATGTGGACCCCACCTCCAACTTCTACATGGTGGCTCAAAAATAAAATAAACTGTAGTTTATTTTATTTTATTATTTTCCACGAAACACCTAGAAACTATTTTTTATTATCGACCCACTAATGTCGAGATGAAAGTATCCTTTAGAGAATACCGGCGCAACGAGTTCAACGTTACCATCAAATTTCAATTCTGTGCACCGGTTCAAAAGTTATAAAAAACAGCTCGTATGTTTACTGAACGTACCAGAACAAAACTTCAGAATTATATTTTAGACACAGAAGACCTTAGAATTACTGACCCTCAATTTTCATAGGCTCGTAACCAAAATTCCCATTTAATTTAAGAAAATATACATGAAATTTTCCTGGTCTTTACATTCGCCCCACCTCATGTATTTACATCTCCGTAAGCTACCATTCATAACTAAGGGAACATTTGGGGGTACTGAGCACGCATCGGAGCCTCCCTCTCCCATGTGCTCTATTGCAGGTTCTCGTGCTGCCAGCGAACACGCACTAGATGTATTGAAAGTCCACGAAGGACCCACTCTTATCGATCTTCAATATCTACTAGAAACTCTTTAAAAGGTTCCCCAGCATTGACGTCCAGCTCGCCATGGTCGATGATGTGTAAAGGGTCATCCACTTATCTCCTCATCTAGGATACATAGAAGACATCGTGCACCAGATAAAAATGAGGTGTAATAGCTTAGCGGTAAGTCACCTCACCAAAACAACTGAGGACTTGAAAAGGTCCAATGAATCTCAGAGATAAACTACCGCCTCGGCCAAATCTCCGTAGACCACATTGATATGAGTCCCGTAGAAAGACATTGTCGCCATCCTCGAACTCTAGACATCTTCATCTCTGATCATCATAAGGCTTTTTCCTACTCGGTTCCATCTTCATCTGCTCCAGGATGATATTGCACCTTCTATCTGGTATCCTGTAACATCTTTGGTCCCACTAATACTAACTCCCATTGGTCAGTCCAGCACAATGGTGATCTGCAAGGTCACCTGTAGAAAGCCTTGAAAGGTGCCATCCCAATGGTGTAATGATAGATGTTGATGTATTCAAACTCCACCAAAGGCATGTAATCATCCATGATGCGACCGACGTTGAGAACACAAGCACGCACCATGTTCTCGAGGGTATGAATGGTCCGCTCAGTCTAGCCATCCGACTGGGGATGGAACGCGGTGATCGAATGAAGTCGCGCCCCAAAAGCTTCCTGCAATCCCTTCTATAGCCAGAATGTAAAATGTGTATCACGATAAGAGACAACCATCGAAGTTACTCCATCTAATATCAAAGTATCCAGCACATAAAGGTATCCAATGATCTCTACTGAACCCTACTCTCTTATCGGTAGGATGTTGGCCGACATGGTGAGTCAGGCGACGATCACCCAGATCGAGTCATGACCTTAGGATGTACGTGGAAGTCCATTAGGAAATCCATTTATATCCCATCTTAATTTCACTCTAGGACCTCTAAATGTTTTACAGGCCTACCGGTACCAAGTGCTCTACCTTCACTTGATGACAAATGAAACACTGATAGACAAACTCTATAACTACCTTCTTCATTCCTGGCCACCAGTGATGTCGTCAAAGGTCCTGTACATTATTTCCACTCTTGGATGTACTGCTAGATGGGATGTGTGGAGATCCCTCAAAACATCCTCATAAAGTGACACGAGTACTATAGTACATCCTATGATGAGGATGACGTACTCCACACCTATAGAAAATAAATTAGGTTCCAACCCTATGGATATCTGAGAACGTCGTGTCTCGCAGTCTGTGTCCCAATAATGCACCTTCCTGGCTCGCTGAAGAAGTGCTGGAGTGAATGTAAGAGACTGAAGGAAGCCTAATCCATCTTAATCCACAAATTATATCTTTAAAGCATCCAGATTCTCTGTTTCCTCGCCATGAAGTTGTATACCAGATCTCCTACTGAGTGCATCTGCAACAACATTATCCTTCTGAAGAGTGTAGACAATCTCGAAGTCATAGTCCTGGAGGAACTCAAGCCAATGTCACTGTCTCAGGTTCAGGTCCTTTTGAGAGAATATATACCTGAGACTCTTGTGATCAGAGTACACGATAAAATGTTCGACCATCAGAAAGTTTCGCTACATATTCAAGGAAAATAACACTTCTGCTAACTCTAGGTCATGGGTTGTGTAGTTCTTCTCATTATTTCATACATGACGAGAGCCATATGTGATCATTGCTCACTTGTTCATCAGGATACAACAAAGTCTGTTCCCTAATGCATCACTGTAGACTATCTACCATATGCCTTTCTCAAGAAGCCTCAATATTGAGACACTTGTCAGCCTCTGCCGCATCTCTTGAAATATATACTCATATCTTTCCGACCACATGATGGCTTGCCCATTATTTGTCATGGATGATAGTGGTCCTGTAACTCTGGGGATGTCTTTCACAAACCTTCAGTCGTATCAATCCAATCCCAAAATACTTCGTACCACTGTCACACTGCTGGGTGGATCCCATGAAATTACCACCTCAATCTTCACTGGATCTATACCAACTCCAGCCTCTAAAATGATATGTCCTAGGAAGTGAACCTCTTGGATCCAAAATTGGAAGTTAGAGAGCTTACCATAAATATGTTGCTATCAGAGTGTGTCCAGTACTACCTTCAAGTGATAGGCATGCTCCTCCTCAGTAGTCGAGTATATCATAATGTTGTTAATGAATACTATGACAAAGTGATCATGGTATGGCTGAACGATCCTGTTCATGTGTCCCATGAACACTACTATATTATTGGTTATGCCGAATGGGATAAACAAGAACTCGTAGTGGTTGTACCGACATTTGATGGTCGTATTTTTCACATCCTCATCTCTAAATCTGAGCTTGTTAAAGCCCCATATGAGGTCTATCCTTGAGAACCACTATGTTCCCTTCAGCTGATGAAACATGTCATTAATCCTTGGGAGGGGGTTTTTGTTATTCAAAGTCACATGGTTCTGGTGCCGATATTCATAAAAAAGACTCAATCCCCCATATTCCTTCATGGAGAAAAGAATCAGGGCTACCTAGGGTAAAACATTGGGCCGAATGAATCTCTTCCCCTGCAAATCATCGAGCTATACCCGTAGCTCGCGAAGCTCCGTAGGTTCCATATGATACACTAGAGTAGTTATCAGTGTCTTCCCAGGGAACAAGTAAACATAATAGTCCACCTACTTGTATGTAGGTAAAACTAGGACATCATTAGGGAAAACATCCGTATACTATTCCACCAATATAGGACAGCTCAGAATCTCTACATAAACTTCTCTGAGGGAAAGGGAATCCAACTGACGAGTGATCGGCTGCACCCTCCTCCATGTAAGTCTGTCTTGTACTGCAAAGGCTCCCTCCTCACCGGTGAAGGTAAAACTGCTCCCATCTGTGAAGAAACACCACACATTGCGCCAAATATAGTAAACATGAGCATGGACTATAGATAACCAGTACATACCCACGACAGCATCGTAAGGCCTCGACACCACAACTATGAGATCCCAACCAATGCTATCACCTCCTAGTGTAATCTCACACTAACGACACCAGTGTGTAATCATCGAGTCGTCTTCCATAAGAGTATTTAGCCTTAAGGATCATGCCAAATGCTCCATCAGAATCTCTGAGAAATGAAATAGAGTTGTGGAAATTAATGTGTGACTGGAACCTGTTTCTATAAGAAATACAACTAAGGTGGAATAGACATAGATGTTACCTCATATCATCTATAGATTTCCATGATCAAAGGTATCAGATTCATGGAGATTAGGTCTCCCATGTCCACTTGCTCCCTACTATCGGGGTGGACCGCCTAGTGGTGGTGGTGGTAGAATTGTGAATCGGCGTACATCGCCAGTTGCCTGACCAGCTACTCTGCAACATCCACATTCTCCCTGCAGGCTGCTTCAATCGAATCTATGTCTCTTCATGGGTGTTCCTTCGACCATCTTATGATCATCTGAGTGGCGGGGCAGACAATCATGAGCCGTGTGACCATGCCCGCCATATGTGAAACACTGCCCGCTCCTGGAATGTATGTCTCTGCTCCATGATCCCCGCACAACTGATCTTGAGTCGTGCAGTCTTCCACCTGTAGTTCTGGTCCACTTGGACCTCTGGGAAATCTATCAGCTACCAAATATAGAAGAATCCACTACATGTCGACTGGTGGTGGATCTTGCTGCTTGAGACACCTCACCTATGAAACTATCCACTATGAGGGACCTCTCTAACACCACTACATGCGTCAAGATGCTGAGTGAGATCACTGAATCTCTGATCTCCTACCTGAGTCCCCGCTCGAAGGTCCGGGCCCTGAAGAATGGGTCTCGTCCCATATCGGTGGATTAGCGTGATAGTTCTGTGAACCTCACTGAGTACTGAGCTACATTCATGCTTCCCTTATGTAGACGAATTAGCTCCAATATGTACATTGTGTGAAGGGTCGTTGGGAAAAACTCTACTTGGAATAGGTTCTCAAAGTATACCCAGAGACACGACATATTGTTGTGTATTTGGAGCATCATGGTTCACCATCTTCTGCCTGCATCCTGTAGAAGGCTGGCGGAATGAATCACTGTGAAGTCGGCTGGTGTCCATACCAGTCGGAAAACACTCACAACAGCCTCTATACATTCTCCAGTTGCATGTGGGTTTGCCTCTCCCTTAATCCTGGGTGGCCTCTAGCACTGGAAATCATACAATGCGTTCATGTGGCGTGCATCATGTGCTGTTGGGGATGGTGCCATCAGTTGACCAATGAGAAGTGGGATCGCTGGTGCCTCCCCTCGAAAAGGGCCCTGCACCGAGGCATCATCTCTTTGTGGGCTATCTGTGTGTAAAAATCCATGGAATCCAGCTAGTCATCTGCGGGGAGGTATCCTAAAAGAAACCTATGCGACACAGTCCAATGATATTACCTAGTGAGAAGACCTGATTCTTCCGATATAAAGATAACATTTGAAAACACACACACAATCAGTGTTTTCATGCACTGAGTTAGAAATCAAGAATCAGGGTCCCAATGTATGAATATGTCAACGGTTGCACCCACACTAGACTCCCTGAATTGAGAACCACACCCACTACAATTTATACTATTGCTTCATAGAAAAGAAATATCATAGTTCTTTGTTCTATGGTAGAACCGACTCCACTAATACAAATTTTTAATGACCCATCCCCCGGGGCCCGTTCCGTGACTACCCCAGGCCTGCCGTCCGTACACCAGGGCCGGAGACTAGCATCAAAGGCGTAGTTACCTAAAATTGGGAAGGCATTGACTTTAGAACCTATAAACACACACAACACAGAACAATATGGAAACAAAACAATATGTAAAACTTAATAACAAAAGTGTGCTGAAATTAAAAGGGTCCGGAAATAGAAGCACAACAGTAATGTACAAGAAAAGAATGTACAACTAATGAAATTAAAAACTGCCACTGGGTCATCCTCTGAGGATCCTACCTGATTGGTAGGTACATATCACATCCTCATCACTCTAGGTTACACTGTCTACTCTGTGTACCATCACGCTATATGATCCACCTCCAGGTACCGTCCAGTCTTGGTACTCTTAGCCTCTGTCAGCGTAGTCCCTTGTCTTTATGTTCTCCCCACCTCAGGGCTTTACGTCTCCGTAAGCAACAATTCATTACTAAGGGAACATGTGGGGGTACTGATCACACATATGAGCCTTCCGCTCCCATGTTCTCTCTTGCAGGTTCGCATGCTACCAGCGAACACACACTAGAAGTCTTGAAAGTCCATGAAGGACCCACTCTTATCGATCCTCAATATATAATAGAACATCCGAAAAAGGCACCCCATCATTGACGTCCATCTCGCCACCGCCGATTATGTGCGAAGGGTCATGCACTTATCTCCTCAGCAAGGATACATGGAAGACGTCTTGCACCAGATGCAACTGAGGTGGAAGAGCTTAGAGGTAAGCCACCTCACCAATTGTACTAATTACTTGAAAAGTTCCGATGAATCTCTGAGATAACTTTCCTCCTCGAACAAATCTCCGTAGAAAACATCGAGATAAGACCCGTAGAAAGATGTGGTAACCATCTGTGAACTCTAGAGGTCTCCATCACCTGTCATCAGAAGACTTCTACCTGCTCTGTGCCATCTTTATCTGCTCCAGGAGGATCTGCACCTTCCCTATGGTAGCCCGTAACATCTTGGGTCCCTCTAATACTAACTCCCCTTGGTCAGTTCAGCACCACGGTGATATGCAAGGTTGCCCGTTCAAATCCTTGAAAGATGCCATCCCAATGTTGGAGTGATAGTTGTTGTATGAATACTCCACCAAGGGAAAGTAATCATCCCAAATGTGACCGAAGTCTAGTCACAAGCACACATCATGTTCCCGGGGGTCTGAATGGTCCGCTCAGTTTGGCCATCTGTTTGGGGATGGATGGTAGTGCTCGAACGAAGCTGCGTCCCAAAAGCTTTATGCAACCCCTTCCATTGCCAGAATGTAAAATGTGTGTCACGATCGGAGACATCCATCGATGGAACTCGATGTAACCTCACAATCTACACCACATTGAGGCATACGAACAATTATATTGAACCCTACTCTCTGATCAGTAGGATGTTGGACGACATGGTGAGTGATTCGACGATCACCCAGATCAAGTCATGACTTCTAGATGCACGTGGATGTCTTTTCATGAAATTCATGGATATCCTATCCCACTTCCACTCTATGACCTCTAAAGGTGGAGCAGGGACTACTAGTACCAAGCGCTCTGCCTTCACGTTATGACAATTGAGGCACTGAGAGACAAACTGTGTAACTACCTTCTTCATTCATAGCCACAAGTGTGGTCGTCAATGGTCCTGGTACATCTTTTCCACTCATGGATGTACCGATAGATGGGATGTGTGGAAATCCCCCAATACATCCTCCTAAAGTGACACTGGTACTGTTGTACATCCTATGAAGAGGATGAAATACTCCCCACCTTCAGAAAATTAATTAGGTGCCTACCCTATGGATATCTGAGAACATGGTGTCTCACAGTCAGTTTCCCCACACTGCGCCTTCCTGACTCACTAAAGAAGTGCTGGAGTGAATTTATGAGAATGATGGAAGCCTCATCCATATTTATCCACAAAGGATATATGTAAAGCAACCATATGCTATGTCTCCTATCTAAGCAGTTGTATAACATATCTCCAGAAGAGTGCATCTGCAACAACATTTTCCTTCCGAGGAGTATAGAAAATCTCGAAGTCATAGTCCTAGAGGAACTCAAGCCAACATCAATGTCCCAAGATCAGGTCCTTTTGAGAGAATATATACCTGAGACTCTTGTGATTAGAGTACACGATTAAATGTTCACCAATCAGATAGTTTCTCCACATATTAAAAGTAAAGACCACTACTGCTAACTCTAGGTCATGGGTAGTGTAGTTCTTCTCATTATATCTTACCTAACGAGAGCCATATGTGATCATTTCTCCCTCTTGCATCAGGACACAACCATGCCTAGTCCATGATGCGTCACTGTAGACTATGTACCCTATGCCTTTCTCTATAAGCCTCAAGATGGGGGCCCTAGTCAGCCTCTTCCCCATATCTTCAAAGTTCTAATGATATCTTTCTGACCACATGAAGGCTTGCCCCTTATTTGTCATGGATGATAGTGTTCTTGTAACTCTGGGGAAGTATGGCACAAATCTCTGGTTGTATCCAGCCAAACCCAAAATACTTCGTACCTATGTCACAATGCTGGGTGGCTCCCATGAAAGTACCGCCTCAATATTCACTAGATCTATAAAAACTCTAGCCTCTGAGATGACCTGACCTAGGAACTGAACCTCTTGGATCCAGAACTGGCACTTCGAGAGCATACCATAATGCTGGTGATCTCAGAGTGTGTCCGGTACTACCTGCAAGTGATATGCATTCTCCACCTCAGTAGTCGAGTGTATAATAATGTCGTTGATGAAGACTACAACAAAGCGATCATGGGATGGCTGAACGATCCTGATCATGAGTCCCTTGAACACTACATGAGCATTGGTTATGCCGAATGACATAACCAAGAACACATAGTGGTTGTACCGACATTTGAATTCCATCTTCTACAAATCCTCATCTCGAACTCTAAGATGGTGATATCCTCATCTCAGGTCGATCTTTGAGAACCACCGTATTCCCTTATATTGATCAAATAGGTCATCAATCCATGAGAGTGGGTTTTTGTTCTTCACGGTCACATGGTTCCAGTGATGATAGTAAAAAAAAAAGCTGAAGTTCCCATTTACCTTCTTGGAGAATAGAATCGAGGAATCCCAGGGTGAAACATTGGGCCGGATGATTCCCATCCCCTGCACATCCTCAAGCGGTACCCGTAGGGCGCGAAGCTCCGCAGGATCCATATGATACACAAAAGTAGATATCAGTGTCTTCACGATGTACAAGCCAACGTAAAAGTCCACCTATGTGTAAGGAGGTAAACATGGGACATCATTTGGGAAAACATCTCTGTACTAGTCCACCACTATAGGACAACTCCGACTCTCTATATAATCTTCTCTGAGGGTAAGGGAATCCAAATTATGAGTGATCTGCTGCACCCTCCTCTAGGTAAGTCTGTCATGTACTAAAAAGGATCCCTCCTCAATGGTGAAGGTAAACCTACTCCCAATAGTGTAGAAACACCACACATTGCGCCATATACAGTCAACCTGAGCATGGACTGTAGATAACCAGTCCATACCAACGATGGCGTCGTAAGGCATCGACGCCACTACTAGGAGATCCCAGCCAAATCTCTCGCCTCCTACTTTAATCTCACACTACCGACACTAATTCTTAATCACCGAGTCTTCTCCCGTAAGAGTCTTTAGAAGTAAGGATCGTGCAAGATCCTTTGTCGAAATCTCTGAGCAATGAATGAGGATTGTGGAAATGAATGTGTGACTAGAACCTATGTCTATGAGAACTGCAACTAAGGTGGAATAGACACAGATGTTACCTCATATTATCTATAGAGGACCATGATCATAGGTCTCAGCTTCCTGGAGCTGAGGTATCCCCTTTCCCCCAGCTCCCTGCTATCGGTGTAGACCTCCAGGTGGTGGTAGTGGTATCACCTGAATCATCATCCACCACCAGTTTCATGGCCAGCTCCTCTGCCACGTCCACATTCTCCCTACAGACTACCTCAATCGAATCTTTGTCTCTTCATGGATAGTCTTTCAACCATCTCCTGATCATCTGAATGGCAGGTCAGACAGTCATGAGCAATGTGACCATGCACACCATATGTGAAACACTGCCCACTCCTGGAATGTATTTCTCTGCTCCAGGTTCCTCGCATAACCAATCTTTAGTCGTGCAGTCGTCCTCATGTAGTTCTGGTCCTCTTGGACCTCTAGGACAACTGTCATTTTCCACATGTAGAAAACTCATCTACATGTTGACTGGCGGTGGATCTTGCTACTTGAGACACCTCACCTATGAAACTCTCCACTATGAGGGCCCTCTCGAACACCACTTCATGTGTCAGGATGGTGAGTGAGATCACCAAAGCTCTGATCTCCCCCCTGAGTCCCTGCTCAAAGGTCTGACACCTAAAAAATGGGTATCGTGCCATATCTGTGGATTAACATGATAGGTCTGTGAACCTCACTGAGTACTGAGCTACATTCATGATGTCCTACTGTAGAAGATGTTTCACCAATATGCGCACTATATAAAGAGTCATTGGGCCAAACTCTAACTGGAAAAGGATCCCAAAGTCGGCCCAGAGAAGTGACATACTGTTGTGTATTTAGAGCATCATGATCCACCATCTGCCTGCTGCTACCTGTAGAAGGCTCTAAGAAAGAATCACGATGAGGTCGGATGGTGTCCCTACTAGAAGGAAAACACTCCTCACAGCCTCTAGAAAATCCCCAGTTACATGTGGGCTTATCTCTCCTCTAGTCATGGGTGGCCTCTAGCACATGAAATCATGCAATGCATTCATGCGGTGAGCATTGTTTACTGCTGGGTATGGTAGAATCGGTTGACCAATGAAAAGTGGTGCCCTTGGTGCCTCCACTCGAAAAGGACCCTACACAAAGGCCTCATGGATTGGTGGGCTATCTGTGCGTACAACTCTCGGGACTCTAGCTAGTCATCCGCATGAAGGAATCCTGAAAGAAACAGATGAGACACGGTCCAAAGTGTATACCTACTGAGCAGACCTGGTTGTGCTGACATAAAGAAAACATTTGAAAACACACACGCAATAAGTGTTTTCATGCACTGAGTCGGAAATCAGATGTCAGGGTCCCAGTGTATGGATATGTCGACTGCCACACCCACACTGGACTCCCTGAATTGAGAACCACACTTACTACAATTAATACTATTGCTTCATAGAGAAGAAAGATCACAGTTCATTGTTCTGTGGTAGAACAGACACCTCTGATACAAATTTATCATAACCCGAACCCCAGGGTCCATGCCATGATTACCCCAGGCCCGCCTTCCTTAGGCCACGGTAGGTGACTAGAACCAAAGGTGTAATTCCCTAAAACTGGAAAGGCATTTCCTTTAGAACCTGTAAATACACACAACAGAGAACAAGATGGAAACTGAAAACTATGTAAAAATGTATAAAAAAAGTGTGGTGAAATTAAAAGGGTCTGGAAATACATGAACAACAGTAATGTACAAGAAAATGAGAGTACAACTGAAGAAAAGAAAATTGAGAAAATAATGTGGGATTTAAGTTAGTGAGATTCTCAAACCCAACTGCTTTTCATTACATTATCCATATTTCTCATTATATATAATTTGTACATTATGTAATTATTCTTAAAATATCATTTCCTAATATATATATATATATATATTGACATGCAATTTTTATTATGTAATAATATACTTTTTAAGGAAAATAATTTTTTTACCGGATGAAATTTCATTCCAATATACTTTTTTTGGAATAATAATGAGTTATTTCTTCTCCACTCAAGAAAGATGATGTCTATAAAAAATATGTTTTCATATATTCATTTGGGATATTAGAATTTTATTCACGAAATTATGCTTTATGAAATATTTTTGATGACTATTCCATTTTTTGAGTTAATTACTGATTATGATTCATATAAATTCTACATGGCATGGATGTTTATGAGAATTCATAATGTAGTTGGTGGTCCATGAATTATATATCCTAGAAATTGAGTTGGAAATTTAATTTATCACATGATATTAGGTGTATTGTGATTGAAAACTTTGATATATTTGTTCATAATGATGATTTTATGATTTAAGTGAATATATTATCTGTGGACAAGATATTATATTTGTTTACAAATTTGAGTTGTATTTGACCACTATAAAACCATCTTTCAATTTGATGTATATGACACATTCCTTGACATTATAAAACGATTTAATCATAATATTGAGGATGTAATATTCTCATGACATAATAATTTTAATAATGATAACTATATAATAATGACACGTGTTCTTATTTTTCCCTACAAAAGGATTTTAGCTCACTCCATTCATTTATGTATATCCTAAGATGATTTCCGATACAAAGAATATAATCATATATTCATAATGATAGTGGAAAATAATTTAAATTGCAATTATTATATATTATTTTCAAATGAAGTATGGACCTTTTTTTCCCATTAAACGTATCCTTTCGATCCTCTATCGTATTAGTATTATTTTGTTCTTTGTAATAAAAATATTTAATAGTCTTGTAAAATTTATGGGGCTTCTATATACATAGTAGTGGAAAAAAAGAACAATGTTATTGAATCAAATATTTATTTTTCAGTTTAACAATTAGCAGAGAACCTATAGGTTTCCTTGAGTAGTAGTGTTTTTAGTGGAATGTATCAGCCACCATAAGATTAAATGTTTATATGGGTGGGGATAAAACCTTCAAATCTTCCCATTATTCCTTTTGGGGTAGTGGTTTTCAATCTATTTATAGGTACCTTGTTTTAATGTGATGTTCATTAGGGGTACCTGATCATTTCAAATCATGTTCCCTACGTTTCATGGAGCATATTATGGTAGAGTTTTACTTGTTCAACAAAAACCTAATAATAATATTACATTATTGTAATTTCATTAGAATGTAAAATAGGAATATGTTCCAATGAGATGATATATATAATTTAGAGGTTGAATTCAATATATTCCTCATATTTTGAGAAGACAACCATAGAATTTCCATGGGGTTTCCCATTTATAAATAGTTAAAGGATATCAATATAGTCAGTTGCAACTATTAATGTGGAAATTAGAGACTTTCTCAACATATTAATATGTACGATTAGCTTATATTCCAACATTTTTTGACTTGTGTAATTTAGTGGATCAATCTATTTTTAAATAAGTAAATATTGGTATATAGGAAAAAATATAGATATGATTCCCTTTCCCCTAGTGTTGATTAAACCAGTAAGAGTTCATACCCACATGGTTGATGTGTGCCGGGAGTGTAGAAAGATAATGGGGACACATATGCCACATGTTTAATTTATTATGGTATATATACAAATATATGTTTTACTTCTATGAATCTATTGATTATAATTTTTTTGTTCCATTATTGAAATATTTTAAATTAGATTTATATTATTCGATGTGGATGAAAAAAAATGTTTTTTTAATTGGTGATAGCAGATATCAATTGGGGGGGTAGATGTGTGGGGCCCATATTTTATTTAATGGATGAGTTTTCTATTGAGTAATTTTATTTTGAAATGGCTGATGATCCCATTACTTCAATGGAATTATTTAATTATTTTCCTGGGGTGGTTTTGGCCCTACTTCCTCAAAATTATATAGATATTGGGATAGTCCTACCACATGATTCCTCTCTATGTATTCCTCATCCATATCAGATGGAAAAATGTGTCTTAAAAATATTTATAAATTATAGGAATTGTATAATAAATATTGGGGTTTTCCGGTTTTATAAAATGGTTTTCCCAAAAAAAATTTTTCTAAGAAGTCACCTGGTAGTATGATTCATTTTATAGACATCTTTAGGATGTATTCATTGATGATCCCAAATCATTACCTAATCATGAGGATCAATGATTTCACTTCTAAATGAGAGGTGCGAATTGATTCTTAAAAAATGTTATATGGAATGGATATGACCTATTGAGTGTGATGGTGGATGATGTAGCAATTCTATCATTCAAATGAATGATTAGAAATATAAAATTCATGGTCATGTCATTCAGTGTCATGAACACATAAAATATTTTAATGGGAGTCTGAACACCATTTTAATTGTGTTTATATAACATTTAGTAGTAATTATCATTTATGTATTCATGATATACTTGAATCCAATTGGGGAAAATGTCAATCAACAGATAGTATTATTTAACGTTTTTCATTTCTGCAAGTTCTATGTAATTCATACCATGGGCATGTTTTGGAAATGATAGTTAAATTTCCCTAGGTGTATTATTCCTCATTAGGGTGTGGCAATATGACTATCAATGATTGATATAGTAGTTTCTTGGTATGTATTGAATACAATTGTTGTGTTTTTTAGTATTCTTTCCTTATAACCTATTAACATAGGTTGGTGTCAAATTTTTCATATATCGCATCTCTATTTATTTCAAAAAATGTGAAATATTATTAATTAATTGGACTAATTTATGTTCAGTGATATTTAAATAAAATAAATAGAGATTAATAGGTTATCTTGTGATTTAGTATCTATATAAAGGGGTTATGTTTGAGGTGCTATTTGATGAATCTAATCTATTATTAGAGTGTGTTTGGAATCATAAATAGATTTGATGTCTTAGTGGTCAGGTAAAATATTTCCCCTATATCCGTAACAATGTTAGACATTAATTTGAGTTAGAAACGTCTGTATTAGTGTTCTATCAATTGAATCAATACCACATTGGGTAGAAATTTTATGTTTTCATGAATGAAAAGTTCTTAAGTTATATCCTTTCTCAACATAACATAAATCAATGAAAATATATTTTGATGAAGTTTCTCAATGAATATAACATGTAAATATTCAAATCCTCTGCAAAATTTAACCTCTAGGATGATTCATTGTAATGAAAGTTGTGTTTTGATTTTATTTACGATTCTTAACATTTTGTACGTGATAGAGGAGTTTAGGGATTTACACGAAGATAATAGTGAGGATTTTTGTGTATGTTTTTCATTTCAAATTATATTGTATCCTTCATGGATACAGAAGGTGGATGACTCTTATTTTGGACTCTCATTAGTATATGTGATGTGATATTTTATTGGCCTTTTCTATACATTAGAGGGGGGGGTTAGAACTAAATATGGTTTTTGAGAATGTTCCCTGACATTATAGTGATTCAAGAGGGATCCCTTTTTACGCTTCATATTTAACCACTAGAAGTTCACCAAGTAGTATCCATGATAAAATGTGTGTTGAATATATTTTTTTGGTGACTTGAGATAAAATAATCATTTTAAGAGTTTATGGGTCGGTGTTTGTATTACATATTTGTAAAGGAATACAAACATGATCATTGCATCTTGTTGCAACACTTGTACGATCCTATGTGGAATTGGGATTAAATATGAATGTACATCATCACAATGAGACCCCTGATATTAGTTGGGTTGTGATTTTATTTTGTGTAATCATGGAATTTTTTATGAAATATTCTCACGTCATAAAGGTCATGGAGATAGGAATAATGGATTTTTTGGAAAGGTTTTATGTGGAAGATGTTTTCAAATTAGTAGGAGTTATGAGGTATATCACCATATATAGGGATTTATTTTTAACCTCATTATTCTATAATGGATTGAAACATTATTTATAAACTCATTTGTTCCTAAACACAACAATCCACCACTAAGTAGAGGGGTATACAAAAATTTTTTAAAAACTGGAGGATTTGTTGTGGGAAACGCATCATGTAATTTTTAGGATCCTATGAATAGATCATTCAATTGGTTTATTTTTATTATAACCATAGATATCACTCATATTTCATAATGTTTTAATTTTATTATTATAATTTTTTTCAATGTCATTGTCGATTATTTTGGGAAACGTTTGGTTACACGTTAGTTCCTTCTCATGATGTGGAAAAGAGAATAACAGAGAATGTTGGGGATGTACATTGTCTGATAAAGGAAGCACAATACTTGAATAATAATGTTACAAATCTTGTGAGGGGGACCTTGGAGTTTTAGGTTTTAGTCCATGTTTTTCTTATGATTTTTACATTCAATTTGGAATTGGAGTATTTTTAGGGTTATTAAGACATCTCACAAATTTCATGGTCCTTTTGAGGCACTGGATTTAGTTGGAGAGGTGGAATATGGGTCATAAATAACACCATTAGTGGAACTGATTTATAATGTATTTTAGGTCTCACAAATCTAGTATTATCATCATTAAAACTACTAAGTATTTTTCAGAGAGAGTTAGTTATCAAGGATGATAGGACATTCATGGAGTAATTAGTAGATATCCAACATGATTAATAATAGGTGCTTCATGGATGAGATATTCATTTGTTTCATGCATTGTGGTTTCACATTGGCCTAAGGGTGATTAAATTGGTGATGAGGCACAATTTAATTCATAGTACAAAGGGATTTTTTACATTTATACTTTTTTTAAAATGATGTTGTGATATTTAGATATTATTATTTATTAAAATTTTTTTTTATATATGTTATTTGATTCAAAATAATGCATATGAAGAGTGGAGAAACAGTTCCCAATAGTGACCTTTTATACATCGATTAAATTTTTATCCTTGACAGTGAGTTAATTTATGCTAAGAAATACAATATATTCATATAGAATTAGGAACTGATGTATTTTTTTTAGCATGTGTTGTGTTTGTATATAGTAGACATTAGATCAAGATATATTTATGTTGATACAATTATGAAAATGGTTATTTGAAAGGTAATTAGGTTAAGGATATTGTTATATTGTGTTCTACTAAGTTATTTATGCGGATGGTTGAGGGAGTTATTTTACTTAACAATAGGGGTTGTTTTATTTGAGGGAGGTGTTTGTTGAAGTTTTCATTCATTTGGTTTGTATTGATAGTGGTTGTGGTCTTCTAAGATCATATCCAAGAAAGGTATCTCGAGGAATGGTTGTATGGACATCATTCCCTCATTCCATTCATTGATAGTGTTGATTAATGAGTGTTGTAATATTTTGAGAGGTATTTTAAATAATGGTTTAAAACATTTGACCAGTTAAATTTTAGGAAATATAGTAGTACTGGTCTCTAGTGGTGGGCTGGAGGAGTTAGGTGGTTAAAATAGTACATGGAGATGACATTTAATGTTATGTGGTTTATGTAGTGCATATTTATGGGATAAGAAGTATATAATTCGGTACACCGTAGAGTGTCTAAATGCAGCATAGATGGTATTATTAGTTGAATTTGGAAGATCTGCCATTTTTGAGGTGGGGTAGCTGCACCATGGAGCTTTCACTATGGAATATCCTTCACCTAGGAAGATATCTATTGTGGTGAAATTCATCCTCGAGTATATAGTGTTTTCTCCAATATTTGTATCGGCAACTTGGAGAGAGCCATAATTATCATAAGTTCTTTGACCATCACTTCTGTGGTGTAGTATTTTTAATTTCATTATGGTCCTCCTTATTTGTAATACAATGTTTTAGGGGTTAATATGTGGTCTTATGATATATAGTCCTTATATAAATTATAATACCCCCTTAAACTTATCAATGATTTCATACATTTCTTCATTTCATTGGTTCGCCAAATACATCCCATGGTTGTGTTTCATCCCCTGATTATTTGACTTAGACCCATGTATTATTAATCTCATACAATAGGGTTTGGGGAGTGTTAACATCCTTTTCTCATAGTTTTGTCAGGTTTTATCCTTGTTTTTAGTTTAAGAAGATCATTTATAGGGGTTTTCCTTTGCATTGGGGATTCATTAGTAAGAAGACGAGGGGCGATTATTGTGTTCTATAATGTTATGGGTGTTATCAATCATTGGTTTTCCCATTGGTTGTCTTACTCTCATTCCAACATTGGGAAAAAAATAAAAAATATCATTGAGGTATTGGTACCTTCAATTTTAACTATTTTTACCATATCAGAACATTTATTCTATTTATATTATTGATGAGGGTTGTAATATATCCCCAATCAATCTAATGGATTATATTTACTCAAATTGAAGGGAAGTTATAATGTATTCTCTTGTTTTAGAAATTTGGATATTATATATATTTTTATTGTTTGTGATTGACATCCTTATGAAAATCAATGTCATTGGGGTATTTTCTAAACAATGGTTGATTATTTATTTACCCCTATATGATTTTATTTATTTCATCACATTGATAATAATTTATTGAAAACATATTTTTAGATAAATAATTTTTCTCACTTGAAATAATATTTTATGTGAAAATTCCATTAAAAAGAAATGCGAAATGGGTTTAAATACTGATTGATAATTATGGGATGTGATATCTAAATGTTAGATGTGTTGTTTTTATCTTTAGTGGTGGTGAGTGGTTATGATATAGGGGTTGAGTTTTGGATAATATATCTGGTTAATGTGAAGGAAAGGGGTTGTGATGTGGATTTCATTATAAAGAGGTAGATGTATATATTTAGTAGATCCAATGTGTGGCTGGTTAAAAAGAGGAGGTTTTTTTTTGTTTTTTGTTGTTTTATACTAGATTCATGGGTATTAGTGTAATGAATTTTGACAATGATGAATTATAAAGGGATTATTTCAATGTAAAATAAATACATTAAAGAATATATGATATATTATCAAATGTAGTGTCTTTTAAAATGAGAAATAAATGGGATAGAATAATGAGTTTGTTTGTATATGGGAAATATGGAATTCGATAAATTTGAATGGAATGTTTGGAAATTTGGTTGTGGATAGTTTTGTGGTTTTTTCATTTTGTGGTAGAAGAAAAAGTGTAAGATGTTGTCAGGTATGGTTATGATGTTTTTTGTTGGTTGGTACACTTCTATGTTTAAATTTTGGTGGGGATTCTATGTGGTGTGGTAAATGTATAAATTATATATTCATTGTGATTACTATATTCACCCCACCCTTGTAGAACACTTTTACCACCTTCCATATATTTTTATATTTTTTTTCTAATATCCCTATAGAGAGAATGTATATATGGAAACATTCTTATACCCACATTCTCATTGAAAATAAATTATTAGACACTGGATATATTAATTGAAGTAAGTAGCACAATATGATGTTTTTAATTAGACGATAAGATGAATTTCAGTGTGTTTCATGCATGGTAGGAGACTTAAATAGTGTTGATGTCCAATATGTTCACAATACCCCACTATTACAGTTATGAATGTGATGTGATGTCATAGGAGTCTTAGACCAAGGTTCAATGTGATGGACCATGTGTCCACATTATAGATATGACTTGATGGAATATGTGTATTTGGGAAATCAATGATGTTATTTCACAGGTGTATGTGGGTGAGATGAAATGTGATGTTATATGCTGGTCATGTTGTGTTCAAGAACCAATACAATAAGAAATAAATGTGATAGAAATAACCTATTTTTTGTGGAGTGATTGTAAAAAATAAGAGGGGATGTGGTTTGTAGTACCCATTGATCAATATTATTACAATTATTTTATTATTCTTAGATTCCTTATTTTATTTTTGTCCCCCCATGGTTATAGGGTTGGTTATTTTAGTAGTATAGGTGTTGTTGGTTTCATTACTTGTTCCATATTAAATATGAATTCTTTTTTCACATGTGCAATAGAGACTGTGGTTATTATACAACAAAATATACATGAATTATCATCCTATATATATACTAATATTTTTTTATGTTTTCTTGGAGGAAATCAAGGACCATGATGTATTTTAACTTATTAGATCATTGTACTTTTTTGTGTCACACCTGTATCATTCATTTTCAGTAATTTATACATATACCCTTGTATTTTTAATGATTTTTCATGAATATTTGGATTTGATTGCGTCTAATTTGGTTTTAAATTATAGAGTTCATTGATCTATTTTATCACATCAACTAATCGTATTTATGTTATAGAGGGTAGTTACTGCCATAAATGTTAATTTTACAACCTATGTGCATGTTCCCTACTCGAGTCCAACAATAGATGGGATTCAGAGAGCCATTATACGCCTTCCATTATAGTCCACAGAGGAGGGGAACCATTGTAGGGTGGGGGTTTTATATTTAAAACTAATATTTAATTTCCATTTTTAATTAATATATATGAAAATATGTTTTATAATTATTTATAAATATCCAATTTCTTTATAAAAGAGTTTGAAATACGTTTATTGTATTTGAAATCAGAGGTATCTCTATTTAAATAATATTTTATGAGGAAAGGTCATTTGGAAATATTAATATTTGTATTACCTAAAAATAATAATCACCCCATTAATGACTAATAATACTTATAAAAATTTCAAAGTTATAAATGACATGAATTTATATAATTTTTACCAGGGGTGGTCAGTCCTTCATAAAAAATAAAATTCTATAATTCATGGGTTTGAATGGAGAATATAGTCATTAATTTGGAATAATATAATTATTATATAAATATAAATAAATAATTTATGTTTTTAAATTAATTGTATTATATTATAGAATATTTTGTTACTGAAATATGTATATTTGAAAACCCAAATACATTTAATTATGGAGGAAGTAGTCCACACATTCATTAAGGTGACATAATAATTTTTCAATGAATGAAATTAATATATGAATGAGTTTGGGTTTTAATAGAGATAGAAATAATTCAAATATAACTGTTTTCATTTCATTGCACATCTAACAATCAATTAAATGTATTTATGAAAAATGAAACATGTTTTTAATGGATGTGGTAATCCTCACGTTGAACAAGAAACTTTTTCATTCCCCAAATTGGTTGGCTGAAGATAAATTTATTGGTATCTAGTAAATGTAATAAAAAGTAAACATACTAATGATAATGATGTAATTATTTAAATATTTATTGATTAGATTTTTAGAAAATAAAAAAATAATTATATGAATAAATGAAAAAATTATTTGATAATTATATATTACTCATTGTAAGAGGGTAATTTATAATATAAATATGTATTTTAGTGGAGTCATAATGAAAATTTAAGAACCACTACGATGCCACTATAGCTAATTGGGTTTTATTTGGGTAGCATACAGTCAAATCTAGCTCGCATTTTTCATGGGGAGTAGCGTGGTGTTATGGAATCCTTTTATAAGGGAGAGTTGTTTATATTTTTTTAATAATATGAACGGACATGTAACAATTCAATGGACATGTGTATCCAGTAATGGGAAATAGTGGACTATGGGGAAGGGTTATGTATTAGAAAGAAATAACCATAAATATTATTAGTTTATTTTGACATTTTTTAGTCTATAACTATTATATTATTAGCATTTTCTAGGGTAACTCTTTATTAATATTTTAACGTATTTATTTAACTAAAACTATATCAAAAAACCCATATTAGATTATCTTGATATTTTATTCCAAATATATAAACAATTTATATATATATATATTTTAAATACGATGAAGTTTAAATTGAAATTAATAATTTTAAAATCTTTAAAAGGAGTTTGATAAAAATATAAATATCAGATATAAAATGATAAATACATTCCTATACATTAAAAGAAATATTTAAAAATATATTCTTTCACATATCAAATATTCATTTTTTTAATTTTTTGATTTTTTTGTATTGCATTTTTATATACTAAATGATTCATATAATCAAAGGTATTTTTTGAAACGGTACTTTTCACTTCTCAAATAAAATTCATTCTTCCTAAAAAATTATAAAAAATTACAGTTTTTATAAATCCGAAACTTATTTTTCATTTTTCATATTCTCTTTATAATTTTTTGGAATGTGACATCAAAATGTAAGTGTAATGAAAAGCAATTCAAAAATTTGTAATAGATTTTTTAGATATTGAACAATCATATTATTATTTTTTATCAATTAAAAATACATTATTAATATTCTATATATCTAAAATAGAATTAAAAATCATTAAAAATATTATATTTTTATTGATAAATGATATACATGGAACATATTTGATGTTTTTAGAAAACATCATTATTATTGACAAAATAATCTTATTAGCTATTTAGTTATTTTAAATGTACTTTATAATTAAATAGTGTTAACAATAAAATATATTTATCAATTAAAGAAAAAAATATTAAATTTATATAATAGATATGATATAGAAATAATTTATTTCAATGTAAATTACATTTTATAACATCTTAAACACTAATTATGTGGTATATAAAAATATCAATTCATGATATAACTTTTAGTAAAATTCTTGGGACCATCACATTTAGTGATTACACTATCTTGAAGGACATTAAAAAAACATGAAGTTGAAATTATCCATAAAATGATTTCTATCATATTTTAAATGATTAATTTTAGATTTGGATTATACTATAAGAAATCCTATTGAAGCAACCTCTATTTAAATATATATAAAATGGGCATCATAAGGATTACCCATAATATATGATGAAAATTGATCTATTTTTCTACATAATTTCCTTAATTTGGTTGATTATTTTTATTGGTAACAATTTTACAGTGATATTATCTGTGCCATATATAATTTTGTTAAATATTAGAGTCTTTGTTTAATTTTTTTTCTCAATTGGAGAAAGATTCAAATCATAGCATTCATTATAATGAGAAATTATTACTATGAAATATATATATTACATTCTCACTATAGTACAAAATTATGTCCATATAGTTTTAATTATCACATATCATGAAATGTCTATGTTTAACTAAAATATATATTTGGATCAATATTTATTTTTTAAAGATATATCAACCTTAGTATCCAAGGTAATACTAGAAAACAAAATTTGAATATCCCTAATATTTTGTTTTTTTATGTTCCTTGGTGGTATACACAACCTCTATAAGATTCCTATTTTGGAAATAATTATCGTAGGATGTTTTTAGTCATCGCTACTTTAAAATTTTATTATTGGATGATTTTTTATATAAAACCGGATTTTACTATATTATTAATTAATATATAGTCTATGTAAAGATAACAATTAAATTTCTAAAATCACATAAATATAAAATAATGGGTGATTAATATTAATTTAATAAATATCAATTAAAGAAAATAACATTTTATAGAACCTATACATGGTAAATTTATACATTGACCATAAAATCATCATGGTGGAATCGTAATGTTTTTATCAAATATTCTAGGTAAAATGTTATTGGATAAAGTGGACACAAATATAGTGATAATAGTTCTTAAGTGGGTGATCATTGTACAATACTCTGTGTCATTTTAAAAACCCATCTCAGTTGTTTTGTTTACATTAACATTCCCATATAACCTTTAATATTATGTTTTCTAAATCCTACAATATCTTTTATCCCATGAATTATGTAATTTATGTGTATTATGAAAATTATTACCTTATTTTATACATTGAGATATTAGTGGAACGTCAGGATGAACTCATTTTCCTATCACTCCATCAACATTACTCATCATATTTCCCCTTCAGGTACATATATTATTCCCCCCTTCCGCACTTATAAAATATTTTTTTATTCCATTTAATCATATTATTTGGTATTCTTACCACATTTTGGATAAATATGAAAATAAATATTTACTCATTCATAATATTTTCCACATAAAATTCCATGATATTCTGTCATTTAATCATTGGTTTTATAGAAAATTATTATATAATTAAAAAGATAATAATAATTTATGATAGGTTTTTTTGAATAATCAAGTGATTTCTCTTTCTAGATCTTATCATGTTATGTTTTTAATTATAAAAATCAAAACATTATCCATGGAATGAATTTTCAAATTTTTTACTATAATATTAATCCAAAAATAAAACCAAATGAGTAAACATGGATCATTAAATGTTATAATTATCATGGAATTTTCTTAAATAGACTCTACAAACACATCCAAGAAATGTATTATTCTATGGATCTATCCCATTAGCCTTGAATACAACATAATTTATTATTAGTTCAAACTAAGTATATATAGGTTTCATTTTCATATATAATATATACTAAATAAAAAAACATATTATGTCATTATTAATTGATGTATGTGTGAATGTGATTGCCAGAAGAATATCACCAAAGAGTGTCACACTAGGTTTATTGTTTAACATATTTTTCATTAATCTAATAATGATTATGTTAATATCCAATATAACCAATTGGGGTTACATCCAATAAGTACATCTACGAAATATTATATATCCACTAGAAATATCTCGATAGTGATTCAATTTCCAGAAAAAAAACACCCAATATGAATATTTTCTATTATTTAAAGATGTTATCAAAATCATAGACTTATACATTGGGTTTTCATAAAATAATTATGTAGTCCCAATCCCCTAATATTAATTGAATAGTGGTTGAAAATAACTAAAGAGTTTTTTGATACCAACAATGGTGACTCATGGTAATCATATATTTACTTTTATCAATTAAATATGTTAATCATTTCAAGTTATAAATAATCTCTCATTATAATAACACAAATATTTTTGGTCCATATGGACTTGGTACATATGTACATTATTTTAATTTACTTGTAAAAATTCTTCTGTAATTGTTTATGGTCTTGGATCCAAGTGGATAGACAGTATTAATGTTTTCTAATATCTATGTTCTATTAGGTTGCGTGGTAGATGTTTGGAGAAGTATGGTTAAGAAAAAGATGGAAGGAGAGGATTACGTATTTTGTAACAACATTACATGATGTGAATCCTGTTTCACTAGTTGTCTAGGAATGATTTATAATTTGAAGACTATTACACAGTGTTGAAGAGGTATTCACAACCTAAAATGTTTCAGGTTTTGAAATGTAAAATAAAGAATTGTGGTGATATTTGTTTTGAAATAACTCTACCACAAGGAATTACATGATGTGAAATGGGATTACACCTTATGTAATCCCCTAAAAATTTTTATTTTATGTGTTTTTTTAGTCACTTAGGTTCGGTCAATCCTATAGCTCTAGTGTCTCTCCCTCGACTCCAAGTGACCTGACGGACCTATCTTTAGTTTTATAGGTTTTCCATCATCTTTGAATGATCCCTTGGTCCCTCCTTCGACCAATACTGATCCTTCTTCCATATATGTTATGGTATACTTCTATTATTATAGTTTCATCAATTATTTTCTTCTTGTTTCTCTCAGCCATATGATGGAATGTGATCTATCTGTTTCCAATTGTGTTTTTCATGGGGGAGGTTGGTGTGGTTTTTCTATGGCATCCTAAGGTGGATGCGGTTGTTTTGAGACATGTTATTAGGATCTGTAAATTTGATCTATTCATGTGTGAAGAACTCCAATGACGATTTGATTTAGGGGATTCGATTCTTGTCTATTTAAACATGTGTAATAATAGAGCAATCATGGTTGTCACTTTTTATTAGAATTAAGTTGACCTATTAGTTATATGAACCAGATTAATGAAATATTTATTTATTTTATATTGCTTCATTATAAAATTCTAAATGGGTTCCCTCTTTACTATCTAGATATTTTTATATCAATGATTTTATAGAATTATCATGTTTCTCTTTATGGAAATTGGTAAATATTTAATCCCATAATTAATTGATAAATAGTTTTCTAATAGATAAAGAGAAATTTTTATAGAATCTGGTTTTTGTTGCAATGTGATGTTAATCAAATAGATTCAAGTTATAATGTTTAAAAAAACTGGGATAAATTAGAAGCATGTTGATAATTTTTAATAAAAGACTAATCGACTTGATAAATTAAATATTTCATTAATATGGTGATAGATCGAGTTAGCTATGTTGTTAATGTTTCCCATATTTGTAACATATGAATAATAAATTTTTTAATTCATGAGAGAATAATTACCAATTGCGTGATAATGTTAATGTCTTTTTTTGTGTGCATGAGATTCGCTCATTCTTGTAAAGGCTGAGTTCCTTGATCATGGGAGCCATGAGATCGCACTACGTGTGAATGTTGGATGCCTTGTTTTAGGAGATAGAGCCTGTTACTATTGGTAACTACTATGGGTGCTGTGTTATGGATACCAGACTTCTAGTTATGGGTGCAGGGAGGCCCAGATGTAATGTGAGCATGGAATGACTGTTCCTGTAGGGCTATTGTGGTAGTCTGGGATAGGGAGGCCAGATTTTTGTTGTATTAGTTGATGAATAATATGGATTGATTTATTTGATTATGCATGTGGGAGTTGGGAAGGACACTGGAGAGGATGGAATGGGTTGATGCTAGATATTCCCATTGATGTGAACATTGTTTCTGTTGAACTATTTATTTTTTTATCGGAATTACATTTCCTAGTTGTTAAATAATATGTTATTACTTAACCACCTTCCAAAATAGGTAATTTTGTGCGAGTAATGCCACATGCCTTTTATTTTTATCTTCTAGAGAATGAATGGGCCTATGCTTCTACTATTGGTGGAAAATAATCAATGGGTTGATCAACACCTCACTATGTTGATATCATTATGTTATGTATCATAGAATGAATTTTTATAATTCCTAGAAATATGGAAAACAAGAATTTTTTTAAATAAATTATTAAATCATTTTTAACCTATGAGGTTGGTGCTTGATGGGATGCAATGTCGAGGTTGTGATTCTGAGAATCTATGGACTCAGTTTCGGCAATGCCTGTAGAGCATGGATATTGGTTGAAATATTAATTGATTATGATGTAGAGAAATCAAAATGGTTAAATAATTTTTATGTAATTAATATCAAATAATTGAATCTGATTATAATAAGATAATGTAGATTATTGTATCTCTTTATATAATTATGTGCTAATTGGATATCTAGTGTTAGCTATGGAAATCATGAGTCCAAGAGATGTAAGATGTAGCTGAATCTATGAGTATGTACTTACCATAGTTTGGTTGTGAGTAATATTATTTCATATAGGTTTTTTGTTTATATATGTTATCCCATCCTGTCATTTAGGGCAACTGATAGCCCGATGATTTAGAGCCCTTGGGGGTGTTTTACCTAACATTCCCTGGAGATAATGAATTCTTGACTACCCAGTTCTTCCCCACTATATTTTCTTGGTAGTAAACTATGATGGTGTGAAAAATGGTTAGTTTCCCGCACATATGTTTATAGAGGGTTGTAATGTCTTATTATTTTTTCAAACACATGTATTCATGATATTGTTTCCTACTGTCTCATATATGTATCATGTGTGTAGATTGTAAAGTATTATGGATCATTACTTGGTGTCTGGGTGGTAATGGATAAAGGTATAATATATATGATACACACTATGCGAGAAATGGTGGCTCCCAAAAACTACTTGGTTACATTTTTTGGGTGGTTGAGGTGGTGTGTTGCACAAGGTGCATGTTATAGTGCATCTTCCATGTGTCTATAGGAATGAAATTTTGGAGATATATGCTTAGGATGTGCGACATTATGGAAAAGAAACAACCCATTGGTGATTTGGTATTAACGTACCATTGAGATTAATTATTATATTATATACTCTTTTATGCGATTTGTGAGAGTATCCATAGTGAGGCTGTGAGCATAGTATACCTGTTTTGGTGACGAGTTAGTTTCAAAATATGTTCATTATGCCTTATCATGATTTCATTAATTTCCCATGAGAGTCTCAAGGGTGGATCCTAATTTTTATACTATTATTCCCACCATAAATATATATAAACATGTTAATTGGTTAGTTAGAGCCGGTTGGATATCTTGCTAGTTACTACAAGCTGAGTGTTTGAAGAGAACAGTTTGAGATTGGTGGTAAATGTCATTTTATATCCCTTGGGTACATGTCATTTCCATTTTATCTATAGTAGCATTCCATGAAATTACATATGTGTACATGGGGTTTATTTTATATTTTAGTCTTATAAGAAGTTGGATCGTGTATGTCTTGTCTGCGACTTTCAAATGTGTCCTCATAGAGGGTAATGCCTCTCATTTGTGGGCCTACTATACCATCAGTTCTAGTCTCCATCAAGAGGCCTAATGTGGGCCTGGCATATGAGTCATTATTTATCTTGTCACATTGTTGTCCCAAGAGTGGTACAGTTTGTGGGGAGGGGGTCATGACATCGTGGAATCAGAGCCAGGTTAAGGGATAATATGATGGTTGGATTTAGACATAGGTGATGTAACTTGGTTAGTAGGGCAATGATTTCAGTCAAATTTAGCAAGTTCTATAAACATTTGTTATGGGATAATACATAGGTATTTAGGACCCCTTTGATTTGATGCCTAAACCTTAATGTTTATTGTGGCTACCAAACATGGTGATAATTGTTGGAGGGTAGATACTAAGGAGAGGCCAATTCATTATAATTCATTGCATCTATGTTTGTATGGGTATATCATGGGATAGGTTATCCAAAAATTAATAAAATAAAACAACTTATTAATGATATGGTCTTAGGTATTCCAGGTTTAGATGATCTAAATGTCTATTCTTTTACAAGTGTGAATTTATGTCAATATTCTCAATAGGTTAGCATGGAAGATGTTCATTATTTTGCGCCATCAGATTTCTACCGAGTATAGTTTGACAAAGATGGAACTTGGAGGAGGACACTCTGTGGGGTTTAGTGGTAGAGTTAGTAGACGTATGAGGTATTTGATTCAGATAGTGTCATGAAAGGCTGGTTGGAGGAGGTGGGGAAATTTTTTAGTTTTATCCATGATCGAAAGGATAACTCTGTATTATTGGTTGTGGTGATGCGGAATGTGGAAGAAAGTTAGTGGTATTTCTTGTTCCTTTGGTATTGGGAGGAGTCGACAGTCTCATGGAGAATTTCTAAAAGTAGTTTAGAGAAGAGATTCTTTCTTTGATGATAAATGTGTCCAGTATCCTCGAGCTTTATACCCTTATATTTTTATGTTATGGTGTGATAGATTTTGAAAACCTTTTTAAGAAACTTTTGAGAAATTCTTAGGACCTATTTAAAGATTAGGTGGCCTGGTCGAGTCATTTTGAGGAGGCTTCTCATCCATAAATCTTGCACCATGTCACCTCGTTTATGATAAAGACATATCTTTAGGTGTTATCATGGGAAGAATTCATCAATAGGATGTTATCAAGGACAATATTATCATGAGAGGGTAATATTTAGGATTCCAAAAGATATATTGTTATTGTTTGGGGAACCCTGCATTTATGGAAAATGATTTTCCACTACGCTATGGGTAATTCCCTACCCTCATCATATCATTTCTCTACGGGAAGCGTCTCTCTGGAATATACTAAGGGATCATGTTCCTGTTTTTCTTGTGGTGGATGAGGTCATTAGTTGAGAGAGTCCCTGACCATTCGATCAGACAACATGAATCTTGTGTTTCTCTTAAATATCCTCTATTAGGGCAGTTCTAGAAGAGGTGGAAGCAGTATGCTTCACCAAATTTGGAACGGTAGAGTGCAGGTGGGGTGGGTAGAGGATATCCAACATATGCTCTACATCCTCGAATAGAAAATCATAACCATGATGGTGGTCATAAAAAGTGTTAGAAAGGTCGTGGAACATGTTATGTCCAGCTTTAGGCATTAGCGTTGCTACTACTTGGTGAGATTAATGCATTCAAGGTATAATTTTATTATTCGTTACATGGATCCATCCCTTGTTAGATTTTGGAATGAAACACTCCATCATATATCCTTCCACTATCCGTGCTTCGGGACATGATGTAGAGAGGCTTCCATTGCCATTGGCATTGAATACCCTAGATGGAGTTCAACTTGAATTTATTGAAGTATGTATAAACATTGAGATAGTGATGGGGTAGCACCACTCATGGATAGATTTCCTATGATTATAGATACATCCATATGTTGTCATCTTTGGAATGGATTGGTTGTATCATGTGTATGCTATTATTGTTTTATTTAAGAGGATGGTGGGGTTCATCGATGGAGAGGGAGTTCCATGGGTGTTTGTTGGTGATTGGGTCCCTTAGATGGATTATAGGTGTGTTTCATAGTTGTCATACATGATGGCTGAGATAATGTTGAGTATGTTGGTGGTTTAGTAGTGGACATTTCCTAGGTTTGTTGAAGAGTACCTCAAAGTATTTTCAGAAGAGGTTGTGGAATTACCCCCTCGACGATATATTGAGTTCGGGATTGATCTAAAGACAGGTGAGTCTATTATCTAAATGTCGTTATGTATTATGGAACTATATACATTGTGGGATTAGCATATACAACTTGATGGACTGTTACTGTGTATTATATTTTGGTTGAGTGTGTCACTATGCGGTGGACCTGTTTTATTTCTAAAGAAGGTGGATGTTTGTTTGTGGTTTTGTATTGATTATCATTTCTGGAACCAAGTGACATTGATGAACCTCTATCATATTTAACAAATTTTTTTATTTTTTGATCAACTAGAATATTATAGTCAGTTATCAAAGATCTATTTTTGTTTATGATATCATCAGATGCTTGCGATGGATGAGGATATCCTGAAGATTTCCATCTATTGTTTTACTGGGCATTTTTATTACATTTTGTTGTCATTAGGTGTGGTTAATTCTCCATAACTTTCATAGTGTTGATGAACGATGAGTTTCATGTGTTCTTGAATAATTTTTTAGTGGTTGTAATTAACTTCATTCATGTATACTCCACGTTTGAGGAGCATCATGCAGAGCATCTTCATGCAGTTTTTGGAGATCTTCGTCAACAAATTCTATTTCGGAACTTGTGGACTTGTATGTTTTTGAATCAAGAGGTCTGTTTCATAAGAATTTTCATATCCAAGTAGGGTGTAGATGAAAATCTGTAAAATATATAATTAGTTGTGTCATGGGAATCTCCAAGATTGTTGATGATGTGTAATGTTTAATTTGTCTTCCAAGCACTTAAAAGAGGTTCATAGCCAATTTCCCTTGAGTTGTGACTCATTTAACAACTCTGACTATAATGGATCAAGCTTTTGTGTGGAAAAATATGTGTCAGGTAAAATTCATGTATATAAAAGAGATGTTGGTTAGTGCTCGTTCTCTTTTTGGACCATCAAACACAGTTTAGTTTGTGGTTATCTATGAAACTTCGAGTATCACGTTATGTTGTTTTTTGATAGAGTAGAGACCATTTGTTTCTTATGTTTCTCTCAAGATAATTCCCCAAGAGTGTTACTATGCCCCCACAATATACAGTTAGATGTAGTGGATTTCTCCATGATTTTTTGGAGACAATACCTCATTGGAGAAAGCATTGAGTTATTCACCATTCTTAAAATCATGTGGTATGTTTTCTCACATTTCGCCAAAAACATGCGAGGGCATCAGTGGATAGAGATATTATGAGATTAAGACTTCAAAATTATAAATAAACATGGAACATGAAATGTTGTAGCTGTTGTGTTTAGGAGGAATTCATATAGGGATCTATTGAGAGAATTAGGTAATTTCTCGAGGGTGATGGAAGATAAATAATGCATTAAATTTCGAAATTGGAGAAGATGGTGGAATATGTTGTTTTTTTCTGATAATGGGGCATTCATCTATAGTGTAATATGTATAAGAGACTCATTTTGTAGATAATTTGGTGGAGGTCTAGAGAGAACTAGGTTTTTTTGGAAACTATACTGTTGATTGGTTTGAGTATTAAAAAAAGAGGGTTAATTTTTGGGATGGAATTTCATTCCTTTGGAGATTCATAAGTTAGTTTTCATAGAGTTCCATATTTCACCCATCATACAAAATCCTAGAATGACAATGTTTTAATTATCAATGATAGACCAATTTTTGTGCCTAGTTTGAAGCACAATGTTTGAGATATTGAGGCCCGATGTTTGGTTATCCAAAATGTGAAGGCAAATCATCTGGCACCCTGTGGTTTTCTCCAACAATTAGATGTCCCTAATTAGAAGTAGAAGTACATTATGATGCGACTTTGGTACTAGTTTCCCTCAACCATAGGGATGATATAATTCTATATTGGTGGGAGTGGTCCATTTGATCAACTCATCCCACTTCATAACAATCAATGAGATGAACACAGTGAAGGTTCTATCGAGGAATTATCATGATGGGGTAGTGAGACTCCATTGAGTTCCAAGAATGATCATTTATGATTAAGATCTTCATTAAAACTCCATAGTGTGGTGAGATCCCAAGCATGATTTTGATTTTAAAATATGATTTATTACTTCTTTTCAAGTGTATACGTATGGTTTGAGAGAATAGAACATCTATAGTAATGAAGACATGCTTCATTATTTTCTATTGGATTTAGGAGGATCGTGGGTGATGAACTGTCATTTGGTAGAGTTCCCTTATATGAATTTTGTCACTCCACCATTTAGGTGGAATGTTTTGAAGCATTGTATGACCATTATTTCCATTCTACATTGTGTTGGAGTTTGGTTACAGGGTGATCAATTCAAGTGCCATAACTAGAACAGAATATGTCAATGATGGTTCATGTGATACATAATTGGACCAAGAAAGTGAAGGATCATGACAAGTATAATGTTGACCATAGTAGGAGACCTTTTCAGTGTGGCATTGGGGATCATTTTTCTTTAATGTGAATCTGTGTCATGGGTAGTGATGGTTTGTCCATGGGAGTAAGAATTCTCCCTGGTGTTTTGGGATTTTGGAGTTGAGGGATCCAGATTTAGCCATGGATTATTAGGAAGTACTTACCAAATAGAAGATCCAGATACACGTTATCTTCTATGTGTTCCATATCTATTGTTATCTTTATGATGACTCTCATTCCATTGATTAGGGTGAGATTGATTTGGATGATGATGCGACCTTTGAGGAGTTTCATATAGTGATCCAGAACAAAAATAAGAGGGTGTGGAAAATGCATTATGTCTACTAGGAATTTGACTTATAGTGGCAGGGTAGTGTGTATGAGAGTACATTGGAACGTGAGTCATATATACGTGCTCAGTGCCCCAATCTGTTTGATGTTTATCTCATCCCATATAACGTTTTTCCTGTGGTGTTGGTGGACCCTTTCTATTATGATATTGATTTCTATTTTTTCCTTTTCCTGATTTGATAAATGTTGATGGGTGTCTCTCATGGGATAATATTTTGAATCATGTTTTTGTGGTTTATTTGTTTTTATATTTTTCTACTAGATAGGAGGTGATATCCCATGGTGGAGACTGAATTGAGAGGTATCTCATGTTGTTTTTGTCCAGATAACCCATTTCTATATCTTCTCATTGTTGGTTTTGGATTCTCTAGGATGATAATATTTTATAGTTATATGATGTAATTTCATATATCTATGCGGATCATCCATTTTTTCTTTTAAAGAACAATTTTATTGGAGGTTAATTGAAATATGTTTATATAATTTCGATAAGTAAAGGGTTGAAGGAGGGGTTTAATCATATTGTAAGATAATTACATGAAGTAAAGAAATGTTTCACATTATTTCCTAGAAACAATCAATATGTGAAGACTTTTATAGAGTGGCAGATTGGGATTCATGGCATGAAATTTATTAGGGTTATAAAAATTAAATAAACTATTGAGGAAAACATTTTTTTAACATGACCTTAATGCATTAGACGACATGAAAGGGAATTACCTGTAATTTAATTCCCTGATGTTGTATGATTTAATTGCTTTTCCAACTGCTCTATTTTTGTTAATCCTACTGCTTCATTGGCTCTCCCTTGACCCCAAGCAACAATATGACCATATATTTAATAATTTGGTGATTCCTTCATCAAGGAATTATCCCCCACACCCTCCTTCGATCCCTAGTGATCTATCTTAAATCTATGGTACGATCTAACTCTGTTAATTTGGTTTCTACGATCTATTTCCTCCAATTTATTGTGAAATTTTATTAGTGAGTGATAGACTTGTTGCTAAATGTGTATTCATGGTGGATGGTGAGTGCAGATTGGTAATTCCATCATCTGGTGGATGTAGTTATTATGGTGGAGTTGATTTTTAACTGTTTCTTTGATTTGTTCTAACGCGATGAACGTCAAAGACCATTTTAGGTAGAGGATTCAATGATTATCAATCTACTTACGTGAAACCGTAGAGTAATAATGATTTATCCCTTTGTATCATAATGAAATTGGTCATGCTATTATATGAACTAGACTAATGAAATTGATCTCAATCATATAGTGTTTCATTATATTATGATAAAAGTAATCATATTGATTTACAAGATAGTGTGATATATTTCATTTTCACGATTTAGCATGTTTGACTTGGTGGAAATTTCTAAAGACTGTAAATATGTAATTAATTAATAATTAATTGGGGAAAATAGATAGATTCATGTTTACTGAAATAGGATTTTATTGTTTCAATTTTATTATAAAAAATTTATACAAGTGTTCTTGTTTAATTGAATTGGTTTAAAAACATGAATCATGTTTATTCTTATTGAAAAAAGAGTAAATGGAATTATTAATTAATGGTTTAATTAATTTTTTGATAGTTTATGATACCATATATTTTTTTGTTACATATATTTGGAACCTATGAATAATGAATTTGTTCATTCATTATGGAATAAGAACTGGTTGTGTGATAAATTTAATTTCGTTCTCAGACATGAGTTTCCAACACTCTTGTAAAGGTTATATTCATTGTGATTTAGAGCCACGAGAGATCATTATGTGTGAAGGTTTTATGCCTTGTTTTAGGGATGAGATCCCATTTTTTATATATTATGATTCTAGTGATGTGCTATGGATTCAAGACTTTTGGTTGGGGGGAAGGGATTTCTAGGTGTGACGTGATCCTAGAATGGCTGACCATGGTGGGTTTTTCTGGATCATGGGGCATAGAGGACAGGTTTTTGTGGTAGTAGTTGAATAATAGAATGGATGGAGTAATCAGTTTATGCATATGGGTGTCTAAAAGGACAATAGAGATGATGGAATGCGATGATGCAAATCTTACTCTATGATGCTAAAGTTGTTACTGTTGAATATGTTGATTGTTTACCTTCTATATTTTCCTCAGTTTTTGTTGAATATGGTTTTGATTACCCTCATTCCAAAAGATCTACTGTATAATGGTGTATGTGACATGATTTCTATGTTTTCCTTCTTGGGGATGGATGGGTCTATGCTCTGACTATTTGTGGAAAAGACGGAACATGTATCTTATCTACTCGCATTTTTTAGCCTCTTGCATTTGGTATCATAAAATGAATTTCTATAAATCATTGTTTTATGGAAAATTTGAATGTTTTTAAATAAATCATTAAATTATTTCAAACCAAAGGGATTTTAGCTTTAGGGGATGAAATATTGATGTTCTAATTAGGAGAAGTCATGGACATTGTTTTCATCTTTCCTGGAGGGGATAGATCTTAGTAGGAATGTTTATAAAACATGATGTGTAAAAATTATTGTTGTTTAAGAATTAATTATCAATAAATGATACTGATATTAAGTGGATAATGTAGACTAATCTATCTCTTTAATGGTTTTTTCTTATAGAATATCAAGTCATAGTAGTGGTAGCTAAGAGTATGAGAGATGTTAGCTATAGTTGAGTCTAAAAATATATGATTCCCATAGTGTGGTTGTGAAATATATTGTCTTTTATAATATTTTTAATTCAATATTATACCACCACCATGAGTGTTAGGGAGACTAACACCCGAAAATTCTGAGTTATGGGGGTTGTTTTCCCCAACATTCCAATGGGATGATGGATGGCTGACTACCCCCTTTGGCCTCAATATCTTCTATAGATAGTTACTTATGCTTGTATGGATGATGGTAATATTTCCCTATATATTGTTATAGATGGGTATAATGTCTTCTAGTTATTTAAAAAACATTTATTCCCGATATAGTTTTGTATGAAATACTATAGGTATGAAATGAATAGGATGGGATGGCTTATGGATCTTACTCAGATTATGGGATGTAATGGATTGAGGTATAATTCATAATATATTATACATGTTTTTTGAGTTGTGGTGGATCCACGAAACAACCTTCTTACATTTTGTTGTGTGGTTGTGGTTATGAGTAGTATGAGGTGCAGGCTATGGTGCTACACCAAGGTGTTTTCCAGAAAGCGTTTTTGGAGATTGAGTCTTAGGACTTGAATTTTTTAGGCAAGGTGGAAAACCAGTGGGGATGTGGTAGTGGGGTACCAATTAAATTCATTTTTATATATTACACACTAGTAAGAGATACATTGTGAGAGTATTAATGGTATGTCTTTGAATATATTATACCTATTTAGGTAATGAGTTATATTCACCATTTGTTCAATGTATATTAGCATTGGATATTTACATCTACATGAGAGGCTCTAGTGAGGATCCTACAGGGTAAACGGTTATATACACCCTACCTATATATACAATGTTTTGGGGGTTAATTGGGGAAGTATGGAGATCTATTTGTTTAATATTATCTTAGAGTTTTGTAAGGGATTTCCATGCTTTTTGGCCATCCTTGTTTTACAATATTTTGGTACTTGTAGATTCCTTTTTTAGTTTTAGTAGTATTTCATGACATTAATTTCATGTAATTTGGTTTTCATTTATATTGTATTATCATTATGAATTGGTTGCTTTATGTCTTATCTATATCTTTCACATGTGTTCTCATAGTGGGTAATGACTTCCATCAGGGTGTTTACTATACCCACATTGAGAATTTCCAGGTCGTGGACTACTAGAGGTGGGACTTAGGGGTCATTATCTCCCTTCTGACAATGTCTATCCTGGAATGGTATAGTTTGTGGGGAGGGGCTCATCAAAAAATAAGACACACTCAATTGTTTCCCGGACTTCTCATAAACTATACTTATCTTAATAACATGTGGAATGAAATCATAAGAACTATGTCATATTAAACACTTAATTATTGAAAATTTAATCAATTTTTCATCATGAGTTTGACTGTAATAATCAAAGAAAATATGACAATGAAATAAATATTTTATAAAAAATACAATTTAATGTAAATTATGCACAATAAATCACTATACTTGTGTGGGTAATCTCAATTCAACATATTAATTCCATATGAAAATATTGTGATTCAGTAAATAATGAACATAATCCATTTTTATACATCTATGCCTTTGGAATTTAAATGTAGAATGATAATGTTACAATGTATGAAAATATCACTAGAACCAGCATAGGAATATCAAAACACCCCTGTGAAAAATCCATGTATGTTCTCTGTTTATATTGTGAACAAATTCAAGAATGTATAGCCATTATGTTTTGTATATATCAATTAACTTAAAAAAATTTATTGTTATTGAATCCATGTGTGTTGATGCTTTATAATATCATGAGATATAAAATAGCATTCAATAAAATAGATAATGATATATTTCCCCAAAATTAATCATCAATACATAAGTTTTCCACCTAAAATAAATAATTCCACTTATCATAAGGAACCCATTGAAAAATAGGTGCTTTGTAACATTTTCAAATAGTTTCATATAAAATCTCTTTAAAACTATATCAAAAAATATGTTAAATTGGTTCACCAAAAATGAATATTTTATAATTAAATTTAAAGGGTACGCGAGGAAAAAAAATATAAGTTCAAGATATCATAGTGATAAAGGGGAAAATGGGAGGAAACTCCAAAATGTGATTTTTGTAATAATATTATAATTTTCATAATATAAAAAGATAATGTTCATGTGGAAAATTTTTTTTTAAAAGGATAAGATAATATTCATGATAAATTTTAATTTTAAAATCAATATTCAATAATGAAGCATTGGAAATGACATAATGATTTGTGAAAATAAATTATGATTCGATCATTTAAAGAACATTACAGAAGTGGGAAAAATAGTGCAATATTTTTTAAAAATATACTTATTTAATCCTATATTGAAAATGGTGTTAATCCAATAATTTGAAAATATGTAAATATAAAATGGAGTATTTCAGAAAATATAACTTTTTTAAAATTATATATAATATATGTGATCATTCATAAGATATGTTATGATAGATATATAAAAAATAACATATTAGTATATGATGCATATTATTCAAAATGTTATATTCTTTTACAGTTAGAGTAATCTATAAAATTTATTCCATTGGAAAAAAGGAAAAACTAAATATTATATCATCATTTAACTATATAAAACCATAATTTAAAATCATAGTCAAAATAAATCATTTTGAACATAAAAAAACAATGGATCCAACAAAAACATCCTAAAAATATTATAAAAATTGAATCAATATGGTTGGAAGGATGTATTAATGAATGGAAAAGTAATTCCATGTAATAAGAAATTTATATTAACAAAAGTATTTTATGTCTTTTAATGTATACCATAAAAATATAAAAATTATATCAACATGAAAACAATCACCAATTAATGAAATTTGAGACAAATCCCGTAACAAACATCATATATTCTATGTAAGAATAATTTTAAAATACATTCATATGAAATCAATTAAAATACAAATAAACAAGAATATGACCTAATATATAAATTTTTAATAGTTGACACAATATTAAATAAGAATGTTTTTGTGTAATAATTATAACTCAAGGAAATAATATTGAGTTCAAAAAAATAATTTTATCCTGACTTCATAAAATGTCCTCTGGCATTCTGTATTAAAAAAAACTATCTTAATAACATATTTAAGAACCTTATAAATATATATATCCATTTACACTCACTCAATCTAATTATCATTTATTCATTTAGTAGTTCTTTATTGTTATTTTATCATCACATGCTTGTAATTATTACTTCTTTTGACAGGTTATTCAATGTCAATGATGTTCAATAGAAATTAATATAATGTTCATAATTGAAATTTTCTTACATAAAAATACGAATTGTTTTTAAATTATATGTTATTTTCTTATTCCATTCTACACAGGTTTTAGTAATGATTCTTTAGGATGAAATTAATGTTGTGCTTGTATTAGTATTTATATAATAAATAATGGTTGTATATTATTAATAATGTAAATTTTAATATAGAATTTAAATAACTGTAAAGAAAATATTTTTATAATTTCACAATATTCTAGTATTATTTTTTAAATTTATATTGACACATGTGATATGAATTTAAATGGTTTTCATGAATCTGTTTAAAAAAATAAAAAAATCTATAATTTATATATGATTATTGTAAAGAATGTGATTTTTATTGAATTATATACTTAATAATGGTGTATAATTATTTATTTAATTTTTTGTATCTGTGTCTAATATATCATAAAAATGGGAACAAATTATATATTATAATAAAAATATGTTTCACTATTGTTGTGTTTATTTTATTTTCACCCTGGAGAATTTCTCAGTTCCAAAAAGTAGATAGAAGATAAGATGTTTATTAAATTTTATGAATCTTAATAGTGTAATTATTATACTCTATTTTCATTAAACAAAACCAATTAACTCTCCATTATTTCACATTAACATGAATGAATCATATATATATATATATTTTAAAATGTAGTACTCACATATCACAATCAACATTTTCATTATTTTAATGGATGGGAGGAAGGATTAAAATAATTATCCCATAAAAATAATATCATTAATGTGTGAATTTTATACCAATATAATTATATTCAAATAAGATTATAAGATTCATATAATTTCTAAAAATATATATAAGAAAACAAATGATCATAAGTGTATTTTAGAATTTTACCTTAATCAATTTAACATAATAATTATAAATTGCATTTAAACATTGAGAGGTGGTTTTTTAGAATAGAAAAACCTATATGAGGCTTCTAAGAATTATTTTGTGTCATTTTGGATGACATTGTCATAAAATACGAGGTCTCAGGTTTCATGATATGTAGACTGTTGTTGGATTCATATATATGGGAGATGAGTAGAATTTTTACAATAATATAAAATGATATATAAATTTTCGAAGATCATGTGGCAACAATAGTGTCTTGTAATAGAGTTATACATGGAGTAAGGTAAAGACTAAATGAACCATACATTCAAAAATAGAATTTCAACATGATGTTAGGGTATTTAGCCTCAGACTTTTTACTTCTACCATAAAACATGTTTTATTCCATTATTAGATTATATTTATAACTAAAGAAATAAAAATACAATTATTATATTATATTTATATTATTATTATAAATATTATAAAATTTATAAAATTACGGTTGTAATAGTGTGAAATTTAGATTCTAAATTAATAACTTTTTGATGCATCAAAATTTTGTTAGATAATTATTACTCTAGGATCCTATATATATAATATAGGATTTTAAATTAAAAAATATATAATTTAAAATATTATTTTAATTAATAAAAAACATATGATTATTAAAAAGTTTTAATAATATTCTAAACCACAATTATATCATAATGAAATTATTCTTATCATGTTATTTCTTAATTAAATATTTTATAAGATTATTTATAAAATAATCATTTCAAGATAAATATAAAAAAAATCATCTAATGATTTTATCGATATTATAATTCCCAAAAATGAGATGAATTTTTAAAATAAAAAATGTAAAATATCAGATTTCTGATTTCTGATTTGAAATTAAATGATACCCTATTTTAAAATGAAAATGATGTTTTTTACATTAACAATTGTAAATCAAACATCATTGTAATTATTATTGAAATTTGTATCAATATTTTTATAAAATATTTATTTTATCAGCACTAAAGAATGATATATTTAGTTTATTAAAAAAATATAGTTACCATGAAGTTTATGTTTCATTAAATTTTTTACAGCCATAAAGTTCTCTTGTTTGTTAATAGGACTAATTGAATAGTATCAGTGATCTAATTTTATAATTGAAATTTATTTCCCTTTATAAGTCAAAATATGGAAGATATTTATAATGAAATAGTATATAAAAAATGTATTACTTATATAAATACATGTTTATATGAACAAAATTTCTATTTACATAAAATATCATCATTTTGTTATATGACAGAATCATATGATAAGATATATTGGATGACATAGGTGGTGATTCCACAAGAACTAATGTCCTCAAAATATCAATGACCTTGATCATATATTGTAAATGATATCTCTCATACAATAATTGTTTTATTTTATATTGGGAATTTTCTATTGAAACCCCAATGGAAAATACCACATTTACAATCATAGAAAAATGATATTCATAATGTGGAATCACACTAATTTATGACATTACAACGAAATTTCTATTTATGTTTTATATTTTTGTTAAATCTAATTATATCAAAAAAATTAACGACTTTATTATAAAATTAAAATATACAAAATATATTCCATTTTATCATGGTTTAATATTATTTTTCTGTATCATGTGAATAATTTTATTAATCATTCTTTTTATTATAATTAGAAATTTTTACTAAAATATTAGTCTATTACAATATCAATTTCACACGAAATGATTTGTTCTAATGGAATTAGAAATTAAATTTTGGGGGATAAAAAATTTTCACAATGTGGATTATAGAGAAAATTACACATGGATCTATATGGTAAAATCAAATATCATGAATTTATTCCAAGTGGTCATTGGAGGTTAGAGACGTTATATCACATCGTTTAAAGATACGAATATTCCTAGGTAAAAATTGATAATGAATTTCTTGAAAAATGGTAGTTAAAAAATAAGTATTCATTATTTTATATTAAAAAGGTAAAAGGAGATTATATATTAATCTATTAGAATAAATTTATTAGAAAATATTACTAATTAGATACAATTTTATGATGTTTTGAAGTAGGAATCCAATGTTAGTAATGAAACTGTAGTTAAAAAATCGAAATATATGATAAAAAGTGACTGAATGAAAAGATATATATAAATAATATATTGAATAACACATTTTAATTTTTCAATAAATGTTTGAGAAGTGTAATTCATCAATACATTTTAATTAAATAGTAATAAATAAATTGAAAATAAAAACAATTTTTTCTGTTTTGTTATGAAATGCTTCTTGTAATAATTTTTCAAAAAAGTAATTGGTTAATTAAATTGATAACAGTTTATGGTTATTATCATATAGGAAATACAGGGTTGGAAGGAAAAAATAAGGACTTATGAAAAATGATGAAACATTTTAACAAATATACTAGTTTATGAATTTAGAATGGTATAAAATAATGATTTCATTAATAATGATTGATGGGTATTTGAGAGGTATGCAGATATATAATGATTGATAATGGATGAAGTGGTATAAAGATGTATAAAATTTATATAATTTGATTTAAATGAAAATTAATAGAACAATACATCATATTTTTGATATGTGATGTAACATCCAATGATTTTATTAATGAAACACATTGTTCGATAGTGTCGATGATACACATCATAGAGTTTAATACGAATAAATAAATATTATTATTTAAATGCATGCATTTTATAGAAGCTCTTATAGTGACTGGTATGAATAGTCTTAAAATAATTATTATGATATGGCATATGCGTGTTTATATAATAAATTATACGGTGAAAATTTAATAATAAATAAGATAATACCCTTGTAAAAACAAAATAGTTTTTTTTCAAAAAAACAATTTAAATGGGAATACATGTGTTAACAAAATAATAAAATAAATATTGATGGATTATATTAATGAAATATATGTTCAATATATTGTTTAAAATTAATATAATCTGTTTTTTAGATATTATATAATAATTAATCAAGTTTTACACATAAATACAAATATTTCTCTGAAGAGAAGTTATAAATTCTTTTGATGGCACAATTGTTTTAAAATTAATTTTTGTAAATTTTATAATTTTTTTTAAAAAACTATATCCTTATATTTATGTATAATATAAAAACTCTTTTATGGTGAATGTTTTGAATCATTTGGATTTGTAGCATGTTTTGATGAATATAAAACAAGACTTCATTTTAATTGAAAACAAATTTTTTTGTTAAATAATTAGTAATGTTCAATTAATTTTTTTGCATTTAAAATATAAATAGATAATTTTTTATCATTTAATCTAATATATTTCATTTTTATATATTTCACATTGAATATGTATATAAAAAAAATCAATTCTATTGAACTTTTACACTTCAATAACTTGTGTTGTCGTTCCATCAATGAAACATATTTTAATTTAATTTAAACCAATTATGTGTTTTGATTTTTTTTAAATGGATAGAATATTTGAAATAATATGAAACAATTTCCGTGAATCGTTTTAACTCTTTGGAATATAGTAATAATTAGTAGAGTAATTTTTTCATTAAAAATTTTAAGGGTGAATTAGTTAATTACAAGTAAATATATTACTATAAATTTTATAAAATCACCATAAAACATGTCTCAGTATTATTGGAGAAGTTATTTTGAACCCAAAAAACCATTGTTTCTATGATAGGAGAACATTGATCCACTTGTATAAATTAATGTGCTTTATAGTATTTTATTCAATGCAATGTGAAAATTTTCATTCTTTGGGTTTTATCAAATGATTTTATTTAAGATGTTGTTATATAAAAGACATATTAGAAAATGTATAATATTTTGAAGGGTAAAATATTTGCATTTATCATTTTATTACATTTCTAATTTTTTTAACATATAATTAAATTCATGGATAGCATAATAATGGTAAATTAATTTTTTAATTAATGGATTATCAATTAAATGTTATTTTTATTATTAAAATAAATATAATTTTATATAATAAATGACATCCTAGTTTTTTAACGATTAACATGAAATGTTAGTGGTGATTGAAAATATATTTTTCAAATATATAATGCTTTCAAATTTTTTTTAAAAAATAATACATGAATATTTATTATAAATTTACATAATTGAAATATTAAAATAAATGATAATTTTTCAAATGATATAAAAATACAAATAAATATACAATTCTAGAGACATATTTAAATAAGGTTTAAAATTATATTAATGATACATTTTTGACAGTTTTTTTACATTATATTTAAAAAAAATTACCCTTAATGAGTAAAAACACATGTTGTCATTGTATGGATTAAATAGGTTAAATAAGAGTTAAAAATGATAACGAATAAATTTTAGTTAACACTTTTATTTTTCATTTAATGAATTTATTTTGACCCAAACTCTTATTATATTTAAAAGAAATAATTTTGAGAAATTTTTAATAAAATATTATTTTATATTACCCTAATATTTTGAAGAAATCTAATAGTTCCCCTCCCCTCTATTATAAATGGTAACATCTTCTCCTATTCACACAACACTTCAAAAAATATGCTCATCATTAAATATCTCCCCAAATAACTTCCATGTACCCCTCCACACATTATAATGATATTATATTAGTTTTAACAACTACATTAGTGGTATTACTGTTTTATGAAATGGAAATAGTCCCAAAAAAGACGTGTTGTTTTAATATAGAATTTCGTGTTTCTTTATTTTTCCAATTCCATAAAATCATATTAAACATTGAGGAGATGGTAAATCTAATATCATAAATAAAATAAATTTGTATTACATTTATATCATTAGCTAAATCCATATCCACATCCTTCTATAGGGAAAATAATTAATTGTTCATGTGTACGATAGACAACCACCACATAAACTAATATTATTTCATTTTCCATACCTGTCTCCCAATATGTGTAATAATTATGTAATTATTAATTATAGGTGATAATAATTAGATGTTTTTTTATTATTAAGTACTATTATTTCATATATTATCTTTCCTTTACATGAACATTAAAATGATTACGTCATTATTTCTATTCCGTGAACTATCACATCTACAATGGTATGAGATTCACATTTCATTAAAATGTAACATTGATGATATATATAATATATTTAAAATTTTAATATTATATTAAATATATTATTATCATTCTGGAATGATAATATATTACATAAAATATTTCCAAAATGATCATTGAGAAATGGAAAAGTTACTCATTTTTACGTATGACCTTTCATCTATTTGATTTTAAAATAGTTGATTTTGAATAACCATACATATAGGTAAAACATAAAATTATAAATTATTTATATATTTTATTATTATATCATTAATATTATTCACGAGATTATTTAGTAATGACCACAATGAATATATACATCATATAAATGTCCTTTCCGACTCAAGCATGGAATACCAACATTATGACCGACATGAACTTAAATAATTTAGTAACTTTTATAACATGATTATAAGTGATATAAAATTTATAATGAACATAAAAAATGTTTTTAGGAATGTAAATAATTAAACAATGTTTATTATTCAGGATGATAAATATTGTGAGTGGTGAGCTGGACTCATTTTATGGGACTTCTCATATAGATAAACATTATTTTATATGATTTAATGATATATTTTCATACAATCTATCTTTAATGTACATGTTCATAAAATATTTTTTTATGATTTTTTTAATAATTATATGAATGTTTGAAAATATAATTTTTTTCTTATTTTCAATAAAAATTCAATATAGAATCGTTTTAAATATTTATGTAATGGTAATTAATATTAAACCCATATTTTTAAGATCATTTTTCAATAATTTTTATAAAAGGAAGTGGGAATGATTTTTTAACATATATAGAATTAATAGTTTTTCCCACTTCCATTAAAATTTTATAGTAATGTTTTCTTTATATTTTTTAAATGTTATTTTCGTTGAAAATTATTTCATTATTATAGGTGCAATTTAGATATTTTAAAATCGATATTTGTAGGGAGAGGGTATCTGGAGATCTTAAAGTGTTTTTCTCATTGGATTAAAGGGCTTTTCAAGGAGTTTATTCATATTATACATCATTTTGTATTATTTTTTGAACCCATTATATCTCAATTTATCATTTTTATGCCCCGATATAGATAAATGTATGATTTGTTGAGCCCTATTATTGCTAATTTTATGATAGGTGATCCCCATTGTAGCTCAATAATTAACTGGGTTCTCGGGTGATAGAATAAAACCATATTATTTTCCATTAGTAAGTTTTAATATAATATTGATATGGTAATATTGTCCTATGGCACATGTGTTATTATATATACTTGTTAATGAATTGATTTTAACCGGTTTTCATGTTTTCACTAGAATAATAATTTTATTTCTTAATGTTATTTACATATCGTTTGGTGCTCTTAATTTTTTTTTATAAATTTATTTCACATGGTTTATGTAATATTAGAGGAATATATGATAACAAATGGATATTTTTAATGAATTTTCATAATAAAAAATAAGGATTAATTCTAAATAATATCCCATTTTGAAAAACATGTATAAAAAGTTTATATGTCCTCTATTATTATTGGGGTTTATTTTTTTAGATTTTTATAATAATTATCTAAAACACAACTGTGAAAAGTTCATTAAATGTGAATTCTTGTAAAATAACACTAGAATTTGTAAAATTTAAAGATAGTTCATTATTGTTGGTATCAAAGTATTCTTGAGAAAATATTAGAGTTTATGTTGTTTTCATAAGAGATTTGAATAAAATCTTGGGTTTTTAATATTACGGATGGACATAAGTTGAATTTCAAAAATACTCATTATTCAAGATTTATGTTGTGAAATTTTAAGTTGAATAATGATATATTAAGAGAAATTAATTCTTGAGAAAATTTTGGTATATTATATTTTAATTTGATGAAAAACGAATAGTCATAAATAGAAATCGATGATAACAATATTTAAACCATTTAAATGATTTTCATACATTTATAAAATATTTATTGGTATTCTTTTAATATAGATTTAGAAAAATGACAACATGTATGATGAGTGTAATCATTTCTCATCTAGAACGTCTGTGAGAATCATACCCACAACCATAGGTCGTCAAAGGTACGTCACATACCACTATAATACATGTATTCAAATACAATATCACATTTTATTTTTATTTAAATTATTTGATGAATAAAGGATAATTCAATTTATGGAATATATTGTTAATCTAATGGATAACCTTGTGACTGGAAATTTATTTTTTTATTATTTGATTAATGTAATATGATAAGAAGATCACAATTTTGGGAAGATTATATGATCAATGTGAACATAATAATAAAGTATTTTATTTGAGAAATGATATTTGAATAATAATTTGGAATAAAATAATTTTTATAGGGGACTTATGGTAATTAATATTGTTTTTTGAAATGGTTATAATATCTTGGATATTATGCGATTTAAGAAAATACATTTTATATAAGATGAATTAAGTGTGACTGTTGTTATTTGCAGATAACTATTAACATTGAAAATGGAAAACAATTTGATCAGATCCTTCCGATTTTTTTGTTAAATTTTAGTCTATAGTATTTAATGAATAATTTTGAGGATAATTTTTTCTTTAATGATCTATGTTCGACTTTAGGATTTACTCTTGAATTTTGATATTATTATAGTTTTACATTATATAATGGTTTAATATTTATTGGAAATTATCTTTTAATATCATATCCATTTTGGTTTTCATTGTTGTCTAAATAATGTATGACTATGTAGTTAAACTTCTTTGGATTCTGTTATCTATGTAAGTTGATTCTAATTCGAATTCCTGAATATTCATTTTAAATGCTCATAATTTTAAGAAAAATATTATTTTATGGTTGAATATGAATAATAGATGAATTTATACTTATAATTTATGCATACATATTTATTTTTCTAGTTCATTTTATAAAATAATTCTTGAACTATTTATAAAATATATTAAAATAATAATGTAAACTACATACATTTATTACCAAGAAATTAATGGATTTTTAACCCTTCAATGATTTATGGTTTTGTGATTGTAAAATACTCATGAATATCCTCCCAATCACTCTTCATAAAAAATTTACATTTAATGTTATCCTCTCTATCCATGTTCCATTATATTTAACCCTGTTATATGTAATTTCATCTAACAAATATATTACCCTTTCTTTCGTTTAATGTGGATGTTTTATTCTTCCATTTTCCAATGTGGAATTTCAAAAAGGTATTTTATATATTTTGAACTTGGTTACTAAGGAATACATATTTTTTTATTGAATTGATTAATGTGGGGTATAATTTAACATCCCGTGATTTTAAGAAAGAAACTATTTTCTCAATATCCCACATGATACCACACCATGAGAATAAACAAACATCTAAATAATATGATTTAAATGTTATTGTTATGAAATAGGCATTTTAATGGGATTTATTAATAGTTTAAATAGTATAATGAAAATATGGTTTAATGTTTTTTATAAAATTATTTTTTGGTGACTAATTAATTATAAAGTAAAATAAGACACATTTGAAATGAAGAAAATGTTTATACAAAAACGAATCAAAATGAAGAAAAGTGTGTTTAAAATCCATTGAAATAAATATTATTGGATTATATTAATGAAATTTATCTTCAATTTATATTTTTACATTCATACTATATGTTTTTTGACATGATTTAATAATAAATTCAATTTTATACTAGAAAAAATTGTGTTTTTCTAAATAATAGTTTGACCACCTTTTGATTTAACACTTGTTTTAAACCAAATATTTAATATTTTATAAATTATATTAAATAAAATGAACTATTTTTTATTCTTAATTTATAAATTTACTTTGTTTTAATTTTTCAATTTTTTTTAATAAGTTTAATGTTCAAAAGAATGTTGGAAATACTTATTTTGTAATTTTAAACATATTTTTTTCATTGTAATTTTTTTTTGATAAATAATATTTTGTTGGTATCTAACTATATTTAATTTTATTTTTTATAATGTAATCCAATTTTTTAGATTGGAATAAATTTTCAATTAATTATTGATATAAAAACATTTAAATCAATTGAATTTGTTCACTTTAATAACCTTTTTTCTTATTCGGTAAATGGGATTGGTTTAATTTAATTTTACCCATTTATGTGTATTGAATTTCGAAGAATGGATTCAATATTTGGCATTGTAAGGGATAAAATAAAGTAAAAAATCACATTTATTTGTGGACAACACGAATAAAAATATTAGTAATTTTTTTACTACCACTATTTAGTGTAAATGAAGATATTAAATGTACAAATAATATTATAAATTTTGTAAAATAACCATTAAAAAAGTAATTATTTTATGTGAAGAGTTTTTGTTGACTAAAAAAACCCAAGACCTATTTTATGAGGATTTGGATCCAATTGTATGGATTAATCCATTTATAGTATTTTATTATATGAATATGAACCCTTGTCAAAATGTTGTAATTAACAAGTGAATGATTTTTAATATGGGGTTATATAGTGGATATGTTAGACTATAAATATTAGTTTTCTAACATAAATATTTATCTTTAGAGTGATAATTTATTTTTAATTTTTAGTACTAAAATAAATAAATATACATCTTTTACAATTATGGGGTTATAATTTATTAGTTAATGGTAATATCCTACAAATGTAACTATAAATATTAAATTAATAATAATTTAACATAATTAATGTGATATTGGATTATTATGGATGAAAATTTCTGGTTATTGGTGATTTTTTTAAGATATCATTATTTAATGATATTTTTAAATTTCCATGTAATAAAATGGGTCAAAATTGACGATATTGATATTTTAAAATTTATAGTATTTTTATAAATGAGGTAAAATTTATAAAAATTTATATTTCCAAAAAATTATTGTGTTATTTTGTAAAATATACTCATTTATAAATTTTTGGTTGTTATTTAAATTTATTGTAAAACAATTAACCATGATAGAGTAAAAAAATGTTTTAACCGTAAGAATTAATGTGGTTAATTAAGGGTTAGACAAACATTAAGGATAAAAAATAGTCAAAACACGTCTAATTTTTATTAGATGATTTATTTAAAACCAATGAAATCTTATAATATACATATATAGGTCTAGGACCATTTATAATATTAATATAATTTATATTATTTTAATATTTTGATGACTTCCAAACGTGCCTCTCCCCTCTCATATAAAATAGAACCTCTTCTTCTCATCCCATGACACTACAAACATATTTGGATTATAAAATATATCCCAAACACCTTTATAAATTCCATAATTGTATTATTTATCTCTAATTTTCTTAATAACACCACCCTAAGTGATATGAAGGTGTTAAGAAAATGGTACTATTAAAATAAGAAGTATTGTTTTAATCAATTTTTTTTTAAATTTTCTATTCCCCTATTCACATGAAATAAATTCATATTAAATAATTATTAAATCACTAATTCAATATCATACATATACTGAGATGTTATTATATTAATATTACCTTTTAAATTCATATTCAAAACCATCAAATGTTACTTGAATTAATCATATGTGTGTACAACATGCTACCGCCACCCGGAATGATATAATTCATTTTTTATCATTGTATCTCAAGACTTGAAATAATGATGTTATTAATGTTTATATATAAAATTAATATAATATTTATCATTATTGAATAATCTAATGTTATTTACATCGATTCCTTTTGATTAATGATAAAACTGATATCGTCATTTTTGTATACGTGTGAACTATCAAATCCACTATGTAATGTGATTTTTTTAATCACCAAATAACATGAATAAAATAAATCACTATATTCAAATATCCAATATAAAATTAATCAAATTAATATCATTATTTAAGATAAAATAACTCTTAACTTCATTCCTAAAATGATTATAGAAGGAAATGTTACTCAAGTGTATGTACGATCTACCATCTATATGATTACAACGTAAATCATTTTTCATAACCATACATAATTATTTGATTAATAAGTATGATTTCTGAATAAAATTGATTATTATAACCTTACTATTATTCTAGATATGATAGAGTAATGACCAGTTTTACTATATATATCATATCAATGTCAATTTTCATTAAATTTCAGAAAATCGACAAAATGTTTGACCTAAACATAAATAATTATGTAATTATTATAACATGAATATAACTGATATAAAAGGTATAATAAATATTAAAAAATATACCATGAATCTTGATATTTAACCAATGTTTATTATTTTGGATGATAATAATTGTAAAATGATGCTTATGTCTCATTATAAGGAAATATTTTTGCAAGTAAAAATTATTTTATCTGTTTAATGTTTTACTTAATAAATAATTTTCAATAATGTACAAACATTTTAAATTATATTCTTGAATGTATTAAAATGGAAAGAATTTTTATAAATATAATTTATGTATTTATCTCAGTTTTCGTCAAAATAGAATATTTATATTATTTTAAGAAAGAGTATTTCATTAAAAAATATGTTAATATTTATTTTTGTTGTATTTTATCATAACTAAAAGGGAATGATTTTTCAAAATATACACCATATGTGGTTATTACTATTTTCATAAAACCTCATTAATTTAAGGTTTTTTCTTATAAGTATTTATTTTTCTTTTAATATATAATCATTTCCTTGTTAGATGTGCAGTTTTTATATTTTAAAATGGATCTTTACACGAAAATTGTTAATTTGATACATGAGAGTGTTTTTCTCTTGTGTATGGTAGAGTTTTCATAGATTTTATTCGAGATATGTTCTAGCAACATCATTTATTATGGGATCATTGAATTATAGCTCATGATATGATGTGTTGAGCCCTAGTTTGGGGAAATATATGATGGGATCAACACCGTTATAGCTTAATATATCACAGGTGAACCATATTATAGCTCCATAAGGTATTAGATACACAAAAAATTGGCAGTCAACTATATGGTTATTCAATTTCTAGGGTTAAGTTTATCATTTTTTAGGTATTGATATCAAATGGAAACTATGTCTTTTTTCTTTTCCTAATAATGTGTTTAAAAAAAGGGTATCTTGGGTATTCATGTTTCCAATAGACTAATGATTGAAATTATTTTTTACACTTTCTATGATTTTTTTTCGATGTTTAATAAATTACATTCACAGTTTTTAGGGAATATTTTTGAGAATAATAATATAAATGGGATAATTGAGAAGATTTTTTTTAAATAGAAGTATTTTTTTATTTTAATGAGGTTTTTTCTGAAAAAAATCGATATTGAATATATATATATATATATATATCCAATTTTCTGCTATGGTTTTCATTAGTTATAGTTTCCCTTAATTATATTAACCACTAACCTATAAATATCTTTAAATGTTAATTATATACTAAAAACAATAGAATTTATAATGTTTCAGGTCTGTTCCATAAATGTGATGTAAAATATATATTTGATTTCACACTAATGATGATAATTTTGGTTATTTTTGTTTATTTTGAATTTGGTGTTGTTTTTTTATATTTGTGGAAGGAATATGATATTTTTTAAATAATTATTATTAATGTAACATTAAAATTATTTTACTAATGTATTTGATATAATAAATAAAAATCTATAGGATATATTTAAAAATAAATTTAATTAGATTTCACTATGTAACATAAAACTAGATGAATAGATATTATTCAACTATAGCTTCCTGATTATTTTAATACAAATGATATGGTTGAATTCCCGATGAAATTGCTATATTATAATATAATTCATTAAATTTTTTATTTATATTAACAATGTTTGAAACATATTTATTTTATATTTAGTTTAAATTTACGATTTTATAATGGAGGATTATATTGTCTTTGATGATATCCAATACTACACTAATATATTTGATTATTATATTCGATAAAATCAAAATATTTTTTGGATAGGTATTTAATATTCATGGACATAATAAGTTAATATAAATCTCAGCAGAGATAAAATACAATGGCCAGAGACATATATATATGATTAATTCCATGTGTCATACCATGATATAAAATAATACTACAATTGTTTTAAAAAAGAGGGGTAAGCTAAAAGGATTTTCTCTAGATGGATATAGATGAAATATTCAAAATACTTTTCTAAAATATTCATTTTTGAATTAAATTTATATTTTTTGGAAATATTTAAAATGAATTTTAAAAATTTTATATTAAATGAATAAAATGAAAGACATTATAAGACATTTTGATACCTAATTTAATTTAATAATGTGATTCCATTTATGATGTGTGAAAGGGGCCATGATAAAGAAAAATAAATCAGGTTTTATTAATATTATCAGATATATAAATGTTGAGTTAGATGGACCATTAAGAATTTTATCATAGAAACATGATTCGTTATTTATTTGGTATAGTATGATGTAACGTGTTTTCCATTATAAATATTCTTATATTAACTTATATTATTATTATAAAAAATATCGATGATTGTAAAAAAATATGAGGTTTGAATAACTATTTTCATTCAATAATATCATTATAATATGTATGAAAAATTATTAAATTATTTTTATTCAATATGACTAATAATATAGAATTAATTATTCAAATGATTTGGGTTGAAATAAAACTTTTTTTTATCGTGAGTTTCTATAAGATATATTAGAATTTAAAGGATCAATTTTTTACTACAAAAATTTAGACAAAACATGGAAGATTTATAGATCATTATGAATAATGAAATTGATCCTAATACCTGGATTAAATAGTGTTTTTTATATACTCTAAGAAATCATCTTATTGTTGATTTTTTAAATTATGATCATGAGATGATATCTGAAAAGAATACGGATTTGACTAAAAGGTAAATTTCATGTAAGTTAGAAGAATGAATAAAAACTGGTTTTTGATATAAAAAATATTATTTTATAGGATAATAACAAGTTCAAATATTTTTTTCCACGTACGGTTGTTGATGAATGTGACAGTATAAAAATATTCATCAAGTACGAGATAATTTTTAAATAGAATAAGTTATTTTACATAGAAATTATTTGTAATATTAAAAATTTATTGTACCCTGAAGGGGATAATTTAATTTGTATTTTAAGAGGATGAGTGTCATGATAATTTATTTCAAAAGATATCAATTCTATATATATGATGTGAGGAATTTAAATTATAATTTCTCTTAATAATGAGAACCCAAAATAAATAAATGTATCAAGACATATGTGATTTAGTATAAAATTTGAATTAGAGGGACTGAACTTTGGATTGACCTTTCTATATTCCATCACATTGTAATGGAATTACACATTTGTTTTTTGTGTCCAAAAAAAAATATACATAAAACTAATTTAGTAATATATTTTGGTACATGAAAAAATAATGAATTTATGTTCATCATTTGAATCCTTTTATATTAAAATGTATAAAATTCTTGAGTTATTAAAATTCATTACATTTCAATGTATATATTTTATTATTCTATGACAAGTCCATCAGGTGGATAATATATGAAAAATTATTCATTACAATAAGATAACGTGATCTGTTAATCAAGGGTACAAAATTATGGTTAAATTTTTTAAAAATGAGACACATTGATCCTGCCCCCATTTGGGGCTCATATTCGGCTCGGCCATCAGAAATATTTTATAAGAGACCAAATGTATTTTTTAAAAAAACATTACAACCTTCTCATTAAATATTCATATATGATTCACTTATTTCATGATTTGGTTACCTACTTCATAGAATATGTTTTTTATAATAAAAAATACCTTATGTACTTCTAGAATGAGATAATCAACAAAAAATATAATGAAATTCATTAAAAATAATATCATTAATATCCTGCTGACAATAGAAGTTTTGGGGTGAGAATTAATCTGAAAAACTAGATAATGATTCTCCATATTAAATGGGATAATCTTGTGAGACCGTTTCTATGTTTTCAACTCAAGAATTCAAGAAATAATTTATTATTTAATGTAAAGACCCAGAATTTATGTTTATTTTTTTAATTAAATGGGAATTTTACGATTCCACGAAAATTTATGAGGCATGCTTTTGAGGCCCAGTTTGGCCAGAATAAATTTCAAAACTTTTTTTCAGGTACGTTCAGAAAATGTACGAGCGAGTTTTTGTAACATGTATCCCGGTGGTTGAAAATGAAATCTGAGGGCTCTGTTGAACTCGCAGTGCCAGTATTCTCTTGAGGAGACCTTCACCTCATCTGTAGTGGGTTGAGGGTGAATGTTAGATTTTGTGTTTTTCGTGAATGAATAAAATAATATAAAAATGTTGAACATTGTTATTTTTCGAAACCACCCATGTGGAAATAATAAAGGTGGGGATTACCTGAACAAAAACCTCCCACATGATTGTAATGGAGGTGGGGACCACCGAGCCTAAAACCCCCATTTTGAAATTCTAGTGGTGGGGAACACTTGAACCCTCTTATTAAGAAAACCCCCTTGAACTGCCTCATTAATGAAGAGTTAACCCATGGACTCCCTCTAACTTTAATTATGCCAACACATTTCATTTAATTGAGTCAATTAATTGAGCTAATTAATTTTGTCAATGTGCCTAACAAATAATCTACCCAATTTAAATTATATTGGATCCTCCTTCCATTGAGAGGATTTGGTTGGATAAGGAGAAGTGTAGAGCTTGGAGAACAAATCTCCAACGAAGAACAACCTCCCCCGATGAGTGATTATCTGATGAACTGAGGAATGAGACTGCGATCGGGGGTGTATTGCAGGTTCCATGGACGTCGACATCTTTAAATTCCTTCTCCCACCAACATCAACGATCCATCAATGTATGGTGGTTTTTTGAATTTCCCCCTTAACTGTTCTTGAAAAATCTTCATAAATCAAGAAGAAATTATAGATGCTTGCTGCTGCTCTAACGCAGAGAGTGTGATTCAAACAAAAATGGCCCGACATCCCTGAAAATTCTTGTGATTAATCATTTTGTTCTTCACAATGGAGGAGTATGAAAACCAAAACCGGTGGGGCACAAGAACGGAGACCAGCACCACGGCCAGTCGCGATGAAGGTGTTAGCGTAACTGTGCTGCTCGACAGAAGTGAACCGTGGCATGGGTTGAGGCGGCGAAGGGAGGAAGGTTGGCCGAGCAGGCCGCTGGTGAAGGCAGGGCGCACAACCACGCCGTGCTGAGATGATGACGGCCATCTGGAAAGGTGCGGCAGACCACCACACCATAGCCCATGCACCGCCCCGCAGCCCCTTCGCCGCATGCCGGCCTGCGCACCGCCCCATAGCCCACACGCCGCCCCGCAGCCCCCACGCCCGCTGCGGCCCTCATGCTGCCTGGCAACCCGCACACCTCCATACCGCCAGGCTGGGCTACCCAGTGTGGGCCGTCTAGGACCCAGTGGACCGGGTTGACTCAAACCGAGTCGGGTCTATCACATCAGGTCAGACCTGACCCAGACCTACTTTGATCCATTTCCGCCCTTTTGGCCATAACATTGGAACCAAGTTTCCATTTGACGAACCGTCTATAGAACTAGAAACCATGGAGAAAGACGGTACCTTTGGTATACCTTACACTATATTTGGTTAAAGTTGGGGAATAGTCGTGTTGGAACAATCATGAATCCAACCGGGCCCTCAGGACAAAAGGCTAATAATATACAGACTTGGCATCTGTTTGATTCACCATCTATTGCGTTGAGACCCCTATAACATGGAAGTCCATTGGGATACTTCATTGTTGGACTTTTTTGCAGTTGGAGTATCGACCAGTGGCTTGAGAAGCAAACCCTTCCTCAGATGAGAAAGCATAGTATGTGATTATTATTTCTAGCTGTGATGATGTACTAGGATCATGTGTGGGTCCAACGACATAATGATGATGTACTATGATCATGTGTGCATCTGACGGCGAATTGACAGTGAACTTGGATCCTGTATGGGTCTAATGATGTACTAACGAAGTAATAGGATTTTTTTTGGGTTTGACGACGTACTGACGAAGTACTATGATCATTTGTGGATCTGATGATGTACTAACAATGTACTAGGATCTTTTGTGGGTCTGAATACATACTGATGATGTACCACGATCCTGTGTGGGTCTGAGGACGCACTGACGATGTACTAGGATATTTTGTGGGTGTAACGACGTACTGACGAATGTACTCAGATCTTGGGTGGGTCTGACGATGTACTCGGATCCTATGTGGTTATGACAAGGTACTAGGATTTTGTGTTGGTCTGATGATGTGATACGATCCTCTATGGGTCTGATGGTGATTTAGGATCCTTTGTGGGTCTTCCTCTTAACAGAGTAGGATGATTCAGTAGTTACATATAATCATTTATACTATTTTACACCATGATATACCTGGTGTGAGATGAGTCTGAACCTGTGTGGTACATTATTTTGTGGTAATACCTTGAAGATATTATTCTATGTGGTGTACCTATGTGGTACTTACCTTAATGGAACTCCTTCCTTAGTGGAACAGTTTATCTTGGCATTTTATGTTGGACTCAATGGTTTCTCATGTTTGAGAGGGGCATAAATTATAACATAGGTATATGTATGAGAATAAACATAAGTAGGGTTTTATGTTGATTTCAGGCTTTTTGGTTTATCCTTTGTGGATTGTTTTGCGACTCGGAGGGTCTCGAGGTCCCTACTAAATATCGTTATACTCACCCCTGCAGAGGCTATGCTCTCACCTTATTGTATTTAGTGCAGACGAAAGACAACGCTGATTGAGGAAGAGAGTACCAGGACTAAAGGTGGTTCAGGGGTGGATATAGATGAGTCTTACCATATAGACAACCATTCGAGAGCCGTAACTACCCTTTAGGTAGGATACTCATTGGTATTTCATAGGAGCTGTTCCAGTTTTCTATTACTTTTCATATTCTTGTACATTCCAGTTGGGCTTGTATTCTGGCCCATTTTACTTATTGTACTCACTCTATTTAATATATATTTTTCTTGTGTTTGTATCTTATTGTGTTCTTGGTTGAGTTAGATTATAGGTTATAAAGGCAATGTCATCCCAGTTTTAGGGAATACGCCTTTGGTGCTAGTTTCCATCCCCTGGCTTATGGAAGGAGGGTTTGGGGTAGTCACAGTATGGGCCCCGGAGGACGAGTCTTGATAAATTGGTATCAGAGGAGTCGGTTATACCATTGAACATTGGATAATGATCTTTATAATGGAAATAGTGTTTACTATTGTGAGAGAGGTTATCATTTTAGTGAATCCAGTGTTGGTGTGGCTGATGATGTATCCATACACCAGGACCCTGACTTTAGATTTCTGACTCAGTGTACGAAAACCTAGATTGCATGTGTGTTTTCCAGAGTCTTCTTTGTGAACACATTGAGTCATCTCAACCGGTATATCTTTTTGACCATGGAACACCTGTTTCTTTTTAGGATGCCTCCACCTATACTTCTATCTAGGGTTCTAGATATAGTATGCACTGATAGCCCACGAAGAGACGAAGCCTTGGTGCAAGGCCCTATTATAGTAGAGGCACCAAAGAAGGAACCAACAGTACCATTACCAGTTGGGCCACCGATGAAACTAGACCCAAAAACAAAGTGTGCACGCCACATGACTGTGTCGCACGAGTTACATCACCCAAGGCCACCCAGTTTCAGGGGAGAGAAGAACCCACAAATGGATGCAGATTTGCTAGAGGCCGTAGTGAGAGTCTTCTGACTGGTAGGAACACCAACTGACCTAATGGTGATCCTTGCCACCATCCATCTATAGGTAGCAGAAGGAATATGGGGAAGCATTATACTCCAAGTTCACGAAGAGGTGGTGCATCTCTGGGAAGATATCGAGAGCCTGTTTCATGTAGAGTTTGTACCAAAAACTCTTCATGCAATGCGCATACAAGAGATTCTTCATCTCTAGTAGGGTAGCATGATTGTGGTTTAGTACTCTACGAGGTTCAATAAACACTCAAGATAATCCACTAATATATTGAAAGAAATATTCTTCTGGTCACATACCTTTGAGTAGGGACTCATGTGGGAGATCAAGGATTTGATGATTTCTCTTAGCATCTCGATGGAGGTGGGGGTGTTAGAGAGAGCCCTCATAGTGGATAGTTTTCAGGATGAGTAGTCACCAGTAGTGAGACACACCACTGGACTTCACGTAGTAGAGTGTTGTACAGATGGAAGCAGACATATGTCATAGAGGACCAAGTGGACTAGACCTACTGGTGGAAGAATGCATGATTTAAGGCCAATTATGCGGGGTAGAGGAGACAGTGTCAGTCATGCGAGGAACATACATTGTTTCACATGCAGTGGACAGGGTCACATGGCTCATGACTATCAGACCAGCCATACAGATGATCAACATGCGATTGAGGGACTGCCTAGGTAGGGACATAGGTTCGACCGAGGAGGTCTGGAGGGATAATGTGAATGTGGCAGAGGAGTTATCCATGTAGTAGGAGGTGGGCGGCGATTAGAGATGTTACCGCCCCAACCCTCAGGTGGTCCTCCCCAACCACCTAGAGAAGGAGGAAAGGGGAAAGATCAGCTCCAATCAGCTGAGGCCTACGATCATCGTGCTCCGAAGAAGATACGAGGTATGATTTGTGTCAACACCACCTTAGCTGCAGTACATATAGACAAAAGTTCCATTCATTAATTTATTTCCAATACCCTTGTTCGGAGGTCGATGATTCGGTTGGGGCCATTGGCTCGATCTTTATGGCTAGAAACTTCAACGGGAGAGGATTCGATGATTACGAACTATTTTCAACAGTGTGAGCTTACTGTAGGAGACTATATATTTTGCTGGGATCTCTTAGTAGTGGCATCAAGGCCTCACGAAATCAAATTGGGTATGAAATAGTTATCTATATTCCATGCTCAGATTGATTGTACGAGCTGCAAAGTGTAGTGTTTTCACACTGATGGGACCAGGTTTTCCTTAACAAGTGAGAAGAGAGCCTTTGTAGCACAAGATGGACTTAACCGAAAGAGAGTGCAGCCGATCACTCATCAGTTAGATAGCCTTACCTACAGAGTGGTAGATGTTTGGATTCCGAGCTATCCTGTAGTGGTGGACCAGTACGCGGATGTATTGACTGAAGATGTTCTGGGTAGACGTCCTCATATAGTGGTGGAAATTTACATTTTATTTTATCCCATGATGGCACTGATATCTACACCAGAATATATGATGGCTCCCATGGAGCTCCATGAGCTGTGGGTATAGCAGGAGGACTTACAGTGGAAAAGATTCATTCAGCCTAGTGTTTCCCATCAGTCAGTCCCAATTTTGTTCACCAAGAGGGCATATGGGAGCTTCAGACATTGTGTCGACTATTGGTGCCTGAACCAGGTGAACACAAAGAACAAGTACCCACTCCCGAGGATTGACTAGCTCTTTGATAAGTTGAAGGGAGCATGTTATTTCATGAATATAGTCCTCTGATCAGGTTATCAGCAGCTCAATGTGCATGAAAAGGATGTGCATAAGATGACATTGAGATGTTAGTAAAACCATTAAGACTTCTTGGTTATTCCATTTGGTGTAACCAATGCTTCATCAGTGTTCATGGGTCTCATGAATATGATCACTAGGCTTACATTGATTTCTTGGTGGTGTTATTCATTGATGAAATTCTGATCTACTCAGTAAAAGTGGAGGAGCTTTCCTATCATTTGTAGGTAGTAATGGACACATGCTGAGGGTACCATATTTATAGTAAGCTCCTAATTTACAAGTTCTAGATCTGAGGTTCACTTTCTGGGGCATGACATCTTTGTGGATGGAGTTGCTGTGGATCCAGCGAGGATTGAGGTTTTACATTCTTGAGAGCCACCCAAGAGTGTGACAGAGGTACATAGTTTCCTCGGTTTGGATTTATACTATAAGAGGCTTGTACCATATTTATCCAAAGTTGCAACACCTTTATCAGCATTGACGAAGAAGGGGAAACACTTCATGTGGTCGGAAAGATCATAGTAGTGTTTTCACGAGATGGGACAAAGGCTGACTAGTGCCCCCATCTTGAGGCTTTTGAAGGAGGGCATTGGGTACCTTTTCTACTGCGACCCATCAGGGACCGGGCTCAGATGTGTCATGTTACAGGAGTGATCTGTTATCACATAAGGTTCTTGACAGCTGAGACAACATGAGAAGAACTATTTTACCCATGAACTGAAGTTTGTAGCAGTGGTCTTCACCTCGAAGATGTGGCCACATTACATAATGGGAATGCATTTTATAGTGCACTCTAAACATAAAATTCTCAGATATATCTTATCTCATTATGAATTGATCCTAAGACAATGATGTTGGTTTTAATTTTTCCAGTACTATGACAAAGTGATAATCTATACTCCTGGTAAGGGGAACATAGTAGGAGATACACTCATTATGAGATCAGGTATATAGTTGCTAGGTGAGGTGACGAAGCAGTTGGATGCTTTTCATATATCCTTTGTGGATCAAGATGGAGTAGAATTACTTCAGTCTCTTACAGTCACTCTCCCACTTCTTATGTGAGTTACAGAGGCGTAGTGTGGGGATACTAACAACAAGGATTGATGTGATCAGATATCTATAGGATAGGAAAATGAAGTATTTTATGAAGGTGTGAAGCACACCATTATTTTTAGAGGATGTACTATGGTACCAATGTTGATTCATAAGGAATTAATGGTAGATTTCAACACATTCCCACTAGCGGTACATCCAGAAGTGGCAAACATGTACCCGGATCTCCGACGACAGCACTGCTGTCCTGGAATGAAGAGATTAGTAGCATGGTTTGTCTCTTGGTGCCTCACTTGTCAGCAAGTGAAGGCAGAGTATCGGGTACTAGCAGGCTTGGTTCAACCGTTAGATGTCCCAGAGTTGAAGTGGGATGGGATATCCATGTACTTCATGAGAGGAAACCCAATTACATCTAGAGGTAATGATTCTATCTGGGTGATCATAGACCGAATCACCAAATCAGCCCGCATCCTACTAATCAGAGACCATGGTTCAGTAGAGAGCTCGGGATGACTCTATGTGTATGAGATTGTGTGGCTACATGGAGTACCCTCAATGATTGTCTCTGATGATGATTCATGTTTTACTTCCCATCTATGGAAGAGGATATATGAGGCTTTTAGAATACATCTTTGTTTGAGGACCACCTTCCATCCTTAGATTGATGGCTAGAATGGGCGGACCCTTCAAACCCTCGAAAACATGCTGCGTGGTTGCATCCTCAACTTCGGTCGCAGCTGGGTGGATCATTTTCCCTTGGGGGAGTTAGTGTAAAACAACAACTATCACCCCACCATTAGGATGACACCTTTTGAGGCATTGTATGCAGGACCATGCAGATCACATTTGTGTTGGGCTGACCTAGTGGAATCATCACTCATGGGACCAGATATGGTATGGGATAACATAGGGAAAGTAAAGATCATCCAGGAGTGGATGAAGACAACACATATCATGTAGAAGACTCATTCCGATAGGAGACATAGACCTTTAGAGTTTGAAGATGGTAACCAAGTCTTTATACAAGTCCCACCATGACGAGGTTTACATAGATTTGGTTGCGGAGGAAATTTATCTCCAAGGTTCATTGGACCCTTATAGGTAATCAACAGAGTTGGGATGGTAGCTTACATCATAACAATTCCCCCTTATTTGCACCTGGTGCATGACATATTTCATGTATCTCAGCTGAGGAGATAAATGCATGATCCAACCCACATCATCAACCATGACATGATGGACTTCCATGATGGGGCTACTTTTATGGAGGTTACAGTAGAGATTGAGGATCAATATGAGTGGGTCCTTATTGGGAGGTCGATACCTCTGGTGGGAATTCAATGGCAGCACTAGAACCTCTTGGAGAGAAAATGGGAGTGGGAGGTTCAGATTCATGCTCAGTACCCTCACTTTTTTTTCTTGTTTTTTGATGTGGATTTCTGGGATGAAAAGCCATGAGGTGGAAAGAATTTAAAGACCTCTAGTTTCCCTGTCATTTTTTAATTATATCAGAATTTGATGAGTTTGTGAAAATTTAAAGAATGTGATTCCGAGGACCTGTGTGCTTGGAATGAATTTATGAATTTTTTTTCGATTGAGTTCAGTAAACGTAAGAGTGGGTTTTTGTAACTTGTAACCCAATGCATGAAATTGTAATCTGAGGACACCATTGAACTCACAATGCTAATATTTTCTTAAGGATACCTTCACCCCATCAGTAGTGGGTCTTGGGTGAATGTTAGGTTTTCTATTTTTCATGATAGAATATAATAAAATAAAAATGTTTAACATTTTTATTTGTTGAAATTTCCCATGTCAATGTTATTAAGGTGGGGAAAAGTTGAACTAAAACCTCTCACATGTATGTTATGGAGGTGAGGACCACCGACACTAAAACCCCCATTTTGAATTTCTAGTGGTGGGGGCCTCCAGAACCCTTTTAAAGGGAGAAACACCTTGAACACGCTCATTAATGAACAGATAACCCATGGACTCCCCCTAACTTTAATTTTTCCAACACATTATATTTAATTGAGTCAACTAATTGAGACCATTTATTATTCCAATGTGCCAACATAATTTATCCACCCAATTTAAATTATACTGGCTCCTCCTTCCATTGAGAGGATTTTGATGGAAAAAGAGAAGGGGAGAGCTTGGATAACTACTCTCCAACAATTAAAAAATCTATTGAAGAACAATTATTTGATGAACTAATGAACGAGATCGATAATGAGGCATGTGGTGGACACAAAGGAAATCGACATCTTTGAATTCTCTTTCATGCCAACATCAATGAACCATCGTGGTAGGATGGTTGTTTGATTCCCCCCCCTTACATGTTTTTTGAAATTATTCGTAAATCAAGAAGAAATTATAACTATTTACTACATCTATAATGCGGAGAGTGAGGTAGAAACAAACATGGACCGACCTCTCGGAAAAATTCATGTGATTAATTATTGTGTTCATCACGATGGAGGAGGATGACAACCAAAACAAGTGGGGCACGAGAACGGTGGTCAGCACTACGACCGACTGTGATGAAGGAATCGGCGTAACCACACCACCCAACATAAGAGAATCGAGACTTGTGTCGTGGCGGCGAAGGGAGGACAGCCGGCTGAGCCAGTCGCCGTGGAAGGTGTGGTGCACAACTGTGTTGTACGGAGAGGCCATCTGGCCATCCGGCCCGCCGCAGCGGACCACAACACAGTGGCCCTCACGCTGCCCCATGGCCCATGTGCGGCACCGCGGCTCACATGCCGCATTCTGGACCTTGCGCCTCACCGTGACCCCCATAGACCTCACACCAACCCACTGACTGTGGGCCTCTCCACGACCCCCACACCGCACCGCTTCCCCTGCGCAACCCCACTTCCCCATGCCATGTGGTGGCCCCCACACAACCACTCGCGCACCGCGCCACCCCGTGCCACCTATGCCTCCTCGAGGACCCCACTACGCACCACCACCATCGTGCCATAATGTGATCCTCACGCCACACCTCTAATGCCCAGCACGGGCTGGGTCAGGCCTGGTCAGTCCGACCAGGTCAGACTGGACCTGGACGAGCCTCGACCCATTTACTCTCTATTGGACATCACATTAGCACTGAGTTTCTGTTTGACGAATAATCTAGGGAGATGAAATTCATAGAGTGAGATGGTGCCTTTGATATACCCCTCTAGAGATTTGGATAATGTTGTGGAATGGTTAGTTTGGATCGAGTATGAATCCAACCGGGCCCATGGGGCAAAATGGGAAATAATTTATAGACAGGGCGCCCGTTTGATGCATCAGATGTTTCTTGAGACCCCTATGATGTGCAAGTCCTTTGGGATACTTATTCTTGGGAATTCATGCCAGTTGGAGTATCGACTTGTGGCTTGAAGAGCAGTCCCTCCCGGAGACGAAAAACCATAGTGTGCAAATCCTATAGTTGGCAGTAACGATGTACTAGGATCTTGTGTGGATCGAACGACCTAATGATGATGTACTGGGATCATGTGTGGGTATGAAGATGTACTAATGATGTACTTGGAAACTATGTGGGTACGACGATGCACTGAAGATGTATTGTGATCCTAAGTGGGTCTGAAGATGTACTAATGATGTACTAGGATCCTGTGTGCGTCTGACGGTGTACTTACGATGTACTAGGATCATGTGTCATTCTGACGATGTATTGATGATGTACAAGGATACTGTGTGGGTCTGAAGGCATACTAACGATGTACAAGGATCATGTGTGGTTCTGACGACATGCTAGTGATTTAATAGGATCTTGTGTGTGTATGACGACATACTGACGATGTACTAGGATCCTGTGAGGGACTAACGGCGTAATGACGAATGTACTAGAGACCAAAATTACTTCTTTATTTAAAAACACATTTAAGGTAAAAGTGAGAAACCATCCAGTTCAAGCATCAATAAATATTTCAGAATCATTGAAAAGAAATTTATGTCTGCTAGACGCATTATCCCTAAGCAGTTTCCAAGAGATAGAGGATACTCGTGTGTCTGGAACACCCTCTAATAAATCTTCAAAGAAGGTCACCATCTTGTCCCAAGCTTGCATATATTCCTCTTGATTTATCTTACCTTCATTGAATCCCCTTATCAGTATTAGGTCCTACTTATCAATCCATGCACTCTGATCTTCAGTGATTGCTACTTTAAGAGGTCTACCCATCATCTTGTTAGCTTCTTCATCCGAGGCATTAATCATCAAAAAACATTCCACCATCTCTTCATCCGAATTTAAAAGCATCTCGAAAGGATGCTCATGAACCTCATCTGACGCCCGCAGCTTAAGGACTGCATGATCCGCGGCCTCAGCATGGCCACCAGAGTTTTTGGAGACACCTGCAATCATCTTGTCCTTCGACTTTTTGGCGGACCTTGTCTCCATTGGGATCCTATGTAGGTCTGACTATGTACTAGGATCCTGTGTGGGTCTGACGATGTACATGTATACTGTGTGGGTATGATGATGTACTACGATCCTATGTGGGTCTGATGATGATTTAAGACCCTTCATGGGTCTTCCTGTTAATAAAGTAAAATGATTTAGAAGTTACATTTAATCATCTTCACTATTGTACCCAAGATATACCTGGTGTTACCTTAGTCTGTACCTGTGTGGTACATTCCTTTGTGGTAATACCATGGTGGTATTTTTATGTGTGGTGTACCTTTGTGGTACTTACCTTTATGGTACTCCTTCCTTGGTATAACAATTATGATTTGGCTTTTGAGTTTGACTCTGTGTTTCCCCATGATTGAGATGGGAAAACATGATAACCTAGATATATGTATGGGCATATACCTAAGTAGGTATGTCAGTTGATTTCATGTGTTGTGGTTTATCCTTTGTGGTTTTTGAGACCTTCATGGTCTTGGGGTCCCTACTGAGTATCGTTATACTCACCCTTAAACGGGATATACAAGTACATTGTTGTGTCTCATGTAAACAATGAACAACACTGACTAAGGATGAGAGTACCTGGACTGGAGGTATCAAGGAGGTGGACATAGATGAGGCATAATGCAGATACAATCATTAGAGTGCTATACCTCTCCTTCAGGTTGGATCTTTTGTTGGTGTCCACTAGAGTTGTTTTAGTTTACTAGAACATTTATCTTTCTTGTAAATTCTAGTCGGGCTTGTATTATGTCCCTTTTAATATACTCTTCTCGCTCTATTTACTATACAGTTTTCTTGTGTCGGTATCTTTTTGTGTGATTGGTTGTGTGAGTTTACATGTTATAAAGGCAATGTCATCCCAGTTTTATGCAATACACATTCGGTGCTAGTCGCCAGCCCCGGGCATATGGAAGGCGGGCTTAGGGTTATCATGACACGGGCCCCGGGGGATGGGTTGTGACATTGAACATAAAGGTAATATATAAAAATAAATTAAAATAAATATAATGATAATATTTTGTACCTTGGTTCTATTAGAATATTAATTTATATAGATTACACCATAACATGTATCAACACCATTTTAAAAATCCCTCATAGAAACAATCCTCCACATCTCCATTATCATTATGGAAAAGAGATAAACCAAGATTTTAATATATCATGTCAAAAATATCAAACATTAATACATTATAATTCATAAGAAACAACCATGGTTGATGTTCTTCCAAAATATCCATTTGAACTATATAGGGGCTGTATTAGATGTTTCTATTTACCCACAACATTTTTCATGGACACATAAAATATTTAAACACATGTAATTTAATATCAATGAAATGATTGTTTATTAAAGAATATTAACAATATAATTTATTATTTAACACAATATAATTCCCATTATGATAATATTTTTCAAAACAATTCATCCATTCTCATTGAATACCTTGAAGAGACATATAAAACATATTCTTATCATTCAACACTATATCATTTTTTATGTCTAGAATATCGGATTAAAATACTTCCAATTAAATGAAAAACTCATTAACATCTACATATTTTTGATACAATTATATGCAAATAAGATAAATAATAACACCATTAAACATTCAATAAAATTATTTAATTTTTAATATATAAATAAATGAAATATATTTACATTCTATTAATGTAATAATATTATCTTTATCTATGAATCAAATGAATTATTTTTATAGGAACCCCTGTATATAAAAAATACAAATAACTAATAGAAAAAAACATTTGTATCATAAGAAAACTATGCTATGATCTAACTAAATAATCCCCTAATATACATTGTGGGGGAAGAGTGGAAAAATATAAAATGGTACTAAAATTTGCATACTATTTTAATTCCACACATCTAAACATAATAATAAAATATATAACATGATTTCAAGTGTCATGTTTGAAATAAAATGTTTAAATTTTTTTATGATATTGAATAATTACTATCTGAAATCATTATCCATACATAAAATTAATACTATAAAATATACTTGTGATGAAATTTGTGTGACATCGTTTTCCCCAAATCTGGGACATCTCTAACAGAACATATCATTCTATAAAGCATCAGTGGGGTTAGTCTGACTATTGAATGTCTTTTCTATGTTATTTGTGTGTAGACATATAGAATTCATGATTCAATAATTAGGAATATAGATATAGTTCCAAATATTATAAAAAATGATCTATAGTTGAAACATGATAAATTTTAGAAGGCCTCATATAGTAATGTTGATGAGGTCTTAATATCGGGGAGAATATATATTGTTAATCTATTTTTTTACTAAATAACATTATCATTGAAAATTAAATAATTTAAATAATTAATGATAATTATCCTAGATTAAATTTAAAGTGAAAATTGTCATTTATATTTATGGAATATAAATTTTATTAAATAATTCATCATGCATTTGATTTTTTAAATACAAAAATTTATATAAATTTTCATACATATTTCTATTATACAATTTTATTTACTAAATTTCAACATCACCATGTGGATTCATAATTTAGTTTTTCTAATAATTTTTTCACCATAATAGTTTTAGGATACAATAAAAAAATCTTCATGGTTGAAGCATTAGTGGACTCATGATAAACATGGATTTCAATATTTTTTGTATAGTTATTCATCAATCAAAATAAATTAAATAATTGTACAATTATTCTCAGCCTATAATGGCTGGAAATGTTTAAATATTGTTCATAAAATACAATACTTTTGGTGAATTCGGTTACAATGATTTAGATATTTTATTTGATGATTTATTTCTATTGAATCAATATCATATATATTGATGATCCCAATATGATTTGAACGTATATATTTATAATGTAATCCTTCTGGTACTTATATTCAATGTATTAATTACGTTTTTCTCAATATATATCGTTGTGTACAATATAATCAACCACATTTGATGAAGATGCAACAAATTTAACATAATATATTATACATATTCATTATAACAATATAAGATTCTATATTAATTCCTTGAAATTTATTAAAATTTTATTTTTCCTTGAATAATATATACCAATTCTTACTTTATATTATATTTAATTGTAAAACAATTAATGTTTTCCTTTGGTTTATATCTTTTAATGTTTTTCTATTATATCCTAGCAAAAAAAAATTAGAATTATTTCTTGAAAAATTCATTTAAATCATCCTCATGTAACACATATTTAAAAATACAACCATTTATTGACATTTTATTTAAATTAAGAAATTTTGGTTCAACTAATTTTATTTTTTATCATATAAGAAGAAGATTATTTCATTAATGAATCAATAAATTTTTTAATATTGAATTACTGTTATAAGAGTATTAATAATAATTAATAGAGTGGAATTCATTATTACCTTAATTTAGTTCCATGAGGATGCTCTACAAATCACCCAAGGTGAATTTACCTATGAATTTAAACTTTACTAATAATAAATTGGTATTTAAATATGGATGTAACGTTCAAATAATTATCTTCAAAATAATATTTTTTTTTATTTTCAAACTAATAGTTGTTGCCAACATAGAAATTGTGATGATTTAAAAAACTAGGAATATCTTATTAAATGTTATATTACATCCAACTATACTATGATAAAAAATTTTCTTGATCTTCACATACATATGGGATGGTGACACATTTTCAGAGGGATCTCACTACACATGTCGGACAATACCTTCATTATTAAATGATTGGTTATTATGGGAGAGACATTTTTTTGGAATGAGAGGGTGTTGGGGAAGGATGTGTTAAGGATGGGTAATATTTTTATCATTTATTGTATAATAGTATTTTTCCCTAAGATTTTTAAAATAAAACTTGTTGAAATTTATGAATATTAATTTATCATTAGTTTCACATATCATTTCTTAATGAAAAATTTAACCATTATAATATATATATGGATAGAATCACATACATTATTCACTAGCTTTTATTTTATATCTTTTAACATCCTAAATAAATAAAATATAATATTTATGTACATTCTTTATAATTTTTTTAAATTGTACCATTATAATTATACCTTTAAATTCATTAATAATCATGATTTATTTAATAATTAAATTAATATTGATCATGTTCATTATTTTATTTTTTATTTGTTAGTATTTTAAAATGGGATTTAGTATATTGGTTATGTTCATTGATCCATTTATAATATTTTCATAATCTTCCAAGGTTACATTTTTTAAAATTTTTTCTCATTAAAAATGTAAAATATTTCAACAGTAAAACATATTCCTTAAATAATTCCCTAATAATTATTTATTTTACAATAATCAATTATAAAATATTATAAATGAATTTTAATTTTTAATATTATATTAATTTCTATCATAAATATTTAATAATTACAAAATAAATTAGTGTCATTTATTTTATTTTTAATGTAATATTTAGTCTTAAAATAAATTTTTTTGAATACCCATTAATTTTATAAGTGTAAATAAGACATTAACATTCACTTATTATGTGTAAAAATTCCATGGTTAAATGATGATTGTATTATTTTTTATAATGGAGTGAAATTGTAAACCAATATTTGTTTTATAAAATCATTAAATTAAAATTAAACTATTAATTTAATTTTACATTTAAAAATTAATTATAAAATATATGTGAGAAGGTGTTAAGGTAAAAAAAGATTAAAACTCTATCATAGACAAAGTAGTTACATATAAAACGGGGTTGATTAAAGTGGGAAATTAATATATCATCAAAATTGGATCATAAGGAGGGTAACATGATTTGAAAAACATAATTACAATTAAATAAAAAGAGTTTAGTTGTATTTAATATTTAAAAATAATATAAAAAGGATGAATTAGTTGGGAACCCATGACACATTTTTTTATCACACATACATTGGATTTAATATAATGTTTTTTAGGATTATCTTATTTCTAGTAACAACCTTTGATATATAAAACATAATTGTAATTTGAGGAATTTCCATAGATATTTCATTAGAGAAGATGTTTCTCGGATAGGATAATATTTTTTCAGAGATGTGAATTTATGTTTGAAGGAGAGTGGTGTTTTGTAATATTATATTAATTGTATATTTTTTTTACATATACTTGAATATAATATATTTCTATTACAATTAAAATTTTTTTATTTGAAAAAATATATATTCAGTTAAAAATTATCAAAATTTAAAAAATGGAATCAATTTTTTGAAATTCAATGTGAATAATCAAGATATGTTTTTAATAGAATTAAATAAAAATTAGAATTGGATATTATAAAAAATTAATATAAATAGTGTTTATATTTTTAATTAAATAATGTCATTCTTCAAATATATATCCATTCATGGTTCGTTAGATACAAATTTATTTTAAATATATATGGTATCATCAAAATTAATATATAAGCATAAAAAATAATATTAATATTCAATAGAGTATAATTTTCTATTAAAAATTAGAGAAAATTCTCATACATTAATTGTTGTATAGTGATTTATAGTAACATGCATATCTCATAGGTATCACATATTGATATGGAGATAATTTATCTCCCTTAAAAACTACTACCCTCTATTATCTGATAATCTTCCAAACAAATCACAACTCTCTCTCATCCCCAAACAATTTATATTCATTAATGTCGATGTATTGACAATTAAAATCACTTTAACACATAGTATAATAATTCACAAAAACAATTTATCATCAAAATCTAGAAATACTATCATTTAATAGATTTATAACATGAAAACATGTTTAATATCATTCCTCAACACCAATGGTTATATACTATTATAACAAATCATTATGAAATTCTACTATTATGATCATCACAACCCTATAAAAATTGAGAGTGAACACCCCAATATATGACTACCCATATCATAACACCCTTTGAACAACCATTATATATGAATAATTATTCCATCCCAAGAATCTGACCAACCTCATATATTTGGACCTAAGGACATTATGGTGAGTCATGACATCACTGCATAACAATGTCAATGACCAGCAAAAAAACATTTACGGAAGGCAACACAAAAAAACTTTAATAACCACAATGAGGCTCACATGCTACTGTCCTCTGTGTATATAAGCACATCATGGGAGAAGAATTAAAATTAATTTATTGAACCATTAAAACATTTCCAATATGTATAGTTATCATACTCCATTTCCCAAAATTCTAGGAGTTTTTCCTCATTCTTGGAAATAAGCATACAATTTCAGCTCAAACTTGTTCTACATGAAAAAAATTAATTATAATTAGTACCAAACAAAATTAATGACATATATGGGTCAAATTCCCAAATATGATCCTCAATATGTAAATCGACAATAGATGTCCTACTGTTTTGGAAAACATGAAAAACAACATTATTTATGGTAATCAACCAAAATTGATTTCCAATAACTCAATTTATATACACAATATAAAATTTAAAAAAATTATAAAAAATATGTGTGTTCCATATAAAAAAAAATATACCATATTTAATAGATTCAAATTCTTAATATGAAGCCTTTATTTTGCACTAAGGATTATCAAAACTCAAAAAATAACTATCCTTTTTCCCATGGTGAATATAATAAATGCATTCACATCCAAGACTAATAATTACATCAATTTCAACTCAATAATAAAAAAAACACTAATAATTACCCTAAACATTATTCATCTAAATATATTACACCATGTATTCCTCACACTATGTTTAATACTCACAAAAAATCCTTGAAATCAACCAAGAATCAATTTAACCACATTATAAAGAACTAAAAATTTCATACTAACATTTTATCATTCTAATATCACCATGAAATCAATGAAATAAAACTATTTAGCAAAAATGGATCTCCCTTTCTGATGACCACTCCATATTGTTCACCAATAAAAAAAATCACAATCCCAATAAGAACTGGTAAGAATATAACATAATCCTTTTTAACTAATTAAAGACTAGTAATATCTCTTTTTTGTTAGGAATTCTAAATATCACAATGGATTTAATTTAATACCCATTACAACCCTATATTATTCATCATTACAAAATACCACATTTCACACATAGACTTTGTTCATTACTATTATTTTTTCTAATATAATTTCCAACCACTCACCAAAATGTTTCCTTAAATTTAATTTCATTCTAATCAAATTATTATCTAGTATTTTACTTGAAATTTATTTTTGAATGATCAATACATCAGTTTCATTAGATTCTCATTTTCCAAAAAAAAAAGAAACATCTCTTAAATTCATTACATGAGATATTGTGTATACCCTTCAAACCATGATATATATAATACTACTATTACCAATATAATAGTATATAACATTGAAAAATCACTATCCAATAAGAGGATCATTGAGAAAACATTAAACATAATATAAATACTTATAAGAGTATTCCAAAAAGCGATTATTAATTTTATGGATAATGATTTTGGTACCAATCTTATAATTATACATTCATATCACACAACCTACGATATGACAAGCAAAATATAATTGAAAAAACATTCAATCGCCATGAATATGTATACTGAATAAAATTAACCTAGCTATGATACAACATTCTCTAATGTGCATCCTGAGTTTTTCGTATGCGTCCAATAAGAGATAATAAACATATGGCTACATGGGGGTAGATTTACCCAAATATTAATAACTATAAACTGTGAATCCTCATGAAAAATTACTAAAAAGAAATGTTTGTTAGGAAATTTTAACATTAGGAAACATAAATGTTTACAAAACATAGTATAACTTAAAATTTTATTAACTCACCAATAATATGGTATAATGCCTAAATAATAATATTCCATATCAACAACCATATATCAATGTTTTATCAATATGTCCACATTAACAAGGGATTACATATTTCATTCACCAAAAAAATAAAATCCCTATAAATATTTCACTATTTTGATAATAAAACACCTCTATATTTTTTGAAATATAGTTTTAAAATAAATTTAATTTCATCAATTGTTTGTATTACAAAAAAAATTGTGATTAAAAATCCATGATATAGAGTTAAATTTTTATTAGTTAATATTAAACATATTTAATATACAATTTTTTTGGTAAGAATAAAAATAACAAAATTATGAAAAATATATGGTTATATATGTATAAAATTAATGGATGAATTATAAAATGATTAAAATTGAAGATAGAAATCATTTGATAGAAAATGAAATATTTATCTGAAATATTGATTGTATCCATGAAACATATTTTTATCCTAAATAATCACTATTATATATTTATTTTAATAATATATATATATATGTATTATGTTAATTGAACAGATTTAATATTAATTTTTTTTTCTAAGCATGAGATAATAATTAATCATGTTATATATATAAAAATTTATTATTTCAAAAAAGATATTTTCTTCACTTGTTACATAGTTATTTGAAAATATAATTCAAAAAATTCTAGGAAAATAAATTTACAAAATGGATGATATATTTTGAATCAATAGGTTAAAAATTAGTTAATATGTCCATTTTTTTCATTTTGAATAATAACCATAGTAAAATATTCCATCTAAAGAAATTATAAATTAGGATAATCTACGTTAAAACTAGGTAATACCACCATAAGTTTTTGGTCCTAATTAATTTTATATTAAGGTACTGAAAAAATATCATATTAGGCATGAAATATTTATATTAAATGGATAAAATCCCAGTAAATTGATATATTAATTATGTAATGAATTTTTTTTAGAAAATTAAACTATCATTGTTTGAAATATATTTTATATAACCACGTAAAAACATAATAATGTTATGAAGGAATATAAATATCTATTTTAAGAATAATGATTTTAATTTCATGATAATAATTTATACAAAATTTTTATAATGTTTAAAATTACCATAGATGATTCAGCAGAGATAATATAATTTTATTTTAATTAATTTATAAATAAATTAATTTTCTTTAATTTTTCTTAAAATTAATACAATTTGAGTAATTTAGTGAATTTCATTATATTTTTTTATTTATATATCATATTATTTCTTATTTAATATATTAAATTCAAATAAAAACATTTTATTTTGGTCTTATCTTGAAAATTAATATAATATTTTTAATATTTTCAATAACAATATTTTATAAAAATAATATTTTGTTAAATTATTTTTAAAGCATATAAAAAAATAATTTAAACAAGTTGTATATGATAGTCTATAAACTATACTTACATTTCCATTTTGGGATAAATTTATTCCAAATAATTAAAATTTTATATCAATTGATGTTGAAAAATTTATTATTTTATTTTTAATTATACACTTTCAACCAAGGTTTAATCAAATGATAATGTACTAAATGATGCCAAAATCATGTCTAAATTATTTTGGATTATGTGATTAAAAAAAATATCCTACCATATATTAGATAATATGTACAATTATAGGAATATTTTTTTAGAATTAATTTAATATAATTTAAACAACTGAAGAAATAAAAATTTCCAATTTCATAAATTATGTATGGACACCTCCACTATTACTTATTCACACCATTTTTATCATTACAGATCAACCAAACTCTAAAAAATTATTTATAAACCTTCATATACACATTCTAGTGGACATTTTCTTCCCTAATGAATAGCCCTATAGTCTTTTATAATATATCTAATGGAGTCGTTTTCAAGAAGAGTTAATTCCCTTTACAGTTCACCCAATATTATAATCTTTATATATTTATAGAAATATATATTAATTTTTTTGAAAAACAATGAATTCATTTTCTTAAATAATGTGAATTTTTTTTATTAATTTTATTATTGAAATGTCACTATTCACACTCTTTCTCATCAAATAATTAATGAATGTATAACTATTGTGTACGTATGACAGGCTGTTTCCATGAACATTGTAACAAATTTTATAATAACATTATTTTATGGATTTCATTGAATGTATATATAATTTATATTTATCATATTTATATCATTATTCATTTTTTTCTAATGATGAGACTCTGATAAATTTACATGGTCTGCAACTACTGAACTAAAAATACTCATGAAAATTGATGGAATTATAAAAAAAATAGTGATCTTAATTAACAATTGATAATTAAAAATATGTAAATAGATAAAAAATAATACATTGTTATATATATATATATTATAATTTTTATAGAATAATATTTATAATAAACCTATATTAATTATGTTGTAGTTTTGAAAGCATGTGAAGGAAGTAAAACCTAAGTTAAGGTATTTCATCTCCCATTTATCTCTATGATAAACATTAATGATACACCATATTATTATTTTGTATGGTGTATTTACTTCCAATGAATGTAATATTTGATTATTTCTATTAATATTAATGTAAATTCATATCCATCTAACTTAATTTATTTTATGTGGATTTTGATTTTATAGTTATAAAATTTGTAAGGGGTTGTATGTTAAATTATTATTATTTTATCAGTATTGATTACATTTATGTTATGATGATCAAATCTCATGATTTGAATATAAATATACTCATGAATTTTTAATCTAAATGGTTATTTATTTAAAATATAAGTTTCTTATCCATTTTCCATATATTATGTAATTAATAGAGTGATAATATTTTATAATAAAAAACAACATCATTTATCTCTTCGGTATGAAAAATATTTTCGTCTACTTAAATGTTTTTATAAAATGATTTTAATATCAATCATTTATTTTTGTAAAATAAATTTTTATCATTATTTTCTATTAAAAAAATTAAATGAAATTTCATACGATTTTGCGAAGGCTGTAGTTTGTGAAATTTCTAACAGAATAATGTAATTCATGTTTTTCCATTTATATGAAATTAAAATAATTTTACATCACTAGTTTGAATCATAGATGTCCACTATAATTTATATTTTTCCATGTTTATTGAAAATAGAAAAATTTCACTTATTATTTTTAAATATTAGATTTTGAATAGGTGATTTCAAAATTGAATGTTAATATCCATTAAAATTTTTATAATGATATATTGATTCATCATTAAAAATGTCCTTCAATGTTTCTAATGATTTACTAGGGACATGATCTAGTAATACCATCCTTACTATTTAATGGTATGAAAATAAAGTCACAATGATTTCGAAAACATTTTAATTTTTATAAGCTATGATGTGATGAAATTTTTGTAATAGCCCTTTCTTTTCAAGAACATTCACTATGATTAAATTTTTTTTAATCCCATTTTGTTTATATAGTTTTGAAATGATTAATTCTTGATGATATTGGGGGATATATACGTATAATGTTTGTTATTTATCGGAGGGACCTATATCTCTAACTAATGTATGGAATGAATATTGATATCTCTTGAGATAAATAATAATGTAATGGGTTGTTATCATAATATAGTGACAGAGTTTGTTTGTAATGATTATCTTGGTAATAAACATGACTACCCTAATTGTTTAGTAAGATATACCAATTAACAATGATTGCCTTTGAAAATGGATTTTAATTCTAATTAAATTATTTTATATACATAGGATTGTGACATAATTCTAGGTCTAATACCAATTTTATGTTATCATGAATCATTCCCTTTTATTAAATTTTCATTCATATTGTATATCCTAAAAATAATTATTTTCTAACTCCAAATTATGTTATATTGAATGCATGGTGGTTTTCGAAAATTGATTTCAGGTTCACGTAACTTTTTAATATTATTATCCTTGTATAATAATTCATTTATCTTGTGTTTATCCATAAAAACCATCATATCTCAGATATTCTTATATTACATTTCCCATGTTAATAAAAATGGATTTTTCTATGACTTTTCATCTAATAGAGGATGTTATGATGATATATGTGGGTGGTTATTCAAAATTATTATAAACTACTTATTTATGTTTCTATGTTTCTAAAGATAATAGATACATTATATTGTAGTGTGTATAGTTATGTTACATAAATAATATTCATCTATTTAGATAAAATTAATATGTATAAAACATTTGGGTCACTTTAAACATTTCTATGTTATTATAATTTCAATATCATTTCTCTTTGTCATTACTGAATTTCTATACAAAATTAAGTCCATATATAATTAAAAACATCATGATAAGTAAAATATGTTTTTTAAAAAATAATCATGATCTAAGTTACCAAAAAAACAATTCATTAAAATTAATTCATGAATTTTACAATTTCATACTAATAAATATGTAAACAATTTCCAATAATGATTGTATTACCATAACATAAAAACATTTTTGCCATTTTTCTATATTTATTTAAAACTCATGATTTCAAAACTAAATATAATATTCCTATATCAAAAATCACATTGAAATAATCATCTTATCTATAAATATATCAAAAAGATACATTTCAAAAATATATAAGATAATTGTTGTTTCCCTAAAACCATTGAAAATAATCCATTTCAAATTATAAATACGTGTAGATTAATGTATAAATTATTATAAAAATCCATTTTAATAAAAAAATTACCATTTTCATTTAAATTAAATATATAAATGTCAATCAAGAATAAAACTAAAAACTCATAATTATATAAAACCCTAATAAAAAATTAATTTTTTTAAATATAATTATCTGTTATTAATAATTTAATTAGACTCTATTATAAATAATCCATTTCATAATCTTCTATACAAGATAATTTTAAATATTTTAAACTCTTCATTTTTAATTTTCTAGTATCTAATTGAAATGATCATTAATAAAAATCCCTAACTATTTCATAGAAATCAATTTTTTTTAAAAATACCGTTTTTAATATATTATTTCACTATAAATAAAAGAAATATTCATTAGATCATGATTATGTAATAATATTTATGAATTCATCTATAAATAACTAAAAAGTGATACATTTTCATGTATTTCTCGAGAATTCCCATTTTAAAAAATGATTGAATCACAGATACAGGGTTGAATCATCAAAAAAATTTAATGAATAGAAATTATAATTAATTATTACCTAAAAATTATATGTATCAGAAATATCTAATCTGAAACACCCAATGAAAATTTTTCTATTTTTTTATGTCATAGAAAACCATCAAATATGGTAACTGAAAATATTCTATATGATATGTAATTTCATGTACCAACCCACCTAGGCCATCATAGATAGTGATTAGTCTTGTGTGACTACACAATAATGACATCCAACAAGCAAGATAATGGAGGCCAATAATAAGTAGGTATATCAGAAACATGGGATGAAATAACATCAAAATATGAACACACATACATATCTCCAATCACATTCAATGAAAAAATAAAAAATCCAAAGATAACATAAATACATTAAAAAAATATATCCAATATTACTGATAGGAACTATGAATTAAAAAATGATAAATGGGTAAAAAATAAAATATATATGATAAGTCTATCTTTGTTCTACATTTTGAGTATTTCAATGTGTTTTTTTTTTGAATTTGAATAAAAATTATTGCCAATTTTTAATTTATTTGAAATTTTTTATGTTCTATTAATGGAAATGTTTAATTTATTAAAAATAAATTAAATTTTATGGTTTTGGAGAATAATGAAAATTCACACCCTGAGTGAAGAGAAGCGGTGCTACGCTGGAATTTTGAAGTCGATGGAATGCTAGAAATTCTAGAGTAGAGTACGTACCCAATGTGTACCATAAATACATGATGTGTACATTGAGATTGTGATATGTTATAGATCATGTAAATCAATTCATGACGATAATAAATGCTTTAATTGACAAGTAAACACCGTGTACCCTTAGTAAATGACGAAAATGAATTCAAAGTTAGAAAATAATGAATATGATACATGTAGGAGTCACATAAATTTAGAGGTAACTTGGATATGGATTAAACACCATTTAATTCACTTACACATCTTGTGCTGAATCAAATATTCAAATTATCGTAAAAAAATCACGAACATAGATAACAAAGATAGATGCAGACATGACCATGTATACAAAAAATGTACCTTCATTAAACTTCATGATAGGTGTCTTCTTGACCCTATTAAGAACTTATAAATAGATCCCATCAATGCCCAATTTTACATATATTCTGGATTGGGGGCCAACACCATAATCCTAAATAAAAAGGCACAAAACCTAACTCACCACCTTCTATTGGATTTGGATTTCATTATTTTTCAACACCCACTCATGAATAGCATGAGGGGGAGATTTATATGTTCCATGGAGAACACCATAATAAGGAATTGAATGTAAGGTATTTTATAATGAGTGAAATTCATGTTATGATTTCATATTTTATCTTCAATTCAATCCCCATTTCAACTAATATGTGCATAAATATTGTGAGCGGTTGTTCGTGATTTGGTTCAATTTATTTATTTTTCCATGATTATTTCTTAGATTGAATAAAATAGTTTAATATGGGATCAAGGGTTTATAATTCCACCATGAACATTCTATTTTTATTTTTTCTATGTATAAATAAGGTATTAGGTTCCCCAACCTTAACAACCTGAAGTACCTGACCATGAGAAAAAGAAGGTTTAGGATGGAGTGTGTTTATCCTAACAATTGAATTCACATAGACCCAATTACAACAACTTCATAATTTATAATTGGTTATCATATACCTTATCACATCTTGTACATGGAATCATTTCTGTCTGACACCCACTTTATATGTTTTTCCCCAATCTTATGGAAAAATACAATGCAAGATAGTTTCAACTTAATTTATTCAATTAAAAATTAGTATAGGTCTTATTCAGTTAATTAATATTTTCTCCAACAATAAAATTGTGGGTTAAACCTCGAACATTCATATCCTACATTACCTAGTAGTGTAGTGGTTTGTTTGTTTCTTCTTATAAATTCCTAAATTCGGAAACCCGAAAAGAATTAATGACTGGTATAGGACTATCAAATTTTGCATCATTTCCAGGGATGGAACATATAATTTAATAGTTGGGTAATTTATAAAAACTCTCTTACATATTTTCTATTTCATGATTTTATGATAATATTTTTGTTATCATTTTTTATTATATTATAGTTCACTCTATATTTCTTTTATTGTGATGGAAGGACTACAATGTGAAATGACTACAAATGAGAGGATCAGATTTATAGTCGATGAAATGGTACAAATCTATTACGAAATCAATTAAATGATATGTCATCCTTTCAACTTCCCACAATTGTACCTAAGAAATGAACACAAAACACCCAAATGTCTGGAGCCCGAATTATAAGTGGAGCTCCAAGAACTAATATGAATGGTCAAAAACGAAGTGGTAATTATTATTTTTGATGCTTACAAATGTATAGATCACAATTCCATTAATTATAATGGTTTGGGATATTATGATGAGGGTGACCTTGTAGTAGAACAATAATGGTCGGAAACACACTCATGAAGATAAAATTATTAAAAAAACATCGACATGTGATATATAGAAATGCCCCCTAACAATACTAGGATGAAAATCGAAAGAAGAAGATCCTAAAGAAAAATATTTAGATGACGGGATGACAATATCCAAATATATGAATTTTTTTGATAAAGATTAAGTGAGTTTAATAAAGAATAATAGGGAGAAGAACAAGATGCACCCTATGCTGACTACACTGAAATTGTAGAAGAAACAAAAAAAATAAGTTGCAGATATGGAGGCTAAACCTGATGAAATAATTGATGAAACTGATACATTACAACTAGAAAATAAATAAGAATATAAATTTTAATTATTCTACAGAGATGATGAAATTATTTTTGCAATACTCATGTTGTTCAGAATATTTTCACCACCTCCTATGATCACACTCATTCCAAGGAGGATGTTTCAAGTTGAGCTGGCAGGAAGGAAAAGTCAAGATTGGGTAAATATGATACGATTATCCCCTTACCACACTCAAATAAGCTATCCCATGTATGGTTGAGACGAAGGAACATTATAAAAGAGCAGCTAACATGAGGAAAACTGGGTTTTCTCTCTCTCTATTATTTTAAATTTCTTTATTTCATATAAATAAATTTTAAATTAAAATTTAATTTCATTGAATGTTATATTATTATCATAATTCTAGGGCATATACATTCACATATTTATATTAATATTTAGGTCCATAAAATTCACAAATGGTAGGAAGAATTACATATTAGTAAGAAGATGAACCATCAACTGAAAGGGGAGTAAGAGTTTCAATTAAGATTAACCTGTGGTATTTCCCACGTCATAAATAATAAATGTTTTAATTTCAAATTACAATCCAACAATTAATTCAATTTTTTATCGACTGAACATGGAGATATAAACTATATTGTGAATTTAGAATGACTTTTGTTTAAATTTAATTATCAATAAATATGAATGTGAAAAATTGGACAATGAAATAATATCGATAAACAAGTGGACTTGTATTTCACAAATTATGATTTAGGGATCATGTTGATCATTTTAAAACAAATTCTAAGAGTAATCCATTTATTGTATTTCTAAATTTTCAATTAATTTATTTAATTATTGATATTCATTTCCATGAGAAAATTACCCATCCATTTACCTCAATCATGAGACATCAACTAATCCTAATACCTTCCATTCATTCTATATTATATTTCTTGAGAAACTCTTGCATGTTTTCTTAGAGAACATGCACTTCATCTGATTAAATCTATTACTGAAAAAATCACTTTTAAAATGATTGAGGTATTATTTTTGTTACCCCTTATCCCGATTCTCCAAATGAATTAATCCATTTTAGGAATATAGAATCCATGAACACCCTTTTTAGGGAACGAACCATGTTTCATGCGTATTTTCACCATTCTTTCCTATATATAAATGTTTTTCATGATATTGAAATGAATATGTGGGGGGGAAATTTGGGTGTTCTGATTATTGTGGGAATTATGTTGGGGGATTCATTATTTTAATAGGGGGAGTCCATGAAATCATTATTTGTGTTATATTTTTCACCTTTCATACTAAACAATTGGGTTTAATTTTGGTAGGATTAAAAATCACTATAACCAGTAATAACAATTTTTTATCATATGTGGTTATGTGATGGATGTGGGATTTTACATGAGTATATCATTCAAAAAACAAAAAAGTTGAAAAGAAATATACTGCAAAGAGAGTTTGATGAATTGTGCATATATGTATCATGAGATCACTTAGGGTATTTTTTCAATTAAAGAGATGAAATTTGTGAAGGGAGATATGTATTGAAATTATTTTAATATCATCCAAAGTACATTAAAGTTCAACCTCCATTATGAGAAGTAATATTTACAACATCAACCAACCTACCATAAACATCAAATTCAGTTGATCCTCAATGATGAAGCCATGATAATTAATCGTGATATCTATATTTATACAGAGGAGCTGATAGATTCCTTGTAATAATATTATAAGTTACATGTTCTACATGTATGTGCTTAATTCTATTTATAGTTGGACTTATATTGTGCGCGAAAATATTCATGTGAGGTAAATTTAAAATGGAATGAATATTTTTGATGAATTTTAAATAAAAATAGTTCATTGGAATTTGTGGGGATTTCAAAAGAAAAAAAAGTAAAAAACATGGAAGATATGTTTTCATTGAAAAAAGGAGGCATTGATAAATTTTCAACATTAGATGTTCAAAAGTTTAATTTTTCCATTTGATCAAATGTTTTTGTTGAAATTTAATTAAAATAATGGTATGATGAATTTACTTTGAAGTATGTTGAGATTCCAACTTTTAGGACAAGGTTGAATTCAAATTTTGGTGGATTTGATAAGTCTATTTCATGCATAAATTTTGGTGTATTTTAATCTATTAATTTTTTTTATTTTATTCTATATAATGGCCAATTTTTCAGTGACTTGAATTGTTTTGTATTTTATGGAAGTAAATGTTTGATCTTTTAAAAATGAATAAAATGAGATAATTTTTGGAGCATAAAGAAACTTTACACTGCTATTGAAGAGAAATGGTGCGAGACATTAATTTTGAATATGAAGAAGAGAAATAAATTCTATATTAGATCACCTACACAACGTGTACCTTTATTAAAAGACATGTACATTCAGATCGTGACATGTTGCTTACAATGTAAAACAAGTAATGATGAGCATAAAAAATTTGGATGAAATGTGCATGTCATATACCTTCAGTACACAATTTCAAAGAAGTAAAAGATTGAAATTAATTAATGTGATATGCATAGGAGTCTTTTGGATGTGGAGGGAACTCGGTTAAGGAATACAAATCATGTACATCACCTACACATCATGTAGCGAGTAAAAAATTTTAAATTATAATATGAAACTAATGCACACAGACATGTATCATAGATATAGACACGACCATGAGTACATGAATTATACCATCAGAACACATCATGACTCGTGTCGGGTAGACCCCATTCAACGCCTATAAATAGATATCCTCTATGCACTATTTTATATATGGGGAACCACCACCAAATTGTTTCTAGATGAAGGTGCAAAACTAGATTTGACGCCTTATATAGGATTTGGATTACATTATTTTTCAATACTAACTCATGGCTTTCATGTGTGGGTGATTTTATTTTGTGGTGGTTCACATGATGATGGGAAATTGAAGGCGAGGTCTTTTAAAATTAATGAAATTCATGTTGGTATTTCCTTTATTCTATTCCATTATATCTACTTTTTTACATCCTCTAGCATGTCCATTTAGAGTGTGGGTTCGAGTTTTTGACTAATTTATTTCATTGTGATTAACCATTAACTAGATTTATTATAGTAGATTAATGCGTGATATAGGTTTTATACTTCCACCATGACCATTGAGATTGTATTTTCCCTTTTTTATATAACATTTCGGGTTCCCCATCCTTTACAACCCGAAGTACGTGACCCTAAGAAAAAGGGTATTTGGGATGGAATGTGTTTATCATGACAATTGAATTCACATGGACATGATTCCTATGACTGCATAATTTATAATTAGTTATCCTAGACCATATCTTCCCATGAACATTGATTAATGTTTTCCCGGAACCTATTTTATCATTTTATCACACACATTCTCCACAAATCCAATTCGTGATAGTTTAGATTTAATTTAAGGAATTCGGAATTATTTTAGGTATCTGTTATTTAGTAAATACTTTCTCTAACTCTATCTATATGGGTTCGACCTTAGTATTTCATATTTTATATTAAATCGTAGTTTAGTGGTTTTATTTGTTTCGAGTTATAAATTTCTAAATATCGTAACGTAGTGGGAATTAACGATGATTTTAGGGCTATCACATTCTAAAAACTGAAAGGAGTCCAACATAATAATAATGATGAGAATATATTAAAATCAAAAACAATTATAAATATATATATATATATATATCCCAAACTATGATCTACCTATTCTAGGTCCTCCATGTACTCCATAAAGAATAATGTATTTTACATAAAAAATGAAATTGTTCAGATGGTCTCATGTAGGCACGACTAAAAAAATACTAAGTAGGACAACATAAAATCACTAAACATTAATAAACTAGAGGAGTGATGATATAAATACAAAGGTATTAAAATCAAAATGTGAGATATAATGATAATAAATAATTCCATTAATATACTCATAATAGAGTCTAAATCTCAAAGATATATCAATTCCTTAAAACCACTAGGTGATACGTAGGGCATCAAAGTAATGCTAAACAAGAGAGAAAAAACACCAAAATACTTGCAATCACTGAGGAACCTCATACAATAGATTGGGATCATCAATCATGACATGAAATTCTATGTATATCTCTAGATATCTCTTCATCAGGGTGTAATACGACACAAACTTCCATTGGGGGAAACTCCAACCATACAATATCATCGATCTATATAGGGGTTCTACTCACTATGGATGTTGGTCATGATGATACCACAAAACCCACCTAGGTACAATAGTGGTTTATAACATTATTAAACATAGGGATACATTTAAATCTATCTGATAACAAACTAATAAATTGTATCAATATCATATATAGAAGATGTAATGACACATGTACCATATTTGAAAGGAGAATGGAATAACACTAAACTGGACACAGTATATACTGAAGAAATGTATGCCTCCAAATAGCACTGAAGGGTGTACACAATCTATACATGAGGTACAAGGTTTGTCATTCCAACCACTAGACTAACCATGAATCCTCATTGAACACGTCAGGTAATTCCTTATACACATGATATGTTACATTGGGGTAAAAATCATGTAATGGATTTTTTTTCACATATCATGTACCCTAACCAGGCCAATGTACATTAGGATTTTCCCATGTACCTTTATATGACTTTATCAAATCTATGGAGGTGTACTATACATGATGACATTTTCCTTGTTATCTCAATCCTTTTGTATCCTTACTGATAAATGTCATCCAATTTCACATGTTATAATCAGTGTGTTAGGGACCACATTTTGTATGATCCATAGGATTATACTGAAAACCAAAATACACATAATGGATCCATTTGGAATGTGTTCTTTGGGTTAAATTTTGGGTACTGAGGTATTTTCCATTATTATCATGTTCATTACACATCATCAATTAGAATAGCTTCCTCTAATAGATACTCTTAATCCCACTAATATAACATGGATCTAGGAAAATAATATCGAATACTGCTAATGTCCAGATTCTAGAAAATGATTTTCTTTGTAAAGAATTCATCATAAAAACTCATCATTCTCATATTCTCGAAGACCTATCACGATTTCAAAATACATTCTTGATCGACCTCCAATCACCCACCATCATTTTCAAAACACCCTAAAACCCCCATTCATTTAGAACTCTTTTGGTATAAATATATTACACCAAATAATTGTATTATAATTTTTGAATACTGGGCATTCATTGAATCATAATATATGGAAATAATAGTGAAAATTCATGTGATGAAATGTGGAGAAATAAAAAAACCAAAGTAGGGGAACAATCATTGTCCATTTTCGGTTTGGGAATGATTAATTTTTGTTAGAGAGATTAATGAATAAATATATATAATAATAAAATATCAACAATAATTAAAATATCAATCAATGAAAAATTGTTTAGGATAATTTGTTCACATTAGAAATTTGAAATAATAAGGTGATAAATATAAAACAATAAGATTAAAAACCCTTGGTTAGATTAATAATTTAAGAAGAGTAAATATTTATCTTCACGGTTGTTGAGTTCCTATAATATCATGGGTCAGAATGATCTTTAATTCACTTACATCATTCACCAAAACAACATCTAATTTGCTCTCTCAATTCGAAGGGTCATGACACTGACACGTTGAATTTTCCTTCCAAACATATTTACATATGGTAAATATGTTTCTATGTAAAATAAAAAAATAATTAAATCAAACAATATATTTTTAAATACTATCCCACAGTTGAAAATTATAGAAACCACCAATATTGAAAAGGCTTTCTTCATAATTTGGTTAAGACAAATTTTTCATACTCATCATTTGTCATATAATTTAAATATGAGTTTCTCTTTAAGATTTCATTCAATATTTCAATAAGACAATGTGCATGACATTAATAAATTATATGTTTTAATAATTAAAACATAGACCTCACATGATCTCAAATTCTCACACTATCATAGTTTCATGCTCCCAAAATATTACAAGATATATATAAAATAACTACCTAAAAAATATTTTTCATTCTCCATGCCTTAGGGAATTTGGACCTAAAAATATAAATTGAATACACAAAAAAATATGGTACTAATATCACATATGGTTCTCCCCCACCTAGGTGATCTTTAAGATATTAAAAACATTCAATTAGACATATAGGAATTGAAATTCTTGCGAGATAGGATCTTATCCTTCCGTCCCTAGATCCCTACTATATACATTGTAAAGGCTTTTCCATCCTCGATGTCCATATCCCCCCATTAGATTACATGAAATGTTTCACACACATACATCCTCATATGTTACATTTCTAAGACATCATGTTCCCTTAATAACTATGTAGGTATGTCCATGTTGTACAACCTCTATCAAACTATACACAGTATATTGAAATACATAATTAATCTCAAAAATTACATGCCACCAAATCCAATAATCCTACACACAGATGTAGTGTACACAATAATGAACAAAAATTATCACTCCTCAAACTCCAATAGACTCCATAATCTATTTGTATTGTACATTAGAAGGCTCTATGTAGTCTTTAAATGCTCCTAGTTGATCTTTACCTCTGTTTAATTATCCCAGAAACTCTAGGGCCATGACCCCACACTCCCTATGATTAGTCCAAAATAGTGTTGTCATATAGGTTTACCTAAAATGTTCCTCTAATGGTATGAAAAAATAATGTAATTATAGTATTTTTTTAATACTAAAACAAAGTATGGTTAAGCTCACATCCATAAAAAATGACAAGAACAGAAGCTTGAGTTATATCCACCCTATCTTAGATAGTTCATCATGACTGGTAGTCAGTTTGTGGGTGAACCTACAGGCTCAATACAAACAGTTTCTATATTTATCTTAAATCCTATCTATAATAATGACATGAAGTCATAATCAAAATATGAAATGGGTTTTGAGGGAGCTCGGAGATGTTGAATATATCCAACACATATTGGTGTCTCATACTCTCTACGTATCTGTCATATTAGAATCCTTGGTAGTGTCAAGAATTGGTGAGTTGGTCTATGATCCCCTAGATGACAACATGTCCTCTATATTTATATAGAATTCCATTTAATATTTATATAGATATCCAATCCCACTTCAAATATGGATGTGCAAGGGGTATATAAACATGAACATTATCTTGGTTCTCATCTTTCGCTTACTGACTAGTGAGTCATCAAGAGACAAAATACGATTTCCAATTCATCATGTGTAGACATGAAAATTGATGTCATAAGGTAAGGTAAAGAACTTCCTTCCTTGGATGCACTACTAAATGGTAATTATGTATATTTTTCATCACCTTCTCATTTATCAACATGAGAACCATCACCCCAACTTTGAAAAGAATAAAATTATCCCCACCATCAGAGAATCCATCAGTATGTTGTCTAGTTTATATTAAATTACACATTGTATTAAAGTCAGTATGTGTATTTTGAGAATCCATAACTCATTGTAGATGTGTTTGGGTTACAAAAATTTTCTATATATAATTTTCACATTCAATTTATACTATTTAAAAATAAAATGAGACTAAATTATCCAAACCTCTATATTGAACATTAAAAAATATTTATATCTTAGATAATCTTTTACTACGTAAAAATTTATTGAAATATAGGCAATCATGGTGTCATATTCATTGAGGAACATCACCCTTGACTCTGTCTTGTTTCATAATCGATATGATATAAGATATGCTTTAGACTCTTTTAGTAGAAGTCGATCATAAACAAGTCACCCATTCCAGAGTGATATGAAATCATCAATAAAATTTATACGTCACCAACTCTAGATAATTAGTGTCAATGTTACCATCATGTCGTCTCATCTTCCAAAAAAAATATGAAATCACTTCCTATATCTGTATCATAGAAATTTCATGTTTGGCCAATGTCGAATAATAAAAATATAAATGTTGAATACATCCTATAAAAACCTCAGGATGGGGGTGCTCTTCAATTTATGAAAAAACTCCAGAAAGGACACATATATAATTTCTACACATTCAAAAGGACACCCCTTTTAGGATAAATAAAACAAAACTGATGAATCTCTAAAAAAATACATAAATATCTTATAACATTTTTCCAACTTCTGTTCCATTGTCTCACTCTTAAGAGGATCCCAATACAACACTAGGACATCCATTATCGAGTCCAATGTTATACCAACCAGTAAGAAGAATTTTCCAAGGTAGTGGACCTCTTTAGTTTAGAACTAACTATTTAATCAATTTCCATAAATATGGTTCTCTTCGAGTATTTCATGAACTATCCTCAAGAGATCACTTTATTCCTCGCGGACATCTGGTACAATTGGATTTCCTATATGAAGACCACCAAAAAACTCAAATATGAAAGGATAAAATATACATTTCATGATTGTAATGATCTCTACGAAATTTTACTCATGACAAAAGGAACTTCCATGTACACTTAATGACCTTATATATATTATAATGTCATCTTCAGAATACCCTAATCTCCTACTCAATGCCATTTAGAAACTGATATGAGGTCAATCATCATGAACATTCATAACCATCTGAACTGATCAATGATTTTTTCAATACCTAATATATGGTACATATTCTTCAAGGTCACGGTTGAAATGGAATTGTTTTCTACACACAATTTAAAAACATTTTTTCAACCTTATTGGTGAAAACATTCGGGTTGTCTATGATTATACATTGATTTTAATAAGGAAATTTCTCTATGTGTCCCCTAAATTCACCATTATCACACAAAGATCAACAAGAACCATCGGATATGCTATCACATATATCAAGATCTTCTAGGGTAGAGTTTAATGCATATTCAAATCTCTCATATGGGAATTAATCATGGAATGTCCCCAAAAAATGGGTCACTATACACTTCCACCAATATGAGGAACAATATTCACATAGAGTACACTTCTATAAGGGAAATACCAGGAATATGGGGAGTAATATTTTGTATCATGTTGTATATGATCAATTCATACTTCAAATATGAATTATTCTACCCATTTAATGAAAACGTCATCCCTTCACATTGGATTATCCATGTCCACAACCTAATGAAGTCTATCTGGGTGTCAACTATGGATAGTCAGTCCATTTTTGAGAAGTCATATTAAGGAAACATCACTTCAATAAAGTGGTAACATATTAATATATCTCCTACAAATAATTTTTCACACTGGGACTAATAATTTGTGAACATTTATTCACCTATATTCGTAGTATCCAAGTATAAGTTCAAGTGAAGTGATGAATCATAATCTCTCTATATCGTACAAGGGAAGTGGAAATAAAAGAATATCCCACAAATGTGTCTATTTTTACTGTATCTAATGTAAAAATAGACACAGGTCATACCTGTAATCATCTTGGGAGCCCTTGGGTCCTAAAACTCCACTATATATAGCTATAATATACCAAGAACACTAACTCCATCAATGTGATGTTGACCATATAGGGTTGGTGGTGGGAATAGGTTGAACTGACTTCCACCTCTTAATTCCCAAACTACACCTCTACATTGTCTTCCACCCAGAGGATCTCCCTACTCCACCACCGTATTTGTCTAGGTAGTCTATCAATTTTATCTCTATCAGTTATGTGGTAGGTCAGACAATCTCTATAAATATTCCACATTATTTTTTAACGGTTTCACTTCATCTCTCTATAATGACTGTGGAAATCCAAGGATCCCTATTCCATCAATACATAGTTAATGGATCATCTATTTAAGTGTATCTATTTCAATTTTCTATTTAAATACAATCACCTACAATCTGATGACATCATAGCTCATACATACCCACTCAAAGCTTCTGATTTTAGAATATACACTTGGAATAACATCTCAAATACAATGTATCACTAGAATGTAATATCATATGTGTGAATGAAATGAGATATCACTATTCCCAATATAACTCCTAATTATCCCCGATCAATATTTTATTTAATAAAAATGTGTCATGAACCTGAGATATGAAGTATAATTAATGGTCAATGAGACTCACCGAATACTCTTCCATGATCATGCTTCCCATATACATCTCTAAAAGCTCCATAATGTATATTGAACAAAAAGTGTCTAGATATTACCCATTAATGCATTTAATCTTGATTTATAATTTTGGTGAAATATATTATTATGTAACTATATCATCATAATCAACTATAACCTAGGGGAACCTTGAAAAAACAAACTTATGGGAACCATATGTTATATATGTATCATCACATGGATGAAATATTAGGTGAGTTACTCATTCAAGATATGAGCTACCAAGAGGTATTTCTTTCCAATAATCTAAAGAGTATTATTACTAATAATCTCATTTAGTTTCGATAATCAATTAAATTACTCCACTACTACTAACTAAGTAAATAAAACACACTAGTATTTTTGAATTAAATTTTCTGAATTAATGTAATATTTTTAAATTTTATATTTCATGAAACAAATAATAATGTTTTCTTTTATGAAATCACTATGTATGGATTGGGTTATTTTCCACGACATGCTAATCTTATGCTACAAGAAACACTTAGATTAGCATGAGGTGAACACTACACAATTTTTGGCTTGTGTTAAACAGAATTTTATGTTCTTCCAATAGATTTCCTAACTCGCAAGTTCTGGTTTTACTGAAATATAATACACTATTAATATTTTTATTAAAATATTATAATTATAATATTATTATTTAAATATTTATATATGTATCACTCTTCCATTGCAATGGATGTTAAAAATAATATTAATGACATTATGATAATATAAATTAGAAATTCATATAAAGTAAACCCTTTGGTTATATGTTACAATAGTTAAATCTAGTAACTATTTTACGAAAATGAAATTAGTTTCCTAAAAAATCATTGTAAAAACGCAATTTTACCTCAATAAATTACAATGGCCAATTTTGATTATTGAATTTAATAAAATATAAGTATTATATATTTAATCATAATTTTATTATACTCAAAGAATAGATTTTATAGGTATAATATAAGGAAAAATCTAAATTTATTAATAAAATGATGTATTATAATTAAAGTTAATTTTAAAACCTTTTAATATGGAATAAATTTTAAATCAACTTTTTTATGATTTTATAATTTTAATTTGAAAAAATAAAAATCATTCTATAATGATGGATTGAAAAATTATATTCGAGATTTTTTTTCTATTTTATTTAGTTTCAGTTTTGGATGAGTTGTGAAAAATATTGTATTTTGAATAAAACAAGCTTCATCATGTATATTTTTGTAAATTTTTTAAATTGTAAAATGGTTTCTTGATAGGTTTTAATGAACAATTAGATAAATGTTTCATAAATTAATACAATTTAGGTCATTGGAATTAATTTCCAATTTATATTGGATATAAAAAACATACCAATATTTTGGATATTATTATTTTAAAACCTTGATTTTTTGTCTCATCTACTGGGTTAAATTTGAATTAATTTCTACAACCTTTGTGATTAGATTTTTAAAAAATTGATTATATATTTGGAATAATAATTCTATATGTTTTAAAAAAATTAAAAATTATTTTTCAACTAAACAATTTTATGTAGGTAATTAAAAATAATTTCTACTATTAAGATGATAATGATCTTAACAAGGGATTACATCATAAACATAAGGGAGAGAATGACAAAGAAACTAATCCATAATCCATTGGATTTCATAATTTATACACTTTCATCTTATTTATGTAATTTAGTTTATTATTTCATCCAATCTTGAAAGGAAAAAATGTGTATAATACTATTTAAATGTTTTACCGGAATGCCAGTTCCCCTCCACTAAAAAATCTCACTCTTCCCTATAATTGATGAACACAACTAAATCCCTTTAGTTCAACTAAACGATACAAAAATAAGATCCAAACATCACAAAATTTTTCATATTAGCCTCTATTTTGTATAGAAAGTCAACAAAGGAATCCTTTTCATGTAAAACAAATGATGTTACCCAAACAAGAGATAACACCCTTCCTAAAGATCATTTATTTTATTTTAATTCCAAAATACAAAATTATTGAGGATCAATTACTAGATTATCACAAAAAATATTGAATATTAAAATTTTTATATTGTTAGTTTTATACCAACACATACACAAGCTTCAATCTAATGGGTAACGAACATACAATTCTTGTGTATAGTGAATTGCCACCTGAAAAAACGATATTGATCATATTTATATTACCTCCTATTATGTTTTTCCATTTATATTGAAGAATTAATTTTAAATAAAATATATGATATTTATGATGTATTTATAATTTCATGATTATTATATTTGTCATACATTCATGATTTTAATTATTTTTAACAATGATAAATTTGTTTGTGGATGTGTGGAGTACCTCTTCCACCATGTGATGTTAGTCTTTCAAACTATACATGGAATGTATTCATAACTGGTTTACTGAAAATATATGATAATAAATATGCATGACTGATGTTTATATGTTTCATAATTTAATTATTATGTTATATGAATCAATAAATATTTTAGGATAGTTTGTAGAAGTTATTAGTTAGGTATTTGAAATAACGTGATAAAATATATTGAGGACCTGGAATAGTGATCTAATAGGACGTTTATATTGAGGTAAATAAACATTAACATGTTCCTAAGGATGATAAAATAATATTTTATAAGGGTAAATATATTATCAAATTGATAAATTAAATTGGGTAAAATTTATAACATCAAATCAAAGAAATAATTTGATGATAATGTGGCCTATTTCATCATAGACAGAGTTTAAAACATTCATTTATTTAAGGAATACATCCAATATACTTTGGAATGAAGAAACATGCATGTTCTCATTAATGATTTTTTCTAATATAGGTTATTATCATGTTTCAAGGAAATACATGAATATGGTATTCACATGTTTGGTATATGAAAAATAAGAGGTACTTCTTTATATATGGAGGATCAATGTAAATATGATTTCTATAGATTTGGTGACCATTTAAATAAGTTCCATAGTTGGATCCCAAATCATTCTCACTTTCAGGTATTCTATTCCTGCACCAAACCCTAGCCCTCTTGATGGATTACAGACCCTTGCAGGAAGATCCAAAGAGACATTTCCTCCATAATTTGGGAAGAGTATTGGCGAATTGAGTGGGAAATAATTTACTTAGATGCAAAACCAGGGCCCTAAAATGACAAGTTGGCTAGAAAAAATGGGTCTTTGTCTCTATCCCTACTAAGTTGGAAGAAGGGGAAATCCATCAAATCTTCAGCAGTATTCGAAGGACAAACCCTGAGGTAGATGCTCAGAGCCAGGGGATGTGTAAAAAGATCTGTTTAAAAAAAAAACAGACCCAGGAGGGCTCCTCCTTCCAATGAATAGTGACCAAGGTTCTTGGGGCCAAATTTGAGACTCACTTTTCCAAATGATATCCATTGTCATACAAAAATCACATGGCCTTGGTGCACGGGTTAAAACTAATATCATCTCCTAAGAAACCAAGAATCACCATGACCATAATACCGCCATTCTGGATCCCAAACAGAAATAAGAAAAGATCTTGAAGTTCACCCATAGATCCAGGATACATGCCTCAATGCGTGTAGACCCTTTCAACAAACACATATGGGATTTCTGGAATAAGGATTCCTTGGATACGCTAATCCAGGAAAGAGAGAAACACATTACGAAACGAATCACCTAAAGAATAAGGACCATCACACAAACCTTCATCTATGGAAGTTGTGATGTTCATAGAAGGAGGTATTTATGGTAGGGAATCTTTGTGATCAACCCAGGGGACCTACCTTGAATCATAATGGGTGAATTTAAGGTGGTACCAAAACTAGCAGAGAAATAAGGGTGAGGGGGAATTCACATATATGAGAGTTTGGATTTCATCAAGTTCATGGTTGTAAACGGTTCACTGGACAATGGTTATATGGGTTACACATTCACCTGGTGAAATAATCAATACGGGAACAACCCCTTCTCAGGCCAGCTGGACTGATGCCTTTCCAAAATCAAAGTTATTTTCAGATATCTAGATTCCTTGGACATACACCTTGTTAGTGGTATATCTGATCACTTTTCATTACATATCTATATATATCTAGGACGAGACACAAATAAATTATTCACGTTTTGTAGCCGGTGGATTGATGACATGGGTAATTGATATATGGTCAGGGAAGTGTGGGTAGAACCTAAACAATGACACACATGGGTGTCCATCCATAACAAGTTTATGAGACTGAAACCAAGGTTGCAGGTGTGGGATATGGATCTTCATCTAGTCGATCAGAACATATAAGAGATATGAATCGATGTGGAGAACCTAGAATATATCCTGGTGGAGGACTGGGATGATGTGGTTATCACAGATCTACATAATATAAATAAAAATCTGGATGATCTTGTTCTGCCCTAGAAACATCATGCTATAGAGGACTCAATGATTAAATGGTTCTGTGATGGTGACAAAGGCACATTTTTCATCAATATCTCAATAAAAGAGAGGAGGACTCAAATGAAACCCAACATATCCCTAGATGATGGTACATACACATATAATAGTAATGTAGTAGGGGATATTTCTCATAGTGACTTCATAAACCTCCTGGCAGGTCCCAGTACCAAAATTCTTAATGGATATCCGAAAGGGGTGAGGATTTTTGGATAAATGTTCCTAGACAAATCTTTATCCATGATAGTGAATCATTTTAAATGATCCATGGTGATGAAGAGATATATAATACCCAGATTATGGTCATCCATGAGAGTGAACCTGGCCTAGAATACTTCTCTGGTTTGTTTTATAGGGGCTCTGGGGAAGTGGTTCAAGCAGACATCTCTGTTTCAATACAAGACTTCTTCTGAGGTAGTGTATTTCCATGTGTGGATTATTCTATAAACCTAGTACTCATCCAAATGATCATGGACCCATCCTACATTCTCCACTATAGACCAATCAGTATGTAAAACATTACATAAAATATTATTTCTAGCATTATTAACCCATGTCAATCCTTTCTTCTCCTGCAGTGGATCTCACAGGAGAAACACAACATTATGAAGGGAAGCTTGATCCAAGAGGTGATAACCCTATCACATGGGATGACGACGGAACTATTTATCAAAACATATGGTTCCAACATATCTATCCCTGAGTATATGAATTAAGATTATGACTATATGTAATGGGGGTAAATCAACAAGGTGTTAGAAAGATTGGTCTTCAATCCTTAGGCATGTGACCTCCTTTTTAGGTATTACATTTCCTCTTGGCTGGATGTCACATTCATGTATAGAAATCATGACTTCGTCATTGTAACCCCTGGACAGTGCCAAGGCAACCCCATATCACCGAGTAACATCATCATTTTTAGGAAATTCTCAACCATATGGTCAACATTGATATATCTAATGCAGTCAACCAACTTTATCGAAGGAATGATAACCTTCCCTCAGACTCCCATATGATTTTTTTCTATGAAACAATCCCCTTCAAGAATCCTAGTAATAATTTGATGCGGGGGATCATTCAGATTCTTGAGGAATACACTCCAAAGACTGGACATAATATTTATAAAAACGAGTCACTTATTTATCTCAAATAGTTTCAAAAATAGGTGAGCTACGCATTTGAGTAGAAGGATAGGCATGCAGAATGACACTTTTCCCATGGATTATCTAGGAACACCAGTATCCTCAGCCATGACATGGATTTTTGATTTATATGATGTGGTAAGTGACTTCATGGGGCGAGTGATCAACTAAAAAACCACATTCTCTCATTCGGAGGTCATATTACGCTGGCTAAATGCGTCTTATTAGCTATCCCTCTCCATGCACTTTCGACCTCCAATGTACCAAAATGGGTCATCCAGTACATTGATAATATGCTTTCTAGTTTTATCTGGGACACTTCCTCAGAGTAGAATATATTCTTTTTTTCTAGGATGAATATGTAAAGACCTATCCAAGATGAGGGAATCGTCCTAAGGAATTTGGAGGACACCATCCATAGAATGTACACGAATCTAGAGTGGGCTGTGATCAAAGAGGGAATGTTGTGCAGAAGGACTGTGTCATATATACTGGTAGGAAACAGTCGCAGTGCACCCATTCATTACCCCTCTAGGGTCCTTAATTAGTTTGCCTCAATCCAACCCACTAATATAACAAACAATGGGTCTTCAAAGAAGGTAGAATCTGGTTCTGACATGAAAATTGGGATGATGACGTGATCGTCTACCCAGGTTTCCCCTCTCCCAACATTTTCTCCAAAGAGGTGAGCATCCACCCAATGATCATCAGACTGGTTCTGTAAAAAAACAAATTTAATTTGACCTTAATATCAACAACTTGAAGGCAGAAAAGTGTGTCGTAACCCCATCAACATCATGAAGTTTCACCATGAAGGACATCAAATAGATAGTCACCCCCAGGACTGAAGAGATATGTTGAGGGAGGTTGTACGGTGAACAAAAATTATAACATCCCAGGAAAATAAAGAATATGACATTTTAATATTTATTAATATTTTGGAATTAAATATTAATTTTATTTTAAAAATGTATTCTAAATTCAATGGTGTACCAGACATGCAACAATGGGTTTCTCCAAAGAATTATGTAGCACCCAATACTAAGTCATACGAGAAAATAATAATATATTTTTATATTAAACAGTAGTTAATGCCTAACCATTGTAATGGTGGGATTGATTATATCTAAAGACAATATTATTTTACATGTTTTGTAAATGTGTTTACATTTATCCAATAAAATTTAGGGTTTTAAAATGTGAATTAATCTAATTTTAAGCACAAATACACTAATATTCTTTAAAAAAACAATTTTACAGCCTTTTGATGGAGAACCCTCATTAAATATAATTTTCATCAATTTAAATATTTTATTTGACAACATAAAATTATTCTTTATGATTGGGACATCAAAATTTACTTTCGGTAAATTTAATTATATTTCTGATAAAATTCAATTTTTTAATTAATAGTGATAAATTATTTATTTTAATTTAAAAAAACCTTTTAATATAATTTATTTAAATAGATATATTATCTTTTTAATTTCATTTAATGTTAAATTATATTATATTTTTACTATTTAATCCAATTTTTTACTTTAGAAGTAATTTCACTTTGTGATTTGACATAAACAAGTGTCAATATTTTGATAGATATTATTTTATAAAAACACACTTTTTGTTTTGACAAATACAATTAATTTTAAATTAATAAATACAAATTATATGTTTATGATTCGGTAAAATCATACATCATTTTTTAATTTGGAATATCAAATATAGATTATTCTGAATATTTGGTTTTTTTTAAAAACATGAATTTTTTATGAATAGTGAAAATACTGAGTAGTTTTTAAAAACCATTATTTTTCATTTAAATGAAATTTAACAAGTTTTGGGAATTTAATTTAAAATATATGACATACATGGTTATAATCAATAACTAAAATGTGGTTCAATAAGATGAAAATAATATTATGTGAATAGTAACCTTTTACTTGTATTTAACGCTATTAATGGTAAATAGGGTAATTCAAGGTAAAAAAATATTATAATAATATTAAATTACCTTAACATTTGTCCTAATCCTATTAGTAGATAAATTGCATAGCATGGGCATCCTTGGGTTGATTTTGGTTCCCCGTGGAGCCTCTTAAGAGTTATAATGACACTTTATATTAATTAATTTAATGTAATGATAAAAATGACATAATCATATATATTTTTAAAAATCATTTTTTACATATGGTTATATATGTTATCTATTTAACTATAAATATTAATTATAAAGGTAAGATGAATTCCTATATCATGGTATTTTTTTTTTATTTTTAAATTTCAAATAAAAAAAATTTATGTTACAATAATGATTCAATGTTTACCCTATTAATGAATGATTTAAATAAAAATTATTATAAAAATTGAAAACATTTCCAAAACCAGTCCAATTCTTATTAGATGATTTTATTTTGAACATGAGTCAACTCTTATTTGACTTTATTGAATCTTGGAAATTTAGAAACCAAAAACCGTTATATAACAGAACAATATTTTCAAACATTCCTAAAGATCCCCTCCTCATATAAAAATACTTCACTTCTAACCCATTACTCACACCACTCAAGCCCCTGGGGTCATAAAAACTCTATCCAATTAAGCTCAAAACATCCATTTATTTCAACTAAAATCCTTACATTAGGGATATCGAGCTACTATAAATCCTTTTGATTTAATCCAATCAATGTTACTGGATTTAAAGGTAACATATTCCCATATGTTCTTTAAATTTTTTTATTTATCCAACCCCCTAAGCTCATTTTATTCCTTTATTTTTATAAAAATGACATTATCCAAAATATAATAGGTTGTTTTTATGAGAATAATTTGAACTACACTTCCAAACTCCTCTATCAATGGGGTAAACAACTTATTGTTTCTGTGGACGACAAACTAATGCCTCGAGAAATGATGATTTCTCAATCTTCTCCTACCACATCTCATGATGGCCATTATGATAGAACTGTATTTATATGTGATATATATTATTTTTATGTTTTTGTTATTTTTCTATGATTTTATATTTTACAAGCATACCTTTATGCTTTCTATTATATGGAAACACAATAATTTCATTTGACAAGTGCGGACTACCGCCTCCTCATAGTGATATGCTTCATTCAAAACATACAAGGAATGTATAAACAACGATGTTATAAAATTATGTAATATATATATATATAACATATTATATTTTACCAGAATTATAATATACTTATGTTTCATTATGTTTTCATTCCATTAAATATGAAATAGAAATGAAACTAGCCTTCATGCGTACATACGGCTTACCATGTCCATGAACGATGCATTTTATATCATATCTCCAAATGTCATGTTCTATTATAAATATAAATATATAATGAATATATATAATATAAATGATATCTAATTCATGATTATATTTCTAGAGATAGTGAAAATTTTACCACATGGGCAACTTGTAATTAAACGATCTTCATTTTTTACTGTAGTTATGAACATAAAAAATATGTCCAATATGAACTGAAATAATTAACAAATTGGTATATAATGATAATAAGTGATATAAAAGGAATAATAACCAAAAAAATGGTTCTTTATCAAGTATAAATTAACATTATTTTATTATATAGACATAACATGGAATATACAAGACACGTCAGACTTGAGGATAAGGGTTTTATATCTCACATTTAATTCCGAGAGATTTCCATAGTTCACCACTAATTTATTTCATGAGGTGAATTGTGTACTTCCATTTGATATATATAATCATTATTCAGTTTATATTCTTTGTATTCTGTGGTTCATTTTGGGGTTGTTAACTTTGGTTCATACAACTTGATTAATTATTACGAGGTAATTGGTTTTCATCTCACTTTTTATTCTTGCGAGATTCATGCAATATTTGACACTATTTACTTATTGGTTGTCTATGTACTTCCAATGATTGTATTATTTGTTTAATATAATTTATTTTATGTGTATTTATATCTACATTGTATGAAACTTATTTCATGTGGTGAATTTTTCATAAGTTACCAAATCGTTATGGGAACCTTTCACCGTAATATTTTAGTTAAAGACTACTTTTATGTTATATCTTTAAATTTTAATTTTAAATTTTGGGATATGTTTTTATAAATCTTTATTTCTATAAATTTTATGTCCATGGGATGAGATATCACTTTTCTCATATCAAATCATTTTCATATTATTTTTATTGATGCAGTTATGTTGCTGAATTTGGTAAGAAAACTTCTTAACATAACTTCGATTATTTGGGTTAATAATATACTTCATGATAATATCATGTTATGACTATGTGTGGAATATATATTTATTTTATAATTTAGAAATTTACACTCCACTTTGTGTGGATATATATTTGATACACATATTCACTCCATTAATATTTTCTCAAGTTATTGATATGAACTTGATAAATGTAATATTTACTAAATTTTCTTTCATTGAGTTAGACATCCAAGTCATTAGTTTAGTTTTTAAAAGAACATGTGTGAATGTCCTTTCATTTATTTAAACTGAATATCCATTCATATTGACTGTATCAATATTTTTCGCACATAATTATGAAATTTATTTATCTTTAATCTATGAATACAGTCTTTATAAGAGATTTCATCTCAATTTACGTTCCATTGAGACATAATTGTTTTTATGTGTCAATTCACTTTTATATGGTGTATATGCAACACTTTGGAATATTATATCATTAATACCTTTATTATCATGATATAATAATGATTTAATTATATGTTATTTCTCAATTATTTTTATTCAATCGTCTCTAATTGGATTAAGATCTTTTTAACTAAAATATTGTTTTTAAGGATATATATTTATAAATATTTCTCATTAATGTCCATATTTTCAAAATGAGTTTCATGATTCGTTTATATGGACAATAATTTTTTAAATGTTAAAACCTATAAAAATTTAAATTGGTATGGGAAACTTCGATTCAAAAATCCCATTATTAAATGTTTTATATAGTTTTTAAAAATTTTGTGATAAAGCATTGATTACATGAATATCTTGAATTGAAATATTGAGATTGTAATATAGAAATGTTAAACATATTTCATGGTTGTTTTATGTGTTATGATTTTTAATGTCACATGGACATTTGAAGGGTGGTTCTGCGGTAAACCAAATAACAAGTGGTGCCATTATAACCCATGAAAAGTGGTTACATTATATCCTCTAATTCATTGGGTTTGGAAGTCAGATGTATAGATATTCCATATAGTTAATTTGTGTTGAAGTCAACTGTATGGTTATTATATTTAAGTATGTTTGTGTCCCATGATTCCTATATATGTTATGTGTTCTCTCTATCAGTTGTATGGTAATATTTTAGTTAAAAAGGGTATGAAATGACCTTTTATTTAGTGAAGAGTATTTACTACTTCATAAAGGCCAAATTTATTACTTATGATAATGTATTCATGGTTTACATGTAGTATTTGAAAAACTAATAACTTTCCTTCATTGTGTATCCCTTACTGAGATTTTTTTTATCATCCCATTATATTGAAATGTCATTCATAGTTCATGATGTGGAATATGGATATGGATGGGATCATGGAAAAGTCATGATGTAAAAAACATGGGACTGGATATGTTTCTTTCTTAGAGGTTAAATTTTATGAAAAAATGGATACTTAGTAGTTGTGTCTACATGTAATATTCACGTTCATATGTAATAGTTTTGTCTTAGTTCGCTAAAACTCTAAATTTGAAAGGATCCCCAATGATAATTCTTGATTTAAATCAAGATTATGTAATTTTTAAGGCTGGTTCCTTATAGTTTGTTTCAGTGGCTATAGTTTAGACAACTTGAGGGATTTGGAGTTTTTTGTTAAACACATGGTTAGTACTTATGTATATTATTTCATTTTAATCAATGTTTTATATGTATTTCAGATCCAGTAATTTTGGTTTCAAATGGAAGGAGAAGGATGTCAAAAAACATTCATATTTCTTCCCGATATCTTGATTGCAATAATTATTACAAAGTCATGTTCAGTTGATTGCGAATCATTTTCTATGAAAAAACCCACTTCCATGAAGTTGTTTGAGATATCAAAAACCTCCACTATACCTCGATATAATCATTGATCATGGGTTGTATTTAATCAAATATAATTTTCACAATTTTATAATATTTTATGGAAGGTAAATATTATCAAGGAATTTTCAAATATTTTACCTCATCCCATGATTTTGAAGTATATTATGATTTTGAAAAAGGTTCTGAAGAAAAAGACCCTTGCACAACCTATATATATTTTGTTTTACAATAAAGTCTCGCAAAACATAATAATGTTATTTCAATGGTATCATTAATTTAAATTTTCTACTCAAATTCAGCCAGAATGTTTAATAGAAATCATTTTTTAACAGATGTTTTGAAATTATATGTCATACATGATTATATTAAAAAACTATTTTTCTATGAACACCCATATGACCCAAGTTGTAAAAGGTGTATTTGGATTATGGAAGAAAATGATTTTGAAGGATATCTGAATCATTTTTTCAATGTATAAACCTTCTACCTATGTGAACAAGATGACAATGAAACCATATGGAAACCATGATGAAGGTATGATATTATTTATACTAGGAAAAGTTTTATTTAGTCAAATGGAGGTGAAAAAAAATAAAATATCTATAAGATGTTGAGGTCTTAATGTATTGGGATGAAAATTAATGGTATAATAAAACCATTTAAATTAAAACATGTTATTGTTTTTTTGTGGGTTATAAAAAGGATAACCTATATGATGGTTGAAAACCCATCACATCAGGAACGGTCGTAGGAATCAAACCCACAACCGAAGGGAAACAATGGTTTATTTCCCACCACAGGACTACGTGAAGTCAATTTCTAGTATGAATTATTATTTTTAGTTAAATTTTATTTTGTATGAAGAATTAGTTGATTTTTTGAACATATTTTTTATCAAATGGATATCCTTAATATAGGAAAATTATTTGGTGATTAATTGATAAAGGTTATTTTGTAAGTTGTTTTCCCTTTTAGAATATTATATGCTTTAAGGAAATAGAATAATATGGGATCTCTCTGTGGATTAATGGTTGAAATTATATTTTGTAAAAATATATGAATTTATTTTAGACATGTGGTGATATTTGTTATTTCTATAAATAAATAACCTATCATAGAAAATATGTGATTAAGTTAATTACACATCATTATGAGTCTCTAAAAGTAGTAGATGTTATTTGGAGATAATGGTGGAGATTTATCAAGGAAGACAATGTGATAAAATGTTTCAAAGTTTTGAATTTCAATTATAGTTTGGATAAATTTTTATGTAATATAAGGATAATTTTATAGTGAATGATCGTTAATGATATTTGGGTATATTTTGTTGAATTTTTTATATTACGAGTAGTTTCAATTTTTATAATGGATAATCATTTTTGGGGATTATCCAATCTCTTACTAACCATTTTGGTTTTTATTGAGGTATAAAGGCAAGGGAAATATATATTTCATCTTTTGTGGGTAATGTGATACTATAGAAGTTTATTCGAGCACTATTAATGTGACCATTACAGTCCGAATACTCATTGTTTGGAGAAAAGATGAGTTTGTGGTAGAAATATAGTAATGAATGAATGTCTTCAAGACAACTATGTTGGTTTTCTTTGTTTTTTAGTTAATATAAAAAATGATTTCCTTATATTTATGAAAATTAACTTAAAATAAAAACATTGTCGAATACATTTTTCTACTTGGGAATCAATGAGCATTTAACCCATCCAATTTTTGTTATTTTCTTGTGGTTAACATTCTCTTAATAATGTTTTATATCACACTCTCTATCACACCATTATAGTTTGTTTTCTCTTCCATATCCATGTTTTCATGGAATCCAAGTATCTGTTTTCACAGGTGACCTTTCTACTTCTCTTTTTTTTAATGTGATTGTTTTATTGAAATTTTTTCTAATTTGGGACTATTAATGATGTTTCCAATCACAATTTTAAAATTGCAAGGATGCAATTTCCAATAGAGAGAATGATTTAACATACCATGAAAATAATGAATATGAAATTTTCATATTTATTAATATTTTTTAATTAAATATGATTTTTATATTAAAAGGGGATTCTATATTAAATGGTGTACCTGACATGCAACAATCTGTTTTCTCGGAAGCCTTATTTTTCACACAATACGATGTTATACTATAAAATAATATATTATTATTATTTTCAATAGAAGTTAAGGACTAACCATTGTAATTAAAGGAATGAACATAACTACCTATAATATGATTAAAAATATTTGTGAAATGTTTATAAATTTATCCAATAAATGTTATAGGCTTAAAATACGAATGAATCAAATTTTATACATAAATAGTCTAAAATTCATTAAAAGGTCGATTTACCGCATATTGATGGAGAACCCTATTTAAATCATATTTTGGTCGCTTATATATATTATATTTGACAAAATAAAATTCTACATTAGAATTAGGACATAAAAATTCATTTTGGGTAAATTATTAGTTTTTTTCAGAAGAAATTCATTTTTTTAATTTATAGTGAAAAATACTGTTATTTAATTCAAAAATTGATGTTAATATAAATTATTTAAATAGATATATTATATTTTAATATGGTTTTAATGTTAGATTATATTATATTTTAAACATTTAATCCCATTTTTTTAATTTGAAGTAATTTCCCTTGGAATTGGTCATAAACAAGTGCCATACGTTTGCTAGTTATTATTTCTTAAAAACACACTTTTTGTTTTGACAGCTGAAATTAATATTATAAAAATTAATGCAACTTATACGTTTTGCATTTTTTTCAAATAGGAATCATTTTTAAATTTATAATATCAAATATTTATTAGGATGAAATTTTTGTATTTTTATAAAAACATCAATTTTTGATGAATAGTCAAAACACTGAGTAGTAGTTAAAAACTGACTTTTTCATTTAAATGAAATTTTAAATATTTTGTGAATTTAATTTGGAATATCATACATACATGGTAGTCATATGTATGTAAAATTCGGTTCATTAATATTAAAATATTTATTTTTGAATAGTAACAGTTTACTTTAATTTAACGCGGTCAAGGTAAATAGGGTAATTCAAGGTAAAAATAATATTATAATAATATTAAATTTTCCTAACATGTGTCTTAATCCTATTGGTTGATAAATTTCTGAAAATGGTCATCCTTGGGTCGATTTGGGGACCCCATAGAGCCACTTAAGAGTGAAAATGACAGTTTATATTAATTAATTTAATGTAAATAAAAATTGCTATAAATATATATCTTTTAGTAAATCAATTTTTTCATGGGGTTATATAAGATACATCTTCAACTATAAATATTAATTTTAAAAATCAAAATATTTTCTATATCATGGTATTCGTTTTTAGATTTTATATATCAAATATATAATAATATTTATGACACAGTAATGATTCAGTGTTTACCTCATTCAGGAATGATTTAAATATACAAGAAAAAATATAAAAAAATATCCAAAACTAGTCCAATTATTATTTGAGTATTTTAATTATAACATGAGTCATATTATCATTTACTTTAATTAAATATTGACCATTAAAAACTGAAAATCATAGTATAATAAAATAATATTTTCCAACATTTCAAAAGTTCCCCTCCTATCCATTTTAAAATGTCATCACCTCAAACCCATCAATCACACCTCTAAATCCCATTGGATCGTCCTGCCTCTTCCCAATTGAGCTCCTTACATTCTACTATTCCATGTATAATCCTTATATTAGGGTAAGGAACTTTGATAAATCATTGTGGTTCTATCCAAAAGGAGTTACTCGATTTAAAGGTAACGTATTCTCTTATGTTATTTTATTTTATTTTAATTCCCTAATCCCCTAAACTATATTTACTCCATATTTATAACAAAAATAGTATCGTCAATATACTAGGATATTGTTATGTGATGTATTCAAACTACCCTTCAACACACCTCCAACTAATGGGTAAAGAACATATTTTTTCTGTGGACGGTGAACTACTGCCTCATGAAACGACGATGGTTCAATATTTTCCTACCACATCTCTCGGTGGCTATCAGGATGGAACTATATTTATATATGATATATGATATGTTTATTATTTCTGTATTCTTATGTGATAATATATTTTACAAACATACCTTTAAAAATTTCAATATGTGTAAACACGATAATTTAATTTGAGAAGTGCAGACTACATCCCCCTCAAGGTGATATGATTCGTTCCTGATATACATCGAACATATATAGACGGTGTTTTGAAATTATGCAACAAACACACACACAAATATATATATATATATATATATATATCATATTATATTAAATTGGAATTATAATATACATTTTTACCATTATATTTTCATTCCATTAAATATGAAATAGAAATTAAAGTATCATTAATGTGTACGTAATGCTTGTCATCTCCATGAATGGTAAATTTCATTTATTATATCCAAATTTTATGTACTATTATATATATATATATATATATGATATATAGAATATATATTATATCTAAATCATGGATATCATTATGGAGATAATGTAATTTTTACCATAGGGGCAACTTGTAATTCAAAGAAGTTAATTTATTACTGTAGTTCCAAACATAAAAAAAAGTTTGATATGAACTCAAATAATTATCTAATTGTTTTATAAAAGTAATATATGATATAAAAATAATAATAAACATAAAAAAGGTTTTTTAGAATGTATAAATTAACATTAAATTATTATCTAGGATGAACAAAGAACATTCATGACAAGTCAGACATGAGTTTAGGGGTTTCTATTCTCACTTTTAATTGCGTGAGATTTCCATGGTTCACCACATATTTATTTCATGTGGTGTATTGTATACTACCAATAGATATATATTATAATAGTAATATTTATATTCATTCCATTCTATGATTCATTTGTTGGGTATTAAATTTTGGTCATATGACTTGACTGATTATAAAGAGGTAGTGGGATTTAATCTAACATTTTTTTATCAAGAGATTCATGCATTATTGGACACTATTTACTTTTGTGTAGTGTAAGTACTTCAACAGAGTGCATTATTTGTATAATATATTATAATTTATGGGTATTTACAAGTTCATTGTATGACCCCTCTTTCATGTGGGGGAATGTTTCGTATGTTACCAAATCAGTAAGGGAACCTTTCATCGTACTCTTTTAGTCAAAGACTTTTTTATGTTATTTCTTTAAATTTATTTTTTCAAATATTGAGATATGTTTATATATATATTTATTATTATAAATTTTATTTCCAGGTTATTAGAACCCCTTTTTTCCTTATTAACTCATTATATGAATTTTTAATTGATTTCGTTAGGCTACTGAATTTTCATAAGGGAACTTCGTAACCAAATTTACATTCATTAGGTTAATGATATACTTCTGGATTATGCCATTTTATGATTCTGCATGGAATCAATATTTATATATTAATGTTTTAATTTACACTTCTCTTTGAGTGGATATACTAATGATTCAAAAAATCACTCCATTGATAATTTCTCAAATCATTCAGATGAAAATGATAAAAGAAATCAAAACTAAATTTTCATTCATCGTGTTAAACATCCATGTCATTTGTGTTGTTTTTAAAAGAACATGTGTGAACTTCATCTTATTTATTTACATTGAATATACATTCCTATTGAGTGTATTTAAATTTTTCACAAAAAAATATGTAATAGAAGTTTCCTTAATCTAAGGATACCATCATTATAAGGGATTTCATCTAAATTTATATTCCATTGAGACTTCGTTGTTGTTATGCACCAATTAACTTTTATATGGTGTATATACTATCCATTTACATATTATATCATATATTACTTTATCCTTTTGATATTATAAAATTTTTATTTAATATTATTCCCCAATTATTTGTATTCAAGCCTATCTCATCTTTTTCAGAACATTTTAACTAAAATATTGTTATTAAAGATTTATTATTATAAATACTTCTCATTAAGGTTAATCTTTTTCAAAATGATTTTAAGGATTTATTTATATGGACATTAATGTTTTGAAGTGTTAAAACATTTATGAGTTTCCAACTATTATGGGTCACATTGATTATAAAATCCAATTATTAAATGTTTTAAATATTTTTTGAAAATGGCTTTGATAAATCATTTATTACATCAATATCTTAAACTAATATATTGTGATTGCAATGTGGAAATTTTATATTTCTTTCATTGTTGTTGTATGTGTTATGATTTTTAATGGTACATGGACATTTGACGAGTGGTTATCTGATAGATCAAATAATGGTTAGTTCCATGATAAACCAGGATGGTTGGTTACGTTATAACCTTCAATGCATTGGGTATGGAAGTCAGCTGTATGGATATCCCATTTAGTGATTTGTGTGGAAGTTGATTGTATGTTTATTAAATTTAAATATGTTTAATTCCCAAGTTACCTATATATGTTATGTGTTCTATCTATGGGTTTTATGGTAACCATTTTATTCAAAAAGTGTATGCAAGGATATTTTATTCAGTTATGAGTATTTACATCTTCATAAAGGTAAAAATTATTACTTATGATAATTTATCCATTGTTTACTTGTTGTTTTTTAAAAATAATAGTGTTCCTTAATTGTGTATCGATTACTATGATTTTTTTCTCATCCAAAGTATTTGTAATGTTTCTTCTAGATTATGATGTAGAATAAGGTCAGTGATTAGATCAAGTAAATGTCATGATGTCAAAAAACAATGAACTCGACATGTTTCTTTTTAAGAGTTTATATTTTATGAAATAAATGGATACTAAGTAGTATTGTCTTCATTTAATATTAAAATTGATATGTAATAGTTATGACGTAAATCACTTAAACTCTAAAACTAAAAATATCCACACTATGAATTCAATATTTAACTCAAGATTATGTAATTTTCAAGGTCGAGTCTTTATAGTTGGTATCAGATGCCAGTTTAGAAAACTTTAGGGATTATTTGTTTTTGTTAAACACATGGTTAATACCTATGTCTATTATTTAAGATTAGTACTTGTTTTATAACTTTTTAAGATCAAGGAAAGTCGGTTACAAATGGAAGGACGTGGATCTCAAAAAAATCATATATATTCTTCATGACATGCTTGTAATAATTATTGTATAGTCTTGCCTAGATGATTGTAAATAATTTCTAGAATAAAAATCACTTTCCAATCGTTGTTTTGGTTATCAAACACCTCTACCATACCTTGATATCATTGTGGATAATGGGTTATATTTAATCAAATCGTATATTAACAACATACTTATGTTTTCAATAAAGGTAAATATTTTCATGGAATTTTCAAATATTTTACATTATCTGATGATTTTGAAGAATATTATGATTTTGAAAAATGTTCTGAAGAAGAGAACCTTTCATAGCCTATATATATTTGGGTTACAAAATAGTCTGTCATCACAAACATATGGTACTTTAAAAGGACAATTAATTGAATGTTACAACTAAAATTCGGCCAACTATTTTATAAAAATAATGTTATCAGATGTTTTGAAATTATATGTCATACATAATTATTTTACAAAACAAATTTTCAAGGAACACCCATATGACCCGTGTTGTAAAAGATGTGTTGGGATAAAGGATGCAATGGATTTTGAAGGAGCACTAAATCGTTGTTGCAATTCATGGACCTTTTACCTATGTGGACAAGATTATGATGATAATATATGGACACCAGGATGAAGGTATATTATTATTGATATTTGGAACAATTCTATTTTATCATTTTTAGGAGAAAAAAATGAAAATATATATATGATGTTGAGTTATTAATTTATGGGGATGAAAATAAGAGGTATAAGAAAATCATTTAGGTCAAAAAAAATTAGTGTTATTTTTGAGTTTCATAAAAAAACAAACTTTAAGATGGGTGACGACCTATCATGTCCATAAAATATGTTGGAATATAACCCATAGCCTATGGGCGACATCGGTACATCACATACCACTTCCCTATTTGAAGTCTCTAGTTAGTCTGGTTTATTATTTTTAGTTAAATGTTTTTTTGGCTCAAGAATAAGTTGATTTTTGTGAATTTATTTTTTATCAAATATATTTCATTAAGATAGGAAAATTATTTGGTGATTAATTGATAAAGGTTGTTTTGGAAGTTGTTTTCTCATTGGGAACATTATATGCTTATAAGAAATAGAATACTTTGATATCTCTTTATAGAGTAATTGTTGAAATTTTATTATGGAAAAATCTATGTTTTTATTATGGAAATATGGTGATTTGAGTTATTTATGGAAATAAATAACCTATCATAGAGAATATGTGATTAGAAAAATTACATTTTAGTAAGAGTCTTTAAGAGTAATCTATTTTATTTTGAGATAAATGTTGATATTTAACATGGAAGACAATGTGATTAAATCTTTCTTAGTTTTGGATTTCAATCATAGTTTGGATTATTTTGAATAATTTTAAAGACATTTGTATATAGAATGGTCGTTCCTAAAAATTGGGCACATTTTGTTAAATTTCATAGATTAAGAGTAGGTTTTATTTTTATAATGGTTTATCCTTAATGGGGATTAACTGAACTCGTTAATAACCATTTTGGTTTTTGTTGATGTCTAAAGACAGGGAATATATATATTTCGTCTTTTATGGAATATGTTATACTCTAGAAGTTGATTCTATCACTTATAATGTGACCATGTCAGTCTGAATAATCATCCTTTGGAGAAACGAATACTTTATCGTAGAAATTTAGTAGTGAATGAATGTCTTCAAGAGAAGTAAGTATGTTTCCTTATGTTTTTAGTTATGTTCATAAATAAATACCTCAACTTTATGAAATGTAACATAAAACATAAACATTTTCTATAAAATTTTAATACTGTGTAATCAAAGAACATTTAACCCATCACATGTTTGTGATTTTTTGGTGGTTAACATTCTCCAAATAATGTTTTCTGTCACACTCTCAATCAAAAATTGATTGTTTGGTTTCTACTCCATATCAATGTTTTCATGGAATAATAATATTTGTTGTCTCAGGGCACCCTTGTATTTCTCTTTGATTCTTTTAATGTAATAGTTTAGCAAACTCTTTTTCTGATTTGAGACTTTTAATGATGTTTCCAATTCCAATTTTAACATTGTGAGGACAGAATTCTCAAGAGGGGGAAGGATGTAACATCCCATGAAAATAAAGAATATCAAATTTTCATATTTATTAATATTTGTGAATTAAATATTAATTTTATTTTAAAATGGGATTCTATATTTAATGGTGTACCTGACACACAACAATGGGTTTCATTGAAGACTTATGTTTCACACAATGCGGAGTCACACATGATAATAATAATATATAATTATTTTAATTGGTAGTTAATTCCTAACTATTATAATGGAAATAGTGAATAGAACAAACAACAATATAATTATACATATTTGTTAAATGATTATACATTTATCAAATAATAGTTAGAGGTTTAAAATGTGAATGAATCTAATCTTAAGAATAAATACTCTAATATTCTTCAAAATAGTAATTTACTGCCTTTTTATAGTGAAGCATCATTAAACATATTTTTGGTCACTTTTATATATTCTATATGAATAAAATATAATTATTCTTTAGAATTAGAACATCAAAATTCACATTGGATATATTTTTAGTATTTCTAGGATAAAATTCATTTGTTTAATTAATATTGAAAAACATTGTATTTAAATTCAAAATTGACTTTTAATATAATATATTTATATGTTTAGATTAACTTTATAAATGGTATTAAAGCTAAATTAGATTATATTTTACCATCTAATCAAATGTTGGTCAGTTGATTTATTTCACTTTGAAATTCGACATAAACAAGTGTCAATCTTTTGAAAATTATTATTTCTAAAAAACACGTTTTTTGTTTTCACAGTGGAAAATAATTTTAAATTTATTATTTCTACTTTTACAGTTTGAATTTTTTTAAAATAGACATCATGTTTGAATTTATAATATCAAATATAGATTAGGATGAATTTTTGTTTTTTTTAAAACATCACTTTTTTATTAATAGTAAAAACACATAGTAGTAGTTAAAAAACCATTTTCATTTAAATGAATGTTTAACGATTATGTAAATTGTATTTAGAATATTCAAAACACATGGTTGTTATGAGTATGTAAAAAATGGTTCAATAAGTTGAAAATATTTTTTATGAATAGTTAATTTTAACTTCTATTTACCACGGTTAAATATAAATTGTGTAATTTAAGATATATATAATATTACAATGATATTTATTTTTTATAAAATGTCTTCTAATACTATTGGTGGATAAATATAAGAACATGGGAATCCATGGGTCGTTTTTGGGACCACTTTGAGACACTAAAGAGTGATAATGAAACGTTATATTAATTAATTTAATGCAAAGTAAAAAATGACATAAACATATATGTTTTAGTAAATCAATTATTTCATGGGGTTATATAAGTTATAAACTCATCTATAAATAATAATTTTAAAGAAAAAAATATTTTATTAATCATTTTATTTTTTTATAAATTTTAAACATCATATAAATATAATTATTTGTGACACAGTAATGATGCAATGTTTATATCATTAATTAATTATTTAAATAAACATGATTAAAAAAAATTAAAAAAATATCCAAAACCTATCTAATTACTATTGAATGATTTTATTTCGAACCTGAGTCATCTTATCATTTATTTTAATAACTTTTGGACCTTTAGATACCGAATATTGTTATTCAATAAAATAATATTTTCAAACATTTTTAAAGAGCCCCACCTCCTCCTTATAAAAGTCATCAAATATGACCGTTTACTCACACCTCTCAAGCCAGTTGGCTCATCCAAAATCTGGCCAATTAATCTCCCTACATCCTTCTCTATCCCCCTAGGAGCCTTACATTATGCATAAGGATCTTCAAAAAATCTTTTTTCGTACAAACCAAATGGAGTAACCCGATTTAAAGGTAATGACTTTGTTTATGTTCTTTTCTTTTTTTAAAATTATCCAAACCCTAACCTCTATTAATTCCTTTATTTGATAACAAAAATAGTATCCTCAATATAATATGTTGTATTTAGGAGATTTATTCAAACTACCCTTCTATAAATCATCATCTAATGGGAATTAACATACTATTTTTGTGGACGACAAACTACAGCCTCATAAAACGATGATTGTTCAATCTTCTCCTACCTCGTATCATGTTGGAAATTATGATGGAACTATATATATATAAATGATATATAAAATGTTTATGTTTTACCAATTCTGATGTGTATTTTTATTTTAAAATCATACCTTTAAGCGTTCAAATATGTGTGAACACGATAATTTTATTTGAGAAGTGGGGACTACCGCCCCCTAAAGGTGATATGATTTGTTCATGACATACATGGAACATATAGAGATGGTGTTATAAAATTATTTAACATATATATATATATATAACATACTATATTATATTGGAATTATATTATACGTACGTATGGTTATATTTTCATTCCATTTAGTATGAAATAGAAATGAAAGTAGGCTTAATGCACACGTACGGCTAACCGTCTCAATGAACGGCACATTTCATTTATTGTCTAGAAATGTCATGTAGTGTTATAAATATATATATATATATATATATATACTAGATATATTTTCTATATATTATATCTAAATAATGAATATCAATTTTTAGATAATGGAAGATTTACCACAGGGACAAATTGTAATTAATAGAAGGTTATTTTGTACTCTAGTTCTGAACATCATAAATATGTCTGATACGAACTCAAATAATTAACTAATTGTTATAACATGGTAACAAGTTATATTAAAGGAATATTATACTATAAAATTGTTCTTGAGAAATTATAAATTAACTTTAGTTTATTATTATGGAAGAACAATGAACATACAAGACACGTCAAACATGAGGTAAGGGGTTTCTTATCTAACTATTAATTCCCTGATATTTCCATTATTCACCATTGATTTTTTTGTTGTGGTGTATTATGTAATACCATTTAATATATATTATCTTTAATATATTTTATTTAAAATATTATATGGTTATTTTTGTGGTTATAAACTTTGGGTCATACATCTTTATGGATTATAACGTGGTAATGGGTTTTCATCTCAATTATTATTCTCGCTAGATTCGTTCAATATTTGCCACTATTTACATTTTTGTGGTGTATGTAATGACCTCTATTTTATTCTATGTGTAATATAATTTAATTTATGGAAGTTTAAAACTTCATTTTATGATCCTTCTTTCATGTTGTTAATGTTTCGTAAGTTACCAAATCGTGAAGGGAACCTTTCACTGTACTCTTTTTTTCAAAGAATTCTTTTATTTTAGGTATTTAAAATTCACATTTAAAATGTTGGGATTTGTTTGTATATATCATTATTGTTGTAAATTTTATGCCCATGTGATGAGATACCCTTTTTCTCTCATCAAATCTTTTTTGGCATTTTTAATTGACACTGTTAGGTTACTGATTCATCATAAGGGAGATTCTTAAACCAATTTCCATTCATTGGGTTTAACTTATACTTATTGATTATGTCATGTTATGATTATTTGTGGAAGAAATATTTATTTATTAATGTATTAGTTTCCATTAATCTTTGTTTGGATATACTTTTTAGACACATTATCAATCCTTTGATAATTTCTCAATTCATTAATTCGAACTTGATAAGAATAATATTAACTCAATTTTCATTCATTGAGTTAAACATCAAAGTCAATGGTTTTGTTTTTAAAAGAAAATGTTTGAATTTACTCTGATTGATTTGAATTTAATATCCAATCACATTGAGTGTATTTATATTTGTCACACATAATTATGTAATTGAATTATCTTTAATCTAAGGATACTGTCTCTATTAGCGATTTCATCTCAATTTACATTTCATTGAAACAAAATTGTGGTTATGCACCAATTCACATTTAGTTACTGTATATACTATCCTTTGGAATATTATATCATGAATAAATTTATTCTAATGATATTATAATGTTCTTATTAATATTTATTTCTCAATTATTTGTATTCAGGCATCTCCCATTTGGTTAAAAACTCATTAACTAAAATTTTGTTTGTAAATATTTATTATTATAAATATTTCACATTAATTTTCATCCTTTCAAAAATATTTTAAGGCATTATTTATATTTAAATTAATTATTTAAAATTTTAAAACCTTTAAAACATTCAATGGGTAACTTTTATTAGAAAATCCTATTATTAAAAGTTTTTAATGGTTTTGGAAAATGGTTTTGATAAATCATTTATTACATCAATATCATGAAATGATATATTGTGATTCCAATGTGTAAATGTTATCATTCATTCATGCTTGTATTATGTGATATGATTTCTAATTGTACATATACATTTGAAAAGTGGTTACGTGAAAAACCACTTAGAGGGTGGTGTCGTGATAAACCATGATGGGTGGTAACATTATAACCTCCAATGCATTGGGTATGGAATTCAGTCATATAGTCATTCCATTTAGTGATATTTGTGGAAGTCGACAATAGGGTTATTTTATTTTTGTATGTTTATGTCCCATGATACCTGTATATGTTATCGGTTCTTTATTTGGGTTTAATGGTAATATTTTGGAAACAAAAGGGGAAGCAAGGATATTTTATTCAGTGAAGTGTATTTACTACATCATAAAGGTGAAAAGTATTACATATGGTAATCCATTAATGTTTAATTTTTTTTTAAAATCTAATAATTTTTCTTTGTTGTGTATCCCTTACTGGGTATTTTTTCTCATCCAATGTTTTTGAAATGTTTTTCACATGACATGAAGTGGAATAGGGTCATGGATGGGATCATGGAAAAGTAATGATGTAAAAAACAAGGAACATGGCATGTTTATCTTTAAGAGTTTATATTTTAGGAAGAAAATGGATATTGATTAGTAGTGTCTACATGTAATATTCATGTTGATATGGAATAGTTATGGCCTCATTTTCAAAAATTCTAAACATGAAAAGATCTTCATTATGAATTCGTTATTTAAATAAAGTTTACGTAAATTTTAAGGCCATGTAATTATAAAATTCCCTATAATGTACTAATTCATAAAATGGAAAATATTAAATCAAGCCATCCCAAAAGGTGATAACATTAAAAAGATGGGAATCAATATGGCACAAGATTATATTGCTACATTAAAAATAAGGTGGATACTAGGGAACACCTCTTCATCAACGATATATGGGCACTAGAACAACGGATATTATTCATTCATTTTTCCATGTGTCATGATTGGGAATGTCACAATGCTCTTTTTGTATAGCATTGGTACAAGGGGACTGGCTATGCAGGACCAAAAAGAATGGTGATAACCATCATCCTCAATGGAAGGTGGTGGAGATTGTAGAATGGTACGAATCGAGAATGGAATGAGGGGATTGCATCAACTGGGAGATCCCTCATTATATGCACAAGTATAAATCTAGCTGACTAGGTTACCAACATCAGCAACTGAAGAGATTAACCTTGCTTCATATTATTCATGGTACCTCCCCAGTGACTCATTCAACGTTCCAAGGCCTTGGGTACGGTGGATCCCCTCGACGGACAACTTCATGTTGAATATGGCTAGATCTTTCTCTATGGGTGTCATATGAGGAGGTGCTGTAGTGTGGGACTACATTTGAAGTACTCTTCTAGACATCACAACTCACCATAGGAGGGTTAAATCTTTACAAGAATTGGCTAATGTAATCCAGACTATGCACAATGTTTTCATGAAAAAGATGGTTAGCCTCTCCCAGGTGGAGATTGACTCAAGGATCATACATGACAACATACTTGGAAGGGTTCTCACACCTTGGTAGATCTAATACATCATCAAGAATTGAAAGGATAACATTACCACAAATATTAAATTCACCCAAACTAGGTGAGAGGGGAATACAGTAGTGGATCACCTTTATTCTTAGGCAGGTCAATATTTTGAGGTCACATGTCTCTACAATATCTATTTTTTTTAAAAAAAAATGGGGGTGAATCAAATTAGAGGGTATTTATTCAGTATTTACTAATTCATGCCTCTTTATCTCTCAAAGGCTTTTGGATTTTACTCTTTGAATAAAAACAATAAAATGATTAAGATGATGGTATTTTACATTTCACAAAACAATGAGTACAACTTTTGTTATAAAAAAATCACAAAGTGTGTCCTACGTTATCTGAAACACCATGTTTATATTTAGATTCCCACAACACATAGATTATATTATTGTACAATAAACACAATTATTGGTTATTGGTATATACAATTCCGACTTCCTTCAATAGATAATGTAACACACAATGAAGTTTTTTACTAAACAACAAGATATTGTAAATATTATTATTAAATCATTACTATTGTTACCACCTGGACATTGGAAAATAATTTGTGAATAATATTAGCACCATTGTGATAATATTATTTACAAATGTAAATAAATGAATCATTTTTTTACAATTACTAGAAGTGAGTGTATAATCTATTTTAAAGTAGAAAGAGTACACATATATGAAAAATAATTTTCTATATACCAACACAATATTACCCCTATAAATTTTAAAAAACCACATTTTATTATTTAATACCATAATATTTATATATTATATATTTATTTAATTTTTTTATACTCATTCAAATGATATTATAGGTATAATATAAGAACAATTCTAATTTAGTAAATATAAGAAATTTAATCTTCTAAAAGTAAATTTTACAATATTCGAGTGGATACAAAAATATATATTACATATTAAAGATTAATAATTTATATATATATAAATTAAATTCATAATTTATATTAGAACAAAAAAATATATCAGGGTAGTTTATTATATTTTTCTCCGATGATTCATTTTCTATTAATAGTGGATATTACAAATTTTTAATTCAAAACTACTTTTTGGAAAAAATTATTTATAAGAATAAATTATGTTTATGATTTGTTTTATAGGTCATTTTTATCAAATATAAATTATTTAATACAATTTAGGTAATTCAAATAAAAATTACTTTTAAACTGGATATAAACATAACATTATTTTGACTAATATTACATTAAAAAATCTCTTTATCATCCAATTTGTTTGAATAAACTTGAATTAATTTCTTCAAAATCCTATTATTGATATTTTTTAAAATAGATTCTGAATTTAGAATCAAAATAATATATAATATCTAGAATGTTCAAATTACTTTTTCAGAAAAAATATTAGTGAATGTAATGAAAATTAATTACAATGATTAATAGGAATATTAAGATAAAAAGAAATTTAACCAAACCATTCAATGCCAAAATGTTTTATAAAAATGTATAAATGTTATTACCAATCCATTTTTAGACATTATATCACTCAACTATAATTTTTATCAATATTTGAAAAACCATTAATAGGAAAATGATGTTTGAATTCTCTTTTCAAAAATATACTAAGATGTTAATCCTCCTCCACTATAAAAAAGGTACTCACCCATACCACTTACACCGACCACTCAATAACATTGGAAAAAATAAAAATATAAAATAGTTTTCCAAAATCCCTAAATTTATAATTTAATCTTTCCTGTCGGAAAAATCCCATCCATGGAATCGCTTTTGTGAAAACTAAATGGGCATACCCATAGAAGAGCTGATATCTTTCCTCAAGATCCTTTATATTATTTTAATTCTCTACCCATTGAAATATATATTTATATGATTCAATTATAACGTCAATATCATAAATATAATGAATTTTTATTTTATTTTAAGGTCCATACCTACACATACACACACTTCTAAATAATATTTAACTAACTTTCCATTCGGGTGTACCACGATCTTCTTCCACACGAAACGATGTAGATCATTTATTTCCACCTATCATGGTTTGGAATTATGATGAATATTACATTTTTTATATTAAATATATAATATTTATAATTTATTCATGCTTATGGAATTATTAAAGAAATCATTCCTTCACTATTTCTATTTTTCAGGTAAAAGAAAACATCCATTGTGGACATGTGGACTACCCCATACTCAAGTCTATTTGATTCATTCACACATTACAAGGGATGTATTAAGAAAGATATTTGTGACCCTATATGGTAACTATAAAATAAAAATTAAACTTTATTGATGATATAAATATATATATACATTTATGTCATTTTCATTCTTTCTTAAAATACGAAAATACAACAGAAACAATGTTGATGCATACAAACACTCTACAATCTCTATTATTTAGGTATTCCATTTCATATTTCATTATTTTAAATATTATTATATCCACATATATAATGAATATTTATTATTCATATGTCATTTTTTACATTTTGTAAATATTTTAATCATGGTCAATGTAAGACGATAAATAAAAACAATAAAAATCACATTCAAAAAACAAAGAAAACATTACACAAAACATAACATATAATATATTTTTTACAAAACAAGTAACATAACATCACGACCAAGTCATATATCATATAATATATTATAATTAAAAGTCTTTTTCAAGGTTGGGGGCGCAGCCTCGTTTTATTATTAAACCAAAGCAAAGACCTCTTTAAACTGGGTAGAGAGAAACCTATTACATAACCCGAAGGCCCAGTGGGTTTCTAGCCCATAACATAGCCTGTAATCCCAAATTTATGACCCAATATCCATTCTATGATTAGTAAACTTCCTGATACAGTACCCGCTCAGTACTGCCATCACTACAGTTCCCTACCGCCGCTACAGTACTCGCCGATCAACAACGTTGTAGCTGTTATAGTACCGCTACAGTACTACTGCCGTACCTACACCCAATGGGTTTTAACACCCATTTTTCATGTAGTATTAATGGGTTCTTACCACTAATCCAATCCCCAACTACGATTATAATTAAATGTCTCAGTATATTTATAATAAACTAATACTTGTATTATATGAGGTGTAAACATGTATTATAGAAGTCATGACATTAGGTATGACTTATGTCATCTCACTTTTTATATATTTGAGATACACGACAGAAACAAAAATTATTTATTTTCATTATTATATATACTATCCATGAACATATAAATTTTATTGTATTTTTTAAATGGGTATTAAGGTTCAAAATTTTCCATATCAGTAATCTAAATTTTTTTCAATTTTCCATTTTTTAGATACATTCCATGTTAAAAAAATATTTTCTAAGTGGTTTTTATAATGACTATTGGAATATTATATCATGAATGTAATTATTATTATTATACATAAATATTAATGTAATTTTATTTCTTAGGGTAATTTTTCATCAATGTAATGAATGTGGTAACATTTATTGCTACAATATCATCATTTATTAAGATTATGTATGATTATGGTTGCATAGATTCGAGCTTATCATCCATCATCCAAGAACAATAATAAATTTTTTATACCCTAGTAATCCATTATTTGTACATTTATTGGCACCATCTTTCAAACATCCTATACTTTAGGTAAGTAATTTTTTTTTGAAAATCATAATTTATTTCATCTTTGAGTCGAAAATTTGCGATCATTTAATATTTTTATTTTTTAAGTATTTGTTCTGAAAATTTTTAATATTATATTATGATGATGAATATACATTTCTATAGAAGTTTTCTGTTTTAAAAAATGGTTTTAAAAAATTATTCAAGCCATTTTCCAGTCAATGATATTTTCAATACATTTACGGTGAAAGATGAATGTTTATCTTCTATTAAATTACACACAATTATGAATTTCATTAATTGGAAGCATCCATTATAATTTTTCAACTTTATTCTTAAATAAAATTTTAATTAATAATATCATAATTTTTTAATTTAAAATTGTTTTCACATTAGATGGTTTTCAAGAACAATATGTTCAGAAAGTGATATAATGAATTTTAAAAGCGTCTTTTATATATTTTAGTTATATTTTTAGAATAAAACGATTTCATGTATATGTTGATTTTTTTTTTATTTTTTATTGATTTTTTTTTATTTTTTTTCAAAATGTTTTATATTTTCATTATATATTTTCAATCTCATTTTCATTGAAAATAATTTTTAAAATTTTGTAAGAAAAAAAAATATTTTTTTAATTTTAGATGATACTATTCTCAAGATGTGTTTTGAATAAAATTGTAATGATTTATTTATATGAATATAATTTTTAAAATTTATTAAAAAATTTATTTTCAAATATATGATATTTTGCTTAATAATTATTTCATGTGATCATTCAAAATTATTTTTCAATATATAATGACGTTAATTTTTATAAACTATGATTAAATATGAATATGATCCAAGAACACATTTCATATTATTTAATAAGATGTTTATGGTGTGTTGAAAAAAAAATTATGACAACTGTTTCTCTTCCACGAGTTAGATGATCCTTAAACCCGCATCATTTCAAAGGTTAAACTTCGATGAAATAATTATGAGACCTATAAAATTTTAATATGAATTGATATGATGATATTTTTATGAATCCTATTTCATTTTGTGGGTTATGATTTGTTTTTTATAAATACCATCTATTTTTATTGGTTAAAATATGATAACGTTTTATTATCCTATGAAACATGTATGAATGATATTTTTATGTGAATTGTGAGACTTATATCTCCATTTAATGAATTTTTTAATGATAAATTTTGTTTGAGACAAAAGTATACATGGGTTGTAGCCAAATCCTGAATATAAGAAGGTACACTAGTTTTATCCCAAGCATGAAATGAATAAAGTACAAGTGTTGTAGCCCCTAAAATAAAAAGTGCATATTTTTTGTATTCCCAGACTAAAAATTTATAGGTACATGGGATGTTATCCCAATACAAATTTCGGTATACAGATTATTATCCCACTATAAAATATTATGAAGGAAATTTTATGTGGTTTTGTGATACGATTTTCTATGATTATCTGTTTTTTTAAAAATTATACTTTTTATTCCTATGATATGACCAACTGGTGAATGATATTGATTATATTCTGATACATTTCGTAAGAACATACAATAATTATGTCATGTCTCATGTATATGATCATTCATATATAGGTTATGCTCATCAAATGATATTTTCTAGTTATCATACCACTATGTTAATTTTTTCCTATGTATTTCATTTAATTTCCCTTGCCAAGAATTCGAGCTCACTCATTTATTATGTATAATTTCACTATGTTATGACTAATGATTTTATAATGGAGTAGTAAATAGGAATATGATTATGAGAGATGTTGATGATATTTCACCAAGTAAGATGAATGTTTTATGTTATTCCAAAGACAAAATATTATTATTGTTCTCAAGCATGTAATTTTTTATATTGTTGGATATTAAAATCCTCAATGTAATATCCAAGTGTGTTAAAACTATGACACTATAAAAATATTTTACACAACTTGTGGTGGATAAATGGTAAACTACCCAGAGATACATCAACATATACACGACCATAAACTAAAGACACATCTCTTAAAAGTTTTTCCATGTGATTACACACTTGAATCGTGAAATTATTTTATTTTGAAGGAATCTTGAAATAAAAAATACACACCACATTCAATGACTATATCAAGAGCTATGATTCCCTATGAACATGGAAACCATAACACATTCCATTATGTTTCCTGTACTAATGATTTCCCGAACCCCAATGAATGATGTGCCATTTCAAAAAGTATGTTATTAGAGTATTGTTGAATGGATTAGTCATCCCTTAAACCAATAATTTAGTCCCTACCCAAGATGTTTATCAAAAAAACAATTAACATTTTTCCATAACCCCCCCCCCCCAAATCCTCACATCTAGATAATCTCTATAGGACATTACTCATATAGAATTTTTTCCCAGATACCATTTTTTTAATGACCTGAAAAACATGAACCCATCTAGTTAGTGATTAACCTAGTGTGACTACCCCATTCATGCCTTTAATAGGAATGGGGATGCCGATTATCACTGAGTATTCAAATATAATACATGGATTGACATAGTATATGTAGTTTCACAAATTCACATATTTAAAAGATCCCAAATTGTTATGAATATAAAAAACTAATACAAAAAACGATTTTGTAACCTATTATACATATTAATGTAATGAAAAATGGACCAAAAAGTAATAATTATGTGAAATAGTTTCCAAACAAAAAAATTCATAGGATTTCATCTTTCATTTAATTAGGGGTCTAATATCAATTGTATCGATGCTAAGTACAGTGATCGGTCTATTATAATCTATGTTGATCTTGTTTATGGTCATCTCCAGACTCCATGAAATGATTTATCTTCAGTATAACACTTTCAATTGTGTTTCAAGAGCCTATATATGGTTGTTTAAAACAATACTGATTAGAAATCCATGATATCACAAGACATAACTTATTAGGAGTAGTTGGATCATAAATCCACATGTGTGTCAATCAATATGTGATAAATAATTATTTACATAAATAAAACATATATAATCAAAAAATAATCTTAGTCTCAAAGAGGTCATATTAAATAACACCCCATGGTTACAACTCAAGGCATGAATCTAAATCATTTTATGGGAGAACCATCCCCATGAGCCATGCTTTCACTAATCTACCTCATATAAGAGGCCATGATCGTCGATTATTCAATTAAATACTAAATAGAGCTTAGAATATTTCGTCATATTAGAAAGGGATCACACCTTGAGACACTATGTAAAAACAAATAATTCTTTATCAACCTACTATTATTGAGATCGATGCCCAATTCATAGTTGTCACTAAGATACCATGAAGAATACCTAAGAGTGCTAGAATATTTCAATGTAGGCCCATAAATGTATATGATGAAAACTATATTATTTTGATCCCATGAAGGGGATAAAAATATTTTTTTATGATTTAATGAGGCACTATAGCCTCACTAGAAAAGACTATGGAAAATCACTCCACTAGTCCTAGTATAAAATAGTGAAACAACGGACTCAAAATAGTGTCACATGGAGTATGTGACATGTAATAGGGGAACATGAAATTCTATTCCAACCCATGTCATTAACCTAAATATCCATTTCATATGGAATATACCTTTGGGTTTACAACATATATTAGGGTAGATGGTTCTCAGTGTGTTTCATACTCGTTCTTTGGTAATTCAGTTCGTGCCAATGTAATAGGTGATGTTCCACAATAGGGTCATGCTCGTGTACGCTATCCATTATTGTGTCCCTATATATTTTCATTTTTTCTAATCCTATGAGGTACATATAGTGATTCCATAATTGGTCACATGTCATTTGGTATGGACCAATTAATGTGTGATGCTTTAATTTCTGTAGAAACCCCATCACTATAGACAATTCTCTACACTGCATATTTTCATCATAGTAGTTGTTGTGTATTGATGAATTTTCCAAAATATGTGGGGTTTTTATGTGTCATCTATATTTAACATCTTATCCAATAGATCAATTGATAATCACAACCATTCATATTGGATATGGGTCAATATATCATGATTGTTGATAGAGGAAAGATTCCAGCCACTGAATTTCTTTTAATAACAATATATGTCTCACAAAATAACCCCATCATGACCAATGTTCTATCAGGAATAACTAATATTTTCCCAATATTTATCAATTAACCATAAACATCCCCACACCTTTTATAAGGAACAAACCACATTATAGACTCTATGGTTTTCTCATATTCCATGTCCATGTCCCCATTCGAGAGTCATTAAAATAATTCAAGAATTGAATGTCGGTGTCATATTTATATATTTAATATTTTTATAATTTCTATAGTAGTATTTTTGTTCCTTAAAATATCACAATATTTTAGCTTATGGATAAAAAAATGTTACCATAAACATTCTAACTATTAACATGAAAAAATGTAGACAACCCAAGCACCATAAGAATTGAAAAATAAAAAAATACGTGATACAAAAAAAATTAATTCAAATGTGTCATTATATACTTGAAATACTATAATTGTGAATAGATCACAATAAAAAAGAAAAATAATATAAAAAATAATGATTTTTTTAATTTAAAATAATTTACATTCATAAAAAATTGAGTGAATAAATAATGATATAAAATAATGTATTTTTATAATGAATGATTGTTATAAATGACTTACACTACAAATCCCTTTTAGAATATTATCTAGACTATTGATTGTATCAAAATACACAATAACCAAAATTTATATTGAATAAAATGATTACATATTAATATAATAATTATATAAAATAAAGTCTTAAATTATTCAAATTATAGTAAAAATATGGGAATTTTTAATAATGATAGTTTTAATATATAAAATATAAAATAAATATTAATGTTATATTTTTTCTTATTTTGATGTTTTATAATCGAAATTTACATTTATAAAATTTGTAGAATGTTTAATGTAAGACAATTCATTTTGTTCAAACGATTTATTTTTGTATTTCTCGTAAAAGTGATATTTAATAACATAATAACATTTTCATTTTTTGTATATAACTTATGGTTTGTGAACTAATAATGATATTCTTGTGTATTCAAAATTAATAAATACATTTTAATGAAATAAATAATATTTAATGAAAAATTTATTATGATCAGAAGTAATAAACACCATTTCAAAAAAAATATATTTAATTTTCATTAAAATAAAAAAAAAATAGTTAATCTCAATTGGAAAATGGTATATAATTTTAATTTGTTAATTTATATGTAATAGTGAAAAAATATATATATTTATATTTAAAAACTATTAAATATCGACTGAGTTAGAATTTTTTATAAACATTATATTTTATAAAAAATTAATCAGTATTTTATTTAATGAATCCACTATATAATGATAAATAAGCAAACAACCTTTATACCATTATAATTAATTAGAAAATAAAATTTATTTCAAATGATAAACCAAAATACCAAATTAATCCTCCATATATTCATTCTTATGGGAATGATAAACTGAAATAACATCGTCTTGATTGCTTTAGACTCATCTAAGGGAAGGAACTCAAAGAGTATGTTAAGGGTTTTAGATCCCATGTCTTGTATTTTAACAATCCCCTTAGCCCATTCAAAATATAATTTGTATATATAGAAACATTAAAATATTATTATAATTATATTATAATGATTTTATGAAACTTATATATATAATTTTCTAACATCATAAAACACTCATAAAAACAATTGACACACATGGTCATTTTAAGCTACCTAGGTAAATAAAGTTGATTTATTTTATATTATAGCCTCCATTGTCAAATTTAATATGAATTATATATATCATAATAATAACAAAAATAAGAAATTTTTTTGAGTCATGATGGATAAATTTGTAATTTTATTAATATTATTAAATATTATTCAATATTTACTCTTCATATATCTAAAACATGAATACTGGTAAAGGTTCATAGAATTTAAAATGTATACCAAACAAATAAAGTTCCTTATAAATTTAATGAAATGAACAATAAACAATAAAACATCTTTTCTAGATACAATAATAGTATTTTTATCATATATATTTGTTGTTACCACAAATCATCTTAGGATTTATGAATCAAATATCTATAAAAAATTATATGTAATTAAATTAATATGAAAAATAAATAAAGATGGGTAAGAAAATATAATATATAAAATGATATATATGTTTTGTGTTATATAGAAATTATTAATTAAATATAGCATTTTATTTTTTATGTAAGTGGTTTATGTAATTTGAATCAATGAAAAAGGTAGACGTTTTATTCTAATTCATCCATCCATCATCATATTTTATCTATGTTATAATTATTTTTGTTTTATGTAACATCTCTAAATTAATTTTTTTGTATATTGTTATTTAAATTTAATTTTTTATAATATATCTCCAATATTCCTTTATTTATTCATATATTACCCCATTTAAATCTATATGGGGACTCTCCCAAACACCTTTTCCATTTTATTTTCTAGTATCACCCCATTTATGTCTTTTGAATATGTATATTAGATGTGAAGAAAATAAAAACCTATAAATAATATATATATATATATAGAAAATATAGATAGACAAAAAAATTATATAATAAATATGAAAATAATAAAATTTAATAGGTGTCCTTGGGTTTTGGGGATATGCAATTTTTTCTAATAACTAAGAAATATTAGCATAGGAAAACAAAGAATACATAAAATTTTATTCAGATATCTAATATAGTTTCTTATTATCTTATTTTTTATTAAACTATTACTAAAACATAATGGATTTTGATCATTCATATTTTTAAACTACAAACATATTCAACTTTTTTGAAGAGCATGAATTGTTAAAGGAATGATTGATGAGGGAAAACACAAAATTGAAAAGGTATTTAGTTCACTAATTTTATAAGATAAAAGATAATCAAATACGAAAAACATTAATGATAATCAATATACAATATTATTGATAGGGATAATATAGTTATCAAATCACTAATGGAACTAATGAAACAAAAAACATTAAATAATCATTTTAACTCTTACAATAAAAGGTATAATTATATATAAGATAAATTTATATAATAATATAAAAGGAAAAATAACCAAATTATTATATATTATTCCAATCCATAATTTACACGAGTATAGTATATTAAATAGATAGCTAAATAAATGGTATATAAAATTATATATATTCAACTTATTAAATAAATTTTCTACAAAAAAATAAAACAATACACATAATTTATCCAACATGTAAATAAACTCCATACCTTTTATCCAATAAATAGCTTTATGTTTATTCAATAAAATTTATATTTTTTATTTAATGAATTCACCTTATTCAATATAATCCAAATAGTTTTCGTAGTTTATTCAATGGAATGTTTGTTTTATATTAAATAATCTACATATAATTTTTTTAATTTTTTTATAAAATATAATAAATGAAATTAAATTATTGTTTGAGAAATAAAAATCCAAAAAATAATATTCCAATAAAAATTATTCATTTATTTTACAATATAATATATATTAACTAAAAAAATTATGAATAATGAAAAATTGTTAATTAAATAACTATTCATAATAAATGGTATGACTATATAGAATTATTTAGATTTTATGAATAATTGGAATGACATAATATGTTAAATGAGTAATGATGGAAAATTGATTAAATTTCATATTAATATAATTATTTATATTATAGATGAGAATATTTTTTTTATTAATGGGTAAATAGATATTAATGACCTATTATTAAATTAACATTCTATGGTTCATTTTTAAAAAGAAATTCCCTATAAAGAAATTATGGTAAAATAATTGTGATATAAATAATTTTTATATTTTGATGGTTATATTAGATGATGAATTCAATTACTATTTTCTATTACTTCTTATGATATCTAATTTTTGTCAATGGTCATAATTATTTTTTTTTTATCTAAATTTCAGAATATTTAATTTTTAATATATAATTATATAATGATGATAGCCATGAATGTATATTTTCCTTGTGATCCATGTCTATTAAAAATAATTTATACCAATATTTAAACAAATAAGAGCAAAATTTAAAATGAGATGACATTTAACAATATTGGAAATCTAACAAAATCATATTCATAAAAATTATAGCTTAGCTTAGGTTAATAATTTTCATCATTTTAATGATTATTGTATTGGAATATTTGTGAAATATAATGATAAAAATTTCTTTTATCTATAAGGGTATTTATGATTCTAATTCCATTACATAATAATAAAAAATTCCAAGGCGGATAGATCATCTATTATGATTGACTTACAGTTTCACATGGAATCTAAAAAATATAGAATATAGTTTGGGAACCAGAAAATGATTATTGATTTACAATTCATTTTTCTTTATTATACCTACTTATTTTGAAATGAATTATATATGAACTTGATTAAAAATATAATATATGCTAATTATAATTTTTATTTCAAAATATTTTTAATATATTTACTATAATCATTAATATTAGTTAATAAAAAACAATTAAATATTTACTATAATATTTTTTCCTACTAGTCTATTAATGGATTCTAATAGTTAATACATATTCTTCTTAGAGAAAAGTACAATTATTTTACAATATTAATTTGAATTAGAAAGCAATTTTTTGGAATATTTGACTATGGGGATACATGTCAATTATTACACAAATTGTTTTCCTTGAAGAATATTTCATTCATTGTATATGAAAATTATGACTCATAAAATTAGTCAATGTTGCATTAATTTTATATATTTCTATCAAAGGTGGAACTCATTGTACTATGTAATGAAAATTTAATGAACTATATTTTATGTTAGGAATGAAAATATTATATTATTTAATAGATATGTAAATAGAGTGTAAAGTCCCAGAAATTTCTAGGAAATTTTTTTCTTAATTTCTATGAAATTTTACGCGTCCGTAGGTTCTGACAACACCTGATTTCATGGCCCAGTTTGCGTGGAATCAATTCCTAATGTTTTTTTCGGTTACGTTCAGTAAACGTACATGCGGGTTTTTCTATCTTTTTAACTGGTGCTCAAAATTGAAATCAAAGGACACCAATGAACTCGCAGCAAAGGTATTCGATTAAGATGACCCTTACCGTAGTTGTGTTTTGTCATATGAGGTAGTTAAAATTTGGGGATTCGTTAAGACTTAAATAAATTGTTGTGTTAAAATTTATTTTTAAGTGGATGTTAATTCCTCCAATGGGAAGTTGGAGTTGGGGCCCACACCCAACCAGACTTCCCATGGGAGGATATGACTATGGTAGTGGGGCCCGCATGAACCCCTAACCCTTCAACTCCTCCTTATAACACTCCATCTATCACCTTAATTAGTTTGTGATCTCTATACATACCAAACATTAATTATTCCAACTAATGTAATTAATAAACTTATTAATTAAGTTGAGACATCTCCTTTGAAATAATTTGAATTGCTTGGAGATTCATTTAATTGGAGAAGTCTTTCATAATATTTTCCTTAGAAAATATTTTGGGATGAATCTATGGAGAATTATAGGATATTCGTTCTTCTACAAAGAACATCATCCTATCTCAGTGAAGAACAATCCAAGACATGAAGAATGCTCCAGTACCCGAAGGACGTGAATCAACTTCTTCAAAAATCTTCTTCATCCGTGACAATGGAGGAGACAACGCCGCATGGAACATCACCAACTATGATGACTCTTCCTCCGATTTTGATGGAGCGACACCATTCTTCCGCGACACCCAACCACAGTGACGTTCATCTTCATTCGTTCGATGACGTGAAACGCCTTTTCGAGGTAGGGGGATTTTTTTTGAATTTATCCATTCATTTTTGAGGAAAGAACAACGAGCGTAGACCAAACTATACCCAGTGGATCCACAAAACTCTCCTTCGTGAGGGTATGGATTCGAATATGATGTGGGGTTATGTTCGGGTTTGGTTTTAGTTTGAATACTTTAATAGTGATTGAAAACATCTAACATGAAGGGCTCGGGCCGAAGAACATGCATGCACCCTACGATGGTTGTTCGTTTGTGCATGGATTGACGGACGATGAAGAAACATGACCAAAACAGCAATTTGGAGCTTTCGAAGTAGAGTTAGGGTCCCAATATGATCATAGGCATAGTAGGTGGGAGAAACGGACCACCAGAGTGCTTCCGATGGTCCGCAGAATGTGATGGCGGAGTGCCACACCGGCACGACGACGGGTGGAACCGGAACGACAGAGCCGTTCCGGAAATGAAGAGTTGCAGCATTAGCCGAGCTAGCTATCCATGCCAGCACCCCCCCCCTGGCTGGGCCGGGGCGGGCCGCACCTAGCTGGGTCGGGCCTAGACCCGGCCCTACCATGGGTGTGTTAGGTCGGGTTGGACCGAGCCCAGACCCACCTTTTGGGACCTTTTTCGGTTAATCTCCCATAACAAGAGCTAAATACCTTCGAATGACACAACATAAATTGCATAGGAATCCTTGTATTGAGATAGTAGTTTCGGTATATTACACTCAAGGTTTTGGTGAATTTTGTGAATGACCGGGTTGGTTCGAAAGTGAAATCAACCGGGCCCACAGAGCAGAAACACTTATAACTTAAAGACTGGATGTATGATTGACATGTCATCAACTACGTTGGAATACTTTTGATGATACAGTTCTTTTGGAATACTCAAATTGAGGTTTGGATGCATTTGGAGTACTATTAGGTTGGTTTTAGCTTAAAAACCAACTGGACCCCTGGAACTGAAAAGCCAATAACTCAAAGTCTGTTCGTCCAATTGACGCGTTGTCTGTTGCGTTGAGACCCCTATGACATGGTGGTCATTTGAGATACTTCCACATAAGGCATATTGGAACATAGTGTATTGAACAGTAGCTCATTGAGCAGATCCTCCCAAAGATGAGCATACAGATTGCGGAGACCTAGTAGCTGTAGACCTGATGACTGCTTGGCCGATTGGACTCGGGGTGATTCGACTAGCCCAGTGGAAGGAGCACCTAGTTTGGTAACAGACCCATGGTACTCAACCAGAGTAGTGTCTCTGACGGCTATTAGGGGGAGTGCCCAGTTTGGTGGCAAACCCACAGCGGAGGAGTGCCCTGTTTGGCAGCAGACCCGTGGTACTCTATAGGAGGAGTTCTGTAGCAGTCAATGTTTAGTGAGTAGTGCCTCAGAGTCGTGATATGGACACTTTACTCGACAGAGGTGGAGTTCTCCAGCATTTATGGTTTCGATAATGAAATCCCGGTTTGAGATGAGTCAACTACCTTTGTGTTTTCCTCATAAATGAGATGGGTTATTTGAAAACTTATGTATATGTATGGGCATATACCTATGTAATGGTTATCTATTTGGATCATTCGTTTTAGTTTATTCTTGATAGATTTTTTAGACCTTGAGGGTCTCAGGGTCCCTACTGAGTACCGTTATACTCACCCCTGCATGGGTTATGCCTGCACATCGTTGTGTCGGATGCAGACAACAGACAGCACTAGCTGATGCATAGTGTATGAGGACTGGACGGTACCAAAAGGTGGACACTTGGCGTTATGGCACACGAAGCGTACCAATAGATGCAGAGTGCTGAGGAAGGATTTTGTACCTCCACTTCATGTAGGAACCCAGAGGACGATCAAGGAGCTACTTCACCATTCAATTGTTTTTCCTTTTCAGTTGTACTTTCTTTCAGTTGTAGCTCTACTTTGCTGTTGGGCTTGTATTTAGGGCCCCTTTGTACTTTCAGCGCACTTGATATGCTGATTTAATTGGTGTTTGCTTCCACTTGATTCTCTTGTTGTGTGTGTTTATGTTTTATAAAGGTAATGTCTTCACAGTTCTAGGGAATTACGCTTTCGGTGCTAGTTACCAGCCCCTGGCCTATGGAAGGCAGGCTTCAAGTAGTCATGATGTGGGCCCCGGGGGACGGGTCGGGGCAAATTGGTAACGGAGGATTCGGTTCTACTTTATGACTAGGAAATTGATATTTTCTTTCTGTGAAGCAATTTTTTAAGGGTACTTAGTGTGGTTTTCAGTTTAGGGAGTCCAGTGTTTGTGCGAGCGGCCGACGTATCCATACACCAGGGCCCTAACTTCTGATTTCCGACATAGCATACGAAAACACTAATTATGTTTGTGTTTTAAATAGTTTTTTTTATGTCAGATCAAACCAGGTCAGCTCAACAGGTATAGTCTTTGACCTTGTCACATCTATTTCTTTCAGGATGCATCCCCGATAATGACCATCGTGAACCCCATGTGTTGTACATATTGACAGCCCTCCAAGCATTGAGGTCATAGTACATGGACCTTTTCCAGTTGAGGCACCAATGGTACAACCACCCACTCGGACACTTATTCCATCAGCCCCAGTATCAGGTAATGCACCCCACTTGAGCGCATTGAATGAGTTACAATGCCAGAGGCCAACCAGATTTTGGGGAGAGACATACCCACATGAAGTTGAGGATTGTCTGGAGGATGTGGTGAGAGTCTTCAAGATAGTAGAGATGCCAGTAGACATTTTGGTGATCCTTGCTGCCATCCTTCTTCAGGAAGTAGAAGGCATGTGGTGGAGCATGATGCTCTAGATGAATGACGAGGTGACCCTTCTATGGGCAGACTACGAGAGCCTATTCCTAGAAGAGTTTGTACCAACCACCCAACGAGCAGTGTGTATACTAGAACTAATGCATCAGTAGCACGACTTCATGATAGTTGCATAGTAATCAATGAGGTCCAAAGACCTCTTGCGTTACTCTACAGATGTGGTAGGAGACCAGTTCATTAGGGCCCAGTCCTTCGAGCAGGGGCTCAAGAGAGAGATTAGAGCATCCATTATTCCTCAGAGCATCCTGATGCAGATGGGGGTGTTGGAGCAAGCCCTCCTACTAAATAGTTTCCTTGCTGAGTAGTCTCCAGCAGCGGAACCCACCACTAGTCGACATGTATCAGGGTCTTCTGCAGCTGGAAGTAGACAGATGACACAGAGGTCCAAGAGGAATATACCTACAGGTGGTCGACTTCACGACTAAGGATCGGTAGTGCGGGGCACCTAGGGTGGAGACAGAGCCAGGAATACCAGGAACGAACAGTGTAACACCTGCGGTGGGCTTGGACACATGGCATGTGGCTGTCTGACCCGCCTTGTAGATGATCAACAGATAGATGAAGGACCTCCTAGGTAGAGGCAGAGGTTCGATCATGACAAACTGCAAGGAGTTGGCCATGCAGCTGGTGGTGGACGATGTTTCAAGGTATTTCCACCACCACCATTAGGAGGTACACCCCGACCACGGGGAACATGTGTACATGAGAGAGCACAGCTTCAGGCAGCTGAATATTACAAATATGGTGCTCCAGAAGCAGGTGGATAAGATTGAGACTAGTTCTAGTAATAGGGGCCCTTTTTCATGGACCTTCTAGCTTCCTTGTTGTTTTTGTTTGTGGTTTCATTGTGTCTTTGTACTCTGAGATGCAGTAATAAAAGACACTTGTCCTTGTGACTTTTTCTTTACTTCCATTTTTGTGTACTAAGCGGTTCCAGTTTAACTATTGACTTGACCCTCATATTCGAGATTTCTACTAGAGGAGACCCAGTAACCACACTCTGATGCCGACAGTGTGACTCAACCCATGGATGTGAGATTAACGATTGGGTCTCTTGGTAGTATCATCAAGGCCCTACGACATCGTCCATGAAATGAATTAGTATCATTCATGTAAGGATTGACTGTATTAGGTAAAAGACATGGTTCATCCAGGGGATGATACCAGAATTCCCTTTTCGGCAAAGGAAAATTCGTAGCATCTATTGTAGAATGTATATGTTGAAGGGTGAAGCCATGTTCTTACAATTTTCTAGTCTCACCCATTGTGCGTTGAGCGAACAGTTTATGGTTCAATCTAATCTACATAGTCACTAGTGTGTCTTCTTTCAGAAGAATCTAAACTACAGACAGTGATGACGGATTGAGTTTCTCCGGGACTAAGAATTCGAGATAGTATATACTCCCAGGAAGGGGAACTTTGTTGTAGATGTGCTCAACAGGAGGTCTGGTTTTCAGCACCTGTGAGAGCACATGGGAGCGGGAGGCTCAAAATGCATGCACATGACCCACTTTTGTTTCCCCTAGATAGTGTTGTAGCATTACTGGGAAGTAAAGCCCTGAGGTTGGGGTAATGTAAAGACCCAGAAATTTCAACGAATTTTTTTTCTAAATTTCATTTAATTTTTCCAGTCTGCAGTTTTTGACGGCGCCGGATTCCGAGGCCCAATGTGCCTGGAATCAATTTCTAAATTTTTTTTCGGGTACATTCAGTAAACATTTGTGCGGGTTTTAGTATCTATTGAACCGATGCTTAGAATTGCAATCTGAGGACACCAATGAACTCGAAACACTGATATTCTTTTTATGGGACCCATACCATAGTTGCGTTTTGTCGTATGAGGTAGTTAAAAATTGGGGATTCATTAAGACATAAATAAATTGTTTTGTTACAATTTATTTTTATGTGGAAGTTAATTCCCCCAAAGGGAAGTTGGAGTTCGGGCCCAAACCCCACCTAACATCCCATGGGAGGTTATGACTAGGGTGGTGGGGCCCGCACGAACTCCTAACCCTTCAACTACTCTTTATAACTCTCCAACTCTCCACTTAATTAGTTTGTGATCTCAAAACCTCCCAAACATTAATGATTCCAACTAATGTAATTAATAACCTTATTAATTAAGTTGACACATCTCCTTTTAATTAATTTTAATTTCTCTTTGATTCATTAAAATTGCAGATGTCTTTCATATTATTTGCCTTATCTAATATATTTGGAGGAATATTTGGAAAATAAGAGGATATTCATTCTTCTATGAAGAACATTGTCCTCTCTCAGTGAAGGACACTCCATGACACAAATAATTCTCTGTGATCCGAAGGACGTGGAACAACTTCTTAAAACTTCTTCTTCCACAACGTCAAGCCAGGACACACCACTGCAGGGAACGTCACCAATGACGAAGGCTCATCCTTCGACGTTGACAGAGCGACACCGTTCTTCTATGACACCTGAACACTGCGACGTTCCTCTTCCGTGGATCGACGACATGCAATGTCTTTTCGAGGTATGGGAATTGTTTGTAATTTCTCCTTTCATTTTTTAGGAATGAACGATGAGCGCGGACCAACCTCTGCCCGGTTGATCCGTTGATCGCTCGTTCATGCGGGTTGGGATTCAAATATGATGCGGGGTTATGTTTGGGTTTGGTTTTATTTTGAATACTTTAATCTTGATTGAAAACATCTAACGCGAATGGATCAGGCTGATGAAAAATCTAGAACCCTCTCCTGGTTGTTCATTTGTCCACAGATTGACGGACGACGACAAAACGAGACCGCAACGGTGATTTGGAGATTTTGTAGTGCAGTTCGGGTCCCAAGATGAGCATAGGCGCAGTAGGTGGGAAAAATGGAGCACCAGAGAGTGTTCGATGGTCTGCTAAAGGTGGTGGTAGTGCTCCATTCTGGCACAGAGGCACTAGCATCCAGCAACAATGGCGCGCTGCCGGAACATGACGTCGCGTCTGAGCCATGTCGGCGGGTGGAACCGGAACGACAGACCCATTCCACAATTGTAGAGGCACAAAATTAGCCATGCCAGCTGGAAAAGCCAGCCCCCCCCCCCCCTTTGGCCAGGCTGGGCCATGCCAGCCAGGCTGGGCAGCTCCCGACCAGGCCGGACTCGGACCCGGGTCGGATCGGGGCCAGACCCCCCACCATTTGAGACGTTTTTTGGTTCATCGCCCATAACATGAGCTACAGACATCCAATCGATGCACCATCAGTTGCGTTGGAATATTTGGATCGACATGGTAGTTTCAGTATATTACACTCAAGGTTTCGGAGAAACATTTAGTACGAACCAGACGGTTTGAATCCAAAACAAACCGGGCCCACAGAGCTGAAACCCTTATAACGTAAGGATCGGGAGTCTGATTGACGTGTTGTCAACTACGTTGGATTTATTTTGATGACATAGTTCTTTTTTAATTCCTAAATTGATATTTAGACGAAGTTAGAGTATGGTCGGGATGGTTTTTTCTTAAAAACCAACTGGGCCCCTAGAACAGAAAAGCCAATAACTCACAGACTGTGCATCCGATTGACGCACCTTCTGTTGCGATGAGACCCATAAGACATGGAGGTTCATAGAGATACTTCCAAGTGTGTATTTTTGGCACCTGGAGTATCGAACAGTAGCTCGTAGAGCGGATCAACCCCGAGACGAGCATAATTGGTGTGGATACCTAGTAGTTGTAGACCTGACGACTGCTTGACTGATTCGACTCGGGGTGATTCGACTAGACCTGTGGATGGAGTGCCTGGTATGGTGGCAGACCGATGGCAGACAGAGAGCTTGGTTGGGAAGAAAACCCACGATACTTGACTAGGGGAGTACCTCTGACGGCTATTAGGGGGAGCACCCAGTTTGGCAGCACACCCACAGCGGAGGAGCGCCCAGTTTGGCAGCAGACCCGCAGTACTCTATAGGAGGACTACCTATGCAGTCTAAGGTAAGTGAGTAACACCTTAGAGTCATGACATAGCCACTGTACTCAACCGAGGATGATTAATATACCAGTTGTGGTTTCGATAATGAAAAGCCTAGTTTGATCTGAGTCAATGACCTTTATGTTTTCCTTATGATTGAGATGGGTTACTTGATAACTTAGGTATATGTATTGGCATAACTAAGTAAAGGTTTTATGTTGATATCTTTCTTGGTGAATTTTTATTGATAGATTTTTTGAGACCATGAGGGTCTCAGGTTCCCTACTAAGTATTGTTATACTCACCCCTACACGGGTTATGCCCGCACCTCATTGTGTTAGATGCAGATGACGAACATCGCTGACCGAGGTAGAGTGTACAATGACTGGATGTTACCGGGAGGTGGACACTCGGTGTGATGAAACATGGAGAGTACCGATAGACGCGGATTGCTGAGGATGACTTATGTACCTACCCTTCAGGTAGGTACCCGGAGGAAGATCCAAGAGCTGCTTCACCATTCAGCTGTTTGTCTTTTCTATTGTACTTTCGTTCAGTTGTAGTTGTACCTTTTTGTTGGGCTTGTATTTCCGGCCCCATTGTACCTTAAAAATACTTTTTATAATACTTTACTTAGTGTTTTCTTCTTTTTGATTCTCTGGTTATGTGCGCTTATGTTTTATAAAGGCAATGCCTTCCCAGTTCTAGGGAATTACGCTTTTGGTTCTAGTCGCCAGCCCCTGGCCTATGGAAGGCGGGCTTGGGGTAGTCACGATTCGGGCCTCGTGGGACGGGTCGTGACATAGTATGAGAAAATATTATTTTCGAAAAATTCATCTATATATATAATAAATTAAAATAATTTATTTATGTTATTTAAATAATATAGTAGTTTCATAGGGGAGATTTATAATACCAAACAAAATGTACACGACTTCAAATTTTATTCCTATTGTTTTTATCATACTGATCAATAATGTGTTTGAAAGAGTTATCAATGAAATATTATCAAAATGTAAATGATTAATCTGCAACAAAAAATATTTTTTTAAAGAAACAATAATTTAATATGTATATATATGTCATCAAGAATTGGTTTTTAGAATATTAATATTGATATTCATAAACCAACTTATATCATTATATGAAAATATAATTTGTGAAATTCTACAATGATATAAATTATAAAAAATATTTTTTGGTTTCATATCAATAATAATCTATTATCATATAATGTTTCCAACTATTATAAATATGGGAGTAATAAATACATTAATTGAAATATATCATCACAAAATTGGTTATCATTATAAATGAATACTAAAAATAATGGAAAATAATGGATAGAAATCAAAATATACAATGGTAACTTCGTTTGAAATACAATATTTAAAATCTATGATTAATTGGCAAATTCAAGAAATTAACTATTATATTAAAAATAACAGTATTAATTTGTATGTATAAAAAATATAATAAATTAATCTTTATTGTTTTTTAAATATAAATATATCAGATAAGAGTAAATAATTTTGGGTAAAACATACGAGTTGACACAGTTCATGGAAATTTTGATTGAAAAAAAATTATTTACTTTTCAGAATTTATATGTGGTGTATTATGTTATTCTGAAAACATACCTCATAATATAGATCCAATAGTTTCACATCTATTATACTTAAAATAAATATATAATTTCAAATTTTATAGTATATAAAATATGAATTATCCTAGAAATATGTTTTTAATACATCCTCAAATCCAAAACAAATTGATTACTTATTAATTCTCAATAGCTGGATTGAATCATGTTAATAAATATATCTAATGAAAATTAAATTTTCAATAAATTTAATAAACAATAGGATGAATAATAGAAATATTTAATGTTTTATTGATATATATTTGTAAGTATATAAAATAAATTATGTTTTATAGAATAGATATTTTGAATGGTTATATATATTTCTGAGATACATGTATTCATTTTAATTTAATCTTCTAATAGTTAATTTAAATTTAATTTAAATTATAGTGATTAGATTAATAGATATATAAATAATTTAATGTATGTCTGAAAAAATGAAATAGTTGAAAATAAATATAATTATTAGCTTCTCAATGTTTAGTGAATTTGAGGGAGATAATCAAATGTGTTATTTTTCAAAAACATTTTTAGGTTAATGTTATAAAATTTTAAAAATTATAATCCAAAATTAGTGAATGTTTAATTTGATGGTCTAATATATATAAACAAGTAAAAAAATATTTCATTTCTAGTTTCGATTTCAATATATATTATATATTTTGCATGATCTTAAATTTTCATTATTACATATCATAGACCTTTATAAACAACAAACATATACATTGATGTTATATCGTATCCTATATGTATACATTTTATTTTTTAAATATATGGAGTATAAGATGGAAAGATAATATGTAATTTATATATGTCTATAAATAGTTTCAGTGAATTTTTTTTAAAAATAAGTGAGAATGATATATTTGTGACATAAATTGTGTTGGATATAATGTGATGGAAATAATGACTAGATAGGGATGAATAGTCAGTTAAATTTATTATTGAAAAAATTAAGTGTTTAAAAAATTATCTATAGATATTCTTATGTTCTTCAATTGATGTGTAGAAGAGATAAAATGACATTATAAAAAAATTTATTGGTGTTCAAATCACCTAAAAAAAGTCAAATTCTAAACATTCTCTACCCTATAGGAATATTTGTAACCACAATGGACCTCAATTTTAATGTTGTGAGAATCTATTACAAACACTTAATTTTAAAAAAAAAATAGTGGAATAATATTTTTTTTATATGAGAGTAAACCAAGTCTTTAAAATGACTTCTGACCAGGACTGAAAACTTTGCCTTCCATATTCATGGTTGAATAAATAACCTTCGGAAGGCTTTTTTATAGGGAAAAGCATAAAACAAACTAGAAAAATTTCAAAAAGAAACCAAATATAACATAACGAATAAAAATTCAATAAAAACAAGCTGGAAGATAAAATTTTTGTTAAAAATATAGTTTTAGGATCATGACCACAAAAAAAAATATGGATTCTATACTTGATGTTTCTTTTTGATCTCTTTAGCTAAAAATATATGTCACAGTAGAACATTATCACATATAATAAAGACCCTATTTTTTATAACCAAAAAAATATTCATTTCAAGTTGAAGAAGAGATTGAACAGTCATTTCCATTTATCCATGATTTATTTTTATTAATGAAATACCAATGGTTATATTTTTTATATATAGATGATTCATAATATTATCACTTCTATGAAATAACTAGACATTTAAAACCATATTAAATTCATTTCCTATAATTACATCTTGTCTGATCAATAATAAAACTGAATCTCTTTCATTTCATCATTAAAATGGTTTAAAAAATGTCAAATATATTTCATAAATACATCACAACATTTCATGTTGTTTCAAAATTATAGTATTTCTATAAAACATAAAGTTAGATAATTATTCTAATATAATAATTTTTTATAATAAAGTAAGTAATCATTAAATTATTAATTTCATATAAAGTTATATAATAATTGTAATAATTATTTTATTTTAATGTAGTTAGAATATTTATTTATTTTTAAAAATATTCAATCATTAAAAAAACTATGTATAATGGTATAATAAATTTTTTACTAAAAAATTAAAATTGTGTCATTGGATATAAAATTTTAATTAATAAAATAAGCAGTGTAATATACTAAATGTGGATGGGAAAATACACTCATTTATTATTATCAACTTGTGCTTGTGTGCACTATGTATGATTACTATTGACAATTGGTCGATAAGTTTACCGTGTGATAGAAATGGATGTTAGGTAGGACTATTGGCTGTGAGAAAATTCGTTACATGTTGTAAGATAAGGTGAATATGTAATCCATAAATAATAACATTCTATTAATAAAAAATATCTTTTGCCAAAAAAATATTTTATTTAAATGAAACTGATATTTCATGTACTAATAAAATATTTGGTAGAGGGAACATTAAGTAATAATGATACAGATGATATTTACATGAGGTAAGTTAAATGTTTTCATTGATAGAATAATTACAACAATCATTATAAGGCCCCCGCCTTAAGCCTTACTTAATCTCGAGTTATTACAAGATTACACATTGAGTATCTTCTCTGGTTTAGAGTTTTAGAGAATTAGATCATGAAACGTGCATTACATTCCACATTTAAACAATGTGGTTACATAAAAGACAATATTAATTTTTCCCATCAACGAAAACATATTTAAAATGAAACATGGATTCTTTCTTGACACATCCTTGACATTATCATCACATCATATACATTTCCATTGACCTGTGAAAAACATTTCAAAAACATGGGATGAGCATAAAAAGCTCAGTAAGGGATATAAAAATATGGAAAAGAAACATGAGTTCATGTATACATAAGAATGATATCATACATCACCCATAAAACATAATCACTTTAACATACCTCATCAAAACATGAATAAATCATATAAATCATAAGACGTAAAGGTAACTTGAGGAATTCATAACATTCTTACGTAGGGAGTAACCCTCTTGGATACATTTGGAATATCCACCATAGTATATTCCCTAAATCTCTTTAGATAAACATTAACATTTCACTCCTTCACGTTACCCAATGCATTGGAGAGCTATATCAAGCTCACCCACCCATAGTTTATCACGGAACCACCCGTCTTCATAACAATGCCCAAGAACCATAACACAATCTTATCACATAAAACATGCATAAAGTAAACATAACATTTCCACCTTTCAATAACAAGATATCAATACAACACATTGATATAGAAACATTATGAAAACCATTTTCAATACCAAAAAAAAATAAAAGTAAAACATGGTATTTATTTTTCTTTTAAAAAGAATGTATGGCTTGTAGAGGAAGCTGAAACTCAAATAATGATCATGGTTTCGGAGAAGTCATTGTCACCGCATACGTATGACAAAAAAATTCCCTTTTGTTGTTTAGTAAACCCATCGTAGAAAAAAGATTCCTTTTGAATAAACGTAAAAGTCAAAGGGGTTTATACACCGTATAAAATATTGTTGTGTATACAACAAAATATGTCTCAATGAATGGAGATTGAGATGAAGTCCCATACGAAGACTGTATCCTTGGATTAAGGATAAATCAATTAAATAATTATGTGTGACAAACAAATACACCAAATATAAGTGGATATTAAGTGTAAATCAATCATAGGACATTCACACATATTCATAGTATGACATATTCAAGGAGTACAAGTTTGTCCCAATGAATCAAAATTGGGTTAAAAAGTTCCCTTGTAAAAATTCGACAGCCTAACGGCTTCACTTCAAAATTCAGAAAAAGAGATGATGAGAGATAAAAATGGTATATCATCACTTGTACATACAATTTACATCAATAAAAATATATAAGAACATATCCCAACATAATAGTATGTGAATTAAAATACATAACAAATGAAGTCTTTTAAAAAGAGGTGGGTGAAAGGTTCACATACCGACTTGGGTTACTTTCGAAACATACACCCCGTGAAAGAAAGACAGTACAACATTGATGTAAATACTCATAAATGAATTTATATTACACAATGAGTAAAATAATGGGCAGTACATACACCACTCGAAGGAAATTGTGGAAAATGTATCATAAATTCCACGGGAATAAATGTGAGATGAAAAATCCCTTACGAAAACTCGGCAGCCTAACAGCGCCACCTAAAACATCAAAAAATGGATTGATGAGACCAAATAGGGTCTCTCATAAAATTACAATAAAATTTACCGAATGAGGAATATAAAATATCATCCCCCATCATAACAAATTGGAGCATAAAAGAAGTAACATAAAGGTGAGTACTTAAAAAGAAAGAGAGAGGTTAGATCTATAACGAAAATTCGGCAGCCTAACAGCGCCACTCAAAACGTCCAAAATGGATTGATGATAGAAAATAGGGTCTCTCATCATATTAACATAAGATGTACAGTAGGATAAAATAACATCCCAATCATACGAATGATGAGCTTAAAAGTAATGACATAAAAGAGTGTACTCAAAAAGAAAGTGAAGAGTAGGATCACTTACCTCGAGTCCGACTTGACTCGATCATTTATTAATCTCCTGAATAATAAACTTGAATTAATTTCTACAAAATTAAGAACCTTTTTAATGTTCATTATTCCTTTTATATCACTTATTACCATTTCATGAGCACTATGTTATTATTTAAGCTAATAACGGTCTTTTTAACGATCATTGGTACTTGAGTCAAAAATAAACTCTTTATAATTACAAGTTGTTCATGTGGTAAAATATACATTATATCCAGAATAGTATTCATGATGTAGATATCATATATATAATATATATTCATTATATTCATGCATTTATAATATTACATAACATTTAGTGTTATGAAATGAAATGCACCGTTCATGGAGACGGTAAGTCGTACGTACGCATGAACGCTACATCCATTTTTATTTCATATTTAATGGAATTAAAACATAATGATACATAATAGTATTTTAATTACAGTATGTTATCATATATAATATCATTAAATATATCCTTTATACGTACCACATATGGTATTAACGAATCAAATCACTTTGAGGGGGTGGTAGTCTGCACTTCCTAAAATGAAGATATCACGTATACCCATAATGGAAGCCATAAAGGTATGCCATAAATGAAAAATATAGAAGCTTAAGGAAAACATAAACATATTATATATCATATATAATTATAGTGACATATTAATGGACAACATGAATGGTGTTAAGAGAAGATTGAACAATCATCGTTTCATGAGGCAGTAATTCGCCATCCACAGAAACAATATGTTCTTTAACCATTAGACGAAGCTGTGTGTAAGTGTAGCTCAAATCCTTAACATAACAAAATCCTAGTATATTTAATATACTGTTTTTGTTACAAAAGAAAGGAATAAAAAGAGTTTTTGGGGGAGGAGAAGCAAAATAAAACAAAAGGACTCAAGTGAAGACATTACCTTAAAATCAGGTATCTCCCTTTAGTTTGAGCTCAAAGGCTTCCTTGGGAAGACATCTGACCAATGTGAGGGTTATAAGAGTTAGAGAGGTATGTGGAGAGAAAAAATGGGCAGGTTTTGGTAGAGCCAAAGTCTTTAGAAGTGTGGGTAAGGAGGTAGAGGTGGGGGCTTTTTATAAGAGGAGAGGAGGGACGCTCTTGGAATGTAAAGAAATGTTACTTTATTTTAGAATGTGTTTCGGATTTTAATGGTTCCACAATGATGTTTTTCGAGGATATGGTGATAAGGGTTCGAAATCCACCCATCCAATAGGTTTTGGACATGTGTAGGTCTTATATTTTACAATATCGTCCCATTTTATTTAAATCGTTAAATACTGAGGTCATCGCTGCATCATCATGATGTCATAAATAATTTAATTTATTTAATGTCAAAAAATTAAAAAACAAATACTATGATGTTAGAAGTCTTTTTAGATTTCCAATTACTATTTATAGTCAAAAACTGACTTGTATAACCCCATGTAATATATTTTTTAGTTAAACAACTAATGTTTGTGACATTTTAATTTTAACATTAAATAAAAAGGTATTTATGTCATTTTCCAACCAAAGTGGCTCCATGGGGTCCCCAGGTTGACCCATGGATTTTCTTGGTCGACCATGACTCATCCAATGAGGGTAGGAAATGTGTCTAGGTCATTTCATATTATTAAAACATTATTTTTACCTTAAACTACACTAATTACCTCTAATCGCGATTAAAAACGTAATAAGTTACTATTCACAAAAAAATATTTTAATCCCATTGAACCACATTTGAGTTCTTAATGAAAACCATGTATGTCAGATTTTTGATATTCTAAACACAAAGGAGGAAAAATTTCATTTTAACGGAAAATCAGTTTTTATAAGTACCACTTAGTGGTTTCACTATTCATCAAAAATTGAAGTTTTTCAGAAAATTACAAAAAATTCACCCTAAGATGTATTTGATATTCTGAATTCAAAAATGATGTCTATATTACAAAATACAAAACATATAAGTTACATTAATTAATTTAACAATTATTTACCGCTGTCAGAGCAAATATCTTGTTTTTATGAAACAATATCTATTAAAATATTGACACTAGTTTAAGTCCAATTTCAAAGTGAAATTAATTACAATGACCAATATTGGATTAAATGGTTAAAATATATTCTAATTTAAATTTAAAACCAATTCAGATTATAATATAGTCATATAAATAAATTACATTAAAAATTTTTTTGAATTAAAATACAACAGTTTTCACTATTCATTAAAAAATGAACTTTATCGGAAAGATACCAAAAATTTACACAAAGTAAATTTTGAAGTCCCGATTCTAAAAAAGAATTTTATTTTGTCAAATATAACACATAAAATTGTCAAATGTCGATTTAATGGAGGTTCTCCATCAAAAGGCGGTTAATCGACCTTCTAAAGAATATTAGAATGTTTACGCTTAAAATTGAATTCATTCACATTTTTAATCGTCTAAATTTTATTGTAAAAAGTTAAAATATTTGACAAACATATATAATCATTTTGTAGTTTGTTCTATTCATTCCCGCCATTACAACGGCTAGTCGTTAACTACTATTTAAAATAATATTATTTTATTATTAGAGTGGAACGTAAGATTCCCAAGAAACTCGTTGTTGTGTATTGGGAACGCCATAGAGCATAGAATCCCCTTTTAAATAATATTAATATTTTATTCACAGATATGGATAAATATAAAAATTTCATAATCTTTATTTAACTGGGATGTTACATCCTTCCCCCCTTTTGGGAATTGCATACTCGCAATTTTAAAATTGGGCTTGGAAATATCCTTGAAAGTCCCACATCAGAACAAGAGTCGGTAAAATAATAACTTTAAAATATTGAAAGATAAGTACAGAGGTCACCCGAGTTATCCCATACTTGGATTCCATGTAGGAAAACACGGACATTGAGGAGAAAACATAGGATCATGTTCTGATGGAGAGTGATAGAAAACATGTTTAGGAGAAAGTTAACCACAAGAAAATCACAAACATGTGATAGGTTAAATGGTATTCGATTCCACAGTAGGAAAAGTTAACTGACAACATTTTTGTTTTTATGTTACTTTTCATTGAGTAATTTATTTTTTAGCTCAACTAAATCATAATGAAAAATACTTACTTGTCATGTAGACTTTCAAATTTTAATAGATTCCTTAATCAAACTCATAATTTCTCTAAAATATGAGTATTTAGGAAGACTTGTTCAAATTAAGAGTACTATAATCAACTTCTATAGAATCACCTAATACACAAATGAGAAATATATACTTCCCATATCTTTAGATATTAACTAAAACCAAAACAAAAAAGGATAGTACAAGATCAGATAATCCAGAAAAGGATAACCCTTTATAAAAAGAAAATCTATTCTTAATCTCCAAAATTTGTCCATCAAAACCCAAAGTTCAACGAGGACCATTCAATAAACAATTTGTCCATAAAATTATTCAATGTAAACCAATATAAGATTAAAACCCAAATATTTGATTGATTTAATCACATAGTCATCCAAGGTCCAAATTATCTTTTATCTCCAAATAACATCAGTTGCTCCTAAAGTCTCATATTGAAAAGTAATTAACCTAATAACATATCCTCCATGATAGGTTAATCATTTTCATAAATAACCCAAAATAAAATTTCTCTAAATTCATAAGCTCACGTAGCTAAAAAGAATAAGTCATACTACCCAGGGAATTCACATAGTCCATTGGTAGGCGATAAATACCAGTCGCACTTTGGTTGTGGGTTCGATTCCCGCAGATTTGTCCGACGCGATGGGTTGTCACACGGTCTGTGTATTGTCCTTTTTCCAAAACTGAATAATTCTTAAAACATTCCCCAAAACGAGATAAAATAATCAAAAATAATCATAACATTTTTTAACCTCATGTTTATCTCATGCCTTTCATTTTCCATCATAACATATAATAACCCATAATTACCTCAACAGTAAGAATCATATAAACCCTAATAGATACCTTTATAATTATTACCTAAACATCTACATTGATTGGTCATCTTGTACATGATGTATTACAGATCATACCAAGGTTCATGTGGTTGATCATGACTCCTTGATAGTTGGTTTAGAACAACCACAAGTTTCCTCATTGAATCCCCCATTTTATCTTGTATCTTAATCAGAGAACCACCACAGTTTCCTTCAAACCATTTGTCTCTTTGGTGCCTGCTAGATCCATCCATTCACTAAAAATATAAATTTCACTGTGAGTATATCAACAAAACCATCATGTACTAATAAGGAAGGTAAACACTATGATATACTTACTCATTCAAATTATCTAAAACTAGGAGTCTTTCTGAAATCTTAACCATTATGGTAATGTCACTTATTCATAAAGAATACCCTAACCTCTAAAGTTATCTAATCCGACCTGTGATACCAACTATAAGGCCCCAGCCTTAAACCATACTTAATCTTGAGTTATTACAAGATTACATAGTGAGGATTTTTTCAGGTTTAGAGTTTTAGAGAATTAGATCATGAAACTTGCATTACATTCCACATTTAAACAAAGTGGTTATATAAAAGATAGTATTAATTTTCCAATCAATGGAAACATATTGAAAATAAAACATGGATTCTTTATTGACACATCCTTGACACTATCATCACATCATGTACATTTCCCTTGACCTCTGATAAACATTTCAAAAACATGGGATGCGCATAAAAAGCTCAGTAAGGGTAATAAAAATATGGAAAAGAAACATGAGTTCATATCTACATAAGAATGATATCATACTTCACCCATAAAACAGAATCACTTTTACATACCTCATCAAAACATGAATAAATCATAGAAATCATAAGATATAAAGGTAACATGAGGCATTTATAACATTCTTACGTAGGGAGTAACCCTCTCCGTTACGTTTGGAATACCGACCACAGTATATTCCCTAAATCTCTTCAGAGAAACTGTAACATTTCACTCCTTCACGTTACCCAATGCCTTAGAGAGCTATATCGGGCTCACCCACACTTAGTTTATCACGGAACCTCCCGTCTTCAAAATAATGCCCATGAACCATAACATAATCTTATAACACAAAACATGCATAAAATAAAACATAACACTTCCACCTTTCAATAACAAGATATCAATACAAAACATTGATATAAAAACATTATGAAAACCATTTTCAATACCAAAAAAAAAAAGAAAAGTAAAACATGGTATTTATTTTTCTTTTAAAAACTAGGTATGGCTTGTAGAGGAAGCCGAAACTCAAATAATGGTCACGGCGGCGGAGAAGTAATTGTCGCCGCATACATAAGAAAAAAACATTCCCTTTTTTCATTTAGTAAATGCTTCGTATAAAAAAGAATCCATTGAAATAAACGTAAAAGTAAAAGGGTTTTATACACCGTATAAAATAAGGTTGTGTATAAAACAAAATATGCCTCAATGAATGGAGATTGAGACGAAGTCCAATACAATGACGGTGGATTAAGGATAAATCAATTACATAATAATGTGTGACAAACGAATACACCACATATAAGTGGATATTATGTGTAAAACAATCAGACGGCATTCACACATATTCATAGTATGACATATTCAAGGAGTACAAGTTTATCCCAAAGAATCAAAATTAGGTTAAAAAGTTCCCTTGCAAAAATTCGACAGCCTAACAACGTCACATCAAAATTCGGAAAAAGAGTTGATGAGAGATAAAAAGGGTATCTCATAACTTGTAAATAAAATTTACATCAATAAGGATATAAAAGAAGATATCCCAAAATAATATAATGTGAATTAAAAGACATAACAAATGAAGTCTTTTAAAAAGAGGAGGGTGAAAGGTTCCATTACCGACTTGGATTACTTTCGAAACATACACCCCGTGAAAGATAGACAATAAAACATTGATGTAAATACTCATAGATGAAATTATATTACACAATGAGCAAAATAATGGGCATTACATACACCACTCAAAAGAAATTGTGGCAAATGTAGCATAAATCCCACAGGAATAAAAGTGAGATGAAAAATCCCTTATGAAAACTCGGCGACCTAACGACGCCACTTAAAAAATCAAAAATCGGATTGATGAGATAAAATTGGGTCTCTCATCATATTTCAATAAAATTTACAGCATGAGGAATATAAAATAACATCCCCCATAATAACAAATAGGAGCTTAAAAGATGTAACATAAAGGTGAGTACTTAAAAATGAAGAGAGAGATTATATCTCTTACGAAAATTCGACAACCTAACGGTGCCACTCAAATCTTCCAACAATGGATTGATGAGAGAATGTAGGGTCTCTCATTATATGAACATAAGAACTACAGTAGGGTTAAAGAACGTCCCAATCATAAGAAGGATGATCTTAAAAGGAATGACATAAAAGAGTGTACTCAAAAAGAAAGAGAGGATTATGATCCCTTACCTCGGGTCCGACTTGACTCGATCGTTCATTAATCTCTTGAATAATAAACTTGATTTAATTTATAAATCCTTAAGAACCTTTTTCAAGTTAATTATTCCTTTTATATCACTTATTACCATTTCAGGAACACTATGTTATTATTTAAGCTAATAACGGTCTTTTTAACGATCAATGGTACTTGAGTCAAAAATAAACTCTTTATAATTACAAGTTGTTCATGTGGTAAAATATACATAATATCCAGAATTTTATTCATGATTTAGATATCATATATATAATATATATCCAGTATATTCATGCATTTATAATATTACATAACATTTAGAGTTAAGAAATGAAATGCACCGTTCATTGAGACGGTAATCCGTACATACGCATGAACGCTACTTCCATTTCTATTTCATATTTAATGGAATTAAAACATAATGATAAATAATAGTGTTTTAATTATAGTATGGTATCATATATAATATCATTAAATATATCCTTTATACGTAGCACATATGGTGTTAACAAATCAAATCACTTTGAGGGGGCGGTAGTCTGCACTTCCTAAAATGAAGATATCGCGTATACCCATAATGGAAGCCATAAAGGTATGCCATAAATGAAAAATACAGAAGCTTAAGGAAAAAATATTATATATCATATATAAATATAGTGACATCTTAATGGCCACCATGAATGGTGTTAAGAGATGATTGAACAATCATCGTTTCGTGAGGTAGTAATTCGCCATCCACAGAAACAGTATGTTCTTTAACCATTAGACGATGGTGTGTGTAAGTTTCGCTCAAATCCTTAACATAAAAACATCATAGTATATTTAAGATACTGGTTTTGTTATAAAATAATGGATTAAAATGATTTTAGTGGGGTGGAGAAGCAAAATAAGACAAAAGGACTCAAGTGAAGACATTACCTTAAAATCGGGTAAGTCCCTTTGATTTGATCTCAAAGGCTTCCTTGGGAAGACTTATGAACAAAGTGAGGCTTATAAGAGTTATATAGGGATGTGTAGAGACAAAATTGGTAGGGTTTGGTAGATCCAAATTCTTTAGAAGTGTGGGTAAGGAGGTAGAGGTGGGGGCCTTTTATAAGAGGATAGGAGGGGCACTCTTGGAAAGTAAAGAAATGTTACTTTATTTTAGAATGAGTTTCAGATTTTAGTGGTCCCACATTGATGTTTTTTGAGGATAAGGTGATCAGGGTTCGAAATCCACCCATCAAATAGGGTTTGTACATGTTTAGGTCTTAGATTTTATATTATCTTCCCATTTTATTTAAATCGTTAAATAGTGAGGTCATCGCTGCATCATCACGATGTCATAAATAATTTAATTTATTTAATGTCTAAAAATTATAAAACAAATACTATGATGTATGAAGTCTTTTTATATTTCAAATGAATATTTATAGTAAAAAATATTACATGTATAACCCCATGTAAAAATTGTTTTAGTTAAACAACTCATGTTTGTGACATTTTAATTTTAACATTAAATAAAAAGGTATTTATGTCATTTTACATCCAAAGTGGCTCAATGGGGTCCCCAGGTTGACCAATGCAGTTTCTTGGTCGCACATGACTCATCAAATGAGGGTAGGACATGTGTCTAGGTCATTTCATTTTATTAAAACATTATTTTTACCTTAAACTACACTAATTACCTTTATTGGCGATTAAAAACATAATAAGATACTATTCACTAAACAATTATTATAATCACATTGAACCACATATTACTTCTTAATGACAACCATTTATGTCGGATTTTTTAGATTCAAAACACAAAGGTGGTAAAATTTCATTTAAACGGAAAATCAGTTTTTATAAGTACCACTTAGTGGTTTCATTATTCATAAAAAATTGATGTTTTTCAGAAAATTACTAAAAATTCACCCTAAGCTATATTTTATATTCCAAATTCAAAAATGATGTATATATTAAAAAATTAAAAACATAAATGTTACATTAATTAAATTAACAATTAATTCCCACGTTCAGAGCAAATAGCGTGTTTTTATGAAACAATTTCTATTAAAATATTGACACTAGTTTAAGTCCTATTTCAAAGTGAAATTAATTTCAATGACCACTATTGGATTAAATGGTAAAAATATATTCTAATTTCACATTAAAACCAATTTAAAAGATAATCTAATCATATAAATAAGTTATATTTAAAAGTGTTTTTGAATTAAAATACTACAGTTTTCACTATTCATTAAAAAAATGAACTTTATCGAAAAGATACCAAAAATTTACACAAAGTAAATTTTTGATGTCCCAATTCTAAAGAATAATTTTATTTTTTCAAATATAAAACATTAAATTTTCAAAAAGTGGATTTAAAAGAGGTTCGCCATCAAAAGGCGGTTAATCGATTTTCTAAAGAATATTAGAATGTTTATGCTTAAAATTGAATTCATTCACATTTTTAATCCTCTAAAATTTATTGTAAAAAGTAAAAATATTTGACAAACATATATAATAATTTTGTAGTTAGTTCTGTTCATTCCCGCCATTACAACAGCTAGCCGTTAACTACTATTTAAAATAATATTATTTTATTATTAGAGTGCAACATAAGATTCCCAAGAAACTCGTTGTTGCGTATTGGGTCTCCATCGAGCATAACAACCCCTTTAAAGTAATATTAATATTTTATTCACAAATATGGATAAATATAAAAATTTCATATTCTTTATTTACCTGGGGTGTTACAATCATAGTCACTAAACATACATTTTCCAATGGTATGGTGGACTATTCATGCTAAATTACAATACAAAAATCATTCTACTGGTTGTTGTTGTTGTGTATTCTGGTGTATGTTGGAAAAGGAGTCTATGACACACATGAGATGGTTTTACATGGTACCATGAATGGTCTTCTAGGAACAAAGGTATAATAAAAATTTATGGGAATGAGTATCACCTGTGTTCATTTAATTTCGCTCCATTGTAGGGAGTCACATGCCAAAGAATCGTTTCATGGATATGCAGAGCTATTTAAGGATGATGAATATAGGTTCAATGATCCTAATAGTTTAAATCTGCATTTTCAGGGATGTAGAGAATAGAGACCATGAGGTGATACAATGGACTAATAATTGTGATGTGGCACTATGCACTCGAGCTAGTGGCATCATGTCCACTTACTATTATCACAAAATTCATACCAATAGGGATCATTTTTTGAAATTCATCTATTCATTAATTTTTATGGGAGGATCTCCCATCTCTTAGTGGAATAAGGTGTCAAAAAAATTATATATATAATTTTTAATAAATATATAAATATAATACCTGATATATATTTAAATATCCCATGAAATAATTTTATTAGAATTATTACATTGAAAATATAATAATATTTTAAACATATAAATGCACGAACTTCTCTAATTAAAAAAATTAAAAAATTAAAAAATTATTCTAATAATACTTTTAAAATATAACGTTTAAACATATTGAATTTAATTAAATGTGATTAAATTAAAATTTATCAAATTAAAATAATAGTAAATGTATTAAAACCTAATTTGAAATAATAACAATATCCCCAATGTTGTAAATTAAAAATGATACATTTAATAAATTTTAAAAAATAATATACATGTCTTGAATTTTAACAAAACATGCATTAGAATTCAGTCATTAAAATATAATTTCTCTTAAATATTATTGTCTATATTCAAATAATAGTAGACTGAAGTCTTTTAAAAATAATACCATTTAGATACAATACATATTTATATAAATATTTAAAAATAGATAATATTTTTTTTCAAATTAATAATAATTATTAATGTAAATTTAAATATTCAATCATTCCAATTTAGAATATAAATTTCTCAATGTTAATAGAATCTAAAGGTTTAGTGAAAATGTAAAACCCGAGACATTTATGTTATATAAATCATCAAAGGAATCTTTTTCTACACAACACTTTCTTGGCTTGCTTTACACGCAATCGCGACCTTCCTCGATAGCTTGCGTCGTACGCAATACCGAGTTTCACTAAACATCAATATGCTATTAAAACTAGCCGTTATGAATAGTAATAACCACTTTTTGAAATTTTATAAATTTTATTTTTCAAAATGGACTTCATTTTTGGACTCAGAATATCGAAATTAGCCTAGGGTGAAATTTTGGTATTTTTCTGAAAACTTTCATTTTTTGATGAATAGTGAAACCACTAAGTGGTAGGTTAAAAACTGAATTTTGCATAAAACTTAATTTTACCGCTTCTGTGAATGGAATTTCAAAAATCCAATAGACACGGTTGATATCAGTAAGTAAAATGTGGTTCAATGAGATAAAAATATTTTTTTGGTGAATAGTAACTTTTTACTATTTTTACCGCGGTTAATAGTAAATAGGGTAACTAATGGTAAATATGATATTAATATTACCCGAACACACATCCTAATTCTATTGGACAAGTTTAATTCGACCAAAAACAAACTTAGTAATAAAATATGACCATTTAGGCCCACTTGGATTAGATTAGGACATTTATTATTAATTTATTTAAAGACGGGTTAAAATAGTTAAAATTAAAGTTTAATAAGTAAATCATTTTTAATATGGGGTTATACATAAGATAAATTCGATTTTAAATATTCATTCGAAAGATAAAAAGATTTCCTACATGATGGTATTTTATTTGTAATTTTTAGACATCAAATAATTTAATTTATTTATGACACAAAGATGATGCAGTAATTATCTTATTAATGAAATATTGACATAATTGATAATATAAATACCAAAAGAAATGTAATTTAAGACTTTTTATGAATTCCACTAATTTTATAGGTTACTATGATATATTACTGTTGATTTAATCAACTTGGTTCGAACATATAATTCTGTTATGACTTTTACAAAAATCATATATCAAATAGTGTCAAAATTGACACAAAATAGTCTTTAAATAAAATATTATATTATTAATTGTTATTTTATTCCTAAAAATATATGGTTCGGCCAAATGACTTAGATAAGGATATATATATTAATAATAAACAATTTGGGGTTCGTTTGGCATGTTATAGTATGTGTATTAACCATATAGTGAAAGAAAACAAAAAGACATGGTAAAAGTTAAATTATTTAACATAGAGTTAAATCTAATTGATAAGGTTAAAATAATACCCTAAACTTTTCTAAATCCTATTGGTTGATAGGATTTCGACCCTTCCCCACTTTATCTTCGAAATAAGACCCTTTGGAACCATTATATACCGATTTTGACTTTAATATAAAATAATATTTTGAGATATTCCTAAGGTGCCCCTCTCCTCCCTTATAAAAGGGCACCTCCTCCCCCTCCTCCTCACACCAATTTGAGCACTCAAGCTCGGCCAACCCCTGCCATTTTCTCCTCTCCACTTCCCTAGAATAATCCTAGAGGTCCTGTTCTTCTTCAAAGACCAATATTAGTTCCCTAAGTGGAAGATTCAAAGAAGCGTTCCAAAGAAGAGGTAATATCAATTACCGATCTTTTCAATTTCTTTCTTCTTCAACTTCTTCTTCTTTAGTTGTTTCATGATAAAGTAATAACATTAGTATTACTTACATACTGATATGTTATTATAAATATGAAACAACCCTAATTCACCTTCTATCCATCCTACGGAAAAATGAAATCACCGCGCGTGCGTACGTACGGAATACCGTCTCCACGCCGTGGTGTAATCTATTTTCCACCATCACCTTACAAGGATGGGTATAATGGTGTAATGAGTAACTATATATGATTATTATGAAGTAATATTGATACTGAAATAATATATATATACTCCAATACAATTCCACGATCATAGGAACGATATCATCACTCGTGCGTACGTACGGAATACCGTCTCCACGATGTGATGCGACTCGTTCTACATGATCTTCATTTCATAATGATTATATAAATGAATTGAATGAATGAATATGAAATATACTACACTAATACCATTCTGGAAATGAATTATCTATAACCTAAAGATAAGAATAAGGATTTATTCGACAAAACACGCATAAGAACAAAAAGTTATAAAGACCCGAGTAACAAGTAACAATGAAATATTACTAACAAGAAGCTAATAATTTGACCATATATGATCTCATATCAATATGTATGATTCTGGAATAAGTCAAAAACATTATTTAAACCATTATACAGGTGATTCGGACACGAACAAAGCAAATCGGACCTAAGGTAAGGGAAATATCACAATCTCATTTTTATCCGAGATTGTTTATTCGTAAGTATTTACTGGGGTGTATTTTATCATCGACATCCATGTTTCATCAATATGTAATATTATTTCCATCCACCTACAATTGTTTAAATCCTTTTTTACCTATCGGTGGGTTTTTAGTAATATGTACGAAAGGAATCTTTTGTCGTTTTTCGTACGAGGTACTTTTTGACTTTTCCGACAAAAGTACGAAGAATGTTTTTTTAACTTATACGGCATGAATGGATTTTTAAAACATTATTTCCAAGAAACTTCATTTACAAGTTTTCATGTTTATTTTTAATCAAATTCTTTTATTTTAATGTCGTATGACATGTTATGAAAGGAAAAATGTTTTTGAAGTAGAAAGGATATTTTCCTCAAGAATGGAGTTCAAGTATTTTATCAAAATTATTTTCCATCTAAGATAATAAAAGGGTTCTATTTTTATCCCTATTATTACATGGATTTAATTAGGTTGTGATGGAAATATTTTTATGAATTCCTTTATCTTATATGAATTGTTTTATGATGTCATGTTGTTTAAGAATTCCATTTTTATTACATGGGTTACGCTATGATGTATGGTTTATGATTATGTGGCACACATAAGAAAGGATTCATTATAAGATGGGTGGGACCTATATCTCCCTCCAATGCATTGGGTAAAGATTTTATATCTCATGAGATAGACATGGCTGGAACGGTAGGTTATACCGGTTCAGTGAAACAGGACTGGAACGAGGGTGACTCGGTTCAGAAAGGGACTTTGTCCACTAAGATAGTCTTGGCAATGAGTCATGACTAACAAGAAATGATTTTCCATGATTATGTGTGCATGCCACAAAGTTTCAAGTTTTATGTTATGATTATGGGGATCTCATTTTCACTTCTATGATTTATTCCATGTTAAGATATTATGATCTCTTTTGCAGGTTTTGATTTTCAAAAAGATATGATATGATTTTTATTTCCTTTATTTGCCCTTGCTGAGCATTTGAGCTCACCCTTTTATGGTTTCTTTTCCCCAGGTCAGGAAGATGGATATTAAGTAGAATATGCTAAAAGGGACCCTAGATATGATGAAATAAATGGGAGACATTGTAGAAGATTTATGAAACAGTTGTTTATGTTTCCCAGTTTCTAAAGACACTATACCTATACGGTCCTTTGTGGTTTTGTCATATGTTGTAATAAGTGTACTTCAATTTTTAAGTATTAACAATTTATGTAAAGTATGGGTCGTTATAGTTGGTATCAGAGGAAAGATATAGTCAACCTTTGGAAACTAGGATTTGAAAGCCTTAGTAAGAACCCTAAGGATAAGTCTAAGCATAGAACACAATCTTAGTGATTTAGAAATTGCCTTGAATAACCTAGGATAAGATCATAAGCATGAAAATTTTATTCTTGAATTATGTGGTTTCCTATTATAATTAGTGTTGCTCACACTATTCTTCTTGGTTTTAGTCAATGGCTGGAACCCGAAGGAACCGTGTTAATGCGGAATGCGATGGGCAATGCAATGCTTGTCCCCCTGAGCAACCAAACGATATGGGAGCTGGAATGCAAAATCTTGTAGCCATGCTCACACAACTTTCTCAAGCTATGAATCATGCAGGATTTCCAAACGTGCAAAGGAGGGAGCAACATTCTGTTGAATCCTTCATGAGGCAGCGTCCACCTTCTTTCAGCGGGTCTATTGATCCATTAGTTGCTGAACAATGGATTAGTACTACTGAAAAGATATTTTCAGTTCTTCAATGTTCTGAACATGATAAATTCATCCTAGCAGTGTATCATTTGGAAGGAGATGCTGATCAATGGTGGAATCTTATTAAGAATACGAGGCAAAGGGATGAAATTGAGTCTATGGAATGGGACGAGTTCAAGAACTTATTTTTCAATTAGTACTTCCCTCGTATTCTCCGAACAAAGATGGATAAAGAGTTCCTTGAACTGAAGCAAAGGGATGATGAATCTGTTAGTACCTATGAAGCAAATTTTACAAGACTTGCAAGGTACGCTTCTGGTATTATTATCCAACCTGAGAGTAAGATCGATCGATTATTTAGTGGCTTAAAACCAAGTCTTCGAAGGGCATTAGCCATAAGGGACTTCAATAGCTACGAGGAAATCGTTCGATGTGCTCTCAAAGTCGAGATGGAGATTGGAGTAACCCATCAGTCGCATGGGTTTGATAAGAAGAGGAAGATGGAATTCAAAGGAAACTCTAAAGAGCACACTGAAATGAAGATGAACTTTCCCTTATGCTCAAAGTGTGGAAAGAAACATGGAGGGAGTTGTCTTAAAGGGACAAGTAAATGTTTTAAATGTGGAAAAGAAGGTCATCGGGCATTTGAATGCTGTGATAATGGGAAGAGGATGTCTAATGACGCAAACAAAGGAAGGGATACACAGAATTAACCTACTACACTTCAATGTTTCAAGTGCAAGGAGATGGGGCATTATGCCAATCAATGCCCAAATCCAAGGGTTGATGATGATGGTCGACGTCAACAAAATCTTAAGGCTAAAGGCAAAGGAAAGTCACATGAAATTTCTATCAGCGATGTGGAGTACGATAACGAAGTGGTGAAAGGTACACTTACCATCCACTCTAAAGTAGCAAATGTTTTATTTGATTCTGGATCCACCCACTCTTTTATTTCTGAAGAATTTTCTAAGGGTATCACCGTATTACCTCAACAATTATATGTTGAGTTAGCGGTGACAACGCCTAATGGCACATCAATCGCATCAAAAGTTTATAATTCTTCTCCGATCAAAGTTTGTGGGAATGTTCTTGCTGCAAATCTTGTGATCCTTCCTATAGTGAAATTTGATGTGATTCTTGGCATGGATTGGCTTTCTTTATACGGAGCTCATATCAATTGCCAAATAAGGGAAGTCACATTTCATATTCCAGATCAATCTACGATCGTCTATCAATGCAAGGATGAATATAACCTTCCAGTGGAAATTTCTTCCATCTTATGGGTATTGATTCCACTAAATGAAGGTTATTTATCTCAAATGGTTGGTGAGAAACTCACGATTAAGAATATGCCCATTGTACGGGAGTTTGATGATGTCTTTCCGGATGAATTACCGGGTCTTCCACCAAATCGTGAAGTTGAGTTTTCAATAGAACTCGTACCGGGTGCTTTGCCTATTTCAAAGACACCTTATAGAATGGCCCCAATTGAGTTGCAGGAATTGAAGAAGCAACTCCAAGAGAATCTTGATAAGGGATTCATACGCCCTAGTGCGTCACCTTGGGGAGCACCTGTTCTATTTGTTAAGAAGAAAGATGGATCAATGAGACTCTGCATTGATTATAGAGAACTTAACAAGATCACTATCAAGAACAAATATCCTCTCCCACGCATTGATGACTTATTTGACCAACTACGCGGAGCTCAATACTTTTCCAAGATTGATCTTTGTTCAGGGTATCATCAATTAAGGGTCAAAAGGGAGGATATACCAAAGACGGCTTTCCGTACAAGGTTTGGACACTATGAATTTATAGTGATGCCATTTGGTCTTACTAATTCCCCTTCTATCTTCATGGATCTAATGAATAGTGTCTTTAGAGACTATCTTGATCAATTTGTGGTAGTCTTTATAGACTATATTCTTGTCTATTCATAGAGCAAGGAAGAGCACGAAGATCACTTGAGAATTATATTGAAGACCCTGAGAAAGGAGAAGCTTTATTCCAAATTTACCAAGTGTGAATTTTGGCTTCAAAAAGTTTCATTTTTGGGTCACATAATCTCAAAAGAGGGGATATCTGTGGATCCAGCAAAAACAGAGGTTATCGAAAGATGGTCGAGACCAACAACAGTAACTGAGATCCGAAGTTTTCTTGGTTTGGCTGGATATTATCGACGTTTTGTAAAAGATTTTTCACGATTATCTAATCCACTCACCAAGTTGACTCGGAAAGGAGTTAAGTTTGTCTGGACAGAGGAATGTGAAGAGAATTTCAAGGAGTTGAAAAGAAGGTTATCCAGTGCACCTGTGCTCACACTGCCTTGTAGTGGAGAAAGGTTTGTGATCTACAGTGATGCATCCAAGAAGGGATTGGGGTGTGTTCTTATGCAAAATGATATGGTGATAGCTTATGCCTCACGACAGTTGAAAATCCATGAGCAAAATTACCCAACACATGATTTGGAGTTGGATGCGGTAATCTTTGCATTAAAGATTTGGAGGCATTACCTTTATGGTGAAATGTGTGATATTTATACTGATCATAAAAGTTTAAAGTATATTTTCACACAAAAGGAGCTGAATATGCGTCAAAGAAGTTGGTTGGAGCTGATTAAGGATTATGACTGCTCAATCCATTACCACCCTGGGAAAGCAAACAAGGTGGCAGATGCATTAAGTCGACAAGACCATGCTAGTTTATCCATGATGAGGATCACAAAAGATCCAATATTTATGGATTTACAAAGGATGGATCTTGGAATTATAATGGAAGGGGAAAAATCTTATCTTTCTCAAATTAATGTTCAGCCATCTATACATGTGAAGATTAAAGAGGCACAGAAAGAAGATGTCGAGTTACAAAAGAAGGTGAGAAATGTTCCTGAATTCAACCTTGATTGTGATGGGATAATAAAGTTCAGGAATCGGGTTTGTGTTCCTCCCATCCCCGAATTAAAGAAGGAGCTGCTGGATGAGGCTCATAGTTCATCATTCTCTATTCATCCTGGAAGCACGAAGATGTATAGGGACCTGAAAGAGTACTTCTGGTGGGATGGAATGAAAAGAGATGCTGCTGAATATGTCTCTCGATGCTTGGTTTGTCAACAAGTTAAAGCTTAGAGACAGAAGTCTAAGGGGATGTTACAACCATTACCCATACCCGAATGGAAATGGGAAAACATCACTATGGACTTTGTCACAGGACTTCCTAAAACATCCAAAGGCAATAATGCTATCTGGGTCATAGTTGATCGTCTTACAAAGTCTGCACACTTCATTCCTATTAGAGAGGATTTCTCTCTAGATCAGCTTGCCAGGATATATGTAAAGGAAGTGGTAAGATTGAATGGAGTACCACTTTCTATTATATCTTATCGGGATCCGAGATGTATCTCGAAGTTCTGGCGAAGTCTTCAGCATACTCTGGATACAGAGTTGAGTTTCAGCACTGCTTATCATCCCCAGACATACGGTCAGTCTGAGAGAACAATTCAAACCCTAGAAGATATGTTGAGAGCTTGCTCTATGGATTTCAAAGGAGGTTGGGATCAACACCTACCTTTGGTGGAATTTTCTTATAATAATAGCTTTCACTCCAGTATTCAGATGGATCCTTATGAAGCTCTCTATGGAAAGAAATGCAGGACTCTAACTTGCTGGGATGAAGTTGGGGAAAGAAAGCTATTAGGACCTGATCTCGTTGATGAAATGGCAGAAAAGGTCATATCTATTCAACAACACATAAGAGCAGCTCAGAGTAGACAGAAAAGATATGCCGACAACCGAAGAAAAGACCTAGAGTTTGAAGTGGGTGATAAAGTGTTCTTATGAATATCTCCCTGGAAGAGGGTTATGAGATTTGGAAAGAAGGGGAAGTTGAGCCCTAGATATATCGGTCCTTTCGAAATACTGGATCGTGTTGGGAAGGTAGCTTACCGATTTGCGCTTCCACCGAATCTCTCGCAAGTTCACGATGTGTTCCATGTATCTCTCCTAAGAAAGTACATACCAGATCCTTCACATGTACTCAGCTCAGAAGTTGTACCGCTGGAGCAAGATCTTTCTTATGAAGAACAGCCGATAGAGATTCTGGATCGTAGCGAAAAAAGTCCTACGAAACAAGACCACTCGATTGGTGAAAGTTTTATGGAGGAACCACCAACTTGAAGAAGCTACATGGGAGCTTGAGGATATGATGAGGGAGAAGTATCCTCATCTATTTGTTACAAAGTGACGAATTTCGAGGGCGAATTTTTTTTAAGGGGGGTAGAATGTAACACCCGAGACTTTTATGTTATATAAATCATCAAAGGAATCTTTTTCTACACAACACTTGCATGACTTGCTTTACACGCAATCGTGACCTTCCTCGATAGCTTGCGTCGTACGCAATACCGAGTTTCACTAAACAACAATATGCTATTAAAACTAGACGTTATGAATAGTAATAACCACTTTTTGAAATTTTATAAATTTTATTTTTCAAATGGACTTCATTTTTGGACTCAGAATATCGAAATTAGCCTAGGGTGAAATTTTGGTATTTTTCTGAAAACTTTCAATTTTTGATGAATAGTGAAACCACTAAGTGGTCGGTTAAAAACAGAATTTTTCATAAAACGTAATTTTACCGCTTCTGTGAATGGAATTTCAAAAATCCGACAGACACGGTTGATATCAGTAAGTAAAATGTGGTTCAATGAGATAAAAATATTTTTTTGGTGAATAGTAACTTTTTAATATTTTTACCGCGGTTAATAGTAAATAGGGTAACTAAGGGTAAATATGATATTAATATTACCCGAACACATGTCCTAATTCTATTGGACAAGTTTAATTCGACCAAAAACAAACTTAGGAATAAAATATGACCATTTAGGACCACTTGGATTAGATTAGGACATTTATTATTAATTTATTTAAAGAAGGGTTAAAATAGTTAAAATTAAAGTTTAATAAGTAAATCATTTTTAATATGGGGATATACATTAGATAAATTCGATTTTAAATATTCATTAGAAAGCTAAAAAGATTTACTACATGATTGTATTTTATTTGTAATTTTTAGACATCAAATAATTTAATTTATTTATGACACAAAGATGATGCAGTAATTATCTTATTAATGAAATATTGACATAATTGATAATATAAATACCAAAATAAATGTAATTTAAGACTTTTTATGCATTCCACTAATTTTATAGGTTAAAATGATATATTAGTGTTGATTTAATCAACTTTTTTAGAACATATAATTCTGTTATGACTTTTACAAAAATCATATATCAAATAGTGTCAAAATTGACACAAAATAGTTTTTAAATAAAATATTATATTATTAATTGTTATTTTATTCCTAAAAATCTAAGGTTCGGCCAAATGACTTAGATAAGGATATATATATTAATAAAAAACAATTTGGGGTTTGTTTTCCATGTTATAGTAAGTGTATTAACCATATAGTGAAAGAAAACAAAAAGACATGGTAAAAGTTAAATTATTTAACTTAGAGTTAAATCTAATTGATAAGGTTAATATAATACCCTAAACTTTTCTAAATCCTATTGGTTGATAGGATTTCGACCCTTCCCAACTTTATCTTCGAAATAAGACCCTTTGGAACCATTATAAACCGATTTTGACTTTAATATAAAATAATATTTTGAGATATTCCTAAGGTGCCCCTCTCCGCCCTTATAAAAGGGCACCTCCTCCCCCTCCTCCTCACACCAATTTGAGCACTCAATCTCGGCCAACCCCTGCCATTTTCTCCTCTCCACTTCCCTAGAATAATCCTAGAGGTCCTGGTCTTCTTCAAAGACCAATATTAGTTCCCTAAGTGGAGGATTCAAAGAAGCGTTCCAAAGAAGAGGTAATATCAATTACCGATCTTTTCAATTTCTTTCTTCTTCAAATTCTTCTTCTTTAGTTGTTTCATGATAAAGTAATAACATCAGTATTACTTACATACTGATATGTTATTATAAATATGAAAAAACCCTAATTCACCTTCTATCCATTCTACGGAAAAATGAAATCACCGCGCGTGCATACGTACGGAATACCGTCTCCACGCCGTGGTGTAATCTATTTTCCACCATCACCTTACAAGGATGGGTATAATGGTGTAATGAGTAACTATATATGATTATTATGAAGTAATATTGATACTGAAATAATATATATATACTCCAATACAATTCCACGATCATAGGAACGATATCATCACTCGTGTGTACGTACGGAATACCGTCTCCACGATGTGATGCGACTCGTTCTACATGATCTTCATTTCATAATGATTATATAAATGAATTGAAAGAATGAATATGGAATATACTACACTAATACCATTCTGGAAATGAATTATCTATAACCTAAAGATAAGAATAAGGATTTATTCGACAAAACACGCATAAGAACAAAAAGTTATAAAGACCCGAGTAACAAGTAACAATGAAATATTACTAACAAGAAGCTAATAATTTGACCATATATGATCTCATATCAATATGTATGATTCTGGAATAAGTCAATAACATTATTTAAACCATTATACAGGAGCTTCGGACACGAACAAAGCAAATCGGACCTAAGGTAAGGGAAATATCACAATCTCATTTTTATCCGAGATTGTTTATTCGTAAGTATTTACTAGGGTGTATTTTATCATCCACATCCATGCTTCATCAATATGTAATATTATTTCCATCCACCTACAATTGTTTAAATCCATTTTTACCCTTCGGTGAGTTTTAAGTAATATGTACGAAAGGAATCTTTTGTCGTTTTTCGTACGAGGTACTTTTTGACTTTTCCGACAAAAGTACGAAGAATGTTTTTTTAACTTATACGGCATGAATGGATTTTTAAAACATTATTTCCAAGAAACTTCATTTACAAGTTTTCAAGTTTATTTTTAATCAACTTATTTTATTTTAAAGTCGTATGACATGTTATGAAAGGAAAAATGTTTTTGAAGTAGAAAGGATATTTTCTTCAAGAATGGAGTTCAAGTATTTTATCAAAATTATTTTCCATCTAAGATAATAAAAGGGTTCTGTTTTTATCCCTATTATTACATGGATTTGATTAGGTTGTGATGGAAATATTTTTATGATTTCCTTTATCTTGTATGAATTGTTTTATGATGTCATGTTGTTTAAGAATTCCATTTTTATTACATGGGTTACGCTATGATGTATGGTTTATGATTATGTGGCACACATAAGAAAGGATTCATTATAAGATGGGTGGGACCTATATCTCCCTCAAATGCATTGTGTAAAGATTTTATATCTCATGAGATAGACATGGCTGGAACGGTAGGTTATACCGGTTCAGTGAAACAGGACTGGAACGAGGGTGACTCGGTTCAGAAAGGGACTTTGTCCACTAAGATAGTCTTGGCAATGAGTCATGACTAACAAGAAATGATTTTCCATGATTATGTGCGCATGCCACAAAGTTTCAAGTTTTATGTTATGATTATGGGGATCTCATTTTCACTTCTATTATTTATTCCATGTTAAGATATTTTGATCTCTTTTGCAGGTTTTGATTTTCAAAAAGATATGATATGATTTTTATTTCCTTTATTTGCCCTTGCTGAGCATTTGAGCTCACCCTTTTATGTTTTCTTTTCCCCAGGTCAGGAAGATGGATATTAAGTAGAATATGCTAAAAGGGACCCTAGATATGATGAAATAAATGGGAGACACTGTAGAAGATTTATGAACCAGTTGTTTATGTTTCCCAGTTTCTAAAGACACTATACCTATACGGTCCTTTGTGGTTTTGTCATATGTTGTAATAAGTGTACTTCAATTTTGAAGTATTAACAATGTATGTAAAGTATGGGTCGTTATAGAAAATATCAATAAACTATTTCATAATAGGAACAAATTTTTAATGAAACATATGATAGTTAAATCTAAAATCGATGTGTTATTATTGAGAGTGGTATATAGAGTTTTTTGATATTTAAATAGCACTTGAATAATAAGAACATTTGATTCTTTATATATGAAATATTAATTTTGAGAAATTAATTTTTTATCTATATAATTTGTGTATAAATACTAGTATATAAAACAAATGTATCCTCAAATTTTGATATATCTAATGAATGTTTTTTCAAATATCTCTATTATTATAAACATTTACCTAGAATATGGAACACATATGTAGTGATTTTCTAATCATTCATGCATCATCCAATGTCATAATCATAGTAAAATAATGAATTAAAATAGTACACATTAAAATAAAATAATCTAGAATAATTAGTACCCTTGATATATCTAATTATTCTCTTAGTAACATTAAGATAGATTTATTTTGAGTTTCTCATTAGCTTATCACATAATCAATTAGAGGACATTATGTCTATCCTATAAGTAGTGAGACACAATAAGGTGCCAATAATTTCTCAATACTGTTTAATATCAACAGACATTCCACAATCATTAAAATCCTTTTTTAATAGTAATAATGTTTTCATAGGCATGATATAATCAAGAAAAACCTTTTAACCAGTTCTATAACATATTTATATTGATTTAATAAAACATATTCTTCAATTGAATATATTTTAACCAATTAAAAAATATAGTTAACCCATTTTTCTATCATCAAGTACACTTTTAATGAGTTTATAAATATTAATAAATATAAATTCATCTGTTGATTATTATATTATATCATCATCATTTTTTTCTAGTCGGAATATCATTTCAAACACTATATATAAATAGGGTTGGATCAAAAATGGATTTATCAAAAATAAATTGGTTATATACATTTTAATAGTCGTTTATACCACCGTCATGTAGAATTCTTTAGATCGTTAAATGATATATCAAATTGAAAAACAATAATTTAGAAATGTTACATTTTCATATTGATGTGGTTTTCTAATAAAGACATTTTATAAAATTATATCATTTAAGAAGGAAATTTTTACATCTATTATAAATATTTTGATAATTTGATAACTTGAATAGATTAAGATATATATAATTGAACCTAAACAATATTGAAATTTAATTACCTTTTAATCGAAAAAAACCCTAATCAAGTAGTATTTATTTCTATTAAAATATGCTTATTGATTTATTTAACTAATTATTAAAAATCCATTTATTTCATATTACAACATTATCATTTATGAAATTTGTTAAATCGAACACATTATTTTTAATAACATAATCAATTCATCATTCCATGAATTATGAAAATTAGAATCAATCAATGAACTATCAATGCTGATAGGAACAAAACCAGAAACAAAAGCAATGTTTTCACAGTAGTGAAAAGTAGATTTTCTATTTTCTGTAACAGAGTAAATATTTCTAAAAAATTTAAATTGGAAGATCTTAAAGTGTTTTATATTATTTTGGATTCCTTTTAGAATTAATATGATCTCATTTAACATATGAATACTCACTTTCTAGTTCATTATTATTTAAAAAATTTAATTCACAGAATTCGACATATTATTTAATTAAATAAAATACATAATTTTTATTGACATAGTCATTATACATATCATGTAAAAATTATATATCAATTAAATTTATATTATTTAAATCTCTAAATGATTTTATGTAATTGAAATATTCTGAAATTATCCCTTCATTGGATTTAAAATGAATTTAACAAAATTAAAATTTTTAATTAATATTAATAGATTATAAAAAATATCCTAAAATATCCAACATTAGGATTAAACCCTATAAATAATTCACAAGTGTTTATATTTAAAATTTTTCTAATAGATTTTTTTAAAACATGCGATGATTTATTAAATGCTTATGAAAATAATTTTTTAGGTATAATAAATTACATTATCACAGATCTGTCCATTTCAATAATACATCTATGCTTTATTACGTCCACACTATTCAGTTATGGTTTCCTAGAGGCTGAATAACAATGGTTGTGTCCATATTATTCTCCAAATTTTTTGAACTATAAATTAAAAAATTAACCACATCTTTCAATTTTTATAGACATGATTGAAGGATATTTTATGGTTTCAATATGTTTAAATAATGAACAAAAATTGGATATTGTAATTTTTTTGAGATATGAAATATATACATAATAATATAATATAATTATTTACAACGACTAATAAATACTTCTTGAAACCAAAAATAACTTGTGATATTTTTCTAAAAAGTAAATATGTAATAGTTCTAAACATCTATAATTACTGATATAATCTACTTATTTAATAAAGTATTAGTGAAACTTAACCTTCAAACCAGAATCATACGTAATGAATATAATTGAGTGTAATTTTTGTAATTGGATTACCTATTCATGTTTCTATAGGTTGTGCAATAATTTATAATTTTCAATCCAAATCCCAATTTTCCAGAAAATATCATCTTCTAATACATAATTCAAAAACATAAACCATTGTTTATTTATAAAAATAAAATCAATTGTGTATATATTATATTCTATATTTGTAAAAATTAAAACAAATATAATTTTCATAATTGTGAAGTTATCTATTAAAAAAACATTAATTCAATTAAAATAACTATGTTAAACATATATGATAATATTTTAATCTTTATATATATATATATATTTTAAAACAATTTTTTTTGAAACAAAATCACTTATACCTTTTAAATTATCTTTTTAGTTGTCCCCAAATATTTGAAGGACACCATCATACAAATTGAATGATAAAAAAATTTGAAATAGTCAAAATCCTTTCTATGATGAATATAGTGTATAAAAACCATTATAAATTGAGACACCTAAGGAATTGTTTCATAAATTAATATATTCAATTAGGTTAATTCAGTACCGATGAAAATTTTAGAACAACTATATTGGTTGTAGAAATTATTGGCACTAAAATTGTTTTTATCTTTTTATTAGTGGGGTGATTATAAAATTATATTACATAAATTATGAACTTGTATTTCCAAAATAAAATGTTAATCTTCTTGAGAAGTAAATTTCATAACTCACATCTCATATATATTTAAAAAAGGATGCACCAGAAATACTTTTTTGTGGTTTTTACAATTGTAGTCTTATTTAATCATTTTTTAATCATTATATACAAAAAAAATATTATGGGTATCTAGCATCATCGATGAAATTATTTTATTTTATTTTTCATTGAATACAACAAATATATATAAATTATTTATAGGATTAAGAACATAAACTTCTAAAACTCATATATAGTTTTTGAATGTTGTCCAAATCTTAATAATCATTCTCATTTGAACCTGAAGCTTTGAATTATAATTACATAATTTCATTTTTTTGTTTGTCACAAAAATTCAAAACTTTAGATAAATCTTATAGAAAAAAATTAAATCTCATTGAGAATTACCATTGTTTTCCCTAATGAATTCAATATTTTCATTTTCCTATTTTTATTATAATAACAAAAAATAATAGTTATTTTTATATTTATCATTCTAGGAAATTAAATTTTTTAGACAATCACATTCCATTTTTATTTAGTATTTTTTTAACAAACATATTATTTTTACCTATTTATTCATTTTACTTTTCAATTATCGTAACACTATCATTGCATAATTATTCATTTCATTAATAAAAATTTTACCAAAATAAATTAAATACTCATAATAAAAAAATTCATTGAAATAAAATATATTTTCAATTTCAGATATAGAATTATGATCATAATTTATATAAGGCATTAACTATGTAATGATTGTATCTTTTATATCAAACAATATACCCAATATGTATAGATTCCCTATCTTTAGTTCACATTCAGAATCACAGATTGTTCCAAAACCAACTAAGAAGTCCAAAACACCAATCAGAGAATACATTTCTCTTCATATTTTCTCCTTTTCTTTTTTGGGAATTTTGTGTTTAGGAAATTAATTCCATTAGTTCAATTTCATCCTAAAATAATGACATGTTAATTGTAAAACAATATTATATTTACCGTCATTACCATTACTATTGTCCATTAAATTCTTAATCATGAATAAAATGTTTCCACTTTTGATTTCCATGAACATGAAAAATACATTACTAAAAATAGCAATGAACTTTTCACATTCCTAATACATAGATTCCACGAAAGTTGTGGTATTCGTAAATTATTTCATTAATGAAATTCTTTTCAATTTGTATACTCCTCATCTACAATGTTTTCAACTATAATTTGTACTTCAATGGAGTTACTTTTTCTTTATCTAAAGTAGACACATTAATATTCGTTCTCACATTGATGCAAACATTATTTTCAAGATAATTTTTGTAAAATATTTTAGTATTCATTATACATTAGTTGTGTTATAAGAAACATCTCATGGTGAATTGAAACCAATTTTAATACTTATTAACCAAGGGAACTTCTAGTTTACTGAATCGTCATCTCTTATCTTGATGTATTTATATTTTATATATATCATTCATATCTAGATTGTACTGATATTTCAGTCAAATTGTAATTAACATAATGTGTTCTCTATAGATTGTGGGAAATAATAAATGAAAAATTATTGTTATAGACACTTCTACTTTTATGAGAAAAAAATATATCAATATAATTCAAAACATATTTTACCATGTATTATCCTAAAAGTGTATCAATATAAACTGTGGGTAGCTCATATATAATATCAATGATAATGTAGTGATACACACATATCTGGTTCATATATTACTCAATTTAGTCTTTCTTGTATCCATATAAATTTCTATTTGAAGAGCGTATTTTTCATTGAATCCATTCATTATTCTAATTTACACCATCAATATTAATATAAACCATATATTTTATTCCATATATTATTAGTTATATTATATTATTTTATCAAATATATGGAAAGAAAAAAATAATAATTGTTGAGGATATAGTTACATTAAGGATGGTCCTACGCACTGAAAACATTTTTTGGATCGAATTTGATCGATATAATGAATACAAAGGGGTGAATAGTTTTTTAAAATTTTATTAGAAGTCAATAAATTTTATAATGAAGTCATTGATATTTATTTTTAAGGTCTAGAAATTTAGTGAAGTGGAAATAAAATAATTTAAAAATGATATTTACCCTGGTTAAGATAAAAAAGATATTTTTCACTCATAAACATTATTATATCACCATGAAAATTCTAAAAACGCAACTTTTATTCGATAACATGTGTGAAATAAAACACCAAATGTAGAAGTAAATATATCCTCTAGAGAAATTTTGTTGTTTATAATAGTTTTAATAAATTTAATACATTCTATAACTTTCAAAAGGTGAAATATTAAGGTATCATGCCTTGTACGAAGCAACATGTTTCTTTAATAGCTTGTGTTTCACATAGTAATATGTTTTACAAAAAAATGTATATTATTAAGACATTATAATTAAATATATTAATATATAACCTAGTCTTCAAATGGGTTGTTATAATTTGGATTATCTGAATTATAAAATTATATGTTTTAAAAAATATAAAATTATTCCATTAATTAACAATTAATTAAAAGTTAATATATAAGCCAATTTTAATATAATGTAAATATTTTTATTTCTATTCTCCTTATGGTTTTTTAAATTAAAAAAATAAATTTAATAAAATTATTTAATGATATAATGGAGATAAATAGGTTTCATATTGAATAATATTTTTTTATATTCAAAAAATTGATTTTTTTGTATAAGAGATGATCACACCCAATTTTACACCGAGAAAATAAATTTTTTTAATGTCACGTTTTCCACCAATCAATGTATATTATATTTAAAATCAAATTTATGGAACCATCATTATTGTGACATGTAAATATAATCTCGATTTTTGAAATATAAACATGAAAATGTGTTCTTTTATTTTTTTTCCATACAATTCAAGGAAGCATTATTTTTTGACGAATAGTGATAAGTATATATTTCTAATTCAAACCCATAAATTCATATAAATTTTTTATAAGGGTAAATTACATTTTTTTGGTATTATTATTTAAATACATCAATTATATATAATTTAATCAAATTAATTTTGGTAGAATCAATTTAAATTTGAAATCAGATTATAAATATAGTGAATCATTTTAACATTTTTTACATTGGAGTCATTATCTGTTGTCTCATTAAAATGATTATATTTATAATTATTTCACCAATAATTTGATTTGAATTTTATAAAATGGATTTAGTAATTTTAATATGAAAATATTATATTTTTCATTATGGTAAAAATTATTTTTTACCAAATGATTAGTGATTGTAATTTTAATTTATTATAGTGATTAAAATCATAATTATCCTAATAAGAGATGATAAATTAATATTAAGGATAAAAATGATCTATATTCTTGTCCAAAATCCTTTTTTTGTTTATATTAATATCTTATTTTCCTTTTTCTAAAATTTATTCATTATTATAAAAACTATAAATTGAATATTCATTAGTGGAATTCCGTTTTTAAAAACATACTAGAATAACACTCCTCCTACATAGTAAAAGGGTAATCAACCATACAAATTATTGACACCTATAAATCTATATGGATAACCCTAATCATCCAAAATAATATTCAAATATACCACGTATCATCCAAGAATCATTAAATTAGGATAAAATCTATCCAATGATGTATTATGAAATAAACAAAAGAAGTTAACTGAAAATGAGGTTACATTCTTAAACAATCACATGTGTTCTATACATTTCTGAAAAAATTAAATTATTCCTATCAAATTAATTTATAACATTATAGGGATATAAAATATGCATATATTTTTATATCCGGAGATTTCAACCTACACATTAACACACATCCATCAAATGGGATACATGCTCATCGTTTATGTGAATGATGGACTAGCAACCCATTAATCGATGTCAATAGTTCATCTATTCTCCAAAACTGAAAGATGGAAATAATTATGGGTTTATAGTGTTTATAAAATATATATGATATTTATAATATATTAGTTCTTCATTAATTTTTATATAACTCATACGTTCATGCTTTCCATTTTATGGGAATACAATAACATCATCTGTGGAGGTGTGGACTACCACCAACTAAAAGTGATGTTAATCGTTCACAATATACATGGAACATATTGAAGATGAGTCTAATTATAATAATAATAATTTAGAATATTGGTATGATGATGTTATTATAATATATAAATTTATATATATTTTATTTTTAGATTTTTATAAAGGAAAAAAATAAAAGAATGTATCATTCATGCGTATGTACAACATACTATCTCTATGAATGGTGCATTTTGATTCCTATCAAAACATTTTATGGATTTTAATAAATACATATATGATAAGTATATTTTATATTTACATCACAAATTAAATTTCGGATAATATTATATCATGTTATATGTAATTTGAATAATAAGAAACAAGTGGAAACATACTCGATAAACTTGAAAATTAACACCCAAAATGGTGAAAATAATTACATGTTGTTAAAAAAAGTGCAATATTATGTTATAAAAAATTAATATATGATATTATAAATAAGATTAGGCTTCTTGTATAATTTGTTTTTACTTTCTTAAACCCATTATACAAGAATTTAACTGATATTCACCAGAAATGAAATGCAATGTAAGAGATTCTTATCCCACAATTACTTCATGAGGCATAAATTATAATCTCCACATATTTTTTTGAATGGTGTACCAAATTATCATATTGATATATTAAATCATGAAATATTTTATCTTCATGGAATTTTATGTTTCCATATAAATTATTTCATTTAATTTTATTTGAATTGATACAACACGAGTGGTAATGAATTTTATAACCCGATACATTTTTATTGAGTTTTATCATCATCATTAGGAGAATCAATAAATTATTAAAAATAAATTGAAAAGTTATAAAAATGGTCCAAAAAATGGGGAGACTATAGTTATCTAAAATAAGGATTACCAAAAGTCTCCTCAAATAGGGATCTTCCCTTCCAAAAAAAAAACAGTCATCTGGGGGAAATCACGAAAGCTTGTTGATAATATATAGGAATGATAATAATACACATTGTTTCCCTTCCTCAAGGTATGTGAAAACCTAGTGTTAGAACTGAAAATATTCATTCACTATATGAATAAATATGATTAGGACCAGGGTATACTCCTCTTACCATTCAGGGTGTCTTGAATAATGAGAGAATTCATCTTATGCACATTAAGGGACATACTATGTAGAATGCAAAGATGAAGACCTACGAGCATAGAACTAGCCTCATCCAAAAGAGAATAGAGTATCCTAATATAATAAGTGAAATAAATAATAACAATCCCCATGGAATCCCATATAACAACACCACTCTTCATGTCATTCAAGGAGAAAGAACCATCCAAATTAATCATTATCTCAAATAGATGGGGGTTCTCCCAAACCCTATAATTGGGATAAGAAGAAACATTTCCATAGAGGCCCACCTGATGTGGTCTGATAGTAGGTCCCCCAATCCATTTTCTACCTGAAAAAACCTTCAAAAAAAGAAGAAACATCGTATTACAACATGCATCCTTTAGAAGCACCGAGTCCCCACATGCTTCATATGATTCTGATCCATTCAAATACACCAGTTCCCAATAGAATAAATAATTGTTGAAAATATACTCTATGGAATAGTATACCCTATTCCTTGAAACCTACTTCCATAGATGGAGAGGTCCCTTAGGGCCTCAATAGATATTCATGTGAAACCAATGAATGGTCTTACAACATTATTTTCCCACTTGTAGTTGGTGAATAAGTGGGTTGATCTATCTTCCCATGAGTCTCAGCATCACATACATTGAAAGGCCACTATAAGACCAAAGAGTCTCACATTTTCATCCATGGGTAGAGATATATTTTTTGTACTCCATAAGAAGAAAGATTATTTTTTAGGGAGTTCACTCATAGAACAAAAATCTATTAATCCTAGTGTACAAAATTATTAGAAACCTTAATATAATCATTTGAAGAGACATCTACAATAATATGATGAAGTTAAAACACACCAATCTGGATCATTTTATACGTTAATCATATCAATGGACATCAGTTTTATTCTCTGCAATACTGTATTGATTAAATCAGAAAGCATGAATGCTTATTTAAAGGTAATATGGATGATCAGGCAGTCGGGGAAACTAAAGGAAGAGTCAACCCAATTGTGGTTCTAAAAGGATATGTCCCCAAATAGGAAAATCCATCAGTTGTGTTATTTCAGAGCCTAAAAATGGGGGAACAAGAGATTACTGAAGTGATGGGAAATGGGAACAACCCCCCCCCCCCCCCACCGAGCTGAGTGGCCATGACAGTACCACATGGTGTCCATCCTTACATAACCTCACTTACAACTTCACCATCATTCCATGAAATGTGTCTCAAATTCACTTAACATCAATGTTATGCCCATGTATATGTATTTCATGCATGTTCCATGATTCCCAATTCTTATCCCCTCATCACGAGCATCCTTCATCAAATAAGAATAAAACATAATCAATCATGGAGATAACACCCTTTAAATCATTAGAATATGAGCGTTTATGACATGGAATCTAGTTTATGATTCAATTCACCTTGGTTATTCTTCCTCCAAGTGATGAAAAATTATTATTCAAATTATTATTTTCCATAATCATTCTCCCCACTATTGGGTTAAAATTTTGAATATGCATCATGCCCGGGAGAATATGAGCAACAAGATAAGCCATGGGGAATTAGCCCCACCTTATACAAATCCTCCAGCATAGTGGCTCCATCCTACTACCCCTACAACACATTGAAACATATAAGTATCACATAACAATGTTTCTTCCTCTTTGACATTTATATTCATGGATAGTGTTTTTTGTAAATTTTTACTATTTGTTGTTGCTTTTACACTTTTTTTCATATTTACCTTTATCACAAATAATATATTCATTAATAGATTTTAAAATCAATGGTATAATATTTCATAGGGATAACGTCAAAGTCTCATTTTGTATGGGATTTTTTACACTTGAATCTCTAACTGAGTAAGTTATTAGATCATTGATTAATTAATACTTTAATTTCACTCTCAAATGGTTAATCATTAACTTTTCCATGTAATAATATCATATTTCACTCTATGGTACTCTAATTGTTTTAGGGAATCATTATAATAAAGCACAAACTTATTTCACTATATAGTCAGAGAAATTATTTTCTTCTAAAATCCATTTATACTAAATATTATTTCAAAAATGTTTCTAACTTTCCCTAAATAATTTATTATATATATTTATACATTTTTTTCCTTTTATAAATTTTTTTAAAGGAATAATTTTATATCATTTTGGAAAAGCATATTTCTATATATTAACCTTCCAAAAGGATAATTTTTTTACCTATTATGAAATTTATAGAATTACATGTCATTGTCCTATTGAATCATATATTGTAATCATAAAAGGATTATTATTAAATAAAAAAATTTAATGGGTTTTTTATATAAATTGAAATTCATAAATGGTTTTGAAAATGAAACAGAAATTTCCCTCCAAAATAATATCGAAAAGTTATTTTTATAGTATTTCTATTCATGAATGATGAAAACCATTCATATTACTCCACATGAGAAATTTTGTATTGATACGATCCTTATTCATCCTCTAGATGGTTTATGATCCATTTTTAAGGACATCATTGAAATTAAATACCTTTGTTTCCTTGTTGGTTTCCTTGAAATATTAAATTTATAGTAATCATTGATCATTATATTTCCCCTAAATGTTTAGATAATTAATCATGGATATGATTATTGTCAAAACGACATTCTATTTTTATATATTATTTTTACCTTAATAGTAATTTTATATCTAGTAAATTAATGATAAATCCACATCTATTAATAAATGAAAATATTTAATAAGGCACATTATTCAATAATTAAATTTATTATTTGATATATGAATAATACTATAGGTTGGTATGACATGGGTCCTGAAAATTGATAGATACCGCCAAGATGAACATATAGTCTCATGGGAAGATTCAATCAGATTTCCTTAGTGGGTTTTCACCCAGTATTATATAATCTATCTTTTGAAATGGCATGGCAGTCAAGACACCATGTACCTTGGAAACCTGGAAACCAATAATAAAGAATTATGTTCATTTTGATTCTATAATTATTCTACATGATATTTTAAATATGGAAAATTATATGGATGAAGTTAATTTTCAATTAATTGACTATATAGCATGTGTGTTGAGTTCTCATATAACTGTATTTATTATGATTATTTATTCATTATTTATTCCACTAATCATTATAGTTACTAAGAAATTGAGCTCACAATTACATTTTTCCTTTCCCCATGAATATTAAAATTGTAATAATAAATATATAAAATGATATTCTAAATGAATTAATGTTCCTAACCTTGGGAGAAAATTATATTTTAATTAGTGTATTAATTGGTAATACATGACTCATGTATAATTATGGTTTACCAAGACTAATAAACTATTCAGTCCGTTGAAAACTAATTCATGGAAATCATGCCAATGTATTTGTAGTAGAAAACAGCTCCAGGCTTCTAGGGTCATGTCACTATAGTTGGTATCAAATGATGTTTAGTATCAACCTTAAGAAGTAGATTTATGAAAAAATAATTTTGATACCATACCCCAAAGGATGAAATTGGGGATATGTATATAAAGCAACATAGAATTTGGGAATGGTTTATATTATGTGGGTAATCTACGAAATACATTCGTTTTAGATATAATATGTGAACATGGTTCTGAAACTTATTTATCTAGATGTAATAAATATAAAATCTTGTATCAGGCTCGACATGAGTGTATCGTGGTACGCAACAATAACCATTATTGCACCCCTAGTTTGAAAATCATCAGAAACACACATAGAATAATATAAAATTTCATTAAAATACATTAGTAATGAATTTTATATATAATAAAAATTAATATTCTAGTTTGAACATATTTTTTGAGATTGGAAATAAGTTTTCATGATTTAGATATTCTATATATGATTATATGTATTTCTCACAATCATTTTTGTTTCGCACAGTATGATTTCTAGGTTTAGTGAATTGATGAAACCCAAAGGATTCATGTCAATATTGAACACAAAGGATATGGTGGTGAAAATGAGAAACAAAATGGGGAATTTATATTAATGTAAGTTATAAGGATAATTTTTCATCTATTTTGATGAATTATGATTGAAAATTATACCATAACTGACTATCAAAGTCACCAATTAAAAGAATTATAGAGTTTTCTAATTTCTCTAATGTTGGAGACCATATAGAAATGAAGGATCAATTCTTTTAATTCTTGATATGTGGATGTAAAAAATGAGGAATGTGTCTCAATACAATACTGAAATCCATTATTTGTGGGAATGGAAGATATAAGGGAAATAATTGAAGTAAAAAAACAAAGCATATAATGGATGGAAATAAATATCATCTTTGGGATTGTCCTACGTTATGTTACCTTAAACGTAGGGAAATTGGGAAGCACCAAAGTCAATTACCTATTTAAAAGGATAAAATCCAGACCATTTAAAGACCTACGTAGATATAAATGGATAGAATATTTATGTGTTATTGTTTGTTTCAGAATCATAGTTATAATTATATTTATTGATTAACCTTATTTAAAATATATTCATTATATTTATTCTAGAAATTATATTTATATTGTTTTGGAAAATGGATTCTTGTATTTCGGGTGACAACCCATCATGTCCAACAAGGCTGTGAGACATCAATACATGAACAAATTATGATAAGGTATTAATTCCAACCACAGACTAGTGAAATGTCTTGTTAAATTAGTCTTTCTTTTTAGGAAACAATTTTGATGAATTTTTTTTACTAATGAACAAATAATAATTCATTTTTAGTTTTAGAGAATAATATATTAACAATATTATATTTTTATAATAGGCAAATGGAAATAGAAACAATTTTCAATCTTTATATAACTTATGAACCATTTAAAAATGTATTTTAATGCTTTAGGCATCAAAGTTAATTTTTGGATTCCCATTTCCTGAAGTAATAGATGAAATAGAAATTGATCGAACAACAGCAAAGAGATTAATTTTTTTATTAATATATATCAAGTAAACAAGTTTCGGTATATTAATTTTCAATTAAATAATTCCTCAACAATAGTAAAAGTATGTTAAAATTAAGATGTTATCCTAATACATTTATTTTTGATTATCCAATGGTCTTTTAAAACATCAATGGTTTAGGGATTTGAGTACCTTAAATTTCCATTGAACATTCGATTTTTTTCATCAATGACGTAAATAAATATCTATAATTTCTTATGATTTCAATAAATTAATGAAAATCAATATTTCCATAATGTTTACCTACTTAGAGACTTCATTATAAATTCTTATATGTACCAAATTTACTTCATATTCAATGTTATTTAGATAATATTTTAATAAATATTATCATGATGTGGGATTTCAACAAATGAATTTTCAAATATTAAACAATTCATTTCTATGATTGTGTTTTAATTGAGAAGAATCATTTTTAATGACTGGGGATTGTAACTCCGTGAATATTCTAAATTAGTAACATTTATTCAATAGATTTTCTGACATGAAACACCAAATGTTTATTCAAATATAACTTATCAATAATTTATAGTCTTTTTAATATTTTAAATAATTTTAATAAAATATATATACATTGAAATTAACACATTATTGGGTTAGCCTTCATCACATCAAACTACGTGACTCTTCGATATCATTTCATTACATAAAATATAGAGTTTTACCGAACAATATTATATTATTAAGATATTATTATCTTGTATAATAAGTTGTAACTAAGACATTATGTTGGATGTTATGAATATTATATCCTAACATAAGAAACAATGTTGATACATATATAAAAAATTAATTTATTAGTTAGCAATTATCTAGAACATAAAAATAAACCAAATAAATATAAAGGTAATACATTTATTTTTACCCTCCCAATGTCAATTTTTCATTATAAATTAACTTATTTTCAACTATTTAATGATTTTAATGAAATATATATATTATATATATAGGAAAATATTTGTTATATTTATCTAACATGTTTTATAAGAATAACATAAGAAGAAATCATAAAACCTATATTTTTTAAATGTGCTTTTGTATTCATTAAATAGAAGAACCTATTTTAAATCCAATTTATGGAAATTTATAAGTTTTTTATGTCAAAAAACATCATTATTGATAGAAGACCATAAATATTATCTTTCTATTAGTTTTTTTTGTATATTTAACAAGGATTTATTTTTTAATTAATAGTGAATCATTATTAATTTTTGTTCAAATAATATATTTATTTTAATTTATGTATTAGGATAAATCATATTTTTTTGGTTTTAAATATTACTTTGACTGATTTATTGACATTTAATCAAATTTAGTTCATTGGAATCAATTTTACATTGAAATTTATTATGAAAACAACACAACCTTTTGGAACTTTTTTCTAATAAAATCCACTTTTTCTTTACATATGCATTATTAAATTTAAATTAATTTATACCACATATTTGATAATAATATGGAAAGAGTGATTCCATATATATATTTAGAATAATATTTAATTAATAATCGGTCCATATTTTTCTTTTACCAAAAATATTATTGATATTAAGTAAAACAATTACAGTGATTAAGATAAAAAGTTAATTAATAAGGGACTAAACAATAAATATTATGAAAAACAACCTAAAATGTCCAAATTATATTAGATGTTAATATTTATACACTATAATTACATTTATTGAATTTGGTTCATTAGTTTTTTAGTTGATGTGGGAAAATGAGGGTGATATTCTCTTTTCAAAAATATAACCCGAATTCCAGTCCTCCAACATAAAAATGAAATCAAACATCACACTTATTCATAAAAATCATGAAATTTTATCAAAAATATATATAAAAACGAGATCCTAAAATCCCATATTATATTTTTGAATAAATCCAACCCAGGAAATATTTTTGTATAAACTAATAGAAATTACTTGAAAATATGGTAACATTCTTCAACGATCACATCAATTTTATTTCATTCTCAAAAAATGGAATTATTCTAATACCTTTTTTATATAAAAATCACTGTATCATTAGTATAATGATATTTTTATATGATAACAATTTGACGTACACTTTTACATGCATCCATAAAATGGTATACACAATCATTGTGCATGTGTACGGATGTCTACTATCTTGTGAACTAATGTCATACATTCTTCCATTAATCACGTTTTAATGTTTTAAATAATGAGGAATTTATATTTTTTATATGGTATATGTGATATTCATAATTATTTTAAGATTTTATAAATTATTATATAACTCGTACATTCATGCTTTCTATTTTTTTTTAATATGATAACATATTTTGTAGATGAGTGGACTACAACCTCTTCAAAGTGATATGACTCATTCGCAATATACATGGAACATATTAAAAATTGGTTTAATAAACATAAATTATATAATTGAAAAAGATATTATAATATAATTATATATATATATATATTATTTTTATAAATAAAAAAAGAAATTATTTTAGTGTTCTTTCATACGTACATGCTAGCATCTCCATGAACGCATCATTCCTATTCATATATAATAATTTTATGGATTATTAAAAACAGATATATACTGAATATATATGATATTTAAATGAATTTTTAGATTATGTAGATAAAAAAATCTGGATTTATGTAAAATGATCAATATGTAATAAGTCAACCAATAATCGAAAACCAGATAATTACTATACAAAATAGTGATAAAATACAATATTTTTAACAATCCGATAATAATATATTATGGGAAGTTAATATATGATTTTATAAACATTTTTTTATCTTATATGATTTTGAAATATTTAAAACGTCTATATATTATGTCAAAGTACATTCACCCGAATGGAAACTGAAGGTAAGGGAGTTTTCTCTCAATTTTACTTGTGTCAAATATACATCATTTTTATCCCTTATTTTTTGGTGTGATATATCTAATTATTTTATTTGTAAACTATATCATGAAATAATTTTTAATAATTTTATATTATCATTGAATCTGAATTATTTCACTTATGGTTATCTTAATTAAAAGTTACCATGTGGGGAATAATTTCACAACACAATACATTTTTATTTGGTTATATTATATTCTCAATATCATTAATATGAAATGATTATGTGGGCATTAAATTATTAATATCTATTGAATTATTTAAAAAATTTATGTGGATTTATATATGACACATGCAATCAATTCATTTTTTAATTATCACATCCATGTTATGGTCTTATCAAGGGTTTACAATAAAAGATCATTTTGTTTGGTATTGTTTATGACTAAATTTATATTAAAGTAATTTATCACATAATTTATTAAAAATTAATCTAATTTTTGTCTTGTTTTTTATTTATGACCTTTTTTATGTCATAGTTTTATTTTTCTACTCTTTGGTACTCATAATGTTTTCTATTTTTTTACGAAATTCCAACATCATTTTAATATTTAGTCAGAGAACTTTTTTTTCTAAAAACCTAGTTTTTTAAAATGGTTTACTAAAATGTTATAATACATTGAAAATTTATTTCTAAAATTCATACTTTTCATTCATACCTTTAATATATTTTTTAAAGGATCCTTTTTTCCCATCCAAATAAGGCACTTTTCTAGCCTTTTAACTTAAAAAATGTATTTAATTTTTACCTTGAATGCCATTTACAGAATTACCCGACTCATTTAATTGAATAATACAATGTATGTTTAAAAGGATAATATTAAATTAAATTTATTATTTAAAATTTATTTTCAAATAAAATTATATTCCAATCTTTTTTCAAAATGAAAATTATATTTTTTGAGAGAATCTTGTTTAAAAAATAATTTTATTATATTACCCTTAATCAGAAACACCAACCCTTAAATTTATTCCATGTGGGATATATTTTATTGATTTAATATTTGATGTTACTTCATATTATTTACGATTAACTTTACTTTAGTATATTATTCACATTATGAACCTTAATTTTTTTATTTTTCACCTTGAAATTTCCAATTTCTATTGATCAATGAATATTAAAATTCCCTTGATGGTCTATATAATTTATCATCAATAATATTATTTCCTAAAAAATACATCATAATTATATATATTCATTACTATGGATGACATTTGATATCTAGGAATTATTGTAAAATATACATCATTTAATTAATAATAATATTTGATATGGAAAATTCTTCATGAATTAAATTTTTTATTCGTTAAATGACAAATTATTTGCATATATACGAAATGTGTGGTGTATGATTAATGATTTCTAGATAATGCATTTTTAGTATTACAAGAGGTTCTATTTATCATGTATTAGTTGGGTTTTCACCCACATCATTATAAATTATATTGTCATAGGTTGTGACGGTAAAGGTACCATGTACCTACGAAACATAGAGCCTAATAATTAAGAATTGTCTTCATTTTGATTTGGTGGTTATTATAAATGTGATTTTCACTATAATGAATTCTATGAATGAATTTAATTTCCACTTTTTTGATTACATGGAATTTTTTTTCATTTATTACCTTTTAATATTGATTATTTTTATTAATTCATTTTTTCATTCATTATGGTTATCCCATACTAAGCATTTGATCTCCCCAATTATTTTTTTTATGTTCTCTAGGAATCATAGTTGAATACTAAGAAATATATGAAAGGATATACTAGATGGGAGAATGTTATTAACCTCCCAAAAAAAATTTCATTGTAATCTTTTTATTAATTTGTAACACGATACTTGTGTATGTATCGGGTATTCCATGACTACAAAATGCTTTAGTCATTCTGTATTTGATTATTTATAATCATTGCTATTTAATTATATTATAACCCATCATTAAGAATCTATGTTCAGGTCACTTCAATTTTCTTCTCCATAATATTATTCATACCCACTTAGAACCTTAATTTTATTAGTTTGAGAACCTATTAAAAAACAGACTATTACAAAAATATAGAGACATAACACTCACTTTTTAGTGGTGACTAATCAAAGAATGTGACATTAATTATGAGAGGGATACACACCCCAAACATCCATTATGTTGGTATAATTACATTAAAAGGAAATTGAATTTTTTTTCTAAATTCATAAATTAGACAAGAACAAATATAAATAGAAGAAATAAATGAAATGATGAAGGAAAAACAAATAACATGAATATAGGTACAATGATAAAATTGATGGAGATCATTTAGTATAATTATCTTATTCAAAATAACAGAAGGGGATTTTACAATTGAAGAATCCCTGTGATCTCAGTAGGTAAAATAGAATGAACTAACCAACTTTTCTCATTAAAAGTATATCAATCTTGTCATAAGAAATAAAATATTCATTGAGTGTCAAAATTTCACGAACCAGATCTGGTCACCATCAAACCAGCACCAAAACCGTCTCGTTCCAAGGCCCTAAGGGCATTCTCGATCCCCATGGGTTGACACAAGTTCCCGGGTATCATAAAATGATAATTGGGAATGATTTACCCAAATTTTTTATACTTAAAACAACAAATGAATCTGAGAAATAAAATCTGGATTTTTCAAACCAAAACATGTTTTATTAAAAATTCAGAACTGAATTACACAATATTAAACATTTTTTGAACACCATTACAAAGGTGCATACCCACGAAAATACAACCCATGAACCTCTACATGGAAAGACAACCGCCCTCAAGCCATCTCCATGACACAATATCACGATGGACCGCTAAAAACCTGAACCAAAGGCATAAAAACTGTACCCAATCCTGTGACATAAAATAAGCAAGTCTACTTACACCCAAAGGTGTAATTAGGGTGTGAGAGAAATCCCAGTAGGATATCACCACCAAGATATTCCATGTGATAAACATTTAAAGATGAAAAGCATGCAAGTTTTCAAAAACATGAAAAGCTAGTTACAATTTCTAAAAGATGCAACTTTGAATAAAAATAGATTTCAAGTTGGCTATTTTAATGGGTTAACACTTTCTAAGTATACACCAAAGCTACTGAATTATCCAGCCAAATTTACCATATGCTGATGGTATGTATAATGTAACTAAGGGGCACAAGAAATAGGAAATAACCCCTAGGCACTAGCTAGATGTGGGACCCACGTACCTCGTTTCTCGGTGAGAGTAACCATCACAAATATCTATTCTCATGCACCAGCCACTAGTAGGGAACATACCCATAACCTAGTTGTCCCCAATTATCATCATCATAGTTTATATAGAGTTGTAAGTGTCAATCTTGCTATGTGAAACTGAGGACAAACCTCACAGATTCACTAGCATACTAGTACACGTCCACCCAACAAGATACCCAGGTTTTCCCTTTGTGCTCAAACATGTTCAACAAGACAAGAAATATAGTTTTCACATGTAGATTAAACTTCCACATCTCACATTAAACAAAAAACCCCATGTACATCGCATAAGTCACAAAATCCAGTTTTCCTTCAAATGCATTTTGAAATCAAACTCACACCAAAATAGCCCACAAAACTTTTTTTCATAAATTTTTCAATCCAACACATCCTTTAACAATTTTATGAAGTCCTTAAAAATATGATAAAAATCACATAACAGAACTATTAACATTTAAAATGGCTCATTTGAAAGTATAAACAATCCAAAATAGTTATCCAATATGGTTTCACCTCTTACATAAATCATTAAACCACTAAAAACTTTCATAAAACAATTCTAAATAGTGAACCAAAGATTTTCAAATAAAACCCATTTCAAAACCATATTTCAAGGACAAAATCACACCAATACAAATTCACAACAGAATTGGAATCCCCAAAAACATTTATTAAACAACCCCATGTTTTATACAAACACCTCCAACAATAGCACAAACGATCCACATGAAAGGTACACGTTTTCAAAATCACTTTCAAGAAGTACAATAATGTTTTACACCTTAAACCCTTAAGAAAATCATTAAGACCTAGTGGCACACCAATATCCCACCAAATCAGAATTTTCATCCCAGAAAATATTTATTAAACTGAATTTATATGTTATAAAACAATCCCAAACAATACCCAAAGGGTTACACATGCAAAAACACCAAATTTTAAGCTAAAATGAAACTATAAAGATAAATGATTAACCAAATCCAACATAAACAATTTTTTCACCACACAAATCATATTATGAGAATTTTTAATATATAATTCAAGCAAACTAAATCATCTAGAAATGATTATGCACGAAATCGCCAACCTGAAGTGTCAAATCCCTCAATACTTGGTTCGAAACGTCAACCACACAACTGACGCACCACAAAAAAGATAAATTCAGACTTAGTTCACAATATTTGACCCCAAATACATAAAATTAAACCCTAGGATCAATCCCTAACTTCTAAAAATTTTATAACATAATGAAAGAGAGAGGAAACCCTAATGGAAAAGGAAGAAACCAAGAAGGAATCACTTACCCAAAACAATCCTGAAAAAAACGACCCAAAATTGACAAGAATATGAATTTTAAAATAGATATAAATTTAATGTATATTTGAAAAAGAATGATAAGGTCATGTAGGAATTGGAATGGGGGAAAAGTGTATTAATAGAATGATTTATGAAGGAATGAATTTACCTCTTCAAATCTGCCCGATTTCAGAAACCCAAATAAGTTTATCTCTCAATCGCATTGTAGAAGAGCTCCAAAGAGAGGAGAGAGAATATGGGCGCGCTACTGGTTTCAAAGGGCGCATTTGAGAATTAGAATCACCGAAAACCCCTTAAAAATGAATAAGTTATTAATTAATCCAATTTTATTTTTAAAACTGTAATTGGGATTTCGGGCAGGCCCAATCCATAAAATAAAAACCCATATACACCTTGGTTATGGATTTGCAAAGGCTAAAAATTTTTATTGTTGTGTTAATATATCAGGTGAGGACATTTAGGAGTTGAATGAGTAAAAAATATTAAAAAAAATTAATATATTATAAAAGAAGAAAAATTTATTTTTAAATCTGGATTGGGCTCACGGTTTGGCCCAATTCATGAAAACTCATCTATTCTCCATAAAACCATTGGAAACCCCCAAAACAAAGAATTTATGGAAATTAAAATAAAAATACATTTAAAATAAGCTATGCATGTGACAATTCTCCCCTCCATGAAACCTTTCCACCCCGGAAAGTCACAGTACGGCCAAAACAAAAACCAAACCCAACTAAGAAACCAAGAGGTTCTCCCCTGCCAGGTTTCTCCCCCAAAGGCCAAAATACCTCCAGTGATCAATGAATGAAGGAATACTCTCACAAACCTAACATACACCACTTTCCTGAAAGAATCAATTACATTCTGGCTTTATCCCAAATGAAAACTCCTCAAACACAATCTTAACAATACTCAACCAATTTACCTAAATAAACAACAACATCGAACAAGTTTACACGTACCCTATTATAACTAAACCATTGGGCACTCTCCAATATCAATGTTTACCCAAGAAAGATGTAGGTAGTTAGATATCTCTGAATGATAATACCTACTTCAAAGACAAGACCATGGAAAAATATGAGTTACTCGTATGAAGAGACACAAATGGGCTCCCCACCATAAGAGAAATTTTTTTTTCTCGAGACAGAATCAAGACACTAATAGGGGAGGCCCAAACAGAGTCCCTAGTACAAGGGGTACACATCCATTATAAATTTACAAAATAATATGCATGATACCCATGGTGGGCCTTCCCACCACAAAAACCAACCATCTTAACCGACCCGCGTGAGTTGACATGAAAAGACCCCAAAATTAACAAGTTGGGACGGTCACACGGTTAGTCTGCACGGTTTCAGAAACTGTGTGATAACTATGTGGATCCTTATATCTGCATGGTTATTTTTTTTTGTTCATCGTTAGAACAAACCATGTGAAAACCTTGTGCTCAACTGTTCTAGCCAAATTTCCAACCATTCTCCAAATACTCAAGGGAAACCAAAGGGGGACAGAATAACATTGTGTGATGACATGGGTACAAGACCCTCCACCTATTTCCACCAAACGGGAACAACAGAAGAAATATGATGACACCATCGGTTTAAAGTCTTCCTATCTTTCAGACTGAGGATAGTACTTTGTACAAGAGTTTAAACAACACTGGGGGTTCCCCTGACTACGCACCATCTTCTCTCCGGGACCTATAGCTAGAGATCAAAATATTAAAGCATCTTCGGCCTTGCAGTTAGGTTTTGGAAACCCCTATATGGATATTCTTCATTATATGCCAAAAACAACAACACCACATAACCTGATGGGTTCATCAAGACATAACACACTCCATAACTCACTTTACCAAAACCAGACATTTCACTAAATCAAGGGATCAGAATAAGCACACACACCGCACCTTGTTTCTTTTGATGAGAAACAACAGAAGCGAAAGACACATATAAACACATTCCTCTAAGATAGAGGAAATTATTTTTTTTACAAGGGATACATACTCCCAACATAACATAGAACCTCAGAGGATTGTGTGAACTTCACCTTTATGGACAAAAGAGAACACAACATCACAATGCATAACCGAACATGACCCTTGTGATTGATAGAAACAATACATGGGAAATGGCCATATTCCATGTCCCTAAACAACAGAAAAGTAAAAAAAGTGGACACAATATCCTATCATGACCAAAATCTCAAAATTGGTGGTTTAATAATAACTCTTGCTTCAAGGAAACTATAAAGAACCCAGAGGCCCTCTTAGACACCATCATGACACTCATCCACACTAACAACCAAAGAACACTTCCACCTTCGATGAATCATGAAACATAAGAAACTAAGGCCTCTTTCAACCTTCCACAAGCACTATCCCACTACAATAGGATCCACAAATCAACTAAATGAATGGTTGTAGACTCAATCAACAATGATCTATAAAATATTCCTTATATTGATCAACTATATGATTTTTCAATGGAGAAACAATACGGGTTACACTTCAGTTGTGCATTAACCCTTAATGGGGGTGTACATTATCCAATGAGAGAACCCAAGGACCCAACAAAGCTAGTCTATTGGTCAAAACATGCCACAAAACAGATCCAAAAACATGATGGGAACCACCATAAAGGCCTCCTAAAACATTTTTCAAAAGAGACCACTAACCGCACCTACGACACAACTTACCGACCAAACACAAACCCAAAACACAGTTCAAACAGAAGGGGTTCGTGGACTAAAGACATCCCACAACATCAACATTTTTAAAAACCCATAATACAAACCATACCAAACTATTAATCAAGACATAATGTTTTTCATGAAAATCAATTCTTTGAAAACAAACTATTTTTCAGTAAGTGTATCCACCAATGGTACCCCATGGGCCTCACACATGCATGTTTTGGTGCCACACCGGGAACCCTCTTCATAACCATCCCAGAACTCATCCAGTCATGCCATAAACCATCCATCATCCCATATAACACCATTCATGTGGTCACTCATGGAAATACCAAAGGGTAAAACAAAAATTCCATCCACTTTTCAAAAACAAAATGGTCAACCAATCCAACCTTTTTCTCAAAACTGCTAACAATGAGATCAAAATCCCAATTCACATCTTACCAAACATTTCATAAGGACACATACATTTAAAAAAGAACTCAATTTAAAGTTATTCACATCAATTTCAAAAGATCTCATCCCATTAAAACACCCTTTAATCGTTTAGAAAATTATATTGGAAACACTTTTGAAAACCAACTTCAATATGGTTCTTGCTTTCAAAAGAGGTGTAAGCATTCTATTTTCCATTTCAAAAAAATTCTGAAAATTCAGTTCCACCATTTCATAAATCAAAACATTCCATATTTATTTTAAAATCATTTCACAAAAATATTACACTTCTTAAAACCAAGTCATTTTAAAACCAAAGATCCATGATTTCAAAACTAAAGAACCGAAGACAATGCGAGAGGAAACAAGTTCTAGCGGGTGACTTGGACATATCGTTGGCGGACATATTCGAATCACTTCACTATCACAGAGAGTGTTTTAGTTAATATCCCTAGCTCTACATGGCTTTCCAGGCCCTGTGAGCTTACTAAGACCATTAACCCAACTCTCTTTTCATTTCCCCTAATTATTGTTAAACCAAGAAAACCAAAGGACTCTGAAAGGTCCCGAATTCCCCTGGAAACTTGAATCCTTCCATGAGGTGTGGTGATCATGCGCACTACCCATAACTAGAATACCATGTCCCTACAATCTGATCTCCATATTATCCTGAATCTTCCCTAAATAACATGACCCAAAGAGAGTGAACGTCCTCTGATACCATTTTTCCACAAACCGAATCTGTTCACCATCAAACCAGAACCAAACCGGGCCCGTGCAAAGGCCCGAAGGGCGTTCCCGATCCCCACGGGTTGAAAACAGTGACGGGTATCATAAAATTATAGTTGGGAACGATTTAACCAAATTTTTTATACTTAAAACAACAAATGAATCCAAGAAATAAAATCTGTATTTTTCAAACCAAAACATCTTTTTATAAAAATTCAGAACTGAATTACACAATATTAAACAATGTTTGAACACCATTAAAAAGGTACAAACCCAATAAAAGACAACCCATGAACCTCCACATGGAAAGAGGCACTTCCCTCAAGCCATCTCCATGACACTGTATCACGATGGACCGCTAAAAACTGAAACCAAAGGCATAAAACCTCTACCCAAACCTGTGACCTAAAATAAGCAAGTCTACTTACACCCAACAGTGTAAGTATGGTGTGATAAAAATCCCAGTAGGTTACCACCACTAAGAGATCACATGTGATAAAAATTTAAAGACGAAAGAATTCAAGTTTTCAGAAACATGAAAAGATAGTTACAATTTCTAAAAGATGCAACTTTGAAACAAAAACAGTTTTCAAGTGGGCTATTTTAACGGGATAAGACTTTTTAAATAAACACCAAAGCTACTGAATTTTTCAGCCAAATTTACCATATGCTGATGGTTAGTATAAAGTAACTAATGAGCACATGCAATAGGAAATAACCCCTAGGCACTAGCTAGCTGTGGGTCCTAGGTACCTCATATCTCGGTGAGAGTAACCCTCACAAATATCCATTCTCGTGCACGAGCCACTAGCAGGGAATATACAAATAACCTAGTGGTCCCCAATGATCATCATCATGGTTTGTTTAGAGTTGTAATAATCAATCATGTTATGTGAAACTGAGGCCAAACCCCACAGATTCACTAGCATTCTAGTACACATCCACCCACCTAGATACCCGGGATTTCCCTTTGAGCTCAAACATGTTCAAAAAGCCAAGAAATATAGTTTTCACACGTATATAACACTTCCACATCACACATTATCCAAACATACCCATTTACATCAAATATGTCACAAATTCCACTTTTCATTCAAATTCATTTTGAAATCAAACTCACACCAAAATAGCCCACACAACTTTTTTTCATAACTTTTACAATCCAACACATCCTTTAACAATTTTATGAAGTCCCTATAAATATGATAAAAATAACATAACAGAACTATTAACATTTAAAATGGCTCATTTGAAAGTATAAAAAATCCAAAATAGTTATCCAATATGGTTTCACCTATTACATAAATCATTAAACCACTCAAAACTTTCATAAAACAATTATAAATAGTGTACCAATGATTTTCAAATAAAACCCATTTCAAAACCATATTTCAAGGACAAAATCACACCAATACAAATTCAAAACAGAATTGGAATCCCCAAAAACATTTATTAAACAACCCCATGTGTTATACAAACACCTACAACAATAGCACAAAAGATCCACATGAAACATACACGTTTTCAAAATCACTTTCAAGAAGTACAATAATGTTTTACACCTTAAACCCTTAAGAAAATATTTAAGATCTAGTGGCACACCAATATCCCACCAAATCAGAATTTTCATCCCAAAAAATATTTATTAAACCAAATTCATATGTTATAAAACAATCCCAAACAATACCCAAAGGGTTACACATGAAAACCACCAAATTTTAAGCTAAAATGAAGCTATAAAAATAAATGCTTAACCAAATCCAACATAAACAATTTTTTCACAACACACATCATATTATGAGAATTCTTACTAAGCAATTCAAGCAAACTAAATCATATAGAAATGATTACACACTGAATCACCTACCAGAAGTGACAAATCCCTCAAAACTTGGTTCAAAACGTCAACCGCACAACCGCCGCACCACAAGGATGATAAATTCAGACCGAGATCATAGTATTTGACCACAAATACAGCAAATGAAACTCTAGGATCAAACCCTAACTTCTAGAAATTTTATAACATATTGAAATAGAGGGGAAACCCTAAGTGAAAAGGAAGAAACCAAGAAGGAATCACATACCCAAATAAATCTTGAAGAAAATGACCGAAAATCGACCAGAATCTGAATTTTAAAACAGATAAAAATTTAATTAATATTCGTAAATGAATGATAAGGTTCTGTAGGAATTGGAATGGGGAAAAATAGTAAGAATTGAAGGAGTTATGATGGAATGAATTTACCACATCAAATCTTCCCGATTATAGAAACCCTAATAATTTTATCTCTCAATCTAGATATAGAAGAGCTCCAAAGAGGAGAGAGAGAGCTTGTACGCGCTACTGGATTCAAGGGGCGCGTTTGAGGCTTGGAATCACCGAACAAGCCTTAAAATGAATATGTTATTAATTAATCAAATTTTATATTTAAAACTGGAATTAGGCTTTCGGGCAGGCCCAATCCATAAAATAAAAACCCATATACACCTTGGTTATGGATTTTCAAAGGATCCTAATTTTAATTGTGGTGTTAATATATCAGGGGAGGACATTTAGGAGTTGGAATTAGTGAAAAAATGTAAAAAATGAATATGTTACAAAATACAAAAAATTTATTTTTAAATCTGGAATTGGGCTCATGGTTTGGCCCAATTAATGAAAACTCATCTATTCTCCATAAAACCTTTGGAAACCCCCAATAAAAAGAATTTATTGAAATTAAAATAAAAATAGATTTAAAATAAGCTATGCATGTGACACAAAATATAATTAAATAATTTATTTTTACATTATATAGTGATATATTGTTATAAATTAAACACCAATATGTATTTATATTTTTATTGTGTGGTGGTTTCCTATGATTATCACCAGAACACTATAATTGTAAATAATCTAAAAAATATAACACATAATTACAAGGTAATAACTCTATATTGTTCAATAGTAATGTAGACATGGTTTATATATTTGTGTTAAAAAGAGTAACACAATTTCTTTTGTATTTTATAAAAGATATTATATTATTTCATATAGAAAAAAATAATATTTCTCAAGTATATATGAAAGAGAATAAATTTTCATAAATATTATTTTATTTACAAAATGAATAATGGTAAAATTTTAATTTAATAAGATTGTCAATGTTAATTTTAATTCATGATATTATAATAATTTCATTATAATATTTTTTGAGTTCATAATACAGTAATACAATTGAAGCTTTTTGAATATTCTTTCATTATTACTTTCTAGTAAAATAATATTAAATGACACATTTTAAATAAAATACTATTTTTCAATAAGTATAATTTATCTATTATACTGACTGTGTGACTCATAATCCTTAGGGTTGGTATGCTCATCATCCACTTCCATGTGCTGAGTATTAAAACTGTATTCCCTTGGTTGGTATGATGATCATGTGACCCATATAGTTTTATTCTGAATCTACTAATGATGCAAAAAAATTTATGAGTACTCAGTTTAAGTGTACTTTGGGTTATTTATACAAGATATGTAATTAATTTAAAATATATCATGTTAAAATATTTTTTAAATAACATTTAATGAAATTTATAAAACTAATAAAAATTAAATTAATACAAAAATTATGATCTCAATATAATGAGGATATTAACTTGTGGTATTGTATTTTTGTTATAAAAGTAAGGTGAGTTTGCATGTATCACAACCATTACAGTTACCATGACTCGTGGTTTTGCTTTCAGATGAAGCTGATTCATATCATGAAGATGGTTTTATTGAGATATAACTCCTTAGACAAGATTTAATTGTCACAAGGCATTGTGCAATCAAGATGGATACACCGATTCAAATAGTAGCTTTTATAGATGTAGAACCAGTTAGGTTCGACATCATTTATGCTCTTTATCTCTTATGGCCAAGAGAGGATCTCTAGTCTCTTGGTTGAAAAAAATGAAATATAGTTTATATATAAACATTAATTTATTTATATACACACATGAATATATATATATATATATATTCATAAATTAAATAACTAAAAACATTCACAATATAAATATATTAAATCAAATACCATAAATTATAATCTAATATCACATGTAATAGTATTTTTATAATTATATCATTGAAAATTTAAAAAAATTAAAATATTAACACACTTACTAGTAGAGAGGGAGTAAATTTTTTTAAACAGTTTTAACATTAATCAATTAATATTGAGTAAATCTAATGGTTTAAACAAATCAATTTTAATTACATGTGATGAAATTGTAATTTATAAAAAAATTATTAATCTATTAATACACAATTTCAAATACTAATAACGTGTTGGTATACATTGTTGTGGTTTTGGTAAAAAATGAATCATGGTATATGTTTATTATATGTTTTTACACTTTTAATATAGATGGTTATGCTAATATTAAATTTATTATCCAAAAAAAGCCTATAAACAATATATTTCAAAGTATATAATATTACTTTGTAGGGAAACATTTAAATTTAATTATATAACCATACTGAATAGTAATATAATGTTAATAATGATATGTATATTTGATAAAATATTATATTACAAATATTAAACTTATTATTATCAAATTAAAAATTTGTTTTTAATATAAATGATTAAGTGAGTAACAATTGTGTCATTTGATAATTTTGATGTTATTTTGGTACTACATGTTTAACATTAATTCTTGTATCTTCAATTTTCCATTTTATTTAGCTGTCTTGTTATGTATATGAGTAATATAACTGAAATGTTGAGTGAAAAAATATAATAAAAAAATAAATAAAAAAATTTATGAATATATTATTTTTCTAATGTGGAAATAATATAGCTTAGAAGGTAATATTTATGAATAATTTTTTATATTTAATGATAATATAATTATAAAATGGTATGTGGTAAATAATTAAATATACTAATGGGAAAAATTATTATTTTCTCTTATTCTATTTTTATCACTCGAATTAACAAAATATTAAAATTTAAAATTGATATATTTGAGAATATATACATCAGGTTAAATTTTATTTCTAAACAATATTTGTGAGCAAGTTTTGTGATAATGTTTTGAAGAATATCATTAATTATTGCATAGAATATATATTATAAATTAATCATCAATAAAATTTATGTCTAATCATTAAAATAGATAAAAGAAAAATTATATTTGGTAAATAAATATTTGACACGAATAAACACATGGTGAAATATATCAATAGTTGTAATAAATTTTCCTATGATAAAAATGTTTCTCACAATTATGTGTATGATCAATTTAGTATAAATTTTATGTTATATAATCTTGTATTTTACTAGTTAATTTTAAAAAAACATTCAATGTATATCATTGGTATTAAATTTCACCAATGTTACCGTCATGGTTTTTATGATGTAATCATGGATTGTAAGGGACAATATATGAAATTTCTAGTAGTCCATCATTATTTTATATTATTCTATAATTATCTTACCATCTATGATTAGAATAATAATACCCTTTTTGACATAAAATAATATTAAAATTTATTAACAATGTGAACAAAATATGATTTTCAAGATATGTGATTGAGGATTATTGGGAACACATAATCCATGGGACATTATTTTTTATGGATTTATATATCTAATGATGGATATATTTATTATCAATTTTAGTAAATACAATTAGAGGAACATTATTTTATGTTGATATAGTATTTTGATAAGTAAATAATATTATTATATCATTATGGATCCTAAAAAATTTATGATATTTAGTGGTACAATGAATTACATAATTATGTAAACCAAGAAAATATATTAGGTTTTTATCCCGAAAAAATCCATATAGATACACATGAATGAAATAAGTTAATTTTTATAGGTGTTACCTTCTTGTAACATTCAATATAAATACTCATTCTATAAAAAATTTATTACATAAAATGTATTAATATTTAGAATATTTGAACAATGTATCAGATAGTCTACAATATGATGATTATGAGTTGTATGACATCATATAAAATTAGGAAATTATTGATTGTTTGGTAACATTAAAAAGACAATTTGATATCCATCAAAAGGTAAATATCCCAATGCATATTTATACATTGAAATAATGTATTTAAAACCAAAAGTCATCGATGAATGAAAAAAATACTTTTTACATAGAAAGAACCATGATACTCTACTCTATGTTAAGGAACCCAAAATCCAATATATGGAAAAACATTCATTTTTTAATAAATTATCTAAATTTTTTATGTAGGAATTCAACAATTATATGTCGAATATGTAATAATTAGTATAATATCTATCTCAAATATAAGACATTTTTAATTTTTTTTTATGAAATTGATGATGATCTGTAATATAATCTCTTATTGAAACACTACAATATATAGAGAAAATATGGAAATATGTTAAATTGTTATCGAAATTATTGAAATATTATTATAAATAAGTTGATTCATTATAGTGTTATAAAAAATTTATAGTTAATAATTATCATATATAAATAGAAATTAAAAAAAACTTATGATAACATCTCACTCCTCATTTAGATATTAATACCAATAATTATGATTATATTAATTTAAAATACTATTGGAATATTTTTTTATATGGTTTCACATTATTTTACAAATTTATCATTAGTTTTATATCTTAAACAACTATAAAAATCATTAAATAAATATATGTTTTTTAATAATTACATATTTAATAGTATTAGTCAAACATTAATTTTACATTTTCAATTATAATTATTTTAACAAATGAATTTTTTTTAGTACAATAAAATTATTAATAATTATAGTTCTATTTAATTAGATTGATATTTAATTATTAATAAATTAATTGTTCGACTAAATCATACACATTTACTTTTTTTGACATGGATTCTATTATATAGTTACAAAAATATCCTTCTTCCCTAACATGATTTTATCTTCATAACGATGTAATGGAATCACTGATTAATTTTTTTCTCTATATTATTTTCCCTTTTTAATAAAAATCAGATATTAAGAAAAGAAACATTTATAGGAAAAATTGATATTTATATTATCACTATATAGTAAATAATAATAGATATTACATATTAAAATAGAAATTTATTTAAATATTTTTGATTGATTTGAATAGTATATGTGGTTCATTCTATACTAGTATATTGAAGAGACGATAAACAATCACATTCATAAATATTAGAAACTTATAAAGTATTTGAAATTGTAATATATGTGTAATTTGTTTTGAATATATCATATATGATTCTATATATATGAATTGTATACTAATGATTTACCAAATAAATTTTTATATTGAATATGATGCTTAAGGAATATTTTTTTAGATTATATATTTTGGGATCAGAACAATATTTCAAAAAAAATTATTCATATAAACCAATATAAATATAATAGGATTTATTTCCTAACATATTAATATGTGATATATATTATTTTCTGTAAATATAAACGTTTTCTTTGAATAAAATATTATTAAAATTTATTGAATAATATTATATGGAATATTGTCAATTTTATGTATTCTTTTTAGTATAAAATTGAAGTTTTATCAAATTATAAAACGGTATACCATTTTTATCCATGGATGTTTTGATAAAAATATTTAAATTTATATATTTTTATGAATGTGAACATATTTTTTATGTATAAAAAATTAAATTTTAATGAATAAATTTGAAAATAATTATATCAATTTGAGATAAATTATAATATATATTTTTTGAAATATTTTTTTAGGAATAAGGTATCAGAAAATGGATACTGAACGAGGAAGATTAGACAATTAAATATTTTGCAATAATATACACACACATAATTTCTAATAATATAAAAAACTAAACATTTATGGATATCATAATCACAAATAACACAATGTAATGATAATATTTATGATAGATTTCCTTATGTAATAGATATTTAATAGAATACACAGTCAAAAATTATGATGATAATAAAATTTATTTATATATAATTCAATTTTTAATTGTATTATTTACATAGTAATTTGTGGCATAATATATTCACTAATAGTAATGAGTTATTGAAGAAGTTATATTGAATATTGGATCTAATATTATAAACATGTCAATAATTATTTTTTTGAATTTTTATTTTTGAAAAAGACAATAATATTTTTTGAAAATATAAATTAATGGTATAAAGAAGTTTCTCCTCTCACAATATCAACATTGATGGGGAACTACCATGTTATTTTTGTAATTCCTGTATATTTTAATATTAATTTTTCACTAAATTTATATTTATATGAATAATTTTTTTCACCTCAAACATGAACCCAATATGAAAGATGATTTTTTTAAAATAAAATTTTATGTTTTACATTATATCATTATACCATCGACATTGAATTGTGGGTTATAAGTTGACAAACAAATATTATGAAATAATTGTATAATGAATAAAAAACATAATCTTGTGTTATAATTAATTATTATGTTTGATATTCTTCTAATTTTTTTATGGAATTTAACATATTTATTTTATTCTATAGACTAAGACAAGCTAAAACTATAATAACTATTAAATTTGAGAAATATTATTTGGTAGAAGATCTTGATCATAAATATTTCTATAAGATCAATGTTTTTTGAGTCACCACCCACGACTACCACCACTACATATCGTAACCTTATATTTTATGTAGATTCCTTCATGTTAATTTCATATAGATTCTCAAATGATATAAAAATGTAATATATTATATTTTATATCAAATCCTGTATATTATTCATTTGTAAATTAAATAATATTTTATTTAAATGCTCACATCAATTAAATAATATATAGATTCTATAAAAAGGAATGTATTATTGAAATTTTATTAATATATATCAATAAATTTTATCAAAACTCACTAAAGAGTAATAAAATCAGGTCTTAATTAATTTTTAGATGAAATCTAATTTTTTTATATTGTTATTATTTTTATAATAATAAAATAAATTAGATATATATATTATAAAAAATTGTTACAATTTAAATAAATATTAAGAGTATTTTTATTGGTAATTAATATGAATTGATATTATTAACAATTAAGGTGTTAAAAACGACATTTTCTAATAATAAAAATTTTAATTATATTTTATGCTTCATTTTAAATATATATTTATTGTATATTAATATAATAATTTGAAATAATTAATTCAAGTTTACTATTTAAAATATAATAACTAGCATAGGCTGAATTTTTACTATTTTCCTGAAAGGATTTATTTTTTTAGTTTGATAATAAAAAATATAGTTTAAAAAAAGTGAATTTTATGAAATCCTCAGGCTAAATAAATTTGTAAATAATTTAGTAATCCATTTTATAGAATAAATATAAATTTTTGGAAATATATTAATAGAATAAAAATATTATTTTGAATTTATAAACTTATATTTGGCAATTTTCAAACCTAAGAGATGTTTAATAATAATAATAAAACATTTTACCTATATTTTAGTAATTAATTTACGATAATGAAAAATTTAGTATTTAATTTTTTTTACATAAATATATTATATAATAAGTAACAGATATAAATAAATATAATTAACAGTATTACGAATTTTTGATGTAATTTAATTTCAATAAATAAAGTTTAATTAAATTTTTCGGAAAACAGTATTTGTTTCATTATTTTCAGTTTTATGAAAAAAAATTCATACAGATACTAAACATGGATTATAACAATTTTTTTGATTTTTTAAAATTATGATTACCTATTTTAGATAAATATATATTTAGCATTAAAAATATGTTACCGAGGTAAAAATATATGTTACCATGTTAAAAGTTTATTATTGTAAAAAATAACCCCAAAGGGAAATTACAATATTTTTACAAGATATATTGATTTTTTAGGTGTATAAGTGGTTTGTTAACAAAAGGTTACTACCTCCTCATTATTTCAAATATTTCGAGCCATGTTCCTTTGAATGTGACATGCCGTTAACATAATTCTTTTAGTATTTGAAAGATTTTGTATCATCTCACTTATAAAATGGTCCTAACACCATCCAACTTATCGTTACATATAATCACCAATGGATGGAACTAATATACCAAAACCTATTCCCAAATAATGTAAAATTGTTCTAATGGATTTTTCTCCTGAAAATAAATATTTCTGATGGCATAAATATTTTTACCAAGGAGAGGTGTAAAAACTAAAAATAAATTATTTTTCATATTTATTCTTTTAATTCTTCTCATCCACCTAAAAAATAAAATCAAAATATAATAAAGTGATCATAAAATTATAAATAGTGTATATAAATTTCATTACATTTATAGACTTATTTTGTCTACTATATTTTTTTTATTGGAAAAATAAAACTTTTCATCGTGTACACACGAAAACTACCACATCCTTAGACAATGTGATTTATTTTTAAATGTAGACATAATAATTTATGTCTATTAATTTATTTAATGATTGAATATGTTATTGAGAAATTAATAATTTCTTGTTAGAGAAAAAAAATTATATATGTTGGTCTCCATCCATCTCTTCAAATATTCAAATTTACCTCAGTTGTATTTTTGAACTACTGTTTCATAAGAAATATGTTTCTTTTTCATATATTCAATTATTCGATGTCTATAAAATAGTATTATGTAAATATATATGATTTTTAGGTGATATTTATGACCATAATATGATTATATACATATAATAAAAGATTTAACGTTAATTATAATGTAACGAATTGTTATCTATATACCACATGATACAAGATTGTCCTAGATTCCATTCTCATGGTCCATATGAAAAGTTTCCATAAAATTATCACCGGAAAATATAAATAAACTAAAAGAAGGGATTTTAACAACATATATATTTGTGATGTGATGATAATTGTATCAATGAATTTGGAATAACATTATGGATATTGAACATGTATGAAATAATCAAAATTAATATAATAAAATGATTTAAATATAAAGTAACAAAGAAATATATATTTTTTGGATGATTATAATTCATTAATATAAAATTAATTAAAATGATTACGAAAATAAAAAATTAATATGATGGTTATGATAATTTTAATGTTTATTAATGTGCTATTTTATATATAGTGAGTAATGGGTATGTGATATTCATTTTAATTTCCCATCATTGAGATCTATTTTGTGTTAGAAAACAGTTCTCATATTTATAGATTATATACTACCCCTAACATATATCATGATTAATATATGTATACATTATATTTAGTTTAAATTCATTTTTTCAAATCTATAATATTTTCATTAAAAAGTTACCAAATATGCTATAGTTTTTTTCAATCATCATATTTTTTATGCCATATTATTTCTCATCTATATTCATATTCATTTTACCACCAATTTAGTACATTATTATACAAAAATAAAAATATTTATTATTTATTTTTACCTCATTATTCATCATTACATATTTAAAAAAAACATTTTCACTTTTATTGATTATGAAATCAATTTGGATATTTTTAATGACTATTCATACTCGGATATTTTATCATCTATATAAATTTTATTGAACTAGATTATAGTCATTATCTGAAATTAAACATTTTATATTTATATTTTTATACAATGTTTAGTAAAATAATGGAATTCATTTTAAAACTATTATTTTAATGATTACTTTGATATGATTTTCAGTTAATATTGATTATCTTTTGAAATAGTGAAAAGGAACATTTTTTAAACATTTCATATAATAACTCATTTTCCCACAACATTTTTTTATTTTCATTGAAGAACGTATTCTCTAATATTCAATGTTATTTCAATTAATATTTAATATCCAATTCATTATAATATGTGTTCAAAAAATTTAATAAAATTGTAATATTTTTTAGTTTTAATTCCCCAAAACGTTTTCCAATATCATTTTAAGGTAATTTTTCTCAATAAATTGCCATGATATCCTATTACTACGATACCCGAGCTTGTACTGACATGACTCTAAGGGTATTCATAATCAACAAAATTTAGCTAATAGAAACAAGCATCATGAAAAATAAATGAGGGATAAATTTTCAACATAAATAGGGGATGATAAAAATATATATTTGAATTATAAAAAACTCAAAAAAAGAGACAATAACTAAAACCATGCAGTTATATCAAAAACCCAAATTGAACATCATCAAAGTAATCATAGTATGACAAGACAACCATCCCGATATTGAAATCACAACTAACCATCAAATAAAAAACATCCACCTCCTCTAAGAGGCTACATCACTTTTCATTGAGCATGTAGAATAATATATAAAAATTAACGAAGGGGGATGTAGACTATTTGATAAAAATTTATTTCAGCTCTCACCATGTGTTCTATAATAATATTGAATCATTGAAAAACAATTAAATATTTCAATTTTAACTGAAAAATAATTGGGATACAATTAAATAATTAAATGAAGACATTATTCTCATATCAGAATGAGGGAAAAAACCCAACAATGGAACAAGTAAACATTTTATATAAAATAGTATATATAAATCACTAGGAATGATTAATTATGTTTGGATGTAAATGAAATTTATAGTCAAAATCATCACAATAAGAACCATGGTAATACTCAATGTGGTATGATAGTTTCTAGTTGAAGGATCCCCACAGATTCTATTAGTGATCATTTTATATTTATATACACTTTTCAAAGGATTAGGTTGAATATGACTCATTAACATTGCATCTAGAATATGAATATCCTAACTAAAATTGTTTATAGTTTTAATCATCAATATATTGATTAGGTGTTACCATCCATATGTGGTTGTCTGAAATTACCCACAAAATAAAAAATTTCACATGTTCTCAAACAATAAATAGATAATGGGGAAATTATTTCATTTTAAAACAATCATAATTCAAAGATCAATTGTATCATTAAAATTTTTAAATTATGAATTTACATTAAAAAATATGGGTACTAAATCAGATATTCCTTTTAAAAATAAAACAAATCATAGAATTTCATTATTTTAATTCTATACATTTTTTAAAATAAATTATCTAAAAAATCAGTTAGTTTCATATAACACACCATATCCTAATTCCATTGTATTTGTTGGTATTTTTCCCAAAATCCATAAAATTACATTTACAATTGAAATTTTCATTTAATTGGATTTTCTTAATATAATTTGAATAAATTTAAATCCAATAATGAAAAATAAATTTTTAATTATATGGTTAAAAACAAATTGATTCGCCTCCAATTTATCATGCTATCAAAACTCAGAACGGACATCCATATGTTCAAACAAAGAATTTTGGAAATATAGATCAAGAAAAAAAACCTAGAAACAATATCTAAATAGTAATTGTTTAGATCCATCAGACATGTTATGATCTAACAAAATCTTTTGAGTAATAAAGTTAGAGATTGTGATAAATAATTTTATGAGAACACTTACTGGAGTAGGGTTGATAATGACCCACCATACTTCAATCCATTGAAGAATGGGTTCGTTGGAGACAAAAAACGGTTCATGAGATCAAGCATGTCGTAGTAATTAGAGTTTCTAAGAGTTAGGATAGAGGGGGAAGATAAAAGGGGGATTGAGATTCTTAATATAATTTTTCAAAATAAACAATAAAAAACAATATTATCATGGTAGGGCTGCATGGTTGGGAAATTCATGTTCCCCTTTGCTGGTGTGAATGCATTCTTATAGGTGCGCACATGGTTTTTCAATCTGTCTACAAACTGTGAAAACACCCACCCTACATGGGTGAATGATTTATACTGGGTGGGTTCATTGTTTTGGAATGTTGTGCCGAAATTGGGAAATGCACATGAATTTCAATAAAAAATCAAAATTCCTCCCAAAACAACCCCATACGATTCGTAAAAATCAAATTATAAAAATTAGGGGTGATAAGTAAATGAAAACCATTATCAATGTTTTTCCACATCCCCACCATAGAAACATTTTTCCCACGTAAATCATATCAATAAATTCTAATATAGAATAAATTAGGCCACTACTCTCTCATCAGTGCCTCTATATCCCAATTTTCATAACAATCAGATCCATTCTACAAAATAACAAAGAACAAATATATCATCCAACTTATTATTTTATTTACATAATATTCAAATTTCATTAATATATTCCTAACAATAGATACATCATTATCCAAATCATGATTATTAAAACTGAAAACATTATATAGGTCATATATATATATATATCTATAATTATATGATACATGGAACATGTTATGCATCGATGTTAACTATGTATGAAGTGAAAAATGGGAATCCAATGTCCCCACACTCAAAATAATTCCAAAAATAGTCCCACCAAATGGAGAGAAATATTCCCTTTCCTCTAATGATTTTAATGGCCTAAATGAGGTGATATATTAATAAACAACAATGCACCAATAGAAAAATAAAGGGTTCTATGGTGATGATCTTCACAAGATATATATCAACTATGACCCATAAAAATACACATAAATATTAATAGAACTTTTCTATCTTTCCATGAACAATGAATGGTCAAATCACAGAACATTCACTAATGTCTAACCAACACATTGGAAATTTACAATGATGACCATAAAATGACACAAAAGGAGAAATTAAGATCTTTTGATAGTAATCATTATTATAGTAAAAATCAACCAGTCTGAAGTGGTCATCCCATTTTCAAAGAAAATAAATTACGAAATAATGAAGCATGTCCAAAAAATAGGAATATACCAATTTTTCTGGACATTATTAATGGATGGTATTCCATACTCAAACAAACCTAATATTCTAGTCCTGTAATGATTCCTCTATAAAAGAAACTAGTAAAATAATGATCATTATAAGAGAAAATATTAGATGTAATTCTATGAAAATGAAAAATATCTTTCAAAACAAATATCCCGACTCAAAATATATTTTAGTATAATAAATGTATATAAAGAGAGTCGATTTGGCTAGCTGATCGATCAATACATATATCACATTTTTTATTAATCTAGGTACATAAAAAATCAACCACAAATTCCATTGAGATATCATGAAACATTAATGTAATAAGTAGAAGTGGCTGAAGAAAACATTAAGGCCTATGGTGCTCTACGTTAACCAACTGGAAAATATAATAATTAGATGCACAATAAGAATTTTTCAATATCATAAATATACACTAAAATGCATGCTACATATCATAGATACTTGTTTTTTCATGTGTCCAAATCTCTTAGGGAATTATGGAAATCCCAAATCATATAATTCGTTACAGCTAATGGCCAGAAAACCAATTTTTAAAAAAACCACACATTCCATGGATAATGGCCACTCAGAAACTATCTTTCCACCATAAATAGAGTACATAATTTCATGGGCGTATTCAGAATGACATTGTCCATGAAAAGATATCTATAGAATATTAGAGGACAACTAAGCACTAGCAAAGGAAACCCTTATACCTATATCCCAAGCACTAATATGAAATTATGAAAAATGATTCATCAAGATACACTTATGTAATTATTCCATAATGACATGGGTCGAATGATTCAAGATTAAATCATCAGTGATAAAAATCCATTTTACCAAGTTATATTAAATTTAAAAATAAAAGTATTGAAGGTACTGCACCCAATACATATGAATGAGATTCAAATAACATTAAGTGAAAATTTAAATCATTAAATTGTTTTTGGAATACATGGTAAATTATTATTTGAAATGGTAACACAACTATCTCTTAATATAATGCCTCAGATATACATGTTCAATTTCACGGGTGGGATAATTATTTTTATGTGGAAAATGATTCCATGATCCATATGAAATGAAATTACTGCACTTTATAACAACACATCCCAAACCTAAACTAAATGCATCATATAAGACCATATATAAAAACCTAGCCCCTAGAGTGTCATCATTTGTGAAAATAGTAAATACATCTTTTTCCTAATAATAAATATCACTCCATTATGATTTATGGTCATTATAGGAGAATTCACCTTTTGTAAATCCTTATCAAACTGAGTATAATACCCCACAACACCAAATAATCATTGAATCCAAAAAAATAATGTGATTTCTCTCATGTGATAAAATAATTAACTATTTTAATATCAATTGAAATAAAATATTATGAGACGATGTGCCCAAATAACACCACTTCTAAAATCTAGAAATCAAATTTTAAAACCAAGAAAAACTCATAGAATATTCAGTTCATCATTTTCATATAGACTATAGGAGAATTGGATTAACCTAATGGCATGAATGGTTACTCTTAATTTCCATACCTTCTAATAGTGGTTTTTTCTGATTGTCATATTCCCTTATTCATAATAGGTGATAAAAAGATCATTTTTTCCATTTTAGAACCACTTTTCCCATTTCAACAATTAAAATAGATCAATAATATAGGGTAACTTATAAATTTTATTTACCATTATTCCTTTTAGTTTTTTGAAAATATACACATGTGAGAAGTTTTCTATCACATTTATTATTAAACAGAGAAAGAACCACCAATGTTGGCATACTCATTCATATAAAACCTCTTCAAACTTATCATTCAATCGTGTCATTAATTATTTTAATTCATTCCGTTATATATGATATAAATGAATATATTTTTGATTATTAATAGACACTAAATCCCTAGAAAACGCTACCTCCCATAATATTGGAAAACCAAGTACAAGAGAAAGAAAAATATTAGGAAGCATGATGAATTTTGGAGGGATATCATGCCACAATTCATCCCACTCCAAATCGAAATTGAATTCTGATATTAATTTATGCAACTCTATTTAAATTTTTTCTCTTTTCTAGAGCTTGAGTCCCATCAACTATAAAATATATACCAAACCCCAACTACTCTAATAAAAGATGCTTGTTTCAGATAATAAAAAATTCATTCCTTATTATAAATAATCCAATCTATCCATAATATTAATACAAGGCGTTTCATTTAGACCTCGATAGAATCCCATGTTTGATCAATCACTGATAAAGAGAAGACACAAGAAGAGAAATAAAGACCATGCACTCTCTTAGTGTTAGTTGGAATAGTATAATCCATGACGTAATATATAATCTCTATATGAATATTTAACATGTTCAAAATAAGATTATTATTGAATGAATGAGATGTATGGGTATCAAATAAAGTGAATAACTAATGATGAAGCTATTGTGATGGTAACATCATAGTTACTGTACATATATCTGCTTCCTCTAGAGACTCATCCACTGAGTGAAGAGGCATTATTTATGATTCCTTTGGCTCAAAATCCTTATATCTTAATGAATCCAATTGGATTATAGTACATTTTTCTTATAATGAGATAGTAAAACTATGTGTGAAAAAAAGATATAGCTTAACTTTTTCAAGTGTGTGGAATGTTTATTGGAGCTGATAATATTTAGTGCATCAATACAAATCAATTATGGATTCCAAAGCATGCCACTCTACAATAAATTTAATGTGTATCCTCTGGAAACAATATGAGTTATAAAAGGACACTTCCAACGAGAACCACCACAATACTAATCACACATTCTCATCCCTTTTAGGGAACTCATAAAACTATCACTATGATAAAATCAAATACCCTTAATCCTTAACATAATATTTAGTTATAAATACGCTATTAAGGCCATATCCAACAAATTTTCATATGTAACATAATTTAGAATGAGAAACAGAGAAAAAAATCATATCGATGTATATTTTTCAAATATTGTTTTATTCATATCTTATTTTTATTCAATGTTAGGTAAAATTGTATAATCTCGGAACATCAGTTTTTATAGTCTATCATGGTCATGTCATCCACCTTGATATTTTAAAACACCAAATCCTTATCATGAATAATATATTATGAATTTAAATTTTTAATTAAATACACAATAATTTCTTTAAAATACAATCTGTATTTATTCATCGACATTTCTATTGAGTACCTTCATCTCCCATATGATATTTTCAGACTAATTTTAGAAATTTCATCTTGATTGGAAAAGGAATTACCAAGACCTCAAAAAGATATATCTTGATCATCCAACCATTAAACAATGATGATAATTATGAACATGTAAAATTGGTGGATTTTGGGGATGTAACTCTTAATCATGACTCCAGTATTCCTCCTTCTATGGTTGCACAACAAGAACGTAACTACGATATGGTTCATGTACATTTCCTAGATCCTGGAAAACACACATATAAATCTCAACATTATTGGGTCCAATGAAAGGAATTTCTAACTGTTGATCAATTGGATCATCCCCTATTATCCTATTCAGACCACTTATCGAATGAGAAATGTTAAAAAAACAAAAAAAACATTAAATAAATAAAAATATTTCTCATATGAAGAACCTAAACATGAGAAACATTGAAATTAATACCATAAAATAAGAAAAAAATATTTGATTTGACCTATATAGATGAAATCCTAGAAAAATATTGAATTTATCTTCATGATTATTTTCCTAAACAACCCATGGTGACATAATACTCAATATTATGTCATCTGGATAGATAATTAGCCAAAACTAACTCCCAATACTGAGAAGATCTCATAATTCATGTTAAATTTAGTGAAACATGATACACTTGCACCTCTAATACTATATTGTCATAAACGATTCCAAATACCTTGGTACTGTATACATTTGGAGTTTTTTATCATACTGATATATATAAATATATATATATCTATCCATAGTTTTTTATTCATAAATTTTATCCTTATTTTACATTAAATGTTTCCATTTGGTATTTCCCAACACATGGGGATTAGAAATTCTCTTTGGGTCTTGCCTACGTCAGATTTGGTATTATAGTATAAGGGTATTGGGGCCAATTCATGAAATTTAATATTTACTTTTACAAAATTTAATGAAATTATATTTGAAAATGGATAATTTTAATAATAAATTCCATAATCATATTTGGATGGGTTCTTATCATGTTATACCATTAATTTACTAGGGATGTTTCTCTAATAACATATAATTTTTACTCTAACAAATATGTTTATTGATTATTAAGGGAAACTTATTATGTATTGTACTGTTCATTTAATAAATTAGTGTTTTTACCATTTTTATATATTGGATTTGAATTTAGCTGCAATTTTTTGTTTTATATTTATGGAATGAGTTAGATTTTGATCAGGAATTTTGGATACAATTATGAATGTTTGAACCTTTAAAAATATTTTTTGACCTTGAATATTGGTCAAATAGTGGTTATGAACTGATTGTAGATTCATAAATAATTAACATGGCTATTATTCTTGATCCACTGGATAGATGGTACCGACTTATCTAAAGTTGGTATTATCTTGGGGAAATTATAGTTTCAACAATCTATCTAGTGGGGTTGTTATGGATAATATTATACTTCGACCATATAGGAGGAATTTCCCATTCTCGTCTCCCATTTTCTAAAATGTCTAGATAGAATTATACCATTCTTCACTATCATTTGGAAAGAATAAATGGTTGATTTGTTTGGAATTTTTATGATGGGTCCTATGTATTCCATCTATCCCAACTCTTAAAAAACAATTTTAAACTCTTACAACATTTCACAAATTCTTCATAGAGTTCATTGAATCCAATTTCTCCAATAATTTGTGGAATATTTTGAAATTAATGTGGCTTGGGTGCTTCATATAAAGTTAAAATCTCTTGAAAAAATCCAAACGCGCTTTCCCAATAAAAATATAAATGCATATTGTTCAACCAATTTATATGTTTTTTACCATAAATTTAAATTAATTTATATATTTTATCTCTGTGAGTTTATTAGACTTTTTTACAATAATGTTATCAAGATAATGTAATAGACCCATTCTTCATGTATGTTGTGGGTTTTTATGATGATTCCCCATGGTATGTGATTCTTCTATTATATATAGTTGTAAAATTTATTATTAAAAATTAAATTTTACGATTATTTGTTCATCTTTCTTATTAAACATATTTCATTTTTCGATATTAGAATTAATGGTCATGTCATTGAATGGGGTTGTATGGTTCCTAAATAATTATTATTGATCCTATGAGATATTTCCAATTGAATTATATGGAAATACCATTGGTAAATTGTAGTTTTAATTTGGTACATTCACTATGGCCTAATCCTTATTATTTAAGATGTATGTGACATGTGATTTGGCCATAAAAGACATGATGGATTTTTCTACAACCATAAATTCCATTTTTGGTAATTTGTAAGGCTATAATTATTATTATGTTTCCCTAGGACATATATACCCCTTTTTGGGCCATGATCCAAATGAGTGTGACCTAGTGTTCATTATTATGTATACCATTGAGACCTCTATGGAGATGTGTAGTGAAATGGAGTGAGATATTGAGATTATATGACATCTAAGAACCTAATGAAATCATTCAAACAATATCATAACCCAAAAGAAATGTATTTTAAAGACATTTATAAGGTGGAGGATTCCCCATATCGGAACTTGGTTATAATAAAAATTACCATCATCAGGGACCACTTGGAGTGATCCTATTTTTTTTATCACATAGGGGACCTTGGGGGTACCTCTATGAAATAAAGATCAATGTTATCAGATATTATTGTTCATTGATAATTATTGTGGTTATAATTTTTCTTCCAAACCCTATTTACTAATTATATCAGTGGTTTTGAATGTTTCCATGGAGATGGTATTTTTTATTTCTTATGGTATACCCACTTATGTGGGATTCGATTATAAAATAGAAAATTCCATTGGGGATATTATTGATTTTATTATTCTGGGAAAACCGTTTAATGGGAGATCCATGTCACTTCCAAACATATTCCCATGTCTCTAAAAACAATTATAGGGTGTACTGTGACACAATTTATGTGGCTGAAATGAATATTGATTCATGGTTAATTTTTATAAACTAAAATGGATATTTTAGGACCAATCATTTGGTTTTGGAGACTTACATGATTTTTTTTTGGAGTGATAAAAATATAGTATGATGGTCTGAAATAATTATATATATAACAAGGAGACCATAAACTATTTTTCATGAGGGACATTCATCATGGTGTTCTAAAAGACAACATAGTAGTGTTGAATGTATGAATGGTCCATCGTTGTCACCGACCAAAGGATTGAATTCTATTGGTATTTATAACATGGGTAATCATGGTAATCATGTTGTGATCAAATACCTTTTGGAATATACTGGAAGTTTGTATTTTAAATATTTTTTTTTCCTATATTTGAATAATTGTTATATTTATCCAGATCATGTCACATGCACATAGGACTTCATTTTAAGTTATGTACAATAAAAAAATTGTTATTACCTCAGGAGTTTAATTAACGAACATTCTATAGAAAAGAATATCACATTAGTAATTATGTAGCCTTTACTAATTATAGATTCAGGTTGGTTCATGGCCCGTGGTTTCATGATCAAGTATAAAAAACTATAATAATATTGGGAGATATAATAAGGTGAGGCTTAGGGGATTGTAATGGAACCTCCTTAATTTTTATTTTGGTATTTAATATATTTTTTTGTCTCAATATATATAAATTAATAGACATTTTTTAATCAGTATTTTATATTAGGTGATCATATGAGCTTATTTTTGTAATAATATGTATATTAATCTTGTTTATTATGATTTAATACTCTTATGGATGTTACATTGATTGATGATAATTTGTTATTTATTTGTTGTTGAAAATATGGGTATATTAGATATAATTTCCACTTGATATTTTCTTATATCCACACTACTAGTCGATGTCCTCTACTGTGTGATTAGGAACACCTCTAGTCATATAGGGGCCATTAGTCCATGCACTAGTTCGTGTTATAGGGTTGATGGATAATACAAATTAATAATGAGATTTTCTAATTGCTCCACTTTTTAAGAAATGGTATTTAAGAGATATGAATGTATTTATGCATGTGATTCATAATGGTTTTGTTCTAAATAAAAACCTTCTCTATTGGAATATTATTGTTATCATGGATATCAAATTTTTTCAATGAGATTTTTTATTATAGTTGTATTATTTCCGCTTGCGAGTCACTCATGAAATTTATATTTATTATGTAATGTATAATTTTAGATCATGTCCGATAATGGCCAAATAGTAACATAAATAGGTATTACATAAATAGTTTTCAAAATATTTCATATATTACACAAAACTCCCACCAAAGTTCTTATTAGTTTAGTTCGTTTGGAAACATATAATACGAACTGAAATTCTAGTGAAATATCATCAACTTTTCCCATAAAAATCTTACCCTTTAGTATTCCAACAAAAAATAGTTCTTTAAAAGATGGGAAAAAAATAATATATAAAAATGATGACACTAGATGCACTGTATGGATGTAAAATGGATACATCAATCATAAAAAATTCAAAAATCATACATTCCTAAATTTTTGGATAATTATGTCCTTTGTCTGATATATCATTACATAATATCATATAAGAAATCATAGAAGTTCAAAAAAAAATTAAAGAAAATATTCCAAAGGGGAATAAAATAAGATTTCAAATTATATAGGAAATGTATGAATAAAAACTAATTTCTATATTAGACAAGAAACATTTCCTTGACTGCCATGGATAACAATTTCTTTAATTGAACTAGGCCGACTCCGAGTTCCAGCTCTATATAACTAAATCGAGTTTACTCCCATTAAATTATTATATTACTGATCCATGTTAAAATACCATCCAAATATTGTCTATATCAAGATATATAAATCTTTATATAATTCATTATATATATATTTAGGTCCCACCCATCATATAATGAATTCCATACATATGTCTTCCATAAAAAAATCCTACCAGAACACATAAAAATAAATTAGTTTCGTAAACTTTTATTCACAAAATAACTCTATTAAATGAAACAAAATTTAAAAGTACCAATCCATCATAAACAAAAAACATTAAGTGAATATTAATTTTCAAGAAATGTTAAAAAAAATCATGAGAAATATTTCCTTTCAATTTTGGAGGCCTCTATTTAAATCAGATAAAATAAAAAAACATTTTCTATTTTAAAATAAACATGAAAAATTATAAATGAGTAATTTATAATTATTTTAATCATCATGTATGTCCATTTTCCTAAAATGTTTATAAAATATCATTTAGAACACTTTTCTAACTTTTTTATAAAAGGTTATTTAATGGAAGACAAAATTTTCACTAAAGAGGGAAAAAATTACTTAGAACATATAATATCATAAAAGTAAATTGATTAATTATATAAAATTTCAATTTTCTATATACATACCTAATAAAATAATTTAAGACCATAACATAACATGTGTCTCAATGAAGGAAAAATTAGAAAAAAAATTCATTCCAATTTGGAAACATTTGAACTATAAACCCCATGAAAGATAGATGATAAATTTTTTATGTGAATACCAAAATATTAATAAATAATTAGCATATATTATATTCATTGTATTTATATACACTACACAAATTAAATGAGTTGTTAATATGGCCTTACTCTTACAAAAATTAATGTGACACTAGAAACCCCATTAGATTAGGTCTAATTTTCTTCATACCAATATGATATTCTTATATAATTTATTTTATTCTATAAATAATTTATAATAGTTTCATATTAATATTTATTATATCTCATATTATCCACTTGTTTCATGTTTTCTCCACTTTGAAATAATATATCGTTACTTCCCTTATTTATGAAGTTAATTAGTTAATAATTTTAATCGATTTTTATCGTATAAATCCAATTATGGAGCATATGTTTATAGTTACATCATCATAAGAGTTATATAAAGATAATAATATCATATTTATTCATATTAAAAATTTAAATAATCATTCTCTAATTATGATCATTGAAAATGAATCACATCGCACTGTAGAGATGATATGTGGTACAAATGCGCGTGCGACGATATTATTACCTTATCAGTGAAAGGGAAATAGAGTGGATGGTATATTTTTTCACATAATAAATATTATTTTATTATAACCACATATTTCTATTAATTCCACTATTATATTAATCCACATAATGTCGTCGTGAAAAATATATTACACCACGATGTAGAGATGTTAGGTAGTATGTACACACGTATGATGCTTTTGTTTTTCATAGGACGGATAAAATGTGGAATATGGTTTTTAAATAATCATAATAATATATATATTTATAAGAAATATAAAAGGTATTACATTATAATGAAAAAAATAAATAATAGTATGTTGAATAAGAAATCAACATGAAAGAGTCGTTATAGGAAATAACTCAATCTTTAGTGAAATTCATTTAATTCATCTCGTATTGACTATAGGGTTTGTCTTTTTAGAAAACATGAAACTTCACATTGTGGATAAGAATGTTTAAAAGAGAAATTTATAGGGTATGATTGAGCTTCAAGGCTTAATTTGAGGTGATGAAGTGGAGAATGAGGTATCCTTATATAATTGTGACGATGTGTACTTCTTTGTAATCTAAAAAATTAGACATCAAAAATATAATCTGTATAATAATACATCACAATGGAAATATATTAAAATATAATGTGAAATAATAATTTCATATTATATGATACTATATTATATACTAGTTTTTTTATTAATTTTAATCTTAAAATTTTTATTAACCCATAGTTGACATATTTTAGGGTTTACTAAGGTGACCATTTTTGTCAATAATAAAATTATGTAATTCTTACTCATGTGATGTTGATTGGACCATATGTCAGGACCTATCCTGCAGGGCGAATCCAGTGACTACCCCAAGCCAAAATCCCATAAGCTAGGGTTGGGAGACTAGCATCGATTAGAATATCCCATAAACGGGAAGGCATCTCCTTTTTAACCAACACCCACATAGACTAGGTAAAAAAATGTTAAACCACATATTTAAACTGCTAAATAATAAGTGTAAACTGAAAATAATGGGGCCAATATACAAGGCCAACTGAAAGAGATACAGTACATATGAAAATCTTCTCCTTATGTCGTCCTCCATGGATCCTACCTGATGGGTTGGTAGAGCTTGTCTCTGCGACTCTCCATGTCTACCGGTCACCTCCATGCATCATTTGATCCTAAATCACTAACCTTGGTCAAAGTTATCCACCGTCTGCATAATACTCAACATGGTGTAGGTGAAGCCCAAACATGGGTGAATATAATATTTCACAGTAGGGACCCTGAGACCCCCAAATGTCTCATAGAATTCCACAAATGGAAAACCACCAAGCACGATCCCAGTCACAAAGCACATGTAATAACTCTTCTCAAACCAATTATATAACTTAATTAACATGAATAATGATGATTTCACATAAAGCTAAATAATCGTATTCCTTTTAGAAGACCCACTTCAAATCTATAATTAAGTTACTCTATCCCCGATCCACAGAGGGTCCAATGTGACTGATCCACATAGGTTTGTATGTTTTATATTCGAATAGGTTTGTAAGTTGTCGAACCACAAAGGGTAGTATGTCATCGATCAACATAGGGTTGGCAATCACTGATTCACACACGTTCATAAGTCACTGATCCCCGACAGGTATATCTATGGCTGGTCCACGTCGTTTAATGCTACTTTTGATCAACATATGGTCATTTTGATGTCGATCCACAAAGGATCGTATGGTAATTGATAGGAAGCCCTAGGATTCCTATATTCGGTTCGCTTGATATCCTATGAAACCACTCATCAAGATAGTAGTCATATTTTAACCACCATGATGTCTCACAAATAAGTATGTTTAAGTAATGTATTCTTATAATTGTTCCAACAGAAAATATGGTAAATCTATCAGACGCTCATTCTATATGTTATGGGAATTTTTTACCGAGTGACCGGTTGGATTTGTGTTCAATCCAACCTAGCCATATCTATATTTCTACAAATCCTATGTCAAGCATCTCAAAAGGAACACCTCATCATAAGTGTTCCAGTTCCATATATAGTTCATCAATTGGGAAACTATTTTCGAATATAATCACCATTAAGAGAAACTAGGATAAAAAGGGTCTGGGTATGGTCAGACCCAGTTAGACCGACCATACCCGGTTCGTAAGGGCCGTCCAGAAAAGGTTTGGCTCGAGCAAGTCAGACTGGGCTATGTCTAGACTACTATGCTGTGGGCTTGGCCTGGCCCACCCAACTAGGCAAGGACTCCCATATTGGCATGATTCGCCTCCCCGAACAGACTATGTCTATTAGGGCCCCCATTAGCAGCGCAAGGGTGGCACTACTCTACTAGACCGTGTTGCATGGATCAGTAAAAAGTAGGACCTAAAGGCACATTTTCACCCTCCTCCATATCTTGGATCCACAACCCTTCGGTGCTGCATGCCACACACTGTTAATACAGCTAGCAAAGGACCGCCGCCCATTTCTAATGTGGCGTGTTTGGGCACTTCCCTCCCCTCGCAGCTGGTGAGACCCGACCGCCTCCTCATCCTATCTATAGTGCCGCCACATAGGTGGATCATCCTCGGGCCACCGAATGAGCTTAAAAGGTCTGAATTCATTCCTTAATGTTCCTAAAGGCCACCCGGGATTCCACATAAACTACAAGGGGCTCATTTTTTTTCTTCCATGTTGCTTGGTCGCCCATGAAGAATGCAACCAAAGAAAAATTGGTAGATGTTTAGTTCCTTGTTTCTTTCTTTTTGAAACCTCCATGTTAGTGTTATAATAAGGGGAGTGTCCAAAAATTATCCAGTGATGACGAATTTATAAAAATCGTATAATAGAAATCAAGCCCTACAAGGAACTCTTTATAAGTATCTACAGATGAGGGAAGGAGATTCATCATTTTAATGTGTTCATCAGTGTTCGTCAATATCTATATCTAATCTTCAATGGAATTATAAAATCACTATTATTTAATGGAGGAAGACATCTTCATCGTTGCTTCATAGGGTCCTCTTTTTGGTTTCGAAAACCGACACCACAACATTGTTAAAATAAAGGGTATGGAACCTTCCTCCTTGTGTTTCATTACAGTTGTTCATTAATTAACTACATTGTATGTTCCATTGAAACATAGGCGAATCAAGGTAACACAACCAATGTTGTTTCATCAAATGACTCCCATCCAATCCTGATGTTAGACTACAGTCCCACCACAATGACTCAACTGTTGAATGAAAATAAAATAAAACACAGTGTTATTTTTTTTAAGTAAAAAATTTAACTTTTTCATATGACCTTTTCTGTTCAATGTTATGCTTCACCAAGTCGAAGACATGTGATGTGAATTTAATAGTTCTCCCATATTATAAATTTGAATAGCGGTTCAATAGATATAAATCATCGCTCACACGTTTAATGAATATGCCATAAAAAAACATCAAAATTATGTTACGGGCTCTCAGGGCCTTGGAATCACGTGCCTTTATTTTTTACAGACTCATAAAAATAATATATAATTGAAAAACATTATATGGAATAGTTTTGTCATTATATTCTCCCTACCTTAGGTCTTTTCATCCTTAGATGTTACAAAAAAAACTTGGAGAACATATGGGTGTACTGAGCATGTATATGAGCCTCTCACTCCAATGTGATATGCTATAGATTCTTGTGCTACCAACGATCTCTCACTAGAGAAATCAACCAACCATGACAAACCCACTCATGTTGACATTATATCTCCACCAAGATCTCTACAGACATCACCCAATCATCAATGTCCATCTCCCCCCGTCGATAACGTGTGGCGGATCAGGCACGTACCTTCTCAGCTAAGACACATGGAAAACATTATGCACCCGGTGCATTTGTTGGGGATGAGCTAGATGGTACCCCACCTTTTATACTCTGTTGAGGGTCTGGAAAGGTTTGATGAACCTTAGAGATAGCTTTCTTCCCCCAACAATACTCCACAATCCATCACAGGGTGAGTCCCATAGGTAGACATGGTCTCCCTCCTCAAACTCCAAGGGTCTCCGTCTCCAATTCATAATTATTCGGCCTTCTCTAGGAAGTCTTCATCATATCTTGGATGATACAAACATTATTAGTTATATACCATACCAAATTTGGACCCATAAGTGTTGGATCCTCTAGGTCTATCTAGTATAGAGGTGATCTGAATGGTCGCACGTACATGGTCTCAAACAGAGCCATGCTGATGGTGGAGTGGTAACTATTGTGTTATATAAATTCCAGAAGAGGAAGGTGGTACTCCAATATGTGGCCAAAATGAAGGACACAAGCATGAATCATTTCCTCGAGTGTCTGTATGGTCTACTCTCTCTGACCATCTATCTGAGGATGGAAGGCGGTGCTCAATCATAGATGAGTCTCGAATGATTCCTATATTCCCTTACACAAATGGTATTTAAAATATTATTTGAAATATTATATGATCGTTGATGGCACTCCATGAATTTGTAAAATATTTTTTTATGTAGATGTGTCCCATGCTCTCTACTGATCCCCACTCTTATATGTGTAGGTAGTGGGATGGCCTGGTGAGTTGGGAAATGATCACCTAGATAGAATAATGTCCCACAGACATATGTGGTAGCCCATTCATGAAATCTAAGGATATTCCATCCCACTTTCACAATAACACATCGTGAGGCTGAGTTAAACCTACTAGAAACTAGTTCTCGGCCTTCACTTGTTGACATTCGAGGCATCGTGAAACAAACTCTACCACTGCTTTCTTCATCATTAGTTACTAGTATTGATTGTAGAGGTCCGGGTACATCTTCATTACACCAGGAAGTAAATCAATGTAGATGCATGGAACTCCCTCAACACCTTATCACATAGAATCATGGTTACCATGGTGCGTCCAATAAAAAGGATGATGTTCTCCCCATCTTCAAAAAATCCATCTAGATCTTGTCCAAAGGATATCTAATGACATCAATACTCACATTATTCAGCCCAATCATGTGACTCCCTGACTCGCCGAAAGAGTGGGGGAGTAAATGTCATGGAGTGGAGGTAAGCATCTCTATCACTATCCATGAAGGATAACTACAACATGACTAGATTCTATATCCCCTCAAACAGAATCAACAGACCAAACATCCTGTTGAGTGCGCCTGCTACTACCTTCCCCTTCTTATGAGTGTAGACACACTCAATTTCATAATTTTGGGGGAATAATAGAAATCATCATTGTCTCTGGTTTAGGTCCATTTGTGAGAATATATACCTGAGACACTTGTGATCAATGTAGACTGTAAACCATTCAACCATCAAGTAGCTCTACCCCATCTTCCCCACAAAGTCCACTACAGATAACTCCACATCACTAGTTGTGTAGTTCCACTAATTCTGTCTCAAAAACCTTGAGCCATACGTGATCACCTCACTATCATGCATCAGGACACAACCTTGCGTGGTCAATGAATCTTCGTAGTAGAATACATACACAACACCCTCCTTTAGTATTCTCAAGATGGGGGAACTCGTTAGTCACTAATTCAGCTCAGGAAAACTTTTCATGAACCTATGAATTCACAAGAAGGGTTTCCCCTTCATCATCAAGGATGATAAGGGGATCAAAACACTGGAAAAGTAAAGTACAAATCTTTTCCAGTACATAGCTAATGCCGTGAATCATCAGACCTCTGTCACACTCCTGTGTGGTTACCAAGGAATAACTGACACTATCATTTCTGCATCCACTCCAACTCCAGAATCTAAGATAATGTACCCTAGGTTGTGGAATTATCATATCTATAACTGGAACATTGAGATATTTAATTACATATGGTTTTCTCCGAGTGTATAGAGAACTATATGCAGGTGCTTGGTGTGCTCCCCCTCCAATGCCGAGTATATCATTATGTCATCAATGAAAACCACAATGAAGTGATCAAGGTAAAGCTAGAATATCATGTTCATGAGTCCCATGAACACTTATGGGGTGTTTTTCACTCCTAAAATAATCACCAAGGACACATAATGGCCAAACCGACATCTGAAGGTTGTCTTCGGTATGTCCTTGTCTCATACCCTGAGATAATGATGGCCTACATTGAGGACTACCATTGAAATCCATCGGGATCCCTTCAGCTGGTCAAAGAGATCATCAATCACCGGGAGTTGATGCTTATTCTTCAAGGTCACCTAGTTTAGGAGCCAATAGTCATCACAAATCCTATAACTCCCATATTACTTCTTGGTAAATAAAATTGAGGCTGCCCAAGGTAAAAAATTGGGCCTTATGAACCCCTTCCTCTGCAAGTCGTGCAACTGTACGTGAAACTCAGGATGCTCTATGGGAGCAATCTGATATTCTTGAATACATATCAATGAAATCTTAGGGTACATATCGATGTTTAAGTATAACTCTCTTCACAGATGTTGCCCCAAAACATCATTAAGAAATACATCATCATACTTTTCCACCACTATAGGATAACTCGGATGCCTCACGTCAACTTCATTAAGGGTAAGCAAAGCCAAATGATGTGTGATCAACTACACCATCCTACAGGAAATACCATCATGAGATAAAATGGTTCCCTTCATGCCGATGAAGTAAAAAAATCCCATCCTCACGGACACACAACACATTGTGCCTAAAATAGCTAATCTGAGCATTTATTGGGGATAAACAGTGCAAACCTAAGATGACATCTTTAGGCATAGACGCTGCTACTCGGAGATCCCAGCTGAAGCTCTCACCTCCTAGAGTATTCTCAATCTTCTGTAATTAGTAAGTAGTAATCAAATCCTCTACCATAGGTGTATATAATTGAAGGGGTAAAGGAAATGGCTCTACAAGAATACCCATGATATAAAACAAGTTGTGGAAATTAGAGAGTGACTTCAACTAGTGTCTATATGAACTGCAGATAGGGTGGTGTAGGAACATATCACACCTAAAATCATCTAAGGTGTGCCATGTTTTAGTCCTAAGATACCTAAATCTATGATGTTCATTGTCCATATGCTTCTTGAGGATGGTGTCGACCACCTAGAGGTGGTGGCGGTAGAACATCAAATCATTACACACTGTCTGATGAACGACCTGCTCCTCTTTTTCTTTTTTCACCATACAGAACTCCGTGATTGAATCTATTCCTATGCCTCAGTGGTCCCTCAACCATTTAATTATCGTCATTGTAGCGGGTTTGGATGTCGCAAGCCATGTGACCCTGTCCACCGCACAAGTAACATAGTCTGATCCTATGCTGATATCATCTATCTTGTGATATCCTCACCTCTTAATCTACATCCTGTGGATTTCCACCATATCGTATAGGCCACATGTTCCCTTGTTTCATCCTCCTACTGCGTACTATAGATGACTTAGCCACGTGTCATTGGGTGGTGGCTCTCACTGTCGGTGCCTGCTAGTCTAGGAAGGTCTCCACCAAAGGTTCTCGCTCTAGCAGTCCAGCCTACATCAGTATGTTGAGAGACATCATCGAGGCTCATATCTCCCACTAGAGACCCTCCTCAATGGTAAATTCCTTAATGAAATAGATTCCTATCATGGTAGTGGAGTAACATGAGAGGATAGTGTATCGTGCCAAGTGCTGGGATGCTTTCTGTCTGCCCTGCTGTAAGTGTATGATCTTTTGATAACTCACAGTTCATAGAGTCACTAGATAAACTCCACCCTGAAGAGACCCTCGATTTCAAACCATATGAGGGTTTCCTCATCGTGAATCTAGAGGGTCAGGCTCTACCATCCACTTATCATTCCATGGTAGATAATAGAATATATAATCATCATCGGGTATACTTGTGTTCCAAATAGGTGGAAAACTATGGACAAAGCCTTTAGCAAGTCCTCAGCCACCTATTGATCTGTATCACCTCAAAACTACGAAGGCCTCTAACAGTGGAACTCATGCTACACGGTACGTAATCATACACCATCTGCTAGTGGGTTTGGTGGAAACTACTTCCCTACCTATAGTGGTGATACTGGTACACGACCTCAAGGTACCATCACCGTAAGAGGGAAATGCACTGAATCCTCATCCCTTGGTGGGCCATCATAGTGAACTCTCTCTAGAATCCATGATATCTATCTACATTGATGAATTATGTCAATAAAAAAACTCACTATAGTCAATTAGTTTAATATTGTTGTGCTGACTCAAAAGAGATAAAAAACAACATTTCCATAACACATGCAAAAAATTCTCTCATGTAACGAGTGGGAAATCTTGATATTATAATCCTAGTGTATTGATACTTTGGCCAACACATCGTCACTGGACTCCATGAACTGAAAAACACACTCAAAAACACTTAACACAATTTCTCCATCGATAAGATTTGAGTATTAGTTATTTGGTATAAATGAACCCTTCGATAAAATTTTTTCATGACCCATCCCCCGGGGCTCATGTTGTGACTGATTCAATCTCGAATTCCATATGCCAGAGGTTGGTGAATAGCACTGGAAGGATTATCCCTAAAACGAGATGGCATTTACTTGTTTACCTGTACACACACATACTCGGTACACAAAAAAAGTAAAACACATAGTAAAACTACTCAACTAAAGTGTAAAATGTAGATAAAGGGTCCAGTATAAGAGACCAACTGATAGAGGTACAATAAAATAGAAAATATTCTACTGAGGTCATCTGCGAAGGATCCTACCTAAAGGGTAAGTACAACTCCTCTCTGCAGCTCTCCATGTCAACAGGTCACCTCCATGCATTGTATGGTCCTGACATTCTATCCTCAGTCTAATATGCCCTCCGTCAGCACAATACAAAACAAGGTGAGGGTTAATCCAATGCATGGATGAGTATAACAATCCCCAGTAGGGACTCTAAAACCCTCAATGGTCTCACATAATACCACCAAGGGAAAACCACAATTTATAATCCCAATCAGAGAGCATAGGTAATGACACAACTCAAACAATGTATATAACGTAATGAACATGAATAATGATGATTAGTCATAAGGAGAATTCATCTTATTCCATTTAGAAGATCCACTGTCGAACAACAAAGAAGTCACTCTATCACTGATACACATAGGGTAACATGTCATTGATCAATAGAGGTTTGTATGTCGTCGTTGAACACAGGTTCATAATTTGTCGATCCACACATGGTCGTAAGTCACCGATCCACACATAGTCATAAGTAACTGATCCACAGAGGGTTATAAGTAACTATTTCATGATGTATGTCTCCATGGTTGGTCAACATTGGGTTTATCTACTACTGATCCACCAATATTCATTAAGATATAGATCCACAAAGGGTCTTATGATATGTGATAGCCAGCAACAAGATTGCTGCATTTAGTGCCCTTGAGATCCCACGAAACTGATCCTCAAGCTGCTGGTCATATTTCAACCACCATGATGTCTCACGAAAAAATGTAACTTGAAGGACCATCTTTTCATAAGGGTTTTGATGAAATAGATGGATTGTCAATCAGATGCCTAGTCGGTATGTTATTGGCATTTTTTGTACCAAGGAATGGGTTCAATTCCATTTCGACCCAACCAAGACATAATTCAAAATACTCTAAAAAACCAATGTAGTGTATCTAAAAAGGACATCCACATCCTAAGGGTTTCATCACTGAAGACAGATAATCAATCATACATCTGGTTTAAAAGATAAACCCTTTTAACGAAACTGGTCTAAAAAGGGTCCTGGTCCGGTCCAACCCAGTCTGACTAACCGGACCCTGTCCGTTTGGACAGGTATGACCAGGATGGGCTCGTCCCAGTACGGCTAGGCAGAGTTCGGTCTGCTAGCCCATGGGCTTGGCCTAACACACCCAGTTGTGTGCCCCCACTAGCTAGGTGTGGTCCGCCTCCCCAAATGAACTATGTCTTTTTGGGCTCCCCAATTTGCAGTGTCAGGGTGGCACTGCTCCGACGGACCGATCCATGTGGACAGGTCAATAGCATGACCTCCGAGGGTTGGTTTTCCCTCTACCATGTATTGAAGCAGTATCCCTCCTCCACTCCGTGACAATGTCCATCAACATGGCTGGGAAAGGCCAGGTTTCCATGTCTTCCACAGTACCTTCAGGCACTGCCGTCCCCTCGAAGCCAGGAAGACCATGTCACATCCCCGTTCGTTGTTTGGAGCCAAAACATCATCGAATCTTCCACAAGCCACCGGGGGAGATCCATGGGTCCAATTGCTATCTCAAATGCACCTATGGGACACCCAGGATGTGACCTATACTATAGGGCCCTTGCTTCTTCCTTGTCATTGTGTTTCATAGTCACCCACGAAGAATTAAACCAATGAACAATTGGAAAAGGGTCAAGGAATTTTTCAGTTCGGCATGTTCCCTATGCATTAGAGTTCTAAATAGGGGAGAGTTCAAAAATAATCAAGAGAATAAGAACTCATAAAACAATTAGAATAGGAAAAACCCCTAGTAGGGACTAATTTTAAGGCACTGTAGATGATGGAATAAGAATCTGGTTTGAAGGTGTATGACGGTGTTTGTCGATCTCTAGATTGAATTCCCAATAGCGTGGTCGAATATCCATTCTTTGATAGAAGAAGGCATCATCAGCATTTGGTCATAGGTTCCTTTCTTGGGAAACCAAAACTGACACAAATGTTTTGTATAATTAAGGGGTATGGAACCTCCCTCGTTGTGTTTCATTAATGTGGTTCATTAATGCACCACATTGTATGTTCCATTAAAACCTACGAGCATTGTGGTTATGCAACCAAATGTTTTGTCATTAAATCACTCCCACTCAATCAAAAAATTAAATTGTAGTATTTCCACCATTTCTAAGTAGTTGGAATAAAATAAAATTACTCACAGTGTTTTTTTTGTAAATCCATAATATTAACATTTTCATCCGACCTTTGTCGATCGAAGTAAAGCTTCACCTAAGCGAATCCCATAACTGTGAATTCAATAGTTCCCTCATATTTTTTATCAATGCACTTTCACAAAAGATAGAAATTTTCACTCACACGTAACTGAATGTTCTTAAAAAAAGTTCTACATTCTGTTTTGGTCTCTCTGGGACTCAAAATCACATGGCGTCAATTTTTACAGACAAGTAAAATTATAATATAATTTTTTAAAAAAATTATATGGGATTTCTAGGTCTTTATAGCATAAATAAAACACCAATGAAAATAAATTTCATATTATATTTATTTTGAATTTTGAATGATTTTTTATCTTTTATAAATAGTTTAATAAATTATTATTTTGTAAAAATATCATTACTTTAGATTTTGACAGTATTCATGACATGGACTTTTAAAAATACCATGAAAAGAAGTTAAAGTCAAAGAATATATTTTATTATAGTCATAATTGGTCACGGTAATATTGAAAATTCCTTGGTCACATTAATTATCTCAAATTATATTTATTTTAGCATTTTTAATAACATTGATTTTATATTTCAACTAGTAAAATAATTATTGTATCAGTGTTGTGTAGTTAATTAAAATACATATATAATTAAAAAAATTTAATATAAATTTTGATGATAAATATAAATTTTCTACAACACAGTATAATTCTTTTAATTGAATATTTATTTTGGAGAAAACTGTATTAAAAATTATATTGTGTTTAAAACATGAATTTTACATCTATAAATTTTTTATAAATAATATATTATTTTTAAAAAATACCATAAAAGTGGTGAAAAATATAAAAAATAAATTTATATCTAGAATCTATGTATATTTTTTTTTGATAATTTACATTTATATTATTTTGGATAACACTCTTTTTCCCCATGTGGATACATAAATGGTATTTTTGACAATGAAAATGACCTTTTATGACGTTGATTAATTTAATTATTATATATTTAATATTTATAGACTTGAATCCATAAGAGTACTTAATTTAGATACATTTATATTAATGGTTGGAAAATATTCGTCAAATAAATTTTTTCCATTGTTCAAGGTATATTTATAGTCTTTATCATTTTATTTTTAACCTAAATTTCCTAATTTACCATTTTTAGCTGTAATACAATTCTCAATGATAATATTCATATTAGGAAAAAATAAAAGGGAAATATTCAATAAATTTTTACCTTATTAATATAATCCAGTATTTTGATTAATAAAAAAAATAATTTATGGAATTTAATTTAAAATAAATCCCTTAAAACGAATTGAAAAACCGTTTTCCAGAAAAAAATATACTTTTAAAACATAAACTGATTTTATAATAAATTCATTAATAATATAATTTCAAAAAACAATATTTGTATTATTATAAATTATAATGAACTGAATACAATTTAAAACTAATCCAAAACATAATACTACATTGTAATGACTTAAAAATAAAATATATTTTTCAATGACAATTTTTATTTTCACTATTAATAATATAATAAAACATTTTAGAAGTAAAAAAACGATCCATCCAAATATATTTTCAAAATTAGTTTTTTAAATATTCTTTTTATTATGTATATATTTATATTTAAAACAATTTATCCAATAAATGGAGGGGAAAATGTTTTCTTTAAAATAAAACATTATATGCATAAAAATGTGTTTATTCTTATTATATATATATATAACATAATGTAAGATTTTTTTTAAAAAAAATAGAATGAATAGAAAACGATAGAATTTATTATAATAATCCAAAAATAGTTATTAATTTTAGTTTATAAGATAAAATTGCTATATTAGAAAAAATAATTTTTCATAAAATCTTATCATTTATTTTTAATTGGCTTTTATATTAATTAATAATTAACTATTACTAAAAATTTTAATTTCATAATTCATTTAACACATAATCATTCGCACAATTCTAATATCTATGTTATAATTATCATATTATATTGTTATTTAGTAAAACATGGTCTTTCATGTAAGACAAGCTACTAAAGGAACTCTACATTGTGTGTAACACATACCAAAATTTGTGTTGTGTGTACCAAAAGAAAATAAATGTTTTACATTTAGTTCAATAATAATATGGGGTAATTTATAATTAATTCAAAACATAGTGTAGCAAGAAATACAATACATCAATGAACGTAGAATTATTTTTTAAAAAAATCATAAAAACAAGTGAGTTATATTAAACCCCATAGAAATGAATTTTTACCTAGAAATTATTTACACTATTATTATCGAATGAGGATAAGTATTCAACATAATATCCATTAAAAAACATGTAGCAATTTAATAATTAATTCCTCTCTAAAAGATGTTATCTAGGTTAGTGATCTTGTTTTGTAGAACATAATATCTAGAATCCATAATTTCAACCGGTTTATATTCATTGGAATGATTCTGATCTAGTAGTATGAACACTTAGTTTAGTATATGTTATGGATTTGGTATATACAACCTCAAAATAGATACATGGAACATATCATTAACTTTAGAGAGTTTTTTTAAAATTACAAATTGATAAATTATCATTCATATATAATAGTTCATTTAAAAAGAATCACCTCCTTGTAAGTTGAAATAACAGTTAGAAATACAATGGTAGTAGTTTGAAATTTTAATTAATTTAAACCCACATTGTATTAATGATTACTAATACATCTTTGAAAATTTTAACGTTGGAAACATAACTGTTATACAAAGTAACTCATTGCTCAGTACCAATTTAGGAGTACATATGTGGAATGTGAAATCGTGTACGTAAAAGAAAAAAATGACAAGGAAGTTATGATGGAGAGTCTTCAATAACCTGGTCATTATAAAGTTATCCATTATCGAATTATAATTTTTTGAAGATCTAAGGGTCTATTTGATTCATCAAAAATCATGTTACTAGGTTAAAATTCCTGTTTCAAGAAACCTTTCATAAAGACAAATAATTTTTACAATAATATATAATTATAGAATTTTATACCATTTTTAAGATCAATCTCGTCCATCAATTGATCCATTATAAATTTACCCTTCATTGTTCACTCCAAAAAATATATTTTATGATTTAATGATAATATATCTAGTAGATCATAATATCCATAAATATATGACATGTTATTCTTTTAATCACTTGTTATTATATAAAATATTTCTTTAATAGGTTATCCAATACAAAAAAACATTCATATTGTTAAATAATACATTAATCTCTTAATCCTCCTCAAAAGTTAATAAAAATTCATAAATTGTAAACCTCATTGACCATTGAAATTATTAAAATAAAATAATTAAAAATAATGTAAATATATTTTAAAAATGAACCTACCATTAATCCTCTAAAAAACGTGATGTAGCTCAAATGTTTCACACAAAAATCATGTAAATACCATTATCATATATTTCCATAAAATAATGAATTGACATAAATAACCTTAGAAATATAGTAAAAACATGTACTCCTTACAAAATAAACACTTTCCTCATTCTTTAAACCAAAAAATTCTTGAATCTCAATCCATGATATATTACTCTACCAAGTCATCAATTCCACCAAAATCAATACTATCCTATTCGTTTTATCAAAATAAAACATATCATTTAATGATTATTATCCTAAAATCTGGAATAAAAAAATGGTTATCCTTACAATAGTGTTGTGTTCTATAATAAATTAAAAATATTTCCTCAATCAGATTTTATAATCACTAGTAGCATTAAACAATTTCATTCATAAAATTAACGAAAAACTATTGTGAAAAAAATTCATATATTTTTCATTATTCCATAAAACCATTAAACTAATTCTAGATAATTCATCTTAAATTCAATTATATAAACACTAAATAATTACACCACAATGTTGTTGGACTCCATATTTCCAATAATGATCCCATAATACCTTCAAAGGTCTTTTTTCTAAATATGATGCTGACATTGATCATCATCATTAGCCCTTGGATTTGGGAATTTATTAGCTTAATTCCAATATTCTGTTCACATGATTCAATAAAGTGTGGGGCTGAATTTTTTTCACCCATCAATCTGTTACAATCGTTAGTTATATATTTCACTTTAATTCAACAGTTAATTTCCCGATGTCCTTCATTATGACACTTAAACATATTTAGCAGTACCTTTTAAAAATTTTCATCAATGTTTTTTCAACACATATAGGTTAATGGAATGATCATCTTATCATCTACATTTTTTTATATTTTCCATTAAACTAAATCTTTAATTTGTTAAAAAAACATGAGATCTATAAATTTCTTTATTCTCCATTTCATCCATGATTGTATAATATTTTTTTTAATATCTACTAAATTCACTTACATTAAATGCCCTTTGTAGGTTTCTTTTTAAGCCACTTATGAATAAATAAACCTTTATATATAGGTTTAATGACAATATATATGTATAACATTCACATAATATATAATTTTTCATTATTGGAACAAACATATTCAATATTATTTTAGTTAAGCTAAAGGAACTCATTCTCCATATTCATACAAATAATATTAGGAATTTATATATTGAAAATTGTTTTCTTAAACTGCTTTAATTATATGGAGTAAATTTCATCTCACATCCTCGTATACTTGATAATATCTTACTATTTATCTAATTCACCTTCCCAGTGATAGATTTCCAAAAGGAATTTCTCATTTTATGATCCTTGCAGAACTGAGGAAATATTTTCACTAGTACTAATACATTTTTCAAAAACAAGTTGATTTGAATACCCACTGATAGAAATAGGTATCTTCATCATGAAGTATTCAACTAAATTGTAAACTCCCATTTTCTCATTTATATATCTATTATGATTCATATATTGATAATGTTTTGTGATCATTAAAAAATGAATTTTCATTCCAACTCCCCAAAAATATGTTTTTTTAAGGAAAATCATTTTATTTTTCTTATGATTCCACATTAACTATGTTACTTTGTGTTCCATATATTATCATAAAAAAAAATTATAGTGATACCAACAAAAATAATAGTAAGAAAACCACATAATCTAGTGATTTTAAATTCAATAAAAAATAATCATTGGTCTAATCATAAGTTATCCATTATTATTACCATTATTCTAGGATTTTAACCTATAAATATAATATTCCAGGTTTTTCTAACTTTGATTTTCTTAATTATAGTTTACAATGTATAACAAATCCTTTTACAAAATATCACCTCCAATGACCCTTGATTAATGTATAAAAAAAAATTCTTGGGGATTATTTCATATATTAAACTAAAAAAAGACTAAAGACCATATGATTTAAGATCATTTATAAGTATGCATCCCAAACATCTAGTCTATTTAATTATATTTTTGGTCTTCCAAAAATATTTTAGCCATTAGTATTCCATCCTAAAAAAATCATTAATATATGGGGAAAATAAACATAATGAAAGGCTGTGATAAATGATCAGTAGGGGTTAAAAAAATTGATGTCAATCATTACATAGTCAAATATCCTAAGAAGATAATCATACATTTGAAAAAGTTATCCTATATATCAAAGTTCATGATATCATATCATGGAATAAATAATATAATATGACAAATAACCAATGAACATATTACACAAGACAAAAATTTAAGATATGGAATATGGGAATACATATAAAAATTGAAAAATATTTTCATATATTTAAAGGATCATTTCCAGGACCATCATGGTGGATAAATTTGTTTAATGAACCATGTTCACTTCCTATTCATGCCATGTATTACAACACTGATTTTATGACGATTCTTATACTGTATTGCTGAACCAATATTACATCCCATTATAGTCTAATATGTCTGTTGAGATATAAATATTTATCTAATTAACTAGAAGAAGATATATGTCCCAACAATAAAATATTTAAAACCATTTATATGTGTTCCATATGATCATAAAACATATCATAACCATTAAAAATAAATGGTTTGTGTAAACATTTCATCATAACATAAATCATGTAATAGAAAAAAATTATACTAAGTAATCTGCAATAAAAATAATACATTAAGTGAAAGAATAATAATGATATCATTGGAACATATACCTAGTAAATCAAAAGTCACATATAATAACATTATCTAAGATTTAAATTTATTAGAAAATAACGCATAAAATGAATCATAAAGAAAATATGATTTCTATTTTGAGAAACAATATTGAAGTAATAAAACATTTAATAAACATAATTCATTTAAAATTACCATGAAAAAAATAATACTTGAAACCAATTTTAAAATCTTGGAAGTAATTTTTTTTTCTAAAGAAATAATTCAAAAAAATGTAAATTTTTTTAGAAATCATTGATATGAAGGAACACATATTTCTGACCAAATATATAATAAAATTACATGAAACTTATAATATAATGATTATATGGATATTAATGATAAAAAATTAAAATATTTAGTATATAATCCTTATAAAATAATATTGGTTCATAACATAACATGTGCTTCGAAGAAGATAAATTGAGAAAATAATTCCCCTTCAAAATTTGTAGACATTTGATCTCTAAACCCCATAAAAGAGAGATCGTGAAATAGATATGTAAATACCAATAGATTTATGTATAATGATTATATATTAAATTAATAATCATTATATGCTTCACATAATATAAAATTATGTGGAATATGAAATGTAACTTTTAAAAATAAAGGTTAGACATTAAATCACTTTACCTTGGGTCTGATTTTTTTAATATATATCTACACCAAATTTTCAAAGAATTATAGATATTTATTAATTTATTTTATAATAATTTAAAATTTTATTATATAATATATGATCTTATAGTATCAAATAATCACTCGTTGGTTTATAATATTTTGTTATAACCATTATTTCAGGTGTTAAATACTTCATTTTCGTATGCCTTTTTTATAATATAACTCATGGTTTTTGTGCATAGAATATTATACCATTATAAAAAAAATTATATTAAGGAAATTTATATCATATTTATTTATTATATAAATTAATATAATCATTATTTAATGGTGAGATGGAAATATTATTCTAATCACATCGTAGAGACAGTAAGTCTTACATACACAAGGGATACAATATAATTCTTTTACTGGTTAAATGTGAAGAATGTGGATGGTATATAATTACTTTTTCAGAATAAATATTACATTAAAAGTATCATATATATATATATATATATTGTATCCATCATTATACCCATCTATGTAAAAAAGTGATGAATAATATATTACACAATGGCGTGAAGACACTAAGTCGTACAAACACATGCATAGTTCGTCTGTTTATCATATGATGGATAAAATTTTGAATGTGGATATTACAAAACAAAAATAACTCATAATAATATTTTTTTACTGAATTAATTACATTAAAATGGAAACATTACTTTAATATTAAATTGAAGAATAGAAAACCATGAAAGAGTTAGTAATGACCAAGACCTCTTCTTTGGAATACATTCTTTAGATCATACCTTATGAACACTAGGGTTAGTCATTTGAGAATAAATGAATATGTAGAATATTTCAACAGAATAATATCATAAAAATTATCATTTTCTTTTCTTGTTTTAAGGATCAATATTATTTGATTACATGAGGGAGGAGGTGCCCTTTTATAATTGAGATTAGGGAACTTTTGAAATTTCAATAAATAATAATTCGTAATAAATTAAATATCGATCCATGTATATAAAAATGGAATGTTTTTGAGTATTAAATTATATAATAGCATTATCACATAATTTTTTTTACATATTTTGGTATTTTTTTACCCTAATCATTTTGATTAAGCCTTATTTAACATAATTTTATTTTAACTGCTGTAAAAAAATGATCCATATTAAAAGTTTTTAATTTATATATATGATATTTGAATTGAACAATAATTTAAAAATTATTTATATAGTAGAAGATATTATGGATAATGTTTTTTATTACGATGTTTTATGGTTTGAAATAATATAATAAAATATTATTTTGATGAAATATTGTCAGTGAAATTTTTTTAAAAATTCATTACACAGAGTTATAAAATATCAAGATAACTAGTTAAATTATAACCAAATATTTTATTATAACTTCAATAGGTCATTTTATTATTAAATTCATTAATCACATGAATAATATAATATATAATTATTTTAATATTTTTAAAAAAAATTTATTTGATAGTTCTATTAAAATAAATTAATGCATCATCATTAAGTTTTTATTTGATATAAATATTTTATTTATAAAAAAACAATTAAATGACGAATATAAATATTATATATAATATAATTTTAATAATAGTATAATATATAATTTGTGTTATGTTAAATTAAGAATTATTTAATATTTAATATATGAATGTGACATCTTATGAATTTTATTAAAAAATATTACAAGTATTAAAATCTGATCAAAGAAGTCCTAAAAGTAAAAAACAATTATATCAATAAAATAAGAGTATTATGTTTAAAATTTATTTTTATCTTTGTCCATAAAATACATTTTATCCATGATGTCATATAAAGAATATTTAAGGCACAAAATCTTATATTTTTCGACTTTTATGGATGGAATGTTTCATAATCCATTATCATGGTAAAGTACCAATTAAAATAAATTAATTTTGATCTATATGTTTTATGGGTAGAATTATTTTCATTAAAAAATACCATATGCTAGGTTCATTTTATAATCCTTAATATTTATTTCTTATAAAAAATTATCCAATTTACCTTTTACCATTGTAACAAAAAATTCGAAGGTTACTATTTAAATTGTTAAAAATAAAAGAATCCTATTGAATAAATTTATAAATTCGGAATCAATATTTGAAATGAATAATTCTCATAATTTAATTATAAATAAATCTGAAAAATGACATTTTCAAAACACATTTTCAGAGAAAATTTGTTTGAAAACATATTATGTTTTTATAATAAAATAATTTCACAAAATAATAGTTATTTTATTTGTTAATTTAAGTAATAGAATTTAAAATAAATATTTTTCCCAATTATAATTTATCATTGCAATGTATTTACGAGAAAATATATTTTCTAATAATAAGATGTATTTTTAGTATTCTTTATAAGATAAAATATTTAACAAAAACCCGTAACAATTCTCCAGAATATAATTTTTACATAAATATATAAAAATATATATTATTTTCTAATAACATTTTAAAAATTATATATTTTTATTCCTAATACATTTCAACCACTAAATGGTAGAAATATATATTTTATACATATATGGCTTCTTAAGAATAAAAATTGGGTGATTCTTATTTTTTCCCTATAAAACATATTGGATGAATTATAATACATTTAATATAATATTATACATATAAATTTATTTAATATCATTATATAATAGTGAAAATTTTATTTTATTAATATAGAATGACTTTTGTGAATATAAATACTTTTTTCTCAATAATCCTCATTTATTTCCAATTAGTTTTTTATTCATTTATAAAAAATTAATATCCCAAGAATATATTTAATTATTTTGATAATAATCATTCATTACCTCCATTAAAATGGAAATGTGATAACTATGATGTTATATTTTTTTCAGTAAAACTCAATCTTTAGTGTCCCTATACTACCGAAGGATCTCGACATTGTGTGTAACCCAGGACTAACATTTGGTTGCGTATACCAAAAGATAATATATCATTCACTTATAATATTATAATAACACTATATTTCATATAAATAATTCAAATTATGGTGTTATGTTAAACCTTATACATCAATGAATATATAATTTTTTATATAATAAATCCTAAAATCATAACATGTAACGTGTCCCTTAGAACGAAGCAACTTATATTTTAAGATCGTGGCCTATAAAGTCCAATGGTGAATTATGCATAATTCACAACACATAGGGATTCACCTAAAATATATCGATTTTATTTTCTGATTTACACAATTAAAATAGTTGAATATTTGTTTAATGTGTCCACACAACTACTCATACATGGTTTTACCTTATATGTAAATGGTGGAATACTACTCAAATAAACATATTTGTTTGTAAATAACAAATTTATGACATTATAGTGATGTACAGATAGACAATTCATGATATTGATGAAAAATTATGTATTTTTATGGGATCATCAGTGACCATAGAAGGATTCTATAGAACCTGATACCGTATTGGGAAACCCTTATTTGGTCATTTGTCATTAGGTTTAGTGAGGTAAAATGGAATGAAAATATATATGGAATTTTCAAATGATTTATTGAATGTAACACTACTTAAATAAGCAAGTCATTATGATTTGTGGACTAAGTTTTGTCCAAGGGTGATGAAATTTGTCTGTGTGTTCATGTATAATACTTGATAGAGGAAACCCAGAGAATGATGGTCAGTCAGAATCAAGGATTGATTAGAAATTTTTGTGGCCATGTGATTCCAGATACACATTTTGGATACCAGTGATGGCAGTTTAGATTTATTTTTTCCATATATTTCAGATTCATGATTATGTATAACATATTTTCATATATTTTGTTTTATGATTGTTAGAATTTGGGTTATGTGGGTATCCCAGAGACTCTTTGAAATGTCATGGATTTTAACGAGTAACATCTTGTAGAATGTGTTTGGGTAACAACTGATATGGTATATCATCTTCTTTTCATTCCATTATAAATGAAATCCTGGGTTGATACTCCATAATGTAAGGTATTACATGTAATATAATATATTGTTTTTTGAAATTGATGGATGGACCCTTAAGGTTTTGATAAAGTACCTTGATTGATAATTTATGGTATCAATGTTGATATTGGCGAGTGGGGGAAGTCATGTAACTACTTATAAAAAACATACATTAAATTTTACTAAATGGTGAGATTATTGGAATAATATAAATACATGTATAGTTCAAGGTGAAAACTATGCATTATTTTATCTTTCCATAGGTAAAGTTTCCTTTTTAATGGGTTCATCAAGGGATTTCCTGGATTGATATAGTACTTCCAGTTTGAGGTATGTGGCCCATTTTATTAATTTTTATGTGTTTAAAGTGCATGAGATTAGTTGGGAAGAGGTTGGGAGTGTTTGGAATGGTTTTTGATAAGATTGGAGGCTTTTCTAGGGGAGCACGGTTTGAGCACGAATTAGGGAAACTATGTGGATACTGGAGGAAACCATTGTGGGGGAGACAATTGGCTTCGCACGGCCTGTGCATGGTTTTCCAAACCATGTAAGGCAACTATGTGGACCCTTTCACTCAAGGCAGTATCATGTGAACGGTTTGCACACAGTTTTTTATACCGTGCGGACTAACAGGGCGACCAAATAAAAATAGGTTTGTAAAACCCGGGTTCACTCAGGATTGATTAATTCTTCTCGAAATCCTCTCCCACTCGATCCTCACTCAGGATTTTCGTTTCTCAAGGGATGGAGGAGCACTCCCACTCTATTTGGAAGGGATTCAAAGGGGTTTTAAGGATGTTTGAGGGTGGTTTCTTCCAAGTAAGTCTCACTTCTTGATTTCCTTGTGTTTTCCTCTAGATTTGCATCCCTCCCTTTCATGGTTTTCTATATCTACACTTGTTGTGTGTAAATATAGGTATGTGGTTGCCTTGATTAATGACTTTAAGGATTATGAATGTTAGGTAAGGTGATCTAGAGTGGTTTTGGTGTTGTATTCACCAGATTTGAGGTGCGATTGATTGTGGTTCGATTTCGCAGAAACCCTAAAGGTGGGTGGCTTCTTTCTCGACTCTGCATGGATAGAACACGGGTTAGTAAAAATAAAACTGTGTTGCTTAAATCTAATTTTGTTCTTAATGTGAAAAATCATATGGAAATCCCTTTGGTAATGGTTTGGGAAATTTGGTGAAGAATGGCCTGTGGTGAAATGCTCTTGATGTGATTTTAAAATGGGTTTTAAAAATGAGTTGTTTTGATAGTTGATTAGGATGAAATGAGTAAATGGTTTTAATTAAAAATGGTTGTTTTATTGAAATGGGGTATTTCATTAAAAATGGTTAAAGGGAGTTTTCAATAAATGTATGATTTATTGATGTGGATTGGCATGTAATGGAAATGGTTGATTACTTTTTGTTGTAGCCTTGATGGGTTATATTCATGGTTATGTTGGTTTGGTTGAATTTTGTGAATGTGTATGAGAAGGGACACTATAAAAAAGTGATGGATACTGGACGAGAAGAGCCACCATAAATAATAAGTGGATGATAAGTTCCACTATAATAATGGGATTCATAGTGGACGAGAAGTCCCACCATGATTAACAAGTGGATAGGAAGTTCCACCATGGTTTGTTGTGTGCATGGGTTGGATGGGAAGTTCCACCATGTTGTGTTGTGCACTTCGCTGGTGATATTTATAGATGGGGGTTTTGAGTGAAATATGAAAAAGGTATTTGGTTTGTGGAATGGTTTATTTGGATTCCTTGTGTGGAATGTGTGGCTTACAACATGACTTCTTGGCTTTCCTTGGGTTACGTGGTTAGGGTGAAATTGATTGGTAAGGGTGTGCTTGGATTATGGTAATGGATTCACTTCTGATTATTTTATACAAACTATGTTATATCAATGTTCTAATGGTTTTATCCTAGTGGTTTTTGTAGGGAAGTCATTTTGGGAAATACTACTATGTTTTAGTACTCACCCCATACTTTGGCACGTTGGTGTCTCTGTAGATGTTGTGTCCCGTGACATGGGAAAAGTTATGTAATCACCCTCGTTTACTTGGGAATCGTGATGTGTGGGTGGATCTTGGAGCATAGATCTTGGTGTGGAGCCATGGAGTGTGTCTCGGCTCATGTTGGATTTTGTTTATTAGTTTCCTCTTTGTACTATGATGTGGTATAGACATGTCTAGTTGTATTGGTTTTGGGATGTCTTGTGGAAAATTTGGATGTCCTTTTGGAATACATGCTGGGATATTTTATTGATATGCATCATATAGTGGCTGTTAATTGATGGATTGGTTGGTTTTGTCATTAGGGAAAATCATTCCTCAATTTGATCTTGAAGCCCATAGAATTTATTGCCAACATTTGGCATCATGGGAATGTCTCTTAATTCAATCTAGCCCTCACCGCCTCCTCAAGACAATGTGCTAGGGGTGGGGTATTACAAATTGATTCAGCATGTTCGATCCTTTGGATATTATTCACAGATTTGGGTTAACATTCATTGTGGTATATTCCTTGAGTTGGGATGGTAGCAAGGCATAGGAATGTCGGAACAAGGAATGTATAGCATACAAGGACGTAGCTAACCCTATAATGCAGAACTTCATGTTACTAGGGAGTTGGGTACATAAGTGTTTCAGAGAAACTTATAGGTATTGGATATCTCATTGTCGTGGGTGTAGCCAATGAGATGAACATGGATTGCATGCTAGAAATGAAATCTTTCTTGGATTCATATTACATTGGGCATAATAAATTATGGGAAAAATTGTGAAATTGTTTTTCAAATGTGTGAAATTTTAATGTTAATAAATTTGGTATTTTGAAAAGGGTTTGGTTTTAGAAATGATAAAACATGGTAAATATGGAAAGGTGGAAAGCCTTTTTGTGATAGTGTTGTGTAATGTGATTTTAAATGGGATTTTGTGATGTCCATAGATGTGAGACTCATGGTTGTTTGTTTTCAATTTATAGAAATGGCACCGGGTAGGCGTTGAAGAGACCAACCAGAAGTGGCCAATGTGAACATGGGTGCACCTGAGCCTCAGATGAATAAGCATTTAGTGCACAGTATAGTGCAAGCATTCCAAGCTGTAGAAAGTGGAAACAAAGTGGATGAACCAAGCCATATGTATCATGTGGTTCAGTTTCAAAAGCAGAATCCACCCATCATCAGGGGTGATTTAGATACAAAGAGTGTACAAGAATGGTTGAATAGAATGAACACGATTTTCAAGTTCTTGGGAATGCGAGTAATTTTAAAAGGGTAGTTTTCCATGTATAAGTTGGAAGATATTTCCCATCAGTGGTGCGAGTTGGTAGTCTAAGAGGGGATGGGCCATGGTGTGATGTGGGAAGGCTCTGAGGAATTTTTTTTAACCAAAAAATTTTACCCACATACATTCAGAATTTGGCATACGACTTATTTTTTCAGTTTGAAGTAAGATCTTATGTCTGTGAGGAAGTATGCAGTTATGTTTATGAATGTAGTGCGTTTTGCACCCGTGGTGGCGGGTAGCACGTCGCTGAAGGAAAGGATATTTGAAGCGGGGTTAAGGAAATAAATCCGTTCAAATATTGCAGTGATGTGTATAGATTATTACATAGAGATGGTGAATAGAGCCTCAGTGGCTGAGCGAGATTTGTTGGGAGCTCCGGGCAGAGGAAGCATGGTGGAACCCATGGGAAATAGTGGGAACTCTAATGTTGGGTACACGTGGAGGAGGGAAACTTATTCCCAGGGTGGGAACAATTTTGTTGCATGTGTGGTTTATTTTCTGGGTTTAATGGTAGAAATGATGCCCTCGGTTTTAAAACATCAAACTCCTCTGGGTTGAAGAGAGTGTTGAGCCATCTTGTGTAGATAATGATGTATTGTTGTGGGTGAGGTTGAGATAACCAGGAATTTCATAGTGCTTGAGATGGATGGGTATGATGTAATCCTAGGTATGTATTGGCTAGTGGCGTTTAAGGCCCACATTGATTGTAATGTGTGGACAATGGAATTTACAACTCATGATGGCATTAAACATGTTTTTATAGTAGAGACACCTGAAAGGCATGGTGCAACAGGTTTGTTAGCACCACCAATAGGCTCATTATTTTATTAGTTGGAAGTTTTGTCATTGGAATTGGTACATGGTGTTAAGAAGAGTGTTCTTCCAGTAGGGGTTGATCGGTTCATGGATGTCTTTCCAAAATAATTCTATGGGTTACCTCCTGTAAGAGAAGTGGAGTTTACGATAGATCTCCTTTCGGGGACCAGCCCGATCTCACTTCCATCATACCGGATGGCACCTACATAAATGCAGGAATTGAATGTTTAGTTTGAATATTTAGAAAACAATGGCTTTTTCTAGCCTAGCACATCCATTTGGGCAGTGATAGTGTTGTCTGTGAAAAAGGTGTATGGAACTTTGAGACTATGTGTTGATTATCGTAGACATAACCAAGTTACGATAATTAATAGATATCAAATTCCACTAATTGATGATTTGTATGACCAGTTGAGGGGAGCCCATTTGTTATCCAAGATCGACATGATGTCGGGTTATCCTCAATTTCGGTTGACGAAGGACGATATTCCTAAAAATTAGTTCAGAAGTAGATATCACCAGTATGAATATGTGGTTATTCCCTTTATTCTAACAAATTCTCTAGTGGTGTTCATAGAATTGATGAATTAGATATTTCAGAGATAACTGGATTCATTTGTGGTGGTGTTTGTAGACTATATCCCGGTGTATTCAAAGACAAGGGTGGAGCATGAGAAGCACTTGGCGACATTGTTGGGGATATTGAGAGATCAGCAGTTGTACACCCATTTTTCAAAGTGTAACATTTGGATAAAGGATGTTCATTTTTTTGTCCATATGATTTCTAAAAGAGGTGTTTTAGTGGATTCGAAAAAGATAGAAAATGTTATCTCCTAGAAACTACCAAAGAATTTTTTTCAGATACAGAGTTTCCTTGGCCTAGTAGGGTATTATCGTGATTTTGTTTGTGATGTTTCATGTTTGGCTTCTCCTATGACAGCTTTGACAAGAAATAATGTTCCATTTCAGTGAAACAAACAGTCTCAGCAATGTTTTGAAGAGCTAAAGGGTCACCTTACCTCAGCATCAATATAGGTTTTTCTATAACCAGGAAAAGTGTACGTGGTGTATTGTGATGAATCAGGATTAGGGTTGGGGTACGTTCTCATTCATGGGAATTATGTAGTTGTGTATGGCTCATGACAGTTGGGGGTGCATGAGATGAACTACCCAACTAAGGATTTCGAGTTGGCAGTAGTGGTCCATGATATGAATGTGTTGTATCATTATCTCTTCAGTGAATAATTCACGGTATATACAGATCATAAGAGCATAAAATGAATTCTCACACAAATGGATTTTATCATGAGGCAAAATTAATGGATGGAATATCTCCTTATGTATGATTTTGACTTAATTTACAAACCAGGTAAGGGAAATTCAATGGTGGATTCATTAAGTAGATAATCATATGCTCAGGTGGTAAAAAATGCATCAGACCAGTGGCAGTTGATGTTGGTTAAAGTTGGTATACGGTTGAAATGGGAGGACCAGGGCGATAGAGCGGTCTTCTATCCAATTTTTTTGATTCTTGACATGGTTGGATTTGTTAAATAGTCACATATATCTGATTCCGAGTGTGTGACCATTGGGACAAGACTCAATGTTGGGAAGACCATTGAGGGTTGGCAACTGAATGAAGATTAAGTTTTGTGTTTTCAGAATCAGATGGTTGTACCAGTTACTTTTTAAGAGGATCTTCTCAGGGATTATCATCATTTCAGGTGGTTTGTTCATCCTGTAATTCAGAAAATGTATAATTAATTGAAAGCGCAATTCAGGTGGGCTGGTATGAAAAGAAGTGTGGGTGAGTTTTTTTCGAAATGCTTGACTTATTAGCAGGTCAAGGCAGAGCATTAGAGGCCAGCAGGAATGTTGCAGTATTTACCAATCCAGTTTTGGAAGTGTGAAAAATAGTGATGAATTTTGTCATAGGTATCCCAAGAATGGTCAGAAATCACGATGTGATTTGGGTGATAGTGTATCAACTAATGAAGTCGGCCAATTTCATTCCTATTCGTGAATCTCGTATGGTAGAGAATCTGTCCAAAATCTATATTCGATAGGTGGTAATGATGCGTGATGTTCGAGTTTCAATTGTATCAAATAAGGATCTGTGGTTTACATCTCGTTTTTGGAAATACGAGAAGCATGCCCTTAGGACACAGTTGACTATGAGTTTGGTGTATCGCCCTCAGATGAGTGGTCAATATAAGGGGAAGATACAAACATTGGAAGATATGTTGCGGGCTTGTGTCATGGATTTTAGTGGCTCCTGGGAGAATAACTTGTCTTTGGTTGAGTATTCATACAATAACACTTATCAGGAATTCATACATATGGATCTGTTTGAAGAATTATATGGGTGGCCTTGTCGTTATCCACTATGTTGGGTGGAAATGGGTGAGTCCTCAACGGTTTGACCGAGCCTTGTCCAGGAGACTACGGAGAAGATCAAGTTGATCAAGAAGAGAATGTAGATGGCTCAGATTCGTCAAAAATCTTATGCGGATCATCATCGATGGTCGTTGTCATTTGAGGTGAGTGAGAATGTTTTCTTACAGATTTCTCCTAAGTTGGGACTTCATCTATTTGGAAAGATAGGAATGTTATCTACAAGGTACGTTAAACCTTTTGAGATTCATGAGTGTGTGGGTGAGGTGGATTATTGTTTGGATTTACAACCTTAGTTCAGTGTGGTGCACAATATGTTTCGTGTGTCGCAGTTGAAAAATAATGAGCTAGCTCATGACCATGTGATTTGATGGGATCATGTTGATATAGAACCAGATGTTTCGTTGGTGAATATACCATTGTGAGTTGAGGATAGGGAAGAGAAAGTCTTGAAAGGTTAAGAAATTTTTTCAGTTCGTGTTTTGTGGAAACATGGTCAGATTCAAGAAAAGAATTGGGAGTGGGAGAAATAGATGGCTGAGCAGTGGCTCAAGCTCTTTCAGAAAAGGGAAGGTTCACTACTTTCCAAGGATGGAAAGTCCAATGGTTTGGAGAATATAGTACCCTTGGTTTGAATTATGTGGAATTTTTATGCATTTTTATGTGTTTAATGTTCATGAGATTAGTTCGGAAGAGATTGTGAGAGTTTGAAATGTTTTTGGATAAGTTTTGAGGCATTCCTAGGGGATCAAAGTTTGAGCACGGTTGAAGGAAACCATGCAGATTCTCCAGAAAATTATGTAGGGGGCGACAGTAGGCTTCGCACGGCCTGCGCACGGTTTTCCAAACTGTGAAAGGAAACTGTGAATACCCTTTATCTCGAGGCAGTAGCGTGTGCACGGTTATCCCACGGTTTTCCAAATCGTGCGGACTAACCCTGAGGCCACTTAAAAATAGAGTTTTAGAATCCGAGTTCACTAGGGATTTCCGGATTTCTCTCCAAATCTTCTCCCACTCGATCCTCACTCAGTTTTTTTGGTCTTATAGGGTTGGTGGGGCTCTCCCATTGGTTTTGGAATCGATTAAAAGGGGTTTCAAGGTAGTTTGAGTGTGGTTTTTTGGGTAAGTCTTTCTTCTTGGTTTCCTAGTGATTTCCTCTAGATCTACATCCCTCTCTTTCATGGTTTTTTAGATCTACACTTTTTTTGCGTAGATATTGGGTTTTGGTTTCCTTGGATGATGATTTTAATGCTTATTAATGTTACGGAAGGGGATCTAGAGAGGTTTCAGTGGTGCGTTCACATGATTTGAGGTGCGATTGCTTGTGGGTCGATTTCGCAGGAACCCTAAAGGTAGGTGGTTTCTCTCTCAACTCCTCTTGGTTAGAACTAGGTTTGGTTACATTATATTTCTGTTGCTTAAAATGTATTTTGTTGTTGATGTGAGAAATCGTATAGAAATATCATTCGTAATGGTATGAGAATTTTGGGGAAGAAGGGTTGTTGGTGAAATGCTTTTGATACGATTTTAAAATGTGGTTTTAAAATGAGTTGTTTAGTTGGTTGATTATGATGAACTGAGTAAATGGTTTTCAACAAAAAGGGATGTTTTATTGAAATGATGTTTGGAATGGAAAATGGTTAATGGGAGTTTTCAAATAAATGTTTGATTTATTGAAGTGGATTGGAATGTAATAGAAATGGTTGGTTGCATGTTTTTGTGGCCTTGATGGGTTATATGGTCAGTTATGTTTTCCTGCTTGAATGTTGTGAATGTGGACGAGAAGGGCCACAATAAAAAGCGGATGGATAGTGGTCGAGAAGAGCCACCATCAATAGATAGTGTACGAGAAGTGCCACCATGGTTTGTTATTTGTAAGGATTGGATGAGAAGTGCCACCATGATGTGTTATATGGTCAGTTATAGATGGGGCTTAAGACTTAAATATGAAAAAGTTAATCGGTTTGTGGCAATGTTTATTTGGCTTCCTTGTGTGACAGGTGTGGCTTAAAGCGTGATTTCTTTTCTTTCCCTGGCTTACTTGGTTTGGGTGAAATGGATTGGTAAGGTTGTGTTTGGATTATGGTAATGGATACACTTGTGGTTTTTTTATATAAATTTTTTTACATAAATGTGATAACAGTTTTATCATAGTGGCGTGTGTAGGGAAGTCATTTGGGGAAATCCTACTATGTTTTAGTACTCACCCCCTACATTGGAACATTGGTGTCTTTGATGATGTTGTGTACCGTGACATGAGCAAAGGTATGGCATCACCCTCCTTTAGTGGTTCAACATGATGTCATGGTGGAGCATTGATCATGATGCATTGTGTAGAGAAATGGAGTGTGTCTTTCCTCATGTTGTGTTTTGTTTTTTAGTTTCCGCTTTGTACTCTAATGTGGTATAGACATGTCTAGTTGTATTGTTTTTGGGATGTGTTGTGGAAAAACTTGGTTGTCCTTCAGGAATACTTGCTAGGATATTTTGTTGACATGCATCATATAGTGGTTGTTAATGGATGGTTTGGTTGGTTTTTTATTTTGGTAAAATCATTCCCAAATTTGATATTTAATCCCTCTTCATTTACTGCTAGCCTTTGGCATCTTCGGATCATCGCTTAAGGAAAAGTATCCCTCACATTATCCTCAAGAAAATGAGGTAGGGGCGGGGTATTACAATTGGAAACTATGACATGGCATGTGGAATTGTCAATTGGTTAGATTGATGATACAATTTTTTTGTTGCTTGATTCATGGGATGTTGAGTTTGGATACATTAATCATGTGATAAAGGATTTCATTCTTAATATTTTTTAGACGAGATTGATGTAGCATGAAAATGATAATGTCTAGTTTAGTTTAAATCATAAAACATGAGAGTGACTTTTTGAGATCCAATGATATATGGAATTGATGAAATTATCATTGTAATGGTGGAATAGGATTATCAAAAAACTATTTGAATTTTATACTTTTTTGTATAGGAGATATTTTAATTGGAATAGTGTGTGATGACACTATCAAGATATGATGTTCATAACAGTAATCTGTTAGTTGGATGTGGATCATTCCTCCAGATGAGTGAATAAATTAAATCATGGGATTCATCATGTATTTTGAATGATGGTAGGTAGGTAAATTCATAATGTATGTAGTGAACCATTATCTATTTTATAGAATGATATAGAAAATGAATTTTATTTTGGTTATTTCTATTTTTGGAATTTCCCTGACTTAGTGAAGTGGGATAGATATTTATTTCTTGTTTGATATCTATAATGTTTTATTTAATCATGTGAACTCTTAATGTTTGGTAATGTATGAGTTGTGGGTTATATTTATATGTAATTAAATTATTAAATGTGATGATAATGATACTCATATTTTGGTGTGTTTGATGTTAGACATGGTGTAAATAACCTCATTTTTACGGTGTCATTGATGCATGAGACGGGTCGCTGGATGGTTATTTTTTTAATTTTATGATTTGATGATGAATAAATCGTATTTAATTTTGATTAATTGGAAAAATACAGTTCTGAATTCCCATATGGTACATGATTTATACCAAGAAATGGAATTGGGATTGTAATGAATTAAGTTGCATTGAATAATATAATTTTATATTAGTTTTATTGGTTCACATTGAATGGAAGGGCTCATTGAATTTTTCGGTGTGGAACTAACTATAGAATTATCCTATGATTCTGTTAATACATCAATGAGCATGTTTTGATAAATAATGGATTGATATTGAGTGCATGGGAATTTGGATGTAGTACACTGGTAATACATCAAGGTACATGTCATTAGTTTAAAGAGATATAATCATGATGAGGTCTAGTCAATCATTTATTCTATTATATTATTTGGGTATATGAAAACATTATTGGGTGCATCCTTTCTAATATGACATGTGTGTTTCAGTATTTGAGTGGGAGTTTCAGGGAATAGAAGGATTGTTAATAATATTTTTGTATGTTTAAGGCATGACTGTTATATGACATGGATACTATAATAAGAACATTTACTATATGATAACGTGTATTCACTTGAATTTTTTACATTCATTGATATTGGAACCATGTATAACATGTTATTTGAACATTTTAATGTGGTTATGATATGAAATATCAGTGGTGCGGAATTATATTAATGGAAATTGGCCACATTATCTATTTCCTATGGAGGGGTGTTTGATAGAAATTACATAGGAAATGATCTGACCCTGTACCAAAATGAATGGTTATGTGAAATCACTTTAAAACTAAATTGGTAATGTGAGATATTGACATGGTTTTCGTGATTTTATCATAATTTTTTTGGAGTGCCTCTTCAATAGTGTGTTTGGTGATTAATGATAGAATTTTTCTACAAGAATATGAATTTATTCTAGAGGGAACTTGATATGGTATATTGTATTACCAATTGGACTTCAAAAGGACAAGAAGTGTTATACTAGATAGTTTCTAAATCTTGTATCTTGGACTATTTTGGAAATTCATGGGGAATATTTGAATTCAATTTAGTGTATTGATAAAATTTTTAACATTGATTTATGGTGTAAATTGGCTTGGTTTTATCCAATAAAAATATGTGTTTGGACATTTAATAGTGGAATAAAATTTTTCATGAAATACCGTAGGTCTTTTTAATTAATCCTTGAGGCAATATGTAGCCACTAGCAAGCAATTACCGACAAACCAACTAGCTCGTGTGTCTAGCCTAGTCTCATGTCTCTTATATGCTCTACAAGATAGAAAATATGGGTGGGGGATCTATATCCATCAACCAATTATTAATATTGGGATTATCCCCCTTACACTACCTCCAGTTACAGACATTGAAGGTGGTTGTTATCCACAAATACCCCTTCATCACCCATGAATCAAGGTCTATTTTTATTCCTATTTTCATCATAGATCGAAGTTAAGTATTCTTTTACTTATCCTGATCCCATCTGTATACACTTACATTAAATTACATCATATATTGATTTGGTTTTGATTCATATTCCATAAGATCAAGCTATAATCTATTTAGATATATGTGGAAATTTTTTTCATATGCTATATTGCATCTCAATTTTCCGATGACACACTATTTCTCATTGATTAGTTGAATGTATGTCATGAGATAAATTAATTGATGGTTTAACATTAATATAAATGTATATAAATATTATACAAATTATTATTTGAAGGTATTTTTTCCCGCACTGTATTGAGGTAATTTGAGTGATCATAAGGAATGCATTTAGTGTGGGTATGGTAAGATGATGGTACCTGGAAGTTGTTTCCATGATTATGTCCTGATGTAAAATATTTATATAAAATATATATTTATATATTAATAATTAATTTGTTCTCAGTAAATATTTTTTGATTTTATGGCTTGGAATTCACTGTAAGGGGATTTATTAGGCTTGGATTTATGTTATATGATTCTTTTCAATCCTAGGAAACCATGTCGAGTATAGAATTATTTAGTAATGTAATAGGTAAGAGGTATGGATTAGTTTTTACTTGTTATATATTTTATGGTATATTATTTATGATATTTGGGATGCACTGCCACTATAATGACCCAAACATTCAATAATGGAAAATTCTCTTGATCTAATTAAATGTTTATTATGGTTATATAAAATTTTAACTTCGGTGGTTTTACATTTGTGAATATTTAAATACAGTTGTGAATTGTGACTGTCTCTAATATAGTCGTTGAATAGTGATCACATGAAAAGCATAAATATAGGGCTTTAACAAATCCAATTTACTCAGACAAATGAAGAGATGGCCTCACCTAGAAGACAAGACATATACAAAGCCCATATGTCGAAGCTCATAATGGAGGTGGAGCCCTTGGGCTTCGTTCTTGACAAATCCCAAGACGAGCTTGAATATGTTAAGCTTGAGCAAAACCGACTACGGGAGAAGTGGATGTTAATAGTGATTACCACCTGCGTGATGTTATCAAAGCCACCCCAAGAGTATATCACTATGACACACCTTACCCTATGATATTGTGCTGGTGTTATAAGGGGTTATATAATAATACCCTAGAACTATGAATATGTACATTATTTTTTAATAACGAATTTTCATTCTTTTTATTATTATTAATTTGTAAATAGTTTTTAATGCACAAAATTTATTTTTAGATAGTATTCTTCTAAGAAATATATTTTCATGAATTAAGGGTTTTTGGAATTAAATAAAATTTTAATAAAATTTTATTATTAAATTACTTTTTATTATATATAAATGTTCATATAATTTTTTTAATGCAATTGGAATTTTTATTATGGTTTGAAAGCTGTTTTTTGTCAAAACCCATGAATTTTCGATAAATGTCAGTTTTTTAAAAGTAAAAATTCAAATATTTATAAAATTATTTATTTAAAATCAATATTATTTTTGGAATCAGGACATCAATATTATCCAAGAGTTAATTTCTTATAATTTTCCGAGAAAATAAAATGTTTGGGTAAAAATTAAATACCGTTTAAATATATAATGTGCTTTATTACATCATAATGGACCAATAGTGATGTAATAAAATAATATAAGAGTTATGTTTGGCAAATATATTCCTTACCATTAAATTAATGTGATTTTTTGTTTGTTTGATTTATTTTATAACGCTTTAGTGGTCCCTCCAATACTTATAATACATTTTGTCTTTTTAAATTGTTTTTCTTGAGAGTGTGACTCACCTCCACATAAGAACCCATATTATTTTAAGAAGTTCGGACATTTTCGTTGTTAAAGATTTTTTTCCAATGCACTTTGTAAAAAACAATAGGAAAAAACAATGGGCCCGTTTGGGGTATTGAATAGTCTAATATGTGGTGACCCAAAACAAAATAATAAAGAATTCACTCTCCTTTCCAATATAAACCCACCCAAGCTCTAACATTATCTTCAGTCAAAGACTTTTTAGGTCAACAATCCCCTGAAATCCTCTCTCTATAATCCTCTCAAGGTTCCCCAAGCTTCTAATAAGCCTCTCTCAGGCCTCTTCCAAGCCTTTGGGATCACACGTCCAAATCAATGATTTATTACATTCTAATTTTTGTCCAATTTTCATGAAGTTGTTATACAATTTTGTTTTCAATTACAAAATTTGGGGGTATGATTTCGAACCTCTCCCACATGGCCCTATTTATTTTGGATGATAGGATACCCATTTCACTCTCATGAATGCGGCCTATGTATGCCTGTTACCCTGCCGAAAATCCTTGAGAGATTTATCTCTCCTCTTTTAAATCCAAGTAATTATTTTTTATTATGAATCTAAATTCCATTACCTTTATTGGGAAATGTTTATATATGACCCCCTTAGTGTAAATTTTATGTAAATTTGATAAGACACTCTTTTATCTCTCATCATCCATTTTCATGAATCCTTATTTCACGTCTTTATGATGTCGAAATTGCACCGCGTTTGTTCAAGAAAAGATAATTGTGTGGTGAATACCATTCCCATGTCACTATCAAATGTATTCACCTTAATTCACATATATAGATTTAATGGTACTTTCATGTATTTATTCCACATTAATTAATCGTGGAATAACTTATGATGTTCATTTAATCCATGTATTAAAAACTGTTTCGGACACTTATTCATGAAATGAAATGTTTAAGAAATGTGTGCCCTGATAGCGCTCTAATGCATTGGGTAAAATATAGTATCATGAAACCTCATGTGCAATGGGTGTTGACTCCTGATAATTCAAGTGAAAAAAGGTTTTAATCATTCTTCATGTGAAATTAGGGTTTACTAATTCTTCATGTGCAATGAGCCTTAGTTCGTGCTAAATCCATGTTAAGTCTTGTTTCCACATTTCGACGTTATTTTTATCAGGCTTTATCATGCCTTTATTTCCATGTTACTATTGCGCTAAATTGATATTAATATTGTCTAACATGTATTATATTCCTCAAATTATTCCATGTATATTCCATTGCTGGACATTATATCTCACCCTTTTCTTATGCATGTCCTCATGTTATCCCATGTAATGATAAGTATGAGGGAATGTAGTGGTCATGTAAAGGAATTTTTAAACTGATGTTGTGCTCTATGTTTTATATTGTTATGTAATTATTCTAATCCCCTAATTCACTAGACCCCTCAATCTTCCATGTTATATCAAGTGAAAATATTAGGTAATAAAATAGATTTAAGTGTTTAATAAAAAGAAATGTTTGTTATAGTTTGTTATGAGAGGATCAGTTTAGTTATTTTTGGGATTAGGAATAGAAAACCCCAGTGATTACTTAGATAAAAGATTAAGTTTAATAAAAAAATCCCTAATTATTGGTGAGTATTGATTAATTTGATAATCAAGGAAATAGATCCCTATCATGATACTAGCATGCAGAGGTGGCTCGGGAACAAATGTATCCTAGGGGTAAAACCAAATAACAACGATATGAGCTAGACATGAACTGGAATTGGTGCACGAAAATAATCCTTTCTGATCTCTTGGTTATGTCACTCTGGAGGGATATTCTTTGTTCAATTCATAGGCTTAGTATGAACCCTTATTAATGGAATTTAAAAAATTCCCCTAAGAATATATGTTATAAATTATATCATGAATATCATAGATTGAAGCCTATGGATTCATAATTTAGGTATAATAGTTATTTATAACTGATAAGTTTCTCCCTTGGAGTACCCATTCCGTGTTACCCTTAAAATTCCTCCTATTTCTGCTAATGGCTGGTAATATGAGGACTCAGGCTAACAACTGATGTGATGATTAATGTGATGACTGTGCTAATGAGATGCCCAATCTGATGGGAGTGGGTATCACAAAATTTTTTCAAGAATATCTCCCAGATAACTCATGTTTTGAAAATAAACATGGGTCATGATAAACGTTCAACCCCCCATAAGATTGAAAAAATATCTATCAAGTGCTTCATGAGACAAAGGCCTCCTACTTTCAATTGATCATTCGATCCCTCAATCGTCGAACAATGGTTCAACTCCATTGAAAAGATCATTCACATCCACTAATGTTAGGAACAAGTGATGGTTCCCTAGGATGCTGATTGTTTGGAGGGTGAAGCTGACCAATGGTGGACGTTGATCAAAAATTCAAATTCCGAGGAGGTGATCATGGAGTTGGAATGGAAGGATTTCCAGAAGATTATTTTTGATAAATATTTTCCGTGCACCCTCCGGTTTAAGATGGAAATGGACTTCCATGACAATAAGAAAAAAGACGATGAATCTGTTGGTGAGTAAGAAGAAAAAAACCCACATCCTGCACGATACACCTCCAGCATGGTCGTTACCCCTGAATGAAAGGTTGACTGCCGCTTTGGTGGTTGAAACGTAGCCTAAAGAAAGCGCTGGCAATCCGAGACTTTGAAAACTATAAAAAAACTTTTTGAGGTTCCCTCCTTGTCAAAATGGAGATCGGATAATCTTAGGGGTATCATAGGGATAACAGGGTAATGTGGATTTCAATTCTTGTGGTGCGATTAATAGATCCAATGGTGCTAAAATGTTCCAGCACCCCACTGGACAATGGTGCAGTAAGAATCACCCCAGAAATTTTCTAATGTGGATGAGGAATGTCTTTAGGTGTGGAAGAGAAGGTAAGATAAATGATAATTACAGACAAGAAAAACATGTGGCTGTAATAGAGGATGGAAACACTCCGTTTGAACCTCAATTTGTTGTTCATTTCTACAAATGCAATAAAACATGGAATCCTGCAAATCAGTGCCCAAATCCAATGTTTTTTGGAAGTAACCATCAATCTTCAAGGAATCAAGGGAGATATTTTTTAATCACTACTATCGAAGTGAACCCCAATGAAAAATTTGTGATAGGTATGCTAGTTATTTACTCAAGAATAGTGAATGTACTTTTTGATTCAGGTTCTGCGTATTCTTTTGTATCACAAAATTTTAGTAGAACAATCCCAACACCACCATACATCATGCAATTAAAGATGTCGGTGAGTACAAAAAATGTGGAAAATCATTGCAACCCATTAATATAACTCCCCTCGTGTCCTAATAAGTGGATTAAATTTCCCAGCATACCTTTTCATACACCCTCTAGTTGAATTTTATGCAATTCATGGCATGTATTGGCTTTCCTTATATAGAGCAAAAAAAAAATTCAATGGGAGGGATATCACACTCCATGTGAAGAATCAACCCCTGATTATATTAAAGTGAAAGGGGAAAGATGATTCTTCTTTAGCTCTATCATCTCAAGTGTTTATATTACTACCCTATGAGAACCCATATCTGGCTCAGATGATTGAGTCTACGGAGGAAACCATCCTAGAAGACATGTCCATTGTGAGGGAATCCCCTGAAGTGTTTCCCAAGGAATTGCATGGTCTTCCTCCTGAAAGAGATGTTGAATTCTCCATTGATCTAATACCTGGTGCATTACCAATATCCAAGACTCCATATAGAAGGGATGTTGTGGAGCATGAGGAGATGAAGAAAAAACTATAGGAGAATCTGGATAAAGGGTTTATATGCCCAAGTGCTTCACCACGGGTTCTACAAGTCCTATTCGTCATGAAAAAATATGGGTCAATGCACCATTGCATCGATTATTGTGGGCCTAACAAAATCATCGTAAAGAACATGTATCCTATCCCACGAATCTATGACATGTTTGATTAGCTGTGTGGAGCACAATTATACTCCAAGGGGGATTTTCAGTCAGGATATTATCAAGAAAGGGTGATGAAGAAAGATATCCCCAAGACTTCTTTTCATACAAGATATGGGCACTATGAATTCCTATTAACCCCTTTCAGACTCACTAAAGCTCCAACAATCTTCATGGCCATGATTAATAGAGTCTTTAGGGATTACCTCAACAAAATTGAATTATTTTTTATAGATGATATTCTGATATATTCCAAAACCAAAGAGGATCATGAGGAGCATCTAAGATCTTTAATAGGGACATTGGTGAAGGAAAATCTATTTGAAAAGTGCAAAAAGTGTGAATTTTGGTTGAAGGAGGTATCACTGTTGGGCCATATCATCTGAAGTAATGGGATATCCGTGGATCCCTACAAAATAGTTGAAATTGTGGGATCGTCAAGGCCAACACTGGTAATGGATATCCATAGCTTCTTGGGGTTAGGTAGATATTATCTATGATTTGTTAAAAATTTCACATGATTGTCCAACCCTATAACCAAGCTATCCTGGAAGGGAGTAAAGTTATCTTAGAGTGATGAATGCGAATAAAAATTCAAGGAGTTAAAAATGAGGCTTATCGTTGTTCATGTGATCACTTCACCCACAAGTGGAGAATGTTTTTTAGTATTATATGATGCTTCGCAGAAGGGCATGGGTTGTGTGTTGATGTAAAATGAAAAAGTCATTGCCTATGATTCATGGAAATTGAATGATAATGAGAATATTTATCCAACACATTATTTAGAGTTGACTGTGGTGATCTTTAATTTAATAATTTGGAGGAATTATCTCCTTGGTGAGAAGTGGGAAAAATATAAGGACCACAAAAGCCTAATGTATATATTCACACAGAATTAGTGGAACATGTTCCAATGAAGATGGTTAGAGCTAATCAAAGTCTCTGACCACTCAATCCATTGCCACCCTGGGAAAGAGAAAAAGGTGACAGATGCTCTAAGATGAAACAACCCGTCGATTCTATCATTGATGATAATTGAAAAGAATCCAGTCTTCTTATATTTTTAAATATGGACAAGGGAATCCGAAAAAAGGGAACATCATCAATCCTTTCACATATGATTACTCGATCGACACTTTTTGAATAGCTAAAGGATTCTAAAAATGATGATGTGTTAATTTAGAAGAGTGTGGAAGCTATTTGAAGAGGGAAATCCTCTATGTTCAACGTTAATTAATAAGGAATTGTGAGATTTGGGAAAATATTATGTGTCATATCATGTTCAGAGCTAAAGAAGGAACATTTTGGATAATGAACATAGTTCAAATTTATATATTCACCGATGAAACGCAATGATATATTAGGATATCTGAGAGTATTATTGGTGGGATAATATGAAGAAGGATATCACTGAGTATACATCTATGTTCTTGGTGTGTCAGCAAGTGAAGGTTGAGAGATATAAGTCTAAGGGGATGATGACACCATTTCCCATAATAGCAGGGAATGGGATAACCTATCCATGGATTATGTCACCAAACTTCCAAATAAATCAAAAGTCAATAATGAAATCTGGGTTTCTATGCATCATAAAACAATGTTTTCACACATTATTGAAATTTGGGTGGATTTTCCATTGGATCAACTGGAAAAAATATACATCAGGGATGTTTTAGGGCTGCATAGAGTATAACAATATTTTGTATCTGATCAAGATCCAAGACTGACCTCTATGTTTTGGAGGAGTCTTCAACATGCTCTTGAAACTGAACTAAAACTCGGTACGACTTTTCATCAACAAACTAATGGACAATCTGAGAGATCTATTATAACATTGTATGATATGTTAAGATCATGGTCAATGGAATTTAAAGGAGGATGGGATCAACATATTTCTATGGTTGAATTCTCTGACAATAACGGTTTCCACTTGAGCATCTGAATGACACCTTATGAAGCCCTATATGGGAAGAGGTGCAGAACACCAACATGTTGGTATGAAGTCAGTGAGAGTTAACTACTAGGACTAGAAATGGTCAAAGAAATGGTAGAGCATGTGAAATCCATTCCGCAGCATATCAAGGCAGCCTAGAATCGATAGAAGAGTTATGAAGATAACCATAAATGAGACCTTGAGTTTAATGATGGAGACATGGTATTTCTACGCATATCTCCAATAAAGAAGGACATGAGGTTTGTAATTAAGGTGATGTTATATCCCAGGAAAATCGGCTCCTTCGAGATTCATGATCATTTTGAGGATGTGGCCTATCAACTAGAACATCCACCTACCGAGGAAAATGTACAAGATGTCTTTAATGTATCCCTCTTAAGAAATCACATACTAGACCCATCACAAGTACTCTATTTATAGGTAGTACAACTAGAGGATGTTCGTTCTTAGGAGGATCAACTATTGGAGATCTTAGATCGTAGAGAAAATGTTTTACGAAATAAGACACTTCCCCACATCATGGTGTTATAGAGAAACCACAACTTTGAATAATTAGTGTGGGAATCAGAGGATGTGATGAAGCAGAGTTACCCACATTTTTTTCGGAGTTGGAAAAAGAAATTTCAAGGGATAAATTTCATATGGGGGGAAGATTGTAATGAACCAAACATTAATTAATGGAAATTCCACTTGATCTAATTAAATGTTTATTATTGTTTTATAAAATTTGAACATCCTTCGTTTTATGTTTTTGTATTTCAAAATACCGTTATGAATTGTGATCATTGTTATTATACCAATTGAACAACGATCACATGATTAATATAAATATGGGGCTTTAACAAATTCAATTTACGTAGACAATGGATGTGATGGCCTCATCCAGTAGACTATCCCCTTACAAATCCCATTTGTCGGAGATCATAAAATAGGTGGTTTCCTTGGACTTCGCACATTACCAAGCCCATTCTGAGCATGAACATGTTATGCTATAGCAGAACCGACTATGGGATGTGTGGCAGTTAATATAGATCACCACACGAGCGATGTTATCCGAGCCACCCCAACAGTCTATCACCATCACTCAACTAACCATTCAGTCTTATGAGAGTATTATAATGGGTTATGTAACAAGACCCTAGCCCTATGACTATGTACATTATTTTTGTATAAAGAATGTTCATTCATTTTATTATTGTTACTTTGTAAATTTTTTTTAAAGGAAAATTTTTTTAGTTAATATTCAACTATGATATCAATATTGATGAATTAATAGATTTTTTAAATTAAATAATATCTTAATAAAATATTATTATTAAATAACTATTTATTAAATATAAATGATCATAAAATTTTATGAATTCAATTTTAATTTTTCATAAGGTTTGAATGATTTTTTTTTCAAAACCCATGAATTTTCGATAAATGTCAGTTTTTATTATAAAACTAAAAATTCATATATTATAAATTTATTTAGAAAAAATGAAAAATATTTTTGGATTTAGGATGTTGAAATTATCCAACTATGATTTTTTCCTAATTTTCTAAGACAGTCGAATTTTTGGGTAAAAATTAAATACCATTTAAATAGATGATGTATTTTATGACATCATAATAACAATATAGTGATGTAATAAAATAATATAAAAATTTTGTCTGGCCAATATATGTTTTACCATTAAAATAATGTGATTTCGATTTTTTTTTATTTATTATACGAAGCTTTAGAGGACCCTCCAAGACTTATAGAACATTATGTATTTTTAAATAGTTTTCCTTGAGGGTGTGACTCACCACCACATGAGAAACACTATTATTTTAAGAAGATAGGTTATTGGCCTTAAAAAAACATTTTTTCCACTCCCAATTGAAAAGCCATGGGGAAAAGCATGCGCTCGTTTTTGGTCTTGATTAGTTTAATGTGTGGTGACCCAAACCGAAATAAAAATAATTTCCTCTACTTTCTTATATAAGCCCACCAAATCGCCCAATTATTATTCACTAAACTCCTTTTGGAGTTTGACCAACCACTTCCCTATTCTCTCTATAATCCTCCCATGGTGCCCCAAGCTCCCATTTAGCCTCTCTGAAGCCTCTCCCAAGCCTTTGGGATCACACTTCCAAGTAATTTATATCTTCATTTCACATTTTTGTCCAATTTTATTTTAATTGTTAAGCCATTTTTGTATTCAATTACAACTTTTGGGGTATAATTTTTCACGTACCCCATATGGCCCTCTTTATGTTTGGATGATGGGATACAACATTCTATCTCATTAATACCGCCCATGTGCACCCATTGCCATGTTGAAATTCCGTGAGGGAATTCTCTCTCCTATTTTAAATCGATGTAATTATTTTGTATTATGCATATAAATTTAAATATGCTTGGTGGGACTTGTATTTATATGACCCCTTTCTATCAAATTCATGTACATCTGATGATACACTCTTCTCCCTCCCATCAACCAATTTCATGAAGCCTTATGTCATGCAGTTATGCTACTAAAATTGCACTACATTTTTAAATCCAGGATCACTGTGTAGTGAATACCATACCCATGTATCTATAAATGTTATTGACATTTATGAACATATAAAAATTGAATCGTACTTTCATATATTTATTCCACATTACATAATCATGGAATAACTTATGATGTGGATTTATTCCATGTTATATGATCCATGTGGTACACTTATGCATGAAATGAAATATTTATGAAGGGTGCGCCCTGATTGTGCTTAAATGCATTGTGTAAAGTATATTATCCTAGTAAATCATGTGGAATGGGTGTAGATTCATTTTAATTCATGTGAAACAAGGTTTTACTTGTGAATCATGTGAAATTAATGTTTACTCATTCTCTATGTGCAATGAGGCTTGGATCATACTAATTCCATGTTAAGTGCTGTCGCCACATTTCCATGTTTTTGTTATCATGCTTTATCATTAATTTATGATAATGTTTCTCTTTTGCTCCACTGATAAGCCTATTGTCTAATATTTATTGAATTACTCATATTATTCCATTTTTATTCACTTACTGGGCTTTATAGCTCACCTTTTTCTTATGCATTTCATCAGGTTATCCAATGCAATGATAAGTATGTGGAAATGTACTGGTCATGTAAAGGATGTTTCCAATAATTTGTTGTGTTCTATGACTTACGTTGTTATGTAATGATCCTAATCTCTAAAGATATTAAATCTCTCAATCTTCCATGTTGTATGAAGTGAAGGTTTTATATAATAAAATAGGTTTAAGTGTGTAATAAAAAGTAGTGTTGTTATACCCACACCATGGATATAATTTACCAGTGTATGTTGGTAAATTAATGTAGATCATTAAATGTTAAATGGGTCATTATATTGGTGTTATTGAAGTGAAATAAGAATAAATTATAAGGCCACGTTATCCTTGTGAACTAACTGACTTGCCACGACTGTCGATGGTCGAGGCCATGAGTATTATTTTATCCTTAAGGAATAAAAAATATTTTTTGGGAGTTATCAGATTTACTGTGACCTAAAAGTCATATTGTAAGACTCCCTTGTTCTATCTTGAATGTAGTTTAAATTACTATAGAAAGAGAATGGACCAATGGTCCTTATATAACCCAAGTCAAAGATTAGAATACTTTTCTAGACAATGAGGCCATATATATTTATTGTTTAACTATTGATATGGAATCCATTTTATGGAATAAATGATGTCATAAGATATTAACGTGATAGGTTATGCCTAGAGGGCACCCTCATTTTTGTGATGACATCATGGTACTAATGGGTGACTTTGTGTCATTTTTATCTTAATGAGAGACTACTTTTTTAAATGAATACTGATGTGCGTTTAGTCATTACCAAACCATTCGTTACATATTACTATCATTTGATGAGAAATTCCCCTTCAGGGCCCTGAATTATAATTTTTAATGGTATAATCCCTTGGGGAGGTTTATTATGAAATGGAAAACACACAATGAGTGATTGTTGATACTATTAGCATATGAAATTTCGTAATGGGGAAATTTTTATCTCTATTGTCAATATTTCCCTGGATGTGAAATAATTGATATGAGGATCTATGATACTATCAGTGGGTCATCCATGGATATACATTCAGGTTTTTTATAGTATAAGAGGATGGATTTTCTTGGGGAATTACATTAGTCTATTATACATATAGGTTTATGTTGAGGCTATGGAAAAGTAATTTATGGGAGTTTAGTGATACTTATCTCTATACTGGTGATATATGGGTCTATTACATTGGGAGGAATAGTCATTGACATATTCTTAGAGACACCCGGATGTAGGCTAAAGAAGGAATGGTCGATCAAGATTAAGAAAATGGTGATAAAAATTGGTTATTGTTTCATAAATGAGATATCCAGGTGTATACAGTGTTCTAAGAGTAATTATTTTACCATAGAATTATGGGAAAATTATTAGTTTTTTCTCATATATGTATAGAAGAATATATTTTAATTTGAATAATGGTATATTAATATATAACAATATTTCCAATTGTGTATGGGACCTCATTGGTGGTACCAAATTATGTGTTTTATTCATAACCTCTTTGGAATTTTATAAAACATGGGTAACCTAGCTGCAATCACATGTTATATGTATATATTGGGTCGAGGACATATATTTTAGGATCTAGTTGGATCTAATGATATAAATTTATAGATTTAAATTATTTTTGGTTTGATTTATTTATTGGAGCACCCTTCAATTTTATTTTTTTTCGTCATTGTTTAGTTTTTTATCATTATATCTAATCAGAACAGATAGAGATCAGTTTTGTTTTCAACAATGTGTTCTTGTGTTTTATGTAGAATTCTTATATTAGTGGAATTTGTTATTTTTTATGAACAATATAATAGATGTTTCATTGATTGATAATTATTGGAAATTAGTAATTTTTTTCATACTATGATATAAAAAGTTTATTATTACAATGATACCATCTTCAAACCCTATATAAAAACTAATTCATTTATAATATAGTGAAAAATCCAATGATCCGATTGAAAGTGTTATTCTAGGAAACAATTAGTAGTTATAAGTGGTGGTAATACACAATGTGAAATGAATTGTACCAATTTAATTGGAGGTCACAAAATTCAATTATATAACCCCTATATGCATTGAATGGATACATGTGAAAAAAATGGACATTTTTCTGAATACCTACACATTTAATAATGATAACTTGGATATATTCATGTTTTTATATAATATGCATTGGTTAGAGTCATGGTGATAAAATTTCTATCCTTATTGTTCTATTGATTATATGTGTGATGTGCTATCTACATTGATAAATATAAAATTGATGTCATGTATGTGATATTAATGATATTTATGACATATTAGTTGCAACCAAAAGGTATGATCAAGATATCCATTATAATTAATTACATAAAAAAAATATTATTTCATTATCCAAATTACTATGTTAAAATTTGATGTATTTCATATTAAATTTATTGATTATATAAAATATATATTAATGTTTCACTCATGTATACTAATTATTCCAATTGAATATATAATACTACTACTGTATGTATCCCTTATATGATCATCCCATCAAAAAATTACATTTATATAAACCCTAAAATATACGAAAAAGATGATATTGAATAAATTAAAGGAGTTAATAATATTAATTAGAGAGTTATCGTGATATTTATAATTTTTTTAATATAATATAATTTTATATATAAAACATTTATGTATTTGACCTCCCATGGAAGATAAACAATTTTATTCTATTCATGATATGTCTTGTGTCATGTAAAAATGTAAAAATGAAACCACATGATATGATTTACATGATTAAAAGTCATGATAAATAGTATTAATGATATTATAGTATAATCTTTAAGAACATAATTTAGAAAAATATTTAAAGAAGAACATTCAAATTTTAATGACTCTAGGGATAATTCTATATATTTATAATAATAATAAAATTTTGTAAATTTTATATTATGTATTTCCCATGAAATATCATCCCTGTATGGATAAAAATAAAGATTATAGGCTATGTATAAGTTCATCCTAGGGGTAAAATCATTGAAACTTTATTATTGTGTGTTAAACAGATCATTAATCGCTTTACAACAATTGAACCTAACTGTGCACCACATTTGACATCATAGGAGAGAGACATTAGATGATTAAAAGACTATTCATAATCCATTAAATCAGTTTAAATGGAATTTGTTGTTATAATATAAAATAGAATAGGATATATAATCTAGTAGGATAATGAAAATGGATCACAAATATTAAAATGAATGAGTTATAGGTTCAAAAAATTTATTATAGTTAGATATAAATGATCATATTTCAAAATGATGATTTAATTGGACAAAAAATTACATGATTGAGTTTTCATATTCATATATTCATGGATGCTAATTCTATTTCATAGAATCATTACATTTTTTAAAAAATTATACTGAAGATCATGAAAAAATTTGTTGAATCATATGTCTCTTAAATTAGAAACACATATTGTCATAAAATGATGCATATTTGGAAAGAGAAATCGTGTCTTAATATTTTTCTTATTAAAAAAATATTTGATTTCAATATCCATAAAATGATAGTGAGTTATAAATTATATCAATAATTTATGATTTTATGATTTTCAATTAGTGAGTGTTAAATAAAATTATAAATAAAAAATTTATTTAGTGGGGAATATATGAAAATATTATTTTTGAATTTAATTATCCAATGAATTTCAAAAATTATAAATAAATTGTCTCATTGGAATGATTAAACCAATTATAAACTTGATAAATATTTTTAAGAAAAATACTATGTGTGAAATATGAATTTTAAATATTGATATTATATTGGAAGTTATAAACAGGGTCAACTAAATAGTGAAACATATGTCGAAAAAAAGTAATAAATTAGTAGAATTAATCATTGTGAGGGACATTATCGTAAAATTGAATAGAGGTAGAATCACTAGGGGTTTCCCAAGACCAATCATATTCCATACTCTGTCATGTGATACTTTATATAAATCATTTCCATTAGTAGTTTGAGATCTTATAAATCCTAACGATATCCATTCTACTTATGCTGCCACCCACGACGACCACTATATGGTGTCTTAAGCATAAATCATAAATGATTGTTTTTATTTGATTAATTTGAAAATGTTATAAAGATATATTTTTATAATGAATTAAATAATATATTAACACATATATTTATTATATTTTGTACTTCCAAAAAATAAAATTTGAATGAATGAATTTATCAATATATTAATGATTATTGAAAATAAAAATGTATTCAGGAAATCTAATTAATACATATTATTAAAATCTAAAAATAATATAGATTCGAAAATAAAATAAATTATAATATTTATTGAAATATATATTATTTTATTTTAATTGACTATTTTTAATAAGATAAATTAAAATGAAATTTTTTAAAAATTTATTCAAGGTAAAAGATAAAATTTATAAAAAATAAGATGAAAACATATTAAATTGAAAATTAATATTAAGTAATCCTAGGATTATATAAATTTTTATGAAATTAATATTCATATAAAATAATTAGGATAAATTTTTATGTTTCAATATAATGGATAAATTTATGAATTTTATAATTTAAATTTTATAAATTTAAACACTTTTTTATATATTTATTATCGAAAATATCTTATATTAAATTGTTGTGATTTTACTATAATGATTTATTTTTTTGATGAACAATATAAGATGATTTTTTTTCAAAATACCAGGAATATTATATAATCCATTTGAAAAGAGAAGGACATAAGAGCTAATAAAATAGTCCATCTTGAAATATAATTTATTGTAAATTAAATGAAATAATTTAAAAATATTATATTGTACTTCTAAACCTGTATTTAACAAATTAGAACCAAAGTGTAGTTTTATTAAAAAAAATTAACAATTAAAGATCATAATAATTATTTATATAATTATAACAAATGATTTAGATTTATATTGATTTTAAATTCACATAATTATAATTTTATTATTTATAAAAAAATAAATTTCATTTAAATTTCTGTAAAAACTATTTTAAAATACATTCATATTTATGTATAAAAAATTCATTTCCTAAAAATTGTATTTTTTTGTTAAATAGTATTTTAATTGAATTATTTTCAACCACATATAAAAAATGAATATCTTGAAATAAATTTTCATATTTGGAATTATATTTTACAAACTTACGTAAACACAGATTTTTAAGGGTAAAAATAGGTTATTGAGGTAAATAAAATTTTATCAAGGTAAATGAAAATTAATTCTATATTTTAAATAAAGTGTAAAATGGATAATATGTCCCAAAACTAATCCCTTATTTAGGTTAATGAGTGGTACCTTCACTGAGTGTAACTTAATCAATGTTGCATTCTACAATTGGTTCTTCCAATATTATAATATGACTTGTATTTAATATAATGTTGGTAATATTTACAAAAGTGTGACATCTAATAGTTGTAAATGATTTATTAACCTCCATACACATCCACAAATATATTGTGTATTTTATCAAAATAATATATTGAAAAAAGGATGAAAAAATTATTTTGTATGAAATATATGATCTATTCTCCATTTATGAAAAATCTAAGTCACATGGTGTTTCACGTAGGAGTATAGTAAAAACATCTAATAACACCTTTTTGAATTCTATTATTTCTACTATTACATTATCACGAATAAATATATTTAGAACATAAACAATTAAGATTAGTATTACTAAAATAATTAATTTTTTTGATGAAATGTTCTCTTTGTACAACCATCCTATTGATTACAAAAATGAAAACATCTCGCGTGTGTACATTCAAAGTATATCTTCTATTGATGAAGTGTTACATTTTTTACCACCACCTAACAAGGGATGTTTTATGAATATATATATTGTTTAATATTATATTTTTTAAATTATTATTATTCCATAATTATAAAAGATTATCCCCCTTTATTTCAAACCATAACATGAATAATGTAATGATTTATTGTGGATACATGTAGGTCACCACATCAATGGATGATTTATTTCATTTTTCATATCCTCTTATAATGGATATTTATTAATATTAATTTCTTCAAAATATAGGTTAACAATTATACATAAATATAATTTGTATGATTTTTAGGATAAATCATGAATTAATGACCATTATAAATTAACTCATATATATGAATTATTTTTCCAAACAAATAATGTCCAAGATTCATTTCTCACGAACTACTCCTATAATTTCGATAACATTGAAAAGGGAAAAATAGCCAATAAAAAATTATTTTCAAATAATATAAATTCATCTAATGATTATATTTTAATCGATGAATAATGCCCAAATCATCCATGATGAAAGACTTACAAAATAATAAATTTTTTGAATAACATATTACAAAAATATAAAGTAACATACTAATATATGTATAGAGTAAGATTATATAGGAATACATAATGTGGAAATAAATATTAATAGTATTACTAATAAATCTATTATTATGGTTATGTTTGTTATATAGTAGATTGTAGATCATTTCTAAATGTTTAGTGTAAATGGTAAGGAATGTTCATAAAAAATTACATTATATTAGTAATGTTTTTAAAAATAAATTTGTTATTATTATTATTATTTATATACTACAACATTTATATATTATACCATGAAAATAAGTATTGATGATATTAATTGTTATAGTTCAAATTTTTTCCTCAATAGTGGTTTTATTCAAAAGTAACAAAATTTATTCGAGTTCTAGTTACAGTTTGTTTTCTATATGGATATGAATATATCTACATTATATCCATATTTTTCATCCCGCCAAATTCATTCAATATTATGTTGAAGATCTTATATGTAGAATTTATTGATTCGCTTATATTTTTCAGTACCACATTTCTATAGTAATCTATGTTAATATTTTTATATAGTGGTTTTTAAATAATGGTATTTTAAATATTTAATCGTTTTTATATATTATTGTCCATTTAAAAATTAGTGACATGTCCTTTATTTCAATTTAATTATTCAGTAAATAGGATTCCCTGACTAAATTTATTAAAAAATCATTTTCCCATAATCTTAAAAATTATATTTGAAAATATTGTGTGGTTTCATTTAATAATAACAGTTTAATTATATAGAAAATATAAAAGGACTAATTATTTCAAAATATCATATATATATAATTTCACTAGACACATTCATCTAGTTTCCTTATGAGAAATTATCATCAAGTTTTCCAATTTTTTGAAATAAATTTATACACACTTTTCTATTAAAAATATGGTAAAGAATTGATATAAAAAATTGTATACTTTTTTATTCATCATTCACCAATTTTATTAATTCTTTTGTAATGGTATTCAAATTTTTATCAATATAATTTAATATAATTTTTTTAAAATTGGGTTATAAGATATTGATACTATCTACATACTCTCTCTGGATGACTTATTATCTTGTTTCTCCAATTATATATAGGTGTAACACCCCAGCCCTTGTTCCACTGGACAGTTCATCAATCCAGTTCTCCGCATGTCCCCAACATTGCCTCTACATAATTTAGACTCTTCTGACTAGCAGTGAGGGTATAGTAAGTAATTATGAGTTAGACAATATCCGTTATTATTAGAGAAAAACACGAACTGAAAATATAAAAACACATACTAATTTATAAGAAAAACTATACTCATGTCCCACAATAGACAAACATAAAATACAATTCTATACATAATGTAGAAAACATGTTGTTATAATGTAAGTGTCTAATGTCTAAACTAAAACCGAATATAAAGACACAGCGACTCCCCATGAATTTCCCAATCTATGATAGATTCCCCCCTCCATGATCCATCCCAAATTAGCCACTTATCCCATGGTCATTTCCCATATCCAATTTTTCAGCAATATTATATATTTGGGTACCGATCATGATTCCTATATATGTTGTGTGTATAGATTAGTAGGCCATCACAAATGATTTATAAAACAATTCTAGTCAAATTAATATTGAATTTATTTCTATAAAGAGATGACTACAATGCAATAAAAATAGTTTTTCACATTTTAATTTATTCATATCTAGCTACATTACATTTAGGGTTCCCAAGGATACCCACACCTCCATACTAATTTCATATCATATGGGATATCGATGTGTTCCAGTAGTAATATCATATCTAATACAATGTTCATGCCGAATCAAGAAGTATTCGAATGTTCATTGATGTCTCAGTACCTGATTTGGCTCATGAAAGAAATTTAATATTCTTGTTTGAGGACATAGCTCAAAGTAACATTATTTACATTATTTAATTTCTCATTTAGATGCCACATTTTCCAAGATACCAATTTCGCAATCTTAAGTAATATTCCCATGTTATGGTGAATACTCTTCAATAGAATGACAATGTTCCCATTCTCTGTACCATATATATAATTTCCATGCTTCTATGTATGCAAAAAAACTGATTGACCATGTTCGTTTTCACTTAGTCAAAAGTAAGAAGAAAATGTTACCATTATTACTTATCAAATTAAAATCACCATGCTCCCATTCATAAAAACAGAATTAATTCATCGATTAATTATACAAATCAATTCACTTACTAATTCAACAATTAGTTAAATAAATCCAATCTGTTAGTTAACACACTAATTAACTAATTGCCACAATAACATTAATTAATACCTTGATTAATTTACCATCATCACAACTCATATCTAATAAATATTTTTTTATAATTAATTATCCAATTTTAAATATCACCTTGTCATAATTATTCCAACAATTAATTATTTAAATCATAATCTCAAATCACATAACTAATTAAAAATTTATTATCAAAACATATCCAATTATATATCTCATATTTTTTATCCCAAATATTTATATGTATTACTAAACATTCCTCTTATAGCCAATATCCACAAATTAATAATCAAATAGGGTGGCCAGTTAGTCTCATAATTAATTCCCCCATTAATCATATATTTCAAAAACACCTTAATAATTATATTGGTCTATCTAATTGTCCCAATTTAAGAAAATAAATTACTAAAGGATGCTAGAAGTTATATTATTTTTTAAATTCATATCAATTATACTACTATGGTAATTGTATTTTTACCACATACCTCAATTCGTTGATATATGTTTTCTAAATATAAATCCCCATAATCGGATCATCATAACGATGTAGATATATGTTTTTGGATTTTTATCTAAAAAACATGATATAAAAATATCAAAATATAAAAAAAAATATAGATATATATCTCAAAAAATATATTTAGATCTAAATAACAATGGATAAACTCCACAAAAACATGAATAACGGATGAAGGAATGATCAGGATAAGAATTGGGATGAAATCCACATATATGGACAAGGGTAGATCATCGATTCAGGATTCAAATCGTGAACAATAGAGGCCTAAAACCCCTTGAACCCATATGGAAGGATATGAGATTTTCTAAAATACTCTTTGTGTAACCCATGGTTGAAATGGGATTATTTTGAGGGTTAACGAAACTTTTAAATGAATTTTTGGACGAATAAAAATTGTATGGTTAGATTTCCCAAGAAGGTGGGTACGGTTAGAGAAATAATGTGCAAACCGTGTACATACCCCTATCATTAAACATACTAAAATTCACTCCCAATTGCATAGGAAAACAATACATCAAACAATTGTACTCAAAACCCAAATGTACATGAAAATATTCCAAAGATAATTCCAATGATGATCGGGATATTACAATATCCCCACCATATAACATCAAAACCTCAAGATGCACTTCAATGCATTTCTAGAATTCTGAGACTAAAATAATATTCCACTAATCCAACATATCATATTTTTATCTCATGATTCTTCTTGTAGATGTCCATGTTTTTGTAACACATGAACTATCATCACGGTCTTTTCCTACAACAATTTCTCACTTTGATCTAACCCACATATTAGATGATCATCAAAAGACACATTTACATCATGGTCAACCACATCCACATCAATAACTTGGGAAGGGATGGTGTGACACTATAGAGGTTATGATACATGAAAAAAATCATCCATAAAATTTTCTCTCTCTAGAAGATCCAATTATGGTTCAGGCATGATTCTATTAACTATATGAAAGGGTCAAATTAACCGTTGTGCCAACATTCCCTTCCTCCATATCATGTGGTGACCCAACGTTGGTGGAACCTAAAAGAACACAATACCATCTATGTATTCTCCAGGGGTAATATTCATCTATCAATATATAACTTCAATATTATCTGTTCCATTTCCATACATTTCTGAATCAACTATACTGGCTTTGATGTCTATGTAATGAGCCTCGTTCCAAAAAAATATAACTCAAAAGAAACCATTTATCATAGAAGTGATCTACATTTCCTACCTTAAAGGCCCATTTATTGCAAAATATTTATTTTTTCTTTATAACAATTATTATTTTTGAACTCCAATAAATCCATTTTTTCCCAACACCCACTAATGTCTTTTACACTTTCCTGTAGCATATTCCCAAGAACCTGTATAATACATTCCAAAATCCCATTTATATGTGGGGGGGGGAGTAGTAACCAATAATACCTATGATCCAATATTTTTTAGGAGCCTTTTCAGAAGAGTTATTTGAATCATGAATCATATTATTAATATATACTCTTTGTAATTCTATGTAAATGGAAAATATACAAAATTTATATTACTCCCTAATACTCTACTGTGTATGTTTCCATATATGCCAGAAATATCCTACCTTTTTAGTCAATACACAATGAAGAAATAGAACCATTCATCCTAAGATTCTTCATAAGACCCACCAATTAATTCATGGTCACATTATCCCACTTCTATTTTAGAATAGGAAACAGTTGTAGTAAACCTCTAAGTCATTGATGTTATGCCTTCACCCGCTAACAAGTGAAAAGTCTTGTCAAAAACCATACTATCTCTTTTTTCAATAATTTCCATCAAAACTATCATCGTAGGTCATGGTTCATTTTGGATACACCTTATTGTACTTCCCACTTTAAGGCATTAAATTACCTTATGAGTTCCGTTTAACATGATCATCGGTACAACAACCTGTTTACTCGTAGAGATGATCTCACCCTCATTTAGAAATTATTTTGAAGATTTCTTCCCAACATCAAAACATAATATCAAGGATAAGAACTATGGAACTTAAAACTATCTACCGCTAGTCTATCTCAAAATTATAGAATCTACTACAACTGAAACTAGACTCATCTACTAGTGAATCTAAATAACCTCCACAAGAATTTCAGCTATTAAAGTGACCATATTCCCCTATGAAATCAAATCCTAAACTATCTAAATCTATGATTTTCTACTAAATTCATCAACTAGACTAGTTCCATTTTTAGGAATATATGTCGGTTTAACATAAAAAGACCTGAATATAATCACCTCATCTTCATTGTTAATGATTCATAACAATCATTGAAAGTGTATACATCATGTTTTTGTGATCTTTATAGACTAGAAACCTTTCACATAGAAGACAATGTCACCAACACTTATGACCATTAACCACTAATACCAAATCGAGGTCGCCTGTAGGGTAATTCTATTCATGATGCCTGAACATTAAAGACCCATAAGAAAAAAATTGATCTCCCTAAATCTGAAAAACTCCATACTTGATCCCAGAAGAATCAAAATAAAATGGATACTCATCACCTCACTCAGATAGGAATGAAAAATTGTACCTATATTAAATGATTCTTAAACTCTTGAAAATATCTGCGACAATCATTTGAAAATTCAAACATTACAACCATCTTGGTCAATCCATAATACATAGCTATCAAATGAGAAATGCCTTGGATGAATCTCCAATAATATCCTACAAATCCTAGAAATCATTGGATATCAAAAAAATTCATGGGATGCTCCCAAAACAACCACTTGCTTAACCTTGTTCAGGTCCACTAACACACCTTCTTATGAGATTATGTGACATTACAAGTGTACCTATACAATCCAAAAATAAAACATTGATATCATGAGTATAAAAAATTCTCTCTCAGTGTACTGTGGATGATGTCAAGATGGTGGGTATCATGATCATGAGTATTGGATTAAACCAATATTTCATCCACAAAAACCACCACTAACAAATCTAGATATAGATGAATGATCCAAATAATAAAATCCATAAATAGTTTTGGTGCATTCGTCAACCCAAACAACATTCCGACATACTCATAAGGGAAAAACCTATTTATAAAAGGATTCCTAAGTATTTAAAAAGATTATACTCTAAATTAATGATACCCTAGTATCAAATTGATATACGATAACAAATTATATCCCTTTAATTGGTCAAACATATCATCAATATGCAGATGCAGTTATCAGTTATTCATATTCATTTTGTTCAAAATACACTAATTGACATATAAGCATAAACTCTCATAAACTTTCTTTGTGACCAAAATTTGTGATCCACAAGTCAACATACATGGACGAATAAATCCATTATCCTCCAAATCTCCCAAAAAAGTCTTATGCTCTTGAGTCACATTTGGTGCCATTATTTGGGTTGGATTAAATATTATATCATCCCCCAGAATGACTTAAATGGTGAATTCCTCATATCACTATGGTGGTATCCCTAATAAGTCTTCCAAAAAGACATCCTATAATAGTTCCAATAATGATGGAAGGAAATATCACCAAACACCCCATTCATCCATCAAAATACATGAGACACCATCTGTGATCTCTCCCAGTTTCTGAGTAATTGGCCATTCTCAACCATCCTCAATATTATACAATCCATGATGAATATAGTGGTCATACTTATGAGATGTAAACATAACCATCCTATGATAATAGTTGATGTGGGATTAGTATGTGACATTCTAGTCCATACCGATAATTTGGTCATATCCTATCAATTTAATAAGAGATAAATCCCATAGGAATCTATATTACCCGATCTCCAGTGAACATCCCTTGTAATGACATATATCAATATATCACTCTCCTAAAGGTTGATCTATAGTTAATTCCCTACTCCGAATCTCAAATATTAGGCTTATAGAATAAATATATTTTGGGAATATATATAATGTGTGGAACATGTACCAAACAAGGAACTAGTTAATGTAGAAGCTACTATAATAAATCCTATCATAATCAATTGTCATCACTGCAACCAGCAATTGTAGTTCATTTACCATGTAATTGTGATTCCCAAATTCCTTATGATTCTATCTTACTCCATAAATTAGAACCACTCAGCTGATATGGGCACTAATACCGTAATGCACCATGTCCACTACCTCTACCACCTCAGCTAGTAGAACATCAACTACCGGCCCAATTTGGCATTGATGACCCTCTTCCCATACTCAAAATCTTCGAAATTTATCCTTAAGTACATGTATGACTCTGCCACCTTCATAAAACATGTAGATGTCCCATATCTCTTCATGATTGACACCCTACTAGAGTTCTGGAACAATGTCGATGATAGTGTCCCAGCCTACCACACTGATGACAGATCACCCCAGTAAGGCCTTGTCAAACTGATTTCCATGTCTACGTACTCTAATTTTTAACTACATTGGATACTGTTTTTATAATTTTAGATCATAATCTCAGTAGACCCATCCCTAGATCATCTAGTAACAACTAACTATCTTGAAATATAATCCTCCATCATGTTTCATTCAACCAAGAGAGTTTGATCCCACAGTTATGTTAACATTTTCTACATGATGATATTCACATTGGAAATAGTATCACATTTAATTCAATCCTAAAAACATTTCAATGTTCTGCCTCATCTCTTGAAAAAATTGGAGAAGATACTTTCAGAGATTTGTACCATCCAACATAGTCCACCACAAAAATGATACCCTACGTCATACGTAAGAACAAAAAACGTTCTCTTTTCTCATCACTGATGGAAAAAAGTTCTCCAAAAACCTCTCCAAGATGTCATTCCATAAACTATCATCACTCTCTCTAGTTTACACTAGAATTTTCCATCGACGCTAAACTGATCCTTGCTACATAAACGAAACCAACATGACCATTCTATTATTTTGAGTCTCTAAATGGCCTTGTATTTTTCAATATAATAATAAAAAAAATTCTTCTCCCTTAGGTCCACCCTCATAAGTATAATTTAGAGTGTTCTACAACTAAAACTCCAAAGTCAACTTATACATACTCTTCACAACACTATATAGGTATATTTCCATGAATTTCATGAATTAAGAAAGTATCTCTCTAAACTATTGACCTTCATCCTCTAGTGGATTGATATGTTCCTCATGTTCACTATATAGAAATTCATTCAAAGGCACGCCCCTTGGTCATCCCATCACAAAGAATCCGAGAGGAATTTTTTCAATAATGATGCACACACATCTTAGGACTCATTCCACAACCTTATAAAATTTACATAAGAATACATAATCACAACCAGTTCTATTTTCCCCTATATCTCCCCTCAGTTAAAACTGATGAGCTATTACTACACGTAACTATCCTACACTAATGATTTTTTAAACCAGGTTAAATAATATCAATGTTCCTGTTTCTCATTTAGACACCCAAATACTCTCGTATTAAACATTTTACAATCAATATATATTTATTTTAGGAGTCAATTTTACTTATATTATCACAACAAGGTAACTTATTCAAGGTCAACAACATTCCCATAATACTTTTCGCTATTCATGCCTAAAATGAATCTTCTCACAATAACTCTAAATTCGAATAATTATGAATGAAAACTAACATGTCATCCCATTCGAGGCCATAAATCCATGCTGAAAATATTATATGAAACAATAATCTCATCACACCACAATTGCATCACCCAATGTGAAATATTATTCAACTATAACAACAAACAAAAATATCAACAATCACACACTAAGTAATTGGGTTTCCCCCCATAAATCAGATTTAATTTTCTATAATAAATCTCATTACCATACACAAAATATTTTTTATCTCTCACATACCTTTCCCAAAAAAATAATACAAACAAATAAGAAAGAAAAATGGAGCACTTATACCACATTTTAGTGTCTGACCTGGGATCCACCTAACAATTCCCCAAGACGGCTCACCACATGACCTCATTCACACCTCCATACACACTAGAGGATACCGAATAGTAGGGAGGGTATGACATGTCCTTAATGGGGAGTGTATATAGTTATTAATTATAATAAATCAATATTAGAAGTAAATAGAAAATGAGACAGAATTCATAACTGAAACTATACTAAGGTCACAAGACATCAAAAAAAAAAATATAATACACTAATAAAATGGGAATACATTTTATTCCAGTATATATTTCAACATTCTAAACTACTATTGAAAATAATGACAATAGGACTCCAAAATAATGTCCTGAAAAATGTCTGGTTACCTCTTCCGTTGTCCATCCCCAATAGGCCGCCTATCCAAGGGCCTTTTACCTTATCCACCGCTACAGAAATGTAATCTACTTGGGTACTTATCAGAAAGTCTGATTATGGTGTGAGTAAAACTCAATAGGCCACCAATAATGGTTTCTAATACATATCATGTAAAAAGATAGTTCAAAAGGATCAATAAAGAATTATGTACAATGTAATAATTAATATTTTATCACATTTTCATTTATTCCAATATAACTGCATTAACTCTAGGGTTCCCAAGGATACATGTATGTCAATACACTATTCATCTCATACGAGAGCCCGATGTGTTCCCATGGTAATATAATATCGCAATTCATGATTTTTGTAAAATATCATAGTATTCAAATGTGATATGATATCTCGGAACCCCATCCCACTTATTCTGATGTTTGAATAATATCTTCTGAGGCAAATACTCAAAGTACAATTAGTTCTATAATTTAATTCCTCATTTAAAATCCATATTACCAATGTTTCCAATATTGAAAATTTATGTAACATCACCATGTCACCATTCTTACTCCTTAAAAGATTATTCATGTTCCCATTCTCTCTACTCATAGGTATAATAACCATGTTCCTATGTATAAATCACATTATAATGAACATGATCCCATTCTCTTACTAATATGTATATTGAAAATGTTACCATTTTTACCTCTCAATTTAGAACAACAATGTTCTTATTCATAAACACATAATTAATTCATCAATAAATTCTTTAAATATATTCCCTTACTAATTCAATAGTTAGTCAAATTCATCAAATCAATTAGGTAACATTACAAATAATTAAATGACACATTCCCATTAATTAACTCATTAAATAAATAACCATAATCCCAACTCATATCCCATAATTAATTTTCCAGAATATTTTATCACATTTTAAATCAAAAATATTAATAAATAATCCCACAATTAATTATCAAGATCATAATATCAAACCATATAATTAATTACAAATAAGTAATCTCATCATAGCTGATTCGAAATCTCATTTTTATTTTCCCAATTAATTATTTAAATATCAACCCATAACTATTACAAAAATATTCCCAAATTAATTATCTAATAGGGAATTCCTTTTGTCTGACAAGTAATTTCCCATTTAATCATCTATTTCAACAAACCATAGATACTTCAATTGGTATATATAATTCATCATTTTATGAATATAAATTTCTGAAGGATTCTAGTAATTCTAAAATTTTCCATATACATATCAAAACGAAGACTATGGGAATTATATTTTGACAACCTTCCTTGATTTTTTGTTAGAGGTTTTCCCAATGGAAGTCTCCAAAATTTGTGCAATACACCGATGTATATATGAGATTTATGGATCAAAATCCTTAAATTAACATATCAAAATATAAATATGTAATAAAAATAGATATAGATCTACAATCCTAGATCTAGATATCACCACATATATATAGATTCGATGAAATAGATGATAATATCCACCCAAATATCAAGATATTAAAAAGTAATGAATGGTATATGAATCAGGATGAAATCCATATAAGAAGAGAAGAACAAATATTTTATTTGAGCATTGAATCATGATAAACGGTGGCTGAATAGAATTAGAAACCCTCTATATATCTTCCAGATCATCCAAAATATGTAATGCACGAGCGTAAGTCAATATTAAGGCTCTGGGAGTTCAAATATTTTTTATAAATAAATGGAAAAAATAAAACTACATGCAGAGTTTTTCCTTGTAGGACCACATAGTTCGGGAAACTATTTGTTAACCATTCATACCTCACTATCTGGTTTCTCACGGTTACCTGGGATTAGTCACAAGGTTTTACAAACCATGCACATATTGTGTAAAACCCCTTTCTCTGTAAAAATTATTAAGACATCCCCCAATGAACCCCAACTCCAAACTACATTGAAATGTAAATAAACAAAAAGTACCTCAAAACATGCCAAAGATGACTCTATAGATTGTCAAGATCAGTGAATTTTGTAAATAATTAACACCTAAAATCATTTTTACTGCAATATTTATGTTTATTTTTTAAAAAGGAATATTGGTTACTTATTGGATAGATAATTTAATATGTGATGAATACATTAGACATATGTATGTGAAGTGTAGGTCCAGAAATTACATTTTCCCTCGTAAAAACTATATATCTTATGAGGAAATAATATTAACATATTTTTAACATTCTTAACCATTTAATAATTAATTCATTGGTGCGTTCGTAATAGTTATTATGTTTTATCTATTGAGGTGTTATTGATTGTAATATTTACATCGATGTTGTTTTTATGATATATGCATTTTTTATTATTGTTTTGGTGAAAATAAAAATTTCATGGATATGATTTTTAGAATTATTTTTTATGTATTGGCTACATTTTCAATGACAAAAAATAGAAGTATGGAATTAGACTTTCAAGAATTATGTAATATATTGTTGTTTCATATACTATTAGTCAAAATTCAATGTTATACATTGATATATTTCATAATTTTTTTATTAATTAGATAAATCCATTATTCATTATTTATTCAAAAATATTATTTATCCCATTTATATGAGTGATATATTTCATTTTATGTAACAATTAACCATTCATTTAAAACCACCATTATGTTTTGTTACATATATATAGGGACCATGAAGTGATAAAAGAATGAATTTAATTTTATAATAAATTGAAAAATGGATTCCTCCTAATGTTTATATCATTGTGTATTAAAGATGTTAGTGTATTATTAAAAACATTTTTATACCTGTTATACAAATACTTCCAAACTCTATAATCATTGTGATGTGATCTATTGAAAATTGTAAAAATTTTAGATTGTTACAATCAGAAAAGGGTTTTTGTGATCAAGTGCCTTTGAACTGTGGTGAATCAAACATAGAGACTATATCAATATTATCTAGTTGGTTCCAATGAAATTTATCCATTTGAATAGAAATTTCATAGAAATTTAATGTGGTGCATTTATATAAGAATACCTATATAAAAAAATATTCTTTTGTATATTGGATTAATATATGAAAATTATTTTTTAAATATCAAAATATAAGAGTTACAATATACATAGAAGTAAAACCTAATAAATTAATTATAATTATTACATGAAAATTAGTGTCACATGATTTAGATATCATCAATCAAATAATATAAATTTTTATGGAATTTTTATGTTATAGCCTCGTCGTGATATTTGATTTATTACCATTTTTTTTATACAATATATTGAAATATTGTAAATACAATAACCAGTTATATGAGTCTACATTATATTAATTATATAAGTTAAATAGAAATATATAATAGAAATGAATTTATGTAAACATTAATGAAATAATAATATAATGTATCATAACCAAAGATGGGTTACTCTGTTAGACTTTTTAAATTCTAATAAAATCTTTTATTCTTAATCAAATATTAATTTTTAATGTTTTTAACATATTATCAATTTTATGCACATGAGTGTGTAATGAAATATTTTTCAGATAATTGAACAATTATTTTCTGAACAAAATTATGGGAAATGTTAAAATGTCATCATGTACTATCTGAGAAAAGCAGAACATCTTTTTAAAATAAATTATATAGCTGTAATTATTTAATGTGGATTTAATAATCCTTTAAACCAAAAATTTCATCGATAAATAATGGGGTTCCAAGACCTTTATTTTCTAATTTTAGGTATATAATGAATAAAGTGTTCACTAAATAGGACTACGATTAATTAAAAGGGGATACTCAACCTATATTGACCACTATAACATTCAATTGAATAATTACAATGGTGAACCATCCAAATGACTTCCTTAAATTTTCTTCTCTACAGTGGGGAATCGCATTAAGAATTTTAATAACATAAGTTTTTAAAAACAATTCATTTACATCACATATCCCATAAAATATCGAATGATGAACACGTACTTCAAAAAATTTAGAACATATTAGGAGCGATTGGTTCGTCCCTAGAAATTGTAAAAGTTATTATCTAATGAGTGGCCATCTACAAAAATATGTTGAAACATAAAATAGAAAATAAATATTATAGGATGAGATGGAATGTTATTATAATGGTTAATTACATTTTATGGTATTCTGAGTGGTTTTGAAACATCATCTTTTAGTTATTCTCACATCCATGGATTATTATTTTTCTCATGGGTTTGAAAATTAATATAAAAAATTTATTTAAGGGTCTTTAGAAATTGGACAAACTATGTGTGAAATATTTTATCTTGGGAAATTATATTTCTAGTATAAACATTAATCTAGTTATTCTAAATGTGTTGGACCTTTTTTATGGAGGATGGAATGAATTAAATGAAATTACTCACTTATTTTTCACCATTGATAAACTCCTTATCCAGAATAGTAGAAGAATTTAACTTAATTTTTCCATTTTGATATTTATTACGTATTATAGTTGGAGTGTCCACTTCACTATTATCATCGAAATGAGTGATTATTTGTTAAAAACATGTCTTTGTAACAGAGCATTTATATTAATTATAGTTTTTTTAATTCTATAATATAATCTCCCAAGGGATTATTTCTGACTCAGTTATTGATTGTAAAAATTCACAATCAGCATTCCAATGATATTCTAAACCTAATATAATGAATGATTATTAATTTGAGAGTAATTTTCATTCAATTTGAGTATATATCATATAATTAAGTAAAAATATTTCCTCAATTTATGAGAAAAAAATTAAATTTAAATATACTATTTGTATGTGGAATGTAGAAATGACCACACTATTAAATAATTTGTTTGTGAATCCAATGATAATAGATATCATAATTGCGATTCCCTTGTGGAAAATACATAATTAATTTTTAAGTAGGTATTTATCATATAGAATTCAGGATACTATAAGAATTATGTCTATGTTTTACTGATATGACATTTTGATGATATCCCTCTATGTAAATTTCATCCTGAATATGTATTGATTCTCTCCTATCAGATTTCCTGATGGCCCCATTGATTATAATTTCGATAATAACATTCATTATAAAATAAATTCTATTTCATATAGGTTTTCTGATTGTTAATATATGTATAGTTTTTTTCTTTAATGAAAACATGGTGGATATTACAATTTTAAAGCTTGGGGTTCATATCCCAGGTGTCAACATCATGTTGGTTGACGATCATCCCTCGTTTTAGGAAATAGTACCCAATAGTGAGTAGACGTAATAATTTAAAATTATTTATCCTAACAATTAACATAATCAGTATTTATTCACTTCGTCTTATTTAGGTATCTTTAGATTCAACTATCATAATAAATTTATTCATTCTAAGAAATCATTTACATTACATGAAGTAATCTATGTTCAAAATCACTCTCCTCCAAACTCCAATTTCATTGCCGGAATCATTGAAATTTGGTTATACTTGTGGATTAAAACATCCAAAGAACATGTATTCATCATTCCTAAAAATGTTAGTGTCGGGATATAAAAAATACCGAATTAGTATAACATTTATTCAATAAAAATAATTTTGTGTGATAATTTTGGTTTTCTCAAAGTGTTCTGTAAATAGTAAATAACGGATATGATTCAATTAATATATTATTTGATTCATTATTTGATTTCCATTATAGTGAATCCAATGAATAACATGTCTAGGGTATACTCAATTATGTTGGATGATGGGTGATTTGTGAAATATATTATAAAATAATTCATATTATTTTGAATCCAATTATAATAAACTTCAATTCCAATTTTCTTCTCTTTTAATTCACCATAATCATCAAATAAATGATGAAGCCTTTAATTTTCTATTACCTAACAAAATTCAGTATTTAGCTAATATTTAGAGAAAATTGTACATAGGGTCAAGAATATATAGTCTGGTGAAAATTACAATGATAGGGTATTAAACTCAACCAAGATAGTTCTTACATCCACAGAAATAATACTTTTTGAAAGAAATAATTATTCACCCAAATTACATTTGATAAGAAATTGTGATTTTTGTAGACAAAATGGAAGTCAAAAAATCTAGAATAGATATATATAATAATTTAAATATATATAAAAAACTCTATAATAAATAGACCGGTGGTTTGAATGAAAATCATAAAATGAAATAATATAATGTGAGAATTATAATGATGGAATATATAGTTTCCCCTTTTATAATAAAAATATACGCTTGTTATTTGTCAAAATTGAATTAATATTCTAGTAAACAAAATAAGAAACTTTTAGATAGTGAAAAGAAATTGAATATCAAATAATGAAAATTATAATATTATAATATTATATTATAATATTATAAGTGCAAATGACATGTATTAAAAAATATTATAATAAATTATCATTCTAGAATGTTATCATAATGAAACAAAACATATATAATCTTTTATTTTTTGAAAAATTGAATCTTTATTAAAATAATCATTCATTACAAATGTATAAATAAGTAAAAATAATTATTTAAAATTGATTTTAATCTAAAATTCATACAAAAATGACTGGATAAAAGTATTTTGAAATAATGAAATTCATATAGTAAATGAATGAATGAAAATGAAAAGAATATACATGATGAAAATTACATCGCATGTATAAGTTCAAATTTAGAGAATGCATTTTTTATTATGGAGGGAGATAATGTCACATCTAATGTTTTATATAGGTAATTATTCTCTAAAATATTTTATTAATTTTATTATTATGCTTACCATGTAGTAGGGACAGAATATTATTTTTTCAAAAAAAACATTAAAATTTATATATAAATATATTTCAAAAGATATTTACTAGTATTGTACTACAATATAATTAAATGAATAATTTAATTGAAATTTAATAATGTAGCAGATCGTGGTTGTCAAAAAATTTCATAGGAAACCACAACTAAATTTAATTAAGAAAATTAGGAAAATGAATAATTTATTTTTTAAATTATATGTAAATAAAATCGATTAAAAACTTAATAATTAATGAAATATAAATATATTTATTTGTACTGTGAAAGTTAATTTTCATATTATTGTAAGAAAAACACAATGATTGAATAGTACAATTCCTATTATGAGTGGGGATATAAATGTAAACTAATATTTTCAATTAATTAAATATGTAAATTGAAATTTTATAATAATATAATTCTTTCCCAAAAGAATGTATCTTTAATAATAAATAAAATTAAAATTTATTAAGGTGTGTTTTAACATATTTAATAATAAATTATTATAAATATTTTATTTTATCAATTTTAATATACTAATATTGAAATTTAATTTGAAAAAATTAATGTAATATTTGGAATTTGAATATAAAAATTTACATTGTATGAATTTTTGGAATTTTTAAAAGAATGGTTTTTATGTGAAAATTAATAAAAATATTTTTTATTATTTAATGTTTTTAAAATAATTATGAGAAAAAATGTTCTATTTATTATAAAATAATTTCCCTAGATTATAATGTTATAAATGATAAATTTATTTAATTTACAAATATTTTAGACAATTTTCGAAACATAAAATAATATTCAAAAGCATATGATAAATTTTACATTCAATTTTTGAATTAATTGTGTAGATTAAATTATTATCACATTTCCATTTTTTTCTACATTTAATTAACTGAATATATGAAATATATAACATTAATTTTATGCTACTAATAGTCCAATAAATAGTAATGACCTCATCACTAGTTGGTTAGAGTTGGATCCTTACATTATTACATAAGAATATGATTCAAGAATTTTCATACCAAATGACCAAATAGTTTGGTATTATTGGAAAACTAGTCACACAATTTAAATTTAATAAAATACTAAAACATAGAAAAGTATATTCATTGTGTATTCCATTATTCACCATTTGTATACACCTATATATTAGTTATAACATAATTATCAAAATCCAAGGGAAAAAGAATCATATGAACTGGGTGATCTCAAATTCATATTAACAGTAACCATACAATTGAATATATGATAAAATATGGAATATAAAATCTAGAATATCTGATAACTGAAAAAAATTCTATTTTTATTATCACAAGATCTAGAAAACATATCCATGTATATTCTAAATAATAATATTATCACATAGAATAATAATAAAGATGAAATGCATAATTTTGGAGATCTACACTATATAGATATATCCTCATGCTAGTTACTATAAATATATATTCTCATGAAAGATCATGAATGTGGGTAGAAACCCTTTTGACTCAAATCAAGATATATCCTCCTAAAATTTTAAATATTGTTTTAAAATCCCATGCGAATTTTTTCCCCAACTGATTTCATCTGAAGAAACCTATTGATGAATTTACTGTCGATAGTGGGACCTTATCGAAACATATTATTTTGAATTCATTCCTCTTATGAATGAGGTGAAACATAATAAATATAAATATTCATTTTGAAAACATGCATACAAAATGTGAATACATTAACTATAAACTATTAATAGTACCCGAATAGTACATCAATAGTCATAATGAATCAAAAACCATTCAATGATATATATAAAATGATATACCAATATTTGATCCTTGATTAATAATAATATTAAACAATGTATGTTTACAAAGATGAAAATAATTTAAATGATTACTTTGATGAATTCCAGATAAAAATAATATTTAATCATTCCAAGTCGTCCAATACCACATAGAAACATTTGAATTATATTCCACAAGATATATTAACATTTATGAAACTTATGATGTCATGTGAAAATTTGACTAATGATATACATGTCTAAAGAGAAGAATATACAACACATGAAAAAAACAAGTGGTGAATATGGCCTATATCTCACAGAAGTAAATGTGGGATGAGAAACCCCTTACCATGTTCATTATTTTTTGTGAACATTATTAAACATCCTGAAGAATTATTCTCGTCATTTTTTTAACTTATGTTAGAAAAAGTATCATAATTTTAATGTCATAAATAATTTTTTTAATATCTCATTACTTATTTGATATCAAAATTCCATTATTTTCACAATAGTAGGTGTTAATTGCATAGTATTTCGAGTATGTTTTGACTTATTACATGTGTTCCATATTAGTAAGATATTGATTTAATCGTATCGAAAATTTAATATCTTATATATATGTAAAATATATTTACAATTAATTAATTTATAATAATTCATAATAAATAGAGATAAAAAATGAAATACATCGTTCATTGAGAGGGTATGCCATACATACACATGACCACTACTTCCATTTATTTGTCATATTAAAAATATTAAATGTAAATTATATATATGGGTATTATAATTATATTATTAAATTTATTTAATATATGTCACATACTTATATTTAAAACCATACCCAATTCATTCCATCTGTAGTGTGAACAAATCACATCACATTAATGAGGTAGTAGTCCACACATCCAAAAATGATGTTAACGTATTTCAAAAATTGTAGTGCATAAAGGTATGTGTTATATAATAATTATATATGAATAAATTAATTAATTAAACTATATATATATAATTTAAAGTAAAATTCCATCATTATTACAACATTAAATGGTTGTAAATGGAATAATAAATGAAATCAGTTAACAAAGAGGTAGTGTGATGTTCACATGAATGATTATTACATATCACATTTGATGGATGTTTGTGTGGGATTTGGTATAACAAATAATATAACAATATATAAACATATTTTGGATATATTGAATATTAAATAAAAATGTAATAAAGATTTTTTGTTATTTTATGGAATAAAACAAATTGTTTATGTCTGAACTTCACATTTGTTTGGGTATCTCATTTTGATTTTCAAAAACGACATCATTGGTAGGATATAAAGTCAAATGATGGCTCATAAAATTAATTTAGTAAATTTTTTAGTAGGAATAGGTATTTATAGTTATATCTGTAAGGATCCATTTGGTGTTACAAAGTTACGGATGATGTTATCATTTGTAATAATGGTTTGGGGAACATTTGGATGGTCTCGAAATATAAAATTAATTTTAATTAAATTCCAATTAATAATGGTTCCAAAATATTTTTTTAGAATATTATATTAATATTGGTCCATTATTCCCAAATATTAATATTTATACATGTTGAGGTGATATTCATAAAATTGTCTGTTGGCACTAACCTATGTTAAAACATTTACCTCTTACCATAAAAATATCAATTTTTAGAATTTTAGTGTGAATATAGTTAGTCTAAGATTCCAAACAAATAATAATTGTGTCTTGGATGAAAAGAATTACCTTATACCAAAACTTAAGAATAATTTCAATTATTTATTAATTTCATATAATTTAAAAAAAACATTCATTTTGAAATTGCATTAATGTTAATACTTACACTAATCATTTAATGACCATTAAGAAAATTTGAATACATAATATAACATTCAACCAATACCCTATATGAAACCATAATATGTAAATGTTTTCAATAAAAAAACATGTCTGACTTTAATTATGTTAAATTATATTTTTTTCATATTGTTAATACCATTAATTTTATATTTCCATTAATTAAACAATTACATAATCATCACTATAAAATCGTTTATATTAATTATTTATTTCCAAAATTTTAAATTAAATTATCATGATTTTGGAAAAACATTATATGCCAAAACACAATTTATATTGAAATACAAATTTAGGATAATACTATATATCAAATGATATAAATATTAAAAGATGGTTATGACATATTTGACATTCCATTGAATAAAATATTATAACGGTTGTATTCTCTTCCAAATAAGCATAAATGGACACATAACCAACCATTTAATAATCATATATAAATAATTCTCATCAAATAAAATTTTGGAAATTGTTATGATCGTTTTATAAAATTTATAATATTATTTTTACTTTTATTTAAATGATTTACCCTTAACCGTGGAAAAATATATTATTAAAGTTTATATTCATATTTTCGAAAAATAAAATGAGCCTATAAAAAAACTTGGACATTATAGTTCCTTATATTGAATCCAATTGTAAAATTTTAAAAATCATAATTATCTAAAATTAATTTAAAATTAATCAATTTAACATAACAAGAATACAAGGTTTTAAAGTGAAAATATTCAACGAATTGAATTTTTTTCCAATTTCAAATTCAAATTGACTCATTTTACCTAAATCAGCTTAAATTATATAAAATTAAATTAATTATAATTTTTAAATAGTTAAAATAAAATTTAACAGTGGAAAATATTTATAATATAAATTATTTTTCTATTATAATTTATCGTTTTACCAATATTCATCTAGACAAGAAACATATCAGGAAATTACCAAAATTTTACTAAAAATTTATTTTTTAATAAATATTTAAAATAATATTATTATTTTGTCATTTAGTGTTTATAAATAGGAATGGATTTAGTTTTAAAATACTTGTTCTACTAATATGCATCAATAATGCATTTATAAAAATATAACATTAAATAAATTAAAATGTATCAATTTATTTATCATTTATATAAAAACATTATATGAATTTCAATAATTATATAATACATATAAAATATAAATATTATAACTATATTAATAAAATCTATTCCCACTAACGTAATGACTATGTTATAATAGTTTTCTTAAAATAGCGATAATTAATTAAATAACATTGTTCGTTTAATCATGGTGTTCTGTGAAGCATATGATAATGAGTATTTTAAATTTCCAAGAGAAATACTATTAAATTATTATGTGTTACATTTTGCCGTTATTCAATACATTTGGTAATTTCAATTGTAAATTTTAGTTTTAATATCAGTTGTGGATACATTAAAATTCTAATCTGGGATACCCTCATCAAAAATAGGGTTAATAAAACATCCTCTTAATGAGAGGGACATGGACATGGTAAGGTCACATAAAAATTAGGATTTAAAATGGGTTATAATTAGTAAAAGATTAAACCATTGACATAAAATATAAATATAACTAGACTATTCATATAGACAGTGATAAATAAAATGTTCATTAGAATTGTAACAATAAAAATGACATAAATTTTACATTGGTTAAATATCCATTAATTTCAAATAAATAATAGAAAAAATTAGTTTTTTTGCTCCAAAATTATTTTGGTAATTTGGAGGGATTATTTTCAATCTAGATAAAGAACTAATGAAATCCATAATTATTAATTTGTATGCCATAATGTCATCCTTCTATTGTTATTCGATCTATTTTAACTTCATTTCATCCACCTAGAGAAGGATATTTATGATTATTGTTTTTTTTCCTGGAGCACATTTGAGGAATTATATGACACATAAGTATTTATTTCATCCTCTAAATGTTTACCAAAAATAGAAAAAAATGAATCCAATAATTTAGACATTAACATCAAACAATAACATCCAATGATATACTCCATAAATTATATAAGAATTATCCTTAAGACTCATTCAAAATACTACTTCTGAAATTCCATGTCTAAAAATATATTTAAAATATCCCTAAGTTAAGAAAATTTGATTCCACAAATAAGATAATATAACTCATAATATTGAAATTCAAATATAAGATTTCCATTGTCCTAAATCTTTAATGAAAACATACATTCTTCACAATCCTTAAAAAAGATGTACTATCGTATAATTTTTATATATTTCTTAATTATTGTAATTAGAGTATCATTGATCAAATAATTTTACAATATAAATGTTTCATATATGAACACAAATAAGTTAATTATTTCATATTTATTATAGTTATAGCATAATCATGACCATATTTCTATTCGTTCTTATGTTATATATTTTTATGATACATGGGATTTTAATTTTCATATTACCCCTATTAAATACAATTTAAACACTAAATATGAGTCTTTATATTCTTTCATTTTCATTTTTTTCATGCTGAAACTATTATCCACACCTATAACTATCCCAATCTATTCAAGCACTTACCATGGTTATTATTTATAAAACTATCATAGGTGGGATAATCAATCATTCCATTCTTCTATTTATTCACTATTTTTATTATCATCCTATTCTTATCGTGCTTCCCATTGAGTTCCTAAAACAATGATAATTATTTCTCTGTCATTATATTATATGAGACTATATCCTCATTTTATGAGAATGCTTGGGAGACTATTTCCCTTCGGGTGAATAGATTTTACCCATTAAGGAAATGAACAATATTACTCCTTGGGTAATGTATGACATAGTAAACATGCCATGATAATGTTTTAAAGTTGTACTCATACATTACAACATTATCATACTCTTTTTCCCTCAAAATCAAAATTCTTATATCAATATATGGTCGATGTTCATGATGATATTATATTTCATATAAATAATACATGAAATTACTATATTCCATGTTCACAATTATGATATCAGACATTGGTTTTTGAATCAATAACCTTTATTGATCATTATATATCAAGAGAAGATTGAAAAACCTGACGACCTTCTCTATTTCTTTATTTCCCAAATCTTGAAATATATTTCCAAATAAGATATACTTTTATAATTTAAAAATCAATTTTTTGCACAATATAATTATGTAAGTTGTTGTCTCATAGAGATGTCTTACATTTTTCTTCCACATTGTGGATCATACTACTCAATACAGGTGATGTTATTTTTGATAAAGTGATTTATTTGTCCCATTTTAGTTGTATGATTATGGGCACCAGTTGTAGATTCATCTCCTTTAACATTATTATTCATTGTAGGAAAATTACAACATTGATAACTTGAATTGATATAGTTTCCATTATTTCTATAAGATGTTTGTTCTAAAAAATTAAATAGACTAGATTTTATCATAACACTATGAAAATTAATACATCATCATAGAATAACTAAATTTCATAAAAAAAATGAAAATTTATGTATAATATATAAATAATGCATAATCTATGTTTATTTGGATTTGTTTCCAAAATAAATAATGGGTTTTAGTTACCAGACCTATGATTTCATAAATCATGCTCCCATGGATTCTCCTAATATTTCATTGATATGTACTATAACAACCCATCCATAGTAACCAGTAGCTGGTTCCATACATTATTATATTCTAATTATATACCAGAATTCTTATAAAGAAGTAAAGACTATTGTATTAATATTGATAAACTAGATACATATTATATGTACTAATTACATTTTAAATTTAAAAAATAAAAAATATTTTTTTCATGTCTTACATTATTCCCCCTTCATGTAACCCAAAATATAAATCATATCATAGTAATCAGAATACTATGAAAAATGAAACATATAGAATCGATGAGATCAAATTCTCAGTAAGGGTAATCGTACCATGAATGAAATGATTCAATATGGAATCAACAATATGTAAATGTAAATAACTATAACTCATGTCCCAAAAATAACTACATGATCTAGGATATACACCACATGAAAATAATAAGTGGTGAATATGGCATATATCTCACTGAAGTAAAAGTGTGATGAGAAACCCCTTACCATGTTCATTATTTTTTGTGAACATTATTAAACATCCTGCAGAATTACTCTCATCATTTTATTAACTTATTTTAGAAAAAGTATCATACTTTTAATGTCATAAATAATTTTTTTAATATCTCATTACTTATTTGATAACAAAATTCCATTATTTTTACAATAGTAGGTATTAATTTCATATTATTTCGAGTATGTTTGGACTTATTACATCTGGTCCATATTAGTTAGATATTGATTTAATCGTATCCAAAATTTAATATCTTATTTATATGTAAAATATAATTACAATTATTTAATTTATAATACTACATAATAAATAGAGATAAAAAATGAAATACATCATTCATTGAGAGGGTATGCCATACATACACATAACCACTACTTCCATTTATTTTTCATATTAAAAATATTAAAAGTAAATGCCATGAATGGGTATTATAATTAAATTATTATATTGATTTAATATATTTCACATACTTATATTTAAAACCTTACCCAATTCATTCCATCTATAGTGTGAATATATCGCATCACATTAATGAGGCAGTAGTCCACACATCCAAAAATGATGTTAACGTATTTCGAAAATGTAGTGCATAAAGGTATGTGCTATATAATAATTATAGATGAATAAATTATTTAATTAAACTATATATATATATAATTTGAAGTAAAATTCCATCATTAATACAACATTAAATGGTTGTAAATAGAATAATAAATGAAATCAGTTAACAAATCGGTATTGTGATGTTCACATGAATGATGATTACATATCCCATTTGATGGATGTGTGTGTGGGAGTTGGTATAACCAATAATATAACAATATATAAAAATATTTTTGATATATTGAATATTAAATAAAATGTAATAAAGATATTTTTATTATTTATGGAATGAAACTAATTGTTTATGTCTGAACATTACATTTCTTTGGGTATCTCATTTTAATTTTCAGAAACGACATCATTGGTAGGATATAAATTGAAATGATGGGACATAAAATTAATTTTGTAAATATTTTAGTAGGAATAGGTACTTATAGGTATATCTCTAAGGATCAATTTGGTGTTACAATGTTAGGGAGGATGTTCCCATTTGTAATAAAGGTGTGGGGAACATTTGGATGCTCTCGAAATATAAAATTAATTTAAATTAAATTCCAATTAATAATGGTTCCAAACTAATTTATTTAGAATATAATATTAATATTGGTCAATTATGCCCAAAAAATAATATTTATACATGTTGAGGTCATATTCATACAATAATCTATTGCCACTAACCTATGTTAAACCCTTTACCTCTTACCATAAAAATATCAATTTTTAGAATTTTATTGTGAATATATTTTGTCTAAGATTCAAAACAAATAATAATTGTGTCATGGATGAAAATTATTACCTTATACCAACAAATAATAATAATTTCAGTTATTTATTAATTTCATATCATTTTAAAAAATATTTTTTATTTTGAAATTGAATTAATGTTAATACTTACACTAATAATTTTATGACCTTTAAGAAAATTTGAATACATAATATAACATTCAATCAATACCCTATATGAAACCATAATATGTAAATGTTTTCAATAAAAAACATTTCTGACATTAATTATGTTAAATTATATTTATTTTCAGATTGTTAATATCATTAATTTTATATTTCCATTAATTAAACAATTAATTTATCGTCACTATAAAATCCTTTATATTAATTATTTATTTCCAAAATTTTAAATTAAATTATCATGATTTGGGAAAAAATTATATGCCAATACACTATTTATATTCAATTACAAATTTAGGATATCACTATATAATAAATGATAAAATATTAAAAGATGAGTATGACATATTTGACATTCCGTTGAATAAAATATTATAACGGTTGTAATATCTTCCAAATAAGAATAAATGGACACATAACCGACCATTTAATAATCGTATATAAAAAATTCTCATGAAATAAAATTTTGGAAAGTGTTATGATCGTTTTATAAAATTTATAATATTATTTTTACATTTATTTAAATGATTTACCCTTAATCGTGGAAAAAATATATTATTAATGTTTATATTCATATTTTAGTAAAATGAAATGAGCCTATAAAAAACTTCTACATTATAGTTCCTTATATTGAATCCAATTGTCAAATTTTAAAAATCATAATTATCTAAAATTAATTTAAAATTAATCAATTAAACAGAATAAGAAAACAAAGTTTTAATGTGAAAATAGTCAAGGGATTGATTTTTTTTGAAATTTAAATTTTAAACTGACTAATTTTACCTAAATTAGATTAAATTATATAAAATTAAATTAATTATAATTTAAAAATATTTAATATAAAATTTAACAGTGGAAAATATTTATAATATAAATGATTTTTCAATTATAATGTATCGTTTTACCAATAATCATCTGGATAAGAAACATATCAAAAAAGTACCAAAATTTAAAAAAAAATGTTTTTAAATAATAAGATTATTTTGTCATATAGTGATTATAAATAGGAATGAATTTAGTTTTAAAATACTTGTTCCACTAATATTCATCAATAATGAATTTATAAAAATATAACATTAAATAAATAAAAATGGATAAATTTATTTATCATTTATATAAAAAAATTAGATGAATTTCAATAATTATATAGTACATATAAAATATAAATATTATAACTATATTAATAATATATATTCCCACTAACGTAATGATTATGTTATAATAGTTTTGTTAAAATAATGATAATTAATTGAATAACATTGTTCGTTTAATCGTGGTGTTCTGTGAAGCATATAATAATCAGTAGTTTAAATTTTCATGAGAAATACCAGTAAATTATTATGTGTTACATTTTACCCTTATTTAATACATTTGGTCATTTCAATTGTAAATTTTAGTTTTAAAATCAGCTGTGGATACATTAAATTTCTAATCTGGGATACCCTCATAATAAATAGGGTTAATAAAACATCCAATTAATGAGAGGGACATGGACATGGTAAGGTCACATAAAAATTAGGATTTAAAATGGGTTATAATTAGTAAAAGATTAAAACATTGGAATAAAATATAAATATAACTAGACTATTCATATATACAGTGATATATAAAATGTTCATTAGAATTGTAAAAATAAAAATGACATAAATTTTACATTGGTTAATTTCCATTAATTTCACATAAATAATAGAAAAAATTAGTTTTTTTGCTCCAAAATTATTTTGGTAATTTGGAGGGATTATTTACAATCTAGATAAAGAACTAATGAAATCAATAATTATTAATTTATATGCCATATTTTCATCCTTCTGTTGTTATTCGATCTATTTTAACTTCATTTCATCCACCTAGAGAAGGATATTTATGATTAATGTTTTTTTATACCTGGAGCACTTTTGAGGAATTATATGACACATAAGTATTTATTTCATCCTCTAAAAGTTTACCAAAAAATTGAAAAAAATGAATCCAATAATTTAGAAATTAACATCAAACAATAACATCCAATGATATCCTCCATAAATTATATAAGAATTAACCATAAGACCCATTCAAAATACTACTTCTGAAATTCAATGTCTAAAAATATATTGAAAATATCACTAAATTATGAAAATTTGATTCCACAAATAAGATAAAATAACTCATAATATTGAAATTCAAATATAAGATTTCCATTTTCCTCCTAAATATTTAATGAAAAAATACATTCTTCACAATCCTTAAAGAAGATGTACTATCGTATAATTTTTATATATTTCTTAATTATTGTAATTATAGTATCATTGATCAAATAATTTTACAATATAAATTTTTCATATATGAACACAAATAAGTTAATTATTTCATATTTATTTTAGTTATAGCATAATCATGACCATATTTCTTTTCGTTCTTATGTTATATATTTTTAGGATACATGGGATTTTAATTTTCATATTACACCTATTAAATACAATTTAAACAGTAAACATGAGTCTTTATATTCTACCATTTTCATTTTTTTTCTTGCTGAAACTATTATCCACACCTATAACTATCACCTAATCTGTTCAAGCACTTATCATGGTTATTATTTATACAGCTATCATAGGTGGGATAATCAATCATTCTCTTAATCTATTTATTCACTATTTTTACTATCATCCTATTTTTATCATACTTCCCATTGAGTTCCTAAAACAATGGTAATTATTTCTATGTCATTATATTATATGAGATTATATCCTCATTTTATGAGAATGTTTGGGAGACTATTTCCCTTCGGATGAATGGATTTTACCCACTAAAGAAATGATCAATATTACTCCTTGGGAAATGTATGACATAGAAAACATGCCATGACAAAGTTTTAAAGTTGTATTCATACATTACAACATTCTCATACACTTTTTCACTCAAAATCAAAATTCTTATATCAATATATGGTCGATGTTCATGATGATATTATATTTCATATAAATAATACTTGAAATTACTATATTCTAGGTTCGTAATTATGATATCAGTCATTGGTTTTTGAATCAATAACCTTCATTTATAATTATATATTAAGAGAAGATAGAAAAACCTGACAACCTTATCTATTTCATTATTTCCCAAATCATGAAATATATTTCCAAATAAGATATACATTTATAAGTTAAAAATCAATTTTTTGCACCATATAATTATGTAAGTTGTTGTCTCATGGATATATCTAACATTATTCCTCCACATTGTGGATCATAGTACACAATATAGGTGATGTTATTGTTGATAAGGCGATTTATCTGTCCCATTGTAGTTATATGATTATGGGAACCAGTTGTAGTTTCATCTCCTTTAACATTATCATTCATTATAGGAATATTACAACATTGATTACTTGAATTGATATAGTTTCCATTATTTCTATAAGATGTTAGTTCTAAAAAATGTAATATACTAGATTATATCCTAACACTATGAAACTTAATACATCATCACAGAATAACTAAATTTCATAAAAAAATGAAAATTTATGTATAATAAATAAATAATGCATAATCTATGTTTATTTGGATTTATTTCCAAAAAAATCATGGGTTTTAGTTACCAGACCTATGATTTCATAAATCATTCTCCCATGGATTCTACTAATATTTCATTGATATGTACTATAACAACCCATTCATAGTAACCTGTATCCGGTTCCATACTTTATTCTATTCGAATAATATACCAAAATTCTTATAAAGAAGTAAAGACTATTGTATTATTATTGATAAATTAGATACATATTATATGTACTAATTAAATTTTAAATTTATAAAATAAAAAATATGTTTTTCATGTCCTACATTATTCCACTTCATGTAAACCAAAATATCAATCATATCAGAGTATTCAGAATACTATGGAAAATGAAACATATATAATGGATGAGATCAAATTCTCAATAAGGGTAAGCGTACCATGAATGAAATGATTCAATATGGAATGAATAATATGTAAATATAAATAACTATAACTCGTGTCCCTAAAATAACGACATGATCAAGGATATACACCACATGAAAAAAAATAAGTGGTGAATATGGCATATATCTCACAGAAGTAAAAGTGGGATGAGAAACCCCTTACCATGTTCATTATTTTTTGTGAACATTATTAAACATCCTACAAAATTATTCTCGTCATTTTATTAACTTGTGTTAGAAAAAGTATCATACTTTTAATGTAATAAATAATTTTTTTAATATCTCATTACTTATTTGATAACAAAATTCGATTATTTTCAAAATAGTAGGTGTTAATTGCATTGTATTTCAAGTATGTTTTGACTTATTACATGTGGTTTATATTAGTTAGATATTGATTTAATCATATCAAAAATTTAATATCTTATTTATATTTAAAATATATTTACAATTAATTAATTTATAGTAATTCATTATAAATATAGATAAAAAATGAAATACATCGTTCATTGAGAGGGTATTCCATACATACACATGACCACTACTTCCATTTATTTGTGATTTTAAAAATATTAAAATTAAATTATATATATGGGTATTATAATTAAATTATTATATTTATTTAATATATTTCACATACTTATATTTAAACCCTTACCCAATTAATTCCAACTGTAGTGTGACCAAATCACATCTCATTAATGAGGCAGTAGTCCACACATCCAAAAATTATGTTAACGTATTTCAAAAAATGTAGTGCATAAAGGTATGTGTTATATAATAATTATAGGAGAATAAATTAATTAATTAAACTATATATATAAAATTTAATGTAAAATTCCATCATTATTACAACATTAAATGGTTGTAAATGGAATAATAAATGAAATCAGTTAACAAAGCAGTAGTGTGATGTTCACATGAATGATTATTACATATCCCATTTGATGGATGTGTGTGTGGGAGTGGTATAACCAATAATATAACAATATATAAACATATTTTGGATATATTGAATATTAAATAAAAATGTAATAAATATATTTTTATTATTTTATGGAATAATAAAATGTTTTTTGTCTGAACATTACATTTCTTTGTTTATCTCATTTTGATTTTCAGAAACAACATCATTGGTAGGATATAAAGTGAAATGACGGGTCATAAAATTTATTTTGTAAATTTTTTAGTAGGAATAGGTAGTTATAGGTATATCTGTAAGGATCAATTTGGTGTTACAAAGTTAAAGAGGATGTTCCCATTTGTAATAAAGGTGTGGGGAACATTTGGATGCTCTTGAAGTATAAAATTAATTTAAATTAAATTCCAATTATTAATGGTTCCAAACTAATTTATTTAGAATATTATATTAATATTGGTCCATTATGCCCAAAAAATAGTATTTATACATTTTGTGGTCATATTTATACAATTATCTGTTGGAACTAACCATTGTTAAACCCTTTACCTCTTACCATAAAAATATCAATTTTTAGAATTTTAGTGTGAATATAGTTAGTCTAAGATTCTAAACAAATAATAATTGTGTCATGGATGAAAAGTATTACCTTATACCAACAATTAAGAATAATTTTAGTTATTTATTAATTTCATATCATTTAAAAAAATATTTTTCATTTTGAAATTGCATTAATGTTAATACTTACACTAATCATTTTATGACCTTTTAGAAAAATTGAATAAATAATATAACATTCAACCAATACCCAATATGAAACCATAATATGTAAATGTTTTCAATAAAAAACATGTCTGAAATTAATTATGTTAAATTATATTTATTTTCAGATTGTTAATATCATTAATTTTATATTTCCATTAATTAAACAATTACTTCATCGTCACTATAAAATCCTTTATATTAATTATTTATTTACAAAATTTTAAATTAAATTATCATGATTTGGGAAAAAATTGTATGCCAAAACACTATTTATATTCAAATACAAATTTAGGATAACACTATATAATAAATGATATAAATATTAAAAGATGAGTATGACATATTTCCCAATCCATTGAATAAAATATTATAACGGTTGTATTCTCTTCCAAATAAGAATAAATGGACACATAACAATCAATATAATAATTATATGTAAAAAATTCTCATTAAATAAAATTTTGGAAAGTGTTATGATGGTTTTATAAAATTTATAATATTATTTTTACTTTTATTTAAATGATTTACCCTTAACCGTGGAAAAAATATATTATTAATGTTTATATTCATATTTTAGTAAAATAAAATGAGCCTATAAAAAACTTGGACATTATAATTCCTTATATTGAATCCAATTTTCAAATTTTAAAAATCATAATTATCTAAAATTAATTTAAAATTAATCAAATTAACAGAACAAGAAAGACAAAGTTTTAAAGTGAAAATATTCAAGGGATTGATTTTTTTCCAAATTCATTTTCAAATTGACTAATTTTAACTAATTTAGATTAAATTATATAAAATTAAATTAATTATAATTTAAAAATAGTTAAAAGAAATTTTATCAGTGGAAAATATTTATAATATAAATGATTTTTCTATTATAATGTATCATTTTACAAATATTAATCTAGATAAGAAACATATCAGAAAATTACCAATATTTTACAAAAAATATGTTTTTAAATAAATATTTAAAATAATAAGATTATTTTTTCATATAGTGATTATAAATAGGAATGAATTTAGTTTTAAAATAATTGTTCCACTAATATTCATCAAAAATGCATTTATAAAAATATTACATTAAATAAATGAAAATGGATCAATTTATTTATCATTTATATAAAAAAATTAGATGAATTTCAATAATTATATAGTACATATAAAATATAAATACTATAACCATATTAATAATATCTATTCCCACTAACGTAAAGACTGTGTTATAATAGTTTTGTTAAAATAATGATAATTAATTGAATAACTTTGTTCGTTTAATCATGGGGTTCTGTGAAGCATATGATAATGAGTAGTTTAAATTTCCAAGAGAAATACCATTAAATTATTATGTGTTACATTTTCCCCTTATTAAATACATTTGGTCATTTAAATTGTAAATTTTAGTTTTAAAATCAGTTGTGGATATATTAAAATTCTATTCTGGGATACCCTCATAAGAAATAGGGTTAATAAAACATCCTCTTAATGAGAGGGACATGGATATGGTAAGGTCACATAAAAATAGGATTTAAAATGGGTTATAATTAGTAAAAGATTAAAACATTGACATCAAATATAAATATAACTAGACTATTCATATAGACAGTGATATATAAAATGTTCATTAGAATTGTAACAATAAAAATGACATAAATTTTACATTAGTTAAATGTCCATTAATTTCACATAAATAATAGAAGAAATTAGTTTTTTTTCTCTGAAATGTTTTTGGTAATTTGGAGGGATTATTTATAATCTAGATAAAGAACTAATTAAATCCATAATTATTAATTTCTATGCCATAATGTCATCCTTTTTTTCATATTCGATCTATTTTTACTTCATATCATCATCCTAGAGAAGGATATTTATGATTAATGTTTTTTTTTCTAGAGCACTTTTGAGGAATTATATGACACAGAAGTATTTATTTCATCCTCTAAATGTTTACCAAAAAATTGAAAAAAATTAATCCAATAATTTAGAAATTAACATCAACAATAACATCCAATAATATACTCCATAAATTATATAAGAATTAACCTTAAGACCCATTCAAAATACTACTTCTGAAATTCAATGTCTAAAAATATATTTAAAATATCCCTAAATTAAGAAAATTTTATTCCACAAATAAGATAATAAAACTCATAATATTGAAATTCAAATATACGATTTCCATTGTCCTCATAAATCTTTAATGAAAACATACATTCATCACAATATTTAATGAAGATGTATTATCGTATAATTTTTATAAATTTCTTAATTATTGTAATTAGAGTATCATTGATCAAATAATTTTACAATATAAATGTTTTATATATGAACATAAATATGTTAATTATTTCATATTTATTTTAGTTATAGAATAATCATGACCATATTTATTTTCGTTCTTATGTTATATATTTTTTTAATACATGGGATTTTAATTTTCACATTACCCCTATTAAATACAATTTAAACACTAAACATGAGTCTTTATATTATACCATTTTCATTTTTTCCTGCTGAAGCTGTTATCCACACCTATAACTATCACCCAATTTGTTCAAGCACTTACCATGGTTATTATTTTTACAACTATCATAGGTGGGATAATCAATCATTCCTTTCTTATATTTATTCACTATTTTTTTATCATCATATTCTTATCGTGCTTCCCATTGGATCCTAAAACAATGATAATTATTTCTCTGTCATTATATTATATGAGAATATATCCTCATTTTATGAGAATGTTTGGGAGACTATTTCCCTTCGGTTGAATGGATTTTACCCATTAAGGAAATGAAAAATATTACTCCTTGGGTAGTGTATGACACAGTAAACATGCCATGATTATGTTTTAAAGTTGTATTCTTACATTACAACATTCTCATACTCTTTTTATCTCAAAATCAAAATTCATATATCTATATATGGTCGATGTTCATGATGATATTATTTTTCATATAAATAATAAATGAAATTACTATATTCCATGTTCGTAATTATGATCTCAGACATTGGTTTTTGAATCAATAACCATCATTGATCATTATATATTAAGAGAAGATAGAAAAACCTGACAACCTTCTCTATTTCATTATTTCCCAAATATTGAAATATATTTCCAAATATGATAGACTTTAATAAGTTAAAAATCAATTTTTTTGCACCATATAATTATGTATATTTTTGTCTCGTAGAGATGTCTAACATTATTCCCCCATATTTTGGATCATACTACATAATACAGGCGATGTTATTTTTAATAAAGTGATTTATTTGTCCCAATGTAGTTATATGATTATGGGCACCAGTTGTAGTTTCGTCTCCTTTAACATTATCATTCATTGTAGGAAAATTACAACATTGATTACTTCAAATTGATATAGTTTCCAGTATTTCTATAAGATGTTAGTTCTAAAAAATGGAATAGACTATATTATATCATAACACTCTGAAACTTAATACATCATCATAGAATAACTAAATTTCATAAAAAAATGGAAATTTATGTATAATAAATAAATAATGCATAATCTATGTTTCTTTGGATTTATTTCCAAAAAAAATCATGGGTTTTAGTTACCAGTACTATGATTTCATAAATCATGCTCCCATGAATTCTACTAATATTTCATTGATATGTACTATAAAAACCCATCCATAGTAACCTGTAGCGGGTTCTATACTTTATTCTATTTGAATAATATACCATAATTCTTATAAAGAAGTAAAGAATATTATATTATTATAGATAAAATAGATACATATTATATGTACTAATTACATTTTAAATTTAAAAAATAACAATTATTTTCATGTCTTACATTATTCCCCATTCATGTAACCCAAATTATCAATCATATTATAGTCATCAGAATACTATGAAAAATGAATCATATATAATGGATGAGATCAAATTCTTCGTAAGGTTAAATGTACCATGAATGAAATGATTCATTATGGAATCAGCAATATGTAAATTTAAATAACTATAACTCATGTCCCTAAAATAACGACATGATCCAGGAAACATAACCATGAATATTCATACTTATCAATTGATCATATTGAATAAAAATTACGATGTAATTCATAACACTGGAAATATGACATATTAAGATCAATCCCCATGATAGTTACAGTCAAAATCTATCTTCATGATAGTTTACAGTTGTGGGTACAAACCCTTCCCATTGGAGTCAAGATCCATCCTCCCAAAAATTTAAAACATCATTCAATCAAACATGATTGGTTTTTTCGCAAATTAATTTCATCTCATGGGACATTATGACTTATCTAATAGATAGTGTAGGAATTGAATGATAATTAATAGCTATAATGAATTTCAATAATTTAATGAAAACTCAAAATCAATATAAACATTTTTTTATAAAAAACTATCATACATAATTTAAATACATTTACCATAAACCTTGAATTTATTAAGATAATATATCAATAGTAAATCTGATAAATAAATAATAAAATGATAAATGATAAATTAATTTATATGAGATAAATCACAAATAATTATATCATCCAATTTTTTAATATATATCAAAATAATTTAGATAATTTATTTGATAAAATATTTTGGAAAATAATCATTAAACATTATAATGTGTCCCATAATAATATAAAACATTATAATTATAAAAAAATTGAAGTAGTATAACTAATGAAACAAATAATATGATTTAAATAATCAAATTTATGATATAACATGTCAAAATAGTAATATATAAACCACAAATTAAAAATACATGGTGGATAAGGTATATATCTCACAAAAGTGAAAGTGAGATATGAAACCACTTACCCTGATATTTTCTTTACTTGAGATTTATTTAAAGTCATATGTAATGGTTTTAATATTTATTTAAACTTTAACTAAAGCATAATAATTTTAATAATATCATATATTATCTTTTTAAAATATATCCTGAGCAATTTATTAACAGCCTCACATTATTTTCAATATTTTGGTTTTAATTTCCTAATTTGTTGAGTATGATCTGGATTATTAATTGTAATTCATATTAATTAGATCATGATTTCATCATATGAGTAATGAGAAATAGTATATAAATATAATATATGTCAATTATATTGGTATTTATAATAATATTTTATATTTTTATCATTTAAAACAAATTTGTAATTCATTGAGATGATTCGTCGTACATACATATGAACACCACATTCATTTGACTGTCAAATTAAAAGAATACAAATTACATTATATATACGTATATTATAATTTGAGTGTCATATTAACTTCATAATTCCATATATATTTATTTAATCCCATCTTTAATACATTTGTTGAATATAGTGAGCAAATCACTACTCTTTCATGAGAGAGTTGTACACATGTCCACAAACGATGTAATCGTATTCCCACAAATGAATTGGATTAAGGTATCTGTATTTTAAAATTACATAATAATTAAAAATTTATTAAAAATATTTTTATATCATAACTAAAATATATATGCCGCATTAATTAAACCTTGGAAAATGGTAATAGTAATAATAATGACATCAATTCAAGAGATGGTATTTCATCGTACATACAAATGATGTTTGCATATCCAATTTGATGGAATCATGAGTGAGAGTAAGTAAAAACCATAATATAAAAAATTATAAGTTTATTTAGGTTACTTAGGATATTTTTTTTGGGGAAAATTATTTTACGGTGTTTAATGATGAAATAAAATGAATGTTCATTGGTGAATATTACATCTTCATTGGGTATCCACTTTTTATTTTCTCAAAATGACATCGTTTGTTGGATTTATTTAAAAAGTTTGGATTATTGGGTTATGTTATGAAATATGTGTGAAGAAATGATTATTATTTTGTTGAGCTATAATGCTCAATGTGGTGTGAAGATGTGAAGTAGGAGGTTCCCAATTATGACTAACGTGATGGAAACTTTTTGATAATCCCAATATATGAAATTAATATAAATTAATTATGAATTACAAATGGGTAAAAATTGATTTAGTTATATTTTAATTATATTATGGGTCTATATAATCCAAAAAAAATTTAGAAGTTTTGGTCACATCCATATACAAATTATTTGGATTTAACTTTTCATTAAACCCTTTAACTATTATAGTGAAAACATGGGTTTTTACATATTAAGGGTTTATATAGTTATGTGTAAGATCACAAAATAACCATAAATGAATCATGGATGAAATTTTTTACCTTACCACACACAATTTTTTGATGTTCATATTTTTATGATTCTGATGTCTGGTAATAGAATACTAATTATTTTAAAATATTATAAATTTTAATTTTTTCAATATTAATGTGATGAGTTTTTTAAATAAACACATAAGATAACATTCAAAAAAATAGTTAGTTAAACCATAATATTGAATGGGAAAAAACGAAATTTATGTATGATATTAATTATGTCAAAATATATTTATTTTAATATTTTATAAAATATTTATTTTGAATTTACATTAATTAAACTGTCATTGAATTATCACTATGGAATATATTATAGTAATTATTTATTTCTTATAAATTAAAAATAAAATAAAGTTAATAATATAATAAAATTATTTCCAAATAGTATTTATATTCTAAGAAAAATTTAGCGTAAAACCATATAATAAATTTTATATTTAATGAAAACACAAGTAAGAAATATTTTACATTCCATTAAATAAAATATTATAAATGTTATATTTTCATCCAAATAGACATAAATAGTCCCATAATAGATCCTCTAAAACAGATGGATGAAACTTAACCATCCTATATAACTTTTTCACATATTAGGGTCATTAAAAAATTTATATATTTTTAACACTTGATTTTATGATTTACCATTAACTGTGGTAATTAAAATATTATTAATGTTTCTATTCAAATATTCCAGTAATTATTTTGTCCAATTTAATAATTTAAAAATTCTAAATTAAAAATAGGATTCCATTATTCAAAAATCAATTCTCTTATTTTCCTAAAATTAATTTAAAATTTATCTCATTGACACATAGAGATGTCGATATTTTAATGTTAAAATGTTAAATTTTTTTATTTTTTTATATCGATCCTTTTTTAGAAAATGATTTTAATGACCTTAATAAGATAAATAATAAAAAATTGATTTGATTACACATTAAAAACTATTTATAATATAATTCATCAAAAAAAATATATAGATTAAAAAGTTGATTTCAATTATAATATAATATTTTACCACTATTAATATAAACATGAAACATATAATATGAATTTAAAATATTCTACCAAAGGAAAAAAAATATATTCATTTTAAAATCAAAATTTTTTTTCAAATGAAGTTTGTAAATATTTCAATAATTAAATTTAAAACAAGTGTTCCATCAAAAGGATGCAAAACATCCATTAGAAAAATATAACTTTTAATATGTAAAAGTGGAATATTTTTATAGCATGTCTAGATAACACATAATAGGAACTTCAATAATATTATAAGAAATTTAATATATAAATTTCTTAATGTGGTTAACACTATTCATTCCCACCGATGTAACAACTATGTTTTAACAGTCGTGTTAAAATAATTATATATATTTCTATAACATAGTTTTTTTAACCTTGGTGTTTTGTACAACATATATAAATAATGAAAATTAATATTATCGATCCAACATTATAAATTAATCAATGTATTATGCAATGATACCCCTACCACATTGATGAATAAAGGCACCTCCTACACACCTTTCTCATCACATAGAACACTCCATATACTTACATCGGTATACTAAAATCCCTTTAAAATCCCTCTTAGACATATTTTTATGTCCCTATTTTGATTGAAACCCCACTTAATAATTCATTTTCTTCCAAATAAATACAGAAACCCACTTATTGATGTTCTTTAATAATTCCTCTATAATATTTTGATGAATTTAAATTATTAATTTTCCCTTATGTTTTACGGCCTCTTATAAACATCATTCACAAATCATAGTTTTATACCTCTAAAGTTATCTAATATGTAATATTTTCTTATATAAAATCACAGAATATTTATAAAATATTTTTCATGGATATATAAAATAGTATTATTAAAATTAACTAATTTTTATTAATCATTAATTTTTTAATAATAATTATATTAATAAAATTTATGATTATTCGTTATGCGTTCGTTTGGAATCTAAAATAATGATACTGATGAATGGTTTATTGATTGAAACTATCAAAAAAAGTATTAAGCATCCTTAATTATTAAATTAAACTAAAACAATACCATGATAAATTTAAAAATAATTCAATTATTAGATAGTGAGACTCTATCATTAATTATATATTTATGAATATTTCAAATTATAAACCTAAAAACCTAAAAATTATTTGTGAAAATAAAATTAATAGGCATAAAAAAAATTATATTAAACAGTTCATTTGATATAAAATGAAAATGATAATTTTTGTGAATAAATTATTAAATAATTGTAAAACTTTTCTTGATGTTTGAAATCCCAATCCAATAGAAGTTTACAAAAATGGATAGTATGTCGTATCATAATGGGTGTTGAAATTCTTAGATTGAATTTCACCTTGGACATCCACCTCACAAGAATTTATGTAATAAAATAACGGTTCAAAATAGAAAAATAAATCAATTATCCAAAATTTCTATAATTGAGGGGAAATTAGAACCATTACTTCTTTCCCTATAGAAATGTAAATCATCCCAGATAAATTGTTATATGAGAAGTAGAAACTTGTTATATACCAATTTCATTCTACATTTTCAAATCCTGATGGCACATCCTGAATTCCATCTAACACAGTTTAGTCAAATTCACCTCAGATTGATCTCTATCCATATGGAATACCATATTCAATTACCAAAATTATTTACCATAAAAGACATTAATTTTATAATCCGTTACTAATTAAATGTAAAATGTATTTTATAACAAATCCACAATGTGTGAAAAAGAATCCACCACTACACGATGGTCCAGATTATTTAAGGATTCCACATCCTCATTGTGTTTTACCCATTGACGAATTGTATGGATCTATATAATACCCTTAAAAAGAAAAATCTTATATACCCTTCTAGTAACACACAAAAACAGATTCATGATCACTATATTAGTTTAATCAAATTAATGGTATACATTGAATTTTTATGCTATATTTATTTCCATATTGATTACAATAATCCCTTCATGAAATGAAGGTTAATGATTTTGAAATGAAATATTACATTTTTTTTCTTCATGTCTATGATATTATAATAGCATCACTGAGGCGAAAAAATACATGGGGATGTTTACAATGGAAATATTTGGTGATAGAGTGCATCATGTCCTCTATGTTGTCTACAAATATACTACTAACAAATTATTATTTAAAATAACCATATAATATTAATGTGAAATGGAAAGAGAGAAAAAGATTATGGATATTCTCCTATAATATGAAACATTAATCACATGATGGTCCCATGTACATCTAATTTTTTAGTAGCAGCCTATGAATCAAAATATTTTTTCTCTAAGTTATCCAAATGAATACCCTATATTATATGGGATAAAAGGAATTGTTAATTCATTGTATAATAGGGAATCAGATAATGGCAATATAACTGTATCTATACCCCTCCTTAGAATTGTGCTTTTAATTGGAGCCTGATGCCCTAATTAATGTATCCATATATACAAAATTTTACATATAGACTATATGTTTCCATTTTTATTAATTCTAACATTTTATTATGTATCCCGTTTTCTTCATACTATTTTCATTCCTGAATAATCTTTTTTTATGCCTATAATTTTCATTTCATTAATTTATTAATAAAATATTATTATGTGATGATTGATATAATAATTATATATCCATGTATTTATAAAAAATAATGATTATATCTTATGATATATATTTTTTTCTGCCTATTATGTTTTATTATTATTATTATGTTATGATATTATATAAATCATTTTTTCATAATTTTTTTTTGTAAATTACTTTTTCTGTGAAAAAAAACATATGATTCTGAGGATTCCCATACCCCAGATATATTTTTTATAACATATTCTTTTCATATGACATCATATTATTCACTTTAATTATGACTAATTGTTATGACAATGGACTCATATATATTTAGAGGGATATTTAACATCAAATTCAATATTATTATTATATATAGGATATCCTACATAGTGATAAATGTTTGATGAGGTATATGAGAAAATAAAAATTATGGTAATAAATGATTTTCTTTTTCATTAAAACACTAATTATTTTGAATTTAATTTTCAAATGACATATAAGTAGAAGACCTTTTTGTGTTATTTACAATGGTTTTAGGTTAAAAACGATGTAAATTGACTATATATGATTTCATCCATTATATTATGTATCGTAACATGTTATATTTAATATTTAGGATTATTTTTTGGACTGCTATCAGATTCACCCCATAAAAACCAAAAATCAGACATTAAATTTCATATGCCATGATAAAGAAATCATTTATTGGGAATTCATTAAAACATAATAATATTAGTTATATAATATAATTAATTATAGTGTCTGGATACATACCATAAAATTATTTTTTGGAATGGTTTGGTAATATAATGTATTGTGTGAATAAACAAATCCATTAGAAAATTGTCAATTTCATGTATGTGATATAAATTACGATGGAAGATGGATATTTAAACACCATGGTGTAATTATGTTGATTTACTCAATATATTATTTCCAATATAAAAAATTATATTTTAATGAAATAATTAATTAATTATAAAATAAAAATTGATACATTTATTTGAAATTTTGAAGCCCCTCTAGTTGGATTTTTTCCTCAGTTATTCATAGGTAAAATAAAAAATAACATTGGAAAATATCTTCCATGATGCAATTTCATTAGAGATATAATATGATGTATTATATTTATTGTGTAAAATAATATTATGATCAATAGTGTAAATGTATGAGTAATACAAATTTTATTAAATTAGTGAAGTAAATTTATTGTGATAAATTTAATTATATTTTATTCAAAAAAAATTAATTGAAATTTCCTGTGAAATTTGATGGAGAATTCCATAATTAGATGCAATGAGAGGAATAATAAAATTGGTCATATGGTTCAATATTCCAAATAATTTAAAGACAACAATCGTGATTTTTCACTATTAATGATTCCAAATATGATCCCATTTTTTACGCCCTTGAGGAATGCCTTTGAAAAACATTAGAAATTATTGAATTTTCAATCCACGAGTAAATAGTGTAAAATGCTCTTAATGTGGATATATATATTGGTCAATAATAATTATCCAGTGGGATTTGGGATTATATGAAAAACGATAGTCTCTTTCCAGATTATTATCCTATAAATATCTAGGATGGTTGAATTTTAATTTATCCACATTATAAAATAATGTTATAAAGAACATATCAAACAAGATCAATAAAATCAACATAAGATTCATGTTTGATAGAAAAGGAGATCATTCTCAGTAATGGAAAATGGAAAATATGTATTCAATAACATATATTAAATTATGGATGTTACAACATAGTCCTACCACCTTTTTCCAATATTTATGCAACGTGTAAAAGAAAAATTTTCAAATCATTGAAAAAATTGACGGGTAATTTATGATAAATAACATAAAAATTCATTTGAAAAAGAAAAATATATAGAATATGAAATAAATAATACTAATGGAAAATGTGAAATGGAATAATTAATTTCTATACATATTATTCATTCCATAAAAATTAATATATTATCTGGTTCGATATCCTTACTCTTAGGTCAACCAGTCATGTTTTGTAGTAAAATTCAAACACAAACTTGATACTTGGCGGATAAGATATCAATGAATGAAAAATTTATACAGTCATTATTTCTCAATTATATAACATGTAATGAAAAGAAATATTATGAATGAAATTTTCATTTTGAATTTTTTGTCTCACATATATAAATTTACATTATAAAAAAACACATGCACAACAAAATGAAAATAAACATTAAAATATTATAATGACATTAAAATTAAATTTAATCAAACAATATTTCATTATGAATTTAATGTAGAATAATAAAAAATTTATCACATATAAGAAATATTTCTATAATAAGTATATTTGGATAATACTTATTTCTTTTAATAACCATGCTCACAAATAGAAAATTATAAAAGATACAAAAATCATTATCATGTTGATACTTTTTAAGGTCTACAATATTTTACCATTGTATTCATTGGAGTGAAGGGTGAATGATGTAAATTGGATTTCTTTTATCCAATTAAAAAATACATATATATGATAATTGGAATACTTATATGACCATTGGGATTTTAATCTAACAGTTAATTATAGTAATTTTACCATTGTTAATTTTAAATTAACAATTATAATAGTATCCTTACTAATGGAATTAAAAAATTGATATTTTGGTATCTTATAAAAAAAATACTTAACGTATCTTACAATAAATTATAAAAAGGTGTTACATTTTATAAAAAAAAAATTTACTATAGAATGTATAATTTAAATTTGGGTAATAATTATTTTTTCTATTAATTATAAATTATTCATTTTAAAAAAAATTAAAATCATGAAACATATTTTATTATCATATTATTTCTTAATAAAATATAATTTATTTGAATCTAAATCGAAATATAATTTTGAGAAAATAAACATTCTTTTATAATGTTCAGAAATTGGGCCCCATTATACAAAATATTATAATTTGATAAATAAATATTTTAAATTAAAAAATTATGTTATTATAAATATATTATTTTTTATTCAATTGATTTCATTTTTTGAATCTGTAAAACCAAAATAGAATTTGGTGTTTTGAATTTTATTTTTCTAAGAATTTGGTATTTTAGGTGGATAATAAAATCTTTTAATATATTGAATTTAGATTATACGTTATCTAAATGTTGAATAAAAAAATGGAACATCTATGAAACCATTTTGGGATCCTTATAAGAAAAAAGTAATATATACTGTGAAAAAAAATCATCAACGAGGATTCCAATGGTGTTTCAGGTTTTTTTGAATACTCAAGTCATTATATTAAAGAAAATGATATTTTTTAGGATATGGATTGGCGTATTTACCCAATATGATGATGTAGATGAGTATCATTCTTAATGTGTAATGAATTATCTACTTAACATCTATTAAATTTTCAATGTAATATTTATATATTTCTAATGACATATGGAAATAACTATTTTTTTATTTGATCATCGGGCTGGATGGAATCACGTACAACACTATATAATAATATAATAGTTTAATATTGGCCTCATGTTGTAGAAAAATGCACTCTATGACATCCGAAAAATATGTGAATAAAAGAATATTTATGATGGATACTAGTTAGGACACCCTGAATGAAATTAATTATTATGATTGATAATTGTTCTAAACAGACTCAAATAGACAATGAAAACCCTTGAATATAGATGAAACCACCCACATTTTCAACTTTTATTGACCGATAAAATTTGATATCAACAAATATGAATCATGTTAATGTTTGTTTGAAGAACCATGATCTTATCTGGAAAACATGTTAATTTGATGTAAATGTTGAATCTTTGAATAAGAATTCCTAGTATAAGTATTGAATAGATGAATTAGTTTAGGCTTTTGAAACTCGCTAATTGTTTTAAATATTAAAACACATTATTGCTTTGTAAACAAAAAACTACAAGCATTAAGTGAATTTGGATATGATATAAAAGTATAATTATTTTACACGGATATATATATATATATATATATCATGGATGTTTCATTATATAGAATGAATTTTATTAACTTGATTATTTAATATATAAAAGGGTTCTCCTCAATTAAAATTTATTTACAAATGGTTGAAAAATAAGTATAAAATTTTTAATTATAATTTCATCTTCTAATATACGTTTTCGTCGAAATAATTCTTTATAATCTTTTTCAGAGTATATATTTTACATAAATCAAAAAATAGAAATATTATGATGTTAAATGGATAAATTTTTTTAAATGAACATATCAAAATATAAATGGGATAAATTTATGAAATTTTTGGAAAGCATGGGATTTTAAATGTATAATGAAAAATAAAAGCATTTTTCAAATTTTACATTATTTTAGAAATTACCATTATTCCATTATTTTGATCTCATGATATTATATTTCATAATTAATTAAATAAAATGTAATTAATTTCATTCATCATTATATCATGTTATGGTATTAGTTATTTTTTGGGATTAAAAATCAGTATTCTTTAAATTTTTGATTTTAAATTCATTATTACATATAATAGTAAATAAAATTATCCCATATATTAAAATATAATTATTAAAATAGAAATATAATTTTGAAATTAATTAAAAAAATTTAGGATATGTCACATTTATTATAGGTATTTTTTCATAATAAATATAATAATTTATTGTTTTCATGTGAAATTTTAATTGGGTTAATTTGGGATAAAACTAATATGATGTGTCATTAAATTCATTTAATAACATTATTTTATTTCATTAAAATAATATATTTTATAAATAATTGTCTAAAATTCTGTTATATTACCCCTAAAGTCCATTTATTTATTATTTTGACAATTTTAATATTTATATAATGAGTAAAGTAAAAAATGTCACTATCTATATTTTAATACCTATTATATTATTTTATAGGGAAATATAAAAATAATGTGGTGTTCCAAATATTAATATGAAAAGATAATATAAAAAATTTCCATCATAAATTATTTTTCATTTTTAGGGATGAAATTCCTACCATAAATACTTACGCAACACGGACACCGTGCCTAGAAATGAAGATGAAAAATATATTAAATCATTTAAGAAAACTAAATGTAATATTTTTTTTGGTGATTTAAAGTGTCACATTAATTTTAGTGATACATATAACATATTTCATATGTGTGATATATTTACATTTTAATTCATTAACTTTATAGATATCATTATAATGATATTAAATGGACAACAAAAATTATGTAATTATCGATATTTTCTAAAAATAATGATTTAATTAAACGATTAAAAATTTTAACAAAAAATACATTATTTATCCATGTTAATGAGATATGGTTTATAATATCAACTTTTGACAATTTATAGGTCATTTTTAAAATTATAGAAACATTCATGTCATTGGATGTGTAAAATCAAAGATATCATAGTTGTTGTAAAAGGAGATAACGATGGTTAATACAAAGAGACAAGGGTAAACATATAATATAAAAATGACTAAATTTTATTTTAGATGTTTACTTTGAACTGTACTCTTATGATCTTCTAATTATATCATTGTACACAATGTGAAAATGAAAAATAATTTAGATTTATTTAATACATTAATAGATTCAATGAATTACCCTCCTATAAATTTTAAAAGGACATCATTCTATCATTTCATTACACCACATTTATCGATCTATCTCAATGAAAAACTACAAAATTATCTTATTAACATTCATATCCATCAGGTAGATATTATGGTATTCTTACAAATATTCCAAGGGTCTTTAAGAATTGATCTATATGAGGTCTATCAATGAAGTGGTAATCATGAAACATGAACTCCTTAAATTTATTTCTTATTCGACATCAAGAAAAAATTATTTATTCATGATGTAATAATGAGACCATTATCATAAATATAATATAATGTTGTTATATAAATAGAATTTCCGAAATAAATATCCTCTTTCGTAATATGGAAAACATAACAACTTTTTATGTGTATGGTGGACTACTCCCTCGCGAACCATTGTAATTCATTTTCATTCATTATCGGTAATGGATGATTATAATGATATATTTAGTGTATATATATATATATATATGATATTAATTACATTATAATCATTATTTGAAGATAACATACTGTATATTTTTTATACATTATCATCAATTGAAACAATATTATTTATTTTATTTGTCTGTGGGGGATAATCACATCGGCTTCTAAATAAAATTATATATTTTTCTGATACTCATCATCCCTAATATTTGATCATGAGTTTGGTGGGATTTTTCTAGCACTATTTCGGGTGGAATGTAAAAAAATGAGGTTTCTAGGTTGTGCATTGTTGGCGTATGGTTTTCCTAAACTATGAACCCTCCTTATGAAAATTGTTTGTCCTTGGATGATGGAAGTTTTCATGGTTATTGTATGGTTTGAAACACCATGCCCCCAAATGGTAGAATCCTTACACTCTAGTTGAGTGGCACATTGTTAGGTAATATAGTTTCTTTAACAATACATCACATTCTGGCTCACTATGCACACAATAATATTTATATTTGAAAAATAATTTTAATAAGTCCCAAACTCTTAATTAACCCCAACCATATTTAACCCATGATAAAAATCAAATGAATTAATAGGATTTATTACTTCCCTATAACAATTTATGGATTCTATAATCCACATATTTTAAGAATCAAATAATCGATTAATGTCATGATCCATTTATAGTAAGTCGATATCCTACCATTATTTCCCTCTCGCTCTCTATTTCATTCCTCAATAGTGTTTTATAGATTATCACATGTCTTATGGTTCAAAAATCCACTAATTTGGATCTTTCAATGAGTTTTTGTTTCATGATTTCTATTTTCATAAATTTTAATGGGAAATTCTCACAGTAGTAGTTTAGTTTTGATACCATGCATGAATGTAGGTCTGTATGTATAAGATTTTCTAATTATTTAAATGTTTATTTTTTCTGTGTTTTTATGTTACATAAAATGTTTTGTGATTGAAAAATTGTATATCAAATTCAATTATATATTTATTTAGAATTGAATTTTTGGAAAAATCCCAATTCATATCGAATTAAAAAATGTTGTGTATTTTTTTTTAAAAAAAATTGAGAATTCATTTAAGGATAAATTTTATAAAAATGAATTAAAATAAAGTTATAAAAACATTTGATTTTATTTTAATAAATGAAATGCATTGATAAAATACCCATGTTTTGATCTTGAATGTTAATTACCAATTTTTATTGAAAATTAGGAACTTGTAATTCTAAATTACTATTTATATAAAATCAGATGATTTTTTATTATTTAATTCATTGATTCATAAAATGTGATACATGTTTTATTGTGATATATAATATTCTAGAAACAGAATTATGATGCAAACATATGCAAAAATCAATCTGGGAAAATATTATATTTAATAGGATGTTGTTGAGTCCTTTTTGGTCTGATCCTATTAGTTATGTGTATAAATATTTTCATGATCAATGATATAATTGTTTTGGTTTCTTATTAGTAGAAACTATTGTACCACCTAGAAGATGAAAAAATTTTATATAGTCATTCTTTTATTATAAATTCCATTTATTTGTAATGAACTATACCAATTCCAAGTGATTATATAATCTATTTTATATCAAAAAAATTTATTTATGATTTAAATGTTTTATATCCTATAAAAATAATAATGATGTGTTTTAAAAAAGAAACTTATGTATTATGACTGTTCTGGTTTTTTTAAATTGAAATAATAACTTGGTTCATAATCCTGGATTTTTTTGGAACACTTGGTGAGACCAAACCAAGAATTCCACTCATAAACCAGAATTATCTTTGGGAGATTATATATTTTTTCATCTAGGTATGATAAAATGGAAATAACCACTTATAAGAGTATAATGTTATTGATCCATTTTTTATTGGATTGATGTTTCCATCGAGACATTGATTTTATCTTTTCATATTTTCATTATATTATTGATTTATTATTTTTGGGTTTTGACAAACCTGTGTGGTTTTTTATACTATATCAACTTGATGTTTTCAAAAAAGTAATAAATATCTCTATCATTAATTTATTGGAGTCAATTCATTAATTTATTAATTTATATGTTGTTATGTGATAGTATCAAACCCATGAGAATAAGGATTTCATGTCATAAAATTTTAGTTTCGTCTTAGTTATTAGGGGTCTATGGTATCTAATATGGTATATGACCCAGTGGATATCATAACACTATTTGAGATGTCTTGTTAGGATAAAGGAGGTAGTTATGAATATCTGCACAGCCATCCCTCATCACAATGAGCCTCAAGCCACCACTCCTAGATTGGAAAGTTAATCTTGATGGAAAATTTCAGTATTTCTATTAATTATGATTTGTATGGATGAAATAGAAATTTTTTTCTTATCTAATGTGATTAAATCTCCACACAACTATTATTTTTTATTTCTATGTGTAATCTTTTGATGAATTCAATGTTTTTTTATAATTTCATGTAGCATAAGTCCTATGAGAACATGTACGACTAATACACAGGATGAAGACTCTGGTGAACAACATCATGTGAATCCTACCATGGACAAGAATCTCATTGAAATTATTTTGTGTGATTTCTATTCTCTGAAACATGCACCTAAACCCATTAACATTCCAACTCCAGGTGTGGATCCTCAATGAAATTTGTAACATCCCATGTAAATAAATAATATGACACTCTCATATTTATCTATATTTTGGAATAAAATGTTAATATTACTTTAAAGGCAATTCTATGATTTAAGTAGTAGACAATACGCAACAACGAGTTTCTTTGAAATCTAATGTAGCACACTAATAATATAATAATATTATTTTAAATAATATTAACGCCTAGCCATTGTAATAATGTAAATTAACAGAACTAACTAAAAATTATTATATATGTTTTTTAAATATTTTTACATTTATCCAATAAATGTTAGATGCTTAAAATGTAAATGAATCTAATTTTAAGAATAAATACTCTAATATTTCTAAAAGATTGTTTTACAACCTTTTGATGGAGAACTTTTTTTAAATCTAAATTTTGATAATTTTATAAGAACAATTTTTCAAAATAAAATTATTATTTATAATTGGGATATTGAAATTTATTTTGGATTAATTTGTGGTATTTTTCTATCAATGTTCATTTTTTAATGAATAGTGAAAAATACTGCATTTTACTTCAAAACTGCCTTTCATCGAATTTAATTATCTGGTTAGATTATATTTTTCATTTTTTCAAAGTTTAATTATAATATATTATTTCCATTTAATCCAATGTTGTTCATTAGAATTAATTTCCATTTGAAAATGGACATTAACAAGTGTCAATCTTTTGATAGATATTGTTTCTTAAAAACACGCTATTTGTTTTGACTGCAGGAATTAACAATATATTTTATTAATGAAAATTCTATTTTTTGAATTTGGTAAAATGGAAATCATTTTTTAATTTGGAATATCAAATATATATTAGGGTGAATTTTTGGTATTTTTCTGAAAATTATAATTTTTTTAATGAATAGTAAAAAATACAGAATTTTAATTCAAAATTTCCTTTTAATCCAATATATTTATACAGTTATATTTTAATTTTAATTATTTTTAAAGTATAATTGAATTATTTAGTTATCACTTAATACATTTTTTTTCATTGGATGTAATTTCACTTTTCAATTGTATATAAAAACAAGTCAATATATGATAAATTTTACTTCTTAAAAACCCGTCTTTTGTTTTGACAACGAGATTTACTTTTAAAATAATTACTACAATTTATGTGTTTTGAATTTGGTAAAATGGGTTCCACATTTGAAATAAATATTCCAAATTTTGTAATTATGATTCTTCTGTTTTTGGACATTATGAATAGTAACGACATTAATTATCTTTAATTATCGTTTTTAATTACTAATCGGGTAGTTATGGGTAATTAAATAATATCATAAAAATATAAAAATGACCCTGAAATGTGTCCTAATGCTTTTGGTGATGTCATCTCCGACCATGGTATTCCCTGTTCCAACTTTGGGGCCCCATGGAATCACATTAGTGTGACAGTGACTTTTTATCATATTATTTTTTAAAGAAAGGAAATATAATAAAGGTTTGTATATCCTATGAAAACAATTTTAATTTGGTTTAAATAAAAGATATCCTTGACAATAAATAGTAATTGGAAATCAAACACTCTTTCTTACCAGATGGTAATTATTTTATAATTTTTAGACAATAAATAAATAAATTTATTTGTGACACCATGATGATGCAGTGATTACCTCATTAATGAATGATTTAAATAAAATGAAAAGATAATGTAAAATATAAGACATACACTTGTCAAAAAACTATAAGATGCGTGGATTTAGAAATCTTATCACCTTATCCTTTAAATAAATTATTTTGGGACATTTAAAATCTGATAATCATTTTATAATAAAGTAACATTTCATGACTTTCCAAGAGTACCCCTCATCCCTCTTATAAAAGGACCCCAACTCTACCCCCTTACCCATACCTCTCAAGACCTTGGATCATCAAAACTCTCCACATATTGTCTCTCAACATCCCTCTTTTACTCCTAGAAGCCTCACTTTTGGCAGAATTTTTTCCAAAGAAGCCATTGTGCACAAATCAAAAAGAGGTACCTAATTTAAAGTAAATGTATTCTCTTATGTTCTTTTGTTTTATATTTCTTCTATAACCCATTAAACATTTTTTATTCCGTTAATTTTTATCAATACCAGTATAATCAATATACTAGGATGTTTTTATGAGAATTATTAGAGCTACACTTACACACACCTCCATCTAATGGGTGAAGAACATATTATTTCTGTGGACGACGAACTAAGGCATCACGAAACTATGATTGTTCATTTTTCTCCTACCACCTCTCATGGTGGCCATTATGATGTCCATGTATTTTATATATGATATATATGATATTTATGTTTTTATATGATTCTATATTATATATTCAATACATAACTTTATGTTTTTCATGTTGTGCAAATGCGATACCTTCATATGAGGAAGTGTGGACTACCGCCCCCTCATGTGATTGGACTTGTTCATGCAATACATGGAATGTATAAAGAATGAAATTAATGAGAATATGTGACTTATATAAAATATATATCATACTTTAATTATAATATATATGTCTCATTTATTTTTAATTCCATTAATATGTCAATGAAATAAAAGCAGCGTTCATGCGTACGTACGGCCTACCATCTACATGAACGGGGTATTTCATTTATTTTTATCTCCAAATGTTATGGAATAGTATAAAATGAACATGTACTGGCTATATATGATATTTAAAATATCAATAAAATTTTGGAGATAATTTACATAAAACTACATGTACAATTCTTTTCAAACAAATTCATTTTTGACTCTTGTACCAAACATCGACAAAAACTTTTGATATGAAATCACATAATTAACGAATTAATATAACATTATAATATGTGATATGAATTGAATAATAAAAATTAATGGAGGTCCCTAATCAATTATAAACTGAAAAAAGTTTATTATTCAGGAATTTAAGGAAACGAACATGACATGTAGGACTTGTTGTAAGAGATCCTACCTCTCTCTTTCTTTTTAAGTACTCTCTTTTATGTCATTTCCTTTAAGCTATTTTTTATAATGTTGGGGGATGTTATTTTATATTCCTCTTACTATATATTTTATGTTAATATGATGATAGACCCTATTTTAACTGTTTAATAATTTTTTTTTGAAATTTTTAATGGCGTCTTTAGGCTGTCGTGGTTTCATAATGGATTTTTTATCTCATTTTTATTCCTGTGAGATTCATGCTAATTTTGCCACTATTTCATTTTTTGTGGTCTATTTACTGCCCAATATTCTACTATTTGATTAATATACTCTTGTGTATGGGTATTTACATATTCATTGTATGAACCTTCTTTCATGGGGTGTGCGTTTCAAAAGTTGCCCAAATCAGTAAGGGAACTTTTCACCATATTCTTTTTAGAAGACTTCTTTTTGTTAGGTATTTTAATTTACATATTATTATGTTGGGATATGTTCTTATGTATCCTTTTTATGTAAATGAAATGATCAAGTGATGAGATACCCTTTTTATATCTCATCGTCTCATTTTATTAATTTTAAAATGACGCCATTAGTCTCTCGAATTTCAGTAAGGGAACTTTTTAACCCAATTTCAATTTTTTGGGTTAAACCTCTATTTCATGATTATGTCATACTATGAATATGTGTGGATGACCTATGATTGTTTTACAATTAATATCATCCTATATTTGGTTATTTTATATTTGTCATACAGAATTATGTAATTGAAATATCCTTAATCTAAGGATACCATCATTGTAAGGGACTTTGTCTCAATCTCATTTCATTGAGGCATATTTTGTGTTCTACACAACATTAATTTATAAGGTTTATAAACCCCTTTGACTTTTACTTTTATTAAAAAGGAATATTTTTATAGAAAACATTTTACAAAACGACAAAAGGAATGTTTTTTCTAACGTATGATGCGAGAAATACTTCTCCATCACCGTGACCATTATTTGAGTTTCTGCTTCCTCTACAAGCCTTAACTTTTTTTAAATGAAATGTAAATACCATGTTTTACTATTCTTTTATTTTGGTATTGAAAATTTTTTTGAAATTTTTTTTATTATATCAATGTGTTATATTGACACTTATTTAATGAAATGTGGAATGGTCATGTTTCCTTTATGAATGTTTTATGTGATACGATTATGTTATGGTTCATGGGCATTGTTTATGAAGATGGTTGGTTCTATGATAAACTAAGGGTGGGTGAGCCTGTGATAGATCTACAATTAATTGGGTATTGCGAAGGAGTTAAGAGCTAAGGATTCTCCAAAAATATTTAGGGAATATATGGTGATATGTATTCCAAAAGTAACCACAAGGGCTACTCCCTACATAATAATGTTATGAATGGTTCAAGATACCTTTATGTCTTATGATTTCTAGGAGTTATACATATATATTATGATTTCATATGGTATGTTATGATTGAAAGTTATGGCTTCATTGATTTGTATTTAGTGGCAGGTTAATGTTTCATTTAATTATGTTATTAACCTTACTGTGATTTTTATGCTCATCCAGTGTTTTCGAAATTTTTTCACAGGTTATAAAGAAGGGTAACAGAAAGGAGGTATTCAAGAAGATTTATATCATGAAAAGAAATATTATTGTATTTAATGATTTTTTTGTTTTGAAAAAGCGGTTATAGTAGTATTGTATAATTTGAAATCCTTTGAGATGTAATAGTTATGTCTTAATTCTCAAAAAATCTAAACCTAAAAACATCCTCAATGTGAATTTTTTATTTAATTCATGATTAAGTAATGTTTTAAGGTTGGGTAATTATATAAATAATCTCAAAATCAAAATCTAGAGTTAAATTTATAGACATGACATTATTTACAATATTATAATAATCCTAATGTAGGTGGGGAATGGTTGAGGATGTTTAATTTTTTTTCTATTCATGGAAATGCTAGATTTGGTCAAGGTTAAATGTTCGCCTTCATGATGGAATGTACTTGTAGGACACTGTGGGGTTTAGTGGTAATGGAAATGGATCACAATAGTGTAGAGTTTTTGGACATATTGATTCATTATATATATAATTTTTATGTATATTCTATGTAAATAAATATGGATATAATGTCTTTCAAGCTCCAGCATGATGATAGGACTATGCAAATATTTGTTAATTGATTTGGTATGCTTATATAGTTTTCTACTTATATTGTACTAAATGAGTAAATAGTTAATATATGGTTGGGGATTAGACATAGATATAATATGTATTCAGGGGTTTTACAAATGAAGATATCTTGTTATTTGGACATGATGGATAAGGAATCGATGATTGAACTACATCAGGTTTGTATGGAAAGGATGAATAGTGATTGTTTTTCTCCCAGTGGCAATATTATGGGTTTTTATAAAGTCATGATGAAGCATGAGGTGTCTTGTGGTAGTTCACAATATAAGTTTTCTTCTATGGATCATGAATTTCTTGGCATAATTCATTTTATGTACGTTATGTGTGGGAATATTGGGTATTGAAAATTGGTTTTCCTTACGTATCCAAATATATAACATTCATATTGTCTAACAAGTTCATATATAAACTCAATTATATCATCATTTCCCCATTTTTTGGTATGGTCTAATTTGCAGTAAAAATTACTATAGTGTAATCAGAATAAAAGGTGTTAAAACCATAGGCATTTGGAACAAACCTTATTCACGCAATGTATGATTCTATAGAGTAAAAAGATTCTTGCATATTAACCGTGAGAAGTACCATCATTATTACATCATATGTAGTGACTTCTATATTTGATGTTGGTGAATCTCATTAATTTATTTTTATCTTTATTGTGAACAAACTAAATCATAGTACAAATATTTTATCTAATCTGATGGGTATTATTAGAAAATATGGAACAAATACATGACATGGTCTTGGTTGTCATGTCAGTCGTTCCACTTTATCAAAAATTAATTTACATTTGGATTTTCAGGTTCCCAAAATGAATCATTTGGGGTTCATTTTTTGGAAGGATTGAATCATTTAAAATAAATACCAAATTGATTTTTATCATTGATGGGTATCCATTACATCTCTATTGGGGGTGTTCCATATCCTTTGGGTATAGTAGAACCCAAGGTCAAGCGGAGTTGGACCATCGTATCTATAATTTGGGAATGTAATATCACTACTCTCTTTTTATATGTGGGTGGATTATTTCATCAAATACCCACCTCTAATTTTCATTGAGTTTTATAACATATTTACATATAGAATCAATGTTTTCTCATAACTAAGGGAGGTATAGTTTTCTAAATATAAATTTATTTGTACTCAACATGTACCAATTCTTTTTTACAACATGGAAACTAATGAAATGAAATAGTCGAATACTATGTAGTATGATCATTTAATATAATTAATTTTTCACCCAATTGTATCACCTTAGAGGTGTCTATTCAATTTTTTATGAAACATGATAAAACAGTTATCATATATGTTTATTAATAGAATCTAGATCATGTAATGGTAAATATAGAAAATATTTTTTCAAGTATTGTTGATCTATTTGTCCCATTGAAAGAGGAGAAGTATTTTATAATAATTATCAATGATCAATTTATCCCCAGTTTATAATGAAAGAAACAAGGATTCATAAAAGTATCTAGAAGAAAATATATCTATTATAGGAATGTTATAAAGACATTTTGTCCAACCAATTCCATTTTTGTACTCTAATTAGTCATGAAAATGAACATAAAACATTTTCTAGATATTTTTATAGTATAATTTTGATGAAATCCTAGCTTACACTATGATTGAGGAGGATTATATGAGTAATTTGAGATAATTTTTATAATTTTTCAAAAGTCCTAGAATTTATAATATTTTATTGAAATGTGAAATTGGGATTTGGTAAGTGATGTTCTTGGGAAATGATTTCTCAAAACAAGGTGCATAAGTTGATCATGAATATGTAAATGTTGTTATAAAATGGGAGATACAATATAATTTTTTCTTGATTGGGTGCTTCTTGAATTTTGAATGTTATTATCTTTTATTTGTAATATATTTCTCAAATTGTTCATCATCAATTAATACAATCACTATAAATACATAAATGATTTTTTGAAATGAGATATTTTACAGTTATTTTATTGATATAAAATGTATTTTTGTATTTTTTACTACAGTTGATACATCCTATGGCAAGATGGGGCCACATGGTCTTTTTTGGCACATCTTGATCGTGATTGAGTGGTGTTTATATGAAGGATTATTATATATTTTTCTATATATTTTTATAGGGTAGGACATAGAAGAATACATATCTATCCATTACCATAAAATAATTTTTGGCATGAATTCATATATGATATATGGAGGCATTACCTTTTTTAAAAAATATGTCCCAGTTTTTTGATCACATTACCATGAGTAAAATCATATCTCAAAATTATTAGAATTTTCCCATGGGGAAACTGGTATAGTACATATATTCCATTTAATTTATCATTTCATATACCCTTGGGGATGGGAATGTCATCATTGTTTTTTTATGGAGTCTTTTAAACCATATTGTGAACGAATCATCATAAGAATGTAACATGATGGTACTAATTTCACAGGTACATTAATGAGTTTCATAAGAAAGGATAAAAGTTGTATTGTCTAGTGTCCAATTGACATCCTCTATTCTAGAGGTGATTCATCAAGAACACAAACTTTATTATAAAATCAATTTCATTTCTGAATATATTTATGGTTTGGAGACATCCACTAAGTGTTTGTTCTCCATAGATAATATTATATGTTTCATGAATCAAATTTTTCAATACTAATTAGAAAATATGTGATTGGGGATTTCTTTAATTCCTATTGGGTTAATAAACCATGAAATAAATGTATGATTAATGAAATTTAATTTTAATTTTAGTTCCCATATAAGAGATGATACATAAATGACTTTGTTTAAAACTGCTGAACATTCTAGTAAGTCATTGATGATTAACCAAAGCTATCATGATTTATTTATCCACATCAAGTTATAACTTCTAAGTGGGTTGAATTTTCAATGTAAAATTCAGTTCTATGAATGTATACTGGGAGAATGAATACTTTGATATTGTTTTTGATGAATATAGTGACCAAATCAGATGAATATACATCCATTCCTGATGCACACAAACATGAGGATCTAGGAAATCTCAATTTGTGATACATCATCCATTTTCTAGAATTTGTATTTTTTGTAATCTTGCATAGGTATCCATGATTTTCTAATATCTTTTGGATAGTACATAAGGATGTATTTTGATCCTAGTTTCACTTGAGTATAATATATCTTCCACAGATATAGGGATAGACAAAGAGAGATAATAAATTCGTGAATATACTATTCATTCCATATTACAATATTTTTTGGATCTAGGGATGACCCTTTTAGTCTAGTGGAGGTTTATAGTAATAAAAGTTACCATTCCACAATATGAATGGAAACATTTGAGGCCTTGTATGTCTAGAATTCAAAATCTTTGTTATGATGTTCAGAGAATAATGAAGGTTACTCAATTAGACAAATTTTGGTACTATAGACATCTAAATGATTTATACGAATCATTAGAAAATGTTCATGGAATAAATATAGTATAAAAATATTACAAATCATAATCTTATAAAGATGGATTTTTTAGTTGGAGACCTAGTCTTATTGAACGTGTCACCCTATTTGGGTCATCAATGTCTCAGAAGCTAAGGGAATCATTCCCCAATTTTTTTTGGAAATACTATATTTTTATAATATCTTGTTAAAGTGTAATTTCATTTTAAACATCCTCTATAGGTGAAATTGATATATACTGTTTTCCATGTTTCTAAATTTATAAAGTATAATTTTTATCTATCTATTATTTTGACCTAGAGTGATCTTTATATTGAACCAGAATTATACATGACGGAGCATCCATTAAGTATAGAATTTTTTTTGAAATTTTATTAGGGGAAGATAACTTTGGTTTTTGTAATATGGTATAATGATTATCATTATCATCATAAATTGGCATGGGAGGCACAAATGAGTCAGATGTGGCCTTAGATATTTGATATGGAAGCTTCATGAAATATATCATGCTAATAGATTATTTCTATGGTGGGGAGGTTGTAACATCATGTTTGTGGTTTTTAGGAACTTCTCAACATTTCTTATTGTTCATTATGGGTTGGGTATCAAAACTTATTGTTTTTTTTGTGGGATGATGAAATTTTAAGTTGTTTATGTGCTATGTAGTTTTAGTGGATGTATTCCTCAAAATGTGTTCCCACCCTATAGAAACTATACTACCCTAAAATTGGAGGTTTACACTATTCATATATAATTTGAAAAATCATTCTTCAATTTGGTAGAAACTATGCACCCCTAGTTGATAGGCACATTGTTAGGGAATACAATTTGTCTAATCTTCAGGTCGTGCCTAACTAATAATGGTAAAAATATTTTTTAATTTTGATAATGTTATTAAAAATTATCTAAATCTTATTGAACCCCTATTCTATCTCTAAATAGACCACTCTTCAACTATTATGACGTAAAGGCTCTATAGAACCATTTTTGGCACATCCATACCACATATTTGATGAATCAAAGCACTAATGAATGATTTAACCCCTCTCGGATAAATGGATATCGTCCTGTTCATTATCCCCTTCTCTCTATTTCATTTCTCCAATGTGTCTGGTAGATCATCCCCAGAATGATTGAACTAAACTATATTTTTTTTATCATGAATCAATTATATATTTCTTTTTCCTATATTGTCATTTTTTGACTTTTGAAAATTGAATTGTGGGTGTTGTATATTGATACTATGAATAATTGTAGGGGTTCCATTTAAGATATAAAAAATTGACTAGACTTTTTTTGACATTTACATCTATTTATTTTTGTACTACCATTTTAATACGAATTTAAAAAAGAATTTCGATTTGTTATGGAATTTCTAGAAAATGAAAAGATTTAATAAAATAGGAAATTGTAATGTTTTTTGTAATCAATGGAAATTATCAAATTATGTGATTTTAGATTTTACAAAAACTGGTTAAATTGAATTGATAAAAACATATAATTGGGGTTTTAAGAAATTAATTGACAAAAAACACAAGTTTTGTTTTATGAATGTGAATTAGAGTTTTAAAAATGAAAATTGGGAAATTTTAAATTTGAATGATGATAGGTTTGAAGTGGAAAGATTTTAAATTTTATTATTCATTGATTGTGAAAATGAGAACATGGGTTGCTAGTGGGTTATTTTGGACATCCATTGGAGGATGATAGTTATCTAATAATGGATTAACACTGAAAATACAAACAAACATCTGGCTTGGAAGATATTATCCCTGATGGGATTTCGATGAGTCATCTTCGACCTAATCCTGATGTAGGTGTGTACACATATTCCCATGTTAAATGTTATGTTATTGTAATTATACTATGATAAGAAACTATCATAAGACATGGAAGATGAACACATTGCTTATTATGTCTAATTTTAATTAAAAGTTCTTTTTATTTTGAAACATCATTTCTCAATCATAGTGATTATATAAATAGATTACATACAATTTTTTAAATTATTTTCATCCTCTGAAAATAATAATGTCCAATATAAACAAGAAAAATATTTAATTTTACATGAATTATTTTATAAAAAATTATTGTACAATTTATTTAATTATAATGGCATATTTTTGTGGAACACGTGATGATACAATACATGAATTTTACCTAATAACCTACATTTTTCATTAGGTGTTTCTATATTTTCTTCTACCATGTCTGAATAATGGGAAATCACATCTTGGAGGAGGTGGATGTTTTTTATTATTTTGGGAGGTGTTTGATTTGTACTATAATATGTGGAAATAGTTTTTTCTTCTTTTGAGTAGTTTGATGATGTATTGTTTTGGGTTTTTGATATACCTTTTTTTTCTAGTCTATATCCCCATTTAGTTTTGAAAATATTGAAATTTATCATTATCTTCAAATTAGTTTTTTCAAAATTCTTTCTATTTTTTTCTTTTATGATTTTATGTATGAGTTTATAATCCATTGGTATTAGGAACCCATTTTGGGCCAAGTCATTGTCAGCTTTTGTATCAGGGTACCAAGGTTTATGGGGTAGTTTTTGAAATCCACAAAGTTATCTGATTCTTTTTAAATACTAATAATAAATCAATTATATATATGAAGTATTTCTATATTTCAAATTATACATATACGATTGAAAATATCTTAAATGATAAAAAATTTGTTTTCCTATTTTTCTTCATAGTTGGATATAGAATTGTCCCTTATGGGTACGTAAGAACTACCGTTTAACTTATTATAATATAAATAATTTTCCATAACCATATATAATGTTCAGTTTTAAAATAATAATTAATTTATATAAATGATAATTATTTTATTATTATTACTATACCAATGATGGATAAATTTCCCTTTTATAATAATAAACACATTGGAGACATTTTGATATTATAAACAGAATGTCTTCAAAACACTAGTTATGGAATCTACTGATTAACTAAATAAATATTCCGAAAAAATAAATTAAAAAATTATATAATGTATAAGGCATTAAATATGAAAAATTATATTATACAATTAAATAATTTATAGTTGTTTAAAAAATTGGGGTTCAATGAAATACATGGGTTATCTAGAAACAAGTATTGGGTCTTTGTCTTAATTTTTTTCTTGGTGACATATTATTTTTATTGACATATTTATATTTATAAAGTGTATAAAAATAAATTTATAGTATATATCATGTATAGTTTTTAATTTATTGTTTTTAATGATACTAGTAAATGTATTACATCCAATGGGGTTTTATATGAATGTATGCAAAGATGATAGGGTTTATTTCAATATGTCACTTTTATTACAGTTTTTTATGTTGAAGTCTCCATTAAGGAACTTATTTGAAAATTATATACTATAAAAACATTTATTTTATTTTCCAATTATTAATTCATAGGAAATAATGATTATATTTTTTTACAATTTGATCTGTTTCCACGAGAATAAATAATTATTTTTAATGAAAATTCATTTGGTTTTCTGTTCAGATAGAAATATTTCTATTTGATGTTCTAATTTTTATTAATAAATATTCTACTATTATTTTATTAATCTATTTTACATTATTAGAAATAATATAGATATTTTTTTATTTATATACGTATTTTTCAAAAGTTTCTTATTTTATTTCCATAAAATAGCTTTATCAAAGGAATAAATAATATATTTTTTTATCAATTAATGAGTTAAATGGAATTTCTAGTTTTAATGACCACTCAATAATTTAATGTTTTATTAAAATATTACCACAATTATTTAAAAAAAATTAACCCAAATATTCTATAATTTTTTATTATTCAAAATTGATTTTCTATATACAAATTTTAATCCAATAAATAATTTCTTAATGATTATTATACAATTTCACTGCATAAAAAATAATAAAATATTATTTTTTATATTCAATAATCGGGATATATTATCATCACACCATCCTTTTCCCTTTCATATATGGTTTAGGATATATTTTAGGTGGGAAATAATTTGTGTTCTATATACCATTATTCAAATATTGAGAGTTTTTTTTAAGGAGAGGTGATTGAGTTGTATATGATATTCATATTATAAATATATCTGATCAATTAGGTGATAGATGGTGCCTTAAAATACATATCCACTCAATGCATAAATATTTATCATGAGAAAAAATCAATTTGGTAATTAATCCACACTGATACACAGTTATGAAATATTACATTGAATGTTGTGTCAATTGTATGTTTTAGTTGCCTATAATTATCCATTACAAAAAAATGAATCAGTTATTTATTATTAATTTATTATTATAATATTTATTTCATCAATGGATATTTTTCAAACTCGTGTAATGATTTATATGGAATTATTTCATCATCATTTTATCCTATAATCATATACATTCTTTATTTCATCGATAATAACATCATCATAATGAATTCAATCACTCAAAAAATAAGAGAATACATATCATATATTTCCAGTCTATAAGAATCCATGTAGTATTTTTATTGATACTCATGTGTAATCTAGATATAATAATGATGATATCAAATAAAAATATATGTCGTAATTTATATTTTCAAATGTAATTTATGATTCAATCATGTACCTATTATAAGGATAACTAATAATTAATGAGTTACATGGGTAAATGATATAAATAATATAGTTAAAATGTATTTAAGTATCCATCAGTTATGATTAAATAATGTATACAGATATATTCATTATACACATTTTAATACATTATTTTTAAGAATAATCACCTAAATAAATAAATCATGTATCAAAATATATATTTTATTTGGGATACTAGGTGCATAATAAAAAAATATGGGACAATAAAAAACAACACATTATTAATCACCCATAATAATTTGATAACATTATTTTATCTCCTACTAAAACATAGGATAAACTGTGGAATACATAGGCAAAATAAATCATCTAAAAAGACTTCTATGCGAAAAAAATGGAAATAAATTATTTAACATTAAGAAATATATATAACCTGATAAAATAAAGTTATGGATTTTGAATAAAAATAAGTAATAATTATATATAGAACATTGAATCATATAATTATGAAAAATATAAATGTGGTGGAGACATATAATATAGCACAAACATGAGTTAAGGATAACAACGATGATGATATAACATGGTGGAAAATATCCCTTTAAGAAATTATGGTTACTCTATATCACTGCATGACATATCATGTGACTAAAATATTACTCATATTATTTGGGTGATATATTATAACACCCATTACATCATTTTAATGCATATACGTGACACATAAAGATTCAAACATAAGGAACATTCACATGGGTTACCAATCGAATGAAAGGGTTATGGTCATATTAATATGAAGCATAACCAAAGGGAATATTACAACGATATACATGAAATAAGGGGTGAAATAAATCATCGAAATTAATAGGTCAGAAAAAAGATATATGATAATTATTTCCATCTAAATTGAAAAAATAAAAAGAGTGCTTAGAAATGTGCCACTTAATAGTAGGTTTTGGGAAAAGAATAAGAGTATTTGATGAGGAAAATGTAATATATATAATTTTATAAAAATTAAAAGTATTAAAAAAATTCCCATGATAAAATGGGGTATTTTTGAATAATATGTATATCTTAGAATAGTTTATTGAGTGTACATATATATGGGAAGAGACGGAGAGATTTCGTTTCATCAGGCTTGCTTATCTGGGATAATTAAGAAGGAACCCATGTAAATCATGTAATTTCCCATTAAAAAATGTTATTAAACATATATAAATAGGGCTGGTACATTTTCAAAAACATATGGGAATCATATAAGATAAATGAGTGGGTAAATTGAGGCATAAATATAGAAAATGTAACCCATAGGTAACATAGAGGTTCAGATAGATCAATTATCGTACTTCCAAAAGCATTCTGCACTTGTACATACAGACATAAATAATCAAATTATAATAATGAATTAACTAATATAGAAACTATTACACTTTTATTTTACTTATTATAATTTTGCTAAGTATAATTATTACTATTTGTATGTTTATAAATATCAAATTATTTATTCTTAGTGTTTTCGTTTCATTGATTCGCGATTTTTTTACTTGTTCATATTTATTAAAGTTCATTTAAAATGTTAATAAAGAGTATATATCTGAAACAAAATGGTATTAATTCACATAAAATGTTATAAATTTTCAATTCTTTTTTTTCAAAAGGGGTATACATTAGATAAAACTTTAATGAGAAATGTTCAGTTTGTTTTTACATTTATTCAATAATTTGAATCGATTTTTTACATAATATTGGGTTTATATATTATTAATAGAAGGATAAATAAATTAAAAAAATTTAAATCCTTATTTAACAAAAATTATACTTTTAGGACTATTCATTTATGTGAAAATGAAAAATGAACAGAATAATTTTTCACAATGGCAATTAATCTAGATAACATGATTAATATTTTCATTTCGTTAAACAAGTGGATGTATAAACATATGAATATAAGATATTAAATTATAATAAATTTATAAATTATAAATTAATTTCTATTTTCAATTCTTTATATATGAAATATGTGATGATAGTGTAGAAAAATACAATAAATTAAGAGATGTGTTTTGATAAAATTGCATTGTGAATATCACAGCCTTGAAGGATCCATTAGAGACCATGGAATTGAAAGTTGGAAAAGAATAGAAGAAATTGGAAATTGGAAGATTGAATTGGAGAATTTTTAGAGAGATTGGATGAGCATAAATGATTTTTGGTCAAAATCGGGTGTAGAGTGATGATCATTATTCGAGAGGAGTGGTGGGTTTATTTGATTAAATTATGTTTTATTTCATATATAAGGACAACCGAATTGAGGTATAATTAATTTAATGTTCGATTTTGTGGATATTAATATTTTAAAGGATGGTTATAATAACTAAATACCTAAAAAGCCATTTTTTTAATTTGTATTTTTGGAAGGATTTTACATTTATTCTCTTACCATTGTCACAATTTTTCCCATAATACTATAAATAAATTACATACCATGGTAACATTGTTTAACTAAAAGTAAAATTTACCCCAAAACCTAACTTGCTCCATCTGATTCAAAATATTGATTCTATTTTACCAAACTAAACTCATATAATATGATATATTGTTTATAAAATTAACCCCTCATGCATAATGAAAAATCTTGGTTTTATAGAGAAAAGTTCAGTTGTTTGAAAAGTTTTCATATCAAATTTAACATTGAATTTGATTCAAATAGAATTATATATATATATAACTAAATGAATTATACATTATAACCAATAAAAAATTACCATTACTTGATAAATAAATTATTTTAAAATGTAGTTTCAATTATAATACAATATTTTCACTATTTATTAAAAAACAATCATATGAAAAAAATAAAAAAATCATGATTAGATAATTAACACATTATAAAATAAAAAATCAGGTATATTTTGTCTTAATATTTTTATAAAAATTTAAATAATTATTTCTTAATGTCGTGCTCTATAATAAGTTGGGAAATTATCTTTTATAAAATTATTGATTATTTGTTTAAAATTATATTCATTTCATATCTTATGACTATCAAACATATTATATTAATTAAAAATATAACATATAAATTTCATTAAAATCATTCAATAATATTTATTAATATAAATTGTTATCATATAATTTCATTATGATATTAATAATTAAGATTTTATAATAAAAACACATCAGTGGTGTTTAATTAGTTATTATATTCATTTTTAATTATTTGGTAACCAATGAATTAATTTTTCCATTATGTGATTAATATATTTTTGTAGTTTATTGAAAATAATTTATTCCCTATATTGAAGTGGCTATGTGATAAATATCATAATAAAATAATATTTAATAATTTGTTTATGCTTAGAGTTCTTTGAAATACAAGATATTGATGAAATTAAATTTATTTGGGAAGAAACATACCATAAAAATTTTCAGTGTTACCTTCTCCCCAACCCCTAATGAGATTTCCTCCTAAAAATCTAATTAATTATATATATACATATTTGGATACCCCATACTCATCACTTACATAGGTTTTATTATATATTCCTAATATTGGTGGTTTTCTAAAAAAATAACAAAGTGATGTGTCTTATTTTAGAAAATTATCTATATGATCCAAAATATATATCCCTTGTTCCTTGTATGAAATATCATTCTATAGTAGGAAAATATCTATGTTTAGAATATATGAATTATCAAGTACGTACATCCTCAAAATAGATACATGGAAGACATGTTAAAATTTATAGATATTGGGTGGAAGATCTAACTAGTAATCTATAATCCCGATATGATTAAAAATTAAAATAAAAAACCATTGAAAAATTGAAGATGCAAATAAAGATTGAATATGAATGTCTGAATAATTCATATTTTTGGAATCACACATCAGAAAAGGGGTCATTAAAACATCCTCTTAGAAAAAGAGAATGAAAAAGGTGAGGATCACCACATAACTAATATTTTAATTTGTATAACATTAATGGAATGAGAAAACATGGACATGGAAAAGATTTAGAACTATGATGTTTTGTTGGAGAATGATAGAGAACTTGATAATTATAGGGTTAATAACCATTTAACCATATACCATATAGGTATGAAAAAGTCATTTTTATCCAAAAAATTATTATAATATGAAAAAAATTTAGTTCAAAATAATTTGAGAAGATATACCTACCTGATTTCATCTCATAAGTAAAATCTCACAATATGATTTTTTGTTGAAAAATTTACACATCCCTTCTTACATCAAGAAATTGTAATTCATATAGAAGTAATGTTTCATAATATACATAACGGGTTGAAAAATGCTTACTTTTATCTCTTTTTATAATAAAAATTAAATGGTTAACATAGGAAAATAATTATAAATAGTATATTCTAATGATTGTGTAATAATTTAATCTCTAAAACACATCAAATATTCAACATAGACAACTTTATATATTTTTACTCATATAATCCTTCCAAAATATTAAAATCATAATATTTTCAATGATGGGAACATATGTTTTAATATAAAAATATCATTATTCCCAAAAACAACTCAATGTATCTCTAAAATTTCAAACAAGAAACATTTAAAGATCCTTGTCATGTATTTTTTTAACCATGTTAATAAACTAAATTATTCTAAAACCTTAATGATAATATGACGACATTAAAAATATTTTATTTCCATTGAAAAAAATCCAATAATTCGATAAACTAAATCCACAAACCAAATTGCATCAAATTACTCTTTAGTTCCATAGTAATAAAAACAATCACATTTATTTAATTACAATAAAAAACCTTGTTTCTTATTATTATTACAACTTCATGAAAATATTAAGGTTTATCGTTACCATTATCATTCTTTAAATAATTATATCACCTTACCATTAAATAAATTTTCCAGCCCATCATCATTACTTAATATATCCTAACAAATACGTATTGAAAGTCAAGATTATTAGATTCATTATTCTTATACCATAATATTTTAATTCCAATATGTAGATACATAATTAACCTCACATCCATATCACTGAATTAACTAGTATTTTTCATCATAATACATATCAATTCAATCATTGATCATTTGATTTATTTTCTCAATATAACCTTCACTCAAACCACCTTGCTGAATTTCTTAACAAGAATTCCCGAAGGAAATATATCGTCACAACGCTTATACATTCAAAAAATAATTGATAATATCCTAGAGATACCAATATTCCCAAACATTTCATTAAACCAATTCTCTATTTTTGGTATTCAATTCAACTGTAGTGATAGAATATTATATTCCTTTTTATCATGGATTTTTCCATCATCTATTTCCTTCAAAAACCCATTGTGTTGGGAATTTTCTCACATAATGAATATGTTTCTTGATGATAATTCACTAGAAAAAATTCATAGTGATCATCTAACCCTTCTTTTACACGTTCTTAATAGTGGGTTTTATTATTTCATGTTGGCATTGAGTATGTTGGTGCCCCACATTACTAACCTTGAGGAACCTTATGGTTACCTTTATGAATTTTAATAAATAATTCTACCCATACTTTTTACAAGTTAGATAATGGGGTTTCATTCCTTCCTTATATTTTCATATTGGAAATTCTACATATAATTAAATCCAATATTTTTTATCCCTAATCGCATGATACTACGAATAATCACCGATATAAATTTCATTTTTAGGGGAATAACTAAAAATATCTTCATAACAATAAATTTCAAAAATATACAATACTTTTTATAGACTCTATTTGAAACCATTAATGAATATATTGACATTAATTTTAGTTCTTATGAAAAATTTAGAATCACACAATGAAATCAGTGAGATGTTTTCTTTATATGATTCAATAGGCACATCTTCCTTTCGTTTCATTCCATTGAACTCTCTCTCCATCATAATAAAAAGTGTTCTAGTAAAATATTCATATAAATTTTTTTTTGAATTTATCCCATTCTTGAGAATAAATATTTCCTTTTATGAAAGTGTTATTTTCCATTGTTCAACAATTATCAGTTCTTCCTTCAAAATGATAGACTACCGGCATGAATTTCTTCTGTTTTTATCATTTGAAGACATAAAATATCTCATCATTGAACATAATTTATTTCTCCATGATGTCTGTATTTGAAGACCCAATAAATATAGGAGTCCTCTGTTCTAAAAAAAGGATTCAAACTTATATTTATCATTTTTTATGAAGTAATATGTTCCACAGTAATCATGTTATTATGCATTTCTTGGGTCAATTTTTAGAGTATTTTTAGGAATTCGATATCTCTATTTAAAATTTAGATTTGTATATCATTAGAGAAAATTTCAAATTCAATATCACATCAGTTCTGAGAATATATTCTTTTATTTCCATCCATTAGTATAAAAAGGAAAATAATATTATGGGACTTTAATACTTAAAAATTAATCATATAAAAATTAATCATTTATAATAGGATGATAAGCTTATAAATGAAAGTATAACGTATCTTGGTATTTAGTGAATTTCAATCCATCTTATCCAAATTGATAGAATACTCTTTAGGGTACATAATAATTGTTTCTAGTTATAATCACAAAAAATTACAAGAATATGATCTAATACCAACTATTGTGATCAACTATTTTTACACACAATAATATAAGATTTTTATTAATCATTAACCTAAAAAAACAAAGGATCCAAAATTATAGTGTATTTTGGAGACATTCTATACAATAAAAAAGGGACTAGAATGAAACCAATATTTATTTGTATTTCATATTGATTTGATAATATCTTTTAGGACCCTAGATCCTATTAGAATGATGAAGGCAATACATACAAAAAAGGAATTATATAAAAATATCCTAAGGGGAATAACCATGAAGTAAATAATAAATAATCAGTTTGAATGCATAACATGATAACATAAAGGAATAGATCATGAATAAACATAATGAAGTATGACATATAATAAATGGAATACATTTATCATGTAAACATAGAAAATTAGTAGTGACATTAAACATGAAAAAAATATGATTCAGGGGTAACAAACATTAATATATGACATGGATGAAAATATCCCATAAATGAAATATGATTACTTCATATAAAAAAATAATTTCTCATAATACTTAATATATACCCCATGAATTGGAGTTTAATCTTCGAACAACCGTAATAATGTTTTTGTATATATTTGAGGAACATAAATAATAATTCATATACAAAACTCATATGGGTCACCAATTGAATGGAATAGTTATAGTTACATTATAATAAACAATATTAAGAGAGTAAATAAAAATGGAATATCTAGAATAATGGTTGTCAATCAAATTGGACATTGATTGTATAAAAAATTGAAAAATGATAATTATTTCCAACTGAATTTAATACATGAAAAATATTGGTTATAAATGTTCCACTTAAATGCTATTAAAGGGTAATGTAAAAGGGTATTTGAAGTGGAAAATGTGTACTTATCATCAACGTTCCATTATTGAATAGAATTAGTTTTACATGAAAAAAATTTTATATTAGAAGAATAATGGTAGATTAATGTAGTTCATGGAGTGTTCATGAATATGGGGAGGGAATTGAGACATTATAGTTAATCAGGCATGCTGATCAGGGTGAATTGAGAAGGAAAACATAAAAATCATGTCATTATCCATCAACTTAATTTGAATAGAGATTCATAAATATGTATCGTATGTATATAGAAAATATAAGAGAATCAGATTAAATAAATTATGGGATAAACTGGGGGACTTAGAGTGAAAATTTAACATAATGGTAGTATGGTGGTTTAGAGAGATTCTTTACCAAACATCCTAAATCATTGTTCACTTTTACTTAATATCCTGGATAACACAATTATATTAATTTATTTATTTATTAAATACTAATAAACTTTTTTTTAATATATTATAATTTCATTCAGTTATTTAATGATCATTTGGATGAGTTATAAACATCAATTAAATTGTTCCTTGACAGTTTTTTTCAATGAATCAAGATTGGAAGACTTGTGTATTATTATTTAAGAAATTTTTAAAAGGGAATAAATTTCAAAAAGTCAAATGAATATATATTGACGAACATTCAAATGTAATAATTGCTCCATGTATCATTTTTCCTGTATTATTATGATGATTTGATAGATAAAACATTAATGATAAATATTTATTTTATTTTGGAATTTTTTTTCAATCATCACAAACAATTTTTGTTTTACTTATTTTATATATTATATATTAGTTACAGAATATTAAATATGTCATAAAATATAATTTTATGTCATATTTAACCCAAAAAATTATTATGAATATCCATAAAGGGGATAATGGAAAATGAAAAAATAATTATTCTCGTAGGCGATTAACCGACATAGTATGAACATTAGTTTTTTTATTTGTATAAGTTGTGGTAAAAATATTATTGATATTATTAATTACATTAAAACATAAAAATATATTATATATGTAATTTTTTTTGTTAATATTTCTCTATGGATTAATGAGGTGGGGAGGAAGTAGAAATGACGAAAAAAAATTAAGACATGAGTTTTGAGAAAAATGACCTCTTGAATATCATCTCTTTGAAAGATCTCATATAGAACGTTGAATAGTTATTTCTCTAGGACTAGATTCATATGTACACTTGGAAAGTGATAAAGAGATAAATTGGAAGATATTTGAGTATATTCATGTATTTTGGATTGAAAAAGATCGACAACAGATGTTATTTATACTAGAGTAAATGTGGGTTGATGTTATTAAAATAATAATTATTTTATTTTTAATGGAATCCACATTGAGGTTAAATTAATTTCTATTAAATTTCATAGAAATTAATATTTTAGAGGATTATAATGGTTTATTAAACCATAAAACCACACAAAAAATTTTAAATATATATTTATGTTAATCTAAATACTTTTTAACATTAATCCTTATCACAATTTTACCTATAATACATTAAATATTTTGTTAACCAATAAAAATTTGTTTATACCTGAAGCCCAAATTTTTCAAAATACATAATTTTGAAAATTTTATTCAGTATATGTAATTTATATTACCAAAATTAAATTCTTCTATACTGAAAAATTATATTTAAAATTAATACAACATAAATAATAAAAAATTGTTTTTTATAGTGAAAACAATATCTACATTTGGAAAAAAAATTTAATCCAATTACATGGTAAAATTGATTAAAATCGCAAATATTTGATTAATGGATTAATAATTTATGTAGTTATAATTTATAATCAAATTAAAATATAATTAATCTATATAAATAAATTGTACAAATATGATGTTTTATATTAAAATGGTGTATTTTTTGGTTATTTATAAAAAAAGAAAATTTATCAAAAAACTAAAAAAAATTCAGCCTAATATAATTTTTTACATTTATATTAACAATGATAGATTATTTTTACTTCATGAAATAAAAAATTTTGAAAATTTATTTGTAAAACAAGTCTTCAATCAAAAGGAATCAAATTATTTTTTAGAAAATATAGTTTTATGCATAAATTTGTATTTTATTATTGAAATAATCCCATGTATGTTATTGTACGAATTATAAAAACATTTATATAGATAATGACTTATAAATTTATTTTTTATATCTCACTTATAGTGATAAACATAATTATTAATGATAAAACTAAATTTTGAGCACATAATATTAAATTTTTATAAAAAATACCTTTTATTTTATTGGTTGTCGTTTTAATTTATATTTAATTAATAACAAATTAATTTATTTTATCGACATGTCAATATTTTATTTTCACAATTTACTAAATATCATTTTATCCCACTATTCTAAATGATATGTGATAGAAATGAAAACCAATTAACAATATTTAATCTTTCTAAATATTAGCCTTAAATGTATTGTAATCTATCAAATAAATTTACATTATTAATGTAGATAAATTCTATAATATGTTGGGGTTTTTTCAAAAGTTTAATGTCATTATGTTTTGAATGATAGTATTTTTATTAGTAAGCATGAGAATAAGATATATGAAAATTTAGAGTTTAGATTATAAGGTTATTATTGACTATTAATTTATGTTGAATAATAGAATAATATAATAATGTTTTTAGTATTGTTCATATTGTATTGTTTTAATCATAATAAATAACTATATGGACACTATTTTTGGAGATTTTCATTGAATATATTCATATTTGGGTAATAACCATATACTGAGACTATTGAATATATGTTGATTATCATTGTAAGGTATGATTATTTTTCCCTTACCTCATAATTGGTTGTACACTCATATGGGACGTGAATCAATTTATTATTTTTCTCTAGGTGCCTATTATCTTGAATTAGTGAATATAAAAAATGGAAACCTATTAAATGAAATTTTCATATGATAAAAACCTATTGTTTATTGTGACTACAAATATACGGTTGATCATATGATTAAAAACATAGATACACCTTTTAAGGATTAATGATAATTGTGATTAAAATGACTACTGATATTAATGGATATATTTATTGGAGTAAAACCCTATCATTTAGTGTAAGTTTTAGTGAAAATTTAATATCATGATATATTTTTTTATATTATCTATAAATTTGTTTGTATAATTTTAAAACATTTATGTTTTATAAGATCATTGATATTTAGGTAATTATGGATCATTTAAAAAAAGAGTTAATGTATTTTTGGAATATATCATATTGATTATAATGTGATGGAATAGTGATGAAAATATTAATTCATATTAGTTTTGTAAACAGTATTGATTATATTATATGATTATGTTATTATAATTTAAAGAGTATATATTGATTTAATTTATTAATTAATGTATTATTTTAATGTTTCATTATATTTATTTATTATATATATCAAAATTAATAGAATAATTTTGAATATATATTATTATGGAATATTCTATTTTTGTATATAATCTTATGGGAGATTGGTTTTATTTGTAGATAATACTTATGGTGATATAAAATTATTTAATCGTAACATTCAGATATTTATTCATTTAATTTTTTCATATTAGTTTGGTAGGGGTCATATGGTTACATTTAACATTTGGTGTCACTCCTTATGGTTTTAGGGGACATGTGAAATGTCACAGACCCTGATTCCACTAATCGATTCCCCAATCCCAATTGGTAACATGGCCACATTCACATATCTACAAGTGTGAGAGGGTATAGAATTGCAGTGAGATATTGGGTTATGTTTTTGGGGAGACAATGCCCTCATGTAAGTGTATAACACAACAGATTAATAATAACATTTAATAGTGAAATAATAGTAATAACTGAATAATATGTTAACATGAAATGTAATATATTTACAAAAATAATTCCAAATGTAATATAATATACAATGATTATCATTTCATGTGTCTACAAAGAATATAAAAGATGTATACATGCAGTGGTGCAATTCATGTTTCAAATAATATATATGTGACTTCCCCGCCCCGTAAATATATCAAAATATTATATTTGGGTACCCAATGCCGACATGAATGCTGTGTGAGATATAATTCCATAAGTTCACCACCCATAATGTCTATAATTAGTCTGAAATTTTATAAATTAGATAAATTGGTGTGAAATGTGTATATTATAGTTAGGCATTAATATATATATATATAGAACACATAGTGTATAAACTACAAACTAGTGATATTATGTATCCCAATTTCGATCCTTATATATAAAGGTAAATATATTATAAATAGTAAGCTACAACTACATGAAAATAACTATCAAGGCCTTTCCAGACATCCAAGAATATCATTCCTACCATGAAAATTTTATTACTCATGTATCACACAATCATTGAATTTCTCTATCTCCAAACATGTCATGCCATCAACACCTGGTTAATATAACCATAAATTTCACATTCACTATGGATGTTCCATAAAAATAGAAGATTGATACAATGAAGGGGAAGATCCATGGAATAGAGGACCACCGAATACTCATCGAATCATAGAAACATATCGATGGAAATCAGTAATAGAAATAGTGGAGTATAAGGATAGTTTCAACATAGATATTCTATTGAAGGTTTAAAAATTTATTTCTATGTTGTAGAAATTCCCTTGTCATCCTATGGAATCATGATCCAATGAGCATATCGGCCTACTGATTCCACTACCATTAATCTATACTTATTAGAGAAAATCTGTGGAATCTAAATGAAATCAAGGTCCTCGGTATACCGACCACTTCATATTATACTATTTAAATTTACATACCATTGAGTTCATCAACTCACAATAATTCATGTTCCATGAGAATAACCACTAATATACCAATACATATATTCCATTCAATCAAATTCAATAATTTTACAAATTCATATAGATATTCTATATAGACTATTTTTTCAAATTTTCGACATTAATGTGATGGAAAACGTATCATAATAAATTAATTAATTTCAAATCACATTTACATGGTCATCAAATTAAAGTTAATGCTCATAGCGTCACCCATACAGTTTTTCAACAATGGAAGTTTAACAAGAACACCCCATTGTTGACCATGGTTTGGGGAAAAACATCCAAAATTTCATGGGAAACCTATGGGAATCCCTTAAAGGTTCATTTATGTTCTATTTAACTATTCAAATAAATTTTAACGGCCATTATTGAAAATATAGATGGTGGACTAATGAAAACTGTCTTTGTAAATCAACAAACAATTCAGGAAAAGTTATCACCCTCTAGTGTAGGTCTATAGTAGAGTGTTCGTACACTGTTATCTGTTGATTTAACATATATCACATATAAATGAGGAATGGATGAATAACATTGAAATAATTAATATTATCTTTCATCTAAATAACATTAATGATTCCAATATGAAAAAATATCATGTCAAAGGGGATGGAGTACTCACTATTATTGATCCAACCAGACATAAGATACTCAATTCTGAGATCATTTGTTGAAATGGTGGAAAATACATTGATTTGATTCAATATGAGCTTCCCCATGCTTGTTCTGTCATTCAGGAGATTAATTAAATGTGGTTTAGGTTTAGAAAATATTTTGAAGAAAATATTTTTATTTTAAAAAATACTAGTCCAAATTGTTTTCAGACATGGTTGACTAAATAGTTCACCAACTGTGTGACCTATACTATACTAATGGGGAACCTGCATGGTCACTATACATGGTTTTACTAAATTGAAATAGACAATTAAAAACCCCTATTTTAATATATTTTTCTTCCCTAACAATGGAATATACATCCACCCTCATGGTTTAGATATTTATACAGGATCCTTCATACCACTATCCATGTCCTAGAAAATTAGTAGTAATCGTGATTCCTACCCTGCATAGTTTCTTCGGACAGTGCTTCCAAACATGATTTCCCAAAAATGATGGCTTCATGGATTAGAACAATCCTCAAACACCCCTGATACCCCCATTAACCTTGAACGGTATTCACATGTGTAATAATTAACAATTAAACTACAATTAGTTGAATTTTTATCTCATATGAAAACCCATGAACTTATAATATCCTTGTGTAATCCCAATTTTCACAATGACCATTATTTTAAAATCGATAATAGAACCATTGAAACTCTATTGTATAATATAAAGATATGTGACACACCATAGTGTCTTATGATGATATGAATAATTTTTATATTATATATAAACTCATAAATACTTCTTTTTAAATGAATTTTATAGGAGTTTAAAAAATGAAAGATATTTCGAGAGAAATTTAACGAAATACAACCCATTATTTTTATTAATAATTTAGTTAAAAGTTTATCATATGAATAATGATTTTATATTTTTCGGATATATGTTTTTGAGTTATTAACTTATCCTTATGGTTAATATTATAAATGATGTTGATTAAAAAAATGTTTATAGGGATAAAATAGTATGTATACTTTCATAATATTAAATATAGATACCATGGCATTGAAATGCATTTTGGTATGAATTCAATACAGTTATTTACAAAATATGAGTGTTAAAATATTATGTTAAAAATAATTTTAGGAAGATTATGGAGTTAATATATAATATAATATATGATTTTTTAATTAATTTATTTTATTTCATATATTAATTTATTCTAATACCATATATTTTGATGTATATTATTACGGTATATAAATTTTTAGAAGATGGTCTTATAATGGATTGGTATTGTTTTGAGATAATAGGTAAGATGCTATAGAAAAATATTTGGAAAAAAATTCTTTAATAAATTTGGTATTTTTGTCATTATTACAAATTTTTTAGCATTGATAAGGTTATCTTGAATAATGAGGTTTATTTTTTATCTTTTAGTGATTAATTAATATTTTTTAAAAAATGAATATTTTCATATATTGGATTCCCTATGATGACAATTTATATTTATGGATAATATATGAGTACATAATGTAAATGGGATTATCCATTATTTGATTATAACAGGCATTAGAATATTATTTTAGTAATTTATGCATGAATAATTCGTCTTGAGTTCTTATAATTTGTATATAAAATTATAATTTTGTCGAAATTTATTGACATGTAAAATTTTATATGTAAATTAAGTATATTTACTAATTTTATATTTGTGGATGATAAATGAGATCCTAATATCAAATAAATTTATAATAAATAAAATTCTTATACTCTAACATAATTTACTAATAATGAAATGTCATTTATCGCAAAACATTGATTTGTTTTTTTGACATTAATATATTTGACATAATAATTCACATTATTATGAAAAATGTTTTCCCCCACTCTCCATAATTATATATAAATTACATTTTACCTCAATATATGTATTTTAAAATCCCACATATTTTCATTTATTTTGAAATATAATTATTTGTGGTTCTAGATGAATATCAAATTTCTCTATCAAACATTTTCAAGATGAATTTTTATTAAAGATTTTTAGGATGTGTAATTGAAGAATTTTTTTTGGAAATTTCAAATCCTTTATTACTTATGTCTATTTCAACATGAGGGGAAACATTTTATATAATGGGGTTATAATTAAACCCCATGAATTTATAAAATTATACTATGCTACAGAGGTTTCTTAATATGTAACATTATATAGTATGTACATTGGGCTAAACATGAAAAAATATTATTATATACAATCAACCATAAAAACCAAGCTATTTAATTTATGTGTATAAATATGTTTAACCAAATTAAAAAAATATATAAATTTTACACACAATATACATTAAGATGTTAATATTTTAGAAAATAAGCACTACATTTTTTGTAATTCCATTTAATTATTGAAAAAATCATTTTCATCAAAAAATGATTTTATTTTCTATTGAGAGTGAGTATTATATATAATTTCAATATCATTTTGAAATTAGTATTTATTAAAAGGTTTAATGTTTGTAATATTTTCATATAAAAATTTACCTATGTTGAATTTTTTGTATTGTCATAAAAAGTTGTATTTTTTAGTGAATAATGAAAAAATCCAGTTTTTTGTGATATTTCTATTTCTTCTTAAAATTATTCATTGTTATTTTAATTTTATTTAAATGTAAAATAAATAATATTTTATTATATTTAATTTTATTAATAAAATGTGGTAAAATTTTATTCATGCATTTTGTATATGATTTTCATGGGATTAAAAACATATTTTATAAAATAATTTCCTTTCATTGCATTTTGGATTTTAATATTAAATAAAAATATAAAAAATTTATATAAATAATATTAGAAATTGTATTCCAAAATTATAAACTAGATTTTCAATAATTATAAATACTTCTATTCTCACTTTTTTTCATTTTTATTGTTTACCAAAGTAAATTTTTGTTACCCAGGAAATGGTAAAATATATAATTATGGTTAAAAATGATGTGATAAGGAATCAATTTAATTTATACACATTAATTCATATTGTTGGATGATTATATTTCATCCATTATAAAATGAACATGATGAATTTTTTTTCCATATATATTTTGCATTATCTTTTGTTATATTTTAGTAAAGGATAACATTAAAAAGGTCAATTAATTTATTTTAGTAGTAATAATATTTTGTGATAGGGAACAATAACCTTTATGATTGTTAAAAATTACTAATTCAAATATCAGTGAATTTTTTTATATTAGTTTTTTTATGATGTATTAATTTCCATTAATGCTTCTAAAATTTCATCACTATGCTTGTCCATGCAGCTGAAAATTCAAGGAAAAGATTTTAAAATCACTAAAAGTAATATTTCATAAGTCAGTAATAATTTATGGAAATTTTTTATTGAAAAATAAAAAATAATAATGGTAGCTTAAATGATTATATTCTTGTTTCACATTATAGCTTCGAACAAACACACTCATCTCTGGTGCTTAAAATATATACACAATATTTCTAAATTTTTTAACAATAAATATTAACAAATATTTTCAATCAAAAAAATTAAATCATCATACAGAAATATTAAATCATTTATATTCTGATAGACCTTTAATGTTTATAGTATTACAAAATATTGAAAAATAATTATATAAAAAACAATAATGTCTTCAAATGTTTATTTTCTCATAATATCTATATTTTTAAATTTAATTATTATTAATTAAATATCCATCAAACATTTTATCACATATTAAACCATTATAGAAACATATCTTATATCACAATTCATCAGTACCTATTGATAGTAACTCATAAATATAGTACGATGAAATTATTATTATGTGTAGAAATAAAACTTATTAATTTAATATAAAATATGGGAGTAAGATTAAAATAAATTACAAAACATGGATGTAATCATCATAAAATTTTAAATTTAAGGGAATGAAAAATCATGATCGATGGGATATCAATATTGATCAAATATCTAATGACCCAAACCCTGGTAACTCAGAGTCGATTTCATACATTATCACATTTATAACACAACATGTTTTAAAATATAAATTTTATTGCATGAAAAAATAATCTTTTTATTATGAATCATTTTTTAGGATATAGTTATAAACAACATGTTAAAGATAATGTTTCTTCTTCTATGATTTGAATTTAAAAAAATACATATACCCTTATGATAAGGAAGTTATTTGGAGTCTTATAGAATCATCTTGATTTTATGTTGAATAATAACATGTATTTATGAATAGTAATATTACCTTTATGAATATTAAAATGTATTATAATTTTTTTTCCTAATGTAATAAGATAATGAGAAATTTATTAGTTTTAATAGATAACGAAAAATCAGTAATAGCTTTAAAAATTTAAATTCTGGAATAAAATATGATTTTATATAAAAATTAAATTAATCATATTTAGAAAAGTATTTACAAAAAATAGCTTTTTTGTATTCTATACATTATGAAATGGTTAGGTTGGATTTTTTGGATTTTTTCATATATTATTGAATTTTTTTATGAATAGTAAAATATGATATTATACAATATATATACATTATCAGTTCAATACAGTAATCCTAAAATTGAGGATGATGTATTCACCCTTCCTTATAACTCACATGACATCTCTAATATTTTTGGTCTCATTAATCAATATTATTCATAGTAATGACTAAGTATATTAAACTATTTATTAAAATAAAGGAAAATTCCTCCATTCCTACACAATAAATGAAACCATCACCACCCTCCTCCTCTCACTCCTCTCAATCATGAATTTGCTGAATTCAGACAAATCCCATTCCCAATCACCATGCATATTTTCCAGTCCTTTTGTTATCACCTAAAAAGAAAAATCATAGGCCATTAGGTGGATCACTAGGAACACAGATCAACTGGTAAGAATCCCCTTTAATTTTATTGTGTTATCTTTTCAATTCCTTATCATTTCATATAATCATTCCCCCACGCCTTATACAAGAGGCCTGGAAGCTAATGAACAATTTATATTCGATATTTAATCATATTTAGGGGGAAAATCATCATTCCTCCTCTCCTCTTCCTCTTATTCTAAAAATAAAAACACAGTCTATGATGTGATGATTTATAAAAGATGAGGATAATGTTTTATCAATTTCCCATACTTCCATAAACATAGGTTATAAAACCATTTCATTTGATGAGACTACTTTTAATGTATATGATATATCAACTTTCATGTTTTTGAGTTATCATATATTCATAATAATCTGTTATATAATGAAACTAGATCTTGATTATCAATGATCCACAAAAATGACCTAAATGTAATTGAATAATAGTTTATCTAATAATAAACCCTCATACAATATATCCAAAAAAAATTATTGATACATTTAATGTTATGGAAATCTTTTATGACTATTTCATTCAACTTTTAGAGTTTCTCTTCTATTCGATAATGAAATCCTTTAAGAACTGACATGGTAAATCATTTGAAGAATGCACAAGAAGCAATATAATGAACATATATTCTATTAAGTAATTTATGGATTGATGTTATAAAATTACTATATAATGTTCTATAAACATCAATATGATTAATTAAAATATTAATTACAATATTTTAACAATTATTTAAGAGGTGTGAATTTTTTTCCAACAAGAAAAACCCGAGGTAAGGGTATTCTTAACCCAGTTTCAATTCATTGGATTAACCTATTATTTCATTAATTATGTGCTAATAAAATTATTTTGGTAATGAATTTTTAATTATATTATGTTAAAATTATGTGTATTTATAGTATATACACAAATTACCTTCCTTTCTATTGATTATAATATCAATAATAAGTTATTTGTAATGGACATTCTTATAAAATCCTCTTTTAAACATCTAGTTTTATAAAATTCAAATTTAATGTTTTTGTGGAATTATTAATTATTGATGATTGTTTTATGGTTCAACAAAATTATTTATTAGTATGAGAGAAAAAAATTTCTCCATCAAATTCATTGGGTAGGTGTATGTTTATGGTTGTTTTTTTGGCTATTACAAGTTTATCTTAGATGGTTACACCAAAATTAATCCATGAGTGTCACATTTTAAGGTAGCTATCAGGGTTTAAAAACATAAGGTTTCCATGAGGGTTACAAAATTATGTAAAAAATACCCATGGAACCCTTATACACCATTTATGTTTTTTATGATTTAAACAATCTCTGGTTAAATAATGTAAGTATATGAATCATTATGGTTGAAAATCATACCATCGTGAAAATGATTTCATATAACTATATGAATTCATGGAATACTGGATTAATTCCTTTTTTATATCCATACTGAGATTATTTTTTCGTATCCCTTGTTTTTAAATTCTTTCCAAATTTTATAAGGATGTGTAAGAGGAATAATGTAGTCATGTTAAATGTTATAAAGAATTTTCAACGAAAATGTGTTGTAGTTTTTCATTTAAATTTTTATGTTTTGGATGAAATGGATACTAATATAATAATAACCACATCTTATCAACATTGGTTGATATGTATGAGTTATATCCAAAATTTATAAAACTATAAAATTAAATTATCATTTATCATGTAATGATTTGAAATCTAGTAGAAATATATAGTTTCTCTAATGTTTATGGCTATGTCTTTGTAGTTAGTATCAGAGCACATTTTAGATAACTATAATAGTTTGGATGATGTTAATAGAATACCATAAATAATTATTAACTTATTTTTATGCTAAAATGATATATCATTTAAATATAACCATGGTTATTTATATAAGATATTACATCTCTGAATGGTATTTCAAGGAAGAAACTAGGAAGCAGAAGTTGGAATAAAAAAGAGGCATATATCTTTATGAATATGCAATAAAAATGGAAGGAATTTGAATCCTAAAAAATTATGTACATAATGGCTATGTTGACGTAATCAATAAATAGAGATTTCTTACATTTAATATTACAACTAGAGAATCCACAAAAGGACATGATTATAGTAGAATATTTTATGGGGAAACAACATTATACTTTCAGTTTATCTTCTAACCGAGCAGCAGATGAAGGATGGACTAAATCCCTAAAATAGATAATCTATGTTATGATAAATTTAGATTAAAAATATTGATATCATTCCATTTAGAATTTTTTAAGAAAAGTCGATATGCGGTGGTCAATGATCATAAATATCCTGGATTGAGTGGATATTAAGTCATTATAGAGCAGTCAACTTAAAAGTATTTTCAATGAAAAATATTTTCCAAAGGTGGTTAAATATAATATGAAGAAAAATTATTTGAATTAATGAAAAAACAGATTATTCTATGGTATTTAATGACGGTAACTTCACCCATCTTGCAAGGTTTTCACCAAATATAACTCTTGATATTGTTATAAAAATCATTCGTTTTTACTCATGATTGAAGCCCATATATCAAAAGGAATTGGCTTCCCATGAGTTCAAATGTTATGAGAAACAAGTATGATTTTCATTGAGGGTAGAAATAGTGTTTTTAGTTCACCATTTCTAAATTGACCACAAAAATAGTAATAGGTCTAGATGGAAAGATATGGATAATAATTAATCATAAAATCAAATGGTAAGATTGATTAGTTTCTAGCTTGATAAATGTTTTTTTTAAAATAACATATGGGAATTCCTAATCAAAACGAAAACTTGTTTTAGATTATGTAAGATTAAAAATATCACCCAATAATGTATTGAAAATGATCATAATACTAATAAACATTAGTATAATGTAAAGGGTTTTAAATGTTGTGAGATGGTTCATTATGAAAATTCCTTCCCACTGAGTGGTCTGAATGATTATATGAAGCACGACTATAAGTGTAACGGTGTAGTGAGATCATTTATCATTACGTCAGTAGTCTTTGGGACATCCAATAAATTTTTATCAGGCACGATGTTTCTTTAGTCATATTTTCCTAATATTTTGTTCGATATGGGTTCTACACATTATTTTATTTGTGATTTTTTTGGAAAATTGGAAATATCACTTCAATTAATGAGACTAAAACATATTGTAAAAAAACTCAGGGAATATATTACATCGATTATTAAATATATGAATTTTTATATTTTTGTTTGGGGAAATAATTTACCATAAAACCATGATTTTTCTTTAGTAGATAATGATGTCACTCTAAATATGGATTGTATTTTTTTTATCATGATAATATATATTGTAGAGCTAAATAAGTTGTTTTCAAAAATGGGTTTTGTTTTGAATACAAAAAATGAACCCATTAATTTGACCAAATATCAGGAAGCTGATAAAATGTTTAATGGTGGGTATGAAATTTATCTTTCTCATATTATTGAAAACACACGAATTTAGAGCCTTGAATAATTGATTTTGTTACTAATAATAATCCAATTTGGAAACCCCATTATTGAATGGATCAAATGGTTCATCATTTATTGTGAAATTATTAGAGTGAGTTTCTACACAAAGTCTTCAACTATCCTTAAACATAAACATGGGGACCACTTATTTTATTGTTAAAATGTAAAATGGTTCAATGAGACTTTTCATTGATTTTAGATCTTTGAATAACATAATTTTTAAAAAAAATTATCATATTCCTCATATCTATAAATTTTTAAGTAGATCTATATAGTATAGTAATTTATTATGTTTGTAATGATGTTAGGGTACCATAAATTTATAGAAATGAATGAAGACATCCCAAAGATTGCATTCTGTAATAGATATAAACAATATGAATTTTTTCATGGTCTTTTGGGTTAACTAATTGATATACTATATTCATGGATCTAAGGAATATGATATTTCATTATGCTTTGGTTAATTTTGTGGTTTTGTTTATTTATGAAATTATTTTATATTCCAAAAGTTACAAGGAACATGAAAAACATATGTGGGTAATTTTTTAAACCATAAATGAAAAGTAACTATATAAAAAATTCAGCATGTGTGAATTTTGTTTACAATATATATCTTTATATGGGATTATTATAAATAGTGATTGAATAATAGTTGGTTATTTCAAATCAAATGATTTTGTTCAATTTCCATGATCAAGAAATATAACATTGTTTCATTGTTATCGTAGATTAGAACGTTATAAACTATAGTTTTTTAAAAACTGTTCACAGTTATCTAGCCAAAAATCTATGTAAACTTAAATGGTGTTAAATTTTTTTGGACAGAACAGTGCGAGGATTTTTTTCTTGTATAGAAGAATATATTGGTTAATGCTCTAGTTTTGTCACATCCTTCCATAATTGTTGAGTTTTTCATCTACACTGATGATTCATTAAAGGAAATGGCTGTCTTATAATGCATAAGGATCAAGTAATTTCTTATGTTTCCTGAAAATTAAAACCACATGAGTAAAATTATTTCACCCATTAATTGGAATTAGAAACCATGGTTTTTGAATTTATTATTTATAATTCTCATTTATATAGTTCCAAATGTGAAATATATAGAAACAATAAAAGTATGAAGTATACATTCACTCATGAGGAAAAATACATGATATAAAAAAGATGGCTTGGTTTGATAAAATATTATGATTTCAAATTCAATTACCATTCAGGAAATGAAAACAATTTAGAAGATTCCTTAAGTTAAAAAAATTATGCTCTATTAATCATATTACGATTGGAAAATGAACCATTGATTTCTGAATTGATGAATTTTGGATAGGATGTTGTTGGTGAAAGAAATTCCACTATTTTTTCATGTTTCTAAATAGTTATCATTTTAAAAATAAAAATAAATCACATGAGGTAGATATAATGATATAAAAAATTGTATAATTGGTTAAAATGTGTATATTGTTAGAATTTATCATAGGTATAATGTTTTTATACTTTCAAAAAGATTGTGTGTCCCTTATGATTCCTAGATGAAGAATGATTCGTTGTGTGATTCTCATAGATCTCTGTTTTCAATTTATCATTTTAGTAAAAATATGTAAAATGACCATTGGGGTGTTACTGGTGGGAAGAAATGAAAATAGAAGTTATAGATTTTACTGTGATATGATTAACATGTTACCTGGATATAGAAGAGAGGATGTTACTGAAGGGAAAGCATTATCCTTTACTAGTTCTAGAGTATAAGTTGAAAAATATATCTATAGACTTAATTATGAGTTACCAATGAATTCTAGATCTTATAATGAAATATGGGTTTTTATTTTTCAACCAACTAAATTGTCTCATTAGCATCCCATTATAAATACGATGTATTGGGACAAGATTTCACTATTGTACCTCAATTAGATTATCAGGATACATGGAGTTATTATTTCCATTCTATCTAAACATTATCCCTGGTTTTCTTCTATCATTTGGAATGGTGTTCAGATCTCATTGGGAATAGAATTAAATTTTAGTAAATATTTTCATCATCATTTTAGATGATCTGTCACAATGGATATTTCAATCATTGAAGGATATGCTTTGATCTTATTCAATGGATTACCAAGGATGCTGACACAAACATATTTATTTAGTGGAATTTTTTTTAGAATAGTTTTCATTACAGTATATAGTTGGAACCATTTTAGGCATTATATGGGAAGAGGTGTTGAACTCTGTCATTTTGGGATGATGTTAGTGAAAGGAAGATGATGAAACAAAAATTAATTTTGTAGTTGTTGTGAAAGTAAATATGATCAATCAACACATGAGGACATATCTGAGAATGTAGAAATGTTATCCAAATAACATGATTAATAAAATTTCATTCATGGAAAGTGATAATATTTTCCATAGAATCGTGTAATGTAAAAGTTTTCTGTGTTTTGGTATGAAATGAAATATATTTCCATTATTAATTAGAACATATGAAATCCTAGTGAAAGTAGGACTTGTCTTATTTTGAGTAGTGTTGCTTCTGAGTATATCTGTAGTTCTATTTTATTATAGGATTCAATGTTGAGAACATATGTGCGAAATTAATCTCATGTTTTGAGCCCTAAAGCAGTTTAGTTTCAAGACAATCATTCTTATGAAGAAAAAACTTTTCACATTCTTGATTGAAGGAAAAAAGTACTGAATGTAATCTATCAAATTAAGTTTTTTTGGAGAAACTACATGGTTGTAGAAGCAACAAGGGAATCTGAAAATAAAATGAGAGAAAAGGTACCCTTACTTGTTTAATAATTATGTAAAAAAAATTCAAGGTCATAACTTACAAAAGTCGGGGAGAATGTAACACCCCAATGCTTTAAAAATAAATTCCAAATTATGAAACACTGAATCACTAAATAATGAAACATTATTTTAAAGAGATTATTATAAACAATATGTTAATCAATTTTTTTATACTTATATGATTTGAATTTAGAAAAACATACATCGATGGTTGTGATCAGTATGTTATTTGGATTCTGATAGAACCAACGTTATTTTAGTTGAATAGTAATATGAATAGTAATATGACAATTATGAATGGTAAATCTTATTATTATTTTATTTTATTATTTTTAGAATATAATGAGATATTGATAAATTTTAAAAGGTGATATAAATTCTATTAAATTTTTTAAATTATGATGTTTTTAGAAATAATTTAATCATATTTAAAAAATTATTATCAAATAATAGATTTTATTTTTTAATTATACATTTCGTTAAATTTTTAGGGTTATATTTTTGGATTTTTTGGACATTCTAGTATTATTTATGAATCGTGAAATACAATAATTTACTATATATTGATTGTTAGTTAAATAACATATTCTAAGAATCATGGCTGATGTAATCACCCTTAGATCATAGGAACATTTTATGTTTAATTGTTTTGGAATCATTAATTGTTTATATTCATTGTGTTGATATGATATATTAAGCTATTGGTTAAAATAATAGAAACCGCTCCTATCCCCCAATATAAATACCTCCCTCACCCCATTCCTATCACTCCTCTCAAGCATTGATAATTGAATAAAATTTTCCAAATAGAATTCCAGTGGTCCTTCCCCATGTCGAATAACATCCAGACTCTTCAAAAGGCCAAAAAATAGGCCTTAAAAAGTATCTCAAGGATATCAGATCATGAGAATAGAATCATATTACCTTTTTTGTATTCAATTAATTTCCATAGTTTATAACCCCACCTTCTCCCATTATCCAAGAAGAATGGAATATACACAATCATATATATTCATACTTTTATCAGTTTTATGGAAAGAAACTATTCATAATTCTTCCAATCCTTATCATATTATTCTCAAAATTAAAAAATTGTCTATAATGTGATGATTTTCCAAAAATGTGGATGATTTTTTTCCAATTCCCATTTCATCCATAAAAACATATTATAAAATAATTTTAATTCATTAAACTAATTTAAAAAGGAATGATATATCCTCATTCATGTTCTAGAGTAAAAATATAAACATAATATTATGTAATATATTGAAACCAGTTTTTGATTATCAAATAACCATGAAAATGGTCTAAATAGATATCACAAATGAATTATTTAATGATTCAGCCTCATAACATATAAAAAATGATTTATAGTATCATTTAATATTAATAAAACATATCTATACCATTACATTCCACATAAATATTTTTTCTTCTATTTGATATGGATATTATTTACAAACTAACTTTTGAATTCATGTAAACGTTGCATCTAAGAAAATAAAAAGAACAAAAATATTATTAATTATTGGGTGGAATGATGTTATAAAATGATTATATAAGGCATTATAAACATAAAATTCCTTTCGTTAAATTATTAAAAACCATTTTTAACCATTATAATAGATATTTAAAATATATTCATTTAAAAGAAACCTAAGGTAAGGTAATTCTTAACCTATATTCCATTATATTATTAAAAATTATATTTAATTTAATATGTGGTACTAAGATTATTTTTTAATTAATTTTTTATATTATGTGTTATTATGTTTATTTAAATAATATGAAATTATTTCCTTTTTTTATATTTACTTTCATATTAATTCATTTTTATTTTTAAGGGGCCTTTATTAAAAAATAATGTTTAAATTTTCTTTATTTTTACTGAATTCAATGTCAATGTTTTTATGATACAATTCTTGTTTTAGGATTATATTATGGTTCATTATAATTTCATATTATGAATGGTGGGACATATATCACTCTCAAATGAAATGTATATGTGTATGTTGGATGCCATATGTATGGTTTCTCAAAGTGTAACTGAGACAGTTACACTATAATGAGGTTGTGAGGGTTACAATGTAAAGTACCCATGTCGACAACAAGTCATACGGTAGTCATAAAGGTTACAAAATTAGGAAATTCTTCGAGATATCATTATTTACTATTTATTTTTTCTATGATTTTTGGAATCTCGTGCTTCATGTTGTAGGTATACAATTCTTAATTTTATAGAAGTATGTATTTTTGAAAATGATTTCATATTTTTATAAGTATTCATGGTCTAATGGTTTCTTTTCTTCGTTTTATATCCCATAATAAGAATTTAATACTCATACCATGTTTTTAAATCGATTAAAGGTGTTATAAAATGTGTAATAGGAATAACGAAGTCAATTTAAATTTTATGAAGATTTTTCAATGAAATCTAATTATTGTTTTGTTTTTAAAAATTTATATTTTAGAAGAAATGGTTAATATTTTGATTGTACACAAATTATATTCATGTTGGTTGTTATGCATGAGTTATGTCCTATAATTATTAAATAGTAAAACATAATGGTCATTTGGAATGTAAATATGATATATCTTGTTTAAATAGATATATTAAATAACGTTTTAGGCATGTTATTTATAACTCAGACTTAGATACCATACTATACATATTTATCATAATAATATCCTACCTTAACTATACATATTTATCATAATAAAAATCAAGTAATTTAAGAAAAAAACATAATAAAGTTGTGATCTCCAATGCGGGGTATGGGTAAGCATCCAATAAAAGATATTATGAATAAATAATCATAAACATTAAATAAGGGTGTATAACTGAAACATAGTCTCTATAAATATAATATTGAATATAATATTGTAGGAATGAATAATAATATACATAATTATACTATCAGTTAGAAAAAATAACCATGGATGTTCTACTGGTCAAATAATCACATGGAATATCAATAAATAATTGCATAATGAGGGAATTAATAATTTTAGACTTATAAACAATTAGGATATAGCCTCTTGATAGATTTTATCATGATCTATCATCAACATAGATTATGTTTCAGGGTAGAAACCCATCTAATTTGTGTCAACGTCTATCCTCCTAAAAGTTTTAAACATCTTAAAAAAAATGGAAGGGTTTTTCTCCAACTTATATCATTTCCTGAACATAAATATGAATTTAATAGAAATATATGAACACACCCATCACATATAAAATCTAATAGATCCCTCATATGAAAACATAAACAACACAAAAATTCTTATTGAATAACTACCATACATAATGACAATACTTATAAAATAATCCATGAATTATATTAAAATTGAACATCCACCATCAAAATGATTATAATCAATTCAATAGAAAATTTATCACTATATAATAAAAGTTCAACCTGAATAAATCATAAAATTTTTCAATGGTTAATGACATATATTAAAATAATCAAACAAATCGATGATTTTTTATAAAAATAACTTTTTTACTTTGAATCAAATTATCTAATAATCACTGAATTAAAAAATGAAAAAATTTAATTTGAAAATAAATTTTTAAATATCTAATAGAAGCTTCAAAAAAATATGTTGTTAGGTATGTGAAAAAATACTCACATTGAATAATTTATAAAAAATTTCTTTCTGGAAAAATTTCATATTGTACCTAGTTTGAAAAACAACATAAACATTTCTTCCAACTATTTTCTATAGAGAAAAAATTGTATACAAAAGAATTTTATCATTAAAAGTAAAAATATAATGGAAAATTATTACATGAAACAAGGAAACATATGATAAATGATCTGTATTATATAATATTGTATTAACAATCCTGAATAATAATGAGATTCAGAAATCCACCCTTACATTGTTCTTTCATTTATTTAGGTCTTTGTGAAATGACAGTATGATGGTAAAATAATGTGATTAAATTATACCAAAACTATATATATATCATCTTTAATATATGATACTTTAATATCATTTTGTTAATAATATTGTAGTATTACCATTTGTTTCAGCTGTAAACTGCATCATTTTATAAGCATGTTTTGTCTTGTATGTTATGTTTCTTATGAATAGGATATTTCATATTCATATATAAGATTTTATGAAGATCATAAATATTATATCTAATCATATTATCATTTTTATAATCATTTAAAAATGGTTATCAAGGATAATGAATCCAATTGCATCAAGGACATTGGTGGTTGTACCGTCATATGAGCAACAATATCATTTACCTAATAGATAAATGATGTTCAATTGGATTGTATATTATTTATAAGAAATTTTTATGATGTAATATGAATTATTTATATCCATTGAACTCATTATTATACCCATATAAAAATAGTTGGGAAAAAAACAAATTACACCATGGCGTGGAGATGGTAATCCATACATACGAATGCATGGGGATATTGTTTTATGTATGACTGATAAATAATGGTATATAGTTTTCCCATAATAATAATAACATCTCAATATATTTATTAAAATGGAATTATTACTATATAATGTCAATAACATTTAAATAGGAAGTAAAATAATAAAATAAACTAAATTTAATTGGTAAAAAATATACCCTTCTTCGGTGGACTTCATTTGGATCTCCCTTTACAGATAGTTGGGATGGTCTTTTTGGAAAAAACATGACATCCATAACATAACTAAGAATGTATAAATGATAATTCGGTAGTCATTTGTTAATATATATGGCTCATGGGGGTGTGAGTAAGAGAGTAATGATGTTCCTTTTAATTTGAGTGGAAGGGAACTCTGGAAATCTATTAATATATAAAATTAATGTAAATTTATTATCTATTTAAAATAGATCCAAAATGCGTTTTTTCAGATATATGATTATTATGCGCCAAAATATATTTTAACCTTGATTTTTATAAAAATATATGTCGCAAAATTTTCCTTATATTTTAATGTTAACCCTTAGATAAACACATTAATGATTACTGTGACTTCCTAGTTTTTTACTCTTTATATTTAATATAGTTAACTTAAAACTCCAAATAAACCCCAAGATATTAATTATTGAATTTTTTTAACTATTTATTAAATAAAATATAATAAAAATATTATTCTTACCTATGTGTCATAAAAATATAATTTTTTATGGTTGAATTTTGTGAAACCCCACTTATGTAAGGAAACTATGAAAACTGTTAGGGTATCTTTATAAAAAAATTATTATTTTATTAATAACTTTAATTACCTAATTTAACTTTAATTGTGGTAAATAAATAAAAATTTACTAATATTACTATTCCGCAAAAAATATTTTGATCATATTATACTATAATTACCAAAATTATTACAACCTTGTATATCCATGTTTCGATATTCAACTCACAAAAATAACGAAATTATGTTTTCCACTAATTCATTATAAAGGCTGCTAATAGATATATTTAAAATCTAATAATGTTTTTAAATATAGGGTTAATATAAAATGATTATAATAACATACACATGATTAATATATTTATTAAAAATATATTTTTACATTCAAAGTTAATTTAATGTGTAATAATTCTTTAAACAAAGAATTCAGTATTTTATTACAATGTAGTATTATTTCCCTATTAAAACAATTTTTCCAAAAAATTATGAAATGAACCATAAACTAATGTGGATATTTTGATTTAAATATGAATTCTAATTTGAAAAACTAATTTTTTAAATTTTATTTCTAAAATTTCTCTCCCAAATAAGTGATAAAATTTTCATTATGAAGAATATAGTTTTTATGCGTAAAATTTGATTTATTTATATTTAATTTAAAAAAAGCACTTAATAATAATGTTTAAATAATATGGGAAATACATAAAGTTTGTAATGTGGTTAAAACTATTTATAACCTCTATATAAATGACTAGGTTAACAAATCATGGTGCCCTTAAAAACAATGTTCCATTCTTTACAAGCAATATAATATTTTAAATTATTTAAAAAGAAAAATATTGTAAAATATTGTAGTGATAAAAATTTATTTGTTAATTCCCCTATATTTTTCACCGATAAGAATTATAAATTAATATTATTTAAACATAATCTAATATAAGTTCATGAAATCATAAGATTTATGTAAACTACCATTATAAGAATAGAAATTTTATTGGTGTATTTGTGAAAAATTTTGATATCACGCTATAACATGGTATAATATTTATGGTTTCACATTATCTATGTAACATCCCAAGTAAGAAATAAATAATAGATATTTTTATCTATGTCTATTAATGATTAAGATAGTTTTTTAGAGGCTTAAAATGAAAATAAATCCAATCTTAAGCATGGAATACACTAATATTCTTAAAAGATTGTTTTATTGCCTTATGATGGAATACCTTTTTTAAATATATCTTTTGACAATTTTATAAGCTATGTTTGTCAAAATAAAATTATTATTTATGATTGGGACATCAAAATTTACTTTGTGTGAATTTTTGGTATTTTTCTGACAATGTTCATTTTTTAATGAATAGTGAAAAATACTGCATTTTACATCAAAACTGCTTTTTAATATAATTTATTTATATGATTAGATTATCTTTTGAATTGGTATTAATCTTTAATATGAATATATTTTTACCATTTAATCCAATGGTGGTCATTGGAATCAATTTCACTTTGAAATTGGACTTAAACTGGTGTCAATCTTTTGATACTTATTGTTTCATAAAAACAGGCTATTTGCTCTGACAGCGGGAATTAATTATTAAATTAATTAATTTGACTTATATGTATTGAATTTTGTAAAATAGACTTCATTTCTGAATTCGGAATATCAAATATATCTTAGGGTGAATTTTTGGTAATTTTCTGAAAAACTTCAATTTTTGATGAATAGTGAAACCACTAAGTGGTAGTTAAAGAAACTGATTTTTCGTTTAAATGAAACTTTGCCACTTTTTTGTTTTGAATTTCAAAAATCTGAGATTCATGGTTGTCATTAAGAAGTAAAATGTGGTTCAATGGGATTAAAATAATTTTTTGGTGAATAGTAACTTATTAAGTTTTTAATCGCGATTAGTGGTAATTAGTGGAGTTTAAGGTATAAATAATGCTTTAATAATATGGAATGACCTAGACACATGTCCTACACTCATTGGTTGTGTCATGTACGACCAAGAAAATCCATGGGTCAACTTGGGGACCCCATGGAGACACTTTGGTTGGGAAATGACATAAATAACTTTTTATTAAATGTTAAAGTAAAAATGACACAAACATAATATGTTTTACAAAAACAATTTTTACATGGGGTTATAAAGATCAGATTTTTGATTATAAATATTCATTGGAAAGATAAAAAGATTTCATACATCATAGTATTTTTTTATAGTTTTTATACATTAAATAAATTAAATTATTTATGACATAATAATGATGCAGCGATGACATCATTATTTGACGATTTAAATAAAATGGAAAGACAATGTAAAATCTATGAACTACACATGGCCAAAACCAATTGTATGAGTGGATTTCGAACCCTTATCACCTTATCCACGAATTATATCAATGTGGGACCTTTTAAAACCGAAAAACATTTTCAAATAAAGTAATATTTCTTTACTTTCCAGAAGTGCACCTCCTCTCCTCTTATAAAAGGCCCCCACCTCTACCTCATTTCACACACAACTCAAGCCTTTGGCTCGGCCAAACCCTTCCCATTTACTCTCTCCACATTCCTCTCCTCATCCTAGAGGATTCCCTTTGGGCATAATCCTTTCTACGGAAGCCTTTAGTCTCAAATGAAAAGGAGTTACACTTTTTAAGGTAATTCATTCTCTCATGTTCATTTGTTTTATTTTTTTCTCCAACCCCCTAAACTCTTTTTATTTACTTCTTTTGTAACAACACCAGTATATTCAATATACTAGGATGTTGTTATAAGATATATTTGAGCTACACACTCACACAACTACATCAAATGGTTAAAGAACATACGGTTTCCGTGGATGGCAAAATTTTGCCTCCCGAAACGATGATTGTTCAATACTCATTTAACACCTTCAAAGGTGGCCATTATGATGTCAATATTTTTATATATGATATATAATATGTTTATGTTTTCCATAAGCTTATGTTTTTTTCATTTTGGGCATACCTTTATGGTTTCCATTATGGGTAAACACGATATCTTCATTTTAGGAAGTGCGGACTACCGCCCCCTGAAAGTGATTTGATTCGTTAATACCATATGTGGGATGTGTAAAGGATAAATTTAATGATATTATATATGTTATTATACTGGAATTATAATATACTCTTATATCATTATGATTCCATTCCAGAAAATATGAAATATAAATGGAAGTAGCGTTCATGCGTACGTACGGCTTACCGTCTCCATGAACGGTGCACTTCATTTCGTACCTCTAAATGTGATGTAATATCATAAATACATGTATATGATGAATATATGTGATAAATATGTTATCCAAATCATTAATATCATTCTGTATATAATTAAACTTTGACCAAATTAACAACATGTAAGTGTAAGAAGTCTATTTTTGACTTAAGAACCAAATATCGACAAAATGAACATTATTAACTTAACTGATTACATGATGTTCATAACATGGTATAAAAGGAATAATGAACTTGAAAAAGTTTCATAAGCAAGTAGAGATAAACTCAAGTTTATTATTCAGGAGATTAAAGAACGGTCGGGTCAAGTCGGATACGAGGTATGGGACTTCGTCTCAATATCCTTTGGTTGAGGCATATTTTATTTTATACACAAATTTCTTTTATACGATGTATAAACCACTTTGACATTTGCGTTTATTCAAAAGGAATCTTTTTTTATATGAAGCGTTTAATAAATGACAAAAGGGAATGTTTTTGTCGTACGTATGCGGCGACAACGACTTCTCCGCCGTCGTGACCGTTATTTGAGTTTCGGCTTCCTCTACAAGCCATACCTTCTTTTAAAAGAAAAATAAATACCATGTTTTACTTTTCTTTTATTTTGGTATTGAAAATGGTTTTCATAATGTTTTTATATCAATTTGTTGTATTGATATCTCATGATTGAAATCTGGAAATTTTATGTTTCCTTTATGCATGTTTTATGTGATATGATTATGTTATGGTTCTTGGGCATTATTATGAAGACGAGTGGTTCCGTGATAAACTAAGGGTAGGTGAGCCCGTTATAGCTCTCCAATGCATTGGGTAATGCGAAGGAGTGAAACATTACGTTTTCTCCGAAGAGATTTAGGGAATATACTGTGATGGGTATTCCAAACTTAACCAACAGGGTTACTACCTACGTAAGAATGTTATGAATGCCTCAAGTTACCTTTATTTCTTATGATTTCTATGATTTATTCGTGATTTTATGAGGTATGTTAAAGTGCCTATGTTTTATGGGTAAAGTATGATTTCATTCTTATGTATATATGAACTCATGTTTCCTTTCCATGTTTTTTTATAACCCATACTGAGTTTTATGCTCATCCCATGTTTTAGAAATGTTTTTCACAGGTCAATGGAATGGTACATGATAAGATGATAGAGTCAAGAATGTGTCAAGAAATAATCCATGTTTTATTTTAAATGTGTTTCCATTGATGGGAATGAAGAATACTATATTTATGTAACCACTTTGTTTATATGTGGAATGTAATGCATGTTTTATGATCTAATTCTCTAAAACTCTAAACCCGAAAAGATCCTCAATGTATAATCATGTAATAACTCAAGATTAAGTAAGGATTATGGCTGGGGCCTTATAGTTGGTATCATGGGTCAGTTTAGATAACTTTAGGAGTTATAATTCTATTAAATTATTATCCAAAAATATTTTTTTTCGAAATGATATAGCATTTAAAGATTACCATGATGCTTCATCTAAGACATGTATGTTCAGAATGGTTTTCTGCAGAGGAAACAGGGAAGCAGTGCTAGGAAGGCATACAGAAGAAAATAACCTTCTGAATCAGCATCCAGAAATGGTCGGAATTGGATCTAAAAAGTTTGTTGCAGTAATGGCGCAGTTGACTCAAGCGATAAATGGCGGTGGTATCCATGCACGAGATCAGCCAGATCAACCGCAGAGGAACATGTCAGTGGTGGAACATTTCATGAGGCAACATCCACCATCATTCAAAGGATCATCTGACCATGTGCTAGCTGAAGGGTGGATTAAAGCACTAGAGAAGATTTTTGATGTCATGGGGTGTTCAGACAATCAAAAGGTTAGTCTTGTTATTTACCGTTTGGAGGGTAAAGCAGATCAGTGGTGGTCTATGGTTAAAAATATCAGGGACGCCGAGGAGATTGATGATGTTGACTGGGATGAATTCAAAGGTATGTTTCTTGAGAAGTATTTTCCTAAGGCTGTTTGACTTAGGATGGAAAATCAATTCTTGGAATTGAGGCAAGAGGAAGACTCAGTGGCTGCCTATGAAGAAAGGTTCACTCGATTGGCAAGGTATGCTCCAAATTTTATCCGGGACCTTGATAGTAAAATCAATCGTTTTTACTCAGGATTAAATCCAAAATATCGAAGGGCATTAGCTTCTCGTGAGTTTAAAAGTTATGAAAAGCTTGATCGATGTGCTGAGAAGGTGGAAATGGAGATTGCTGATGACCAAGTTTTCTATAACAACCAGGAGAAGAAGAGACCGAGGTGGTAGGATAAAGGTAAGAATTCTTCCAAAAAGTCTGATGGTAAGAGAACTAAGTTTCCAGGTAGTGATAAATGTGGCAAAAGGCATGTGGGGGAATGTCTTCTGAATTCTGGAAAGTGCTACCGATGTGTTAATATGGGACATAAGGCTCGTGATTTCACTGAAAAGGATCAAGGTGAAGGTAAGAAAAAATTTGATTTACAGTTAGTGAAATGTTATAAGTGCAATGAGATGGGTCACTAGGCAAATGAGTGTCCGACAAGGAGCTTGATTGATGGGAAGCAGCTAGACTACAAGCAGAAAGGGGTGGTGAAATCCTTTGCAACTACTTCAGCAGATGTCGGGCCATCAAATGAAGTTGTATCAGGTACTTTGTTTGTTTTTTTTCAGATTATTCCAGTGTGTTTTTTGATTCGGGGTCTACACATTCTTTCATCTCTGAAACCTTTTCTAGTAAAATGGGAATACCATCTCAAGAAATGACTCCTTAACTTTTGGTAAAAACACCTGGGGGAAATGTTGAGGCACACAGAATTTATACGAATCTTCCTATCCTTATCTGTGGAAAGAACCTACTTTCAAACCTTATTGTTCTACCTCTAGTTGAGTTTGATGTTATCCTGGGTATGGATTGGATCTCTATTTACCAGGCTAAGATTGACTGTAGAGCTAAAGAAGTTTCTTTTCAGAAAGATTTTCAGTTTGTTTACAGGAATGAACCCTTACTTTTGATAACATATCAAGAGGCTGAGAAACTTGTAAAAGATGGAAATGAATGTTACCTTGCACACGTCGTTGAAAATAAAGGAACTGTTCAGGTTAATGATGTGCTAGTGGTAAATGATTATCCTGATGTTTTTCCTGATGAGTTTCCTGGAATAATACCAGATCGGGAAGTTGAGTTTACTGTTGACTTAGTTCCTGATGCTAAGCCAATTTCAAAACCCCCTTATCGAATGACACAAATTGAACTTTTAGAGTTGAAGGAGAAATTGAAAGATTTATTAGAGAAAGGTTTCATTAGACCTAGAACATCACCATGGGTTGCTCCTGTTTTATTTGTTAAAAAGAAAGATGGTTCTATGTGACATTGCTTTGATTATAGAGCCTTGAATAATATCACTGTTAAGAACAAATATCCTTTTCCTCATATCGATGATTTGTTTGATCAGCTCCAGGGAGCTCAGTTTTTTTCAAAGATTGACTTGAGATCGGGGTACCATCAGCTGAAGGTAAAGGAGGCAGATATTCCGAAGACCGCGTTCCGTACGAGATATGGACATTATGAATTTGTAGTAATGCCTTTTGGGCTAACCAATGCAACTGCTGTATTCATAGACATAATGAATAGAATTTTCCATGTGTTCTTGGATAATTTTGTGGTGGTTTTCATTGATGATATTTTGGTGTTTTCTAAAATTAAAGAGGAGCATGAAAAACATTTAAGGGTTATCTTGCAAACCTTAAAAGAAAAGAAACTGTATGGGAAATTCATCAATTGTGAGTTTTGGTTGAAACAAATTTCTTTCCTTGGTCACATTGTTTCTAAAGATGGAATAATTGTTGATCCTACAAAAACAAAAGTTTTGGAAGAATGGCCAAGACCCACAAATGTAACCGATATTCGTAGATTCCTTGGTTTGGAGGGCTATTACCGAAGGATTGTTAGAAATTTTTCACGGTTATCTAGTCCAATGACTAAGCTAACTCGGAAGGGTGTTAAGTTTATCTGGACAAAAGAATGTGATGATTGTTTCCAGGAATTGAAAAACAGATTGGTGAATGCTCCAGTTTTGGCACTACCTTCCAAGAATGGTGAGTTTGTTATTTACAGTGATGTTTCATTGAATGGACTTGGTTGTGTCCTAATGCAGAATGATCAGGTAATTTCTTATGCTTCACGACAGTTGAAAACTCATAAGGTAAATTACCCTACGCATGATTTGGAACTAGTTGCTGTTGTTTTTGCTTTAAAAATTTGGAGGCATCATTTGTATGGAGTAAAGTGTGAAATATATATCGATCACAAAAGTTTAAAGTATATATTCACTCAGAAAGAGTTAAACATGAGACAGAGGAGATGGATAGAATTAATCAAGGATTGTGAATGTACAATTCATTACCATCCTGGAAAAGAAAATAATGTGGCTGATGCTTTGATTCGAAAAAGTAATGCTTCATTAACAATGTTGCGGTTGGAATGTGATCCTTTGGTTAACGATTTGATGAACTTTGGCATAGAAGTTGTTGGTGCAGGAAGTCCTTCTGTTTTGTTTCAGGTATCAGTGAGATCTTCTCTATCAGATAGAATCAAGCAAGCACAGAAGCAAGACAGTGAGTTGCAGAAAAAGGTAGAGCTGGTTCAGAAAGGTAAGTTGCCTGAATTCAACATTGATAATGATTGTGTTTTGAGATTTGGGAAGAGATTGTGTGTGCCTTGTGATTCACAGTTGAAGAGAGAGTTGTTATGCGAAGCTCATAGTTCTCCGTTTTCAGTTCATCCAGGCAGTACTAAGATGTATTGAGATCCGCGGGAGTATTACTGGTGGGATGGAATGAAAAGAGATATTGCTGATTTTACTGTGAAGTGTTTGACTTGTCAGCAGGTTAAAGCAGAGCGACAGTTACCGAAAGGAATGCTTCAGCCTTTACCAGTTCCAGAGGAGAAATGGGAGAATATATCCATGGACTTTGTTGTTGGATTACCGAAGACATCTCGAGGTAATAATGCGATATGGGTTATTGTTGATCGGTTGACCAAATCTTCTCATTTCCTTGCTATACGAGATACTTTCTCTCTTGATCAACTTTCCCGTTTGTATCTTAAAGAGATAGTTAGGTTACATGAGGTTACTCTCTCCATTGTATCAGATCATGATCCCAGGTTTACTTCTAACTTTTGGAAAGGCCTTCAGAAGTCGTTGGGTACTAAAATAAATTTTAGTACAGCTTTTCATCCTCAATCAGATGGGCAGTCAGAACGAACAATTCAGACATTGGAGGATATCCTACGAGCTTGTTCTATTGATTATCAGGGATGTTGGGACCAACATCTTTCTTTGGTTTAGTTTTCATATAATAACAGTTTTCATTCCAGTATACAGATGGCACCATTTAAGGCATTATATGGGAAGCGGTGTCGAACTCGAGCTTTCTGGGATGAAGTGGGTGAAAGAAATTTGATGGGACCAGAATTGGTAGAAGAGATGGCAGAAAAAGTTCTGCTGATTCAGAAACACAGGAGAACAGCTCAGAGCAGGCAGAAGAGTTATGCGGATAACTGGAGGAAGGATCTATCTTTCGAGGTAGGTGATCATGTTTTTCTCAAGGTTTCTCCTTGGAAAAGTGTGATGAGATTTGGTAAGAAAGGAAAGTTGAGTCCAAGGTTCATTGGACCATACGAAATTCTGGAGAGAGTTGGATCAGTTGCATACCGAGTGGCTTTACCTCCGAGTTTATCTCAGGTACACAATGTTTTTCACGTTTCGATGTTGAGAAAGTATATGCCAGATCCATCTCATGTTTTGAGCCCAGAGGTAGTTTAGCTGGAAGATAACCTATATTATGAGGAACAACTGGTCCAGATTCTTGACCACAGGGAGCAAGTGTTATGGAATAAGGTGATTCACCAGGTAAAGGTTTTTTGGAAAAACCACATGATTGAAGTGACAACATGGGAATCTGAAAATGAAATGAGGGATAAGTAACCTCATTTATTCGATAAGTACATAAATTGCGGGGACACAATTTTCTAAAGGGAGGAAGGATGTAACATCCCATGTAAGAAATAAATAATAGATATTTTTATCTATGTCTATTAATGATTAAGATAGTGTTTTAGAGGCTTAAAATGAAAATAAATCCAATCTTAAGCATGGAATACACTAATATTCTTAAAAGATTGTTTTACTGCCTTATGATGGAATACCCTTTTTAAATATATCTTTTGAAAATTTTATAAGCTATGTTTTTCAAAATAAAATTATTATTTATGATCGGGACATCAAAATTTACTTTGTGTGAATTTTTGGTATTTTTCTGACAATGTTCATTTTTTAATGAATAGAGAAAAATACTGCAACTTACATCAAAACTGCTTTTTAATCTAATTTATTTATATGATTATATTATCTTTTGAATTGGTCTTAATGTGTAATATGAATATATTTTTACCATTTAATCCAATGGTGGTCATTGGAATCAATTTCACTTTATAATTGGACTTAAACTGGTGTCAATCTTTTGATACTTATTGTTTCATAAAAACCCGCTATTTGCTCTGACAGCGGGAATTAATTATTAAATTAATTAATTTGACTTATATGTATTTAATTTTGTAAAATAGACTTCATTTTTGAATTCGGAATATCAAATATAGCTTAGGGTGAATTTTTGGTAATTTTCTGAAAAACTTCAATTTTTGATGAATAGTGAAACCACTAAGTGGTAGTTAATGAAACTGATTTTTTGTTTAAATGAAACTTTTCCACTTTTGTGTTTTGAATTTCAAAAATCCGACATTCATGGTTGTCATTAAGAAGTAAAATGTGGTTCAATGGGATTAAAATAATTTTTTGGTGAATAGTAACTTATTAAATTTTTAATCGCGATTAGTGGTAATTAGTGGAGTTTAAGGTATAAATAATGCTTTAATAATATGGAATGACCTAGACACATGTCCTACCCTCATTGGTTGTGTCATGTACGACCAAGAAAAGACATGGGTCAACTTGGGGACCCCATGGAGACACTTTGGTTGGGAAATGACATAAATAACTTTTTATTAAATGTTAAAGTAAAAATGACACAAACATAATATGTTTTACAAAAACAATTTTTACATGGGGTTATAAAGATCAGATTTTTGATTATAAATATTCATTGGAAAGATAAAAAGATTTCATACATCATAGTATTTTTTTATAGTTTTTATACATTAAATAAATTAAATTATTTATGACATAATAATGATGCAGCGATGACATCATTATTGGACGATTTAAATAAAATGGAAAGACAATGTAAAATATATGAACTACGCATGGTAAAAACCAATTGGATGAGTGGATTTAGAACCATTATCACCTTATCCATGAATTATATCAATGTGGGACCTTTTAAAACCGAATAACATTTTGAAATAAAGTAATATTTCTTTACTTTCCAAAAGTGCCCTTCCTCTACTCTTATAAAAGGCCCCCACCTCTACCTCATTTCACACACTACTCAAGCCTTTGGCTCGGCCAACCCCTACCCATTTACTCTCTCCACATACCTCTACTCATCCTAGATGATTCCCTTTGGTCATAATCGTTTCAAAGGAAGCCTTTAGGCTCAAATCAAAAGGAGTTACACTTTTTAAGGTAATTCATTCTCTCATGTTCATTTGTTTTATTTTGCTTCTCCAACCCCCTAAACTCTTTTTATTTACTTCTTTTTTAACAACACCAGTATCTTCAATATACTACGATGTTGTTATAAGATATATTTGGGCTACACACTCACACAACTACATCAAATGGTTAATGAACATACGGTTTCCGTGGATGGCGAACTTCTGCCTCCCGAAACGATGATTGTTCAATACTCATTTAACTCCTTCAAAGGTGTCCATTATGATGTCACTATTTTTATATATGATATATAATATTTTTATGTTTTCCTTAAGCTTCTGTTTTTTTCATTTTGGGCATACCTTTATGGTTTCCATTATGGGTAAACACGATATCTTCATTTTAGGAAGTGCAGACTACTGCCCCCTGAAAGTGATTTGATTCGTTAATACCATATGTGGGATGTGTAAAGGATAAAGTTAATGATATTATATATGTTATTATACTGGAATTATAATATACTCTTATATCATTATGATTCCATTCCAGAAAATATGAAATAGAAAATGAAGTAGCGTTCATGCGTACGTACGGCTTACCGTCTCCATGAACGGTGCACTTCATTTCGTACCTCTAAATGTGATGCAATATTATAAATACATGTATATGATGAATAGATGTGATAAATATGTTATCCAAATCATTAATATCATTCTGGATATAATGAAACATTGACCAAATTAACAACATGTAAGTGTAAGAAGTCTATTTTTGACTTAAGAACCAAATACTGACAAAATGAACATTATTAACTTAACTGATTACATGATGTTCATAACATGGTATAAAAGGAATAATGAACTTGAAAAAGATTCATAAGAAAGTAGATATTAACTCAAGTTTATTATTCAGGAGATTAAAGAAAGGTCAGGTCAAGTCGGATACGAGGTATGGGACTTCGTCTCAATCTCCTTTCGTTGAGGCATATTTTATTTTATACACAACTTTCTTTTATACGATGTATAAACCACATTGACTTTTGCGTTTATTAAAAAGAAATCTTTTTTTATACGAAGCGTTTACTAAACGACAAAAGGGAATGTTTTTGTCGTATGTATGCGGCAACAACGACTTCTCCGCCGTCATGACCGTTATTTCAGTTTCGGCTTCCTCTACAAGCCATACCTTCTTTTAAAAGAAAAATAAATACCATGTTTTACTTTTCATTTATTTTGGTATTGAAAATGGTTTTCATAATGTTTTTATATCAATTTTATGTATTTATATCTCATGATTGAAATGTGGAAATTTTATGTTTCCTTTATGCATGTTTTATGTGATATGATTATGTTATGGTTCTTGGGCATTATTATGAAGACGGGTGGTTCCGTGATAAACTAAGGGCAGGTGAGCCCGTTAGAGCTCTCCAATGCATTGGGTAACGCGAAGGAGTAAAAAGGTAAGGTTTATCCGATGAGATTTAGGGAATATACTGTGATGGGTATTCCAAACGTAACCAATAGGGTTACTCCCTACGTAAGAATGTTATGAATGCCTCAAGTTACCTTTATGTCTTATGATTTCTATGATTTATTCATGATTTTATGAGGTATTTTAAAGTTCCTATGTTTTATGGGTAAAGTATGATTTCATTCTTATGTATATATGAACTCATGTTTCCTTTCCATGTTTTTTTTATAACCCATACTGAGTTTTATGCTCATCACATGTTTTTGAAATGTTTTTCACAGGTTAAGGGAATGGTACATGATAAGATGATAGAGTCAAGGATGTGTCAAGAAATAATCCATGTTTTATTTTAAATGTGTTTCCATTGATGGGAATGAAGTATACTATCTTTATGTAACCACTTTGTTTATATGTGGAATGTAATGCAAGTTTTATGATCTAATTATCTAAAACTCTAAACCCGAAAAGATCCTCAATGTGTAATCTTGTAATAACTCATGATTAAGTAAGGTTTAAGGCTGGGGCTTTATAATCTAACCATCATGGGTGTAGAAAACTTAACTCTCTTTTTTAATCATTGTAATGACAATCACATTATATTCCCATAATCTCTTAAGATATATCTAATTGATAAACACTATCACATTAGCCAATACATTATAGAGAAATAATTTTCATAACAATAATCATTTTAAAAATAATCCTCCATTATCATAAAAAATTCACCAAAACCATAACATAATCATAAATCATAAATGGAATCAATATTGAAGATAATATTTTCACCAATAATAAACCATTTTCAAATATTATAATATCATTTAATTTTAAAAATCCATTTTTGAAATGAAAACCACCAAAAAATAATGATGAATGTTTTTTATATAATGAAAACATAAATTCTTAATGGGTATTTCAAAAATAAAATAATTTTTTATAATTCGGTAAAATAAATTATCATTATATATGATAAAATAATTAATTATTATTGTATAATGATTAACCCATGATAAATAAATATCTCCCATGATAATCTCTTCTATGATAAAATAATCCATCTTGACAAATAATTATAGTGGTATAATTATGAAATATCCACTATCGAACATAATTGACATCTATGGTTTATATTGTTCGATTAATGTAAATTCCAATAAAATATCATAAGAAAAAATAATTCGATAATTACACTTATCACTATAAAATAACACATTTAAAACTATAAGATCCAAAATATATTATGAAGAATATATATAAAGAAAAAATGTATGAATAAATATAGAGGAATTAGAAAAAAATAATGGTCATTAATGATGGAACATATTTTCATATTTTATATTTTAAAATTGACATTTAATTTCAATTATTTTGTAATGAGAGTATAATGTTACCCATGTATATACTATAAAGAAATATCCAATTTTAATTTTTTTTAAAACAAGTTAAAATTTAATGACATATTAAATTAGAAAAATATTTGTTTATAATTTAATTTTTTTGATATCATTTAAGATATCATGTATGTGGAGGTGATAGATTACCAAACCATATAAACAGACAAGACCAATATAACTTACAATATACTTTCATGATAAATCTTTTATAAAAATGTGTGGAAATATGATATTTACAAATAAAAATAATTAATAAATCGTCTAGAATAAAAAATAAATTTTTACTAGAAATTAAATCATATTATTTCAAATAAAATAATATTGAACATATATATACATGATAAGAATGTATATTGTATCCTAAATACTTTACCACTTTGGTAATACTTCAATAAAAAGTACCATTATTGAATATAATGAAATGAAACATTAAATATCTTTAAAAAAATTGGATTCATTTTCTGAATTATAAAATATGATTTATTCAAACCATATAATATAAAATATTGGAAGAACATTAAAATATGCCTCAGTGATAGAAAATGGAGACCAAATCCCTTACCTCGAGTCCAAGAGTTCTATGACATACATTTAACTCCTATATAAAAATACATTATAAATTAGTAAAAATAGTATTTGGATTAATAAATTTTACAATAGTCATTAATATTATTTATCTTAATGATATATTTAAATATATATTCATTTATGTTCACAATTTCTTTTTAAAAGACTTTTAGTTCGTATTTGAAAAACATCATAGAGAAGATGGACATGGTCAATGGTGACATTATTACATTATATAATGATTAATAATAATGAAATAAGTATATTTCTATTAATTAATTAACATTTTAAATCCAAAAATTTAATACATTTATTGATAAAAAACATCATAACAAATATAGACACGTTAGGTCATATATCATAATGAGTAACATTTTACATTTTTAGAGATCATTATATAATTAAGGTATATAATATATTATTATTACATAATGGATATAATAACATATATATAATAGTAAATTATTTGATATATAGATATTAATATAATACACATGATGTGGTAATGGAAAACAAATCACATTGCTTTGTAGAGGCGGTTGTCCAATAGTATGCATGCATGATTATGTCCTTTTTCACAGAATGGAAAATATAATAAGGTAATTTATATATTTTTATCATATTGATAAATATTTCATGGATATCATGTGTAAATATTAATTACTTCATTATAACCTTAATGTATTTGTTTTGACATAAAATTAATTTCATTAGTCTTTATGGTAGTACCTCACTGCACAGTAGAATGATGGATTCCATTACCATTTTACTAATTCTCGATATGGTTATAGGTTATGTAAATAAAAAAATGATATCATATTTAAGATAAATATGTTTTTATATATTATTTTTTGGAAAACATTAGATTTTTATAAAATATTAAATTTATCTTAATTATTTTTGATTAAAAAATGACTCTAAATGTATATTATTATAATATTGGATGATTTTTATTTAAAATAAACTCATCTAATAATATTTAATCTAATTTATATCCAAATTTTATCATTCTCAATATATTTTAAACAAGAATTAACCATTTTCACACATAACATGACAGCAAGTTTTTCAGTAATTCATTTTCATGGTACTAACTATAAACAGAGAAATGAAAAATATTTGAAAGATTAATTATTTTTTAAAAAATATGATATTAAATTATTTTATTATTCTAATTTTTGTAATTTTATATCATTATATTGAATAATATTTTTTGAACACATCATTGATGTAAATTTTATAATTATTTATTAACATATAATTATCTTCGAAAAAACAACTGAATATCGAATTAAATCTACCAATAAATACTTATCATGTTATTTTTATGAATAAATTTATTGAGTAAAATTAATTCATATAAATTATACTAATTATAATATTTTTAATATCATTTATTTTAATTTTCCATTAATAGATTAATTGTTATGTCCGGATAATGTAATTAGTAATGATAATGTCTTCTTATATAGAAATAAATATTAAATTACCATGAAGAATATAAATAATTTTGAATTATAATTAATATTTATTAATTAAAATATCATATATATGTTGTTCGTAAAAATGATATATTTATTATTTTCAATAGTGTCACATTTTATAATCTAATTTACATAAAATATTTCAAATATCATACTTACTAAAAAATTGAAAAAGTACGTCTAACTAAATCATGGAAGGTTATTTTTTCAATGGACTCATAATATTATATTAGGTAATGTGTCAGGGTAAATGATTCTCATCATTTAATTTTTACATTATTATCCAAATTTACACCTTTTCATGTTAACCAAAAATGATAAGTTTAGAATAATATTTACCAAAAATAAAAGGGAACTATATACAAAATTAAGATCAAATGATTACAAATTTAGAATACATTTCTCAAAAATCATAATATATAAATTTAGATTTTAATTTTAAATTAATCCTGAAAAACTCATGAAAATTTTTATTTTTTAAAAAGTAATATTTTTTATATTAAATTCATTTGAAATAAATTTTAGTATAAATATAACTACATAACCAAAATTTGATTAATTTTAAAAAATAAAAACTAATAATTTTTTTAAATAATTCAAAATATAATTTTATATAAAAGTAATTTAATGGAAAATAAAATATAAAATAATTTTCTTTAGTTTAAGTGTTTACTTAAAAAACAGTTGTTCTAAAAACACCCCACATTTCACCTTTACATTTTTTTGAAATGATGATATTAAAAATAATATATTATTTATAAAATACCATTTCATAAATACTCAATAGTTAAAATATTTTCTCATAATAAGAAATAAATACAATTTATGATAAAATTATATTATGAAGAAATTAATGATTTAATAAAAATTTAATAATTTTTTAATAATAATAAATAAATAAATTTATATTATGTATAACAATAATATTTATATTATAATTCAAAAATTCATATTCATAAATTAAAATTAATTAGATAGTTTATATCTCTCGTATTTGAATAATAATGTTCTAATGATCATTTAAACTCTTCATTTCGTATCTTGTAAAATATCGATCATAGTAAATATTTTAAAATATATGGATATTAAATTATCTCACATTTAATAAATATCATCCGCAAAAATTATTCATTTTATTAAAAAAAATTTCATTTTTTAAAATCACATGAATTAAAATGTTTTAATAAAACATCATCATGAAAAGTGGTAATGGGAAATAGAATGTTCATCTAGAAAAACTCATAACTCGGTTTCAACAGAGGAAAATTATATTGGGAAGTGAAAATATGGACATGGGAGAGAAAATAAATGCCTAAAGATATGAATTGTGTTTTTTAGAACATGGTAATGGAAATTTTAACAATCCCAACATCATAAATCTATTATTGACTATTAGTCCATTTATTTCATAATAAGAATAGTAAATAGATAAAAAAATTAGGATACCATTATTAAAGTTGACGAAATAATTTAACAGTTTTATAAATAACATAATGAAATATACAAATGTTACACTTATAATTTGATTCATTATTCAACATCAACCACAATGTGGTCTTTTTAATTAATTGATGATAATTAGAGATGAATTTTTTCATGAAATGATTCATACAATAATTATCATTTTATAATCAATCCTTAAATGCATTCAATCTATACCTCATATAATTATATATTAAACATGGAATTTTTTTTAGAAAAAAATAATATTATTCCAATATTGAATAAACCATTATAATATGAAACACTACCTTAATATATAAAATTCAATAGTAATACCAAAAGATCAATATAAATATTTTACTATTTAACTATCCATTAAATTCTTCAAAATATCCCCATCATTGATTGTAGCATAACAATTAGGGGAATTTTTTTACATATTCTACAATGTTAATTTTAAATTGTTTCACAAAAAAATTTTTTACACCAAATTTATATACCAAAAAAGATATATGAAATAATTTAATAATTTATATGATATGAAAATCCTTTCTATAAATAAATTGAATCACTTTATAAAATCCCAAACCAGTATATTGTGTTCTGATTCTATATATACAAATATAAAATTTCTACCATTGATATAAATAAATGTAACATAATATTTTCCATTAAATCCATTAAAAATAAAAATTAATTATTAGTTCAATTAAATTTCAAAGGATTTTTTGGAGATTTTGAAAAATCTCTTATATATATAACTCTCCAGACATAAATATAGTATATTTACTCTACCCATATATTTTCATATTGTGTTTTAGGTCTTTAACAACTGAAACATATTTATTCAAAAATGTAACCTTTATACAAAAAAATAATTTATAATGATTATTCGTATCGATGGGAAAATTAAATACAAAAAGGATGAACTCAAATAACCAGAATGGGTAAAAATAGGCATTAACAATAGAATATCATAAGTTATAGTGATATGAGAATAATGTTATGATAACATAATAATATTTTATGAACTTCATATGATTTTATTAATAACCATAAATACTTAAATCATATTTATTTAAACATTCAAAAAAATATAACATAAGGGAAATTCAAGGGTTTCAATAATCAGTATCCACCACAATCTACATTTTTTATTATAAATGATTGAAATCCCAAAACAAAAAAGGTTCTAAGCATTATACACAACCAATTAAAGGTGGTCTGAAATGGTGGAGACCAAGTTGGTCTACCCGAATCAAATCCACCCCTTCCGATTCAATTTGAAGATTACTATGGAAACAAACAACATTTCTACCTTGGTCTGCCACCATCAAGAAAGAAAAATAATCAGAAACATTATTACCTTCCCGCCATGTATGAGAAAACTGAATCTTGTAGCTATTGATCCAATATCTACATTTACTAATAATCTATGTAATCGACCAATGAGTAGAAATCTTGTCGTTCATTGAGTCATAAAAGTTATTTGAATTTGTTTCAATCTGAGAAATAGAAAAGTTTCTATATTCACAAAATATGATCTCTGTATACATCACCACAACTTCAGATTTAATGGAACTACCTCTCTCATAAAAAGAAAAAATATAATGAAAAATTCTTCAGCTCCCATCACGTACTACACCGCCACCAAGAAAAAAGCCTTTAACACATGATCCATCAAAGTTCAGCTAAAGACCCATGTTAGGAGGAAACCAACTTTCTGAGTTTCATATCCTCATAATATTTGGATGAGGAAAGCTTGAACACATATTCCTCAAGGAAAAAGAATCACTTGAGATATTAGAAAACCAAACAATGTCATGTAAAAATAGTTTAGTTCTGAAAACAATTGAACTTTTTGAGCATTGAATATCATCAAAATGTCCATTGTTCCTTGCATTCCATAAACACTAACACCCTGAACTATGTATAGTAGACCTGGATGTATTTTCAGAACGGACACTATTCAGACCATATAACCACATCTCCAGAAAATGAATTACAAAAAGAAGAGGATCTGAAACCATAGTTAATTTTTCAAAAAACACCAAACAACCATACCCCATTCACTCTCACAAAATAAAATATCAGAGTACTCCTCTTTATTGGCACTAGAACTGTGACATTTAGAATCCAAATAAATTCCCCTCCTTTTTACATTATCATCTATAGGAATATCCTGATTTCTATTTCTCCATACAAGAATGTTAAATTTGATGGGAATACAATTACACCATATCATTTCATTCCAAAAGTCATGTTGATCATGGGAATTATAAATATTTCGAATGTATTAAGAAGAGAACATACCAGATTTTGATGCAGTAAAAACACATCTGTCCGGTTCCATATTTAATGTAATATGATCACAAGTATTCTTTTGTTACACATCAAGAACATCATTGATGAAACGAGGATAAATATAAGCTTCTATGAAGGAGATCATTGCAGTAGGACAACCTGGAAATCCAATAACTAACCCAGTCCAATTATGATTCCAGAAAGACATATCGCCCGTCCCTATAATCCAGTGAGTGTGATGGTGAATAAAAGGAAAAAAACATCGTATTAAAGCCCATAAAGCTGAAACATTTTTGATGCCCTCAAAATTTTATTCACCTTGAAAGGACACAATTTACTACCAAAGAGTAGAACCCTCCACAACATCCCAGTCAAGCTTCACATTCAAATAGTGAATTATATCCTCGAGACTTCTTATGTTGGCACCACCTTCTTGAATAGGTCTAGCCACATTCTCCCATGAAGTCCAATGACATATCCGCTCAATTTGGGCATCCCTTATAAAATCATCCAGAACATTATTAATAGAAAAGATAACCCCCTTCAACACATTGCAAGCCGAAAAGAACATGGATAGGGATAGCTGTTAACACACAATTGATTAAGGAAATCCTCCCTCCAAAAGGCAAAAATCAGTTTATCCAATCAATAATATGCCTCAAGATTCTATTCACTACATCAACAAAGTCTTTGATATGAATATGATCAAGAGCTAAAGGGGAACCAAGATAGGTTAGAGGAAAAGAACATTTGTTTTTGTTCAACATCCTTGAAATAGAGGTATCCTGATTGGAACCACATTTATTGGAAATGAAAAAACTGCTCTTCTCCCTATTAACTGATTTCCCACTCTATAAGAAGTACTCATCCATCACTCTATCTAGACCACTAACCTATCTAACAATATCATTAAGAAAGAAAAGAGAATCATCCACAAACATCAAGTGAAAAACATAAGTTTGTCTCATGCTTCTCTGGAACGGTAAAATATTACCCATGTAAATATTTTTATTGAAATGATGACTCATAGGATCTTTCATGAGAAGAAAAAGGGTCAGAGAAATAGGATCCCCTTGCCTGGGTCCTAGAGCTATCTTGAAGAAGCCATGATTTTTTTCCCATAAAAGAAACTGACATCCAGGGAGAACTAAAACAGTAAAATAAAAGATCAATAACCCATGAAGAGAAACCTATACCTCTATGAACTCTGATAATGAACCCCCACTCCAACCTATCATATGCTTAATTCATATCCAGCTTCAAAGCCATATTTGACCCAAGGAATTTGATGTTAATATCACGAATCATCTCATGATACAACACAAGGGCACCCTGAATCGATCTTCCTTTAACAAAACAATGTTTCTCAGGGGGGATACATAGAGAAACATGACCATCTAGGCGCAAGTAAATGATTCTAATATGAATTTTGTAGGTAAAACTACACATAATCATTGGTATATTATCATAAATAGACGAAGGATTTTTAATTTTGGGAATCCTAACTATGGTAGTAGCACCATCCACCTTAGGAATAGGACCACCCAAAAAATTGTCTTCAATGGTGAATATCAGGTCAGCCTTGATCACCTCCTAAACACCTCTATAGAACACCCCTGGAAATCGATCAAGAACCGAGCCACTATCCAGATTAATCTTCATCATAGAATTATGGATCTCATTTTCATCAGGGAAAAATTCAAGCATTTCATTATCCAATACAGAAATCATGTATAGAATCTCTTCAAATAGCTCCGCATTACCACTGGGATTTCCATTAAACATAGAGAGGTTAGGGTCATCAAGGCAATTTATAAGGCATTAAACTCCCAAGGGGCCAATCAAATCCATATAACATGAGAGAGAACAATCTTCCATAAGAATATTCGGATTAATCGACCTCTTCTTTCCTTTAATACACGCATGGATATAGGAATTCATTTTATCACCTTCTCTAAGCCACTTAATTATAGCTCTATCTTGAGCCATACACTCCTATTTCAGAATAATCTCTTTCAAAATATTTTTATTTCCTATAAGGTCCTCATATATCTAATCACTCCTTCTATATTCCAAATATTTTTCAAACTTCTCAATCTCCTGTTTTAGAAACTCCAAATCATGATCCACCGGGGGAAAAGATTTCACCCAAGCGTGAAGTTAATGCTTAATTCATCTCAATTTATTATGGATGGCAACCCAAGAATACCCATAATGCTCTACCTACCATCTATATTTAACTAGTTGATGATAGTAAGGATTCTCTCCCCAATATTCACAGAAAACAAAATGGTCCACACAACACTGTCTGGAAGAAAAGACACAAGTAGAGGAGAATGATCTGAAATTCCACGAACAAGATGATCAATAATAGTATATGGGAAACTAGAAAGAACATAATGATTCACTAAACATCTATCAAGACGACTCTTGGAATGTGCACTTCCCTTCTGATTATTACACCACGTGAAACAATCTCCAAAAAACCCCATATCACTAAGACCTACGCTAGCCCAGAATTGAAAAAATCTCTTGCTAGCAGCACAAGGAAATACACCTCGACCCATCTTCTCACCAGGTTCGGAGAAAATATTAATGTCTCCACCAAAATACCAAGTAAGGTCCTCTGAATCAAAACATTCCAAATTATGTCATAAAATCTTCCTCCTCAAATAATTGCAACTACCATAAAGAAAGGACACAAGAATCAGCTCAGTGTCACTCTTAATTTTCACAGCAAGGTATTGATCACCCGCCTCAACAAAATCAACAACCACAACATTGTTCTAGAAAACCCATATGTGTTGATTATCTGGTTCTGCATGCATTCATGAAGTCATTTTAATTCTACGAGCGAACTCACTAATTCTATCAAAATTCTTCTTGTGCTCAAAAATAGTAACAACACATACATTATTTTTCTTAATTTTCGTGACTAAAAAATTAGATCTTACTCATTCACCAATTCCACGAGCATTCCATATAATTATTGGATTCATTGAGAAAATCTAAGCATGGATTTGACCTCAGACATCTTAGTCAAACAATAATGGTATTCCAAAAACTACATAATATGACAATGTTTCTCCCTAGTAACCACTTCAGTATTTGTAGACATGTTATCCTTATCAAGTAAATCTAAATCCTGACCGTCACTATAAAAAAACCTTCATTCATTACACCGAGGAAGAACAAGAAACTTCTTAGGCGAGACAATTTCCTTATATACACCCAAGCACCAATGGTATAAGGTCATATCTAATGTTGATATCTCATATCCATGCCCTTTAACTATCCTCATGGGAGTCTTATTCACTTCACTATACTTACCTAAAGGGCTTTCGCCCTTACCCAATTCAACATCCATCAAGGGATGAACTGTATTTAAACATATTAATGCAACAACAATGGGAAAACACCGTTTTATCGACCCCTTGAAGAACATGACAAGAATCAGTGTGTTCAAAAAAATAGCAATACTCATCATAGGTATATGCAGCTTAGAAGAAATCTCATATGGAAAAAAGCAAGACTTATCACAAATTCGGGATTCAATAATCATTAACCATTTTAAGTTAAATTTGATAAATGGTTTCACTAAATCTAATTACATTTCATAAAAAATAATTATCATATTATTTTATTTAAACATAAATTCATTATGTTACAATTTATAATAATAAAATATCTATAAAATTCAGTAACAATAATGATAAACTATATAGTTAATTAGAAAATCATTTTCATATCAATATTACAACTAGGACAAACATTATGGTAAAACATAGAGTTATCTTCATAGATAAACATCATATACACTATATAATAATAATTTGAATAATCATCACAATATATTCCCATTATTTATTAGGATAAACATAATAGGATAAATCTGTCCCATTACCCAATTATTTAGAGTGCTAAAATACTATCACTATCCATTAGATTATAATTGAACAACAAATAATTATATTAAACAACCAAGAGAAATAATATAATCATAAATTAAACAATATTATGTTTTTAAAATAATCATTGAAACCATAATAAATTAATTTCATAGATTAGAATATTAATTCCTATCAAAATATAATTATTAAAACATTATCAACATAAAAGATGAATTTCAATTTTTATATAAAGGGAACATGAGTCCTAATAATAGAATAAAAACATTACATAATAGTTACACTATAATGAAATGTTATTATAACCATATACAATTAAATATATATTTTTTCATATCATATAGTGATTAACATCTGGAAAAAAAATTGGGTTTAATTAATATATATTATAAAAAACTGTAGGACATCCTAGGAAAAAATATGGTTCAAATATCTAAAATATATCCTCAGTACGAAATATATAAAATAAATGTTTTTTTGGAATCGATGAATAAAATTAAAATTTAATGATAATGAACAACCATAATAATGGAAATAAACATATCACATTAAAAATTAAATTTCAAAAATAAAAATTTATAAAATATTTGAATATGGAATCATTTTAAAATATTCAATGAAAATTAAAAATCATATTTAAATGTAAATTATGGTCTATAAAAAGAATAAAAGCATTCATTATGTAAAAACCAAAGATAAATATGGTCAATGATCATGTTAAATAAAATAATTATTTTCTATGACAATGTTAAATTACATAAAAATATATTATTGTTTTTAGAAAAATATATAAAACCTTGATAGAGAATAGTAATATTCAAGATATAAAAAAAGATAATATATGTGTATCACATATAAATGAAGTTCATAAGGATTGGTTAATAAACAAGGTATGAAATGAAAATTAAAATTTTAAATGAAATTTATAACTAGAGAATAATAAATGAAATGTTATTTTATAATATAAGAGAATATGATTTCCCCAATGGATCCCTTAATATATGAAATTCAGAAAAAAAAACTATAACATAAAATATTTACCACATTTTTAAATTTTCAAAATATAGGTCCAATGAAAGAATAACATCAAATAAAACCATTAAAATAATTAAAATAAGGATATTAATGTAATAACATATTTATTTTTTATTATATAAAACCTGTAATAGAAATTTGTTTCATAAAATAAAAATATGCACCAAATAATAAATATTGATATAAAATATCAGACCCCTACGATATTCTTCATATTACGATTAATAACATTATAAAAAATTTATAACAAATATTGTAACTCATTAGAACCTATTAAATAAAAAATATATTATCCTTAAATCAAATATTTTGTAAATTTTAATGGAATAATTAAATACAAATTTAGTTAAGTCCACATTGATTTTCTTGAGGCCTTAATTCCTTATTGACAATATTTAATTGGTATGTAGATAATGCTCAATAGAAAAATTATTCTTTCATATATAGAATAATATTTAAAAAATTATTATAATTCATATACAAGAATAATTCTTTTGAAACGATCCGTTAATTATGGGTATGAAAAATGATCTACATTACAATGAAAAATACTGTCGGTTGTTGGTACAGATGAGTTATGTTTCCATTTTTTAGTTATCATTTTTGAAATAAGGTATATATTATTTTATATTTATATAATTTTCATATTATCTTAAATATAATATTAATTATTTAAAAATATTTATATAAAAATAATCTTGGTGAAATGATGATAAAAAATGTATAACATCATTTAATGTATGTGTTGGTCCACACATAAGAAATAACAACATTATAATTTTTCAATTATTGGAATATTATGATAGTAAATCATATATATATATTTATTTAATGATATTATTTTTCATGAAATATATATATATTCATCAATTTCATCATTATTAAATTCCATGAAATTTGGTGATGGAAAAATATTCCTTTTTTCAGGATGATAGTCTATCGTACAGAAGAATGATATATTCAATTACATGTTGATTGATGTTTTACATGAATATAAGACACTTGAAAACCATAATGTCATTATAGTATATTTAAGATAATTATATTATTATCTCATCATTATCAGAGAATATTTGACGGAGGCGGAAAATTAAATGAATCCAAAAATACATGGTTAGCAACAACTACTATTCTTCATAGAATTTTCTTTTCTTCAAAACAATATGCATTTAGATTTCATAATAAAAAATGACAAATAAAATTTATAAAGGATGATAGTAATAGAATTTGGGTAGATAATGGATGATTAAAATATCTTTTATTTGTAAATAAATGGGAATAAGGGTTGCCCTTTTATAAGAGAAAAGAGGGTTCCTCTTAGAACATTATAAAATATTAACTTATAGTAAATTAATTTTGAGGAGTAAATGGGTGAAAATTCATATTATTATATAATGTTATTATATTCCAAAAATAACTCATTAAATAATATTTGGACATATTGGGATTACATTTTTACCCTAATCATTATGTATTAATGAACCCATATCCATTTTCATTCATATGATAGATACAAGTGTTTTTAAACTTTGACGGTTAAGATAGTTAATATATATTGTTAAAAGGCTCATAAATAGGTTTTATTTTTTATATTCATCTATATCTTCGTTAATATTTTGAACATTGTATTTATAGTAATTTTATATGATTTAATAATTTTTTTTGAAAATATCAATTATATATGGTTTAGAATTATTCATTTTCATTAATATTTGTAACATCATTAAAAAATTAAATAATAATTAAATATTCTAACACATACCTACAATATTATTTAATACTACAAAAATCATAGTTCAAATTAATTATTTAAAATTATTCTCCTTTAACTATTTTTAATATCATTTATTTTATTTTTCAATTTACTGAAAAATTAATATGTTAGCATTGTGTAATATTTTAAGGTAAATATATATTCCATAAATAGACAAAAATAATCTTCCATCATTAATGTAAATATTTTATATTTCAAGGGATTATTTTAATTTGAACACATCATCTTCTTATAACCATATAAAATAATGGATAGATATTAAAATTAAAAGTGATTCTTTTTTAATTTTGTTTAATTTAAATATTATAATGGTCATAATAATATTTACATAGAAATAAGGACATATAGTTGAATAATGTAACATATTTAATGATATAGACCAATAAAATTCAATTTTATAATTTCTCAGGGACATTTTTTATTTTTCAACTGATTATTTTTAACATTAAATACATTAGTTTCTCTTTACTATGGTTAAAAATATTTAATGGTTACTATTAATACACAAAAATCTCAACATTCACTAGATATTTATTGACCTTTTTCTCAGGAACTATTTTACTCTTGATTTGATTATACTTTTGATGGGAATTTTTTCATGTTTTTTAGGGTGAAAATCGAAATGTTTTAAAAAGATGTGGTAGAGATCATTTAGCACACTTTTCGTCGAAACCATGCACCTTCCTCATGATAAATAAGAAACCCAAATATTTATATTTTTATCATTGGTTCATGTTTTGATAAATTTTTTCCCTCATATTAGAAATCATGAACCCCTCGGACGAGGCATAAAGTTTGGTCCCACTATTTACCCTACCGTTCACCCCATCCTAGGAAACAATGTGCATCATTTTTAATCCCCTAAATATTTATATTAATTTCCCTGATCCCCTAGTTATAAAAACTAAACACATAATCTCATGCCTAAAATATTTCCTCTAAATATGGAATCTTCAAAGATGGTGCCTAGGCATATGAACTCTGTTCCTGATGGATAAAATAAATGATTGACGGATCTACACCACTATGACTATTTAATCTCATCCCAACTAAATTTTATTCATTGTATGTCATATATATCACTCGTTTTTTGGAAGGATTAATTCCCACTTATAGATGGATAAGATATAGGTTTCCATGGGTCTTTATCCTTTTGACTGTGTTTCATGGATTTGGTCCTAGATCACTCATATCATTGTGATCTTGACCCTTTTATTTCAATTTGGAGAGTTTTCATTAGGAAAACATCTACAATGATATTGAGTTATTTGGTATATTTACCAATTCTGAATTACATGATATGTGGAGGAACACTTTAGGTCACATAGTGAACTGACTCAGGGAAACGACATGTTACACCTAGGTCTGGACGTTACTAATTGGTATGAGGGAAGTTTTTTTTATTTTATTTCTTATTACTATTAGGGAAATTTAGATAGTAGAATATGATTATTTGGAATTTAATTAAGATATTGGGAATGACAGTAGATATCCCATTTATGGGGGTAATGTCCATGTAACCATGTCGGGATTACTAATATTAATTTTTATTGAAAGAAATGGATGTAATTTCATGTCGAGTGAGGTACTTATTGTGTGTGGTTATTTTTCCTGAATTTTTTCATCGTTCCCATGAATTATATGCTATATTTTTATGTATGAATCATTATAGTAAGTCAATATTTACCATGGTATTCATCATTCCATTAAGACACAAAAAGTCAGGTTTTAAGAAAATTGATTAAATTTTTTGTTTTTTCCTTATTTGGGTAATTTTAATGGAAAAGGTTAATATCATGAATTTTAGAAATTTAAAATGATAAAAAATGTGATAAATTTAAAATTGATAATTGATTTCATAAATGAAACATGAATTGTGAAATTATTGCACCAATTTTTAGCTATAACACGGATTAGGGGTGGTTAAGGGTAGTGATAGTGACAAGGTTATTACAATGTGGTAGGGAATGTGGGATAATTTGTTATTAATTTAGGTGAATCAATATTGTTAATGTGTGTTAATGTTTTGTTTTTGGTTCTAATAAAATATTTTTTTTATTTTATATATATGATTCCACGATAATGATTGTTGATTGTATGATAATATGAAATTTCTTCAAATGATCCTTCATCCGGGATCCTAAGTATTAAATGGTTTTATAGGAGGTTTGTTATTGTGTTCTTTCATGGGATAATTGAGTGTTTTATTTAGTTCATGGAAAGAGTACAATGAAATGTGGTTAAAAATATGATCAGCATGAATAAAGTGTTCAAGTTGTGTCTCATACTAACATTTCTTATATAGTGTGGACTTAAGGTAGGTGAGTTCTATATTGATTCAATATAGATGATCATTGACCACATAAATACTCAATATGAGAAGGGATTCAAAGTAACTTCTTATATATTACATGATACTGATAATTACTTATGGATAATAAAAAATCATGACAGTATTTTAATAATATTATGTATATGAGATTATAATATAATTTACTGGATCACAATTTCCATGATTTTCGTAGGCATGTGAGAGCAACTGAGTTCATCAGGATGTCATTGGGGAGCATGCTCGTGATAGATATGTTGAATTATTTATAGACTAGTAGATCATTTTTATAGTATCCGAATGTGATGAGGTTAATTCAGTGATACTTTTTCAAGATGGGGTGGAAATTGTTTTTATGTCAATGGTTTATATGATTAGGATGAAAAAGGATTCAAAATTTGTGAATTTTGATCTCCCGTCTAAAGATAACCTATAAAAGGATACCATTTAAAGAAATTTAGTTTATATAGATGACTATGGGGTAATGATTATAATAGTATGATGAGTCACTTTGAAAATTTTAAATAGGGAGATAAAATATTGATTGGAAAATGGGAATAATTCTTTACTCAAGTGCTAATCTGATTGACCTGTAACTAATATGGTAGGTCGGGTCACATTTGTAGATAGTCTCATTGACCACTAGTAGAGTGTGGAAATTATTGCGGGATGTGACATCAATTGTGGTTCTATAAAATCCCAGAACAAATGGGTTTGGATGAAGAACCTTGACCAAACTGGGGAATGGGAAGGGGTTTTTACACATCAGTTTAGTTTGGTAGTTATAGTTCAACTAGATGTGACAGTCGAGGTAGTTGATGTGGTACAGATGGGGAAGAGCTCAAGTATCATCAGGGGTGTGAAGCTTAGGGAACTCAGAACACATCACATGGAAAAGGGGAAGGATAGGTGCAAGTATTTCAGGATGAACATTTTGGTATCAAGTATTCGACATCGATAGTTACATGTAGTATTCTTGTAGCTTCCACACATTATTGTAATTATTTTAATAATTATTCTACTCAATCTTTTTTAAAGTCACATCTTGTGAATGTGTTGGGTCTATAAGTATAGTTTTTTAGTGGGGTTATATGGATTTATTCACTTTTGTGGTTATATTCAAAAGACATCTATTTGTGAAAGGGACGTTCTCTTGAGGTTAGGGAGTATCATTTTCTTTGGGATCTCTATATTCAGGACATTTCTTGCTATAAATTAATTTTTAGTATTGACTCTTAATATCATACCAAATACTCATTGATTGTTATTATAGGAGAGTAAAATTTTCATCTCCTAAGGGTGATAATTATATACATCATGGAGAGTAATACATATTGGTAGAACATGTAGGACCGGTTCATCATCAACCCGGCGAGCTCACTGCCTAGTTTTCTAGTAAGATGCATGATGGTTGGGGTTGGAAGAATTATATCAATACAGCAATTATGGACCTTTTCTGGGACATGTTTTATAAAGACTTACTAGAGATTCCACATGAGAGGGATGTTGTGATTTTTATAGATCTCATTCTAGGAATCAAAATTGTTTTATATCCATCCAATAGAATGGCACCAATAAAGATTCCATATATTAGGACTCAACTGAAGATTTGTTTGATAAGGATTTTATCCGTCCATGTACATTACCCTGGGGTTCTCCAATTTTTTCTAAAATGATGATGACAGTAATATTTATTATGTAATGACTATCAGATGTTGTACCAGATAATATTTAAGAACTGATTCTATATTCAATTTATCAATGATCTCTTTGACCAGATTAGTGAGGCATGTGTCTTCACAAATATTTACTTGTGATATGGGAGTCATCAATTGTGTGAAAAAAAATTATAATATATCATATAATCATTTTATATGAAGTTATGACATTTTTATGTTTGTTGTGATGTCATTAAAGATGAAAAATTAACTATAATAGTTTATTCCCTAGATGAACCGAATCTTCCACCCTTATCGAGATAATTTTATGGTTGGTTTGTGGTTAAAATAATATTGTACTCTAGAATCATGACATTTATTCTGAACATCATGACATCATCGTTAGTACATTGAGATATAATAATATATATTCCATGATATAATATTTCTTATTCTACAATGATAAGGTACATTTCATGGGTCCCATTATCTTAATTGAATGTGTTTTAGTGGACCCAAATAAGATGATACAAGTTCATTCTTAAGAGCATCAAAACAATGTTTTTAATGTGTGTATATTTTTTGTGAATGCATGCAATTATCAGAGGATCATACAAGAACATTCATGCTACAAAACACCAAAATCAGGATTGATTATGAATTTTTTAAAATTAGAATGATTTGTGGAATGTTAGAATACATTCATGTGTTAAGGACTCATTTAATAAATGCTAAAATACTCATCCTACACCAACCAAATGAGGAGTATGAAGTTATTTTTAATGCATTTGGTAAAGGATATGGGGTAATTCTAATGCATGGAGATTTATTTGTGGTTGATGTGTCATTGTAATATAGGCCACGTGAATGGAATTTTACCTAAACCTGATATCACGTTAACAACAATTTTTTATTAGTTGATGTGAAAAAAGGATTATTTGTTGGACAAAAACATTTTTGTGTATAATTATCACAAGAGATTTTATTCTGTATTTTTATAGTGAAATTTGAAACTTGGACAACAGTTATGGGATATGTATATACAGTCATTGTCTTTGGAGCTATAATATACACAAGGGGAATAGAAAACGGTTACTGATTCATTGAGAAAGAATAAATAGAAATGGTTAATTTATGACTGTAGTATTGAATAGATGATTGTTATGTTTATGGTTGAGTTTCATATTGTTTTATGGATTTCCTAGAGAAGATGACAGTAGTATCTGTAATATTTGAATCAACACTTTTGAAACTAATTAGGGAGAAGATGTACGAGTATATGGGGTGTTTATACGTAAGGTAAAGCCTCAAAGGTGCATAGTCACCTTTTGATTAAAATATACATGAGTATAAAATCATCTATGTTGATGGACGCGTAGTTTTTCGTATAATTATACAGGAATAAATAATTCATTTATTTCAAGCCTCGGATTGGGAGTTACATTCTAGTTTGAATAAATTATATCATGACCTACATAGTTAGTATTGGTGGTGGTCCATAAAAAGGATGTTGTAGGGTTCGTGACACGATTGTTCACCTATTAACAGAAAACCACTGAGCATAAATGGCCTAGTGGTTCCCTACCACAATATCAAATTATGTAATGTAAGTGGGACAGTGTTACCATAGATATTTTAGTGGTCCTTTTGAGAAAACCTATGAGGATTGATGATTTTTGGGAAATTATGGGATGATGGAATAATGTAGGTTATTTCATTATTATTTTGAATGCTATTTTATTGGATTAATTAGAAGAAATTCTTTTTTGAGAGAGACAGATAGAGAGAGAGAGATAGAGTTTATCTACATAGGGCTCCATGAAGCATTGGTTCAGAAAATCAATCATATGTGAGTTTTTGATTCTATAAAGTCTTATTAAAGTAACATGAAACACATGTTTTATTAGGTATGGATTTTCACCCATAGAAATATGGGATGTCATAACATAATATAATGGTTCTTGAGGATATTCTATGGGATTGTTTCCTAGTATTTGGTGGGTATTGGTAGATGAACATAGATGTTTTGGAGTTTCCCTAAATAAATATCATTTGGATAACAATTCACTTGATGTCATATAAGGATCTTTAGGGTTTTTGATTCTGAGAACCTATTTCCTAGATTGGGGACGGTTATTCTAAACTATTTTGGTATAATTTCATATATGAGACCTTGTATTGGGTTTAGCTGATTCAGAAACATATAGTTATAACTCAATGTAGTCATATGTTGTATGTTGATTGATGACGACATCCACTTATGTTTTCAATGGGGGTAAAATACACCTTCTGGTTTATCTTGGATGGGTTATTTCATGGATTTGGAAGCTAGAAAAAATGGTTCCCATGTTTTCTTGAATTTTAGATGTTTTAGATGGGTTCAGGTTGGTTGTAGGTCGATTGACACTTCCATATAAGAATAGTGATATGCATGATGTTTTGAAATGTGTCACAACATCATCAGTACCGCCCAAAACCTTATCATATGATCAATGAGGGTAAATTTGAGCATGATAAGTATGTTTCCATTAAAGAGTATCATCTACATGTTATGGATCATAATGATAAATTTTTTAGGGGTAACATTGTGCTGATAGTTTCTATTTTATGGAAACATGGTTTTCTTCATGTTGAAACATGTGAGAGGGAAGAGATTATGTTATTTAAATGGGCATAAAATATAAAATATAAATAATAGAGTTGCATGGAAGGATAGCTCAAGGATGATATGTTATAAAGTGGGGAGATTTTATGATCCTAAATTTTTTTGGAAATATCTCAAGAACAATTTTATGTACAATATTATTCTAGTTTTTAGTATACATTGGTTTTTTCGGGTATTATTTCGTGAAAAATATTAATTTTTTACGAATATGGGGGGGGGGTGAATACTAAGCATTTCATTTTGAATTATATTTCATAAAAACCCAACAAACTATGAAAACATAAACATTTATTATTTTTCACTGATGGAGAATGGATTTTTAAATAGGATGCCCTCTTTGTATAAAATTTTATCCATCAGATGTGGTTCACGGTTCAAGAAAATATGAATTCTATCGAAGAAGACTATTCCTAAGGATTTTAATACCATGAAAATTAGTGTTAGTGTTCCATTACTAACTATTACAGCCCCAAACTCTCTATCTCAAAACTAATCCATTTCCTTTTATTTATTGGAACTACATGAGTGTCCTTATGGATACTAAAATCCATTCTTAAAGAATGAACAATCTGATCCCGAAATATGCACCACCTCATATATATAATCTCTTACAGACTGGTTTTAACTCTCTCTCATTTCATTCTGTTAGATTTTGAATGGATACATTCTTCTATTGGTTATGGTATAGGTCATGGTTTCCATGTATTATAATAATTTTGATCTTGTTTCTATGATTTGGTACTAGATCTCCCACAACATTGTGATCAAGATCATTATGATTCAATTTGGGGATTCTCAGATGGGAAAAAATTCATCAATGATGTAGAGGTGGTTGGTATTTTTTCCATTACCAGCATATTGATTTGAATTACGTGTATGTATTTTTTAAATTTCAATTTGACTTTTTGTTATTTCACGTTGAATGAGATTTATTTTTTTATTAATTAACTATTTAATGGATTTTGAAATGGATTAAATAATATGGTTTTGAAATTGGTCAATTAATGGCATTTTTGTATTGGATGATTAATGGGATATAGAATTTTTTAATTAAAATTATTGGATAGAAGGGTTACCCTTAAAAGGGTTAATGGTTAGTATGATTATGTGATGATAAATAGTTTCATATTGAATTGAAATATTATTCTAGGTGATTTATTGAGATTAATATTGTTAGTTTAATAATTATAAATGAAAAAATGTAATGAAAATATATGATAATAAGGTTAATGATACTTAAACATGATGTATATACATTTTGATATATGTGTTAATGTGATATATGTCGAATACTTCAGTGGGGTATGGAAAAATTCTTCAAAACTCTTTTTTGATTGAATGGTTTATGTGTGTGGATATGGAATAATGTTTCACAATCCCATATCTTATAAAAACATGTTGTGTTGAAGGGATTGTTGCATAAATACCAACATGGTACTATATAATGTGTTTTATAACCCAAATGTTGTCATTGGGAGATGGTTCAAAGTATAATTGTTATGATTTGAAATTAAATTGATACTATAATCCCATTTTATAATGAATTATAATTCCTTAAATGATATGGTCAGATTTCAGCATGTGAGGGAGTAGGTATTGATTGATCATGTGGTATTGTGTACCCATGTAATTAATATGGTTAATTAAGGAATAATGAAAAGTTATAACTATTTACATTATTGTTGGTTATTATTTATATGACAATATATATTGTTATAAATTTTTTGTCATTTTGGACATCACTGTTAGTGACCTACAAGGTTTTATTCACACAATACCAAGGCTACCAGATTGGTACTCAAATAGATTTCATGTTTTTAGGACCTGATAAGTTTAAGATCCCTATGTTAGATGGTTGAGCTAGGAAAGAGAATGGTAGAGGGAACAAAACATGTGGTTGGGAACCACATGAAGAGTTGTTACAGTGTCGTAATATTTTGAATTATATATATAGTTGACACATGTATGGAATGGAATTTCTATTATTTTGGTTTCGTAATTTCTTCTAATATTATTAATCTTGTGAAACTAGTATTGTGATGGATGTTTTTTAATTCATATTTTCCAGTATTTATTATTTATGATGAATTTATACTTTAAAAAATATATTGTAGTATCCCCATGTTATATATTATCCCTCATTTATAGTCGAAATCCTCTATCATATGGGGAGATGCGATTGAGGTCACATAGTGAATAATCTCGAGGCACTAACTTCTCGCACCTAGGTCAGGATATAACACAAACTATTGAAACCTGAAAGAGATGTATTTATAATATCTGGACCAACTAATTTCAGAAATGAATTCCACAATTTAAAATTAAAAACATATAAGGTGCATAACATAATTAGAAACAAAACATAAATGATGCGATGAAAAATAGTATTTTATGAAATAATTATTTTACTTATAAAATATGTTTATATTAAATTCAAATATAATTTTTAGTTAAAATAAAAGAATTATATTATTTAAAATAAAAATGAACTAATTAAATTTGAAACTATTCTAAAATATAATTATTCATTAAAAATAATTTAAAATAAAATATCATTTTCAATAATAATATTTTTATGTATATTCACATAGAAATAAATCATATTATAATGTTCATAGAATTTCTTAGAAAGAAAATATTGATTTTTTTATTTTAAAAATAAAATACATTTTATAATAAAAAATTTCTAATAATTTCCAAAACTATAATATTTTTTCAAAAAAAAAACAAATATAAATATCTTTTAAGAATTTATTGGTATTTAAAAATTTGACTTATTGTTTCCAAAACATTTTATTAATATATTTATACTAAATAATTACATTATATGTATTTCACAATTCTTTTATATTTATTCATACCCACCAATAAAATTACATGATTATAACAAGAATATTAATATAATAATATTTCTAGGGGTATTTTAGCTTGATGTAAAATATCACACATGTTTTTTATCATAGTATTTTTATTAAATTCTATGTATTATTATATTTTATTATTATCATTATTTAGTTAATATAAAAATAAATGAATGGTTTCAAAATTTACATTAATGATTTTTTATAAAAAATTATTTTATTAAGGGATTTAAAATTAAAATAAATTATCTTTTTTTATCATTAAATATTTCTGTGTTTTATAATATCAACAGAAACACTTTTTAGTCATTTTTCATTTCTAAATAATCATCATTGATCACTAAATTTTAAAATAATTGATATTGGCATAATAGTTAAAAGTTTTAATGGTGGTGAAAATATAGATAATGGTTAAAACATAATCAAAACGTGAAATTTTTTTATATTTTTATATTATTTTAATACATCCTCATTCTATATTCTAATTATATGACTTTTGAGATTAAACAACATGAATGGACAACCAACCTACCATATAAATGTTCTCCACTTATTTCTTTTCATTTCACAATTTGGAGCCATATATATTAAGAAATTCCTACCCACATAACTTCTAAACTTCATTACCCACGAATTTGAAATTAATGTTTTTTTATATTTTATTCCAAGGGATTTTGTTAAGGGATCTAATGGTGGTCTACTGAATAAGAAGTAATCATCCAACCCGACCACTTTGAATTGTTTTATTCATTATCCTCTATAAAATCTACATATATCATAACACAATAGTGATAAAAGTATCAAAAAATCATGGAAATATTCTTATTTTAATGTGAAGATTTATATACATTTACAATTACATATATTGGGAAACAAAACCATCATTAATGTATATGAAATACTACATATTCATGAACATAGTTCTATAATTTCACCTCACCATCTCTCATTGATGATTATATTGATATATTTAACAAACATATATGATATTCAGGAAATAATTATAATTTTTAAATATGATATATCATTTATTTTCACATATTCACAACCAATTAAAAATGATAATTTCATTTTTCATTCGAGTGGATGACCACATCCATGAAACCATGACATTTTATTTTCAACAATACACCACATAGATGAAATATGAAAATTTATTATGATATATCTATTTTTTAATGATATTATCATCATTATGGAATTATAAATTCATAAATATGTTCTTTTGTCCATTGTCGTAATAAATTTTAGATCTTATTTATATGTATGTATGATATATTTTTCTCTATGATTGTAATGCGAATAATTTTGGATAAAAAATTATTTATTTTCTTAAAAGAATAATAATAATTTGACCAAGGTCAATATATCAAATCTATTTGGAAATTGTGAACTGAATATCCTAAAATTACATGACATAGAATTAATTGATTATGTGAATAAATATTCAAGAAAATATAATGAATTGAATTGTCTCTATATAAGTGTATTATAATTGAAATGGTATTCATGAATGAAAATAATTTTTATATTTTTATTAAATTGGTGATAAATGTCATACCTGGTATGTATGGACTCAAGTTTACTAGTTGATATTTCAATTTTTATACCAATCTACATTTCACATTTGTTAGATTTTGTATATTAGATTTTTTCCTTCAATTTTCATATATTTTTTACATAGTTGACCAAAAGAATGATTTTATGAAAAATAATCTTCTTCTTTAATTTAGTCAATAATCATTTTCTTCTAGGTAAATATATTTAAAAATTATTTTTAAAAATGATTCTAATAATATCAAAAAATTTATTTATGAAATTTTTATACATGTTTTAATAACAATAAAATTTCTAAAAAGTCTATTCCTATAATTTTAATGAAATGTTAAATTTACTAAGTGTATGAATAGAAAACATGTTTAAACAGTTACAATACAAACACACATTTTCTCTATTATGACCACCCTATTTATTGAAGCTATCTTAACAAATTTCCATGGTTATTTTGACGAAATTTTTTTACCATATATATTCTGAATATTTTTATATTTCAAAATTGAGATTCATTGTGGTTAGTGTATTTTCCTCAAGAATGTTTTTATTTACCATTTTATTGTTATTTAAATTCATAGAATATATTAAAACATAATTTGGATTCTTTTCAAATAGTGCTATGATTTAATGAAACAAGATTTATTTTTTTTAGGGATATTATATGTTTAGATTAATTGATTAATGTATTCAATATTCATATTCTAGTTCTCCATATATTGTTTATTTTTTATTATTATGGAATGAATATTAAATTATATTTTTTATTCATATAATGAATGAATTATACATATAAAATTATAAAAGGGTTCAAAAATAATGTATATCCTAAAGGTGTTATTAGGTCTCATGATGAAAATGTAGTTGGGTACATGGAGATTGGATTACTAATTTTTTTTATTTATGGTAGCCTTAGTCAGTGACAATAATATTCAAGTCATTTTTATTTTCCATTATATCATTATGAAACAAAATATTGATTTCTATTTGGTTATTAGAATTGTTATGTCATAATTGATATGTTTTCAACACAAGTAATTATTTATAAATAATTATTTTATCATCATTTATTTCCTTATATTATTAATACCTTTTTTTATGATAGATTCCACTATAAGTATTACCATGATGTGAATCTGATATAACCACATTGTAATTTTTCCATTCCCAAGGATTCATTGAATTGTTTTATCATTGATGTGAAAAGGTATTATTAAGAGAATAAGGATTTATTAAAAGAAATATGGTTTAATTTATTTTATATAATGTAATTTTAAATTCATGACAGTATCAATTTTAACAATAAAACTCAAAAAATTTTAACTTTGGGATTCAGTTGACTGAATTTAGTCCGAATACAATAATTTAACCATTGGTAACAAACTACTTTAGTTGCGGGAAATAATGTACTTATTAGATAAATAATAGTATAAACCTCTATGACTATATTGAGTATACAATATTAGAAATTTTAATCCAATTACTGACATTGATGATATGTCAAATTGTTGGATAAAATCATAAATTTTAATTAAGGTTATTATTATGTTGTTTTCATTGGGGTAGGTTAATGTATGGATACAATACGTGGAAATGTTTTTAGTATAGATGAATCATGGTGTAATAACCTGAAAATAGATAACTGAGTATATCAGTTATATAATCATAGTGGATGGTGAGTTTTCCCTTATTGAAAATCTATTCTGACACCCAATAGAGATATGCATAGGTTGATTCATAATTTATCTCTCACAATAATGATAAGTTTTGAATTAAATCATATAAAAAACAATGATAATATATAGTGATATGGGATAACTTAATGTGACTTTCAATGATATGTCAGTGTTAAATTATCTCTCTAATATTCTAGAGAAACCTTTTACGGTTTTATGATATTTGTGTATAATATGACTAAGTATACTTATGGATACATATTAGGAATAAAACACTATTATTTGGTATGTGTCTAATTAAAGATTTTATTTGGATAATAATTGTTCTATACATTATAGAAATCATTTTATTGGTACTAATAACATTTAAGGTTAATAAGTTCATTTATATTCTTGAAATTATGGTTCATTGGTATGAAACAGTTAATATATTTTGGGAATATATTGTATAGAAAACCATGGTATTGGAAAGTGATTTAGTAACTAAGTCATTAATTTTAATAACTTTATATTGTAAATGTTATATTATTATAGTATAAAACTGAATAATGATGAATGGCATAATTTATGGAGTCATATGTGATTTTATTTTGTATTTTATGGTTTGAAGATATTTATAGAAATGATATTTCTATTTTGGGGAGTATATGAATATGGATTATAAATTATTATTATATGATATTATGATAGTTTGGTTTTATGTGGAGATAATAGTTATGATTATTATAAAATAATCTTTTATGAATAATTTCATATATTTATGTATTAAAATGTTCATACATATATTTTAGGTATAATAAATTTTGGTTGACGTCTGGATGTTGTCTAAAAAATTAATAGGTTTTATATAATATTTCATCATATAAATATTTATCAATTATGGATAATATATATTAATAATATCTATTTTGGTTAATATCTAATTTCTTGAGGAATATGTTGTTATGAATTTATGGATTATGATATCCTCTGGAATATTATTTTAGTGCATTTGGAATGAAAATTTAAAATTAAATACTCATCGTCTGGGGAAGTAGTCCAGATGTTGGTTGAAATTAATTATAGGATTAAATAATATATCTATTTTAAATATATTTCAATAATTATTTTCATGGTTAGAAATTTATTTCATAAATTACATGTACAGAATCAGAAAACAATAATATTATCTGTGTACCTGAAATTCAAAATAATCATTGTTCTTTTCAAACAATGTTTATTTTTGGTTTTATAGTCATTGACTATCAATGGATCACTCACATTCAAGCGATCAATGTTTTATGTCACTATTCATCATTATTTGGATATTAAAATTCCCACTATTTCTGTATATTCATTTTTAAATTTAGTTTTTCTATTTTTAAATCAAGTTATTTGTTTTAAAATATGAAAATAAAATTTCCCATGCCCACTTTGCATGAGGTAGTTTTAATATCCCTTTTCACATTGTGGGATTTATATAAAAGTATAATCAGATTTTGGACCCTAGATTGATGTGAATTTGTTCATATCCTTAGGATGAAATATATTAAAACATAGTGACTGTAACACTAAAACATTTTAAAATAATATTATGTATGATAGATTTCGTCTGATGCTACATAGATATATAAGATATTTTGGGCACAATATAGAAATATTTATATTTAAATGTGACTTTCATTTAATACCTTATCATTAGTGAATATTAAATTAATTATCCACACTTGGATACTTATATATATATATATATATTACTCAAAACATATTTATTTTTTTCTCACATATTTTTTTTAGGAATAGTTCACTTTTAGTTTGGTATTATTTTAAAAGAATTTATTTTACCTGGTACTTCTGAAAAAGAAAAACATTATAACACAATAATAGGTCTCATGCTATGGGAGCACAGTTAATAGAAACCATGTTCTAGACTAGAGGTAGTAGTTCACCCATGACAGTTGGACAATCTTGGCCGCACGTCTAGCTTTATGGGTGCATGTGTAGATATGTACAATAAATAGTTAGTCTATTTTAAGCTTATAGTTGACATTATGGAAATTTTACCTACTATTGATGAATGTAGGGTATCCTTTTTTCTATTGGAGGGATGTTCTGCAAGGATTTTTTATGGTTTTGAAAACCATATGGCCATACCATGATGCCTTTCTAGAATATTGAAAATGTGGAATTTATAGTTTTTTGAAAATCAATATTTTTAACTCCATTCCACTATAACTAATACCATTTATTATTAATATCCCTAGGCTCCACTCCCACCTACCTCACCATTATGCTCAAAATCTTTGTTGTTCGTGGTGTCTAATATAGAAGATACATCCATCAATCTTTTTTATTCATCTTCATGCAACATCCTATTGGTTTCTTCTTCACTCTTACTTTGTTTCATCTTATTGATTGGTTATGGTAATGTGGGTTTAAAAATTATTTTTTTGGGTTCTATATTAATTTTTATGGTTATATGTTACCTTTTTAATTTCTGCTAGAGTTGTAGTTGTTTTTTCAACTAGATTTTGGATTATTCCATGCTTGGGGTAGGTGACCTCATGAATTCTCAATACATGATAAATTTTTATGATGGATAAGATTAATAAATGAGTTATATCGATTGTGTATGTGTTTCCAATGGTGATTTCAAAATCCATTTAGTTTGAATTTTGGTTAATAGATGGTTTCCAAAATGAATTATTTTTATTTCCTTAAGATTTACTAATGGTAGAGGTCTAGGTGTTCATGAGGAGGTTTTTGTGATGTGGTCAATTGAAACTAAGAACAAATGTAATTCATTGTAACTAGTTTAGGAATACAAGGTATATTCTGATAAGAAATCTAGCATGGTCATGGAAATGTTCCCCTTATAGGATTGATGCTATAAAAATTCTAAACTTGTGATAATGATGCGAGACCATTATTCATTGGGATGTGTTTCCATATAGCAGTTTGTGTATGAGGATGATGTGGGTTGCATTCTTTTACCATATTACAAAGGTTAAGGGATCCTAGGACCCCTATAAGACTAATAAATTTGGTATTACTCGTGGTTCTCATGTGATGCTATCATTATAGTTCATATAGGTGAAATTTTTTGATTTTCATTTTAAATAAAAAATCATATTTAATTTAAAATTATTTTGTATCTACACATTTCTTTGAAAACATACATGTTGATTTAACTTATGATGTTCCGTTATCCAATATATTGAGGTGATATAATATTGGACATTGGATCACACACTACGTACACCCTCTAGTGTATGTTTACCTTGTAATGCTTTACCGAACTAATGAAATAACATTATGTGGGGTTGATTGTGGATCTGGTTCCCTTTCTTCCACATCCTATAGGCTTTCTTGGAGGTGTGATAAAGATGTTATACTTCTTATTGCATATATATTTTTCACTTATTGTTTTTTCCTCCACATTTTTATATATTCCTTTTTGGAAAATGTTTGAAACTAATGAAATATGGAGAACATCCTTTTTTGATTATGGTTAATGATTGGGATGTAATTCATCAACCTTGTGATTTTCTTATGGTTATTTATTAATGTAAAAATTATTCATAAATTCTATGGTCGATTCCCATGAACTAGTTTCCAGTTTGTGTGGATCGGGAATTCCCTTCATGTCTTTCCATAATCTGGTTCATGTTTGTAGATGTTAAGAATCATGGAATTGGTAGTGACAAGATTAATGATTTTTAAAACATCACTCAATTAATCATAAATTAATATATTGTATAATAAATTTTTTCTTCAAATTAAAAGTACTTATTTAATTTATGTGACTGATTATTATAATCAATATCATCAAAATATAAAATAAATTTATAAAAATGATTTCAAATTTGAAATCATCATTTCAAAATTTACATATGTTGAATCTATGGCATTTATTATGTAATGAATCATTTTTCATGGAGTTGTTCAAATATATCAAATTTTTTAAAACATCAAATTGTTTAAAATGATCCAATATTATTTTTATTTGATTTCAATTTAACAGAAGCGTTATATAATTATATATAATATATTTAATTGTAATGGTACAATCATTAAATCCATTTTTTATTAGTTCATTTATTAGATTAAAATGAATTCATATAATTTTTATTTCATTTCACATTTTATTTTAATATTATAAAAATTTATAACCCTTTAATAAATTTAATACTGAAAAATGGATTCCATAATAGGAAAAAATATGTAAATAATTCTAAAAAATATACCTTTAATTTATTTTCGTTATTATGAATCGTAATAATCCTAATTTTATTCATCTATTTAAATGCTCAAATTATTTTATTAGCGTAAAAAATATTAGGATTAGAGAAAAAAATAAAAAAACAATCAAATATTTCATTGGATAAGTATAAATTATCAGTAAACATAATAAGTATGTAATATATCCTTTTCATTCTATTAATATTTTAAATTTACAACTATAATTTTTATTCAATGGATAACCTCCAAAATTTCTATATATTAGTTTTTACCTATGTAATATATTTTTTGAAATAATAAAATAAAATTCGGTTATTTTATATTTTTTAATTTGATTGATGAATGATTTCATTATTATTTCTTTAATTTATAGTTATAAAATAAATAATAATAAATTATGAAACATCATTTTGTTTTTTGTGCAATCATTATAAAAAAATGATTTTAAAAACAACTAAAGTATTATTGGTAGGGAGATTCAATGTGTCCCATAAATTTTTTTGACAACAATAACATATTTGATGTTTATCAAAGATTTATTCTATAATTTATTTTACTAAAATGATGTCATTAATTTCAAATTAAATAAATAGTTAAAAATGATATTATTGAAATTTATTAAAAAGTATTTTATAATTCTTTTTATTAATGGTAAACATATATTATTCAAATTTAATGTGTTTTGGTTTAATAAAAATATTGACCAGTTGTGGAACATTATTTATTTTATATAATCATTCTTGACCTCAGATGTCTAAAAAACATTGATATAATTGTAATTGTGAAAATGGATAACAATGAATATAAAAATGATATACGAGTAAAAATATACTGTAATCGTGTCCATATTTTTTTACATGTAGTTATTTTAGAACATCCTCGTACTAAGGTTGATTATATTATTTCGGGGCCACATTATATTGAAAATTAATTTATATTAATTTAGGAATTTATGAAATTTCTTTATTTACCACTCTGTTATAAAATAACACAAAATCAATATTTTAATTATAGCATTCAGACCAATCTATATCATCTATACACTACCTATTTCCCTTATCAACTTCTTAATCCATGATGTTGATTTTTTCTTCTTCCTAAATGACCATTCCAATGGTCCTATATAAATTACGTAATGGATTTAAAAAAATGAATTGGTAATCATCCAACCAAACCTATTTCAGTTGAACTCGTCTTCTCCATAATTCAGATATAATTCAACCATTATTAAAAAACACCATAATTATATTAAATACACTAATATGTTATAATGTTATTTAAATGAAATATATCCATATTCTCTAATAATAAATATTAAATATAATCATTGTTTTTTTATACGGGAGACTACCGCCTCGAGAATCTATTTAAATCATTTTACATAAACACCACTCAGGGATGATTATAATGATTGATCTAATTAATATATAATGTCATAATGAAAAAATTAACATTATTTAATGATAATATATATTCCATTCTTTTACCATTACATTAGTTGAAATTGTATAACATTGTACCTTCTAGAATGTGGATTACATCCTCCTTGAGGTGATGTGATTCGTGTATCATCAACACATCACGAGGAGGATATATTAGAAGTATATATAGAAAAAATATATATATTTTTAAGATATAATAAAATTATGGGAATGAGAAAACAAAACGTACCTTATTTCCATCATGATGATTAAAAAAATTAAATGATACTCATTTCTACATACCACCAATTGTCACAATGATTGTAAAGTAAATAATTCTTCTACACCATATGTAATTATGGTTTTAAAAGTTTAAATACATTTTATAAATGATATTTTTCATGATTATGGTCATGGATATTATGTAAGAATTTCTTTTAGACCATTGTAACCACATTGTTGTCATGTTGGACACTTGGACTGAACATCATCATAACACATGATGTGGAATAAACTTATTTTTTAATTTAATGTATCATTATAATATATGAAATTAATTGTTTCATTATAATTTATTAAAACTGGAATAAATAATTTTGAAAATTAATTATTTATATATTTTATTAAATTGTAATCATATAATATTCCTTGAATGTCTTGACTCATATTTAGTTTTCTTTTTCACATTTCTATTTTGTTGAGATATGATTATTTTTATTAACCAATTTATATTTTTCTAGTGTATATAAATACATTTTAGAATTTAATATAAATTATGTGACATCTAATTAATTTAATTCGTTTTTCCATCAGGATAAATGCTACAAATAAATTGGGTTTCAAAAATAAGAAGATGAATATTTTATTTCGAACAATTATTTACGAATTTGTATTACAAGATTATACATCAAGTTAACTAATAATTTCACAATAACCAGTAATTAAAGATAAAATTCTCTAATAAGAATAACAATCCCTTATTATAAAAACATTAATTGGATCATCTATATTTAAAAAAGAAAAATTAAGGAATAAAAAATGAATCTTGGGAAATTGGGGTAAGATAAAAACACACCCTATTTCTAGAGAAATAGAATATATATAATATATTGTATTTAAATATATTTTTGTATGTGAATTTATTTATTTTTTTAACCATAAATATGTAGCCATTAGAATCTTCAGAAAGTGATAAATGTACATTGTTAATTTTTTTGTAGTAACCTGAAAATAAATAAATAATATATGAAATAGTAAATATATTAATTAACAAAACATAGAAATATAGGGAATGTTGTTTACTAAAATAATTGAAAATAATTGAAAATAATGTTGTTTTTTATTTTCCAAAATAAGTAATTTAAATTTAACTTATAAAGAAACCAGCCACTAAGAAAACCAAGGTATCCCCTCAATAGGCATGTGAGACCCTATTGGGTCATCCATGTAGAGTGGAAACCACTAATTACCCCAGGTAGAATATAGTATAATGCCCCATCCTTAAACCTTACTTAATATTGAATTAAATGAATAATTCACATTGAAGATCTTTTATGGTTTAGAGTTTTAGAGAATTAGATCATAAACTTGCAATACATTCCACTTTTAAACAAAGTGGTTACATAAAAGATAGTATTCATTTTTCCTATCAACGGAAACATATTTAATATAAAACATGTATTCATTATTGAAACGTCCTTGACACTATCATCATATCATGTACCTTTCCCTTGACATGTGAAAAACATTTCAAAAACTTGGGATGAGCATAAATAGCTCAATAAGGGATATAAAAATATATGGAAAGGAATCATGAGTACATGTACACATTAGAATCAATGAAATCATACTTTACTCATAAAACATAAGCACTTTAACATACCTCATCAAATCATGAATAAATCAATGAAATCGTAAGACATGAAAGGTAACTTGAGGAATTCATAACATTCTTACGTAGGGAGTAACTCTCTTGGTTACGTATGGAATACCCACCACAGTATATTCCCTAAATCTCTTCGGAGAAACCTTAACGTTTCACTCCTTCGCGTTACCCAATGAATTGAAGAGCTATATCGGGCTCACCCGCCCTTCATTTATCACGGAACCACCCGTCTTCATAATAATGCCCAAGAACCTCAACATAATCGTATCACATAAAACATGCATAAAGAAAATATAACATTTCCACCTTTAAATCAGAATATATCAATACAACACATTGATATAAAAACATTATGAATACCATTTTAAATACCAAAATAAAAGAAAAGTAAAACATGGTATTTATTTTTCTTTTAAAAAGATGGAATGGCTTGTAGAAGAATCCTAAACTCAAATAATGGTCACGGCGGCGGAGAAGTCATTGTCACCGCATACGTACGACAAAACATTCCCTTTTGTTGTTTAGTTAAACTCTGCGTATAAAAAAGATTCCTTTTGGATAAATGTAAAAGTCATAGGGGTTTATACACCGTATAAAAGAAGGTTGTGTATAAAACAAAATATGCCTCAATGAATGGAGATTGAGACGAAGTCCCTTACAAAGATAGTATCCTTGGTTTAAGGATAAATCAATTACATAATTATGTGTGACAAACGAATACACCAAATATAAGTGGATATTATGTGTAAAATAATCAAAGGTCATTCACACATATTCAAATAATGACATATTCAATAACTACATGTTGAACACAAAGAAATCGAAATTGGGTTAAGAAGTTCCCTTAACAGCATAACGACGTCACATAAAAATGAGTTCATGAGAGATAAAAAAAGGGTATCTCATCACTGGGAAATAAAATTTACATCAATAAGGATATATTAAGACATATCCCAACATAATAATATGTAAATTAAAAGTCCCACCAAAATAAGTATTTTAAAAAGAGGAGGGTGAAAGGTTCCCTTACTGACATGGGTATATTTCGAATCATACAGCTCATGAAAGAAGGACAATACAACATTGATGTAAATAATCATAAAAGAAAGTATATTTCACAATGAGTAAAATAATGGGATGTACATACACCACTCAATGGAAATTGTGGAAAATGTAGCATAAATCTCACGGGAATAAAAGTGAGATGAAAAATCCCTTACGAAAACTCGACAGCCTAACGACGCCAGTTAAAACATCCAAAAATGGATTGATGAGTTCAAATAGGGTATCTCAACATATTAACATAAAGTTTATAGAATGAATAGTGCAATAGAACATCCCCCAACATAACAATTAATATCTTAAAATAAGTGACATAAAAGAGAGTACTTAAAAAGAAAGAGAGAGGATAGATCTCTTACGAAAATTCTACATCCTAACAGAACCACTCAAAACATCCAAAATGGATTGATGAGAGAGAATAGGGTCTCTCATAATATTAACATAAAAATTAAAGTATCATTAATATAAAAGAACATCCCAATAACATGAAATATGATCTTTAAAAGGAATGACATAAAAGAGTGTACTTAAAAAGAAAGAGAGGAGTAGGATCCCTTACCTCAAGTCCAACTTGTCTTGTTCGTTTCATTATATTCATGAATAATAAACTTTGTTCAATTAATAATTGCCTTAGTAACTCCTTTATATATTATTATTCAGTTCAAATCACATATTATAATGTTATAATAATTGTTTAATAATGTTAGTTCACATCAGACATTTTTGTCGATATTTTGTACATGAGTCAAAAATGAACTTGTTTGAAAAAAGATTGCCCACGTAGTTATAAGTAAATAATTTCCAGAATAGTATTAATGATTAAAATATCATATATATCCAGTAAATATTAATTTTATAATATTCCATATCAGTTGGAGATAAAAAACAAAAAGCATTGTTCATGGAGATGGTAGGCCGTACGTACGCATGAACGCTACATTTATTTTTTGTCATATTAATGGAATTAAAATGAGAGATATATTTATATGTTATAATTACAGAATGATATACAAAATTTAGATGTAATATATTACATATATATCCATTATATATATGTACTTATAATATTACATAACATTTTGAGATAAGAAATGAAATGTACCGTTCATGGAGACGGTAAGCCGTACGTACGCATGAACACTACTTCCATTTATATTTCATATTTAATGGAATTAAAACATAATGATACATAATAGTATTTTAATTAAAGTATGGTTTCATATATAATATCATTAAATATATCCTTTATACATACCACATATGGTATTAACGAATCAAATCACTTTGAGGGGGCGGTAGTCCGCACTTCCTTAAATGATGATATCATGTTTACCCATAATGGAAACCATAAAGGTACGCCATAAATGAAAAATAAAGAAGCTTAAGTAAAACATAAACATATTATATATCATATATAAATATAGTTTCATCTTAATGGACGCCTTTGAAGGTGTTAGAAGAATGTTGAACAATCATCGTTTCGTGAGGCATAAATTTTCCATCCATAGAAACAGTATGTTCATTAACCATTAGATGTAGGTGTGTGTAAGTGTAGCTCAAATAATTCTTATAAAAACATCCCTATATATTGAATATACTGGATTTGTTAGAAAATAAATTAATAAAAAGAGTTTAGTGGGTTGGAGAAGAAAAATAAAACAAAAAGACACATGTGAAGACATTACCTTAAAATCGGGTAACTTCCTTTGATTTGAGCTCAAAGTCTTCCTTGGAAACGATTCTGCCCAAAGTGAGGCTTCAAGGAGTTATATAGAGATGTGTAGAGATGAAATGGGAAGAGTTTGGCTGAGCCAAAGGCTTGATAGGTGTGGGTAAGGTGGTATAGGTGGGGGCCTTTTATAAGAGGGGAGGAGGGGCACTCTTGGAAAGTAAGCAAATGATACTTTATTTGAAAATGAGATTCGGATTTAAAAGGTCCCACATTGATTTATATCGAGGATAAGGTGATAAGGGTTAGAAATAAACTCATCCAATAGGTTTTGGACATGTTTAGGTCTTAGATATTACATTATCATTCCATTTTATTTAAATCATTAAATAATGAGGTCAACGCTGCATTATCATGATGTCATAAATAATTTAATTTATTTAATGCCTAAAAAATTTTAAAATAAATAATATGATGTAGGAAATATTTTTATATTTCCAATGACTATTTATAGTCAAAAATATGACATGTATAACCCCATTTAATGATTGTTTTATAAAACATTTCATGTTTGTGTCATTTTTTACTTTAACATTAAATAAAAAGATATTTATGTCATTTTCCAACCAATGTGGCTCCATGGGGCCCCAAGTTGACCAATGGATTGTCTTGGTCGTCCATGACACATCCAATTAGGGTAGGACATGTGTCTAGGACATTTCATGTTATTAAAAGATTATTCTTACCATAAACTACATTAATTAACTCTAATCCCGATTAAAACTTAATAAGTTACTATTCACCAAAAAATTATTTTTATCCCATTGAACCGCATTTTACTTCTTAATGACAACCATGTATGTCGAAATTTTAAAATTCAAAACACAAAGATGGCAAAATTTCATTTAAACGGAAAAATCAGTATTTATAAGTACCACTTAGTGGTTTCACTATTCATCAAAAATTGAATTCTTTCAGAAAAATCCCAAAAAATCACCCTAAGCTATATTTGATATTCCAAATTAAAAAATGAATTCTATTTTTAAAAATTATAAACATATAAGTCACATTAATTAATTTAATAATTAATTCCCGCTGCCAGAGAAAATAGCGTGTTTTTATGAAACAATAAGTATCAAAAGATTGACAATAGTTTAAGTCTGATTTCAAAGTGAAATTAATTCCAATGACCACTATTGGATTTAATGGTAAAAATATATTCTAATTTCACTTTAAAACCAATTAAAAAGATAATATAATCATAAATTAGATTAAAAAGGGGTTTTGAATTAAAATACAACATTTTACACTATTCATTAAAATAATAAACTTTATCGGAAAGATACCAAAAATTTACACAAAGAAAATTTTGATTTCCCGATTCTTAAGAAGAGTTTTTTTTAGTCCAATATAATGTATAAGAGTGAAAAAAACTATATTTAATGATGGTTCGCCATCAATAGGCGATAAGTGAACCTTTAGTGAAAACTAGGGAACATACGCCTAAAATTGAATTCTTTCCGTATTTTAAGCCTTTTCTTTTATTGGATAAATGTAAAAACATTTAAAAAACATATATAATCAAATTTTAGTTATTTATATTCATTCATTTCAATACAACGTCTAGGCGTTAACTAACATTTAAAATAATTTTACTTTATTATTAGAGTGCAAAGTATGATTTCAAAGAAACTCGTTGTTGCGTATTGGGTAAGCCATCGAGCATAGTGTTCCATTTAAAATAATATTGAAATTTTTTCCACAAATTGGGATAAATATAAAAATTTCATATTATTTATTTACCTGGGGTGTTAAATCCTTCCCCCCTTTTGGGAATTGCGTCCTCGCAATTTTAAAATTGGGCTCGAAAACATCCTTGAAAGTCCCACATCGGAACAAGACTCGGTAAAACAATCACTTTTAAAAAAAGGAAGATAAGTACAGAGGTCAACCGAGTTAACCCATACTAGGATTCCATGTAGAAAAACATGGACATTGAAGAAAAATAAAAGGGTTATGTTCTGATGGAGAGTGATAGAAAACATGTTTAGGAGAATGTTAACCACATGAAAATCACAAACTTGTGATGGGTTAAACAGTATTAGATTCCCCAATAGGAAACATTAATAGACAACATTTTTTTAGGTTACTTTTTTTGAGGAATTTATTCATAAGGAAAAATAATCACTTATCATGTTGAGTTTCAAGTTTTATTAGATTCCTTACACAAACTCATATCTTCTCCAAAAGACGAGTATTTAGGAAGACTTGTTCATATTAACAGTACTATAATCAACTTCTAGAGAATCCCATAATACACCAAAGAGAACTATATACATTCCATATCATTAGACCTTAACCAAAAACAAAACCAAAAAGGTTAGTACAAGGTCAGATAATCCATAAAAGGATAACCCTTTAAAAATAAAATCTATGCTTAATCTCCAAAATTTTTCCAACAAAACCCAAAGTTCAATGAGGACCATCCGATAAACAATTTGTCCATAAAATTATTCAAAGTAAAACAATATAAGATTGAAAACCAAATATTTTAAGAATTTAGTCACATAGTCTTCCAAGTTAAATCGTAACATTTATCTCCAAACAACATCAGTTGCTCCTAAAGTTTTTTATTGAAATGCAATTAACCTAATCACATATCCTCCATGATAGGTTAATTATTTTCATAAATAACCTAAAATAAACTTACTCTTAATTCATAAAATCATCTAACTAAAAAAGAATCATTCAAACTAACCAGGGACATCACGTAGTCCAGTGGTAGGCGATAAATACCAGTCGCACTTTGGTTGTGGGTTCGATTCCCGCAGCTTTGTCTGACGCGACGGGTTGTCACACGGTCTGCGTGCTGTCATTTTTCCAAAACTATATAATTCTCAAAACATTTCCCAAAATGAGATAAAATCTTCAAAAATAAACATAACATATTTTAACCTCAAGTTTATCGCATGCCTTTCATTTCCCATCATAACATATAATAACCCATAATTACCTCAAAAGTAAGGATCATATAAACACTAATGGTTACCTTTATAATTATTACCTGAACTTCCACATCGATTGGTCATCTCTTACATGATGAATTATAGAACATACCAAGGTTCAAGTGGTTGATCATGACTAATTGATAGTTGGTTTAGAACAACCACAAGTTTCCTCATTGAATACCCCATTTCATCTAGTCTCTTAATAAGAGAACCACCACAGTTTCCATCAAACCAATTGTCACTTTGGTGCTTGCTAGATCCATCCATTCACTAAAAATAGAAATGTCAATGTGTGTATATAAAAAAAAACCATCATGTACTAATGAGGGAGATAACCACTAAGATATACATACTCATTCACGTTATCTAAAACTAGGACTCTTTCTAAAATCCTATCCATTATAGTACTGTCACTTTTGCTTAGAGAATACCCTAACCTCTAAAGTTATCTAAAATGACCCTTGATACCACCTATAAGGCCACAACATTAAACCTTTCTTAATATTTAATTAAATAAATAATTCACATTGAGGATCTTTTCAGATTTAGAGTTTTGGAGAAATATATCATAAACATGCATTACATTCCACTTTTGAACAAAGTGGTTACATAAAAGATATTATTCATTTTTTCCCATCAACGGAAACATATTTAAAATAAAACATACATTATTTCTTGAAACTTACTTGAAACTATCATCATATCATGTACCTTTCCCTTGACCTGTGAAAAACATTTCAAAAACTTGGGATGAGCATAAAAACTCAGTAAGGGATATGAAAAAAATGGAAAGGAAACATGAGTACATGTACACATAAGAATCAATGATATCATACTTTACTCATAAAACATAAGCACTTTATCATACCTCATCAAATCATGAATAAATCATAGAAATCATACGACATAAAAGGTAACTTGATGCATTCATAACATTCTTACGTAGGGAGTAGCCCTCTTGGTTACGTTTGGAATACCCACCATAGTATATTCCCTAAATCTCTTCGGAGAAACCTTAACGTTTCAATCCTTCATGTTACCCAATGCATTGGAGAGCTATATCGGGCTCACCCACCCTTAGTTTATCACGAAACCATCTGTCTTCAAAATAATGCCCAAGAACCTCAACATAATTGTATCACATAAAACATGCATGAAGGAAACATAACATTTCCACCTTTCAAACACAAGATATCAATACAACACATTGATATAAAAAAATTATGAAAACCATTTTCAATACCAAAATAAAAGAAAAGTAAAACATGGTATTTATTTTTCTTTTAAAAAGAATGTAGGGCTTGTAGTGGAAGCCGAAACTCAAATAATGGTCACGGCGGCGGAGAAGTCGTTGTCGCCTCATACGTACGACAAAACATTCCCTTTTGTCGTTTAGTAAAACGCTTTGTATAAAAAAGATTCCTTTTGTATAAACTTAAAATTAAAAGGGTTTTATACATCGTATAAAAGAAGGTTGTGTATAAAACAAAACATGCCTCAATGAATGGAGATTGAGACAGAGTCCCTTACAAAGATGGTATCCTTGGTTTAAGGATAAATCAATTACATATTTATGTGTGACAAACGAATACACAAAATATAAGTGGATATTAAGTGTAAAATAATCAAAGCTCATTCACACATATTCAAATGATGAAATATTCAATAACTACCGGTTGAACACAAATAAATCGAAATTGGGTTAAGAAGTTCCCTTGACAGACTAACGATGTCACATAAAAATGAGTTGATGAGAGTTAAAAAAAGGGTATCTCATCACTTGGAAATAAAATTTACATCAATAAGGATACATGAGGACATATCCCAACATAACAATATGTAAATTAAAAGACCCAACAAAATAAGTCTTTTAAGAAGAGGAGGGTGAAAGGTTCCCTTACAGACATGGGTATCTTTCGAAACATACACCTCGTGAAAGAAAGACAATACAAAATTGATGTAAATACTCATAAAAGAAATTATATTACACAATGAGTAAAATAATGGGATGTACATACACCACTCAAATTAAATTGTGGAAAATGTAGCATAAATATCACGAGAATAAAAGTGAGATGAAAAATCCCTTACGAAAACTCGGCAGCCTAACGGCGCCACTTAAAACTTCCAAAAATGGATTGATTAGATAAAATAGTGTCTATCATCATATTATCATAAAGTTTACAGAAAGAGGAATATAGAAGAACATCCCCCAACATAACGAAGAAAATCTTAAAATAAGTGACATAAAAGAGAGTACATAAAAAGAAAGAGAGAGGATAGATCTCTTACGAAAATTTGGCAGCCTAACGGCGCCACTCAAAACATCAAAAATGGATTGGTGAGAGAGAATAGGGTATCTAATCATATGAACATAAAAATACAGTAATATTAATATTAAATAACTTACCAATAACAAGAAATATGATCTTTAAAAAGAATGACATAAAAGAGTGTACTTAAAAAGAAAGAGAGGAGTAGGATCCCTTACCTCAATTCCAACTTGTCTTGTTCGTTTCTTTATATTCCTAAAAAATAAACATTGGTCAATTAATAATTGCCTAAGTACCTCCATTAGAGATTATTATTCAGTTCAAATCACATATTACAATGTTATAATAATTTTTTAATAATGTTAGTTCATATAATACATTTTTGCCGATGTTTGGTACATGAGTCAAAAATGAACATGTTTGAAAAAAGATTTCATATGTAGTTATAAGTAAATAATTTCCAGAATAGTATTAATGATTAAAATATCATATATATCCAGTAAATATTCATTTTATACTATTCCATATCATTTGGAGATAAAAAACGAAATGCACCGTTCATGGAGACGGTAGGCCGTACGTACGCATGAACGCTACTTTCATTTTTTGTCATATTAATGGAATTAAAATGAGAGACATATATATATGTTATAATTCCAGAATGATATCCATAATTTAGATGTAATATATTACATATATATCCATTATATATGTACTTATAATATTACATAACATTTTGAGATATGAAATGAAATGTACCGTTCATGGAGACGGTAAGCCGTACGTACGCATGAATGCTACTTCCATTTCTATTTCATATTTAATGGAATTAAAATATAATGATAAAAAATAGTATTTTAATTCTAGTATGGAATCATATATAATATCATTAAATATATCCTTTATACGTACCACATATGGTATTAACAAATCAAATCACTTTGAGGGGGGGGTAGTCCACACTTCCTTAAATAAGATATCACGTTTACCCATAATGGAAACCATAAAGGTACGCCATAAATTAATAATAAAGAATTTTAAGTAAAACATAAACATATTATATATCATATATAAATATAGTGTCATCTTAATGGCCTCCTTTGAAGGTGTTAGAAGAATGTTGAACAATCATCATTTCGTGAGACAGAAATTCGCCATCCACAGAAACAGTATGTTCTTTATCCATTAGATGTAGGTGTGTGTAAGTGTAGCACGAATAATTCTTATACAAACATCCTATTATATTGAATATACTTTATTTGTTACAAAAAAAATGAATAAAAATAGTTTATGGGGTTGGATAATAAAAATAATATAAAAGGACACAAGTGAAGACATTACCTTAAAATCGGGTAACTTCCTTTGATTTGAGATCAAAGACTTCCTTGGAAAGGATTCTTCCAAAAGTGATTCTTCAAGGAGTTATATAGGGATGTGTAGAGATGAAATGGGCAGATTTTGGCCGAGACAAAGGCTTGAGAGGTGTGGTTAAGGAGGTAGAGGTGGGGGCCTTTTATAAGAGGAGAGGAGGGGCACTCTTGGAATATAAGCAAATGTTACGTTATTTGAAAATGAGTTTCGGATTTAAAAGGTCCCACATTGATTTATTTCGAGGATAAGGTGATAAGGGTTCGAAATACATTCATCCAATAGGTTTTGGACATGTTTAGGTCTTAGATATTACATTATCATTCCATTCTATTTAAATCGTTAAATAATGAGGTCATCGCTGCATTTTCATGATGGCTTAAATAATTTAATTTATTTAATGTATAAAAACTTATAAAATATAATATGATGTAGGAAATATTTTTATCTTTACAATTACTATTTATAGTCAAAATATGACTTGTATAACCCCATGTAAAAATTATTTTAGTAAAACATTTCATGTTTGTGTCATTTTTACTTTAACATTAAATAAAAAAATATTTTTGTCATTTTCCAACCAAAGTGGCTCTATGGGGACCCCACGATGTCACATGGATTTCCATGGTCGGCCATTACACATCCAATGTGGTTAGGACATGTTTCTAGTTCATTTTATTTTATTAAAACATTATTCTTATCATAATCTACACTAATTACCTCTAATCGCGAATAAAACTTAATAAGTTACTATTCACCAAAAAAATTATTTTTTCCCATTGAACAACATTTTACTTCTTAATGACAACCATGTATGTTGGATTTTTAAAATTCAAAACACAAAGATGGAAAAATTTTATTTAAACGGAAAAAATCAGTTTTTATAAGTACCACTTAGTGGTTTCACTATTCATCAAAAATTGAAGTTTTTCAGAAAAATCCCAAAACATCACCCTAAGATATATTTGATATTCCAAATTCGAAAATGAATTCTATTTTAAAAAATTCAAAACATATAAGTCACATTAATTAATTTAATAATTAATTCCCGCTGTCAGAGCAAATAGCGTGTTTTTATGAAACAATAAGTATCAAAAGATTGACACTAGTTTAAGTCTGATTTCAAAGTGAAATTAATTCCAATGACCACTATTGGATTTAATTCTAAAAATATATTCTAATTTCACTTTAAAACAAATTAAAAAGATAATATAATCATAAATTAGAATAAAAAGGGGTTTTGAATTAAATTACAACATTTTACACTATTCATTAAAAATGAACTTTATCCGAAAGATACCAAAAACGTACACAAAGTAAATTTTGATGTACCGATTCTTAAGAAGAGTTTTATTTGGTCCAATAGAATATATAAGAGTGAAAAAGACTATATTTAATGACGGATCTCCATCAAAAGGCGATAAATGAACCTTTAGTGAAAACTAGGGCATATACGCCTAAAATTGAATTCTATCCGTATTTTAAGCCTTTATCGTTTATTGGATAAATTTAAAAACATTTAAAAAACATATATAATCATATTTTAGTTATTTCTATTCATTACTGTCAATACAACGGCTAGGCGTTAACTAACATTTAAAATAATATTATTTTATTATTAGAGTGCAACGTATGATTTCAAAGGAACTCGTTATTGCGTATTGGGTAATCCATCGAGCATAGCGTTCCATTTAAGTTAATATTGAAATTTTTCCACAAATAGGGATAAATATAAAAATTTCATATTCATTATTTACCTGGGGTGTTACATATAGGAGGTAACAATGAGTGATGGAAGGTCCATGTAAAACCCTACAATGGATGTCCATAACTCCCACAATTAAACCATATAAGTGATCAATTCCCTAAGGGAAACTTAATTACATCCCATCTATGGCTGGGTATGGACTATTGTCTGTTTCAACAAGACCGACAACATGAATGGTTGCATCCATGGATTTAATTATCATGAATTGACCAAAAATTCAATTGATTTATGTTGGATAACTATATTGGTTATTGTAAGAAATTATTAAAAAGTGGAAATTATAACATAGTCATCTGGTTCATTTCTTCTTGACTATATGATTCTCTCATCGTTCATCATATTCTTTAAGACATAATAGAGATATTGAAAATATATTCATTTTCATCTTGTATCAATTATTTTATTCCACTACTCAATGAAAAAATTCAGTAGGAATTAACATATATTCCTCACTATCATCCTTCTTTTATAAAGAGTATGAAACTCTATGAACAATATTTCAATTCCACTTCACATGAAAAACATCTTTGTTTAGCTTTAATATAAATTTTGTTACCCAATTTTTAGTAAATAAAATGGGATAATAAATTTTTTTCAATTAATAAAATACAACTACATGTATATATAAAATTTTATTGTGAAATATAATACAGTATCTATTTTGGATTTGATGATTAGTTTGTTGGATCACCCAATGCAACAACTAGTTGAATGATATAAATATATATAGATTTGTCAAACAACATAAAATGATTATGATTTACTAATGTCTTAGACTACTTATCTAATTTCATCAAGTTACCTAATTATTAAAATATATATATATATATATATATATATTCTATTCTCATTGTTATATTAAACCTTTACATATAAAATGTTCCATAAATTAATTTATATATATTGAGTATCAATTTTTTTGAATTGATTTTTATTTACAATCATTTTTTATAATTATATTCACATACAGTAGTTATAAAAATTATTTTGTAAGGAAATATTTAAAAAACATTACATTTAACATGAATGTAATGATGAGAAAACCCCTATAGATAATTATATTAACATTGTTATTATCAAAGATGAATTTTTCATACAATTATTTTAAGATTAGATATATAGCATCATAGTGAAATTATTTTATGTGAAACAAGTGTAAATAATTATATGGAGAATTTAATAATATATATCCCTCACTTAATCAAACAAAATGACATTACAAAAAAATCCTAAACACTTTATTTCACTATTATCAAATGTTATATGAGTTTGAACATAAAAAAATGGTTTTAGTTCATCCTATTTAAAATTAAGGTGGATGTTTATATTTTTCAAATAAGTAATAATTTTACTATTTAATATTATATGTAAAATATTAATTTCTACCAAATTAATTTTTATTTAAATTTATTGTTTTTTTAAAATTTTATTTTGAAATAAATAAAATTGTTTAATAAAATTAATTGAAATATTATTATTATAAATTAGTCTATTTAAATTACTTTTGGAAATTAAATGGTTCATGTTTAATATTTTAATTTTAATTTTTATACATAATTTATATTTTATATATTAAAAATTTTCATATTAATATAGTTAAGGCCCTTCAATATGAATATCAATGGAATTCCATGATTTTTTATTAAAAAATAAAAAATAAAATTAATGTCTATTTATATTTTATCATTTAATTTATATAGTTAATGATTCATCCAATCCATGGATTATTGTGTAAAAAATATATCTTCGTAAATAATAGATGATATGAAATTATTATTTTTTTGAAAATAATAAATATATTTTTTTAATTTATTTTAGCAATTTTTAATGGATTATAAATGATAAAAAATATATGTTTGAACTTTTTATCTTAAATAGATTTAATCACTTGATTATGAAATGAGTTGATGAAGAATGGGGTTCTCCAAAAAATTCTACAGCGGTGACCAATGAGTGATGGTATATATATGTATAAAAACTGTATGGGTTAGGCATAGAGCCCACAATGTTTTGGTAGGAACAGACAACTTCACAGTGGATTTTGTGTTATAGCCCACGTAAGGGAATTTGTGGGGTGTTGTTAGTCTCAAACCAACTACTGGAACATATGGTTTTAACCCAAATATTACATATAAACTATTCACTGTCCAATTATGTGATAAATGTGGGATGACAAAGCAATTTACTATTCAATCGTATAAGAAATGACCCATTATATCATATGCATCTGATTATTTTCACCTCAATATTCTGATTGTCAAACTTTTCATCATATTCTTCTAGAATCATTAGGAAAACCATGATAATATTCATTACCTAATAATCCAATTATTGAAATTTCTGTTATCCATGAAAAATTAAAATCCTTGTCCAAAAATCAACCTCACTATCATCCTTATTTAATGATGAGTCTGTAACCCTTTGATGTAGTTGTGGAATTCCACTTCACATGTGAATCCTCTTAGTCTACCATCTTTAACAACATTGTGGACATGATCTATGAACATAATACTAATTTTTTTATGTTAAATTATTAAACAATAACTATATGCATCTATCACATTTAAACAAATAATTACATATCATGTATCTTCTGTATTCATTAATTTGTTTATGGATCGCTTGTAAGAGTGATGATTTTACATATATAAATATATATATAACTTATTTAATTAACCATAAATAGGTTTGATTCAGAAATAGATCTAGTCGATTATATAGGTTCTTTTTTAACTATATTGATCATAATATATATATATCATTATATTAATTATAATAGACTTTTGTATATGGAGTATGTATTAAATGGTTGGGTATACAATGACGACCATTGTTTTTTGGATTTGATTTTCATTTAATTTCATTTTTTGAAATATAACCTTGATACCTGCACTATGGGAATAAAGGTGTTATGAAATATTTATAAACATTATATTTATCCTCATCATAAAGATTCAATGAACCTTTCAGGTAGTTATAATCATGTTGGGATTCTCAAATCCCAATTTTTATTAAACCGTGAATTTAGGATAAGATATGTAGTATAAAAAATCATTTATTTTTTGTACATCCTATGTAAATATTTATACACACCATTGAAATATATAAATCCCTCATCTCAACCTCATAAAAAACTAAATTCTTACCTCCAACACACATACAGACACATTCTCTCCCACTTCTCAACTATTATTTGTGTTTGATAATTAAAAAACTACCTTTCTTCATCATTTCATAAAAATTATTTAAAATATTTATTTTCCAAATCTTGTAAAATTTTATATACATAATGACATATAAATGAATTATTTTTTCTTATAATTATTATTATATTAATAAATTACATTCGCTAGAATCTATGTATTAAAAAATTATAATTTTCTTCCAAAAATTAAATAAAAAATGGTAATTATTATAATTTAGTCAATTTTAAAGTTATTTCATGTAATTTTAATGGTTCCTTGTAATAATAAAACTAAAATTTTATGCATAAATATCCCATTAAATATTATTAATGTCACATATAAATAAATGTATTTCCATTAATTATGAAAATCAATGTAATTAAATGAATTTGTATAAAAATTACATTTTAAATAAATATTTAAGTTCTTCTAAAATTATTATATTGAATTTATAAAAATTATATATCTCAAAACCCTATATAATTTAATGAAAAATAATATTTTATTATATTATACAATATTTGACATTATATTATTACCTCGAAATAATTCATGTTGTTTTTGAGAGTTTTTAAATTGTTGATAATTAATTGTAAAAGATGGTAGAATGTTTGTAAATATTAGTATTGGTATATGTAAATTCACTATTATAAACCCCTATTTAGAAAATTTAATTCTCATCCTATGTTTTCAATGTGTTTTTCACAGGTCCTTAGATGAATATAATGTGATGGGTTCTAATTAAGCTACAATCACATGTATCAATAATTATATTTTTTTATAATTTTTATAACCTCTAATGTTATATGAGGAATTATTCTAATCATTAAATTCGTATATGTAATCATATCCCCTCTAGTATAATTGATTAATTTGATTGTTGGTCTCTTTGTTTTATAAAAAATACACATTATAATTTTAGTATTGAATCTAGAAGTGAAAGAGCATGCTATTATAGTCGTATCATATGAATAGTATAGAAAACTATAGAAGTTAAGAAATATTGATAGGTTATATGTTCTATCACATTAGTAGATCATAATATTTTAAATGATTCAACATGGACAAAAAAGGAATGAAAAAGAGAGAGAAACCACTTTTATCCATTCCAGATGACCTGATAGTAGATATTTTCAAAAACAATTATCATATAACATTAATTCCATTTTTATCGAATATAATACATAAAAAAATATCTATTAACTTACCAACACAGAAAACATATATTTATTATTTCTTTTACCAAGATTTATTTATTAATTTTTTTTTCAAACTCATCTTTCTTACTATGAAGAACAAGGAATGTGATATGACAGTATTTTTGAAATACATACATTGACGAACAACTATAAATTGACATCTTATTTTAATAATTTCATAGAAGGGGTAATCTCTAAACTACTTATATGTATCATATTGTAGTTTTTATTATTAATGGATGAAGAAAATGTTGTTTTTAAATATTAGAATACGATTCCATAATAATATTTTATCGGAATAAATTTCAGATAGACACTACAGAATTTTAATAATTATACCTCTATATCAATTTTCATATCTGTTTTACAGAGTATTAACCCATATTACATATGTTTTATATTATAAATAGAAATATATGAACTTGGAAATTCCCTAAATATAATTTTAAATAAAAATACCATTTATTTTATTTATATATTTCTTCATTAAAGACATTGTTAAAGATATTATATATTACCTAAAAATATTTTAAATTCACAACCATTTATTAGTAATAAAAATATTGTTATTTTTTGGGAAGATCTAGTTTTACGATTGAGGCTTTGAAGAATATGAATCAGGGTATATGATAAAAATACTAAGGGAAAAAATCCATTAAGGGGAAAATGTATCATCCCAAAATTATAATGTGTTAAGGATTTTCAAAAAATGATGAAAATAAATGAGAGCCTAAAAACATGGAAGGTCAATTTTTTAAAGTATAATACATAGAATAATATACTATACATGATTTTTAATATGTTTACCAAAACTATCACCATAATCAATAATATAAGTGGTAATGATCCAATGAACTTGAGAATAACAAGATTATAACCCACATTGTTTAGATCATCCATGAATTAAAAATTAAAATGGATGAAAGTGGTAGGTAATAGAAAAAGTGGGAAGAAATGAACTATCATTATTTTTTAAAGAATAATAATATGTAGAATATAGTGTATTTAAATATCATTCATTATGTGTATTTGTAGAATTTTTGTAAGTCTATAAATACGTAGTTTTTGGTATCATTTAAAAGTGACTAATTACTATAAAAAAATATAAAAAGTTCCTTGAAAATAAATTTAAAATACATTAAGGGACTCCCGTAACACACATATAGGACCCCATTGGGTCAACCATGTGGATAGGTAGCCCCTTATCTCTCATGCATGGTGGCGGGAAGTGACCATTGAGTGACCAAAATGTCATGAATAATCTCACATAAGATAGAAATAACACCCAAAATGTGCCTCTAAGGACATTCATTTTTCAAGTAGACTACATGTTATGGCCCATGTAAAGGATTTTGTGGTGTGTTAGGGTTTCTAAACCTACTATCTACTAGAACAATCATTACCATGGATTTAAATATTTACCATTAAATGAATGATTGAATGATTGTTGTGGGATGGATAAATGGTTTATAGTCAACCAATATTATATAGGTAGGATATATCATAAAAATTATACTATTTACATCTCAACCATATGATTAACCATATATTTATCATCATTTTTGGAGCCAAGCCAGAGAAACTGTTAATGTCATAACAGTATTAATCTCCCATCGATTCTCTTCCCTTGATCTATGAGAAAAAAGAATTCCCATTCAATAGTTATACCCAATTTCATTAACATTGGATGTTTATTCTAAAACTCTTTGAACAAACACTAAATATCCAATTCACAAAGAAAACCATTAGATCTTATGTTTTTATCATTTTTGATATAGTAAATTTAAATCACAAAAAAATCATAGTGAATCATTAAATGAAAAAAATATTACTACATTTTTATAACACATTTAAACCGATTATGTCATACAATGTATATATCACATTTGATGATTCTTTTCAAGGTCAACAATGGTAGAGAGGAGTAGATATATATGAATATATATATATATATATATATATCCATAATTCTTAGAGGAGTTTGATTCCAAAATGACTATTTTTGATTATCTTGGATTTTCTTGTTACACATTTACATGACCATATATATATATATATATATTATTCTTTATCTTCAGTATGTTGATCCTTTACATGTATAATGTTTCATAGATACTTTGATTTATAGTAATGATCATTCAATTTAGGATTAGTTTTTCATTTACTCTCATTTTACAAAATCATCATTATACACCCATGTTATAGAAACAATGGTGTTGTGAAATATTTATTAACATTATATTATACATAAATTTAAAGATGATAAGAAACCTATAGTTTTGTGTAAATATTTTCGAGTTCATAAATAACCATTTTTTGTCATATCATTAATTTATGATAAGATATATAGTAACAAATTAATTTTATATTATGTGTATCTTATGGGAATATTTATAAATTTAATATCTATATATATATCTCTCATTTAATACACTAAAATGTCTATACTCGATTCCCCAAAACACACACTATCTCTTCTAAATTTGTGTGTGTGCTCGAGCTTACATATATCATTAGTTCATCCTTGTGTACAATTTTATAAATCGATTATTTCTTTTCAAAAACATTGAAAAATTTATAATTTAATATTAAATTTTAATGGATTATATTTTCTCAAATTTATTTTTCATTTATTTTATTATTTATATTAAATTCCATTTTATTAAAAATTATTATTCTATTCCAAAATTATATGCAAGGGTTTTATTAGCATTATTTAGCATCATTAAATTATAATTCAAGGATTTTAAATATTTTTGGTAATATAAAAAATATAATTTTATGTGTAAAATATATTTTATGTCTGTTGAATGTTACATATGCATATATCTAAAACCATTAACTATTTTTATAATTTAAAATCCTTGAATTTTTATAAATTATTTTTCTCAATTTAAATAAATATAGATTTCAAAACCATCATTTGAATTTATGATATTTTGGATTTATCAAAACTATATAGTTTTATATGAAACATAATGATTTTTTAAATAATGTAGGATATGAAATTATTTTCCTATTTATAAATAAATCATGGATTTTGAGTATTTTTAATGGTTTTTATTGTAATATAAATGGGAAAATATGATCTGTAAAATATGTTGTTCATGAATATTTGATTTACTTTGGTATCATATAAAATTATTATGAATGAGGTGAGTTCACATCCTTAATGAGGCTATCACATAATGGGGATATTGTTACTTGATTCAGGGACATCCTATTTTCTTCTAAACAAAATTTTAATCAATAAAATGTATTTTCATCAAATGATTTTGAATATATAAATATGATTTTTATTTAATGTTATTCAATTTTAAAATTAATATTTTTAGAATTTTTTCAATGTTTTGAAAACAATATATTTTTATTTTAAAATAATAACTATATAAATTGTTATATATTTCATATAAAAATGGTTTTTAATAGTTTTTAATTAATTATTTATAAAAATATTTTTTTAGTTTGAAAACCAATTGCTTGAATTTTTTTTCCCACCATATGTTTTGAAAAAGATTTTAACTATGTTCTTATAAAAATTATAGTTGTTTCGTAACTAATAAGGAACTAGAATGAATGAGACTAAATTGATATTGTTATAATTTTTGAAAAATATTTTATTATGTTGGGAAATTTTCTTGTATTCAAAATCATATACTAAATATGTTTCTTGATTTCAAAGAAGACAATGTATTTTTATGTTTCTTTTAGTTAATAATGTGGAAAAGACGTTTTTTTACTAAATAATGAAGTTAGTATTGCAGAAATTAAAAATTATTGTTATTAGTTCATTGTTATAAATCATACACTTGAAATTTTTTCTTACAATGTGTTTGTATTTGGTAGTTACCAATTTTGTATTCTGTTATTTCATAATTACTTCATCATTCATGATTATTTAATTTATGTTTTTCACATAAATTAAAATTTTATATTTATATCTAAAACACATATGTTTTCAAAATATAATTTTTTTAAGAGATTAGAAGATTTCCATTACTATTTTTATTTATAGATATCATACTAAATGAATGGTTTAAGAAAGACCAACAATGTTTTCAATTTAGTTGGAAATAGTTTTTCTCAACTTATATTTCATTTCAACCTTATTATTAAATGTTTCTATTATTCTCTGATAATTTATTCAATTATGTTTAATGATTTTTATCTATCTATATGTTTTTTAAATGGATTATAAATTTCATTTTTAGACCAATTACATTTATCAAAGGTATGGAATGAATATTTTGTTATCAATTATCACATGAAAAGAATTTCATGACATAATGAAAATTGAATGCATCAATGCATTCATTAAAATTTTCCACATTAATTATCAATGATCTTTTCCCTAATATTCTGTTAATTTTTAGTTTACTGAATCAATTCTTCATGTTAAAATTGTTTTTTCATCATGGCTATTTCAAATGTTATTAATTGTAGTATTTATATTTTTTTATGTAAATAACCATTAATTTTACATATTCTTTAGTGGGGTATAATGAGATAATAAAATACATATTCATTAACTAGTTAGTTTCTAATAACATTGATTGGGGAAGGATTTCAAATTATTTATTATTGTTTTTCCTCTATGGATATATATTTTTTATTTTGGATTGTTGATGAACATTTGTTGAATAATTCTATTTTGAATGCATTGGAATTAAAAACTAGTTGGTGGGGAGTATAGTTACATTAATCCTATATGAATTTGTAGGTGTCATGATACTATGATTGATGGGTCTCTTTCCAAGGCCTTTCCAATTTGGTTTTTTTGTAATCAGGCCTCAACAAAACGTGTTCGATATAAGACATTATACAATCAATTATTATGAAATTATTTATTGTTTTTTATGTTACAATTAAAATAGATATTTCATTCATAGATATGTTTCAATCTCATGTAATAAATTTTATTAAATTGTTTGGTAATCATTTATTCACACCATATTATCGTGCATTATTTAGTCAATGATATCATCATATATATTTATTCCCTTACTTGTTATCTAGAATCACCCCATCTTTTGGTTTACATTCCATCAGAATCTAATAAAATTTTTATGATTGAAACTTATGGATATTCAACGGAGAGTAATGATTTTCTAAAATAAAATCTAATGTTTCAATTAATGTTTTCATATTTATCATGGTACTTAGGCTAATAATAAGTTTACTAAGGATAGTAATATATTTTGTATATTAGGATGTGATTACTTATGTTTAGTGTCACTTTAACAATGTGACCGTCATTTATGAGCAACTAATCATAGGGTCATTACATTTAATATAATTGTAAGCATAGTAGAACTCATTGGGAATATATATAATAAAAAATATAATATCATTTATAACCGTATTAATACCTAAATAATATATCTAATTATAGAATAATATTATGAATTCTTAATAAGGTAAATATTTTTTGGATTTCATAGAAATACATACATCTATAGATTCTACATGTGTAAATGGTTTTTTAAAATAAACATCTAGGTGTAATAAACCCATACTGAGTTGGATGAGTATACCTCAACTGTCATTTCAGGCGCAATGTGTGTTCCCTTATTGAAAACGTATTTTGACAATATCAATGGATATTCATGTTCTAACTCGTGTTTTTTAAGTGACTTTTATAATGAATTAGATAGTATAACATATGGAAAGATATGATATTTTAATGAAATATGGGATAATAGTAATATTTATTGAGATATTATTTCAATGGTTGATTATATGTTTAAAAAATATATATATAATTTTATGTTTTATTGAATTTGAGTATAACAAGATTAATTATATTTATTTTCATATTTACTTGAATATGATTTATAAACCAGGCCCAGATACAATCCAAAAATTTTACTAGACCTGATCTACCACATACACAAAGGTGATTATCAAACCCCATGGACAGGAGACTAGCACATAAGAATTTAAAAAAATAAGAGAGAATAATTTCCACTAACTCGGCGGAACAACATAATATATATATATATATATATATATGAGAGAGAACCAATAAAAGATAAATATATTTCATAACACAAAATAAAAACTAGAAACCCATCATATGAAGAGTAGAATCAACCTTCCAGTACATTTCCAACATCAAAAGACTGATAAAATATAAAAAATAACTAAACTACATGATAACATGGGAGGAATCCTACTATCAATCCAATTGCTTCTCAACTCAGTATAAGGAAAACATCACTGCTTCATGGTGGCACCCTTACATTACCTATATTGAATGACAAGTGAAATTCTATGTATTGTTGATATGGTATGCATGGTGAGGGATAACTAGATCAGTAAGATGCTACCCAAGAGTTCCTTAACAAGACCCTCAAAAATAACAACATGATTGTTAACATTAAATAAATTAAAGAATCAAAATAGATTAAAATTTTTAATATCAAAATCATGGGAAACCCATTTAATTTCCAGTTTTTTTGACATTACAAATAATGATGGAATATTGGTTTCAACAAAATTTATTACTATATATCACAGTATATTTGTAATTTAAAAAAAATAAATCATGACATATCATATAAAATCCATATCAATTCAACAATAATACACCACACAAATGTATCTCAAATCAGCCATGAAGCACAATTAACATCATGTCAAGGATCATAGTAGGTCCTGATAGCTAGGAAATGATTTATAACATATAAAATAATTTACAAATATAGACACTAGACATATGAGTCGAGTTTATAATTTATAGAAACACTTGAAAATATCAACCCCCAATAGGGTATTCAATTCCCTAGAACAACATGCTTAGGGATTAGAGGAAATCCCCATGAGAAAACACCCAGTTAGTGGATGAGACCTAATACTATAACTTCAACCTATATATCCAAGGAATCCATATTGATTACATTTATAAATATGCTCCCTAATAAAATTCGATCATAACAATAATTGAATCCCACTTCTCAAAACTCTTTAACAATGCTTTTAAAAACAATTTCCAATTACCAATGATATCAGTGAACCACATTTTAGGAAAACTATGTTTGAAAAAAACAAAAAAAAGTATTATAATCCAACATAATTTAAAAAATTGTTTGTAAAAAACTCTGGAAATGTTGTTCACTGAATCATACTAGATATAGAAGCACTTACCTCAAAACACAGGGTCTTAAATGCCCATAAGGGAATCCTTCAACAAGAATAATGAAATAATTAAAAAATAGTAATAAGAACCAATATTTACTTCTCATATTTAATTAAATTAATTAAAATGATTAGTGAAGTGGATATATTAAACAAACCCTGAAGAACGAACACATACCATATCAAAACTAATAATGGAATGCCCACAAATTTAGAATACCCAACAGATATATTAGAGAAACAAAGTAAATAACACCATGTATCCAAAATACTAGTAGTACAACATAATGGACATACCATGACCAGTGTAAATAATGATTAATTGGTGATTCCATATCCAGACTGATGAAACCAAAATTTAATTACGAATAATTTGTGAATGAGTCATCCTAGATGTAATGAATGCGACCAAAATTATCCAAATAAAGATCTACATCGGGAGGGATGGGAGTTACAATAGAGTGTAACTAATATCAATTAGGCTAAAACCTAAAATCTATTCTCTTGAAACATACATTTCATGTAAACCCTTAATATCTCATGTATTCCTATAATTCCACATATATATAAAAACAGTAATCTTTTATTAAAATCGATATAAAACATTACATGTTTTATATCTCATATGTGGTGTGTATTCTCTCAGACTACGTACTCAACTCATGATAAGATCTTGGAAACCATTTCACATCATGTAATCCAATTATATGTAGTGTAATTTTCATGATGATAGTGTTAAAAATAGGTTTATAGACAAATATCCCAATGAAGGCCTATGGATTCTTCAAAACCTAGGTAAATCACCAAAAATCCATTAACATATTTATACCCAGACTCTATTAATTCAGAAAAATATAAGTCAATAAAATTTATGTACTATTACTAATTATATATTTTCTATAATATAGAGGTCAATGAAGCACCCAAATGAATAGGGAAATTAAAAAAGAGAAGGAAAATACCTGAAGTCAGGAAAAAAAATGTTACAAACCCACCATAAAAATTTTTATCCCCAAGATGTCATAAAGAAAAATAAATTTTGGTAAAATGTTTAGTGAACTCCTCCCTCATCAACAACTCATGATCCCATGTATCATGAGAAATTGATATATTCTTCCATATCACTCAGACTATTGGAATAGACTTCCAATTATTATCATTAAATTGAAATTCAATCATCTCAACAACTGAATGAAAGTTAAATTTTTTATTTTAAAACACTTTTATTGGAAAAGTGTTAAACCATCATGTTCTACCAATATCATAAAACATTATAGCAGATGAAAAAAAATTACAATCCAACTCAAATCTATTTGAAGTTTCCTCCCTATATAGTATCTAGGAATGATCTATTACCTTTTTATCTAGATCTTATGTGATCATATCTTCAAATTGATAGGAAAATTTTTCCCATGTATGTATCAACTAGATTCTAAACAATAGAAATGTATATCTCATATAAAATCTATTCACAATAGAAAACATGAGACTGTTAAGGATTTTAATTCTTTAGATATGATATGTGCTAAAAACATTAATTCCAATCAACTAAACTGAATATTTCAACCAATATGAATCATTCAAAATCTAATTATCAACCGAAAATGGCCTAATATATCACTGATCAAAATTTCTATTAATTTTAAACTGATTTTGACCAAACCATGGATAATATTTCAAGAAAAAATGGCAACCTGCTGAAATACCTGAAGGATCAAACCATTGATCCACATCAGTGAAATATTAATTCTACATTATAACCATATATTGATTTATATCCATAGTCCTCACAAAATAATCTAGAACCAAACAAAACGAAACTAATGGAGATCATCCCACCTATTTCTAACAATGATTTTATCTGAATGGGTGACCATACAAAGCGCTAAAATTATATATTTTGATAACTGAATAATAAATTTAAATAGAAGAAAACAAAACTAGTCCTATATAGTTATCATAAGATCCACTAAAATACAAGATAGAGACTGAATGTATTACATATAGAATCTAAATAGAAAACTATGTTTGTCATTACATATTTAGATGTTATGTATTAGTCATTCTTACTTGAGTCCCAATCTACATCGAGAGACTCCTTTTAAACCTTGAGGTAATCATTGGATCATATTCATATACAAAAGTAGAAGGAACCCAATGTTACCTCATAATTCCATACATGTATATATCCAACCCAGATCATCGATGCTAGTAGTGTCTTTGAAATAAATGAAATGATATGAATTTTTTAAATGATAAAACACTAAAAATATATAATTCTTTAATCAGGAATCTGTTTTAATCTAATGACAACATCCAAGGATACATCATTCCATTTCAAATTGGGAACAAAAAAAGTTATAATAAAACCATAAGATTTACAATTCATTACCATTATCAACTAGAAGGTGTAACCGATAGAAAAATAATAAGAAACATACAACATGAATAATATTTATCTCCATTATAACTATTATTTTAAGTATCACTTACATTAAGATATATCATTTTGTTTATAAAATAAATCCCAAATATCCATTTTTATCAATATTTTTGTATATAACATGGATTTCTAATGGAGTAGGGTAATTTGATATCCTAATATTTTTTTCACATGTGTTTGAAATAGTTTTAATTTTTTGTTTATGATTTGGTCCATGGAAATTGTTCATGAATGTTTAATTCCAATTTTACCACATGGGTGATCCCCATTGATCTTATATGAAGTGTTAATCCACATTAATGCAAAATATTAACCAAACATAGATTATAAGTTGTATAAACCCAAATAGTACTCCAATGAATTGAGTTATGATTATGTTCTCTCAATAATATACTGGGACTTGTTCTTGTGATTGTTACATTTGTAAGGGATTTGTAATGGTTCAATGATGAAGATGCCCCAATGATATTACATGAATTTTCTATTCATGATAGTGTTTGTCATGGAATTTATTCAAGTTGAAACTATAAGAAAATTATAATTTAAAAAGAAAAAATGATGTATTTTTTATATAAAAAAGTATGTCTTTATAAAAAAAGATTTTCATGTGCCTTTGTATTGTTCATTGAAATAACCAATTTCTTATTATTTTATACCATACTGTTCTTCTTGTTCTCATTACATTTTTTAAATTTTTATTAATTTATTTTTAAGGATGACTAATTAAAACGATATAGTCAATATAAAAATTGTGATCACAAGACCCAAAAATAAAATATTTTTCTTTTTTAAAATATTCTTTTGTTCAAAAATGGAGTCTAAAAAGATGTGTCCAGTTTTTAATATATTGGATTTTTTTATAAAATTTATCTATTATCTCCTAAAAAATATAAACAAATAATATCATTATGAATGAAATAATTTTAGTTCAACATTAAGTTTCCTTTGATATTTTAAATTTTGGATTGGGTCCTAAAAGACTTTGAAATATTAATGTTTATATTAATTTAGTTGAATGTATTTTATTTTAATGTAATGTAAAATTATTCAATAAAGAAATTGTAAATTATTTAAGGGAAAATTATTATAATTTTGGTCACTTAAAATAGATTTTAATGTTCCATTGTTAATCAAATCATATTATTTATCATCCCAGATGATAGTTTAATTTAATATTATTAATATTATTACACTTGCATTTTTTGGTATAGTAAAATTGTCGATATAAATGAAACAAAAGTAACAATGTATGGGAAGGAAAATTAGATTCTTTTTTAATGAGAAGACAAAAGAAAATTGTATATATATTTAGATATATTCTGACTAATTATTACTAGAAATGACATGTAATGATTAATAGCATGAAGATATGTGATTTTCTCAACCCATCAAATAAAAGACAAGTGAATTTTTAACAAATCATAGATGATAAAGATAATAAAAATAAATTATTCTATGACTTAGGTGTCATGAATGTGGGATTATAGACCTAGAAACATTTATTACAATATAGAGATTATTTATTTAGACATGTAAATTTTCTAATATGGAAATAATATTTGTAGAAAAATAGAAGAATCTATCTAACACTATGAAAATGAAAAATGTTCTTCCAATGGATTAAAATGATTGTTTTTAATGTGGGTGAGTATGATAATTATGAAAATATATTTCCTAGGAGGAATGATCTTTACTAGAACTAGAAAGACAATAACGATGAATCATTTGTAATTCTAAATAACACTTTTGTTATCGATGATGGAACTGAAAATTAAATATGAATTATATGGATTGTATATAGAATTTTGTTTTGATATTTATAAATCCAAAGAAATTTTTCTTATTTTGTTCAAATGAATTAAATTTAAATTAATAATATAGAAAAAAAATTTAAAAAAATTAATTTATGGAATAAAGGTTACACATATACGTATTGAAGTATAATATTTTACTGTTGTGTTTAATGTTTATCATCTGTTCAATAGTAGTCACACCCATTTTAAGGATATGTTTGTTGGTAGTACTTTTGGGATAAATTTCATGTGTTTTGAATATTATTTAATATATATTATACCCATAAAAGATTATGTTGACATATTTGGGTATTAAATAATTATTTGTAATTTTGGATAATATATTATTTTCATGTGGATTTATGTTGATTTTTTTTTTGGAAGTTGTTAGAATATTTTTGAGATTATATTGAAATGGAATTAATATAATCAGGAATGGGAAATTATTATTAATAAAAAAATTGCTATATTTAATTCAAATGAATATATCATGGAATATCCTATATTTATGGGTTCTAACATTATTGAAGAATTTTTTCATAATATAATGGTTATTTTATTATAAAATAATATAATATTACCATTCAGTGTTATAATTGTTTATTTATAGAATAATGTCGTATTTATTATTAATAATGATTATTCTTTTTAGAAATTATATTTTCTTATTCTAATATTAATGGAATTGGATAACTTATAAATATGTAATGGATATATTCTCACCATAAATGGAAGAATATAATTTAATAAATGTAGATATTTTAACTTTATGAATAATAATAATAATCTTAAATACTCACTATTTAGTGAAAAAGATGTAATTATGGTGAAAAATGATAAATAGATTATACATAGTATGGAAGTATATTTCTTTATTATTTTAGTATACAAGGTAATGTAATTCACGAAATCCAAGAGGATAATAATGAAAGAACTGTTCTTCTATTATCACTATTTATAATATATAAGTTCTCTCTTCACCAATAATTTATTTCTGATTTTATATGTGTCACTTTTATCTTGACCATGTTCCATCTCACTCTCAATTAATCCATGTGAATTAGTTTTCCCATCTATATCGATAATAAAACATCCCTCTAATGTTTTAATTTTTGGAAACCCCATTTTATGTTATCTAAATAGACTATTTATGTACCTTTAACTAATTTCAAGATAATGTTTTATAGTCCGTGTTTACAATATAGGATTCAAAAATTTTAATTTTAAAATATCAACCATTGAATATTATAAAAATATAAAAATTTTATGTAATAAATTTTTTAATATGGTGGAATTTTATATCTATAAATAAAAAAATATGAAATTTTTTACGATAGCGTACAAGATACATAACACTAATAAAAAATTAAAAATTAAGTGGTATTATTTTTAAATGGCCATTATAACATAGATTTTAAATATTCAGGAAAAAATATTATTAACCAAATTATTAAATATATAATGTTCCTACTCATTACGTTTTTATTAATAAATTATTATAAAATAATAACATAATTTTTTGTAAATCGGTATTATTCTTTCAAGATATGTTAATTTTTTAAAAAAATGGGTTTTAGTATTTTTTGGAGATAATGAAATTATTAATTTATGAAGATCTTATAAATTGTATCTAATAAAATTTTTATCATATTTGATATTAGAAAATCAAAAATATCGTATGGTTAATCTCTATAATTTTTCCAAATAGTTTAATTTATTAGTGAATTATAAAAATACTTATTTCACTTAAACTATATTTTATTTTAATGTATTTTAAAAATTATTATATATATATATATATATTTTAATATTTAATAAAATCTTTAGAATTTTAAATAATACAATTTATTTTTGTATAATTAATTTTATTATCTATTTTTGTGAAAATGGTTTTTATAAAAAAAATATTTTTTTGGGATATTTAATTTCATCAAATATTTTTCTTTTAATTTAAAATTAGTTTTAACAATTAGTAGATTTGAATATCAAAAAATGATTCAATATTCTGAATTAGGAGAACCAATTTTTTTAAATATGCAACTTTTATAATTTTTAAATAATAATAATAACCTTTTAAATTCATTTCACCAGAACAACAATATAATCATTTAATTAAATGTTAAAAATAATTTGATAATTAATAACTATTGATCCTAACCCTATATGAAATTTTATTAAATGGGAAAATTTTATCCATACTCAAAAAATATTTATTCATAAGTACTATTTTCATTTTAATGATATTAATAACATATATAATATTTTCTATAAAAAAATAGACAATCATGTCAAACACTTATATTTAAAAACTGTAATATTTTTCACATGGGGATAACAAGATGATTTGTTCAGTAATAAATATTATTTTTAAATTTTATATATTTATCTTCATCGTTGAATTTTTTTCACTAAAAAAATGATTACCTTAAATTCTAACACAACTTTAAAGGTGTAATTATTCAAATAATGACTAAAATAAAATAAATGATATAAAAAATTAAAACTGTAATATAATTTTAGGAAACTAATTTGATAAAAAAATATTCAAGATTATCATGATGTTTAATGGAACTGTTAAATGATATGGATTGAATTTTATTTTCATCCAAATGTTATTAATGTGTATTTAATGGAGGATTTTAAAAATAACATTAATTATATTTTACAAATAATAATGTATTTAATAAACATAAAATTATTAATATTTTTATATTCAGTAAATTGATAGGTATTTGGTTTATTATATAAAAAAATTTCCTACATATGGGCTATTTTTTTAGTTATTATCACTACACTAATCTAATAAACACAATATGATTTCATTGAATGTATAAAACCTATTAAAAAGGTTTAAACCAAATTATAAGTGAAATAATTTGTAACAAATCATTTTATTTTTATATAATGAGAGGTTTGAGACCCCTCCTTATCATATATTAAATATAATTAATTTTTGATAAATTTATATTTTAAAATGTATTTATATTAATTGAATATATTATGATATTCCATGAGTCCACATCCCGAATTGTATAAATGGTTACTTGTTTCTCTAGATTCATTACACTTTAAAATCTATTTATTAGGAAAATATCTTAAAAAATACATTTCCAAAATCTCTAGACATGATCAAGTGGCCATAATTATTTTTTATTCCAATATATGCAGTTATTAAGAGTTATTAATAGATAATTTACCTAAATAAGTGATGTAATTCATGACCAAAAAATCTGTTGTATTTCTATCACCACCATCACAAAATATTCCAAAAAATTTATTATATAATAAAAATAGGATAATCTGTATACATAGGTGATTTATGATGATGGTATAACCAATAACAATCTCTTATTCTACTAAATGAAAATTGAAAGAACTGTTAGTTTGTATGGTGAACTACATCCTCACGAACTGAACATAACTGATATGTGTAAACATTTCTCTTTTGTAATAATAATGACATAAATAAAGTTAATATATGACATTAATAAAAATTATATAATTTTTTTATATTAATATATCATTTACTTATAATTATTTTCTTTAAAATTTTAAAACCCCGTTAGTGGGTACATGTAGACTACAAAATCCATAGAGATATTTGATTTGTTATATATCACTATATCACATGCTTTATATGAAAATATTTTTAAAAAAATTATTTTTTTGTATTGATATCCATATAGTTATAGAATGATAAAATAATACTTTCTGTCATTATATAGTGGTCATTGAAAAACAGAAATGTTACCAATGGATTTTTATGGCATGGTATCCTCATGATTGTAATGTAAATCATTTATAATAACCCTATTTCATGGTTTTTTAGAATTTAATAATTGATGTATAAAAATTATAATGGTATCATGAATTTTATTATTTATTTGATGTAATAATGAAATCATTGACCATATTCATTATACCAAATCTATTTTGTACAGACGAACTAAATTTTATCAAAACATCCAACATTTACATAAAAGATTATGTAATTGTATATAACAAGGTAATAATAAAAAATGGAATAATAATCATGAAAAGGGTTCTCAATAATGTAAATAATTATCCTGAGTATGATATTCATTAATATAAAAGAAAATATGTGATGAGTTAGACTCGATGTATGGTACCTAAAAACCTAAAACCTTGTTTTAATGATTAATTATTCAATTAATTCATTTCCATGTACACATTTGTAAAATTAAATTTTGGAACGTATTTTTTTCAAATAATATAAAAATAAATGAAATTTTCTATTTCATTATTATAATGGATTGAAAAAATGAATCTTCATGTGGATTTATTGAATCGATTAGTTTAAAATAAAATGAAATATATATTTTAACATATATTGAAGAAAACATTTACCACTAATAAAAAATAATTTTGTGATTGTAATCCATTAATATAATTTTTATTTTCATCAATGAAAAAACATATTTCCCTTTTTATACGTATTTTGTTATTGAAAATGAGTTTCAATGGAAAGGGGTATTATGATATCAAGAAATTTCTTTTCAAAAAATGTTGAACAAGTTATTACATATTTTTATTTATAATATATTCCATAGACATTGTTTATAAATGGTTGATCCCCATTATTATTCATGGATAATTCACATAAATTATAATCTAATGATACATACCCATTATAATTCGAGGGTTGTCTGACTATTTCTTATATTATGGGTAAAAATAAATAGCACTCAAACAAATTTTGTAATGAATATGTTCTCCAAATTAATATATTGGATGATGATTACATGTTTATTCCAATTGAATGGGGTTTTAATGGATTTTTGATAATGATGTCCCAACAAACCTATATAACATTTTTTGATTGATATTGAGATATAATGGAAATAGGATCAGTTCATAAGGTAAGATAATTATCTTTTATAAAAGGAAAATTGATTCATTTATGGATAAAATTATGTTTTTGAGAAAAAATATCAATTCTTTTCATTATTTTAACCTGAATTATATATTTATTCTTTTCTAGGACCCGCACAAAGTGTTTTGTTATCATCCCTTGTTATAAAATTATTTTCCCAAGGTTATAAAGATTGATGGGTGAAATGATGGGGTCTCACTCAAAATCCAGATGATATGTCATGTGAAGTGAACAATATTCTTTGTAAATATTATTATTTATTGAAAAATCTATATAGAATAAAATTGTCCACTTTGTAATATATGTGTATGATATTTAAGAATGCATACATTATTCTATTAAAATATATGAATATTTTTTTTGTTATATAATATAATGAATAATATTTTATAAATACTATAATATTTAATATTTATTAATGGGTCATTACATTTGGAGTATAATTCCCTATGTAATTAAATGAATTCATTGATCAATATTTTCCTAAATAGGAAACAATGAGATTTAATAGAAATTGGATATACAAATAAAATATCTCTATATAAATGTGATAGTTCTAACCTAGACATTGAATATGTGGATATAGATAGAATTAATAATATTATGGTGTATACATATGGGGTCCAATAATTTAAAATATATTTAGTAATTTATATGAAATAAGCACACATTTTTTTATAAAGTCTTTTTTCAGATGAAAATTATTGTTTCATGAAAAAATAATTTATTTTTGGGAGAAAACAATATCATTAATTTCAAGATAATTTACAAATTTTTTATTATAATAAAATTATTTCACATTTGAAATCAAAATATAATATTTTTCTTATGGTGTTTTTTTTATTTTTTCTATAATAGATGATGTTTCTTTAATAAATTTAAAATAATAGTTATTAAAAAATTATAATTTCATTAAAACATCCATTTTTCATTGAATTTTATATAATCATAAAATATTTGTTGTTAAAATATATATAATATAACAAATAACATTTGAATCATTATTATTCCATTTTTTATATGATCTTTTCTGGGTTAAGAATGATAAATTTAAAAAAAATAATCATTGCAATTTCCAGTTTAATCATATATTTGTTTTTTGATCATATTGAAGTTGAATCATGAATGATGGAATACATATTTTTAACACTTGGGAATAAATATGGTAAATGTTTCCTTATTATTTATTTTATTATAAATTTTATCAATAAAACTTTTTGTTACCAAGTCATGTAAAATAGTCTTAATTAGGGTTAAAACTAATGTGAAAAGGCCAAAAAATCAATAAAAACAACACATTATTTCAATTCATGATTATAATTTATCAAAATTCATCTATAAATTAAATTCAATAGATTTTATTAACATCTATCTTTAATTTTGACCATTATAATATTTTTGAGAAGGATACATTAGAAAATTTCTTTCCATTGGATTTTTTTTATAATTTTTTTTGATATGGATAATGAACTTATTTTTATTCATTAATATTTATTATCAAAATTTAAGAATTTTATATGCTAAAATTTTATTTTTACTTTTTTGCATTGAAAAAATTACCCTACATTCTTACACATCATCGAAGTGGTTCTTGTTAATGTAGTATAAAAATAAGGGAAATGATTTTAAAAACACTAAAAGTAATATTCTTATATATTGTTAAATGATAAGATATTTTTTTAGATAAATATAAAATATTATATAGTTCTTAATGGTTTATATTTTAATTTAGTTACCATGTCGATTATATTAATGTCAATTAAAATGAATAGTTAAAAATATTCATTAAAATATTTTCTAATAAATAATATTTTATTAAATGATTTAAATTAATAAAATTATTTTTAACATCCAAATTAAATTAATATTGTTTATAATTAACCCTTTTAATATTTATCGTTCATATTTAATTTTATAACTTATTTCTTCGACGCCGAAGAGGAAAAATTCGACATTAGTTTAATTGTCCAAATGGTAAATAATGGTGGTTAAAACAAAGATATAAGAATATAAACACAATATAAAAATTGAGAAAATTTTATATAAAGAAATTTAAATTAATCTAAAACATAGATTATAATTATATCATTTTATAATAACCTAATAATGAAAATTAATTTATATAAATTTTTCTAATTTTTGTACTTCCATGATTTCACCTCCCTTACCTTATAAATATGCACCCAATACCCATTTTATTTAAACCAAATTGTGGGCTATATCAAAACCAACCCCCTTATGATTCCCTCCTAATCATACATATCCATGATTTATTGGTTTTTTCCTTATTTTTTCCCATAGCAAGAGTCATTTAGGTTACTTATAAATGAGGTATAAAGACGAAGTTGTAATCCTCCATCCTAGAAACGTTTAATTTCATTATTCTTATACATCATGAACATCATATCACACATTTAAAAATTATTAATTATTATATATTACATATAATAATATATTATTATGTAAATTTAAAAACATATATCTTCCAATTCTTCCATATAATGGAAAACATATACATCCTTTGTGTGTATGTCATTCCATCACCTTCGATAAAGATGTAATTAATTTTCCATATCCACCTAAATTAAATTATTAAAATGGTAAATTTCATTTATATATATGAATTTAATTATATAATTATAATTATTCAAGTATAATATGTCAGAAATATTATGAATGTTCTATTAATTGAAAAATGATAACATCATTCATGTGTACGCATGGATGTCTAACTCCATGAAGTGATGCGATATATTTTTCCAAACCACATTACATGGATGATATATATATATATATATTATATTTAATGAAAAAATATTATATTTAGGATATAATTATCAGTATTTAATATTTAAAAAATAATGACTATGTTTCATGAGATGTGTATTTGGAATTACATATATATGCATCCATTATGATGATAGTTGATTAGAAACATAGAGGTTACAAATTGTTATGATTCAACATCAGTGGAACATTAGGAACTGATGGTGATGGGAGTGTAAGAAGGATATACATTTCATATAATATTTTCATGATTCATGAAATTTATAAGGAGGTACAGATAGTGAGTTATGAATATTATGTCAGACCTGATGATGGATTTTTAGTTGCAAGACCGAGTGACATTTACTGGAGAGGGTGGTACTAATGTAAATGAGATCTGGATTGAGATCATACAGACTATACATAAGGACAATGTGGAACCTTTTTAGTGTAGTTTAATGTTTAATAATTTCATGTTATAAAGATCAGTGAAGCGTTAATGGGATGTTAAGGCCCAAACATGATAGTAAAATGACATGATATTCAAAAAAATAAGATTCATTCCTGGAAAAAATATCTCTATAGTCACTGAGAAATGAGACGGAAACAAATTTCATGTCGTTGACACTATAGAGAATGTATGTGATGGACTATGGTTAACACCTGGTTTCCGCATAATTCTTTTCTCAAGAACATATAAGGGATTTTTTCATTAGGATAATAAATTTCTAGGATGTATATAAATATAATATTAATTCCCAAGATTTCTTCATCATGTTAAAAATGTTGTATGAGGTGGTTAATTAGGCTCTCATAGCTATGTAAAAATTTAATGTGGCATGCGTTGGAGGACATGTGAATTCTATTGGTTTATCAGGCGTGCATTTTCTAAGGGCATGAAGCATCACATTGAAAATGTTTACTGTATAATAGGAATGGAGAGTGGCTAGGGTAAGGATTAGTTACTCAGTATCTCATTCTAGTTATTTACCACTATTTTGGTGGGACATACCAAAAATTTAGATGTTTTCTATAACCATAAGTAGTGTTTTAATCATTATACACTATGGGACATCCACAATGGTTATTAAAAAATAACTAAATATGAGTAGTGATGGATAATATATGAAAACCATTGATTGGGAAGGGGATCTCACACAATATATATGTATAGAAATTAGATTTCTATTAGCCATGGTTTTAGAGGGATTGTATGAGATACACTTTGGAAAGCGTTCATGTATAAGAGGAGCAGTGTAGGTATGAGGACATAAACGACATCATAACAAAGAGGGTAGGGAAATCGCATGATGTTCATGCCAAATCATTAGACAGAAATTCCATTAAATCAATATATATAAGTAATATTCTTGTAAAATTTACAATATAAAGTGATTTATTTGAAATTCTATCCTATCATTATTTTAAATCATGAAAACATTTCAATGGTTTGTGTCTTGAGGTGGAGTTCAAGCACAGGGTTATGATGATTAATACAAATTTGAGAGTATTGTCAAGATGCATCATCTTGTGAAAAGTGTGTTCTCTCTAGATTGGTGAGTAACATTTATTAGGGGATCATTACATTATTATAATATTGGCAATGTACCGAATTGTGGTTATGAATAAGTTAGTATCATTTAGATCTCACACTAATTGTTACAAAATATTAGTGATGTTGATATCTCCAATGGTGAAAACTATATTCACTGTTGAGACTGGGATATCTAGGTAGGCAATGTAGGGATAGATCATTAAAAATCGATGGATTTTATAGTGATTAATACATTTCTATTCATGGATGATGGAGGTGTAATGAATTATTTCTTTTTTATAGTAGTGGATATGTTGCAGGATGAGTCACCTAAGAAATTCATAAGGCATACATGTGAGATATATGTGGAAATTAGAATTGAAAATATGTTAAGGGATACGTAGTTTATATTCTAGTACACATAATTCCACCAAAAGATTCAACAATTAAATTCTGAATGAGAATATTTTATTAAAAATGGTTTTATCAATTACAGTACGTCTCCTTGGGGTTCTCAAATTCTATATTTTTTGAACGTTGATGAGATTTTACTCTTTTGTGTAGATTTCTGGATGTTTAGCGGAATGACTGTAATGATTCGGTATTGTATTCCTCATATCGATGATACACTCAATGATTTGAGGGAATCATGGGTCTTATCAATGATTGAATAGATATTAGGGTATCATCCATTGATATTCTGACTATCTGAAGTACTTTGGACAAATGTATAGTTCTATTATAGCCTATATTAGTCCATCTCGATATCGTTTGGGCTAACTAAAACACCAGTGGTGTTTATATCCTTGATGAAATGAATCATGCTTTTATACCTAAATTAGTTTGTTGTATTCTATTTGGATGAAATCATCATGTACTGTAATACTCATGATAATCATTCCCAAAATCTTAATATCAACTTAGGTATAGTGATAAAACATCAACTGTATGGCATGCTATCTAAATGTTATTTTAGGGTTGATCAGGTACGCGTTTATGGCCACAAAATCTCAGAGAAAGGTGGTTTAATGTACCCAAATAACATTAGTAGTTGTATATTGTGAGTATCCTAAAACATTTATTGGAATTCATACTATTATACGACTATGAAGATTATATCTGTGGTCCATCCAGTATTTTTCTCGATTAGAAACACAACATTCAAGATTAATTAAGAAGGGGTAGTGCTAGAATTTATGGAAGCATGTGATAATTCATTCTTATAGATGAATAATTGTTTTATTACAAAAATGATCATGATCCTACATTAGACATGTGAGGATTATATGTTTTTTTTGTATTCTTATGGGAATATTAACGTTGTAGAACTGATGTAGGGTGATCAAGTTTTAGTGTATGTGCCTCAATAGTTTGGTAAACAAGAATGGAATTATACTATACATGACCTCATGTGGGTTTGACTAAATTTTTCCTTGATGTTTTTGTAAAATAATCTATTGGGATTAATGTTTACTCTATATACCTATCATAAAATCATAGAATATATATTTCCACAATGAGATTCAAATATCTCATATCATATTCAGGTGTATTATATGAATACACACAATTTTGAGATAGAATATACATTTGGTAATTAAACTAATTTTGCCAAAATTTTAAGAAAGTCAACCAAGGCTCTGGTTATATAGGATTCATCTGCACTGTTGAAATTGATCGATTTTATCGATAATATGCATATTTTAGCTCAGTAGAGTTAGGATAAGATGAATCTCAAATTAGTATTAGTAAAGTCAAATCTTTTGAGTCAAATTTGAACTATAATGTATCTTGATCCCAAGTATGTTTCCTTGAGGTAAATCCTTGAAGGGTAGGTTTCATGTTCCGATTGGGCCATTGATGGGGATGATATCATCTATGTCAGGTATCATGTTGTTGTACAAAATAGAATTATGAAGGAGATGATGTGTAAATTTCATGCATCAATGTGGTAGGTTCCACTACGTGTAACAAAAATGTACCACAGACTACCAGGATAGTATTGGTGTTCAGGAATTGAAAGGAGAATACATGATTTTGGAAATAATGGTACAATTGTACTATGAATTTTCTTTTGGGTATCTAAAATGATTTTTTTTAATAATGGTTCTATTTAAGTGAACGTCTATCATTTAAAAAATTTAGTGAAGTTATTACCAAAATGGAAGACATTATAATTGGAGATGTTCAGAGAAATATTAATATTGGAGATAGTCCATCCACATGTGATGCAGCAGATTGATTGTACAGAACGTGACCCAAATATTTCTTTACACTTTTTACAAGGATAGATAAAATGACTATTACACAGGTTTTATTTAGAATGAATTTCCACCAATTGATAGATGAGATGTAATAATGTGATATACTTTTTATTATGGATATGTTATGGGCATGTGTACAAAGAAAATTTGGGACATAATTTACTAACCATTCATTTGAAGGGTACACCTTTAATAGTAGTTTTCTTGAAACTATTTTGATATAATCATATGAGGCACATTTTGACAGGTCGTGAATATCACAACTATGTTAAACAGAGGTAGGTGAGTTTTAATTATTGGGACCATGTCTCATGTAGGAGGCATCAGAGTAGGATTATCTTATTTGGAAGCATATAGATATGGTTTATATTATGAAAAGTCATATAATGAAATTCTTTGATGAACCCTAGTGTTTTTGTAGGGTGAAAGTGTGTTATTTAGAATATCTCTAGGTATGGTTCACTTTATTATATAAATTCCCATAATGTTAGGGCACAAGATTGTGGGACCACATGAAGTTGTAGAGAGATTCAAGCTCCTATCAAGCTGATTGGATCGTCCAAAGTGGAAAATTCTATAAAAATTGTTCTTCTTGTCTCACAGATTCATCTATTTTACCCCTACAATTTTCCTATGATAAATATAGTTCATTTTGATCTTATGATAGATTCTTCTTTATGAGAAAATCCAATACATGTTTTGGATGACCTTGAGAATGTATTTTTGGGAATACCATGTCGATATTTATTATAATTTTTAAGCATGGGTGTGTTATGTGAAAACATGGGAGAGAGAAATAGATATGAATGCTCAGTTTCCTGATCTTTTTTACTGAGAACAATAGAGATGATTGGAAGTACAACTCGTGGAAAATTTTCCCTATGGAAGGGATATTGTATGACCCTAACCATTATGGGAGATTTATATATTATTTTTAGGTAATATTATCCTTCTTTATTAAATATTTGTTTAGTTTTTTTCTGTGTTGTTCTATGAGATGTTGTATAAGATTGGAAGATTTAATATGGAAATGGGGAAGTGAACGGTTAGCACACAATTTTCCCAAACCACGTTCCCATACATAAAAACTATTCACCCTTGAGATAGTGTACTTTTGATTTTTAGAATATGGGTTTTCAAAATAAGAACCCTTTTAGGGGTAATTTGACCCACCCCCCCCCCCCCATAAAAGAGGCACATAGTTAAGGTGAATCGTTTGGAAAATCATGCACCCCATCACAGAAAACCATGTAGATAGTTTTTATAATTCAATAAAATTGTTTTTAAAAATAATTATCCCCCCAAAAAACATTCTAATTTTACCCAAATATACCTTAGGGGATTATTATCATTTTTAGATGCACTCAACGGATTCCAAGGCCTTCCAAACACTTTTGATTGTTAATCGAATCCAATATTGATGATCTGGACCTTTATATGATTATAGTTTCATCCCGATTAGATATATACCTCTATCTACTATTCATAATTCTATATAAAAGGTAATTTTTACATGCCTTTGGAAAGAGATTAGATATATGTTTAATTGATGTTTATTCATTGGATCTTAAATCCTACATTCTAATCCTGATCATGTTATACATTGTGAAATTGAATGTTCTTCTTAAATTGGGGATTTTCAATTGCAGTTGTTTATCAACAGTCTTAAGTTATGTGGTAATAATTTCAATCACATGTACTTTGTTTAAATTTTAATTTTAACTATGAATTGTCAATTTCCATGATTCAAAAATTTCATTGATATTTGAATTGATTTGATTTGATTTTCATTTGATGATTAGTTGGATTAAATTGGTGAAACTGAATTTGAATATATTTGGTTATATGGATTTTGATTAATTAATTATGGAACTAATTAAATGGTTATTGGGATTTTAGAGTTTTATTAATTATATGGAGAATTTATTAATTGTATATTATGATTTGGGGATATGGATATATAATTATTTAACTAATAAATATGATATTTGAATTGATGAATGTGGATTAATTAATTAATTAGTTAGTTATAGGATTCACTGTTTTAATGATGGAAAATTATTTAATAGTAAAATTATCTTTTTTTTGACTCATGATTGTAGTATATAATCAGTAGTTTTTTTTTATTTTTGGAATGGTATATCATGATGTGAATTTTAATAAAAGGGTCAATGTTGATTAAACATGTTTCTTGTTGATTTCTAATAAATGTGTAATTTTATTGATATAGGAGTGTGGGACATGAAATGAGTCACAAAATACCCATATGTGATAAACGATTGTTAAATAGTCATTGACGCTCCATGTAACCATATGTGAAATATTATGGTCATGTTGGGACTATGGCCCCAAATTCCAATTTGTGATTGAGGTTTGTGATTGTGAATAATGGTCCAAAAAAACATATGAGATTGTGGTGTGCGATTAGAATTGAGGATCTAAACACATATATGTAATTATTGCAGCATGGGATAGGGACATGAGATCCAAATATCCAAGAGGTGTTTGATATGGAGTTCTACACCCATTATATGGCATTGGACGATGATTAAAATTGGATCTGATATAATGTGAAGTGAAAGTATAACTAATTACCAAGATATCCTAATATGGGTTAGAATTGGGCATATTTAAAATATGTTTATTATGGTTCTGGTGTCCATAAGATCATATTGGTTTAGGTGGTTGATAAAAGAATAGGTGAAAACATGATAAGTGTTTATATATGCACTATAAATTATTTATTTTATAGATTTATACACTATAATTGGATGGATAATTATTTTTACATCATTGGGCATTTCCCACCGAGATTTAAACAAACTATACATGGGATTCCATGTCAGTTTCAAAATATAATTCATGTTGCGAGGAAAATATAAGGTTAAGGGTCCTGTGTTAGATGGTTGAGTTGGGATAAAGTGTGGATGAGGGAACTATATATGATTTGGTACCTGATTGTTTGATTTGATTGTTTCATTACATTTGGGTTTTCATATTGACATATGAAATGTATTTCAACGAAAAATATACTGTAATATGTTTTTTATATTTTAGATCATGTTTTCTTTATCATGTGATAGTATTTTGGTTTGGTTATTAATTATATCATCTAGTTATTGTTTATTTACTTCTATTGTTGTTCTACAATGATAATGAGGGTATAGTCTCCCAAAGATCAATATTATACCCTCACTGTTAGTCGATAGACTCTATCATTCCAGGAGTTGAGCCAGTGGTCATGTAACCCAACATCGTAGGGAAGTCGTGTGTGTCACCAAGATTGCGATGTTACACTTTCAATCGGATATATAATGATAACATATCGTGTACGTATATGCTGACTACCACCTCTATAATGTAATGTGATATGTTTTTCATGTTAGAAATATATGGTTTGTAATATGCATATATTTACTGAATATAAAATAAATATATTATATATTAATTATTCTGGAAATGTTTATTATTATTTCATTTTGTTCTTTTCATCCACTTAAAAGGTAAAATAGAGTTTATGCTTATGTACAACCTACTATGCCCATAGAAGGTGTAATTTATTTTTCGATCTTATACTATAATGGATGAATATATCTATTTATATATATATAATATAAATAAATATAAAATCACGAATATAATAATTGAGATTTTGTAACCATGAGAAATATGCATGGACCGAAATTACGAAATACAAATATTCATGAAAATCATAGAATTATTCCCAGAAAAAAAATATAATAATAAATTATAGTAAATAGAAAGGTGATATAATTTTATAAATGGCTCATATATTATATTTTTTATATTATTATATATTACTAGATTAGATATAATAAAATTACTATTATTATATTTTTTGTTAAAAGTACTTATGAAGAAATTCAAAATAGAGGAATGGGTTTCTAAACACAATTTTCATTAATTGAATTATTCCTTAATGTCACTAACATAGTTGTTGCCATAATACATTTTAAATTACCTCTATTTTATTTTGATTTATATTTATTTTTTGGATTTTATTTTATTTTTTTCAAATAATTACTTCATTGATAATTTTCATTCCAATAATTTGTTCATTGTATGTGATTGCTTCACAATTTCCCTTCCATTGTGACATGTATTATATTACGTAACTATTAACATTTATAATGTGTATATTTTTATACATTTATTTATTTAACATGGATTTTTATAAATTTATTATAATTAATCTCTCAATTCATTTATAATATTTCATGGGGTTCAAATTTAAATTATTCAGTAGATGCAAGGAAATATTTTACAATATTATCTTCTTTTGGGATTGATTTTTTTATAAATGATGGAACCATAAAATATTTCATTCATTATATTCAGATAAATTCTTACCACATTATTATTTAACGATTCACATGTCTTCTTTAAACTTTTCATATCTTTTTTAATTGAATCATGTTAAGTAATTATAAAAATAAAAGTTGATCTATTAAATTTATTAATTGGGTATATCTTTAATCTATAGCCATTATTTGCATAATTGTTTTTCCAAAGAATTTTTAACTTAAAAAATTATTTCATAGAACATTTTATGTTATACTTTGAATTTTAAAATATTTCAAAGGAATCATTTTAATGACTTTTGTTAGATGGATTTTTTTATATTCATTATGAATGTCAATAAAAATGTTTGTTTAATATATATATCGTTGCTAATATTTCATGATTCTATGAAAATATAAATCACATTAGCATCCTGTAATATATTTATGTGATTTTAAAACAAGAAATATTTAAGAATACTTATTATATATGATTCTCTTCCACTTTATTCTATTCTATAAAATGATATATTTTATAATAGAGTATACTTTTATTATCATCATCCATCATCAATTGTTTATTTTTTTCACCCTGCAACATCTCCTTAAACTATCTCACGATTGTAAAAAAATTATTTGACATTTATTTTCATGTAAGTATCAATAGTACTTTTATAAAGTATATGAGTATTTCATAAACTGTATACCATTTCAATATAAAATTTATTTCAATGAAAAAATTATTATTTTCTTGAAACAATATTGATATTATTTTTTCATTACTCAATATAGAATTTTTTTGATAAGGAATATTATTTCTGAATAAAATTTATAATCCAAAATATGAAGAATGAAATGAATATATAGTGCAGTGTGGGACTAATATTTATATAACCCCTTGAGGAATTGGCATTTATCATTTTAAAAACATGTCAGATATCATTATTACAAATTTGTTTGGTGAATTAATACCCTTATTTAAAATTTTATTAAAATATGGTCTTCATGGTCATTATATCAATATTTATGTGATCATAATATCCAATATAAGGAATTTACATTGTTTATAATTTAGATATTATTATCCAAGATTTTACTGGATTGATATTATCAATAAACACTTCCCCCACACAATTTATTTATTAAATGTTGTTGTTGTTTTGTCCTTAGTCATTAAGGATTTATTATGGATTATTCATTGAAGACATCATATTATTTATGTATTCATTACTAAGCATTTAAGATCCTCTTTTTTTTATATTCCCATGTGTATGAAAAATTAATCATTAATTGATTTCAAGAATGATAAAATTTTAAATTATATTTTTAAACATTGTGAAATGATAATCAAATATATATATGGTTATTTATGGCTGAAAAATTAACAAGCCCACTGTGATTTGGTCTTTTATGTAATATACTACTTTAATAAAGTAGACATAAGATCGGTCATAGTGGAGTTGCGGTATTTAATGTTGCGATTTGATGAATTTTATGAAACCATTGTTACTAGACTTATTAAAATATAAAGTTTTTTTCAATACAATGCATCATTATCTGGATAATACAAGTGGATGTGTAAGGGTCTGACTCTCTATATCAAGTCCCTTTTTGAGTTCTAGGTGTTGGAGGTTCATGGATGAGGATTGAAGATGACTGGTTGGAAAATGGAAATTTTTTGGGGATATAATCAATAAAATAGTATGGTACCGACACTAAGGATGCCATACACTTTGAGGAAGGTTGTTGTGGAATAGTGGCTCTAAGATGTAGTGTAGTTGAGCTAAGTAGGATATACATGGGAACATCATTTCAGTTGTGGCTGTGCCATGGAGGTTTGATATGATGTAATCCATTTCTCAGTGGTTGAGCAACTAGACATGAGTATTCCATGTTTCAAATGATTGTTTTTTATGAATTATTCCACTTGACCACTTTTCATCTAATAGATATCCTCAAAAGATTAGAATCTCATGTAAATATAGAGAAATCCAAGTTATCCCATTATATATCCTCTCTAATCTGAGGATATTTCAACCTCACCTTTTTAGTTCATTGACATTATTTGATCACATTTTCCTCTTTATCATCTTTCCAGGTTATTATGAATGATCTCAATCATTCGAAAGGAATTTTTCATATTGTTTTTTTTTTCAGTGTGATTGTAGAATGGAAAATTTTGGGGATCCTTGTTTCTACACTATAGAGGTTATTAGAGATCTATTTTTTCATTCAATTTCCATTTAAAAAACAATAAAAAATTAATGTATAGTATTCAATTAATCTCATATTTACAATTTTGAAAATATAATGTTAACAATTTTTTCCATGATATTTTTGTTAATGCTACATAACCAATAATTGACTAGATGAATATAATAATTTCATAGTGAACTTATTTATTATACCATTGTGAAGGGTTTACTCATATTCTTTTAATATTCTGTGTTAGTTGTATTATTAATATTGAGAAACATTTTTATTCTATGGTTTTGATTTTTTTTAAATATAATATAAATAATGTAAATGAAGAATTATTTGATTTTTGTTATGTTTAATAATTTAATGATTCATTTTTAGTAATCCCAGGATTCTCATAAAATGATGATAAGAAAATAGATACAAAATTAATTTTTAACTAAAATTTGTATTCCATGTGTTTTTGGAATAAATAAATAATATTTAGTTTTTTAATTTTTTACATGATATTATTTAATTAAATATTAATAATTAATTTCTCATTTGTTTCTTGTTATTTAAAATTCATTAGACTTCCTATAATATTGAATTATAAAAAATAAGTCGATTAATCCACTATGAAATAAAAATAAACTATTTTGTAATGATAATTCATTGGGGACGAATTTACGCATTTTTTATCATGTTTGTATGCTTTGTGTTGAGGTTTGTTAAATAATTATTTTTATTAAATATACATACCACGTTTTAGATAAATGATCCCATGATGGTTATGGTTGTTAGTTTTATCCCTTCATTTTTCTCATTATATTATCTTCTCAATATAATTGGAGACTCGAACCGAAAATCATAGGATGAGTTATTTGATATGGGAGTGGATTTCGAAATGGATAATAATTATTTGAAGCCTAGGTGGTGGATATAAAATTAGATAAGCATGACGGTTTCAATATTAGAATTGACAGGGTTAGAATGAGATGAAGTTGGGATTAATCCATATTATGATGGGATCTAGGATTCATGATATGAGGGAATCTGATTATGTCTCATGGCCATGTTTTATGTTAACTATGATCCATTTCCAATTGGTTGTGGTACTCGGACGTTCATGGTGGTATCACTATTTTGGTAGCATAGGATTTTTTCATGGATAACATGTTTCTTATAGAATGTTAGTAATAATAATTAATTTTTTAACAAATGGGGTTGGTTCATAATTATTATAAATGATAATATATGTTATTCTTAAGAAATTGTTGACACCAATTAATATTTCTATATTGTATAAACATGGTACTGAAGATAATTATGTGTAACAATATAAATGTTAATATATGAATAATTAATTAGTTTCCATGAAATTCAATATAAAAAATGAATTATATAATATAATTCACCTCTATAATATTCATGTGTACTTATAAGAAATATAGTCCCTTTTAGTGGTCATAGGTGAGTAATTGATGATAGATGTAGTTTCCCATATTTATTTATTATTCCTATAGTGATGTTGTGCGATATATTGTATAGTGTATGTTTTTATGATGTAATATGGTACCAAAACCTTATTGGATAGGATTCATATACTATTTGGACTCTAGAAGGGTGTTTTCCTAATATACTTGGTGGAAGATTAATGGAAAACTACCACAAATGGAACCACTCTATTATCTTATAAGTATTGAGTGCTAGTATACATGGTCTTTAGTTCCCCTATATATCTGAGTTTGGGGGTGTACTGTATTTTAGTTATTTCACAAACATTCATATGAAAATAAATTATAAAAATATTATTAGAGATATGATGTGTATAGAATTTTATATCTTATAGTACATTACATGGTGTATGGTCTGTAATGGATTGAGGTATAATGGCTTATTTAAAATACACATCATAATGGTTTTGGCATCCCCTTGAGAAATACATGGTTAATATATGGAGATGTGAGTCAGAATGATGTGTTGAATGATATATGAGGTTCATGTTCTCATATATTTCCATGGTTTATATTTCATGTATTCCATTAGTGATGGGTGGATAAAGACGTATGGCATTAGGATAGAGAAGAAAACTCATCAGGATGTGGTACCGGTGTTCCATGGATATTTTATTAGTTTAATATATTATCTCTATTATGTGATAAATAGTGAGTTATATATATGGTGAGGATCTGATCATAGTATATATGTTTAACTGATGATTTAGCTTTTTTGTTTTTTTATTCCACTTTAGAGTGGTTTTATTATATTTTTCCGGAGATCCACTTAGGAGTATGATACTATATATAATATAATTATCACCCTTGTATATATGTAAACTTTTATTTGGTTGAAAGTACTAGGTTTGAGATTAGGTTGGAAATTATAATATCCTGGTTTTATAGGATATATTCGGGCTTCTTGGTCACTGTAAAGTCCGTTTGGTATGTATATTTTTCTTTTATTTTTTAGTAAACTATGAAATTACATCAACACATTGGGTGTATTGGTTGGAAACAAATGTGAGTTATTCTACGTATGTTATGTAATCATTGAAGACTATTTGAGAAATGGGTATTGAGGCCCTCCTATGATCTGAATGATAGGATGTAATGCCTAATATCCTACTAAATGCAGTAATATTGTTTCATTATAGAGAGAAGGAAATGAATATTTCATCAGTATGCAATTTTTATGTGTTTAAGATGGGTAGACCATGAGACATGACAATCTATTAAAAAAAATATATAATTTGATAATTAATATAACATATTCAATATTATAGTATTAGGAATTAAATTTTTTTTCTAGTCACTTATATATCTCTTGGTCGACATCTTTGTCTTGTTCATGCTTGTGATTTTCTGTAGAATTTTACAGAAAATCTTCATAGAGTATAGGTCAACGAAAATGACCCATGGATGTAGAAAATAAATGACATATGGTGGAAATATATACATAAGTATTCATGCATTGTTTTACAATTAGTGATGGAGGATTGATTAGATTTGACAAAGATCACATTCTAAAAAATCCACTCTCAAAAGGGGAACTAGTGTTTGTTCACATCAGTAAGGCTTCTTGGGGTAAAGTAATAGTGATGGATCTTTCACTATAGGGATCATGTGTATTTCAAAATATCATGAGAGAATTTATTGATATGGTTATAAAAAATATCTTATTTCATCTACTATAATAGAAATTAGTCACAAGGAATTTTGATCCCTATAATGGGTGGTCTAGTGTATGAGTGTCTAGATAAAATTTGGGAACCCCATGTTATTAATCAAGGCCTATTTCTATATTAGGAGGCCATTGTCAGACATTTTAAATATTTTGTTCACCAATAGATCCAAATATATGTTACACCATTTATGTTGTATCATTGGTTTGGATATCTCCCATTCATTGATAGAATAGTATTCATTCTTATGTGGATAATCCTTGCCATCATCATCTCGTTTCACTTGGCGTGGTGGCTCTCATACCTTTTCTAATGGACCAGAAGAAGGTTTTTCAACAGAAGGTTGAGGTCTTCAAAAAAGAGAGCCACTGAACATTATGATAAATAAAGGTACTCAAGGATTTCCAAATGTATTGCCTTTATTTATTATTTTTCAACCATGTTAGAATCAAGAGGGTTATCCAATTTTGGATTAACAAAATGGAGATGTGGCATGATGATGCAATCCAAAAGATGGTCTCCATCTATAGAAATCATATTTAATATGTGGTTGTGATTTTTAATAGGGCCATGGATTTCATTGACCATGACATCTTCAAAATCATGAGTTAGTTGATCCATAGATAAGAGATCTATATATTTTCTGAGGTACCCATTCATGTGTTTTAATAGGATGCATGGCTTTTTTTATTCACGATCCTTACAATCCATGAAATCACTAAACCATTTCAATTTTATGGGACATGAGTTGGTGAGGTTTGTAGATAACATGGGTCTAAGTAAACCCATTGGTGGTTGATCATATCTATATTATGTTTTTGGAAACATTAATATATTGTTAATGAAACACCTCTATTTGGATGAAAACTAATTTTTTTATTCAAACATACAATATAATCATTGGAAAGGATTGGATTTATTATCCATCCTATCATATGGATCATATTAAAATATAGGTTCTTGTCTATGATGTTGAGGCAGATCCAATAGTGTTCGTTGGAGATTGATACAATCATACAAATTTTAAGAGTGTTCTTTCTTTATTATCCATGATTATCGAGATGATAAATAGTTCATTAGTGGATTAGAAAATATTGTTTACAAGGTTTATTGATGAGTACACTGAATTATTTTTAGGGGATGCGAGGAATGTTACATTCTCAATGTAAGAACTTTTATGGGAACAAGCTACATGAATGAGTTTCTCATATATTAAGTAATCTATATATGATGGAGCCTTTTGAGTTGTAACATCAATATGTACAACTACATAACTTATTTTAGTGATGTTTAATTTAACCAAGTGTGTAATGTTGGGTGTACAAATTCTATTTGTATATATTTTCATTAGAAGTTCATAACATTGTATCGATTGTCTTTTCTTAAAACATGGTATAGTAATGTCCCTCTATCCATTTTCATGGAGTAAATAAATTTTTTACAACATAAAAGGACCAAATTGGTTCTCATAGAATGATATGCACTCAAGATATCATCGTATTCATTCAACAGTTGAGAATATTCCTAAAACTGTAGTCCACTATAATCATATACATTACAAGTTCATAGTGAATTAATTTTGTTGGATGTGTAGTCCATTACTATCTAAGAGTTTGTTGAAATCATTGTTCAATGAGATTCTGGATACGTTTCATGGAGTATTCATCAATAGAATTCATTTGTACTATACATATTGGATTTAGAATTCAAATGATCTATAGGCTATTTTTGGTCTTCATCGTCATCTGTAGATATTAATTTTGTGGTTTAAGTGTTAATTTTGGTCTGAAAAATATATTATCATTAGGAATGTGGTGCACCAAAAAGAGTGTCTTTAGATCCATAAACTATGGTGGAAAATGTTTCATGGGAGAGTGATTAGACAATGGTTGAGGTGTGAAATTCTCATAGCCTTGCAGGCTATAATAGTAGTTTCATGACAATTTTATATCAATTTAAGACACCCTAAAAAGATTGAAAAGATATTAACAATCATTATTTGAGACATACTCCTATTAGGATACATTTGAATATATTATGGATCAAATCATCAGTGCCCCATTTCCCTAATTTCTAATATCGTGAGTTCATTTTTTTGGTTTTTTATGAAGATTTTCATAGTTTGTTCGGTTATGTCCTCATGTAGTAGATGTCATTTGTTTCTAATGGGCTGCGATTTCTAAATCGAAACTAGCGTACATATGTCACCATTGATATTTAGTTAGTAGAAGATGATTTCTTATTATGGGTGTCGATACATTAACTCATTGAATGCAATTTTTCTAGTTTTTACTAATCATAAGATCCCAAGGTATGTTTTCTCCTGGAATGATTTAATTATTCAATAATAATATTGTATTAAATTATAATATGACTATGATTCTCTAGTTTTGTATACACATATAATGAGTTATATTAATGCTGATGTGCTCATTATAATGTCACGTTTGGGTACAGCAAATGAATGTTGGGATTTTTGGATATTTATTAATGATAACTTAATTATTCTTCTTGATAGTGGATAGGTTTATTTTTTTATTATGGATTAAATATATGTCATATATTTTTTAGAATTTATATTTTTCATAAAATGGGATTTTTTTCTTGGGATATAGAGATGCTGAGTATTTTTGTTGATGACGTTGATTGTTAGTCTAATGATGAAAAACATTGGGTGTTTTATCAAGAAAGGTATTTCATCGCGTTGGATATGTGGGATGTATTTCTTCGTGATTTCCTTACATCGCCATTTGTGATAAATCATGGTTAAAAGTAGATATACTAATCATTTATTTGTATGTTTAGAGGAATTTTTTGTAGCATTTATCTATAGAGTTTATCTCTAGTTGTTCGGTCCACCAGAATGTGAATGTTGTGAGAAATGTTTGTTTGTTTTTTTATATAAGATTTATATTTTCCCCAATAGAAGTGGGTGTAAATGTCACTATATTTTGTTTCTGTATTTCCAAGAGTTGAAGTGGCCTATGATGATATATGGTGGATCATGGATCCTTGGATGAAGACACCCCACATTATAGCAATATTAGAGTTGAGATTAGCTGAGGTTTTATCAATGAATAATATGGAAGAGGTTGATATAATAAATTGATTCCATAAATGAACATATTAAATCAAAATGATCCCTTGACATCTAGGGATAAGAGTGGTTTCAATCATGATTTATAATTTTGGATATTCCCTAGAGAAACATTTCATCCACAATAATATGTAAGACAATGCTGAAATTTTATAATCATTAAGACATTATGCATTCTAATGTCCTTGAATTTGGTGTTTTGGGATATGGTAACATCACATGGTTGAGTTTACTTATAAAAAATTTTCCACTATAATTGAATGCCATAGATTGAATATTTTTATTGTAATACATTGAAATCTCCATCATGTTGGACTAGGGTCGAAGAGTTGTCAATTATCAATATAGAACAAGTGCATAATCTGATAGAGAGTGTTCAGATAATACATGAGATGATGGAGGCACCGTAGGACCGTCATATATCAGATTTCTAACTTTATAGGATACCTTTTTCATTGAATGTTTGTGAAAATGTGTTCCTAAATGTGACTCTATAATATGGGTAGTGACGATTTCGATATAGTAGTAATATTTATCCCATATTTATTAAGTCTTTGAGAATGCTAGATCAAATTTGAACCATGAAATATCAGATATCACACCAACCATATATGAGATATATAAATGATATCATTCATGTTACACTACTTCAATATTATCTTCATAGTGAATTTCAAATCATTGATTGTGGTGAGAACAACATTATAGATGAAGGTAACATAAAAAATAAGGCAATGGAGATCTTGAAAATTTAAGAGATTTTTTTGTTGTTGTCTAGTTATTCTATTGGTTCATATCTAGTGGTGAAATTATGGAGAAGATGAGAGTACATTAGAATATTAGTTACATATAAACTATGAGTACCCTAATCATCTAACTGTTTAGATCATCTCTAATAACACATTCGTTTTTTAGATGTTGAATCATTTCCAACTTATCAGTTGGTTTGGTTTAGAATATTATTATGACCATCACATTCATTGTAGAGGTATCCACCAGAGAATTTTTTTAATTTTATTATCATTGTTAGATGTGTATCCACTATGTTCTTGTATGTGAGGTAGCTAATAAACTATGTTGGAAAGATCCTTAAGGGTATTAACATAGGTTGGTAATTGGAATGAAACATTCTATCATTAAATAATGTGCATATTTTATTGATATTTTTATGGAAAATAATCATTTGAGTTGAATCTGATGTAATATATCAAATAATAATATCCCTTCCTTTTGTGAGAAATTAGTGATGGAGGTTCCCAATGAAGGCCCTAAAATGATTTGAGGAATAATGATGATTTTATAGGTATCCAAAAAATGACATCATTATGGTGTGGTGGTTATGATATGTTGTTGGGGAGGAGGATGCATTGGAGTGGCTCCAAGATACAGTGTTGTGGATCATAAGAGGATGAACATGGCCACTAACATTTCTTGCATGGATATGATATTAAGGTATTATGTGGAAAAGCCCATTCATTGACCACTGATCATTACATTATAGAAGCCTTATTATTTGGTTTAATGGTTTTTATGTTTACTACAATAAGAGGGGGTGTTGTCCAATTCTCGTTAAGCGGAAACATATCCCCACTTTTGAAGAGAGGCCTCATCTTAGAATTTCATTATTTTGAGATGAACTATGATATAGTCTATGGAAATACCCCATTGTCCCAGAAGTTTGTTTCAAATAAATATATAATTTCTAGTTGATCAACCATAATTAAAACCACTTCCACAAGACAACTATGTTCCAAATAGTGTTCATAAAATGTTTTAAATCCCTCTATGATAGGGATTAGTCCACGTATTCTCATGATTGATCCGTTTTGATATGAGGTCATTTATACCTCTATATTCAATTATTTTCCCTATGTTTAGTCATTTTTCCTCATAATATTTCTTCCACAAGTCGGGGTTTGATCTCAAAAAATTTAGTGTTGTTTTTATTTTATATTTATAGTTTTTTGTGGAATGAAGTCATTGAGATTTCATAGTGTCCTTATTATATTGGTTACATCCCTTGTGATTATAGATAAACACTATGTTCAATAGTGTGCAAGATATACTACATTGAGCTTAAACAAACAACTAAATATTATAATTTATTTGTTACCATTAGAACATTTTCATTGGATTAGAGGGAATGAATAATATCAACTGAATTATGAATTATTATTTTAAAAATGTTTAAATATTGACTAATTAGAAACCAAATTTAATATAAATGGAAATTAAAATCAATTGAATTTAAAGGAATTTATTTTATGAGAACCTATTTAAGGGAGTATTTTTTTTATAAAATCATATCACCGTATATAGATTTTCATTTACTAAAACGTGTATGTTATATATTCAATAATAAATTTTAAAACCATCTTATATATTTTGTAGTTATGATATATGAATAAATTTCATCCTTCAAATTAAATATGTTTATTTCCAAAAAATATTGTTTTACAACCATTTGATAGTGAACCCTTTTTAAAAATTGTTTTTTCACATTTTATACATTCTATTCAACATAATAGAATTTTTATATAGATTACGGACATCAAATTTTATCTTGGTTGAAATTTTGTTAATTTTCTGAGGATATTCATTTTTTTAAGGAATAATGAAAAATATAGCATTTTAATTCAAAACGCATTTTTTGGATAATTTATTTATATAGTTTCATTATATTTTTTATTTTTTAGGAATTGTAATTGTATTAAGTTTTTATCATCTTATCAAATGTTTTTTGTAGTATAAAATTTCACCTTAAAATTATAAAAAACACATTTTAATCTTTTGGTAGTTATTTTATCATAAAACCAAAATTTCTAAATTGAAAATGAGAATTAGCTTCAATTAATTAATGAATCATATGATTTTTAACTTTTAAAATTTTATTCCATAATTTTAGTTATAATTATAAAATTATATAATTATGTACATTTAATTTTTGGATATAGTGAATAGTATATTCAATAATTATTTTTAATTACAACGGTTCATGGGACAATTAGGTAAATAAGCATAAAAACAATATTTTAATAATATAAAAATACACTAAAACTAGTCATAATCGTATTAGATGAGTCATGGGAGAAAAAATAACTTTATTTTTAACCTATGTCATTTAGTATCCACATGGGTTTGATAATGTCATGTTATAATAATTAATTTAAATTTGTTCAAGTGTGATTCAGTGGTGATTGTTCCACAAATTTGTATGAATCAATATCATCTCCCATTGAAATTAACTGGTAAATGGGTCAACTTCCTGGACAAACATTCCAATATAAACTACTTTGTCACACTCACGTTTAGCGAAGGGAACTATCTTGCAGATGGCCTTGAAAATAAGTGCACCTTGGAAGAATAATGCAGGTGACTACAAACAGTGCCTAATGGCTTGATACATTTTCGGATTCACGATAAATGTAAAATTCCTTCCTTTCGAATTGTGTAAATCCTTGATTTTTCAATATTAGAGCCTCTATGCTCATCTTTCTCAAAAATAATTAATTTAAATTAAAGATAAATATAACATAAACATGTATATATTTACTAAAACAAATTTAGTATTGGGTAATAATTGATATATTTGAATATAAACATTCATTATAAATAAAAAATATATCCAACAGAATTTTATTTTGTTTATTATATTTATTCATTATATAAATAAATTTATTTATGACAAAATGATGCTGCTGTGATTAATTTATTTATGAAAGAATCAAATAAATGATATCATAAATATTAAAATAAATGTAATTTGAATATATTTATTGCATAAAAAAATTATGTATGATTATTACAAGTTATATTTTATTTAATATAGTTTTTTCGAATCTGTAATGTTTTTATAGCTTTAACAACAATCAATTTTTAAATACTGACAAATTAAAATAAATGTGTTTTTAAGAAAAATAATATTTTATTAAATGATATAATTGTGATAAAATATAAAAATCAGACAACTGAATTAGATAATGTTAAAAATTCCATTACTGATACACTTTATATTATGTTGGAATTTTATTGTAGCTATATTAACCATAATGTGTAAAGATACATGAAGAGATGCAAATCGTTAATTTATTTATCTATGTGTTAGAGGAAAATGATAAGGTTAAATTTGTGACCTAAAATATATATAACCTATTGGTGGGTTATATTTAGACGCATACTCATCTAATCATAAAAATATATCACTATGAAGCTATTACAATTCGAAAATCAATTCATAATAACATTATATTTCATGACATTACTAAACATCCCCTTATCCCTCTTATAAATGGCCTCCACCACTAACCACTTACACACACAAATCAATACCCTTGGATTTCACAAAATCATCTCAAATAAGATCCAACATCCCTCTATTTGACATAAAATCCCTATCGTTTCCTTAAGGTAACTCACGAACGCCTTTTGGTAAAAATCAAAAGGAGTTACCTGAATTAGAGGTAATGTCATCTCTGAAGCACCTTTCATTTTTTCCTTCTCCAACCCCATAATATATATTTTCCAATTATTTTATAACTAAACATATATAAACTATATATTAAAATGTATTTATTTTATTTTTTAGACCTAAACTTATACACACATCCATATAACGAATGTAGAACATATTGACTCAATGTACGGTGAACTACTATCCAACGAAATGATGATTTTTCAATTTTATCCAACCACATCTCATGGTGTCCATTATGATGGAACTATATTTATATACCTAGTATATTATATTTATATTTTCTTTTTTCTTTTTATTTTATATTTACAATATAACTTCTTACTTTCCAAAATGTGGAAATACAATAATTTTTTTGAGGAAGTGTAGACTATCACCCCCTTAAAGTGATATAATTCATTCATACCATACATGAAATGTATAATGGATAGTGTTAATGAACATATTTAACATATATAAAATAGATATTATATTTAATTTTTAATAAACCAATGTATCATTTAGTTTTAATTCCTATAATACAACTATAAAATGAAATTAGTGTTCATTTATACACACTGCCTACCATCTACATGAACGGTGCATTTAATTTATAATCTCCAAAGGGTATTTACTATTATAAATATATATATACATAAGATAATTAAGATATTTCTATAATGAATAATATTTGGTATATAAGAGAATATTTACCACATGGACAATTTAAATTTAAAAAAGTTGATTTTCATCTCATGTACTGAATATCCACAAAATAACCAATATAAACTTAAATAATTATGTATGTTTTAAATCATGGTAATAAGTGATTTAAATAAATAATTATCATAAAACAGGTTCACATTATCATATAAATTAACCTATTTTTATTATACACGAGCATAATGATTGTACATGACTAGCCATACATAAGGTAAATGAAATCTTCACTAAATCACCATTCAATGATTTAAATATCCATATAATTGGTTCTGTATTTCCATAAATATTTGTTAATGAAATATGATTACCTTATAGGGAATATCCCCTTATATTGGGTGTATTTATTTTTTTCACAAATAATTATGTCATTGATTTTTCCTTAATCTAATGATAGGTGCTTCGTAAGGGAATTCTTCTTTATCATTTTTCATTGGGAAATATCTTGATATTATGCACCTATATTAAACAATAAGGTATATATACAACCATTTTGACATGTAATATATTGAATTACTACATTCTCGTGATATTTTGAGTAATTTTAATGATACTATTTAATGATTATTATTGAAGTGTTTCTCATGTGGTAAGGTAATTTTTAACAAGAAACCACACTTTTATGTTTTGATTATTTATTATTATGAATATTTCAATTTTATGTCCCTGTTTTTTACATGGTATAAATAAATATATTTCTTGAGACATTAATGTTATAAATTTTCAATTTATATTATAAGATTAAATTTTTTATGACACACATTTCTTAAAAAGTACCATTATAAAATGTTAGAAATTTTTTTGAAATAGATTTAAAATTTCAATATATTGAAATGATATATTATTATTTAAATGTGTATCAATGGTTTATAATATATAATTATGTTATGGTTCTTGTAAATTCCTTATGTATAGGGGTTTTTCATTGATAAACTAAAGGCGAGTTATCCTTTGATAGTTATCCAATGCATTGGGTAATGTGACGGAGGTAAATATTGTGGTTTCCACTTAGAGATTTAGGAAATATATTTTGATGTGTATTCCATATGTAAACATGAAGTTTAATACATATATAGCTATAAAATCTATAATGTATGTATCATAAGGTTTCCAAAAGATACATTTATGTTTTTTTATTTTAATGATTTATTGTATGAATCATATGATTTCATGATATATGCAAAATAGTGTATGTTTTATGGGAGAAAAGAATTATTTTGTGAAAAAAAATCATGGATTTTTAAAATTCATGGAGTAAAGGTTATATTTGGTATTTTATATTAGTTATTGGTATTTTTAAGCTCATCCCATTTTTTAAATGTCTTCCACAATGTATAGTGATGCGTAAAAGGAAAGAAGACGTCAAAAATATTTTTATCAAGATAATAATATCAGGTTATATGTAAAGGGTTTTATTTGGAAGAAAAAGTGGATACTGAGTGTAACTGCCCAAATCTAATTTCTGGGTCTTTCGTGTAATAGTTATGTCATAATTCTCAAAAAAACTAAAACTAAAAAGTTCTTTAATGATAATTATTTTCATAAATCATTATTATGACATGTTAACAGCTTGGGACTAATAATTGGTAGCGAATTTCAGCTTAGACAACATTAGGGATGAATATTTTTCATTAAACATATTGAAACATTCTATGCATATTATATTTTTCAAATCCTTACTATATAAAATTTTTAGATTAGGTAATGTTAGTTACAAATGGAATGATTAGGTTCTCATACAACATTATTAGCACTTCCTCATTTCCTCCTTACAATAATTATGGCAATGTCATGTCATGGTGACTCTAAAACACTATCTAACAGAAAACTCCCTTTTAATAAATTTTTTGATATATCAAACACCACCAATATACCTATATTCCATCATGTATAAGGGGTTTTTTTTAATAAAATATCATTTTTAAATATTTTATATTTTAAGAAAAGGTAAATATTAATAAGGACCCCTTAGATGTTTAACCTTATCACAAGATTATGAATCATTTTATGTTTCTAAAACAGCTATTTTAGAAGGATAATCTTGGGAAACCTATTTATGTTTTCCATTAATATATATTATATAACAAAACACCTATGGTATTTTAAATGAACACGTGATTGTATCTTTTTACTCAACCTAGGTCTGAATGTTTTATAAAAAGCATGTCTTATATGATTTTTGAAATTACATGTCTTACAAGATAATTTCCATACCTATTTATCTACAAACACACTTACGACCAAGGTTATAAAATGTGTATATGGGAATAAAAAGAAACAAATTTAAATTAATCTCTAAATCGTTGTATAAATGCATTGTCCTTATATCTACGTAATCAAAATAATGATGATACCACGTGGACATTAAGATCAAGGTAAAATATTATTTCTTTTTTGAATGGTTTTATTAATAATTTTGGAGTAGAAAAAATATCAATATATATAAGACATCATGAATTATGATGTTGAATTCATTATGAGTTGGTATGAACATGAGAGGTATCAAAAAAACATTCCAATTAAGACGTGTTATAGTTATTTTGAGTTTTATAAAAACGGTCATATTGCAATATTATTGACAACCCATTGCATCTACAAAGGTTGCAAGAATCAAACCCAAAACTGAATGGTGAAATGGGTTCATATCCTTCCACTAGCCAATATGATTTCCTCTTATAGTATGAACAAATCATTTTAGTAAAAAAAAATTGATAAAACAAGAATAATTTCATTTTGATATCTTATTTTTTATCAATTTCATATCATTTTTATTGGAAATTGATTTCACGATTAAGTGATAAAGGTTATTTTGGAATATGTTCAATATTATGGCAACCCACTATGCCTATAACGAATAGAATAATATGGGATTTAATTTGAGGGGAAGTAGTTTAATTTATTTCTGAAATAATCTATGATTTTATTGTGGACAAATGGTGATTTGTGTGATTTATGGAAAAGAATAACATATCATAGAGAATATGTGATTATTTTAATTTCTTTTTTTGAGACATTAAGAGTAGTTGATGATAGTTGGAGATGAATGTAATAATTTATTATGGTATAATATTTTATAATATCCTTTTTTACTTTTTGGTTTCAATCACGTTTTGGATTATTTTGATGAAATTTAAGGACATTTATTAATTTAATTTTTTATGTAGAACTTGGGTATTACTGTTGAATTTTGGATATTAAAAGTAGACCTTATCTACGTAAAAGATTACACTTTTTGGGGATTATCTGACATTTCACTGACTGTTTTGGATTAGGTTATATTTGAAGATAAGAAGAATATATAGTTAATATTTGTTGGTTTATTTCATTTTCTGGAAGTTGACCCTAGTGCTTCAGGTGTGACCATTTCATCTTTAATACTCATCGTATGTAGAAAATATAATATTCTGGTAAAACATTATTAATGGATGAAACGGTAAATGGTAATAGAGTATGTTTCCTATTGTTATAAATCAATAATTTAAATAAATTTCTCTACATTATTAATGTGATATTAAAACAAAAACATTTCCTATTTATTTTTTCATACTATGAAATAAAATAATGTATAACCCATCAAAAGATTATGATTTTTTTATTGTTAACTTTTTCTTATTCATGTTTTCTATCACCCTCTATCATATTTTGATGGTTATATTTATCTTCAATATCTATGTTTTATAACATAGAACACTAGTTTTTGTTGTCTTTGGTGACCATTGAAATTCAATTTCTATAATTTAACATAGATGTTTTATGAAACATGTTTTTGAGGTTGGTTTTCAATAAAGATATTTTAAAAATGTATCCCCTAGTTACCAACCTCAAATCATATTTGGAGGAATCAATTTTTTAAATGGGGGAGGATTTTACGTCTAATGTTTTAAGAAAGAAACAAAATTCTCCATAATGGACATGATATGCTACATCGACATTAAACAACCAACTAAATATTATTATTTAATAAAACCAATTAAACCTAGTTGTTGGAATGGAAGGAATGAATAGTATCAACTAAATTATTAAAATATAGTTTTAACATGACTAAATAATGATTCAATGGTTTCAAAATTTATCAGAAATGTTAATAAAAACCAATTGAATATAAAGTTTAAATTTTTATAAAATCCAATTTGAAAGGGAATAAAGGATTATATAAAATCATATCACCCTTTAAGTTTTTTTAATGTAAATTATATTTTATATATTCTATGTAATGTTTTAAATTCATTTTATATGTTTTCCAGATATGATATATGATCAAATTCAAATTTTCAGAAAAAATAAGCATTTTTCAATAAAAAATACATTTTACCACCTTTTGATATATACCCCTTTGTAAATATATTATTTTTAATAGATTATTATTTCTATTTTAAATAATAATCTTTTTTTGTAATTAAGACATCATAATTTTTCATGCTTAAAATTTAATTAATTTTATGACTTAATTCATTTTTTAGTGAATATTGAAAAATTATGCATTTTAATTCAAATCAATCATTTCGTGTCATTTATTTATATATTTATATTATATTTTTAGTTGGTTTTAAATTTTAAATGTATTATTTATTAATAATTTAATCTATTTTTGGTCATTGTATGTAATTTATCATTTTAATTGGACATTGACAAATGTTAATGTTTTGATTGTTTTTAGTTATGAAAACAAAGTTTTTTTGGTTTTGACAACATAAATTAATTTTTAATTAATTAACACGCATTAAATGTTATGAATTTGTAAATATATTCTCCATTTTTGGAATCATAAGGTCAAAATTATGTAAATAGGTAAATTTTAGTTATTTATATTAGTAATAGTAACTTCAATAATTATTTGTAGTTACCACAGTTAATGGGTAAATTAGGTAAATAAGGAAATAAATAAAATTATAATAATAATTAACAACCCTAACACATTTAATAATCATATTAAATGTGTCATGGGTGACTAAAAATCCTTAGGCGGTACTTTTGGCTTTTTAAATCCACATGGGTTTTATAATGACATGTTATAATAATTAACTTAATGTAACGAGAAATATAACATAAACATGTATATTTTTAATAAAAATATTATTATAGGGTTATATAACAGATCTATATAACCATAAATAGTCATTATAAATTTCATAAGACTTCCAACATCATGGTATAAAATTTATAATTTTTAGATATTACATAAATAATTTTATTTATGATGCAGTGATGTTGTAGTGATTACCATATTAGTAAACGATTCAAATAAATGATCCTATAAATATTTAATAAAAGAAATTTGAAAATTTTCATTCCATCCATGAATTTTAGTGATATTTATGAAATTTTAGCTTTTAGTTAATATGGTTTTTTTTTGAACCGATCATGTTATTATATCTTAATCAAAAATAAATTACTAAATAGTGTCAAAATTTAAATAAATGAATTTTAAAACGAAATATTATTTAATTAAATGATATAATTTTCAAAAAAATAAATGATTCAATAAAAAGAAATATAAAACGTATAAAAGGACATTAATAATCCATTGGAGGTTCTTTTTTTAATTTTATTGTAACCATATTAACAATATAGTGTAAAAATACAAGAAATCATGGTAAGATTTAATTTATTTAACTAAGTGTTAATGAAAAAAATTCAAATATTTTGTACCTAAATGTGTCTAAAACATAATTGGATACATTTTATATACCCAAAATCATCTTATACATGAAATATAACACTTTTATGATATTATAATTTAAAAATAAATTTATAATAAAATAATATTTCATGAATTTCCAAAAGTGCACCTCCTATTTCTTATAAAAGGCCTCCAACATTACCCACATACTATCACATCTCAATCCCCTTTACCCACTAAAATTATCATAAAATAATATCCCAAAATCCCTAAAATATAACAGGAAGCATTACATTGGGATGAAGGAAACTCAATGAATCATTTTCACACAAATCAAAAGGAGTTTCCAAATTTAGTGGTAGCATCTTTTCTCATTCTCCTTTAATTTTTTTCATCTAAAACCCTCTAATATAATCCGTTAAATTATTTTATAGAAATAAAAATATTCTCAATATACTAGTATTTTTTGTGATAATTTATAGACCAACCCTTTCACAGACCTCCATCTTATGGTTATACAATATACTGTTTATGTGTACGACGAACTACTGTCTCACGAAACAATTATTATTCAATTTTCACCTACCTCATATCATGGTGGAAATTTTGATGGAAATAAATTTATATATTAAATATATATTAATTATATTGTCCTTATTCATCAAAAAAATTTATTTACAATAAAACAATTTTAATTCTATAATGTTGAAATACCATAATTTCATTTGAGTAAATGTGGACTACTGCCACCTCAATGTGATAGGACTCGTTAATTCCATACATGTAACATATATATTATGGACATAATAAACATATATAACATATATAAAATACATATTAATATATATTTATAATATACATATATTTGATTCAATTTCAATTGCTTTAATATTTCAATGAAATGAACTTATTATTCATATATACGTACGACCTAAAATCTCCCTAAATGGTGTATTTGATTTCATATCTAAAAATGTAATGGACTATTCTAAATATATATATACTTTATATATATGATATCTAAATCAATAATAATATTTTATATATGATGTAATTTTTACCACATGGATAATTTACATCAAAACAAGTTCATTTTTGACTCAAGTACCGAATATCGACAAAATGACTGATATAAACATAAATAATCATGTAATTTTTAACACATGGTAATAAATGATATAAAATGAATAATTATCTATGAAAAGGATCCAATTAATTTATAAATTAAACTAAGTTTATTTTTCAGGAACATAACAATTGTATGTTATGAGTCAGACTCAATGTTAGGGTGATCTTAACGCTATATCCATTCATTGAGTTAAATATCCATGTCATTGGTTTTTTTATAGAATATATTTGAATGATGTATGATTATTTTACACTAAATATACACATATAGTGGGTGAATCTATTTTAGTCATATATAACTATTTAATTTTTTTATCAATATTCTAATTATATGATCTCAATAAGGGACTTCATCTCAATCTTCTTTTATTGAGGCATATCATGATATTATGCTGCTATATTATCTTATAAGGTGTATAAGAAACCCTCTTTACCCATCATATCACGAATTACTATATTATCATGTCATTTGAATTTTGTTTAATGATAATATTTAATTACTTTTATTTAATTGTTTCACATGTTGTAAGAGACTTTTTAACCAAAAACATTGCATTAATTTTTTGATGATTTATTCTTATAAATCATTCAATATTAGGACCATGTTTTAAAAATGGTTTTTATAAATATATTTCTATTGACTGGAATGTTTTTAAATTTAAATCTATTTCAAATTATTAAAATTGGTATGGGAATATTTCATTAAAGAGTATCCTTATTAACTGTTTCAAATGGTTTTAGAAATATATTGAATAGTTCAATATATTCAAACGATATCTTATGATTGAAATGTACAAATTTTATTTTATTTTTATTAATGGTTTCTCTGTTATTATTATGATATGGTTCTTGGGAATTTATTATATATATAGTATGTTCCATGATAAACTGAGGGCAAGGGAGCCCGTCATTGCTCCCCAATTCATTTTGTAACGTAATAGAGGTAAACATTAATGATTATCTATAGATATTTTCGGAATATACTATGATGGGTATTCCAAATGAAAATATGAAGTTTAGTCCATATATAGTTATGAAAGCAATAGTGTAATTATCATATGGATTCCCCAAGATATATTTAAGTTTTATGATTTATATGATCTTCTTTGGTATATTAAGATTGCATAATGTAAGCTAGATAGTTTATGTTTTATTGGTGAATGGTATGATTATATGAAAATGTTTTCATGGGTTTTAAATATTCATGAAATAAATGTTTTATTCCTTATTTTATATTCCATACTGGTATTTTAATGATCATCCCATGTTTTTAAAATGTTTTCCATAGTGTATAAGGATGTGTAAGTGAAAGGAAGAAGCCAATGATATTTTTATCCTAAAAAAGAAATCATATTTCATTGAAAGTATTTTCATTTGTGAAAAAATTGATATTGAGTGTAATTGTCAAAATGAAATCTCTGGGTCTATTATGTAATAGTTATAGCCTAATTATAAAAACAACTAATCATAAGAAAATATTCAATGTCAATTAATAAAATAACTCATGATTATGTAATGTTTAATGTCCAGACCTTATAGTTTGTATGAGATTCCATTTTAGAATTCATTGGGGTTTTAATGATTTGGTTAAACATATTGTAACATTATATGTCTATAATTTTGGTTAAATTATTTTTATATATTTTATTTAGATCAATTGAATTCTATTACAAATGAAAGTATGAGGATATCAAAAACATTATTATCACTTACTGATGTATTGATTGCAATAATTATTGAAACATCTTGTCTGGATGATTCTGAAATTTTATCTGACACGAAACTCACTGGTATGAAATTGTTTGAGTTATCAAACACCACCACTATACCTTGAAACCATCTTGGATCATGGATATTTTTAATTTTTACGATCTGTCCCCCAGGGCCCTTGTCGTGACAACCCCAAACCCGCATTCCATAGGCCAGGGGCTGGCGACTAGCACCCAATAGCGTATTCCCCAAAATAAGGAAGGCATTGCTCTTATATCCTGTAAACACACAAAATCAAGAACACATCCAAATACTAAATAAAGTATAGTATATATAGAACAAGTGCTAAATGTAATAAGGGATGGAATACTAGCCAAACACTAAAGGTACAAGTATAACTGAAGAAAGAAAATGATAGCTACTAGGTCATCCTCTGAGGTTCCTACCTGAAGGGTAGGTACAGATCACCTCTTCAGCCCTCCACGTCTTCCAGTCTCTTCTGCGTACCGACACGCCATATAGTCCACCTCGAGGGACCCTCTAGTCTCGGTACCCTCTTCCTCGATCAGCGATGTCTGTCGTCTGCAGCAAACAAAACATGGTGCGGGGCATATCCTGTGCAGCGGTGAGTATAACGAAAATCAGTAAGGACTTCGAGACCCTCAAGGGCTCAAAAAATACATAAAGGATAATCCACAAAGCATGAAATCTTTTAAACAACCCAACTTATTTATATGCCCATACAGATATGTAATTTATCATGTATACCCATCTCAATCATGAGGAAACACAGGGTCTGACACAATAGCCCGAAGCTGAACTGTTACACAAATGAAGGAATACCACAAAGGAAAGTACCACACATGTACACAACACAGAGGAATACAGCCATGTAATTACCATGATGTATTGTAACACATAGGTACGAACTCACCTCACACCAGTCATAACATAGGTAAAGTGGAGGATATGATTAGATGTAGCTGCTAAATCATCTTACCCAGTTAAGTGGTAGACCAACGAAGGATCCCAAATTGAAGACCCACATAGGATCCTTGTACATCGTTATACGTACAAAGTATCCTAGTACATCATTGGTACATATTTAGAAACACAAAAGATCCTAATACATCATCGGTACATCGTCAAACCCACATAGGATCCTATTACATTGTCAGACCAACACTTGATCCTAGTGTATCAATAGTTCATTGTCAGACCCAAAAAATATCTTATTACATCGTGACCACATCGTTAGACCCAACCAGGATCCTAGAAAATCTTCAGAACCAGCTATAGGGTACCCGCACAAATCTTGATCATCTTCGAGAGAGTTTGCATCTCAAGGTACATTTCGATACTCCAACTTCCACGATGTCCAAAGATAATGTATCCCAATGGGCCGGCATGTAATACGAGTATCAACACAACAAATGGTGTATCAATCAGATGTCTGGTCTGTAAGTTATTGGCCTTTTAGTTCTTGCGGGTCTAGTTAGATTTATGCTTGATCAAATCCGACTGTACCCCATAATTATCCAAATCTCAATTGTGGTATACCAAAAGTACTATATCGCTCCAAGATTTCTGGTGCAGCAGACGGTTCATCAAACAGACACATGGTGCCAGAGTTATTGCCAAAAGTGCTGGATTGGGTCGAAGCTGGTTCGGGTCCGGTCTAACATGGTCAGACTGACCAACCCTGACCCAGCATGGCAAGCGCTGGGTGGCGCAGCATGCACTGGGCGGCCCTGTTTGGGGGCCTAGCCTAGGAGTCCCTCGGTGTGGGGTGGTCGCGGTGTTGTAGGGCTCCCACAGCGCGGCGGGGCGACCCTGTGCGGCGGGGCACCACTGTGCAGTGGGGCATCCATTGTGTGGTGGGGTATTCGTGGTGTGGGGATCTGCCATGGCTGGCTGGATGGCCTGTCGTCTGCTCTTTGGGGCATGGTCATGTGTCGAGCCTTTCCCAGTGGCCTACGGTGTCCGTAATGTCGTTTATGTTCCCCACCAGTGTTGGTTGTTGTCCTCCACCATCCCAAAGGACACAAAAAAACATCAAAAGATTATAAAGAGGTCGGGCCACGTTCATTTGACCTTGACCATACACGTTAGGGCGATAAAAAGAGGCTCGATAAAACATTAATCACGAAAAAAATAAAGAACATGTAAGGGGAAAATTTCAAACAACAACCCTACCTCGAATGTTCGTTTATGTGTCGTGAGATGAAAATGGTAAAGGCAAAGAGGGTTCCAATGATCGTTGCCTCCGCAACATGCTTCTGAAGATAGGCTCGTGCCTCGTCCACATTCTTGGCTCCAAAAAAACGTTATTTCATAGAGATGGCGTTCATCATTTGGAAGAGATGTTATTCGTTGGAGATGAGTTTCTCCAAGCTCTCCCAAACTTCTCTCTTTTCCAACAATTTCCCACCTAGAAACAAATAGGTGACAACATATTAAATTATGTTCGTTAATTTAATTTATGTTGGCACAATTAATTGTACCACATTGGAATAATAAATTTGGAGGAATTTCATGGGTTAACTCTTCATTAATGAGGGAGTTCAAGTGGTTTCTCCCATTAAGAGGGGTTGGGTGGTCCGCGCCTTTAATTTTATAATGTGTGTTTTAGTTTAGGTTCTCCCCACCTCTTTAACATTCATGTGGGATGTTTTAATATAAATAAAATAAAATAATATTTTATTTTATTTATAATTTCAATGAAAAACACAAAATCTATCTTTCATCCATGACCTAATTCGATCGAGGTGAAGGTCTCTTTAAACGGATATCGATGCTGCGAGTTCAACGGTTCCCTCAGATTTCATTTCCGAGCACCAGTTTAAAAGTTACAGAAACCTACTTTTTCATTTACTGAGTGTATGAAGAAAATAGTTTAGAAATTAATTCCAGGAAAACAAGGCCGCATAATCACTCGTCGTAAAATTTAGTGGACTCATACAATTTCCATATAATTAAAAATATTACATTGAAATTACGGTTCTTTACATTCTCCCATCCTCAGGGCTCTTCATCTCCAAAATCCACATCACAAAACTCCGAAAAAAAGTGGGTGTACTGAGCACGAAGCTAAGACTCCCTCTCCCATGTTCTTTTCTAGAGGTTCTTGTACTTCCAGAAAATGTGCACCAGCAGTATCAAAAACCCACGAAGGACCTGCCCAAGTTGATCCTTAATCTCTACTCGAACCTCCGTAAACGTTGCCCCATTGTCGATGTCCCTCTCGATGTGGACAGTGATGTGGGAGGGGTCATGCACGTCCCTCCTCTGCTGAGATATGTGGAAGACGTTGTGCACCCGGTGCAACCGAGGGGGAACTGATATGCGATAATCCACCTTGCCAACTTTTCTGAGGACCTGAATGGGTCCGATGATCCCAAATGATAACATGTCGCCCAAGAAAAACCTTCACAAATCTCATCTAGGTGAGACCCATTGGAAGAGGTGGATGCTATCCTTGAAGTCTATAATTATCTGTCTTCTATCGGCATAAGACTTCTACATACTTTCTGCAGTCTTCATATGCTCCATGATGATATTCACTTTCTCTATGGTAGCATGTACCATCTCTGGCCCCACTAGTTATGACTCCCCAGGGTCAGTCCAACATAAAGTCAATTTGCATGGTCAGCATTACAGAGCCTTGAAATGTGCCATCTCAATGGTGGAGTGATTTCTTTTGATGTATTCAAACTCCACCAATGTCAACTGATCCTCCCAGCTAGGACCGAAGTCGAGAACACAAGCATGTAGCATGTCCTTGAGGGTTTGAATAGTCTGCTTAGTCTGGACATTCGTCTAAGGATGGAAGGAGGTGCTCAATCGAAGATACATCCTGAAAGCCTCCTATAACCCCTTCCATAGGTGGGTTGTGAATCATGTTTCACAATAAGAGACAATTGTTGAGGGTACACCATGGAGCCGCACAATCTCTTACATATGGAGGTGTCTCAAGACCTCTACTGAAAACTTCTCTATTATCGATAGGTTGTGGGATGACTTGGTGATTTGGTTGACGATCAACGAGATAGAATCATGATCCATGTATGTATGTGGATGTCCCAACATAAATTCCATGGATATCCCATCACACATCCACTCTGGGACCTCTAAAGGCAGAACTAAGCCTACTGGTAAAAGACACTCCTCCTTCATTTGTTGAAAAGTGATGCACCGAAAGGAAAACTCTTCTATTTCATTCTTCATTCTCATCGAGCAGTGATGTCTTCGGAGATCCTAGTACATCTTCACAACTACTGTATGTACTGCTAGAAGGTATTTGTGGAACTCCCTCAACACTTCCTCCAGAAGTGACACTGGTACCATGGTAATTCCTATGAAAAGGATGGCATACTCCCCAACTTTAGAAAATCCATCTGGTGCAAGTCATGTTAATATCTGAGCATGTCGATCCTCACAGTCAGTGTCCCGATGCTGCATATCCCTAACTCGTTGACGAAGTGGAGGAGTGACTATTAGAGACTGATGAAAAACAGCTCCATCTCAATCCATAAAGGATATATGCAAAGCAGCCAGCTTCTCCATCGCCTCACCTAGAATATGTATACCAGATCTAATACAGAGTTTTTCTGCTACAATGTTCCCCTTCCCAAGAGTATAGACTATCTCGAAGTCTTAGTCTTGTAGGAACTCAAGACAATGTCATTGTCTCAGGTTCAGTCCCTTCTACAAGAAGATTTACATGTGAATCTTGTGATCTATGTAGACTGTAAAACGTTGGCCCATCAAGTAATGTCACCACATAATCAATGGAAATACCACTTCTGCTAACTCTAGTTCATGGGTAGTGTTGTTCTTTTCACGTTGTCACAAATAATGAGAACCCAATGCGATCACTACTCACTCCTGCATCAAGACACCTCCGAGCCTTGTCCCTGATGAGTCGTAGTAGACTATATACCATACACCCTATTCTAGAAGCATCAAGATGGGGTAACTAGTCAACCATTTCCTCATCTCCTGAAAACCCCATGGAAATATCTCTGACCAAATTGAAGGGTTACCCTTTATTTTTCAACGATGATAAAGGTGTAAAAACACTGGATTAATATAGCACAACCCTCCAGTAGTATCCATCCAAACCAAGAAAACTCTGTTACTCTGTCACACTTCTGGGTAGCTCTCATGCATGTACCACCTCAATCTTCATTTGATCCACTCCAACTCCAACCTCTGATATGACATGTCCCAAAAATTGCATCTCTATGATATAGAACTAGAAATTCGAGAGCTTATAATAATGATGGTGCTCTCAGAGTGTGTCCATAACTACATGCAAGTTATAGGCATGGTCCTCCTTAGTAGATGAGTAGATCAGAATGTCATCGATGAAGACTACTACAAAGTGATCATAGTATGGTTGAACGATATTGTTCATGAGTCCCATGAACACTGATGGGATGTTGGTCACGCCGAAATTCATAACCAAGAACTCATAATGGCCATACCAACATCTGAAAGTCATCTTTTTCACATCCTCATCTAGCACTCTAAGCTGGTGATAGCCTGATCTGAGGTCTATATTCAAGTACCATCATGCTCCCTTCATTTGATCAAAGAGTTCGTCTATCCTCGATAGGGGGTACTTGTTCTCCACGATCACCTGGTTCATGTGTGGATTGTGAACAAAAATCCTCAAGCTCCCATCCTCCTTCTTGGAAAAAAAATCAGGGCTGCCCAAGGATAAACACTCGCCCGAATGATCCCTTTCTCCTATATGTCTTCCAGCTGTACCTGACACTCATGATGCTCTACGAGAGGCATCTGATACTCTATTGTGGATATCAATTCCATCTTCGGGTACAAGTCATTGTAAATGTACACCTCTCGGTGAATAGGTAGACCCAAAACATCATTTGGGAAGACATACGTATACAGCTCCACCACTACAGGATAACTCGATCTCTCCACATCAACCTATCTGAGGGTAGGGCTAGCCAACTAATGAATGACCGGCTACACTCTCCTCCGGGTAAGTCTATCATGTTCTACAAAATCTCCCATATCACTGGTGGAGGTAAACCTAGTCCCATCCGTGTGCACACACTGTACTTTGTTCCTAATACATTTAATCTGATCATTGACTTTAGATAACCAGTCCATACCCAAGATGATGTCATAAGGCCTCGACACTGCTACTAAGAGATCCCATCCAAAACTCTCGCCTCCTAGAGTAAGCTCACACTTCTGGAACTAGTTTGTAATCATCGATTCTTATCTCATAAGAGTATCTATCCATAAGGATTGAGCTAAAGGCTCTATCAGAATCTTTGAGCTTTGAATGAGGGTAGTGGAAGTAAATGAATGATTGGAACCTATGTCTATAAGTACTCTAGATAAGGTGGAGTAGAAAAAGATTGTACCTCGTATCATCTCTAGAGATCCATGGTCGTGGGCCTCTTCTATGTGGATCTGAGCTTCCCCCTATCTACCTACTCCATGAGGTCGGTGGAGGACCACCTGGTGGTGGTGGCATTAACATTTCGAATAGTCTCCCACCACCAGATGAACAATTAGCTCCTCTACCACGACTGACTGGTCCCTGTGGGACTCCATGGTGAAACCTTTGTCTCTACCTAGGCGGTCCTTAAACCGTCTTCTGATTATCCGTATAGTGGGTTAGATTGTCAAAGTCCATTTCAGCCTACCCACTGCATGTGAAACAATGCATGTTCCCCACATGACTGGCCTTGTCTCTGGTACCCCACAAAACTGATCATGAGTCATGAAGTCATCCATCTATAGGTCTAGATCTCTTGGGCCTCTATGAAATCAATATTATTCTAGCTATATAAGAATCCACTATGTGGTGACTGGTGGTGGGTCTCGCTGCGAGTCACTAATCAGTAAGAAATCTCTCCACTAAGAGGGCTAACTCTAACACACCCGCATTCGTCGGCATGCTGAGTGAGGACATTTGTTCCCTAATCTCCTGGCTGAGTCCCTACATGATGTTTCATGCCCTGAAGAATGGTTCTGATACCATATTAGTGTTTTAGAGTGAGGGGTTGGTTGTGCTCACTATGTACTGAGCCACAATCCTGATGCCCTACTGCCGATGTAGATGCTCATGTATTCTCACTACACAATGAGTCGCAAGGACAAAATCTACCAGAGACAGGCTCTCAATGCTAGCCGAGAGAAGCATCACCTCATCATGAAACTAGATAATCAAGCTCAACCATCTGACTAATGATGCCTATAGAAGGTTGGAGGTAATGATCACCATGAGAATAGATGGTGTTCCTACTAGTATGAAGACTCTCACCACGGCCTCAAGCAAATCTTCAACTTCTTCTGGGTTTTTCTATCCCCTAAACCTGGGTGGCCTCTAGAACTGGAACTCATGAAATGTGCCTATGCGTTGGGCACCCTTTGATCATTGGGAAGGTGGCATCGGTGGCCCAACAGGTAATGGTACTGCTAGTGCCTCTGCTTGTGCCTCTACTGGAAGAGGTCCCTACACCGAGGCCTCATCGCTCAGTGGGATATCAGTGCATACTATATACGAACCCTAGCTGAATGTCTATGTTGAGGCATCCTGAATAGAAAAAGGTTCACCACATTCAATTATTTATACATGGTGAGCTGACTTTAAGATATCACAATGAAAACTCTTGAAAAACACACACGCAATCACTGTTTTTGTGCACTGAGTCTGAAATCAGAAGTCAATGTCCTGGTGTATGGATTTGTCAATCGTCACACCAACAATGGGTTTCATAAACTGATAAGAACACTCAATAATCTTATCATTATTTTAATCTAAAAAATATTATAGTCTTATATTCTATGAAAAAACTGACTCCTTTGATACCAATTTGTCTTGAACAATCTCACAGGGCCCGTGTCGTGACTACCCAAAGCCCGCCTTCCATAGGCCAGGGGCTAGCAACTAGCACCGAATGGTGTATTCCCCAAAACCAGCACTGTCTGTCATCTACACAAAACATAACAAGGTGCAGGAATAACCTTTGAAGGAGTGAGTATAACGATACTCAGTAGGGACACCAGACGCTCAAGCTCTCACAATGTTCAAAAAATATTAACCACAAATCATGAAATCTACTTAGAACCCTACATAGGTATATTCCCATACTTATACCTATGTTATCAAGTATACCAATCTCAATCATGAAGAGACCAATGGTCCAACCCAAAATCTCAAACCTCAACAGTTCCACAATGGATGGAATACCACAAATGTAAGTACCACACATGTACGCCCCATAGAAGAATACCACCAAGGTATTACCATGAAGGAATGTACCACACAGGTACAAACTCATCTCATACCAGGTTTAACATAGGTATAGTAGTAGAGATGATTAGATGTAACTACTGAATCATAATACTCTTTTAATAGGAATACCCACGAAGGAACCCAAATTGCAAACCCACACAGGATCATAGTACATCGTTAGACCCAGAAAGTTTCCATGTAAATCGTCAGTACATCGTCAGACCAACACAGGATCCTCGTACATCATTAGTACATCTTCAGAACCATATAGGATACTAGTACACCGTTAGTACATTGTTATACCCACACATGATCCTAGTAAATTGTCAGTACATCGTTAGACCCACACGGGATCCTAGTTCATTGTTCGAACCACACAGGATCGTAGTACATCACTAGAGCAAGCTACATGGTACCCATACTATTCTTTTTCCTCTCTGGGAGAGTACACTTTTAATGATTATGGTAGATTCTCCTACATCCATGATGACCCACATAGAAGTATCCTAATGGGATGCCAGGTAATATGGGACTCAATGCAATAAACGGTGAGTCAATCAGACATCTGGTCTGTATGTTATAAGAATTTTAGTTCTGACGGCCCTGTTGGATTCTTGCTCGATCTAATCAGACAATACCCTATCATAACCCAATTCTCATGTGTTGTATACTTGAAGGAAAATCTGGCATCGTGGTTTCGGGCACCGCAGACGGTTCATCAAACGAACGCTCGGTGACAAAGATATGGCCAAAAGAGCTGAAATGAGTTGATGTTGGTCCGAGTCCGGTCCGACCCAGCCTGGGACATGCCGACCCAGTTTGGGATGACATGGCCTGATGGGTCTACCCCATCCCACGCTGGGCAGCCCCGCGGTGCGGGGTGTCCACATAGCAGTGGGGTGACCGTGGTGCGGTGGGGCACCCGCGGTGCGGCATTGCATCCTCAATGCGGCAGGGTGGCTACGGAGTGGCAGTCCCCCATGGCTGGACAAATGGCCATCCTTCTTCTTTGTGTGCTGATGTCGTGTGAAACACCATCGCCAGCTGTTGGATTTGTCGGCCATCCTCCCTTATCCTCCACGATAGAAGATGTGGTTATCTTCTATCGGGCGGAGCGGTCCCTCCATCTCCTTCGTTGCAACCGGTGTTATGGAAGCCTCCATTTCTGTGCCCCACCGGTGTTGGTTTCTGTCATCCTCCATTGCGAAGAACGCAAAAAAAAACATCAGTGGATTAGGGAGAGGTCGGACCAAGTTTATTTGGCCCGCACCCTCTATGTTAGGGTTATAGTAAGCAGCTCAATAAAACATGAATCACAAAGAACATCATGAATAGGTAAGGGGAAATTATCATACAAAAACCCTACCTCAAAAGTTCGTTGACGTATCCCAAAATGATAATCATGAAGGTGAAGAGGGTGAAAATGATTTTTGCCTCATAAATAGTCTTCGGAAGTCAGTCTCCTATGCCATTTTCTTTCATGGCTCGGAAGGTCATTAATTGATGGAGATGGAGTTCTTCGTTTGGAGGAGAAGTTCTTCATTGTGGATGATTTTCTCCAAGCTCTCCCAATATTCTCCATTGCCAATAATATCCACCATAAGAAAAGATGTTCCATTTTATTAAATTTATTCTATCAATTTAGTTTACGTTGGCACAATTAATTGTACCAAAATGGTATAATAAATTTGGATGAAGTCTAGGGGTTAACACTTCATTAATGAGGCAGTTCAATGGGTTTCTCCCATTAAGTGGGTTCAGGTGGTCCCCACCTTTAATTAAAAAATGGGTTTTTAGATCATGTGGTCCCCACTTATTTAACATTCATGTTGAATGTTCTATTATAAATAAAATAATAATTTATTTTATTTTATTTTTCATTTCCACGAAAAACAGAAAATCTATCTTTCACCCTTAACCTAGTACGGTCGAGGTGAAGGTCACATTATGTGGATAACAACACAACGAGTTAAATGGTACCCCATGATTTAAATTATGAGCACCGATTTAATCATTACAAAAACCCACTCGTACGTTAACTAAATGTACCTGAAAAAAATCTCATAAATTCATTATGGGCACACTAGGCCTTGGAATCACGCACCCAAAAATTTTCACAGACTCTTAAAATTCCCTTATAATTAAATTATATTACATGGAAACTCTGGGACATTACATTTAATCTAATATGTTTTCCCAATTTTTCATATTTTAATTAAGGGTAAATATTATTTAGTAATTTTTTAGATATTTTACACTCTCACAAGATTATGAAGCATATAATGATTTTGAAAATGATTATAAAGAGAGTGACCCTTATGTGAACTAATTATATTTTCTTTTTAAAAATATTATTTCATCAAATAAATTTGTAATTTTCAAAGGGCCATTAATTGAATGTATAAACTCAAACTGGGTCTAAATGTTTTATATAAATCAAGTCTTATCAGATATTTTTAATTTATATTTCCTGTAATATTATTTGGAAAACTATTTCCCTAAAAACACCTATACCTCACAATTTGTGGAAGGTGTTTTTGGACTATGGAAGCTAGTGATTTAGAGGAATCTATAAATCATTATATAAATTCATGGGCTATATATCTATATGAACAAAATTATGGTGAAACCAGGTGGAAACTGAGATCATGGTATGATGACATTTATTTTGGGAAATATTTTTATTAAATCATTCAGAGTTAATAAAATGTCAATATATATTAGATTTCACAAATTAAAAAGTTTATTTCATTAAGAAATTGGTTTAAAATTGGAGGTATAAGACAAACATTATTCTTAAAGAAATTATAGATATTTTTGAGTTTTATATGAAGAGTCAACTCGCAAGAATGGTGGAAACATGTTTCATTCATCAAGGCTATCAGAATCAAACCCAAAACAGAATGATGAAAGAGGTGCATCACCTACCACTTGTCTACATGAAGTCCTTTGTTATTATGAATTTATATTCTTGGTTAATCATGTTGATGAAATAATAATCAGTTAATTTTGGGAACAAACATTTTATCAAATGAATGTCACTAGTGCAGGAAAATTATTTGGGGTTTATGTGACAAATTAAATTTTCAGAGAAGTTCTCTATTTTGGGTAACCTATATGAATAAGGATAATAAAATACTATAAAATATCAGTTGAGATGTAATTGATGGTTTTTATTTTGGAGGCATCTATGTTTTTATTGTGGACAGATGGAAATTTGGGTAATTTATTGAAATTATTAATCTATCATGGAGAATATGGGATTAGGTTAATTATATTTTAGTATGAGACTTTATGATTAGTCGAAGTGATTTGGTGATAAATTATATGAATTATTATTGATGTATACATGATAAAATCAATCTGAATTTTTTGTTTCAATATTATTGTACATTGTTTTGAGGAATTTTAAGAACATTAGATTATTGAATTGTCTATGTAAAACTTTGTTATTATTGTTAAATTTGGGAGATTAATAGTAGTCCTTCTTCTTGTGAAGGATTATCCTTTTTGTAGGATTATCTTATCTTTTTCAAACTCTTATGGTTTTGATTAATTTTTCAAGATATTATGAATAGATAGATAATATTTTGTAATTTAAGTTATTCTCTAGATGTTGATTCAAGTGCTTTAGGTGTGAATAAGTCATCTGGAATGTTGATCATTTAGAGAATAGACGATTTTGTGGTAAACATATATTAAATTAGGAAACACTACAAGACAAGTATGTATTTTTTCATATGTTTTTATTTTAAATAATAAATAAAATTCCTCAATATTATGAAATACATCATAAAACAAAAATTTATTCCCTTTACTTTTCATACTATGAAATCAAAGAATATTAAACTCATCACAAGATTGTGGTTTTCAGATTGAAAACCTTATCCTGACCATGATTTCTATCACTCTCCATTAAAAAATTATGGATTTATTTCTCTTCCATATCCATGTTTTCTTACATGGATCCCTTGTTTGGGTTATCTCCGTAGACCATTGAGTTTCACTTTCTATCTTTTAAAGTGGATGTTTTATTAACCATTTCTGCAATTTGGGTTTGAAATAAAAGTTTCTTTGGAAAATTTATAGCCTAGTAACCAACCCAAAAATCAAATTATGAGGACACAATTAATTAATGTGGGGAGTAGGTAACATCCAATGTTTTATGAAATAAACACTATGTTCAATAGCGTAAATGATACTCTACATTAACCTTAAACGATCAACTAAATATTATTATTTAATTGATTCAATCATAAAATTGTTATTGAAATTATGGGATTGAATAGTATTAATTGAATTATGGAAATTTGGTTTCCAAATGTCTAAATAATTATTAATTTGTTACCATGATTATTTGAAATGGAAATTAAATCCAGTTGAAATTAAAGGCTGTGTTTTTATGTAAATCATATAAAAATAGAATTTTTCTGTTTATAAAATCTTATTACCAATTATTGGATTTTATTTAATAAAAAAATAATGTTATATATTCAATTAAATGTTCTAAATTCATTATATATGTTTTCTAGATATGATATAATAACAAATTAAAATTGTAATGTACGAGAAGTATTATTAAAAAAATACAGTTTCACCGACTTTTGATAGAGAACATATTTTATATATAGTTTTGACATTTTTGTATGGTATTTTTGACATAATAATTTTTTTTATTTTAAATAGGGACTTCAAATTTACATTGAATGAAATTTTGGTATATTTATGATGAAATTCATATTTTAGTGTTCAGTGTAAAATACATAATTATATTTCCAAACTTCCATTCATAAAATTTATTTATATAGATATATTATATTTTTAAATGTTTTCAAATTTTCATGGGATTATGTTTTTCATAATTTAAGCATATTTTATACATTGGGTGTAATTAAACATTTAAAATGGAAATAAACTCATTTCAATTTATTGGTAGATTTTATTTCTAAAAAAAATGACTTCCGGTGTTAACAACAGTAATCAAATTTAAATTAATTAATGAAAACTCTTTGTATTGGATTTGTTAAAATGTATTATATATTTGGATTTATAAGGATCAATGTATGTAAATAGGTATCTTTTAATTTTTGACATTATTAATAGTAACTTAAATAATAATTATTAATTAACACAATTAAAATTTTAATTTTGTAAATAATGATAAAAATAATATTATAATATTATTTAACTACCATTACAGGTGTCATAATAATATATTATGAGTCATGGGATTTCAAAAAATTCCTTATTCGGATCATTGGAAATTTGGGAGCCAAATGGGTGTGATAATAACATGATATAATAATTAATTTTAAGTAAAGAGAAATATAACATAAATTTGATTTTTTATTAAAAATGTTTTAATATAGAGTTATATAACTTATATATTTTACTATAAATATAATCTATAAAGGTAAATTTATTTCCTACATCATGTTACTTTATTTTAATTTTTACACATTATAAAAATTTATTTATCATGTCACAATGATGATGTAGTGATTACATAATTAAAGAATAATTCAAATAAATGATATTATTAATATTAAAATAAATGTTATTCATAAATATTTATTCCATAAAAGAAATTTATTTATTATTATGACATTTTATATTTTTTTTAATATTGTTTTTTCTTAATCAATGAGGATTTTATAGTTTATAATGAAAATCAACAAATAAATATTGTTAAAATTGACATAAATGATTACTTAGAACAAATACTATTTTATTAAATTTTATAATGGCCCTAAAAAATAAAAAATTCGTCCAAATGACTAATAAAATGTTTATAATTGTATTAGTTATGCACTAGATCTTATATTGTCATTTTCATTAAATCATATTAACCCTATAATGAAAATATACACGAAGAGATTGTAAGAGTTAATTTATTTATCTAAGGTTTTATGGCTTAAGGTAATGTTAAAATTGTGACCTAAACATGTTTAAATAATATTGGATGAGATTCTTTAAAACCATAATAATATTATTTTTTAAATAAAACAAATATTATTTTTTATAATTCGATAATAAATTTATATTAAAATAAAATTTCAAGTCATTCCTATAGTGCCACACTTCCCTCTTATAAAAGGCCACCACCACTACCTAATTACTCAGACCACTCAAGATCCTTGGATCCCCAAATTTCATCTAATATTATCTCCTAACATCGCACAATTTCAACAAGAAGATTTACCTTTGGAATAGGACAACTCAATGATGCACTTTGGATCAAATCAAAAGGAGTTTCCTGATTTAGAGGTAATGTGTTCTCTAAATATTAATTCAATTTCTTCCATATCATACCACATAATCTCATTTTTTTTCTTTATTTCAAAACAAATAAATAATAATAAAATATTTGATTTTTTTAGTTATATGGGTTTGATGTACACAGATACACACCTCCATCTAATGGATACAGAACACACTGTCTTTGTGATCAGTGAAGTACTGCCTCACGAAACACTGATTGTTCATTTTTCTCCTACCACATATCATGGTGTCCATTATTATGGATCCATATTATTATTTTAAATATAATATATTTATATTGTCACTATCATTTTATAATTTTTATATACAACATACCATTATTCGTTCCATGATGCGTAAATATAGAAATTTTATTTGGGATGTGTGGACTACCACTCCCACAAAGTGATATGACACATTCATGATATACATGGAATGTATAAATGAAGTAGTTAACGAAATTATGTAACATATATAATAGATATATTATTCTGAAATTATAATATAACTATGTATCAATTATTTTTCATGCTTTTAATATGATAAAGAAATGACTGTAGTTTTCGTGTGTACGTATGACCTACCGTCTACATGAATGGTTCATTTCAGTTAGTATCATTAAAGGTAATGGAATATTATAATCAGAAATATAATTTATATATATGATATTTAAATCGTGAATAATATTATATAGATGAAGGAATTTTTACCACATGGACAATTTACATCCAAACAAGTTCATTTTTGAATCATGTACTGAATATCGACAAAACGACTGATATGAACTTAAATAATTATATAGTTAATAAGAAATTATAATAATATATATATATATTATTTAAAATCATTCTCAATAATATAAAAATAATCTTATGTTTGTTATTCAAGAACATAGAGATTGTACGTGATGAGTCAGTGTAAAGGAAACTCAAATCATAACTCAGTCTCTATTCATTCATTTAAATATCTAATTCATTGGTTTTGTTTTTATAAGAATATGTGTAAATGACCTATTATTATTTTAAACTAAATATACACTTACTTTGGGATTCATTATATTTTTGAAACATGATTATGTCATTGATTTATCATTAATCTAATGATTGGATCTTTGTATGGACATCATCTCAATCCTCTTTCATTAAGGAATTTATTGATATTATGGACCATTATTATCCTATAATGTGTATGTAAAAACATTTTAACATGTCATATCATGAATTACTATATTATCATTATTTTTTATGCTTTTTTAATGATACTCGTTAATGATTCTTAATTTTTTGTTTCTCAGTTGGTAATTAAATTTTCAACTAAAAACCTCACTTTAATGTTTTGAAGTTTTATTCATATAAATCATTAAATTTTATGCCCATGTTTTCAAAATATTTTAAATAAATGAACTTATATGTATATAAATGCTTCATAATGTCATTTATTTAAAAATATTCAACTTGGTATGGTACACTTTGATTCAAAAGTCTCATTATCAAATGTTTTAAATGGTTATGTAAATGGATTAAATATTTTAGTATATTGAAATGATATCATATGATTATAATGTAGAAATGATTTTTGTCATTTATTCAGGGTTTATGTGTTATTATTATGTTATGGTTATTGGGAATTTCATATGTATAGGGTTTTTTCTATGATAAACATAGAGTGGGTGATCATATTATAGATCTCCAATTCAATTGGTAATTTTATTGAGGTAAATGTTATGGTTTCTCCTTAGGCGATTAGGGAATATACTTTTATGGATATTCAAAACATGATAATTAATATTACTCCCAATTTAACTATGAAAGATACAACATAGGTTTGACATGTATTCCACAAGTTACCTTTATGATTTATTATTTCAAAGATGTTTTTAAGAATATTATGATTACATGATGTGTGCTAAATAGTTTATTTTTATTGTTGAAAATAAATAATTTGTGAAAGTTTTTTAATGTGTTTTAAATATTCATAGAATAAAGGGTTTATTCCTTATTTTATATTCATTTATAATTGTTTTATTCTTTTTAAATGTATTTAAAATATCTTCCACATGCTATAAGAATTTGTATGATAATTGAAGATGTCAAGAGTTTTTTATCAATTAATAGTTATCATATTTTGTTAAAAAAGTTTCCTTTGGTGTAAAAAAATTTTTATTGAGTGTATCAGTCAAAATGTAATTTATATGAATTTTATGAAATAGTAATTCCCTAATTCTCTATAACATGGATCCAAAAAATCCTCATTGTGAATTATTTACTCAACTAATTATCATGTAATGTTTATAGCTAGGTTCTTATAAGATAAGTGATTCATGCTCTAGTTTTATGTTCAATTTTGTTTCATGAACGTCTAATGTTTGTGGTGGGGGATTCCTTTATCTTAAAATTTTATTTACAAGAAATTGTAATGTTATTTTTTATCACATTTTATAGTAATGGAATTAAACAAATAATTATTAAAATATTAATAAATTAATAGGTTTGGGTCCAATTGTTTTATACTATGTTAATAGTTCTTCTCATTATTTGATAGATTGTGTTATATATATATTATGTGTCTTGATCATGTTTGTGATGCTATGTTTTAACACGTTGATGAATAAATTAGATAAAAAAATTAATATTAAAATTATATGAGTATTAGTTGGATATATAACATATAAGGGAATGTTCAATAATCCGTTGTTCCTCATAATTTGATGATAAAAAAATGATTCAGAATTTGGGTTTAATTTAAAATTACAGTCCTTCTATTGACAAAATTGATAAAAAAACATGAATCATGTTAATTCATTTTAGTGAAAATATATAATTGAAAGATACTTAATTATTTTACATTGGAGTATTTTTATTGTTAATTCCATATGCTAACCATATTTCTAACCTATTCAAAATAAAAATATTATTCCAATTTTGAATAAGATATAGTAGTTTGATTATGAAAATTCATCAGGTTTGATATAGTTCCCGAATTATAATGGTCATATGAAATTTTTTACAGGTCATTAGAGCCAATTTTATTATGAAAATAAAATTGTTTTATTTAGGGGATAATAGCTTGTTTGAAAGTTCATTCCTTATTCCATATATGTGCTCAAGATAGGATCATATTGAAGTTATATTATTTGTGTATAGATAAGATTGCGATAGTGGATCTGAGAATAGCATGGTGATCCATATGGTTGTTTTAATAATGGATTCATGTGACACAGAGATACATGGGGATAAGCTTGGTGGTTTAGGGGATGTCACATGGATGGTTAGAATGGGTCGAATGTTGAATATCCATATTAATGATAAATTCCTTGATTCTTGTTGTGATTAAATATTTTTAATGGTCAATGGATGGGTTTAATGTATACTACATTAAATTTTTCATTGGTAGAGGTGGATGGATGTACATGGGCGCATCTATATTGTCCTATAATAGGATTATTTCATAGAGTAAATTGTTTTTGTGAAATATTAATGGTATTCAATTAATATTTATCTAATTGGTTGTGTAATTTCTAGAATGGGAATGAAAAATATATATTAATTTTTATAAATTCTGGACACTATAAAATATGCATGGATGTAATGGACTTTGATTTGATGGTAATTAAATATTACAAAGTAATTTCAGTTAATATCTATTTATGTAATTTTATTTAATGGAATTTAAAATAGAAAATATGTTAATAAGCACATCACATTAATATGTTTCTATTATTATAGGACATATGTTCACTAGTTATGGAAGTTTGGTGTTCGAGGGATGATAAATAGGGTTGATCATAGGTATATGATATAATTATAGTGTGGTTTAGAGATAAATTATATCATGTAATTTTTATGATTTCAGATGGTACCCTACCCATATAAATCATTGCTATTGGAACAGAGTGGACTCATGGAAGAAGTTTTTTCAAACATCATGGAGGAGTATAGATGGATAACAACCACATATTTCCTTGCTCTATTCTATTCATAGTATTATTTACTACAGTGCATGGTGTTTAGTTCCCATATATATGTGTGAATTGTGGTTTAATGTATTGTGACAATTTCACACACATGAAGATCAAAATATAATATTCTATGGATTACTATTTGTATAATATGTATTGTTTGTGATGAAATGTAGTACATTACTCTATGTGTGGGAAATAATGTCATGTGGTATAATCCTGATGTATGATATGCATCATATGGGGTTTGGTTGATCACATAAACAACATGTTTACAATATATAGATATGATATATAATGATGTGATAATGGGATGCATGAGGTGTATGTTGAGAAACATTACCATGGTTTTTGCACACTGACATATTTTTGAGAAAGGTGGCTCAAGTGGTACGACATTGGGGCATCATGGAAAAATAATGGGGAAGTGTTGGTGGGGTATCCTTGAGTTTTCATTACAATAATATATGATATCTTCATGATATAAATGGTTATATATACCAACGTTGAATGGGATCATAGTATAAAAATTAATTTGAAAATTTAGTTTAATTTTTTTGGACAATTTTTTATCATACATTATTTATCTATTTCATTACAGTACCGTGGAAGAATTATACAAATTATTGAATTATGATCAACCCAACTTTATATGTAATATTTTTTTTCCATATTATCAATATGTTATTGGAGATGTGGTTGTATATTTTTTTCTAATGTTTTTTAGTAGTTTTGGTGGTTTTTGGTTGCTGTCATGTTTTCCATTTTAACACGTGCAATTTTATATTCTGGTTTTTTTGTATTTTATAACACACTATAAATTTACATCGGATTCATTTTTCTATTCGAGTCGGTTTTGGTTGGTGTATATTTCATATCTCTCAATTTTTTTGTTTCTCTTAGTAGGTATTACCCCAGATTGTTTGATTCTTTATAGCCTCAGTTCTAGTAATGAACTTGAGACAATGGGGAGGTGGGACTCAGTTGGTTACCATCTATCTTTAACCATTCCCATCCTATGATGGTTACTAATTAGGGGAGGGTGTAATCACATGTCATGACTTGAGAAGAAATTGTTTTAGGAGTAATTGCTCTAAAAAGAGTAGGATGACTATATTTCCACCATCATCATGGTTCATAGTGAGTTTCCCCTAACTAGGAATCAGTTATGACACTCATTGGGGATATTTTTTTTTGGATAATTCACATTTTAATTATCAACCATTATAATGAATGATAGAATAGAATCTCTGGAATCCTATGAAATGATAAAATTTAGTGGGATAAAAATTGAGCTTCTTATATTAATTATAATTTTTATTAGAAGTATAAATTCATATGTATCAATCAAGAAGATTTATTTGATATACGGTAATCATTATTAAGGATCATATGGTATAAAATTTTGGAAATACAACCCTCTAGTTTATTATATTATTTAGTTATTAGGTTATTTGATAAAAATGACTTAAAATTTTTTATACATAAGTTTAATTTTATTTATAGCCTTAAGGGTTATTACGTCCATTGATGGACAGGTAATAATATTATTTTAAGATAACATTATCTTTTGAAAAAAAATATGTGGAATAGAAAACATATTTTATTTTCCCCAAACCTCCATAACCAAAAGGAGGTAAGGGTTAGCAGATTGTCAGGCCCTTCTTTAATTCTATTTAAGGACAGATAATGACCCCTGAAACCCACCTTCAATAGGTCCTGGAGTGGCGACCAGCACCAATGGTATAAATTCGCACACTAAATGGAATGAATTAAAAAATTTATTTTAATATGATCGGGAGATAAGATAGTTAATCCCACAACACCAAGACTGAAAGTAAAAAGTAAAGCCAAGAACCATTCCCAATGCATGTTACAAAAGTAAAATCCACAATATATATGGAGACTACAAGGAAAAGTACCCAAAGAAAGAACAACATCAACTACAATGATTTGTTACAAGGTTTGAGCTAGTACGGCCTAGAACGATCCCTGAAGTCCTCCTGGAAACCTGAAAGGAATTTTATATACCTAGGGTGAGGATACAAGTATACTCAGTAGGGAAAAAAACCAAAGGCTCTCATGCACAAGTGGGGAGGCATACTAATACCCTCTGAGAAAAGTGATAACCAACACCCAAAAAGGAAACTAACCATCCAAGCCTCACCAAGGCACACTCCCCAAATAACTCAATTCAAGTAATGTATATTAATAGCACGTTGATGTATGGGTACCCCACGCCACTTTCCCACTTTCTATTGAAGACGTCCTACACATCAAATGAATCTCGCCATTCTCACCGTAGTCCCACTGCCACACCCTTCCCGCACACACCTGGGCCATATCCTCACGCAGCCCCACTGCCAAACCCTACTCGCACACACCTGGGAAACAACTGTCACACCTAACCATGCCTGGAATCACCTAGGCCAGAACAACCACCACCATGCCTGAAGACACATGGGCTAGAAGATCTACTGCCATGCCCGAAGACACATGTGCCTAATCTCGAAGACACTTGGGAAACCACCTTCCCGCACACACCTTGGCCAACCACCATACTACCCTGCCCGATGATTCATGGGCTAATAATGGACATCAGACCATCACAGCCTGCCCATAAAATCTTAGGCTATTCGGGAATGGGAGAAAAAAAGGAGCTAGTAACCAACCACTCATAGAAGTGTTGTTAAAAACACCCTCCCCCATGAAGTGGGGGTGTTCGACACTAAGTGCTCAAATTAGGTGGGGTGCGAACTGGAAAAACAAAACTAATATTATATGTCTAGGTTACAAGAAGTCACCCAAATCTAGGTTTTTATTCCGCAAGCCTAAAGAACACAATAGGTTCCATGTCCAAGTCACAACTCACACCAACCAAACCCATATGTCCCACCCTTGATTTCATGTTCAATAATAACATTTAAATATGTTTCTGCACCAACTCAGCCAACTAGAAAGCATAAGAACAAGCCAAGGAAAGAGTACAATCATACATCAACATAAACGTTGACTCCTAGTTCCCTTGTAAAGTCACAACCACAAAAAAAAGGATAAGTGAGTTCCCTCAAGGTACTGGAACCAAGGAAAACCCCAAGATACTACATCATGTTCCCAAAACCCAAGAGCCAACGGTGCCCCATCAACAGAGGATTCCACCCAAATTCGTGATATAAGCAAGGTAACCACACAGACTCAAATTCACAACCAGTGAAACCATAACAATAGGGGGTCCCATCCCCACCCACATCACCAAGAAATCGGTCCATGAAAGAAAACAACCAAACCACTACCACCAAAACAAATCAGGCCCATACCAGTATTTTCAGATTTAAAATATTTAACACACTCCATGATTCCAATTTCGCTATACATTAACCAGGGTTATCACGGAAAAGGATTTATCCTGGTGCTTTCAATTATTTAGCCTAATATACGTAATTAACCAATTTCCTTTAACCGATTAACCAATTTCCTTTTCATGACCAACACAAGAGATAAGGGTTTATTAGTCCACAGAGAAAGACCACTAACAGATTTGATTTTTAGTAGGCATAAGGCCATACAGATCAGATATCATTAATCATGAAAGAGGAGAATAACATTGCAACATCATCAGTCACACCCCTCTCCTTAATTCATTATGATCTGTTTATTATCTTCATTAATGTTTGGTTCATCCAATTCTAAAGAATCAGTAGCGTACCCACCCTGCAAGATACACCGAAAGGAGAGACGAAGGTAAAACCCTACCAGATTGATCGACGATCAAAACTTCTCTTCACGCGCAAGGAACATTGGATGCCCAAATTGCATGGGTGTGACCTCCAGAAATGACGAGAAGACGGATCGATCACAAGGTGATCGAGAAAAATGAACCCAGGGAGAACCCTTTAGTTTATAAGGGCTAGGGACAGTTGAGATACTAAGATAAGAATGCTAAACCGCGTAAGGAGCATGGCCATGGGTTGACCACGCGGCCCCACACATCATTAAAGTGTTCATGGCTTTTGGGTGGTTTAAATAGACGCACACCTGGTACCTCATCAAACTCTTATTTAAACGCCATTAATTGGCGTTAATGGGCTTCTTAATCGGGGTAAAATCAGGGTTGAAAACACAATTTGCTCCAAAGGAGGCGTTATTGGAAAACCTATGGGTGTTAGGCTCGGTCCACCGGTTAGCCGAGCTACCGGTAGGCCGAGTGACTGGTAGGCTGTGGCCACTAGTAGACCGAGCTACCGGTAGGTTGCGGCTACCAGTGGACCCACCTACCCATAGGTCAAGCTACTGGTAGACCGAGCTATGGGTAGGCCAAGCTACCGTTAGGCTACGACGACCGGTAGACTAAGCTACCGGTTGGCTGCAGCTACCTGTAGATCGAGCTACAGGTAGGCTACGGCTACTGGTATACTGAGCTACCGGTGGGTCGAGCTACCCGTAGACCGAGCTACAGGTAGGCTGCGGCTACCAGTAGACCGAGCTACCGGTAGGCGTGCTACCGGTAGGCGTGCTACCGGTAGGCTAAGCCTATCGTTATGCCTACAGTTAGGGGTCAAGATTCATAGAGGAGCCTCGATAACTTTCCCAGACTACCTGGAACACCCAACATCAGATTTCCACCAAGTAATTAACCTCCAAGAACCTGGGACATTACATCTGATACCTCTCAAACTATTCTCGCCCTCGAGAATGAAAACAACCCAGCAAGAGAGGGTTCGAACAACCACCTCGAAATATACCTCTTAGGAGTGAACCTCATTGATAACTAAAAATGCCTCTCTCTCAACAACCAAGCAACATACAATGTAAAACTGCCCAGTAATGTGGGTTGGGGAGTCTCTTCCCCCATGTAAACATATTACCTCCTTGGGCATCACTGACTCGCCCGCACAGGTTTAATCGCATCTACCTTAATGTGTCTTGATTAAGGGTTGCGTCCTCCCCTCCCCATAGCCAGGACATTTCAAACACATTCATAGGAAAGAAAACCACATATTTCATAGCCAATAAGGAAAAACACTACACCACAACAAGTATGATTATAATATTACAAAACTCAAAACAACTCTGGGTACTGGGCACACATCTGTGCTTCCCTCTCCATCGTACTCTCCTCAAGCCCACCATGTCTCCATAACACATGGACCAAGGAAATGGTTCCCCCATGAAGCACCTTCTCCTCATGATCCTCAATCATCACTAGTCTTTCCAAAAAGGTCATGCCATCCTCGATGTCTAGATCTCCCCATCCGAGGACGTGTGAATCGTCATGCAGATACTGACGGAGTTGAGACACATGGAAGACGTCATGTATCCTCAGTAGTGGTGGTGGTAATGCTAGATGATAATCCACTTTGCCGACCCACCGCAACACATCAAAGGATCCAATGAACATGGAAAAAGCTTACTCCCCTTGCTGAACCTCCATTGTCCATGCTGAGGGGACACCTTCAAGAACACGTGGTCTCCAACCTCAAACTCCAAGGGCCTTATCCTGCTATCAGCATAAGACTTCTGTCGGTCCTGGTCCACCTTCATCTTTCCTGTATAAGCTGAACCATCTTCGTCATGTCCTGTACCACATCTGGTCCATGGATTCCCGCCTCTTTGACTTCGGTCCAACACACAGGTGAGCGGCACAGACTCCCGTACAAGGCTTCAATCAAGGCCATACCAATGTTAGAGTGATAACTATTTTTGTAGGTGAACTCTATCAAAGGTAAGTGTCGCACCCACGATCCCCCTAAGTCCAAAACACATGCCTGCAACATATCCTCGATGGTCTAGATGTTGCCCTCTATTTTTTCATCTATCTAGGGATGGAATGCAGTTCTAAGACGTAGATGGGTGCCAAAAGCATGCTGCAATCCTCTCCAGATTCGTGAGGTAAACTGTGCATCCCTATCTGAGACTATGGACCTCGGAACTCCATGCAACAAAACCACCTCATCCATGTAACATCGTGCCAAAGAATCCACTGCACTCGACTCCTTAATCACCAAAAAGTGATATGATTTCAACAACTAGTCCACTACTACCCACATGGCATCGTATCCTCATTGAACTATAACACCCCGAGATTTTATGAAAAATATTTTTTTAATTTCATTGATTTCATCTATTATAAACTACATCATGTTTAGATTGTACTATATGCAACACCGTATTAGTTCGCAGTATACACAACACAATTCATGGCTCGTGATACACATAATTCCATGTTCGTTTTGTGGAAATTATTCTACGAAACATTATGTATAGATTTTGTTTAATGTATAAATGAAATAAGTTTTGATTATGTTATATGCAACATCAAACAGTGCTTTCACTACACACATCCCTAACGTGGCTTGAATTACAATCAATCAAGGCCTTCCTCGATAGTGTGTGTAGTACGCAATACCGAGCTTCACTAAATGATATATTTTTATAATATTATTATGAACTATCCGTTATAAATTGTTATACCAAATTTTTAAAATTTTATAAATTTTATTTTTCAAAATGGTCTTTATTTTTGGATTCGGAATATCAAAATTAGCCTATGGAAATTTTTTAGTATTTTTTGTAAAAATTACAATTTTTGATAAATAGTGAAAATACTGGGTTACTATTTAAAAACTGAATTTTTATTTAAATATGTATTTATTTTATTTAAATTTATTTTATGTCAAATATGATACATAATACTTATATATGTTCAATGTAATTCATTGGAGTCACTTTATAATAATTTTCTATATATAAAAATTTTATTGAACTTTTCACCGCCATTTACCTACCTCCAAGGAGATTTTTTCAAACATAAATATAACATAATTTTACCTATTATGTGAGTGAAATTTAAAAAATCCAAGAGACACGATAAACATCAAGTACTAAAATTTGGTTCAATGAGATGAAAATATATTTTGGTGAAAAGTATCTTTTTACTTTTATTTACCACGGTTAAAAGTAAATAGGGTAAATAAGGGTAAAAATGATATTATTATCACTCTAAAACATTTCCAAATTCTATTGGATAAGTGTAATTAGACCAAAAAAATCCCTATAAATAAAATATGACCATTTAGGTCCACTTGGATTAGATTAAGAGATTTATTAATAATTTATTTAAAGAAGGGTTAAAATAGTTAAAATCAATGTTTAATAACTAAATTATTTTTAATATACGGTTATACATAAGATAAATTCGACTATAAATATTAATTAGAAAGATAAAAATATTTCCTACATAATTTTATTTTATTTATAATTTTTATACATTAAAAAATTTAAATTATTTATGAAACAATGATGATGCAGTAATTATCTTATTAATGAAATATTAACATAATTGATGTTATAAATACCAAAATAAATGTAATTTTAGACTTTTTATAAATGAAACTAATTTTATAAATTATTATTACGTGTTGGTATTGTTATAATTAACTTTTTCTGATCTAATCATGTTGTTATTAGTTTCAAAAAAATCATGTACCAAATAGTGTCAAAATTGACATAAAATAGTTTTAAAAACAAATATTATATTATTAATTGTTATTTTATATCTAAAAATATATGGTTAGGAAAAATGACATAGATAAGAATATATATATTAATAATTAACCACTTGTGGTTCGTTTTCTTGATATAGTAAGTTTATTAACCATATAGTGTAAGAAAACAAAAATACACGGTAAAAGTTAAATTATTTAACTCAGAGTTAAATCTGAAAGATAAGGTTAAAATAATAACCTAAACATGTCTAAAACCTATTGGATGAAATTATTTTGACCCATAACCACTTTATATTATAAATAAATCAATTTGGATCTATTATAAAACTAATATGAATTTATTATTAAATAATATTTTATGTTTTCCTAAGGTGCCCCTCTCCTCCCTTATAAAAGAGCACCCCTTCTCCATGTTAACCATTCATGAATGATTGTAATGTATATATAATGAATAATAATTATATATATGAAATAATAATGTTACTATATTTATTTATATATATATATATGTATGTCATCTACTTAATTCCATTCAATTTAATAAGGAAACGAAAACAACGTTCATGCGTACGTACGGCCTACCGTCTCCCTGAACGGTGTATTTCATTCGATTTATTGATATATCATATATATATATATATATATATGTATATGCTTAATATATATTATATATAAATCATTTTTTACATTCTGGAATTAATAAAATCAGGATATAAATAATAATATCAAGAACAACAATTCCAAACACGTACAATAAATGAAACGATTTTAGCCAAATCTATGATTTTACATCAAATTTACAAATGAAATGGTAATATAAAGTCATAAGTAAACAATATATGATATTATAACAATTAATATGATTCTTTAATAATTCAATAACATTATTTAAATCATTATATGGGAGTTTCGGTTACAAATGAGGCAAATCGGACATAAGGTGAGGGATAACATTTCAAATCTCATTTTTATTCGAGATTTCTTGTACATAAGTATTTATTGGGGTTATATTTTTCATACATGTACATAAAAATGTTTTTCATAAAGTGTTTAATATTCTTCCATGTATTTTTAAATTCATTTTTACCCCTCTTTGACTTTTACATTGTGTTATGGAAGGATTCTTTCTTTTTTTTCCATAAGAGAAACTTTTTGACTTTTCTGACAAAAGTATGATGAGAATGTTTTTTTAACTTATATGGAATGAACAGATTTTTATAGATTCATAATTCCTTATTTTCATGAAGCTTAATCTAACATGTTTAATGCTTATTTAAAAAAATCCATTTCTTTTTAAATTGCATGGAATTTTGTGAAACGAAAATGATTTTGAAGAATAAAGGATATTTTTGTCAAGAATTCATTTCAAGTGTTTTATAAAAACCATTTTCCATATAAGATGGAATTAATTCATATGTGTATGTTTCAAGTATAATGTCTATCTGATTTACATGGTTTCACTTTTGTTAGGATGAAATTATATCCATTTATTTTTATGGATTATTTTATGATGGGAGTATGTTTATGAAACCCATTTTATACTTTGGGTAATGATAAATGAATTTTGTTCATATTGTGGCACAAGTAAGAATGATTTAATAATGATATGGGTGGGACCTATATTTCCCTCCAATGCACTGGGTAAATATTTATATCTCATGAGATAGACATGGCTGGAACGATAAGTTATTTAGGATCAGTGTTACATGACTGAAATGAGTAGTGAACTCGATTCTGAAAGGGACTTTGTCCACTAAGATGGTCATGGCAGCAATGACTTGGCTACTATGTAAATCATAACATGTGCTTAATGTTTTCCACAATTATATGCTTTATTCCCATGCTATTTTATCATTATTGATGATCCATTTTGAAATATTCCTTACATACTTCCAATATTTATGTCTTTGCTCAAGATTTAAATGTTGAGATTTTATGTTCATGTTTTTGCATTCAAATTTTTATGGATTGTTTTTTGTTCTCTATGTTTACCCTTATTGGGAATTTGAGCTCACCCTTTTTATGTTTTCTTTTCCCTAGTATTTAAAGAAACGTTTTAGGTAAGAAAATAAATGGGGATGATATTTATGGGAGATTTTAAAGATCTTTCACCAAGATTAGAAGATTATATTCTGAGTTTCCAAAGACACTAAACTATTACGGTCCTTTAGTGTCTGTTTTTGTTAAGCATTATTTATTCCGAGAAATTAATGTAATGTCCAAGTACGTCAAGCTTTGGGTATCAACAATTGGTATTAGAGGAAAGGTTTAGTTAAACTTTGGAAACTAGGATGCGAAAAATTTAATGAGAACCCTAGAGATATTTATATGTTATTTCTAGGGATGTCTTTAAGGTTAAGTATACGTATAGGTTCTAGTCCTAGAATTACGAAAACGATATTAGGATTAAACCTAAGATGTTAGATATCGAATATAATCCCACTTTGTCATGTTGTTTTCCCTAGAATTAGTTTTGAATCTCACACTGTTCTTTTTGGGTTTTTTGAGATGGATGGAACCCGAAGGAACCGTGTTGATCAATATAATGGACAATGCGATGATTGTACTCATGAATAGACCAATGTTATGGGAGATGGATTGAAAAATCATATTTCTATACGTATAGAAGTTATGAATCATACTGGACTCTTAAAGGAGCAGAGAAGGGAACAATATTCTATTGAGTCCTTCATGAGGAAACATCCACCTTCTTTCAGTGGGTCTTCTGATCAACTTGTTGCTGAAAAATGAATTAGTACCATTGAAAATATATTTTACATAATTCGTTGTTCGGAACATGAAAAAGTTATTCTGGCTATTTACTGTTTAGAAGGTGAAGCATATCAACGGTGGACTCTAATTAAGAATACGAGGCCTCGAGATGAAATTGAATCCATAGAAGGGGATGAGTTTAAGAACTTATTTTTCAATAATTACTTCCCTCGTATTCTTAGAACAATTATGGAAAAGGATTTTTTTGAGCTTAAGAAAAAGTATGATGAATCTGCTGGTATATACAAATCGAATTTTACAAGGCATGCAAGGTATGCATCTGGAATTATCATTCGACCTGAAAGTAAAGTTGGTCGATTTTTCAGTAGCTTAAAACCAATTCTTCGAAGGGAATTATCTATAAGAGACTTTAGTAGCTATGAAAAAATTGTGTGTTGTGCTATCAAGGTAGAAATGGATGTTGGTGTTACTTATACATCTCATGGTTTGGAAATGAAACTAAATATGGAGTTTAAGGAGATATCTCAGAAGAATGGTGAAAAGAAGATTAATGTATCTTTATGCTCAAAGTGTGGAAAGAAGCATGGTGAGATTGTCTTAATGGGACTAGAAAATGATTTAAGTGTGGAAAATAAGGTCATCAAGTAGCTGAGTGTCGAAGTAATGGAAAAAGGGTTTCTAATGATGTGAAAAAAGAAAATACTACAAAGAACGCACCACCAACACTTCAATGCTTCAAGTGCAATGAAATGGGTCATTATGCTAATCAATGCTATAATCCAAGGGTTAATAATGATCGACATGAGAAACCATGTAAGGAAAAGGACAAAGGGAAGTCACAAGCAATCACTATTGGCGATGTTGAATATGACAATGATGTGGTGGAATGATTAAGTGTTTATGTAATGGGATTCCAAAATAATGTTGTATATAGTATCGTGGAATGTTGGAATAATTATGTATTTTCTATTGGGGTTTTCAATAATTTTATGGTACCTGTAACCAAGGAACGTGATTGAGATATTTTTGGAATGAAGATGATATGTTCATAATGAAGGGATTAGGATAAAATGAATTGTTTGATAGTGTTCATGAGCTCATGACTGATATATGGAAAAAGTTATATCATGGTTTGAGTATATATAAATTTTTGGATTTTTGTATGTGGAAAGAGTTAACTTTTGACAACATTCATGCTTTCATGAAGATTCAATGGGTATTCATTTTTCAAAAGAATACCTAATTAAGGTATTCACATGTTTGGAATGTGACCAACAAGATATATCTTATATGGGGAATAAATGATGGTATTCACATGCTCGGTAGATGACATTTCTAGTAATCTTTTTCTTTATACAATAAGATTGAACAGAAGTATTTTGGATATGCCTAAAGACTGGAATGGATAATGTTGGACATAAGTTAGTATTGATTAGGGCTATAAATTTTTCGATATTATATATGGAATGTTATAATAATGTAGTTTTTGAAAAAGGGCAACCTGCAGGATGTGCGATAACCCGTCGCGTCGGACAAGGATGCAGGAATCGAATCCACACCCAAAGTGCGACATGCCTTTAACGCCTACCAATATCCTACAAGAATTTTTTGGTTGTTAGAAACTAGTTTTATATTATTAAGCGCTATGATAGTTGATGTATAAGTTTATTTAAAAACTATATACGATTAATCTCCACATAGATGGACTTCTGTATATTTAATAAATTTTGCTAAACTTTTTGCGAGAGAAATTGATGGAATGAAATATCATTCTATCACATAATCTGCTAAAACTTCACAGAAGGAAAATTCAACTTCATTTCATTAAGAGATGAAGTTGAAATTGTTCGAGGCATGAGAAATAGTGAGATTGTACCAAAGTCAAGTAATTATTTCTTTTAATTCAACAATTCTTCATCTTTCGGGAAATGATCTTGAAAACAAAAAATGTTGTCATAGTGCTCTCATATCTGATGAATCAGATGATACCTTAGATCATCACAAATTTATGGCTTTGTGATTGTTGGATTTTTCATGACCATGTCCTCTACCACTCTTCATCAGAAGTTGATGGTTATAATTATCTTCCATATCCATATCTTGGCCTATTTTCTACTACGTGGAAACCTAATGATTAGTTAATTTGGGTTACCGTTACATTTCATACACTAGTTTTTAAAGTCATATTTAGGTATTCCTTTTTACGATGTAGTTTCTATTAAAGAAACTTTCAAGTAGTAAACCATTTATAACCCCGACGAATTTCGAGGGTGAAATTCATTTTAAGGGGGGTAGAATGTAACACCCTGAGATTTTATGAAAAATATTCTTCTAATTTCATTTATGTCTTCTATTATACACTACACAAAATTTAGCTCGTACTATATGAAATATCATATTAGCATTATAAGGCCCCATCCATAAACCTTACTTAATCTTGAGTTATAACAAGATTACACATTGATGATCTTTTCAGGTTTAGAGTTTTAGAGAATTAGATCATGAAACTTGCATTACATTCTATATTTAAACAAAGTGGTTACATAAAAGACAGTATTCATTCTTCCCATCAATGGAAACATATTTAAAATATAACACGGATTCTTTCTTGACAAATCCTTGACACTATCATCACATCGTGTACCTTTCCCTTGACCTGTGAAAAACATTTCCAAAACTTGGGATGAGCATAAAAAGCTCAGTAAGGGATATAAAAATATGGAAAGTAAACATGAGTACATGTATACATAAGAATGAAATCATACTTTACCCATAAAACATAGGCATATCAAATCATGAATAAATCATAGAAAACATAAGACATAAAGGTAACTTGAGGCATTCATAACATTCTTAGGGAGTAACCCTCTTGGTTACATTTGGAATACCCATCATCGTATATTCCCTAAATCTCTTCGGATAAACATTAACTTTTCACTCCTTCACGTTACCCAATGCATTGGAGAGCTATATCGGGCTCACCCGCCCTTAGTTTATCACGGAACGACCCGTTTTCATAATAATGACCAAGAACCATAACATAAATATATCACATGAAACATGCATAAAGGAAATATAACATTTCCACATTTTAGTCACAATATAACATTTTAGGATATTGAAATAATGAATCCATAAAAAAACCATTTTCAAAACCATTTAAATCATTTAATAAAGAGACTTTTGAATCAAAGTGTCCCATACCACCTTGATGATTTTAAAATATTAAACCATTAATATCCATATAAATAAACCCTTAAAACCATTTTGAAAACATGGATATTAATAAGAACAAATCATTAAAACATTTAAAACGATATTTTGGTTAAAGGGTTTTTACCAAAATTAGAGACACTTGAATACAACAATTGAGGAATAAAATTTAATCAGAACTTTATAATATCATTAGAATAAATTGATTCATGATATAATATTCCAAAGGACAGTATATACACCATATAAGAGTGAATTGGTGCATAACAACAATGAAGTCTCAATAGGGATGTAAAATGTGATGAAATCCCTTATAAAGAAGGTATCCTTAAGTTAAGGATAATTCAATCTCAAAATTATGTGTGACAAATATAAATACACCCAATATAATTGGACATTAAGTGTAAAACAATAAAAGGTCATTCAAAAATATTCAAAGGATGACATATTCAATAACTACAAGTTGAACCCAAAGAAATCGAAATTGGGTTAAAATGTTCCCTTGGTAAAATTCGACAGCCTAAACGGCGTCACATCAAAAATTTAGAAAATGAGTTGATGAGAGATGAAAGGGAATCTCATCACTTGGACATAAAATTTACATCAATCAGGATATAGAAGAACATATCCCAACATAATATTATGTGAATTAAAAGACATAACAAACGAAGTCTTTTAAAATGAGGAGGGTAAAAGGTTCCCTTACCGACATGGGCATCTTTCAAAACATACACGTAGTGAAAGAAGGACAATACAACATTGATGTAAATAATCATAAAAGAAAATTTATAACACAATGAGTAAAATAATGGGCAGTACATACACCACTCAAAGGAAATTTTGGCAAATGTAGCATAAATCTCACGGGAATAAAAGTGAGATGAAAAATCCCTTACGAAAAATTAGGCAGCCTAACGGCGCCACTCAAAACATCCAAAATGGATTAATGAGAGGAAATAGGGTCCAAAATCATATGAACATAATATGTACAGTAGGAGTAATATAAAAGAACATCCCAATCATATGAAATATGAGCTTTAAAATGAATGACATGAAAGAGTGTACTTAAAAAGAAAGAGAGGTGTAGGATCCCTTACCTCGAGTCCGACATGACTCGATCATTCTTTATCGTCCTGAATAATAAACTTGAGTTAATTTATACTTCCTTAAGAACCTTTTTCAAGTTCATTATTCCTTTTATATCACTTATTACCATGTCATAAACATTATGTAATCATTTAAGTTAATAATATTCGTTTTGACGATATTTGGTTCTTAAGTTGAAAGTGGACTTTTTACAATTACATGTTGTTCGTGTGTCCAAATGTTTATTATATCCAGAATTGTATTAATGATGTAGATATCATATATGTCATATATATCCAGTACATGCATGCATTTATAACATTACATAGTCATTTAGAGGTTAGAAATGAAATGCATCGTTCATGGAGACGGTAAGCCGTACGTATGCATGAACGCTACTTTCATTTCTATTTAGTATTTTATAGAATGGAATCATAATGATATAAAGGTATATTATAATTACAGTATAATATCATATATAATATCATAGTTCCATCCTTTATACGTCCCACATATGGTATTTAACAAATCAAATCACTTTGAGGGGGCGGTAGTCCGCACTTCCTTAAATGAAGATATCACGTTTACCCATAATGGAAACCATAAAGGTATGCCCAAAATGAAAAAAACAGAAGCTTAAGGAAAAAATAAACATATTATATATCATATATAAAAATAGTGACATCAGAATGGCCACCTTTGAAGGTGTTAAATGAGTATTGAACAATCATCGTTTCGGGAGGCAGAATTTCGCCATCCACAGAAACCGTATGTTCTTTAACCATTTGATGTAGTTGTGTGAGAGTGTAGCTAGAATAAATCTTATAACAACATCCTAGTATATTAAAGATACTGGTGTTGTTACAAAATAAGTTAATAAAAAGAGTTTAGGGGGTTGGAGAAGAAAAATAAAACAAATGAACATGAGAGAATTAATCACCTTTAAAAGTGTAACTCCTGTTGATTTGAGCCTAAAGGCTTCCTTTGAAAGGATTCTGCCCAATGGGAATCCTCTAGGATGAGGATAGATATGTGGAGAGAGTAAATGGGCAGGGTTTGGCCGAGCCAATGGTTTGAGGAGTGTGTGTAATGAGGTAGAGGTGGGGGCCTTTTATAAGACGAGAGGAAGGGCACTTTTGGAAAGTAAGAAATATTACTTTATTTGAAAATGTGTTTCGGCATTAAAAGGTCCCACATTGATATAATTCGTGACTAAGGTGATAAGGGTTCGCAATCCACCCATACAATAATTTTTGGACATATGTAGGTCATAGAGTTTACATTATCTTCTCATTTTATATAAATCATCATATAATGATGTCATCGTTGCATCATTATGATGTCATAAATAATTTAATTTATTTAATGTATAAAAATTATAAAAAAATTACTATGATGTAGGAAATATTTGTATCTTTCCAATTACTATTTATAATAAAAAATCTGACTTGTATAACCCCACTTAAAAATTGTTTTAGTAAAACATATCATGCTTGTGTCATTTTTTACTTTTACATTAAATAAAAAGTTATTTATGTCATTTCCCAACCAAAGTGGCTCCATGGGGTCCCCAAGTTGACCCATGGCTTGTCTTGGTCGGAAATTACACATCCAATGAGGTTAGGACATGTGTCAAGTTCATTTAATATTATTAAAACATTATTTTTACCTTAAACTACACTAATTACCTCTAATCGCGATTAAAAACATAATAAGATACTATTCACCAAAAAATTATTTTTATCCCATTGAACCACATTTTACATCTTAATGAAAACCATGTATGTCGGATTTTTGAAATTCAAAACACAAAGATGGAAAAATTTTATTTAAACGGAGAAATCAGTTTTTATAAGTACCACTTAGTGGTGTCACTATTCATCAAATATTGATGTTTTTCAGAAAAATCCCAAAAATTCACTCTAAGCTATATTTGATATTCTGAATTCAAAAATGAAGTCTATTTTAAAAAATTCAAAGCATATAAGTCCCATTAATTAATTTAATAATTAATTCCCTCTGTCAGAGCAAATAGCGTGTTTTTATGAAATAATAAGTATCAAAAGATTGACACTGGTTTAAGTCTGATTTCAAAGTGAAATTAATTCCAACGACCACTATTGGATTTAATGGTAAAAATATATTCTAATTTTACTTTAAAACCAATTCAAAAGATAATCTAATAATATAAATAAATTAGATTAAAAAGATGTTTTGAATTAAAATACAACATTTTACACTATTCATTAAAAAATGAACTTTATCGGAAAGATACCAAAAATATACACAAAGTAAATTTTGATTTCCCGATTCATAATAAGAGTTTTATTTGGTCCAAAATAATGTTTAAGAGTGAACAAAACTATATTCAATGATGGTTCAACATCAAAAGGTGATAAGTGAACCTTTAGTGAAAACTAGGGCATATACGCCTAAAATTTAATTCTTTCCATATTTTAAGCCTCTATCATTTATTGGATAAATGTAAAAACATTTAAAAACATATATCATCATATTTTTGTTATTTCTATCCATTCCCGCCATTACAACGACTACATGTTAACTACCATATAAAATAATATTATTTTATTATTAGAGTGCAACGTAAGATTTCAATGAAACTCTTTTTTTTGTATCGGGTACGCTATCGAACATAGCAACCCTTTAAAGTAATATTAATACTTTTTTCACAAATATGGATAAATATGAAAATGTCATATTCTTTATTTACCTGGGTTGTTACATCCTTCCCCCCTTTTGGGAATTGCATCCTCGCAATTTTTAAAATTGAGCTTGGAAACATCCTTGAAAGTCTTACATCAGAACAAGAGTTGGTAAAACAATCACTTTAAAATAAAGAATGATAAGAACAGAGGTCACCCGAGTTAACCCATACTAGGATTCCAAGTATGAAAATTTGGACATGGAGGAGAAAACATAGTGTCATGTTCTGATGGAGAGTGATAGAAAACATGTTTAGGAGAAAGTTAAGCATGAGAAAATCACAAACTTGTGATGGGTTAAATGGTATTCGATTCCCCAGTAGGAAAAGTTAATAGACAACATTTTTGTTTTAAGTTACTTTTTATTGAGGAATTTATTCATAAGGAAGCATAATCACTTATCATGTTGACTATCAACTTTTTCTAGATTCCTTAATCAAACTCATATTTTTTTCCAAAAGACGAGTATTTAGGGAGACTTGTTCGCATTAAGAGTACTATAATCAACTTCTAGAGAATCACCTAATCCACAAAAGATAACTATATACATCTCATGTGTTTAGGCTTTAACCAAAACCAAAACTAGAAAGGTTAGTACAAGTTCAGATAATCCAAAAAAGGATAACCCATTAAAAAGAAAATCTATGCTTAATCTCCAAAATTTGTCCAACAAAACCCAAAGATCAACGAGGACCATCCGATAAAGAAATTGTCCATAAAATTATTCAAAGTAAACCAATATAAGATTGAAACCCAAATATTTGATGTATTTAGCCATATAGTCTTCCAAGTTAAATCGTGACATTTATCTCCAAACAACATCAGTTGCTCCTAAAGTCTCGTATTGAAAATTAATTAACCTAATCACATATCCTCCATGATAGGTTAATCATTTTCATAAATAACCCAAAATCAACTTACTATTAATTCATAGAATCATATAACTAGAATGAACCAGTCAAACTAACCAGGGACTTCACGTGGTCCATTGGTAGGCGATAAATACCAGTCGCACTTTGGTTGTGGGTTCGATTCCCGCAGCTTTGTCCGACGCGACTGGATGTCACACGGTCTGCATGTTGTCCTTTTTCCAAAACTATATAATTCTTAAACCATTCCCCAAAATGAGATAAAATATTCATATTTTAACCTCAAGTTTATCTCATGCCTTTCATTTTCCAGCATATCATATAATAACCCATAATTACCTCAAAAGTAAGGATCATATAAACTCTAATGGTTACCTCTATAATTATTACCCGAACTTCCACATTGATTGGTCATCTCATACATGATGCATTACAGAACATACCAAGGTTCAAGTGGTTGATGATGAATCCTTGATATTTGGTTTATAACAACCATGAGTTTCCTCATTGAATCCTCCATTTAATCTAGTATCTTAATCAGAGAACCACCACAGTTTCCTTCAATCTTCTTGTCTCTTTGGTGCCTGCTAGATCCATCCATTCACTAAAACAGAAACTTCAGTGTGATTATATCAAAAAAACCATCATGTACTAATGAGGAAGATAAACACTAATATATACTTACTCATTCACTTTATCTAAAACTAGGACTCTTTCTGAAATCCTAACCATTGTGGTAATGTCACTTGTGCTTAGAGAATACCCTAACCTCTAAAGGTATCTAAACAGAACTTTGATACCAACTATAAGGCCCCAGCCTTAAACCTTACTTAATCTTGAGTTATTACAAGATTACACATTGAGGATCTTTTCAGGTTTAGAGTTTTAGAGAATTAGATCATGAAACTTGCATTACATTCCACATTTAAACAAAGTGGTTACATAAAAGACAGTATTCATTCTTCCCATCAATGGAAACATATTTAAAATATAACATGGATTCTTTCTTGACACATCCTTGACACTATCATCACATCATGTACCTTTCCCTTGACCTGTGAAAAACAATTCAAAAACTTGGGATGAGCATAAAAATCTCAGTAAGGGATATAAAAATATGGAAAGGAAACATGAGTACATGTATACATAAGAATGAAATCATACTTTACTCATAAAACATAGGCATATCAAATCATGAATAAATCATAGAAAACATAAGACATAAAGGTAAATTGAGGCATTCATAACATTCATAGGGAGTAACCCTCTTGGTTACGTCTGGAATACCCATCATAGTATATTCCTTAAATCTATTCGGAGAAACCTTAACATTTCACTCCTTCGCGTTACCCAATGCATTCGAGAGCTATATCGGGCTCACCCGCTCTTAGTTTATCACGGAACCACCTGTTTTCATAATAATGACCAAGAACCATGACATAAATATATCACATAAAACATGCAAAAAGGAAATATAACATTTCCACATTTCAATCACAATATAACATTTTAGGATATTGAAATAATGAATCCATAAAAAACCATTTTCAAAACCATTTAAAACATTTAATAAAGAGATTTTTGAATCAAAGTGTCCCATACCACCTTGAAGATTTTAAAATTTTAAACCATTAATATCCATATAAATAAATCCTTAAACCCATTTTGAAAACATGGATATTAATAAGAGAAAATCATTAAAACATTTAAAATGATATTTTGGTTAAAGTGTTTTTATCAAAATTAGAGACACTTGAATACAAAAATTGAGGAATAACATTTAATCAGAACTTTATAATATCATGAGAATAAATTGATTCATGATATAATATTCCAAAGGACAGTATATACACCATATAAGAGTGAATTTTTGCATAACAACAATGAAGTCTCAATAGGGATGTAAAATGTGATGAAATCCCTTATAAAGAAGGTATCCTTAAGTTAAGGATAATTCAATCTCAAAATTATGTGTGAAAAATATAAATACACCCAATATAATTGGATATTAAGTGTAAAACAATAAAAGGTCATTCACACATATTCAAAGGATGACATATTCAATAACTGCAAGTTGAACCCAAAGAAATCGAAATTGGGATAAAATGTTCCCTTGGTAAAATTCGACAGCCTAAACGGCGTCACTTCAAAAATTCAGAAAATGAGTTGATGAGAGATAAAAGGGAATATCATCACTTGGACATAAAATTTACATCAATAAGGATATAGAAGAACATATCCCAATATAATATTATGTGAATTAAAAGACATAACAAACGAAGTCTTTTAAAATGAGGAGGGTGAAAGGTTCCCTTACCGACATGGGTATCTTTCAAAACATACACCTCGTGAAAGAAGGACAATAAAACATTGATGTAAATACTCATAAAAGAAATTATATTACAAAATGAGTAAAATAATGGGCAGTACATACACCACTCAAAGGAAATTGTGGCAAAAGTAGCATAAATCTGACGGTAATAAAAGTGAGATGAAAAATCCCTTACGAAAAATTAGGCAGCCTAACGGCGCCACTCAAAACATCCAAAAAGGATTAATGAGAGGAAATAGGGTCTCTCATCATATGAAAATAATATGTACAGTAGGATTAATATAAAAGAACATCCCAATCATAATAAATATGAGATTTAAAAGGAATGACATGAAAGAGAGTACTTAAAAAGAAAGAGAGGTGTAGGATCCCTTACCTCGAGTCTGACTTGACTCGATCGTTCTTTAACGTCCTGAATAATATAATTGAGTTAATTTCTACATCCTTAAAAAACTTTTTCAAGTTCATTATTCCTTTTATATCACTTATTACCATGTCATAAACATTATGTAATCATTTAAGATAATAATATTCGTTTTGCCGATATTTGGTTCTTAAGTCGAAAGTGGACTTCTTACAATTACATGTTGTTCGTGTGGCCAAATGTTTATTAAATCCAGAATTGTATTCATGATGTAGATATCATATATCTCATATATATATCCATTACATTCATGCATTTATAACATTACATAATCATTTAGAGGTAAGAAATGAAATGCACTGTTCATGGAGACGGTAAGCCGTACGTACACATAAACGCTACTTTCATTTCTATTTCGTATTTTATAGAATGGAATCATAATTATATAAAGGTATATTATAATTCCACTATAATATCATATATAATATCATAGTTTCATCCTTTATATTTCAAACATATGGTATTTAACGAATCAAATCACTTTGAGGGGGCGGTAGTCCGCACTTCCTTAAATGAAGATATCGCGTTTACCCATAATGGAAACCATAAAGGTATGCCCAAAATGAAAAAAAAATAAGATTAAGGAAAACATAAACATATTATATATCATATATGAAAATATTGACATCATAATTGCCACCTTTGAAGGTGTTAAATGAGTATTGAACAATCATCGTTTCGGGAGGCAGAATTTTGCCATCCACGGAAACCGTATGTTCTTTAACCATTTGATGTAGTTGTGTGAGTGTGTAGCTCAAATAAATCTTATAACAACATCCTAGTATATTGAAGATACTGGTGTTGTTACAAAATAAGTAAATAAAAAGATTTTAGGGGGTTGGAGAAGCAAAATAAAACAAATGAACATTAGAGAATGAATTACCTTTAAAAGTGTAACTCCTTTTGATTTGAGCCTAAAGGCTTCCTTTGAAAGGATTCTGCCCAAATGGTATCCTCTAGGATGAGGAGAGGGATTTGGAGAGAGTAAATGGGAAGGTTTTGGCCGAGACAATGGCTTTAGGAGTGTGTGTAATGAGGTAGAGGTGGAGGCCTTTTATAAGAGGAGAGGAGGGGCACTTTTGGAAAGTAAGAAATATTACTTTATTTGAAAATGTTTTCCGGTTTTAAAAGGTCCGACATTGATATAATTCGTGTATAAGGTGATAAGGGTTCGAAATACACCCATCCAATATGTTTTGGACATGTGTAGGTCATAGAGTTTATATTTTCTTCTAATTTTATTTAAATCGTCAGATAATGATGTCATCGCTGCATCATTATGATGTCAGAAATAATTTAATTTATTTAAGGTATAAAAATTATTAATAAATTAATATGATGTACAAAATCATTTTATCTTTCCAATGACTATTTCTAATAAAAAATCTGACTTGTATAACCCCACTTAAAAATTGTTTTAGTAAAACATATCATGCTTGTGTCATTTTTACTTTTACATTAAATAAAAAGTTATTTATGTCATTTCCCAACCAAAGTGGCTCCATGGGGTCCCCAAGTTGACCCATGTATTATCTTGGTCGGCCATTAGACATCCAATGAGGTTAGGACATGTGTCAAGTTCATTTCATATTATTAAAACATTATTTTTACCTTAAACTACACTAATTACCTCTAATCGCGATTAAAAACTTAATAAGTTACTATTCACCAAAAAAAATTATCTTTATCCCATTGAACCACATTTTAAATATTATTGAAAACCATGTATGTCGGATTTTTGAAATTCAAAACACAAATATGGAAAAATTTCATTTAAACGGAAAAATCAGTTTTTATAAGTACCACTTAGTGGTGTCACTATTTATCAAATATTGATGTTTTTCAGAAAAATCCCAAAAATTTACCTTAAGCTATATTTGATATTCCGAATTCAAAAATGAAGTATATTTAACAAAATTAAAAACATATAAGTCCCATTAATTAATTTAATCATTAATTCCCGCTGTCAGAGCAAATAGTGTGTTTTTATGAAACAATAAGTATCAAAAGATTGACACTGGTTTAAGTCTAATTTCAAAGTGAAATTAATTCCAACGACCACTATTGGATTTAATGGTAAAAATATATTCTAATTTTACTTTAAAACCAATTCAAAATATAATCTAATCATAAAAATAAATTATATTAAAAAGAGGTTTTGAATTAAAATACATCATTTTACACTATTCATTAAAAAAATGAACTTTATCGGAAAGATAACAAAAATTTACACAAAGTAAATTTTGATGTCCCGATTCTTAATAAGAGTTTTATTTGGTCCAAAAGAATGTTTCAGAGTGAACAAAACTATATTCAATGATGTTTCAACATCAAAAGGTGATAAGTGAACCTTTAATGAAAACTAGGGCATATACGCCTAAAAATGAATTCTTTCCATATTTTAAGCCTCTATCCTTTATTGGATAAATCTAAAAACATTTAAAAACATATATAATCATATTTTAGTTATTTATATCCATTCCCTCCATTACAACGACTACATGTTAACTACCATATAAAATAATATTATTTTATTATTAGAGTGCAACGTAAGATTTCAATGAAACTCTTTGTTGTGTATCGGGTACGCTATCGAACATAGCATCCCTTTAAAGTAATATTAATACTTTTTTCACATATATGGATAAATATTAAAATTTCATATTCTTTATTTACCTGGGGTGTTACAAGCATGTAGTATATGCAACACAATTCTTGGCTCGTGTTACACAAAATTTCATGTTCGTTTTGTGGAAATTATTCTATGCAACATTAAATATATATTTTGTTTAATGTATAAATGAAATACATTTTTATTATGTTATACGCAACACGAAATGTTGTGTTCACTAAATGCAACCCCGACTTGGCTTGCATTACACGTAATCAAGACCTTCTTCGATAGTGTGTGTATTGCGCAATACCGAGTTTCACTAAACGAGATATTATTATAATATTATTATGAACTAGCCATTATGAATAGTAATACCCAATTTTTGAAATTTTTTAAATTTTATTTTTCAAAAGGGAATTAATTTTTGGATTCGGAATATCGAAATTATCCTAAGGTGAATTTTTGGTATTTTTCGGAATACTTTCAATTTTTGATGAATAGTGAAAACACTGGGTTACTATTTAAAAACCGGCTTTTTATTTAAATAATTATTTATTTTACCTAAATTTATTATAGGTCATAATTGATACATAATATCTATATAAGTTCAATGTAATTCATTGGAGTCATTTTATAATAATTTTCGATATATGAAAATTTTATTGAACTTTTAACCGTCTTTTACCTACCTGCTAGGAGCTTTTTGCAAACATACATAAAACATAATTTTACCACTTCTGTTAGTGTAATTTCGAAAATCCAAGATACACGGTAAATATCAATGACTAAAATGTGGTTCAACGAGATGAAAATGAATTTTGGTGAATAGTAACTTTTTACTTTTATTTACCACGGTTAAAAATAAATAGGGTAATTAAGGGTAAAAATGATATTATTATTACCCTAACACATGTCATAATTCTATTGGAGAAGTGTAATTCGACCAAAAAAGCCTTAGGAATAAAATATGACCATTTATGTCCACTTGTATTGGATTAGGACAATTTTTATTTTTAATTTATTTAAAAAGGGTTAAAATAGTTAAAATACAAGTTTAATAACTAAATCATTTTAATACAGGGTTATACATAAGATAAATTCGACTATAAAAATTCATTAGAAAGATAAAAATATTTCTCTACATATTGGTATTTTATTTAAAATTATTTGACATTAAATAATTTAATTTATTTATGACATAATGATGATGTCGTAATTACCTTATTAATGAAATAATAACATAATTGATGTTATAAATACCAAATTAAATTTAATTTTAGACTTTTATAAATTCCACAAATTTTATAGTTTAATATGACAGGTTAGTATTGATTTAATTAACTTTTTTCTAACTAATCATGTTGTTATTATTTTCAAAAAAAAATCAAGTACCAAATAGTTTCAAAATTGTCATAAAATAGTTTTTAAAACAAATATTATATTATTACTTCTTATTTTATTTCTAAAAATCTATGTATCAGCCAAATGACATAGATTAGGATATATATATTAATAATTAACCACTTGGGGTTCGTTTGGAATGTTATAGTAAGTTCATTAACCATATAGTGTAAGAAAACAAGAAGACACGGTAAAAGTTAAATTATTTTACTTAGAGTTAAATCTAAATGATAAGTTAAAAATAGTTACCTAAATATGTCTAAAACCTATTTGTTGAAGTAATTGCGACCCATCCCCACATTAGCTTCGAAATAAATCAAATTTTAGCAATTATAAACCGAATATGAATTTATTATAAAATAATATTTTATGTTTTCCTATGGTGCCCCTCTCCTCCCTTATAAAAGGGAACCCCTTACCTCTTCTCCTCACACCCTTTTTAGCCTTGAAGCTCGGAAAACCCTCTACCATTTCTCTTCTCCACTTCCATATCAACATTATTGAGGTTCTTTTATTCTCAAAATACCTACTCTACTTCCTTAAGAGGAAGCTTAAAAGAGGTGCGTCGAAGAAGAGGTAATCTCTTCATCCGATTCAATCAAGTTTCTTTTTTCTTCAACATTTTCTTCATTATTTGTTTCATTATAAAGTAATAACATCAGTATTAATTATAAAATTCTATTTTTTTATAAATATGAAACAATCCCATTTCACCTTTTATCCATCCTATGGAAAATGAAATCACCGCGCGTGCGTACGTACGGAATACTGTCTCCACGTCGTGGTGTAATCTGCTTTCGACCACCACCTTACTTGGATGGGTATAATGGTGTCAATAAATAAATATATATGATTATTTTAAAGTTATATTGATTCTAAAATATTATACATACACTTCAATACAATTCCACGATCATGAGAATTATATCATCGCTCGTGCGTACGTGCGGACTACCGTCTCCACGATGCGATGAGATTCATTCCCAATGTTAAACAATCATGAATGATAATAAAGTATATATAATTAATAATAATGAAATATATGACATAAAAATTATACTGGTTTTATGTATATATATATATATGTCATGTACTTAATTCCATTCAATTCAATAAGGAAACGAAAACAGTGTTCATGCGTACCTATGGCCTACCGTCTCCATTGACGGTGTATTTAATTCCATTTATCGATATATAATATATATATTTATATTCTGAATATATATTATATATAAATCATGTTTTTCATTATAGAATTAAGTAAATCAGGACATAAGTTATAATATCAAGAACAATAAGTCGAAACACGTACAATTAATGAAATGATTATACCCAAATCACTGCTTTTACATCGAATTTACAAAAGTACGGGTAATATAAAGTCATAAGTAAACTATATATGATATCATAACTATGAATATGATTCTGTAATAAGTCAATGACATTATTTAAATCATTATAAAGGAGTTTCGGTTACATATGAGAAATATCAAACATAAGGTAAGGGATAACTTTGTAAATCTCATTTTTATTCAAGATTGCTTATACGTAAGTATTTACTAGGGTTACATTTTTCATCCACGTCAATAAAAATGTTTTTCATAAATTGTTTAATATTATTCCATGTATTCTTTAAGTCATTTTTACCCATATTTGACTTTTACATTGTGTTATGGAAGGAATCTTTCTTTTGTTTATCGTACAAGGAAAATGTTTTTTAACATATATGGCATGAACAAATTTTTACGGTTTCATAACGCCTTATTTTCATGAAGATTACTTTAAAATATTTAATTCTTATTTTCAAAAACATAATTTTCTTCTAAAATTCAATGGAATTTTGTAAAAATAAAATTATTTTGAAGAAGAAAGGATATTTTCTCAAGAATTCATTTCAAGAGTTTTATCAAAACCATTTTCCATATAAGATGGAATTATTTCTAATGTGTATGATTCAATATAATGTACCAATTATTAAGATGGTTTCACTTTTATTATGATGAAATGATATCCATTTTTTTGTATTGATTATTTTATGATGGGATGATGTTTATGAAACCGATTGTATACTTTTGGTAAAGATGAATGGATTATGTTCATGTTGTGGAACAATTAAGAATGATTTCATTATGAGATGGGTGGGACCTATATCTCCCTCCTAATGAATTGGGTAAATATTTATATCTCATGAGATAGACATGGCTGGAATGGTTAGTTAATCCAGTTCAATGTTACAGGACTGAAATGAGGAGTGAACTAGATTCAGAAAGGGACATTGTCCACTAAGATAGTAATGGAAGCACTGCCTTAGATACTATAGAAGTCATAACAAGTGCTTAATGGATGCCACAATTACATTATTTATTCCCATGCTATTTTATCACGATTGATGATCCATTATGATATATTCCTTACATAATTCCACAGTTTAATTCTTTTCTCATGATTTTTATGTTTGGATATTATGTTCAAGTTTTTGCATTCAAATGTTTATGGATTGTTCTATGTTCCCTATGTTTACCCTTACTGGGCATTTGAGCTCACCCTTTTTTATGTTTTCTTTTCCCTAGGATTTAAAGAAAGGTTTCAGGTAAGAAAATTAAAGGAGAAGATCTTTATGGGAGATATTGTAGATCTTTCACCAAGATTGGAATATTATATTCCGAGTTTCCAAAAATGCTAAACTATTACTGTCCTTTGGTGTCTGTTTTTGTTATGTATTAAGTATTCCACAAAAGTAATGTAATGTCCTTGTACGTCAATCTTTGGGTCTCTAAATTAACCATGAGTAGTCCCGTGATGAAATCCATTGAGATGTCGTCCCACTTTTACTCAGGGAAATCAAAGGGTTGTAATAATCCACCTGGAACATGGTGTTCAGCCTTTACCTACTGACACACGAGGAACGTGGCCACGAACTCTGCCACCGCCCGCTTTACCCCAGGCCACCAAAACTGTCTCCTCCGACCATGGTACATCTTGGAAACTCTTGGGTGTACCGCTTGGGGTGATTTCTGTAACTCACTAACAACCTCACCACACGTCGCCCCTGGAACAAACAGATTTCCCCGGAAAAGCATCTGGTTCTGACCATCCTCCATCCATCCTTCTGGATAATTGCTCTGGTCAACTCTATCACACATCACATTGCACTATGGGTCTCCCTAATGAGACTCCTCCACTTGCTGAAACATAGGCGACTGCACTTTAATCTTATACAGGAAGCCTCTACCACTATCCATCCTCGCATCCAAGTGCAAGGCAGCCATCTCCTCCATTGCCTTCTAGGCGTCTTCTGACTCTCATACCGCATCCTTTTGTGACCTCCAACTCAAGGAATCAGCCACTACATTCCCATTCCATGATGTTTAGGAAATATCGATGTCGTAATCCTAGAGTAACTCCATCCACCTTCGCTACCGCAAGATTAGGTCCCGCTGGGAGAAGATATACCGCAATATTTTGTGATATGTGAAGACGACAATGCATTCTCTGATGAAGTAATACTGCCATTACATTAACACAAAAACGACCGCTGGAAGCTCCAGGTCATGGTGGCATAATTATTCTCATGAGGGTGTAGCTACCGAGACCCATAAGTGATCACCCCTTGTCACTACATCAACACATATCTGAGGACTTTCCTTGAAGCATCATAGAACACCTCATATACCACCCCTTCTTCTGGTAGTATCATCACTGGCACACTAACCAACTTCTTTTTCAGATATCTAAAGGTTGTCTCGCACTACTCACCCAACACGAAAACCCAGTCCTTCTTAGTCAAGGATGTCAAAGGGGCTGCAACTTGGGAGAAGTTGGGTATGAACCTCCAATAGTAACCCGCTAGCCTGAGGATGTTGCGAACCTCTACCACATTCTTGGGTGCTTCCCAAGAAACAACTACCTCAACCTTTGATGGGTCCACTGTTACCCCGTGCTCGAACACTACGTGCCTAAGGAAGTTCACTTCTCGCGTCCAGAACATGCATTTAAACAACTCCCCGTAGAGATGGTGCTATCTAAGGACCTCCAAACCCATACTCAGGTGCTCCACATGGTCCTCCTCTGATTTTGAATAGATCAGGATGACATCGATGAACACGAATACGAACTGATCCAAGTACTCCCGGAAGACGGTGTTTATAATCCCCATGAACACAGCTGAGGCATTCGTAATGCCAAAAGGCATGACTACAAATTCGAAGTTCCCATATCAGCATCTGAAGTCCATATTCGTGATGTCACCCTCCTCCACCCTCAACTGGTGATATCCAGAACGTAGGTTCATCTTCGAGAACCATCCTGCCCGTTTCAGCTAGTCGAATAGATCGTCTATCCTCGGAAGAGGGTAGCGATTCTTTAAAGTCACCTGATTCATCCTTCTGTAGTCTTTGTACAACCATATACCACCATCTGCCATCTTTGTGAACAAGACTAGAGCACCCCGATGATGACACAATTGGTCGGACATAACCCCTCTTCATTAGATCGTCAATCTGAATCTGCAACTCCTGCAGCTCTGAAGGTGCCCTCTGATAAGGAGCCGTTGAAATCGGATGAGCGTCGGGTTTAAAATATATCCCAAACTCGATATCACATCAAGGGGGTTGAGTTGTTACTTCCTCCGGAAAGACGTACCTAAACTCACTGACAATCCCTGACACTGACACCACCTCAGTATCTACTGACTCCACTGACAGCTCGACTAACAAAGAGAGGAGGGGTTCTTCTCACCTATTGCCCTTCTGACTGCTCCGCTCACTGGGAAAGTAACACGCCGACCGCCCAAGTCTAAGAACACAACCCTTCCTCAGAAGCAATTATTGAGAGCACACATAGAGAACAACCATATTATGCCTAGGATGATATCGTAAGGTTGTATCTATAGCAGTAGTAGATACCTGACCAACTGATGTGGCTCTATCAATAGTCTACATCCTCTATAACCATATAACAAGTCGGTATGACCTCCGACTAGTGTTCTCAGCACCAGGTGAATTGGGAGTATCTCGGAGTCTAGTCTTAGAGTACAGTCTAGAGTAGGATCAACGATGTAGTGTGAATCCCCGTTATCAAACAAGGCGTAAGCAAGGGTACTAAACAAACTGATCATACCTCGAACAGTGTCCGGTCCCGCTGGGACTGTTGCCTCTACGGCGTGAAACTGTACATGCCCAACTCCTATGAACCTTGGATGTCGGCTGCATCCCCGACCACAACCTGGTTGAGGTCCCTATGGAGCGCCCTGAGGTCGGCCTCCCCCTGCAATGTCAGCCATCAGAGGAGCGGGAGCTTGCTGCCCCTGCTACTGCTACTGGAAGGGCCTCGCTAGAAGCTGCTGCTGAGGCGAGTGATGGGTCTGTCTGCCACTGCCGTACTGAAATTGGTCCGGGCACTGATTCCAGAGATGTCCACGGCTCCCACAAAAAAACACCTCGGTCATGAGCTCGAAGGGAAAGGGCGAGGACCGGGGGACTAGAACTGGAACTCCTGCGGCCTGCTCCCTGCTTGTCAGAACCTAAAGGGTCTTGATGCTGGAGGTCTGGTGCTGACAACCTTTCCCTTTGACGGGCCTAGCTGAATCCCCTCTCGTGACACATCGCCTATCGTGTGCATCCTCTCCATCACCTCTGCATTCTTCTAGTCCTCCACGTATGTCGGCAAGGTGAAAGGGGGTAACAACATATTGGAGGGAGGGTCAGAGCACATCCTCTAAATGTCATGCCTTAGACTCCTCATCTGGAAAGAGGTCCAGAGAAAAATCGGAGGAGATCCTTGAACATGATCCCCAGCTCCCTTACTGATATACTCCCCTACTGGAGGGAGAGTATCTCATGCCTCTTTTCTGCCTTCATTATAGAAGAGAGGAATTCTGCACAGAACTCCTTCTCGAAATCATCCCGTGCCACCTCAACCTCTCTCCTCTACCCCAAGTAGAGTGTCTACCACTGACACGCTTCTCCCTGCATCTGGATTAGGGCCAGAGGAACCCAGTACTCAGTCGGAGCCCGGATCAAGCCGAAGCCTATCACCAGCTCCTCCAGCCAGCCCTCCGTCTTCATGTCATAGGTGATGCCCTCGTACTTCTCGATGGTCTATCGCTGGAAGGCTCGAATCATATTCTGCCACTGGTCGTCCTCCTCCTCTCGATCAGCCCTCTGCTGATCAGCCAAGTCAGCCTCCTGGGCCTCAATCGCCCGTACAACTCGTGGACGTCTTCCGAGTGCCATAGCTACAAGGTAAACAAAGAATGCCTAAGCCCAAGTAGTGTAGAACGTTGTTCTTAAATCTTCTTAAACGTCTTATTTAATTAAAATTCCAAAAACACCACATAAACACAAAACACAAGTCATTATGATGCATGTAACTTCCCTAGGGTCTCTACCCTATAATCAGCGTGGCCACACTTGGTAGGATCAGAGTCCTTGCATCAGATCACGGGGGCCCCTAAAATCCATGTCCTAGCCAGTCTTCCCTGGCCTAATTCACACACCAAGGTCACCCAACACTGTTTCAGTACCATCCCATGAAATCCTTACTCTGCCTAACTCTAGACTCCATCCTATCTCTCAACCCGCTCTGATACCATTCTGTCACGATACGCCTTCACAAAAATTAGGGAAGGGTCAGTATATTTCCAGTATCTTCCTTCTTTAAGTTGAAGGAGAGATAATGAACCTGGAAACACACCTTCAATAGGTCCCAGAGTGGTGACCCGCACCAAAGGAATAATGTCACACACTAAATGGAAGGCATTACCCTTTTTATTTTAATAGGATCGAGAGATAAGATAGTGAATCCCACAACACCAAAACTGAAAGTAAAAAATTAAAGCCAAGAACCAATCCCAATGCATGTTAGAAAAGTATAATCCACAATGTATAAAGAGAATACAAGGAAAAGTAACAAAAGAAAAATATACAGCAGCTGTAATGATCTGTCCAAAGGTCTGAGCTAGTACGGCCCATCACGATCCCTGAAGACCTCCTGGAAACCTGAAAGCAGTTTTATATACATAGGTTGAGCATACAAGTATACTCAGTAGGAAAAAACCAAAGGCTCTCGTGCACAAGTGGGGAGGCATACTAATACATTGTGAAAAAATAGATAACAAACACCCAACAAGGAAACTAACCACCCAAGCCTCACCAAGGCACACTCCCCAAATTATGAAATTCATGTAATGTATAATAATAGCACGTTGATGTTTGGGTACCCTGTGCCACTTTCCCACTTGTTATTGAAGACATCCTACACATCGAACCAATCCCGCCATTCTCACCACATTTTCACTACCACACCCTTCCCACAACCACTTGGGTCATATCCTCACGCAGTCCAACTGCCAAATCCTGCCCGCACACACCTGGGCCACAACCGTAACATGTAACTATGATTGCAAACACCTAGGCCCAAACAACCACCGCCACGCACAAAGACACTTGGGCTAGAAGATATACTACCATGACCGAAGACACATGGGTCACATCCCGAAGACACATGGGAAACCACCTTCCACCAAAACTTGGTCCAACCACCACACTACCCTGCCCGAAGATTCATGGGCTAATAATGGACTTCAGTCCATCACAAACTACCCATAAAATCTAGGTCTATTCAGGAAAGGGAGTAGAAAATGAGATAATAACCAGCCGCTCATAGAAGTCTTGGGAAAAACACCCTCCCCCATGAAATGGCCGTGTTCGTCACTAAGTGGTCAACATGGGTGGGGCGTGAACAAGAAACACAAAACTAAAAGTATATGTATAGGTAACAAGAACTAAACCAAATCTAGGTTTTTCTTCCGCCAGTCTAAAGAACACAACAACACCCATGTCCAAGTCACAACTCACACCAACCAAACCGATTTGACCAACCCTTGTTTTCATGTTCAGTAATAACGTTTAAATAAGTTTATGCACCTACTCGGGAAACTAGCAAGCATAACAGAAGCCAGGGAAATAGTAAAATCATACATCAACTTAAATGTTCACACCCGGTTCTCTTGTAAAGTCACCAACCACAAAAAAGGATAAGTTACATTCCTCGTGGTACTGGAACCAAGGAAAAACCCAAGATACTACCCCATGTTGCCAAAACCTAGGAGACAACGGTTCCTCAACAACTGAGGATTCCACCCCAATTCGTGATATAAGCATGGTAACCACACAGACTCAAATTTAGAAGAAGTGAAACCATAAAAACATGGGATCCCATCCCCATCCACATAACCCAGAAATTGGACCATGAAACAAAACAACCAAATCACTACCACCAACAAAAAGTAGGCCCATGCCGGTATTTTTAGATTTAAATGATTTAACACACTCCATGATTCCAATTCTGCTGTACTATAACCGGAGTTATCATGGAAAAGGATTGATCCTGGTGCTTTCAATTTATTTAGCCGAATATACGTAATTATCTAATTTCCTTTAACCTATTAACGAATTTTCATTGCACGAACAACACAAGAGATAATGGATTATTAGTGTACAGAGAAAGACCACCAACGACCATGATTTTCAATAGGTGTAATCCCGTAAAAAAATCATTAATCATGAAAGATGATAATAACAGAGCAGCATCATCAGTCACACCCCTTCCCTTCAATCTTTAGAATCTGTTTATTATCTAAACTAAAATTTGGTTCATCCAATTCTTCAGATGCAGTAGCATACCCACCCCGCAAGATACACAGAAAGAAGAGACGAAGGTGAAAACCTACCTGATTGATCGACGATCGATGCTTCTCCTCACGTGTGAGGAACACCGGATGAACAAATTGCATGGGTGTGACCTCCGGAAAGGACAAGCAGACGAATCGATCACAAGGTGGTCGAGAAAAGGAACCCAGGGAGAACCATTTAGTTTATAAGGGTCGGGTATCTTTGAGATACTGATATACGAATGCTAAACCGCATAAAGAGATGGGTCGTGGGATGACCATGCAGCCCCAAACATCATTAAATGGACCCCGCCTTTAGGGAAGGTTTAAACCGAAACACACTTGGGTACCTTGTCAAACTCTTAATTAAATTCCATTAATGGGTGTTAATGGGCTTCTTAAAGGGGATCAAAATAGGGTTTAAACCCCAATTTGCACCAAAGGAGGTGCTACGGGAAAACCAATGGGGGTTAGGCTAGGTCCACCGTTTAGCCGAGCTACCAGTAGGCCTATCGTTAGGGGTCAATCTTCACCGAGAAGACTCGATAAAATTCCCAGACTACCCGGAACACCCAGCATCATATTTCCACAAAGTAATGGACCTCCATGAATTCGGTCCATTACATTATTTTAATTTAATTTGACGGTTAATTTTATTTTTGAGTATGATCATCATATTTTTTTGGAATGTATTATAAAATATATTAATAAAATATAAAAAATGTCATAGAGACAATGTATCAATCCGTAAACACCATGACATTTGAACCCCCAATCGATAGACCATTAAAGTGAAATACCTACCATTGGAATACATTACTTTTTGGTTAGTATGAAATTTTTATTACATAAATGATTTGAGGGATGATTATTATGATGATTTTTTAATCATGTATTACAGTCAAATGATTTTTAAATTTTGAGGTGATTAATTTTATATTGGAATATGATATTTTTGGTTTTATAATATATAACTACCATGTATAGCGTAAATTATTATTTTAGAAGAAATATATTATATTATTTGATATAAAAGATAAAGGTGCTGATAAAACCACTATGGTTAAGACTATTTTTACATTGAGGAAATTAGAGTTATTTGGAAAGTAAGGTGTTTCTATTATCAATTTTCAACAATTTGTTTTGTTATTTATTTTTTCTGATTAATTTATAATATCATATCGAGCATTTTCGTTTTTTGGTATTATCATGCATTGTAATGAAAAATATTTTGGTGTGAATAATAGCTGAATGTAATGATATTTTTTTAAATTATGTGAATGGTTAAAAGATAACTTTACAGATTCAAAAATGAAAAAAATTAACTTAAATATTAATTTCTTTTATTAATATATGATGTAGAAATTGATCAATGAACAAAAAAATGCTGAAATTATGTCAATGAAATGGGGAATGATAACGTGTATACTCTTTTATTCTATATATTGATAGTAATGTAATTCATTAACATTTTGAAAATATTATTGAAATTTCTTATTCTGTTTTTTTCATTTCAGATATATTTATTTCGTTTTCACCGCTATATAATTTATAGTTTTGTGGAAATTGACATTATTCTATCATATTTAATTCACACACTATTAGTCCTTGAATTCCAATTTTTTTCTTCATGTTGAATTCTTATCTTCTCTTTATTTTTACTTCTATTTTAAGAACATGATTGTATGTTATATCATGAAAAAATTATCCTTTCCACTTCCCCTTTCCAATGTTGGTTTTTGAATCCCTCTCTATGATATACAGTTTAATTAATGTTATTATAAATTAAATAACCATTGATTACAAAAAATTTATTCTGATTGGAAAATTTATTCTGATTGGAAAATTTATTTATGGGGGTGGAATGTCGAATCATAAGATTTTATAATATTTTTCTTTTTAAATAAACATAATTTTATCAGATAGGTTTCATTATTTAATTTATATTTTTTTTGAATTTTTTGTCATGAGTTATTCTATTATTTTATCAAACATGAAAAATATCATAAATTTGATTATTTTTTTAAATTCTGATTATTTCGTTGTTACACCATAAAGAATTCAATTTTTTATAAAAACTGTATTTTTATGTATTCAAAAAATATTTATCTTCCATAAAAAATGGAAATTAAAAATTATTTTATAAATTTGATATGATGAGTCAAAAAATAAATGAAATTTCTTAATAATTAGTTCTTCTATGTTTAAATGAATATATTTAGAATAAATTCATAAAATACCACTGAGATCATATTTTAAAAAATGCATATTTATGTTTCAATATAGTTTTTATACCAAATTCAACTACAATATTGACTATAAAATTAATAATAATTTGATTATTTTTTATAGAATTTAAAATTTTTTAGATTGAATATATTTTAAAAAAAATGGTTATTTGGTAATGTGTTGACAAAAAATATAGTTTCAATAAAAATAAATATTTTTCACAATTAAATGGAAAACAATTTTTTTATAAAAATATAAACAATTTCCCCTAAGTTATTTTATATATTTTTACATCAAATATTTTATAATTTTTATTAATTAATTTTAAAAATGATCACAAAATTTATTTATAAAATTTTCTCTAAAAAATAAATAAATCCATTTTGAAGAAGGTGTACTTCAAGAGTATAAAATAACATTTCTAAAAATTGAGTGAATATTTAATAGGAATATATAAATAAATTTATATTTCTTGGGAAATTTATAAACATATAAGAATTTACATAATTATATTTATGCCCCCTAATTTAGTGGCTAGGTTATAAAAATCACAATAAATAAAAATATGTTAATAGTGTATCATAGTTCGTTCAGTTATGGTGTTGTGTGTAACACCAGAAATCAATGAAATATTATTATTTAAGTATAAATACATTCATAATTCATGTTGTGTTTCATTCCCACCCCTATAATTTAGTTAATTGATCCTAATAATTTTATATTTTACTTAGAAATCAATGGTGTGATATTTTAAAATACAATTATTGGAAAACCTAATTGTTAAAAGGGTTTATTAAAAAACCCTTTAAAATTTTATATATTAAAGTACATATTTCAATATAAGAACATGGTTTATAAATTGCGAACATATATATGATGTGAAAATAATAACATGTCAAATAAATCTAACACCAATGTATGAATAGTGATTGATAGAGAACATTGTTAGAAGAATGTCTTAGATCAATGATTCAATGAGGGATTATAATAACATTTATTCACCATAATTGAAGGTTATAAGAAAAACAATTATCCAAGTATATTATATATAATTTTTGGAAATCTATTACCATATTCACTGTAAACATAATGTAATATAAAAATTTTAGATATAGAATATCATACATTAAATCAATTACCATCATAATATAATATGTTCAAGGAAATTATGGGTTATCAATGTTAATTGTTTTATGCATGAAGTAAAACAATAAACATATAACTAATATAAAATTAATATAAACATATTTATACAATATTTATGAGTTAACAAATATCAAAAACACTTTTCATAATATAATTGTCAAAATAAATAAACAATGAAATAATATACACCTCACTAGAATTTTATAGAATTACAATAAAGGTTAAACATTGATAATTTAAATAAATAAATCTACATCCATAATTACCATTAATAATTTAATATAAGAAAATGTTTTTATCAACGAATTGGTCATATATATTACTTTATATATTTTGACATTAATAATTAGATTCGTTCCAAATAATAATTCATGGTAAATAACCTATAAAAATGAATGGTCACATATACCTTAACTCCAAAGAACATCTCCAAAATATAATTAATCCCCATGATTCATCGATATATAATATTTCACTTTTGTAAACATTACCGAAATATCGTTAATTGAATTAATATGGTAACCTAAAAAATCTTCATCATGACTATAAATATATCTTAAGATACCAACTTTTCAGTGAATTAGTTTTCACCAATCAAAAATATATATATCCTTCTATTTAGTTATCCAAAATTAACATATTATAAAATAATATACCAACCCAAAATAGAATTTAATCCTCTATACAATATTAAAATCCCATCAAAATAAACATTATAAGAGGTTCTAAATCCATTGAACTAATAACCAACCATTTTTATATAATCCAATTATGGAATACAGAAAATTTAATGTAACCTCACAAAAAACCATATATTCAAAAAACTAAAAAAAAATTTTACAAAAAAATTTTCAAATATATTTAATACATTACATTAGTCATAAAATGAAATAAACATCATAGAAGTTATCATAAATCACATTTTATCATAAAACAACATTAATGTTATGAAGAAAATCAATTTAAATAATCCATTTTTTTAAATCATAAATTAGTAAATCAACATCAGAAATATATTATGGTATATATTTTCACTTAATCACTTGCTCACTTAAAAGTTCTCCTAACCACTAAAATAGTGTTTCATTCATATTTGTACCATTCCAAATATGTATTCAAACACACAAAGAAAACTATTTTGAAACAATATTTTGACATTTTTTTAATTTAATAACAATAATATAATTTTCATAAAACATATATAACACAATTCCTCAATATAGACACAAAAAATAGTTCAATCATTTATATTTCTTCCAAAACAAATAATCATGCTTCATCATCATATTCCCTAATTAATCATTCCAATAATATGAAATTTGAATTAATTCATATGGTTAATCCATCCAAATTTAATCATAACAATTAATTTAAATATTAAAAATAATATTAAATATCTATATCTTTCACAGGTATTTTCTATTATATTAATCATCATCTGTAAATCCATTATTCATACAACCTAGATAATTCATTTCTCTTAAATTATCTTTGGGACATTGTTCTCCCTAATTCTTATATTTTTCACAGTTATGTAATATAAACATCAATGATACCTTTGGGGGACCATTATGCTCCTTCATTGTGTTAACTGAACTCTTAGTTTTTTCATGACAATTACATGAATTGTGACATTCTATTCCATTTTCATAATTTTTCATTTTATATTGTCACATTCACATTAATTATTATTTGTAATGGTTTGAAATGTTTGAAGATGAATCTTTTTTCCATACTTGTATTTATAAAATTTCATATTTCTATTATTATGTGATTTAACTAACCTATCATTGTTAATTTTGCAAAGCATGTAAATTGATAATAGATTATGTGTAGTCACATTGCTTTTTATTACTGGTTCAACATCATTTAATTTCTCATGATGAATAGAATTCCATTTTATATGAACTTTAACATGAATCATAATCATTCCATCAATTAGAAATAACCACAAATATTGAGTGAGAAACAATTCGTATTATGTGTAAAAATGAAAAAACCATTATATTATGTTTATATTATGAATCATCCATTGAAATATACAAATCATTAGATTTATTCTATGTCATTTGAGATCTCTAGCTAAAAATTAAGATGTTGTTCATTAAATATAATAATACTATGGATTCTTTCTTACTATTTTCTCTTCATAGTTTCTAAATGATAACTAATCTATACTCTCATACAAACTATAGTGACCAATAATTTTCATCAGTAGATAAATAAACAATATATATTGATATTCATTACATAACATTTCAATATACACTGTAATAAATTTTTTTTGGAATAATTGGAAACAATAAAAAATAAAAAAACTAGTTCATTAATGAAGTAGATCATATCCAACTTTTCTCTTCCAAAATATATATTTTTATTGGAACATTATTTTTGATGCTACATTCCGTCAAAGAGTCCAAAGATTGACTAAGGGGAATACATCGAGCAATGAAGAGGGAAGATTCATCAAAATATTGTATAGGAATTAACGTGTGCATGTATACATGCATGCCATCCTTGGGCGCACAAGGCACTTGCGCGCCAGATATGAGCCACACAAGTAAATTTCACGCCCTATGTCAAATTTCTCCCAAACCTCAAGTGGCCTATAAATACCCCCTCTGGGCCCCCCATTTGAGGGATGGAAAAATCCAAAACTCAGATTCAAGCTCTGGTCACCCAAGTCTCTATCTGAAGTCTTCCAAACACATATAAGGTAATTCTTTACCTAGAATGGAATCTCTAAAGAGGAATAATAAGGCCTATGTTATAAAACTCATCAATACTTGACGAATATGTGTCCAGCCCATAAGGGAAGTAAATACACTTGTGCGCCGCCTTGTCCTCTCATGGAAACTTGTGCACCGCCCTTCTGTAATAATCTAGGGATAATACTAAGACTGTGAGCCAAGTCTCGCCCATGTATAGAACTACTGGTTCTTCGTCGCCCATGTGAACTCTTGTCCTGCAAGTATACTTGCATGACCAGGACTTGCGCGCCAGATCAGTACTTGTGCGCCTTCTTCCAATTCATTACTTTCCTCAAATAAACCTCTTCTCTTCATGAAATAGCCTTTAAACCTATCTCCAAATCCATTTACAACATGGTTCATTTGTAAGATTCCTTATCTGAAAGGAATTTTGTTGAAAAATTCCCAAAACCTCGTAATTTACATAATTCTATGTCACTAAGGATATAGATTTCCTTCCTTCAAACACATCCTTTAAGAAGGGAACATCTTTAATCTGGGAATCCTCCTTAAGAGTAACCACCAACTCATCTTAACATGGGCATCATTAATAGGAGTAAGTCCCTATCATAATTTCCTTTAACTTTGGGCCTCCTTCTCAAAATTAAGTCCCAATAATAATCTCCTTTATACTCTGGGCCTTCTTCTCAGAAGTATGTCCCAATCATAATCTCCTTTAAAATCCAGGACTCTTTCTCATGAGTCTGTCCCAATCATAATTTCCTTTAACATTGGGCCTCCTTCTCAAGAGTAAGCTCTAAATTAAAAGTCCCCTTAACCTGGGCCTCTTTCTCAGGGGTAAGACCCAGGCATAATTTTTTTTTACATTGGGATTCCTTTCCATGAGTAAGCCTCATGTTATATGTTTCCTTTAGTATGAAATCCTCCTCAGGACTAATCGACAGTCTTAATTTCTTATGATTTGGGCTTCCTTTTCCAGAATAAAACCCAATCATATGTCCCTCTTAAATTTTTGCTTCCTTTTCAAGATTAAGTCCCGAGTTAAAACCCCAAATCTCCATAAAGTAAAAACACCATTATGGAACCATCTCTTAGAATTATTTACTAAAAGAATTTTTCTTCATTTACATGGGAAGTCATATATACGTAAGCCCCACATCATTTCTTATGATTGCATCATTCCGGACACAATCGTCAGGTATTACTAATACCACTTGTTTCTCACACTAAGCATGAATCACGTGAGATTATTGTGTAAAATTAATTATGAAATCTCTCTTTGAGCCATTAATCATGCCTAAACATCATACATATTCACTCAAACTATGTGGGTTCAGATTCCTTTTCTAATAAGGATACGTAGGTATCCCATGTGCAGGTACGATCCCAACTCTAAACTAATCCATGTCTTTCAGAATGGTAATAAACTTCAAGTTCCCCACTAAGTGGCTTTAAAACAAGTATGGTCATCATGGTGACCAAGATATTTCTATATAATGTATTTAATGATACCATTGAATAATAATGTCTAATCCAGATAGATGATTCTCTATTTATGAAGAACCTCAAATACATATAAAATATTCTCTAAATCATATACATATCAATCGTTGATTGAAAATTGTAAAGGAAAAACTTTTTTTCATGCTTGGTAAATTAGTAAGTATTGCTGAACATAACATAAATCTATAAGAGAGCCCAGAAGTAGTCAATAATTCTCCCCAAAATGGTGTGACGTGTCTGGGAAATCCTCTCGACCAATGAAAATTTATAAGCCTCATCAGTCCACAACATATGAGAACCTTCCATTGGAAATGATGTCCAAATGGATGTAGAATCATTGGATGTTACCAGTTCAATGAATAAACCAGCTAGAAACCAATTGGATTTTTTAAACCTTAAACAAGTAAGGACATTCTCATTTCTAGAAGAAAAAAATGGTAATCCTGATGTGAATCCTTAACCATGTTAATTTATGTTTTACTTATTTTTTAGGCCCCTATTTGATTTATTGTGAGGGCCAAAGAAGAAATCAATAACATCTTTGCTCATCCAAACTATGTAGTCTGGACAATCATATCTTGATTATGTCTATTATATAAAACATTCACTTTTTTTCAAGTTCTATTTTCATTACAAAAATTGATTCTTTAATGGTCACAGCTATGAATGACTCAGCCACTACTCATTCTGGATCCTCCTCCGCTCTGACGACGACATCACCTACTCAGTGTCTTCAACGAAGGATCACAAATGAATTGGTAAGGAATATAATCAACATGGTACCATTCCGACTCTGGAGGCCGCTTGACAAGCCCTCCAAGTTTATAAATCACCTAGGTTGTGAGGGCAGTGATGAACAGTGGTCAAGAAGCAGGTGGTGCCTACCACCGTCACCATCTGTTTTGGGTCGTTATCCACGAAACACAATCATTATTCCCTCCCATATTATGGGGAGGTGAATGAGACGGTCACTCAAGGCCTTAATTCAAGAAGACAGAAGTCTTTCACAAGGGCTCCCATCAACAATCGTCGTAAGAATCATGTGGTATTTCACCCTCAACATGATTAGGGTTTCGCCTTGAGGGGTTCTTCTCAAGTTCCTCAGACCCAAGAATGCAATAAGATCTTTCAGAGGAAAAATCCGATCAACAAAAAGCATGTTCTTACTTCTTCTCTCTCCGGAGAAGTCCATCAAGCCAACATTATGAAAAACAACGAGCAGGCATATACACCCGTCTTTCCTAATGTTACTTCCCAGCAAACTCTTCTAGTAGTAATAGGCCAATCCCGCTAGGCAATTCCGGCAGAGTATTATCATCAGCCATATACACCTATTAATAATTAATCAGCTAGTCAGCAGGATCATCTGACCACAACCAAATAAAGTCGCCAATCAAATGTGGTTTGGAATAATCAGCAGGCACATAAACCTAATATTTATCAGGCTAACCAACAGTCTGGATTGGTAACACCCGGAGATGTTAATTGAATTCTCTAATGAGAAATAAGAGGGAGACATCATTTTCTACCCCCACACATGAGTACTGTTAGAATTCAGTGATAGGAAAAGGAGGACAGGAGCATGAATACACACCTACTATAAGAACGGAATGGATGTATATTCCCGTTCTGGCAGCTGAGGTCACCAAGCACATTATGACAATGGTGAAAGAGAAAAATCAAATCCCTTCCCATGTTCTGGATGCCTGTTAGAATATTATAACAACTTCAGCAGCATCACATGGAAGGATTCATAAATATATCCATATCAGTGGAGTGACACATCAACATATCACTCTGGAATAGATACAAACCTCAGTCCTGGTCTAGGATTATTGTGGGACATACTCCCCCTTGTCATACTGACAATTAAGCCAGGCACATACACCCTATTTGAATGGAGATAATCTGCCTAACCTGACCATTTTCCCTTATCCGGTACATACACCTACCCATAATAACCTATTTATTCAACAAGTGGTTCCCATTGTGAGTAAGAAGGCGTCTAAGGAAATGACCCATCCAGCAAAGTTGAGAAATCAAGAGCTAATCTGAAATAAGGCCTTGCATGATTATGGAGTTCTTGATGCAAAAAGAAAATTATCTATTGAAACTCGTGATTCTACTCTTTTATTTTCAAATTCCAGAAGTGATAACAACAATTTTTAAGGTCTTCATCAGACATTTCATCATTAAATATTGTTTCATGACAGTTCATTCGATCTCGAAGTATCATCTTCAGATGAGAGCCACGATAACCCTCTACGTGACTAGAAGATCAGTGAGCAAAAGGTTTCATCTATTTCTATATCCCACCATGGGTGTCTGATCCATGATGATGAATTTAGCTGCGAAAGTCCCCTCCGAATTAGTAATTCACATTACCTTGAAAATTCATCAAAGGACAATGTATTAACGATAAATCGATCTTATATTGAGTCATTTTAAAATGTGAATCCAGTCATGTCTGATGCTTTACGACTAGCAAGTGAAATACTTTCTCAATCAGAAGATAGTCTGGGGTGTTGGTCATTATCTAAACTACACCTGGGTCATTCATCTTCTAGTTTGATAAATGAATTCTCTACCAATATTGTGGAATTTTATGAAACAACAAAGAAGCACCAGCTTTGGTCAAATCATGTAGAAGAATATTCATTGAAGGATAAGTAGGAAGTGATTAGTATGATATAACTACTGGAAAAAGGTGAAGTACCAGTCATGTTTTGTCCTTTGGCTAACTCTTAGTACGATATTCCAGAAATGTTGACGATAGATTGTATTCACGATATTCATCTCAACATGTGGCAAACTCTTTGTCATTTAAAAGAGAGAATATTATCATATGATGAATATGAAAATAATTTTAAGATAATATAAGGGTTACAACTAAAAATTGATTTAGCATCTTTCTTAGTTTCCTTATATCCAATTGTTGAAAAGCAGTAGATATCCCTTCAGTGTTCATGCTTTTCCGCACTAAAAAGGTTTCTCCAGTTAATTACCAATGCCATATCAGGTATTCATATCGAGGGATGAGTTGTTCATGGAGCACTTCATTTCACTCTACTCTCCATTAAAAAAATCCCGCCAAAAGCGGTCTCATGCATTGTTATTTCCCATGGCTGGCCACAACCAATTGGTTTGGTGTGTAATCAAAGGCTTGCTCAAGAACAGGCCAGAAATAGTTCTTCCCAAAGATAGGAATACAAGGAACTATTTGTCAAATTACTCTTGCATCATGAAATTGAAAATATCATACGAGGTTCTTGTTTAATGAATAAACATAATCAAGTGATAGAGTTGTCAGAAATCATTCAATGGTCATTTGATCTGGGTGATTTGAGTGGATGTCGGATGATGCATCCGGCCAATTTTTGGACTAAAGTTCGTCGGACTGAGGGCATTTTGGAATCATCAATATCTTCCTCAATGAAATTCAGTCTTCTCACAATTAGGGAAGAAGCCACAAGAGGAATGCAGAGCCGAATTATCAGGAGATTCCCTCAAAATTACGTTTTATCAAGATGTTCTTGAGGGATCAATTACAAAAAAGGGAATGTCTCATCATTGACATGGAAGAATAATATATTGAAAAAATTATGATAGAAGGGATGAAATGCGTTATTCATTGATAAAATTCGTCAATTCCATTGTCACTGATCCCCCAGAACATGAGGTTCACTCAGACGAATCAGATGAAGCAATTCTTATTCAAGAAGCTGTACAGACAGAAGTAAATAAAGAAGGTGTGCGTACCAGAAACTAGTGGGCTGCCCAGAGGCAAAATATTCCTTTGGGCAATTTCATTCCATACTCTAGAAAGGAACATGCTAAGGAAAAGGGTAAATGTCAGGTTACATGCCACCCTACCTCTTGATAAGGCCAATCACTCTCATTAGAGGAATGGTATGCACAACATGATGAAGAAATGAAGGAGTTAAAGAGGCTGAATGTAGAAATATATCACTGTAGTTTTCTTCCTAAGCATCCTGGAGTTAGTCAATCAAGGGAATTCATTGCAAATACATGGATGTATCAATAATATACTCATTTACAAGTACACCCTCACATATCCAATCCTATGGGTTATGCACAACAACAACTAGTAGTGCTACCATCAGTTGTAGTACCAGTCACCCCTCCAGTCCAAACTCTAGTTATTTCACCTGCTCTGGTCAATGATCAACCATATGTTTCTCAAAACATAATAACTACCATCAAGTCATTAACAGCTCAGTTGGATGTTATGGAGGGAAAACGTGCAAAAGTTCAACCAGAAAAGAATGTTTACCCAGAATGGGTTGATGCAATTCCTCCCTCATTAAATTTTGTGAATTCCACATTCCCAATTTTTAATGGTTCAGGAGACCCATAACAACACTTAACACATTTTTTATCTCATTGTGATCTTATGATGGGAACTCTTCAACAACAAAAAATTACTTAACCTCAGATGTTTTGTGCAGTCATTATCGGGGCCTTCTATTTTCTAGTATACAAGTTTTTAGTCTCGGTCAATTACTAGGTGGGAAGATCTCTATCAACGATTCCATCTTCAATATAGCTCAATTTTACCAAAGAAAACATTTTTCAATCGTACAAATTGTATGAAAATGTAAAATTAAAAAGTTTCATATTTCATTTCTCGCTGGAAGAGATTAACATATTCCTTAAGCTTAGAACTCCCTCAATAAGAGTTTTTTCTAATCTATGTGCGGAATTTGTGTTTTGAATTATGCACACCATTGATTCCTATGAAATACACATGAGGGTTTTGTGACCTTACTTTAATCACTCAACAGTTCGATGATTCTCTTATAGAGACTAAGGCTAAAACTCCTGAAATTCCATTATCTCCAGGAAGGAGAATAGGAAGAGCCGAGAGTGCTGCAATTACACTTAAACAAGCATCTGTACCTACTTACACTTCAAAACCTTCATCTAATCGAAGCGATCCACCTCTTGAGCGTCAACAACAGAGGTCATCTCATCCAGATGATCAAAGAGATCAATGACAAAAACAATTTGAGGACTTAAAGAATAAAGTTTATTCTTTCCGAATTGAAAAGGATCCTGATTAATTCATTTCAACTATGGAAAATAATTTGGTTCAGTTTACAAGGCCTAAAAGGCTATACAAGGAAAGATATGAAGAGCTTCCCAACTATTTCCCATATCATCATATTTTGGGGCATCCTATTCAAGAGTGTTTGGTCATCAAATACCTTCTGCAAAAGATGGTGGACTTGGGACAAGTAAAATTGACTAGTTCTTTAGCCTAGGTAGAATGTGTTACTTCTACATATCCAGAGGAAGAAGGCGAGTGGCATGTAGTCAAAAGTAATAATTCGTAGAAATATAATGATTGGATGGTCTGGAAAATGATAATCCAAACTAATTCCATTTTACAAACGCAATTGAAGTAACCAATTGTGTCATATACTATGAATTCCACATAAAAACCCCCTTCATCAAAGGAAAATCTTCAATGAGGCGGCATAATTTGAAAAAAGTAAGAGGAGTTAGAAGAAGATGAGTTCGTTTCAAAGCCTAAGATGTCTTTGTATCTGGAATTTTTTATGGAATCTACATGAAAAGCACAGACACTGCCCCACTAAACGGTACCGCCTAAAATGGATAGTCATGAAGAATCTTCATTAGATGAAGAGTTGATTTTGGTTCTGTTAACATGATTCATTTAACAGATCTTTATGCCAGTCACAATTTCGATCATGATGAGCTGGAAATTCCTATATCAAACAGAGGATGTCCCAGCTACATGATGCTAAAATGTGCAGCACTGGTCCATGCATATGACCTTAAACTATTTTTGTCCTTACTAAAGGAATTTAAATAGCATAGTCCATTTAGTCTATACTGCAAGACTTTAAACTGAATAGTCCCTTTAGTCCTTACTGCGAGACTTTAAACTGCATAGTCACTTTAGTCCTTACTGCATGAATTTAAACTATATGGTCCTTCTTTCATCCAACATGACATTAAATTGTGTCACTTTCTTAATATATTACGTTAAACTGTGAATCGATATGGTTGTTGTTACCACTTATTTCTCCTACCAAGCATGACTCACATGATCATAGAGTAAGCTTCAACCATAACACCCTCTCTGGGCTGCTAAACATGCATATTTTCCAACATCATCTTCATGTATTCCTCAAGTACAACTTAATAACAAAATAATTCTTAATCAAACTACGCGAACTTTGATCCTTGCCTTCAAGGTTGGGTATGTAGTCAACCTCTTGAGGTTCAAGCCCAAAACCAATATCTTCACATCAGTTCACCTCTATCTCATACGATGTTGATCCGTGAAGCCCCCCAAAACCAATATCATCACATTGGTTCACCATCATCCTTTCTATATGACGTCAAACTATACAGTCCCCCATTGTCCTCAGTATAGGAAATTAAATTCCATAGAAATATGTCTTAGGTACATGATGCTAAACTATACGGCACTGGTCCATGCATAGGACCCGATACTATTCGTGTTTTTGTCCTATATGGCAATAAACTACCACAGTCTTTGACACCCTCATCTGAGAGGGAATTATTATTGACAATGATCTCCAACCATGCCTTATTCCACGGACTACGTACATACATGGAAATTCTAGAACCTTTAATATTGGGTCAAACCATCATTGCACTAAAGTCCCCTTTCACCCTTCACGTGTACGAACCTAATCTGTATAGTGGGTATTTTAAGAACTATGTATAACTTTATTCACATCCTTATGGGATACATAGGAACCTTCATGTATCCCTCGAATCTAGCCCCATGTCATTGGGCCTAACCCCATATTCCAATTTTAGTCCCATGGCTGAAAATTTCCCCTATGAAAACATGAATGTGATATGAAAACCCTGGTCATGATTTACATCAGGTTTATAAAACATACAATGTGTATTCCTCATTATGGTCCAAGCTCTATGACCCCAAACTGAGATCTCCTACACTCTCGTCCTTCATGATGTTAAAATGTATTTCAAGAACTATGTATTGCTTGATTCCCATCCATATGGGATATGTAGTGAAGTCCAACATCTCAATTCAGGACCCAACCACAAACTGATTATAGTTATCATCGGTCTTTGTATATCTTTCATGAATTTGAAAATGCCCATTTTGATGTGTCACACTGCGAACCTTAAATACTTCTAGATCTCCATCACCCTTTTATTTACTTCTGGTCACAAAATGTCTGATACCCTAGAATTCTTTTTCACGAATATGGAGCATGTGCCCCTAGGTCTCCTTGCATAAGTAGTCTACATAATGTACGTTTCATCCAAAAGACACTATAATTTGACTATGTACCCAATTCCCTTAAATGGCCCTGCATAATTCAACCCCCTAACGTGTTTTTAAAATAGTGGTAACATCATTCTTGAGCGAAAAACATATTTTTTCCATATTTGTCTTAACGAAAATATATAATGATCCAAAAAATAGTCATCCTTAACATATATTCCCCATACTCTTTTTCATGATTTAAAATTATTTATGTCTATAGTTTATATTTCCTATATATTGGTTTGGGTCAGACCTTCTCATGAGTGACATTCATCCAATTCTTTGACAATCATTATTGCAAATATCCTCTCCAAATTCAATTACCTCTATATATATAAAAAAATCTATGGTTTGGAAAATTTGAATCTCCATAAACATTCACTAGCTTTTTGAGCAATAGAAAAGAAAAATTTCTGAGAGTTCATTTGGCTGACTATGCAGTGCGTGCCCCTAGGTGGGCTTGCATAAGTAGTCTACATAACAGACCTGTCATCCAAAAGATGATATTATTTGACTGTACAGCCAATTTCCTTAAGTGGAAATGCATAATTCAACCCCCTATGAGTTTGTTAAATAGTGGTAACTTCACTCTTAGGAAATACTTCCTCTAATTCCTTTTACCACTTTTTTCATATCATTCCTCTGATTCAAAATTTATTAAGTCATAGTTTAAATGTTTTACCACATACATGAATGTGCTAATTTGTTTTTAGATAAATTATCATAGAATTTAGTCAATTTTAATCCATTCAGTCAAAGCTATTCGACCGTAAACATTATCCTTTTTATGTCCGACATGCCTGAATTTAAACTGTCAACAAGAGACATGGTAATCATTAAATTGGAAACCTATAAAAGAAACACTGAACAAAAGTGAAGTCTCATCTCTCTAAACGTACATTTTGTATGATTTAGCAAATATTGAGAAAAAAATATTCAATTCTTGTAGGGTTATTTTTATAATCCTATAAACAATCAAACTATGCTTACTAGGCCCATTGGCTTTGGTAAAAATTTAAAGTAGGTAGCATGGAAATGGAGTCACAAATGATTGAAGAAGAAAGTGTGTTTTTTCAATGATGCACAAGATTTATAAGGACATCCACAGACTGAACTCTCTTCATTTTTCATGAATTACAATGGGCTTTCAATATAACTCTTCATTTGATTTACGGAATCCTGATCATCATCAGCAGCCACCTAGAATTCAATCATTAAATTTTATACAATAAGTGACGTATTGATACCAGATCTTCTTGGAATAGTTGTAGAAGAATGTTCTTGAGTGCGCTCTGAGAAAATTTTTTTCCGATCAAACAGTGAATATGTTTCTGTCCAAGAGTCTTGGAAGATGGATACATGTATTTGAGAATCGAGCATTGGAATTAAAGATCCATTTGGAGAGAATAATATTTTCAGATATTGTTCTAATGTAATTATAGTCTTCTCTCCACCAACCGACAATGGAAAACATATCAGCCCATGGGTTTTCCAGTTTCATATATGCAAGGAAACGGTGTGGAGAAAAAATTTAAAATTTCACACCATTGTCGCTTCTCATAATGAACAACATAACCGAAATAGAGGCATAGTAATGTGATTGCATCATGGGAATATAGTTCATTGCCTCCGTAACTTTCACTCCTTATAGATGACCATGGCCATATAAATGCACGTAAATGCTCCGTGGGAAATTAATATGATACTTCTTCAAGTAATTGGGCAAATTTGGGAGAGTTCTATCGTAGATATCATATTAATCATGGAAAATGATGTTCATCATGTCATCAATTCATATTCTATCCAACTCATCATCTGGTCCAATTATTTTGGGAACCATTGAATCTTCACAATGAATGAATAATTAACTTTTACGCAAGTTGGTTTTTCATAAAATTTGTAAAGGAATTTAAAAAAAATGTCTAATGCATTAATTCGGGCAAGTCTAATCTTGGCACGCAATTCTAAGTTGTTTGTGCAGGCTTTACGGGGCTAATATTGGCGCGCAAGTCAGAAACAGACTGCAGAAGCACAAAACAATGAATAGAAGCACGAAAGAGAAAAAACCAACTACTTGAGTGTCGAGAGCTCAGAAGTGATTGAAGCTAGGTTCTTTTCATGAAGTGGTGCCCACATATTTATAGGTGAAGTAGTACCCCTCCTCTCCATAACATGCGCGACTCGCTCCTACTCGTCGATACCTGCACGCTCAAAACCATCACTCCCAAAATCCTTGGTTTTCTCCTTTACCTCATAGTAAAATCCTCTTTCCTTTTTTCAGATCCAACTCTAATGGGGGAATTTTGTTGACACCCTGTTCTGTCACAGAGTCCAAAGATTGACTAAGGGAAATACCTCGAGCCACAAAGAGAGAAGATTTATCAAAATATTGAAAAGGAATTAAAGTGCACACATATTCCTGCATGCCACCCTTGGCTGAGCAAGTCACTTGCTCTCCAGATATAAGGCACGCAAGTAACGTTTGCGCCCTAAGTGAAATTTCTCCCATACCTTAGGTGGATTATAAATACCCTCTATGGGCCCCCCATTTGAGGGATAGAAAAATCCAAAACTCATATTGAAGCTCCGGTCACCCAAGTCTGTGTCTGATGTCTTCTAAACTCTAATAAGGTAATTGTTTACATGGAATGGAAGCTATAAAGAGGCATAATAAGGCCTAATTATTTTAACTCATCAATAGTTGTGCGCCTAAGTGTCCAACCCTTAAGGGAAGTAAAGACACTTTCGTGCCACCATGTCCTCTTATGGAAACTTGTGCGCCGCACTTCTGGAAGCATAAAGGGATAATTCTATGGTCTTCATCCAAGTCTCACTCAAGTATTAAACTACTGGTTCTCCATCGCCCATGTGAACTCTTGTCATGCAAGTATACTTGCACGACCAGGTCTTTCGCTCCAGAACAATACTTGTGTGCCTTATTCCAATTCACATCCTTTCCTCAAATCCACCTATCCTCTTCATGATTTATCCATCAAAATCCTCTTCAAAGCCATTTACCGCATGGTTCCATTGTTGGATTCTTTATCTAAAAGGAATTATGTGGAAAATCTCTAACATACTCGCTATTTACATAATTTTTTTTCATTAAGGTTAGAGATTTCATTCATTCAACCTCATCCTTTAAGATGAGAAGATCTTTAATCAAGGTATCCACATTACGGGTAAGCCCTAATTCCTCTTAACATAAGCCACCTTCTCAGTAGTAAGTACCAATCATAATTTCTATTAACTTTTGGACTCCTTCTCAGGAGTAAGTCCCAATCATAATATCCTTTAAACTATGGGCCTAGTTCTCATTAGTATGTCCCAATCATAATCTCCTTTAAACTCGAGGCCTCTTTCTCAGGAGTAATTCCTAATCATAATTTCCTTTAACTTTGGGAGTCCTTTTCAACAATAAGCCTCATGTTACATGTCCCCTTAACCTAGTCCACATTCTCATGGTTAAGCCACATACATAATTTCCTTTAAAATTGGGCCTCTATTTCATGAGTAAGCCCCATGTTATAAGTTCCCTTTAGTTGGTTATCCTCCCCAGGAGTAAGACCCAGTATTTATTTCTTTTGATTTGGGATTCCTTTTTAAAAATAAAACCCAATCATAAGTCTCTAGTAAATTTTGGCTTCCTTTTTATGAGTAAGTATCAGGTTAAAACCCAAAATCTCTATAAAGTAAAAACACATTTATAGACCCTGATCTTAGGCTTCCTTCCTAAAATCCTTTGTATTCATTAACATGTGTGGTCATACATACGTAAGCCCCACATCATTTCTTATGATTTCATATTTCATGACACAATCGTCAAGTTTTACTAATACCTCTTATTTCTCACACCAAGCTTGACTCTTGTGAGTCTAGAGTGTAAAAGTAATTATGAAAGCTCACTATGAGCCATTAATCATGCATAAACATCATACTTCTTCAGTCAAACATTGTGTGATCAGATTCCTTTTCTAATAAGGATACGTAGGTAGCCCATCTTCGGGAGTGACCCGAACTCCAAAATAATCCTTGTCTCATTGAATGAAAGTAAACTTCAACTGCCCCACTAAGTGGATTAATCTCCAGTATGGTCATCATGGTGACCAAGAGATTTATATATAATTTATTTATGGATACCATTGACTATGAATCTCTAATTCATATAGCTGATTATCCATTTATGAAGAACCTCAAATATAAATAAAAAATTCTCTAAATCCCATACTTATCATTCATTGATTGTAAAGGCTAAAGGAAAAACTCATTTTCATTCTTGGTAAATTAATAAGGATTTGTGAACATAACTTATATATATAATAGTGTCCTGGAGTAGATATTATTTCCGCCCAAAAATGTGTGATGAGTCTGACCTCCCATCCTCTCGACCAATGAAAATTCTTAGGCCTAATAAGTCTATAACTAATGAGGACCTACCTTTGGAATGTAGGTCCAAATGGATGTAGAATCATTTGATGTTTATGGTTCTATGAATAAACGTATAAGAAACCTATTGGAAAGTATGAACCGTAATAAAACAAGGTCATTCCCATTTCCATAATAAACAATCATACATAATACATTTTGCCATTAAATAGGGAATTTATATGATTTGAATTGGTGATATCATTTTCTCAATATGTATATTTGTTATAGATATTAATACATGATCATGTGAAATTCTAACTGAAGTATGAGACTATAATATCATGAAAATATAATAAGAAGTTCATATGTTGTATTTCATTGACCTTAATCATGATTCAAGGAATAAAAATATATAATTTCATGATACATGGATCTTAAATGTGAAAACAATTGAAAATATATCATGAACTATATTATAATTTCGTAATAGTGTGGAATAAACAATTGTTAAAAAAATTCGCAATGGCAATATTAACTACCAAGATCATCGAATTATGAATAACCACATGTTTCCTATTGTGGATTTTGAACATTTACATGTTTTCCAAAATTTATCAATTGCTTCAACGTGATTCTGATAATTGATCAATCATGTCGATGTGTTTCCCATAACATGTCTTGAAAATTTTCATCATTATCAAATCTATCTCAAGAGATATTATAGTTTACCCAATTCATTAGAAGTATATATAGGTCCCACCCATCACGTTATAAAAAATTCATATATATGTAAAAATATCATAACACATTCATAATATATCTACCCATGAATAAATATTTGTTCAAAAAACATTTTAACGTATAATAACCCACTAAAATGTGATATTTTTCATAAAGAATTCATATTTCATTCATAAAAATAAACCACACAAAGAAATAATAAATATTTTTTCCTTGGATAATATCCTAGTATGGTGTGTGTAACACTAATGGATTTCATTATAAATGGAAATTTATTTTTATTGATACCTTGGAATAATCCTATTGGAAAATCACTTTTTATATTCAAAAATATTATTTTAAAAAAAAATCAAAATTTTAATGGAAGAAATTTTCATTTAATATAAAAATGAGAAATTATATAGTAAAATTTAATTTCAATATTATTAATAATATTGAGATAATATGCTAATGTTGAATTTGTTAAAAAATTACTTTTATATATTTTTTGGTAATGTCACAACATTCCTCATTTGGAAAACGACAAGATGATTTATTTCAAATACTTTATTAAAATGAAAATCATGGGGTTATTTTTAAAAATAATCAAAGAATAATGTTAAAATCCTTCTTTAATAATTTATTTAAAAAAATTTCATTTAGATGAAAAATATTTCCCAATGGATAGAGAAACATAAACAACCCAAAATATTAATGATATTGGGAAATAAATATACTACTAATTTGGTATAATTTTGATCGTGAGCACCATGAAATAAATATCACGTTTTGGATTTATAAATCACCTATAAATTCCAATGGAAAACAATTATTTCCATTAAACGAAATTATATACACCAACAAAATAAATAGGTGGTGAATATATAACATGTCTCCTTGAATGAAAATAGATACTATAAATCCATTACCACTAGTCTTCTTTGAATGAAAAGTATACTCACCATTGGTATACTATTATTAAATTTATTATAATTACATAATAAATACATTTTCACAGTTATAATATGATTTTTTTATCCCTCTGTAATATATAAAAATTCATTTTAAAAAAATAATGTTCTTTCGATGTTAATTATATCGTTTATCAGGATTATGTCACTTCATTAGTTAAGGATTACATACATCTATCAATGTTCAATTAAATCCAAAATATTAACACTAATATTAATATCATTCTTATTCATTCTATAAATAATTGTTTTCATCAATTTTTCTATTTATATATAAAATAATAACATCGTTCATTGATATAGTATGTCATACATATGCATGAACCATGTTTTCATTTTTTTGTTGAATGGGGTGAATGAAATTTAAAACACAATTCAAATTGAATGAATAATTATCATTTTATATATATATATATATATCATAGTTATTCATTAAATTGATTTATTTTATGATCCATGTAAAATATAAATGAATAATGAATCACCTCACATCGTGGAGGTGGTAGTCTACACCTATGCACTAATGAAATTATCATTTTATATTTGAATTGAATGTAACGAGTTTTATGTTATATAATAATTATTTAAGATTTAATATTTTATTATTATCACACATAAAAATTTTAACCATAATAATACCCATCCAAAAATATTAGCAATGAAAAATGGATGGTATTGGTACCTATAGATAGTAAGTCATACATATGTTTGAGTGATACATTCACTTCCGTTTTTGTTAAAAAAGGTGGATAACTGTGCTTTTATAATAATAATAACTTGTCATCATATTTAAAAAACTAAATATATTATGGTATTATAATCACAACATATTTATAAGAGGTGAAGACAGTAGAAAGATGAGAGATCAGATTATGTTAGTACCTCTTCATGCAAGAAACTCTATTATATATTCTCTAAAGGACTCTAGGGATGGTTTTAAGAATACTAGTGCCAATATAATTTGGTCATGGAAGTTTTTAAAATAAAATTTTTATCATTTGTTTATTCTATTATTTTTTTTTATTGAAGTGAGGGATTTTGTTTTGTTATTTAATTCAGGTGAATTTCACTTCTATAATTTCTCAAAAGACTAAATTTTAATAAATATATTCCTCAATCAAAATGGTTCAAAACAAAATTTTTTAAGGGTGATTTATTGACCAAAGACCAAGACAAAATTTATTAATAATGAAGTGAAATATAAAAGTCTAAATGATGCGATTTTATTACATTCTCTTTCATAAAGAGAAGTAAGGTCAGTTGGAAGATTATCAAACCAGGTAACGCCCTGGTTGATACCATTGTTAGTGAGAGCATCAGCCACCATGTTTTCTTCTCGATAGGTATGAGTAGAAATATATCTAATATCCCATCGAGAGTCCATACATCTCATCCAATGAGATGTAAGAGTCCGGGAATGATGGGTCACACCATTCCAAATAGCTTTGATGATGGAGGTAGAATCGCATTATATCAAAATGTTGTGTTGACCCTTCCTTTGAACCAAGTAAATAGCATGGATCACTACCATCATCTCAGCTTCTAAGTAAGTGGCGGTGGCGTAACCACCATATAAACACCCATGAAAATGACCCAGATAATCCCTGAAGACATCTCCTAAACCTGCTGGACCTGTGTTACCTTGTAAAGCTCCATCCACGTTTATTTTGATCCACCCAAGAATAGAGGCTTGGTAGAACACCTCAATTGAATAACACAATTTTTTTGTAGATGCTAACAAATAGGAGACGTCTGAGAATCATGAAGTCTTCACCGAATTATTGCATAAGTCTTTTTCAATCAAGGTGGCATCCCTGATGGCAGTCATAATTCTAGAATGACCAGAATTGAGATTGAGTGATTGCATGTTATGAAAAATATAATTCCGATCATACTAGATAATCTGTAGGAGCTTAGAGACATCCGCAAGAAGGAGGTACATGATTTTATTCGAGGCATTGAGCCCCACACAACATTTCAGATGAGTAAGAATTGAATAAGAACAAATATATCTGCAATCAAACATGTTAGTAATAATGTTCCAAAGAGCAGCAGCTGTGGCACATGATATAAAAAGATGATTGGTATCCTCGCGATGCTAAAGTTGGATACCAAAGGACTGGAGGAAAATATCAGTAAGGACACGATTATGATCAATCATCCAAATAATAATATGTCTAGACAGCTTGATCCAATGATTGTCATAATGTTTGATCCACCCAAAATTATTTTCAGATGAAGAAAAATTTTGATGATATAAGTCTTTAGAATCCATGATACAATTTTGAGATGGTTCCCAAACAAGGAAATCATCCAAATTAGTAATTTTATGACTCTCAACCACATGCATAATAGAATCTTGGAGATGGGGAACAAGTTCATCCATAACCTCCTGAATTGAGAGATTTATGGGATCCGGAGTTGAGTGAGGAGATAACATGGAGATCTGGGGGGAGCCGGACTAGTTAGCAAGACAAAAACGTAAATAGGAATTTTTACTAACAAGCCATCTAGAGTTAGTCATAATGTTGTGAAAAGAGAATCTGATGGAGGGCCAGATAGAGGAACAAATATAACTCATGTTACCTTTTTTAAGCTTGTCTAAGAATATTTTTCGAAGAAAATCAGAGGAATTGTACTTTTTATTGATCAAGTTCCATGTGAGCTTGGATTGAAGCGCCTCATTAAAATGTTTGATGTTCTTAATGCCAAGGCCTCCTGTTTCCAACAGTTTGAAACACATAGACAAATGGGTAGTTACAAAACTTCACTAAACAGTGCTTCCAGACCAAACAATGTTATTAATGTAACTATTAATTAGTTTATGAACAGAGGTTCTCCATTTTTAAATCATTAGAGAGTAGAACATTTTGGCTATAATGGTTGATTTGACACGGAAAATCCTACCATCCCTGGAAAGAGATTTCCCCTTCCAGGAAGAGAGTTGGTAAAGAATCTGATCAACCACAGAAGAGAAATACACAGCGTAAGGTCTTCCCCAAAATAATGGATCACCTAAACATGTAAAAGTTAATGTACCTTCATTAATTCCAAGTATTTCAATGATGTTGATTTTACGGTTTGGTGGGAAATTTTATCCGAAGAAGATAAAAGACTTGCTTCATATCACAACTTTTCATGAGACCTCCTCATAATGAGATAAAGAGTTTTTATTAATCAGATTATTTATTTTTTCCTCCTTTAATAAACATGATGATATCATACGCATATAGAAGATGGGTCGGAGAATTTAGTCCTCGAGCAGCCTGGATAGGTTTCAGTTTATTGTGAAAAACCAACATAGTTAGAAGCCTGCTAATGTAGTCTTTTGCAATGGAAAACAATATGGAAGATAAAGGATCTCCTTGTCAGTCACCATTTTTGCGTTTAAAATATCCTTTAGGGGAGCCATTGACAGGGATAGAAATAGCCGAAGATGTGAAAAAATATTGAATCATATTAATAAAACCCACATTAAATCCAAATTCACGGAGAAACATAAGGATAATGTTCCAATCAATGGTATCGAAAGTATTTTTAATGTCAAGCTTATTGTCTACAACACCTCCACTTGAAGCATTATTAAAGATATTGGTAAATTTAGAGGCATGGAAGATACAATCTTGAATGGATCTTCATTTAATGAAGCCAAATTGGTTCCAAGAAATAATTTTGTTACAGAGAAGAGAGATACGATTTTCCAAAATCTTAGTAATAATTTTATAGGGAGAGTTAATGAAAGAAATAGGCTAGAATAGATGAATTTACGAAGCTTTAGACACTTTTGGAATCAATGTAAGTAATTGTGAATTGAGACCATGGGGTAAGTTACCATGAGAGAAGAATGTTTTTACAAGCCTACAAACATCAGTGTCGATAACATCCCAATGATGTTGATAAAAACCATTATTAAACCCATTTGGACCCAGTGAACTGTCAAAATTATGGCCTAAAACATTGTATTTGATTTCAATGCCAAGAGGGATTCACAGAAGCAATCGATTGTCCTCCACATCGATAGGAGCAGAAACACTGTCAGGAATGAGGTCTTTGTTAATTGTCAGACCATTAAAAATATTTTCAAAGTCAGATACGACATGATTAGAAATCACAGCATTAGTGTCCAAAAGAATTTAATTATACTTGAGGAAGGGAAGAGGTCTACAATCCATTATAACATGTTTCAAGGAGTTATAGAATTTAGTATTTCTATCCCCATCATTAAGCCATTTTGTGTTGAGGACATGTTTACGAATGTTATCATTGACGACAAGGAGTGAATTAAGTTTCTTAGAAATTTTGATTCCCTTTTCAGGAACTAAATCAAATTCAGCATTAGTGGCAGTGTTTTGAATGAGCCTAAGCTCTGCCTCCAACGAGACAACATCCTTATCGATTTGTTTAGTTTTAGACGCACACCAAATTTTGAGATTTTTCTTCAGATGTTTGAGTTTAATGACACTGGAAAAGGAATCCAAGTGGTGACTCATAGAATCCCAAATGTTTTTAATAAGAGTGGAACAGTCTAGATCCGTAGACCAAGAATTATTAAATTTGAAAGGAATGTATGGTTGGGTCTCTTTGGATGGGGACTCATTAGAATTGGATGTTGATCTGAATTTAATTTAGGTAATTTAAAACTGGATATGGTGTCCCAAGCATCCAAAAAGGGGAAGCTTACAAAATCTCTATCTAGTTTATTAGTGACAGTCGTATTGTAATGACGATGATACCACGTGAACATAGCACCGGTCATATTGAATTGAATTAAATTACAGTCTTCAATCATAGCCATAAATTATCTAGAGGTAGTGTGTGAATTCATTGGACCAATTTATTCACTAGGTGATAAAATAAAATTAAAAACTGCTATATCTAACTAAAGGGCATGTATGGTGGAAACCAACACAAGAAGATCGCGCCAAAGAGGATGAAAATCTTGATATCTATTCTTGGCATAAATAAAAGAACAATAAATATGCTGACCATCCAAATTAAAATCACAAGTAAGCAGTTGATCATAATGATTAAAGATTTTAATATCCTATAATGAATTATGATAAAAAAACCTAGAGGGAATAAATAAGAGTATTATTCTTGAAATCACCTAGAAATGAGTAACTAGAAGAAGTAAAGTGCATATATTTTCTAGTAATGCAAATTGTGGGTTTGGAAATAGAAAAAAAATTTGGTTTATGGATAAATAAAATTCTTTTAAGAACAAAACTTTTACCAGGGTTTGCTACACCCTGGCAGTTCCAAAAAACAATATCTATTAAGACCTTTATATGGAGCCACCGCTCCAGTTCTTCTTTTTAGAGCCCCCGAGCCTTTCTTCCTCTTAGATCTTCTGAGTGTAGAGGCCGAATATGGGGATGATTTCAAATCCTATTTACTAAATAAATAAAAATCATTTTTTATCAGAAACAGATATATTAAAATTTTATTCTGGGTTATCAGAGTTACTATTAATCAAATTGTTCACAATTTCATCACTTGATGGAACTGGTGTTTGTGGAGCAGTAAATGATGTGAGAAGTTCTACTGCACCATTAGTTACAATTCCTGTAATATTTTCCAAATGAATCTCAGAGGCAGAATGGGGCTTAGCATCCACAACCAAATATGGTGTCAAAATAGGCAGATCAGATACTAAAACATTAGTACCTGTATTAGCTGGTAGCACCACTGGAGAAGAAGCTTCCTTTGGAGTCGTGGGTGAGTAATTTTCAATTCCTGCACTGTTAGGAAGCAGAAAAAAAAAAGCAGTAGTAGATGATAAATTAAGAGGAATACCTGCAACATCACTAATAAGAGAATGCTAAGAAGTATCAGCAGCATTATCAGTAGCTGAAGGAATATCCATTGGCAACACCGATGACTGTCCAACATCCTAAATAGATTTGTCTAGTTCAAGCTCACAAGTGTCCAGCACTAGCTTTTCAATATCATTCGGCATGAGTTTCTCATGTCCCATGGCTTCATCTTCCTCAACCTGCTCAGCCCATGTTGGGTTCAACGATTCGCCAACCACTAGTGGTTTCTTGACCCAGACATCATCGACTTTTTCGCAAGGACAGGTTTTTCAAGGATCACCGCTTTGTTCTTATTCTCCGTCCTGACCTCGTTCCACCCATAATCCGCTGGAGGCATCACCTTGCTTTTGATCACTCTGCTGTTCAACAGGGAATGCCTGACGATTTTGCAGATCTCACAATACGGAGGCATCCTCTAGCATTTAACATAAATCTCTACTTTATGGTCATTGGCATGGAAAACAATAGTTTCACGGAATTTGGCCACAATATCCATCTCAACCATCACACGTGCATAAAGAAAAAGTTCCACATTGAGAGTGCACTGGTTGATTTTGAGTGGCATCCCGATAAAATATGCAATATCATTTAGTATCTTCGAATGCCAAAAAAACCAGTTACGTCCAAAAAGGCGAACCCAAATTTGTACCAGGGCATTGCGAGTATTGTGTGGGTTGAAGGTCAGTTCCCACTCTGAGATGCGAAGAGCCCCTAGTTTGAGATCAAGATTACTCATCCGCCAAACTTGATCAAGATCCTCCTGTGACATCAAAAGCTAATGAATGTAACCTTTACTGATTGGAACTAATTTCCAATCAGTGAGACCCCAAATGTGCATGATTCATAGCTTCCGATCCATGCTTGACCACAGTTTATCACCTTTGTGGTAAGATATTCGGGCCATAACAACAAACTTATAGAGATCCGATCATTGTTGCTATGCATCCGGGTCGGCATCGATCGCGTATCGACCATCATCAAGCATCATGCAAAGAGATGCATTCAAGGATAAAGTTATTCTATTGTCAATGCCTTTAAAAGCCTCAACAAATGATATACCTCTCGGTTTGTCAACTGGAGTGGGTCCGACTGTATGATCATTCTGCAAGACAGTGAGTTCCACCAATGGATCAAAACATGCCATTAGTAGGAGGAAAAAAGAATCAATCAGCATAGCCAAGATCGATGAACCGAGAAAACCCTAGGGTTTGCGGTGGATTCGTCGAGAGTTCCGTCGTGTATTTTCTTTTTCCTACAATGTAATTGACAATGGATGATATTTTTGAATTTATTTAATGCCATTATTCATATTTTATGATTGTTTCTATTTTTATTTAATATATGAAAATATTTATCTACAAAAAATATCATTATTGACAATTTATAAATTATTTACTATATTTGTCAATAAATACCTAAATAATATATTAAAATAAAATATAATAACTTAATGTAATAATAATATGACATTTTATCATATAATATTCATAGAAAATATTATCTCATTAAAATTATATTTCTTCTAATAGTTTTAATATTAATTGATATATATTTTTATTAATTTCAGAAATTAGTTATTAGTGTTGTATAATAATTTTAAAATAACTAAATAATTAGTAAAAATTACAATAAAAATCTATCATAAAAATAATATATTTACTCAGAAAATTAATATTATTATTAATTAATAGCTTTTTTACCCTATGTGGAAAGATAGCATATATATAAAATAATGTGGGTATATATTATGAAATTAATTTATATAATTAATATATAAGTAATTTTCATGAAATATTTTATGTTAAATAAAAAATTTGTTCTTAATCTTACTAAAGTCGAATTCATTTCAGAAAATAAATTTTTTACAAACGTTAAAAATAATTTTTACCCATATTTTTTGTTTTTTATCTGCCATTAACCCTTTACAATTTTACTATGAAAATAAGGTTTTTACAAAATGAGGGTAAATAAAGTTACTATAAATGAAATGATGCAATATAAAGTCCATGGTATATATTTTTTTACTATATCATAGACTGGTGGCTTAATATGTGATTTTAGGTAATTTATATCATTTACTATAATATTATTATTATTAAAATCTTATCTATATACATTTCCTCCACTATTCAGTACTTTTACTATAATATCCTCAACAAATAATATAATATGATAAAAAAAGACCCCAAATATGACATATTCCTCAATATATTTTGTAGTATATTAATTATCTAATATTATAATAATTTTAAAATTTTTAATTTTTTTTAATTTCTTTTCCAAATTATTTAATAAATACAATGTTAGAAATTTATTAGAATATATGATATTCATAAAAATCCTAAAAACATTAAATAATTTGATAAAATAAAATTATGATTGACAATATTAAAATACCAATTGATATTAATTCAATATGTATATCAACTCAAATCATTGTTATGAAAACATAATTTAATAATTTATTTATAATTATTTATTATTTCACAAGAATTGCAGAATAATTTGATTAGAAAAATTTTATATAACTCGAAAACATGTGTCTAACCAAAATATCATCTATAATACAAATAATTTAATTAAATTATAGATAATGGTGTTATTAACTCACATATATTATCTTTTGAGAACCAAATTTGACTTTTCCAATGGGGTGCAAGCTTTCTGTTGAAAAAATAAATGATTCGGGTATTTATCATTCAATAAAGTATAATTTTTATTTTTTAAAACTATTTTTTATGAAATTTTATTTATTTTTTCATAAAATATTCATTATAAAAATATCATAATTTTTTTATTTTAGGATTATTTCATTGATATACAATAAAAGATATTTTATTTCATAATAACTATATTAATAAATATTCACTAAAAATATACCTTATTCAAAAAAGTGTAAAATAAATAATCCAATGATTAAATTTAAATTATAAAAAAATTATATTACATTTTATCAAATTCCGTTATTATATGGGATAAAAATTAATTCTAATATAAATTCATAAAATGAAATGAAAATAATATTTTAAAAATACCATGATTTATCTACATAATATGTTTTTATACCAAATTCAATACTAAAATTTATAATAATAATCATATTTTGATTATTCATAGTATTATATAACTAAATTTACTTTAAATCTCATTTAAAATAAATGTGGTAATTATTTAATGTATGAAATTGAAATAATATTTTCAAATAAAATATTTATTTTTTCTTTATTAACAGTAGGATCAATCTTTTTCAAAAAAATACAAAAAATTAAAACTAACATAATATTGATATCTCAATTTTATAAATGATTTTATTTTTAATAAATAAAATAAATAATTTTTTACTTAAATTAATTAAAAATATTTCTCAAAGAAATATATGAAATCATTTTTGAATAAAACATATATATAGAGTATACAATAAACATAAAAATCTTAATTGACTATTTAATAATAATTTTTTAATATATTTATATTGAGTGGGAAACTGATATATATGTCAGAATTTATTAAATAATATTCATACCCACCCCAATCTAATGGATAGGTTATAATTTTAATATTAAATAATAATATTTTAATATTGTGAATTGAATCGGTTAAAATTGGGGATGTGTCTAATGCAAGACATCGAGGAAATTTAAATTTTTAAATTGCATTTTTTTTAGAATATTTTCTTATTTTAAGGGAGTGAACCGGGGAAATTTTTATTACTATTAAATATCATTAAGAAAAAGTAAGATATATGAAATGAATTTTAATGTGGGTTTTGGATAGAGAATATTAAATTTATATGGATTGTTATCAATAAAATTGGTATATCTGTAGATCCATTCAAACTATTTATTGAGGAAATATCTAGATCAACTTTATTTTAAAATTAAAATAACTTTCAAATAATATATAGTTATAAAAAATTATTTGGGAGGAATTTATCATGATTTTTAATCCCAGTAACCAAGATAACATAGAATGGAGGAAATCATAGTTGGGATGATGAATGTGAAGACATGTACACATAATTAAATATAAGGATTATTTCAATACATGTAGTCACAAACACATATTGATGAGAATGGTATGTGATATATAGTGATTAAAAAATAAGTAATTTAGTTTTTTTCACATGAAAAATGATAAAGTGATTACATATTAATCATGATGATTTAACAACCATGTATAAAGTTATCTAGCACATGATATTGTGTTTTTAGTAGTAACAAAAAATCATTTGGTAGAAATTTCTCCTTAGAGGGAATTGTGATATACATACAGATCCTAAGTTCATTATTTAGATATTCATATAGAAGGATGTCAACATACATCAATTAAGGTGCTTAATAAAAATAAAGGAATATGATTTCTAAATAAATTATCAACATACGAATTGAGAATAATGGAAATCATTATATAGGTAGAGAATATCGTGTAACCATATCCATAAAGAGTATTGAGAAAGATCCCATAATCATATTCATATAATGTCTAGATATGTGAAAAGTAAAGGAACCGCATCCGACATTTTCCAATTGATTTTCCAACCATCTACTCTGAAGAAGACTAATGGAAAACAAAGTTAGAATTTTGAGATATGCAAAATAGTTAATTTTATGTGAAATGAAAAATCATTATAGCCCATAATATATAAATAACTAATTGTAAGATTGAGTAACAATTTATTGTACCATTATAGATCAAGATAAAGATGGATGTATTTGATTGTATTCATAACTATATATTCTCTATCCATCCAAGGAGTGAAAATATATATTTATATATATAAAAGAACTACTGGATAGAAAATATGATGTTGATTATTATAGAATATAATAAAAATTATGGTTTTGGTAAACTAGTGAACATAGAAATAATAAAAATTCAAGGGATGATGAAACCATTAAATATACATATTTAGAATTATGGAAACGTCATGATATATTTTTTTAGGTCTTATGAGGAAATATTTAGGAATTAATTCCACATTAGTTACTATGTACAATTATATATAGATTTATTTCTACATCTTTTTTGAACAATATTTCTCAATAGATTATATTGAAACAATAAACATCAGGGAACTTGTGAAGCTAAATAGAACTTAAATATCAATTTTATCAGATCAATATCATAAAACATTAACAATTATATAGAAAATTAATTATCATTAAAACATAAAGGAACAAAAATATATTATAAAAATCTTATATTGAATGTATATACTAAAATACAATCCGTACACATAACTATATGTTGAATGATTTCTTATTGGACATCAAAGAAGGTTTAGAAAAAATTATTTCTCTGTATAATTATCATTAAAAACGAATTTCAAAATCATAATTTGGATTTTCTTCATGAAAACCACTATGGGACTAAATGAGAAAAGTAATAATTTTTTTTTAGTAAGTGAAAAATTGTTTTTGGTACACAATCTACTTATATATGTGCATAGAAATATAATTTTAATAATCCCATAGTCATGAGAATTACATAGTTGACCTAAGGATTATATTAATCACTAGTGACATCACTAATTTAATGTTAGTGATAAATTTTCTATAATAAATCCCTATGAATAAGATTTAAGACTTTTAGAAAGAAATAAAATCAATATCATATACAAATTATCCCATTTAGGGTTACCTCTGTCATCAAATTAGAGGTCTACTGACTATAAAACCATTCAATATATTATCATGTTCATTACATGTTTTACATATCCCAATTATTGAATTTTATTCTAGATCCAATAAATGTACTCAATATTTTTTTTTGAAATAAGAGAATGAACTTCTATACATGATGATTTTAATGAATATCATGGATAAAATAGGTTGATATCTCTAAAACATGAAAAATAATCTTCTTAATTTATGTTATTTGAACCATAATTATAATGATGTAACATGGGAACTTAATCATGTAATTAAATTGATGTACCTTAATATATTTTCGTCACAGTGCATGAAATGAAATTTAATTTGAGAAGATCCTTAAGTGGAGATAATGTGACAACCAATAAATTTATTAACAATATTTTTCATTAAAATATATATAACAATAACAATTGGAGATGTAATGAAATATAAAACATATCTACCACATAATAATAATATTATAATAATAATTTTAATAATTTTAATTTAGACATAAAATTTAGAGAACAAATATTTGATTATACATTGAATATGACAAAATTGTATAGTAAATAATGATAAAATGGTATCAGAAAAGGGAAATTTGGAACATTTTGTTATACTAGAATAACAACAGTCATAAAAAATAAAACAAATTAAAAAATTTGTACTAATAAAATAATTTTTTCAAGAAAAATTAATAATATAATACAATATGATTTATTACAGTATATAAAAGAGGGTTTAAATTAGATGAATTTAAAGGATGTTGAAGACCATTATGGCTAGAAGAATATTGATCTAACCAATAGAAATAACAATTTGATAATTATGAATAATAGCATAGTCCTTAAAACAATAAAATATCCAATGTAATAGAATTAGTATATTTTAGTATATCGTGAAATAAAAAAAATATTAAAGTAAAATTATTGGGATGTTACATTAATGGTTTAATGATGACAAAATAAATACTTCCCATAAATAAAGAACAATAAGAATTTTGGAAGAAATTGTATATTATAATTTTAATAAAATATAATATAATGATAAATATATATGTTTGAAATAAAATTTACTGTAATTTATTGAATTCAAATATACTATAAGTTTCTATTCGTATTATAATAAAATTTTATAAATTATTAATTATTAATTCAATGTTATAGAATTTTGGTTTTTTCCTAAAAACTATCAGTTTTATAAAATTAAATATATTTATTTAATGTTTTTATTTACTATTTATATAATAATCTTCAATATAATGGATTTTAATTGAATAATATACATGTTAAAATTAATATAGTTTATTTTATTGTAGTTTTCTAAAAAGGGTGACTTCGGTGTAAATATTAAAATAAAATAATATTTGTTATTTTCAATTATTAATTAAATACATTTTTTATTATATATTTGATGTTTCATAAATCTATTATCATGGATTAAAACATAGAAAATTATTCTAATTTTCACAAAAACATTCAACGTATGTATTTAATAGAATAATTAAAAAACTAACGAATATTATTTTTGATAAAAAACACTCTTAATCCATTATAAATATCACCATCCCCAACCATTTTTTCATTATTTGAAAAACTAATTCCCTTTACCAATATATGACTAAATTCAACCTCATCCAGATTTGAAACATCCAATGAATTTCATTATCACCTGTTTTCCATTCGAAAGTACTGTAATGTCAATTCTAAGAGAGGACATCAAAAGGGGAAGTTAATGTTCATAATCAATCAATCATAATAATTTCGTCATCCAAAATCCTAGAAAAGTAGTATACACACCTTTGAATAAGGTAATAAATAAAATCAATTTATTAATGTTATATTATGATAACTAAAAATAAATTATATGTACTTTAATAATTGTATTCTTTGTGTACAAAGTCATTCTTATTGTGATCCACTCACCACCTCTATTATGGAAATATTTAATTCACCATTATATAATTCATGGATAAATTAACTATTAATTAAATTAATAAATATGATCCTCATTATAATTATTTTTTATTTATTTGAAATTTATAAATAGTTAAATAATCATTATGATTATATGAAACCAAACAGTTTCAACATTGTCTAAAATACTTCTTAAATTAACTAGCCTTTAAATAATAACATTTTACACTCAAATTAATTTTCAAAATATGTACCATATATATATTGTACCATTTAAACACCCATACATTCATGGAAATTGATTCATACCAATTATATTGATATAAATTCATTTCATAATAACTATTAAATATCTTGATACTTATTTGACAATAGAACCAAACAATATATTACCCAAAAACATTAAATACATATATGATATCTAAATTAAAATCTTATAAGAATACATAAAATAACATTATTTAATATAAAATGAAATAAAAATGTTCATAATAAATAATTTTATAATATTTGTTTTTTTTTCTTCAAAATCATGAATGAATGTACCAAAAAAATACGAACATGAGGTTACAGATCACTCAAGACCAAAATGTTTCCATTGTGATATACATTATTTATCTTTGTCATGTAACAAATTTATTATCATAATATAATTTTTATAATATATAAATAAATATATAATCTACAAATACACCTATTTTATTATTTATATTATTTTTTGAGGTTCAAATGTTTTTATAATTTATAATGAAAACATCATTAAATGGAAATTTACTTTTCATTAATACATTTCAAGTGAAAATATTTTGTGGGTTTACCTAATAAAATTTGAAAAATATAACATATTCAATATAAATCTATTTTTATATTCTTCCATTTTTAATGATAAAATTATCAACATACCACTTTAGGTATTGTTTATCCATTTCAAAATAATGTATCTTAAAGACATCATTTCCAAATATAAATCATAAGTTCATTGGATTATATTTATTGACATGAATATTATTTTAATGAAATATTATCCTCTAGTCAATTATGAATTTCAAAATATTATTTAATTCGTTTTTTCATGGTATCATTTATGATATTACATTTTGTCGTGCCTTTATAAAATATTAGATAACAAATTTCAATGTTATGGATTTTTAGGGTCTTGATTCATATATAAATTCCAACTATCTATCAAAATAATATAAATGTTATGAATTTTTTGTAATGACTTGGTTTATAAAACCTCTTAATTCATTGGGTAATGTTTTTATCACATGAGAGACCATGTATGGTATACAGGTAGTTATCCTTGGAAAATAAGATATGTTATCATTAGTGTTAGAACTCACATATTCTTATGATGTCATGTTTCATATTTGTTACACATTAATATGACGATATGATGTTATGATATCATTGTCTATTTTGTATAATTCCAATTGATGGTATATGATTCATTTCGTTATGAAATCATGTTGTTCCCCTTGACATACTTGATATATTTTTTTAAATCACATTTCCTCACTAACATGGATTTATATCCAAAAAAATTTAATTATATATTCATAGGGATATCCTATGTCATAATATAAGATAAATGGATTTATGATAAAATAATAAATAACTAACTTAAAAAATATATAGCTCATTTTTTTTTTGATATTATATTGGTTTCAAATCACCAAAGTATATAATACCTCCAAATTTTTCCATTGAATATTAAGAATCTTTTATGATAAAAGTGAAGGAAAGAATATACATTAGAATAATGTTTCTATATAACTGTTGAATAATTAAATGAATAAAAAAAATTCACATGATATTAATATGTAAGATCATTGGTATATTTTAATCTATATTAACAATTATTTTTTCCATATTTTTACTTAATATCAAAATATTTATTATTCTATGAGGAACAAAATATTTCCCATATAATTATTCTGGGGTAATTGATCATTCATGAATAATTCATTTATATTAGAGAATACGTAAATGTCCTCTCTAATGTACTTGTTGGTCCTCAACCGTATTAAAATTATGGATCGTCTCTATAACTTATAAACACTAAAATGTATATATCTAAGAGTATTCATTTAATCAATCTTATTAAAGTAGATGTTTTTTGGATGAAATTATAAAAAAATAAAAAAAATATATAATCTTTACTGATAATCCATTATGTTCCTTATATGTCACTAACAAGAATCATGATGTGGCAATGATTCATTATACAGATGATTATGTTCACGAAAGGTTTACCATAATGAAAATATATCCTTTATCATGTTTCGGTAACCTATTGAATAAAATATGTCAATATTAATACATCAATATATGGTATTTTCAATCAGGATATAATTTATTGAATGGGACACTCATTGATATTCGTAGGACTATATTTTTTAATTGATATTGATATTATTAGTTCAAAGATAATCAATTATTACACCAAATTTTTTATATATTAATCACATAAATGATTATTATTTTTTGTAGACAACATTATGAATAATGATGTGGTATTATATATTATATTAACATATATTATAACACACAAAATTGAATCCATATCCTTTTAAAAATTTACATAAGAAAAAATAAATAAAATCAACTCAATCATTTTTCATCATGAACTATCCTAATTTTGAGAAGTAAAAAAATTTCATATTTAAACCATGATATCGTGATTGTTTTATAATTTATAGACTCTATAATTTAAATTTCACCAAAATGTAGTATTTGGGTCTATAAATAGATTTCATTATCTTGGACATAAATTAATCGCATATATCAATTACATAATGAAGAAATCATAAATATAACTATTATATAGAATATCAGGACAATTATAGAGTTGTAAAATTTATCACTACAAGAGAGGTTCAAATATATTCCATGAAGATATAAAATATATTTGATAAATCTATTGAAAATTTTTATGATAACATACAAGAAGAATTAATTATTGTCATAATCCCACAAAAGTACCCTAATAAAAATTATAAATCTTTTGCAACAACATAATTCCATGATGAATGCAATCATTAATCAATGAAAATAACATTATATAAAACAGTAATAGATAAATTGAATTCATTGGAAATATAAGTAAGTTCATGAAATAATAAATAAGATGTCTTATATATTCTAGTATAGAAAATAAGAAATCATGAATTTAATAATAATTAAATTGAGTTTATTCCTATCAAAATGAAAGGATTATATGAAATATCATTTCTTAACAAATAGAATATCATAATTTTTCGAGAGGATAAGGTTCCAGATAATGTTGTGATGATATATAGTGTAAATTATTGTCCCTTCTTCATATAATATTCATCAATAATTATAGACTACTTTATATTCAAGTATCTCCCACATCATAATATATATAATAAAATAATTATTTGGGTTCCTTATAAGCTTCTTATGAAATTTGTATTATATGCTCTAGTTGTTGAAGGGGTAAAATCCAACATGATACCCCAATTTTGTAAATAAATAAATGGTAATTGGTTTTCCAAAAATTAAATGAACCGTGAGAATATCATAATAAATGATTTGATGAATTAAATTATCATGAAACCAATTACCATATAAACACATATAATAGTACCCTTTTATTTTTTTACATTTAGGGAATCTATGTTGAAAATTACAAAGAATAAAAGTGATGATGTTATTGGGATTCATAATCTATTTTAAAGTGTAACACCCCATCTAAGTAAAGAATATGACATTTTCATATTTATCCATATTTTTGAATAAAATATTAATATTACTTTAAAGGAGAATTCTATGTTCGAGGGAATACCCAATACGTAACAACGAGTTTCTTTGAAATCTTACATTGCACTATAATAATGAAATAATATTATTTTAAAAGGTAGTTAACGCCTAGCCATTGAAATAGAGGGAATGAATGGAACTAACTACAAAATGATTATATATGTTTGTCAAATATTTTTTCTTTTATCCAATAAATGTTGGAGGCTTAAAATGAAAATGAATCCAATTTAAAATATAAATATTGTAATATTCTTTAAAAGGTTGATTAACCGCCTTTTGATGGAGAACCCATTTTAAATATCCTTTTGACAATTTTATAAGTTGTATTTTACAGAATAAAATCTTTCTTTAGAATCTGGACATCAAAATTTACTTTGTGTAAAATTTTGTTATTTTTCTGATAAAGTTCATTTTTATTGAAAATGTTGCATTTTAATTAAAAACCTCCTTTTAATATGAATTATTTATATTAATATATTATTTTATTAATTTAGATTAAAGTTTATTTAGAATATATTTTTACAATTTAATCTAATGATGGTCATTAGAATTATTTTCACTTTGAAATTGGACTTAAACTAATGTCAATCTTTTAATAGATATTGTTTATTAAAAACATGATATTTGTTTTGATAGGGGGAATTAATTATTAAATTAATTGATTCAACATATATGTTTTGAATTTGGTAAAATAGACATCATTTTTGAATTTGGAATTTCAAAGATACCATAGGGTGAATTTTTGGAATTTTTCTGAAAAACTTCAATTTTTGATGAAACGTGAAACCACTAAGTGGTAGTTTAAAAACTGATTTTTCATTTAAATGAAACTTTACTACATTAATTTCAAAAATCTGGCATACATTCTTGTCATTAGGATGTAAAATGTGGTTCAATGGGATTAAAATAAATTTTTTGGTGAATAGTAACTTTTATGTTTTTAATTGTGATTAGAGGTAATTAGTGTAATTTAAGGTAAAAATTATGTTTTAATAATATGAAATGACCTAGAAACATGTCCTATCATCATTGGATGTGTAATGGACGAATAAGAAAATCCATGGGTCAACTTGGGGACCCCATGGAGCCACTTTAGTTGGAAAATGACATAAATAACATTTTATTTAAAGTTAAAATAAATATGTTACAAGCATGAGTTGTTTTACTAAACGAATTTTTAAATGGGGATATACAAGTCATGTATTTAACTATAAATAATAACTAAAAATATATAATGATTTCATACATCATGGTATTTGTTTTATAATTTTTATACATTAAATAAATTAAATTATTTATCACATCATGATGATGCAGCGATTATCTCATTAATAAAGGATTTAAATAAAATGAAAAGATAATGTTAAAACTATAACATAAACTTTTCAAATACCTATTGTATGAGTATATTTCTAACCCTTACCACCTTATCCTTGAAATACATCAATGTGGGGCCTTTAAAATCTGAAATTCATTTGAAAATAAAGTATCATTCTGTAACTTTCCAAGAGTGCCCCTCCTCTCCTCGTATAAAAGGCCCCCACCTCTACAACTATACCCACACCTCTCAAGCCTTTTTATCGGCCAAACCATGCTCATTTTGTCTCTACACGTCCCTATCTTACTCTTAGAAGCCTCACATTGGGAAGATGTCTTCTCATGGAAGCCTTTTAGCTCAAATCAATGAGAGATACCTGATTTTAAGGTAATGTCTTCACTTGTGTTCTTTTGTTTTATTTTGCTTCTTCAACCCCATAAACACCTTTTATTCATTAATTTTGTAAAAACTATAGTATCTTCAATATACTAGGATGTTTTTATAAGAAGGATTCGAGCTACACTTACACACACCTACATCTAATGGATAAAGAACATATTTTATCTGTTGATGGTGAATTTTTGCCTCACGAAACGATGATTGTTCAATATTTTTTTAAAACCCTCAAAGGCGGCCATTAATATGATACTATATTTTTATATGATATATGATATTTTTATTTTTTACTTATACTTATCTATTTTTCATTTATGGAATACCTTTATGTTTTCCATTATGGTTAAACGTGATATCTTCATTTTATGAAGTGCGGACTACGTCCCCCTAAAAGTGATGTGATTCGTTAATACCATATTTGGTACGTAAAATGGATAGATTTAATGATATTATATATGATACCATACTGTAATTATAATACTATTATGTATCATTATGTTTTAATTCCATTAAATAAGAAATAGAAATGGAAGTAGCGTTCATGCGTACATACGGCTTACCGTCTCCATGAACGGTGCATTTCATTTCATACCTCTAAATGTTATGTAATATAATAAATGAATGTATATGATAGATATATATGATACATATGATATCTACATAATGAATATAATTCTGGTTATAATATATATTTTACCACATGAACAACATGTAATTATAAAGTGTTTATTTTTGACTCAACTAGCAATGATCTAAAAAACAACCATTATTATCATAAATAATTACATAGTGTTAATAGCATGGTAGTAAGTGATATAAAAGGAATAATGAACTTGAAAAAGGTTCTTAAGAAAGTATAAATTAACTAAAGTTTATTATTCAGGAGGTTAAATAACAATCGAGTCATGTCGGACCCGAGGTAAGGGATCCTACCCCTCTCTTTCTTTTTAAGTACACGCTTTTATGTCATTACTTTGAAGATCATCTTTATTATGATTGCGATGTTATTTTATATTACTATTACTGTACTTTTTATGTTCATATGATGAGAGACCCTATTTTTTATCATTAATCCATTTCGGAAGTTTTAATTGGCGTTGTTAGGCTGCCGGAGTTCTGTAAGGGGCTTTTTATCTCACATTGTGTTTTCATGAGATTCAAGATACATTTTCCAATATTTCATTTTTAGTGGTGTATGTACTTTCCCTTATTCTACTCTGATTGTAAAATAATTAAATTTATGAGTATTTACATCAATGTTGTATAGTCCTTCTTTCATGGGGTGTATGTTTCGAAAGTTACCCAAATCGGTAAGGGAACCTTTCACCCTCCTCTTTTTAAAAGACTTCTTTTGTTATGTATTTTAATTTTCATCTTATTATGTGGGGATATGTTTTTATATATCCTTATTGCCATAAATTTTATGTCCAACTGATGATATTCCCTTTATCTATAACATTAACTCTTTTTCTAAATTTTGATGTGATGTCGTTAGGCTGTCAATGGAACATCTAAACCCAATTTCAATTTCTATGGGTTCATCATGTAGTTATTGAATATGTCATCCTTTGAATATGTTTGAATTACATTTGATTATTTTACACATAATATACACTAATATTGGGTGTATTTATATTTTTCGCACATAATTATGAGATTGATTTATCCTTAATTTAAGGATACCATCTTTATAATGGATTTCATCTCAATTTCCATTTCCTTTGAGACATCATTGTTGTTATGCATCAATTCACTATTATATGGTGTATATAATGTCCTTTGGAATATTATATCATGAATCCCTTTATTCTAATGATATTATAATCTTTTGATTAAATTTTATTCTTTAATTATTGTATTCAAGTGTCTCTCATTTTGTTAAAAACCCTTTAACTAAAAAATCGTTTTAAATGTTTGAATGATTTATTCTTTTTAATATCCATGTTTTAAAAATGGTTTTAAGGATTTATTTATATGTATATTAATGGTTCAAAATGTTAAAATCATCAATGTGGCATAGGACACTTTGATTTAAAAATCTCTTTATTAAATGTTTTAAATGGTTTTGAAAATGGTTTTTAGAATGGATTCATTATTTCAATATATTAAAATGCTATATTGGTATTGCAATGTGGGAATGTTATATTTTCTTTTATGATTAAGTTATGTGCTATGATTATGTTATGGTTCTTGGGCATAGTTATGAAGATTGGTGGTTCCGTGATAAACTAAGGGCGGGTGAGCCAGATATAGCTCTCCAATGCATTGGGTAACATGAAGGAGTTAAACGTTATGGTTTCTCCGAAGATATTTAGGGAATATACTGTGATGGGTATTCCAAACGTAACCAAGAGGGTTACTACCTACGTAAGAATGTTATGAATTCCTCAAGTAACCTTTCATTTTTATGAATTCTATGATTTATTAATGATTTTATGAGGTATGTTAATGTGCTTATGTTTTATGGGTAATGTATGATTTCATTCTTATGCATATATGTACTAATGATTCATTTCCATAATTTTTATAACCCTTACTGAGCTTTTTATGCTCATCCCATGTTTTTGAATTGTTTTTCCCAGGTCAAGGGAATGGTACATGATATTATGATAGTGTAAAGGAATTGTCAAGAAAGAATCCATGTTTTATTTTAAATATGTTTCCTATCTTTTATGTAACCAATTTGTTTAAATGTGGAATGTAATGAAACTTTTATTATCTAATTCTCTAAAACTATAAACCTGAAAAGATCCTCAATTTGTAATCATGTAATAACTCAAGATTAAGTAATGTTTAAGGCTGGGGCCTTATAGTTTATATCAGAGGTCGGTTTAGATATCTTTAGAGGTTAGAGTGTTTTTTATGAAAAAGTGACAAATTGTGTATAACCACAATGGTTAGTGTATTAGATGGATTCATAGTTTTGTTTTTTAAAGTTAGAATTATTTTCAGATAACTTGGATAAGTATATCTTGGTGTTTATCTTCCTCTTTTTTATTTGATGATTTTACTGATATACTCACACTAACCTTTTTGGTTTTAGTAAATGGATGGATTTAGAAGGCACCAAAGTAACAGTTGATTTGATGAAAACTGTGACGGTTTTATGAAATAACAACTGAATGATATGGGAGCTGCAATGAGAACTCTTGTGGTTATCATCAACCAACTATCTAGAGTCATGATTGACCACCTGAACCTTAGTGAATTTTATAAGGCATCTTATATGCGAGAAAAAAATCCATACGGAAGTTCAGGTAAAAATCATAAATGTAAGTATGTTCAAAAACTTATGTGTCAAATATTTTGAATGAAACATATAGGAAAATGTTTCAAAGGGATATAACGATTCTATATATGTGGAAATGAAGGTCATAAAGCAAGAACCTGCCATGGAAAAAAGAAGCATCTAGTTGACTCTAGGAAAGGGAAAGAATTTCTTTCTAAAGGATCAATTGAATGTTTTAAATGTGGTGTGCATGGTCTTTATGGAAACATGTTTCCTATGAAGAAGTTTCAGGAATGGGGTCACCAAGATTGTACAAATATTCATTTACCAATACCTAATTCCATTCTGATTGAGGATGAAGAAACTAACAATGAAGAATGAAAGGTATGGATTATTTCTTAACATATGTTTTCATATTATTGGATTCTTAGGATATGATTCATGATTTTGTTTGTAGGAAAGAAGTATTTCATATAAGGGATTCAAGAATTATGGTAGATTTTAGGATGGTGAAATTCTTATATGTATTAAGTCTCTTTTGATGATGGGGTTACATTAGAAGACTTTTTAAAATAACCCTGATGTTTGATATAAGAAAATTTTATTCAAGGAATAATTATCCTTTATTTTGTAGATATAGTTATAAAGAACCATTTGGGTTTATATAATCTTGAATTTTAGACAATTACTGGTTAATACATTTTGAGTTACAAAATGGAAGTTATCAGATAACCTTTGTGGTTAAAATATGTTATGGTTATTTTTGATGAATTTATCTCTTTTTGAGGAATGTTATAAAATTATATAGTTTTTGAAAAGGGACAACACACAGACCGTGTGACAACCCGTCGCATCGGATGAAGCTGCGGGAATCAAACCCATAACCAAAGTGCAACTGGTATTTATCTCCTACCACTGGACTACGTGAAGTCCCTGGTTATTTTGAATGATTCTTTTTAGTTAGATGATTTAATGAATTAAGAGTAAGTTGATTTTTTGGTTATCAATGGAAATGATTAGCCTATCATGGAGGATATGTCATTAGGTTAATTACTTTTCAGTATGAGAGTGTAAGAGTAACTGATGTTATTTTGGATAAAAATGTTAAAATTTATCTTAGGAGACTATGTGATTTAATCCTTCAGAGAATTGGGTTTCAATCTTAGTTTGGTTTACATTGTAGAATTTTATGGATAAATGTTTATTGAATAGTCTTTATTGAACATTGGGTTTTATTTTTGGTTAATGTCTATAGACATGGGAAGTATATAGTTCTCTTTTTTGGATTAGGTGATTCTATAGAAGTTGATTATAGCTCTCTTAATGTGAACAAGTCATCCTAAATATTCGTCTTTTGGAGAAAATATGAGTTCATGTAAGAAATATAGTAAAATTTGAAAGTCAACATGACAATTAAGTATGCTTCCTTATGTTTTAGTTAAGCTCATAAATAAATTACTCAATGAAATGTATCATAAAAAATGTTTTCTGTTAATTTTTCCTACTGGGGAATCAAATACTATTTAACCCATCACAAGTTGGTGATTTTCTTGTTGTTTTCTTTCTCCTAGACATGTTTACTATCACTCTCCATCAGAACATGACCCTTTTTCCTCCATATCCATATTTTCATACTTGGAATCCCAGTATGGGTTAACTCGGGTGAAATTTTTACTTCTCTCCCATTCTTTTAAAGTGATAGTTTTACTGACTCTTGTCTTGATGTGGGATTTTTAATGAAGCTTCCAAGCCCAATTTTAAAATTGTGAGGACGCAATTACCAAACGGGGGGAAGGATGTAACACGCAGGTAAATAACGAATATGCCATTTTCATATTTATCCATATTTTTCAATAAAATATTAATATTACTTTAAAGGGAATTCTATGTTCGAGGGCGTACCCAATACGCAACAATGTGTTTTTTTGAAATCTTACGTAGCTCTCTAATAATAAAATAATATTATTTTAAAAGGTAGTTAATGACTAGACATTGTAATGGGGGGAATGAACGGAACTAACTACAAAATGGTTATATATTTTTGTCAAATATTTTTACTTTTATCCAATAAATGTTGGAGGCTTAAAATGAAAATGAATCCAATTTTAAGCATAAATCTTCTAATATTCATTAAAAGGAAGATTAACCGCCTTTTGATGGAGAACCATTTTTAAATATACTTTTGACAATTTTATATGTTTTATTTGACAAAATAAAATCCTTCTTTAGAATCTGGTCATCAAAATTTACATTGTGTAAAATTTTGTTATTTTTACGATAAAGATCATTTTTATTGAAAATGTTGCAATTTAATTCAAAACCTCCTTTTAATCTGATTTATCTATATGGATAGATTATATTTTTAATTTAGATTAAAGTTTATTTAGAAAATATATTTACCATTTAATCTAATGGTGGTCCTTGGAATTAATTTCACTTTGAAATTGGACTTAAACTACTGTCAATCTTTTAATAGATATAGTTTCTTAAAAACATTCTATTTGTTTTGACAGCGGGAATTAATTATTAAATTAATTAATTCAACATATATGATTTGAATTTGGTACAATAGAAATCCTTTTTGAATTCGGAATATCAAATATAGCTTTGGGTGAATTTTTGGTATTTTTCTGAAAAACATCAATTTTTGATGAATAGTGAAACCACTAAGTGGTAGTTTAAAAACTGATTTTTCGTTTAAATGAAACTTTATCACTTCTGTGATTTAAATTTCAAAAATCCGGCATACATTCTTGTCATTATGATCTAAAATTTGGTTCAATGGGATTAAAATAATTTTTTTCCATGAATAGTAACTTTTATGTTTTTAATCGCGATTAGAGGTATTTACTGTAATTTAATGTAAAAATAATGTTTTAATAATATTAAATAAACTAGACACATTTCCTACCCTCATTTAATGTGTCATGGCCGACCGAGACAATCTATGGGTCAACTTGGGGACCCCATGGAGCCACTTTGGTTGGAAAATGACATAAATAACTTTTTATTTAAAGTTAAAATAATGATATCACAAGCATGAGTTGTTTTACTAAAATAATTTTTAAATGGGGGTATACAAGTCATATTTTTAACTATAAATATTAATTAAAAATATAAAACTATTTAATACATCATGATATTTTTTATATAATTTTTAGACATTAAATAAATTAAATTATTTATGACATCATGATGATGCAACGATTATCTCATTAATAAAGGATTAAAATAAAATGAAATGATAATGTCAAAACTATAACATAAAATTGTCAAAGTCCTATTTAATGAGTATATTTCGAACCCTTTTCACCTTATCCTATAAATACATCAATGTGAGACCTTTAAAATCCGAAATCATCTAAAAATAAAGTATCATTTTGTAACTTTCCAAGAGTTCCCCTCCTCTCCTCTTATAAAAGGCCCCCACCTCTACCACCTTACCCATGCCTCTAAAGCCTTTGTCTCTGAAAAACCCTTATCATATTGTCTCTACACATCCTTATATTACTCCTAGAATCCTCAATTTGGGCATAAGTCTTCCCAAGGAAGCCTTTGAGCTCAAATCAAAGAGGGATACCTGATTTTAAGGTAATGTCTTCACTTGTGTTCTTTTGTTTTATTTTGCATCTCCAACCCCCTAATCTCTTTTTATTGATTTCATTTGTAAAAACATCAGTATCTTAAATATACTAGGACGTTTTTATAAGAAGGATTGTAGCTACACTTACACACACCTACATCTAATTGTTAATGAACATACTGTTTCTGTGGATGGCGAATTTCTGCCTCACGAAACGATGATTGTTCAATATTATTTTAACATCCTCAAAGGTGGCCATTAAGATGTCACTATATTTATATATGGTATATAATATGTTTATGTTTTACTTAATCTTCTGTATTTTTAATTTATGTCATACCTTTATGGTTTCCATTATGGTTAAACGCGATATCTTCATTTTAGGAAATGCGGACTACCGCCCCCTCAAAGTGATTTGATTCGTTAATACCATATGTGGTATGTATAAATGAAAGATTTAATGATATTATATATGATACCATACCGTAATTATAATACTATTATGTATCATTATGTTTTAATTCCATTACATAAGAAATAGAAATGGAAGTAGCGTTCATGTGTACGTCCGGCTTACCGTCTCCATGAACGGTTCATTTCATTTATTACCTCTAAATGTTATGTAATATTATAAATGCATGTATATAATAGATTTATATGATATATATGATATCTACATAATGAATATAATTCTGTATATAATATATATTTTACCACATGAACAACTTGTAATTATAAAGTGTTTATTTTTAACTCAAGTAGCAATGATCTACAAAACGACCATTATTAAGTTAAATAATTATATAGTTTTCATATCATAGTAGTTATTTATATAAAAGGAACAATAAATGTGAAAAAGGTTCTTTATAAAGTAGAAATTATCTCAAGTTTATTATTCAGGAGGTTAAAGAATGATCGAGCCAAGTCGGACCCGAGGTAAGGGATCCTACCCCTCTCTTTCTTTTTAAGTTCACTCTTTTATGTCATTCATTTTAAGCTCATATTTCTTATTATTGGGATATTATTTTATATAACTCTTACTTTACATTTTATGTTAATATGATTAGAGACCCTATTTTTTCTCATTAATCCATTTTGGAAGTTTTAATTGGCGCTATTAGGCTGCCAAAATTTCGTATGGGGCTTTTTATCTCACTTTGTGTTTTCGTGAGATTCATGCAAAATTTGACAATATTTCCTTTTGAGTGGTGTATGTACTGTCAATTATTCTACTCTTTTTGTAACATAATTCCGTTTATGTGAATTTACATCAATTTTGTATAGTCCTTCTTTCATGGGGTGTACGTTACGAAAGTTACCCAAATCGGTAAGGGAACTTTTCACCCTCCTCTTTTTAAAAGACTTCTTTTGTTATGTCTTTTAATTTTCATCTTATTATGTGGGGATATGTTTTTATATATCCTTATTGCCATAAATTTTATTTCCAAGTTATGAGATACCCTTTATCTCTCTCATCAACTTTTTTTCTAATATTTGATGTGACGTCGTTAGGCTGTCAAGGGAACTTCTTAACCCAATTTTGATTTCTTTGGGTTCAACATGTAGTTATTGAATATGTCATCCTTTGAATATGTGTGAATGACCTTTGATTATTTTACACTTAATATCCACTAATATTGGTTGTATTTAAATTTTCGCACATAATTATGAGATTGATTTATCTGTAATTTAAGGATATCATCTGTATAATGGATTTCATCTCAATTTCCATTTCTATTTAGACTTCATTTTTGTTATACACCAATTCACTCTTATATGGTGTATATAATGTATTTTGGAATATTATATCATGAATCCCATTATTCTCGTGATATTATAAACTTTTTATTAAATGTTATTCCTTAATAATTTAATTCATGTGTCTCTCATTTTGTAAAAAAATCATTAACTAAAATATCATATAAATGTTTTAATGATTTATTCTTATTAATATCAATGTTTTAAAAATGGTTTTAAGGATTTATTTATATGGATAATAATGGTTTTTAATGTTAAAAGCATCAATGTGGTATGGGACACTTTGATTTAAAAATATCTTTATTAAATGTTTTAAATGGTTTTGAAAATGGTTTTGAGAATGGGTTCATTATTTCAATATCTTAAAATGTTATATTATTATTGCAATGTGGGAATGATATATTTCATTTATGATTAAGTTATGTTCTATGATTATGTTATGGTTCTTGGGCATTGTTATGAAGACGGGTGGTTCTGTGATAAACTAAGTGCGGGTGAGCCCGATATAGCTATCCAATGCATTGGGTAACACGATGGAGTTTAATATTAAGGTATCTCCAAAGAGATTTAGGGAATATACTATGATGGGTATTCCAAACATAACCAATAGGGTTACTCCCTATGTAATAGTGTTATGAATGCCTCACGTAACCTTTATGTATTATGATTTCTATTATTTATTCATGATTTTATGAGGTATGTTAAAGTGATTATGTTTTATGGGTAATGTATGATTTCATTCTTATTTATATATGTACTCATGTTTCATTTCCATACTTTTTATAACCCTTACATAGATTTTTATGCTCATCCCATGTTTTTTAACTGTTTTTCACAGGTTAAGGGAACGATACATGATATGATGATATTGTCAAGGAAGTGTCAAGAAAGAATCCATGTTTTATTTTAAATATGTTTCTATATTTTATGTAACCACTTTGCTTAAATGTGGAATGTAATGCATGTTTTATGATCAAATTCTCTAAAACTCTAAACCTGAAATGTTCCTTAATGTGTATTCTTGTAATAACTCATGATTAAGTAAGTTTTATGGATGGGGCCTTATATATACTCTCATCGATATCTTTTAATCATCAACAAGTGAATGTAAAACACCACCACACCGAATTAAATATTTTTTTGACGAATAACACATGTATTCCCATATAATAATTATCTAAATAAAAATATTTTTTTTATAGAAAACTATAATTTCATTAATTGGTATCCATAGAAAATATTGTAGATCTATTTTGTGTAATTAAAGAGACCATTTGGATATTACATTATGAAATTTCTACTCTTGAAAAAATAATAGAAACAACATAAACAATGATATATTCAATCCATGACTCTTAATTAGAAAATTATTCCAGTTTCATACCCTCTAATGATCTACATACTTATATTAAATAATAGGATCAACTATACAATAGATAATCCCAAAAAAATTAGTTAAATATAGATAATTTTTTTTAACATGTAAAAATAAATCCAATTCTAACATAAGGATGTGGTCATCAATATTATTTAATTATAATGTACCTCAAATGTTATAGAAGAATAGTTTAAAATACATATTCTCTTACATAAAGTTTTTATATTTAATAAAAACATAACTATATATATTTAATAATAATATTTAGTATTATACACCCTATATAACCCTATAGAGTTCATATTCATGCTCTAAAGGGTTTCTTGAACCGTCAATGATACGAGATTGATGCTCCAAGCATTGAGATATTTGATAGACAAATGGGTTCCATGAAATTAGATGTATTCAAATCCATTACAATAGATGTTCTTGAAAAAAAATATGAAAATATATATTAAATTTTCACTTCCGTAGTGCTTTTATATGTTTAAATCCAAATATCACGGTGGGAAATTACTTGGTAATTAACATCATTATTTATAGGATACCATATCCATTATAATATAACAATTCTTCTATTCCTACTGAAATTTATAATTCTATGTTATAAAATGATTGAACTATGACCATTATATATTTTAATGTTTAGAAACAATTTTTGGGAACATCTATCTAAGAATGATTTTTTTTCATCACGATATAACATTCGTTTATCTTGCGATAATATCATGGAATCATATATAATTATAAATTCCTTTCATGATCCACCAAATCAATAAATATTCTCTTAAATGAATATTTAATTTACACAATAATATTCATTTTAATATGAATTACTATGATGACTAATATACTAATGGAATATATTAAAATATATAAGGTAAGAATCAATATACAAAATAAAAAACAATGGAAATATATATTTATATGATTGGGGATGCTCTTGTCATTCCTAATAATAATAGAAATATGAATTTCTCAAACCCTATCCACTATTTTTAGGAAACAAAGAAATTGGGAAAAAATTACAAAAAAAATAAATTTCATAGATACAAAATATTCTTATGTTATGATATATATATATTTGTAATATTTTGATCTAACTTCCCCTATAATAGAAATAACTCATTTAGGATTCTAATAGATTGATCCTTTATTGATAATGTATATTTTTATTGACAAATTTCTCAGACATATTCAACTCACCAAAAAATTAATTTGATAAATATATATTTTTATCCTTGAATAAATATTGCGATACATTATTTTATCCAAAAAATAGTAGATTGGTTTAATAAATTTTTAACATCTTCCAATATTTTTATTTGTAATATAGATGATGAAATTTATATAGAAATTATTAGGGACAATGATATTAGAGATAAATTTACACCCATTTTTATGGGATAAAATGATGAAGATTCACCTCTTACCTCCCATAGGGTTGTTTCCAATACTATTGATTCCATAAATTGTGATGATGGAAATGATTTAATTATAGATTATGAGTATTTTGAAAACCTTATTTTTACCACATCATGTGTACGGTGATCATGTGGGAAATGTCAAAATAAGAATAAATCATTTGGATCCCAAAAAAATATAATAATATGAGCCTTTGTATCTATTATATAAGGAATCTGAATTATATAGAATTATATCATTATTCGTGCAATGATACAAATTTAAAATCTGTCTCAGAAGAGCTCATGCAGTAATAAAAAATATAAAATATACAATAAAAATAAATTCCCACAATATAAAAGTAAATTTATTAAATTTAATATCATTTATGTTCTAATGAATTTCTTTTATATGTAAAATCATTCTTGTTTGAAAGTAACCATTATTCCATCATTTTTTAAATTAAGAATTATTTTTAGGTCCTCAAAAAATTAGCACCTCGATAGTTTGTTAGTGGTGTTTCAACAATGGTGAAATAATCGTATGATACTAAATAGATATCCCATGGAATGAATTATCAAATATAATTGGTCTTTGGTAATTATTGTATATTTAACCAATTTTTCAAGTGAAATATAACTAGTAGTTGGCCATAGGGATAACCACTCAGTCCTTAAGACAATTGTTTTTTCTCTAAACCAAGGTAAACCCCACTAATATCCAATTTATCAATAATTATTTCCAAAAATATGTAATTAACTATGTACAATGAATATTTATAGATAAATTATTAGTATTTATGCACTTATAGTATCCATATAGTTAAAAAGATATATTTGATAAATTGTTTAAAACATTAAAATAATAGATAAACAGTGATATATTATATTGATTTATAGAAACAACAGAGGTGATCTATCCTATCTATGGATAAAAATATTTTCATGATAATAATAATGAAGGTTAATTCGAAAGTCCATTCCTTTTTTAACACATATAACATATTTCTAGGAAATAATATTTTGCATTGATAATCATTAAATATTGGATAATGTTGTTGGAAATCAATTTTATAATAGAATTAGTGACTCCCAGATAATAACATTTTCTAAATATGTTCCTTGCTCATAACATGTCATTTGTATAATGGTATTTTCTAAAATTTAAATATTGTACAATTGAATTATTGTATGCTAATTTATGATTTTGTATGTATCTTGGTAATTCATCTATTCTACAAAAAATAATTTGTTAGATCATACATTGATCATGGTGTTGTATGATATTTTTTTGAGATATTTGGAATATTACATCCTATAATTGAAACATCATGGAAATATTATTGATGATTTTGATGTTTTTCAATGGAAAAAAAACAGATATTTTGTTTTCATATATTTAGATAAAACCATATTTTAGGATAGGTGTATTTCTAAAATCATAATCTCCCCAAAAATGTTAAATGTATGACCATTCATTCAAATATAATTTTTTAATTTTTGTGATTAAATTGACGGTTATAGGATATTACCTAATGACATTAATCTTATTCAGTGTGTGTTCTTTGTCATATGCCCATAAATTGTGTGACACATGGTATGTAACATATAATATTGAACGTCATGGAATGGTCATTGATGTATGTCTATATACTTCTTTGACTAGTATATCACATTACTACCTGATGTTCCATTCTCCAAACTGTAACTACCCATTGAAATCATCCAATAATAAAGGGGATGAAGAACAACACTAATTAGGCATATCCCACAAATTGGAGGCATTATCCTAATAAACATGTTCAAACTCACACATCTCTAATCACAAAAAATGAATAAATGTAAACAAACTACAATAGTGAATTCATAAATCCAGGATCCCACATCAAAATATAACTGCATACTACTAAAAGTGGTAAAATGGGAAAAATAAAATCCAAAAAAACTCAATGATTCTTACATTATCTGAAAGTTAGGATAAACTAAATAGGAACCTCCTAAGAAAAACTTCCTTCTAACTAGGTTAATCTATGATCAAACCACACTATTTTGTCCCAATAAACCATAAAATGATTTCTCCTCTGCATAATAAATTATACCAGTGGGAAAAACCTATGCAAGGGAAATTAATAAAATACATGCAAGGACACCCCGAAAATAATTTTCACAAATAAAGAAGTATAGTTATCTCAATTTCAGATATAAAAATCAATATAAAATAGAATAAACCATATATACATAGTAAAGGAACCATGCAACCAGGTTTTCATAATAAAATTCTCCAGCTTGAATCTACTCAACGTAACATTCATTCGTGGAGAATCCTCTCCATGATCCACGCTATTAGTAGAGACACTCAATAATGAGGTCTGTCTAATTGGGCTTTATGTAATAAAACATACTGGTCTATAAAGACCATGAAAAATTGACAAGTGATCATTCATATAACAATGGGATACATCACTAACCAAATATGTGTTATCCATCTACGTGGGGTATCATAAGCCAACGACACCACCAACCATATCAATACGACATTCAATTTGGATGGTCAATGTGATGATATGGGAGATAATTCTATTTAAACAATCTCCTCCTAGGGATTAAATATTATAGTGGATCATGGTCTAGTCTCATAGAGGGGAACCACAACTATATCATAGAATAGAAATCTATATGGTATTATAATCATATGATGGGGATTTAATGTCATGTAGTACACTCATGGGAATGAATTGTGGGAATATGGTAAACCTAAAATTGTCCAATCTAATGATGGAAAGATCTATAAACACTCTTAAAGAGGTTATAATACATATATGGGGAGGTACATAGCATGGCTAGCTATCCCCTAGTCTTCCCAGGTGGTAAATCCTCTCAAAACATGAATGTCACCCCAATCATGTAGTATAGTGGAATCACACCATGTGTTGAGACAGATTAAATCCACATTGGGTTTCCTGGTCATGTATGTGTATAGATATCATGTCCATGTATTGGCCTATATACACCGGGAAATGTCTACTTCCAAGCACACAACATTCCACTGACCATGTACTATTCCCTGTCAACATGTACTCTCTTATGTACATGTCACGCCTCATGGAGGGGTGAGATGATGTGTTACTAAATAACATGATATTTGATATTAATTTCCAGTTAATACACTATAATTTCAACTATTGGGGAAAACACGGTGTGTAACACCACATTACATGTTGTGTTTCTCAAAATCTTACAGATCTTTCGGATCGTCCTCTTCCTATTCCTCTGAATAAATAGTTCCTCAATGCATTCCAAAACATTTAGATCATGGTTCTTCAGGTCCTTTCCAACATATATCGATATAAATATTGACACAAATCTACTAATATATAACCTCATTGGGCCATCATTTCTGAATCATTCAAAAAAAATAGAATAGATACCAAAAATAAATCTTGATCCACCTTCAGCCATCCAATTCCACCACCACACCTCGATGTCATAACCAATCACAAACTACAACCTTGTTATTGAATTGTTCCATCATAGATAAGTCACAGAACAATCAAATAAAGTGTATTACTTGAACCAAGAGAGAAAATAAAAGCCTTGTGATGAACAAACAATGAAAAAGGGATGAAATATGAAAGTCACAAAATGTGAATACTCCAATATATTCTTTTTTTATATTTCCTTAGTTCATTGTCTTTGAAAGAGACATATAATGCATAATAAATAAAAAATGAAAAAAAATAGATATTTAATTTGAAAAATAATGTGCATATCAATTCTATTCATAGAATTTATCCTCAATCAACCAATATTAAAAAATGGGATTGAAATCACAAAAATAACATCCATCATTAATTTCAAATCGATCACTGATGAATAACAGTTTTGATTTGTCGTCCTTGATGATATCCATGAACTACCATGCTGCAATGAAGCATGATATGATTCTGATCCATCATTATTTTCATGAAATCTCTATTTCAATGGCCTCCATGTCTCTAAGGTTTAGCGGAAAACCCTGATAAAAATCCATATAATTAAATATAAAGTGTATTCATGTGTGTATGTCATATAATGAAATAAAAAACTTCTTAATTTATTTAGTTTAATTCATCCCCATGATAATATTTTAAAAAATAGCCTATGAAGGCAGCAGTTATGTCATACATAGGGTGAAAACATTATACTGGTCTTGATGGTGCCATCTGATTTCTGATCTATGAACCTATTCATGTAAGAATAATTTTTTTTTCATGAAAACAGCTAGGATGTACTATATAATAGATTTTTTATATTTAAATCATTTATTATAGGAATAGTAAGGTCTAGAATCACACTCTATCATAGTTAATGTTATTTAAAATAATCAATATTACATAAAATAATAATACACATAATATTGGGGTCATTAAATTCTCCACACCATAGGTCTCTTCATCTTGAAAATATGAAAAAGACTCAAACATGAATGTACTGTGATCACATTTTTGTCTCCTTGTCCAAACATATTTTATAAAAATTATTTTTCATCTACCAAACACACACAGGTGAATAAAACACCTATAAAGGATCTTCTTATACCTATACCTTATCTCCACTATGTACTATTCAAATGAATATCATTCATTAATGTTCATCTCACCCGAACTGATAACTTGTTATGGATCATGATTGTACCTCGTTAGATGCAACATGTGGATGACGTCATATACCTGGTAGAACTGTGATGATAGAGAAAATAGGTATGCTTTCTCACCAACTATGTGATGTATCATGAAGGGGACAATAAATTTTATAGATAACATTTTTCCACATCCTAATATCCTCAATATATATAATGGTTAAACCCTCATGAATATAAGGTCTCCCTCCTTGAATTTTATAGATCTATATCATCGGAACACATAAGAATTATGAAAGCATGGTGAAGTTCTCGTCAACTAATAGGTGATATTCCAAATGAACACCAAATTCCCAAACACATTCTCAAAGAATCAACTCCATGAAATTAATGGTCTCCTATTTGTAGATATTAGTATGGGGGTGAAAATTCATTATCGTGCATAACTAAGTCCCAATTTTCACTAGTATTCCTATCATTATCTGAGATGTGAGAAAGCAGCATTCTCAAATATGGTCATTGAGGGAACTCCGTGTAGTCAAACTATATCTTGAAAGAAGTGTTATCCCAATATCTCTTCTAAAAACCACTCTTGAATAGTTAGGAAGTGATTCAATGTTAGGATTCAGTATTCAATCTCCATGATGAAATCATGTCCCTTGGAAATATGTTATACGTATTGAAAAATTGCATGTAAATTCCATCCCACATGAACTCAAGAACCTCAAGGGGTTTAGTTAAAGTCATTACAATTGAGTTATCAAACTCTACCTTCTAAAAGAATAGTCATTGAGAGAGATACTCAGTAACTACCATCATTATGCATTTCCACCAAAACTAATATCAAAGGTCTTGATACACCTTTTCGAAACAATTATTCACTACCCAATGGGATATATGAAAATCTCATAGTAACTCCTCTAACCAAATGAAATTTAAAATTGTCAATACGTTGAAAAGGATAACATGATTCTGACCATTGTAATATCCATTGTGATATTGTTTTGTGTATATATTAATACATAATCTCTCAGAGATTGTATCTCCACACTTATAATGTTATACTAGATTTAAAATAAGTTGGATAACAACATCAACCAGTGATATGAATCACAATCCATTCCACAGCTCAAATGTAATATCCGGTTAAATAATTTGATACCTTTTCCAACAACTGAGAAAGCGATCTCTTGCTGAGAGATTCATCTACCATGTTTCCATTATCACAAGTATTGAATATATCAATGTAATAGTACTGATGCAACTCTATTCATGACCTCTCTCTCAACTTATGATCTATCTGAGAGATGGTATATGTGATACTATTGTTGTTTGAGTAAACAATATTTCACTCACACATGACGTTTTGCCTCCACATCATCAGTACGAACAATACCTCTGGTAACTCAATATTGTGGCTTTCAAAGTTCTTATCACGTGGTATCATATAATGTAAAACATATTAAATATCGACCTTCATATTCATTAGAAAACAACTTTGTTCATTCCTTGAAGAATCACAAAAATTACATAATCAACATCCTTCATTAAAAATATTTGTATTGGAGCGAACTAAAACCCCATAATCTACTCCATAAATCACTTCTGGAAAATTTTTACCACATTAATAGATATTGATTCTAGGTATAGGATCTTATCTATGATTAAAATGTAGATATATTGAGTACAAATATATAATAGTACCCTGCCAAACCAAGGAATTTGTTCACCTTGATAACACACTTTCATGGCTCCTAAGAAAGCATTGCCTCTATCATTGTCAGGTCCATAGCTATATTAACATATGATATTACATGTACTATAAAGTGGACCTCTTCAATAAAAAATTGATTCACTAATATATTCCCATAATACTAGTGCTATCAGATATTGTCTAGGACCATTATAATGTGTCTGATGTTATCCTCCTCAGACACAAAATACATTACGATTTCATCAATGAATACCTCCCCAACCTGATCCATAAGGGCCTATAATTTATAGTCCATGAGTCCCATGATCATTAAATGTTTGTTAATCAAAATGATTGGAATCATGATATATTAATGGTGTCCTTAGTGAAATATTAATTCCATCATCACTATATGATTTTCTTGTACTCATAGTTGGGGATATCCTAAACAAAGATCAATATTTAATAACAATTGTTCCCCTATCAACTAATCAAATAATTTTGTGATCCTAGGTATTAGATAATTATTCTTCATGGTCACATGATCCATGAACCAGTAATCCACAATTAAATTCAATCTCTCATCTTCCTTCTTGGTGAACAACATCATGGATACCAGAGGGGAAACATTAGGTCTCACAATTCCATTTAACTACATGAAATCTAATTACACCTTCATCTATTAATGATCATTCAGGGGAATATAATATACTGGTTAGTATATTGGTAGCGTTTCTAGATGTCATTTCCTAGAGATGTTTTTCTCTCACTGGGGATGTAATCATAGTATGTCCTCAACAAAGATGTCCTCTTAATCCACTAAAACCATTGGAAACTGATAGCCTGATGTATCCACTACTAAAAATTTCATTTTATCCTACGTTTATGTAATTAGTTACCATATCCCATGCCTAATATCATCTTATAAGGAGAATGATAACCTTTCACCAAAAAATGAATACCATGTTCCATCAATATCGACACACGATATGATCTACTTAAAAGAGTTATTATGGCCATGAACTTTGGATATCTAGTTCATACCAAAATATATTTATCAAAGCCTCATTTTATGATATAATTATATCACATAAAGAACGATCTCCTAAATTCTTCAATTCTCACTATCAACACAAGTGTGCAATAATTGAGACACCCCATGTTGGAATCTCCAACCACCATGCAAAATCCATTGGATCAATGAAAATGAATTTGTATCAAGCCATCGATGTGGCAAGGATAGAATGAATCCCACATATTTCTATCATTACTACAGTTAATATATAAATGTCATAGATCATAGCTTGTATAATCACTAGTTCCTCAGGGACATATGTCTCCATATCATGCAATTTTTCCCTTCACGATCCACCTGCTTCATGATCCAAACATAGAATAACAATGTTTGGTGGTGCTAATAAGTCATAACATAGACCACCTACCTCCTCCTAGATGACCACTCTACCCAGTCAACCTCCCTAAGTAACACCTCAATCACACCTCCATCTCTGTCTCAATGGTTTTCCAACCATTTCATTTCATATGTATTATGGGTTAGAATATCCTGAGACAAACATCTCTAACCATCAAAGGAGAAACACTACCTATCCCTAGGAAGATTCGAGACACTAAAAGAACCATACACTATAGATCTTTTGTCATGGGATTTCCTCATGATGTCTCCTGGAATCCCCAACTGGTGATAGATAATAATACTATATTCTTAAGGAGCCTTACTAATGGTACCTCTTTTAGTAGTTTCAATGCAACTATTTCTCCAATATTATTAACCACTAATTATTATAGGTTTCTAACCACCCCCGAATCACACCTTTATCATCACATATATTCCACTCTATAATTGGGACCTAGTTGATGATTTCAGAACTTGTAATCAACCACAATACATTGACCTATGATAAGATAGAATGGACTGTCATATCCTCAAATCAATTTACAGTCATAAGATCATCATCAACTAGAGTAATTTCAAACCACTACAACCATATGAGATTGGTAGTTAATTCCATAACTGAAATGATCACCTAATGCAGGTTCATGAACACTCTATATTGTTAGACCTCAGAGTATAGGGAATGAAATATTCACATATGGTTGTATATAAATTATACCAAATTATGTCTTTAGGCCATTATTCTTTGGTGATAACATCCCACCACATCATGGCTAATTCAAAATGAATAAAATTCATTAGAATGCCCATCTAGTTTGGAAGCATGGCAGATGCTCCAATGTAGTTAGGATCTCAATAATTCAAAATGACAATGATTTTGTTCCTCTATCTCTCGAATGTGTGGGAGTATTTTGTTTCAAGAATTCATAATTCAACACATTAAAACTCAGGGAAGGTCAAACTTCACATTACAAATATTGTAGCATATACAAAAAACTATATAATAAGTAGGTGATTATTTCCTTATTTGGAAATAGAATTGGTCACATAGGTAACTCTATATAAAGAATCACTGGAATATCATGTCCTACCACCTTTGGTACATGATTTTAATTTTCATCAAGCTGTACGACTAAATGACATCATGGAGGAATAATACTGCATTGAGAAAATCATTCCATTGAAGATATTTAAGATATTTAAGATATTTCATTTATGAAACTAAGAGATATAATAAATATTCCTATAAGATCCACCACGCCTATCTTCCTGCTTCAAAAGAAATATATAGATATTAGAAAGAGACCATAAAAGACCATAAGAACATAAGACATAACAAATTACTAACTGTTAATCCCAGGTTCAATTATAATTTTTCATGTCATACTCATATATGATTGTTGTTTTCAACTTAAATTCCTTTTTCATTTTCAATTTATTCTTTAAAGTTATTCATTCAAATTATATGGTTGAATAAAATGGAATTACATTTCCAATACAGAAGTTCTTATATTCCTTATGAAACAAATATTACCTAAAATTGACTCACACCATAACATGATTCAACTTATGAAACCTATCATCCATAGATCAATGTTTTATAATTGATTTCTTATGATGTTTACATTAAACTACATAGGAAAATATACTTAGGTTAATGTTGGATCATAAATTATAAATTATATTTTCCAACCACTATAAGAATTTTTAGATAAATTAAATATATTCGATGAACCAATAATATGTTATTTGAAAATGAACACTGATAATTGACATGACATGAGAAAATATAATAAATAATTTTCATATTATTCATATTAATTTTTAAGGATAAAATTATTCTATCCCTGATATACACATGACAAGGATAAAAAATTCATCTATTATAAAAATAATAATAACCAATACATGACATAATTTTCACAAAATATTGAAATGATATCAACTGTAGTATGAAAAAAAATATTATAATTCAAGTAATGTGGCCATTATTCCGAACATGGGTTCATAGTTCCCAATGACAGATAATGTCCAAAATTCACAAATTACAAATCTACGATCAATTTTCACCAATCATTATGTCATGAATGGAATTTATCTAATACCACATTGTAATATTTTGACCCATGATTTATATAACCCGTGTCCTGAGCTTGTGGGACACTTGTCTTGAAGCATGCCTCCACATATGATAGAGGCTATTAAATAAGAGTGAGGGTGTAATAGTTATAAAGTGGGGGAAAATATTAACATTTCATAATTTCATAGTGGATACAGTCAAATATCTTAAATAATGGGAGCCAAATATAAAAAAACAAAATAAGTAAAATTAAGAACCATAATCAAATAGGAAAAATGTATATATATTGGTGAAGTAAATAATAAAAATAACGTATAATATAGTAAGAACTGAAAACAGAAGTGTCAGTACATGATGAATTTAATTACGTAATACAAAAAAAATAATTAAGATAAAACCTATTATAATGTAGTAAAAACTAACAAAAGAAAAAACCCGATATTAATCTGAAGCCTATGCCTTGTCATCTACTCCTATGATCCAACCATTAAAACATCCACAAACTAAACCAGATCATTTTACCATATCAATAAATGTAGTATTATAGTCTTCTCATGTACAGAATGAATCCCATATAGGGAGTGAGATGAAATCTTAGTAGGCCACCACAATTCATGACTATGTGTAATACAAGTCCATATCATTAATTAAAACTATGATGGAATGAGTAAAATAGTTGAAAATGTTTAAATAAATAAACATCCCACTCAGGTTCATATTGGACAATATATTGGTCTACCCAATTTAGCTCATAGCTGGAATAGAAGTAAAAATAGTTATTATATAAATATATATTATTAATATATATGTAGTATAATTGAATATTAAGTCCACTTATATTATCAAAGTGGAATCATATGTTAATGTTGTATACCTTGAATAGTAGTATAGGTTTTATATGGGCATACCTCAGGTATCTATTATACATATAACGAGCCCAAAATCTCATGCAATAAGGTTATTGCCCAATATCCCAGAAAGAGTGGGAGGCATCATACATCAACACTCTGGATGTCGAGTGAGCCACTATAGAAGCATTGTAATCCATGAATGTGGAACATAAATCCACACACCAAAATAGTATCACTAATATGATATTCCATAACCAAAACCTAATGTAATGGAGTCTGAATTACCTCTTGGTTCCACACCCCTAACCATAATACACAGATTCTTTAAATGTATATGATAATTATAACAGGCATGTGGAATTACCTCCCATAAATTTAATTCAACAATAAAGTATATATAAACAAGAAATATTAAAATTAATAATAATATACAAAATTTATGTATTGTTATTCATTTAATTATCCATGTTTTACTCCATTAAAAGGTTTACAATTAAAATAAGCATATGCAAGGAATAATAATCAAGAACATGTTCCCCATCCAATGTATGTTTCAACTATTTAATCCACTAATACAAATAAATTAATTAATTAATGTAAATTAATGTTTTTTAGGATCATGGAATTACTAAGGGTGTGCCAACATTGATTGGGAAATTACTTAAAAAGGAAATTCCCATTATAATGTAAACCCATTAATTAATTCATTCCATATTGATCAATTACATTTAACAATAAAGAAAAACATATATTCTAGATATGTGACTTCATTAATGATTTTATGACATGATAATTTAATTTATATAGATCAGGTGTCAAAGGGAAATAAATATGGGAATTATTTCAATTATCTACGTGAGGAATTCAAACTATAAGAGGTCCAGAAAACAAAGAGGCATATTTGGTTCCATTTAATATAATTGTATGAGGGAAATTTCCATAACATTCCATTTTGAAATTTTTATAGGAGTTATGGGAATATGAGCCAATTGTCTATAATTACCATATTCATTTGGGTATCCCATATGGCGTCCATATAAATTATATGAAACATATAAACTACTAAAATGGATTCATCAAACATAAATCTATGTACGAGGGTTAATTAGATATTATGGAATATTTATAATTTCGATGCTCACAAATGGTCATCATAAGGCATGCCCACATATTTAAAAAACATCCAAAACATGAATAGAAAACAATATGACAACCTACCACTATGTCGTAGACGACGCCTATCAAGATATCTGACACATATTCAATGTAGGATGGCAGATATCATAGGAAATGTATAATTCTTCTTAAATAGGGAAAATGATCTTGCAACAAAAAATTTAAACATATTCCAAGATAATCATTGATAGGTATTTTGGGACAACAGAAGATTACCGAGAAGGTTCTAATACCTCTGATGGATCTAAGAACAGACACCATATAGAGGAACTGCTTCAATGCCTAGATTAGGGTGTTATCTATCAAAATGGGTGTGGAATATCCTATTTTATCCTATTAATGAATAAAGTAAATGGAGAAAGGTATCCAAGTCAAATTAATTGGAAAAAATACTTTTCACAAAGAATTTGGGTCATATTGTTTAGGCATAAAATTAGTCAAACTTTGTGCAACATGTGCGTGGTTATCAATAGAAAAGGGAATTCTGCACGTTTATGCCCAGCATTTTACTAACCATGAGAAAAAAATTATAAGTTAATATATCTCATATGTAAAACTAGATAGGTGTTCATGCTCCCTAGTTTTCAATGAATATAGGCAAACCATTCAGCATAGTCTATTTATCCCATTTCTGATCTTCAGATACCGAATGAGCCTCACATTCTCCCATGACCATCATCGAATTACTGAAAATAGTTATTAGGGATATTTAAGGTGTTAAAATTGAATAACTAATGAATAATAACTTTTTTTAAATTATGGGTGACTAAAAATGGTTTTGTGTTGCCGTTTTTGATCGGAACCATGAAATCTGTTGCGGAAAGTATCATTTATATAGCCTTGATCCAGCGTTGTTTTCTGATAATAATATCTTCCAAAGTAATATATTTCTATATTGATTAGTTTCTAATGATATGAAATAATAATTATCAATATATTTAAAGAGTAATTCGGTCTCGTTGATGAATAAAAATAATATTTTTATTAATATTTTTATTAATTTCACACCTATGATAATCTTTTCACCAAAAATCATGAGCCAACAAAGTTAATGTTGCGCCTTGGGTAGAACCTTCATTATGAACATAATTGTGCCCTAAAATTTTCGATATTGGAACTCATTTTGTAGTTATGTATCTTTTTCAATAAAACATCAAACACATTTTATTTAATTTATTAAATACATGTCAAACTTAAATTCTTAGAATATAGGGACATGGAATTGCATTCCGTCTTAGAACATGGTCTCAAAAATAATCCATATAATAGACATTTCCTAGAAAACTGGGGTTATTAAATATCTTATTGGACCTCATTATTCATTTATTTAAATATATATTGCCTCAAACTTTGTATGTTCACTTTTTATTTTATAACATGATGGTTTTACTAACATATTCCACCAGTGGTGTCAAGGATCAATTAAACTATTAAAAAAATTATTTTTCCGATGAACTACAAGTTTTCTCATCCCATAATCCTTTTTATATATTTATTCCATGATATTTCATTATAGAAGTAGTCATAGGCCCATCAATTTCATATTCCCATATATCCTTACTGTATATACCATGATTTTTCATTGTATTGCATCCATGATCCTCATACTAGGTAATGCAACACTAAAAATATATATGGCGTGATTCCAATTACTAATAGTTAAATAGTTAAATCTATGTCTTTTATCATTGTCCTATCAAAAACTATTATTCATATTTATTCACCAATTCCACATTGGTGTATTAATTATACCATTAAAAGGCCGTAATTTTTTTATATCCAAACACGGATATTATAATTTTATATTCCATTATATATAAAATACACCCATGTATTTATTTATTATAGACACTCATTTGGAATTTTTATATTAGAGTGCACATTAAAAACTATATTTTTCTTGACACCAATTATAAGAGGAAATGTATTCGCACCTATATATATTTTCATAATCACCAGCAATAAATTTCAAACTCACAATATCCCTCATTATAACCATTCATATGTATATGATTTTATATTCACATTAGTTTTTTCTACCATCCCTTTACACGAATAAAAACTAATAAAATATTGATAATATATCATAGGACCGACCAGAAATTTCATTTCCATTAGATTATTTATTTGAATATATCATGAAGACATGTTTTTCATTCTTTTAATGTTAAATGTTTTAAAAATATACCTCGTTTTAATGATCTATATGACTATAAACTATTAACAAAACAATTGTAGAATTTCTACAACCATAAAAATTAAAATTATTGAACCTATAAAAAACTGATTATTCTTGTATTTGTATTTGACTCAGTACCCAAGACTAAACAATGTGATTAAATTGGGTAATAAAAACTATTTTGGGGAGGTGTTATGAAACAATAAACCACAACAAAATGTTTCACCAATTATTCAAAAACATAATCATCAACAAAATATTTTGAATTCAATATGAAATAATGTTAATTGATAATATAATAAAAATCAAATTAATATATTATAAAACATAAAGAGGGAGACCTATGAAAACATCAAATACTTTATCATAATTATTTTACCATCAAATTTAATTAAAATACATTTATTAATGTGATGATATTGAAAAAATAGTTAAACTTCTATAAATTGAATCTTATAAGAAAAGCAATTCTCTCAGTAATTATAATAAATTTTATCGAATATAAAAAGTATTGTATAAAAAATGAATGTAAATTATTTTACCTTGAAATACCTCATTGTTATTTATGGTAAAAATGAGATTTTTTACATAGTATGACTAATCAGTTATAAATTAAGAATTTATTTTTGTATAATAAATGATGTAATTTTTTTTACACAATGAAATTTTTATGTTTAAAACGTCAAGAAATGAATGAAATGTCAACTAATAAAGATGAAATTGAAAGTAAAATAACATTACTATAAGTTAAAATTTATAAACTATTTTAAGACTTCATTACTAACTATCACTATTTTTATTCCATTCATATTAGTATGTAATTAAACAATATCATTTAATGTCATATATGTTTATTATGAAAATTTCTATAAAATTTTTTTTGTAGTATATTACAGATAAAAATACTATTCAATATTAATTTTATCATAAATCAATATCATATATTTGATTATTAGGCTATGATCAATCAATAAATTTTATAGAACAACCAAAAAGGTCTCAAACACAATAAACATGGAGTTATTTGGGGTTTGCAAATCTACTTGAATTCCTAATCGATTTGTTTCTGATTTTTGATATAATGATATAATCAAATCTCAATTGATCAAATATAGAAATAATATATGTATTTAGTAAAAATTTTATAGAATATATATATCTAAATATATCTCCCAAATATAATACTTGAATGTGTATATATTCAACAATGGTTGATTTTCCAAAGATTCACTACTCACGGATCTGATAATAATATAACCATAACCATTATTCTTAAAAATAAATTGAACACAATACATACTTAGATAACTATGATTACTAATATATACATTTTATTATCCGATAAATTTTTTAAATTTTTTCATAACATATTTTAATTTTAACGTGAATAAAACTATTTCAAGAGACATGTTTTTTCTAAACAAGAACTATTATTTGTCTCATTAATTTTTTTATAATATTTATAATGTATTTAATTTTAGGGATATCCAATAAGTTATCCAGATTATATAGTGGTAAAATTAATAATAATAATAATAGTAATATAATTTTTAATTTAATTTTTCTGTAATATTCAACCAATGTTACTCACAATATATTTAATTAAGGAAATGAAATTACTAAAATTTGATGATTTTACCTTTAACCCCCCTAATATGTTTATCCCAAAAAATTTATATCATGTGTGAAAGAAATAGGGTATTTCTCTCTCATTACAACATCATGTTCCCATGTATCATCCTAAATTTTGTAATTCTACTACAGAACATTGTTTATATTAGTGTTCTTAATCATTATAACCTGTCTCTTTGATATAGGATTTCCATAGATTTTTTTTCAGATCAATATTTACATTAAATTTGTACAACATATATGGTATTTCCATGTGATGGATATAGACGCTACATTCTAAAAATCTATATGAAAAAAAGATCATACACCAGAGAAAGGTGTGGAGAGAGTGGTAAAAGATATTCTAAAACCCAAAAACAACTAAATATATAATAGAGAGTAATGTTTGTTGAGATTAACATCCATTTCATTAAAAATTTCATAGCAGACATTAGTTGATATATTTAATATAAAACTATATCACCAAATTCAAATAGAAAATATCTCCAATAATTATCTTTATAACTCAGCTACTGAAAAGTTTCTTCTTTCTTATTGAACAAAAAGGATAGAACATTCTACATAATTTCATATACAATGTAATGACCTATCATCCTTATCCATAAAACCTCAACCATTCATATTTCAATCCCAAATTTCATATAATGAAACAAAAAATTCCATGTGTTTAATTTTAATTAATTTTTATTATTACAAGTCTGTCATAATTTACGGCATGTGATTTCGAGGAATAGTGTTCCCGGAATGAATTTCTGAACTTTTTGTAAGGTACATTCTGTAATTGCACATGCAGAGTCTTCTATTATTTAAACTAGAGATTAGATTAAAAATTTTAGGTCACCATTGAATCTTGATCACCAGGATTTTCTAAAGGGACACTTCAATATGAGCACAGAAGGTCGGGAAAAAACGATATTTTTGGACTTTTTAATGAAAATTAAAAATATATGTAATTGTAATTTTATTTTTATTTTCTAAAATGTATTAGCAGTGATATAATGTCCCCTGAAATTCAATCCATTTAATGGATTGACTCATCTACTGTGTAACTCCACCATTTTGAATTAAAACAGGTTCAAAAAATCATTTAATGAACCTCATTTTTTGTCCTCATTATGATACTCACCATTCCCCCTCTTATTCAAATGGATCTCAAGGTGGGGTTTTGGCATGATTACTTTAAGAGAGGATACTCTAGCGATGTCATGTGGAAAAATCCACAAATAGAAGACAGAAACTCAAGCATCAATGATCTGGGGTCAATGAACTTCGATGACTCCATCCAATGTGGATGCACCTCCCGCAACAACTGAGTCACCCCAATGGATCTCGAGCTAGGGGGTACGTGAAATTTAATGATCCAACAATTTTAGGTTCGGAAAAATTATAACGAACATGAACCAACCGACTAACGGGTTGATCCACGTCTTGTCTAATCATGCAGATGGTTGTTGTAGTTCCCAAAATTTAGTACTTATTAATCCTTATTATTATTATTATTCCTCATGTTTAAATTACTAACGTGGAGGGTGCAGGCCAAAACCAACAAGCCTCAGACCCTCCTCTAAACATTTCCCTGGTACATTCTTCATCGATGAACAAAAAAAGTGGCGGAAATATGTTTTTGAGGGCTTCGTTACAACGACGGCTTCCCGAGATAACCATAGGCGCATCCGGAATGAAGAACGGGAAACCACAACTCACATAGTGTCATGTAGAAGAACCATTGTCGCAACACTGATGTGGAAGCACCGGTGGATGAGGGTGGTGGCCGAAAACCACCGAACATGGAGGAATATCCGCACCATGGTGGACGTATGGGTAGCCGGCAGCGACCTTCCATGGAATTCGAGGTCGCACCCCATTGCGCTTCAGGCAGAAGGAAGATGCGGCTCAAAGCTGTGATGATCAAGGGACCTGCTCCCTCTAGTTCCCATGGGTAATGAGTCAGTGCCACATGGAGCCTCCAATTTAATAGTTTGTGCCAGCCAATTATTCAAACCGCCTTCCACGACCCCGCTCAACAAGGCTGGTCTAGGCTGGTTTGGGCGGGGCAGTGTCGGACTCGGACCCAGACCCCTCTCAGGCCCAGAAACACATAAAAGTGCATATCATGTCAATGAGATATATGTTTAACAAACGGTATATGGTGCTAGGATCCTTGTAGAGATACATTCCTTTTTACATACGCCACATGATTTTTGAAGAATGTTTGTGTATGGACAGGTTGGATCATACCAGAATCCAACCGGGCCCCCGACACTAAAATGCCTACAACTTACAGAACAAGTGTCTGGTTGACACACTGTTTGTTTCATTGGAACCCTTATGAGGTGACAGATCATCTTATTATTTCATCGTGGGATATTGATCTTGTTTTTTAATGACTAATTCCTTGAGAAGAGGATCTCCTATAATAAATCTTACTATGAGTGGGAATCCAGTGGCTGGATGGGAGGTCGTGGTTGGAGATAGATCAAACAGAGGATAGTACCAAGCGATCCTATGTAGGTCCTCACCTATGGGTCCTATGGGTGTCAGTTCTCAGCAATCTAGTATGGGTCAGAGTATGATGATCCTTTGTGGGTCAGATTCTATATGATTCAGTGATTAGCGATCTTATTTGGTTCGGTGTATACTGATCATGTGTGGATCATGTCATGTGTTGGTCAGCGGGGGTTATTACCTATCGATCTTGGGTGGGTCCGATCCTGTGTGTGTCATCATGGGATAGTACCTATCGATCCTGTGTCGGTCAAACTTTGTATGGTCAACAGTGGTGCCTCTCGATAAAATATGATGATCTTTCTTCTCAAAATATCATATAAACTTATGTGCTTTACTTATACATTGTTTGAGATGTGTCTATTTCATTGTGCATTGTGACTGAGAACATTAGTTGTGGTTTTTAATTTGTGGAATTATAATAGAAATCCACATGTCTTGTGGTCTCTATTGTGTATTTTTATAATCACCCATGCAAAGGCTTCACCCACAGCTTGTTATGACTTATACAGACAACGAGCAGCATGGCTGAGACTTGAGGGAGAAGTACCAGGAAATACATGGAGGATATTGGCTAACGTAGAGAGTTGTGGAGACGAGCTTTACCTAACATTCAGGTTGGATCCTTAGTGGATGATTTCTAGATTTGTATTCAACTATTCAGTTGTATTGGTACCATTCATTAGTGCTTGTATTCCGGCCTATTTATTTTTTGTACACATCATTACTACTGTATTTTAATAATGTGTATTCTTGTTTTTATGATATTTGATTGTGTCCTTGTATATGTAAAATTTTAATTCATTCTCATTTTAGGGATACACCATTCTGGTGCTAGTCTCTAACCCCTATCCTATTTAAGATTAATGTGGTGTATTCCCAACATTGGCCCCTGGGGACGAGTCATGACAAAGTTGTTTCAAAGTAGTCGGTTCGACTGAAAAAATATGACTCTGATCTTTTAAATTGAGCAAAATTGTTATGTGTTTGGAGTATGGTTTTCTATTCTGGGAGTCCATTTTTGGTGTGGCAGACAACATATACATACACCGGGACCCTGAGTTCTGATATCTTACTCAATGCATGAAATCCCTGATTGTGTATGTTTTGGAAATCATTTTTAAATTGATCTCTTTTAAGCCAGCTAACCTAGTATAACTTATTAACAGTGTCACACCTGTTTCTTTTTAGGATGTCTCTTAGTAGGCAACCATCCAAGATTCCTGATATTGTACACAATGATATCCCACTGATCGGAGAGGCTTTAGTGTAGTGCCCTCATACTGTGGTAGCACCTTTGTGTGGTACACCAGCATCCCCACCACCTGTTGGGAGGCAGATGCCACAATCCCCACCAGCAGACTATGCCCAATAATTGTCCATGTTTCCCGAGTTATAGAGACATCTAATTTTGAGGGTTTGAGGTGTGACAAATCCCTAGGTAGTTAAGGACTTTCTGAAGGCTTTGGCGATTGTTTTTCTATTGTTCGAGACACCAGCAGAACATAGGGTTTCCCTAGTTGCTAGCCTTTTCCAGGGTAAAGTAGGGTGATGGTGGAGCCTGACCCTCTAGAAACATGAAGAGGAAAAACTCACTTGGACGGAATCTGAGAGCCTCTTCCAGGAAGACTACGTTCTAGAGAAACTATTCTCAGTGAGTATCCAAGAGTTGTTTCACTTTTAGTAGGGACACTTATCAGTGGACCAGTACATGGTGAAATTCACGGGCCTCTCAGGCTACCCCATTGACATGGTAAGAGGCTGATTTTTTAGGGACCAAACCTTTTAGAAGTGTCTCCGCTGAGAGATCAGAGCATCAATGAGATCCTTGAATATCTCGACACTGGTTGGAGTGCTCAGGAAAACATTTTTTTTGGATATCTTCATAACTAAGCTGGCACCGATGGTGAGATCCACCACTAAACTACGAGTATCTGAATAATCATCAAGAATAAGTAGACAGATTATGCAGTGGTCCAGGTGGGTCACACCCACTAGCGGATGACCCCAAGATGCAGGGTCGGAGGGGAAAATCTCTCAAGGAAGAGAAGCTCTGCTGGGAAACAGATTGTGTGTCTCATGCAGAGGGAAACACATCATCGCTCATGACTTACCGACCCATTGTACCGTTGATCTTTGGACAGTCGAGGGACCACCGAGGTAGAGGAATAGATTCATTTGAAGATGTCTATAGGACAGTAGACGAGGCAGTGGAGCATGCCATGCAGTAGGAGGTGGGCGTTGATTTGAGGTTCAACTGCCACCACCACCATGAGGTGCACCCCAACCATAGAGAGCAGTTGGACAGGGGAGAGCATAGCTACATGTAGTAAAGGACTATGACCATAGTTCTCCAGATATGATTATTGGTATGATCAGGGTCTATCCCTCACTATATGTTGTAATTATATACATAGGTTCCAGTCACTCTTTCATGTCCATGACAATCGTTTGGAACATGGAGGATCTGATGGAGTCATTCTCTTGATCACTAGCATTATAAAACTATTAAATGATATTATTTTATGATTACATACTGGTTTACATATTTTTATTTTAATGTAGGAGGCGATAGCTTCAATTGGGATCTCCTAGTAGCTTCCCCAATGCCTTACGACGTCATTTTGTGTATAAACTAGCTATCCACAGTCAATGATCAGATTGACTATTTTAGTTTCAATGTGTGGTGATTTTGTGATGATAGGATCAGGTTTACATTCACTAGTGACAAGAAATAATTTGTTGCATCGGATTAAATATCATTGAGTAGGGTGCAGTTGATTACTCTTAAGTTTGATAGCTTCTCCCTCAAAGTAGTCGACGTGAGAAGATCATGTTATCCTGTAGTGGTGTATTAGTATGCTGATGTCATTCCTAATGATGTTTTGGGGCTACCTCTATGCAGATATGTAGACATTTACATAGACCTAAACACCACGACGACACTGATATCTATAGCAGCATTTTTGTTGGCTCTCGTAGAGATTCAGGATTTGAAGGTACAACAAGAGGAATTATATGTAAAGGGGTTCAGAAGGCATAGTGTTTCTCCAAGGGAATCCTCAATCTAGTTCACCAAAAATGTGTATGGGAGATTGAGGAATTGTCTGTACAATCAAAACCTAAACTTGGTGGTTGTGATGAATAAGTATCATCTTCCCCGAATCGATGATATCTTCGTCTTAATGAATGGGAATAATTGATTTTTGAAGATCGACCTCAGATTAGGCTATAATCAGCTCATATTTTTGAGACGAGGATGTACCAAAAATAGCATTAAGATTTCGTCATGGCCATTATGTGGAATAGGTGATGCCTTTTGGAATGACCAATGTTTCAAAAGTGTTTGTGGGGCTCATGAACTGGATCATTAAGCCATTCATTCGTTGTTTTGTGTTTTTCATCATCGACATCGACATAATATACTCTTCATTGGTGGAGGAGAATGCCACACACCTATAGATAGTCATGGATACACTCCAAGAGAACCAACATTATGGAAAGATCTCAATGGTTCAATTCTGGATATGGGATGTCCACATCCTGGGCCACGTTATCTCGAAGGATGGAGTTGTTGTGGATCCATCAAAGATAGAGTTAGTACATTCTTTATATCCACCCATGAGTGTTTCCGAGGTGTGGAGTTATCAAGGATTGGCTGGGTACTACCAGGGATTTGTACCTAACTTCTCCGAGGTAGCGACACGCTTGTCAGCTTTGATGAAGAAGTGGCAACCATTCATGTTAACGGAGAAGATTCCAGAGAGTTTTCAGGAGCTGAAGCAGTGACTGATGAGTGTCCCCTTCATGAGGATACTATAAGAGGGTGTTGTGTATCTAGTCTATTGAAACACATATTGTGTAGGAATGGGTAGTTTCTTTATATAGGAGCGAGTATTGATCACCTACGGCTCACAAACATTGAGATAGAAATATCAGAATTGTGGTACCCATGACCTAGAGTTAGTACTAGAGGTCATTGCACTAATGATTTTGTATTACTACCTGATGTTATAATGGTTTATTATTTACTTGGATCCCAAGAGTCTCATGTATATCTTCTCACAAAATGACATGAACCTAAGACAGTTTCGATGGAAATTGTTCCTCAAGGACTACAACTTTGAGATTTTCTATACTTTTGGGAAGGGGAACTTAGTAGAAAACTCACTATGTATGTGGTCTGGCCTATAGTTGCTGAGTGAGGCAACAGAGCAGCTACCCGCATTGTAGATAACTTTGTTGATAGATATGGAGAAGCTTACCTCCAGTATATGAATGTCACTCCCCTACTTCTTCAGTGACATCGGGAGGTAAAACTAGGGGATGTAGATTGTGAGGGCTCATATTCGTAGATATCCTTAGGACAGGGTCTGAGAATATTTTCTGAAGTTGGGGAGCACGTCGTTATCTTCAGACGACACACTAGATTACTATAGACTATATGGGAGGAGGTATTAAAGGAGTTTCACACATCGCTTTTAACGGTACATTTTGGAGTGGCGATGATGTACCAGTATCTCTAGCGTTAGTACCAGTGGCATTGTATGAAACAAGAATTGGATATGGTTGTATCCTGATATCTCCATTATTTGAATGTGAAGGCCGAGCATGAGGTGTTAGTAGGGGTAACATATCCAATTGAGGTACCAGAGTATAAGTGGGATAGAATATTTATGGACTTCATTATGGGGCTACCACGTGCCTCTAGGTGCCACAATTCTATCAGGGTGATCGTTGAAGAACTCGCCAAGTCAGCACAATTCCTACCCATTTGAGATCAAGGATTAGTAGAGATATTGGAATGGATCTATGTGCAATAGATAATGTGACATCATGAACTGACGTTTATTATCATCATAGATCATGACACAAATTTTACCTCCATATTGTGGAAAATAATATATGATTAATTTGGGACTTAGCTACCCATGAGCACCGCCTTTCACCCTGAGGTAGGTTCTCAGATGGAGCTAACCATACAGACACTCGAGGAAATGATCTGTGCTTTTATCCTCAAATTTTGAGACAATTGGGAGGACCACCTGCCCTTGGTGAATTTTTCATACAATAATAGTTCTCACTCCACCATCAGAATTTCCCCATTTAAGGCATTGTACTGTTGACCATAAAGATCACCTCAATGCAAGACAATCTCAATGGAGTCAGGACTTACTAGTCAAGAGTTACTACATGCTACCTTTGAGAATATGCAAGTCATCCTGGAGTGGATGAAGACTGCACCGAGCCGGAAGAAGTCTTATGTTAATAGGAGATGAAGACCCTTGGAGTTGGAGGACAGAGAATAAGTCTCCATATAGGTATCACCGTGACATGGATTACAGTGGTTTGGTCAGGGTGGCATGCTATCATTGAGGTTCATCGGACCTTTCCAGATCACTAGCAGTGTAGGAAAGGTATCACATTGTCTATATCTTACCCCAAATATGCACCATGTTCATAATGTTCTCCATGTGTCACAACTGAGGAGATACGTTCATGATCGATTTAACATTATTGACTAATGCGATCTAGACATTATCGGTGGGGCGATGTTTTGCGGAGTTCCCTATGGAGAATGATGATCACTAGGACCAAGTACTTCATGGGAAGTTGATTCCTATTATTTCAGTTTCATGGTTGCATGGGGACCTCCATGATGGAACATTGGGTAGGGAGGCTCATATGCCTTCTCAACACCCCGAATTGCTCCCCCAGTTTTTTTTATAACATTCAGGGATGAAAATACATATGGTGGGGAGAATATAAAGTCCCTTAAAATTACATTTATTTATTTTAAATTATTTGGGATTATTATGAGTCTACTAGATTTTATGGAACGTGATTTTGATGCTTCTTGTGCCCATAATTAATTTCTTAACATTTTTTTACATTAAGTAAACATGTGGGCGACATTTATTATCATTGGAACTGGTGATCAGAATAAACATTTGATGACACAGTTTAATCCATAGTTACAGGACACGCTTAAGGGAAGATTCACTTCAAAAGCATTAGGTAGGGAGAAAAAGTTAGTTATTGGAATATTATTGAAAAGTAAAATAACATGTAATTGTTATTTAATATTATTTTTCTCCAACAGATGAGAGGTGGTGGCGGGGCTGGTGACAAGTCATGCCTTTTAGTGGCATGACTCATCTACTATGTTACCCCTCCATTATAAATTAAAAGAGGTTCATCATTTCATGTAATGAACCCCATTTCATTGATAAATATGTTACTCACCATTCCGAATCAAATTTAAATGGAACTTGGGGTTGGGTTATGAAAGGAATCTTTATGAAAGGAAACTCCAACAATATCTTGCGGAAATATCCACCAATAGAGGACAAAAGATTGGGCAGTAACGAATGGGGATTGGTGGAAACTGATGACTCCATCCAATGTAGATTCTATTACTACCACAACTACCACACCTCCGATGGATCTCTTGATACAAGTTTTATGAACTATAATGATCTCCCGTTTCACTCTATTTAAAAAATATAATGAACATAGATGATCCGATTAACATGTTGATCTGTGTTTCATCTAATCATGTAGGTGGTTGTTTAAGGGTCTTAAATTTTTGTAATATTCATTCATGTTATTATTATTAATCATCCTCATGTTTATAACACTAACACGGTGGGTGAAGACTGAATCCAACAAGGCACAGACCCTCCACTAAACTCACCCCTAGTGTGTTCCTCAGGACAGAACAACCAAAATGACTACAAGGTGTTTTTGAGAAATGTGTAATGACAGCGGTATCCCTAGAGGACTGTAGTCACATCAGGAAGGAAGAAAGTACCAATAAGGCTCACTTGGTGGCTGGATATTGGTGCCAATAGATGAGGGTGGCGGCCAACCACCACTGTCCGAGGTGGAAGTGAATCCTTGATCGGTGCCGCAGCGGTCGGACGGGCAGCTGGCAGCGTCTACCCATGGAGGTGTAGGTGGATAACCGTCGCACGCCATGCTGAAGGAAGTTGTGACTTGATGCCATTGCGATGCAAGGGATGTGCTACATGTTGGTCCCATGGATGATAAGGAGGTTTCACCTGGGGCTGCAAATTTAATTGAGCTGAACATGTCCTTTGATTCATTCAAGTGTAGTATATCGGGTCAGTCTGATGAGGTCATAATATACTCAGACCCCTCTCGGGCCTAGAAATGCATTATGGGCTATATCCTGCGAACCACATGTCCATTTGATGAACTGTCTATGGAGTTGGAATCCTAAGAGCGAGACAATCCATTTGAAATACTCCATATGGATTTTGGAGAATGTTGTAGTACGACTCGTTTCGATCATACTAGAATCCCATCAGTCCCTCGGCACTAAAATGCCTATAACATACACACCGTGTGTCTGGTTGATGCGTCGTCTATTGAATTAGAAACACTATGAATTGATGGATCATCATGTAAATTATTCGTGGGACATATTTGTAGATGAATTACGACAAATGGCTTAAGAAGCAGTTCTCCCAGTATCAATCGTACTATGAGCCGGAATCCAGTGGCTGGTAGTGTGGCGGAGGACAGAGACAGATCATACGGTGGTTATTATCGAGCAATCATACGTGGGTCAGCACCTAAGGGTCTAGTGTGTTTTATCTATCATTGATCATGTGGGGTTCAATGCATACAAACTATGTGTGGGTCAGATCCAATGTTATTCAACGCTAAACGATCTTGTGTGGCTTAGCGCATATCGATCTTGTGTGTGTCAGATCCTGTGTGGGTGAGAAGGGGTTATTCCCTATTGATACTTGGTGGGTCAGATCCTTTGTTGGTCAGTGGGGGTAAAAACATGTCGATCCGGTGTGGTTCAGACATTGAATGGTCAGAGATAGTGCCTCTCAATAGAATATGATGATCTGGCTTCTTCACTAATCATCTATACTTTTGTTATATACTTATACCGGGTTTGTGTTGAGTATATTTTTTGTGAATTTAGATTAAGAACATGCATTATGGGTTTTCTATTGTGGAATTATATGAATCCTTCGGGGGTCTTGGGGTCCATACTGGGTATTGTTATACTCAATCCGGAACAGGCTTCCCCCACAGATTGTAGTGTCTTGTTCAGAAGACGACCAACTTGGCTAAATCTTGAGGGTACCCCGGAACAAGCGGTACACGGTGTAGATAGGCTAACGTAGAGAGATTTGGTGACAAGCATTAAATACCCTTCATGATGGATCCTCAGTGGACGATTCCATGAGATAATTTTTATTTTCATTGGTAGTTATAACTTTCAGTTGGGATTGTATTTCGGCCTATTTAGTTTCAGTACACGTATTTTTACTCTAGTTTTTCGTGGTTTTATCTTGTTGTGTTCGTGGATTGTTAGTTTGTAATGGTTTAAAGACAATTCCCTCCCTTTTTATGGATACAATATTCAATTTCTATTCACTAACCCCTATTCTATTGAAGGTAGGATTCGGTAGTCACAACCTGGGCACCGAGGGAAGGGTCGTGACATTTCATCCCATTCGGATCCCAATATAGTTTCATATAAATGAAAAAAAATAGACTCTATTATTGTATGATGTTCGTACATGAGGAATGTTTTGATTCTAAAATACATTTTTTTCAATTTAAATAAGTCATTATATATTCATGATTATTAAATTTCCACATAGTTTGATCTTATGTATAAGGATGATTTATGATAATAAATATTTGATATGTCTCTAATTCTACATTAAATACTTTACTATATCAACATTGTAAATGTTAGATACTTATCTAATGAAATGTGTAATAAAATGTGACGATATTATAGTTTGATTTACTAAAACAATAAAAAATATAATATTTATAGTAATTGGGGTGTCTAATGATAGAATGAATGGTAATTTTTACAAACTCCAAAATGGTACGAGTATTATTTAAAACTTAATAATAGACATTTTTTTTGAAAGTTAACTTTCTATGATATCAATAATCAAGTTTTATACTTCCTGATTGACAATGTCATTTATTCCAACTTGAAATATATATATATATATATATATATCACCATGATCATGCCTCCCGAATGGATCATGATGGTTGGGATATGTTCACCATCCAAAATTCCCTTCATTGTATTTGGATTTTATAGGACACATATATGGATTCCAAATAATTTAACTAATTATTTATTAATAATAATATTAAAAATATTCACTACTTTTTTCTGTATCTCTACATAATTTTTTATGGATTAATCGGTCATTATTTTAATTAAAATATGAGCTGTCAGTTGGAGAACATTGGAATTATCTCCCTTATTTTGAATTCACTATTTTTACAATGAAAAACATCAAGTATTTAGTGTTTTTCGATACTATTCCGGGATAGCATAGTCATTACTACACATGGAATAAGCCAACATATTTTCTATTACCATGGGAAAACATATTGAGAAGTTATAACCATTTATATTTTCCATCCATCACTCTATATCCTAAAACCTTCCCAAATATAGTGTAATGTAAGCACATGATCAATGAAAAACATATTATTATATTTCATATAAATATATTTTAATATATTTTTCAAATTAATGTTACTCCCATCGGCGAAAACATTGTTATTGGAGTTGATATGATTCTGAAATTTCCCAAAAAGCATTAAAAATATATTACTATATCAGGAAAATTAGATATCTCATTTAAATTAGTCAGTCTGGGATATTACTCACAAAATCCATTATTTATAGATATACTAACATACACTTTATTTTGAATAAATGAATCTATAATTATATATCAGAGAGTTATAATTCACTCATTATTTATTTGAAATATACTTTCCACATCCTTCTTGTCTCTAGAAAAGATTAAAATTTTCCATCATTCCTGTTCATTAATATTGAGTATATTAGCACATCATCTATAAGTACATCCTAAAATTGATCATCTTAGTATCCAATGACTCTATTCATGTGATCGAGGATGATATCAAGGGAATTCATATGTAAAAAAGGATTCACCATAAATTCATAGTTTATATACATTGAATGGAAATAAAATTATAATTATCCTCAATTATAATATTAAACTAATGTTATCCTAATAATGTGTCAATCATATAAATGTATTGATATCCTCTAATTTAATTGAATAGAACATTGATATAGGGTACCATATTATTACATTTTATTATGATATTATTATCATCATGTTAAAAAATTAATATACACCTCAATTTATCATTCATTTTTATTATGTGGGTAGGAGAAACCCATGGTGAATGATTAGGAAAGATAATTCACTTTTCAAATTTTTCCTAAAAATGTTTTTTATGTTAACATAATAAATATGATAAATTATATAGGGAATATTTGAGATAAGAATGTATCGAGGTCTGAGATTGATTAAAAATAAACCTCAATATTAGGCATATGACCATGCGGTTCATCTAGAAGTACATCATTATAATCCTAAATAATGAAAATGCTTTCAATGTAAAAATAATTTCAAATAATTTGTTATAGGAGTCCAAATGTTTTTGTTTATTCTCCCATACTATGTTATTTTTATCTACATAGAGGTCATAAACATAATTTTTTCAATATATTATAATAATATTATTTTGGATATGAAACGAGACACCATTATCCGAACAATTTATATGTTCTTTATATAGGGAATTTTAATCCTACCAAATTGTTTGGTAAAAATAAACTTGGGAAGAAGTGGTAGATTCTCAAGATGTACTATCTCATATATATAAATAATTTTCTTTAAATTTAGTAGAGGTGATCATTTCTATAACATGTTACATCATCTATAGTATAATATCCATTGCATGCTGTGATGATTCTGAATTCTTATCATGTTTATTTTAATAAAATAATGCAATCAATTAAAATGAGTTTTTTTATATGATGATCAAGAAAATATATTATGATTACTTCTCATAATTATGTTACTGTGATCTACAATTATTGTATCATCCCCGTAAATTATTCTAGTTATTTTTCATATCTATCATTTTTTCCTTCATATTTTTAGTAAACATTCAGAATTGAATGTATAGAGATCCCTTGATATAAAAAATGACATTATTCTTCTAAATTATTTTTTTAAATTAATTTTGTCGAAGTATATGTTTTATAGTCGCTCAAGTGGATTTCCATTGCATTCTGGGTTGACTGAGGGGCCTTTTCTACTATTTTCTATATAATCTTCATATATACCAATTTAATTTCATTAACAAATTTCAAAATGGAAATATGTAGTCGGTATGATTTCATGAATTAGTTTATAACAAAAATATTTACACATCATGAAAGTTGTTTACATTTTGAAAAGTTATATTAGTGTTTTTTAAACTATGGAGACATCGTTTTCAACATATATGGATTTTGTTATTTCATTTATTGAATGAGGGACTCACATCATGCAATGATTGAGCCCTATAGGTTTTTATGTATTTCACATCATATTTAATTTTAATTCGAGTGAATGATTATATAATGAATACAATGATGTAACATAGAATTGCTTGGTAATATCCATTTCTTATAGATCATTTCATTTAATGATTTATCTTTTTTTTATGTATTTCACATCATGAAATGATTGAGCCCTATAGGTTTTTATGTATTTCGCATCATCCACAACATTGCCCTTACCTCTAGTGTAAGAGATCTCATAGTCATAGTCTTGGATAATCTTGACCCATATCCACCACCGTAAGTTCAGGTCATTCTGGGAGAAGATATAACGCAGGCTCTTGTGAACTGAGAAGACCAAAAAGCGCTCCCCAAAGAGGTAATGTCGCCACAACTTCAGTGCGAACACTACTGCTGCAAGCTCCAGGTCATGGGTGGAATAATAATGCTCGTGAGGGCGCAACTGCCTAGACCCATAACAAATCACGCCTTTCTTCTGCATCAGCACGCACCCCAGACCGTGGCCAGAAGCATCAAAAAACACTTCATACAACAACACTTCCTCTGGAAACCCGAGTATGGGAGCACTGACCATCTTCTCCTTCAGGTAGTCAAATGATTTCTGGCACTTCTCGCTCCACAAGAAGACCTGGTTCATCCTAGTCAAAGTTTTCAATGGAGTAGCAACTCGAGAGAAGTCCGAAACGAACCTCCGATAGTAACCTGCTAACCCCATGAAACTATGAACTTCTGCGACGCTCTTGGGTGCTGCCCAAGAAACAACTGCCTCCACCTTCTATGGGTCCACAGATACTCCATGCTGAGACACCACGTTCCCAAGGAAGTGTACATATTGTGTCAAGAACTTACACTTCGACAATTTCCCGTAAAGCTGCTGGTGTCGAAGGACTTCCAAGACTTCCATGAGATTCTCAACGTGCTCCTCCTCTAATCTTTAGTAGATCAGAATGTCATCAATAAACACAACGATGAATCGGTCCAAAAACTCTCGAAAGACAATGTTCATAAGTCCCATGAACACATCTGGTGAATTCGTAACTCCAAAAGGCATCACTACAAACTCAAGGTTCCCATACCTGCACCTGAAAGTTGTCTTCGAGATGTCATTGTCCTTCACCCTCATCTAATGATATCACGATCATATATCAATCTTAGAAAAACAACCTTCTCCCCTCAGCTGGTCGAAGAGACCATCTATCCTTGGAAGGGGGTAATGGTTCTTGACCATTACATGGTTTAGCCTTCGGTAGTCTATGCATAGCATGAGATCACCATCTTCCTTCTTCACGAACAAAACTGGAGCACCCCATGGAGACAAACTGGGTTGAACAAAACCCTTCTCCATCAGATCTTCAATCTGAATCCGCAACCCCTCGAACTCCAAAGCTTCCATCCGATAAGGGGCCATCGAAATCGGACAGGCAGCAGGCTTTAATTCTATCCCAATCTCAACGTCTCGTCGGGGGGGGGGGGGTATAAGTACAACCTCCTCAGGAAAAACATCAAGGAACTCCCCAACAACCTCTGGGACACCCATCATCTCTATATCATCAAGAACAACTGATAACCCACTCAATAAGTAAAGGAGAGGCTCCACATGCCGGCTTCCCGCCTGATAGCTCCTCTCACCAACAAAAGATACGCGCTGCACATCTACGTCAGAGGACACGACCCTTCTCTGGAAGCAGTCGATAACGACACTAACAGAAAACAACCAGTCGATGCCTAGGATGACATCGTATGGCTGCATCTGTAACAGAATAAGGTCTCCACTAGATCTAGGTGGTCCCAACGTCAGTATACATCTCCGAAAAACACATGATACACTAGTCTTGCCCCCAACTAGTGTACTCAGTATCAGTGATATGGAAAGTCTCTCTACTTCTAGTCCCAAAACATGGGATATAATAGGTGCAACAAAAGAGTGTGAGGCTCCCGAATTGAAAAAAGCAGAAACAAGAGTGCTGAACAAACAAATCTTACCTCGCACCACCACTGGTCCTGCTGGAGCTGCCAACTCTGCTATGTGCAACTGTCCACGCCCAGCTCCTCTGCCTCTCGGATGTCGTCCACTTCCCCGACCATGCCTTGGTCGAGGTCCCGGAGGAGCACCCTGAGGTTGGCCTCCTCCAGCAAAGTCTTCCCTCAGAGGATCATGGTCCTGCTGTTGCTGGAAGGGCCTCGCCGGAAACTGGTGCTGCTGCGGTGGGCGCTGAACCTAACCACCTCCACATTATGGAGCTCGGGTCGGGCACCGAATCTAAACGTCCCTGAAACCTCCACAAGAAAAACACCTCAGTCCTAGGCTCGTTGAAAAGCTACGAGGACCCGAAGATCTGAACTGGAACTCTTGGGGCCTGCTCCCCACTGCCCTGAACCTGGAAGGTCCTGTCGCAGGAGACCTGCTGCTGACTGCCTTCCCCTTCGACGAACCTCGAAGAATCACCTCACGCGGTGCACCTCCCAACGAGTGCATCTTCTCTATGACCTTTGCCTTCTTCTGCACTACCATGTACGTCGGAAGGGTGAAGGGGGTCACAGCATACTGGAGCGAAGGAAAAAGCGCCTCCTCCAAATGTCTCGCCTGAGATTCCTCATACGGAAAGAGATCTGGAGCAAAGCGCATGAAATCATTGACCTTTATCCCTAGTTCTTGTACCGACATACTCCCCTGCTGAAGGGAGTTTAACTCATGCTGCTTCTCCAGCGTGATCATGAATGAAACGAATTCCTCTCCAAATTCCTTCTCAAAGTCAGCCCACGAAAACTCTGCCTATATCCTCTCTCTGAGGTAGAACGTCCACCACTATCACACCAAACCTCTCTGCTGACTGATTGCTAGGGGAATCCAAAACTCACTCGGAGCACGGATCAAGGTGAAAGTGATACCTAGATCCCCAAGCCACCCCTCTGTATCTGTATCCAATGTACTACCCTCGTATTTCTTGAGGGTCTGCCACTGGAAGGAATGAAGAGTCTTCTGCCACTGGCTATCATCCTCCTCTCGGTCAATCCTCAACTGATCGACCACCTGAATCTACTGGGCCTCATCCGCCTGAGCAACCCAGGGATGACATCCTGGTGCCATAGTTGTACAGTAAACAAGGATCGCCTAAGCACAAGTAGTAAGAAAAAACTCAAGGTTTTATTATTTTATTTCAATTTCTTTCCCAGAACACCCAAATCAAGTAAAACACAAACATGATGATGCATGTACCTTCCCTAGTGTCTCTACCCTGCAATCAGTGTAGTCTCACATGGACATTCGGTAGGCTTAGAGTCCTTGCATCGGATCATGAGGGGCCCTAAAATCCCTTTTCCTAGCCGGTCTTCCATGTCCTATGTCACGCACCAAGATTAACTAACACTGTTTCCCTACCATCCCATGCAGTCCTCAGTGTTCCTAACTCCATACTCCATCCTATCTCCCAACCTGCCTATGATACCATTCGGTCACGACCCCCTCCCACCAAAGATGCCCCTCCTGAGCTGGAAATGGTGAAAGGGAGATAATGACCACCGAGTCCCGCCTCCAGTAGGCCCCGAGTTGGCGACTAGCACCAAGGGTATGAGTTTTCACAAATATGGGAGGCATTACACTTTTATTATTTTGGATCGGGAAATAGGACAATTCAACCACCAAAATGAAAAGAACAAGTGTATATAAATAAAACCAAACCAAGACCAAATGCATGTTTAGACAATTTTATAACAAGGTACAAGTACAAGGAATCCCAAAAGTACAATACCAAAGAAAACAAGAGAACAAAAACTGCAACAACTCAAACTGCCCGACTAGTAGGGTCCCGCAAGGCCCTGGTAGTCCTCCTGGAAACCTGAAAGCAAACAAAGGGTGAGCATACAGGTATACTCAGTAGGGAAACCTGAATCTCTCGTGGAAAAGTGGGAATACATCCTAATGTCCAGTGATAACAACAGAAGAACCCTAACAAGGAAAATTATCCACCCAATCTCACCAGCCACACTCACCAAAACACAATCACAAAAGATAGTAGTAGTATAAAAAAAGATCATTGGGTACCCCACACCATTTCCCATTAGTTAGCTGAACGTCCTGATGCTATCACACTCTCCCCACCCGCACACACCTGGTCCTCACAACCGTGTATCCCGCCCGCACACACCTGGGGATCACGACCACACATCCTGCCCGCACACACCTAGGCCTCACAACCACAACCACATCCCTACCTGAAGACACCTGGTCCTCATCCCGAAGATTTTTGGGAACAGTGTTGGTAACAGAACTCTCGCTCAAAGACACATGGTCCTGAAATTGAATCCTACCTGATGAGTCTTAGGTGTATGGTCGCCTCAAGCCATCACAGCCTATAAGTCTGCCCGAAGAGTCTTGGGCCTAACCACCCCAAATCGAAACCTACCCAAAGAGTCTTGGGTGTATGGTCGCCTCAATCCATTATATCCTAGGGAAGAAGGAGCAGGAAGGAGTTAATAACTATGGGAAAAACACCCTATCCCATTAAATGGGAGTGTTCGTCACTAATTTCTCAACAAGGGTGTGGTGCGATAAAACACAAAAGATAAAGATATATATATATAGAAACCACTCAGCCCAACCTATAGCTTCGAAACAGAAAACTGATCACGTGCCTCGGCACTGCCACCACGAAGTATGCATACAACAAACAACCCCAACCCCATTTAGTTTTTCACATATCAATAGAAATTAGCTTATTTAGTTCCTTAACTACTGGGAAACTATCCACAACCAACCACAACGATCGTTCTTAATCATATCCCTTCCATCCTCAAAACAAGTTAGGGAAACACAAGAAGCACAACAAAACCCTTCTTATCATCCAACCAACCCATTGATTATTATTTCTATTTCCTTACCAAGCCCCATCATTCATTAACTCTTACATTTATTATTTAAACACAGCCCATAGTCCGTTCACATTTAAACCCATCCCTACAGCCCCACTGCCAACCACCATAACCACACCACACATCATTATCCTTTTAATACCATTTATTGCAGCCCCACTACCCATCACCATCACAACATTCACACCAACCCACAACCAAGTCAACTACAGCCCCACTACTTACCCGATCCACAAAAACCCACAAAACACTCCCAACACATGCCACGTAACCAAGCCAACACCCATATGTTCATTATTCCATTTTGGTTCAGCCGAGGTGATCACACAAGGGTTCCAGATTTTCATTTAAATAGTCAACTTTACATGATTAACCAATATCCACATTCCATGACGTTTCTAATCACAAAATGGTCTAGAAGATAGGGAAAAATCTAATTGCGCAAGCAAAGGCCCACAATGACTATTATTTTTAGTAGGCATAAGCCTATTAATGTCACTGCATAATATCACAGGATATAAAGTAATAGCAATCACATGTTCCCAACCTCGTTATATAAGACAGTTATTATCTTTATTAAACCGGTTCAAAATTGTTTCACGTAAACAAGAGAATACCCACACCGCATGTTGCACAAATTAGAAAGACGAAGGTAAGATCACTACCTTAACAGGTTATTGATCGCAACGCTCCTCCAGATCAACTTTATAAGACATTCGTCGGCATCCCGACAAAACTTCCTCAGGAGGAAGTCGGAGAGGAAAAGCCAAAGGAAAGACAATGAATCTAAGCTCAGATGTTCTGCCTCACCGTTATTTTCCTGTGGCCGCTGACGGATCGTAAATCGGAGCTCGGACGAAAAAGTTATTGAAGAAAGCTCCTTCGAGTCTCTTGAGAGAGCTCTTCTCAGAGGAGAGGGGAGGAGATGTGTGAGTTTAAAGGAGGAGGGGACCCCTCCTTTTATAGGCATGAAAAGAAAAATTACACGGCGTGTACTTATGGTACACGGCGTGTACTCAGCCGTTTTCACATGGTCTCCACGCGGCCTCCAACACGGCTCCACGACCGTTGATTGGTCAACACACAGATTGAAGGTAACACATACGCGGTGAAGGACTACACTGCGTGTATATTGGACACACTGTGTGTACTCATTTATTGCACACGGCAAGGACACGACCTTCACATGGAACATGGATGACGACTGGTCGACACACGGTAACACGTACGCGGGGAGTGACTACACGGTGTGTAGTACTGGACAAACGGCCTGTACTCAATTTCTTCACGCGGCAAGGACACGATCATCCACATGGGGTATAACCGGAAAGAGGGTACAGGGTGTGTACTCAAACTACACGGTGTGTAGTTTCAAAATTCTGGAAAGTGTGGGAAAAGTCCATTTTACCCTCCAGAACACTTCGTGGAATTCTTTTTGAAAAAGGAATGGGCCGGAGAGGTCTGGGCCACTACACTTTATATTTATATTGTAATTGGAATAATGCTAAAAATAAATCAAATTAAAACATTGTATTTTGGGTGGTTCATCAAATTGTTTTTTCAATATTTTTTTCATTTTTCTGCCACTATATATAAAATTTATTTTCAATTACTCATTGTGAATATTTTATATAAATTATAAATTTTAATGTCCTCATTAATAAATTTGACCCATGCTTATATGAAAAATATTATTATAAATAATAAATAATTTTATATCTTCCATTGGTTTTATAATTATAATATCCTCAAATATAAAACTACTTCTTTTCATCCCAATATAAATGAGAATAATATATGTCTTCACTATTTATTTATATCTTGATAGAAGAAAAAAAACATTATTTATATCTATAAAAGTCTCATATGGATATTACCATTATTGTGTTATTGTTATTAAACTAGATAATCCATTAATATTTATTTTATGTTCAATGATAAATCAATATTAATAACATGTATTCATATTGATTTTTTATAAATAATAATACATTTGTCATTATTCCAATTATGCTCAATGAATCCCCTTTCCATTTTTTCATGATGTGGTTTAGAAATTTACTCATTGAAAAATACAATATCATACACCAACCATGCTATTGATTCAATATATTATTCATTCCATGCATTTGTAAAAATATCCCATTATTGAACCACATCAAATTCCAAATGCCAAATTTCAAAGAAAACTATTTCACACTATGACTCGATTAGAATAAAACATATTTTTTCATAGGTTCATTCGTTTTGTAAAAAAATAGTGGATTAGTGGACAAACTAATGGATGGTGGATATATACTCATTAAGTAATCAAAGGTGGATTAGACCTTCATTTATTCATTTTATGTATCGCCATGATTTATATATTGAGAAAATTTGGCATGGGTAACATGAATATTTTACATTCCACCTCCCATTTAATTCATTTTTTTCATTATCAATAACATTATGTAGCCCAAAAAATTCATTTTTATGATGAATACTCGGATTTCTAGGAATATATTAAATAAAATATTTTTATCATAAAACATCATTATTCTATGTGAGTAAACATATAATCATAATTACCATTCCAAATATGTCAAAATGTAAATAATGTTATATTCAACCTATGATTGATTATGATTTTCATATCTCATCATCAGTTCATCATAGGTTATCATGACTTCTATCATCGTTTCCCTTATCACATAATATTTAAAAATGACTAAAACATGTTATTAAAACAATATTGATGAATCAATGATTAAATATAATTATATTATATTATCATAGCTGGATATTGAATATATCAAACAATTATTCATTCTCCTTACCCCTAATGGTTGATTATATTGGACAAACATATACATATGCAACATATTTATTTAAGTGTAATCAAAATTTCTTAAAATATTTCTTGGATAGTATACATATAATACATATCCTACCTTGTAGTATTATTCATAACCTATGGAAAAGGATATATAAGAATTGGTGTGCTCAGAAGATTAAAAAGGGTAAACATGAGAGTTATTAACTGATGATCATATGTCATCATAAAATAAGAATAACTATATGAGAAAATATCATAACATACAAAAACATACTGAACAAATCATATACGATAAATCATGATTCGTGGAATGGTGATTTTTCGTCATAAAAGTCATGTTTCATAAGATCGAAGAATCATTGATAATAACATGGAACTATGATAGGATATCATAACCAATAAAATTATCATGAATGTATTTGTGGAAAAAATAATAATATTAGAAAATGATATCATTAAATAAAAATTAGTACCAAGATAATCATCATATATTGCATAATTTATTTATAGGGATCAGGTTCTGTTACACACAAGAATGCAGAACTGTATGTGGTTCCCTTTATGGTTTTTTCATTAAATATTCTCAGTCACTCATTGATATGAAGATGATATTTTAGAATATTGTGGTATAAATATGATATTTGATAGAAAGTTAATGACATTGGCTCGTCGGTGTTTCCTAGTCGAAATAAATCACTATACGTTCAAGAGGCCCTTAATAGAGTCCAAAAGCTATATGATCTCTGCCTAGAGCTAATGTGTTGATATTGGTGTCCACATGTGAGGTTGTGGCATCCCAAGGGCATAGATTACTCTAGTAATATTTTTTATTTATCATTAGACATTTTTCATTAGACATTTTCTTAACCCCCCTTACTCAAAATTTCATAAATATTTTTTTTCTAATTATCAATGGATCTTTGGGGATTCATTGGAACTCACCACATCTAATTTGGAGAATAATTATGTAGAATGAAGGATTGACTCCCTATTATTCATAATCTAGTTGGATGGAACATTTTAATATGGGTTTTCCTCCCATTCTACAAGATCTGGATTTATGATGATACAATATCATCGACTCCAACATAGAGAAAATGAGGGAACCTTGTTTTCATATGATCTATGTAATTTAAGTGATGGTATACCTTTTTAACCTCAATTGTCTTTAAGATTTGTCATGTTTTCATCATTCACATAGTAATTGTATCTGTCATATTTTATGATCATTATAATTACATGATTTATATAAATCTATTCTTCGGTATTGATTAAATAATTTATTGTTAATGATATAATTATTTTTGTTTATCAATGATTTTTTGTCTAGGAAGGATTTCATTATCAATACTATTTGAAATAGGTGATGTTTCATATAATTTCCCTAAAAAAATATTTTAAAATGGAAGATGTGTAATAAATATTTTTAAGTTATATTGATCACAATTGAAATTCATTTTATAAAAATGCTTTAGAGAATTTGATGTTATATATACTCTAAAAAATAAAAATGAGACCCTTTTCATTATCCAAGGGAACATAGACTTCCTTTTTCCCCTTTCCAAACCTGAGATGCTCCCTCCATTTCGGGAATTTTCCCTACACCTAAAGGTACTTGACTTTTATAAGGGAAAACCTAACCTACCATTATCCCTTGAGGAGATCTACGAAGAGTCATCATTTCTCAATAAGAAGTTGATTGATTGTTTTTCACAGAGAAGGTCATCATTGGTTTAACTCGATAGATGCATCTTCAGTTCATGGAATCTCCATGAAAGGGCTACTGTGGGTATACTCAACAAAAAAGAACTAATGGTGTGCTTCACGTCGGTGGATGACTTGATCAAGGCATGGATGTGTGCGCCTCACAGCTGCAACGTGTGTAGATTTTACCCACACAGATGGACTTATGATTTTCACATGAAACATGAATTCCCTTTAGCATAAATCTAGGTAAGTATTCTTAATCTCCCTCCTCAATTTCAGAATCTGTCAATTATTAGGATGGTGGGTAATCTCATTGGAAGGTTTATGTGTCCTGATAGTCGTACCAAAGCTATGCGCCATCCATTCAATCCAAGGGTGTGTGTTGAGGTTGATGTTTATTGATAGCCAACAAATTTCATTTGGATCACAATTGGAGAGGAATGCCATTACAGACAGCAAGTTGTGTATGAGTCTTTGGTATATTTTTGCTCTATTTTAAAGCAGTTAGGACACTTGGCGGAGGACTGTAGATGTGGGGAAGGCAGCATGGGGCTAAGAGTAGGGGTGTGGATGGGTCTGTGAGTCATGGGAATTGAGGCATGATGTTTGATGAAGCATTGCATGGTGAACCCCATGCTAGGTGGAACACAATAAAAAAGCGGGATAAAACATTGGTTGGCAAAGGTAAGGGTCCTGACAGTGGACCTATGCATGGTCTGGATGAACAGTTAAAGGAACATGCATAGGGATGTGTCATCTATAATCACGGCCAACAGTTGGGGTCCATTTCTTTGGGTTCACAAGAGTGTTGGGGGTTAGCAGGCACTGGGTCAACTGCTATTGCAGGAGCGGGTCTGCCCTCTTCTGCAACCAAGATCCCAGGCAATGGAACTGCATGTACTTCGAAGGATGTTGTAGAAGTGACCAATCCTAAGGGGGAAGTGGAATTTCCCCAGGATACTAAGGGACAATATGCAATAGTTTTTACCAATACTGAATGCAGTAAGGTCTGTGTGTGTTGGAAAAAAACCCTCAAGATATCATTGAAGCATTTTTTAGGTGATTGTGTTTGTTGAAAAATTGGACAACTGTGTGGTGATTGTTGACAAAGGTAAATACAGGGTGGAATGAAAAGTTCAAGAGTTTTGGTTAACGATAAATGTTTGATTCAAGAATTTCAACAAAGGAATGGATGATCTGGAGGCCGTACAAAAAGAACAGATACAAGGTGGTGTCGTTTTCCAGTGATTGCCAAATTTTTTGTCTTGAAAATTAATGAAAGTAGAATAGTGGTTTTGGAAAAGAGGCTTGTGTGTCGTGTAATTTCATGAGAGGAAACCTGCGCACCTAGTGTTTTTCATGATTTGAACATGGATTAATGGAAAAGGGATAAGGGTCATGCAAGTGTTGGGTTGGTCGCGCAAGTGGCCTTCACGTCGTGAATTTACTTGCGCGTAAGTACCTAGGAGTATTGGAAACATGCGCACAAAATGTTTTTCAAGATCAAAACTTCAAAATATGGAAATGGAAATCGGATCGCCCATGATTGGATGCGGGTCGCGCAAGTGACTTGCATGCGAAAAGTCCTGCGTGCTGAGACTTGTGCGCTGAGAGGAGGCTTGTGCGGCGTCGCGTAGGGTGTCCAAATGCCTATAAATACTGGGCCACCCCTCCTCATTTTAAATGTAGTTCAAGACTTAGAGAAAATCAGAGCTCCTATCGTGCAGGTTTGGTGGTCGCGCAAGTGGTGCTGGGTCACGCAAGTGGGACTTCCACGCCTAATTTGAAGAAGAGAAATTTTTGTTATTTGTACGCCAATATTGGTTTGGTCGTAAAGGGAAGTGAGTCGCGCAAGTTTGGAGTTGCAGAATCTTGTGTCGCGCAAGTGTCTAAGGTGGACTTGCACGCCAGTTGTGACTTGCGCGCCGATACATGTGTATCGGGTATGACATGCGCGCCAAGTGAGGTTGTTTCACAATAGACTCTCTGGGCTACATGAAATCTGGAAGATTGCTTGATACCTTCGGTGAAAAGGGAGATTCATCTATAGGTGAACGTTGGACTTCAACAGAGAATCTACATAAATAGGAATAATAATTCATTCATTCTAATGAAGAGACCAACAATTCTATAAACTGTGAGTGGATCCTTTCCAGAGCAGTGAGAAAAGGAAGAGGAAGAAGGTGATCCTCTCCACCGGCAGTGAGCCAAAGAGAGTGAAACAGGGAGTGACCCTTGGGAAACCAATGAGCTGACCCTAAACCTTGTAATGGATGTGAGCGTGGGACAGAGTGACTTTTCCCGAACCTTGTAATCCACAATTATTGATGTTTAGTGGAATTTGGTACTACAAACAACCTATCGGCGTATGCTCCTTTGACGTTTCCCTTAGGGGTGATCCAAGTAAAAATTGAGGTATCCTGTCCTTGATTTACTTTCTATTTATGTTGTGCAACATAAAAGAGAGAGAAGATAGATTTTCTTTATAGCGAAACAAGATCAGAAAATGATTCAATTTGAAATTAGTCATACCCTGATTAACCCCCCCCCCCCTCTCAGGGTATTCAGCCTTGTGGACCTAACAATTGGTATCAAAGGGAATGTTTGATATTTTTTCTTCTCTCAATGGAGGTCACTAATCATAATGGGATTCCAATATTCTACGGATGTAATTTTTAGATATGGAAGAATAGAATGCAACACTATTACCGATCCTTGGGAATGGATGTGTTTTTAGCACCTATGCATGGTATCACAGCTGATATTAATAGTGGTGCATTATCAGAAGCTGATCATAGTGAGTTGGATGCTGATTCCAAAGAAATCAATTCCTTAGGGTGATCCCTTTCCAATCCCTTCTATAAAAAGGTGATGTCATGAAAAATGTAACATGCAATGTGGGAAAAGTTTATTAATATATATGAAGGGGATTCAATGGTCCGAGAGGAAATGCTGCAAGTGTTGTAGAACAAGTGTGATGATTTGAGAATGAACCTGAATGAGTCTGTTGATACATTCTTTGACAGGGTAATTGTTGTGGTAGAATACATGTGAGATCATGGTGAAATTATCGAAGACATAAAAATTGTGAAGAGCATCTTGAGAAAAAATCAACCTCGTTTCTATCCGAAAGTTTCGGTTTTGGAAGATAAATACCTGAAAGAATTAACTTTGGATAGCCTAAAAAGCACTCTTATTGCATATGAAATGAGAAATGATGATAACGACGTTGTGGAAAAGGGTAAATCCAAAGATGTGGAATTTATGGCCATGAAAAATCTCACCATTGAAGATTCTTAGGAGGAAGAAGAGACAGATGAGGTAATGTCATTCCTCTCCCCAGACCTTCAAAGAGGAAATGTAAATTTCAAAGGGAAACATCCTCTCTCATGATATAGATGTGGAAAGGTTTGACATCTCACATAAAGATTCCCCTACAAGTTTCAAGATGAAAATGATGAAGATGATATTGAAATTCCCAAGAAGAAATATTCATCCTATGTGAAAGAGAAGAAGCATATCAAGAGAAAATTTTTCAAGTAGAAGAATCTTCTTTCACAAGAAATTTTTAGTTCAGATGAGTCTGAGGTTGAAGAGGTTGAGGAGATTGAAAACTGCAAGGATTTTGGAGAAAATGCTATGGTGGTGGTCGTCGGTAGTTCTCATTAAAAGGAATAAATTGACGCTGGAGAAGAAGAAGAAAATGTTGAAGGAAGAGTTGATATAGAAGCCGAATTGGAAGCATCTCTTGAGAAAAATGATGATTGGAGAGCCAAAATGAAGAAATCCAGTAAAGTGGTTTGTGATTACCAACTCAATATGGGACAACATGATGAAGGAAAGTCCGTGTTGATGGATAAAATTTAAAAACTCAAGTTATTGACACCAGAGAACTCAAAATAATTTAGTGAGTATAAGCTCACGTTGAAGAACAGAAAAGGGAGATCCATTTGTTGAACAGAAGTGTGAAAGATCAGGTTGAGCATATCGAAGAGCTTGAAAATTAAGTAGTAGGTCTGCGGAGAAAAGATAAAGACCAGGAAAAACCCTTGATTAACAGTACATTCTTGGATAACAGGTCAGTTTGAAAACTAAAAGCTTGAAAGAGGATCCTAGTAGTTCAGCAAGAATGAAGCAGTAATTGAGCTCAATCTTTTTGGAAGATTCCGGGCTTGATCAGATGAAAAAATATGTGGCAATTGAAGTTATACCGCAAGCTCCCATCCTATGATTAAAGGTTGATTTGGGCACAAAGAAGAATAAAAATATTCATAGATCCCAAGGGGAAACTCGTAGTGCTGAAGTAACACAAAATAATGCACCTCATATTAGGTGTTATTGTTGTGGTCGGATTGTACATTCACAGTATGTGTGTTCCATAGCTAAAAGATACTGAATGTAACAAGAACAAAGGTGGAATCCAAACATAGAATGGTTTTCTATAACATATTTTGAAGGGAATTATTTTTGGTGTGGAGGTTTTGGGCACAAAGCTAGATACTGCACTTTGACCATTCAGAGAAATGTGACAATGGAGAATCAAAATGTTCGCAATCAGCAGATCAATAAACCGATATCTGAGTTAAAAATGCATAATAGGTTTGTGACATTGCAAGATGAAGCTATCCCATCATACTCTGATAAAGAACATAAGCCTCATTCCACGCTGAGTGTGAAGGAAAAATTATGGACCAATCAGAAGATAAATGAAAAGGTCATGGTGGGATAGATTGCCCTTAAAGCATCAGATCGCTCTAGTGTGTGGATCTTTGATAGTGGTTGAACATCTCACATGACGGGTATAAGGATTTTGTTACAGGTATAAAATATGACAATGAAATATATGTCAAATTTGGAAACGATGAAGGCTTGAATATTGTTGGCTCAGGGAAATCCATCTTTGGGGGAAAAGAAATGAGAAGTGATGATGTCTTGGTAGTAGAGGGTCTTAGTCATAACTTTCTCAGTGTCAGTCAACTATGTGACTCTGTAATTTCTATCTTATTTACCAAGAAGATGTGTGTTGTGAATTGAAAATTTAGAGCAGTTGTTCTGTAGGGAAAAAGTAAAAAGGGAAATATTTTACATGTATGTAGGGAAGAAGATATGTGACTTTTATCAAGAGAGGAAGAAAACCAGGTGTGGCATAAGCGACTTGGTCATCTATGCCAACAATCCATGGAATATCTGGTAATGTGTAATGCTGCTAGAGGCCTTCCCAAACTATCACGTGATCTCACTCATACGTGTGATGCTTTCCGACAAGGGAAGATCATCAGAAAGACATACATGCCTATGGAATATAAATCAACTAGAGTGCACGAATTGTTTCATGCGGATGTATGTGGACCTCTCTCACCACGAGATATAAATGGGAAAAGGTAATATGTTGTTTCATCGATGATTATAGAAGAATGTCCTGGGTATTTGTCGTTACCCTTAAGACAGAGGTGTTCAGTTGCATAAAGAAGTATATGAAAAAAATCATAAAGGATTATTGGGTAGAAAAATAATATGTTTCGTTCTGATAAGAGAATAGAATTAAAAAATAGTCAAATTGAAAAATATCTCAATAAACATGGAATAAGGAATCAAGATTCATCAGTGCGATCTCCCCAACGGAATGGAGTGGTTGAGAGGAGAAATTGTATCATCAAAAAAATTCCTAGAATGATTCTTATTGAAAATGACCTACCAGATAAATTTTTGAAGGAAGCAGTTCTAACATTGGTGTATATATCGAACAGGCCTCTATTGTGTCAGAAGTAAGGGAAGACTCTGTATGAAATTTGGTACAGAAAAAGGCCATCCTTGAAATATTTTAGAATCATTTGATGTAAGTGTTTCATAATCAACAAATAAAATCACAGGAAGTTTGAGTCACGAGGAGATGAGGGGATATTCCATGTATACATAGGGAAAAGCAAAGCATATAAATGCTTCAACAAAATGCTAGGAAATTTTTTTGAGAGAAATGATGTCACTATAGTTGAAAATGAACAGAATACTCAATGACCTAGTGAACAATTTCGGTATGAATGTTATGATGAGATAAGAAACACATTGGGAGAAAAAGTGCCAGAGGCTGACTTAGAAGAAGATACTAATTATGAACAAGAATGTTTCTAGTCTGTGTCTCTGAGGAAGCCAAAGAGTCAAGCTGAAATTGATAGGTAGAATATCATTGGTGATCAGGCAGCTTTAGTTCAGACTTGAAGAATGAAATCATTATTGAATACATCATTTTTTTCTTAGATGGAGCTGAAATGTTTTTCTGAAGCATCTTAAGATGAAAACTGGGTTTAGCTTATGAATGAAGACCTTCATTAGATTGAGATGAACCAGACATGGTAAATTGTTTTGAGTCCATCCAAAAAGAATGTCATCGGAACTAAATGGGTCTATCGCAACAAGTGAATTAAGATGGTATATTGATTTGGAACAAAGCACATCTAGTGTGTAAGGGATACTCCTAGATAGAGTGAATAGATTTTGATGAGACATTTGCACCGTTTGCAATCCTGGAGACAATCAGACTATTTTTGGCCATAGCAATGCAAAAAAAGATCAAAGTGTTCCAGATGGATGTCAATTACGCATTAATGAATGGTGTTTTGGAAGAGGATGTGTATATTTAGCATCTATAAGGTTTTCTCCTTCATGAGGATGAGAACAATGTTTGCAGGCTAAAAAAGGTATTGTATGGGCTGAAACAATAACCAAGATCATGGTACTTAAGGCTTGATCAGTACATGAGGATTCTTGGTTTCCAGTGTGGGGGAGTTGATTACAATCACTATTTCAGAAAAAATAATAATCAAATGATGATGGTGTTGGTTTATGTTGATGGCTTAATATTTGTAGATTAGATGAATCTCAGTGCCGAAAATTTTCCAAATTCATGAAAAATGAGATTGAAATTTCAATGATTGTCGAGCTGACATTTTTCATTGGACTGCAGGTGACACAAGGAATGAATGGAACATTCATTTCTCAATACAAATATTCTATGGAGGTCTTAAGAAGGATTAACATGGCTAATTCCAAGGAGACGATGACTCTGGTTTCTACCTGGATGAAAATATCAAAAGATAAGGATGGCAAGGCAGTTTATATCATAGAGTACAGGCAAATTATTTGATGTTTTTTGTACTTGACCATGACAAGGCCTGATATTTTTTTCACAAAATGCCAAGCTGTGAGATATTTGATCAATACAAAGGAAAGCCACATGATTTCAGTGAAAAGAATACTTCGGTATATCCAGGGAACATTTGATTTCGGCTTGACATATACTGACAAATATCAAACAGATTTATTGGGATACACTGATGCAGATTGGCCCAGATTAGCAGATGATAGAAAATCAACGTCAGGAGGTGAATTCTATCTTGGTGGATTGTGTATTTCTTGGATAATAAAGAAGCAAGATTTCATTTCATTGTGCACCGCAGAAGATGAGTATATTGCGGCCACTCAATCTTTCACACAGTTATTGTGGATGAAGTAGAAGATTGAAGATATAGGAGTTGAAGTGAAGTCTCTGATCAGAATACCATGAGAGAACTCAAGTTACATAAATAATAGCAAATAATACCATCCATCACTCAAGGAAAAAGCACATTGATATCAAATATCATTTCATCAAGGAAAAGGTAGAGCATGGAATCGTGAAGTTGGAGTATGTACCTACAGAGTGACAGGTTACAGTCATTCATACAAAGGCCTTACCAAAGTATGCTTTTGAGAGGCATCTACAAGCTTTGGGAGGTCAGTCGACTCCCCTCACATGAATGAGTGTGGATATGGAAACCCCCTCTCCCCGAGGTATGATGTGTTTGTCCCTTATGTGTTGATATGTGTTTTCTACTTTGATACAGACTACAAAAGAGTGTCCTTTGAGTTCATTGATAACGGGGGAAAAACTAGTAATTGTTCAAGGGGGAGACAATGTGGATATTTGAAAAATCACTACAAATAAGGGGAGAAGCTGACAGATGGAGCATCCAGATAGGGGGATTTGAAGGAGAAGATAGATAAGGGGATATTACTAAATCTAATGATCCTAGAAGTGATCGATCAATGTATATATATCACGAAAGATGAGGATCGTGATAAAGGATGATGAGTGGTATTGGAAGAATATTTCCAAACATTGGTATCAATTTGGTAAAAATTGGTATCAGTTTGGTGTCAACAATGGGTTTAAGAGATGAAGTGATTCATTGATGACCTTTTCATTTACTCTGGTTTCTCACATAGAGAATTTCTCATGTGGGTTTAGAGTATGTGTTGAGTAAATTCTTGATCGCTATCAGAATTACAAAAGGAAAATGGTGCCTAATTAATTAACAGTGTATCTTTTTATGAAAGAGTTGTCAAAAAAACCAAAGGAGGAGATTGTTGGGAAAAATCCCTCAATGTATCATTGAAGTATTTTTGAGGTGATTATGTCTGTTGACAAATTGGAAATTTGTGTGGTGATTGTTGACAAAGAAAAACAATGACATAAATTTTTTAGGACAAAGGGGATTACATGGTGGAATGTCAAGTTCAATAGCTGTGGTTAACCATCAATGTTTGATTCAAGAACTTCGACAATGGAATAGATGATCTGAAGGCAGTACAAAAGGAATAGATAAATAGTGGCATCGTTTTCAAGTGATTGCCAAATTTTTGGGCCTGAAAATCGACAAATGGAGAAAAGTTGTTTTGGTAAAGAGACTTGTGCGCCGTTTAATTGAATGAGAGTAAACCTATGAACCTAGTGTTTTTCAAGATCAGAACATGGAAAAATGGAAAAGGGATAAGGGGAACACAAGTTTTGGGTTGGTCGCGCAAGTGACATGTGCGCCGTGAATTGACTTGCGCGCCAGTACCTATGAGGATTGGAAACATCCATGTCATATGTTTTTATAGATCAGAACATCAAAATATTTCAAAGGAAAGAGGATCGTGCATGTCTGGAAGTGGGTCGCGCAGGTGACTTACAGGGGAAGAGACATGCCAGCCGAGACATGCGCGCTGAGTGGAGACTTGCGCGGGGTCGCATAGGGTTTACAAATGCCTATAAATAATGAACCACCCCTCCTCATTTTCAATGGAGTTAAAGACTTATAGAAAATCAAGACTCCCGTCGTGCAGATTTGGTGGTCACGCAAGTGGTGGTGGGTCACGCAAGTGGGGCTTGCACTCCTGAATTGAAGAAGCACAGATGCGGTTAGTTGCACACCAATATTGGTTTGGGTGTAAAAGGGAAGTGAGTCACGCAAGTTTGTTGTTATAGAAGCTTGTGTCATGCAAGTGTATAAGGTGGAATTGCACGAAAATTGTGACTTGCATGCCGATACCTGCACGCCGGGTTAGACATGCATGCCAAGTAAGGTTGTTTCACAGCAGTGTTTTTGGGATGCAAGAATGCTGGAAGATTTCATTATACCTTCGGTACAAAGTGAGATTCATCTACGGCTGAAAGATGGACTTCAATAGAGAATCTACATACAGAGGAAGATGCATTCCTTCATTCAAATGATGATACCTACGTGTATATAAACTGTGACTGGATCCTTTCCAGAGTAGTGAGAAAATGAAGAGGAAGAAGATGATCCTCTCCACCGATAGTGAGCCAGAGAGGGAAATTGGGAGTCACCCTTGGGAAAGAAGTGAGGTGACCCTAATCCTTGTAATGGCATTTATCCTGGGACAGAGTGACTGTGCCCGAACCATGTAATCCACAGCTAGTAATGTTTAGTAGAATTTGGTACGACCGACAACCTGTCTGCGTATGCTCCTTGGATGTATCCCTTTACGTTGAACCAAGTAAAAATTGATGCGTCATGTGATTTCATTTCTTTCTATTTATATTGTGAAATAGAAAAGAAAGAGAAGAGTGTTTTTATTTATAGCGAAACATGTTCAGAAAGGGATTTAATATAAAATTATTCATACTCTGATTCACACCCCCTCTAAGGGTATTCAACCTTGTGGCCCAAAAAATTGGTATCAGAGGGACATGTTGATATTTGTTCTTCTCGCAATGGAGGTCACTAATCATAATGGGATTCCGATCTTCGACAGATGTAATTTTCAGATATGGATGAATCAAATGCAACACAATTTCTGATCCTTCGGAATGGATGAGTTTTCAGCAGCTATTCATGGTATCACAACTGATATTAATAGTGGTGCATTATTATATGTTGATCATAGAGAGTTGGATGCTGATTCCAATGCAATCAATGCCTTATTGGGATCCCATTACAATACCATTTATACAAAGGTGACGTCATGAAAAACATCACATGCCATGTGTGAAAAGATTATGAATGTATATGAAGGGGATTCAAAGGTCAGAAAGGAAAAGCTGCAAGTGTTGTGGAACAAGTATGAAGATATGAGAATGAAACCGAATGAGTCTGTTGATACATTCATTGATAGGATAAATGCTTTGGAAGAAGACATGTGAGGTCTTGGTGAAATTATCGAAAACCTATAAATTTTAATGCACATCTTGAGAAAACATACACCTCGGTTCAATCCGAATTTATCGGTTTTGGAAGATAAAGACCCAAAATAATTTACTTTGCATAACATGCACATCACTCTTGTTGCATATGAAATGAGAAATGATGATAATGACGTTGTGGAAAAGGATAAAACTAATGAGGTGGTATTTAAGGCCATGAAGAAGCTCACAACTGATGATTCTCAGGAGGAAGAAGAGACAGATGAGGTAATGTCATTCCTCTCCTCAAACCTTCAAAGAGGAAAAGGAATGTTCAAAGGAAAACTTCCTCTTACATGCTTTATATGTGGAAATGTTGGACATATCGCAGCAAGATGCCCGAAAAGTTTCAAGAACAAAATGAGGAATATGATGTTGAAATTCCAAAGAAGAAATCATCAGCCTATGTGAAAGAGAAGAAGCAGTTCAAGAGATATTTATTCCAGAAGAAGAATCTCCATTCATCAGAAATAGAGAGTTCAGATGAGTCTGAGGTTGAAGAGGTTGAGGAGATTGAAAACTGCAAGTATCGTGGAGAAAATGCTATGGTGGCTGTCGTCGACAGTTCTCATGAAATGGAAAAACCTGACGTTGGGAAAGAAGAAGAAGATGATGAAGGAAGAGTTGATATGGAAGGCGAATTGGAAGCAAATCATGAGGAGATAGACGTTTGGAGAGCCAAAATGAAGAAAGCCAATAAAGTGTTTCATGATGCCAAACTCTATATGCAACAACAAGATGAAGAAAAGTTTGAGTTAATGGAAGAAACTGAAAAACTCAAGTTATCAACACCAGATAACTCAGAATCAGTTAGTGAGTACAAACTCATGATTGAAGAACAATAAATGGAGAACGATGGATTGAATAGAAGAGTGAAAGATCACGTCGAGCGTATCGAAGATCTTGAAAAAAATGTTTTCAGTCTGCAGAGAAAAGTCAAATACTAAGAAAAACCCTTGATTCCTAGTAGAATCTTGGGAAAACAGGTCATTCTGAAAACTGAAAAGATGAAAGAGTAGCCTAGTAGTTTAGCAGGAATGAATCATAAATTGAGATTAAACGTTAAGGCTGATTTAGGGCATGATCAGAATAACAAATCTGTGGCATTTGATGTCAGACCGCAAGCTCCCGTCCCGAGATTGAAGGTTGATTTGGGCACAAAAAAGGATTATAATATTGATAGATCTAATGAGTAAACTCGTAGTTGTGAATTAACACAAAAAAATGCACCTCATAGCATGTGTTATTATTGTGGAAAGATGATACATTCACAGAATGTGAGTTCGATAGCCAAATGATACAGAATAGACCATGAACCGAGGTGGCATCCAAATAGAGAATCGTTTTCCAAAACATATTTCGAAGGACAATGTTTTTGGTACGGAGGTTTTGGTAACATGGGTATGTACTACACATTGACCATTCAATGAAATGTGCGAAAGAAGAATCAAAATTTTCAAAAGAAGCAGATCATAAAACTGATTGGTGAGTTAAAAATGCAGAATAGATTTGCAGCTTTGCAAGATGATGTTGGTCCATCAAACTCTGAGAAATAACAGAATCCTCAATCCATGTTGAGTGTAAAGGAAAATGTATGGAGCAAGAAGAAGAGAAATGAGAATGTCGTGGTGGCATAGATTGCCCTTAAAGCATCAGATTTATCTGCTGTGTGGATCCTTGATATTGGTTGCACATCTCACATGACGGGTAATAAGGATCTTGTTACATGTATAAAATATGACAAAGAAGGAGTTGTCTAATTTGGAAATGATGAAGGCCTAACGACTGATGGCTCAAGGAATGCCAAGTTTGAGGTCCAAGAAATGAGACATGCTAATGTCTTGGTAGTAGTGGGTCTTAGTCATAACTTGCTCAGTGTAAGTCAACTATGTGACTCTGGGTATTCTATCTGATTTACCAAGAATATGTGTGTTGTGAAAGGAAAAGATGAATCAGTTTTTCTGCATGGAAAAAGGAAAAAGGAAAATCATTACCTTATATTTATGGAAGAAGATACGTGCATTTTATCCATAGAGGAAGAAAACCAGTTGTGGCATAAGCGACATGGTCATCTCTTCCAACCATCCATGGAAGATCTGGTAAAGTGGGATGCTACTAGAGACCTTCCCAAACTATCACTTGATCACACTCAAACATGTGATGCTTTCCAAAAATGGAATATCATTAGAAAGACATACATACCAATGGAACAGAAAAAAAACTATAGTTCTCGAATAGGTGCATGTGGATGTATGTGGACCTATCTCACCACGAGATATAAATGGGAAAATATACTATTTTCTTTTCATCGATTATTATAGAAGAATGGTCTAGGTATTTTTCTTTACCCATAAATCCTAGGACTTCTGTTGCATAAATCAGTATAGAAGGGAATTAGAAAGGATGCTTGGGCAGAAAATTCAGAAGTTTCATACTGATAACAGAATAGAATTCACAAACAGTCATGTTAAAGACTACCTCAAAAAAACAAGGAATAAGGAATCAAGTTTCAACAGTGAGAACTCCCCGGAAGAATGGAGTGGTTGAAAAGGTCCTTCCAGGGAAATTTTTTAAGGAAGCAGCTTTGACATCGGTCTATATTTCAAACAGTTCTCTGTTGTGTTCGAAGGAAGGGAAGACTCAGTATGAAATGTGATATAGGAAAGAAGCCAATGTTGAAATATTTTCGAATCTTTGAAAGTCAGTGTTTTATACTATACAAAGAAAATCACAGAAATTTTTAGTCACGAGGAGATGAGAGGATATTCCTTTGCTACTCAGGGAAAAGCAAAGCATATAAATGCTTCAACAAAAGGCTATGAATAATTGTTGAGAGAAATGATGTAACTATAGTTGAAAATGAATAGAATACTCAATGACCCAGTGAACATTTTCTGGATGAATGTGATGATGAGGTAAGAAACACATGGGTAGCAGAAGTGGCAGAGGCTTACTTAGAAGAAGATATTGATGATGAAAATGAAAGTGTCATGTCTGTGTCTGCGAGGAAGCCAAAGTGTCGAGCAGAAATATATAGGCATAATATAATTGTTGATCAGGCAGCTCCTGTTCAAACATGAAGAATGAAATCATTATTGTAGAAATCATTTTTATCTTACGTGGAGACAAAATGTTTTTCTGATGCTGCTAAAGATGAAAACTTGGTTCAGGCTATGAATAAAGAGCTTGATCAGATTGAGAATAACCATACATGGGAGACTGTTTCGAGGTTAGCAAACAAGAATGTCATCGGTGCTAAATGGGTCTATCGAAACAATATTAATGAATATGTCACGGTGATTTAGAAAAAATCATTCTAGTGCGCAAGGGATACTTCCAAATAGAGGGAATAGATGTTGATAAGACATTTTCACCAGTGGAAAGGTTGGAGACAATCAAATTATTCTTCGCTATAGTAGTGCAAAGAATGTTCAAAGTGTTCTAGATGGATGTCTAATCCACATTCTTGAATGGTTTTTTGGAAGTGGAGGGGTAAATTGAGAAGCAAGATGGTTTTTTCATTCAAGAGAATGAAAACAATGTTTGCAGGATGAAGAAGGCGTTGTATGGGATGATACAAGCACCAAGAGCATGGTACTCAAGGCGTGCTCCGTACATGAAGAAGATTGGTTTCCAGCGTGGGGGAGTTGATTACATTCTATATTTCAGCAACAATAGTAATCAAAGGATGATGGTGTTGATTTATTTCGATGACATAATATTTGTAGGATCAGATGAAGCTCAGTGCAGACAATTTTTCAAATTCATGAAAAATGAGTTTGAAATGTCAATGATTGGAGAGCTATCGTTTTTCATTGGTCTACAAGTTACACAAGGAAGGAATGGAACATTCATTTCTCAATAGAAATATTCCAATGAGGTTTTACGATGGTTTGGCATAGAGAATTACAAGGAGATGAAAACTCCAGTTGCTACCCAGATGAAATTATCAAAAGGTGATGATGGAAAGGCAGTTAATATCATAAAATACAGGCAAATTATTGGACGTATATTGAACTTGACCATGACAAGGCCTGATATTATTTTCTCCACATGCCAGGCATCAAGATATAGGATCAATCTTAAGAAAATTCACATGATTGTAGTGGAAATAATACTTCGGTATATCCAAGGAAGAGTGGATTTCATCTTGACATATACTGACAAATCCCAAATAGAGTTATTGGGATACACTAATGCAGATTGGGCTGGATCAGCTGATGACAGAAAATCAATGTTAGGAGGTGCATTCTATCTTGGTGGATTGTGTATTTCTTCTCTAATAAAGAAGCAAAATTTCATTTCATTGAGTACCGCAGAAGATGAGTATATTGCGGCCACTCATGCTTGCACATAGTTATTATGGATGAAGCATCAGCTTATAGATATGGGAGTTGAAGTGAAGTCTCCAATCAGAATCCATTGTGAAAACTCAAGTGCCATAAATATTAGAAAAAATCTCTTCTATCACACATGTACAAATCACATTGATATCAAATATCATTTCATCAATGGTAAGGTTGAGTAGGGAATCGTTAAGTTGGAGTATGTGCCTATAGAGCTAAGGGTTGCAAACATTCTGACAAAGGCCTTACCCAAGGACGCTTTTGAGAGGCATCAACTAGCTTTGGGAGTTCAGTCGACTCCCCGCACTAGAAAGAGTGTGGATGTGGAAACCCCCTCTCCCCGATGAATGATTTCTTTATCCCTACTGTGTTGATATATGTTCTCTACTCTGTTACAGAATGCAATTGAGTGTCCTTTGTGTTTGTTGACAAAGGGGGAGAAAATAGTGATTGTTCAAGGGGGAGACAGTGTGGCTATTTGAAAAATCATGACAGATAAGGGGAGAAGATGACAAGTGGAGCAGCTAGATAGGGGGAGTTTAAGGAGAATACAAATAGGGGGAGATTACAAAATCTAATGATACTAGAAGTGATCGATCAAACAATAGATATCACGACAGCTGAGGATCGTGATAAAAGAAGATGAGTGGTGTTTGAAGAATATTTCCAAAAATTGGTATCAGTTCGGTGAAAATTGGTATCAGTTTGGTGTCAACAATGGGCGTAAGAGATGAAGTTATTCATTGATGAAATTTCCATTTACTCTTGTTTCTCACGCCGAGCATTGCTCATGGGGGTGTAGAGTATGTGTCGAGTATATCCTTGATTGCTATCAGAATCATAAAAGCCTAATGGTGGATGATGAATTAACGGTGTATCTTATTATGAAAGAGTTGTCAACAAACACAAATGGGGGAGATTGTTGGGAAAAAATCATTCAACATATCATTGAATCATTTTTGAGGTTACTGTGTTTGTTGACAAATTGGACATCTGTGTGGTGATTGTTGGAAATGAAAAACAATGAAATAAAAATTTGTTGACAAAGGGGATTACAAGGTGGAATGTTGAGATCAAGAGGTGTGGTTAATGATCAATGTTTCATTCATGATATTCGACAAAGTTATGGATTATCTAGAGGTGGTACAAAAAGAACAGATACAAGGTGGCACCATTTTCCAGTCAATGCCAAATTTTTGGGCCTAAAAATCAACGAAAGGAGAAAAGAGGTTTTGGCAAAGAGACTTGCGTGCCGTGTACTTGCATGAGAGGAAACCTACATGCCTATTGGTTTTCAAGATCAGAATATGGAAAAATGGAAAAGTTATAAGGGGCTCGCAAGTGTTGGGTTGGTTTCACAGGTGACCTACGCACCGTGAATTGACATGCGTGCCAGTACCTAGGAGGATTGGAAACTTGCGCGCCATATTTTTTTCAAGATCAGAACATCAAAATAGGTCAATGTAAAGTTGATATCGTATGTTTGGAAGTGGGTCGCGCAATTGACTTGTAGGGGAAGAGACTTGTGCACCGAGACATGCATGCCAAGAGGAGACTTGGGTGGCGTCTCACAGGATGTCCAAATTCCTATAAATACTGGACCACCCCACTTCATTTTCAATGAAGTTCAAGAAATATAGAAAATCAGAGATCCCATCATGCAGGTGTGGTGGTCATGAAAGTGGTGGTGGGTCACGCAAATGGGACTTGCATGCCTGATTTCAAGAAGCGCGATTGTTGTTAGTTGCATGCCAACATTTGTTTGGGCATTAAGGTAAGTGAGTCGTGAAAGTTTGGAATTGCAGAAGCATGTGTCGAGAATGTGTCTAAGGTGGACTTGCGCACCAGTTATGACTTGTGCACCGATACATGCGTTCTGGGTTTGACATGCACACCATGTAAGGTTGTTTCATAGTAGTGTTTCTAGGCTGCATGAAAGATGGAAGATTGCCTGATACCTCCGGTGCAATGTGAGATACCTCTACGGGTGAAAGATGGACTTCAACAGAGCATATACACACAGAGGAAGATGCATTACTTCATTCAAATTAAGATACCTAAACATCTATAATCTTTGAGTGGATCCTTTACTGAGTAGTGATCAAAGGAAGAGGAAGAGGTGATCCTCTCCACTGGCAGTGAGCCAGGGAGAGAGATACAGGGAGTGACCCATTGAAAAGCAGTGAGCTGACCTTAAAACTTGTAAAGGCAGTGAGCTTGGGACAGAGTGACTGTGCCCAAACTATATCATCCCACCTATTTATAACATAAACATTCATTACATTACACAAAACTGAGGATCTTTAAGGTCTAGTGTCTTGGAAACCAGGAACATAATACATGAAAAAAACATAAAACATTCTTCTTAAACACTTGAAAGGCGTCTCCTTATGTTCATTCTAGGTTCATTACTGCATCTCATAACCTGGGGACATAAATCAAATGAAAGGGTGAGCAGAAGGCCCGGTAAGGGAAACAAGAGGAACATTTTACATGTAAACTTGATGTACTTCAATAAGGACATGAAAAGAACTTTAAGGCATGAGAAAGAAATCATGAGGCATTTCATAATAAAAACAAAAATTTTCATAACTTGAAGATGTGGCTACATCATTTAACATATAAAATCATGAATATATCACCAAGGTCCATCCCCAAGGTGTCATTTGAAAATTACCAAGGTTATTCACCAAGGTATCGTGAAAATTTTAATCTCTAGTGGTTACATCATTACCCAATGCATTGGAGTGCTATCAGGGCGCACCCTTAAATTTTCCTTTATTATCATGTGAGCCACATATATCATCATCAAACATTTCATAAATAACCCACATAGAATAAAATAAATGGGTTTGATTTCATAATCATAACGTTTTAAAAACTGCTTTAAAGGCATGATCTTTACGTCACTTTAAAACCCATAGAAAAGGAAGGTGGGTCTCATGTATGTAAATCCCAGAATTTAAAATAGAACTTTTTGGTATATATTTTAATACCCCTTTAGAAGAAAGAGCTTTGAGTATTCACTTAATAAAATGAAAGAACTTTAGAAAAAGAGATAGACATTTTGAGACAGAAATTCTGCAGCATGACAGCAATGTTCCGAGGTTTTAGAAGACATTAGAAGAGAGGTAAAATGGGTCAAACATTCATAAATGACCCATAAAATAGTACATGGACAGAATAAGAAGGATACATGATCATGGTAATGAAATTTCAAGGACATACCATTTTAAATGAAAAACATGGAAGGAAGAAAAAAATTAGATTTCTCTTATGAATGTTCGGCAGCCTAACGGCGTTACTTAAACATCAACAAAAATGATTTGAAAAGATCAAATAGGGTCTCTCATCATGTGAACATAAGAGTTCAGTATGATAGATATAGAGATAATTCCCCAACATAACAAAAATGAATTTGAAAGAATTGACATGAAAGTAGAACTTCAAAACGAGAAGGGTGAAGAACCACTTAAAAATTCGGCAGCCTAACGGCGCCACTTAAAACATCAAAATACTGAATTGAAGAGATAAAATGGGGTCTCTCATCATATGAACATAAGAGTCCAGTATGATATATATAGAGATCATACCCCAATATAACATAAAAGAACTTGAAATAATTGACATGAAAGTAGAACTTCAAAACGAGAAGGGTGAAGAACCACTTAAAAATTCGGCAGCCTAACGGCGCCACTTAAAAATTCAAAATACTGAATTGAAGCGAGCAAATGGGGTCTCTCATCATATGATCATAAAAGATCAGTATGATAATTTAGAGATCATACCCCAACATAATAAAAAGTAACATGAAAGACTTGAATGAAAATAGAACTTGAAAACGAGGAAGGTGAAAGAATCCCTTAAAAATTCGGCAGCCTAACGGCGCCACTTAAACATTCTTAAAACGAATTGATGAGAGCAAGGGGGGTCTCTCATCATATGAACATGAAATAGGAAGTAGGATGAATATAAAAGAACATCCTCCAACATAAGAACATGGAGTATAAAAGAAATGACATAAAAGAGATTACTTGAAAAGAAAGAGAGAGGTCGGATCCCTTACCTTAAAATGTAACTCTTAAACCTCAAAGGTTGGGACCTTGAGGGCTTGGGGGCACCTTGGGAGGACTACTTGGGAGGTAATGAGACCAGAAATTCGTTGGGAATGAGTGGGGAGTCGAATGGATGAGAGGAAGGCTTGGTATTTATAGGGAAAGTGAGGGGACAAGGCATTAATGGCCAAGGGACACCTCACATGTGCTTTTCTCAAACCCATGTGCTCTCCCTTGGCATTTATCATGGAGTTAGGCCACATGGGGACCCCAAAACAATAATTCATCACCCTTGTCCGGCCAAGCCTTAAAAGATCTCATGACATCATCATGACACAATTATGATGTCATTAAACATACCGAAACCCAAAAACTGCATTTTTACTATTCACTGAAAAATTCATCTTTCTCAGAAAAATCCCAAACTTTCACCTTAACTAAATATCAATGCTCCGATTTCAAAAATTAACTCCATTTTATAAAAATAATTTTCTAAATATTTTTAATTTAATTTTTAAATAAAAACACTATTCATCGAAAATTCATTTTTTCAGAAAAATCCCCAAAAATTACATTAACATAATATCGATGCTCTGAGTTCAAAAATAAAGACATTTTTATAAAAATAATTTTCTAATTATTTTTAATTAAATTTTTTACTAAAAACACTATTCATCCGAAAAAACTAATACTTGAATAATAATTTATGAAACCGTTATTTAACCATTTTATTGAATCACATTACTTAATCAAAGTGCCTAGCTTATTTTAATACTTTCTTTAAGTGAGATTACTAATCCATTTGGACACATTATTAATCCTAATCATAAAATCACTATTCATAATTTACTATTTATCAAAAATCAAGTTGATCTTATTAGACTCTAAATTTAGTACTGAACATAATTGCAGAAGACAATTTTTTGAAAATCATTACACATATTTAATTATTTAGGGTTTACATAAACATATTTAAAATATCCTTTTTCTAAAATTCATCAAAAATTTGCATACTATATTTATCCGGTCATTTGAAAATTCATAAAAGAAATTGAAATTTTATTTAAAACAAAGGATTACACAAGACAGTTACGGTCTCCTTACATAGCCCCTTATCACACCAGCATAGGACCTAAGTGTAAGGTGTGCTACGGTGAGAGAATCCGAGGGAGGCTCGACCAACATCGCACGATTAGTAATTTCTATCAGTTTGAACTTCTCGCGAAGGCGATCCCGTTCTATCTTTATACGATGAAGTTTAGCTTGGGTTTGGTCCAGAGCAAAGCCCAGTGGTTCTACCTCCTTCCCAAGTTCTGTTAGATGGGCTTCGATCGGTCCAAGTCTACTGGGTGAGGCCATCAAATCTTCTTTCTATATTAATTAACCAAGATTGCTGGTATTTAGAGACAATAGTCAAAATGTTTAGTTTCCAGCGGTCATATTCACCAATGGTCAAATAACAGTCAAAACCCAACAGTCTAATTTTAATTTTACTCATGTTACCAAATGAAACATTTTTGTTGAGTATAACAATAACACATAAAATTAAGAAACAAAATTTATTTAAAAAATTTCAGGTCGTTACAATCTTCCCCCCCTTAAGAAATTGCGTCCTCGCAATTTTAAAATTGGGTTTTGAAATGTCATTGAAAGTCCCACATCGGAAAAGGAGTCAGTAAAACTATTACTTTAAAATAAATAAAGGGAAGTACAAAGGTCACCCGAGTTAACCCACACTAGGGTTCCATGTAGGAAAACATGGACATGGAGGAGAAAACAAAGGGTCAAGTTCTAAGGTAGAGTGATAGAGAACATGATTAGGAGAAAGTTAACCATGAGAAAATCCCAAACTTATGATGCGTGTAAACGGTCTTTGATTACCTAGTAGGAAACGTAAACCAACAACATTTTTGTTTTACGTTACTTTTCATAATTTTGAGTATTCCATTTACTACATAGAACAAAAACATAAGAAAATATACCTACCTTCAAGTAGAGTTTCATCCTTTAACAAGTCCCTACCAACACTAATCTTTTCTCCAAATGATAAGAATTCAAAAACACTTGGTCTCATAAAAGCACAAGAATCATCTTCTATAGAATCACATAATCTACAAAAGATTAACTATCTATTTCTTCTATATTTAAAAATTATCCCAAAAACAGAAAGGTTAAGGTAAAACAACTCTTCAAAAAGAAATAATCCCATAGGAATGGAAACTACTTTTAAATCATCAAAGTTCCATGGTACTACCCAAAGTTCATCATAGACCATTCCATAAATAATGGTCCTTAAAATTCCCCAAAACAAACCAAACTAAGATTGAAACCCAAATACAAGAAGGATTTGATAACATAGTCTTCCAAAAAAACTTCATTGTTCATCTCCAGGCAACATCAACCACTCCTAACATCTTATAAAAAAAGTAGCTAACCTAAACATATTTTACCCAAGATAGGTTAGTCATTCCCATAAGTAACCTAAATTACTATATGTTCACCTTAAATTCATCAATTCTTCAAAATATAAGTCAACCTTACTCTTCAATGAAAATACCGTAGTAATCTATTTACCTCGATCAAATATGGTTCCCAAAATAATGAACGTCTTCCAAAATAATAATCATATTTTAATCCCCTAATCATCCCTGTCAAATTAATACAAAAATCGTCGCATTTACTATCACATTGGTTGTCGGAACATGTTCTTCCATTTCCCACCATTAACTAAGAAGAGAAATCATAATTAGGGGCTTAAGTACTTAGCTAATAATCATGAAAAGGAACTGAAAGCATATAAGGATAACTTGTATATGAAAGGTATACCCTAACTTGTGATCTCCTAGGTTCCCATCTAGGTTATGAACGATCATATATTCTTATGTGAACCTTTATTTTATTTTATCTTCGTTCCTTTAACAATGGTTCATACCAAGCTTATGAATTTACCAAAGCATATCCCCCGGGAGTGTCGTAACCAAGAGTGCAGCAAGGCCCGTTGTCGTGTACCAGTTCCCGTTCGAGTCTAGCTCAAAGCGGTGTTTTCGGGTTTTACCCCTATGTACATTTGTGCCAGAGCCACCTCTACCTGCTCGTATCCAGACAAGGATGTATTTGCTTGGAAACCCCTTACTCAATACTCACCAAAATACCAGGAAGATTTCCTATATTAAACTTTTCTATAGGGTTCTTCGTAGAGTTTTCATATCCTAATTTCCACAAATAACTAAACCATCCTTTGATACCAACAATAGCATCCCGCCTTTTTATAACATAAACTTTCATTACATTACACAAAACTGAGGATCTTTAAGGTCTAGTGTCTTGGAAACCAGGAACATAATACATGAAAACAACATAAAACATTGTTCTTAAACACTTGAAAGGCGTCTCCTTAAGTTCATTCTAGGTTCATTACTGCATCTCATAACCTGGGGACATACATCAAAAGAAAGGGTGAGCAGAAGGCCCAGTAAGAGAAACAAGAGGAACATTTTACATGTAAACTTGATATACTTCAATAAGGACATGAAAAGAACTTTAAGGCATGAGAAAGAAATCATGAGGCATTTCATAATAAAAACAAAATTTTTCATAACTTGAAGATGTGGCTACATCATTTAACATAGACAATCATGAACATATCACCAAGGTCCATCCCCAATGTGTCATTTGAAAATTACCAAGGTTATTCACCAAGGTATCGTGAAAATTGTAATCTCTAGTGGTTACATCATTACCCAATGCATTGGAGCGCTATCAGGGCGCACCCTTAAATTTTCCTTTATTATCATGTGAGCCACATATATCATCATCAAACATTTCATAAATAACCCACATAGCATAAAATAAATGGGTTTCATTTCATAATCATAACGTTTTAAAAACTGCTTTAAAGGCATGATCTTTACGTCACTTTAAAACCCACAGAAAAGGAAGGTGGGTCTCATGTATGTAAATCCCAGAATTTAAAATAGAACATTTTGGTATATATTTGAATACCCCTTTAGAAGAATTATATTTGAGAATTCACTTAATAAAATGAAAGAACATTAGAAAAAGAGATAGACATTTTGAGACAGAAATTCTGCAGTATGACGGCAATGTTCCGAGGTTTTAGAAGACATTAGAAGAGAGGTAAAATGGATCAAACATTCATAAATGACCCATAAAATAGTACATGTACAGAATAAGAAGGATACATGATCATGGTAATGAAATTTCAAGGACATACCATTTGAAATGAAAAACATGGAAGGAAGAAAAAAAATTAGATTTCTCTTATGAAAGTTCGGCAGCCTAAAGACGTTACTTAAACATCAACAAAAATGATTTGAAAAGATCAAATAGGGTATCTCATCATGTGAACATAAGAGTTCAGTATGATAGATATAGAGATAATTCCCCAACATAACAAAAAGTAACTTCAAAGAATTGACATGAATGTAGAACTTCAAAACGAGAAGGGTGAAGAACCACTTAAAAATTCGGCAGCCTAACGGCGCCACTTAAAACATCAAAATACTGAATTGAAGAGATCAAATGGAGTCTCTAATAATATGAACATAAGAGTCCAGTATGATATATATAGAGATCATACCCCAATATAAGAAAAAGGAACTTGAAATAATTGACATGAAAGTACAACTTCAAAACGAGAAGGGTGAACAACCACTTAAAAATTCGGCAGCCTAACGGCGCCACTTAAAACTTCAAAATACTAAATTGAAGCGATCAAATGGGGTCTCTCATCATATGATCATAAAAGATCAGTATGATAATTTAGAGATCATACCCCAACATAATAAAAAGGAACATGAAAGACTTGAATGAAAATAGAACTTGAAAACGAGGAAGGTGAAAGAATCCCTTAAAAATTCGGCAGCCTAACGGCGCCAGTTAAACATTCTTAAAACGAATTGATGAGAGCAAGGGGGGTCTCTCATCATATGAACATGAAATAGGCAGTAGGATGAATATAAAATAACATCCTCTAACATAAGAACATGGAGTATAAAAGAAATGACATAAAAGAGATTACTTGAAAAGAAAGAGAGAGGTCGGATCCCTTACCTTAAAATGTAACTCTTAAACCTCAAAAGTTGGGACCTTGAGGGCTTGGGGGCACCTTGGGAGGACTAATTGGGAGGTAATGAGACCCGAAATTCGTTGGGAATGAGTGGGGAGTCGAATGGATGAGAGGAGGGCTTGGTATTTATAGGGAAAGTGAGGGGACAAGGCATTAATGGCCAAGGGACACCTCACATGTGCTTTTCTCAAACCCATGTGCTATCCCTTGGAATTTATCATGGAGTTAGGCCACATGGGGCCCCCAAAACAATAATTCATCACCCTTGGCCGGACAACCCTTAAAATATCTCATGAAATAATCATGACACATTTATGATGTCATTAAACATACCGAAACCCTAAAACTGCATTTTTACTATTCACTGAAAAATTCATCTTTCTCAGAAAAATCCCAAACTTTTACCTTAACTAAATATCAATGCTCCGATTTCAAAAATGAACTCCATTTTATAAAAATAATTTTCTAAATATTTTTAATTTAATTTTTAAATAAAAACACTATTCATCGAGAATTCATTTTTTTCCAGAAAAATCCCCAAAAATTACCTTAACATAATATCGATGCTCTGAGTTCAAAAATAAAGTCATTTTTATAAAAATAATTTTCTAATTATTTTTAATTAAATTTTTAATTAAAAAACACCATTCATCCGAAAAAACTAATACTTGAATAATAATTTATGAAATCGTTATTTAACCATTTTATTGAATCACATTACTTAATCAAAGTGCCTAGCTTATTTTAATACTTTCTTTAAGTGAGATTACTAATCCATTTGGACACATTATTAATCCTAATCATAAAATCACTTTTCATAATTTATTATTCATCAAAAATCAAGTTGATCTTATTAGACTCTAAATTTAGTACTGAACATAATTGCAGAAGACCATTTTTTGAAAATCATTACACATTTTTAATTATTTAGGGTTTACATAAACATATTTAAAGTATCCTTTTTCTAAAATTCACCAAAAATTTGCATACTATATTTATCCGGTCATTTGAAAATTCATAAAATAAATCGAAATTTTATTTAAAACAATGGATTACACAAGACAGTTACGGTCTCCTTACATAGCCCCTTATCACACCAGCATATGACCTAAGTGTAAGGTGTGCTAAGGTGAGAGAATCCGAGGGAGGCTCGGCCAACATCGCACGAGTAGTAATTTCTATCAGTTTGAACTTCTCGCGAAGGAGATCCCGTTCTATCTTTATACGATGAAGTTCAGCTTGGGTTTGGTCAGAGCAAAGCCCAGTGGTGCTACCTCCTTCCCAAGTTCTGTTAGATGGGCTTCGATCGGTCCAAGACTACTAGGTGAGGCCATCAAATCTTCTTTCTATTTTAATTAACCAAGATTGCTTGTATTTAGAGACAATAGTCAAAATGTTTAGTTTACAGCGGTCATATTGACCAATGGTCAAATAACAGTCAAAACCCAACAGTATCATTTTAATTATACTCATGTTACCAAATGAAACATTTTTGTTGAGTATAATAATAACACATAAAATTAAGAAACAAAATTTATTTAAAAAATTTCAGGTCGTTACACAAACATTGTAATCCACAGCTAGTGATGATTAGTGGAATTTTGTACGACCGACAACATGTCGGCGTATTCCCCTTGGACATAGCCCATAGCGGTGAAACAAGAAAAAATTGTCGTGTCATGTGATTGCTTTAACATTCTATTTATATTGTGCAACAAAAAAAAGGGAGAAGAGTGTTTTTCATAACATTGAAACAAGATTAGAAGAGGATTTAATTTTAAATTATTCATACCCTGATTCACCCCATCTCATGTTATTCATCCTTGTCGACCTAACAGGGTGAATGCATCAGGAAGAGTGAGATTGGAATGTCCCAAGAAGAATTTCCAAGTTGTCAACAGTTTTCAGTGTCTTGATGTTTATGACACAACACTTGATTTGGAGGTGGGTAGGACTTGGAAATGAGTTGTTAAGGATATCTTGGACTTCCAGCCTCATGAATTTAGGTTGAAGGAGGTTCATGATGATTTATTGATGGAGAGGGAATTTTGAAAGATTCTAAGAATACGGTTCATGATATGGATGGTGTTCGAGTAAGGACATCATTATATGGGTGGAAGGGAAGTAATAAGAAAAAAAGGATCTATTCCTACTTATCTCTTCATATGGAGACAAGATAAGCGATTAAATTGATAGAAAAATAGTTAAAAAACACAACAAGACATGTGTGGTGCATGAACACTACTTGGATTTGCTAATGAGCTCAGAAGAAGAAACCTTGGAACAAGTTTTTTATCTTAATGCAAATGAATAAGAATCCACTAAATTGATGGGGAGACCTCTAAGTATTTCTATTAATGAGGAACAATATGCTTGGATAGAGAGGAAGGACTCAATATTAGTTGGGGTATTCAATATTGGGAAGATCAATCTTGAAGAGTATATTCAGACATGGGACAAGATGACCATCAAAGTAGGGGATCTTCTTAAAGATACACCTTCCACTCATATTTCTTTAATTTCATGGAAATTGTTTAGTGAGATGGACAATGGTAAAATCAATTTAATCTTTGATGAATTTGGTTAAGTTTTTTGTATTGGTTTCCATGAATGAGAGGATATTTTGTTCGTGTTTTGTCTATTTCTAGATTCCTTTTTCTCGGTGCTATTGCGATGTTTGGTGATTTGTTTCTAGCAATCTACATGGATCTGGTTCAGAATGGGTTCAGAGCATAAATTCTTCACTGGTGCATCCCTTTTGTTTTTGGATGATTGAGAGGGTATGGCATTTCATCGGTTTCATGTCTGAGAATTTTTGAACAGGACTGCTTGCTAAAGGGTTTATCTTGGTGAAGTCTTATAGTCATGGAGTAACTGCTAGGGAGGGGTAGATCTTGTATTTTTTTTTCTGGTTTTCCTCTGTGTGTGGTGTTTTTTATTACTTTAGGGAATTATTGGTTTCTCACTTATTCCTGAAAAGAGTTTTATAATAAATAATGTAATTTTTAGTCAGACCTAGTATTTTATTTTTATAATAATAAGTGATTATTAATCAATGTTTTCTATTCCATGAACATAACGATGATGTAATAGATTAGTTGGGAGAAACTATAGTGTGGGGAAAGACTAAATTATTGTTATACCTAGTATAGTCAATTAACACTAGTTCATGGTCCATTCATTTCAGGGAGACTATGTGGCCAAAATTTAGATGGACTTATTTTCTCAGACTGTTCGATTCACATGTGTTGTCTTGTCTTCAATATAATTTATTTTGAGTTTGTTAATATACAAAATTATGTCAGGTAATACACAATATATTTATTTAATATTATATTAAATACACAATCTATCAACATTATTACTTTTCCACCATATCATGTTATATGAAATGATGCTTGAAAACATTTTATGGGAAAATTTATGCTAATGAAAATTTGATATGTAATTTTGATCTCTTTGTTGAGAATAAAATTATTTTGAAGATAATACCAGATTGTTTATTTATAAAGGGGAATAATTTCAAATGACGTGTATTTTAAATCTATTTTTAATTTGATCTATTGAATTTATTGGGTCATATACTGTAACAATTTTTTGGAGGTATCATACAGGAATTTTACAATCACAACCTACCTTTTACATTGGTAATATATATGATTCTTTTTCTCTTGATATAGTTAATTAGAAGGTCTCTATGTAGTGATTATTCTGGTAGCTTTTGTTTTCAAATCACGGGTTGGGATGGGGGTCACTTATTATCATGTTGAATAATAATCCATGGAATTTGGTTCAATATTGATATTGGGAATATTTTTATGTCTATGTCACTATATTCTAGATGTTAGAATTTACCACGATTGTCATTGTATTGACATATGATATATTTTTGTTGTAAACAACATTACAATGTCTCTATTACATTATATATTTATTAAGGTGGATCAGTCCCATATTTTCTTTTAGGATTCATAGGTGTTTTTCTCTTTTCTATGGGAAAAATGAATTCACTTCATGTTTCATAAAAGTCCAATTTGGGTCCAGTTATGGGTTTACCTATGATTTCATAATTTTAGTAGGTATTAAACTATAATGCTTCAATTATTCTATTGATTAGGATTATGAATAAAAATATTGTGATTGGGGTTATTAATAGTTTTGATAAAGGACACATAGAACATGAGTTGTGGTGTGTGGATATTCTCACCCTGCTCATTTCTTGAATATCCTATTTAAAAAATGGGACACATAAGGATATTAAATATTAATTTATAATAATTTATCTATAATTCATAAGTAATTGAAAATATTTTTATTCAAAATAATTGTATAATATTAAAAAATATTATGTTCTCTTGTTTTTGTTTATTTTCCACTATGAATAATGCACTATATTTGAATAAAGTAGACTACATTGCAATCCATGTTTTTAGACACCAATAAGATCATATTATAATGTATTATATCATCGATATAATACATTTTATGTGAATAGATTCTAGTATTGACTCAGAATGAAAGGTGGATTGTGATTTATATATTAAAATGTTACATTCACCATTCATCCAATGTATAATTTGAATAAATGATTCTAAATAATGAATCAAAAATATTATTGTATTTTTTCATTTTCCAAAAATCCAAGAGAACATAATTTTTATACTCACTACTTATATTCTCCAAGGGTCAGGGAATAATTATAGGGAATCTATCCTAAAATCAATGCTTCGCGAAGATATCAGATGGATAACCTTCATGAATGCCTGAAAATAAATAGTTCTATTATGAGATTTTAGGGAATGAAATGAATATTATTGTGATACATTATATTTTATAGATCATTATATCATAGAGTATGATACCCACTTTATTTGAGATGGAGCACTTTTCTCCACATACTTTTTCTATTTACATGTTTAATGTGTCGACGGTTGATATGAGTTTAAGGGTAGATATTTTATATCTACTGAATTATATGTTCTCATCCCACTATGATGAGTTAAAAAATGATGATTTAATGGTGGATTTATAAATAGTTTCTCTTACATGAATATAATAATTTTCGGTGATTTTTGGAGGTATAAAATTTTCAAATTCTTCTTAGAAATAGATATAGTATGATAAAAACCATTGTAGATGAAGAATATCATAATAGAAACCATATGGGATTCCATTTTTTGATATATATTTTTTAAAAATTGGATTCCTATATATTGATTGTTATAATATGCCAAGGGTGATGGTCAATATTGGAAAATATGATCATCTTAAGAATTTATGTGTGGGAAAATTAAATGTTTGTTGAGATTGATCTATACAGATCCATGTATTTACAAAATAATCCATTTTCATATCTAAAAATATTTATGATTAATATAATAATTTTATGTTAATGAAGAAAAAATTTCTTATAGCATACTAAACATGAAACAATGAAATTATTTGAAATATTACTTTACACACAACACAAGGTTTTACCAAAAAAATAATCTAATAATATTATTATTTTAAATTGTAGTTAATGCATTGTTGTTGTATTGGAGGGAATGAACAGAAATAACTATAATATGATTATAAAATTTCATTATATTATTAAAAAAAATAGATGTTTAAAATAATAATTATTGTGATTATAATCATGAAACACTCTAATATTTTTTAAAGGTCGTTTTACCTCCATTGGATGGAAAACACTATTTTAAAACTAGTTTCTATTATTTTTATATGCTCTATTTTAACAAAGAAATTATTCTATAGAAGAAGGACATCAAAATTATCTTTTGATGAAATTTTGTTATTTTTTTGATAAATTTCATATTTTTATGAATTTTGAAAATTACAATAATTTAATTCAAGAATTTCATTTCCATCTAATTTATTTATATAGAAAGATTATTCATTAAATTAAATTTAATGTTTAATTTGATTTTATTTTCTTTTAATCAAATTTATTTAATTTTATGTGACTTCATTTTGAAATTGGACATAAAATAATGTCAATATTTAGATAGTTATTACATCTTAAAAACAAGTTTTTTTTTTGGTTTTGACCATGTGAATTGATTTAAAATTATTTGTTGAAAATTATTTGTTTCGAATTTTCAAAACAAAATTTAATATTTTGAGTTAGAAGGGTCAAATTGTGTAAATAGATAGATTTTAATTTTAGGTATTATGAACATTAACATTAGTAATTATTTTATTTACCATGGTAAAAGGGTAAATATTGAAAATAAGGGAAAAATTGATATTATAATAATATAAAACTACCCTAAAATGCATGATATCCCTATTGGATGATATTTGACCAACCATGGGAATCCATCTATCGTTTTAGGGACCCTATTGGTGTGACACCCCATGTCTTCTAAAAATAAATAGAAATTCATGGAACATTTTTTAAGTAGATATTTATAACTATCCATTAAAAAAACTCTCCACTTCTATGATATGAATTTCATGATATTTTCATCTATAATTGTGTTCAGTATTTTATTTAGAGTCTATTGGAACCAACTTTTTTTTGGTGAGTTGTAACATACAATTATGAATAGTAATATGAATAGTATTATTCCCCTAATGAATAGAAATTTTTTTTATTATTTTATTTTATTAAGGATTTATGATAATGACATCTTGATTAATTTTTCAATGTGATATAAAAGTTGTTATAGTCTTTAAATAAATAATTTTTTAATTAAGTAAGATTCTATTTAATAATTAATTTATAATTATTTAGAAAATTATTTTCTAAAAATGGACTTCATTTTTGAAATATACATGTCAATAAATGGTTTTGGTGAATTTTGGGAATTTTTTCAAAATAATTTATTTTTCTCTGAATAGTAAAAAATACAGTTATTAGTTTCGATGTGTTAATGAAATTATAAATGACGTACTAATGATTTCATAAATCTGGTCAACTATTTTACAGTTAAATAATATGTGAGGTGTCCTTGGTGGCTTATACCATGGGACAATACCATGGGCAGGCCCATGGTTTTGCGGAAACCACCCCTGATGTGTTCCTTGGAAATTATTAAAATATTCCCTTACTTTTCCTATAAATACCAACCCATTCCTTAATTAACATCATTCCTAATTCCTCTTCAACATAGTTATGGCCTCCTTACCGTACTATTAGCCTTCGCATGGATTTTTCATGCCCCCAAGGTCCCAACCTTCATGTTTTAAGGGTAACTCTACAAGGTTAAAAAATTCTCAATTTTTTTCTCTTTCCATTCATGTTCTCTTTTATGTGGTATAACATTCATGTTTACATACCATGTTCTTATTGCCTTTTTATTCATGATCTTCTATATGTTGTTATTCATTTATGAATGGGTGACCAATGCCCCTTCTCTTTTTAATATTTTCTAAAACCATGTTGTGTAGCTGATAGGCTGCCGAATTTTTGTAAGGGATTTCTCAATTATTATTATATTTTGAGTTCCATTATTTTATTATAATTTATTCATCTATTCATATCCAAGTGGCTTGAAATATACAGAAATAATGTATAATATAGATTTTATCATGTTCCCAGAAAATTTATCATCGTTATTTTCCTCCTCTCCCACATAGTCATAGAATAAATACATTGCTCGTGATGTGTCGAACTACCGACATCATGGATGATTTGATTCCAATTTTCATTAACTACTTTATGTCTGGTTATGAAACCATTTTTAAGGTAGAACCAAGTTATAATATATTAATTATTTATAATCCATAGTTCTGAAATTATTTTGTAAACATGGTTTTAAATTATTAAACGAAATGAGGTTGTTATTACCAAAAAAACAACTAACATGATCTAAAGGAACATCATTATTGTTCTAAATTATGAATCATCCTCATGTAAGAATTAAAAAAAGAAAAACTGTATAATTTATGTTACTTTATATATGTAAATACTACTCTATTCCAATTCTGTATTTTCACTTCCATTATACAAAACGTCCACCATGAACCAATCATAAAAATTATGTAAAGAACTTACCAGAAAACAATGCAAAGAGCTAAATACTTAAAATTAAAGCGTGAAATGAGGATATGAAATGATAATTTAAGATTTTTTAAACATGAAAAAGTTTCTATAAAAAACTAGTAACACTCTTATAACAATTATACATGAAGTTTATTCAAGATGAATGTAAGACAAACCCGAGGTAAGGGAATTCTTACCCGGATTTCCATTCTTTGGGATAAGCTTCTACATCATTATTTATGTACAACTTAAATTATTTGTGTGATGGGTTATATTTATATTATGTTTTATTATTTTTATTTAAAGTATATATGCATACTACATCCACTCTATTATGTCTCTCTTCAATTTAATGATATTTATATGGCAATTTTTTTTAAATATCTATTTTTTAATTCTGTTTTACAAAAATTCAAAACAATGTTTTTATGGAATTATTCATGTTATATGATTATGTTTCGGTACTTTTGAATTAATTATGATAATGGATGGAACCTATATCTCCCTCCAATGCATTGGGTATGTGTAAGTTGGACGTCGGCCATATGATTACTCCTAGTGTAACTGCGATGGTTATAGAAATAGTAAGGTAGTAGTGAGGGTTACCAGATTATGTATGTAATTCCCCATGATACCTCTATGATTATATCTATGTTCTCATGTTTTGTGTGGATCTAGCGTAATTCCCATGTTACAAAATGTATGTATATATGGGTCACAAGCATGTAATTTGTAAATTCTTTCATAAGATACAAGTATTCGTGGACAAATGTGATCATACCCTAATTTAAATCCCATACTGAGCTTCTGTTATCATAAAATGTTTTTAAATGATTTTCAAAGGTTAATTGATGTGTAAGACAAGGAAAGAAGTCATGTTAAATGTCGAAGAATTGTCAAGGAGTCCTGTTTATTTTTAAATGTTTTATATTTTGAATAAAATGGAAACTATTTTTATATTATCCACTCTATAATATTGTGTTATGTTATGAATGTATTATCCCAATTCTCTAATGGTATAAATTTGAAAAGATCTTCAATGTAAAAGGAAGTGTTTTCTTTCTGAAATTCAAGATTATGTTTGTAATAAAGTCGGGTCCTTATTGTTTGTATCAGAGGATGGTTTAGATATCTTAAGGGGTTAGGGTGATTTTAATATTATACCATAAATGATTTTATATCTATGTTTAATTTGATATGTATTATAATTTAAATATTACCAGGTTTCTTCATCTATGATATGTTAGTTCAGAATTGTTGTACGCAGAAGGAACAAGGCTTCTGAAGTGGACAGGCCCCAACAGAATGAAATACTTCCAAAAAAACAACACGAAATGGTAAGGATTGGAACTAAGAAGTTTTTGATAATTTTGGCTCAGCTAAAATAGGAAATAATTGGTGGTTTAATCCATTATAGATAACCAATAGAGGTACCACAATGTAACATGATAGTTGTGGAATATTTTTTGAGACAACATCCTTTGGTATTCAATGGATCTTTTTACCCAGTAGTTGCTGAATGGTGGATAAAAGCCATATAATATATATTCGATGTTATGGGTTGTTTGGACAATAAAAATGTAAGTATTTCCATTTGTCATTTTTAAGCGGAATCTTCTAAGTTGTGGTCAATGGTATGTGATATCAGTGGTAGATAAGATATTGATACCATAGAGTGGGATACATTTTAAAGTCTTTTCCATGAAAATTATTTTCCTATGGTGGTGTGACATATAATGGAGAAGAAATTCATTGAATTGAAATAGAAGGATGAAGATCCAATGGATGTGTATGAAGTGAACTTCAACTGACTGGAGAAGTATGCTCCAAATCTTATTCTGGAAGATGATAGAAAAATCAACTGATTTTACTCAGGATTGAAGCCAAGGTATTGAAGGGTGTTGGCCACCCGGGAATTGAAAAGTTATGTGAAACTTGTCCAACGTCCTTATAGGGTAAAGATGGAGTTTTTTGATGATCATGTTCAGGTTGAAAACATAGAGATGAAGAGGTCCAGTTGGCATGCAATGGGTATGAATCAACCAATGAAATCTGATGGTTAGAAAATCCAATATCCAGTTCGTAAAATGTATGGTTAGAAACACATTTGGGAAGGTTTTAGAAAAACTGGGAAGTGTTTTAAATCTGGTATGTTTGTATATATGGCATGATATTCCAATGAAAATGATCCGAAGTTAATAATGTGTTTTAAATGTAGTGAAATGGGTCATTATAAAAATTCCTTCCCAAAGAGAGATCTGAATGATGCATAGATTCCAGACTACAAGAAGAACGGTGTAGTGAGATCTGTTGCGACTATGTCAGCATATGTCAGGCCATCCAATGAAGTTGTTTCTTTAATTTTTTTTTTCACTAATATTTTTCGAATATTTTTTTGATACGGGGTCTACAAATTCATTCATCTATAAGAGAGTTTCCTATAAATTGGAAATATCAACTCAAGAAATGAGAACTGGACTTGTTTTCAAAAGACTAAGGAAATGTTATAGAAAAGCAGAATTATAAGAATACATCTATTGTTTTCTATGGAACGACATTACCTTAATACCTTATTATTTTACCCTTAGTGAATTTTGATGTTATTCTGGCAATGAACTAGCTTTTTGAATATAATTCTATGATTGACTGTAGATCTATTGAAGTTGTATTTTTGAAAGAGTTTCAATTTCTATACAAAAATGAACCCATAAAATTTTTAACATATCAAAAATATGATAAAATATTTAATGATGGAAATGAATGTTATCTTTCTCATATTGTTGAAAACAAGGGAACTATAAAAATTAACGATGTTCCAGTGGTAAATGAATACCTTGATGTTTTTCTTATTGAGTTACCTGGTGTCATGCCTGATTGAGAAGTCGAATTCACAATTGACATAGTTCCTGATGCTAAGAAATTTAAATACACCCTTATTGTATGGCTATAATAGAACATTATGAATTGAAATATCAGTTGTATGATTTTCTTGACAAAGGCTTCATTCCTCCAAGTACATCACCATGGGGAGATCCTTTTTTTTGTTAAAAATAAATATGGTTCCATGGGACTTTGCATTGATTATATAACATTGAATAAAATCAATATTAAAAACAAGTATCCTTTTTCACATATCGATGACTTGTTTGATCATCTCCAGGGATCTCAGTACTTTTCCATGATTGACTTGAGATCTAGATACCATCAACTGAAGGTGAATTATGTTGACATACCGAAGAAAGATTTTCATACCTGATATGAGAATTACGAATTTGTTGTTATGTAATTTGAATTAAAAAATGGACCTACTGTATTGAAGAATCTTATTAATAAATTATTTCCTGAGTTCTTGGATAAGTCTATGGTTATATTAATTGATCACATTCTGTTATTTTCTGAAAATAAAGAGGTGCATGAAAAACATACAACGTTTTTTTTGCAAACATTAATAAGAAAAGATACTATATAGAAAATTCAGCAAGTGTGATTTTTGGTTGCAACATATTTTTTTTCTTTGGAATATTGTAAATAAAGATGGAATAACAGTAGATCATACCAAAACAATAGTAGTTGTTGAATGGCCATGACACACAAATGTTACAGAGATTCATAGTTTTCTTTGGTTAGTAGGTTATTTCGGACGATTTGTTATGAACATTTCATGGTTATCTATACCGATAAATAAGTTAACATTGAGAGGAGTTAAATTTGATTGGATAGAGGAATGTGATATTTTCTTTCAGGAACTAAAGAAGTGATCGGTGAATGCCCATGTTTTGGCCTTACCATCATCGAATAGTGGTTTTTTCATATATAATGATGCTTATTTGAATGGAAATGGATATGTTTTGATGCAGAATGATCAGGTAATTTCCTATGCATTGAGAAAGCTTAATCCTCATTAGCTATATTATCCCAAATAGGAGTTGGAATTGGCAGTTGTGGATTTTGATTTGAAAATATGGTGGCATCATTTATACCGAACCAAATGTCAAATATATACTGACCATAAAAGTATGAAGTATATATTCACTCAAATAGAATTAAACAAGAGGAAGAGAAGATTTCAAGTACGAATAAAGGATTATGATTGCTCGATCAATTACTATCAAAGATAATCAAACTATGTTGTGGTGGATTTAAGTTGAAAACATCATCCATCATTAACCATGCGACATTTAGAACATGATCCATTATTTAATGATTTGTTGAGTTTTGGAAAAGAAGTTGTTGCTGCAGGGAATACATCTATTTTTTTAATGTATCAGTGAATCCTTCATTGTTAGAAAGAATTAATAAAGATAAAAAAACCATGAGCTATAGAAAAAGGTAGAATAGGTTAAAATGGGTATGTTTCCAGAATTTAAACTTGATTAATATTGTGATTTAAGATTTGGTAAAAGGTTGTGTGTTCCATGTGATTCCTAGTTGAAGAAATAATTGTTGGGTGATGATCATAGTTCTCCATTTTCTATTCATCCTGGAAGTACTAAGATTTACAGAGACCATCTAGATTATTATTGGTGGGATGGAATGAAATGATATATTGCTAAATTTACCATGAGATGTTTGACATGTCAACTGGTTAAATCAAGGTGATAGTTACCAAAGGGGATGCTTCAGCCTTCGCTAGTGCCATAGTGGAAATGGGAGAATTTATCCATTGACATTGTGGTGGGACAAGAAATACTTCTCGAGGTAACAATGTGATTGGTGTTATTTTTGAGCAGCTAACAAAATCTTCACATTTTATTTCTATTAGAGATACAATTTCATTGGATCGGCATTCTCGATTGTACCTTAATAATATTGTAAGGTTACATATAGTTCCTCATTCCAATGTATCAAACATTGATGACAGGTCCACTTCTGTCTTTTGGAATGGTCTTTAGAAATATTTGGGCACAATGTTAAATTTCACTACTACTTTTCATCCCCAATCAGATGGGAAGTCAGAACGATTGATTCAAACATTGGAGGATATACTTCGATCATGTTCAATGGAATATCAGGGATGTTTGGATCAACATATTTCTTTAGTTTTTTTCCAATATAATAGTAGTTTTCATTCCAGTATTCAAATGGAAACTTTTGAGGCCTTGTATGGGATGCATTGTTAGACTCTAGTGTTTTTTGATGATGTCGGTGAAAGAAAGATGATGGGGCCAGAATTAGTAGAAGAAGTTGCTAAGAAAGTGAGGATGATCCAGCAACACATGAGGATAGCTCAAAGCAGGAAGAAAGGTTATGCAGATAACAGATGTTAAGACATTCTTTCGAGGTATGTGACCATGTTTTCCATAAAATATCACGTTGGAAATGTGTGATGAGTTTTGGTAATAAAGGTAATATATGTCCATGGATTGTTGGTCCTTTTGAAATCATAGAGAATATTGGAAAATTGTCTTACCGTGTAGCTTTTCCTCTGAGTTTATTTCAGATACAAATTGTATTTCATGTTTCAATATTGAGAAAGTGCGTGCCAAATTTGTCACATGTCATGAGACTAGAAGCAGTTCTGTTGGAAGAGAACCATTCTCATGAAGATAGACCTGTTTAGATTCTTGATCGAAGGGAACATGTATTGCAGAATATGGTAATCCATCAGGTAACAATTTGTTGGAGAAACCATACAGTTGAAGAAGCAACATGGCAGTATAACAATGCTATGAGGGAAAAGTACCCCCCAGTTTTTTAATAAGTAAATAAAATAGTGAGGACACGATTTCAAGAATGTGGGGATAATGTAACACACCATGTTATTCAAAAAATAAATAAAAATGAATGGAACTTTTTTAAGTAGATATTAATAACTAGCTTTTAAAACATAACTTTTCCACTTCTATGTTTTGAATTTCAATAAACTATCATCACCAATTGTGATCAGCGTGTTTTTTGGCGTCTAGTATACCCTAATAAATTGTAATATAAATAGTAATATGACCCTAATGAATACTAAATTTTATTATTTTTCTTATTTTTTAAGGATTTAAAATAATGACATCTTGATTAATTTATCAATCTGATATAAAAGAAGTTATAGTTTTTAAATAATTAATTTTTGAATTACGTATGAATTTATTAAAGAATTAAATTCAATATATTTAGATAATTATTTTTAAAAAATGGAATTCATTTTTGAAATCTACACGTTGATAAATGGTTACGGTAAATTGTTGGAGTTAGTGGTCTAGAACCAACTAATTTGTACTTTATTCATTAAATAAAAGCCTTATCACATCATGATTGTTCTTCTGCGTGACATGTCATGTGATAATGTCCTAAGGACATCTGTTGCATTAAAGGGTCGTAGCGGATCCCTACTATGATGAGAACCCGGAAGTGCCATAACACTGTTCTTGAATGTATGTTCTATAGTCGGATGATATTATTTGAGGGACACAAATAATACAGATCATTAGGTGTGAGGACTCATAAAACATTGAGGCACCTTCTCATGGTGTGCGCCCTTGGTAATATCTAAGAGGATATTATGAAAACGAGACCTACCAGAAGGAAATCCACATTTCATAATGTCATTGGATGTTCCTATCTACGGACGTGTGTATTGATCCATAAGCATTAAGATTATTATTAATGGGTATTACAACTCGCGCACTTAGATGTATTGACGAAAACTGTGATGACACACTGTTCGTATCGAGGTAGGATACGTTGGGTGCGTCACGAGTAATACAACATTAATAGATAATGCGAGAAAGGATTTGTCCCTTCTATTCCATAATAGAAGTAGATATCTCAGGCCCTTTGATGGAATTGATATAGCCTAAATAAATCCATGGCCATGGTAAGGTTTGGCCAAGTTCAATTCTGGGAAGTCAAAGAAAGAATAATCAAGAACATGGGTTGATGGCACTAGCATGCAACCCTCTTGATTGGAGATATCGAGAAAAACGGATTATATTACATGGTAAGAATTTATAGGAGGTAACATGTCATTTCAGCATTAACTTCTTTCTCTATGGGTGCCTTGGCGTGTTGCTAGACGCTATCCTTGGACTTTAGGCAGGCTCAGCCTAATGCCACTGAGAAAGAGGCCTAGAGGGTCACACACTAAGTGTGTCCATGTATCTCAGTTAAATATTAATTTAACAAGTTAAATAAATATTATTCTCGACTGTGGTTTAATAATTATTTAAGGATGTCTGATCACATTAATTTTGACAAAAATTATTCGAGAGAATATATTGTGGACGAAATAATATATTTATTAGTGAGTAATGCAGTTAAATTTATTTAAGAAATAAATAGTCATACTCAAGGTCTATAAAATGTGGTGGAGAAAAATGGAAAATAAAAGTACACGCCGTCTATATTAAATATACACGCCATGTAGTTTTATGGAAAACAAGTACACGCCGTGTATTAATTATTACACGCCGTGTAGTTTTTCCAGTTGGGATTTTGAGGATTTAATATTATTTTATTAAAAGATATTTATTATAATCAGCGTGGGTGCATGTCAAGGAATTAATAATTCGACATGGGGGGGGGGTTCAATAAGAGTTAATGAAATAAATAAAACGCGTAACGTATTTATTTATTGTCATAACTCTATTATCCTCAAACATGATTATAAATATCCTCACAACCCAAACATTTTGAAGAGCCATTGGTTGTGCACAACGGATTTGGAAATACTCTCAAGCCAAGAGAGAATTCCCTTTCCACCAAGAACGCCCTCATGTTACGAGAGCAAGATGCTCCACCGGATCAAGGCGGTCAAAGGCGGATATCACAAGCGAAGGTTCTTCCGCGCTAGCACTCGGTGATCCCTTCGGTGACTTCTAGAGATACGTGACACACGTGTAGATCACTGCTAGAGGAATCCTACACTTGGATTCTACAACGCAACGACGGATCACTGAATCGTGACCGAACACATCAACGAAGAAAGAATTCAAAGAAGGTAATTATTATGCATTAATTAAATTAATTATAATCAATATATGATGATCCTCCTCAAGGGTTCCGGGACTCTTCTTTTATTTTCGTTCTTTGTTCTATTCCGAAGATTCGACATTTTATATCGTGACGGATCTCGGATTGAACATTGTTTAACGTTAAAATTAAAGTTGGGAAAACCCACTAACGCGCTTCCACTCCGCCTGGAACCTACAAGTGGTATTAGAGCGGGTCATATCGTTGGTTATAATTATTTAGTTTTTTGTTCGTGATTTACGCATTTAATAATTTTGTTATTTCAATTCATGTTTAGTCGTTCTGAAAATCTGAATCTCGAGATCTGTTCTTCCTCCCTCGTTTCTCGTTCACCTCAGAGAAACAGATTTTTCTTTTAATTTTTATTAAAATAAAATAGTGGAACTCATCCAGAGGAGAAAAATGTTTCTGGCCATATAACACTAGAATACACATCGTGTATTCGGAAGTACACGCCGTGTAGTCTAGGTTCAATGCATTGACTGATCCGCCAAATCAGGCCGTGTATTGGATTCATTCTAAGAATTTAAGACATCGTGTGTTGACCAGAAACAGGTGGCACATGGTTTCCAGAATACATTCCGTGTGGTCCAATGAACACGGCATGTAGTCCCTTCGGGATAGGGTTGGGTCGTGTACTCCATACATGGCCTGCCCGGCTGGAAACCATGTAACGCGGAAACTACACGGCGTTTGTCCCACTGTAAACGCCGTGTACTCCGAAAATTTCCGAAGTACATTAATACGCCTTATCCCCGGGCGTGTACTTCGGATGGACGGTGAAGAAAAGTACACGCCGTGTAGTAGGAACTACATGCCATGTACTCAACCAAATTACGCAGATTTATTAAAATTTATTATTATATTATACAAACCCTTGAGACGTGTACCATGGTGCAGGCGTAAAGCTGAGGCACAACACGTGATAGGTGTATTATATATATGTGTTTAATTTAACCTCTGCGTAATAAATGGGAATTCACCGGGTTGCCTCCAAGGTACAAGTTACGTACAAGGATAATTTTAAATGAATTTATTTTTTTAAAATTATGATGGATGAGAATCTCAAGGAAATTCATAAAATTGATTTAAAATAAAAGGATTTATTAATTAAAGATAATTAATTTATTCGAGCGGGATTTATCTTAAACAAGAATGATTAACGAATTTAATGCTAGTTTTATTTATGCGTAAATATCGTTGCATGTATGGTTGATCATGAGCTAGACCGAGACCTTTGTATGAGAATGGTTTCTTTTAATTAATTTATTTAAATTAAATTTTTTGGCCTGTGAGCCATCTCCTCGTTAATATGTAGGGCCTGCGCGCCCAAGGATTCTTTTATGTAAAAACCCATTTTTACCCCTCACCTGCATGTGAGATAAATGCATATGTAATGGATGGAGATCCCAAGCTAGTGGAGGTGGCTCAAGTTAGGAGCCAAGGTGAAACCAATCAATGGAGATTCAAAGGTGGACAGGTGGAAAGCTGTATACACGAACCCGAAAAGTTCAAGGTGTTTCTCCCCTAGGTCTTGGGTTAGTTTATCAATTGTTAGATAAACTAACCAATAAAGAGCTCATGATCATACCATTTATTTTATTTCTATCAGTTGCGTGGATTATTTATTGTGGGTGTCTTGTCACAATCACACAATTAATGAATTAAACGAGCATGCAATATGGAACTAAAATAAAATTGGCTTATACGTAAATATTATCTTAGACATGGTTAATCAATTAATTATATCCCACTTAATATTATCAAGCATGTAATCAAAGATAATAAAATGGAAATTTACGTATAAGGATAAAATCCCTCAAGATAAATATTAAGTCGGCATAGCCTTCAATAATCTTGGTTAGAATCGAACCATAGTTCAAAGTGCTTGACCAACCCTAGATGGGGTGATTTCAATTATCTGGGAACTCTAATTCATGGTTTTTGGTTGACTTTACTTGGATCGCATCAAGGGTTGACTGCCACAGCAGGAGTTGGTGTGACCAAGAGGAAAAGGTTGAGGAAATCCAAAAAGGATTTCAGGATTGGGGAGTCCACTCAGCAGATCAAGGAACTGCGAGTTAATGCAGTTGGCATTTGCAATGCCTACCTAAAACCCTTCAAGTTTCTTGACCAACCCTAGTTGGGGTAATGCGAAGGGAAATTTGGATTGTTGCCACTAGAATATTCACGCAACAAAATATTCTGAAGTCAATGGTGAGGGCTATTGGATTTTGATAAAATAGTGGGAGACTAATAAGTATTAATTTATTTGTCTCAATTTAATAATAATTTACTAAACCTTTGCTCATCATAATTTGTAGAAACGGTAATAAAATGAATTCAAACATATCATTGCGCACCATACTCGAGAATGAAATCCTTCTCACCGGCACCAATTTCCAAGAGTGGCAGAGGTGTTTACGCGTCGTCCATCGCCACGAAAGGAAATTATATTTGCTAGAAGAGCCTATTCCAGTTGCGCCTAGGAAATGGGCTAGTGATGAGGAATTATCTCTCTACATGAAACAGAAGGATGATGCCACTGATGTCCAGTGTTTCATGCTATCAGCCATGTCTAATAAGCTCTTGAAGCAACATGAAAACCTGGATGCGTATAGCATGATGTCTCACCTTAAAGATCTCTTCCAAGAGAAGGCGAGACAGGAGATGTATGAGATCTCCAATGCTTTGTTTACCACGAAGCTTGGAGAGTCTGTGCCATCTGGGCCTCATGTAGTCATTCTTATTGGCTACATTGAACGCTTGGATATCTTAGGGATTAAATTCCCGGATGAGTTGCGTACAGATCTCATCCTATCATCACTACCCAAGACCTTCTCTAGCTTCATTGTTTACTATAACTTGAGCGGCAATGAGAAGAGTCTATCAGAGCATCTGACCTTGATTCGCCAGGTAGATAAGGACATGGGGCATGACAAACCCGCGGTCCGTATGGTGAACAAGAAAATGAAGGACAAGGCAAAGGGGGCAAAGACTTATAAACGGTCTGAAGCCCCCGAGCACCGTCCCTCCAAGAAGGGGAAGATCCAGAGGCAGGGCAAGGAATGGGAGGCAGTTTGGTTTGCATGTGGCAAGAAGGGCCATTGGAAGGGGAATTTCACCCAGAAGCGTGGGGACGCTAATGGTGCGTTAGTTATCGAGTGCAATCTTTCTATTTCTACACATTGGGTATTAGATACAGCTTGTGGGGCTCAAATCTCTATTCAAATTCAGGAACCAAGTAGATTTAAAAAGATCTCTAGAGGAGAGGTGTATCTTCGAGCTGCCAATGGCGCAAGGCTGGCTGCGTTGGCTATTGGCGACTATCACCTCTCATTTCCAACTGGAATGATTTTGGTTTTACAAAACTGTTATTTTGTGTCTAGTGTTACCCAGAACATAATTTCTGTATCTTGTTTGGATATGGATGGATTTATTTTCAAGTTTGGAAATAAGGGTTGTCTCTTTTATAAGAACAATGTATGTTGTGGTATGGAACATTTGAAAAATGGTTTGTATGTATTAAATTATGAAAACCAAGTGTTGGAAATTGATAACGAAACAAACTCACATGACTCATACATCACCCAGCTATGGCATCAACGCCTTGGTCATGTGAACGAGAAGCGCTTGACAATGCTCTGCCAAGATGGCTATTTAGACTCTACTGAGCTAAAACCACTTGATAGATGTCACGCTTGTTTACAGGGAAAAATGACCAAGCTGCCTTTTGGTGGACAAGGTGAAAGGGCCACATAGCTTCTAGGATTGGTACACCCAGATGTGTGTGGACCATTTCCAATAGAAGCTAGAGGTTGATATTCTTACTTTATTACTTTTACTAATGATTTGAGTAGATATGGCTATGTCTACTTAATTATGTATAAGTCAGAGTCCTTAGAGAAATTTAAGGAATTCAAGAATGAAGTAGATAATCAACGTAGTAATAAGATAAAGAAGCTTCAATCGGATTGAGGTAGAGAATATCTGAACCAAGAATTCATCGATCTTCTACGGGAGTCTGGGATTCTATCTCAGCTCACTCCTCCTTATACACCACAGTTAAATGGTGTTAGTGAAAGGAGGAACCGCACCTTGTTGGACATGGTGAGATCGATGATGGGTCATGTGTATCCTCCATTATCCTTTTGGGGATATGAATTACAAACTGCAGCATACACATTAAACCGAGTACCAACTAAGGTGGCAAATGGAATTCCATCTGAGTTATGGAATGGAAGAAAACCCACTGTGTCATACACACGTGTATGGTGATGCGAGGCATTTGTTATGGCCTTCTCAAGAAACAAACTAGCACCCCGGGGCACACAGTGTATCTTTATAGGATATACTAAGGAAACGAAAGGATATTACCTATATAACTCCAAGACAAGAAAGTGACTGTCGCCAGACAAGCCGTCTTTCTTGAGAGGGATCACATCCTCAAGGATTGTGGGAGCAAGATTGAATTCGACGATGTTGATGCTCATGATACACAGGAGTTGGTACACGAACAAGTTCCACAGGTCCCTGTGGAAGAGGTTCTAGAAACACAAGTACAGTGTAGGATCTCAAGAGAGGTAAGGTAACCAGAGAGATTTGGTTTCCTAGTCACTGAGGATGGTGAATCATTATTGTTGGACAATGATGCACCCCTCTCCTACAAGGAAGCAGTAGAAAGCTCAGAAGCTGCAAGATGGCTAGAAGCTATGAATTCTGAGATGGATTCCATGTATCAGAACCAAGTTTGGGTTCTGGTCGATGAGCCGGTTGATGTAAAGCATGTTGGATGCAAATGGGTATTCAAAAGAAAGCTGGACATGGAAGGTCAAGTTAGCACCTATAAAGCAAGGCTAGTGGCTAAAGGATTCATACAACGTCATGGAATTGACTATGATGAAACCTTATCGCCAATTTCCATGTTTAAATCCATAAGAATCATACTATCCATAGAATCTTACCATGACTACGAGATTTGGCAGATGGATGTCAAAACAACATTCCTTAACGGGAACATTCAGGGATATGTCTATATGACACAACCAGAAGGGTTTGTGACACCAGGTGAAGCCAAACGGGTTTGCAAGTTACAGAAATCCATTTATGGATTGAAACAAGCATCCGGGTCTTGGAACATTCGATTTGATGAAGCCATAAAGGAATTTGGTTTCATTAAGAATGAATGTGAGCCATGTGTTTATAAGCGGCTTAATGGGAATGTGGTTGCCATCCTAGTGGTATATGTTGATGACATATTGCTTATTGGAAACAACGTACCATCCTTACAGTCAGTTAAGGACTAGTTGAACAAGTGTTTCTCCATGAAGGACTTAGGAGAAGCAGCCTACATTCTAGGGATCAAGATCATTCGTGATAGACCCAAGAGGTTGCTTGGACTAAGTCATGGTACATACATTGACCAGATACTAAAGAGATTTAGTATGGAAAAATCCAAGAGGGGATTGGTTCCAGTGTCACATGGATTACATATTTCTAAGAAAATGTGTCCCCAAACACAATAGGAGGAAGATAGGATGAGAAAGATCTCATACGCTTCGGCTACAGGATCTATCATGTATGCCATGTTATGTACCAGGCTTGATGTTGCCTATGCACTGAGCATGGTTGGAAGATATCAAGAAGATCAAGGAGAACAACATTGGACTGCTGTTAAGACTATCCTTAAGTATCTGAGAAAAACTAAGGATATGTTCCTGGTGTATGGAGGAGACGAGGAGCTTGTCATCAGAGGGTATGCTGATGCTAGTTTTCAAACAGATCAGAATCATCTGAAGTCGCAATCTGGATATGTTTTCTGTCTCAACGGAGGAGCTGTGAGCTGGAAGAGTTCAAAGCAGCCAGTTGTCGCCGATTCTATAGTGGAGTCCGAGTATATAGCGGCTTCTGACACAGCCAAAGAAGAATTTTGGATTTGGAACTTTTTCTAGGAGCTTGATGTGGTGCCTAGCAGTAAAGATCCCATTACATTGTATTTTGATAATACTGCAGCGGTGGCTCTTGCAAAAGAACCAAGGTCGCATCAACGGACAACACACATACTCCGAAAGTATCACCTCTTGAGGGATTTCTATCAAAGGGGTGAAGTTGCAGAGAGCAGAGTATCCACGGTGAGAACGTGGCGGACCCCATGACTAAAGGTCTATCTCAGCAGAAGCATGAATATCAGGTGAGAGCTAGCGGGTTAAAGGTTGTTAGCAGTTGGCTCTAGTCCAAGTGGGAGTCTGTTGGAGTTGGTTGTCTAGAACCAAATACTTTGTACTTTATTCATTAAATAAAAGCCTTATCACATCTTGATTGTTTTTCTGCATGACATGTCATGTGATAATGTCCTTAGGACAGCTGTTGCATTAAAGGGTCGTAGTGCATCCCTGCTATGATGAGAACCCGAAAGTGCCATAACACTGTTATTGAATGTATTTTCTATGGCCGGATGATATTATTTGATGGACACAAATAATAAAGGTCATTAGGGGTGAGGACTCATAAATCTTTGAGGCACCTTCTCATAGTGTGCGCTCTTGGTAATATCCAGGAGGATATTATGAGAACGAGACACGCTAGTAGGAAATCCACATTTCATAGTGTCATTGGATGTTTCTATCTACGGACGTGTGTATTGATCCTTTGACTTTAAGATTATTATTAATGGGTATTACAACCCGCGCACTTAGATATATTGACGAAAACTGTGACGACACGCTGTTCGCAGCGAGGTAGGATACGTTGGGTGTGTCACGAGTAATACAACATTAATAGATAATGCAAGAAAGGATTTTTCCCTTCTGTTCCATAACAGACGTAGATATCTCAGGCCCTTTGATGGAATTGATATAGCCTAAATAAATCCATGGCCATTGTAAGGTATGGGCAAGTTCAATTCCAGGAAGTCAAAAAAAGAATAATCAAGCACATTGGTTGATGGAACTAGCATGCAACCCGCTTGATGGGAGATATCGAGACAAAGAGATTATATTACACGGTAAACGTTCGTAGGAGGTAACACGTCATTGCGGCGTTAACTTCATTCTCTATGGGTGCCTTGGCGTGTTGCTAGACGCTAACCTTGGACTTTAGGCAGGCTCAGCCTAACGCCACTGAGAAAGAGGCTTAGAGGGTCACACACTAAGTGTGTCCATGTATCTAAGTTAAATATTAATTTAACATGTTAAATAAATATTATTCCCGACTGTGGTTTAATAATTATTTAAGGATGTCTGATCGAATTTATTTTGACACTAGTTATTCGAGAGAATATATTGTGGACGAAATAATATATTTATTAGTGAGTAATGCAGTTAAATTTATTTAAGAAATAAATAGTAATTACTCAAGGTCTAATAAATGTGGTGGAGAAAAATGGAAAATAAAAGTACACTCCGTGTAGTTTTATGGAAAACAAGTACATGCCGTGTATTAATTATTATATGCCGTGTAGTTTTTCCAGTTGGGATTTTGAGGATTTAATATTATTTTATTAAATGATATTTATTATAATCAGCGTGGACGCATGTCAAGGAATTAATAATTCAACATGGGGGGGGTTCAATATGAGTTAATGAAATAAATAAAACGCGTAACGCCTTTATTTATTGTCATAACTCTATTAACCTCAAACATGATTATAAATATCCTCACAACCCAAAAATTTTGAAGAGCCATTGGTTGTGCACAACGGATTTGGAAATACTCTCAAGCCAAGTGAGAATTCCCTTTCCACCAAGAACACCCTCAAGTTACGAGAGCAAGATCCTCCACCGGATCAAGGCGGTCAAAGGCGGATATCGCAAGCGAACGTTCTTCCGTGCTAGCACTCGGAGATCCCTTCGGCGACGTCCAGAGATACGTGACACACGTGTGGATCACCACTAGAGGAATCCTACACTTGGATTATACAACGCAACGACGGATCACCAAATCATGACCGAACACATCAACGAAGAAAGAATTCCAAGAAGGAAATTCTTATGAATTAATTAAATTAATTATAATCAACATATGATGATCCTCCTCAAGGGTTCCGGGACTCTTCTTTTCTTTTCGTTCTTCGTTCTATTCCGATGATTCGGCGTTTTATATCGTGATGGATCTCGGATTGAACGTTGTTTAACGTTAAAATTAAAGTTGGGAAAACCCACTAACGCGCTTCCGCTGCGCCCGGAACCTACATAAATTTTGTAAATTCTTCTGAAACAAATGATTTTGATGTGAATAGTGAAAATTACAGTTTTTAGTTTCGGTGTGTTAATGACATCATTAATGATGTAATAATGATGTCATAAATCTTGTATAATTATGTATATGTAAATAATATTTGAGTTTTTCTATGTGGATTATACCATCGTAAAATACCATGGGCAAGCACATGGTTTTTCAATTACAACACATGAGGTGTCCGTTGGAAATTTTTAAAATATTCCCATACTTTTCCTATAAATACCAACACATTCCTTCATTAACTTCATTCCCAATTCCTCTACAATGATTATCTGGCCTCATTACCTTCCTAGTAGTCCTCCCAAGGATTCTTCAAGCCCCTTTGGTCCCAACCATCATGTGTTATGGGTTACTCTACAAGGTATGAAAATTCTCAACTTCTTTCTTTTCCATTCAACTTGTCTTTTATGTGAAAAAACATTATAGTTTCTATACCATGATATTATTTCCTTATTATTATTGAATTACTATATGTTATTATTAATTTCTTGGTGGGTAACCCTTTTCCCCCCACTTTTTAATATTTTTTAAAACCATGTTGCATAAACGTTAGGTTGCCGAATTTTTGTAAAGGATTTATCAATTATTATTTTACGTTGAGTTCAAATATTTTCTTATTCATTATTCATCTCATCTTACCCAAGATACATGAAATCTCTCGAAATAATGTATATTCATGATTTTCTCATTTTCATGGAAAATTAAACATCATTATTTTTCTCCCCTCCAACTTATTCAATGAATAAAAACATTGACGGTGAGGTGTTGAACTACCGACATCGTGGATGATGTGATTTCAATTTTCATTAGCTCTTTCAGGTCTGGCTATGATATCATTTTTATGGTTTAACCATGTTATAATATATGTGTTATTTATCATCCATAGCTTTTTAGTTCTTTTGTAAACATGGTTTTAATTTATTAAACTAAATGAAGTCGTTATTACCAAAACCAATAAAATGATCTAAACGAACATCATTACTATTCTAACTTATGAATCATCCTCATGTATGATTTAAAAAAATGAAAAATTGTATATATTATGTTAATTTATATATGTTAATACTACTCCATTACAATTATGGTGTTTCTCTTCCAATCCACAAGAACATCCACCATGAACCAATAATAGAAATCATGTAAAAAACCGACCCAAAAACAATGCAACGAAAAAAATACAATCAATTAAAGTGTGAAATGAGTTAATGAAATTAAAGTAAACGATTTTATAATCATGAAAATATTTCGGTAAAATACTAATAACAATCTTTTAACCACTATACATGATGTCTAAACAAGTTTGAAGTAAGAAAACCCGAGGTAAGGAAATTCTTAACCCGATTTCCATTCTTTTGGTCAACCTTCTACTTTATTATTTCAATTATATTTAAATTGTTTGTATGATGCGTTATATTTATATTATTTTTTCGTATTTGAATTTATAGTATATATGCTTACAAAATCCACTTTATTATGTCTCTCTTCAATTTTATGATATTTATAAGGGTATTTTCTTTCAAAATTTTCTTTTTTATATTTGGTTTTACTAAATTCCAAAGAAAAGATTTTATGGAATTATTCATATTGTATGATGATGTTTTGGTTCTTGGGAATTAATTATAATGAAGGGTGGGAAATATATCTCCCAAAAATTTATTCTTTATGTGTATGATTGAGGTCGATCATACGGTTACTCCAATTGTAACTGTGATTGTTACAGAAATTGTAAGGTAGTTGTGAGGGTTACAAATTATAAGGTAGCTGAGAGGGTCACAAGAGTATATAATTAATTCCCCAAGATGAATATATGATTATATTTATGTTATGATGTTTTCTGTCAATCTTTTATAAATATCATATTACACAAAGTATGTATATATGGGTGCCAAGCATGTCTTTCGAAAATACTTTCAAACGTTATGAGTATTCCTGGAGTAATGTGCTCTTTCCCTCATTTCCATCCCTTTCTGAGATTTTGTGCTCATCCAAAGTTTTTGAATGATATTCATAGGTTAATGGATGTGTAATACTTATAAGGAAGCCTAGTTAGATGTTTAAGAATTTTCAAGGAGTCGTGTGTATGTTGTAATGTTTTATATTTTGAAAAAAATGGAAACTATTTTTCTGTTATCCACTCTGTAATAATGTGTATTGTTATGAATGTATTGTCCCAATACTCTAAATCCCTAAACATGAATATATTATCATTGTAAAAGGAAGTATTTAATGGACTAAATTAAAGATTATTCAGTTAATAAGGTTGGGTCCTTAAAATTGGGCCACAAGGATGTGAAAATTGCATTTTATTAAATTAATTTAATGTTATAAAAAATATAACATAAAAATGTATATTATAATAAAAAAGATTATATATGGGGCTATATAAGTTATATCATGGACTATAAATAGTAATTATAAAGATAAAAATATTTTATACATCATGGTATTTTAATTATAATTCTTATATTTCATATAAATTTATTTATTTATGACACAATGAAGATGCAAGGATTACCATATTAAGGATTTATTTAAATAAATGTCATTATAAATATTAAAATAAATTTATTTTGAAACTAGTTATTACTTCCATGAATTTTAGGGATTATTATGAATTGTTATATTTTAATTAATTATTTTTTTAATGTAAAATGTTGTTATGGATTTTTAAAAAGATATGATATGAATAGTATATGAATTGACATAAATGAGTTTTTAAAACAAATACTATTTTATTAATTGATATAATAGTACTAAAAATATAAGTATCATCCAAATGAAATTGATAATTTTTAAATTGTAATTAACATACCACATGAGGTTCTATAGGAATTTTATAGTTACTATACAAACCATATAGTATAAGTATACAAGAAAACATGGTAAGAGTAAAATTAGGTAACTAAATGTTAATGCTATAAAATAAGGTTATCTATGAGACAATAACTTTTCTAAAACATATTGGTTGAGAGTATTTCGAATAATATACATTCTATATTCATGTTAAATGTTTTTTGGACCTTTATAAATTGAAATTCAGATTATTGTAATATAATACATTAAAACATTCCTAAAATACCCCTCCTCCCTCTTATAAAAGGGCATCACCCTTACCCATTTTATCACACCTCTCTAGTGTGGTAGATCATCCAAAATCTTCACAAATAATCTAGCAAAAACCTTTTATTCTTCATAGAATCCCAACAGTGTTTTCAGGAAATTTAAGAAGGCATTTTAGATTAAATCAAAAAGATTTTACTCGATTTGAGGCAATGTATTCTCTAAAGCTTTTCTATTTATTTTCCTTCTCTATTCCCATAAACTCACTTTATTAATTTATTTTATAACAAAATAGGTATCTTAAATAAACAAGGAATTTTTTATTCCATTTATTTTAACTAAAATTATACTCACCATCATCTAATGGATAAAAATATATTATTGTTGCAGACAGTGAACTATTGCCTTACGAAACGATGATTGTTCAATTTTCCCATACCACCACTCATGGTGGCCCTAAAAATGGAACTATATTTATATTTTATTTATATTTTAATTATTATTATGTCTGTTTTAATTAAATCATAACTTTATTGTTTCCAGAATCTGTAAATACGATAAATTCATTTGAGAAAGTACGGACTACCACACCCTCAAAATGACATGACTCATTCATGCCTTATATGCAACACATAAATGATTGAATTAATAAAATTATTTAATATATAAAAAATATTATATTATAATGAAAATATAATATACCTATATATCATTTAGTTTTCATTCGATTAAATATGAACAATAAATGAACGTATCATTCATTCATGCGTACGGCTTACCATCTCCATGAATGATGCATTTAATTTTTTATCTCTATATGTTATGGAATATTCTAAATAAATATATAAATGATCTAAATACATGTATTAAAGATATATTTTAAATTTATATCTTGAATAATATTCTGTAGGTAATGGACATTTGACTACATGTACAATTTTTAATTATATCATGTTCTTTTTCCACTAAATTACCAAATATCGACAGAACATCTGATATGAAATTAAATAATAATATAATTTTTATAACATGCTTAAATATTATAAAATTAATTATAAACATGAAAAAATATTTGATGTAAGTAGACATTAAACTATGCATATTATTCTGGAAAATAAAGAACGAACAAGACAAGTTAGACACAAGAAAAACAAACTATTCACCTCCTCTATTAGTAAAAAACATTTGTTATGTTTAACTTTTAATTTCATTTTTCATATTTAGGGATATATTATTATATATCCATTATTTTTTACATTTTATGTTAAAGTTATTAGAGATAGTTTTTTTCTCCCATTAAATCATTTTCTGAATTTCAATGTGACAATGTTGGGCTGTCTAATTTTTGTAAGGGAATATTTCTCAATATCCTTTCATTGAGGAATATATTTATTTATACATGTCATTCTTTTATATGATGTATAAAACCCTTTTGAAATTTAATTACATTAAAAGGGGATCTTTTTCTATGAAGAAATTCACAAAGCGACAAAAGAATTATTTTTTAACATATGCAGTGACAACGCCCTTTCTGCCACAACATGGTTTATTTGTTATTCAACATCCTTAACAAGATGTAGTGTTTTTAAAAGTAAATTTAATTACCATATGCCAATTTTTAATTTACATGTGAATCGAAAATGGTTTTTATAATGTTTTTATTATGTAAATATACTGAAATGTTGTATTGTGATTGTAATTTGAATATGTTATCTTTCCTTTAGGCTTGTTTTATGTGTTATGAATATGTAGGTCCATGAGAATTATTCATGTATATGGGTGGTTTCATGATAAAATGATGATGGGTTATCATGACATATCTCTCCAATGCATTGGGGAACATTATAGTGGTAAACATTAATGTTTCTCATTATAGATTTAAGTAATATACTATGATGGGAATTCTAAATGTAACTCCCTATATTGTTATGATATTTACTATTTATATATGTTATAGATTCCAAAAGATAACTTTATTATTTATGATTTCTATGTATTATTAATAAATATTATGATATCATATGGTATTATAAATAACTAATGTTTTATGATTCAATAGTATGGTTTCATTCAATTTAATTTATTGATGGACTAATATTTTATTTTCGTATTTTATATCCCATATCGAGAATTTTTTCTCATCCGTTGTTTATGATTTTTTTTTCAAAGGGTACAAGGAATGGTAAGAGAAAAAATAATTCAAGAATATTTATATCAATAAAATAATTCATGATTTATTTTAAGGTGTTTTATTTTTCTGAAATCAAATTGATAGAGTAAAAGTGTCTACTTTGTAATATTTGAGATGTCATGTAATAGTTTTGGGCTAATTATTTAAAACTCTAAACATTAAATGACACACATTGTGAATTCATGATTTCACATAAGATTGATAAATATTTTATGGCAAGGGACTTACAGTTGGTATCATAGGTCGGTTTAGAAAACTATAGAGATTAGGGTGTTATCTGGGTGTAGTTAATGTATCCCATATAACTAATAGGGTAATTATCATATATTAACTTTTAGAGGTTATGGTAAAATAAGATTTATTGATAAAAAACAGAAAAATAAGGATATAAAGGGGATTTTGGATTATAGTAATATAAATCTATTAATGTTATCATTACCATATAGAGGAATCTTTTATAAATAATAATATTTTTTTATGTTTTTATACAGATTATTTTCAGCTGATTATAGTAAATTCATCAAGTTGGAAGGAAATATATCATGCACAACCTTCTTATCCATCCTCAACGATTTTATATTCACTATTTGGGAAATAACCTGTTTGAATGATTTCGACAGCTTCTTGAGAATCAAAATCACCACCAATAATTTTTTTGAGTTATCCAATACCTACTCATTTCTAAAAACAATTTATAGTTTATTCTATATTCATTATAATATTTCAAGATCTCAATATTTCCAACCCTATTGGAAATTGAAATTAAGGAAGTATAGAAAACATTTACTTTTTAATCGTATTAACACATGCCAAAAGAGAATGGAATCATCTTGATTATTGTGATATTTGGATTCAATTTATGATTTGTTTTCCGATTCATAGATAATGAAGTATATTTGGATTGATATTTACAAATTATGAAGATATCTCATCATTATTAATGATGTATTAAGAAATATGGTGTAAATACATATTCAATGGATGATGAAGAGAATTGAATGAGTAAGAAGTCTACAAATAAGGGATTAGAGATTTATTGTAGAATGTAGGATAATGAAATTTTTAATAGTATAAATTAATTTTTTATAATGGGATTGTTTTGGAAAACGTTTTTTAAATTTATAAACCAAATGTTTTATTTGTGAAATTTTTATTCAATGTAGAATTACCTTTTCTTGTGTGGAAAAAATGGATAACATTAGTGGTACATAAGATCTTTTTTATGTGATTAATAGTTATTACATTTTGGGATGAAAAATGAAATGTATTAAATAACATTTGAGGATAAAGTAGGTTATGGTAAATTTTTAGGATGTTATATCATTTTTTATAATTAAATATGAAATATATGGTTTTAGAAAAATAAAAAAAAGTATGAAAGATGAAAACTCATACCTTCCGGTACGACTGAGGGAATAAAAACCACAACCGAAGGGTGATAAGGGTGCATGGCCAACCACATGCCTACGTGATGTACTAGATAGTATGAAAAATTCTTTTTAGTTAAATGAAACTACTGAATAAGAATAATATAATTATGGATCATTTATTTTACCAAATGGATATCCTTAGTACATTAAAATGACTTGGTGATAAAATTATAAATGTTATTTTGGAAGAAGATCCCTCTTTTTGGAACACATTTTCTCTAAGGAAAATACAATACAATGGGATTTCATTTGTAGACTAATGGTTGAAATTTTATTTTTAGGAATCTATATATTTAATGTGGAAATATTATTATTTAAGTCATTTATAAATATGATTATCCTATCATATAATATATGTTATTTGGTTAATTACTTTTCACTATGAGACTATAAGAGTAGTTGATGTTTTTTTGAGATAAATGGTATGATTTATCGTGGTAATCCATGTGATCAAATCCTTTTGAATATTGGGATTAAATATTATTTGGAATTTTTTGATGAGTTTTACAGACAATTTTGTGTTAAATAGTATTTTTTTTACTTTGAGTATTGATTATTAAATTTTGTAGATTAAGAGTATTATTTCTTTTTATGAATGATTATCCTTTTTGGGAATTATCATATTTGGTACTAACAATTTTGGTATTGTTCAATGTCTAATGATATGGGAAATATATAGTCCAACTTTTGTATATTAGTTGATTCTCTAGATGTTGATTCTAGCGCTTCAGGTTTGACCATGTCATCATCAATACTTTTTGTTTGGTAAAATGATGATTTTCTAGTAGAATTTGATAAAGGATTAAACTCTACTTGAAATTTAAGTATATTTACTTATCTTATTAATCAATCTCATTTATAATATCAATAACATTTTTAAAAGGAAGCTACAAAATGTGGTTTTTTTACTTTTCACACTGGGGAATTGTTGACCGTTTAGCCTATCACAAGTTTGTGATTTTGAAGCGGTAAACATTTTTCTGGTCATGTTTTCTATCACTCTCAATTAGAACATGTTGGATAGTTTCTATTCCATATCAGTATTTTTTTACTCGTAATCCAAGTATGGTTTATCTTGGGTGACCAATGTACTTCTGTTTCTTTCTTTTAATTTGATTGTTTTATAGACACTTTTTATGTTGTGTGTTTTTAATGATTTTTTAACCCTATTTTATAATTTTGAGGAAGAAAATTCAAAAAGCGGGAAAGATGTAATGACCTTGGTATTTATATAATAATACATTTTCATATCTATTAATATTTATGAATAATATTTTTATTTTATGTTTAATGGGAAACTTTTTCTGTTAGTGTTGTCAACATGCAACAACAAGTTTCTCTGAAATATTATGTCTCACACAACATGGAATTATACTAGAAAATAAATATATTAATATTGATATTTTAAATTATAGTAAATTCCTTGATGTTTTATTGAAGGGAACTAAGAGAACTACTTATAACATGATTATTAAATGTTGGTACATTTATCCAAAAAAAAATTAGAGGCCTCAAATAAATAAGAATATAGTTTAGAGCCTAAAATACTATAATATTTTAAAAATTATTTTTAATACCTTTTTATGAAAACCTTTTATTAAATGTAAATTTTAGTAGTTTTATCTGCTATATTATATAAAATAAATTTTTTCTTTTGAAGTGGTACATGAAAATTTACTTATGATGATATTTTTTTATTTTTAGGATTAAATTTATATTTTTATGAATAGTGAAAAATACTTTATTTTAATTCTAAACTGCATTTTCAAATAATATTTTAATATAATTATATTATTATTTAAATTTGGTTTACACTGTAATTGGATAATATTTTTTCATTTAATCCAATTTTGATCATTGAAAATAATTTAACTTTAAAATTGGAAATATAGACATGTCAATATTTTGATAGTTATTACTTTATAAAAACACTTTTTTTTACAACACGAATTTATTTTAAATTAATTATAGAAACTATTTTGAATTTAATTTAGAAAAATGTATTCCATATTTTGAAACAAATGCTTTAAATAGTGTAAATATGCATATTTTATTTTAAGGAATTATAAACAGTATCTTCCGTAATAATTTTATATACAATGGTTAAATGTAAATATGGTAAATAAGGGTAAAAATTAATATTATAATAATATAAAACTATCCAAAAATTGTACTAGTAATATTGGAAGATATATTTATTGAAATGGTATTCCTTTTTTGGATTTTGGGACCCAATGGATCAACTTGGTTGTGAAAATGACATTTTATAAAATTAATTTAAAGAGAAGAAAAATATAACATAAAAATGTATCATTTACAAAAAATATTATATGGGTTTATATAAAAAATAATTTTGAATTTATTTAGTAATTAGAAATATAAAATGATTTTCTACATCATGGTATTTTATTTTTAATTTTTAGACATCTTATAAATAAATTTATTTATGACACAATGAAGATGTGGTGAGTACCTCATAACTGAATGATTTAAATAAATGAGATTATAAATATTAGAATAAAATTATATTGAAACTGATTATTCCATCCACGTATTTTAGGTATTTGTATGACTTATTATATTTTAATTAATGATGTTTTTTAAAATAATAAATTTGTAATGGACTTTTAAAAATTCATGAAATGAATAGTATATAAATTGATATAAATAGGATTTTTAAGAAAAATACAATTTTATTAAATGATATAATAGTCCTAAAAATATACAATTCAAAAAAATGACATAGATAATGTTAAAAAAGTCATTAATGAACCACTTGATGTTCTATTGTAATTTTATGGTAACAATATCATCCTTATAGTATGAATATACTAGAGGACGTGGCAATAGTTAAATTAGTATGCTAATGGTTAAATCTAAAATAGAAGGTTTAATTTTATACCAAAACAGGTATAAAACCTTTTATTAGATATGATATATAAAAATTATCTTATTATCTTAAAATTAATTTTTTTTGGATCTTTTTAAATATAAATTGAGTTTATAATAATTGTTTTTAAAACAATGATAAAGTACCGATCACCCCTATTATAAAAGGGCATCAACTTTACCTATTTAATACCACCCATAAATCCCCCTAGTTTATAAAAAATTGGCACCATTAATCTCCCAAAATCCATATATTCTTTCTAGAATCCTTACCATCGGATGTAGGAAATTTCATAAGGCCTTTTAGAGTAAATCAAAAGGAGTTACCCGATTTTAGGTAATGCCTTCGCTCAAGATTCTCAAATTTATTTTCCTTCTCCAACACCCTAAACTCTCGTTATTAAATTATATTATAACAACAACATTGTATTCAATATACGATGATGTTTTTATTCCATGAATTTTAACTACACTTTCAGTCACCTCCATCTAATTAATATAAACATATTGTATAAGTGGACTACGAACTCCCAGCTCACAAAACGATGATGGTTATATTTCCCCTACCACCTCTCACTGTGGAGATTATGATGGAAATATATTTATATATGATATATATTATTTATATTGTCTCTATGCTTTTGTTTTTTTATTTTAATAATACCATTATGCTTTCCACAATGTGTATATAATATAATTTCATTTGAGGAAGTGCAGACTACTGCCCCCTCAATATGATATGACTCTTTTGTGACATAAATGGATCTTATTATGGGACATGTTAATGAACTTATGTTACATATATAAAATATTATGTTATAATGTTATTATAATATAACTCTATATCATTTATTTTCATTCCTTTAAATATTAAAAATAAATAAATGTAGCGTTCATTCATTTGTACGGCTTTACATCTCCATGAATGGAGCATTTCATTTCTTATCCCCAAATGTTAATGACTATTCAAAATAAATATAAAGAAGATATAAATAAATATATAAAATATATATATATAAGAAATTTAAATCATGAATACTATTATGGAGATGTTGGAATTTTGACCAGATTGTCAATTTGTAATAATAACAAATTCATTGTCGGGTGATGTACCGTATATCGACAAAATGACAGACATGAACATAAATATGTATGTAATTTTAATAACATAATGCTATGTAATATGACATGAATCATAAAATTACAATTGGTTCTTAATCAAGTATAAATTAAATTATGTTTTTGAATCAAGAAGATAAAAAACAAACGAGATAAGTCAGAATCATGGTAAAAGAACAATTCACCATCCTCATTTAGTCAAATACTACTTTTATGTTATGAAATTAAATTTTATTTTTCATATTCTAGGATATATTTTTCTCTAACCTTATTGTGGTAAAATTTATGTCCATGTAATGAGTGACCCTTTACTCTATAATCAATAAGTATTATGAATTTTAATGTGATGTCGTTATGCTGACAAATTTTCTACAGGGACATCAACTCAACCTATATTCATTAAAATATATTTCTACTTATACATAACTTTATTTAATATTGTGTATAAAAGCCCTCTGAAATTATATTTCATTCAAAGGTAACCTTTTTCAATGACACATTTTACTAAAAGAGAAAATATTCTTTAATGTAAATGGTAACAACGACCTTTCTACCACTACAATCATTATTTAATATTTCGAATATTTAATAAGATGTAGTGTTTATAAAAGGAATAGTAAATAGTATATAATCTTTTACTGCCTATTTTTGTATTGAAATGGTTTTCATTATATATTAATTATTTCAATATATTTAAATGATATGTTATCATTTTAATGGGGAAATGTTATCTTTCCATATTCTTGTTTTATGTATTATTAATATGTTATGGTTCTTGAGAATTATGCACGTAAATGGATGGTACCATTATATACCAATGGAGAGTGAGCGTGAGAGATCTTTCCAATGCATTGGGTAACATAAATAAGGTAAATTTTGATGTTTATCTGAATTGATGTAGTGGATATACTGTGAAGGGTGTTCCAAATGAAACTCTAATTGTAGATGACAAAGCTAGAGTGTATGTCTATTTTGGATGCCAAAAGTTACCATATAGATTTATGATTTCTATTTATTATTCATAAATATTATAATTTAATGATGTATGTTAATGTAATTATGTTTTGTGATTGAAAATTATTCTTTCCTTGATTTTTATGTATGTATGGACTAATGTTTTTTTTCCCTAATTTTATATCTATTAGTGAGTTAATTTTCTCATCAAATTTTTTTGAAATGTAATTCATAGGGTATAAGGAATGGTACTAGAAATGAATAAATCCATAAGATTGATATCATGAATATAATTCATATTTTATTATAAGGTTTTTTACATTTGTGATAAAAATTTGAAATATTAAAAGTGTATACATTCTAATAATTGAGATTTAATGTAATAGTAGTTGCCTAATTCTCTAAAATTGTAATCTTGAAAAAAATACTAAATATGATTTCATGATTTAACTCCTGGTTAAGTACTATTTAAAGGCCATGTCCTAAGATGATCTACCTAATCCCATGGAAAATAGATTATATAATATGAAACTAAATTATTTGTCTCTCAAACTGTTATTAAGGTAACTGTTAATATGAAAAATATGTTGTGTAATGAGGCTAGAAATATATATGTTTCATATTGCACACCAGATGTGGTAATGGTAGGACATACTATTGTGTGAGTTATAGTGTTCATATAATATTAATTTGCTAGATATTTATTTTATATTTATTTTATAATTATTATTTATCATCCACTATTATTAATATGGTAGAATGTTGTTCATATATCATGGATTCTTGTTGACATGTTATATTTTCTAAGGAATAAATTTGATGAATGAATTTTAATGTAATTGGTTTTGGGAGATTACTTTCCTCTATGAATCCTTATTTAATTTCTATGTTCATGACCTAGAAATATCTGACAACAACATTTGCATGAATTGTATGATTATATATAAATATCACATCACTCATAATAAATATCGGGTACCATTTACCTATCATAATAACGTCACTCATTTCATCAATGGTGAATGGGGTACAATATTGTTTAAAAAATATCCCATTTATCCATATATTGATTTGATCCATAACCAATATTTAGTTGGATGTCCTGATATTTATGATTATTGTATTAGATTCCAAGTTCCTATATTGGTGTGAATAATCTGAGGTTATCTTGTATAATTTGTCTGAGTTACTTTTCTATTGTAAATTTCGTTCTTTAAAGACATACTTTTAGAGGGAAATATCTAATTTCACTCCTTATAATAAATTGAAACTCCCAAAACTAAATTAATAAAATACACAAGTCATGAACCATGATTTTAGGGGATTTATTCATCTTTGTACTTCACCATAAGAATTACATGTTCCCAAAATAATGACTGTAGAAAATATTTTATGACTATTCACTGATTACTGAATACTCATCCAAGTGACTGTAATGATCAAATATCATTTACCTAGAATCTATGATGTTTTATTCCACATATGGTGGATTTTTTGTTTATAAAGAATGATCAATGATTGGGTTTCCATCATTTAACAGGTTATGATAATGATATTCCTATGATGACATTAAGGAGTTGGTTTTGTCATAATGAGTATTCTTTATTCCATTTTCCCTTACTAGATCTCCTATAATCATTATGAATATGGGAAAAAAATAATTAAACTATTAATGGGTTTTATATTTGTCTTCTATGGGTTTGATATTCTAATTTCTTCCATATAATATAATGGTCTTACTGAGTATCTATATATTATCCATGGAATCGTGATAGAATAACATTTTCATTCGAATATTTATAAAATATTGTTATTTATTATATAATTACTTTTTTGCGAAAAATTAGTACTGATAAGGGAATACTAATGGATCCTGAAAATTTTAATGATTTTATGTCTTGGGAGATCATAACGATGAATTTGAGGTCTGCAGTTTCTAGCTATTTGATGGATATTATATGATATTTTTTGAAAATATTTCTAAACATGAATACCCTTTCACAATGTGGACTTATATGAGTGATAAATTTTTTAGGAATGATCAGCTCTATTGATCAATTTAGGTGATGAAATTGAAATTGACTTCATCACTAATCTAGACGATTCAGGATATCAGTGTTGGTTATGATGAGTTCTGGAATGCATCAGGTATATGTTCTGGTCATGTTCAAATTTAGGAAATATAGTTCTTATCTTCTAGAACATGTTCATTTCACCCTCATTTGAAGAACTTTCATACATATGAAGTATATTTGGAGGAATTGATGCATGTGCTCAAGAAATGTCATCACTTATAAATAAAGAAGAACATTTTGGTTTATATTGACCATAAGAGCTATAATTATATTTCCAATACGTGACCTTCTAAGGATCCTCATAGGCTATAAGTAACCAAATACTGACACCCCATTAGATCCTAAAATAGATCAGGGAACGGTGAAAATCACTAAGTTGGAATATCATTGAAATGAAAGGCCATGGATTGATGTACCAATTAACAATAAAACACAAACCATGCTCCCGAAATCATTATAGATATTTTAATTATCTTATACATATAGAGAGAAATAAATTAATTTTACATCCTATATGAAAGAAATCAATGTGTAAAACGATTTTACAGAACTATATAGGGAATATTTAAACCCCATATGAAAGGAGATCCAGAACTGAAAAAATTAAAGAAAGGGGGAAAATGGTAATTTTACAACACAAAATATATATTTCTGACAACATAAGACATTCTATTCCACTATACACTATAATTCTCCTCTGATACAATGTCCACCAATGTCACCGCCAATCTATTTTCCATCTATATAATACACAAAAGATGTGATAATTTCTTTGAAGGAATGAGTATTATCATACTGAGTGAGATTCCCATAAAAAAATAAGAATTAAACATAATATAATAGTATTGTCAACCCATAATTAAATGATGTATAACAATCCAATCATTGGTGATACGTACACAGATACCCCAATAGAAAATGTAGATAAATCTCAGTCTCATAATATAGATAAAGAGGATGATGATCTTTATGAATATAAAAATTTCTCATAGACACAATAATTAAAAACATTAAACAAAAATTAATTTTTTGGTGTTCACAGTCCTCACTACTATGCTCCACAGCCGGGGGAGCACTCTCTCTATTATAGATCCTTCTCCAAAAATGATAAAAAATGTAAATGATTACCACTCTGTAGGTATTTTACATGATCCCTATATTGTGTGGGGGATTAATTATATTATTGCGTTATCGGATATGGTGGAGACCACACCCATGTGAGTAAGGATAGTAAAAAGCCCAAAAGTTCATACATGATCAAACCTAAACAGTTCCCTCAAACCTGAATTGTTATGTGGAGAATCAAAATCAAATAACCTCCCATCATATCTCTGATTTCATAGAAATGGATATTAATGATTTATGTGTAGAATTAACTATAGGATAGGATAATATTGGAAAAAATATATATTTCAAAGAAGAAGATATGCATTGTGGATAGTACATTGAACAATACATGATTTGTGCATTAGGCAACACTATATGTGACATCATATCATTTCATGAGCTAGTTCTTCCATATACATGGTTCCACTATCAATGTTCATACAAATAGAACCTTTTTAGTGGAAATGTATTTGTTTATTCACATGATTTCATATCAATGTTCTACCATAGATTTGTGTTGTCTATCCATGATCCTATACATATTTTATCCTTAGGGGGTATGGTGCTTCTCTTTAATTCGGGTCCAACATTGATCTTCATAGGATATAGATCAACCAAATCGGTAGTATCACATGACATATAGTCCTTGATAATCATTTTCTATACTTAACTATGGCTGAAACCCTATACACCATGGGTATTCATTATAAAAAACATGTCTTCCTTCGAAAAATGTGGTGTGTAATTGGATTTTTGTAACTCAATAAAGTATGGTCTCCATCCTTCATGATAATCCCAAATCAACTTAATATATGATTATAAGCATCATTTTTAAGAAAATTTACTCTAAATTTTTTTAGTGACCTTAAATCATCAATTCATGGGAAATAATTATTGGGAAAATGGATTATAGGTCAATTGAACATAATCAATCACAAGTTATATCACCCAAATGGGGTCTCAATATCAATAGAAAATAACTATAATATATATCTCTCTGATGAAAGATAAACAGTTCGTTAATACAATATATGGTATTATAGATGTCTTATTTTTTGACATTTAATTGGGCGTGACCTGGTCTACTGAATTAAAATAACTAACACAATGTTCCAATGAAGAAAGAATGCAATCAATGGGGAAGGGGAGGTGTAAAATAATAAATTCTAATTACATTTGGATGATTAAATCACGATCAATGAAAATATTTATGGAAAACAAATGGGTGAATCATTTGCAAAATAAAATATATAATTATGTTATATAACTCAAAATAATTTATTTGTACATGTGATGAATGAAAATTAAATAATTAAGAAGATATAAAATAAAAAAAATACATGTGTTATTAAATATCTAATTTTAGTTTTAAAGAAACTATTCATAATCTATGTCGCGAAATATTATTTAAGTGAGTTGGTCATTTTTTAATTTTATTATAAAAGAAATAAATCATTACCCCTAAATTATTATTCATTAATTTTTAGATTGAAATGTCTTCATTATCATAATAATTCTTGAATACCACATTGATCCCCCATAAAATTATCCACCAAATTATTTCACCTTTAGGTTGTTTAAATTTTTTAAAATTCTTTCAATAAGACATCAATCCTATATTTCATCATTCATTATATTGTATGATCTACAATATAACCATCATGTTCCCAATTATGATAAAAAACAAAACATAGTTAATTTTATATTGTAATTTTCTATTGATACTTCATTATAGTGTCCACTACACCATCGATCAAATAAAATTTGAATTGACTTTTACATTCTTAAATTTATGACCCCTAATAAATTTCTATTATACTGAGTTTTATTTTCTATTATATATTTTTTCTCATTGAATTTCATGTTATATTGAATTTCTATTTTGGATAAAAGTAATAAAACTCAACCTATTAAATGTAATGCATCATTTTCAACTACAAATGATATGATTGACCCCTATGTATTGTTTGTATGTAGATGTTATAATAACTAAAACATCCATTTTCTCTATGAAATTTACTTTTCATTATTTTTAAAACATAATGAAATAAATATACATAAACGTCTCCAGATTTTTGATTTTATTATGAAAACAATAAATTTAAAAATCATCAAATTCTTCATTAATTAACAAAATCATTGACAACGTTTGATGGTCCAATATCTAAAATATCTAAATTTATTTATCATAATATCATTAAATTGATTTTAATAGAATTTCCAAGAATTTTACCTAGAAAATCATTCATTCTATTTAATAATCCATAAATTATTTCATTGGTATTTATCGTTAATTGATAAAAATTGATGTCCAATATATTCCAATTTTCAGTTTTCACTTGGAGCACCATTCATATATTTTTTCAATTCATTTAACAAATTCCCACAATGTATATGTATAGTATAATGTTAATATATATATTTATTTAAAAAAACTCAATTAAGTATTTTATCATCATTATATTTTACAAATGAACAACTTTCCCATTTTTGTATTATATGTAGTGTGTGTGATATAATTTATTTCTAGAATGTCATTAACCTTAATCTAAAAAAATATTATGATCACTACCTTTTATCATGATTCCCATGAGGTGTATAGAGTTTAAGGTAAAACTCCTAATTAAAAGGGTGATCAGCCCTCACTGTCAACAGCCAATTAAAATTTGGGATGATAGCAAGGGAAAATGGTGGTGCTAATAGAAATTCCAAATCAATCAGAAGTATAAAAGGAATATATATGTGGTTATAATACTTGTGGCTTTAATATAATACAAAATGATTAATATTAATGTGTATTATAGACAAATATAAGAACAAATTATGTTCTCCATATGATGAGGGTGTTATTGGTATTCCATATACATTATTCTCCCATAAATTGATTTGATAGAGGGATTTATGTAAAATAGTTTAGATTGAATGGGTTTCATAATTCGTTCTATCCGTAAGTCCCACATGGGACATAGATGTTGATGTTTAATTTATAATAATAAGGATGCTCATTAATTGAAGTCATGTATCCTTTTTTTATTTTGGATTATTCACTTGTAAAACGTTTAATTTATCTATAATTCATAGGTGTTGTATCTTTTAGAATTTATCTGGGTGGTTTCCCCTATTCTGAATTTAAGGATAATGTTGTCCATTATTACAAAAAATAATTGGTGTTACTATTTTATAATTGTTTTATTGGCTGTAGAAAAATAACTTGAATATGTTTGTGTGCAATGTATGGTGATGGAGGTTGAGTAAAAAAAAGAGTCATGTGATAATTTAATATATGGTTATAACTATAATATAGGTATAACTTCATTGAAAACATATCCTAATATATATAATGTGTCCCAAAATTGTTATAATTTATTTTTTTTTCCTAATGGAAAATAGAGGAGCTGAAAAGTGTGTATAATTTTGTCAAAAAATGCTATAATTCATTGAGGATAACACAATATTCTAACTCAAATGTATTTGAAAAAAATAATAAAATATTTTATAATAGTTTTTTTATTTTGAATGATACTGGGGAGAGTTTTTAATAAAACACCCTTGGATGATGTTTCTCATGGTTGTCCCATAATTTGATGAGTGTATTTTAGATGATGGTTTAGAAGATGAGAATTTTTCTATTAAATTAGAAGTACGTGAATGTAACATTAAATGAACTACTTAATTTATTAAATTGATCAATAAATTATCATAATTTGATAGATTTGGATTGAGACTATATTTTTATAATTATCCAAAATTTTAAAATATCATATGAAGACATCAATAAGGAATTGAGTTTACGTCATGATTTGATGAATTTATTATAAGTATATCGGATATTCACTCTTCTTAATGTATTGTTAATATTTTTGGAACACATATGAATTATTCCAATAGTTTTTATGGACTAATTCAAATTTTATTATTGATAAAATTTATAAAGCACCTTGGACATTATAGGATAGAAATCATTATATGTTATAATGAACCCTATGATGTAATTTTGTAATAAATCATCTGAAATCATAAGATATAATTGTCTCATATGATATATAGATTTTTTATTTCATAGTTCAGTGTGATATTGAAAAATAATAATATATATATTTATTCGGTCTCCATGTTATCATAATATTTGAAACATACAATACATTGGCTCTGAAAAATATTGAAAATGTGTAAGATATTTCAATTAGTACTGATAAAAAACATGTAAAATAATTGTTCTATGTAACATGAGGATATTTATATGACATTGATAATTTTACATGATTCAACCATTAGTTATTTTTTTGAGAAAATGGAAAGTAAAAAATTGAATATTCTAAAGTGGAAATTAAATTTTATGGTACTTGAGCTATTTTACATATTCAAAATACCATAATTCAATGTAGAATAGAATATAAAAGCTAATGTAATATATTAAATGTGATAAACATGATACATTAATTTATTAATTTATCATATAAAATCAAATAAATAATTCTAAAATATTTTATGTTGATCAAAGATGAAATTAAATTAAATAATGCATGAAATGTAAATAAACTAATAAAATAAAGATATATATTTTTGACCCATCCAAGTGTGAATGTCATGAAGACACAACTAAAACAGATTTTTGGAAAATAAATATTACAATAATTACTTTTATTCTAAGTTCGAAAAATCAATAAATAAATTAAGAATATTTTGGTGATATATTTAAATCTTAATAATATCACAAACTCATTTGTGGATCACGAAAAAATATTTTAGTGAGATGTTTCATTCATGAGAGAAAATAGTGATGTAATTTTATTTATATAATAATATTTGTGAGTATATCTGTGATTAATAAAAGCTTCCACGGTTATATGAGAAATTTAATGATGCAACATACTGATTCATAAATTAATACATAAATGAATAATACATAATTGTGGATAATGAGGTCATATTTGTGATAAGAGTAATGTCTTAAATCATATTTTATAATTTCATAAAGACCAATTCATCAAATAATTTATTTAAATAAAAGAAATTTTATTTTATTGAATTCTTTTAATGATGATGATTTTATGAAAAAAGTGGTCATGGGAACACAATCATATATTTTAGTTGAGAAAAACCCTAGAAATCAAGGAATAAGAAAAGTGTGGTTGATTCAAGTTTTTACCTAGAATGAAATATATTAAATATTAAAATTTATCAACAATTAAAAATATGGTAAAATAGAGATAGATAATATGATATAGTAATGTTGATCATGGAGAATTTAAAATCCATAAAGATACAAAATATGTGAAATTAGTTATTATGTTGTTAGGACATGTGGTAGACCTCCTAATTAATGTGTAAAAAATTATTTTATATTGAAATTGAAAAATATTATTATCTAATAAAAATTAGGGAAATGAATAATAATAAGATTATATGTTTAAAACATTTACATGGGATATTGGTTATTATTAAAGAAATCATTTATAGAATAATTAGAGTGAATACAATAAGATAAAATGTTTGTCACTAAAAATCTATTTCCCCAATAATCCATATCTAAGAAAATCCTGAAATCCATCAATGGTGTTGATATAGTGATTAATAATTTTTTATATTTTTTAGTGTCTAATATACGTTAAAATTTCTACGGTCTCTATTCATGAAGTGTAAGATGTAATTATTATAATCGATATTGAGATAATAGGGACTATGTATCATAATGATATCAAAATATTAAAATTTAGATCATAAATCTGTGAGGAATGACACATGATCTTATAGATGACGTGATATCGTATTCACATGTATGGTCTACTAAAACACATAAATAAAGTGATGATGTATCATCAAAGTTATTATAAATAAACAGGTAGAAGAAATTTATATTTATAATTTAAATATAGTACATTGTTTACTTGGTAATACAGATAACTTTTTTAGATAATCCTTTCCCAAACCACTAGAATTTGATTATTATGTTTTTAGTAGAGAATCATAAACTTTGTGATGATTGATCAAAAAAACATTGTGTGATTCTCACAATGAAGTCAAATAGTACATAAATAATTTATGACAAACATCAGACAAATCATTTATTAAATATTGACAATTTAGAAGGGTAAAAACATCATTTCCATATATTCTTCAATGGTTATAGGGTTATAAAAACCAATTGGGTTACGGAAATTAAAATGATATAGAATATTGTATAATTTTATAAAACATCTCATTCACATACTAGTAATCTACATTAGTTTTAAGGTTAATTCCATTTAGTATAAAATAAATTTAGGCACCATATATTATGATATATTTTGATTAAAATAACGTTTTTATTATGAATTTATGAAGATAAAATTTTAAATTTATGTACATTTGTTTTAATATTCTTCAGTTATTATTTTTATAAATAATGTGTAATTTTTGATATTGAAATTCAGAAATAGTAAAATGAATAATATAATTATTTAGATAAAGTTTTTTAATGTTAAATATTGTTTTACACCATATAATGGTATTCTATGTTCTATGTTTCAAAGAGAATATGATTAAATTGTGTCCTTTGATGAAAACAATTACTAATATGAAGGAACTATTCAAATAAAATCAACTGATGGATTCCTATTTCATGTTAGATAATATATTATAAAAATAATTATTCTATTTTAGAGTGAACAAATATAAAATATTTTTTATATTATATCATTTCTGTAATTTAATAAACACTTATTATAAAATAATGATTGAATCTATGAAAGACTGATTATTTCAATGGAGGATTGGTTAGAAAAGTAATATGGTTTTTCAATATTATTGAAAATTTCATTGTAATTTCACTAAACTATATATATTATATTATTACCATAGTTTATACTTATCTTCATAACATGGATAATATAAACAAAAAATTGGTAACCTCAAATAATTAGTAAGGGTAAACATAACTTATAATAGCCAATGACCATAAATATGCATAAGATGATCATGTTGGTATAGTCTAGAGAGACCAATAGAAGATATACATTTAAAATAATATATAAAAAACATGGAATATATAATATAATAATGAATGTAAAATGCTAAAAATTACAATATATCATGGACAAAAATAATATAAAAACAATTATTGAAACATTAATGAATAAACATGATAATAGAATGTATAACTTGAGGATACAATTGAAATTTGGAATATATATTTTAATAGGGAACCATCCCCATTATGAGTCACACAATTTCACCGACTCTTGTGTGAAAATTTAATTTTTCCCATGTTTATATCCCCATTATGAGTAAAAAACATTAACTAATTCATGAAATATAACATAATTATAATCACACTTATTTATTTTATGAAATTTAAACGTTTAACCATTACATAGTAGGGTTATATAGGTAACCATAGTTCTTTCATTCATACCTATGTGTTCCACTGAAAATAAATGTTCCATTATATTATAATGACTCAATGGAATTAAAATGGGTTCCATAACATATTCAAAAGAAATAACTTAAAGAAGTACTTCATAACTCCATTAATCACCATAATAAGATTTACCCATTAAATCATGATCAGTATATAATTATATATCTATATTGTATTATTATAAGTATATTGTATCCACTAAATATAATAAATCATATGGTATTAAAATAAATATATAATTTATGCCCAATTTAGATAATATTTTCCCTAACCAATCAATGCATGTTTTATAGGTGAACACCTCTAGATTATAAAAATGAATTGTAGATTTTTCATAATATAATGATATTTGACACAAAATCATAACTATTAAATGAATATAAATAAAATGGCTTTAATTTATTATATCATTGATACATTGGTATATTAAATTAATCATCTGTGAATGACGGATGATGGTAAAAATGAAATAATACTATCTAATATTTTTAAAAATTATAAATTTAATACTTTTAATTAGAGTTGAAAAAATATTTTTGATTAAAAATCATCTTAAAAGGTATAAGAAAATAAATAAAATAAAAAATATAGGAAATATATTTACATAAAAGTGTACAAATGATATTAATTTCAAAATTTTTACTAAAATAAACATATAAAATATGAAAAATATTTATTAAAAAAATAGATATGTTCAGTTATTTGAAAATGGAATATTCAATTCTACGTGAATTGATAATGGAATTTATAAAATTATCTAATGATTATGGACATGGAAAATAGATATTATCTATTGAGAACAAGAGACAATGGTATTTCTCTTACATGGAGTAAATAAAGATCGAGGATGTAAATTAAATATATAGAAGACAGAAAACAATGAAGAATAATTATTAGAGATGAAAAAGTTATTGGGTTTTTGATACAATTCTAATTTAAATTACCCACAAAAATTGTATTTCAAAAAAATTTCTAATTTGAACATCATATTAGAGAAGAATATATTACTTTGACTAAATCATAGGAATCTAAATAATATATAAGTGTTACTATAAAATGGAAATTCAAATAAATGGAATGAATTTTTTTAATTTAACATGAAGGAATATGGGATGTGATTACAGTGTATAAATTAAATAATGGTGGAAAAAATAAAATTTGTTTTATGGAATTTTACATTGAGAAATTTAATTATGTTAAAACATGATATCATTTGAGAAGAAATTAATTTAATAAAGAATAAAAAGATAGATAATCATACAGTATTAGTTGAATTTTTTAATTAAAATACATTTATTTTCTAATAACCATACAATATTAATTATATAAAGGTTCAAAATAAAAAAATTATGTATCAAAAACATATATTCCTATTAAAGAACCCTATACCATAATTCTAGAATTAGCCTAATGCACGTGAATATACTTTATAATAAAAATACATATAATCATAATATATTTAAGACAATTATCTATATCAAAACAATAATTTTAAATTCATTTATTATAATTCCCCACATGTTTATTTGTTAGTTATTAACAATCTGTAATAACTAGTGTTGGTAATGATGATGTTTTTAACTAATTTCACATAATATGTGGTGTTTTTTATTTTTCTACCCCATATCATCTCTCATACATCTTACATGGTAGTTTAATTGATGATTAATAATAATATATCGTTTAAATGTTTTTTTCTATTTGATTTTTCATTATCTTCCAAAATATTGTAATAAATGAGAATCTTGTTTCATGGTATCTAAACAAATATACATTGGCATCATAATTAATTTTTCAATATTAGTGATATTATTCCCGAAATGAAATAAATGAATAAATTTTTATATCATATATTATCTTTATTTATGTTCTCAAATATATTCATTGTATTATAATATGGGCTTGTTCAACTAGGTGGTTATGATGACCCAACAAAGAACATAGCATAAATAATGGTGGATTATATAAATTAAAGTACATTATCTTGGTATAATATATTTTTTACATTTCTATAATGATTTATTTTATATTTTATTTGTGTTTAAACATATTTTATGAGATTATATTAAATAATAATGAATCTAAATAAAATATATGATATGCTAGTATTGGATATCGAAGTCCAAAAAATGAGTAATTATTATTTTCATTTCCCAATGAATAATATTGAATAATAGTGAAATATGAAATTCATCTTAATTATATAAATTATATTACATTTTTTATTTAATCATCAATTACCATATGATAAATATTGTATATTTGTGGTAGTGAGAAAATACAATTAATCACATCATGGATGGTGTATTATATTGAATTCCAAAATAACTTTTCTATTTATTAAATATAAAAGGAGAATCAAGGTTAACAGTAATTACCGAAAAATTATAATAATTTGTAAACAATACAATCTTATTTAATTACATAGAAATTACATAATTATATTTATAAATTTATGAATTAATTATAATGATTCAAGGAATAAAATAGTAGCTTTTAGGACTCAAAATTTCACTTGGTATAATCATTGGAAATAACGGTCATATGAAAATATATTTTGAACAAAATATAACATTAATAAAATAGAATGAAAAATTATATAAAATTAACAAATATTTATTGTGGATTTTAATTTCATTTAATGGCCTTAAATTGTTTTTAGTGGCCTTTTTTATGTATTGATGGTTGAATTTTTTTAATAATAACAGTTTAATACAATTGTATAATTTTTAAATTATGACATGTTTCTTTATAAAATGAATATAATTTAATAAAGGATCATATAAGTATTTCAATACATCTACCAAAAAATTTCACACCTATTTTATAGTTTTTTTCCTTTATTTATACAAGTTCAACATTTAAATTTTTTTAAAATCTCTATAGTTTTCATCATAGTAATTTTCTTTTCATAAAATGATATGAAAAATGTTTTATAATATAGTGGAGAACTAATTAATTAAAATATTAATTCCAATTTGTTAGATAAAATATCCTTGAATGAAAAATCAATTTGAACCATATCTCTTGATAATTTGAAATCCCCATTTTTTGAAATTTTGAATTTTTATATCAAAAGATTAGATGTGGGTTAGGATGATAAATATAATTTATTTTAATTAAATACATTTTATTTAAGAAATGAAATTAAGGGGGATTTCATGTAAAGGTGATTTTTTTTACAAAAATATAGTTTAATTAAATGGAAATTCAGTAACATTTTTTATTAGAAAAATAATAGAAAATCTCCCAACATGATTATAATATGTTTTCAAAGTTAAACATATTATTTTTAACAGTTATAGTTATAAAACATGAATTAATAATTTTTATATTAAATTTCATTATACATAAAATGGTATGGAATATAAATTTATACATTTATAGTTCATGTAAAATCAATATTTTTAAATATTTACCCAATAATTAAATTACAACGGAATATCCAAAAAAAGGTTATCATAAAATAATATAACTATTCTATGTCAACATATTATGTTAAATTTTTTAAATACAAATTGTATATTTTATAATTCAATTGTTTAATTTAATATTCAAAATACTAAGAATTGTTGTTTTTGTTGAAAAATTTACATTTCAAACATTATGATCCATTAATATTATGTTGTATAAATTAAATATACACATAATACTAATAAATAATATATTGTCAATAAAATTGAAAAAATTTACAATTAAAATTTTTGTAAATAATATACATCACGTTAAAATTACATGATCTTTAATAATATTATTTTTATAATGAATATGATTTAACATTGTTATATTATAAATTTTTCTTTATAATATCATATTTAATATTAATATTACCTTTATATTTGAATAACTATTATACAAGGAAACTCAGTCAGAGGCAAGGCTCTGCCCATTTATTAAAGAATAGAAAAATCCAACAAGAAGGTACACCAAAGTGAAATGACAATTACAGATCATATTAGTCCGACCCATCACCATAACCATTATAAATTTCATCCGCTGCAGTAGACGATTCCTATTCCGAATTTTTGTAATGTCGAAAAATCTTGGCATACTTATTTCTAAGGTTTAAATTCTCCAAAGAGGGATGTTCCATAGAAGACTGTGCAGCCCAGCCTCCCCCCCCCCCACCATGGAGTCCTTGAGAGTCATTAGATATGGATGATAAGAATATTCCCTCCTCGACCCTCTTCTTGGTGGGGCATTCATCACTTCTGCATTCCCAGACACCTTGTTCTTCCCACCCCGGACAACATCGATGTAGGAACTCTGGACCATGCCACCTTCATTTTCCTTATCACTATCGAGACAATCCCCCATTTTCTAGAAATGCACACTACACGGTAACCCTCATCCAAACCCTATTCCTACTGATATTGAATTTTATAATCAAGCATGTCAAGACACTCTGAATGACCCACAAGTTCGCAACCAAAATTTGTCCCCTTCTTCACAAAGATATCACCAGCAGTAGCCTCCTGTGAAATGCTTCTATCTTAATTTACTAAAATATCACCTTCAATAGTATAGACCATCCCATTTCTGAACTCTTGAAGAAAATTTCCAGTGGAGTCAAGTGAAGGAACATCATAATTACCATCCTCCTACCCTTGAAATATTACAACATAACCACATGGATCCACAACACCTTGCCCCTCTCAAGCATTTTCACCCACGAACATTACTCCATCACAGTTCAACACCAAGTCATCTATAACTAAACCAAAAAAACGGTTTCTAAGCTCAATATCAATCCCATGATTCTAAGACCAAGGCTGCAACCTGGTTGGATACTTCACCGGCACTCCACTCCCATCAACAACCTTCTTCGCAGACCCATGATCTGCATATGGCTCTTTCTCTCTCACTTCATCCACATCACATGCATTGATGATGATAACATCCTGAAAGAAAGCACCCTCCATAATTCAGATAGAATTATTAGGACCCTTGTTCATATTGCCTTGATCACCGTCTATAGTGGAAAAATTATCCTCCGATAGGACTGGATGGAAAGCACTACCCTCAACCACAGACCATGACTCAAGTCCAAGATCACCTTTCAGCCTCTCAATCACAAGCATTACAGATGCGTTTAGAGGCGCCTGCACCATCTTCAAACCACATGCAAGGCCCAATACATCATCAATATGACCCTGCCTCATCCCCCTAAATGCATGTCCAGCAGATTGCGTTTCGACCAGATCACCTTCAGTGTATACAAATTCTAGTCAATCTCATTCCCTAGATGAAACAACAGGTTTGGAATACATAGTAGCTTTCACATGGCAATCCTTTACAGCCACCTGAGTCGACCTCAAAATAGCACGCACCCCAAAACCATCCCCAATTTTCCCATCCATCCCATATGAGTGAGCATCCCACCCTCCCCTACAACAAACAACCTCAAAATGCCCAAACCGTCTACACATCACACAGAACATCATCCATGACTCGAAAAAACCACTTTCATCCATCTAATCTTCTTCTCATCAGTAATCCAGATACAATGCACATGTGCTCTCGCAACGTCTACCTCAACAAATATACGTGGGAAAACCAGGAGAGGCATAGACTCAGTCCGTTGAATAGAGAATAGAAATCATTCAATCATTCTCCCAATGGAACAGAGAATCGAAGGATTTTGAAATTAAAGGCGGGTAATGGGAAGACTTACCCATGTATCAATTGACGAAGGGACACACTTCATATGAAATTAAAAACACCATTGGAAGAACTAAAATGTAGAATCTCCACACATTCTAGAATCCATGGACCAAGCGATAATCAAATCTTCCTCAGATCAAAACTAAACCATAAAATGTCTTCGATTGAGTAACCCAAAGGCCGGACGCTCATGATGTTCCCATGATTTTGAGATGACCTAGGAAAATGCTTCCACTGATGGTCTATGATGAAAAAAACGAGCCACCATGGTATGAATACATAGATCTTCATCATAGTTTAGCTCTGTCGGGAGCAGAGACAACTGAGGCACCTCTCGGAAGATAACTGAAACTTTTCGGGAGATAATGATTTTAGGAAAGGGATGATAAGGATCATGGTACAATAAATATTCCTTCCCATGGGAAAACGAGCATAAAAATCCCCCCTCCGATATGGAGGGGGAGAAGATCCCGACGACATAGGTCTAGGTCATTGATAGTGGATGAAGCGGGGGAGAAGATCCCTATATATGGAAATATTATCTTGAATGACAATTATAATTTTAAAAAAACATCATAACATATTTTATTAATAATAATAATATTATTATTTTTTCATAACACACATATATATATATAGTATTTTAAAAATATATTTTCAATTAATTTTTTTTATATTATTCATCATATTAAACAAATTATATTAAAAATTATTGTACCTATTGGATACATGTATATCAGATGAACATATTCCAAGTTACCAAATTTTGAATAAACATATATCCATCAATGATTTTTTAATGTCCATATTTCATTATTATATTAATATGATCTAGAATCAATAATTCCATTCTATCTTCTTAAGTCACATATATAAATTTCTCAGTTTACATTTATAACTCAGAACATACAATATCCTTTACTAAATTTCCTCCACTATATATTTCTACTTTGGTTATGTGTGAACCAAAAGGGGAAAAATGTCCTCGGATATTTCATAGTATAAAAACATTTTATTATCCCATGTTTTTTATATTCTATTATTTTATTTTATTTTAATGGATGTAATAATATATGGTGAGTTATAATTAGTTTCATGAATTTTTTGTAATATTTCAATCCTATGGAAATTTTATTGTATTGTTAATTCTTTTATTATATGACATTTTAGCTAATATTGAAAAATTATTTTAAAAAATTTGAAATATTATAATATATTGTATGGAATTAATTTTGTTAAAAAATACTAGTGATTTAAATGTATATTATTTTCTAATTTAACTTTTTCATAGATTTATATAATGATATATTAAAGGGTTATTGTAATGCTATTGAAATCCCACAAAAAAATAATAGGATAATAGAAAAAATGAATCTCTCTCAATGAAATGAAATCTAAAGAGGAAAACAAAAAAATAAGTAGGGAAGGTGTCGAAATTTTTTAAAATAATTTTAATACATCATTTATTTTGAAAATAAATTCAGATGAACATATAATGGATGAATAATTTTTCTAAATGGGACTCATATGTCTCCTCTTTTTGTTAAAAATATTGTATTTTATACAAATGATATAAAAGTAATTTCCCATTAAAATTAATTATATGATAATAATAATAATTAAATTGATACAAATTATATATTATAGAGTGAATGGATTGTTAAAATAATTTAATTTGAGTTTGTGATTTTTTCCATCAAAATGATGTGTCTATAACTAGAAGTAAAATTTTAAAATGTTATATTTTAAATATTCTATATTATCTAAAGAAGTTGAAATGGAAATGATAAAAATATACTAAAAAATTAATTAAACTCTAAAATTAAATAATATAATGGAAAGAAGAGATTTTATTCAATGGTTGATATCACCAAAATAATTTCATTTATAAATCTATAATGATTTTATTTTAATTTAGTACATAATAAATATGATTTGGAAAATACTATTGGAAAAAACAAAAAATATATAATTATTGGTTTTGAAAACACTGAGAAACACAAAAAATACTACATTATATGTTAATGTATATAAATTAATTTAGTCACCTAAAATATATACTAAAAAGTGGTGTTCCAACAAAAAATTTCAATGGAAAAAATATAGATATGTTGCACCAATTGGAATATGATTAATGATAATTTGAAAAATATTTTGATTTTTAATGTTTGGGTATATGGATATCTATTACAAAAATAATGTTATATTAAATGTATGATACAAAAGTCCTTGAGAGTGGGGGAGAAAATATAGGGCCCATATGTAAAAACCAAACTCCAATATCCAAAAGTGTAGGGTTATTTTTCTATATTAACAAAAATACATGGATCATGATATAAGAAAAAATAGTATAGCATGCTTCAGAGTCTATATACCAATGTGATTACATAATTTAAAATGAAAAAAATGAAATATAATGTAATAATTATTTTTATTAGATTATTACTTCAAGTAAATCAAGTAATTTATTCATATAACCCTCCATGGTATCAGGAGAGAAAGAAAACAAAATAAAAGAAGTTCTTAGGTTCTTGGTAAATGAATGTGTTCAATGAAACTATTATAAAATATATAAATAATTAATAATTATTTATAGAAAAAAAAACAAAATATACTATACAACCCTTAATATAAAAATTGTACTAAATCTATGAATAATATAAAAATATAAACAATCATATCGGTAATAATAAATTTTTGCATAATTATAGAATGCATAATTCTATAAATCATATTTTAACCATCATGTCCTATTTAAACGAAAACAAGTAATTCCTCATTATTTTTTGGAATATTGTTTTTCAAAATAATTTAATATTATTTATATTATTCATTCCAAACAACACTTAAGATATTTATTATATATATATATATATATTAAATAATTATGTATTTATTTTGTTTTAAACAATTCCATGTTAATAATTCACTACAAGAAGTATAATGGATATATTTCTATATATGGAAGACTGAGGTAAAGTTACATTTCATGCATGAGTATATTTCATCGATGGATTTCATCACAACAACGACTGAGTGTTACAAAAATTAATATATTAAATAATAATATATATCCTATCAATTAAATAAGATTTTATAATTCTTATTAACCATGTTTTGTAAATATATGGTTTTTAAAAAATATTATTTTACATAAATAGTTAATATTTTTTTAGAATCTAATACAATAAACAATTTAATAATAAATATTATTTTTATAAAAGGCTCATATCAAGATCACAATTTTTTTAATCTTAATAAATTAAATTATTAATGAAATTTTACAGATATTTAATGAAGAAACAATTTTCAATCTAAACATTTAAAATTTTACAAATATTGTAAGTAAAAAAGAATGTAATATTTTAAAAAAATGAGTTTATGGTGAATTTTATTTATTTTTCTAAAAACCTTATTTTTTAAATTAATAGTATAAAATACTGTATTTTCATTCAAAACTACTTTTTCATTTATTTTTTTAATAGAGATAAATTAAAATTAGAATTCTTTTCCAATTTTAATTACCTAATATTTTTTTCAATTAATTTATTGTAGGTAACTAGATCCAAGTCAACATTTAAATTGGATATAAAAACATAGCATTTTTTAATTGTTTTTACATAAAAAACTCGCATTGTCAACTCTAATATGGGAATAAATTTAAATTAATTTCATCAAATTATGTGTTCGAAATATCAATTAATTAATTTTATATTTAGTATCAAAAAAATATTATATCTCATATGTTAAAAATTGTTTGTGGCCAAAAAAATTAATTAATGCAATTAAAATTAATTACAATGATTAAGTAAAAATAAATCTTAATAAATGACTAAAGTGTATATATAAATCCGAAAACAATCTATAAACAAGTGAAAAATAAATTTTATGGACTTTTAGATACCATGTCCTCTATTTTATCTCCTTTAGATCATTATTTACCACTTCTAAATAAATATGTCTGGGGGGTACTTTATTTTAAATGTATTACAAGAGCTCCACTCCTCATCCCTAATAAATAGTCTCTTCTACTCCAACATAATCACACATTTAAATCCACTTTTTCTCAAAATTGTCACAAAACGAAAATCTCCCCAATATCCCTACATTAATACTTAAACCACATTTCAGTCATAAATCCTTCCTAGTAAACCCTTTGGTTAAAACCAAAAAATGTTGCCTGAATAAAAGTTAACACGCTCCCTCAAACAAATTTAATTCATTATATTTCATGAATCAGACAAATATTCATAAAAAAATATTTTATTAAAACACCATTAAAATAAATATTCTTGTATGTTCTTATAATATGTATTAAACAAAAACATACACACACTTTAATCTAATTGGTAATGAACACATATTTTATTTGTATGACGGAGTACTGCCTCAGAAAATGATGATTGTTCATTATTATTTTACCAAATATCATGGTGGACATTATGATGGAAAATATATTAATATATTTCATTTGAGGATGTATAGACTACCTCCCACTCAAAGTGATGTGATTCATTTGTACACTAAATTAAATTTATTATGGATGGATATATTAAAATTATATGATATATATAATAAAATAAATCTAATTTAATTATGATATATATATTTCTGTTACTCTCTTTCATTCAACTCGATAATTCAGAAGAAATAATGTTTATGTTTACGTATGGATAATTATTTCCATAAATGGTCTATTCGGTTTCATACATCAAAATTATATGTTTATTATAATAAATGTATACTAAAAATAATTTAACATTATTTAATGACTTACATTCTAGAAATAGTGATATAAATATAAGGACCAATGATTTAACAAATTAACACAGATGCTAAAATCCAAGAGGATATTAACCAAAGTAAAATGATAACATATAATTATTTACAAGCAGGTAATATATAGATATAGTTAATAAAATTTGGTAATTATAAGTAAGAATATTTTTTTGTGATATATTTTTAGGAAACTTATATTTATTAATCAGGAGGTTTGAATGAGTACAATGAGGGTCTAGACACTAGGTAAGTGAATTTCATCTCAATCATTATTTATATGAGATACATGTCTTATTAATCAAACACTAATTTTGTTTTGTGTATATAATTAACCTTAATTTATTCTATAGAAATTTTAATTAAATATAAAGGTTTTTAAATATCATTTTTTTATCTTCCTATCGTTGGGTTTATATATCAAAATTTATCAAATTAGTTATGTAATGTTTCTCTCAGTTAGCCTACTTAGAGGCACATGCTAGTTAATGGACCTATATTTTTATATGAGGGATATTTTTTTAAACACGATATATAATTAATATCCATACATTCAATTTATTTTATGCTTTATATGATTTTATTTTCTTACATGGGGATTATGGTTCTATGTTACAATGTTATATGAAATTATTGAAAAAATATCATTGCTTTTCGAGACTGTTTATTATTATTCTATCATTGATAAATCATAAGATAATTATCTCCATAGACTAATTATTATTATTATCTTCTATTTATTAGCTATATATTGATTTATTTTTGACAATTTACCACACATTGGTACAAAATAAAGTCAATAATGAGTATTTAAAAAAGTTGGTATTTACTTTGATCTTATGTCAGAAATGCGTGTTCATTAAAAACCATATCTTCTAAAAAGATTAAACAAATTTCAATTATTATCCAATAATCATAAAAATATATTTGAACACATGTTTTTCCTTTAAAAAATGAAAATAAATATGTATAATTCTAGTCATTTTATATTCGATGCACGATTCTAATATTTTTATGGTGTGAAGGGACTCTTCTGCATGTTCAGGTTTCTCCGTCATCATGGATTGAATTCCCATTAATCTTAAATTAAAATATTAAAAAAAAAATTTAAAAAAAAATTATTTTAATTCCAAATTTTCTATAAAAAAAATTTTCAAATAAATTTTCAAATAAAAATGCCTACAAAACATTTCAATCTAGTTTATATGTTTTCAAAAAAAAATACAATTTTTATGTCATTTTAAATTTTCATTAATATGTTTTCATGTAAAATGGTAGTAAAAATGATTTCAATGTTTATTTATTATTTTTATTCAAATTAAATATATTTTCAAAAGGATTTATGTTTAAAAAATACATTTTCAAGGAATAATGGATATTTACCTTAAGAAATGTTTTTAAAAATTCCTTCTATACCATTTCTAGTTTACGATGACATCAATTTATGTTACTCATGCCTTTAGTTGAATGGATATAAAGGATCCATTCATATTTTCTATTTTTATGGGTTATGCTTGATGTGATGGTCTTTATGAAACCCATTTACCATTCATAGGTTTTATATTTATGAAATTCTTTCATCATTAATGGGTTATTATTTTGATGAAATGATTATGAAACATGATCTCTTTCTATGGATTTATGGTCTTGATTGCATGTTTATGATACACATTTAATTTCATTGGATATTATATTATTTTTTAGAATTTATTGGAAGGTGTAATTATGATTTCATCATGATATGGGAGGGAATTAGATATCCATTAATTGAATTTGGTAATTAAATATATCTTATAATATTATTAAGATGATCCCAGTTGTAAATCTTGTGTACAAGGTTGGCCCTAAGAGTCGACCATTACTACCAAGATTTTATGATGAGTGATCTCATGCAATTAAGATGGACATTGTAGTGAATGATAACTAATATGATGTTATGGTATGTGAACCTGTACTACAAAGATGGTCATTGAAAATATTCCATTGCTATTATATAATTCAAATTAAATACTTATGTTTCATCAACAATTCTATGTTTTATTCCATTATTATGATTTCACGAATTCTGTTTTTTGGTTTCTTATTATTCATGTATTATGAACTTCCAATCATTATTCCATAATTCATGTTTATCATTCGTGATATGAAGTCTACGATATTCTATTTTCCTGACCATGTTCTCATACCGTTATTTTCATGATTGTTCTTATGTATCTCTCTTGTTTACCCTTAATGGATATCTTAACTCATCCCATTTATTATATTTAAATCCCTCAGTTTATGAATATATGTATTATTTTTTATTTGTATAATAGGGGTTCTATTCATCATGAACATAATAGGGGATAATGTAGATCACATATGTACTGTTTTTTATGTTTCTAGGTTTCCAAAGGCCTTAAACTAATATTTTATTATAGAATATGTTTGTATAATATTTAACTATTCATAATAAGTGATGAAATATTAAATTTTTCATGAATGGGTCATTATTTTTGGTATTAGAGTTATGATTTTTTATAATTTTGTTATTTGACAAAGACAGATGATCAGAAGTGATAATGGTTGGTGTTTTTAGAAGACTCCTTTTTAAGTGGAGGAAGTTTCCAGGTTACTGTAAATTTATTGGCCACAAAATCTAGGGATTGATGATGGAAAATGAATTATTTCTTAATAGAAGTGAACAATATGATGAAAATTGATGAAAATTCGAAAATGATGAGAAAAACATACCATAATTCGTGGTCCGTGTACCATGTTCTGGGAATGATATTTGGAGTGGAGAGAATGGTATGTTGAAGTGAATCGAAAATAAAAAAATGGTACACGGTAGAGGGAAGTGTAGTATGTGGGTTTATTGACGTCAACAGAGAATATCAATCATGTTGGAAAAAAGTCATTATGTAGACCAGATACGAAAAATGGTTTACGGGTGACTTGTGGTTCACGGTGGGTGAAGGATCTTTGTGCGGTGGAGCCTTAATCAAAGATTAGGTAAATCATATAATAATGTTTTTTTGCAGATATCATTTCTTACATTAATTTTTTTTATCCCTAAAATTATTTTGGATATTGAATATCCTTAGAGAACATCTATTTGATCATTGGTTTTGTCAAAGACCGAAAGAAGTTTGCGAAGGGAGGTTAATGAAGGCTGAAGTAGTTCACACAGAAGATATTCTATTGTGAGTTTTTATAGAGAATTGTAACCAAAAAAGGACATCGTACACAGAAGAAGACAGTTTGGTAAATGAAAGAATAACGTGATGTATAAACAATCTCGGCGAAAAAATGAGATTCGAAAAGTTATCCCTTACCTTATGTTTGATATGCATCGTATGTATCTGAACCTCTTGTATAATGATTTAAATTATGTCATTGACTTATTATAAAATCATCTTCATTGTTATTATATCATATATTCTTCACCTATGAGTTTATATTAACCGTTTTTTTTAATACATGTTACAGTAGCGTTTTGGGTAAAATTGTTTCATTTAGCGTACGTGTTTCCACTTTTTGTTATTGATATTATTAATTATATCCTGATTTACTTAATTATATAATGTAAAACATGATCTATATATAATATAAATTCAGAATATAAATATATATATGATAGATAGATAAATGGAATGAAATACAACGTTCATGAGACGGTAGGCCGTACATACGCATAAACACTGTTTTCATTTCCTTATTGAATTTAATGGATTTATGTAAATGAAACATATATGTACATAAATATAGTATAATTATTATTTCATATATATCATTATTATTTATTATATATGATTTATAATCATTCTTGAATGGTTAACATGGAGAATGAATCTCATCAGGTCGTGGAGACAGTAATCTGTACGGACGGACGAGCGATGATATCTTTCCCATAATTATTGAATGGAACTGGAGTGGATGATATAATATCTTAGAATTAGTATGTTGTTATAATAACCATATATTGTTATTATTTAAACCATTATACCGATCCAAGTAAGGTGGTGGTGGAAAAACAGATTACACCATGGCGTGGAGACGGTATTTCGTATGTTCGCACGCGCGGTGATTTCGTTTTCCGTAGGATGGATAGAAGGTAAAATAGGATTGTTTCATATTTATAATAACATATCAGTATATTATTTATACTGATGTTTTTCCTTTATAATTAAACAACTAAAGAAGAAGAAGTTGAAGAAGAAATAAATATGAACCAATCAGTAGAAGAGATTACCCTTTCTTTGACACACCTCTTTTAATCTTCCTTTTAAGGCACTAGAGTCGGTATTTTTAGGAGTAAAAAACCTCTATAATGTTTCTAGGGAAGTGTATAAGATAAATTTTTATGGTTTGGACGATCTTGAAAGCTCCAATTTGTATAATGAGAAGAGGGAGGAGGTGCCCTTTTATAATGGAGGGGAGGGTCACCTTAGGGAAAACATAAAATATTATTTTATAATAAAGTCATTTTCGGTTTATAATAGCTCCAAATTGAATTATTTAGAATCTAAAGTGTGGATGGGTCGAATTCCTCTCAACCAATAGGTTTTAGACAAGTTTAGGTTTCTATTGTTTCCTTATCATTTATATTTATCTCTTTGTTAAATAATTTAACTTTTACCGTGTCTTCTTGTTTTCTAACACTATATAGTTAATAAACTTACTATAACAAGCCAAAAAAACCCCAAGTGGTTCATTATTAATATATATATATATATATCATTATGTATGTCATTTGGACGACCCTTATATTTTTAGGAATAAAATTACAATTAATAATATAATATTTTTTTTCAAAAACTATTTTATATCAATTTTGACACTATTTGGGGATTGATTTTTTTGAAAATAATAACATCATGATAAGTTATAAAAAATTTAATTAAATCAACACTAAAATTTCATATTAACCTATATAATTATTTTAATTCATAAAAAGTCTAAAATTACATTTATTTTCTTATTTATAATATCAATTATTTTAATATTACATTAATAAGGTAATTACTGCATCCTCAATGTGTCATAAATAAATTAAACTATATAATGTCTAAAAATTAGTAATATAATACCATTATGTAGGTAATATTTTTCCCTTTCTAATGAATATTCATAGTCGAATTTATGTTATGTATAACCTTATATTAAAAATTTTTTAGTTATTAAACCTTGATTTTAACGCTTTTAACTATTCTTTAAATAAAATAATAATAAATGTCCTAATCTAATCCATGTGGACCTAAATGGTCATATTTTATTCCTAAGGTTGTTTTAGGTCGAATTAAACTTACCATTAGAATTATGACATGTGTTAATTGATAATAATATCATTGTTACCCATAATTACCCTATTTACTTTTAACTGTGGTAAATAAAAGTAAATGTTACTATTTGCCAAAAAATATTTTTATCTTATTGAACCACATTTTAATCCTTGATATTAACCACATCACTGGGATTTTTGAAATTCAACTCACAGAAGAGATAAAATTATGTTTATGTACAATTTCAAATTCTCCTAGGAGGTGGGTAAAAGACGGTGAAAAGTTCATTAAAATTTATATATATATAAAATTATTATAAAATTACTCCAATGAATTACATTGAAAATATATAGATATTATGTATCTATTTTGACGTAAAATAAATTTAAATATAAAATGATTATTTAAATAAAAATTTTCTTTTAACTAATAACTCAGTGTTTTCACTATTGAACAAAAATTCAATGTTTTCAAAAAAATTCCAAAAATTTCACCCGAGGATTATTTTGATATTCTGAATTAAAAAATGAATCCCCTTTTTAAAGATAAATTTATAAAATTTCAAAAAGTGGATATTAATATTCATAACTACTAGTTTGTATAATATGTTAACAACATTTCATTGTTTAGTTAAACTCGGTATTGTGTAAAACACATTCTATCGAGGAAGGTCGCGATTACGTGTAATGCAAGCCCAGTCAGGGTTGTCCGTATGGAATGATTCCTTTGGTGTTGCATATAACATACTAAAAATATAGTTCAGTTATAAATTGATCATAATATATACTTGGTGTTGTGTAAATTTAATTTTATTAAAAATAACATGAAATTGTGTGCATCACAAGCCAAGAATAGTGTTTTGTATAATTCAAGCTAATATGGTGTTGTGTATAGAGCAAGCTAATCATGGTGAAGCGTACAACAAAAGAAATCAATGAAATTAAATAGAATAATTCTCATAGAATCTCGGGGACTTACAATGGAATACAAATATAATGCCATATAGGAACACAATAATAGTAGAAAATATATATTTTTTAACAGTAAGAATGTATGAAAATATAGAAAAACTAAAATATTTTTAAAAATAATAAAATACCAGTCCAACTGCAAAAGACCACAACCAAAAGATACACCAAATAGTGGAATGGATGAAATTTGATCATCTCAACACCAACAACCCAACCAGATGACATGAATCTTTAGGACTCAATGTAGCACCTTATATTTCCCTACTTGGAAGATAAATAAATGTTTACATAATATCGAAGAGGTGCATCGAGTGTGAGTTAACAAGCTTGGTATTATCCCACCCAGTTGTTCAAAAAAATATCTTTGTATAAAAAAAGTATTTCATTATCATTTTAAAAAAAAACATTACATGATAATATATAAATCAGTTTTATAGTAAATGTGGAAAACATATCCCTTAACCATATTTATAAAACATATGTGTATCATTTTCAAAAAATATTTTTTATATCAAATTCCACAAGCAAATATATTCATATCAAGTATAATTCAGAAATTAAATAAATACAAAAAAATCACATGTATCAATAAAACAAGGAATACTACAAGTCTAGGTTACAGACAACTCATTCCCTAGAAATCATGTTCTAAAATTTGATCCTAGAACAACGGTCCTTGGAAGAAGAGGATTATCCCATGAGTAAAACCCACAATATTTAATCATCAGTCTCCTAGATTAACAAACCTAGTAAATACTTGAAATCTATAAGACAGACCTCCAGGATAATCACAAAATAATGGATAATGGAATCATTCAAAACAACCCATCCCAAGTACCCAAGGAAACCAATATTCGATTTTTCACAATTCATTTCAATGATTCTAAAACAATTATAAACCATTCACAATCCATTGAAATGATTTGAAACCCATTCATAACAATTTAACATTATATTTATCAAATTCTAGGGAAAAACCATTTTTCATTGAAGCCATTTTTATCACACACCATCCAATCATGCCAAACATTTATTATGAATCAATTTTTAATTATAAACTATAAGATTCACTTACATAGGAAAAATATTGAACCACTAACCTCAAATCATACGCTGTACACACAAAAAATAGAATCCATAATCAGTGAAACCCAAAAATGCCGATGAAAGACATAGAATTGAAACAACACATATATGGATTGATTCAATTTAGGATAATATGGAACAATTGATAGAAGAATATACATATACCTCAAGAACGAACATTTATTTCTCCAGAACAAATTATGTTCAAGTCCTCTAGAATAAGATGTCACAAATGACATTGATGAAGACAACATGAATCATCCAACATATATTAGTGGATCTACTAATGCAAAGAAATGGTTCTATCACAATGAACATAAAGGGATAAATGGATTGAACACTTACACCTAGAGATGCACCATAGACTCAAAAAATATCAGTAATTGATAAGATCAAACTATAAGGTGAGGAACCGCTTAAAATCATCTTGGACAAACCATAGGATTATATTATAGATGAATGAAAAGAGAAGGTAGAGAAAAATATTCAACCACGTGACATTATGAAGTGTGAGGGCCGAGTCATGATGTGTACCCCTTAGTCACGATGTGTAGGAAATAGTGGATATGTTGCATCAAAAAACCCATCACCTCAGTAAAAATTCTTTTATTTATCTCCTACACAATGTGTAACATAGGTACACAATTTGTAACTACTCACTATGTGATCTCCCCATTCATGAAATAAATCCATAAACTAGTAAACATCATTTAACTCCAATAAAAAATGACTACATAAAGAAAAAAATGTGTACTTATGGTATGTGGGGTGTTCCTGTGACAACCTGAAACTGGATTCCACATAAAGATTCCCTGATCTCGGTGGTCCACATGTCCTCAAATGCATCTTCTCGAATACCAGATGATGCTGACTTGCAGGGAGGTCCTTGGGTGTGTCTGTGGGAAGACTATGCCCTATTTAGAAGATTGTATCAAAAAAGAGGAGATATAAATGAAAAGTATAAAGCTGAATCAATATAGATAAATAGTTGGAGAAAAATAATGCTATAGATAAACAATAATAACAATAACTATATCAACTGTATCAATGATGATGAAATGTCATGTCACTAGAAAACATGAATCCATAGATACATGAAATTTAGCATAACATGTTTCACAATGTAAAAGAAAACAAAGCCTACTCCAAGCTTCCTCAGTTTCTACTAAGTCACCTCTTATCAAGCTCCACCCTATCCTCAAAAATTAGATATTGGAAGATACAAGCTTACCTTTTTTAAAACCTACAACCATGTATTCTACTATGGGTACCAAACAATGCCTAGATAGGGTGTGAGATAAATCATAGTGGGGAACCACCAACAGTATCTATATCATATGGACCATGTAATGTAATATAACAATTTCCATACATGCATATATACAGTAAAGTAGTACTGCTCGTGCCTCCGCTAGTGCGTCAACTACAAGAGGGACCTATACCGAAGCCTCGTCGCTCGACAGGCTATCAGTACGCACATCCCTTTAGGCTCTAGCTGTTCGTCTGTGAAAATGCATCCTGAAAGAAATATCGTGACATGGTCAAACGATTATACCCAGTGAGCTGACCTGGTTTGAGATGATATTTAAATAAAACTTCTGGAAACACACACACAATCAATGTTTTCATGCACAAAGTCGGAATTCAGTTGTCAGGGTCCTAGTGTATGGATACGTCGGCTGCCCACACCAACACTGGACTCCCTGAACTGAAGACCACACTCGGTACCCTTAACACTATTGCTTCACAAAAAGAAAATATCAGAGTTATAAGTTCTGCGTTATAACAGACTCCTCTGATACTAATTTTTTACGACCCATCCTCGGGGCCCGTGCCGTGACTACCCCAATCCCTCCTTCCATACGTCAGGGGCTAGCGACTAGCACAAAAGGCGTAAATCCCGATAACTGGGAAGGCATTGCCTTTATAAAAGTAAAAAAAACACCACAGAGTACATGAGAAAGTAAAACACTATGTACAAAGTGAAGTTCTGAAATGTAAATGGGCCAGAATAAAAACCCAAAATAAAGTACAACTACAACTGAACAAAGTACAACAGAAAATGGCAACAGCTGGAAGGAAAGAAGCGGCTCCTGGTTCGTCCTCCTCGGATCCTACCTGAAGAGTAGGTACAGATGGCGCAGCTCCTGGATCATCCACCACGGATCCTACCTGAAAGGTAGGTACAGATAGCCTCCACAATGCTCTATCCCGTCAACCTCCTCTGTGTGTCGTCTCGTCGCGAAGTCAACCTCTGGATACCATCCAATCCTCGAACACTCAACCTCCATCAGCATTGCCCGTCATCTGCAACCAACACAACGAGTTGCGGGCATAGCCCGTGCAGGGTTGAGTATAATGATACTCAGTAGGGATCCCAAGACCCTCAAGGTCTCACTAAAATCCAAAAAGAATAAACTCAAAGAAGATCTCAACAGATAACCTCTACTTAGGTATATGCCCACACATATACATAAGTTATCAAGTAACCCATCTCAATCATGAGGAAAACACCAAGATCATGAAATCAACGGATAACCACTACCCAGGTATATTCCCATACATATACCTAAGTTATCAAGTGACCCATATCAATCATGAGGTAAACACAAAGGTCAAAAGTCTCAGCTCAACCATGATTTTTATTATCGAAACCGTAACTGCTGAAGAGCCCCGCCTCTAGAGTGTACAGTGGTCCTGTCACGACTCCGAGGTACTTCTCACTAACCTAATACTGCTGATTTACTCCTCCTATCGAGTACTGCGGGTCAGCCACCCAAACACAGTAGTGCTTCCCGCCAGGGTATGTCACCCAAACACAGTAATGAACACCCCCTAGTAGCCTGCTGAGGTACTCTCCGGACGAGTACCACGAGTCTGCACTGTCACACAGGTAGTGCTCCGTCTGCCATGGTTCTTCACCCAAACAAAGAAGTGCTCCTTCCACTGGGCTAGTCGACTCGCTCCAAGTCGAGTCGGTCAAGCAGTCGTCAGGTCTCAGTCGGCTACACGGTCTCCGTACTCCGCACGCTCGTCTCTGGGGGGGGTCCGCTCCATGAGCTACAGGTCGATACTCCAAGAATCTAAAATTCCCAAAAGGTGTATCTCATGGGACTACCTCATCATAGGGGTCTCAACGCAACAAACGACGCGTCAATCGGACGCCCGGTCTTTGAGTTATTAGTCTTTTCGTCCTAGGGGTCTGGTAGGTTTCGTGAGCGAACCAACCCAGCCATATCTCAATTGTACCCCGAACTCTCATAGGGTATACTCATAGGTACTGTTTCTCAACGTGATCACCAACACCGCTAACGGTTCGTCAAACGGACATCTGGTCTGAAAGATAATAGTTTTTCCGTTCCAAGGGCCCGATTGGATTTCGGGTACATTCCAACCCAGACACTATCCAACATCAACCAATACTCAGGAGAAGTATGACAAAAATTCTGTCTCATCAATAGGAATTCAACAAGACAAATGGCACATCAATTGGACGCCCGGTCTGTGAGTTATTGGCTTTTTCGTTCCAGGGGCCCGGTTGGTTTCATGAGCGAACCAACCCTACAGCACTCTGACGGCATCCAAAACTCGAGTGGAGTAATCCAAAAGATCCGTCTCACTTAGAGGAATCCATCAAAGCCGAAAACACGTCTATCGGACATCCGGAGCTCAAGATATAAGCGTTTCCGCTCCGAGTGCCCGGTTGGTTTCGTATCCGAACCAACCCGGTCGAACACAAAGTGTTCTTAAACATTGAGTGCGATATACCGAAACGACAGTCTCGACCCAAAGATTGCATCTCCGCTGACGATGCGTTGATCGGAGGACTACAGCTCAAGATATGGGCGAAAGACCGTGAGGGATCCAAAAACAGGGGGTCTGGGCCCGGACCGACCCGGCCCGACCCCCCCTGGGTCGGCCCGAACAGGGTCGACCCGACCCGGGTCCGACCCAGCCCGCCCAGTGCGGCCCGACCCGGCCGGCTCGGTCTGGCACGACCGGCCGGCCGCGGCTCGGCCGGCGTGGCCAGGCGGAAGCCGCGGGTGGGGGGCACGGTTTCCCCCCACCCCCTTGCCGCTAATTGAAGTCGGCGGCGAACCGCCGCCGCCGACCTTCCTACAGCGCGCCGCCGCCGCCGGTTGCTGGCGCCGCCACCGCCTTTCACGGACCACCGGACGCGCTCCGGTGGTCCGTTTCTCCTACCGTCTTCACCAACGGTCCTCCCGGGACCAAACCTTCACTGCGAAGGGATTCAAACGCCATAGAAGACTTCTTCGCCGTCGTCTGTTGATCCGCACATCGATTAACAAGCGGCGGAGGGTTGTCGGGCCGTGTTTGTTCGGCCCGCGTCCTCCGCGTTAGGTGTTATCAGTTGGAAAATAATAAACACATGATTTTAATCATTGACGAGGGTATAAATTATCCAAAAGAAAATATACGAACAACTTGCAATCAAACACCCTTGCATGAGAGTTTAAAATTTGAATGTGTGGCGTGATGACATCGCGCATTCTTGTCGCTTGATCCCACGGGGTGTGACGATGTCGCACATCCTTGCCACTCGATCCCGTGTGGTGCGACGACACCGCGTCAATTTCATTCGATCCTCAACAACAAGAAAAACAATAAGGGAGGGGGATTACCGTGTTTGTGCGGTCTGGCATCCTCTCGTTAACTGATATCATGCGGTTCAAATATCGCGGATAAAAGACGGAAGAGAATCACGTAAGAAAAAACACGTAAACCCCCTACCTCAGTTTCAAGAGCGGAGTCGTGGAAAGAGGATTTGAAGATGATGTCATGGTGCATATGAGGAGGAAGCAGCATCTCCTCACGTGTTGCTGTGAATAGGAAGGAAGGCACGTCATCTTTCTTTGTGGAAGGATGGTGTTCTTCATCATAAGAAGAACTATCCTCCAAATTCTCTGAAGGTTTTCCCCACCCAAATTATTTGCCAACAAAAAAAATTAATAAGGCCCTACCATTATGTAACATTTCCATGCAATTTCAATTTAATTCAAAATATAAATTGAATTAATTATGGCATTAGTGTTGGAAACATAAATGGATGGGAGATGGAGAGGTTCACAAATTAATTAAGGGGAGAGTTAACAAACCTAGTGAAAAAGAAGTTAATGGGGGAGTTCAAGGGATTTATGGGGAGATGAAAAGTTTAGGGAATGTGTGGGCCCCACTCCACTAGTATCCTCTTATGGGAGGTTATGTGGGTGTGGGCCCCACATCTAACTCCCCTTGGGAGGAAATAACTAACATTGATAAAATAAAATTGAGTTCCACAATTTTTTTAACTTCTTATAATTCCCTCCAAAAAAATTAACTCTCAACCCTCATAAACGCAGCTTCGAAAAAGGTATCCTTATGCAAAAACCGGTGTTGTGGTTTCATCGGTGCTCTCAGAATTTGATTCTGAGCACCGGTTCAAAATTTAGAAATTCCTGCTCATTCTCTCACTGAACGTACCCGAGCTAATCTTCAGAAAATGATTCCATGCTCACCGGGCCTCGGAATCAGGCGCCGTCAGAAACTCCGTTCTTGTAAAATCTTAAAGAAAATTTAGAAAAAATTTCTCTTGAAATTTCTGGGACTTTACCTAATGTATACACATAATATGATCTAAGTCGTTATAAAACACACATAAACTATTAATTTATGTTCCATATACCTGATTTAGTTTGTATCATGAGACATACCAATGATTCAATGGGTTATAATTGGCTCTAATAATGAATTACTATTTATAAAAAAATTCTTCAAATGAATGTGGTGAATAACTATTCAATTAATATTCAATTTAAAAATTGATTTTGAAAAACATTATTAGAAGTTGTTAATATTCATCCCAAATGATTAATATAATTTGATCAGAATCCATCACGAGTAATATGAAAGACTATTTCAAACTAATATATCCTAAATAAATCTAAATATTGAGTAAAATATACTACAATTGATAAAATTATTTAAAAATAAATTAATGAATATCTTGAGCCTAATACCATTTACATTTTGGGATAACTTATTAAAATTATAAAATATTTCTGGATGGCTAAAGATTACTTTTTTGGATAAATAAATCTACGGAACTTGTAATATAACACTTAAATCAATGGGAAGTTATTATAGTATGAAACTAAATTATTTCCACACACACAAAGATATATATATAACAGAATGTCCCCCATCCAATTTTAAGTAAAAATTCAAGAGTGACACATTCTGAAAATAATGAGTATACTTATTTTAATCATTTTTTAAAAATTAGATCATTGGTTGAAATTTCATTAAAATATCATTTTATAGTTGTAAAAATATTATATAAAACATATTAAATGATGTATATATATATATGAAAATGATTTCTGGTATAAGGGAATACAATATTGAATGTCCCTTAAAACATTGATTTGTTCTCCTGAGTACATAACAAGAGGGAAATTGATTTTTGACATGTAATTTTCATAAATAACTATAGGAGAATAAAATTAATCAGGTTTAATATGTAAGGATCAAATAATTCTATAAATGTATTCTTGAACATAATTAACCATGAATAAAGACGATATTGTGAAATAATCACATTCGTATTATCAAACATGATTTTTATGTTGTTTTAGATGGATTTATAATAATTTTAATTTCAATTAAATTATATTATAGAACCATATACATGTATATAATATCATATAATATCCACTTATAACTTTTTATTTCCAAATAAAAAAAATTATTAGTACAATTATCATTTCTGAGTGAAAACTATTTTAATTTTCATGTATTATTTAGATTAATAAAATAGATCATTTGATCATTCTATTAGATCCATTTTCCATAAATTTTTTAAATTGATTTAAATTACATTATTATTTATTGCAATCAAATTTTGAATCCATTTTCAAATATAGAAAATAATAAATAATAAATGATATTATTTAGACATTGTAGTCCACAAATATGAATGAGAAAAGTTATATACTTATCTAAGTGTATTTTTAATCAGGTAAATGATATATTATATTAATTAAATCATAATTATGTTATAAATTTAATTTATGTTCTATAGTTTCATTGTTATAACCATCTTTTCATTAAGGTGTTGGAAAATGAATTACATTATTATGTGGGGATAATATTATGTATATAGACATTAGAAATTATTTTCAAATTTCATTAGTTGGAAAAGAGAAAGAAAATTTGTTCTCCATAAATAATAAAAACCTAAAAATATATTTATGATACTGGTATTTTTATTTTATTATGGATATATTAAATTTATAGGATGTAAAATAAGAACAAAATTTGATGAGTTTTATATACAATTATCTTATCATATTGATGCCTCAGTTGGATCTCTTATTAATGAAAATATTGATATTATATTACATATAAACTAATCTATATAAAATTAATATGTATTATGGGAAAATAATTTTCAAGGATTTATTCAAATTAGATAGATCAGTATGTGTAAATATGTATGGAGAGGATGTTCTAATTCCTAATTGAGGTCAGTGGGAGACTTATAATATTCAATGTTTTAAAATATTATTATTCCAAATTGTTGTGTAAAAGAATAATAACTGACTCAGATTAAAATTTGTTAGAGATTATGTATAAATAAAACTAAAAAATTATTCAAGGTAACAATTTATGTCGTTTTAGTTATTATAACACTGTTTTAATCCCCTGTTATCCATTTGGATAATTTTCACCAAATTGGTGGTTTTCAATATTTACGGTTAAGTAATGTTACCATAAGAGGAAAATTAACGAATAAATGGACAATGGTTGATGTTTTTAATTATAAAACATTAAATATTCATACTATATCACTTTTATTTTTTTCAAACCATTTTTAAAACTATTATTCAATATAAAATAACATTAATTTCATATTTTTATATATTAATTTATATTGAAATTAATGTCATCCAAAATTTTATGTAATATAAATATCAAAATTCAAAATATATCTAATATGTCATATTAATCGATAATTTTTTTTTGTGTATAGATATTTTCCCAAATAGAATTAATTTTAAATTTTTAATATTCTTTATTTTATTTATTCATTTATTGAATAAAAATTTTTCCAGTGTTTCATAAGAAGTTAACATGATTATATAATCAAAAAGGTTTAAAAATAAATAACCATCATGAAACCAATTTCATTATTCATTAAATAAAGATTATTATTAACTAACTTAATATTGTATCACTATGTGAACATATAAATGTAATTAATAACTGTGAGAGTGAACATTTTTTAATTTGAAATATTTTATTAGTAAATTTTATAGAAATGAAACCGATAAAAAATTAAATATCATAAAAAATAAAATTGGGGTAGATATAACATTATTAAATAATATATAATAAAAATTATGTTATTTTATTTTAGTTTTTACATCGAAAACATGATTTACCAATCTCCAATGGTGAAAATTTGTTAATGTAGATACTATTCATCATGAAAAAAAACTGTTTCAAAATATTACATAATTATAATTATTATAATAAAAAATATTGAATCCATTTATTAACATTTAATATCATTATTTGGTAAAAATAATTTTTTTTATTATTCATATAATTAGGAAGAAAAAACATAAAAACAAATTACTTTTTTGGAAGAAAATATTTTTTTACCACGAAAATGATTAATGTATGTAATGGGGAAATTTTATATAGTTTGTTTCTCTTAAGGAGAAATTTATTAACTTAGGATAAGAATCAAATTATTTTAGGTATTTTTCTTTGAAAATAAATTATCATTATAGAAACATATTACTATTCAGTATTCACTAAAAAATCAACCCGTTCAAAAAAACACAAATATAATCATGAAAAAATAATATATGATCATTAATATATTGTAGTGAAAGACAAATATGTGTTTAATCATTACTTATGGCAAGGAAATATGTATATTTTTTAATACGACCAACATTGAACCATATAAATTTACATTTTGTACGATACCTTTGTAGTCTAGAGAAAATTTCAACAATAATGTCATCTAATTTATATATAATATTTGGAATAGGTTTTATGGATCCTTTGATTTGTTGTCTCATTACAATAATGTATTAGAAAACCATGCACCAAGATATATTATCATCAACTCATCAAATAATATTATACTAACAAAATTGTTTTTTCTAATCCTAATACATAATATTTCTACCATGGTGAATGGAGAAACTCGAGCAATGAATATAATCAAATAATTATCATTTTATATAGGTATTGAGGGAACATATAACCTATAAAAAAATTATTAACACCATTATCATAGATGATCTCTCCCAATATCCAACAATTCATGGATTTAGATTTATTTATAAAATTTGGATCATCAATCTATGAATTGGATTTCATATATAATAATGATGTTTTAGAAATGTTGTGATAATGTAAGGACAATTTCCATTAAATAATAATTTCGAGAAACATTTTTAATAAATCCGTTAAAATATTATCCTTGTCTATCAACATCTAATTTTAGACTCTCTGATCATTGTGGATCAATGGATATGGAACGTTATTATCATTCCATACATTGAAGTGTACTATGTAATTATGATCCCTAAATAGAAAATGTCACCACCTTTTCCTCATGTAAATCCCCTTATATGGAAGTATGTATTTCAAACTCCTGAGAATCAAATTTATTTATGATTTCTAATCATAGTGATAATGCCTCTATGTAATCAAATAAAAGATTATTTCTTCTAACTCAATATTATGTGATTGATAGTTTAGACTATGTATAATTATCATCAATAATATATATGGAATTGAATTATCATCTTATACAAGGAAAAACGAATTTCATTCCTCATATATCACTATATAAAAAAAATCCATCCACTACCGATGAGAGTTTTAATAGATAAACATTTACCTATATCTTACGTAATTCACTAAAAAAATCTTTATTTTCCTTATTAAAATAGAGAATTACCTAGATACTTTTCAACAAGGTAGAACAGTTGGATAATTTATAAAAATTATGGAATCCCGCAAATAGTAACATTCTAATAAAAGGAAAATGAATACAAATATTTTTATTTTCAACATAGTCCAATCATTTCTTCCCTAATACATGATTGATCAAAAAATATAATATAATTTTAACTAATATGGACATGCTAATGAAATTACTGAAGATATAATTCAAAATTGATAAATATAACATACAACACATGTTTTGTAAGATTATTAACAGTGAGTTGTAAATAAAACTTATACAATTAATAACTTTGGGATTATACCAAGAATTTATAACTAAATACCCTAATAAAATTATAAAGATAAAACGTGAACACTCAATTCATCAGATTTATAAAATCAGAGGTTTCATTATTAAATCTGAATTGAATTACTATAATCTTGTAATGTTTATACATCATATTAAATGCTTCCATTGGAATATAATCCATTGATAATAAAAATTGGAGATAAAAAAATGAGTATAAATCATTTATTTTTTTTCATAATAGCTGAAAAGGTATTTCATCCATACATGGAAGATGATATTTTTTCTAAACCCTAGTAAAGATGATTATTTTATAATGAATACACAGCCATATAGTCCAATATTACTTTTCCTAAAATAAAATTGGTTCTCCTCAGTGAGAGATACCTCTAATTTTAAATTACTAATAACACGGCATCTATAGTTGTTTCTTTGACTTCAATAGCTTCACCGTACCCATCTAAGAGGGATTAATATATATTAGTTCTAATCTAGGGTAATGTTCAATATAAATCTCACATTAACTCTCTAGTTAATGTATATTTAGTTATTTAAGAAACAAATCAAAATATTCTTATAAAAAAGTACATGTTCATTCCTATGGTTAACTTTAAATTCCATATGTTAGGTATTATATTATTCACATAAGATATCATTAAATAGAGTTATTGGGTTTCTATCAAGATATGATTCATATTTTTTAGTATCCCCTCTAAATTTTACGGATTCTGTCCCTTCAACAAAAAATTTAATCTCACTCTATAATCACAAAATGTTTCCAATTTAATATTATTTATAATATATAATAATTATTATATCAAAGTAAAATAGTTTTATAATGATCATAATTCAATATAGATTTATAATATGTGTGAAAGTTACAACCAAATGATAAATTATTTATGTAGAAATATTATTAGTTAGAGTATTTTTTTTTGGAAATATTGATATTGTGTCACTATGGAAATATATGATTTTCATTTGAAAAAATGGAATATATAAATGATGGTAAATATCGAAAATTAAATATTATATTATCATTATTTTTATTTAATATCAAGGAAAATTCTTTTACATCATTATGCACTTCATCCTCGTCTATAATGATGAAAAAAACATAGCCATTCTCCCATTGATTTTTAAGTAAAACCCCTTTACACATGGGAAATTATTTCACAATGTTTCCCATTCATATAAATTTAAATTTTTGAACATTGGATGTTTTTTATCATTCCATTGTAATAATTTGACTTCATGGGATTTTATCCCAACATGAATCAATCTATAATTTCAATCTCGTATGTTCTAATGTATTTCGTTCCAAATATTTTTAGATGTTTGATATTATAACATACTCTTTTTAAGTTTTGTGTAATTTCATAATCCACAGAACTTATATTAAATATTCTTACCTTGATTTCAATATATATAAAAAAACACAAAGAATTAATTCTCTATCATGATATAATATAATATAAAATCACTATATGATAAGTATATTCTGTATGAAACATCCCTTTTAAGGAATAACATTATACCATAAAAGAATTACTTAATCTATATCATTCAATGATATACCTACTCCATATAATACTATTCTCACCATGAAATAATGTCTTCATAAATATAACCATATTCATATTTCATTAGTCTTCGAGTATAAATTGTATCCCTAAACCTGCTCATCACAAATGATGGATACATTTTCCATGAAATAACAATAATATCCACAAAATACATGTTTTTTATTTCATCCTCTCACATTATTTTAGGAACTGAAAACCAACATTGAACATGAATCTTAATGATATGGATAAATATATTGAAAACCTTCTCATATTCATTAAATCACAAATAATAAAATATCATATCTGTGAAACTTATCAATTTCATAACAACAAATGGATTTGTCGTCCCATTGATTGATGCAGGATGTTTATGAGTAAATTGGACCAATAATGTTACACCAAATTGATGTTAATAGTTATCCTCAATATGAGAAATGTTAATTGTATCATCATGTATATAGTATTCAAATAAATTTATATTTTTATCAGGATCTAAATCCCCATATAAAAAAGATTTATTGACTTGATTAACAGGGAAATTCATTCATATATTATGTATATAAATTTGGTTCTCATTCCTTCTACTATGTTCCATTTAAAAATATGACACTCCAACTCCTGTATGGATATGATTTAGAATATATTCTTTACTAAATCTTGGTACTCAAATTTATATTAAATATTATCGAATACAAATTGTGACACTCCAACTCCTGTATCATAGAGCTCATGGTTATTTTAGTATATTAGACCAAATCACAAAGGATCACATTATAAAGGATCGAATTGTTTTTTATTCATCTAAGACTATATACATACATAACTCTTACATTATATGAGCTAACATGTAATATAATGTAATGATTCATGTGAGATCATTATTATTTCATCTATTAAATACAAAAATTCATTCACAAAACCCTTTATAGTATCCATGATAATGGATAACATAATAAAGGGTGAACACCCATTCTTTGTATGGGAATGTGTACAACAGAACCTACACGAAATACAAAAAATATGATTAAAAATAATGACATATGTAGAAATATAATATATTTTATAATTTACACTATATAATTAACTCATTACAAGGATACCATATTAATATAAAAAATCACATGGTTAAAAACAAAATATTCAAAACAATAAAATGAAAGATACCTCACATCATAATTTTATCTTCAATGCCTTATGCTAAGATTAAATGAATAATCATGTAAGAAGTATTCCAAATACCAAAAATAGATTTTCTCATTAGAAAAATTGATACATCATGGGGTTATAATAGGACATTCCGATAAAATAAAATTTCTAATTCATTCCCCATAAAAAATATTGAATAAAAAATAAATTCATAATCAATATAAATATTTATATTGATAAAATAGCACACACACTCTTAATTTCCTCCCAACAAAAATCAATAATAACCCATACAAAGTTAGTTTTTAGATGGTATCACAATTATATATCCTTAGAAAATTATAATATATGCAAAAAGATTATTTTCAGAAAATATAACAATAATAAACACTTGAATATTTCATATAATAAATTCCCATTTCATTTTTCTATCACATACATAGATTATAAAAAATTTCCTTAATATTAAGGGAATATATTTTTTCAAAATAATAAGGTAAAATATTTAGGGACACTTCAAAATAGTATCTTTTTATGAGGGATTGAAATTGTACTTATTTCTTGTGTGAAAAAGTTATTCCTTTCACATTTATCAAAAAATTACAATTTTACCACGTATTTTAATTACTGAAAAGGTTCAATTTTATTTATTATTTAATAATAGATGGGTAAAATGACTCTAATAAAACATTTTATAACTGTAAAAATATTTCAGCAATTATTTTAAATGTTATGTGAATCTGGAATCAAAACATTCCCAATTAAATAAATAACAATTCCAATTTTCATTTAAAATATTATTACTATATATTGAGTAATAAAAATATGATAATTAATAGAAAAGAAATGTAAATATAAAATAGTACTAGATGATATGAAATTATATTTGGTTAAAAATAATTTCATCATATTATTCCATTGATGGTGACATAAATATAAATAATCCCAATAAGTGATGCGATTGTGAAATAATCACATTTATCTTATCTAAATTTCATTTTATGATATTTTATACTTAAATAAAATAAAAATAAAATAAATATAAATATAAAATAAAACCATATAAATGATAATTATATCAACTATTATACACTAATAAAATATCAATACCCTTTTATTAATTCATATTTATTATAATTTCTATTTATATGTACTAACTGTTTCATTTTTTATGTAAATTTTTATTCAGTAGAATTAATCCGTCTATATTTATAATAGAGAGATCAGATAAACAATGTTAATAATGATAAAAATAACATAATTATTCATATTAAACATATTTAGTATAACCTATTAGTAGAATACATAAAAATGAATGGCATCACTTCATGAAATGGTGGTCGACAAAAACACTTGAGAGATGTTGTAATTTTTTAACAAGTGGATGGTAATGTATCTAAAAGTTATATTATATTTATAAAATAATAAATATGTAATAAATATAATATATATGGTAATTAGTTATATAATTAATAAAAATAAACTAATGCTTTGATGAATCAAATAATTAATTTGTTTTGTAGAGATGTTATGACATATAGAAGAATTGAGGATGTAATTTTGATACCATATACTATAAAAGATGAGGAAATTGGTTTTAACATAGTGTCATTGACATAAAAATATATTTATATTTCTAGATTTATTATTTTAAAATATGTAATTTATATATTGATAAACTATAAGAATAAAAAAATTTGAAACAGTTGTAAAAATATTAACTTCTATTAGAGAAACCAAATTTGGATATCTTGTTATAGACCATAGGGATGGACTTTGGGGAATAAAATAACCTATGTATTTTTTATATGGTTTTTTTAGAGATATTTTGATAATGGTTGGTTGTGCTAGATGAATTGATATTTGTGAATAAGTTGTTAAAATATGTTCCATTTTACAATTGAGTTTAGGGGCAAATTTTAAATTTTACATTTTTTTCAAATATCATAATGCTTTATTATTGAAAAAAGCATAAACAATGACTCAAATTTGATTTTTATAACATTATTTTAAAAATAATACTAATTAATGAGTTTTATTCATGTTATATTGTCATTTTGAAACATATCTATCAATTTTAACCCCACATTAACTATTTTGACATTTACCACAAAATAAATTCTTTCTTCACATTAAATGTAATGAATGATACTGTAACAAGACTGGTGAAAGTTAGATGTATTGTGGTTTATATGCTAACCCATGTTCTATTATAATTGATGATGATTTTATTCTTATAAACTATGTATCATTAAGTAACATATTATATATTTTAAAACATCACTTATGTAACTATTTGACTATTCATTTACATTGACATTATTGTGCTCTAGATATATAAGGGATTTTGAACTAAAACATTCAAAAAAATGATATATTAATCTAAAATTATTATTGGATACATTGATTATCAAAAAATTTAAACAATTTAGTATTTTTTAAAAAAAATTACCTTAAATTTCACTTAATTTAATAAATATTATGTCATTATTAAAAAAATATTAGTTAATTATATAATAAAAAAAATTGTATTTATAAAAAAACATTAAAAAAAGTTAATCATTCTAATAATAAATATTAATATTCATTAACATTATTGTTTTATTACTAGGTGGACATAAAATTGAAATTTGAATAAAAGAGAGGGACATTTTTATTTGATTATACATAAAATTCTTTATTGAAAATATTTTGGGAATATAGTACCATAATATATATATATATAAGGATAGTTCTCCAGATAACTTCATTCCATAATAATTAATATGTAAAAATTGTGGCCTCATCCTTAAAAAATTAAAGATATCCTAATTTACCAATTAATTAGGGATGAATGTTTTTACTTTTTTACAGATTGGTTTTGAAAAAAGGTATCCTAAATAATAACAGAAATAATTTAAAATTATTTATGAAATTAAGAAATATTGTTTTTAGATGTACAACTATCATTCCTGGATAGTTCATAATTAAAGAAAAAAACTATTGACTGTGAATATTACAAATTCATCTACAAAATAAAAAAATACAAACAGTAATGAGGTTTTGTGCAAAAAAATGGTTCTTGAAAATGTTATCATCAATTTTGTAAGAGTATACCAGAGATAAATGGGTTTGATTATAATGAAATTAATTTATATATAAAACATAAGAAGACTATTCCATATAATAACAATTATGAATGAAAAAATATTATAATTCTTCAAACAAGACCACATGGGTCACCCAATAACTAGGAGACAGATATGTCCACTGATGTACATGATGTGAATTCATAGAATCCCTGATAAAGAAATTAGTGCAAGTGTTTCAAAAATTTAATGATGGTAAAAATGTATCCCATTAGTAATTATATGTTGATCAATGTTATTAATATAACCAAACGTAGTTCAACAACCCATAAGTCTCCATAAGTTGAGTCCTCTATTTTCTTATTCAGTTTAATGAGAGAAGGTGTGTTTTTGTTTTCGATAACATCATCAAAAATGATGATTTTTCTTGTATACTTGGTTTTTTAGAGAAATTTATGTTTCAAATATGATTGTCTTTTTTGTTTTGGTGATTGTTTGTTTCAACAACGTTTGATGAAATGATGGTCTATAACATACGATTTTCTATAATGTTCTCGTGTGTTAATATGTTCACTATGAAACTCATGTTAGGAAAACGATATCATCATGGTTGATGATGCTGGATAGTTAATAGATTGTATGTAGGCTATTTTTGGTTCATAAGACTCATGGTATCCTTGTATGATGGGTTTTTTGAATTATGAATTTTGAAATCATTTTTTTCTACTCTGAATCTATAACCTACGCTTATTGTTCTAGATACCGAATACCCATAAAATGGCATATTTGAAGAAAACAAATTACAGTAATACTAGTCCCTAAATAAGAAATATTAAATTTTCATATACCAACTAGTTTATATGAGGTGTGAGTAAAACTAATACTAGTACGATACCACCTAAGAGTTTTATTATTCCCATAAAATTACATTCCATCAATACATTATTGAAATATGAATTGATTAATTGTTTTTAATATATTAATATATTGAAAAATAACACACAAAATAATTCTATAAACATCCATTTTTTATTTTCCTTAAATAAAAATAGTCACATTAAGGACATTTCCCTAGATGGAGCCTCTTTTATAAAACACCCTTTTTAAAGCCACTTCTAATCCATTTTGTTAAATAAATTATATCTCTATATGAATTATTAAAATCAAAGTTAAAATCATTAACAATTAAATAAGTATATATATAATTGCATCCCAAAATAAATAATGAAGAAAAATCAGTAATATGGTATCCTTCTATAAAGGACAATTAAACTGAGTAACGATAATGAATGTTCCAAGTAATATCTTATAGCATCAAGGGAGGAATAGTAGGATCTATTTTTTCTATGTCCAATACATTTACAAAACCACTAAACTAATTTTTATCATCGATTACAACCTATATAACACATTCCACCAAAATAGTGTGTAGCCAAAATCAATAATGGGAAGTACCCATATAGTATTTTATGATACTTTTAAAGAAACTTATAGATAGAAACTATCACATGTATTATAATGGAATAACACTCATTTTTTCATTGAGTAACCATCAATGGAAAATTAGATAACTATTAAAAATGTCTTATAATCAATACTGATGCATTATATAGACTTCACCTTATGATGAATTCGTATTTGAGAGACATCTACAGTGATGTTGACCATCACAATGGTAATAATATTCCACTTATAGGGTCAGAATACCAATAAAACATGGGGATTATGTGGGTGTCATAGACATTACTGTTATTTTTAAGTTCAAAATGAGCCTTACTAAAAAATTCATAGGTTTTAGAGTCCTTAACCATTGATATAATATTTTAAATTAATCATGAAAACAATTTTTTTATAATCCGTGAAAAATATCATTTCAAATGAATTTTTAAATATTTACCAATACACACCATATAAAAATAATTAAAAATATAGAACACGTTATTTTAAAAAACTGAATAAATACTTTTATTTTTTAAAAAATGTAATACGAAGATAATGCTATATATATGAACAGACCTTTGGGAAATACGTTTATATTTAATAATTCAATTCAAAAAATTAATTATTATTTTTTTTAAATGGAAACCAAATAATACATTAGAAATATAAAAATATAAAAATAATAATGACATGTGTGAATTGTTTTATAAAATTTTAAAATATTCTCAAACCTTTACATATAAATTTACTTTTGTAAATAAGGTACTTAATGTATAAGAATAAATTTCTATGATATGTAATGTAAATAAAAATAAAAATCATTCTTTAATTCAATGATAACTGGGCTAGAAGTCACAACCATTAATTGTGACCTATCAATCAATCTAATAGAAACCATACATCAGATATATAAAAAAAATACAATAAAATCAACCATAAACCGTAAATTAATCCATACATTCCCTAAGGATAAAATGGAATTAATGAACCTATCATATTAAGGTGGAGGGGTATGGAGAGATTTGGAACAAGTAATATGGAGTGGATTACCCAATAAATCTTCATGGAATTGTGGTATGAGATGCTTGGAAATCATGAATAATAGAGAGGTAGATTAATTTTAGCATGCCTATTCTCAACCCACCCATATAGAATAAAAGGGGAAAGGGAAACCTAACAATTAAAAAGAATAAAAAATGTAAAAATAATATATTTAGAAAATTCTAAATATAGCATCAATGATGTAACCCCTTGTCTGAAAATGTGTAAATAATCATGGATTCCATTAAAAGACATATACCTAGTATAATTAAAAGGAAAAAATTCTTTGGGTAGAGCCATGTGTCTAAGCCATCTGGCAGCTATAGTGTATTCCCACCAAAATATGGTTCGAGTCACATCTTAATTAACTCAAAAGTGTCTTTTTACTCCAAGAGAGAATAATTACGAAATAGGCTCATAGAGAGAGATATTGATGAATGAAAAATTTATCACCCAATAATTTTTTTGTATCATAGGGTAATACACATTGAAATGATAAAGAATTTATAAATTACTATAAATCCATTATTGGTTAGTGTGTTCATATTGTAAGTTCACTTCCCTCGAAGTATTTATAACCTTAGTTTCATTTTCCAAAATCACACTTTACATCATGATAAATTATATTATGTACCTTGAGGTTCTTGTTTTCTCTGAAAGTATATGAACTATAATATTGGATTTAGATTCCAATGTAGAATTAATAATATCCTAAAATATTTAAAATGTCTGGCCACTACACATTTCTCAAGAATCTAAAACTATATATTTTCTTGAACCATAAAAAGAACTAAATTTCAAAACAATTAAGCCCTTGTCATCCCTATCCAGACTACCTCCTCATATAACATTCTCACCACTTGAAATTTTTTCATATAGTTTTATTCTACTAGATTGGGTAATCTAATTGTTCCAAAAAACTATATAATAGAATGATATCTCCTTATCAGGAGACATATTCCATCAAAGTGTCCCCATGATAGGAAAAGAAGATTCCTCATCTATAAAATTATTGCGAACTTTTCCATTGGAGAAAATACATGAATAAATAATGTTGAATGAGTAGTTGTCAAATTATATAACATTGTTTCTTTAAAAACAAAAAAATATCACAAAAAAATCTCAAATCCTACAATTTTAATGTCATATAAATTAGAAACATTCCCTTGATACAATGACTGTTAAAATTCAATCAATGATACATTAATATCTAAAAACACAATTCACCAAATGGTGTAATACCAAATATATATATAATAATATACATTGAAAAAAGGATTCACATAATTTTAATATCAAGGGACTCACAACACATACATCATGAGACCAAGGAAATTCCTTTCCATTAAATGTATACATTAATGGGAATGGACTTATTCCTTAAATTCCGACCATGGAAGATCATCTTATCAATGATTTCCATACACCAAGTTATGAAAACCAACACATCCCACATGTAACTTTAATTAATAAATGAATGGTTATCCTAGTTATTGAATCATCTATTCAATGATTCTATGAAAAGACAATAGTCAAAATCATTTTCAAAAAATCCTCAAATAACGTGTAATAATCCAAACTGAATTATATGTTCAAAACATTAAGGGTTTAAAACTAATTGAAAAAAGACGAATGCAATGCATGAAACCCTGAGTAGTAAATCATATTACCCAACTAATTATCATTCCCAGATTTGTGCCACACCTACAAATCACATGACATTCTATAATGATAATCCATTAATAATAATATAATATAACCTCCCGGGAGTTTACATCAAGTACACTAACACACTTTACAATTTGATACCCACTCTTCTATATACCTATTTATCATTTACCATAATACCCATTTATTTATACATCCTTAATATAATCCCATTTTAAAATTGTCATAATTTCCGTAGGTTAGTTGATGGAAGCCCTTGAAAATATACCCATGTTTTGTATTTTCCCTATACAAATTATACTGAAAATCATACCCTTGTACTTCTATATTATAACAATATGTGCCACACCTACAAATCACATGACATTATATAACATAATCTTCATTATAGCATATCCTAAACCATAAAATATGATACTACTAATTTATGATTACTAACTACCCCTCTACAACACCAACTATGTTAAAAATATCCACTAAGAATATGCGCTTCCATTATATCCTTTAGAAACATCCCTTCATGGAATTTACCAAGGATTACATCATAGAGATCTCTGACCAAGAAATCCTAAGGGCCTCGAGGCTGAGTATTTTGGAATGGTCTTCCTTGGTAAGAATATGTTCTATAGGGATACCCTATTGTAGTTTGAGCATTATATAGCACAACAACTCATGAAAATTGACATAGATATTATGTCATTACTTAATTCCATCAATTATAAAAATCTATAGAAAGACCAAAAAACACCTATGAATGAAATAAAAGCTAAAACCCCTAAAATAAACCATTATTAAATCGAATTATGAAAATATCGACACTAAGGAATGTAAATTCCCCAAATCATTCAAAATTTTATCCTTACCAATTCCTCAGTGAAAAATGAATGAACAATTTTGAAAACTCCATGGAATTATATCCTAGTATGTGGATTAGAGGTAAAATTACTAATGAAAACAAAATTTAAGAAACCATCAAGATCACATTATTCCACTTAATTAAATGATTTTGTCAAAAAATAACGTTACTTTTTTTCAAGAACAACAACAATAATATCATGAAGGATGTGCCAAAAAATGAGATGGGGACTTGGAATCGACTTCCCATCAATTTATTAATTAAATGTAATATTAAAATAAGAGACATTTTACTTATGTATGTTCACACTAATGATGAAAAAAATTATAAATAACCGATATAATTTTTTGTAAGAAAAATTAAAACCTAATAAAATTCCATTCCCATGAGTCAATAATAATAAACAATATTCTACATAATATTGAAACAATAAATGGGACACCTCAATACTCAAAAAAAATCACATGATCTCTAGACCTTAGATAAATACACCCCACTAGTAAACACTATCCATAGCCATAGAACACCATCCCAAAATGAAATGAATAGATGAAATCTATTTTCATCATGTTCACAACCACCTTTTTTATATTTTAGTCCTTTATACCAAAACATGGAACCGATATCCTATAATTATCAAACAATATGAAACATTATTTAAATGGACACAACACAGCCACACGTCACATTTGAATATTTCTAATAAAAAGAAAACAAATAAAACCTCCATTACTCAACACCCAAAAAATGACGATGAGAAAAAATACTTACTAGAGATCTATTTGAATTCCTAAAAATAATCTAAATAATCTCCCAGTGAAATATAACATCTAAAACATGATTATACCTTTAAATCACATTATTTTTAACATTATATAGTAAATAATTAAATATGGAATAATAGCCAAAATAGATAAAAGTCCATGAATAATTACTTCAACTGGGGGAGAACGACTGGGAACCCAATAATATAGGAATATAAGATAACCATTTTTCTTCATCCTATTGAAGGATTTAGGCTACTCAACCAACTCATCTAGAATTTTCTAAACCAACAGATACATTTCATTTAACATATTTCCCCTAAATAGTTCATCCAAAACACACTAACAAACATCCACTAACATGGATCTAGTAACTACATCAATATTAAATTATATGCCGACATAAATTAAAATTTTTCCATGATACAGATGATGACTAGTATGAATATATAATTCTTATATTGGGTCTACAAAACTTAAAGAAATATGCTCCACCTATCGGTCATGAGACATATTATTATTGAAAATAAAACGGTATACTTATAATTGCTGAGGGGATTTATTCAAAAGTTCATCCAAACAAATAAAATATAAACATTTCATGATTTTCATTGGGATTAATATTATAAATAACACAACTAATGATCTTCTAGTTTGTAACATTTAAAAATAAATTACCTCAACTCCAAAATAATTCATGAAACATAAATTTTCAATTTACATAAGAAAAAAATTCTATTTTTCCATTAAAATGTACTTCTATAATGAAATTTTTTAACTGGGCATCTATTTTGGACCATAACAGACATATGGGGAATTCATGATAGTCATGGGTTAGAGAAAATCCACTATGCAATCAAATAGAACCTGGTAAAAAAAATATTAATAAAAAAATAAAACATAAAATAATTTGTTGAAAATCAAACTTCAAATTATCAATAAATGGAATACTTGGAAAAATATAAGAAATACTTAAATAAAATTGAGAATCAATATTGGTCATTACGTATAATAAAATATCCATTTGAATAAAATATTTATGAAATTCCAAGACATGAATTATTAAAAATAAACAAATGAAAAGTATATAAAAATTTAACTAGAACCCATAACAAATAAACTAATCTCTATGTGACATCGACGAAACCATATATCTTAAAAACCTCCATTACTCCATTATCACCTTATAAGAACCAATTACTAAACATAAAAATAAAAATTAATCATAGATGTTAGAAAAATTATTAATGGTCACTCCCTAAAAACGACACAACATTTACTACATTTAAAAAAACATCCAATTCATCTTAGATAGATATAAATTCAAAAAACATATTTTATATCTCATAGTTATAAATATAATATGAATTAATATCCAATTTTCCCTTATAATAGTCCCATTTAAAATGTGAATAAGATAAAAGTATAATGAAACATTTCATTTAAAATACCCATGTGAATGTGTGGAAATAAAATTCTCTTAAAACATCCAAAATTGTAATGAAATTATTTTAAAATTAACACATTAGTCCATCTAAGTTGAAATATATAGAAGAAATAAAAAATAATTTTTTTTAATAATTATAATTATAATAATGATGTTGTAAAACAATATAAATATAAATAGTCACTACAATCAGAGAATATAAAGGATAAATAATATAAATAAAATATCAATGTACAAATTATAATTTGAATAATAATTAACTATTTCTAAATTATAGTGTTTGCTAAAACTGAGTCCATTTTATCGAAAGGATTGATACAATCTAAATTCCATTATGATCAGTCATTCCCTTCATATTTTATAAATAATAGACCTAATTTATTTAATAATATAAACTAAGGGCCACATTCCAAGGTGAAAACCCAAGATATTTCTTCATTTTTTCATGAAAATATTATTAGATACCAGTTTATTCAATTATATTTAAAACAATAGGTTGTTAATAAATATTTAATGAGAAATGATATGAATATCAATACACATTACACTCCAATAACATGAAGAAAAAACCAGAAAGAAAACATCGACCCCTGAGAACACCTCATAAGAAGTACCCATTTCTCATAGACTCATCAATAAAATAATTATATCCTTTATCAGTGATATTATAATTATTTTTAAAAACAACTATAGTAGGAGAAATTTAGTAGGAAATTTTAAATAAGTATTTTACATAGTTCCCTAATGTCCTCAAAAATATTTTTTTTTCAAAACTATTATATTAATATCACATTGAGAACAAACATTAAACCCCCGAAATATCAATGAATCAGTTATAAAATAGTTTTTATATTGAAACTATTCATAATATATAAATACTAATTATTTATTTCTTTTTGAGAAATTTATCAAACATTTGGTGAGTAATTTTAAATATAAATGTTTCTTAAAATATTTATAATTTGACAAAAACATCATTGAATCAATTATAAACTAATATAAAACCTATTTTCCTTTCAAAATAATTGTAAATATTTTATATTAAATAATTTGTCTCTAAAATATATATCTATATTATAAAGAAATCATTTTTATAGAGTTTAGGGTTGAATTAATGGGGTAACCTAACAAAATATTGTCACTTCTGCAGGGAACAATGTTAAACCACAAAAATGAATTCATGATGACCTGAAAGTATTGAAGATAATCCCAAAAAATATAAAATAATGGGAGAAAATTTTTATTTATAATAGGCCCAAAGAAAACCATTAATGGGATTGTGAGAAATTCTACAAGAATGTGGAGGAGAAATTGATTTTGATAAAATTCATTGATGTGTCTAAATCAAAATATGGAAAAATAATGAATTTGAAAATAGTCTAGGAGGTTTAAAATGTGGTTTAATTAACCTGTATCGAATGAAAAAATGATGTATTACTGGATCGAAGAATAGTCTAACAGAAAATAGAATAAATGGTATAAAAGTGCTCTTAATCAAATTGGAACATGATTCGTATGTCGCATCCCAGATGAAAATTTTTGTTATCCCTTTCGAATTACCCTTGTTTTAGGATCCTTATTATTTTTTGGGTACAATCTATGAGTGAAAAACCGAGACTCCATCACCCTAATATACATAACTACATAATTAGACTCTTTACACTATAGAAAAAGTCACTATATTGAACCATATATTTCAATCATTGGTATTACATTTTTTAAGAAGAATATTTAATATGTAATATTTAATTCAACTCCATAATCATATAAGGCTATTATTGTTAGAAACATGGATACATAAACAATTACTGAAAAAGTGTACTAAATCACCCCCAACTACAATAATCTTAACTAGAAAGCAAAATCCACAAATACTACTCAGTTCATTTATATATATCATTGAGAAACAAAAATAAAAACTTGGTAGTCTTAGATACATAATAAGGTTAAAAGGGTATGTATAAATGATGAAATGAACATAAGATGATTATAAGGGCTTGAGAAAAAAATATAATTTTTTTAAAATACCATGTATATCATAGATCATAATATAATGTAGTGTAACAAATAAATAAAATTTAAAATACTTTAATCAATATATAATCAATATATATGATCAACAATAATATACAATTAGACAAAGACCGATGTTTTTGTATGAAAATTTCAATAGAAAATCATTTCCATAGAAGTCAATGTTCACAACCAGGACTATCATATTCGATAGGGTTCAATACCAAAACTATTATAGTATATATGATTTACTCCCAATATAATATATGTGAATTTTGTCCCTCCCTGATCCATGCCAATTCGATTTATTTCTCTATTAATATCAAGTTACATAGATCTCATTTCTAATGTATTGGGGGATATATAATTTGATTCCAACATATCACATTAAGAAAAATATAAATATATCTTCCATAGGATTATAATACATTCATAATGTTAAAAATCATGATAATTAATGATATTATTAAACAATTCATCTTATTATAAAACATACAATTGTTTTTTCATAATCATGTATTCATTTTCCCGTATAATTACACCTAAAAAGGAATGAGTCTCAGAAAAATCACTAAACCATTAAGAAAAACCATATAGAAAAAAGAATATGGTTTAAACAGATTTTTTGTGAATTAAATATTTGGAAACATCAATTTATGTAACAATATATGGAAAAATCTTTTAAACATACATGGATCTTTTCTTTTGGAAAATATCGATTATAAATTGATGAAAAATATTTAAAACATAAAAATTTCCCAAATATATAGGAAAATATTTTATTTGATATGAACCATTAAATCATATTATGGAAGCTTCATGGTATTACCCATTTATTATATCAAAAACTTATCTTAATGAGGAATATGTTAAAAAAAATTGTTTTAGGACTTTGTAAAAAGTCAAAAAGAATACTTTTTCGAAAATGATAATAATATTCATTTTAATATTTTGTTTTCAAATTTAAGAAATAAGTTATAGTAAATTTTGAATAAAAATATATAATATTTATACTAAAATATAAAATTTTCATTTAAACATGGATATGTTAGATGAAAGATCATCAACCAATGAGATAAGTAATGACTACTTTTTTTAAAAAATATTCTTTTGATATCATAAGAATATAAAGAGGGTAAAATTAAATAAAAGAAATTATATTATCAAAAAATAATAGTTTTATTTGATATTTTAATGAATGTTGGGTGATTTAGAATGTAATATTTAATTATTATAAAAATGATCACGAATAATCCTAGTATATAATGAGAGTGTAACGTAAAAAAATTTTACAGTTGGAAGCTTTTTATGTGAAAGACCCTTGAATGAAAAAATAAAAAATAAATTTTAAATGTAATGATATAAATGGAATCATAATAAAACTTTTCAAAATGGATTAATTTAAACCTCATAAAAAAATTAAGGCACCTAACTTAACATATATCCTATAGAAGGAAATTTATAATGAAAATCCCTTAACAAAAGTTAAATATTCTTCTAAATTAATCTAAAATAATTTATATTATTTTAAATTGATTATTAATAATTTTAAAATATTATAAATACTTATAATTTATTTTTTTATACCATTAAAAAAATTTATACTGATAAAAATAATTTCATATAAAAATTATTGTTTCTAGTTGTTAACTATTTTATTTATCATATGTATTTCAGTTTATTAGTGAGATTCCATGAACATTGGTCAATAATAAATCATATCCAAAATATTAGTAATTTTTTTAATATGATATATATTATTTAAATATATATTTAGAGGAATACATATAATTTAATGATAGAAAATTAAATTAAATTATTATTGGTGATCTTAGGCCATATCTGCACTTGAATATTATTTTCATTTTAATAGATGCAATTAAAGTTTAGAAAATAATTACTAAATATTATAGAATATTTAATATATCATATAAATCTTGAATGTTAATTATTATATCCTTATTACCATTAATTTAAATAGATAATAAAATCAAATTTCATACCATTATGGAGGTTGTAGTCAACACCAATGCATGAACAACATTATTGTTTTCCATTTCATTAAAACGTACATGCTTAGATGAAATATTATATTTTTTAAATTATAAAAATATTAAAATTTCCAATATAAATATTAAAACCATAATAATAACCATACATGAAATATGTTGTTTTAATATGAATTGTATCACCACATGGTGACGGCAATCCAAACAAATGTACGAGTGATATATTTTCTTCAAATTTGATGGGAAAATGGATTTATAAATGTGATTTATTTTTCCAGAAAACATTTATTTATATTTATGGTTTAAATGAAATTATTATATGATATGTACCATATATTTTGAGTTGATAAATATTATGAAAAAATATAGTGATTTGTCAATGTGAAAACCACTTCATTGAAAAAAAAATCATTCATATATAACTTTATGGATCCTAGGGATAGGATTTCGGGAATAAAAAACCTCTAAAATCTATGTTTGAATGTTTAAAAGGTATTTAAGAAGGGTATAATCAATCTATACGGAACATACTATTTTCAGGAAGAGGAATGTGGTCTACGATTTTATTAGCGAGGGAGTGAACATACAATGAATTTCCTAAATGAATAAATTATAACAATTAAATAATGAAAAAAATTTATTACATGTGGAAATTAATTAGAAAAAATATTATTTGGTTTATATTTCAACACTCAATTAAATTTATATTATTTTTAGTTCTATTTAAACAGTTATAATTTTTATTCATCAATTTTTAAATTATTTTTTACTTTTACTACAATAGTAAATGTTTTCACAATAATTATTTATGAATGTTCTCAACAATGGAATATGGATTCAAAAATGAAAAATGGATGATTTTTTAAAACATATTTCATTTTCATGGATGAAGATAATATTTTTATGAATATTAAACCATTTAATAAATTATTATTTAATATAAAATTTTATTAATTCCAATGTTGGAACATTTAAATAAATTTGACATTAGAAAAAACGACAGAAATATTAAATTAGAAAATAATCATTTTAGACATCACTAATATGATATATTTATCAACCAAAATAATTTAACAATATAATTCAATCAAATTATAAATATTTTAATATTTTTAGTTCACTTTTTTTGTATTGCTATTAATTAAAAAAAATTATATTAATGTTGTGTTATAAATTAAGTAAATTATTTTATTAAAAAAGATAAATAAATTTCTATGACGATTATAATTTAATATTATAACAAATTAAAATAACATCCATTAAATACATTATTTAATATGTTCACACAAAATAGATATTTAAAACCAAGACATGGAATTTTTTTGACGTTATATTCATTAAATATTATATATATTATTTTCTTGGGAAATTATATACTAAAAAATAATTATCATGTCTCAAATGATAAGGGTTGAATTTTTTCAATCCAATAAAATGTATGATAATAATTGGTGATGATATCAATTATTATTAACTATAATCAACCCGATTTTCCCTTATCCATGGTTATAATTTTACCATGGTTACAATTCTTTGTAAATAAACATAATGGTTACATATTTAAGAAATTTTAAAATACTAATTCCATATGAAGAATAAATTTTATTAAAATAATAATCTATAATTGGAAGAAAATAATTTATAAATATGTGTGAAAAACTTCATTTAAACATCATTTAGTATAATATTTGTTATTATGCATGAAAGTGTATTTATTCTTTTTAAATTAATATTAAATTAAGTAGGTGAATGTAAAAACATTTTATTTAAAATAAAATATATGTACTAAATTTAAATCATTCAAAAATAGTGTATAATATAATTATTTTCATAAAAATATACTGCGTGAATAAAAAAAATTTAAATTTAACTCCTTTACATTAATGTGATATCATTTTTTTTTGCTTAATAAATTAAAAACAATTAATTTTTATTACAGATGTGTAAACCATTATTTTTTAAAACAATTTATCATATAAAAAACAATTAATGTCAATGATATTGAATAATTTCATAATATATTATAGTTCATTTATACACATGTTTTTTTTGTATCATTGGGTATCAAAAGTATAATTTGAGGGGATGTATTTCATTAAATCTATTGGATGTTATATTATAATACACTTAAAATAAAAATATTCCTAGTCAGTACCAAATTATGGTTTAAAAATGAGGATATATATAATTCAACACATTCTTTATTTCACAATTATGTTCATAACATTTGTATCTTCTTCTAGAAAATATTGACTATGTGAGTAGTCTTGTTCAAAATAATATTATCTCTATTTCCTATGATTTAAATTGGTTGTTCCATATAGGAATAAACATGATACAATTGTAAAATCTATACTTTGAGGTCATTATAAGGATCTGATATGTACTTCATTATTATTTATATTGGGAACACATCATGAACCTTATATATGTCTTGTGGAACCTCAAAGTTGTTAGATACCAACTATACTTTATCTAGAATATCAAAATAGCCAATATTAATAGGGCTCATATTTTCCTTCATTCCACGCCAGATAACATTATTCTATAATGAAACTCACAGAAAAAATTCTCAATATCTTAAAATTGACGAACACTTCAATGTTTCTAAATATAAATTTTTAATCCATTTCGATCTTCCTTGTTGTTATGTTGAAAGAATCTAAAATTTCCTTCCATTTCCTCCACATCTATATGTTCATTTATATGTATTTGTCATCCATATTCTAAAAAATGCATTTTCTACACATCTGTACATAGAGGTGTTCATAACATTCCATTTGATTTATTTATTGAATGAGATTTTATTATGAAAACTCAACCAGAGGAAGGTGTTAATCCCAACAACCATGGATATCCATTGGATGGAACTCAACAAATACTCTATGGATTGAATGGTTCTAAATTAATAAACACATATTTGAATATGAAATGTCATATTTAAACCCTAATATATGTGCATTTTTCGCTTAATAAATTTCTACAATGACTCGATAACCCTCAGATCATAATCAAATGAAATAGAATAGGGTACTCTATGAAAATTTACAACATATTTAATGTACATTCTATAATGATGATCAAGAGGAAATCATTTTAATATATAAATGAAAATATCCTACATCATAAGGAGAAACAATTCAGCCCATATTTTATTTTTCTTTTAAGTGATTTGGAGATTCTAATGAATAAAGTCATGATTATGTTTTCCCATTTCTGTTCGGGTATGGGAAAAGGATTTAACATCCCATTAGACCTATGTATCTCAACTGTAACATGTTTACATATTATGAAATGGGATATATAACTAGTAATATCTCTTTCACGATTCCCTAAAAAATACTCTTTTATTTAGTTATATTTCTTTGAAAATCCAGGATTTATTTTGAATGATAAAATTTGATCGACATCTAATAGAAATTTCGTCAAATATTGTATAGATATAAATCATAAATGATTTGAAAATGTAATGTCATGGACCTCTCTGGTCCATTACATTGTAAAAATTTGAGGTGTTCAAACACGACACGTGTTATAATAATAATTTTTATAATAATAATTGATAATAGTGGTGTGAAAATATTTGGTTGTAATTAGATTAAATCGTTTTAATTTAGTCATTGTTAAATAAAAGAAATTGAAATTTAATGTATTTAATTCAATAAGGGGAGGTGCATGGTTTCCATTTGATTTATTTAAATTTTAATAAATAATAAATTATGTATGTAATGGGCATATAATGAGAGGCGCATGAAATAAATTATAAAAAAATTATAATAATTTAGGTGCATGTAATAAATTAAAAAGTAATGAAATGCGAGTAGAGCATGGGGGGAAGGATGAGGCATGGAAATAGAGTTGTTTTTGGGTGATTGAAAATTTATTCACTTTTAATAATCATTATGATATTAATTCCAATAATGTTACAACTAAATAAATTAGATAAAAAGGGTATTCAATCAAGGGGAGGAACCACTTTTTTTGGAGTGTGAGGGAATTGTGGAAGAGATAAAGAGATTGGAGAGAGACTATGAAAAATATATTAATAATGATACAAATTAAAAGGTAAGATTAAATCAAGAAAAAAAAGAGAGAAGGAATCCAGGGGGCGTGTTGGCCACGCGTGAAGAAGTGAGGTCATGAAAGGGAGTATGGAGCACCAAATTGGAGTGATGGTGTTGCGTGACTTTGGGAATTTGAAATAAATTAATTAAAAATATTAATATAATAATAATATTATTATTATTTTTGATAAAACACTTTTTATATTGTTACTTATTTGTGCACCCTCGGTCTCACGAACCATCTGCGGTAGTGCAACCCAGATTCTGAGGCGGACATTCCGAGTCCAATATTGGATGTCTTCTTATTAGTGAAGATGAGATCCTGTCATTAATACAATCGATACAAGTCTAATGTTGGATATAAAATTATGGTTCGTGGCTCAGGTCCACGAAACACCCAATATTACTATTATTATTATTATTATTATTATTATTATGGGATATTGCATACAACATATCTTCCTCATACGATGTTGGAATGGCGAACCATCAGTGACGTTGAAACCCTAACATTATGACGGTCGTTTAAGACAAATGATGAATAACTTTTTATGACTCATGTAATGGGTCAATAATACACCTATTAATAATTGAAGTTATTATTATCATTAAACGCATGGAAACCACGTGACATGTCGTGTTTTGACCAGTCAAACAACGTAATAGTTGTACGGTCACGTTGTGTATTCATTAATACACACTGCATACCGTTTTACCATTTTTTTTCCTATATAATAGTGAGTCACGTGTTATTAACGGACTCCACTTCTTCTCCACATGACGATGCTCCTGGATGACCTAGAAGCCTTCCTCTGGTCTTCTTCATCCAGACTCCGATCATCGATCTATCAGTGGTTGAGGGATCATGTTGATGAGGTGAACATCGTGCACCACATTCCTTTCCCTCTTTTGTACATCATCTTCGCAGTTTCCTACTGAGGAGATTGTTGATATTTTACGGGAACGACGCTCTTCAACGAACGTCATCTTAATTTTCGGTTGTGCCGCAACATCCATGGGAGGATATAGTAATTAGGAGGAGTGATCGAAATCCTCGTGGTGGATGTTCTCGCAGAAGGACATAAAAACTTGTTCAGGTAGAGATCTTTCCTTTGTCTCTCTATTTTTTTGTACATCATGTGGGGTGAAAATCATATTGTTTTTGTGAGATAGGTTTAAACCAGTAATTAAGATAATAATTGGTCAATGAACGGGTTTGGGGAAATTTTTTTGTTAATGTTGTATTATTTCAATCACTGCTTACCCTTTGATTGTGTTTTGAATTTAATAATCTTATGACTAATGAAAATCATGGTCGTTGGGGAACTTTTCTTGCACAATTAAATGTTTCCCAATTTTTATGGATCATTTTGTGGATGGAATTTCATAGAATGTGGAAATAGGTTAATCAAGTAATGTTTGCTGATTAAATGAATATATGGAACCCTTGTATGATCACCTTATTTAAACTAAATTAAGGAATGAATTTTTTTATTGGATTTTATGATATGGTTGTGACGGGAAGTAGAGAAGTGGTAAATGGTATCAAAGGGATGATGATGTTTTACGGGTATTGTGTTGCATATGTTTTCCCTAACTTTATTAATGGTTGGAATAGATTTTTTTTACGAACGATTGATATGGTTTGGTTGTTGTTAGTTTCTGCAACACCGGATACTTTTATAATAAATATTTTGTTTTTATGTTATATAAATCATCAAAGGAATCTTTCGCTACAAGCAATCGCAACCTTCCTCGAGAGCGTGTGTAGTACGCAATACCGAGTTCCACTAAACAATGATATATTATTATAATATTATAAACTAGCCGTTATGAATAGAATTAACTGAATTTTAAATATTACAAAATTATTATTCATCTTACACATTTTCTAGAACATGGTAAGAGAACAAAATAATTTTTTTTTGGGTAAGATAAGTATTTATCAAAAAATGCAGTTTTACAGCCTTTTGATGGCACACCCACATTAAATCTAGTTTTTGACATGTTTATAAGTTCAATTTGACAATATAAAATTCTTCATTTGAATCATGATATAAAAATTTACTTTAGATAAATTTTTGATATTTTTCTGATAACCTTCATATTTTGATGAATAGTAAAAATATGCTAATTTTTAATTAAAAACAACTTTTTTCATTGAGATAATTTATATGGTTAAATTATAATATTTAAATGTTTTAATGTATAGATAGAATATATTTTTACCAATTAATATAATGTATTTCATTACCATTAATTTTACATTGAATTCATAGATAAAAACATTTCAATCGTTGGCAATGTTTTAACTTCTAAAACTTGTTTTCTTAACAACAGGATTTATATTAAATTAATTACTGCAACTTATGTGTTTTGAATTTTGAAAAATGGATTCCATATTTTTAATCAGTGGGCCCAAATTATGTTAATAGTTTACTTTTTAAATTTGGGCATTATGAATAGTAACTACGGTAAATTTTATTTACCATAGTTAAAGGTAAATCAGGTAATTAAGGGTAAATATAAGATTATAAAATTACACTAACACCTGCCAAAATCCTATTGGATGACTAAAATTCAACCCATATCACTTAATGGTCAGATTAAGTTCATTTAATGGACTTTTTTCGATGAAAATAATTTAATTATTATTAAAACCAAAGAATGTGACAACATGTCACGTTCTTAAATCTTATAAGTATAATAATTTTAATTTAGTGATAAAAATAATGAAACATAGAACATAAATAATCTCCAAAAATATAATACATTTACCTACAATATAGGAATTTATTTAGAATTTTTAGGGATTAAATAATTATCATTAATTATGACACAACAGTGATGTTGAAATTATTTTATTAATAAAAATATCAAATAAATGGTTTTAAAAATATTAAAATTATTATTATATACATTATTTAATGTTCTCCACTAATTTTCTAGATACATATGACATTTTATTAATCTATTAAATCTTTTAGTTCGAACATATCTTCTGTATATATTTTATTTAAATTCAAATAAATGAATAGTGTCAAAATTGACACTATTTTTAATTTATAAAAATAACATATTATAAAATTTTTTAAAAATCACAAAAATATTTAAAAATTATAAATTAAATTTTATATGGTATAAAATGTCATAAAGTGTCAAATTATGGAAATTTACAACACATATGTAATTATTAATAATAATTTAAAATTTAGAATATTATTACCACAAATAAAATTAAATTGATAAATAAGGATAAAACAAGTTGATAATGTTTAAAATAAATTCCTAACATGTATAAATTTTATTTTTTGATGATATTACAACTCTATCTCATCTAATATTCTGATATGAGTTATTGTTGAAGTATTTATGTGGGGTTGGGATTTAATATAAACTAATATTTCTTATATTTCCAACGGTGCCCCTCTCCTCCCTTATAAAAGGGCTCCTCCTACGTCTCCTCCTCACACCAATTTGAGCATTCAAGATCAGCCAAAACCTTAACATTACACTTCCCCACTTCCCTAGAATCATCCTAGAGGTTCTGGTCTTCTTCAAAGACCAACCCTAGTGCCCTAAGAGGAGGTTAAGAAGAGGCGCGTCAAAAAGAGGTAATATCCATTACCGATCCTTTCCAAATTCTTTCTTCTTCAACTTCTTCTTCATTAGTTATTTCATTTTGAAGTAATAACATCAGTATCACTCATATACTGATATTTTATTATAAGTATGAAACAACCAGATTTCACCATCTATCCATCATGCGAAAAACGAAATAACCGCACGTGTGTACGTACGGAATACCGTCTCCACGCTGTGGTGTAATCTATTTTCCCACACCACCTTAAATGGATGGTTATAATGGAGTAAATAATTACTATATATTATTATTGTAGAGTGATATTGATTCTGAAATAGTATACATACACTCTAATAAAATTCCATGATCATGGGAATGATATCATCGCTTGTGCGTACGTATGGAATATCGTGTCCACGATGTAATGTGATTCGTTCTACATGATCTTCATTGAATAATGATTATATAAAGGAATTGAATGAATAAATATGATATATAGTACATTAATACCATTCTGGAAATTATTTATCTATAACCTAAAGAGAAGAATAATAATTTATTCGACGAAACATGCATAAGAACAAAAAGTTATAAACACCCGAATAACAAGTAGAAATGAAATATTACTACTATGAAGATAATAATATGACCATATATGATATCATAACAATAATTATGATTCTTTAATAAGTCAATAAAATTATTTAAATCATTATACAGGAGGTTCGGACACTTAAGAAGCAAATCGGACCTAAGGTAAGGGAAAATATCACAATCTAATTTTTTCCGAGATTGTTTATACTTTACTATTTACTGGGGTGTATTTTTATCATAAAAATCCATGATTCCTCAATATGTAATATTATTTCCATCCACCTACAATTTTTTAAATAAAATTTTACCCATAGGTGAGTTTTTATTAAAATATATGAAAGGAATCTTTTGTCGTTTTTCGTACGAGGTACTTTTGACTTTTCTGAAAAAATTACGAGAAGAATGCTTTTTTAATATATACAGCACAAATGGATTTTTAAAACATTATATCCAAGAAGCTTCCTTTACAAGTTTTCAAGTTTATTTTTAATCAACTTATTTTAGTTTAAAATAGTATGACTTGTTAAGAAAGGAAAATGTTTTTGAAGTAGAAAGGATATTTTCTTCAAGAATGGAGTTCAAGTGTTTTATCAAAATTATTTTCCATCTAAGATAATTTAGGGTTCTGTTTCTATCCCTATTATTACATTGATTTGATTATGTTGTGATGGAATTATTTTTATGAATTCGTTTAACTTATATGAATTATTTTATTATGTCATGTTTTTTAAGAATCCCATTTTTATTACATGGGTTATGCAATGATGTATGATTTATGATTTTGTGGAACACGTAAGAATAGTATCATTATGAGATTGGTGGGACCTATATCTCCCTCCAATGCATTGGGTAAAGATTTTATATCTCATGAGATAGACATGGTTGGAACGGTAGGTTAAACCGGTTTAGTGAAACGGGACTGAAACGAGGAGTGAACTCGATTCAGAAATTGACTTTGTCCACTAAGATAGTCTTGCCCATGAGTCTTGACTAATAAGAAATGATTCTCTATGATTATGTGTGTATGACACAAAGTTTCATGTTTTATGTTATTATTATTGGGATTACATTTCACTACTATGATTTATCCCATGTTATGAAATTATGATCTCTTTTGCAGGTTATGTTTCTTAAAAGTTTTGTTCTTATGAATATGATGTGATTGATATTTCTTTTGTTTACCCTTACTAAGCATTTGAGCTCACCCATTTGTATGTTTTCTTTCCCCAGGTAAAGAAGAAGGTTATTAAGTACGATATTCCAAAAGGGACTATAGATATGATGAAATAAATGGGAGACAGTGTAGACGCTTTATGAACCAGTTGTTTATGCTTCCTAGTTTCAAAAGACACTATACATATACAGTACTTTCCTTGTTTTGTTATTTGTTGTAATAAGTTTGCTTCAATTTTGATGTAACAACAATGTATGTAATGTATGGGTCATTATAGTTGGTATCAGAGGAAAGGTATATTCAACCTTTAGAAACTAGGATGTGAAAGCCTTAGTAAGAACCCTAAGGATAAGTCTAAGAATATAACACAATCTTAGTGTTTTAGAAATGGCAATGAATAACCTAGGATAAGACCTTATGTGTGAAATTTTATTCTTGATTATGTGGTTTTCCTATAATAATTAGTGTTTCCCACACTATTCTTCTTGGTTTTAGTCAATGGCTGGAACCTGAAGGAACCGTGTTCATGTGGAATGCGATGGGAAATGCAATGATTGTCCCCCAGAGCAACCAAACGTTATGGGAGCTGGAATACAAAATCTTGTACCCATTCTCACACAACTTTCTCAAGCTATGAATCATGAAAGACATCCAAACAAGCTATGTAAGGAGAAACATTCTGTTTAATCCTTCATGAGGCATCATCTACCTTCATTTATCGGGTCTATCGATCCATTATTTGATGAACAATGGATTAGTGCTACTGAAAAGATATTTTCAGTTCATCAATGTTCTGAACATGATAAAATCATATTAGCAGTGTATCATTTGGTAGGTGATTATGATCAATGGTGGAATCTTATCAAGAATATGAGGCAAAGAGATGAAATTGAGTCCAGGGAATGGGACGAGTTCAAGAACAGATTTTTCAATAAGTATTTCCCTCGTATTCTTCGAACAAAGATGGAGAAGGAGTTTCTTGAACTGAAGCAAAAGGATGATGAATCTGTTGGTACCTCCATTTTACAAGACTTGCAAGGTACGCTTCTGGTATTATTATACAACCTGAGTGTAAGATCGATCGATTCTTTAGTGGCTTAAAACCAAGTCTTCTAAGGGCCTTATCCATAAGGGACTTCAATAGCTACGAGGAAATCATTCGATGTGCTCTCAACGTTGAGATGGAGATTGGAGTAACCCATCAGTCATATGGGATTGATAAGAAGAGGAAAATGGAATTCAATGGAAAATCTAAAGAGCATACTAAAAAGAATATGAGCTTTCCCTTATGCTCAAAGTGTGGAAAGAAACATAGAGGGAGTTGTCTTAAAGGGACAAGTAAATGTTTCAAATGTTGAAAGGAAGTTCATCGAGCATTTGAATGCCGCAATGATGGGAAGAATATGTCTAATGATGCAAATAAAGGAAGGGATACACAGAATGAACCTACTACACTTCAATGTTTCAAGTGCAAGGAGATGGGGAATTATGCTAATCAATTCCCAAATCCAAGGGTTGATTATGATGGTCGACGTCAACAAACTCTTAAGGCTAAAGACAAAGGAAAGTCACATGCAATTTATATCAGCGATGTGGAGTATGATAACGATGTGGTGAGAGGTACAATTACCATCCACTCTAAAGTCGAAAATGTTTTATTTGATTCTGGATCCACCCACTCTTTTATTTCTGATTATTTTTCTAAGGGTATCACCGTATTACCTCAACAATTAGATGTTAAGTTAGCTGTGACAACACCTAATGGAACAACATTCGCCTCAAAAGTTTATAATTCTTCTTCGATTGATGTTTGTGGGAAATTGCTTCCTACAAATCTTTTGATCCTTCCTATAGTAGAATTTTATGTGATTCTTGGCATGGATTGGCTTTCTTTATATGGAGCTCATATCAATTGCCAAAGAAGGGAAGTCACATTTCATATTCCAGATCAATCTATGATCGTCTATCAATGCCAGGATGAACAGAACCGTCGAATGGAAATTTCATCAATCATATGGGTCTTGATTCCACTGAATGAAGGTTATTTATCTCAAATGGTTGGTGAGAAACTCACGATTAAGAATATGCCCATTGTACGGGAGTTTGACGATTTCTTTCCGGAGGAATTGTCGGGTCATCCACCAAATCGTGAAGTCGAGTTTTCAATAGAACTCATACCGGGTGCTTTGCCAATTTCAATTACACCTTATAGAATGGCTCCAATTGAGTTGCAAGAATTGAAGAAGAAACTCCAAGAGAATCTGGATAAAGGATTCATACGCCCTAGTGCATCACCTTGGGAAGAACCTGTTCTGTTTGTTAAGAAGAAATATGGATCAATGAGACTCTGCATTGATTATCGAGAACTTAACAAGATCACTATCAAGAAAAAATATCCTCTCCCGCGCATTGGTGACCTATTTGACCAACTACGCGGAGCTCAAAAGTTTTCCAAGATTGATATTCATTTAGGGTATCATCAATTAAGGGTCAAAAGGGAGGATATACCAAAGACGACTTTCCGTACAAGGTATAAACACTGTGAATTTATAGTGATGCTTGTTGGTCTTACTAATGCCCCTACTATCTTCATGGATCTAATGAATAGAGTCTTTAGATACTATCTTGATCAGTTTGTGGTAGTCTTTATAGACGATATTCTTTTCTACTCAAAGAGCAAGGAAGAACATGAAGATCACTTGAGAATTATATTGAATACCCTGAGAAAGGATAAGATTTATGCCAAATTTACCAAGTGTGAATTTTTTATTCAAAAAGATTCATTTTTGGGTCACATAATCTCAAAAGAGGGGATATCTGTGGATCCATCAAAAACAGAGTTTATCGAAAGATGGCCGAGACCAACAACAGTAACTGAGATATGAGCTTTCTTGGTTTGGTGGGATATTATCGACGTTTAGTGAATGATTTTTCACGATTATCTAATCCACTCGCCAAGTTGACTCGGAAAGGAGTTATGTTTATCTGGATGGAGGAATGCGAAGAGAATTTCAAGGAGTTGAAAACAAGGTTATCTAGTGCACCTGTTCTCACACTGCCTTGTAGTGGAGAAAGGTTTGTGATCTATAGTGATGCATCCAAGAAGGGATTGGTGTGTGTTCTTATGAAAAATGATATGGTGATAGCTTATGCCTCACGACAGTTGAAAATCCATCAGAAAAATTACCCAACACATGATTTGGAGTTAGCTGCGGTAATATTTTCATTAAATATTTGGATACATTATCTTTATGGAGAACGGTGTGACATTTATACTGATCATAATAGTTTAAAGTATATTTGCACACAATAGGAGATAAAAATGCGCCAAAGAAGATGGTTGGAGCTAATTAAGGACTATGACTGCTCAATCCATTACCACCCTGGGAAAGAAAACAAGGTGGTAGATACATTAAGTCGACAAGACCATGCTAGCTTATCCATGATGAGGATCACAAAAGATCCAATGTTTATGGATTTACAAAGGATGGATCTAGGAATTATAATGGAAGGGGAAAAATCATATCTTTCTCAAATGAATGTTCAACCATCTATACATGTGAAGATTAAAGAGGCACAGAAAGAAGATGTCGAGTTACAAAAGAAGGTGAGAAATGTTCCAGAATTCAACCTTGATTGTGATAGGATAATAAAGTTCAGGAATCGGGTTTGTGTTCCTCCAATCCCTGAATTAAAGAAGGAGATGCTGGATGAGGCTCATAGTTCTTCATTCTCTCTTTATCCTGGAAGCATGAAGATGTATATGGACCTGAAAGAGTACATCTGGTGGGATGGCATGAAAAGAGATGTTGTTGAATATGTCTCTCGATGCTTGGTTTGTCAGCAAGTTAAATCTGAGAGACATAAGTCTAAGGGGATGTTACAACCATTACCCATACCCAAATGGAAATGGGAAAACATCACTACGGAATTTTTCACAGTACTTCCTAAAACATCCAAAGGCAATAATGCTATCTGGGTCATAGATGATCGTCTTACAAAGTCTGCACACTTCATCGCTATTAGAGAGAATTTCTCTCTGGATCAGCTTTCCAGGATATATGTAAAGGAAGTGGTAAGATTGCATGGAGTACCACTTTCTATTATATCTGATCGGGATCTGAGGTTTACCTCAATGTTATGGCGAAGTCTTCAGGATACTCTGGATACAGAGTTGAGTTTCAGCACTGCTTATCACCCTCAAACAGACGGTCAGTCGGAGAGAACAATTCAAACTCTAGAAGATATGTTGAGAGCTTTCTCTTTTGATTTCAAAGGTGGTTGGGATCAACACCTACCTTTAGTGGAATTTTCTTATAATAATAGATTTCACTCCAGTATTCAGATGGCTCCTTTTTAAGCTCTCTATGGAAAGAAATACAGGACTCCAACTTGCTGGGATGAAGTTGGGTAAAGAAATCTATTAGGACCTGATCTTGTTGATGAGATGGCAGAAAAGAACTGATCTATTCGAAAACACATAAGAGCAGCTCAAAGTCGACAAAAAATTTATGCTGACAACCGAAGAAAAGACCTAGAGTTTGAAGTGGGCAATAAAGTGTTCTTATGAATTTCTCCCTGGAAGAGGGTCATGATATTTGGAAAGATGGGGAAGTTGAGCCCGAGAAATATCGGTCCTTTCGAAATACTGGATCGTTTTGGAAAGGTAGCTTACCGATTGGTACTTCCACCGAATCTCTCTCAAGTTCACGATGTGTTCCATGTATCTCTCCTGAGAAAGTGCATACCTAATCCTTCAAATGTACTCAGCTCAGAAGTTGTACCACTGGAGCAAGATGATTCTTATGAAGAACAGCCGATAGAGATTCTGGATCATAGCGAAAAAGCCCTACGAAACAAGACCACTTTCTTGGTGAATGGTTTTTGGAGGAACCCCCAATTAGAAGAAGCTACATGGGAGCTTGAGGATATGATGAGGGAGAGGTATCCTCATCTTTGTTTTACAAAGTGATGAATTTCGAGGGAGAAATTCATTTTAAGGGGGGTCGAATGTAACACCTGGGACTTTTATGAGAACTATTTTGTTTTTATGTTATATAAATCATCAAAGGAATCTTTCGCTACACGCAATCGCGACCTTCCTCGATAGCGTGTGTAGTACGCAATACCGAGTTCCACTAAACAAATATATATTGTAATAATATTATAAACTAGCCGTTATTAATAGTATTAACTTAATTTTAAAATTTACAACATTATTATTCATCATACACATTTTCTAGAACATGGTAAGAGAACAAAATAATTTTTTTGTGTAAAAAAGTTTTTATAAAAAAATGCAGTTTTGTCGCCTTTTGATGGCGCACCCAAATTAAATCTAGTTTTTGACATGTTTATAAGTTCAATTTGACAAAATAAAATTCTTCTTTTGAATCAGGATATAAAAATTTACTTTGGATAAATTTTTGATATTTTTCTGATAACTTCTATATTTTGATTAATAGTAAAAATACGCTAATTTTTAATTAAAAACAACTTTTTTCTTTGAGATAATTTATATGGTTAAATTATAATATTGAATTTTTTTAAAGTATAGATAGAATATATTTTTACAATTTAATATAATTTATGTAATTACCATTAATTTCACCTTGAATTCATAGGTAAAAACATTGCAATCTTTGGAAATGTTTTAACTTCTAAAACCTGTTTTCTTAACAACGAGATTTATATTAAATTAATTACTGTGACTAAGGTGTTTCGAATATTGAAAAATTTATTCCATATTTTTAATCAGTGGGTCCAAATTATGTTAATAGGATACTTTTTAAATTTGGGCATTATGAATAGTAACTACGGTAAATTTTATTTACCATAGTTAAAGATAAATCGGGTAATTAAGGGTAAATATAAGATTATAAAATTACCTTAACACCTACGAAAATCCAATTGGATGACTAAAAGTCGAACCATATCACCTAAGGGTCGGATAAGATTCAATTAATGGGCTTTTTTCCATGAAAATAATTTAATTATTATTAAAACCAATGAATGTGATAACATGTCACTTTCTTAAATCTTATAAGTATAATAATTTTAATTTAGTGATAAACTTAATTCAACTTAGAACATGAATAATCTACAGAAAGCTAATACAATTATCTACAACATAGAAATTCATTTAAAATATTTAGGGATTAAATAATTATCATTAATTACGACACAAAAGTGATGTTGAAATTATTTTATTAATTAAAATATCAAATAAATGGTTTTAAAAATATTAAAATAATTATTAGATTCACTATTTAATGTTCTCCACTAATTTTCTAGAAACATATGACATTTCATTAATCTATTAATGCTTTTATTTCTAACATATCCTCTGTATATATTTTATTTAAATTCAAATAACTGAATAGTGTCAAAATTTACACTATTATTATTTTATAAAAATAACATATTATAAAATTGGTCAAAAATCACAAAAATATTTAAAAATTATAAATTAAATTTTATATGGTAGAAACATTCATAATGTTTCAAATTATGGAAAAGTCACAACACATATGTAATTATTAATAATAAATTAAAATTTAGAATATTATTACCACAAATAAAATTAAATTGATAAATAAGGATAAATCAAGTTGATAATGTTTAAAATAAATTCCTAACATGTCAAAATTTTATTGGATGATGAATTTACAACCCTATCTCATCAAATCTTCAGATATGAGTCATTTTGGAAGTTTTTATGTGGGGTTGGGATTTAATATAAACTAATATTTCATATATTTCCAAATGTGCCCCTCTCCTCCCTTATAAAAGGGCACCTACTCCCTCTCCTCCTCACTCCAATTTGAGCCTTCCTGCTCGGCCAAACCCTGCCCATTTCACTTCCCCACTTCCCAAGAATCATCCTAAAGGTTCTGGTCTTCTTAAAAGACCAACCCCAGTGCCCTAAGAGGAGGTTAAGAAGAGGCGCATCAAAAAAAGGTAATATCCATTACCGATCCTTTCCAAATTCATTCTTCTTCAATATATTCTTATTTAGTTGTTTCATTTTGATGTAATGACATCCGTATCACTCATATACTGATATGTTATTATAAGTATGAAACAACCCTCTTTCACCATCTATCCATCCTACGGAAAACGAAATCACAGCGCGTGCGTACGTATAGAATACCGTCTCCACGCCGTGGTGTAATATATTTACCCCCACCACCATACTCGGATGGGTATAAGGGTGTAAATAATTACTATATATTATTATTTTAGAGTGATATTAATTCTGAAATAGTATACATACACTCCAATACAATTCCATGATCATGGGAACGATATCCTCGCTCATGCGTACGTATGGAATATCGTCTCCACGATGTGATGTGATTCGTTCTACATGATCATCATTTAATAATGATTATATAAATGAATTGAATGAATAAATATGATATATAGTACATTAATACCATTCTGTAAATGATGTATCTATAACCTAAAGAGAAGAATAAAAATTTATTCGACAAAACACGCATAAGAACAAAAAGTTATAAACACCCAAATAACAAGTAGCAATGAAATATTACTATTAAGAATATAAGAATATGACCATATATGATATCATAACAATACTTATGATTCTTTAATAAGTCAATAACATTATTTAAATCATTATACATGAGGTTCAGACACTTACGAAGCAAATCGGACCTAAGGTAAGGGAAAATATCACAATATCATTTTATCCGAGATTGTTTATACATTGGTATTTATGGGGGTGTATTTTATCATCCAAATCAATTTTTTCTCAATATGTAATATTATTCCCATCCACCTAAAATTTTTTAAATCCAATTTTACCCTTAGGTGAGTTTTTAGTAAAATATATGAAAGGAATCTTTTGTCGTTTTTTGTAGGAGGTACTTTTGACTTTTCCGACAAAAGTACGAGAAGAATGTTTTTTTAACTTATAAGGCATGAATGTATTTTTAAAACATTATTTCCAAGAAGCTTCCTTTACAAGTTTTCAAGTTTATTTTTAATCAACTTCTTTTAGTTTAAAATTGTACGACATGTTAAGAAAGGAAAATGTTTTTGAAGTAGAAAGGATATTTTCCTCTTGAAAATAGTTCAAGTGTTTTATCAAAAATATTTTCCATCTAAGATAATATAGGGTTATGTTTCTATCCCTATTATTACATTGATTTGATTATGTTGTGATGGAATTATATTTATGATTCCTTCATCTTATATTAGTTATTTTATGATGTCATGTTGTTTAAGAATCCCAATTTTATTACATGGGTTATGCAATGATGTATGATTTATGATTTTGTGGAACACATAAAAATGGTATCATTATGAGATGGGTGGGACCTATATCTCCCTCCAATGAATTGGGTAATGATTTTATATCTCATGAGATAGACATGGCTGGAATGGTAGGTTAAACCGGTTTAGTGAAACAGGACTGAAATGAGGAGTGAACTCGGTTCAGAAATGGACTTTGTCAACTAAGATAGTCTTGTCCATGAGTCTTGACTAATAATAAATGACTCTCTATGATTATGTGTGTATGCTACAATGTTTCATGTTTTATGTTATGATTACTGGGATTACATTTCACTACTATGATTTATCCCATGTTATGAAATTATGCTCTCTTTTACAGGTTATGTTTTTTAAATTTTATGCTCTTATTAATATGATGTGATTGGTATTTCTTTTGTTTACCCTTACTAAGAATTTGAGCTCACCGTTTTGTATGTTTTCTTTCCCCAGGTTAGGAAGAAAGTTATTAAGTAAGATATGCTAAAAGGGACAATAGATATGATGAAATAAATGGGAGACAATGTAGACACTTTATGAACCAGTTGTTTAAGTTTCCTAGTTTCTAAAGACACTGTACCTATACGGTCCTTTCCTGGTTTTGTTATATGTTGTAATAAGTGTGCTTCAATTTTGAAGTAATAAATATGTATTTAAAGTATGGGTCATTATAGTTTCTTTGTAGTTAAGTAACTAAAAAACTAAAAATGTTGAAACATGAAAAGAATAATGGGGTTTGGGGCTGTTTATTGTGTGCATACATTCGAGGCAGCAGTCTTGATGCATGTGCCCAGATCTTTTGTGTAGAAGCCTTAGGATGGGATGAGTGGTTGATATAATTATATAAATATGTACATTTTATGTATCTTTACGGACCCAACCTATGTTGATCACTACGTTCTGAACACGCATTTAATGGGGGGGTGTAAGATTCTCAAACATCTAAAGGATGGTTGGTTACTGTTCATCCATGTGCCCCCTCTTCTATGTTCTACAACCCAAGATCCTTTGGGAAGGTTACAATAGATGTTTCCCTTGAGTCTTCAGGACGAGGATGTGATATGTTCCCAGGTGTCTTTGGGATGAGATGGGATGTGGTTCCCAGGAGTCTTCGGGAAGAGATGTGGTTATGGCCGAGGATTGAGTGCCAACGGGATACGATGAGCCTCGCATGGACAGGATACAAGACTATCATGAGCTTCATATGGCCACGTTGCGGCACTAGCTCAAGAAGAGGGTGAATCATCACAACATTAGGAATGAGGAATTGAGAAGTATTCAGTGGGAATGTTGTTTGGGGTACCCATACATTGATTATATTACTATACTACTATATTGAATTGCGATATTTGGTGAGTGTGGCTTGTAAGGTAGGGTGGATAGATTCTTTTCTAGGCTCTGGTTCATTATGTTTTCTCATGGGGAATTAGGATGTCTCTCCACCTCTGCACGAGACGATCAGGTTTTTTTACTGAGTATACTTGTATGCTCACCATACGTTTTCTTTCAGGTTTTCAAGAGGACTTTAGGGACCATGCGAGACCTTGCTAGTTGGGAGTTGGAGTTATGATGGTTGTAGTTTTTTTTTTGTTATCGTACATTAGAGATTCTCATGTACTGGTATTTTTGTTTCAGTATTTTATAAAACATGCATATGTGATTGGTTTTGGGTTTATGTTCATTTACATTTTCCTTATTCTTTTGGTGTTTGATTCATCCTTTTTCACAATCTTAAATAATAAAAATGGTAATGCCTCCCATATTTGTGAAAACTCAATCCCTTGGTGCTAGTCTCAACTGCAGTTCCTACTGGAGGCGAGACTCGAGGGGGTCATCATCTCCTTTTCACCATTTCTATATTAGGAGGGGCATCTTTGATGATATGGTACGGGTATTGTGTTTCTTGTGTTTTCCCTAACTTTTTTTTGGTTGGCAGGGATATGTTTTACAAAACATTTATCTGGTTTGGTAGTTTTTAGTTTCTCAGTAGTTAATGAACAAATAAAATAAAACTACTAAAACATGAAATTATTAATGGGTTTTGGGTATATTTATTGTGTGCATACTTTTAAGGCAGCAATTTCAAGGTATGTGCACAGATCATTTGTGTAGAAGCCTTATGATGGGCAGAGTGGTTGATGTAATTAAATAAATCTGTATGTTTTATGTTTCTTTACACCCCCCCACACATGTTGACCACTACATGCAGAACACCCATCAGACGATGGGGGGGTTATATTCTCAAACATCTAAAAGATGGATGGTTACTGTTCTTCCCTCTAATCCCTCGTCCATGTTCTATATCCCATGATCCTTCAGGTAGGTTACTACATATGATTCCTAAGAGTCTTCATGATGAGGATGTGATAGGTTCCCAAGTGTCTCTGAGATGAGATGAGATGTGTTTCCCTGGTGTATTCTGGATGAAATGTGGTTATGGATGGGGATTGAGTGCCAGTGGGATACTATGAGCTTCGTATGTCCAGGTTGCAGCACTAGCAAGAGTTTCGTATGGCCAGGTTGCGGCACTATCTAGAGATTCGTATGGCCAGGTTGCAACACTAGCTCGGGAAGAGGGGGGAAGAATCAGATAATTAATCATGAGGGCTTGAGCATTATTCGGTGGGATGATGGTGTGTCGTACCCATAGTATGATAATATTACTATACTACTCTATTGACTTAGGTTATTTGGTGAGTGTGGATAGTAAGGTTTGGTGTATACATTCCTTGCTAGGATTTGGTTCCTTATTTATTCTCATGGGGAATTATGATCTCTCCCCACCAGTGCATGAGAGATTTATGTTTTCCTACTTAGTATACATGTATGATGACACTACATTTACTTTCAGGTTTTCAAGAGGACTTTAGGGACTGTGCGGGACCTTGCTAGTAGGGAGTTAGTGTTTTTCTAGTTGCAGTTTTTTCTTTTTTTGGGTATCGTACTTTTGATATTTTCTTGTACTTGTACATTTTTTTTCAATATTGTATAATACTTGCATATGGGTTCGGTTTTGGGTTTATTTTCATTTACTTGTTCCTTTTTCTTTCGGTGTTTGATTCATCCTATTTCGCTATCTTAAATAATGAAAAGGGTAATGCCTCCCATATTTGAGAAAACTCATACCCTTGGTGCTAGTCGCCACTCTAGGTCTTTTTGAAGGCGGGACTTGGGGAGATCATTATCTCTCTTTCACCATTTCCAGCTCAGGAGGGGCATCGTTGGTGGGATGGGATCATGACACAATGGTATCAGAGGGTGAGGTTGAGAGATAGTATGGAGTATGGAGTTAGGAACGGTGTGGATTGCATGGGATGGTAGGGAAACTTTGTTAGATGATCTTGGTGCGTGGCATAGGATACGGAAGACCGGCTAGGACACAGGATTTTAGGGGCCCCCCGTGATCTGATGCAAGGACTCGAAGCTTATATAATGACTAAGTAAGACTACATTTATTACAGGTAGAGTCCCTAGGAATGGTACATGCATAATCAAGTTTTGTTTTTTTACATTATTTGGGTGTTCTGGGAATGAAATAGATATAAAATGATAAAATGAAACCTTGAGAAAGTTACCTTGCTACTTGGGCTTGGGTGTTCTTTCTCTACCATAAAACTACGGCACCAGGACGTCAACAAAGAGGAAGAGTAGTGGGATGCGAAAAGTTTAACGCAATAGAAGAGGGAACCCTAGCAAGGCCAGAGATCAAGAGAGATGTTTTCAGTTTTACTTAAATGCTATCGTTTCTATTTTGTTTAAATTCAGGAGCATCACACACCTTTGTTGAAACTCATTCTCACCCATGCATTGGGCATGGTACTTGTTTTTCATGAGCCTATAATGCTAATTTGTTTCCATATTTCATTTAAATGTGTGTGATTATTCTTAACATGTGGGGATAGGAGGACCTGACCCCTAATCAAGATGCATTAATGTGGATGCGATTAAACATGTGTGGGCGAGTCAGTGCTGCCCAAAGCGGATAGTATCTTGACATGGGAGAAGGTATTCCACAATCCATGTGTTGGGGCAGCATGTTGCTTGTTTTGTGTGGTGTTGGGGTTAGTGTGTGTATGAGTTATCCTATTTTATAGGGTTGGGAGGACATAATATATAATTGGGGTGCATTAATGTGGATGCGATTAAACCCGTGCAGGTGAGTCAGTGTTGCCTAATGCGGGTAATATCTCGACATGGGGGAAGGAATTCCCTTACTCATTTAATTAGGATAGTGGATAGATTCTTGTTATGATGATATCCTGGAGAGGTATCTTACGGGGTGGTTGTTAGAACCTTTCACCTATTTATGGGTTGGTTTTTAATTTTTTAGGATGAGAATGTCTTGAGAGGTATCTGATCTAATGTCCCGGACCTCTCCTGTCCATTAAATTATAAAAAATTGATGTCTTCAAACATGACTCATATTATAATAATAATTTTTTATAATTATAATTGATAAAGGTGGCGTGAAAATATTTGGTGTTAATTATATTAAATTCTTTTAATTTAATCATTGTGAAATAGATGAAATTGAAATTGAATGTATTTAATTCAATGAGGGGATGTGCATGGTTTCTTTATGATTTAGTTAAATTTTGATAAATAATAAATTATGTGTGTAATGGGCATGTAATGGGAGGCTCGTGGTATGAATTACAAAGGAATAAATTATAATAATTAAGCCACATGTAATAAATTATAAATGAATGAAATGTAAGTAGCGCAAGGGGGAAGGAGGAGGCATGGAAATAGAGTTGTGTGTGAGTGATTGAACATTCATTCAAGTTTAATAATCATTATGATATTAAATCCCATAATGTTATTGTAAAATAAATAAGTTAAAAATAGTTGTCAATCCAGGGGAGGCACCACTTTTGTTGGTGTGTGAAGGAATTGTGTAAGAGAGAAAGATATTGGAGAGAGAAGATGTAAAATATATTAATAATGATATACAATAAAAGATAAGATTAAATGAAGAAACAAATGAGAGTAGGAATCCAAGGGGGGCATATTGGCCATGTGTGATTAAGGGAGGTCGTGAAAGGGAGTGAGGTGCACCAAATTGGAGACAAGGTTGTGCATGACTTTCGGTATTTGAAATAAATCAAATGAAAATAATAATATAATAATTATATTATTATTTAAGGTGATAAAACACTTTTTCAATAGTAACATATTTGTGTGACTTTGGTTTCACGAACCGTCTACGGCAGTGCGACCCAGATTCCGAGATGGACATTATGAGTCCAATATTGGATGTCTTTTTTGGGGTTTTGGATGGGGAAGCCAAAGATCTAGAAAAATAATAGATTCAATATTATTATTAAATCTTCTACATGCTATAACTCCCTCATGCGACGTCTGATTGACTTCTCATCAGTGGAAATGTGATCCAGTCATTAATAAGATCAATTCAATTATAATGTTGGATATAATATTATGGTTCGGGGTTCGGGTCCACGAAACACCCAATAATAATAATAATAATAACAATACATGATCTTGCATCCAACCTTTCTCCCTTATACGGTGTTGGAATGGAAAATCGTATGTGACGTTGCAACCCTGAAATTATGGAGGTCATTTTAAGACCAAGGATGAATACCTTTTTATGACCCATGTATTGGGTCAATAAAACACCTATTAATAATTGAAGTTATTATTATCATTAAACTGATGGAAACCATGTGATGTGTTGTGTGTTCACTAGTCAAATAGCGTAACTGTTGTATGGTCGTGTCGTATATTCATTAATAAATGATGTGTGCCGTTTTTCATTTTCATTGCCTATATAACATAGGGTGATATGTTATTTACAGACAACTCTTTTTCTCCGCACGATGATGCTCTCGAATGACCCAGAAGCCTTCCTCCTATGTTCTTCATCTGGACTCCGATCGTCAATCTGTTGGTGGCTGCGGGATTGTGTGGATGAGGTGAACATCGTACACCTCATTCCATTCCTCCTTCTTCAACTTCCTCTTCACAGTTTCCTAATGAGGAGATTTCTGATATTTAATGACAATGATGCTCTTCGACGAATTTCATCTTAATTTTTGGTTCTACCGCAGCATCCATAGGAGGACATAGATGTTAAGACGAGTGATCTAAACACTCATGGTTGTTGTTCTCACAGGACATCAATACCTGTTCAGGTAGGGATCTTACCATTGTGTCTCTATTTTTTTGTGCTTCAGGCTGGGTGGGTATCCTCCTGTTTTCATGAGATATGACTGAACCAGTAAATAAAGATAATAACTGGATAAATAATGGGTTTGGGGAAATTTTCTTCTTATTATTGTTTCATTTCCATCAATTCTTACCCATTGAGTATGTTTGGAATTGAATAGGCTTATGCCTACTGAAAGTCAGGGTTGTTGGGGCATTTACTCTCCCAATTAAATGTTGCCCTATTTTTCTGGATTGTTTTGTAGATGGAATTTCATAGAATATTGATATTGGTTAATCATGTAAAGTTGGATGATTAAATGAATATATGGAACCCTTGTTTGATCACCCTGGTTAAACAAAATCAAAGAAGGAATTTGTGGGTTGGCATGTATGATAAGGATGTGATGGGTAGAAAAGTTGTGGTAAATGGTATCAAATAGATGATGATGCTGTACAGGTATTGTGTTGCTTGTATTTTCCCTAACTTTATTTGTGGTTGGAAGGGATGTGTTTTACGAACTATTTATCTGGTTTTTTTGTTGTTAGTTTCTCAGTAGTTAAGGAACTGATAAACTAAAAATGTTAAAAATTGAAAAGATTAATAGGGTTTGGGGATTTTTATTGTGTTTATACATTCGAGGTAGTAGTTCCAAGGAATGTGCTCAAATATTTTGTGTATAAGCCTTTGGATGGACTGAGTGGTTGATATAATTATATAGAATTGTATATTTTATGTTTCATTACGCACCCCACCCATGTTGAGCACTAGGTGCCAAACACCCGTGGGATGGGGTTGTGAGATTCTCAAACATCTAAAGGATGGTCGGTTTATGTTCTTCCTTATGCTCCATCTTCCAGGTCTTATAGCCCGAGATCCGTCAGGCTGGTTACGATAGATGTTTCCCAAGAGTCTTCAGAGTGAGGATGTGATAAGTTCTCATGTGTCTTCCGGATGATATGTGATGTGGTTCCTAGGTGTCTTTGGCATTAGTTGTGGATATGGACGAGGATTGAGTGTCGGTGAGATATGATGAGTTACTTATGGCCAGGATGTGGCACTAGCTCAAGCTTCGTATGGCCAGGTTGCAGCACTAGAATTGGAAGAGGGGGAAGCATGAGAGCGTTAGGCGTGAGGGCTTGAGAATTATTCAGTGGGAAGGTGGTGCGGGGTACCCATACATTGATAATATTACTATTCAACCATATTGACTTGCGATATTTGGTGAGTGTGCATTGTAAGGTTGGGTGGATAGATTCCATGCAAAGATTTGGTTCCTTGTGTTTTCTCACAGGTCATTAGGATGTCTCCCCACTTGTGATCTAGAGCATTAGGTTTTCCTACTGATTATACTTGTATGACCACCCTAAGATCACTTTCAGGTTTTCAGGAGGACATCAGGGACCGTGCGGGACATTTCTAGTTGAGCGTTGGCTTTTTTCTGGTTGTAGTTTTTGCTTTTTATTGGTATCATACATTAGAGATTTTCTTGTAATTGTACTTTTTTATCAATATTTTATAAAACATGCATATGGATGTGGTTTTGGGTTTATTTTCATTTACTTGATCCTTTTTCTTTTGCTATTTGATTCATCCTATTTCGTGATCTTAAATAATTAAAAGGGTATTGCCTCTCATATTTCTGAAAACGCATACCCTTGGTGCTACTCGCCAATATGGGGCCTACCGGAGGCGGCACTCGGTGGGGCATTATCTCCCTTTCACCATTTCTAGCTCAGGAGGGGCATCTTTGATGATGTGGTACCGGTATTGTGTTGCTTGTGTTTTATCTAACATTATTTCTAGTTGGAAGGGATATGTTTAATGAATGAATGATATGGTTTGGTTGTTTGTAGTTTTACTTAGTTAATGAACTGATAAAATACTGTTGAAACATGAAATGCTTAATGGGATTTGGGGCTGTTTATTGTGTGATACTTTCGAAGCAGCAGTGTCGCGGCAAGTACTCATATATTTTGTGTAGGAAACATAGGATGGGCAGAGTGTTTGATATAATTATATAAATATTTGAGTTTTATGTTTTTTTACGCACCCCACCCATGTTTAGCACTACATACTGAACACCCATGGGATATGGGGTGATATTCTCAAACATCTAATGGATGGCTACTTACTGTTCTTCCTTGTGCTCCCTCTTCTAGGATCTATAGCCCAAGATCATTCGGGAAGGTTATGATAGATATTTTCCAAGAGTCTTCGGGGTGAGGATGTGATATGTTCCTAGGTGTCTTCGGGATGAGATTTTATGTGGTTCCCAGGTGTCTTCGAGATGAGATGTGGTTATAGCCAAGGATTGAGTGCCGGCGGGATACAATGAGCTTCGTATGGTGAGGTTGCAGCCCTAGCTCGAGCTTTGTATGGCCAGGTTGCGGCACTAGCTCAGGAAGAGGGTGGAAGCATCAGAGCGTTAGGTGTTAGGGAACGAGCAGTATTTAGTGGGAATGTGGTGTGGGGTACCCATACATTGATAATATTACTATACTACTTTATTGACTTGCGATATTTGCTGAGTGTGGATTGTAAGGTTGGGGGGATAGATTCCTTGCAAGGATTTGGATCCTTCTATTTTCTCGCGGGGCATTAGTATGTCTCCCAACCTGTGCATCAGAGGTTTAGGTTTTACTATTGAGTATACTTGTATTCTCACCCCACGTTTAATTTCAAGTTTTCAAGAGGACTTCAGGGATCATGACAGACCTTGCTAGTTGGGCATTAGAGGTTTACTAGTTGCAGTTTTTTCTTTTTTTTGGTATCGTACTTTGGAGCTTTTCTTGTATTTGTACATTTGTTTCAGTATTGTATAAAACTAGCATATGGGTTTAGTTTAGGGTTTATTTTAATTTACTTGTTTAGTTTTCTTTTTTTGATTGATTCATCATATTTTTCGATCTTAAATAATAAAAAGTGTAATGCCTCCCATATTTTAGAAAAACCAAAACCATGGTGCTAGTCTCCACTCCGGGACCTATTGGATGTGGGACTTAGGGGGTATTATCTCCCTTTCACCATTGCCAGCTCATGAGGGGCATCATTGGTGAGAGGGGGTCATGACAGAATAGTATCAGAGGGCGAGGTTGAGAGATAAGATGGAGTCTAGAGTTTTGCACAATGAAGATTGCATGGGATGGAAGGAAAACAGGGTTGGCTGATCTTGGTGTGTGACATAGGGCAAGGATGGCTGTCTAGGACACAGGATTTTAGGGCCCCCCGTGATCTGATGCAAGGAATCTACGCTTACCGAATGACCAAGTAAGACTACATTGATTGCTGGGTAGAGACCCTAGGAGAGGTACATGCATCATCATGGTTTTTGTTTTACATGATTTGGGTGTTCTAGGAAAGAAATCTAAATAAAATGATAAAATGAAACCTTGAAAATTTGTAATTACTACTTGGGATTAGGCATTCTTTGTTTACCGTACAGCTATGGCACCTAGACGTCAAAAGAGTGGATGAGGAGTGGGATACAGATAGTTTCACGCAATAGAAGTGGCAACCCTAGCAAGGCCAGAGATTGAGAGAGATGTCTTCAGTTTTACATAAATGCTCTCATTTATGTTTTGTATAAATTTAGGAGCAACAAACTCTTTTGTTGAAACTCAATCTCGGCCATGCTTTGGGAATGTACCTTGTTTTTCATGATCCTATAATGCTAAGTAGTTTCCGACATTCCTTTAAATGTGTGTGAAGAGTAATATCATGCGGGGAGAGGAGTACATGATCCCTAATCAAGAAGCATTAATGTGGATGCGATTAAACCCATGCGGGTGAGTCGGTTCTGCTCAAAGGGGATAGTATCTTGACATGGGGGCAGGATTTCCCCAATCCATGTGTTCGGGCAGCACGTTTCTTGTTTTGTGTAGTGTTGGGGGCAGTGTGTGTATGAAAAATCCTAAATTATAGGGGTGGGAGGACCTAATCCCTAATCAGGATTCATTAATGTGGATGATAATAAACCCGTGCAGGCGAGTCAGTGCTGCCTAAAGCGGATAATATATCAACATGGGGGAAGGAATTCTCTGACTCAAATAATTATAAAAGTGGTTCTATTCCTATTATGAAGAAACCTCTGAGAGGTATCTTTTGGGGTGATTGTTCATACCTTTACCCTTTTTATAGGTTAGATTTTAATTCTCTAGGTTGAGAATGTTTTTAGAGGTATCTGATGTAATGGCCCGAACCTCTCTGGTCCATTACTATGTTAAAATTTTAGGTGGTCAAACACAACACGTGTTATAATAATAATTTTGCCATCAAATAATTGATAAGGGTGGCGTGAAATTATTTGGTGTTAATTAGATTAAATGGATTTAATTCAATAATTGTGAAATAAAAGAAATTGAAATTGAATGTATTTAATTCAATGAGGGGAGGTGTATGGTTTCTTTATGAATTATTTAAATTTTAATAAATAATATATTATCTGTGTAATGGGCATATAATGGGAAGCGCATGGAATAAATTATAATAAATGAGGTGCATGTAATAAATTATAAACGAATGAAATGCAAGTAGATCATGGGGGGGATGAGTTTTGGAAATAGAGTTTTGTGTGAGTGATTGAACATTTATTCACTTTTAAGAATATTTATGATATTAATGCCAATAATGTCACAATAAAATAAATACGTTAAAAATGGTCGTCAATCAAGGAGAGGCACGACTTTTTTTGGAGCGTGAGGGAATTGTGGAAGAGAGAAATTGATTGGAGATAGAAGTTGAAAAATATATTAATAATGATATAAAACAACAGAAAAGATTAAATGATGAAAAAAATGAGAGAAGGAATCCATGGGGGCATGTTGGACATGCGTGAAGAAGGGACGTCATGAAAGGGAGTGAGGCGCACCACATTGGAGAGGTGGTGGTGCATGAAATAGGGTATTTGAAATAAATCTATTAAAAATATTAATATAATAATAATTTTATTATTTTTGTCTATTAAACACATTTTATGCCGTATCTTATTCGCATGACCTCGGTTTCAGATACCATCTACGGAAGTGCGACCTAGATTCCGAGACAAACATTCTGAGTCCAATATTGTATGTATTTTTCTCGATTTTGGATTTGGTACCTGAAGCACTTAGAAAATAATTGATTTAATATTATTTTTAAATATTTTACCTGCTATAACTCTTCTTTTTGACGTTTGATTAACTTTTCATCAGTGGTGAGTTGAGAATGTCATTAATATGAACGATTCAAGTACAACATTGGATATTAAATTATGGTTCGTGGATTGGGTCCATGAAACACCCAATATTCTTATTATTATTATTATTATTAAGAGATCTTGTATCTAACATATCACACTCATACAGTGTTGGAATGGAAAACCGTCTATGACATTCCAACACTGAAATCATGACGGTCATTTTATGATAAATGTTGTATACCTTTTTATGAATAATTTCTCGTGTAAATAAAAAATCTATTAATAATTGAATTTATTATTATCATTAAATGCATGGAAACCACATGACGTCTTGGGTGTTGACCTGTAAAATAGCGTAATAGTTGTACGGTCACATCATGTATTCATTAATACATGATACCTACCATTTTACCTTTTCGTTGCCTATACAAGAGAGGGCCACATGTTATTTATGGATCCCTCTTCTTTTCTACATGGCGACGCTCCTGGATTCCCCAGAAGCCTTCCTTCTATCTTCTTCATCAAAACACCTATCGTCGATCTATCGGTGGCTACGGGATTGTGTGGACGAGGCGAACATCATTCACCTCATTCTTTTCCCTCTTCTTTGACTTCCATTTTTCAGTTTCCTACCAAGTAGATTGATGATATTTGACGGGATAAATTCTCTTTGACGAACATCATCTTAATGTGTGGTTGTGCCGCAGCGTCCATCGGAGGACGTAGTCATCGAGAGGAGTGATCAAAATCCTCATGGTTGTTGTTCTCGCAGAAGGACATCAAATCAAATTCAAGTAAGGATCATTCCGTTGTATCTCTCTTTTTTGGTGCATCATGCGGGGTGGGTATCCTCTTGTTTTCTTGAGATACGGTTGAACTAGTAAATAACGATAATAAATGGTTAAATAATGGGTTTGGGGAACTTTTGTTGTTATTGTTGATTTATTTCTATCAATTCTTACCCGTTTATTGTGTTTTGAATTGAACAGTCTTATGCCTACTAAAAATCACGGTTGTCGGGGGAATTTGCTTATGAAATTAAATGTTTCCCTATATTTAAGGATTGGTTTATGGATGGAATTTCTTAGAATATGGAAATTAGTTAATCATGAAAAGTAGGATGATTAAATGAATATCTGTAACCCTTTTATTATCACCAAAGATAAACTAAATGAAAGAATGAATTTGTCGGTTGGCGTGTAGGATATGGTTGTGATGGGTAGCAGAGTTGTGGTAAAAGGTGTCAAAGGTATGATGATGTGGTAGGGTTATGGTGTTGCTTGTGTATTCCATAACTTTATTTTTGGTTGTCAGGGATATGTTTTACGAACGATTGATCTGGTTTGGTTATTGTTAGTCGCTATATAGTTAAGGAATAGATAAACTAAAACTGTTGAAACATGAAAAGCATAATGGGGTTTGGGGCTGTTTATTGTGTGCATGCTTTCGAGGCAGCAGTGACAAGGAATGTCCTCATATCTATTGTGTAGAAGTATGTCGATGGGCTGAGTGGTTGATATAATTATATAAATCTTTACGGTTTATGTTTCTTTACGAACCCCACCCATGTTGAGCACTACATGCCGAACACCCATGGGACAGGGGTTGTGAGATTCCCAAACATCTAAAGGATGGCTAGTTACTATTCATCCATGTGCTCCCTCATCCAGGTTCTATTTCCCAAGATCCTTCGGGAAGGTTACGAAAGATATTTCCAAAGAGTATTCGAGATGATGATTTGATTTGTTCCCATGTGTTTTCAGGATGAGATGCGTTGTGGTTCCCTAGTGTATTCGGGATGAGATGTATTTATAGTCGAGGATGGAGTGACAGAAAGATACTATGAGCTTCATATGTCCAGGTTGCAGCACTAGCTCGAGCTTTGAATGGCCAGGTTGCAACACTAGCTCAGAAAGAGGGGGAAGAATCAGAGCGTTAGGCGTGAGGGATAGAGCAGTATTTAGTGGGAATGTGGTGAGAGGTATGCATACTTTGATTATATTACTATACAACTCTATATACTTGCGATATTTGGTGAGTGTGGATCATAAGATTTGGTGGATAGATTCCTTACTAGGATTTGGTTCCTTCGGTTTTCTCACGGGGTATTAGGATGTCTCCCCACCTGTGCACAAGAGCTTTTGGTTTTCATACTAAGTATACATGTATTCTCTCCCTAAATTTACATTCAGGTTTTTAGGAGGACTTCAGGGACCTTGTGAGGCCTTTCTAGTTTGGAATTGGAGTTTTTTTGGTTGCAGTTTTTTCATTCTTTTTTTAGTATCTTACTTTGGATCTTTTCATGTACCTGTACTTTTGTTTTAGTATTATATAAAACATGCATATGGGTTTGTTTTTGGGTTTATTTTCATTTACCCGTTCCTTTTTCTTTTGGTTTTTGATTCATCCTATTTCCCAATATTAAATAATAAAAAGTGTAATGCCTCCTATATTTGTGAAAATTCATACCCATGGTGCTAGTCGCCACTCCGGAGCCTACTGAAGGTGGGGCATGGGGTGTCATTATCTCCCTTTCACCATTTCCAGCTCAGGAGGGGAATCTTTGGTGGGAGGGGGTCCTAATAGTAAATGTTATCTTTCAATAAAAATCATGGTTAAAATCAAGAAATATATATTACCTTATCCTACTTATCAAAATATTCCTTATGTTATTCAGTAATATTCACTTCCATAAATGGTTGAATAATCCATTCATAATGATAATATTTCTCCCATAAATAATCATATTATTATCATTAATTTTCTAAAATAGAAATATTATATATTATATGATACTTACCATATATAATCAATCATTATCCTTTTGAAATAATGTATCATCCATGGTGCATCCATTAATAGGGAGGTAATTTACTGGAATTTCTTAATAGTAAATTAGCTCTAACCATCTTCTATGAACTATATTCAAAAATTTCTCAATAAAAATATGTTTTAAAACAATATGAATATTATATATATCACAGAATTATTTTTATATATAATTCCTTAATATTATTTATTCCAATATTATGATAGTTAACACCTAATAACGATTTAAAAAAATTTCACATCTTCCATCAATTAAAATGATGCATAATATATAACTATAATGTTCTACATGTTTGTTTTTTAGATACCATATATGATGCATCAATATAGATGAAAAAAATTTATCCACATTATGGTAAATTAATCCTATAGGCATTGAATACCCTTATTAAAAGTTCCTTATTGTTTTCTTGATATTTATAAGTCTAATGGAGGAAAGAGAACATCTAAATTAACATGGATAGTGGTTTAATGATTCATCATAATTTCTATATAAGTCACTAATAATATCTATCAAAATAATGAAAAACATATCTCTAATTTATAGTGGTTGGAATGAGAAAACATTAAATAACACGTGACATTAATGAATATAACTATATACATTCAATTTAACTATATGGTGTTTGAATTAATCATTCTGATTCTAAATTTGAATCATGGAGAATTTTTTCCCATGCATTATCCTTTCTCATGGTCTTTAGCACATTATTCAAAGGACAACCATTATCTTATTTTTTATTTTAATGTAGATGAGTGTAATCTATAATGATAACCACAATCTTCTCATTTAATTCTTAAAAAATACGATTCAACAAATCTAGGAAGACAAAGAATCCATTCGTAAGAATAAATTGAATCATCATTAGTTTATTTTTTCTATAGAATTTATGATATTTATTAATGGGTATATCCACCTTATTTACCTTCAATTGATGATATCCATAATGATTTTCAGTCATAGAAATTTATTGATCTCTATGTAGTTGAAAAAATTAATCAATATAAGGTAGATGATATGTTATCATAATATTATTTATTATGTTACCAATATTTTATTCTGAATATCATTGCTCAAATATTTCATTCTATAAAAAAGAACTTGTGTACAAAAGTTGATTCTCATCTTTGAATGAATACCTTTTCAAAAATCATTATGGGATTCTTTTACAATTTGTATAATTAATGTGGTGGAATTATATATAGAGTCACTAAAACAGTTATTGAACCATGTATGAGTAATATTGAGAACATAACTTTATTATTCGGTGATTGACAAAAAAAATATTTTTGAAATAAATCTAAAAAATGTCGTACAATAGGCATATCTTTGATATTGAGTTACTCCACAACCATATGATAGAATCAATGATTTTGAATGTGTATCAATACCATGATTAATGATGTGATTTCCATTATGTGTAAATATTTATCAAAATCACGATATAAAATAATTTTTTTCACAATAATATATAATCATACATCACATACATGGAAATTTATGTGGAACTACATTATTAAAATAAAATAAATTTCTAGAATAATATAAAATTCATCAAGATTTAGATAACCTCGATTTGTAGAAATCATATTATCTGAGAATTCAACATGATGATAGTTATAGAATTTTTATGTGGACATCATACAACTGATTATTTTAAATAATAATTCCATATTGAATCATTGGTGTAGAATATCTATTATCCATATATAAAATTATTCAAATATAAAATATTAGGTAGACAATTGTCAAATAAAATATTAGAAGTTATTAAGTGTATTATATTTTTACCATTCGCCGAGTTATTATCAAACCCATAAATAGAAATTGTGATTTGGGGATATTTTTATTTTTCTGTTGGGTTGTGATGTTGTATATGTCAATCATCATTATAAAACATTACATTTGACAACTATTTATAATAATTAAAATACTCTATGAATTTGAAACACTATAGTGTACGGGGTTCATTATGTAATGTTTTATCTCAATTTTTATAATTATCTGTCTTACTCCCATAAATTATGCATTCATTTTCTTAATGAAATTCTTTTACACACATAAATAATTTAACAATACCCATAATACATTTTCCACCAAGATTCATTCTATATAGTTTGAATAAATGAAATAAAATATTATTCTCTCTTGAATTTTTGAATTTTATTTAAACTCACATGGCCTTTATTGCCAAAACTATGATCCAAATTTATTACTCCAATATCTATGTCCACCTTGTTATCACATAGTATGTTTCTTTGTATCTAATGATGTATCCAATGGCCTACTACCTTTATGGAAATTGTCTAGTACACTAATGAATCAATTATGAATATATTTATCTTAGATGATAATAACAGAAGTGTGCCTCACAAGTATCATAATTTTTTTAACACACATATCTATAGATATATATTCTTTCCAATTTAACTCATATAATTACTTATCCATCATCAAATAAATAATAAGAGAATACATATAGTGATTAATAATATATTGAACTCATCCGACTCCTTGTACATTATTTCATATTGTTTCGTCATATTATTGATATGATACTAAAAATGATGTACTTATCTTTCAAAATTATAAATATCTAAAATGATTTTTCCATTCTATAAAAAATGGAGAATAGATTTTATTTGATCAATATAAATTATCCCATACTAAGAATCTGGTCTATTTGTATACCCACTAATAGAAGGAGGATGTTTCATCATGATGGAATGAAAAGAATATTGTTCCATCCTATTCTCATTTTTATTTTTAGCATGATTCAAGGCACGACGATGATGTGTTAGCATATAAACATGTTCATAAGTCTCGTTGATTAAACAAATAATATTATTACAATAAATGATAATCATTACGATAAAAAACCTAATTTGAAATAACTTTTATAGGATATTACAATAATGACACCTTCATATAAATATATGAAAATTTTTGTTTATCATTGTTCAATGTTGATCATAAGAAAAATATTAGAATAGTATTCTATGTATATACATATCCCTAATTTTTTTGAAAAAAAATCCTTACACTATATTCAAATACTTAACAAATTTGATCACAAATAAATACTATAGAATAATATACTCTACATTCATAGATATTACCTCTATATAGATTATTATTCATAAATAACATAAGTATCCACCCCCAAATCATATATGTATTGTAACATAGTAAAATTGGAAACATTGACAGCTTCTACATAAGTTTACAACATAGTTTCCCGCTAAAATATTTATTACAAGATTCATTCATCAAAATATCATTCTTAATAGCATTATTTATAACCTAATGAATGTAAAAATAAGAAATTGGTGAGCAAAAATCCAAAGTATGTGTCCAAAATAGTGATAAAAATGATCACATAAGCCTTAAATATGAATATGGGTATTAGAACATGAAAATAACACGTCAAAACCATACCTATTATATTAAATTTCAAAATCATGATTTACAAAATAGATAAAGGTAGTTCATAAAACATTATTTTCCAATAAATCGATGAAAATGAGCAATATTATGATAAAATTACATGAAGGTTTATGTTTTTATCCATTATAATTATCGAAAATAAATTTCATAATAGTAATGGGTTAACTCCAACAACATCAATAATGTTTGGATTCACTCCCAAAACATTTGTTGTTGGAAATGATCATTCCCAAGACTATGTTATTATATTAAGTCCCTTACTGAACTATATTCACTCCCCAATCACATCATTTTTAAACACATGTGATATTTTTATTTACACATTGAATTCAAAGCATATATAATTGTAATACGACCAATAAAATAATATAATCAAAATAGTTATGTTCCAAAAGAAAAAAAAATTCATCATATAAGAACCCAAAAAATAAATGGGATTTAATAAATTCCGTCATAGAAAAACATTTGGAAAATTTTTTTCTTAAAAATTTGATACATCATCAATGAAAAACTGTCATCAATTTAAGTAAAAATTAATGTTATTTTTTATTCATTAATATAATATTTTGATATAGTAGTACATAGTGAGTGAAAAAGGAATTATAAAATTTTATTATATATTAATAAATTATGAGAAGTAAAATTAACTAGTTTATTGGGAGGTATATCATAATCTTTCTTCTTCAGAAACAAGATATCATAAAATCATAGAAATGATGATATTGTAAAATAAACCCCTTATAACTGTTGTAATATTTGACATAAAAGAACCCGGAATGAATAAAAAACATATAATATATATTCAATAATTAGATTCAATATTAAAAATTTCAAATGGATTTATATATACCTCATAAATTAAGATATGTTCAAGACAAAACAAATATTCTAATGAATTCAATTTCAGATCCTTAACATTTACCGAACATTCCACTTGTTTCAAAGGTACTATATCCTCCACAATAATAAATTGATTTTTATTATTATTCAACATTATAATCATAAAATTATATATAATTTCATATTTTATCACTTTATATCATTTAAATAAAATTTTATCATTGAATTATTAGTAAAATAATTATTTTAGATGTTAACTACGTAGATATTCATGATTTTTTCTGATCATTATATCAATTATATATATATTTATCATGGAAACATTTTATAAATTTTATTAATAATGATTTAAATATCAAATATATTAATTATAAATATTTTTGTAACGCCCCGACCCCAGCTACCCAGAGTCGGTGCATTACTTCGTAACATTGGCATGATCACAAGAAAGATCAAATCTCGAAAGACCGATTGGTTTAGTAGCCTTGGAAACACTAGATATATTCATAAGTTTTACATTACATCATAAAATGAAAAACTACTACAACAACATAATGTTTCCACAGTCCACACTATAATCCCCTCATAATATCCCTGTAGGTCATTCATAACTTACATCTTCACTTCCTGGGAAAAATAAAACATAGAAAAGGGGTGAGCTCAAATGCCCAGTAAGGATAACAATATAGCGGAAACTTTCATCAATAAGAATAAACATTTAAGTAAATGTATAACTAAAACAAAAGCCTTTTAAACATGAACTTTCAACATGGTATGGCATAAATAAAATGAAATAATGCCATTTAATTATTCACATGGATATTCTACTAATCGAATAATCACATGCAAAAATCAATAACCACTTTCATAATGTTGGAATGCATAATGCCAGACTATCATAACCACATAGCCAAGGCCTCGTGCCAAGACTACAAATAAGATTTTGTCAAGGCCTTGTTCCAAGACACTAGTTTGTCTCATGAGACCTACCGATGCATCGAGGAGCTATAGCGGGCTCCACCCGTCACATATTAAGTCAAATGCATTCCCATATGAAAAGGTTTAAACATAACATAAACATTCGTATTAAAAATAGCATACGAAATGTCAATACTTTCACCATAAACTATGAATGGTATAAAAATAGAACATCCACAGTCAAACATATCACAAAACCTTCAATACAATATAGAAGTTTTGTATCATAATAAATCAACTTCAAATAATCTTAAAATCCATCAAAGGATGTTGACATAGATGAAATCAAAATTCTTTTTAAAGAAATATCTCCTTTTATTTTGAAATAATTTAAGATCCATATAAAATAAAACATTTTCTTTGAAAATATTCTTATAATCTTGTAAGGGAAGTTTTGAAGTTTTATAACGGTGGAAATTAGCCTCACCCGCCGTATAAGTTTAAAAAAAACGTTCTTACCTTAATTCTGTCGAAAAGGTTAAAAATGACCTTGTTTTGAAAACGACGGAAAGATTCCTTTATAAACCTCTTATAAAAAGTCAAACAAGGGTATAAATGACTTTAACCCATATTCTTGTAAATAATAAAAATGTTTTGAAATACATTTTGAAGAAACATGGATGTGGATGATAAAGATATCCCAGTAGATTATTACAAATAAACAACCTCGGATAATGAAGAGATTGTGAAATAACCCTTACCTTGTACTTTTCCTTGGTTGGGGTAGGTTAAACTCCTTTATAATGGTGAAATAATTGTTATTAAATTATACAAGAATCATATATATTAATATGATATCATATATGATCTTTTAACATTGATTTGTTAATAATATCTTAGAATTATCGTCGTTTCGGGTGTTAACTTACTTGTTTTATTTTATATGTTTTGTTACGTAAGACATGTTTGTAAAGGATAGGTTGTATATTATTCATATCCAGAATGATATCAAGTCCTTAAACATCATTTTTAAATAATCAAATGATAATTATACTTGAATGGATACGATGGAGAATGAATCTCATCGCGTTCGTGGAGACGGTAGTCCGTACGTACGCACGAGCGACAATATCATTCTTTTGATATTAAAATAATATATAAATGGATGGTATATCATATATACAGAATCATTAACATGTTATATTTATTATTTACATGAGTTACACATCATTATTATACCCATCCAAATAATAATATATTGAATAACAATTACACCACGACGTGGAGACGGTAAGCCGTACGTACGCACGTATGGTGACATGTTATTCAAAGGGTGGATAGAATAATGAATATGGTTGTACCATATTTATAATAACATCACAGTATATTTAAGATACTGGAGTTATTATTTTAGAATGGTAAGAACAAAGAAAGAGGAAGTGGAAGAAGAAAGGAACTTTGAAAAGGGTGGTGAAATCATTACCTCTTCTTCGGGTTCTTCCTTTTGATTTGATCAAAATGGATCCTTAGGTTGGCTTTCTGATCAAACTAAGGCCTCTAGGTTTTAGTGAGGGATGTTGGGAGAGTATTTGGGCAGAGTTTGTCAGAACCAAAAGGCTTTGAAGGTGTGAAGAAATGAGAAGGAGGAGTGCCCTTTTCTAAGAGGGGTGAGGGGAACCTTTGGAAAATCTAGAAATATTAATTTATAATAAATTCATATTCGGTTTATAATGGCTCCAAAGTTGATTATTCAAAGGTTAAGGTTGGGATAGGTCGAAAACCACTCAACCAATAGAATTTAGACAGGTTTTCATACTTATATTAACCTTATCTTTAAGTATTAACTCTAAGTTAATTAGTTTCACTTTTACAATGTCTCTTTGTATTTTTATATAATATGGTTAATAAACTTACTATATACATCCAAGAGACCCCAAAGTGGTCCATTAATGATGAAAATATCATTATATAAGTCTCTTGGCCGAACCTTAGATTTTTAGGAATTTAATATCAATTAATAATATAATATTTGTTTTAAGAACTCTTTTATGTCAATTTTGACACTATTCAATAGTTGATTTTTGTGAAACTCCTAACAGATTTATTACTTCGAACAAAGTCAATTAAATCAATCCTAATATATCATATTATCCTATAAAATTAGTTTAATTCATTAAAAGTTTCATATTATATTTTTTGGGTATTTATAATATCAATTATTTTAATTTTTCACTATTATAGTAATTACTGCATCATCATTGTGTCATAAATAAAATACATTATTTAATGTCTAAAAATTATAAATAAAATATCATTATGTAGGAAATCTTTTTATCTTTATAATGAATATTTATAATCTAAAATCCAACTTATATAACCCTATGTAACAATTGGTTTGCTAAAAGATATATGCTTGTGTCATTTTTGTATTCATTTTGACTTAATTAAAATAAAGTGTCATTATCACTTACAAGTGGATCCATGGGGTCCCAAAATCGACCCGAAGATGCCCATGGTCGACCATGTATCAACCAATAGGTTTAAGACACGTTTTAGGGTAATTTAGTATTATTATAATATTATTTTTTAACCCTTATTTACCGGATTTACCTTTAACCATGGTAAATAAAATATTTACCGCAGTAATTATTCAAAATGTCTAAAAATAAAAGTTACCTATTTACACAATTTGAACATCCTGATTCCAAATATGGAATCCATTTTTCTAAATTCAAAACACAGAAGTGGCAGAAATTAATTTAAAATTGATTCCCGCTGTCAAAACAAAAAGCGTGTTTTTAAGAGATAATAACTATCAAAAGATTGACACTTGTTTATGTTCGGTTTAATTGTAAAATTATGTCTAATGACCAACATTATATTAAATTGTGAAAATATATTCTAAATATACTTTAAAACCACTCAAATTCATAATTTATCACTATTAATTATTTTGATTAAAAAAGTTGTTTTTAATTAAAATTTAGTAATTTTCACTATTCATCAAAATATGAAAGTTATCCGAAAAGTACCAAAATTTCACCTTAGGCTAAATTCGATATTCCGAATCCAAAAATGAAGTCCATTTTGAAATATAAAATATATATATTTTCAAAAAGTAGGTATTACTATTTATAACGGCTAGTTTGATTGGTTATGGTGTGTTAGAACTCGGTGTTGCGTACAACACACGCTATCACATTATTCAAAGGGAAACGTACCGTGGAAGCTTGAGGTGTTTCATTTTAAATTTTTGATGTCCCCATTTAGTCAAAAAGTTTAAAATATTGTATTTAAAAAGGTTTCACTATTAGAAGTTGATAAAAGTGAAATACTGAAAATGAATCTGTTCTTGCATTATGACTAAGAAACTCATAATAGGGATTCTAAAATTATAAGGATTATATAAAGTTCAAAATGTAGTTAATACTATTCATGACCTCTTTTAATGGTGTGATTGAACTCGGTGTTGCGTGTAGTGCAAGTTATTGAATTATTTTTAAGAAATAACACACTCTGAAATCCTGGGGTGTTACAATTTTTATCCAAAAACATTAGAGATATAAAGAGGAATTACACCATTTGAGGATATGGTTGGTCGTACGTATGCTTGAACACAATATGAACATGTTAAGAGATAGAATTAATTAATTGTAATTTATAATTATACATTATAAAATATTTATTATATATTTTAAAACAATCAATTATGAAAATTATTATTACAATCCATCAATATTTCAATTGAAAATAAAATCCAATCACTTCATAGAGGTAGCAGTCGAGACGTATGCACGAGCGATGTGGTTTTTTTCCAACAGATTGTTAGGTAACATTGTATGTTTAATATTTTAATTCCATAATTATAATCATTTATTATTAAATATATATATATATACATTAAAACCCTCATAACAACTATCCATGATATATGGAGGTGTAAATTTAACTATATCTTTGTGTGGAGATAATCTGTCGTACATACGCAAGAATGATATATTCACTAAACATTTGATCAGAATGAGGAAAGATGGTGTTATATTCGAAATCATAACAAAATATAGTTAAATTTAAAATAATAATATTAATATTTTTTGATAAATACAATAGATTTAAATATGGTGAGCAGATGTAATAATAATGTGACAACTTAAGGATAATACTTTTTTTAATGGAATCTCTTAGATACTATAATAAGGATGCTAGGGATGGAATTTTTGGAATATAAGCACCTCCCAAATTTTTATTAGATTGAATATAAGTTATTTATTCAATGTTTAGTAAAATATGTTAAATCAATTTATTTATTGTATGTTGGAGGTAGGGTGTCTATTTATTAGGGATATACGATACATAAATAGAATTTTATAAAAATGTAAAATATAATATAGTCATTTTTAAGTCAAATTAATTAAAATGTAGATGAATTTGATTAACTCTTTTCTTAGGTTCGAATAATATACACCCATAAATTATAGACATGTATTTGGAAAATTTTAACAATAATCATTTTTCATAATCCCATTTTTTTATTATTTTACCTCAAAGTGCGGAAATAACTATATTAACAATAAAAGGAGAATATTGATATCATAGATGCATAAGGAACACATTAATGGACAATGGATAATGTGTAACACAATATTTAATTCCTTTGTCCAATGATAATATATTTTTGTATTTTAAATCATTTAATATAATATTATTTATTATAAAATATTATTAATGTTTATTTCTGAACATTCTACTGTATTTTAAATTAAGGACACCAAGGATAAGATTGAATTCTAATACAATCCTTCTAATTTTTTTTTTATATTTACCAATAAAAGTCACAGAACACTATAAGAAAATTATGTTTTATTATTTTTAATATTTTAAATATAATTCATTTATTTTTATATTAATTGTTTTAATATTTTATTTTCAATTTTTAAGTATTTATTAAAATTATTTAATAAAAAGATTTAAAAATAAAATTCGATTATGATGAAAATGTTATTATTCCAAAATTTACCATTACTATTCATTCACAACAAGATTTTTTCTTATGTGAACAGATAATAGATATATAAAACATAGTGGGTCACATTATGTATATTTTTTGCATTAAATATTTTATAGGTAATTTTCATGTAAATAATTCAAATATAAAATTAAATTTCAAATATTTTATTATAATGTTAATAAAAATTACCCTAAATGAAATTTATATGAAAAATGTTATCATGAACATTAGTTTTAACCATGATCAAATGGATTTACTATTTGCCGATGATAAAATGTTTACAAATATTTATTTTTATTATATCAATAAATAAAATGACTATATTTAACACATGTGACCTTCCTGAATCATAATATTGAACCCATTTTTTCATATTTAATGAAAAAAGTGGTAGTAATTAATTTAATATAAGTTTCCTGGTCATGATAAAATTTACCCTTAAAAAATAGAGTTATAAAAAAAACTAGATTTATATTCATAAAATGCATATAAAAAATATTTTATAGATGATAAAAATCTGTAATGAATATATAATATAAAATTTAAATAATAAATTAAATAATAAAAATTAAAAAAAATATGATGACAATATATTTCACACGAAAATGTTGTATTTTAGAGGATAATATATTATAAATTTAACTGATAGTAGATTATTATTTCAAATAAATTTATATTCAAAAAATATTTTTTAAAATATGTTTATGAAATCTAGTTTTCATATAAAAGTTCATCGTATTAGTATAAAAAAATTAATACTATGGTAATAAATGTATATTATATATTTTATCATTTAAATTCATGGTTTCTGTATGACATACTATAAAATATTATTTAAGGAAACATATTTACTAAAATCATTATGTGTTACATGAAATATAAAAACTAAAAACAACAAGAACCATGATGACACTACATCAATGAAATTTTAGTGAACCATGTTGAAACTAACATTAATGTTTCATTAATATTATTATTTAAATGATAATATTAAATAGGAAAATACCATAAAGACTGATACATTTCACGTCTTAGGGATTAGCAATATAAATATAATTTTTTGCACAAGTAAAAAATGCACCGTAATAATTCTCCTTCATGTACATTCCAAGATATATAAAACATTATAATAATATTCATCACCCACTAATTGGAAAAATATGTATGGTGTGGGATGAAACTCCCATTAAAAAAAATATATCACAGAGTAATAGATTAAAAACATGGAGGAGAACATGTGGGAGACATATATATCACAACACATGATTGTAATATGATGGATGAATATAATAAATCATGTTATGGAAATAATAGAATATAATGTATTTTTATTGAATCATAAAATAAAAAATATATAATAAGTTAACATTGCATATATTTGTGGGATACCTAAAAATATACATAAGAATGAAAATATTTCATGTTGGGGAAATGAAATTCATATTGAAACATGGAATAATTTTAAAAATAACATTGAAGTTAATCATAAAATTATAAAAATATTAAATTATGGAACACATATAAATGTAGGAATACCTATTTGAGAAACCCCATTATTCACATACTAATGTTGACATTATCTTTATAACTATTACTAATATAGTGAGAAACCCCCATCATTCTCAATGTAGTGTAAAAAATTATTTATATGCATTGAAGACTATATCATGAGACGTAATCATCAACCTAATTTTTTAATAGTGATATATGACCCATCATATATTAATCTATAATTATTTCATCCCATTAAAATCAATCAGTATTATATCATAAAGAACCAAAAGACGAAAAATGTGTTTTCATTAACATTTTTATTAACATGAAAATAATAAATCATGATATACGAAAATATCCATTCCAAAAAGGATCCATGATATAATAACATAAATAGTATGATCATGAAATCAAGTCATGGATGAAAAATTATTTTGGTAAAATTGGTAAAAAAAATTAACAGAATAATTTTATGTTTTTTTAAAAAAGATTGATTATAAATTAATTTCAACAACAAATTTTTGGGAATGGGGGGAGAATTCATTTTAATATATAAAAATACTTTCCATTATAAAATATACATAGAAAAAATTAATTATTTCAATTTTAATAAGTGAAAAAATTTCACAAACCATTAGATTTTAAAAGAATCAATAAAAATTGAAACCAGAAAATAAATTATTGAAAAAAATTTGGATTATATGATATAACAGTTTATAATGAAATTAAAGAAGAACAATTTGAACATTTTTAAATAAATAATTTTAAATCCCATATAATTGTAATTATATTTAATATATTGATTTATAATGAAAATATATGAATAAAATGGTCCTTGGTGGTAAAATCTATTTGAGTTTCCAGTATGAGAAGGAGAGAATTTATGAGATGTAAAAATATGGACCAGGATGATGAAAATGAATTAAATATAAATGTAATTATTCAAAAAAAAAACAAATTTAAATAAACAATAAATTCATTGAGGATGAATATTTTAGTTTGAACAATGACTTTCATGGAAATGAAGATAAAATATATACTCAAATTATTATGGGTTATCATAAATCAAAAAAGATATATAAAAGGCAATAATGATTATTTGTGGAAAATTATTATAACTAGGTCATAAGAACACCATTGAACCATTGTAAAGTTTTATTAATACCCATATGAGACGAATAATAGAAAATATGAAAATTGAATACAATGAAATATAATAGAATCATGGTACATGATTGATATCGATAATTATTTAGATCATTCAAAATGAAACATGATATATGCGTTAAAAATACCATTAGGGATTGAAATTTGAGACAAATAAACACTTCTAGTAATGGGAACCATAAGAATGAAATTGATAAGATAGGAAAATACTGAAATGTAAGGTCAAATAAAATTTAATTAATTATATTAATCATACATGGAAGAAATAATGATATAAATAAATCACAACATAGATCAGTAAGTCAAAAACCAGAAATTATGTATTATATTGAGTGAAAATAATAAAAAACCATTACATCATTGAAAAAAAATTAACCACAACACCCTTAGAATGTAATGATAAAATAAAAAAAATTATTATCATGAAATTTAATATAATCATGATATTAAAATTAATATAGTGTAGTAAGTACACCAAAAAATTGTTATCATATTTTATGTCACAATCATTTCTCAATGAAAAAAAATTGGTACAGAAACCCATTACATGATTCCATCATAATTTAATTATCTCTAATCTCATTTAAATAAATTATATCTTACATAATATATGATTATATAATGTTACACAAAAATATATTAATTTTAGAATCCTAATTTAAATTCATTATAATGTGTATAATAATGGGTTATGACTTATTATGACCATAAGGTGTTGATAAAAATAATTATTTCGTTTATTTGTAATGATTTTTATATCATCATCAATAATATTATACCAATTTTGTTATTGTTATATAATTAATGACTCATTAATATATAAGAAAATTTTATTTAAAATGTTTATATTTCATTTTTTTTCTTTACATTATTGGGAATATTGTTTGAGGATTTATTATTTCATAAAGTTATTATAATTGAATTATTAGATTAATAATAATATAAATAATTAATATATTATTTTATGAACTATATTATTACCATGGTTTATGACCATGGTTAATATTCCCTTAATATGAATACGCTTTAACTAGCTTTGAGACTCTAGATAAGTCTGTGATTATTTTGACATTACCACATTATAGATGAAGCATAATTCAATTATATTGATGTTAATATTTTTGTTAATTAGATTAGAATTTAATTATATAATTCATGGAAATCTATATGAAAAATGAAAAAAGATTCATCGTGGAAGGAGTAATCGACGCGTATGTAAAATTTCAATTCTTGTTTTACATTGCACAAGAGGGGGTGAATGTGGATAATAATATTTTATATCAAAAACATAATAATTTGAAATATATTATATATATTAATCATTTCAACTTTTAATATCATCCATTACATATGGTGCATAAAAATGAATGATATCTTCATTGTGGTGGTAGTATGAACAACACATTGAGGGCATTCTTTAGATTATCCAAGTTGATAGAAATGAATTAAAAAAGGGTGTTAAATTAATTTAAAAAACTTATCCAAATAAAAATGATAATATTATTATCATATTATTATATTGAAATTATAATTTCATGATTATGATTAATTATAAAAACTGTAAATGGAGATAACATTGGTGTTGGAGACATAATTTTTTTCATCGATGTTCCATTGAAATTAAAGGGATTGAGCACACAATAAATTACTAGGGGATAATAATTTTCGGATATAGTTTTAGTAATATATACTGAGAATAGTTTGAATTATAAATTAGAATGTGATTTCCTTGTTTTTATGGGTGAAAGTGGTATACATTTAAAATGGATGAGAATAGTAGTTTTTTTGGAACAATATTTATATTTAAATTATATACATTTATTAAGTAGGGTTAAAATGTTCCATAGTTAAAACAGTTGAATTGGGAAATTTTTTTGGTCTTGCATACTCCCTTTTTTCGTTTATATAAAAAATTAAATTAACAAATATTATTTAAATTAACTATAAAATTAAAATGGATAATGTGAATACAATAATTTTGACTGTAATAAAATAAATTTTGGCCATTGAAAATTCATAATAATATATAGTATTTATGTCATGTTAGATGACTTAAATACATTAAAGTTTATCATTACACGTATAATTATATTAACTATTTAATTTATTTTAGTTTAATTATTTTCATATAAATTCCTAGATATTAATATAAAAATATATATAAAAAAATTGTTCATTAGTGTACCAGTAATTATAAATCAGCCTAATAATCTAAATTTTTCCCTTTAAAATGGAATTGTACATATTAAATATTATTAAAAAAATTATAAAAAATATATCAATTGTTTTAAAAAATTAATCATTATGTTTACAAAAACTGAATTTTAATTTGATCACTCGTAGAACACAAAAAACATATTTTGAAAAAGTTTATTTTTCAGAAAATAATTTATGATTATGATAGTGTCATTAGAGATTGAAATTATAAAGAATTTGAAATAATTTTGTTAATTAAAATATTATTTATTTATAAATAATTGAAACAAAAAACATCATTTAATTAGTTTATAATTTTATAAATAACATAGTTATTAAATAATTTTCATTAAACTGGGATATAAAATTTTACATTATCGAGCCAATAATATTAAATTCAAAATAGTAATTTCAAATATTTTATCAATCATAATAATAGATATTGTAATTGTAAAAACGTTTAAAAACATTAAATGCATTCATATAATATAATAGTTTCATATAAGTGAAACAATTAATAAAATCAGTATATTTTACTATTCAAATAAACATAAATTATATTATATAAATATCCAAAATTAACACTAAGTGAGTTTTATTACGAGGAATTATAAAATGCATAGTACACTACAAAATTTAGAAAATAAAATTTATCAATATATATTTGTAAAAAGTAATATAAAATATAAGTAAAAGAACATGAATCGACATTTCATATTCAATTATTACTCCTATTAATTATTTACCATTAAAGGGTAATAAATATTAATGGGTTACAAATTTTATTTTTAACTATAGCTTTATTTATAATTTATTCTTCTTATGATTAATTTTTTTAACTGTGGATTATGAAAAAAGTTTTAGAAAATAATATATATCATTAATGTTCCAAAATCATGTGGCATCACATTTAACTCCATTAAAAAATTGAATCCTCCTATTTTATGTTTTATTTAATATGATTAATAGATTAAGGTAGTGAAAATATTGAGATTCACACACATATTATCTATAATGAGATGTGCTTGTAAATATCCAATGAAGACAACAAAACACCGACATTTCCCATAAAATAAATAATTAATTGTATCTAATTACTAGTTATTAATCCCCATGGGATATATTCATTTTTATTATAAATTTTATTTAAACATTAACTAATATATGGTTATAGTATATTTTCAATGTGTTTATCATATTGATGAAATTAATTTGGAGTAAATTTAATGATTTTATATCTATTTTAAAAACTGATTGAATCTTTTTAGAGGATAATATAAATTTTAACAGGTGTATTTCAACATAATATTCAGTCAAGAAATTATCTTCTTTAAAATAAAAATCATTGAGGGTGGTGAATTGATTTTCAAAAAAACACTATAAAAATCGATTTTATAAAAATAGAATACTTGAACTATTATAGGGTAGAGGGTAAGGGAAACCTAATTTTCATTATAATTTTCATCAATAGTCTTTAAATTGGTGTGTATTTCTCCATTAACATACACAGATATATATTCCAACCATACTAATAAATCTATTGAATATTCCATTGACTCAGCTAATTTTGAGTTGTCTGCACATAATATATTAAAATGACAGTTGTTCCTTATATCAATTCAATCCTTTTTCCTAATGATAACTAAACTATTTATTATACTATTGTTATTTACATCATTACATACTCCTTTACCACATGTAAAGATATATTACAATCTATGTGACATTAATCAATTTGTGTTTTTCCCACATTTTCAATATATAAGAAGCAATTGATTTACTCCTTTATCTTCTTCATCACATGGACATTCATAAGACGTAAAATTTCACTTAAACGGTGTGTTTTCTAATATGTCTGTGCGTAAATTTTTTATAATATTCCATTATTGTTGGTTTCTATATTTTCATGGTTTCTAATTCTAGTTTCAATACTATTATTTATTTGTTAGGATAATATATAAATTATTCATCACATGCGTTTCTCATTCTGGTTCACATAATTATATACAAAAAAAATTTGGACACAGGTGATGAAAATTTTTAAATAGATGTTTAATATAAATAAAATAAATGGAATTTACAAATTAAAATTATTATTCTTTTATATTATAATTTTCATATAGTTTCTTTAGTTAAACCTATATCAATAATAATATGACTTATGATACGTTAATTTTCATCATATTAATATTCTGAATAAAATTTCTTAGTGTAACCCGGAAATAAAACCTTTATAGTAGGTTGTAAATTGTATATGATCTATAAATATTATACCTTCTGAGTTTTAAACAAGGTTCATAGTAAAAAAACATTAAATTAAATAGAAAGATTGATGATATATACTTGAAAATATCATTTTGAGGTTACGAAACCATGATGAAACTCATCCAAAAACATACACTTATAATATATATAATGGAGTTTATTTAACAAAATTTCATCAAATCATGGAATTAAATATATTTTAATATATCATCCTATGCATAGAAACTTATAATGATTTTATCACTAAGGATATGTTAACTAATCTTCAAAATAACTAAAATAATATAATAAAAATAAAAAATACTACTCACCAAATAACTAAAGTATTAACATCCTAACCAAGATGCCACTAAATAGGTACCCTGAGTTGGGTCATCAGATGACATCAACCACACCCCCTTGTATTCCCAAGGATGCCAAATTATAATGAGGGTCTAATAGGTCATGTGGGGAAACAGTAACCTTTTTACTACAGTAATCTACAATAGAATAGAATGAAAATAGATGAAACAATAGGAAAAAAACCAATAACATGAAATTAAAAACATCTCCAAAACTATGTACAATCCACAAAAAATATTAAATATTTTATGTCATGCCACAATGAAAAGTGAAAAATATCCAAAAAAAATAACAAAATCCCCAAAATGGTCTTAACCCCATGTCAGTAACCACATCCATGAATATCCCCGGTTAAAGTCATCTACCTCTCATAGGTCCCCTTCCCATTTCATGAACTAAAAATATGAAAACAGCTCAGGTTCCTAGCGGATGCCGAAGCAGGGTGTGATTAAAATGAATTAGGCCACCACCAATGGTGTATAAAAAATTTACAGTATGATAGATTGTGCCTACAAGTATAAATGACTGGAATATAGGGAAAAGGAATTTCGATGGCCACTAATCATAGATATCTACTAAGGTATTACTAACCAAGGTGAAAATTCATTTGGGATCATTTATTACTTGTTCATCATCAATCATGAAGTTTCCAAAACAGGAATTCACAACATTAACACAATATTCATGGAATCTATATAATTTTTCACAAGAGATCAAGTAATATCCATATCTTGATTAGTATAGTCATATAATGTGATCACCCCACATAATGTAGAGTCTCAGTATACGTATTTTCATTGAATAAAACCATTGGGGGAATAGAGAATTAGTCTGAATCCATAAACTATGTATTCTTGTGTAGGATAGAGTATCAGTGCAACCCTAGATGTGGGAGGAATATCAGTCTTTTATCCCACCACTAATAAATGTCCACATACTTATCTATCTATTTTCCACACACAAACCATTATATAACCAAACACAACAAATACACACAACATTCATTATAATTATAAATAAACATGGTAAATCATTTTGTTCTATAACACATTAACACATTTCCATTTTCAATTAAGATCCATTTAGCCAAATCTGGATTCCTATGCCTTCACCTATTAAATATATTCAAAAACTCTAATACATTATAAAAAATTCATCCATTACCATACATAACTCTATTATCCCATTTATCATTCTTAATTATTTTCCATCTTATAAATTTGAAAATCAACTATTATATCACATAACCAAACTACTTTTTTACATTCTATCAATTAGGTACATCACATAATTCCCATGAAATAACCCATTAAATATGTTAACCAATTACCTTATGCAATACATTTACATTCTATTTAATTCAATATACATTTCAAATTAGTAGACACACCATTTCATATGTTCTACTTCTATTTGGAATCATATCATAATTGATAACCCCTTTGACAAAGTCTCATTTAATTCAATTTACTCATTACTAAATCCAACAAAATAACCCTTTTACGACATCATCATCCTATGTAAAACCATCAATATTCCATATTCAAATCAATTAATATTATGATCATGTTATAAATAGAATACATGTTATTAAAAATCAACTCCACCCTTGGAATTTTCTATTCCTAGGTCTAGGAATGTCAGTGCACCCAAATGGGTGGCTCTAAAATGATTTATTCTTCATCAATGCATCCCTCGGGGATGGTGATGGGTACAAATCATCATTGACATACCAAAATCAAAAATTATAATAAAATTATCTAAATAAGAATAAGGTTTAACTATTAAATTAAACCAATCATGGAAAACTATCAGTTGAAACTATGGGATAAAACATATAGACCACCTACCTCAAATATGATGTTGAATTCTCCCTCAATCAAAGAAATAGATTCCAATTCAACCAAACCATGAATCCTAAAACTATATCTCATAGAAAAAAATATTGGTTTTTAGATAATATAATGAAAACATAATGATATAATCCCTAATCAAGAAGAGGATGAAAATAGGAGATTAAACATCTTAATGGCTTCGATCTGTAACCAACTACACTCTAATTAACATAGGATGGAAGGATATCCACCACCTAGAATGTTGGTTTGTCCTTGTTTGTCCCTATTTTATCAAGAGGAAGGGAGTAGGAAAATAATGAGTTGGGTTAGAAATCCTAATATTACTTTTTTTGATTTCAATCATTTCTGGGCTGCATGTTTTACCCTCATGGTTTACCCACATGATATGACAAACCATGCGCTAACCATGGAAAATATTCTATTGAAGAGATTTTGGGTCACACAGTTACCAGGGCTACTTCACATGATTCTCACTGACCATGCATAATGCCCAGTAAAATCTTTTTTCCTCCTATTTTGTTCCCTAGACCTCTAACCACACATTATCCTTCACATAAACATTGGGAAACACTTCTATGACTAATTGAAATGACATTAAATGAAACATAAACAAAAATATAACATAAGAAATTTCTTGGATATGAATACCTTCCCACCTTATAATGTATCATCCTCATGATGTGCTCCTAAGAATCACTTATATTTTTCAACTGAGAGACATGGTTTGTAGGACTAGATATCCATTTTCACATTTTCTATGTTTCTTATTGAACATGAAAATATTAACACGAATTTATAACTGATATCCTAGTCATTCAATAGTTGACACCATTACAACATCAAACAGCCCGAGCCAAATGCTCCATAAATGATACAACAACATCAATCATATATCATCCACTATAACTTCATTGGGAAAATATATTCTATAATTCCTTCCTCATAGAACATGTAAAAACATCACACCACAACATATCCTCATAGGAAAACCATTCGACACACCAATGGTCCAGTTCTAATTACAACCCATGACCGAAATCACGTTGCATTACTTTTCTATTTATTAAAAAAATCATGAGTTGACCAAAACCTGATATCACATGCTGGAAAACACATGGTCATTTCAATAATGTTTCCCCTAATACGTAAATCCAAATCATGAATATTAGTGATCCCATTCTATAAATGTAAATCAAAACACTACCAAAACCCCCCAGGGAACTAAACCTTTTTAATTCTGGCAAACATTCACCATCAGGGTCACATAATATAATGATTATCATTTGAGTTCCTCCAACCCAAAACATCTATAATTTCATAATCCAACTACTTTTCCCTTATGGTTCACTCCACCATATTATGTTATTTTTTACCACCACCATTGATGTAAAACGAGCATGATCTCAACTGAACATTCTCAGCAACTAAATAGTCTGACATCACTATGCCTGAGTGTTCCTAGGGTAATCAAGATTCACTAGAATCTAGCCTCTCCATTGAATATTTCATGATGAAAATTTCTACACCATCCATTAGAGGACTAATATTAACATATCCTCACTCTATTACGACATTGGTACTACATGGCACTTTCCATTACAAAATAATATAAGATGTGGTTGACTCTCACGACACCCATTCCCGTTCACCAAAATGTGTCAGAACACACCCAATTGGATGGCCATATAGATCCAAATACACATACCCAGGTATAATCCTAATCATTTTTTTAGTGTAGAAACCACCTTCTTTTTCCATGACTATTACCACGTCTTTCCACCCCCTTCAATGGCTTATAAAAAACATCTAAAAATCATTTTGAACTACCTAGAGACAAATACAACTACCTGGCTAAATCACCCAACATAATCATGGGCCATCTAGCCTCTCTATGATACTACATGTGCACATATATGTTTCATCATAGATATCATAATGTTGCTACATCAATTTAATGTTCTTCTCTCAATAAACAAGTCTGATTGATCTCTCCCAAACTTAATAGTTTTGATACCATTTCTTCTCAATGATGGATTCCAACCACTACATCACAAACTATATCACAAGATGAACCCCAAAACATATATAAGGCTTCCTAGTTTTTTCAAGAACCATATAATGAACATCACCCAAGCCGCATTCCATTCCCTCTTGAATAAAACCCACAACAATCTTAATCATTCGATCTGTCCCGAGGACTTCAACTAATACCATCAATGGTGTACACCCCATATAAATTATCACATATACTGCTGCAATGTGAGTTAACTCTATGAGGTCCCTCAACCATCAACAATATATTCAAATCCCCTTGAATAATGGGAGAGCTTCACAACATACATATGATGATTTCAGGATGTTGGGCATGATCATTGCTAGGTGAGGTATGCTACGAAGTTGTCAAAGAACACCACCTATAACTTATCCATTGTTGATGTCACCTCCCAATATGGGACTCAATGGCCTTCTAATATCATAGGATTACCTACATCACACATCTTATGACATCAAAATAACACTAAACAATAATCACATTGGAATATTTTCCAACCAAGACTAGACAATGACCCATGAACATCCTCCATGATTTTTTGAACCAATATTCCTCTGACGCTACAACCACAAAGCCACATGAGGTATTATGGATTGACCCTGATGAGTATAATCAAATTCAATGATAGAATATTGCAATGGAACCCATGATATCTTTCATATCAATTATTCCTACAATGGTCCCGTAACAACCCGAGATTTTATAAGATATATTCATTTTAATTTCTCTCATATCTTATTTTTTATGCTACACTAAGATTATCTTGTGCTATACGCAACACTGTATTAGATTGCAGTATACGCAACAGTAATCTTGGATCATGTTACACACAATTTCATGTTTGTTTGATAGTAGTTATTATAAGAATCATTGAGTATATATATATATATATATTCAATGTATTTTTTTATATGAAAAGACAAAGGAGTTGTGCACTACACGCAACCCTGACTTGGATTTCATTACACGCAATCACGACCTTCCTTGATATCATGTGTTGTACACAATACCGGGTTTTACTAAACAATGATATGCTATTAAAAGATTATTAAAACTAGCTGTTATGAATAGTAATAACAACATTTTGAAATTTTGTAAATTTTATTTCTCAAAATTGACTTCATTTTTGGATTCGGAATATCGAAATTATCTTAGGGTGAAATTTTGGTACTTTTCGGATAACATTCATATTTTGATGAATAGTGAATGTTAATAAATTTTAATTAAAAACAACTTTTTTAATCAAAATATTTAATAGTGATAAATTATTAATTTGAGTGGTTTTAATTTACATTTAGAATACATTTTTACCTTCAATACAATGTTGGTAATTGGTTTTAATTTCACATTTAAACCAGATATAAACAAGTGTCAATCTTTTGATAGTTATTATCTCTTAAGAACACGCAATTTGTTTTGACGACGTTAATTAATTTTTAAATTAATTAATTCAACTGATATGTTTTGAATTTGGTAAAATAGACATTCATTATATCAAATATTTCTTAGGCCTAATTTTTGGTATTTTTCTGGAAACATTCATTTTTTGATGAATAGTGAAACCACTAAGTGGTAGTTAAAAAACTGAATTTTTCATAAAACCTTATTTTACCGCTTCTATGAGTGGAATTTAGAAAATATTAGAGACACTATTAATATGAAGGACTAATATTTGGTTCAATTAGATGAAAATAATTTTTGGTGAATAGTAACTTTTTACATTTCTTTAACACGGTTAAAAGTAAATAGGGTAATTAAGTGTAAAAATGATATTATTATTACCTAACACATGTTCTAATTATATTGGATAAGTGTAATTCGGCCAAAAACAACCGTAGGAATAAAATATGACCATTTAGGCTCACTTGGATTAGATTAGGACATTTATTTTTAATTTATTTAATGAAGGGTTAAAATAGTTATAATCAAAGTTTAATAACTAAATCATTTTTAATATAGGGTTATAAATAAGATAAATTCGACTATAAATATTCATTATAAATATAAAAAGATTTCCTACATAATAGTATTTTATTTGTAATTTTTAGACTTAAAATTTTTTAATTTATTTATGACACAGTGATGATTCAGTAATTATCTTATTAATGAAATATTGACATAATTGACGTTATAAATAACCAAATAAATGTATTTTGAGACTTTTTAAGAACTCAGTAATTATATATGTTAATAT